>CM051619.1:60207870-62707870 GCA_028020825.1 Podargus strigoides
CCAAGGATCCAGAAATCATTGCACACCAGTATGACAGATATTACTTGCCATCATGCAACACAAAAGCAGACAGGTTAGGAGAAGCAAGTAGCAGAAAAGTCAATTAAATGAACTTCTGGAACCATTGTGAAGAAATTAAAAATTCTAAAATGTCCTATAAAAACAATAGAGAAGCTGAGACTTAAGTAACAGTTCCTGTATTTTTTTTTTCCTTTTTCATAAGCAACTAATTCTTGTTTTGAAAACTGTGGTCTTCATATATTTTAAAAACTGAAGTGTCACACATAAATATTATTTCCCCCTCTGCATTTTCCTATCCCATCATCATATACACATACAAAACAAAAGTAACTCGTTAAACTTACTTAGAAGTTTGCATATAGATTCTACTAATAAGTGTTATGACTCTGTGTGTGTGTGTGTGTGTGTGTGTGTGTAAAGAGAGAAATAGCCAGGCAACACTTTCAACTTTGAATAAAACACTGGCATATTTTATGAAAGTTGTTCTTCACACGTGACACATAATGCATGACAATATTCACAGAGAAAATTCTTTGGGAAACAGAGGCATTTAAAAATTTCTCTGAACAGCCTATAGGCTTGACTCAAAATAGCCTATTTGCAATGTTATTTGATTATCCCGGACATTACTACGCATTTTTGTTTAGTTTTCTGCACCATAGCTAATAAGTTGGCTAAGACCACCTGGAGCTAGCTGGAGATCAGAGTGTTTCCAGTCTTGTCTGCAGATCCTTTTCCCTTACAGATGGACTAATTTGTGTGCAAGCAAGATTTATCATCAGCCTATGCCTCTCTCACTGGGACATTATCTTAGGAAGTGTTATTCTAAGTAGCAATTCCCCAGTTGAAGTGAAAACACTTAGGGAGTCAGCTTGTTGAGGGGAAAGCTGAAGTGTATTTATGAATGTTTACCCATATCATATGCACATACTTCTACATGCTATGGGACATAACACCACCTGGACTGAGGCCAGATCTCACTGTTTATATGCAGAGAATATATGGCCTCATTTTGTTCAACTTTTTCTGAATTGCAGGGATAATCTAAGCGTAAATGAGTCCCTGTCTGAGCTAAGGCTTTATTGAATTAGTTGCAGGAGGAAGTACTTAGTTATCATAACATTTTATAGGTGGAACTTCCAACCAGAAAAGAGGGGGACATTTTTCCGCAAATTCACTGTTGCATTCATATATTGTACTGTGCGGTTCTAGTAAACCCCATTTTGAAGAGTATCTTCAGGGCTAGCTACCACTAGTCATCCTGCTATTGCTCTTTAAGCTGCAGGTGGCTGAGTACTAAGGAATTCCTTGTGTTTTGGAGTCTCACATGAATTTTTATCACAGGGCTAGCTTGGTCCAGGTAGGAGTGCTTTACATCTTTTATTTTGCACGATGATAAAAGACTTTTCACAAATTTTAAGAGAATGGAGGACCTATTGCCCACCTATGTGGAATCTGTATGGATGCCCTATTGTTCTATTATTCTGCAATTTCCCTTCATCATTAGTCTACTGTAAACTTATCAGAAACAGTCTTGTATAAATTTTCAAATGTATCGTGTTTTCCTCAAACAAATACCCCTACCTTGTTAGACGGCTGTTGGAAATTTTTAGAACACCTGTCATGACCCATTTATGCACTGAGTGATTTTAGGTAAAGAAAAATCCAGTTCCAGTTGTATTCTACAGATTGTTGTCATCTTGAACACTTAATTTGTTGTCCCAGTCTGCACACAATTTTTTTGATCCTTTTGATTCTAGCTGAGAAATCGTATTTATAGAGGACTTGAGATGACATCCACAGTTTGTAGTCAGTGTTTTGTGATTCCTGGTGCAGAGTGTAGTGTGTTTTTGAGTTGGTTTCTATCATAATTTTAAAGCTGTTGTTTTTCTTGTCTTATAGTCATTTCCGAAAAAAATGGAGTTTGTCCAGATCCAAGACTTTTCATAAACATCTTTGATATGAATCTTTTGTGACTCTTCACCACTTGTCTGTGTTATACTGAATAGTGAATGCAAAGACAGTCTCTTCAGATAGTGACTCACAGGAATGCAACTTGCAATCCACACAAAGGAAATTTAATACCCTAGCAGCTAATTAAAAAAGCATTACCTTCCACCAGTGCTGACCTCCAGCCATGCAGAGGATAAAGATGGGTGTCTGTCAATCAAGTTTACCTAACAAACCCTGGCACAATATTATGATGAATGGACAGATCTAAAAAAGGGTGATATTGCTCAGAACTCGAAGGTACTCTTAATACCACGTTTAAAGAAGCAGAAGGCTTCATCAGTAACTTGAAACCTCAGTCTGCATGCTAGGGATATACCAGTGCTAAATTTGCCGAGTACTACAGATACTAGACATGCAATATGTAGAAGAAACATTATAGACATCCATGGGGATTTGGATATACTCAGCACCAGGGTGTTCAAACCACAACAGTACCTACAGACATCCTACAGTCTGTGTGCTCATATTTCACAGTCTTTCATCATTCCAACAGCAGAATAAACACTGAATGTTAAGAGTTTTTGTGTTCCAAAGAAATTTTATTATATGTTTGGAACTTTGCAACTGCTGATGTTGGGTCACTCTCCATTTCTACTTTAGCATTAAGACAAATACACCTGCCATGTTCAATGTAGAAATAGCATTCATCCACACTGTTCCTGCAGTGCATTTATTCCCTCTGTTCCCCTGCCCATGTATTTTTTCATCTAGATTTGTATCATGCAGCCTGTTGCCCTAGAGTTCTGTGGCAACCCAGCAAACAGTGCCCTTGGATACAGTGACAAATGGCTTGTAAGAAAAAGTACCTTTTGTTTTCCTTGGACCAGTTAAGAGGTGAGAGGATAAGTTCCTAGTTATTTATATCAGTTCCATAGTACTTATCTGAATAACTGTATAAGAGTCTGGGTTGAAAGGTGATTTAGCAGTGCTTTAAGTGAAAATACAAGGAGCAATCATCTGAATTCTGTTCCTGTGAGACCTCTTTCTCTGCACAAGTGCATTCACTTCACATGCAGGATAGCATAAAGGGATCCTACTGTAAGTGAGAGCAGGACAGTCAGGCATATTGTGATGGCTCATCACCTTGTTTCTGGATTTCCTCTCCTGGGTCCCCTTTTACATTGCTCAGTTCAGACTGGAAGAGGAAAACACTACAGAGCAGAACAATTTTCTTTTTGCTATTAGGACACCAAAATATTTGAGTCACAGAGGTGTAGGAGTGTGTGTTGAGGAAGGACAATAGTAGGGAGGGAGAGAGGAGGTGGGGAGCAGGATCTCTCTCCCTGCCCCGGTCCTACTATACATCCTTGTTCAACCATGGCCAACATCTATTGAATTTCTCCTGGTAAAGTGGGAAAGTCTACTCTTTGTTCTTTCCTCTTTCCTCCCACTGAGCAGAGTCCATTTCAGTGTGGTCATACTCAAGGGGAGGTCTCTGTAATTATTTTGTCTTTCTTAGCCTGTGGGATAGATACCTGGAGTATAAAATGAACAGCTGTAGCTGTTGCTCAGTTAAAACGCAGTGTATTAATAAGATAGAGAGCATTAGAGGCTCAATGGGAAACTAATTATATCCAGGGAGGGAGAGGAAGGCGATAGGCTCCATATTACTATTTCAGTGAAAATAAGTAAGTCTTTCCAGCTATACTGATCTCTGTGGGGCTTTTTATTCCCTTTAATTAAGATCATTGTAACTGTGTTAAAAAACAATACTTGTTTCCATTACTATTGATGTTTATGGTCAGAATCAAATAATAGATCGAATAATATTAGACCAGGGCTTAAGAGGATGATGGACTGAGAAGAAGGATGGGGAAAAATGTAATTGCTGCAAATGTAAAGCCTGATGTAAGCTGACTTGCTGTGAGACTGGGTTCATCATCTGAAGTGGGAAGGGATGACTTTCCAGGGCAATGTGCTGTCCTTGTTGAGGTCCTTGACCTCCAGGACATGGTGGAAGCAACCATGTCTGGTGGCTCATGGTCAACAGCAGCTTGAGCAGGAGGGCATGGAGCCAGGGGTAACCAGAAACCACGGGAGATGGAGTAGGTGGCATCTGAAACTTGAAAGCAGGCAGATGGGCCACCGTTTCTCTCTCCAGTTATACAACTTCCTGTTGCCTAAACTGAATTGTTCCAGATCAAATTTTCCATGTAAGAGCTGACATCAGGATGAGCGTTCCTGGAAAGTGGCAGTAAAAACAATTCAGCTTTTCTTCAGCTATTCTTCAGGCAGAATATACGCTCACGTACGTATACTTTCATGGCCTCCTCTTTGACCAATATATTTTCAGAGTTTGAAACTTGGTAGAGATTAGGTTCTCTGTCCCAGCAGTGTGCTGTCTTTTGGCATTCTTGCAAAAATCTACCCAAGTGATGTCAATTTGCAGACTTTGACTCACTGCACTTTGCACATGCTCAGCTGTGAACTCCTGAATTTTCCCAGTTGCATTTCCAGAATATTCCAGTTGTTCCACGCATGCTCCAGGACTCTCTCTGCAATTGCAGCTGTGGGTTCCTGTCTAAGGATATAGTTTCATGATCAGCATAATTTGATCTAACCATGGGCTGCCACCCAAAAGGGATGGCCCCATTTTCTCTGGGATCCCCAACTGCATTTTCTCAGCTCCCCCTTTGCACTAGATCTAGCAACTGTACAGTTATGGAACAGCTCCTGGGGATGACAAAAAAAACCTTCCTATTTTTTTCTTTCCTTTGTTTTTCTAGGTCAGTGCCAGTTGCAAGTATGCAAACCAGGGGCAATGTGCCTGACTGGTTTCCTCACATTGACTGCTCTGCTTGGGCACACACTGCATGGGAGGAGAGAGCAGCTCACTGGGATGTAGTGAGGGCACAGGCCGGATCTGTGAAGCAGGGGGCTGTATAATATACATTTATGAATTAAGATATGCAAAAATTTGTTCTAAGTAAATAAGAGAAGTAAAAAATATTCAGGGTATTGAGTCTGCAGATGCTTGTCTAGTACATAACAAGGAACACAGTATCATACCTGTCTGGATGCAAGCATCTTGATGGCCAGCAGAAAGGAGAAGGAATTCAAAGTGATTATTATTAGTTCACCAGCACATACTCGAACAACACCAGGTACTTTACAGATATCTCAGACAAACAGGCCTTCTATGAAGAGCTTGCATATTCAGTGTAACAAGTATGGGCAATAGATCTGCTATCCTATGCATGGTAAGAGGAGAACAGCTCATGGTAGTGAGGGACCCACTCTTTCCCTGGGTAGTGTTTTTGAGGTTAGTTGGGTTTTTTGCCTTTAATGTTCATCATCTGGGAAAGCCAAATAAAATAGGGTGCCTTTATCTGAATCTGAAGCAAGATGCACCAGTGGTTTCCTGTGTGCTCAGAGATACGCCATGCTTCCTGTGCTGCCCTCTGCTCAGCTGCTTGGAGCAGCACGGGGGCTGGAGAGATATTCTCAGAGGTCCGCTTAACGTGGACCTCTCAGTGGGAAAAGAAGTGCTCTGATTGCCAACTGCTTACTCAGGGCTGTCCATTGCATTAAAATAATAGGGTTTCTTAACTCTTCCGTAACACTCTTGGACTTTTACACATAAGTTCATCTATTCATCACAAGCTTTTATAGCAAATGACTCCCAGGGGAACCTTGATTTCTAGCAATATAACTAGGAGAAGCAGCTTTTAATTGTTTTCTGCATATACAAAAAAGCAGTCGTAGGGAAATGATGCACACACACATACAAAACCCAAAGGCACTACAAGAAATATGGCTTTCAATATATTACCTAATCCAATTCAGAGGAACTCTAAGAGTACAAAGGCTGGGCTGGTGTGATATGATTCGAGCATATGGACATAAAGAAATGTTAAAAGAAATGGAATTAGGTAGCTTATTTATGTTCTCCTCTACGCAGTGCGCAGCGTCGTTATCATTTTATCAGCATCCCCTGACACTCCTGATGAAGTGTGAGCAGATTGACTCACCAAAGCCACAGCCCAAATAAGCCTTTACTCTCTGACGTTCACAGACAGCTTGTGAGACTTTCCAGTTGATGCCAAGATGTCCTCTGGGAATCCTACAAGGAGTTCAGGAAAGTGTTTTGTTTTTTTTTTTCTTTTTTCCTTTTCCTCTTTTCTCTACCATGATGTCTTATTTTATAGAAGAAGTACTAAATCTCACTATGGGAAATATGAATTTGTGATAAAAGCAAGGGTTAAAAACCAAAAAATAACTTTCAGAATTTTTCACAAAACTGATCTGTCACTAACAGCAGTGAATTTGGGATCATTCAAATTCCATGCTCTTTTTTTGGAAGGGGGAGGTGAGACACTTCAAAGAGTGAAATCCTTTTGCACCACACAGCTTGCCTCAGATCTGCATTCTGATATAAATGAGATCTACTTCAGTGCTATTTGACGGCTCAACAAGTTATTTGTCAGTATTATCAGATGATTGTATCCTTTGTAACTGTTCTTAACACCTGATAATGAGGAATCATTTATTGTATTTCAGCAGTACTGAGTAAAGGAAAAAGAAGTTTTGGAAAATTGTCTCACTATCACTCCTTTGTGGTCTGTCAAAAAGTCACTTCTACTGAAAATAACTGCAAAACTATACCACCAGCATTTTCAGAACTAAAAGGGATATCCATGATGTAGGCACGTGTCACCAAAAAATTGCACAGTATATGGCACATGAATAAAACCTGTTTGGCCTTTAAACAAAGATGCCCATATACATTAATGTGGCTGTTACCCCCAATAAATAATGAGGTCAGTATTTTTCTGTAAGAAAGACCTCCAACCATAGCCTCAAAGCTACAATCAGGTTAGCTCTCAACCTACGCTACAGTACAGAGCCGTGTTTAAACAATTACAAACCCAAAAATATATTGTAACCAGATCATCTAATATTGTTGGGTTTTCTGTCATTCTTTTTTTCAGTGCAGATAAGTCCCAAAGCACAAATGTAGTTGACAAAGACTGAACCAAGGTTGGTATATAGCAGTAGAGAGAAAAGGCACTCTGTTTCTAAAGAAATGTAAACAGAAGTTGAAGTAATCTTTCTTTTTTTTTTTTTTGGGTTTTTTACCCTAAGTACCAGGGTGACTTAATTTGCCAGTTGTTCATTTCCATCAGTAATTCATGAGCAAAAGCAAAGAAAACACTTTTCAGGAATGCTTGTTTGCCCAAATAATAAGCCAATATTTTAACTCAAAAGGGTCTCAGGAAGGACAGGGTAAAATAAGCCCCTAAGTCTGTAAAACGCAGCACAGCATTCAAATAATGAAAGTTGCTTCTCACATCTAAGATGTGCTGAGGTTGTGATGAAAGACTAGTAAGTGGTTTTTAGTTTGCTGAGGCCCAAATCCTTGTTTCTAGATTTCTTCTGTAGTTATGGATATTATTCCTAGCTAGGAAATGTAGTCAGCTTTCCCTCCTCTTTTGCTTCTGGTGCGTGTGATTTTTAAGGGGAAACCTAACCTAACAAATATTTACCACTATCCCCTCTTTCCAAACAAAATCCTTATTTTTAGGTCTTTGTCAAAAAAAAAAGCAAGTGAGAAAATAGTTGTCCATACTTTGTGGATTTTTTCTTTAAAGTCACATAACTCCAGCAACTAACAGAAACTGAAGACCAGATAAACCATTTATTAAACGAACCGCAGAATCTACTGAGGATTGCTGATATCTGTCCTTTGGAGAGTTACATCCTTGTCCCTTTTGCTTCAATCTTCTAAACAGCTGAACGGTGAATCATTGCAGCTGTGAATCATTGTGAATTCATTTGTGAATCACTGGTGCTACAGGCAGGGCTTTGAGTTCTTTGATAATGGCTGGTTTTATAAGACTAGGGACCTGATGATAATACCTGGGGAAGGCTTGTCTCATAGGGGCAAAAGGGTCCTGGGACAGGTATTAGCAGGGCTCATACGGAGGGCTTTAAACTAGATTTGAAGGGGGATGGGGTTGTAGCTGGCCTTGCACCACTGGGACAATGCTCTAGTATTGATGAAGACCAGGAGGCCTCCCACCTCCCTAGGGTGAAATCGGTGTGCTCAGCTTGCTCTCTGAAATGCCTGTACACCAGTGCACACAGCATGGGGAATGAACAGGAGGAGTGAGAAATCCGTGTTCGGTCAGGGGGTTATGATCTAGTGGTGATTACAGAGACCTGGTGGGACAGCTTGCATGACTGGAATGTGGTCATGGATGGCTATGTCCTTTTCAGGAATGACAGAACAGCGAGGCGAGGTGGTGGAGTTACTCTTTACGTGAGGGAGCAACTAGGGTGTATTGAGCTCTGTTGGGGCGAGTTGAGAGCTTGTGGGTGTGAATTAAGGGTCAGGCTGGTACGGGTGATACTTTCGTGGGTGTCTATTACAGGCTACCAGATCAGGGTGAGGAGGTTGATGAGGCCTTCTACAGGCAGCTGATAGCGGTCTCACAAATGCAGACCCTGGTTGTCATGGGGAACATTAACTACCCTGATATTTGCTGGAAGGCCTACTCAGCCAGCCAGCCACAGTCCAGGAGGTTCCTCCAGTGCATTGATGATAACTTCCTGATGCAAATGGTGGATGAGCCAACTAGGAGAGGAGCGCTGCTGGATCTTATTCTCACAAACAAGGAGGGTCTGGTTGAAGCACTGAAGGCTGTGGGTAGCCTTGGTTGCAGTGACCATGAGACGGTGGAGTTCAGGATCTCATGTGGCAGGAACAGAATACCTAGCAGAATTACAACCCTGGACTTCAGGAGGGCCAACTTTGGCCTTTTCAAGCAATTGCTAGGGGAAATGCCATGGGACAGGGTACTTGAAGGTAAAGGGGACCAAGGTAGTTGGTTAGTGTTCAAGGACCTCTTCTTCTGAGCTCCAGATCAGTGCATCCCAACAGGTAGGAAGTCAAGAAAGGGTGCTGGGAGACCTGCATGGTTAAACAGGGAACTGCTGGGCAAACTCAAGTGGAAGAAGAGAATGTACAGATCATGGAAACAGGGGCTGGCCCCTTGGGAGGAATATAAGTCTGTTGTCAGAGGATGCAGGGAGGCAACTAGGAAAGCCAAGGCCTCCTTGGAATTAGACCTTACAAGAAAGGTCAAGGACAACAGAAAGGGCTTCTTCAAATACATTGCAGCTAAAACTAACACTAGAGGCAATGTAGGCCCACTGGTGAATGAGGTGGGTGCCCTGGTGTCAGAAGATAAAGAGAAGGCAGAGTTACTGAATGCCTACTTTGCCTCTGTCTGTACTGCTGGAGGCTGTCCTGAGGAGCCCAGGACCCCTGAGGCTCCAGAGGAAGTCAGGATAGAGGAAGAGTTTGTCCTGGTTGATGAGGACTGGGTTAGGGATCAGTTAAGCAACCTGAACATCCATAAATCCATGGGTCCTGATGGGATGCGCCCATGGGTGCTGAGGGAGCTGGCGGATGTCATTGCTAGGCCACTCTCCATCATCTTTGTTAAGTCGGGGGGAACGGGAGAGGTGCCTGAGGACTGGAGGAAAGCAAATGTCACTCTGGTCTTCAAGAAGGACAAGAAGGAAGACCCGGGTAACTATAGACTGGTCAGCCTCACCTCCATCCCTGGAAAGGCGATGGAACAACTTATCCTTGGTGCGCTCTTTAGGCATGTCAAGGATAAGAGGGTCATTAGGGTCAGTCAACATGGCTTCACCAAGGGGAAGTCATGCTTAACCAACCTGATAGCCTTTTATGAGGACATAACCCAGTGGATAGATGATGGTAAAGCAGTGGATGTGGTCTATCTTGATTTCAGTAAAGCATTTGACACAGTCTCCCACAGCATCCTTGCAGATAAACTGAGGAAGTGTGGTCTGGATGATTGGGTAGTGGGGTGGGTTGTGAACTGGCTGAAGGAAAGAAGCTAGAGAGTTGTGGTCAATGGGACAGAGTCCAGTTGGAGGCCTGTATCTAGTGGAGTCCCTCAGGGGTCGGTACTGGGACCAGTACTGTTCAATATATTCATCAATGATTTGGATGAGGGAATAGAGTGCTCTGTCAGCAAGTTTGCTGATGAAACAAAACTGGGAGGAGTGGCTGACACACCAGAAGGCTGTGCTGCCATTCAGAGAGACCTAGACAGGCTGGAGAGTTGGGCGGGGAGAAATTTAATGAAATATAAGAAGGGCAAGTGTAGAGTCTTGCATCTGGGAAAGAACAACCCCATGTGCCAGTATAAGTTGGGGACTGCCCTGTTGGAGAGCAGCGTAGGGGAAAGGGACCTGGGGGTCCTGGTGGACAGCAGGATGACCATGAGCCAGAAATGTGCCCTTGTGGCCAAGAAGGCCAATGGCATCCTGGGGTGTATTAGAAGGGGTGTCGTTAGTAGGTCGAGAGAGGTTCTCCTTCCCCTCTACTCTGCCCTGGTGAGGCCACATCTGGAATATTGTGTCCAGTTTTGGGCCCCCCCATTCAAGAAGGACAGGGAACTGCTTGAGAGAGTCCAGCGCAGAGCCACAGAGATGATGAATGGAGTGGAACATCTTCCTTATGAGGAAAGGCTGAGGGAGCTGGGTCTCTTTAGCTTGGAGAAGAGGAGACTGAGGGGTGACCTCATGAATGTTTATAAATATGTAAAGGGTGAGTGTCATGAGGATGAAGCCAGGCTCTTCTCAGTGTCATCCAATGACAGGACAAGAGGCAACGGATGCAAGCTGGAACATAGAAGTTTCCGCATAAATGTGAGGAAGAACTTCTTCACAGTGAGGGTAACAGAGCACTGGACCAGGCTGCCCAGATAGGTTGTGGAGTCTCCTTCTCTGGAGACATTCAAAACCCACCTGGATGTGTTCTGTGTGACCTGACCTAGGTGTTCCTGCTCTGGCAGGGGGATTGGACTAGATGATCTTTTGAGGTCCCTTCCAATCCCTGACATTCTGTGATTCTGTGATTTCTGTGTGACATCATCCAAGCCTGCTCTCCACAGTCCATCTTGCCTTGACTGCTCTCAGAGGCCAGGAGGACACCTGCCCCTCTCTGGGTTGTGAACTGGGGAAGAGGAGGGGAGTAACAGTTCTGCAGGCTGGTACTGGCTCCTGGTCCGAGACTAGAAACTGTGACATGACTCCCACCACCTTCACCGATCTGCCTCAGCATCCTCCCATGGGAAATGTGATTTGAGATGGAGCTAATCCTCCCACACTGTTTTAATCAGTCAGGTCACTGTAGGGTTTGGAGCATGTAAAACACTCCAGAGCTGCAGCAGATTTCCTGTCCCAGTTGTAGCATTTTGCCTTGCAATTCAGGGTGGTTCTCAGCCTGGAGAACACTGTGGAGTTCATGTGCCAGGACAGAGCTGCTGGGAAGCCCAAGCCTTTCATACTCCGTGTCCCACAGTGACAGTAAATCAGAGCATTCAGTATTTCCTTCTGCAGGAGAGCATGTCCTTGCTGCTCATTCACAAAAATGCTGAGTCCTGCTAGTATGAGCAAAGCCACCTTCCTCCATCATCTGGCATCCCGGACTGGCAGTGGTTTGGTCTCGTACTCACAAGGAAGGCTGTAAGAGAAGTTCATCTGCTGCACCTGTTAGAAAAGAATCCTGAAGGCAAGCGAAGATGTTGGAACGATCCCTCGTGACACAGGCAGTGGCACTTCAGGAATGATTTCATATGCCAGCCAGACTCCAGCTTCCCTGATTCCTCAGAGTCTTGTCATGGCTTGCATATGCCATGTGGCACCGAACGTGAAAAACTGGAGACCAGTGATCAATCTGCTCTAGAGACCAGACTTAGGGCATTGCACATTATCTTGTTTTTTCTTTGGCAGGCTTCTTGGCTTGCTTATATGCTTGTGTATTTGGGGCTTGTTTCATTCCCTCCCTTGTTGTTCTCCACAGGTTCACTATTTTCAGGCAACTTGACAGAGTTTGGAACATATTGAAAATACTAATTAAATTATGAATAGACTGCAGTATTGATTCTATGGAGCAGCACACAGCTTTTCTACATAACGAAAAAAACAAGGAATGAAGTGGCTCCAGGGCTTCCTGAAGCTACAGGGGAAGCTGGACACTCGTAAGTGTGAGCAGCAGATCATTTCTCACTCTGCTGTTGTGAATCCCTGCCTTTGTCTCTCTTAGAAAAAGGAGGAGCAGCCTGCCAGGGTTGTTAATGAGTCATGCGGTGATTTAGGTAGCTTGTGCAGGAAAGGAAGGGAGCTCTGAGGTCCCTTATTTCATCCCAGGCATTGTGAATAAATTGTCTTTTCCATAGTTGGCTTCAGTAAAGAGCTAGCCTACAGCCTAATTTGCATGCATACATTTTATGCCAGTGAAATCCAGCTCTCCATCTGCCTCTTTAACACCTTTTTGTAAACTGTGCTAGAGTGATGCATATGCTGACTTATGCATGTTGGCATAAAGCACGTCATTTCATATTGTGGTAAATCCTTCCCTCCATGTCCCTTGCCTGGAGCAATTGGCTTGCCCTGCCCAGACCCTTCAGGGCTCACTTTCATGGGGAAGGACAGCATGTTTACAACCACTTACCATTTCACTGCCTGGAAATTAAACTATCTGGAAAACACACAAGGAAGGCTTGGAGTTAGGAAACTGAAGTCTTCTCATAGTGGCTTATTCTACATTACTGAGTTCTTAAAAATATTCAGCACTGAGTGCAATTTGATCATGAGCTGCCTTTCCCTGAGTCCCTATGAAGCAATGGTAAAACAGTGCCCAGCCTGAGACTAATAGGAAGATGAACTAGCTCAGCCATCAGGTAGCCATGCTAAATGTGTGAAAATTCAGTCAGATTCAAGTTCTACGGTAACTCAGATTAAGGACAAATGGATGTAGTCCGAGGCAATGGCAGCATAGCAGGAGGTTCCTGGGGAAACATGGCAAGGCCAGAAACTTGAGGACACAAGTGGCACAACTGGCAGTTGCCTCATGTGGTGGAGTAAGAGGAAGTAAAGCATGTGAACAACAGAGAGGCTTAACAGGAAAGCAGCCAACAGATGAAGGCAGCAGCAAACATGAAGCAAATCCCAACCAAAGTAATTGGTGCAAAGAACAGGAGAGATTGGCTTGAAGATCAGAATGTGTGATGATCCCAAGATTAACAGGCCATGCTAGGACAGCAGTAAAAACGTGTCCCTGTAAAGAACTATGGCCTAATAACCCCTTACTGCCCCACAAGTCAGCATATGCTGGCCCAGAAGACAAAACAACAGTGAAAAGTGATAACACTGAAGATGTAGGAACTTGCATGAGATTTCAAAGGATGAGCATGAACTACCAGAAAGAGCCTGAACGAGATAGGAAGAAGGCAGTCAGAACATGTACAGTCAAAGTACAAGCAGCATACACACACTATGTCTGCAAATAATTCTCCTAATAAGAAGAGAGTTTATTTTTAGAAACTAGGAGCCTTCTTACTTTGTTATCCAGAATTTAGTTACTGAAAGACGATCATATAATACATATGCAAAGCCTGCTTTGACTCACCCTTGTTACTTGACTGGCTACACATGTGTTATCTGTCACAAAAATTTAACATTTCATAATTAAAGCATATCCCCTCCAGGCATCATTTATGTCATCCACTCACATGACAGCTGCAAAGTGTTTTCATTGCAGTGACAGTCACAAAGCAAGGATGTGCAGCAGGGTTTGACACAACTACATTCATTTCTAAGCATGTTGGCTGCTTGCTGATTTATGAGTATGCAAATGTTTTGCTTAGTGAGCTGAGCTCAACAAGAAAATAACTGAACATGGAATTTTTGGCTTTGAATTCCAATGCTGTATCTCTTCTGTAGCACAGAATTTTGTAGTTTAGACAAGAATATTTCTGGGTCAGGAAGAAAGCAGACTTAATGTGTTTGTAATGGAAATTATACCTAGAGAGCATGAATTAATATTTCTACCTAGATAAAAGTAGGTATAACTTTACAAAAATAGAGATAATATCTACACTTGTAATCACTCTAAAGACACAGTACCACCATACTAATGACAAAGCATCAGCATACTATCACATATAGTACTCAGACCCTCTGCAAATCTGGTTTTGCACATACAAATCTGCTACACGCTGGAGATTTTGGGTCGATAATTAGCTACTTTTTAGAAACTCTTGTATTTTATTCCCATATAATTTTTTTACTGCCAGATCTCTTAGTGAGAAGTAACACATCCAGAGTAACTGCAAACATGAAATGAGAAACAAGTTAGACCATAAACAACAAAATAACTGTTAGGATAATCAGGAGAGGATGCAGCCCTAATATGACGGGAAGAGACTGTGCGACTGATCCATCGCATGTTATCAAAGCACTTAAAGTGTTAGCCCACGCTGTTGACAGTGGGGAGGAAATGCTAGAGTAGTCAATCTGCATTTGGCATTGGTGCCTTCCCTTGTACAGGTTGTCATGTTGCATCAGAAAGCTGGAGAGTGTGATGCATGGACAAAAAGTAGTGTACACTAATCATCTTTGTATGGTGTAAAGCCACGTGCACCCATCTACTGGACAGAAAGAGAAGTCACTGCAAACGTGATACCCACTTCTACCTGCCAAATCACCTCTTCCTTGAGTTACCCTGTTCTCAATGGCATGTGGCATACTTAACAAGTCTGCTTGAAAGAGAAGGTAGTGAGCAGTTCAACATTTTGCCCCTGTTCCATGAAGGCATTAAAAGATTTTGAACAGTCTCTGGCCAGGAACTGGTTAAAATTCCACCCCAAACAGGCACCATTCTTTCCTGCTACTACCTTTGAGGATGAACTAGAACTCATCATTCTAGAAATGCCAATAAGTTGGAGTTGCCTGAGTTTTGTCTTCTGGAGCTGATTATCAAGAACATTGCTGCTAAAGCTCTGTCATTTAGTTACTTGTCTGTCACAAGTGCTATAGCATAATTCAGGCTTCATTATTTAGACCACCTCTGGGCTCACCAATGCAGAGCTTACCTCCTGGTCCCTCACCACTGCTGTCCTTGGCACATGTCCCAAGGGCACTAACAAACAGAGTCTGAGGAGCGTCTACAGGATTTAGGAGTGTTGAGATTTGAAAATCCTCCCCTGAACTCAGTACAGACCCTCTGGTTTCCTGAAGGAATTAATTCCATCCACATTTAAAAAGAGACAGAAACACGCAAATGCCCTCTTTGAGAAAGTAACCATAGCAGACTGAGTGTGGGAATCAAGGACCGAGTTCTGAGGTCCCTGACAAAGAAATCCTTGTTACCTTCTGACTTGTTTCCCCCTTGCTAGGCCGGTCTTTCCCCTGGTTTTGATGGATTATGTCATTGATTGTAAAGTACTTTACAGGATGCTTTAAGTGTTAATCATTAAAGATAACTGAATGGGCTGTGTGGGGATAATCATAGTGGGTGTCCTATTCAACAGGTGATAATTTCGATATTTTAGAGACAATCCTAAAATCACACTATAAATTACATAGCTATCAACATGGTCATAAGCATTGATTAAAGATTCATTTCCCACGCATCTTCCAGACTGAAAATTACCTGCTTAATGAACAAAGTACAAATGGCCTGGATGGATACCAGATGGTGGGTTTTAATCCCGTCAGCATCGAATCCCAAGATTGCCTATTCCTGTTAGAGGGGAAAGAACACAACAGTGTTTTTATTCCTTCTTACTCTTTTAATCTGCAATTCACTCAAAATTTCTCCCTCACATTTTTACTTCTGTTCTAAAGTGGGCTTGAATGGGCCACAGAATCGTGTTGTGTAAGAAAAGAATCCCCTGAGGTGGTGAAGTGAGAGGTGTGGAGGATGAGGAGGTATCTGGATCAAGCCTTCCTCTATTGTTCTGCTCTTCCTCACAGACTTTCTTGAGAGGTATCTTTTAATGTCCTGCCCCCAGGTAGCTTTTCAGCACATCAGCTCTCCTCTGCCGTGAGTGCTTCCTAACATCTGTTTCAGATTTGTTGCTCCTTTGTTTCCATTCATGTCCCTTCTCAACTATTATTGTTTTTAGGCCAAAAATATTAAATTGTTTAGAAAATGTCCAGAAAGGTTAAGACTGGTGTATGCGTGAGGTAAATTTTATTTTAATTGTTGTTCTCTATCATATTAAGCACAGGAGGTTCAGCTTCTTTGTTGACAGGAGAGAGAAGATTTTCATCTGTCTCCATTTAACAAAGCAAAGTCTTTAGAGGCTCCATCTTTATTGACCAGCTATTGCAGCCAGAAAAACACAAGGTTTTGAGCTCAGAGCCCTCATCACATCACACTTCTACCATCAAATCAGCACTACTGCAGCAAAATGAACTGATTTAGAAATGAAACAATTTCTTATTGTAATGAGTCTCTCAATTACTGCAGTCCTCGCAGGATGACAGTGCTGTGGGAACTGCACCTTAAGGAGGTCCTGGTACACATCTTTGAGTCTGTTTTTTAGATTATACTGTGGTTCCCATTAGTGCAGGGATAGTCAATGAGTACTTAGATGCTGAATGAAAACCCTGGAATTTTTTTGGTTCCTCACGATTACCAAAAAACAGAACTATTTTGCATGGTGTTAAAAAAAAAGTAAGGTGGAAATAGAAGTGCTTAGGTGTTACAGTTTATGGAAGCAATTCAGTCAGTGCAAAATGGGAGCTTAATCTTGACCTAGTATGATAAACAACTAAAAAGTAAAGATTTAGATACTGTACCTAACAGATAAACATTGTACAAAATAACCTATATAGTGCAAAGCAAGACACCAACATAAATGCATGTGTACAGCTAACAGATCTCTTCAGTTTCTGCTCACGTTCACCCTTTATTGCTGTTTATGATTTATTTTTTTGTGTTCCCATTCTCTAACCCTCATTCATCTGTTTCTATCTCGGCCACCTCTACCTGCTGAGATGAGAGGCAGGTGGCAGAAGCTAAAAGTGGAATGATGGCTTGCTGTTTCCCAGTCCGAAACATTAAATGTACCCTAAGATGCTGCATGAAAGTTTAGTATGTGGCTTATGCTTTGGAGACCAGAGGTCATTTGGCAACCAAGAGGAGTAAGCATCTCACTGTTTGCAAGATTCTACTGTTTTTTTCCGGTGTAGCATGTCTAGTATTTAAGCTTTGCCCCAATTCCATACATTACTCCAAGCCACATCCCATTCAATGGAGTTAGCAGAGCCTCTGTGTAACTTCTCTGTGGGACCATTATTATGTTCCACACTGGTAGGACATCAATAGCTCTGTACCACAGACATGATTTTGGCTGGAGTGTGGGGTTCGAAGGCAGCCTCCAAAGCAACTTGATGCATTCTTTGGCAGTCAAACTACAGAAGCATATGGCACTGAGTTACTTACTGGATAATATTAAAAATAGTATAAGGCTCTGCATTTTAACTGAGCAACTGTATTGCTGCTCATTAAACACTTCAGAAATGTCCATCTTTATAAATATAAAATATAGAATTACATATGCCAAAGAAAGGCATTATTACAGTTCCTTAAAATGAAATCTTCCAGGTTTTAAAATGCTTAGTAATACTGGCCTGCTGACATCCTTCTTATGACCTTAAAACAATTTTTTGTTGTTTCCTTTAAATAATTTAGTGAGTGATTGCTCAGTGATGATGTTTAAATAAAAACACAATGTGATAGTTAATCTGCGAGACAGATGCTATTAATATTGGATGGATGTAGTTTCAGAAGTATTCTGCCTGAATCTGAAGTACTAAGCTGGATATAAACAGTGGTGGATTTCCTTATGTGGAGAATAGCCCTGTTAAGCATGTCTTCACTGCAGAGTCAGGCAGTATATTGGCCCTTGGCTTTGAGTACCAGCTTTAGCCAAGACAAGGTGCGAGGAGCCAGGCTGCCAAGCTACGCTGGGCTAATGAATCCTCATCAGCTTGGTGCTCCCCTAGACATTTCCGTTGGACTTCTCAGGGCATCTCTCTTAATCCTTTCTCACGTCAGTAGGTGAAGTTATTCCAAACCCAGCTCTTTGAGGGAACAATGTCTTCTGGGCACAAGGAGAGAAGCGGGAGACAGGGAGTGATGGGATGACCCTGAGCACCTTTGAATAGCTGAGCTATGTAACCCGACCACAATTACTTCAAATGAAGTAATGTGGATCTGTAGCAACAAACAGTGGATAGTGATGTCCATGGCATGGCCTTGGAGAGGGTTCCTCTAGCTTAAAGTCACTAACCAGCAACCAAGGAACAAAAATGATGCCTTCATACATTCTACCCGTATCTGAAAAGCCTGTGTGCCTGTAAGCTAGATCCTCACCAGTAAAAAACTGCCGCTGTGATGCTTGGCTGGTGGTAAAGCTGTTGCTTTTCCCTAAGAATTCCTGGCTCAGGAACTCCTGGCGGTGCTCAGCACCTCGCGTACAGCTTTCTCTCACCCGTGCGATGGAAGCACGTGGCCAAGCCCACACAGAGCTTGCTAGCTCTGGCGATACCAGAAGTAAAGAGTCCAGAGGAGGCCCTGCTAAGTATCCGATGCTTATTTCTGACCAGCTCCCATGCCAGGCCAGGTAGCAAGAGGGCGGGCCCCGCCCGCCGGGCTCTTTATCAAGGGACACAGACAGGGGAGGGACCACAGCTGAGGGCCAATGTAGTGTGACCCAAGGTTAGAGTGACTGTCTGGCTGCTGGCCATCTAGGGGGACCCTCCTCACACAGGTCACAAGACCAGGTGAGGAGGTTCCTGGCTTGTGGGGGGTGTCAGATCTCTGAATTCACCCACCACCCAGCTGCTGGGCTCCCTGGTCCCCCAGGCATCTCAGCTGGTTGCTCGGGGACTACAACAAAAAACGAGAAAGCTGAATGAAGGTGAAAAGCTGCCTCCGACCTCTCTTTTCAACCTCATCATCCTGCAGAGACTAACGATGTCAGACTTTGTGTGTGGGCTTGATGAATGGAGTAAAATGCAGACCTGAAATAAGAATAAAAAAGTAACTCCACTCCAAAGGTGTACTGCTACAGGGAGCTGTTATACGGTCAGGTCACTGTCCCCAAATGCCCACAATTTCAACATAAGATAAAAGAAAAGAGATGCTTCTGTGTATGTAAGTGCCAACAAAATTCTGGCAGGTATATAGTGCCTTCTTTCCAGCCTGCCCTTCGTTCTGCCCTAGAGAGAAAAAATGTTATAACTGCTGCTACTTTACATCACAGGCTATACCCACAGCTAAACATTCAATTATTTTTAAACAGTTCCAGTTCCAGTAACAGGCTCCATTTTTCCCTTTGTCCTTTGTTTTTTGACTTTTACTAACAAAATAAAAAACAGATCAGCTAAGGATCTTTGTTTAAATATTATTGCCATACAGTAAATTTAGTAATGCTAGAGTTAGTCCTGGAAGGATGTTAATAAGATTACTCATATTACCAATGCACTTAATAAATTTCTTCTGGCTACTGCTGGGTGCTCTGTAGCTCTAGAAACTTATACTTTAAGCTAGGGAGTTTCCCAGCTCAGTATTGCGGGGAAGGCTGATCCAGCCATTAGTTACTGCCTCAAGTTTGGGAGCTGCAGCTGCAGTTTCCTTGCTTTACCAGAGACATCTTTGCCCAAAGCACACAGGCTAAAGTCTCGCACAGGCTTTAGCACAAGTTTTTCTGTGCTAAGGAGGTCCAGAGCTGCCACCAAAGGCAGTTAGCAGTGGTGCCACACAGGGACCCAAGGCAGGGCACTCATGCTGCAACTACCCCAGCCGTCTCCCCCTCCACAACAGAAGAAGTTATTTCATTTTTAACACAGGAAAGTATCTGGTTTAGGATTTGATTGGTGGTGGCACAAATGCTTCTTTTAGCACAGAGAAGGGCAATGTTGGAGTGGAATGAGAAGAAGGAAGGACTGATGCTTTTCCACCAGTGGCAACATTTGTGAACCAGGAGCCACTGTCCCCCTCTGCCCCACCATCACATCTGTAAAATGGGGCAGTAGTACTCCTATTCCTCACAGGACATTTGAGGGTCGACACATTCCTGCTGCTGAGGATCTCAGGTGTAAGAGGTATATGAGCATAAGCTAGGTCAGGCCTCCATCGGGAACCTGGGGAATGTGTTTCAGCTGTTTGTCTCATATGACTCAAATCAGAAACGTTGGAAGTTTTATTCAACCCCCTGCTGTATCATTTTCAGGATAATTTAATCTTTTTTCTTCTTCCTTGAAGTTCCTTTTAAGTATTGGGACAATTCTGAAGATAAAAATACTGTTCAGAAGAAAACTTTTCAGTACTTTAACATATTCTATTTTTCCCAAAATTTGGGCCAATAGCAGTCTCATAATTTGATCTTAACCTTCTCACCATACAAAAAATCTGACATTTATTCTCTGAGTCATATAGGATGGAGGCCAGTCATAAAATCTCTCTTTAAAGACTTCAATTTTTTATCATTATGAATAATGATGGTGGTATCTACGATAGGTACTTGCATTACTGAAAGTTGGGACAAGGTGAGTGTTTCCGGAAGCCAAGTCCAGAGTTAACAGCTGAAGTGTTTTTCTTGGTGAGAGAAGCTGGGAGTATTCCTACAGTGAGAAACTTTGGACTCTCCCAAAAGAGTGTGTAGCATGTCTAGAAGACCATTAGTGAGACGACATAGAATCATAGTATCATAGAATCATTTGGGTTGGAAAAGACCTTTAAGATCATCAAGTCCAATTGTTAACCCAGCACTGCCAAGCCTACGACTAGACCATGTGCCTATGAACCACATCTACACCTCTTTTAAATACTTACAAGGATGGCGATTCAAACACTTCCCTGGGCAGCCTGTTCCAATGCCTGACAACCCTTTCAGTGAAGAAATGTTTCTCAATATCCAGCCTAAACCTCCCTCAGCACAACTTGAGGCCATTACCCCTCATCCTATCACTTACTGTGTGGAAGAAGAGACTGACTCCCACTTTGCTACAATCTCCTTTCAGGTAGTTGTAGAGAGTGATAAGATCTCCCCTGAGCCTCCTCCAGACCGAACAACCCCAGTTCCCTCAGCCGCTCCTCATCAGACTTGTGCTCCAGACCCTTCACCAGCTTCATTCCTTCTTTGGACACGCTCCAGCAGCTCAGTGTCCTTCTTGTAGTGAAGGGCCCAAAACTGAACACAGTATTCGAGGTGCGGCCTCACCAGAGCTGAGTACAGGGGCACGATCACCTCCCTACTCCTGCTGGTTGCACTATTTCTGATACAGGCCAGGATGCTGTTGGCCTTCTTGGCCACCTGGGCACACTGCTGGCATATATTCAGCTGGCTGTTGACTAGCACCCTCAGGTCCCTTTCAGCTGGGCAGCTTTCCAGCCAATCTTCCCCAAGCCTGTAGTGTTGCATGGGGTTGTTGTGACCCAGGTGCAGGACCTGGCACTCAGCCTTGTTAAACCTCATACAACTGACCTCAGTCCATCGATCCAGCCTGTCCTGATCCCTCTGCAGAGCCTCCCTACCCTCAGGCAGATCAACACTCCCACCCAACTTGGTGGTGTCTGCAAACTTACTGAGGGTGTGCTCGATCCCCAGGTCCAGATCGTTGATAAAGATATTAAACAGAACTGGCCCCTATACTGAGCCCTGAGGAACACCACTCCTGACTGTCCACAAACTGGATCTAACTCTGTTCACCACAAGTCTTTGGGCCTGGTCATCCAGCCATTGTTTTTACCCAGTGAAGCGTATGACTTTCTAAGCCACGAGCAGCCAGTTTCTCCAGCAGAACGCTGTGGGAAACAGTGTCAAAGGCTTTACTAAAATCCAGTTAGACAACATCCACAGCCTTTCCCTCGTCCACTAAGTAGACCACCCTGTCATAGAAGGAGATCAGGTTTGTAAAGTAGGACCTGCCTTTCATAAACTCATACGGACTGGGCCTGATCATCTGGTTGTCCTGTATGTGCCGTATGCTGGCACTCAAGATGTTCTGCTCCATAACCTTCTCTGGCACCGAGGTCAGACTGACAGGCCTGTAGTTCCCTAGATCCTCCTTCCGGCCCTTCTTGGAAATGGGCATCACATTTGCTAACCTCCAGTCCACTGAGACCTCCCCAGTTAGCCAGGACTGCTGGTAAATGATGGAAAGTGGCTTAGTCAGTATTTCCACCAGCTCCCTCAGTACCCTTGCATGGATCCCATCTGGCCCCATAGACTTGTGAGTGTCTAAGGGGTGTAGTAGGTCACTAACCATTTCCTCTTGGATTATGGGGGCTTCATTCTGCTCCCTGTCCCTGCCTTCCAGCTCAGGGGGATAGGTAACACATTGCAAATGCTGGAAAAGTGATAACAGTACAGAAAGTAGTGATACGGTGTTAATGCAAGAGGGAACAATCAGAAAGAATAAAATGAAACTTAGAAAAGTATAATCCAGTTTGTAAGCAAAATATCATTGAGATGTATTATTTGGAAGAAAAGACTCCAGAGTTCTGTGGTGAAACTATCCATCTTGAGTTTCTAAAATTAATCTTGAGTTTTCATGATAAACAACACTGTGAGCTGGATAAATTTTCTTGTTTTACTGATACAGAAATAATAATTTTACTGTTTTCTGGTACTTGGATCTTTTCTCTAAATCTTCTAATACAGAACTTCTACACAGTGAAATTATTGCTTCTGCCATTAGGTTTGCCTTTCTTAGTCATATTCTATAGTTTCTTAAATCCTGGTCTCAAAATCACTGTTGTAGGGAAACAGGTTGCATAAACACACACATTTCTACTGGAAGACCTGGAGCTTAAAATGGATGAATCACATTTAGTAATTTGACAAAGAAAACTGAATGACAAATGTGTTACAAAACTTCATTTCCCCCCATAGTGTCTCTCATTGCTATATGTAAACATTAGTGATATATATCATTATGGAATATGTACATGATACAGCTGGTTGAATGATTCTTTGCAAAGAATACCTACAAATGTAACACATCTTTCTGCCAGTAAGTCAGCCTAATTTCTACAAATATGTTGTTTGTTTGTAATATATACTAAAGAGTTTCCAGCAATTGATTCTACATGGTATTTACAAACTACTCAGTTTGACTAATGCCTTGCATTTTATTACCATTCATTCATTGCTTCTCAAATGGAGGACCTGAAATTTCTAGCAAGTTAAGGCTGGCAAAGTACTTGGCATTTGTTTTTTTTCTGTAGCTTTTGTAACTCAAAATCATTAATCTGGCAACAATGTTCATTTACTGCTTTATGCTGTTTCTAAACTGAATGCTGTGATACAGATGCACATTTTTCATATTAAAAGTTTTAGTTCTTCATGCACACACAGTCTTCTACCTCTATTCTTTCCTCCATGTAGTTTTTTAAAAAAATTATGTACTTCTTGTAGAGGTTTGTATTTGTATCTCTCATACAACAAAAATTCAAAGATTCATGGTTGATTTTTTTTATAACTCATTTGCCAAAATGACCAGACTAACATAAGAAACAAGTCAGTCTCTTGAAATGCTTTCCTTTTTTTTCACTCTTATGATACATTTCAAAGCTATTAGAAGCTAATCTGACAACATTTTTATGTGACATGGTTGTCAGGAGGAAAAAAAGAAAGGCATGGGAAAGCAGTGGGAAAAACCTGAAAATCAGAGACTTCAATATATTTGGGAACAGCTGCTGGTGAGATACGTGTATTTACAGGACATACACTGCCCTAAAAGATCAGGATTTTAACAGAGGTTGGATAACACTGTAAGGTAAACCCTACGGTGTCTTTACTGTTCACAAAGAGAAGCACAGAACACAACAGATTGATGAAGCAGATTGTAAATGAAAGGAAAATGACAACTTTCTCTAAGAAAGTTGAATTAGGAATCCATGGACAATTAAGAAATCAAAGCCCCATTTCAAGAGGGTAATTAAGGGCATAAGTAACACCCCTTCTTCTGAAGCAATGATAAACATGTAGCCAAAACGCATTGTGGAGGCTTGCACAGAGCTCTGAAAAGTCATCTTGAAATTTCAGCACCCACTTTGAGTATTTCCCTGGGCGAAAGCTGGTGACTGATATTGTATGATGGGCCAGTGACAATGTTAAACACAAGATCACAAAAGCCTTTCCAGTTCTGTCCTAATTAATATATCTACTATCTATTTTTGCTTCTAATTTTCACTGAACTCTCCACTGTGGTATAATTATTATTACTACGCTGAATTATTTAGTAGTATGGAGGAATCATCTTAATTTAGTGACACGGTCTTTGTACGATTGATCAAAACACTCAGTCTGCAAATGCATTACAAATGGTCACACATTTTGGGTGAACTAGCAGTGAGATGTTGGCTGTTTGTTTTGCAGTATTAGAGTTGCAGTAGCACAGACTTCTGAATAGCCTGAAGATAGAATTTAATGTGACATGAAAAGCACTGGGTATTTGTGTACCAGGACTCAGTTACTTACAAAGTTGAAACTGTCAATAACTTCCTACAAAATTTTTATTTTTAAAATAAAAAGTCTGAAATAAGAAGCTTGCATGCGTCTTAGTGCTACAAGGAACATTTTTTAAATCCACTGAAGGAATTTTGTTGCTCCGCTCTCCAATGTTGATGACAGCGCACACCTCTTTGAAAAATCACTCTCTGTGCTTTGCATATGTTAGAGTCCTCCAGCTCCATAATCTCCCAGAGAGTATTGTTATTGCATTTTTGACAGCTGGTTCACATACCAATAGTGATGTAACCCAGCTGACCTTATACCCTTTACAGGTCATGCATGATTCTTGTATTCACAGTTTAATAAAGCTAGGAAACAAGACTTGCAGAGAAATTCTTTCTTCCTTGGGCAAAGAGGGTTGCAGCAGCTCTAAATTGATTTAATGATATAATGGAAACAGCAAAGTATCTATCTGTGTCAAATTGTAATTTTTTTGTGATGATAAAGCACCATGTGGATTTTTATTCCTTCTCAGAAGAGAATATCTAGGGAGTCATGATGGATATGGCAGGTAGAAAGTGAGTCTTTCTAGTTTCAGCACTGGCTCATTTATTTTTACATCATTCAAAGTATATGATTTTGTAATTTCTTTTGCTTCCCATCTCCCAAAACACAGTAACTGCAAGTCTAAAAATTACTGAACATAATTGGTTTTGCTGCTGTTAAATGACTCCAGAGTGACCAAAAATTCCTTTAGGTAGTCCTCCTCCTACTCTTTTATTATTCTTTTATTTGTTTATTTATTTGGTGGTCTGTTTTCTGTTGACTGTTAATGTTAATTAGGTTTGTAGAATGTCTGCACAGAGGACTATGTGAAGTCATGTACAAATGTGTTGCCTTACCTTTCTCTAAATAAAAAAGATAATTTTTGAGATTGTGTTGATAGTTTCAAATGTGCTTCTGTGTATGGTGAAATATCATAGGACATGTTCTAGACCAGGTTTTGAATAAATGAGAATTGTGGACTGTATGCAAGTGAGACTTTTTTACTTCTCTCTCTTGTATGATCACATTTTTATTCATCCCCTTCAATGCCTGGGATGATGGAAGATGTTGAACATTCCAGTAGCACGGCTGGAGTCTGTGAAACAGCCTTTACCTTGAGTTGCCCTGACTGTTGGAGTGGAAGGGAAGTTGGGAGACACAAAAGAACGGTGACAAAGGGAAAAAGAGAAGAGTAAGAGCCACCAGACAACTTCTGATGGCTCAGTGCATTGCATTGGCATGAGACGCTGATGACTTCATTACTGACTAACTTTCTTCAGAGTGGAACTGATATGTCTGTACTCTTAGTCTAGGAAAGTAGTTAAAATACCAAAATAATTCAGCAGGCTCTGCCCACTTTAGTTTTCCTCAGCTATCTAGTTGTGAAGGTGTAAATATTGTAACCCCAAAGGGATTTTAATGATCATTAGTGGTGTAGAAGGCTGAAGACATGAGTGACGCTTGGCTGAAAGCCTGAGGCTGATTGGTAGCCACAAATGTGCTTTTGAACTAGAGGAGTGAGATCACCATCATTAGTAGGGAAAAGAAAGATGGAAACAAGGGAATTCAAAGACTTGTAGCTTTGCCATCAGCCTCTGTTGCTGGAAGAAAGGTTTAAAAGATAAGGGGAAGAAAATTACAATATCCACAAGAAAATTAAAAAAATCTCAAAGACTAGAAAGATTGAAAAGGCCACGGGTAACACAGTGAAACTTCACTAAGCTTCAGTTAATTTGTTCTTATGTTCCTATTAGTGAAGCCAAAAAGATGTTTTTTCAGCAGTATTTATTTCACTAAACTTATCAAGTATAAATGACAGCAGGAGGGAAAAAGTAACTAGCAGTTGACTTCTAGAAATAATTTCCGGTCACAATACAGTCACTTTATGAACTGTTTAAAAAAAATAACCTTCCACCAAAATCACAGCATATAAAATACTTGTCTATGTGCTGAAAAAAATCCTCACTTTACATTTCATTCTACAGGGTAAGCTGCTTAAGTCCAACTTTAACCTTCGGAGTATGACAAACAGCTGTCCTTTAAAAAAAATTAAAAAGCACTCTAAACTAAAGTAGGAACAAGGAAGAAGGAAATAACTTCTTTATTTGATGAAAGAAGGAAAAGAGAGTGAGTAGGGGAGCAAATGAATTTTCGTTGAGGCCATGTAAAGGGTTCCTTTATTAGTTTACTCTATTTACAGCTTCACTCACTCTGTTTTCATGCACTTCATTGGTGAAATTTTGCAGAAAAAATAAAAATGTAACTCCTTTTCCCTCAAAAAATAGTTATAAGAAAGAGAACCACTACAGGAGGTAACAGGTTATTATGTCAGGAACAAGGGTCTTGCCTGAAGTCAAAGGAAAGTTGCACTAAATGAAAGACAATTGACTACACTGGACACTGGACCAAGCACTGTATGCTATTGAGTTAAAACAATGTATTTTCTTCATAAATCCGAAGCCTAACCTGGCCTTTACAATAGTTTGGAAGTATTTAACAGACTGATCCTGAGTAAGGTGTTTGGGGAAGACATCACTGAATACCCAGGTTTCTTCCCTTCTCTTTCCTGTTCTTTTCCATTTCACCCTCCAACAAAATTAAAAGGACAGAAACTAATGCAGAAGAAGACTACACATCACTCATTGAACCCCACAAAGTCAAGGTTCTGTGTTTTTCTCTGCCCTGCTTAGCTGACCCCAGTACTGGGAGGGCAATGAATCCAGCCACTGAGCAGGCAGCAAGAGAATTATGGGGACACAGGGAGGGAGAGGGATGTTTTCTGCACCTAAGACCTTAGTTTTTTGGAGAGCAAAGTATGGAATCTTTTGATGTGCGATTGGAAGCTGAGACAAGGGTGTATTTGGATGAGAAAATGGCTTTAGTTTTTGACTTTGGACATTGTCCAGAACTTCAAAAAGAAAGGACAGAATTGTAAACTATTCTAGAATTTACTAACGAAATTCATAAGTGTTCTGAATTAGAGCAGGATGGTGTCCCCTTTATGTCTTTGTCTTCTAATTTAATCCAATTGGTCTCCTTTGGAATTACTCATTAGGGCATGGCATAAGTTATTTGCTGGGTCTGTTCACCACTGCGCATGGAGACAATAACACAAATCCAGAGACATAAGAGAAGAAAGAAAGCGGTCATACTGACTGACCTTTCTAATTTTTTTATTTCCCAGTTTGAATCACTGCACTCATTGGGAATCACCAAGACAAGCCCAAGAGCTCCCTCCTGTTCAAGGCAGCAAAGAGACACCATGAGCATGTGGATGTATTTCAGGGCATATAAGTAAAGCAGTGAAAGCTAGCTTCACAGCATCCATGTGTTTCCTCCAGTCATGTCAAATTATATCTGACCTACCCAACAGGTCTGGAAAGCCAAGAGCGGAGATTATCTACTACCATCTTCTCAGGTTAGAGGGAGAGATACTTAAGACATCTTGCCTAGATGATTGCAGCAAACTCTGTTGTCTCCTTTGCCCTCTGTGTGACACTGATGAGACACCAGTGACATGACTGATCCTCTAGGCAGTCTACACAGAGAAGTTTTGAGTGCCAGCACTGGGCAAGCATTCAGAGCAATTTAAAAAATCTTTAACATATATGAGATTCAGACCGATGATGGCTAAATTACATATCAGCCTCATCCACCCAACTGATATGTATTTCGGTTGATCAGCCCCCCTGCAAACCTCACCTGTAAAAATGAGCCACAAAGAGATGTCCGCATAGCCCTCAAGTTTGCACAGCCCCCTTCATAACACTGGCAAGCCAAGGATGCTCGTCCCAGTGAGGTGAGTTGCCAGAATGGGCTAACCTGCAGTCCTTGCAGAGTATTCGTGGCCTGGTGAAAGGAAGCCTTCTAGCAATAAATTGCATCGTTGCCTTAGGTGACTGTTGGCACAGGTCTTCCCCAAAGCTGTTTTCAAGCATAATGTAAGATCTCAGTGTAATAAAATAGCAGGGCTATGTGTTTCATTGCCTTGAAGTCAGCTAACGACTCTGTAACCTCTCTGGCCAGTAATAAAAAAAGGACTAAATATCTTTTGACCCTGACTGCAATTTTGCCTTAGAGAAGCCAAGTTAATGACATGCAAAGCAGCAGTTAATTAATACTGGAGTAAGGGGTAAAGGAAAAGGCTGTATAACAAGGGAAAGGCCATACTAAGATAGCAAAAATTTACCATCTTTGGGAATTGTTTTGGTCAAAAAACCCAAATGTATAAATAATGAATGAATCGTGCAGGTGGGACCGCTGATGCTCTGGTATCATAAAGTTTTGTCATGTCCAGAAATGCCACTGTCAACACCTACAGTGAAGAGATTGATTTACATCCAGTGAATGCACTAGCAACCTAATAATAACATGTTTTCCAAACAGGTCACTCTGGCAAACTTGGCTTTATTATAATTGTATATGCTTGTTGGACCTACTGACATCTTGAATCACGGGATCATAGGCTATGCTGTCATAAATCACATTGTATTGCTGATTTTATACATATATTGTGGTTGTAATTTATGTGTCAGTTTATATTTATTCTCCCACTTGACATTATTCTTCAGTTTAAGAATGATTTATATATTTTTTCCAGTGTTATTTTGACCTTAATAAAGATTGTCTTACTACAAAGTGAATTATTAGTATATGGACCTCTTGGGAAAAGGCTGGTGCTCAGAAGAATATGACCCACATTTTTCAAGTGCCCCCATCTTTTGGGTTCTTTGTTTTCTGAGTTCACCATGCAGGCTAAACCGTACAGATTAGGTCCCATGGCCAAAGCAGTGGCAGGAAAAATGTCTTTGAGGAAGTTTAATCTTTGGGGAACTGCCTTCCCCAGAGGTGCATGGTACAGGCCTTTTTGAGTTTGTCCTCTAGACCAAAGTAATACATGCCCCAGCCTTGGTGCCACAAACCTCTCTGTCCACCTGCCATTTTCTTTGTTTCTAATGGAGTTCTTAGCAAGCAGCTTTACAGCTCCTTACAGAAACCCTTCACTCTCTGATATCCTGGGATTTCAGGACCTCTGTTACTGCTGCTGGCACTGAAGGTATTTGAGAAACTCGGTCACTGATGATAATTCTTCTCATTAAGTTCATCCATTTAAAAGTCTTCATTTTTATACAGGGAGTTTGCATGCCTGATGCTGAAGATGTCTTAATTCAGGCAAGATCCTCAAGAGGTATATTTTGGAGGTGTTGAGTGCTACAACCTGAAGTCAGTGGAAAGTTCTACAAGGTCAACTCGCTTGATCAACGCCTATGAAAATTGGCTTTAACTGTCTCAGAACAGACTGAAAATACAGAAATACACATCTGAAAAAAGAAAGCATGTTTTGGTTTTGAGATTAATTCTAACAGGGATTCAATACTTGGAGGAATAAATTCCACAGTATTACAATACAATAATACAATTCTAGCATTCAAGAAGAATTTCTACTTTCTCTCTGCTTTCAGCAAGCAGTTGCATGTTCAGCCATATACAGAAAGAAAAAATTCTGATAAACTTCAGGCTTAAATGAAAAGTACAAAAATGATTGCTTAGAGTATTTTAGTCTATTTTGTGTTTAAAATGGATTTTTATTTTAGTTATATTTACTACATAACTCACAAGAATCAATTTATTCATATATATTTGTCTTTTAAGAAAACCTAAAAAAGGAAAAAAATATCTAAAAGTATTACAGTAGGCCTTCCAATGGCATAACATTATGCATTTATGTTGTGATCTTTTAATATATCTCTTTCCTGTGTTACATCTTTTTCAGCTTTCTCTGTACTTTGTCATTCCCTTCTGGATTACTGTAGATTGCAGTCGTTCTGTATGGTGTCGTGATGTTGCCTATTTAATGTATGAAATATCATCTTCTCTACAGCAAAGAATATGACAAAAGAATTAAAAACCACAATTTGCTATTTTCTATGTATCTTTAAAGGCAATATTCTCTTAAATCTTGAGTATTCACAATAAATTTTTCAATATTGTTCTGGAATCCAAATGCAATATCTGAGTTGGAAGTTTGGACCTATCAGTCTTCTTGCATATTAATCATTATAAGAGATTGCATCTAATGTCTCAGACCTTTCTTTTATCTTGAAGTTGCCTCGATAGATGTGCATTAACATCAATTATTCAATGGGCCAATTTTTTTCCCCCAGTTGTATGAATAAAGCAAATCCATTTATTTCAAGGAACTTAATCCAGATTTATATAATAATTATTGAGAAAATTAGAATTTGACCCCATAAGCCCTGGTGCTGAAAGATTTTCATCTTTACAACATAAGGAGTTTTTCAGCTTTTATTAAGACTCTAGCTTTCTTTTTCTAAAGCTCAAGTTATTTAATATGGATATATTTCTTCATAGAAATACCACACTGTAAATCTGCATTCCATAGAGGATAATTCCTAGTACTATGCATATTCTGCCTATAATCTCTGCTCAGATTTGTTTTATTCTATCAGATTCACACCTTTCTATTCGACAAGACTACCTATATAGGTTAGAGAGCCAAAGACTGCTGATCAAGAATAAAGATTAGCAAGCTACCAAGTTGTTCAATGCAGAAATTGAGGCTAAGCCTCTTGGGAAAAGGAACTTAATTTTGGACTATTTATGCAACACTGGTCAGTAGAGTCATAAAGCAGAAGGTTCATCTCCAATCCAAAATTTTGAGAGGATTTAGGATACGTAATACTAATTCCATTTTGATAGACATTAATCTATCTCTGGCCAAAATTTCCATATATTTTCTGCCAAGGTGCTTGGTACATACTTTTTCTCCAGAGACAAACATGAACCTCTCATTGCACAGGCTTTCTCCATCAATAGCTCAATGATGGCTGCCTAATGTGGATGGGCTCGTTTGTTGTGCTTAACAAGACATATAACACAACAGTCTCATTAGTACTCTCTGAAGAGAGTTTATAAGAGAGTTTATAGACATAAAAATGTTTATAGACATAAAAAAGAGTCTATTGACTCCACTCAGGTTTGGATCAGGCCTTACTAGGAAAATTACATGATTTTTAGGAAACTACACAAACTTAAGCTAGAAGCACTGAGTAGCTTCAGCCATGTTTACTCAGGAAATATAGCTGTCTACTATTGGTCCCCGTAAGTGCAATTCAGAGTCAGAGGACACCGGTCCAAGGCGTCATCTCTCTGGGTTCCTAAAAGAATATGGTTTCCATATCTGACATATTCCAGATCTGACTGTAGATACTTTATTAGCTGAGGTAAGCATGGAAGTGACATACACAAATCTACTCAGGGCCCAGTCTACCAGTGGTCTTTAACCAGGAGTTACATCTTTGTGGTCAAAATTCAGTGCTTAGGCTAAAATGTTTGACCTGACAGTCAACCTCAGGGCTCACCAGAGGTTCCTTCTTTGAGGGTGCAACCTAATTTATGTGAATACCAACACCACAGCTCAAAGACACAGGGAAGGTGAGTGCTTTCTTCTTTCATCCAGAATAGGCCACAACCTTAGAAATGTGTAGTGAATCTACAACTTACCAGATGAGAAGAGGCACACTCAAAATAAGGGCCAAAAAAGTAAAATAATTGGATCAAAAAATGGATTCTAAGATTTTACAGCTGAAAGGCATTGGAGAGCTATTTAGCAATAAGGTTTGCCTTGGCTCTACTAATTATTATGCACATTTTCCATTACAGTTGTTGCACTAATATCCCATTGGTTTGCACACATACTAGGATGTGTAGGGCTGAGAATGGTAAAGCAAAGATCTGGGGAACTTTTTACATTTTCTGGGGAGGAGAGGAAGGTAGAGGACTTGTTCATGCACTGGCTGTAACCAATCAAGTTTTGTATGATGCCAAAAAATTAAACACAGTAAAGCCAGACCCTGTCAGCAATGAGTTGATTGCTTTAAATAAGGGAGATTTCCTGAATGTTTAAATTGAAACTTCTACTATGATTAAAGAAAAGAGAAGTACCAGGATGCTTCCTAACTATTTAGTTCCTAAAATTCCTGTGAGGTCTGGAGATGACAAATTCAATTCTCATGTGCTGCGTTTTACACTCTGCAGGCTGTAGTAAAAGGTAAAACTAATCAAGCTTGGGTTTCCCATGGGCTGTGTTTTAAGATGTTTTCTTATTTAAAGTCATGGAAATATGTTAAAACCCGCATAGACTGGGTGAAGTTTACACAAGGTAAAATGTATTTGACCATGCTTTTGCACAGTGTGCATATTTTGACTTTTCATTATTTTTTGTTTGTTTAATCCTTCATCCTGCTTAAAACTGTATTCCAACCCCATTTGCAGACTGAAGATGGGGATGAACAGTTTATAACTCATAATGTTGCTCATGACTATTTACAGCAGAGAATATCTTGGTAGTGAATTGAATTTCTTCTGTAAGATGTTAAATGCAGCAGAAGAGAGAATACACACATACTTAACAGTAAACTTTTAATAACAGGGGGTGAAATATTCATGCTACTGATACTTTTTTTTTTTTTTTTTTTTAGGAAAAGCAGAATTTTATCCCCAAGCCTATATTTTATAGGAAAGATTAAGTTCACATACAACAATCCTTCCTCACTCTTTCAAGCTCCACAAAGTGAATAGTTAAATAGAATGTGCCTAATTAATCATCATATGTACACACTCAACATTTTGCATAGCAGGGAAAATGACAGAAATTGGCCTTTTCAGAAGATCTGTCTCCATCAGAAATTACTATGAATGTATTCCTCAAACACATATTTTTGAAATGATCGTTTTTAAATTTCCTGAATGAAAATGATGTTTCCCATTGTGAATAAATGAAGCACTATTTCTGTGCAACCACACACTTCACCATTTAAAATGATCTCATCAAGATTTCTATATCCCACCAGAAGAAATATTCATCTTTAAGACTTCGGCATGTCAGAAGTTTTAAAGCTGGTTTGAATTACTATATTGCTTACATTTCCAAAGTTTAGCACTTTTCATTATGGTTTTTCATTGTGGAGATTTTCTTTTCAGTTTATAATTAAAATCTCCATATGCAACTTTTCTGATATGATTTCCAACTTTAATTTTGAGAGAAAGAAAGAAGGAATATATTTTGAAGATTTATTATATCATAAGTTCTGCAGTGGTCCTTTACCAAATGAATGACAGCCGGATGATGAATATTGTTTAACTGCCTGTGTCATCATTCTGCATTCTGCTTGAAAACCTAAAGTGTGCTCATAACAAATAAAAAATACTTACATAGAAAATTCACAATTAGATAGTCTTTTAGACTCTATTTCAGTACATATTTGGCTTTCGTAGTCCCAGAGGAACTCTTGCTGCTATTAGCAGATACCTATTTGAAAACTAAAGGAACACTTTAGAGGCAAAAAAAATGCTGTTTATTCTAAATGCAATGGTTTGAACACATGAGTATAGATGCAACTGGGGACAAGGTTTATATTTTCTCATTCTGGCCAGCATTCACCAAGTGATGTTGCAATTGCTGAGAAATTGTGTCACATTATTATTACAGCTTACATGTTGGTTTTAAATAACATTTTCCATAAACAGGATTGTTTTGATTAGTATACCCTAAAGAACACCTGTTGACAAGTGGGCTTTGGAATCCCTTTAAATTCCACTCCAATTAGTCCATACAGTAATTGACAGTGGGGTGCTGCTGCAAGCTTCTCCCTCATGGGTTTGCCCCATACAGCCAAGTGCGGGAGCTGAGATCACACACTTGCTTGACAGTCTTTATGTACTACTACATTTAGAATTAGTGTGGTTTTCAGGTTTAATCCCACGTAATCAGATTGTGCCCCTGTGGAAACAAATGACGAAATACTCTTCTCTCCAAAGCAAACAGATACACGTGGTTAATGAGGGAGAACCGGGTTTAAGCCTCCTTCATGTGAGCTCTGGTTGGCCACATGGAAATTTAATTTTTCATAACCTGCTAAAGACAGCCACCAGTACCCATGGTGTTGCAGAAGCAGCCGACAGAGGAAGGGTTAAAGCCTGACGTGCTCCCTGGCCTGGACATGATGGTGAGAAGACACAAGGAACATGGCTGGCTAGAAATCCCCTTGTGCATCTCTACATGTAGCCTGGGTGTTTAAAGGTAAGAGCTCAGCAAACCTATTTATCCAACAATATCAGGGTGAAGGTGCCTCTGCCATGGCCATGGCCACCTAAGATACCGGTGTTGCCAGCAACAGCAAGCTGGGCTTGCCAGTGGTGGTCCCACCCACTCAGGCTTGCTGCTTACTGCTGAACCATATCGAAAGACTGGTGACCATCAGCACACTAAGAAACCCTGAGATGCCTCTGTGGGCCCACTGAGCTGTGGCAGTGCCTTCCGAGCTACCCAAGGCAAGCGAGGAAGCAGGAGCGGCAGCTGCAGACAATTACCGCCTCTGCTCAGACTAAACAAAGGGCGGCCACCACAGCCCCTGCCCAGATCCCAGAGATAGGCAGCCCTGGCCAGTGGGACCAGGAGGGAGACTTACCCCTTCAGCCCTGACTGCTTGCCCAGGCGGGTGTTTTGTAGCACTGAGCACGTGAAGCCAGCAAGTCTTGGGTAATTGTGAGTGACAGGGAAAGGCAAGGAAAGGGGAAAGAGCAAATTTAGCTTTGTAAAGGCATAAAAGCAGCTTTCCCTTGTGCAGCATTGTTTTATTCCCCCCTCAGAGGCAGGTCTGCCTCTACCTGCATGGATTTCAGGCACTCCTTGTGGGGAGAAGAAAGGGGTTTCTGTACTCTTTGAAGCCTGTGTGTGCTGGTCAGACAGGAAGCCAGAGCTTCTGTCAGTCAACAGCACATGCAAAATTTATCAAGTATATTACTTGACAGAGGTTACTCTGTCATTACAAGCTAACAGGCCTCTGCCAGAGAATTTTTTTTATGGAAGCATGTGCTGTCAAAGGCAAAGTGTCCATTGATTGATTGCCACAGCTGACCTAAACATACAGGGATCACTGTGTAATAACCCCTTTATCATATATAAACCACCAAATGCTAAGTTCAATAACACTAATGGTCTCACTCAAAGCCCCAAAGCCAGACGAATTCAAAGGAAGAGGGCAAAATGCCATCCTTTCTGTAACCACTGCTGTGCGCAGAGGGACTGCTGCCCGGGATGGAGATGTGGGACTGTGGAACAGGAGCATCGAGCCCTGCTGTCTGCAGCGGGCTCAAGGGGAAACACTGTTCAGTCCATGGGCTGAGCTTCCCACAGCAAAAAATATATATAGGTACTGCTCAGTTCTGTATTTTCAGCTAAACAGCACGCTACGGTTATTACAGAAATACTATGTCACAGTCATGTCCAGTAGATCCCAAGCCTGAAAACTGCTTGAACTTTCTCAGAAGATGGTAGGTCCCATCTTGAAAGAGTTTCCTAGTGGTTAAAGTTCCTTTAAAAAAAAAAAAAGAAAGAAAGTAGCATTTTAAAATGGGGGAGGAGAAAGCTTTCCTAAACTACAGGCCAAGCTTTAAGGTCTCTATCAGCTGTTTAGATGCACCATTATCATGTCCTTTGGAGAGAGAAATACAGGTAGAGAAAACAAGGCACAAATGTTACTTTTGTTGTAGTTTTCTTAGGGAAGACAAAAAGGCCCGAATGAGGGAAGGGAGGAGAACTGAATATAAGGTTTGCATTATGGGATATTACAATACTAAGAGTTTGAGAAATACAAGGTTTGAGGGGGAGGAGGTACTATTATTTGAAACTTGGAGAAGTCTGAATACAACTCATATACCGCTATGATAAAACTGACCAAAGGCTGAATTTTAATCTGCTACTGTTCTCAAAAAATAAATGACAATTTTTCTTTTAATGTTACTATGAACTCCCCCTTCAATTATTCCATGGCTGTTAAAATCTTCTGCCTAGCTGTAAATACAGCAGCTATTTAGACGGAGATCAGTGGTAATTTCAATAGCCAGGAGCCAAGCCCTTGTCCCCCTGAGGTCAATGACATAGCTTACTATAATAAACACACAGCATCAGGCAGAGAGTCATTTCTGGTGGGGAGGTCTAAGGTCTTGCGGGTCCTTCTGTCACAGTGTTTCCTGGAAGACTATGATAGGACTGCAACTGAGGATGTCCAGAAAAATCCTATGCAAGGAAGGAGCCCTGCAAACAATTTTCATCAGGAACTACTTGGCATTGGGGTTAGGCTTATGTGTAGAATAGTTTTGTTTTTTTTTTTTGTTTAGCAGCCAAGCCAAAATGTTGCTTTGGTTATGGTCATGTAACCTGAAACAAATAGTTCCAGACCCTCTCAATACATACACAGGGCTAGATCACCCTCACCATATTACAAATCATCTTTTGGAAATCAAGTGTAAAAACCAACAACAGTCCTATGTTATTAATAAGTACTTTATAATAACTGAAAAACTCAGCAGAAAAAAAAAAAATGGGACAGATGCCCTCTTGCTGCTGCACCTGTTGTTCTCTTGCCTGTTTAAGGGAAGCACAGAGTAAGCGCTGTAACAAGCAGAGCCACCAAGGAGGAGTGCAGTGCTCTCTAGGGATACTCCAGCTCGGAGGCTGAAATGGGCAGGGTGCTTTACTTCAGGGGCAACTTATACCCTATAACACTAGCAGGGAACAGTCCAGTTCTGCAGGTGAGTCCTTGGGGGAACACTCTGCTTCAGTGGGAGATGCAGGGCATGAACTGGGTGTCCAGAAGAGCTAAGCCAAGCTTTCCGGCAGGGACAAATGTGCAGAAATGTCACAGCTGTAAATTTGTGTTAACATCACCTGGGCAGAATCTCCAGTGAACTGGAAAGCATTTACTGCTTCTGGTGGAAACTGTATACAAATAGATTTCCATGAAAGCAGTTTCCTAGAGTTTCAAGTTGAAAACAAAGTTTAGTCAGTGGTTTCAGGTAAGACTTTCTTTGGAGATTCATTTGAACCTGAAGTGAAATGCAGTATTGGAGACCCAGGTGTAGTTTTCTTGAACTCTCCCTAGTCAATCCATACCCTCTCAAGCCCCCATCTTGTTCCACTACTTAGTACCAAAAGGAGACATTATCCACCTTACCCTACTCTGTATGTAACTAACTTCTCTGCCAGTTTTTGTTGGTAGTCATAAAAGATGGATTCAGACACCTAGGGTTTCTTCTAAAAGCCTTCACTACATATATCCATTCATCCTTGGAAAAACTGAATCTTACCTGTGTCTCTTGCTGTTGAAAGGTTAACCCTCCTCTCTCACATGAAGAGTCAAAGTATAAAGGAACAAAATAATTTTTAGGGGATGCAGTGACAATTCATCAGTAACTCAATGATATACAGATGCTCATAGTACAAGTAGTAGGTCAATTGCTCATAGCATAGTGATTGCAGCTACAATGAAGTACAATCACTAATGCAATGACATTAACTAATATATTATATTAAATATTATATTCATATGTGGAAATGCTTCAGTGGGACCTGGATAAAAGGCCAATGTGCACTCGGAAAACTTTGAAACACTGGAGGACATTCTTCCTTATGACAATAAGAAAATTAAGGTCTTCTTGATCAGATCTGTGGGATTTTTCATGTGCTTTGCACCTCCCATAACCTGTTTTCAACTGAAGTAGTTAGCATACTGCATCACATGTGCTTTTCCGTTTTAATTCACTGATTCCTTACAGGATATTTTCTCTTACAGCCTTAAAAGAAGAGCTCAAGCTGAAATCAGCTTCAGAATCTCCCTTCTCAAACTAATCAGACATTTCATTACTGGTGAAGTGTCTTACAGTACCTGGGAGGGAGGACAATGGAGTGGCCAGTAATAACCAGCTCACACCTGCCACCTTTCTTAAAAATAGGTATCGAGTCAGCCTTTCTCATGGTTTCCCACTAGTGCTCAGTGACATTGTAAATAAACAGTGAGTGATTCTGATGACGCCTTGCAAATTCCTACACTGTCCATGGAGAATCCCACCCATCTGGTCCTAGTGATTGATGCTCTCCTGTTCCAGTTTATTGCATGCCAACTCAACTTTTATATTCAAGTGTCAAGTTGTTAAGAGGCTATAGTCCTAGATTCCCACATGGTGAGTCTAGGTCCTAGCTCCTTTGTTGTGGTGATACCTCCAGGCAACGTGTATAGGACACTCTTGACATGGGTATTTGCCCAGAACTCAATTAGGGAGCATGTGAATGTATTGTACAGCATGTCTTTGAGATGTAATGGGATATGGAGATGTATTAAGTGACTCAACCTGTCGTTTACTTCCTCTCTCCTGCCCCTCTTTGTGAGAGTGTACTTTGCAAAAGATTCAGTCTTTTGTGATTAGCCTCTTGCCATCAGAAAAAGATGCAATGAAGACCTTTCCATGTGGATTTTGCCACTGGATCTTTCACTGCATTCAGGGACATCTCAGGCCCAGTGGTGTCAAACTCTGACTGGAGGAGTTAGAAACAAGGTGTAAGCAATCTTCCAGGTGTGGGGAGAAAGCAGCAGAGCCCCGGTGGGAAAGGATGCATAACACACACTTGGAGAAGAGTCAACCAGTCTGCGCCATTGAGCAGCCGAGGGAAACAACATGATGAAGGAGGCCTACATTTGGAAGCAGAACAGCGTTTCAGGGTCCAAAGCATCAACATCATCACTGTAAAGCAAAAGGCAGAAGGGAAGCCATGGAGAGCTAATAAACAGATGAAAATCTGGCTCACAGAGGTACCTGGCTCTGCTGCAGGTATTATAGTCAATTTGCACATCTTCTCTCTGAAGAGAGCTTTCTAAAAACATCTCTTTGAGAGACAAGCTTGCCAAAAATAACATTTTATCAGCAGCACAGCTTGTCAAAATCAGCATTTTAGCTAGGGCAGGCACTCAGTGTGCAAGTAATATTTTTCCAGGAGTGAAGCTTCCCATATTGGAAGGTAGAAGCTGTTAGCACACTACTTTCACTAAATCCATCCCTCCCCCCTTCTTTTTGATAAAGTGTTATTTTCATCCATCTCCTCCCCCTAATAAAATATTATTTTTGGAAAGTTCTTGCCCTTCATTAAGCACTATTTTCTTCAAGCAAAACTCCTGATAAAACTCCACTTTCAGCAAGCCTTTATCCTTAAATTGTCATGGTCCCCACTCCTGATAAAAAGGCGTTTTCTGTTAAGTCTCCACTTCTGATAAAATGTTACTTTTTCCAAACTTCTGCTCCTGATAAAACATTCATTTTGCCAAGATTGGCTCCTGAGAAAATGTTATGCTTGGCAAGGGCTGTTCCTGATAAAACATTTATTTTTGCCAAATCTCTACTTCTATTAATTTTTTTTCCCCTCAAAATTATTATTATTTCCCCTAAAGCCTCCTTAATGTAAGATATGGGATATGACACAACAGTGGGTAACAGGGTATCACTTGCCTACCAGCCTTTTATCCACAGCTATGATTGTTAACAGTGAACTTCCAAAATGCTGTCATCGAATGCCTCTTGCACAGTGTGGTTCTTCTGGAAGCCTTAGAATCATAGAATCATAGAATCACCATGGTTGGAAAGGACCTCCAGGATCATCAAGTCTAACCTTTATCCCATCTTCTCCCTAACCACTAGACCATAGCCTCAAGTGCTTTATCCGCTCGTTTTTTTAACACCTCCAGGGACGGCAACTCCACCATCTCCCTGGGCAGCCTGTTCCAGTGCCTAACCACCCTCTCAGGAAAGAACTTCTTCCTAATATCCAATCTAAACCTCCCCTAATGCAACATAAGGCCATTCTATCATTGGTAATTTGGGAGAAGAGACCAACACCAGCCTCACTACAACCTCCTTTTAGGGAGTTGTAGAGAGCAATAAAGTCTCCTCTCACTCTCCTCTTCTCTAGACTGAACAACCCCAGTTCCCTCAGCCGGTCTCCATAAGGCCTGTTTTCCAGACCTCTCACCAGCCTCATTGCCCTTCTCTGGACTCGCTCCAGCACCTCAATGTCCTTCTTATGCTGTGGTGCCCAGAACTGGACACAGTACTCAAGGTGTGGTCTCACGAGTGCCGAGTACAGGGGCAAGATCACCTCCCTGCCCCTGCTGGTCACACCATTTCTGATACAGGCCAGGATGCCATTGGCCTTCTTGGCCACCTGGGCACACTGCTGGCTCTTGTTCAGTTGGCTGTCAACCAACACCCCCAGGTCCTTTTCCACCAGGCAGCTTTCCAGCCGCTCTTCCCCAAGTCTGTAGCATTGCATGGGGTTCTTGTGACCAAAATGCATGACCAGACACTTGCCCTTGTTAAACCTCATGCAACTGCCCTCAGACCATCGCTCCAGCCTGTCCAAATCCCTCTGCAGAGCCTCCCTACCCTCAGGGAGATCGACACTCCCACTCAATTTCGTGTCATCTGCAAATTTACTGAGGGTGCATTTGATCCCCTCATCCAGGTCATTGATAAAGATATTAAACAAGACTGGCCCCAAGACCGAGCCCTGAGGGACACCGCTTGTGACCGGTCTCCATCTGGATTTAACTCCATTCACCACAACTCTCTGGGCTCGGCCATCCAGCCAGTTTTTAACCCAGCTAAGAGTCCACCTGTCTAAGTCATGAGCTGCCAGCTACTCCTGCAGAATGCTGTGGGAAACAGTGTCAAATGCCTTACTGAAGTCCAGGTAGACAACATCCACCACTTTCCCCTCATCCACTAGGTGGGTCACCTGATCATAGAAGGAGATCAGGATGGTTAAACAGGACTTGCCCTTCGTGAACCCATGCTGGGTGGACCTGATCCCCCTGTTGTCCTGCACTTGATGCGTGATCTCCCCCAAGATGAACCATTCCATAATCTTCCCCGGTACCGAGGTCAGGCTGACAGGCCTGTAGTTCCTGGATCCTCCTTCCTGCCCTTCTTGTAGATGGGCATCACACTGGCAAATCTCCAGTCATCCGGGACCTCACCCGATAACCAGGACTGCTGAAAGATGATGGAGAGTGGCTTGGCAAGTTCCTCCGCCAGCTCCCTCAGCACTCCTGGGTGGATCTCATCCGGCCCCATTGACTTGTGGGTGTCCAATTGGCTTAGCAGGTCCTTCATGACTATTTTCTGGACTATGAGTGGTTTATTCTGATCTCCATCCCAATCTTCCAGCTCAGGGAACTGAATACCATGAGGATAACTGGTCCAACTGTTAAAGACTGAGGCAAAGAAAACATTAAGTACCTCAGCCTTTTCCTCATCCTTGGTAACAACGATCCTTCTTGCATCCAATAAAGGATGGAGATTCTCCCTGGTTCTTTTTTTATTGTTAATATATTTGTAAAATCTCTTCTTATTATCTCTTGGAAGGAACAATGAGAAAGATATTTGCACCCTTGTGACGAAAATGAGCTTAGTTATAGTATTAGCTCCTCATATAAGGCAAACCTGGTCTTATTTAAAAGTGAATAAAATCAGACCCACCAACAGGTTCAAGGCAAAACACTTATGGCGATGTTCAGGATTTTCCAGTTCTTTAATATTTCTTGTTCCAGTGAGGTTAAATGAGGTCACAGGCAGGAGATCCCTGCTTGCTCACAGCAAAACTTTGTGCTGCCAGCAGTTCTGTGTCTATACTGTCTCATCCTTTCCAAATTCACATTGGTGACTGCCATACTACACCACATATTTCTCAAAAGAGGCTTCTTCCATGTGCACATGCAAAAATCTGTTCCTGTGGCTGTGAGGTGCTGCAGGAAGGGGTGACAATGCAGACAGCCCAGGTGTCATGTCGGCACAAGACAAGAGAACTTGGGTAGCATATTCTGCAGCACTCTCTCCCTTTGCATTATCATGTCTCTCTCTCTGGCAATGTTCACCCTGAATCCAAGACTCTACCTACTTCAGTGTCAAGTCTCATTCAAGAGCCTGTAATGGACTGGCTGATGTTTTTCACACTTGCACAAAGTGCAGCTGGTCACTTACATGTGTGGCTAGGGAGCTGTGGCACACAATGCGTGAGGAAAGGGTGAGGACCTGAGTCTGTCTCGCTTGGAGAAGCCTCAAGGTCTCTAAATGCTGCCTGCAGTTACCTAAAGGGTAATATACAGAAGATGGATCCAGAATCTTCTCAGAAGAGCACCTCTGCAAGGTCAACAGGCAACTGGCACAAGTTGCAGCAAGGGATATTCCACTTAGATGAAAGGAAGAATAAATATCACCATGAGAGTGTCCAGGCACTGAGGCAGGTGCCCAGAGAGGCTGTGGAGTTTGTTCTTGGAAATATTTAGAACAGAGCTGGACACAGCCCTGAGCAATCCAACTTTGAAGTCAGCCCTACTTTTAGAAGGAGGTTAGACCAGATGAGCAGAGGACCCTTCCAATCTGAATATATGATTTTCAGTGTATAGAAATTTTCACAGTAAAGCTGGAACCCAGACAACAGAGAGCATTTTCTTCACAGTGAATAAAAAATTTACCTTAGGCTGAGTTGAATATTAGACCATAGCTGGTGTGTTTGGTTTGGTCATACTAATTAATTTCTCATCCAAGTTACACCTTCAATGTATTAGCCTTCTGAAGCTTAGATTGAAGTCAGTAGGTAATTCATGGGAAGACACATTAATATTAGTCATCTTGATTAAATGTCTCATTTTTCATAGACAGGAATGGGAGTTAGGCATCTCAAATCTCAGTGCAGTCACAGAGTAAAAAAGTGGTAACCTGAAGACAGTCTTGCATGAAGACTGTGGAAGTATGTGAGCAGAGGCAGGCAAAATGGCAGTAGCAGCCTTTCCAGAAGCAGAAAACACTTTTAACAGTTTAAGCCAGTTGAGAAACTGCATTTTCAGGAAGTGCCTACTGGATCTGATCTGAAGTTTGGGTAGCAATATGAGTTGCTCTCTCTTACCTCTGTACTTCTGTTTCTAAGCAAAGAACTGTTCTGGGGTTTGGGGTTTTTTTGGCTTTCAATATATTTCAATACTTGTGCTGTGAGCGCTGATTTGGGGTTAGGCTGGCAAGCCACAGACATTGATCCCCTTTCTGGCAGTTCCAGTTCCCATGTTTAGAGGCATTCAGGACCTAGACCTGTGACAATCTTGCCATCACACACCTTAATTTAGGCACTAATAATGCAAGACTCCAGCTGGGAGTGTTGTCTGCAATGCTGAGCACCAGACAGCACATCTTTCACAAAGAGTAGAGTAGTGGGGAGCATGCTGGGTCCCAAGAGTGCCTTTGCATTGTAACCCTCTGCTTCAGAAAGGCCCAGTATATATTCAGTGCAACAACAAAAGCTGACGGGTAGTATACGAGCAAGCATCTATGGGCTGGCCTTGAACTCTTCTCAGTTTACCAGCCACTGGGCTCAGTAACCAGTTAGCCCCAGTAGTAATGAGCAATGTAACAAAAAGAGTGCTGGCTCAATGCATTTCACTGTTCCCTTGCTCACCAGAGTGAGAAGGAGACCTTTGTCCTTACAGTCCAGCAAAAGTTAGTAACTTTGCTTTACATTTTAAAAAAAAAGTTAAAATCAAAGGCATGTCTTACTACCAAGAAGCTGAAGTAATTCATGAGCCTTCCCTTGCTTTCTTGCACTCTGATTTTAACAAAGTGACAGTGGACAAGATGTAGTGACATGCAAATCCTTAAGTCGTTAAGCTGCAAAACATGACAGCACTAGCTTTGTTCCATAAAAGAGACTGGAAAATTAGTGTTGATCCTTTCCCTCTCTCCACACCTCAGCAGATGCAAATGTTGTTCTGAAAACGGAGTAAAACCCTGCATTTTTTTTAGGACTAGACCAGAGTACAACATTAATCTCTCACTTCAGATTAGCAAATGTAATGATCCTTGTCTGGTTTCATTTGTGTTATCTTTTCATCCCAGAATGGGAGCGTTTTCTTGCCAAGAGAAGAAAAAAAGCTTAAATGTTTTCCAGGTTATGTCATAATAATAAACCTTAGATCCACTACAGCAGAAGTTGCATGAGAGAAATGTTAACAAGTCAGTAATAATGATGAACAGAACTACGATCTAACAGCCCCTACACTGCAATGAATTTTCTGACAGAATAATAAAACCAAGATTCAAACACAGCTGCTGGTTTGGGATAACATATACTGCAATGCTGAACTTTGAGTACCAAGGAAGTACTCTGAAGATACCCCAAACCAATGTCCCCTTCTAAAAATATTGACCATAGACTTTACTACACTGACATTTATGTAAAAGTCATGCTGACCTCAGAGTAAGTTGACCCTTGCATCTTATTCATATTAGGCTTTTAGGCGAGTCATTCATATTAGGCTTTTGTAAATCTTTTTTGTTTTCCTTCTGTGGGAGGTGGCCTATGGACAGGCAGCTCCCTGCTATGTTCTTGTAATATTTCCAAAAGGTAAACATGTGTTTAAGGGCATTTTTCAGGTCCCTCATGTTTACAATTTTTCCAGTGTCCACACTTCCACACAAATCAAAACTGTTCAAATATAGTACAGTTTCTTTGGCTCTTCAGAATTTGTCCTCCCAAACATGAGGCATGTAAACCAATGCAACATGTTACTGTATCTACACAATGTATTCAAATATACTCTGTTAAAGCACAGTAAGGTAAAAAGTGCAAAGCCATTGACAGTCTATTTCATTGTTTTTTTCCAATACTCACAACTTTGCCATTTTCTGGATTTGGCCTTGGGACCCTACAGAGATTTCTACCTCACTGTCTAACAGTAGGAGTTACTGAAATCTCTTTATGACTCATGTGGTTGATCTATTTTAAGAAGGTCATCCCATTTCCAAAATTCAGTCACTTCTGACATCCCTTGCCATGTTCACCTGCCACTCCTGGCTGCTCTTCAGCAGTTAATTGGCACACCACGTAAGCTTTTAAACATTTTCAGTTAAACTAGGAATAAAATATCAGTACTAGCCATTGTTGATGACCTCTGTTGATGACATAAGCAGGTTAAGAGGTACTCTTTTAAAGAGAGGAAAAAAACCCACACAAACACCAAACGACAATCTATTGCATTTGCTTGTAGGAGTTGTGCATCAGGCCCTGGCTCATCTGATATTCTAAATGGCTGAAGTCACAATTATATTATGCTTAAAATATTAGCATCATAAATAAAGCCATTAATGCTAATGTGGTTTTCTAGGAAAGCTTTACTAGGAGATTTCATTTTTCTATCAATCCCTGTAGTAGACATAAGTCTAGAGACACACAATCTCTGTCTAGACGGTACCCCCTTAATATAATACACATGAAGTTTGTATTGCATTTTTCTACAATAGTATAACTAGTCCCCAAACAACATTGCACTAGTAAGAAGATATGAAATGTCTTGCTCCACACCTCAGGTCAAATATTCTCAATTTGGCAGAAAGATAAATAAAAGGAGGTTAATGTTAAAACTAACTAGCTTGGTTTAAGAAAGTAAGAGAGAATGATAACCTATTGATTTTCTCTGCAGTAAGTAAACATAGAAGAGGAATAATGTTGGAAGTCTTTTTGAACTGTTAGGGCACAATCTGAGTGCAATGTGTAGGCTGTGAATTCTCCACCCGATGAAACCAGTTGCCAAGCCATTTCTCATGCTGGGAAGAAATGACACATTGACACAGAAAACCCTCTGCCACCTTTCCTACATTATTTTGTGAAGGGATCAGGTAATAATAATTTGAACTGATATGGATTTACTGGCAATATTTAAGAAATGAGAATCATTCTGTTTGCCAGAGAGAAGTATTTCTCTCCTTCCTTTGGAAAGCTGGGGAAAAGGACTTTGCCCTTGGACATGCAAGTGGTGAACAGAAGGCAACCGATGACTAGATTAACAGTGAAACATGGATGTCAGTGCAGACGCTTGAGGGTCTGTAGTTTCAGCCATAGTCCCTGACTCAGGTCACTTTGCTGGCAGCACAGCTAGTTGCTTCCATGTCCTCAGGTCAGCTTGGCTTCAAGCTTCCTACAGTATGAAATTCCATGATTTACAAGCTGTGGGTTTAGGGAAGACTTATGATCGTACTGGTCGACAGTACTGTATTTTGACCATTCCCGGCAACTGTTAATTGCTATGAAATTTGAAGCATTGGAAAGGGCTCCCAGAACATGGGACAGCTGCTTGCAGTAAATACATTTAAACAAAGTCAAAAAACCATCCCCAAACCAAAGTGAGTATTAGGTTGCTTTAGGAAATTCTGAGTTTCATTTCTTAATGCTTCTTATATTTTGCAGTGTACCATATGGCGGCCATAGCCATTTTATTTTCAGTTGGTGGTAGCAATCAAAACAATTTCTGTACTAGGGAGGAAGGCAAGGTGCACTGTCAGAGTGGAAAAGTGTCCTAGAACTGCAATAGAGCACAGATACTAATAATGTGTATTAGTATATTTTTATTGCAACAGTACTATGGAAAGGATAGCCATGATAGCCAACTTGGTAAGATCCCAGCTAGGCCTTGCTGAAGCTTGAACCCATTTACTTATCTCATAGGAAAAGCTACTGAGACTGGTCTGTAGGGTAGCAGAGGAGACAGTGACAGATGCCATAAGTATTTTTGTGGTAAAACACAATGCAGGGAAGTCCACTGTTTCCGTGAAGCTATAATTTGTGTTCACTAGATGTTCTATCAAATAATTAATTTGAAAACTAGCTCTGGTAAAAAACACCGGTGAATTATAGCAGTAACACACGTGGTTGGCTGAAAGCTCCCGTTACCCTAAAGAAATAGAAATCACAGGTACCTTGCTTTTACTAGAAGTGCTGAAGTAAATTCCCTCATAGCAGGAAGCCTCTCAGATGGGATTGACTGAAATTTCTATTGGTAAACATTAATAAAACCTTGCATTAACTGATGTCAGCACTGAGACATTCACACATAGCACAGGAGAGCTGTGAGTAGATCCAGAAAAAGGACAGGAAAAGAGAGGAAAGAGTCTCTTCTAAGTAACATGATGCTGGCAGGTGGGCCAGTGGGATCAGGGGGAAGCGGTTCCCTTTCTTGACATCCTCACTCGTTGCGCTGAGGATCTGTCTCTGAGTAAATCTGGAGATGCTGAAAAAAACATTTATTATTTTTATTTTCCCCTTCCTTCCTTTGGAAGTCCTTTCGCCTGCGTTAATTTTTGTTGAGGTTACTATTGCATGTATTATTCCTGGTGGCTTGTCTGCACCTTCTCATTCTGCCACTCATCTGAACATTTTAAACCAGCCTTGTTTACCACCAAACCTCCCTGGGCAATACAAATAAGGTGTTTGCAGCCTTCAAGATGTCCTTTATTCATGCTGCACCTGCAACAGTCACAAAAGAAAATAATGAGCAATTTGTTCACATTATTTTCTACAAAACTGCAGTCCATCAGCATGCTTCTAAGAGAGCAGACTTTTCCAACAGCTTTAATTGCACAACGTAAAGAATTTACTGCAAAGAAAAAGGGACTATCAGAAGGCTGTTTGTGCACCACAGAGTGTTCAAGTTCTTCTGAAGACCACATATAACTTACTAAAAAGCTTAGAAATATTTTATTATTTTCTTTTCAGAAGTGTAAAAAAATACTTTAAAGTACATATATGGACTGACCAGAGATTTACTGCCACTGGCTTTTTGTAAGTCAGCCGGAATGAGGCTGCTCATGTACATAAACGAGTCCAGCTGGTACATTTACTGGCAGCTTTTTAAGAACACCTCCAGAACTGCTGAATGCTTGTGAAAGGTAGGGTATCAAACAAACTGGACTGGACATGTGGGCCAGTTGATGGGCAAGGCACTATAAACCTATGCATAACTAGTGCAGCTGTGACTATAAAACTTTTCAGAAACCCCCCCAAAAATCAGACACACAAACATTTAATGAATTTCAAATGAAAAATCTGGAATGCTTAGAGGGATCACGTAATGATTTGAGGGAGTCCATTACAGGTCACACTTAAAACAAGAAGTGAGGTTTAGTAGTCAATATATTTTGTTGCTTCCTTTAATCAGCCTCAATTAAATTTTCCCAGCAACAATTAACTTCCTTTCTATTTTTAAAATCACATTTCAGAGTGCAGGCTGGTATTAATATCCAACAAAACAAGGAGACTTCTTTAATATTGCTGCCAAGAGAGTGGTAGCATTGTGGTACAAAGGCGTGCTTTGTGTATTTGTGTTAAACAGAGAAAGTAAAGCCGTTTGCCGCATGTGTAATAAAAGACTATCTAAAATTCATTCTTCCTCTGGCAGTGAAATGCCTACATCTGGCCACTGCAGTGCCCCTCAATGAAAGTTTATGTCCTCAGAATCAATTGTTTCATTTAGTTACTTTTTTTTTTTTTCAGCAAGTATCAGCGCTTAGTAGTCAAATGTTGAAACCTGATTACAATATATTATCTGAGATTTTTACGTTAAATGGGAACTCATTAATTTATAGACATAGTGAGGTATATGTAGATGCATGTCATTAGTGTACAGTAGTTGTATCACTTCAGGCTCTGTAGAACCAAGTAAAATTACCAACCTGGTCTAAGGCATATCTGACCACAGCTCTCAAGTTGGCTCAAAGATGAAGAGCAAAATGGGAAATATCTCCCACCAAAGGTCAGGAAAAGATATTTCAGTAGAGTAGCAGTGGACAAAGTAGGACTTTGTAGCAGTGTGTGTATTCGAGGTTTGTTTCTAGCACAGATCTTGGGCAATGGCTCTGAAGAACATCACAGTGATTACAACCTGCACAAACACCTCTGCTTAGCTTTACACACTTTCTTTAGGGTGGAGAATGCTCCTACCCCTGCGTGTTAAAGGCCCCAGCCAAGCCACTGCTGACCCACACAGCGGCAGCTCAAGGGCCATCATGTCCTTGATCATGGCATCCAGTCCTCTGTATGCAGACTATCTGAGCCCTGAAAATCACTGATTGTGCAGCCAGAGATGTGTTATGTTTATAGCTCTTTGGAAAACTGCCAGAGACCATGTTTCTGAGGGACTCGTGGCCTAAGTCTCCACAAAATTTGGAAACTCCTTTCACAATTCCTGAGGCAATACTGCTGAGACAGCTGAAGTTACTCTGGGGACTGTCATTAAGATAAAAAATCTCCCCAAATGGAAAGTAGCTAAGCCAGCCAGGCTAAGTCTCTATTAAAAATGGAGATAAAAACTGTATTTTGAGATCTTTCTAACTGTGTTACATTATGGGAAATGACTGTATTCCATCCTTATCTGAATTGCTCTCTTAAAACAGCCTCAGGCACATCTGTGAGTAGAGGATGGAGAGAGAGCATCTCCGTCAGCTGTGTGCCGGTGTTCAGGCATCACACAGAGCATCTTCTCCATGTGCAGTACAGCTGACCACATGTATTACAAGGCAGACCATTTTCACATGATAAAACTGTCCAGAAACAAAAATGTTGAAACTATCATACCATATTAAGAATATCTTCAGCAAGAACCAAGTGCTCGCTTTGGGTTACATTGACACATTACAGTAGTCAGCTTCCTAACCAGGGTAGTGAAGCCAGGGGACTGAAAGAAGAGAGACAGCTAGCTACAGGATTTCTATTCAGTGAAATGAGTAGAATATAACATAGTTGTAAGGCTGTTTTGTAAATAAACCCATTGGTAAACTACTCCCTGAAATACAGTACTAGATTAATTGATCCCATGCTGCAGCTTCTCAGCTACTCAAACCAGACCTGCAGGGCTTCTACTGTAAAAAGTTCTAAGCAAATACACAAACTTCATAACCAACACTTTCTATTTGCCCAGTCTTTTTTACTCTTTCTTCTTTTCCTGGCAGTCAGGGGTCTCTGTTTTTATTCTCCTGTTGGACTGGATCATCTGCAGAGCAAAGCAATGCAACTCTGAAAGAACTATGTTGATTTTTGCTGGCTGTGGGGCTGGCCTCAAAGCATACAAATATGAAGAGATTTGACTGAGTAACAAATATTACTGGTAAAATCCTTCCCCTTCCTTGAGGTTCTGTACTCTGGCAGATGCAAAAGAAATGGAGGAAAGTGCATTGTTTACCTCAAACTGCAGGCTAAATTTCAACAGTTCATTTCCTGCTGCTGAAGCAATTGTGGAGAAAGAACAGTTTAGCATAGGCTTGAAAAGGTTATCTCCAGCAGAACCCCTGCTCAGACACTGGCAAAGTCAGGCCTAGTTACCTCTCTTTAGCATTTTGAGTTTCAGTTACATTTTCTTCTGCTCCATGGTCTGATAGACCATCTCAAAGTCTCGTGCTATATTACTAGTGATAATCCTTCCTTCCTTGGCTGAAGTCCACACCAGTGGAAACAGAGCCAATCTCTTATCTCACATAGTCCCTGTCTAACTCGCCCTCAACACAGACAATTTGCTCTCGAAACCAGGAGTAAAAAGCTGTGACTGATCTTAAACACAGTAGATGCTTACTGGGAACTGTAAACGATCTGGACAGTTTTGAAGGCTGTATATAAACTAGATGATGTGGCCTCAGATGGGCTGGCATTGTGACCTGCTTATTCACCCAGGTAACTTACCAACTTCCAAATATCCACTTGTGCTTTTCCTTCTGATCGTATCTTACATCAATGGTTTCATCTCCCCCTGTAAAACTTCGGTTCACATAGCTGATGTTGAAAGTAGCAACCCCCTGATACACTAACCTTCTGACTACTAGATAATTGGTGACTTAGTCAGGATAAGCTCCCTGATGATTTTTTTTATCAACTTATGTCTTAAAACGTTCTCATGTAATTATAAAGCACTCTGAAATCAGCACACAGTTCTCCTGTTAAGAAGAGCTGTGGTTATTCTATTTTTAAAATTTCATAGCTCTGAATTTGTGCATTGAAATAGGGGAGTCTGAAGATGCTGCAGAGCTCCCTGATGACAGTAGGAGTTTTGATATAGGTGTTTAAAAGGTATTTAAGAGACATGTAGATGTGGTGCCGTGGGACATGGTTTAGGGGTGAATTGGCAGTGCTGGGTTAATGGTTGGACTTGATGATCTTAGAGGTCTTTTCCAACCAAGGCTATTCTATGATTCTATGATTCATAGATACTATTTTCAGAAAAAATAACTCCTCTGTCCACTACTGACACCAGAATACATCTATGAGTCATTGATAAAAGTTTTTTCTTGAAGTGCAGTTTTAGAGCTCACTGGGCTGGCCATCCCCAGACACCAGTCCAAGAATCTGTTGCATTTTTTCTGCACACACTAAAAGTTTAGATGCAGTCTATTCATAGGGCGCTGTAACAATAGTAACTTGCCTAAGACTTTCATTGATTTTGTTGGTATCGTAAATATCTCAGCAAAATGATATTGCAAGCCACACTATTATAATGTGGTTTGCTAATCCAGCAGTGTATTTTTCTAACTCTGTGATTTATGTCAAGGCTGTATCAATCAAGGATTGTAAATGCATAAATCTAATTGGTTTTGTGATTCGCTTTTGTAGAGTGCACTGCATACTAGCTGCAATAACACACTCCAGGCTATGCATTTCCAGAGGATTACCGAACTTATTACTCTTCTTGGGTGGTTAAAGTCACTCAGTCAGGGAAATACCTTCATAACACTACACATAGAGGGCCATATTTTATGGTATAGTATATGAAAGAGATAATTTCAATGGATAACGGCCCCCCACCACTTCGTAAATGCTGAGGCAAAGCCAAGACTTTATTGTGAAAGGAAATTGATCTCCAGACAATGTTCTATTGCAGTTGCTGAAGATCACAGCTATTTTATTACAATAGCTGAGCCTACTATACTGCAGATGAAGGGGACCTGCAGAAAGAAGCCTGCAAGACCTCATGTGCAAGTGAAACAAAAACACTCAGAGTGCCCAGGGAGACAAAGTTTAACACTGGTTCTGTGTTAATGAATATTCTGCTGTGGGGCTACTGTGCTACTCCTGTGTGCAGTCAAAGGAGGAAGGACTAACACAGCAACAGAGCATTTGTTTGAGTGAGATAGGCAGTATGGAGATAATGGATAAAGTCTGGGGTCTGGTGAAACAGTGGGAGTTTTCCCCTTGGCCCTTAACCTGTGTCCTTTGATAGTTTCAGTTCCCACAGATTCCTTTTCATGCCATTTCTCAAGAGATAATGACAGTGCTTCAGGCAAATGCAAAAGGCTGTTTACTCTCCTTGCATGCATAGTTGGGCAGCAGAGCTTGGACCATGGCTTTGCACCTCTGGCAGCAGCAGACCCATGCCTGGGCTGCAGGGGCTGTGCACAGTTACTCTTGCTGTCACACTGCCTTCAGCTGGGGCTGCCGTGCATGCTACCCAATTAGTGGCCAATCTGTCTTAGAAATAAATATTTGATGACATCCTGCCACTTGAGTAAGAGAAGGAAATATCAGAATTGCTGTACTGGATCTGTAGGGTGGATCTGACTGTGACCCCTGGCAGGTGCTCAGCAGATGCTGGCGTACCACGGTTGGCAGATGTGGTGTAAGCTCCACTCCACACGCATTAGGCCTCATTCTGATCTCAGGCTTAAACTCTGAATCAAGAGGTTTATTGGCTGTATGGCTTCCAGTAGGGCCGTATCATAACCGAATCAGGGTCTGTCCACACAGTGAGATAGAAGTGGGAGGGTAGCACATTTTGGCAGTGCTAGGTTAGCATGGGGGCTACAGCCAGGTCAAGAGAGTGGCTTCTTTATACCAAAGGGTCTGGATGGACAAGCTGGGCCCTGATTCTGCAAAATAATGTATTTAAAGTAATCCCACAGAATTTCCCTGAGGAACTGGAGGGTGCCCATTATATTTCTAGTGAGCTTTAGCACTCAAGCCAGCTTGGACCATGAAGGCACAAGCTCTTCCATCACTGGGTGCCAGACACCTCCCCAGTCCCGCATCCCTCCCTCCCCGATGCTGCAGAGGGCAGGGCAGCAGCCGTGCCCCAAAAATCTCATGGTCTTCCATGTGATTCTCTCTTGATCCAGCTCTTGGGGAGCTGCCAGCTCTTCTTGACTCAAAAGTCCACATCTGGAGTTTGCAGGGTCTCCCGCATGGGTTTTAGGGCAGGTTCAGACTGACCTTGTAATGCATATGGTGATGGGGCTTAGGAGTTTGTTTTGCCAGGTTTAGGTGATTAATTATCTTGCTGGGAGAAGTTCAGTAGGTACAGTAATACCAGACACCAGACAGGTGTTTATTAATATTACAACCATATTTCCTCCCAGTGTTTGATCTTGCCAGCTCCTGATACTGCCTCCTTAGCCGAGAAAATTGTCGGCTGACACTTGATCTATCCTTTGTTTGGCACATGAATATCTTGTATTTCACCTCCCCCCTCACAGGTGCTAAAATAAAAACAGAAAAGGAGAAGTAGGGTTTACGAGGGTGTGCGCAGTAGGCAGTGGGGAAACTCAGCAAGGCTGCCCTGATTTTCCATGCCAAGTGCACAGGGGCACGGTTGGGGTGGGTACCTGCAGCTGGCAGATGCTAGTGGGGACATAGGTTAGGGGAGCCTCAACTTCAAGCTGCCAGAGCAGGATTACAGCCCTTGGAGGCCCCTTTTCAACTGCTTGTTGGCATTGATAGAAGTGTCTTTTTAAGTTGCCTGCAAAGGCCCGTAGGAAGAAATTAAAGCTATTAGGTATGGGCTGGAGCAGGAAGTGTAGTTATTTACAACCCGATCTGATAGAGATTTATCTGTGTGTTTGATTTTACACACATCATATGGAGGCTCAGGAGACTGGTTTTAGAGGACTTTGGATCAGATGCATGAACGTTTCAATAATCCAAATGTGACAGGCACGGATTAATTTTTTTTATTTTTGCAGAACTGTCTACAAGCAAATCAGATTCCCAGTCCTGTATCTGTTTTACCCAAATAACACTTTATGGATTTTTTAATAGTAACTTTTCTTTAGCAAGAAAACTGTCCTGCTATCAATACGTATTCAAATACAACTCTTTTCAGACTATCCAAATAAATTGTTTTTTATTTTTGTAACATGCCACAGAGTTAAGATGTAATTCTTAACATACGTGCTGTATATTAAACATATGGATCAATGAGGAATTTGTCCTTATGTCTTCCTTACTGTCTACTTGAGGTATTGATGAATGCTTACAGCCCATGTTCGTTGCTGTAATTAACTGGAATTTGGCATAAACCCTCACGGTGATTAATGGTAGAGGTAGATGTTTTGGCAGTACAAAGGAATGTATTGGAATAGTAGGGTTTTTTCATGACAGCATTTGGTTTTGCAAAATTTAAGAGTTGTTTCCAGAGAGATGGAATGAAGGAAGTAACAGAAGTATGCTTGTGCCTTTAGGGGAAAAACTAATTTACTCATAATACAATAGCTTAATGAAACTCCATTGTGGCTGAAAGTTTGAGGAGAGGTCAGCATTCTCTGACAGGATAAACAAAACCCAGGCAGTGTGCCCTGTGGGGCACTGCTGAAAGCATCTCAGTCCTCTCACCACCTTATTGCCAATGCAGAGCCCACCTAGGCTTGGTGAAGCCAAAGGTTTCATCATGCGATTGTTAATTGGTGGGTGGCATTAAATGACCTTCAAGAATTCTAGTTTCTCGAAGTAACTCTCTGGGTCACCAAATCCATGTCTGTTATCAGCATGTTTGGTAAAGGCCTGAATTCCACAGGCTCTAGGCTAACTCCACTCTAGTGGATGGAGCAAGTGAACCCCTCTTCCTCCAAAGAGCAGGTAGAGTGTGAGTTACCAGAGGTGTCAGGCAGGTGGGTAATTAAGTAAGAAAAAATCATTGTAAATGCATTCATTGAGACACTTACTTCCATGAGACTTATCCTAAGCACACAACCATAAACCTGCAGGAACTTGTACAACACAGTAAGTCTCTCTTTTCAAGTGCCTATCCCACAGCCTTGGTTCAAGAGGAGACTAGCTCTGTAACCTAGAAGTCTGAAGCCATGAATCTATTCTGCAGACCCTAAGAGAAGGATGTGAATATCTTCCCCCTTCATTGACTGCAAATAGAGCATACATTTGTATCACTGTGTAAAAACTCTTTTGGAACTATTTAGTTATGTAATGTAAAACACAAGTATGCACCACTGTCAGGACCTTACATGGCATGCTTTTCCAAAAACGGCATATGATTTTAAAAGCTTATTGAAAAGAAAGCATTTGAAAAGAATGGCATATGGGTATCATCACAATCAAAATAATTGGCATACTTTGATTTTTCTGTGTGAGTACTAATGATCTACAGACTATCAAAGAAATAAATGTGTTTTTCTCTAGAGACTTAACAGTCCTGGGATGCTACACACTCATTATCCCAATTCAGTAAGATTTCAGTGAGAGTTATAACCCTCTCCCTTTGAGAGTAACACTCTGCTATTTAACATGCTCTGATAAGGTGACTTTTTAAACCTCTAGAGCCCCCAAAGTTAAAGGAAATCACGCATGGGAGCTGTAAGAACAAGAGTGACTAGGATTGCAGTTTCCAAGATAATTCAGAGTCTATATAGACTCCTTATTCTGCTATTAAAACATAGCCAAGAAAAGACATGAACATGATATGCATAATCATCTGTTCCTTGTGTTGTTGTTGTTCTCATTTCTTTTAGATCTTATCTCAGAAATGGTATCTGGTTCACCTACTTGATAAATCCGCTTTCCTAGCTACCATATTTGATATGCTGGCTACTTGCTGATATTTTTTTCTTTTAAATCTCATAGAAATTAACTCTATTATAGTGTTGGAAAAAATGTCTGAAACACTTTCAGTACCACAGGAAACTTCCACAAGACCTTTTATAAACAGGGAGAGAAATTAGCTGTAATTTTAAAACATGGGCCTTGTTTGGGATCACTTTTTTCTGACTTCTTTTTGACAGTGCTTCTAAAGTTGCTCATTTATCACTAACCAGGTAGAAGTATTCTTTTTGTGTGTGTGTGATTTTAAAATGATATATGTATAGACATAAATAATTTCAGGAGCCAAAAAAATTCCAGGGAAATTATTACTTCCAGTGCTAGTGTTGAAAGAGTGCCAGGCCCAAAGTTTTGTAAATTGGGCTGTAAGTGTGAAATCCCTCCAGCTGTTAAAAGTATTCCATATCTAATTATATTAACAGTTTTTCAAACTACTCCTTCCATTTGGAGAATCCTGAAACTACATACTGTGTGCCTGGAAGTGAGGGCCACATGCATTCTATGAAAACCTCCAAAACATAAAGAAAGCAAATAGTCAAAATATATAACCCACATATTTGTATGGTTTTGTCAGTATTTTCCTATGTGGCTTTCTTTGTTTTCACAACATTTCTTTCTAAACACCATTTACTGTAAAGTGCCCACCCTGTTGTGCCAGATGCCGTGAATAGTTATATGTAAGGAAGTGACTATTTTTTAAATCTAGTTCTACAAAAGGCTAAAACAACAGCTGCATGAGAGCAACGAACCCCCAAAAGGAGGGAAAGCTTGTTTGTAGTCACTGCTCCAGCCTTCAGAAACCAACTGTAAAAGTTTTTTGTGAACACCAGATACTACTGTCAGAAAATGGGGAGGCTGCCCATTTTGGGGAATAACTTAATGCCAGGCTGACGGGAATTGCATTTTTTAAAAACTGTTACTAAACTTACTGATTGTATCTGATCCTCTGCATGTTCACATTGCAATAAAATTGATTAATTAACATCCTTGACACTCATTAGCAAAGATACTCAAGACAGACATTCTCCTTAACAGGATGCTAGTGATGTTAAAATAAATAAATAAATTAAATAAAATAAATAAATTAAATAAATAAAATTAAATAAAAACTGAGTAAGTTCTACACCTTAAGAGCAGCAAAATGTCGGCAAGACTGGGAAGATGTGAAAACCATTTGCCATCAAAAACATTTGCCATCATACTTTCCTTGTTCTCCTCTGGCTGAATTACCGTTCTACATATTTCCAATGTAGGAACTTATAAAGTGATATATATATATGTCCATCCATCTCTATCTCATCGGTGTATATGTGGGTTTATTTATTCCTTTGTTGTACATGCAAAACTTTATGAAACCCACAGATCAAGCTTCCTATTAAAGACTGTTCATCTGTCAGTTTTGTTTTGAAAATACCCAGATTTGGTAAATATTCTAGCCATTTAAACTCAAAAAAAAAGGTAAGTAATTTACCTTATCTATTGTCCTGCACACAAATTTCAGAAATACAATTTTCCACTCAAAGGTCCTTTGAAGGATTACATGTGGTATTTAATGTCAGTTGCAGCATGGACAGTCTCACTCATTCTGCAATTTAAATGGCTCAGAAGTTAAATGCATTGAAATCAAAATACTGAAGAAAGACTGATTAGGTCACCCAAATAAATTTGTGCTGCCTTACAAGGGTAAAATGCTTTATCACAAGTACATTATACCTAGCAGAGGTGGCAGCCCCACCACCAAACACATGGAAAATCCCACAATGCATTATGAGCAGGAATAGCTTTTTTCTCCTTTTTCTAGCTGTTTTGTTCTCCAGGAGGCAGTGACCACCCATCGCTGACAAGGACACTTGTTCCACTGCTGTTTCCTTCTGTGCCCTGGAGTACACCCCCTCTGAACCACTCATGGACTTGGAGCTGAGGGACCCCAATGGGATCAAGCTGCTGATGGCTCCCAGCTTTGTGATTCCCCCAAAGCCAGCCTGACCTTCTGCTGCTCTTAGTTTTGCCTAGTGGAGGAAAGTAAGTAAAGACAGCAGAGGCAGGTGTTGGCAAGATAAAAACAGTGCATAGGAAAAGAGCATACATGAGAGACAGCCCACAGTGCTAGTGGGGACTTGAGAGGCACAATGGCAGGAGAACATCCACTTTTGGGAATGTACCTGAGAACAAAAGAGTCCTACATTTTTTATTTTATGAAGGAAAGACATGTATATAAATTTGGTTTGAAAAAACTTTGAAAATCAATACAGATCATAAGAACATATTATAAGATTTTCAAGTTGCTAATGGAAAGTGCCCTGCATGGCAAAGATCACATCCTTCCATATCATGGTCCAGTGCAGGGTCACTGCGCTGTTCCCATGGGCTGCTGCTTTCCCTCTTGCTGGTGTCTGCACTGACTGTAGCCATGTCAGACAAACCCAAGGATATTCTGAAGCTCAGTGCAAAGCGTGGTGGCTATCCACACTCCTGACATATATTAAGCAGAGCTGGAAAGTGCTTAATGACACATTTTGAGCTTTCCAGAACTTTCTGCCTCTGGCAAGGCCCAAAAATGTCGTGACTAATATTCTTTGGAAATCTCTGATCTGCAAAGGCAAGGCCCACCACAACCAGAAAGCAGAACACTGTTAACAGCTGTAAGAGCAGAAAATACTTTTACAGCCTTCCATAACACACAAGGGTTTGCACATAGCCAAGGATGTAGCTAAGTCAGAATTACCGATCTGCCTACAGTCAGGTGCAAGTGGAAAAGTTTTGAAGGTTGAAATACTCTAAGTAAACAGTTCAGCACATTGACCTGGGTCTACATTTATTATTCAGCTACTTCTAATCTACTGAATGTGATATTCACTTGAAAATAAAATTCTGGATAATGTGTTCTGTCCTGATTTTGGTTTTATTTTATGCTGGACTATAGCAACTTTTTAACAATCCTGTTGATGAGTCATTTTAACACTGAAATTAGCAGAACTGACCCAGTTGTTTTCTCAATAAGTTTTCATGGTAATTGGCACATTTTTGTGAAGGTTCTCACTGTCAGTAGGTCATTTTCAGATAGAAAACATTCAAGCAGTCAATTAAGAGAACTGGAGGCAGAAAAGTTGTTCCTATTTTAATGATCTTACTCTACTTCAGAATCTCCTGCCGTGTTTTTACATGAAAACTCATGATACTTATTTTGCTTTCCATGAGCCCACTTTCATTTAAAAAAAAATAAATCCCCAAACCACCACCAACATATACATCTGGACTGCAAAACCACAGCATTCCAGGCAAGCCAAGTGAGCACACAGGCAGTGCACCCAGGCAAGCTAGCAGCGTATTCCTGCCGAAGGACTTTGTGAGTGCACACAAACACTGCACAAACATAAAATCAATTCAAAGTTCATGCAAATTAATTATCTGTGATTGTTGACAATCAGCTCAACCTAACACATGCTATATTTAGTAGTTTTCATTGCTAACTTATGAAAAAGATCGTTGGAAGGGTTTTGTTGGGTTTTTAAAAATTCCAATACATACATACAGCTTCATTTTTCTGCTGCTGTGGTTAATCATTGTCAGATTGCAGGATTGCCTTGATTGGTTTATATGTATTACATTTCATTTTTCTAATTCTAAAAGGGTGTTTTATTTATTTGCTTGCCACAAACTATAAACACCCATTAAAAGGGTAGATAAGGAGAACCGTACAAGACAATACTCTGCTATAAAACAGCAGTGAAATAAAAGTACATAGATATACTGTGCCTTGTAAACTAAGCTGATGCCCTAAGGTTTCAAGCACAGTAGCTGGGGCAGTAAGGTAAATTAATGCTTTAATCTGCTCAAGCTCCTGTCCAAAAGCTGTGTGTTCAGACCCTGGCCAGGATGAATCACACTATTTTCCCCAGGGACAAGCATCAGGCCTCTAGCATTGAAATGCTCCTGCCATTTACAGCATCCCATGCCAATGAAAGTTTTCCAGGAGACCTAAAAAACAGGGATGTCTGCAGGACAAGGAGGAATACAAAGAATTCTAGCTAGGCTGAGCAGCAGGGAAGTTTGAAACTAGTTAGCTCTCTCTTCACCCATTCACTGCCATGAATGGAAATTAAAAGATATTACTTGGCATTTCCTTGGATTAATTTAAATATCTCTTTCTTTTGAACATTGGGAAGGTATGGATCTTTAGAAGAGCCTGAACAGCAAAATGTAACAAGCTTATGTTGCAGGACAGGGCCTCTCTGATGAAGGCCACAGTTTCTCTTTCTGATTTCACGTTTTCTACACTCAACTTGTTTCCAGCCTTGTGCGTGGAGCTTTGCAGAAGCTGGAATCCACGTTAGGAGCTAAAGAGGCAAGTTTGCATTTCCAAAAGGGAAAAAGAGATCCAGGATCCTGAAGTCAGTGGTGTCTAGCTCCCAGACCCCTTAGGCCAGATCTGACCACTATTTCAGTAGCCTCCAGTGAAAACCTGGCAATGTGCAAACTGGTTCTTGCCACAGGAACACAGTGGGGACACACCCACACTCTAAATCCAGCCCCCTGCCAGTGCAACCTCCTTGCTGATGACGCCATGCCCTGTAAGACCTCTTCATAGACTGACCAAGCTTTCTTTCTCAGTTGCTGGTGCTTCATTGGCTTCAGGCATTCTCGATCACCACCAGCTCTGCTCAGTGGAAATTCAGGTGAGCTGAAATAATGGTATTTAAACACTGTATATGCACACAGCTTGTCGGGATCTTCCCTTTTTTATTCATAATATTTATTTAAAGTGAGATGTTTATTGTCAAAGGCAAATCCTGTAAATCATACAGAATCACAGAATCATGCAAATTTAAGGAATGGAAGGGACCTAAAAAGATCTAGTCCAATCCCCCTGCCAGAGCAGGAACACCTAGATCAGGTCACACAGGAATCCATCCAGGCGGGTTTTGAATGTCTCCAGAGAAGAAGACTCCATAACCTCTCTGGGCAGCCTGGTCCAGTGTTCTGTTACCCTCACTGTGAAGTTCTTCCTCATATTTATGCAGAACCTCCTATGTTCCAGCTTGCACCCTTTGCCCCTTGTCCTATCATTGGATGGCAATGAGAAGAGCCTGGCTTCATCCTCATGACACTCACCCTTTACATATTTATAAACATTAATGAGGTCACCCCTCAGTCTCCTCTTCTCCAAGCTGAAGAGACCCAGCTCCCTCAGCCTTTCCTCATAAGGGAGATGTTCCACTCCCTTCATCATCTTTGTGGCTCTGCGCTGGACTCTCTCAAGCAGTTCCCTGTCCTTCTTGAACTAGGGGGCCCAAAACTGGACACAATATTCCAGGTGTGGCCTCACCAGGGCAGAGTAGAGGGGGAGCAGAACCTCTCTGGACCTACTAACCACCCCACTTCTAATACACCCCAGGATGCCATTGGCCTTCTTGGCCACAAGGGCACATTTCTGGCTCATGGTCATCCTGCTGTCCACCAGGACCCCCAGGCCCCTTTCCCCCATGCTGCTTTCCAACAGGTCAGTTCCCACTGACCACAACTCTCTGGCTTCTTTCCTTCAGCCAGTTCACAACCCACCCCACTACCCGATCATCCAGACCACACTTCCTCAGTTTATCTGCAAGGATGCTGTGGGAGACTGTGTCAAATACTTTACTGAAATCAAGATAGACCACATCCACTGCTTTACCATCATCTGTCCACTGGGTTATGTCCTCATAAAAGGCTATCAGGTTGGTTAAGCATGACTTGCCCTTGGTGAAGCCATGTTGACTGACCCTAATGACCCTCTTATCCTTGACATGCCTAGAGACAGCACCCAGGATAAGTTGTTCCATCACCTTTCCAGGGGTGGAGGTGAGGCTGACCAGTCTATAGTTACCCGGGTCTTCCTTCTTGCCCTTTTTGAAGACCAGAGTGACATTTGCTTTCCTCCAGTCCTCAGGCACCTCTCCCGTTCCCCACAACTTAACAAAGATGATGGAGAGTGGCCTAGCAATGACATCCGTCAGCTCCCTCAGCACCCGTGGATGCATCCCATCAGGACCCATGGATTTATGGATGTTCAGGTTGAGTAATTGATCCCTAACCCAGACTCTTCCTCTATCCTGACTCTGGAGCCTCAGGGGTCCTGGGCTCCTCAGGACAACCTCCAGCACTATAGACAGAGGCAAAGTAGGCATTCAGTAACTCTGTCTTCTTTTTATCCTCTGACACCAGGGCACCCACCTCATTCACCAGTGGGCCTACATTGCCTCTAATGTTAGTTTTAGCTGCAGTGTATTTGAAGAAGCCCTTTCTGTTGTCCTTCACCTTTCTTACAAGGTTTAATTCCAAGGAGACCTTGACTTTCCTAGTTGCCTCCCTGCATCCTCTGACTACAGACTTATATTCCTCCCAAGGGGCCAGCCCCTGTTTCCATGATCTGTACATTCTCTTCTTGCACTTGAGTTTGCCCAGCAGTTCCCTTTTTAACCATGCAGGTCTCCCAGCACCCTTTCTTGACTTCCTACCTGTTGGGATGCACTGATCTTGAGCTTGGTAGAAGAGGTCCTTGAATGCTAATCAACTATCTTGGGCCCCTTTACCTTCAAGTACCCTGTCCTATGGCATTTCCCCTAGCAATTGCTTGAAAAGGCCAAAGTTGGCCCTCCTGAAGTCCAGGGTTGTAGTTCTGCTGGGTATTCTGTTCCTGCCACATGAGATCCTGAACTCCACCATCTCATGGTCACTGCAACCAAGGCTACCCTCAGCCTTCAGCTCTTCAACCAGACCCTCCTTGTTTGTGAGGATAAGATCCAGCAGCGCTCCTCTCCTAGTTGGCTCATCCACCATTTGCATCAGGAAGTTATCATCAGTGCACTGAAGGAACCTCCTAGACTGTGGATGGCTGGCTGAGTAGGCCTCCCAGCAAATATCAGGGTAGTCAAAGTCCCACACAGCAACCAGGGTCTGCATTTGCGAGACCGCTATCAGCTGCCTGTAGAAGGCCTCATCAGCCTCCTCATCCTGATCCAGTAGCCTGTAATAGACACCCACAACAGTATCACCCATGCCAGCCTGACCCTTAATTCACACCCACAGCTCTCAACTCGCCCCAACAGAACTCAATACACCCGAGTTGCTCCCTCACATAAAGAGCAACTCCACCACCTCGCCTCGCTGGCCTGTCTTTCCTGAAAAGGACATAGCCATCCATGACCGCATTCCAGTCATGCGAGCTGTCCCACCAAGTCTCTGTAATCACCACTAGATCATAACCCCCTGACCGAACACGGATTTCTAACTCCTCCTGTTTATCCCCATGCTGTGTGCATTGCTGTACAGGCATTTCAGAGAGCGAGCCGAGCACGCCGATTTCAGTCTAGGGGTGTGGGAGGCCTCCTGGTCTCCATCAATACCAGAGCACTGTCCCAGTGGTGCAAGGCCAGCTACAACCCCATCCCCCTTCGAATCTAGTTTAAAGCTCTAGTTTAAATATATTTATCAATCCCAGTATCTAAAGAGAAACATTTTCACAAATGAACAAATGAAAATATTGAACACTCAGTCAGACTGTATTATTGAACAGGAAGTCCATAGGGATTTTGTAGCTTGAGTGTTTTAATTAATTTCATTTATTTTTAAATTGTTCCTCCTCAGGCCAGAAAGGATAATGTCATGGTTCATGAAAGCCATGCCATTTGCCCTAAAGGTTAAGTTACTGTATCTCACTGTCCTCGACATGATTCTCCTGCATGGGCCTGTTGTTGCCATGATCAGCTGAGGGGATCTAGAAGCCAGATGCTTTTGGGGGGATCTTCAGGACCAGCAATATTGCTGAGAGTGAAAGCAAATTAACCAGGAATGGCACAGACCACAGAAAGATAAGGATATATTAAAAATGCCCCATTATACTTTAAAGTACCTGTTCTCACAAACCATCTGAGGAGAGGGGAAAATTTACATTTTATAAATATATATGGAACCCAGGCACTTAATTTAGGGCACAGAGGATTCTTTGAGCAAAACATGGATTTGAGCTGAAGTTACATAAACCCTTAAGTAGCCATTTTACTTTCTCATCCATCCTTCTCCAACAAATAAAACATCTTAATTTAATTATAGCGAAGCTGTGAAAATAGTTTTTTTGAAGAGACAGACAGTTAAGGCAGTGATCTGTTGCCTTTATCCAGCCTACCTGTACTTTCTAAGCCTATACTACCAGAGACTTTCTTGGAAACTGTGCATACATTTGTGTGTATGCATGCCTAGCTGTGTGTAACAGAGCCCTGGATATTAGATTACATCTGTGTATCCTGATCTATCTGCTATGGTCTCTGCATATTTAGAATAAGAAGATGTATTCTTGTATCTCTTTCTAGTATAATTCGCAGGGCTCCTCAGGCATAGGAGAAGGACTTTGGTTCCATTTGAATCATATTTTTTTAATTAGAAAAGAAATCACTGAGCATGATTTCATCTTCTCTAGTAGGCAGATCAGCTGTTTATACATGCACACATACATTTTCCTTTATCTAACAAATATGCCATGTTGTGGTCTCTGGCTGCATGGCCCAGTCAAAGATTCTCTGAAGCCAAGAAAAAGAAATTCTTTCATTCGGCTGCAGCAGGATCAGGCTAAGACATAAAAAGTAGTGAAAAAAAAGGCCTTTCCTGTAGAATTCCTGGTCTTGACTAAAGAAAGTAGTGCTGAATATTTCACAAGAAAGCCTAATCTAATTTTAGACATGATGTAATAGGAGCATGTACCAAGCAACAAATGAGAAGAGGGGGTTGGAATTAAGAACAAGGATAAGAGTAATAAAAGCATGCAGTTCTCCTTGTTATTTGTGCATATTGGTAGCTCTGCTGAATGTGAAGATGTAGTCATAAATTTGTTTATTTAATACTTATTTTGTCATGGTTTAGTGGTGACCTGGCAGTGCTAGGTTAATGGTGATGATCTTGGAGGTCTTTTACAACCAATGCTATTGTATGATTCTATGATTCTATATGTACTAATAACCCATAGAAGCTATGCCTGCTGCTTAGAAACTTATTTCCACCTTTCCTAAACGACAGTTTCTTTACAGGTATAATGAAGTAGATAGGTGCAATACATAAGGTCTGCTGGACTTTGGTGCTGACTTCCTCTGCCATGTCCCACTCAGTGCCCACTGTCCAACAACATCTGCTACTTGTACATGGCAGATGCGAAGCAGCAGGTAGAGCGAGGACAAGCAGAGCCTTCAGCTTAATCCTGGAGATGGGAACTGGGAGCAGTGGTTGCAGGGGACTTTGCAACAGGCTTGGCCATCACAAACTGGCCAGGAAGCAGGAGGGGCGTGGAGTTTGCAGGCATTTGGGGTGCAACAGCACAGCGGCACTAGTACCCTTAACAACGAGAAAGTGGACTATTTTCATGGCAGCTCCAAATCTCTGTTTCCACTCCCTGGGGTGAATGACACTGGTTACCACTCGCAAAATAAACCAATTCTTTCTTCAAATGAGCCTATGTTCCCTGCCAGCACCTACAGCAAGTGTGCGCACTGGATTAAGGGCTCAGTGTGGCTCTCACAATGTGGGAGATGCTGCTTTGTGCAGAAATCTATGAAACAGCATTCTTTCTTCAAGTAGATTTTGCAGATTTCTTCAAGCCAAATCAAACATTAATAACATTCAATCAACATTTCCATATGTAGACATTCTTATCAAAACACATTCTTTTTCATTGTTATTTTTCAGTACTGCCTTGGTCTCTCACATGTATATATACTAAGCAAAGTAAATAGCAGTGTAGCTTTATGAAACGTTACTTAACATTTATGAGTGTTTTTTAAAGTTTCTGATTTTGTTGCTCTTGCCAGTACCAGTAAATGCGTTTGAAGTCCTTCACATGTTGCTTTATTTATAGTAGAAACACCACATTTTGCTGAGGAGCACATCTCTCTATTAAAAAAAAAAGGGGGAGCTGAAGTTTTATTAAATAAAAGCCTTCAGAAGAGTCAGTTGCTCCATAACAGTTGTGTGCAAGAAAAAAAAAACAGTTCGTGTCCATTTTCGTTAATGACCTCATGAGTTTTGCTAGTTAAAACTGAAAGCAAAGAAACCAGGACTGATGCTTAACTGGCAAGAAGCCAGTTCAATGAAATTAATAACATATGTTGAAGAACCCATTTGTAACAATTTTTCCATTTAAAAAAAAAAAAAGTGGCAGCTTAAAACCACTGACAGGACTGTCTTTTCTTTTTTCTTTTCTTTCACTTCTTCCCTCCCCCCTTTCCCTTTACTACATAGGACACTTTGGCTTATGTCCAACTGTGCGGTACCAAACTTGTCTCAGAGTTCAGATTAATGCTTTATGCAATTTTAAGTGATCCTCTTGCAGCTGCTGCTCAAGGGAATATTGTAGTGAATGTGTTTGCTCCAAGGAGCTGGTGGCAAAACCACAGATGCAGCAGCCTCCCCTTGGCAAATAACAGATGTGGCATGTGCTGCGTTCAGCCCATCCCCAGCACTTATCTTACTCCTGAACAATGTGTGGGGCACTGCCCCAGCTCACTGCCATCCAAACACAAATTCAGCTGTAAAGCACTTGGCTTCTGAGTTTTTTGGCTCAGTTGTTACACGAATTTCTTTAGGCACGTGCAAGTGAATGTTGTTCATTGATGCCTGCAGTTTAGGTGGAGAAAAGAGGACCTTGGCCCCAGGGAAGTTGCCTCTGTCACTGCCTTCTGGGATATGTCACCTCCCTATATTTTGATCTCCCTTCTCAGCCATTGTCTTGCTTTTGTTGATGTTGAGTTTGTTGGTTTTGTTTTTTTTCCCCTGGATGTCCTTTGGGGCAAAGCACTCTTTCTTGTTGAGTTCCCCATCAGATTTTCTCTCTGTGTGAAGCTCCAGGCACACTGGGGGCTTCCTGCTGGGATTCTCTCACAAAGAGGGTTAAGTGCCTACAATGGGATGCACAAGACAGAAATGGCTTTAGTCATTATTGCCGATGGGAGGAGAGCATTGTGTTTTGAGAAATCACTGTTCGGGATACAAGAGACTCTTTGGGTTTTCAGAGTAGCCAGTGGCTTGTACAGAGTGGTACCATGCTGAATTTGGCCCCAAAATCAAAATACAATTAAGTGCAGCTATCATGCTGTGCCCTGACTTGGAAAGAAAATGCAAGGATTGTGAATAGGAAAATCTTCAGTCATCAGTTCATTGTAGGACTTCAGTAGAAAAGGAAAACAGGTGGAGCAGAGTGGGGGAAAAGACTGAGTATATGAATGAGGAGAGAAATCCAAATTAGTTCCAGTGTTCAGAGACTGTATGAGGTGCTAGCTCCATTTCCTCCACAAAACTGGACACTGGGTCTCCTCGCAGAAAGTATACCATTGCTCTGGAGATGGGACAATGCTCGGGAAACATTTGAGAAACTAAAGTTCTTTTCCACTGGAGAAAGAAAAACAAGATAACAATGTGCAACATTTTTATAACTGGTGGCCTGCACAGACTTGTTTGACACCTACAAATATAATTTCTGATAGAAGGTAATAGGCACAGCAGGTGTTTAAAATATACTTAGCACCAAGAAGAATGGAAACTTTTTTAAATGTTTGGACAGTGAGAAGGTGTCTAGGTCACAGGATAATCACAGCAATGGCTAATCCAGCCATCTAATATTGTTTAATATTTGCATTGCACCCTGGCCGAGATGCCAGTCAGTGACAGGAATGCTGCTGTGCTTAGCCCTGCATGCAGAATTACAGAACATGTCTGCTATAGGCTGTACACTACATTTTATTAAAAAGTGGCTGAAAATTAGGTGGAAAAATGACAATACAGGGAAAAAAACGGTGCTTATACAAATGTCTGGAGCACAAGGTAGAAGCTGGGTTGGGGATATTTTGACAAGGTGTCCTTTTTCAAAAGGGGTAGGTAAGCCAGCTCTGAGTTTTTAGGTATGATGTTGCATTTACAAGGGCACATGCTATAGTGTCTAGGCATAAAAGGTTACCTCCTCTTCACTGTGACTTACATGCATATTCAGGCTTAAGCCACATACCAATTAATTTTGAACCTCCTTCTTATTGTTATTTCATTATTTCATTCCTGAATATCCGTTGTTCTGTCTTAATCAAATGTCTGACTTCAGGAGTCAGTTTTTGCAGCTTTCAGCCATAAGTTGAAAAAATGTATTTCCAGGTGCATAATTGTTATCATATGAGAGTTACATGAAGCTCTGTGAAAAACGGGTTTCTCGGTCTTCCCATCAAAAAGAAAAGGAGGTTGCCAATTTGTGTCAAACTGAAACAGAAATTTTTGGGAAAATGTGGAGTCTCCGTCTCAGGAGATGTTTAAAACCCTTCTGGACATGTTCCTGTGTGATCTACTCTAGGATCCTGCTCTAGCAGGGGGGGTTGAATAAGATGCTCTTTGGAGGTCCCTTCCAACCCCTACCACTCTGTGATTCTGTGAAATAAATCATCATTTGTGTAAAGACAAAGATTTCACAGACCAAAGTGAAACATCTCATCTTCAGATGGGTAAGCTCACTATTTGATTTCAGTTTAACCGTCATTCATTCTGAGAAGAAAAAAAATAAAATTGAGTTTTGAAGCAAAGTCAATGCTTTACAATTTTTTAGCAAACTCTATTTTTTCAGCCAAAACTATTTATGGTATTAAACCTTGATTTGCAAATAAACTCAGCTCTCTAAAACTTCATTTTTTTCTGACAATTACTTAGATTCCTGTTCTCACAAATTCAACTGAGAGTTTTTTGCGATAAATGTGATTGAAATCCTGATCTCAATAAAGTCAATAGCCAAAACCCCATTGACTGCAACAGAGTCAAAATTTTGTGTATGTATATGGTAAATAACTCATGAGTTTTCTGCTTGATCATTGTCTGTTCTCATCTCCTTCAGCTGGTCATGGAAAGTGCAGGCGCAGCACTAGGACTCAATTTCCAAAGTTAAATTAATCCAACTTTTAAAAGCAACTCTGTAGAACAACCTTTTCATTTTCAAGGTAGTTAATTGGATGAAAGTGAAACTGAGACTCCATTATTCTGCATTTTAGCAATTTGGCAATTTTTAGCTCCTTTTTTTTTACCTTTTACTTGAAAAATGCATAACAGTAACATATTCACAGATTTGCAAATCTCTCTTTTATATAACTATTAAAGCAGTTTTTCTTAGACTTCTGCACATTACATAAAACTGTTTTTATAATAGTAATTTATTAGGTTAAGTTGGAGAGCTTTTATTGCTCTTTATATAAAAAGACTGGGCTGATTTTGGATCTCTTTAATGTGGGCCTTTAAATGTAGTAGCTCTGACATTCAAACTTACTTGAAATGTATGCCCAGTAGCCTGGTAATGTGCAAAATATGGCAAAGAAGCACCATTCCCTTCAGAAAAAAGGCATAGTGCAGTCCTACTTTCTTGCATTATGCATAGTCCAAGGAGTAAAAATGCCAGGTAAATGTCCATGAAAAAAGCATTTTATGCCCCAAAAGACAGTTTTTGTGGCCTTGTGTGCTGAGTTGGATCTGCAGGCCACAGTAAAAAGGCTGGGTGAAACAGAAAAGTGATTTGCTAATTAAAAAAGGCTGCATGACGTTATATGCTTAGAAAGGCTTAAATGTAATCAACTGTTAGAGATCTAGTGGCAGGAGGAAAGCTCAAGTAAATGCATTTTGCCACCCTCCCATAGGAATCCCCTATGCAAGGTCATGTCCTTTCCACCTCACCTATAGGATATCCTGCAAGAGACAGCTATGTCTGTCACCATGTAAATAGTCTGACTAGACCTGTAAGAAATTACACACTGATCAGGTTAGGAAAGTAATTTAGGTCTAACAAATCGTTGGCAAGCACTCTGTGCAGTGATCCAGTCTTCCTTTCTTTACATGTATAACTTTAAGGACAGAGTCCTCTCTTTGACTCAGATAATTTAGCCTTCTTCCATAATGACTGTAAATCTAGAATGAGGAGAAATTTCCAAATCTTATTATTATTGTTAATTGAAGAAAATGCATCATGGAATTTTCTTTCACGGCCAAGTCTGAAATCAAACACTGAGGTGAAAAAACATAATTATATGCAATTATCCAAGACAGTAAAAGTCTTACTTTGTGTCTCCAGGCAAGTGGTTTGGTATACAAGGTATTCTTTCCTTTCTTCATTTCCTTCCTTTCAGGATGGGAGAGCACTGAGGAGATAGATTGTCGCTCATTCAGCATCTCTGTGGTGAAGCCCAGTGCAAATCTGTCACAGGAATAAGGTGTCATCCTGGGGCTGCATGAAAATTCTAATGTGATTAGAACTGACTATGTTCCCTTTTTTTTGTTTGTGGGGCTGTGCTTTAAAGTTGATTCAATGAGATGATATTAGTTAAAAAGAAGTCCTTGATTTTCATGTTTACTGAGCAATACTTGACCCTAGTCATGCCCTGCTCTTACATTTTTTTGGGCATCTGTTTGACCTGGATATCAAAGAAAGACACAATGTGCCATCACTTCCTGTGGTGGAAAACCATTTCAGAGCTAAAATTGCGTAAGGAGCTGGAAAATGCAAATGTGTAGCCACATTTTCAGCTTCTGATATTGTGTGTTGAATGGTTTAGTGAAATGTTTGTGGGTTACTTTAGCTGGGACTGAATTCTGGCTTGCACTTCTTTGTGGACTGTGCTGTAAATATAGAAGTGAAAGTCAGCACTGTGTAACATGCATGATCTAACATTAGGTTTAAGTCATTTTAACTTTTGCTGAGCTCTGCTAACTAGCCATTTTAGGAAAAAACTGCTATAAATAATACAATTTGCAAGATGTAAATCAAAGTTGCAAATACTCACTTTAACCATTCAACCTAACAAGGAATCAATGCTGCATACTGTAGTTGAGATGAATATCTGAATAAATAGGAATGCCCCTACAGTTCAGCTTTACAGATCAAGTTGCCTGGCAGAAACATCAAAGTGAAAGACTGAGGTAAAATATAAGTATATTTATTCTCTTTGGCTTTTGAAATTGCTGAAAATATGAAAAGTGATAATGAACTTTATAAGCACTTCCCGCTGAATTTCACAGTCTGCATTTCATTTTTGTGCTATAGTAAGTCTTTTCAGTACCAAATAAATGATTGCTTTTCACTGGTGATTTATTTGTTTTTAACGTGAAATTCAGGTACTACTTGCCTAGTACGTCTCACCACATTTTTTTTAAAGTGAGGTATCCTTTAAAGAAGCATGATAAGATTTATCATAGAAGCTGTGACTTTGTCGTCCTTAGAAGTAAAGACACAGGGTGAGGTTTTCTTACAAGACTGAAATTAAATAAATGCTGCAGAAAAATAAGGTTATAAGGTGGAAAAAACATGACACACACTGAAAAGGGAGGCCTGATTTCTTTTTTCTTTTTTAGGTCAGGAAGTCCTTATATTAAATATCATTTTGCATCCTCTGAATTCCTTTTGAACTGCTACAGTGAAGAACCAACCTGTGTGAATGAGGGTATTATAACACTATCACTTTAGTGCTTGAAATGCTAACTATTACTTCTGATGGAAAAGTCCTCTATAATTACAGCATGTAGCAGCAATTTGTTTTCATTCAGTCCCTTACAGTTTACACTAATAAAAGCTGCAGTTTTGTTAATACTTTGTTCAAGTAGGTAGGTAGAGTTAATCATGCCTCCTGAAGCAGTGTCTTGCCTCCCAGGTGGGTCTCTTTTCACTGTCACAGGAATGGCTTGTCCACACAACCCACTAATGGACCTGGGATGACTTCTGCTGATTCATGTAGGATTCAGGCTTGTCCTTAAATCCTAGAGCAGAAATTGAGGCCAGGAAGAGGCAGTGCCATTTGGTAGCTTCGTTGCACACTACACAATTATTTACATGGTGGGAAAAAAAGTAAACAAAATAATAGCTTCTGAACTCAAAACTATGGAGAAAAAAAAAATATGCGAGGGATTTTCTCATTTGCACATTTGATGACTTACAAAGACCTGTGGCAACACCATTTCAACAAGGCACTTCGGCATGTGGTCAGTTATAAGAGGGCAAGTCTCCCTCTACTCAACAAAGCACTTGAGTGCATGCTTAACTGTAACCATGTTAAACAGCTCCACTGAAGTCAAATGAATGTAAAGCAATTTAGAACTTAGACTTAGAATTAAGACTATGTTTCATAGATTGATAGCATTTAAGGACAGGAAGAATGATAATAATCACGTAGCCTGACTTCATAACACAGAATCAAAGAATCTTGTGAAGTGTTTCCCAATATGAAATCCACTGCTGCTGCTTGAACTGTAACCGTGCTTTCAGAAAGACAGACAGCTTTGATTTAGAGACTTTACAGGAGAGTGAATCCACTGTATTCCTAGATCAGATTCATTTTCAGCAGTTAAGATCCTTCATTGAAAAGAGCTGTGTGCGTGAATGCCAATCTGAATTTGCTGGGATTCAGCTTCCATCCATGTCCTTTTCTGTTATGCTAAAAGTCAGGTTCTCTTGTTTTCTTTCTATAGAAGTATCCTCAGGTCCTCATCATAGCACTTGTTAATCTGTACTTCTTAGGGACTAAATTAAGATGCTTTTTTCTCTCGCTTCCACTACTGGAGTTGTGTTTGTAGCACTTTCCAGAACATTCGACAAACTGCCATCATCCTGCTTATATGTGAACATAAGAAGTGGACAGAGACAACCCAGTAATGATCTTACTAGTTGTCAGTAATCCGTAGTAGTAAAACTCCTTTGCTTCTATCTGGTAGTTTTCTCCCGCACATACATCCAGGAGAGCGTTTGCTGGCTCAGCCTCTGTGTTGCCCTGGGAGCTCTTGCTCATCTGTTTGCACAGCAAAACCACTAAATCCTTTTCTGGGTCACTTTGTGCCTGAAGAGAGTTGACCATTCTGTAAAACTAATCCATATTTTTCATTCTTAATGAAAGGTCTTAATTAATCATCTCATGTGGCATTTAGCAGTGATATAGATGAGGCCGACTTACAGCCCAGTTTTCTGTGCAGCACTGGTACATATTCATCATTACTCATAACTATCAATTTTGGTGTCATTTGCAATGATTTTGTATCACCTTCTGTACCCTTTTAAAGAACTAAATCCTATCAAACAACAAATCTATGCTAGAAATGTGCCTATTTAATCATTATTTATGATGTATATTCACTTTTTTGAGATGTATTGCCTACCAAAGGTGAGGAAGAAATAATAACATATGCTATGCTGTTTCGCATAGAAATAAAACTGACTAGTCTCCAGTATAAAAGTATGAGCCAACAAAACACACAATGAAAAGTAAAATAGACCACAAAAATTCTTTCTTATTAATTAACAGTGTTGGTGCCAATTTTTTCATCCTGAAGTTAGTTATTCATGTGAACTGCTTTAACAGTAACGATTTCCTATGGCTTTCATCACACGGTTTTCCATGAGAAAGTGAATTGTGTAACTGTGGGTGAGGTTTGCAGATTTACAGGCTTTAGTTAATATAATGGAGAAGGGCCCTTAAAAATATGTGGAGATTTGAGAATCAATTGATTTCACTGCAGGTCACTGATTGAAAAGAGACAATGAAACAATGTAACCACGAAAGATTAATTTTAGCTTAAGAAATAACTATGTCACAAATGGTTAGTTTTTAATTGCCTTTCTTAAATGTAATTATTTCTCAGCTGGCTGCTTTCTCCTTTCAATTCTTTCTAAATTAGAATTATCAGCACAAGAAATGAAATGGACTTCTACATCATATGTGAAAAACAGGCTCAATCCTGACTGACTCAAGCCTATTTACGTAATCTTTCTTTAACTGCTGAATCTCATCGGCTTCAATACATGAACAGTAAAAGCTCATTACTGTGTGAGATATTAAGTAGAGTGCCTCCTAAATACAACCCTGGCACTTGAGAAATAGGAGGTTTATAGTTCCCCAAGTCACTTGCCTCCTTGCACAATTTGCTTTTCCTGCTTATGTCTGAGTTTTCAATTTATAAAACAAGAATAATAATCTTACCTCCTTTTATAAAGTGCTTTGTGTTCTGTGGAGTGCTTTGGAAAAGCGCTTTGTCAGAAGCAGAGTTATTGTGAAGACACTCTGCAGCTTCAGTCTTTTCAGAAGCTGGGTTTGCTTTGGGTAGGACACCTATGTGGAGACAAGTCATTCCGTCCTCTCTGTTAGGCAGGTTCTGAATGCTCCTGTGCGTGTACCTCAGCCACGCAGAGGTAAGCTGGTCTAGGAGACTGCTAAACCAGCCTGTAATCTAAAAAAAGAATTTAAACAGAGAAACAGCTATTTGTTTTCCTTTCCAGAAGGTCCAAAGGTGAAAGTGAAGGACTATGACATGCTTGGCTTTCAGTTTTTTTGCAAAACTCCTTCCATCTCTAAGCAGCTCTGTTTTCAAATAGCAATTATTATCCACTGTGGGAGAAGGAAGGAGTGTGAAGTAGATCAGCACTGGAGAATCACACAATGTCTAGAGAACTTTTATTGCTGGAGGAGTGCAGGATGGAAGGCAATAAACATTGAAATCCTCAACTCTTACACAAACTATAACTTACCAAGCGATAGCTTCATCATAACCACATAACCCCAGACTCCCTCCCTGCTTCCTGCTGTTCCTACAGCCTCCAGGGCTTTGGTGTATTTCAGGCTTGCTTTTTTGTTTTGTTGGGGTGTGTGTGTGGGTGTGTGTGGGGGTGTGTGTGTTCTTTTTTTCAGCAACATATATCATAATATGTTTTCTTTCTTTTTTTAATAAAAATATCAAAGGAATACTTATCAATGACTAAGGAGGGAGAGCTGTGATGCAGTCTATTTTTTAACTGGAACATGCACCATGCTGTGACACACTCATCCAGGAGCGGGAGAAGATTGATGGCTAGACATGTGGAGAGAACTGCCACTGATTGAAATCAGACAACTGCAAGCTGTGAGGGAGATCCAGGGGAAACCATTTTAACCACAGTAGTCCAGTCTTAGCACACTTGGACAAGGTCTTTCCTCTGTCTGAAGTCTGCACTGCGGGACACAAAGAAACTAGGCAGTACAGTGAGGCCAAAGGCAAAATATGAAACTATGACAACATGGAAGATATATGTGTACGTCTCTATCTATCTCACCTCTGTAAATTATTTCCTTCACTAACAGATAATAGATCAGGAATTTCATTCCTCAAGTACCAGTCATCTTCTTACACCCTTCAGATTTTTTAGCAAAGACCAGAAGAAAGAAAAAAAACTCCAAACCTTTCAAGTAGGAAAAAAAAAAAGAACTGGAACAGTACTAGAAACCTGATTTTCAGAAGTGCTGAGCACCTGGAGTGTCAATTACCATTTCTGGGAGCTGGAGCTGTTCACCACCTCTAAAGACATCAGACTTCTGCAGCACAAAATCATGAAGTATTTACTTAATTCCATTTTGGAAACTTATTTCTTATTTGCTGGAAAACAGAGAGAAGTGAAAAAAGTGATGTGGAAATGCATGTTCCCCGGCACCCATCACTGGGGCTGCCAGGATGGGTGTTGGTAGCAATTGCACAGCCATGCACTTGCACCGAGACATTTTTATTTCATTACGGGTGTCAGTTTACAGCCATTAGCTAAGCAGATTGGCCAGGACCAAAATACCTCCTTTTTGTGTTCGTGCATGTGTCTTATCGCTAGATCTCACTTCCATTATTCAAGTCTTTAAAAAAAAAAAAAGGAAGGAAGGGGGGAAAGAAGGAAAGAGAAGACAAGAAAAGAAAGGCTTTAAGTGCATTATGTTTTGTGGCTTGTCTCTGTCCTCCAGCCAGAACAGTCTGAAATAGGTTTTATTGGAAATCACTACTTAAATTCCAGCGCTGAGGAGAATATTGATCTCTTGTGCATAATAGTTACCAGACTGCAGAAAGTAGCAGAGAGGGCTCCAAGCGGGCCGACGTAATGTCAGTGACAATTCATTTTTTTTTACCAGTTAGGATGCTGGTTTAATATCCTGCAAAAGGCACCTAACGCCATCCTTTCCATAGCATATGTCCATCCCTGGCGGCAGCGGTGGGGGGTTGCTCCTGGGGCAGTGGGCTGGCAGGCATGTTGGAGACCCAATTGGCCAGGGGCTGCTGGCAGAGCAATGGCATTCCCCCGGCACCCTGCACGTGCTCACCAGCTGTCCTGGCTTTCCAGGGTGCTCCTTGATTTTCTAAATATGTGCCACGTAAAAATAAAATTTCGGACAGCGGTGTGCTGAGGAGCCCCTCAGCACAGGAGCCTGCAGTGCATAATTCATTCACAGTGTCCGTAGCCCATTATTCCCACATTCCTCCCGCAGAGCTATCAATTTCATCTCCAGCCAAACTGGAATCTGAATCTTGGGAGCGCAGTGAAGTGATGGTTGTGTGGGTACACTGCTTTGCTTTTCCCCCCACTCTTTCCTGACTGTCCTTTCCCCCCCTCCCGCCACCCCCATCCTGCAAGAAATATTACATTTGTTTTGTGTTTGCAGGCATGGCCTGCTTGGAAAAAGCCACATGAGTAGCTCCAGATTCCCAGATTTGGTAGATTTCAGGCAAATAAAATTAGATGCTGAACTACACAAAGAAAACTACAATCTTCTTCCCAAAGCAAAACTGCCAGTTGCTCAATGCATCTCTCACCCACTAACTCTCATGGGAAAACAAGGGAAGTCAGTGTTTTGCTAATGAGGTTTCTGCTCATTTCATAAAATGCATGCATGATGATTTCTATAAGTTTCCCTGTGTTTGACATTTCAGTAACCAGAGGCACAAAATTTTCCATAGATATCAGGGGCATTTAATTGACAGTGACTTGGACACACACCCCCGTGCTGCAATAAGCTGTGGAGAATGGTTTGTACTGCATTTAATCAAAGTAGCAGCCAGTGTACTGGCAGTGCACTCAGAAGGGTACCAACAGACTATGGAGTCAATTTGGCTCAAATCTCCCAGCTCTTTTTTCCCCTCTGAGCCATTTTGAAGCTGCCCTCAAAAAACTGCCATAGAAAGGCTAATCCATTGCACTGCAGCAACAAAACAGCAAAAGGCTGCTCATATGAAGGGTATTGCGACAGATAAAGAGAACATTTAATGACTAATGAAGGAATTGAAAAAGCAATGCCTTCACAGACTTCAAGGCTGTTATCTACATCTAGATCTACTACCTGCTTGCTCTATTTAGCAAATAAAATCCTTTTATCCATGAAAAAGAAAAAATATATATATTCTCATCTAAAGTTTTTGTAGCTTTTTTTTTTTTTTAAAAAAAAAAAAGTCTTGATAACTTGAAATAAATATTGAGTGAACAACTGTGTTTAACCAGTAGTAGGAAAATCAATAGCAGTGGATCTCAGATATTCAAACCCCATCTGGACACAGTGCTGGGCAACAAGCTGTAGATGGCCCTGCTTGAGCAGGAGAGCTGGACCAGATGATCTCCAGAGATGCCTTCCAACGTCAGCCATTCTGTGTTTGTGTGATTCAGATGAAATATATGTAAAATTGTATTCAATTACTATCAATGTGGTTGCACAGCACTGCACGTTTCTAACACAAGAGCAGAGGTCAGAATCAAATACTAATAATTTGAGAAAGATAAAATGTTATTGTTATTCCTATTTTACAGTGTGAGAAGCATGTAGAGACCCAGTGTTATAATTCATCATATCTAATATCAGCTATCTCAAAGTTCAGCATTTAGTCTAAGACAGAGGTCTAGGCTCTTCTGTAATCATGTCACTACAAAACCAGCAGAGATTGCTGGTGTGGCCCATACCTCTTGTGTGGAGTGGACCCTGAGGCAAAGCCCTCTCTTCATTCCTGCTCAAGGTTTATCTTGGAAGGAACCTGGGAGAAAATTAGCACCTATGCAGAATAGACTAGTACATCTAGAGATGTACAGCTAGAGGAAATTTAGTCCATGCCAAATGTAGAAAGGAGAGTGAAATATCTTCTAGCTGTAGCATGATGAAGGACAGAGCTTAAGCAACCAGCTTACAGCAGAAATTCCCGTTCTAGATGGTAAAGTTAGGTGAGATGGATCTGGGTCCTGATGACTTGCTTAAGAAAGTCCATTGCATAGAAGGTCCAGAGAAGAAATAGAAGTGGAACTATGTTTTCCAAATTCTACTCTGGCAAGATAGACTTCTGCTAATGATGATCCTCCACTATGAGTATCTATAGGTTCTTGCTTATCATTTTCCAAAGCAGAAATTCAGTAATTTAATGTAGTCTTTATTGTTTCCCCCTGTATTTTCTTAATTTTCTTTCTGAAATCAAGAGGCATATGGAACATGTAAATGATACAGTAATCTTATGAGAATTTGTATGCCGTTTCCAGGAACAGAAATGTTACAGAATCATTACACTATTAGTGTCTATCTGTAGTCCTCTAAAAATCATTATAGCTTTTAAAGAATTCTAATTAGGCATGTCTGAAGCTCCAAATCCAGGTGGATTTTCACCCACTTCCAATAATATGGCCGCTTTGAACCCTCGTTGAAATAGATCATATCTCTGGAATCTAGCTGTAACGGAGATCAAGTTCTGACTTATCCCATAACCTCCCAAAATAACGTTAAGTTGCTCTGATGCAGCCTCTTTTAAAGCTCTGTGGGACTTACAGCTGTGTGCCTGTTAACATACCCTCCAGTCACTTTCATTCAGTGGTTAAGAAACATAGCATTAAAGTAGAGAGGAGAATGGTGAGGTGGGTCATTCTTCTCCTCTCTTTCCCATATAACTATTTTTTAAGAATTTCTGTGTTTGTTTTATACTATTGGGTTCTTTCCTGCACAAACCCATGGAATAACACTATATCGTCAGTGTCTGCTTCTCACCTGATGCAGTATGGAATCTTATCATTAAGAGGGGGGGAAAATCCCATTTCTAACTATAATTTTGAGCCATTCTCTTCTTAACAACTGTTCCAAGATGTATATTTTAAGGTGAGCAAAGTGTCTTTTCTATAAAAAGGCCCTGTCATCAATTTATACAGGACCTGAATCTACATTATATCAGCAAATCACTGCTACTATTAAATCTTTCTGATGAGTTAAACTGAAGTAATCTATACATACCACTTCAATATGACCAGGGACAAATGAATTAAATAAGCTCAGTGGTTTTGTTTTTCATACAGATCACATCTCTGCACTCAATATAAAGAAGAAAAGATTTGGTGGAAATGCACAATATAATATAGCTGCACCAACTTTAACTTTTCAAATTTAACCCTGCTCCCCAGTTTCAAGACTGGACTATACATTTATAGTAGCCTTAAATGACTTAATGGGAAGCATACAAGGGGTTTGTTTCACAGGCAGCTGGTATAGGGACTCATTATATTGTATAGATCCATGTTAATGTATATCACCTACACAATGAAAAGACTCAGACTACTTAGAAAGCAGTAGATAAAAACCCAGATAACATTGAAGTGAATGAGCTCTCTGGGACTGGGATTTCGCACAATGTATTCGTGATCCTCCTAGTTCAATAGATTTCAAACAAAGACAGTAAGATATTCTAATAGCTGAAGTAATTTTTTATTTTTTTTTTTTTTAAGCTTGGGTCATTTCAGAATCAAAACTGCTACTCATGGGCTTAAAGCCAGGAAAATCCTAAATACCCTGTTGGTCACAGTCTGTAATGTTAAGCATGCCCTCAAGCTTTTAAATCTGTGAGTACAAATAGAGTCAGTCAAGACTTAATTTGAAATAATATTATTTTTACCATTATTATTACTACCATTATTGTTGAGACAAAATAATCTGAAATCTGTGAAGTTTTGGGTTCTGCAACCAAGCACATCTTTATATAGAAGTCCTCTCAGGTAGACAACGTGACATCGGGGATTTTTTTAAGAAGATCATTGTCTGATCTGATTCTGCTGTTGCCTTGCTAGAAGGTGCAGGCAGAAACAGCTTCGTCTTCTCAGCTCACCGAGGATTTTGCAGTTTAAAAGAAGCCACAGTGGTTCTTCCAGACCCCCAAATCCCTCTCCTAGATTTAGAGGATATATTTTTAAATCCGATATGTATTAAGACTGATGATGAATCTGCAAATTTATTCTCAAAGAGGCCATGAAAATTCATAGTATACTCATAGATATACTATGAACACACTCATCATTGCTTAATAAAAGCAATTCAAAGTCAGAAAAAAAAAAATTACATTAGGTCCAAATAGTTTTGGTCAGGCCATATAACCACAAATATGCTCATATCTTTTTCTTTTTTTTTTTTAATAAACTATCCATTATGTTGATATATGACACTCACTGGAGATATATCTTAAAAATGAAATCTTCACTGATGAAATCATTCAAAGGAATGAGAGCTTATAAAAATTTTCTTGTAGCAGAACTGCCTAAGAAGTGACAAAGGCTGCATGTGCCATTCACAGTGCTTTAATGAGGAACTACAAGTGTTTGGAGGTAGTCAAAACACCTGTTTGTGGGTCAGGAATAGACTGGCCAGCCTGGAGACATACAAGCCATTCCCAAAGAATGCTGGCAGGACAAAAGAGAGCATAGGAAAATATGTCTGTTCTAACGCTTACTGAGATATTAAACTGCAGGAAAAAAAAAAACCCAAACCATGGAACTCATTCCAATCTGTATGCTCTTATAATGGCCCTGTTATATACACAACTTAGCAGGGGATACATATTAAATCATATCGCATTTGACTTTGGAAAAATGTAGTTACAAGTAAAGGAAATAACAATGATGATCATCATCACCAGATCAACATATACTAATGTTCTTGTTTCTATATTGTACAAAGATATATATTGAGCTAACTCCTGGTACATAGAGAATGAATGCTCTCATTTAGATCTGTGTGGCCAGCAGGTAAAACGGGTTTGCACTGCTGTGGGAACAGCCTGTTTCACCAGAGGAGCTGAAATATATTCCATGCATCCCTGTGCAAACCAAGGTTGGATATAATTTCAAGGCTATACAGCAAACCAGTGTCCATGCTATAATCATTCTATCAGGCTAAACTGCACAACCTGCAGGACTTCACAGTATGTGAGCCATGGTTTTGCTCTCAGCTCTGTCACCAAGCTACTAAAATCCGAAAACCAGTAGGAATGACAGTAATTGCAACAGGAGAAACAGTTCCCCAGTGATTCTATTAAAAGGAAAGTCTATGTAAAGGTAAGTTAATTAGCATTTCCTGAAGATAAGGCTCAAGGAGGGAGAAAAAGATAGTCTCCAAAGGGTAAGTACTTGAATAGGTGGAAAAAAGCACAGTGACATATGACCGGTTTTCAACTGAAATAGGTAATGATTGCTATGGCGTAATGTCATCACTCTCCATTCCTCCATATACTATTAACTATTTGATGCAAAAAGGTTGAAACAGCTGAGGAAAATGATTTTTACTGTCTCTAAATATTCACCTTTACTATTTCTTTTTTATTACCATGTGACAACCATTAGCTGAACCTGCAGCATTGTACGTATGAACCTTATGAGCAGAGCACCTCTGATTCCCCTTGCTGGGTATAAAGGTGGCTTAGCAATTTTTAGAAGATCCATTGTAAAGGATCAGTGTTGGATTTTGCTAATGAAAAGTATCATGATTCAGTAACCTGTTGGATTCGTTGTGGTTTAAAGGTGTTAGACAGTGAACTGTGCTGACATGGCAGCTCAGCATGGGAATTTTGCAACATGTTTCTAATGGTTTTCCAAACTAATGAAAAAGGATATTGATGAAGGTTATGTTGATTGCCATTTGCACCTGTCCACCTCCTGGTTTCTCCTTTGTACTTCAGATCTATTCAGAATCAACAGCTCCTTTAATTCCAAGAGGAAAAAGGAAACGGTGATGAAAAGTTTAAAATTATACAGATATAAAATTAATTTATGAAGGAAAAGTTATCTCTTGCAGTCTTTCTAGACACTGTTCCCTCAGTGTTAAGCACTTTGATGCTTATTTTGACTTGCATGTTTCCAGTGGCTTTTGAAAAACATACCATCCCTCTTAAAGTGCAGTGATAGTTCAACAGTACAAAAGGAATGTTAATGTTATAATTCTATTAAGTAAGCTGTGTGAGTAGTGTTAAAATTCCTACTACTAATATAATTCAGGGATTATATATAACTAATTAACATTGTTAAGGGCCTTATTTTCAAAAATAGCTTCTAAATTTGAACCAGTATAGCATATGCATGCAACTGATTTCTTGCCTCTGAAACAGTAAATCCCAGATCCTGGAAAGTCATTCCATCCACTCGAGCTTCTTTTGGTGGGCACATCTCCAACCAACTGCTGCATCTTCCCATGTGTTCAAGCTTCCACTCATATAAATCTCATTGCAGTTTGGACTTTCTCTCAGCAGAAGAGCAGAGAATGCTTTGCAGAATGATCCACCCTTTAGAGCCCTTTTTGGTGAGGAAAAAAGCGAACAGAACAGAGAAAAAGCCACTGCAAAAAATTCTTTTTGATCAGAGACCTCAGTGCAGAGAACTGCTAAATATGACAGCCTAAGATGACTGCGTAAGGTGAAACTCAGTATTTGCCATCTCTAACAGTCTGGATGTATTCATCACACCCTGTATGGAAAGAATGAGGGCCATCCTGGCAAAGACAACCAGTCAACTCAATGCAACTCACCTCTCTCTTCACCATGACACACAGGAGAGACAATGAGACAGAAAAGTGCCATGACAGGAACTTATTTTGAATCTGCTTTCAAAGCATTACTCTTCTGTTTGATTTCCTTCATAGTTCCACGTCTGAACAAATGCAAAGAAACGCCTATTTTGTTCTCAAAATTGAAGTAGGCTTTTGCACATGTCATACTTGCCAATATAATGAAGTCCAAAGGATGTCACACAGGTATTGGCTTCAGTTCCAGTATACCTTTTTTACATCACACCATGAGGAAAAATGTCCCATGGCCAAGTATCATTAACCTGTCATGTCCAAATGTTGCTCATTCAGCAGCTCTGGGACTTCACAGACAGATGTACGCAGGCCACAGAAATCGACTGTCCCATTCTGTTCATGGTGCACCAGCTGCATCACTGAGCTCTTATAGTCAGGATGAGGAAGAAGCTTCCTCGAGAGAAAACATTTAGAAGGTGTTTTACTACCATTGGGGCTAATATCAATATACAAAGGCATGTGATACTCTGCCACTAACACATTGCCATAAGTATGCTTCCCATAACAACACTTTTGACTACACTTTTAATACATGACATTTTTACTCAGCTTGTGAGATCACGCAGAATGAAACTTGTTCAGGTTAGCCTTTTTGACTTTTGGCACAGTCACAAAAGTCCTAAAATCTTTTAAAAAATCATGGTCGGTGGTGGATGTACCACTTCTAAAAGGATCTAACAACAAGTAGATAATGGTTATAAATGGTGAGCAAATATAATTACAGATATGGAAACTGTTTTGCATAACAAGAGAGTAAAAGTTTATGACTGCTCAAGATTTACAATGTAAGGAATATGGAAGAGAAGCAAATCAGAAAAACCTATATATCTGTTCTCAAGATGGTACAACACAAGGAGAAACACTGTGAAATGAAAAGGTGACAAAGGAGAAAAGGGCTGATTCTCCTGGCACTAAAAAATAAAGTTTTATTGTTCTGTTCAGTGGGAGTAGAGAAGGTGCTCTATTTCCCCATTACTCTGAGAGATACCTCGTAAGACACTACCATGCTTATGGTAAAAGAGCATGAGGTGAACCACACAGTCTTTGCCCCTAACACTTCTTTCACTGAGAAGAATCAAGTGAAGAAATTACAATGCACCAATATTCAGATATTTTGCTTTACAGTTTTTGTTTCCTAGAGAAAATCATAGAATCATAAGATGCTTTGGGCTAGAAGGGACCTTTAGAGGTCATCTAGTCCAAGCCCCCTGCAGTGAGCAGGAACATCTTTAACTAGATCAGGTTGCTCAGAGCCCCATCCAACCTGGTTTTGAATGTTTCCAGGGTCAGGGCCTCTACTACCTCCCTGAACAACCTGTTCCAGCACTTCACCACCCTCACGGTAAAAAATTTCCTCCTTATACCCAACCCAAATCTACCCTCCCTTAGTTTAAAACCATTACTCCACGCCCTGTCACTACAGGCCTTGCTAAAAAGATTGACCCCATCTTTCCTATAGGCCCCCTTTAGGTACTGAAAGGCCACAACAAGGTCTCCCTGCAGCCTTCTCTTCTCCAGGCTGAACAACCCCAGCTCTCTCAGCCTGCCTTCATAGGAGAGGTGCTCCAGCCCTCAGACCATTTTTGTTGCCCTCCTCTGGACCCGCTCCAACAGTTCCACATCTTTCTTATGTTCAGGGCTCCAGAGCTGGACACAATACTCAAAGTGAGGTCTCATCAGAGTGGAGTAGGGCAGTAGAATCACCTCCCTCAGCCTCCTGGTCACACTTCTTTTGATATAGCTCAGGATACGGTTGGCCTCCTGGGCTGCGAGTGCACATTGTTGGCTCATGTCCAGCTTTTCATCCATCAGTACCCCCAAGTACTTCTCCACAGGTCTGCTCTCAATCACATCATCCCCTAGCCTATATTGGTACCTAGGATTGCTCCAACTCAGGTGTAGAACCTTGCACTTGGCCTTGTTGAACCTCATGAGGTTCACACAAGCCCACTTCTCCAGCTCCTCCAGGTCCCTTTGGATAACATCACAACCTTCTGGCATGTCAACTGTACCACACAGCTTGGAGTCATCTGCAAACTTGCTGAGGGTGCATACAGTCTTGCTGTCTATGTCACTGATGAAAATATTAAACAGCACTGGTCCCAGTACAGACCCCTGAGGGACACCACTTGTCACCAATCTCCATCTGGACATCGAGCCATTGTCCACTACCCACTGCATGTGACCACCCAACCAATTCCTTATCTACCAAAGAGTCCACCAATCAAATCCATATCCCTCCAATTTAGAGAGAAGCATGTTGTGGGGGACTGAGTCAAAGGCTTTACAGAAGTCCAGATAGATGACATCCATTGCTTTTCCCTTGTCCACTGATGTAGTCACTCCATCATAGAAAGCCACTAAGTTTGTCAGGCAGGACACCCCCTTGGTGAAGCCATGCTGGCTGTCTTGAATCACTTTCCTGCCCTCCATGTGCTTTAACATAGCTTCTAGGAGGATCTCTTCCATGATCTTCCCAGGCACAGAGGTGAGGCTGACAGAATGGTAGTTTCCAGGGTCCTCCTTTCTACCCGTTTTAAAAATTAGTGCAATGTTTCCCTTTTTCCAGTCACCAGGGACTTCAGATGACTGCCATGACTTTCCAAATATCAGAGAGATAAAAAATTGTCTCCCCAAAAATTGTCACAGAAAGAGTTCTATGGGAACAAAAGTGTTACATGAAAGTGTGTTATCTTTGAAATGAAGACCCGAATGAAACAGTTAACCAGAATATTTTTTAACAGAACAAGTAAAAAATGAAATAGGCTTCAAAAGGGAAATATACAGTTGAACGAGAAGAGCATATGTAATTCACACAGTTACATTAGACAAGATAAAACTTTTATAAAGGGGAAATCCTTTATGCTTCAGGGCATAATCTGGGTACTAACTTCTGCTCAAGGTTAGGGAGAAACACATCCAGTGTATGGCTTATTTTACAGCCAGCATTACAAGATAACTACCTCTTCCTCTTAAGTGTTAGTGCCACATTTCTTGAGCATTTGGAGTCAGAAATCCAAGGTGGTGTCACCTTAGTTATGGGCAGAGACTCAAACCTGATGAGGATTAATCACTTGTGATGTGTTCAGGATTGAATATCCCAAAGCAGCTGGCCAGGTCCCAGCCACAGTGTTTGGAAACCATTTTTTAATTACTGTTTAATACCACTTGAGACTAAATTCTTCTATGGTTGAATAAAAGGACGATCCTGATGTTCCTCTCATTGTTTCACATAATACTATTTCTAGTTAGGAAATTGGCCTACCTGGAAACTCCTTATGAAATTGATCTGTTGCATATTTTGAATACATAAAACAGATGCAGTAATTAAAAAGTAGTCCTGAATGAGATCCTTCTCCTACCTCCCTGTCTACATTTTAGCCAGTACTCAGGGCTAAACCGTAGCTAGAACCAGGACACTTCCCATCTTGCTCTTTCTATATAAATATTTATAAAGACATTTATATCCATATATACATACATGTATACATGTCCTGGTTCCCCAGGCACAGACCCATGGGCCAGCCGTGCAGGCAGGCCATGAGTAGCCCCGAGTCAGCTGAGAGATCCAATCAAGGCAGCTGACTCACAGGTGCATCCCATACCACTTAATCATGTTCATTATAAAAGGAGGGAGCTCAGTGAGGGTGGAGGTCCTCTTCTTCCTGAGGCTTCTCCCTTGTGGTGTGCTGCTCCTGCTGCCAACATGAAGGATCAGGCTGAGTAGAACCTTCTATACTTTATGTTGGTTGTTGTATCTGTTTTGTTATTTCATTAAATCTGTTTCTACTTCGACTCGCAGGGCTTCTCCTTTTTTCTCCTGATTCTTCTTCTCAGCTGGGGAGGGAGCATCGGGTGGTAGAGTAATTGCTACAGTTTACCCCTGGGTACTGGCTAAAGATAGACAATACATATAAGTATTTAGCAACAGGTAGAGATATAAAGGGAGAGTGCTGTGTTATAGGAGCAGATACTAGGTGACTACCAGCTATGTGATCAGAAATCATGCAAATCCTTGTAAATTCCTCCCTTAAAACAGATAAATGAAAGAAAATTAATGTCAAAGGCTACACATACACACCTAGAAGAGCAGGGCACATGTCATCCTGCTTGTAAAATATCTATAGGTTATTGTAAATTTAAGTGTAGCCATTTTTCTTTTCCAGTGCCTTGAACTTGAGTTAACAAGTAGATCTTCTGCTTACATGAACAGAGTTTTAGTGCTGTCCAGCACAGCTCTCATTGCTGTCTTGCTATCTCTTTGTAAGAAATCATTACTAGCTACTAATGGTAAGCTCAACCACAAACACTATGGCAGCTTCAAGTAAAGCCCCATGTTTTCCAAGCTTATGTCACTGCCTCTGCATTGTTAACCCTTTTATAGTATATAATGGGGAGAAATAAGCTGAGATCTATGTTTACAGGTATAGTAAATGGTAGAATTGTATTTTATTGCAGAGAAGTTATGATTCAAAACCATATTCTTTAGACAGTTTAATCTATTGGCCAAATAGCCATTTGACAAATGTTACTTTTTCCCCTCCCAAATGGTTTCTTCTGCAAGGAATGACAAGTAAATAAGCTGGAAATTATTACATCGATTACACAGCCTTGTTACTACTATCATAAATTGATACTTGTTTGAGTGCTTGATATAGGTTCAAAAAAGCAATGACAAGTACAATGTCTTTAAAATCATGTCCTGAGCTACTTAAAGAGGCATCAAAGTGACAAAAAGGAAATAGGTTCTGTCCTAAATTAGTTTTCGATGCAGAGTTATCTAAGGATTTGTCTGAGTCATTAATTTTCTTCTACCTGTCTCCTCTTGTGCCAAATGGGAAAACATGAGGCGTCACCAGAGCTGGAGGTGTCCAGAGTAACAAACATGGGCATGTCATCTAGCACCATGAGATTAAGTAGTCAGATCAAGATCCTGACCAACCATAAAAACATGCCTGTATGAAAGGACCCTTTCTATCCAGTGAACAGGCTGATCTGAAGCCTGTGGAATTCCACCTGGCTTCACCAGGCTTGAAAGCAAGTTCTCATTAGCTTCCTAAGACAGTGCCTTATAAAGCCTGTCTTGCAGGTGAGACTCCTAAGGGAAAGATACCAGGAGATCTGATCAGCAACAGCTTTCATCAGATTTCCTAGCTGACAAAACGTTCTTGTGTGTTATGTGAAATATCAAGGATTTCATGTTTGAAGAGCTTGCATTGGTATCACTGTCTACTTCACTATACACTACGTACTTCCCATTATGTAGGCTCTCAAGAGAGCAAATCACTGTCCTTGGCAATAGCATCATACAGAGAGTCTCTTGTAAAATGTGAATTGGACACAATCAGTGAGTGCTCTCAGGAGTGAGATGGCACATGGAAAATATTTCTCATTTCCTTGCTTTTATGTCAGTCAGAACAGTTTAGATTGCCTTTGAGATGTATTTTGTCTTCAAGTCAGGAAAAAAACACATCAGTTCCTAGCACTGCATTTCTAGTGTTTTTTAATTATGTGGATTTAAAACTTTTGTGGGGTTTTGGTTTTTTTTTAAATGAACTCTTTATGTTTAAGAGCACTACATTTGGAAGAGATTTTTTTAGACATTCAAGTCGAAAAACAGCTCTGTTTTTAAATAGGCTCCAGGTTGGAGAAAGTGCCCCATTTTCTGACGATGAAGAGAGCAGTGAAAGAATAAAAATAAAGTATTTTCTGGCTCAGCTTTGTAAGCCAAATCTTGGATGTCTCTCTGCACACAGCACTGCAGCAGAAGAAGGAATAGAGTGTCTCTGTATAAGAAAGCATTTTTCATGTTATACATCACTGTCAGTTTAGCACTGTGATTCCAAAAATTCAGCTAATCTTCTACATTCACATCAACACAAATGATTTAGAATAATAATTTGAGGTGGTGTTTTTTCAATAATTTGTCTCCCCCACTACTGCTTCTGCATCACCTTCCCTCCACAATAGATGGATAAAGCAGATGTGTCAGTAGTGAGCACTTTTAGCCAAACGCCTTGTTGAGCTCAGCCCAGATGTCTGCCTAACAACGAGCAGAACATTCCTTCTAGTGCCCTTGGTGCATTAGAAGAGGATTTACTGTCACCACTTTCCAAACTGCATAACAAATCCTTGTAAAATACTACAGCAAGTAATAAGGGGACTGTCTTGTACACACCTCAGCCCAAAAGCAGCCATTAAAATTAAGCAGAATGGCTGAAAAGGGAAGAGATGCTTCAGAGAATAAAACTGTCTGAGATTTTTTTTAAAACACCAACTTGTCTACTTGTCACTGGCCATGCACAAACTGCTTCTTGTGGAGATTGTTGGAAGAGTAAAGTTAAAATGAGAGCTGCTGGCAAGAATAGTAGAGAAGCAAGTGGTGGCTATAGAAATCTTCTTAGGCCTCTGAAAGCAAAAGGCTAGCACCTGTCAGACTGATGTAGCCAAACACAGAGCAAAGAGGAAAGGATGGTTCTGTGTGGATGGGGAAAGAAGGACTGAAGAGCTGGCAACTGGGGAGAGAAGAGTATCCCTGGGTAGTTTATAGCTGAGAGGTGAGCTGTAGGCTTAGGCCCAGAGAGGTTGTGGAGTCTCCTTCTCTGGAGACATTCAAAACCCGCCTGGACATGTTCCTGTGTGACCTGACCTAGGTATTCCTGCTCTGGCAGGGGGGTTGGACTAGATGATCTTTTAAGGTCCCTTCCAATCCCTAACATTCTGTGATTCTGTGATTCTGTGTATGAGTAGCATAAGGTCTGACAGGCAGGCGAAGATGAACCTGGATGCTTGTAAGCAGAAGATGATTTTTGTATCTAGTGAATCAATGAACTCAGCTGGGGAGGTTTAGGCCATCAAGAGCTGGAGGAGGTGATGGAGGGATTCAGCAGCTCTAACAATGGCAAATTTTTATCTGTGAAGACCGGGGTAAGGTAAAACAAAGGGGTATCAGATCAGACACTTGGTGGAACTGCAGGAAGATGGGAAAAATACATGAGTAGAGTTCTCTGGGCTATTTGATGCCTAAAAGTATAGCATCTGATTTCCAGAACCCCTGGTGTGTTTTGCTTTGAAAACTGCATGCATTTCTAAATGGCACAAGTTAAAAATGAAAACTGAAACTTGTAAAGGAGCAGATAATTGGATCCTTTCAGGTAAGGGGGACAAAACAAATAGAGATAAAGGGCCTCACACCTCTAAGGTGTTGAAATTCCATCACTGCTGCTGATGTCTTTCAGGGCTAGCTTTCTGCCTCTGCTGTTGCAGAACAGTGTGGCTCTTTTGTACTTCAGAGCATGACAGGACTCTATTGCACATCTAAGGCAGGGACACCTCCTTCAGCCTGTGGCAGTGTGACCTGAACTGACACTGTGGTGATTAGTGAGATTCATATTATTGAACTTCTCAAGTTCATGTCACAGACTGCAGGGGTTAGGGAGCATTCAGACAGCACACATCTGTCTATGTGATCAGAACAACTAGTCTACTTTTATGAGATTCCTTCAAAACAAACAATGATCTTTGTCAGGCCCTGGGGAGCCCTTACCAGCAGTGTGAAGAGTACTTATTAACCATAAAACCATGTTTAGACTGGTAATATTCAATACTCCTGCAGGGGACTGAAAATCACCAGGCTTGCTTGGGCAAAGGTAACTGTGATACATGACCAACAGACAGACACACACCGGAGACTGTGGCCTAGACTTTCCACACATAACCACTACTCCTATTTTGCTAGACTGGCTGCATCAGGAGTAGTGTCCCCATGAAATTTGGGCTAAATGTAGGTTCTGACCATTCAATCAGTTAATTCCCTGACTTCGTGCCTGCAGAACTCCACTAGAGGTATAACCGATTTCAAAATCACTTCTGTATTTCTATGCAGCTTCCACACAGATAATTACGACTGTGTTGTATCACTAGGGCTGGCCTCCTTACATTGGATCCCCTGTATAAGAGAGGTGAAGGTCTGGTCCTCTTGAACAAATATATTTTTATTTTCTTTATCCTTCGCTTTCAATGGTACCAGCATAGAAACAAAGGACCAAGTCATTTTTGAAAGTTACATGAAAAATTCAAGCTTTCCTTCAACAATTTGGGACACTACTTCCTTTGTTTCCACGTGATCAGAATATTCATTTTTAGCTTTAAAAGGCCTGATCTTCCAGAGCAGGGTGGGACATCAGGGAAAATATGGAGAAGAAAAAATGTTGTATTGGGAACAAAATACAAACACGATGAAAAGAAGCCAGAAAGGAAATAAGGAACAGGGAGTCAGACGGAACGATTTCTAAAACCTTTCTAAATGTGTATGTCTTTATGTCATGCCAGTGTCAGTGTGTGTTGACACCACCACCAGAATTGTCTCTCTGGGACTCAACATTTCACAAGGTGCTTAGGCTAGCAATGCCGCAGAGGCGACACTTGTGTCTGTCTCACTGTGCATTTCTTTGGAGAGCAATATGAACATGAAGGCATAAATTTAAGCTGGATTTAGAAAGAAGGAAGCAAAGTGCAAAAAATTATTTATTTCATCCATCCCACCTCATTTCTGATTATTAAGCCTCTTATACCTCAAGTTTCTGCACTGGAGGAAGTCTCATTTTAGTCCTCTCAATACAAGAAGTCCCAGGAATGGATTAAGGACCAGACTCCAGAAAGAGTACATGATTTATCTGTATCAACATGAACTAGTGAGAAGCCTCAGTAAGCATCCTGCACAAATCTGCCAAATGGTATAACTCTTTTTTTTCATAAGCTCAAAATCAGAAGCATCATGGTATCATTTTACAGTATCTGGGAAAGTTTTGTTATAGACAGATCTGTATAAAATGATTCCATTTAATCTGAATCAAACTTCACTGGTGGGTTGGCAGTCCCGTAGAGGATTTCTCTGGGACTTTGAGCTGACTCTGACATTTTGAATTTTCTTTCTTTGCTGAGGTCACATGAAGGTAGGCAAGAGATAACACCTACAATCTCCTAGCATGGGAAGGGAAATGATAGTGAAACTTTCCCTGTTGCATAACACTAGCATCGAAGAAGTATAAATGCATGGATATCTATGAGTCCTCCCTGAAAAATAAAGAATTTCAATCTCTGCTACAGTAACTAGCAGCTTGCTTTTCTGTGAGATCACAATGCATGTCACAGTCAGCGCTGGTGGTGGCACATACAGGTTTCATAGTGTATGTACATAGTTTAAAGGGCTATTGAAAATACTTAACAGCCTACAGCATGTTTTAAAATATTACAGAAAGCTGAGCGGAGGTGTAGAATAAAATTAAATTGTTAATACTTAAGGGACATGTTTGTATATGTGGAAGAGTGTCTACACAGTCTGATTACTTAAAAAGTTGCAGTAACTACGAAATATAAAAGTGCCTATCATCATCCAATCTAAGGTTATATATTGAAAGGAAATCACAACAGAGGTCAGGAGTGAGTGCCTGAATCTTAAACAGATAAGTCATTGATAGCTACAAAAAATGACTTAAATAACCCTAAGATATCTCATTTAGTTGTCTTTGTGCAACTAGGAGATATCCATTTCAATCTCTGAAATACTGGCTACTCCCATAGCCAATTTCTGCATCAGGCCTTCTTCAAAATGTGGACAATGGCTGCTATTGTGCCATGACAACACAAAGCACACAGGAGGGTGAAGGGGGTGAAGGTGCACTTTTTATTTGTGTAATTGTCAAACAAAGCCAATGGCAGTGAAGCAGAATAAATTAAAGCTATGAAATACCAAGAGTGGCAAATACAAGAACTGGGACTGCAAGTGAAATAACCTATTAGTAATCTTCATAATTAAAAATAGATTGGTGATGTAGATTCCTCAGGGGGGCTGCTATGGTTAAAAAAAAAAAAAAGAAATCCCTTCATGCGTAGCTGTGAACAGAGTTCAGTTTGACAATGACTGAAGACTGTCATGTCATTAGCCCTTTATAATCTTAACCACATGCTTCCTCTCCTACCTTCATCACAAAAATCACAACCAGGGTAAGTATTAACTAGCTCCTCATTCACTGGTGCTACAAATAATTCAGTCTGAAGGCAGCATCCACACTGTGTTTTCCTTGAGCTGCTGGTGCTGGAAACTGAAATACATGATGCCACCACTGTAGCACTACTAAAGATTTGTGGGATTTATTTCAAAGAGTTTAAGGCAACCCTAAACCCTTCAATGCATGGCACTACTGGCAGAAGCTCCACCCAGCAAGTGGTAGGCTGAACTTCATCATGCTGGAGACCTGATTTTGGCTGGGGTCATGAAGTGGCTGTGGGACTTCTGTCAGGGCACAAGTAGCGAGGCGGGACAGGGTGGCACAGGGCAGGTGCTGAGTCAGTGCCTGACAACATGGGGAGCTTAAGCTGCCACAGGATGACCCTGCATCAGAACACAGGTATCCTTGGCAGAACATCACTCCTCACGGCTGTCATTTAAGGGACAGAAAAGGAACAGGGGAAGCTGCAACCCCAGTCAGCCATGAAGCACTCCTCAGAAATAATGGTGATGCCAAACGCCCTTTCACTGCTGGGTTTCTTTTGTGTTTCATTTCACAGCAATGAGACAGAATTCAGGTGAGCCTTCATCATCCCTGTTCTGGTTTGGCCATGATAATCTCTAAAATCCTTTCCACAGACCTCCCCTTTCCCTCCAGAGCTACTGCCGCCTTGATTGTCTCCACACGACATAAAAATCTACCTTCTCTGGGTGGCATTTTCAGACACCCAAAAGGCATTTTCTCTGTGTAAATGCCTGGTATTTGGGTTAAAAACAACAAGGATTAACAATTTTATTCCTAAAGCACTCCCCCTACTGATAGACTCTGAAAGAACTGTACTACATATATAAGTATATGATAAAATGTAGGAAAACATAAGGATGGTCATGGAACAAACCTTGATAATCTGTAAGAGGGATAAAATAAGACAAAGAAAAGGGACTGAATCCTAAGGAAAATTATAAAGAACACAACAGGAAGACACAAATACAGAATAATCATATTAAGAATTTGCTGAGAGATGAGAAGTTTCTCACATTCCTCAGGACAAAAAGGGACCTGTGATTTTGGTGCAGAGCAACAACTGCATCTTAGGTCCACTGCAACACACTGCTAGCTGCCAAAGAGTGGCATTCCCCAAAGTGGCAGTGCTTGGTAGGGGGTGCTGCATGCGAAGGGCTCAGTGTCTGCTGGGCTAATTCAATGGGCATGAGCCTCAGAGAGTATACCTTGAATGCTGCCAGGACTTGGACTATTCTCAGCTCCTAAAAACTCTTCCCTGTCTACTCAAATCAAGCTGCTGCTTCTTAGGCAGGCCATGTAAAACAATCCCGTAATGCACTAATGGCCAGAAATGGAGGCTTGAACAAGCACGGATGTTGACAGCTCTGAAAAGCAGGGAAAGGAGTGGAGAGCACAGGAGAGGTGCAGAAGGGGGCCTTCCTGACAATCATGATAAATGTTTGTGGCTTTTCCTTCACACTTGGAAGTGTAACAAACACCAGGCTAAGCATTTGCAGGTAGGAATTTGGGCAATCTTTATTTAATGTTAAACTCCATGTGTAATAGTATTATATGGTTTTATTATTACAATCTGTTCCTACCTCTCCCTCTCCTCTCACTCCTCCCAACTCTCAGCACAGTAAGACATTGAAACCATGGATGCCCTGTTTCTACTGAAACCCTTCTCTCAAATCTTTAGAAACAATCATGCATTTGTAAAGGGTTGTAAAAATACTCCTGGTAATGTTGCTGAAAAAATTTATCCAGCTTTTATTTTCATAGGAACTATTTTTCATGATATCCAACAGTCCTTCATGTTGGTAGCCTTTTCAAAACATGGAAAAGTGTCATGATGGTGGTGACTCTTAAAAAAAAAATCAGAAAGCTTTCCCAGGGCATTAACCAGATAAACAAATCTACACTTAACTCCGCGCATGAGCGAGCAATCACATGGACTGGAGCAGGTCTGTGCTTATGTAAATTGAGGCAGACTCATTCTGTTTGCTAGCTCTGAGCTCTGCTTCAATTCTGAAACAGAGTAAGATTCACATGGTTGTGATTCACATTGAATCTGAGCCTCAATTTTGAACATGCAAGCTTGTCATCAAGCTAGCTGCCTTTTCTTTATTTCATTTTTGGCTTTTGTCAGAGCAAGCTTCTTGTGTTTCAGACATATATGCATTTTGTGAGGCAGCTCAGCCTGCTGAGCCAGGATCTTTCATCAAGGAAAGAAAAGTGCATTGCTTGGTTCTTAGAGAAAGGAGAAAACATTGCTTGCTTTTTGGATTACATCCAAACTGACTGTGACACCTTTAAATATCATACAAGCAGTGCAATTGGTCATAAATTAAACTATAAAGGGGCTTTAAAATACACATAGTCTGATTAGCGTATGATCAACTATAGCAGTCAGTAACACATCCTCACTCGTTTCTACAGCTCTAGTGGTCTCTAAGGAATCTGTTGCTGAATCTTCTGTGTTCTAAGAAGTAATAGATACACTCTATCTTTTACGGCATAATTCACATTTTGAGTACAATAACCCTTCAAATTCTATCCTCAAAACTTCTAGAAGCCATGGTTTGATGCTTTTTTCAGCTTTGTTCCTCAGATCTTCAGACGTAATAACCCTGCCACCACCAAAAAAATCAAAACTACATTTTCTCATAAGAAAGTGTAAACAGCTCAGGTGTTTCCACAGTGGTGGCTGAGTAAAAAAGAAAGGTGATTACCCTTTCCAGTTCTGCATCACTTCTGTACTTTATCCTCTCACTATGAGCCAAATGCTGTGGCAGATTCAGGCACCATGCCACACTGCCGTGACTGTGTAACTTGAGGACAAGAGTAGGATCACATCTGGACAATCGGGATTCAAAGCTGAGAAACTTGCTACCATCACAGCTACCATGGCTGTGAAGACGTGACCAGTAAAGGAAGTTGTATTTCTGCTTCTCTCCTCACACATATGACAGCCCTGTGGAACTAAATTTCAATTAAGGTATGTGAACATAATGTGCCGCTTTGCTATATTCCAGAGCTCCAATCTCTGCTAGGAGAGCTGTCCCAGTTTCCTCCAGGTGGATTTTCTGCCCCCCAGATCCATACTGATTATGCAGGATTAGCCCTGGGGAGCATTTCAGTGAATAAAAATTATGTAATAGGATTCAAACACACATTTTTCTTATTTTAAAATCACTTCAAATTTGAGTGAGAAAAACTGAAAATTCCATCACAAAGTTGCAAACTGTTTTCCTGAAGAACTGCTTCTATTAAATTTGTCCATTTCTCACAGTAGAAATAAAGAAAAGATAATGACTATTATGACTATTTTATTTTACTTGAAATTTCATGATCATTTTTCATTATCACTAGGACACAGAGAACTAAGATCTTCTTCAGGATACACTAACCCATTGATGACCATGGAAAAACTGAACAGTCAAGAGCAGAATTTGACCTCTGTGTCTCCTTGTCAACAAAAATAATACAATAGGTACACACTAAAACCAATGTGCTTTGCTAATTTAATAATATCTATGTGAAATGTCATGTGTGGTCAGCACACTCTGAATTATAAAGTATCTCTATATGAATAAATGATAGAACGGTACAAGGTATTTCATGTAGTATTTTATAGCATACCAATATGTCTTTTAATACATATGTCAGAGAATCAAAGAGATCTCTTGACTTCATACTATGCTATCTTTCCATTAGATATTTTTATAATGTGGCAGTGATATTAGAACTTATCTCACTATAGTATAGTCCATTGCCTGGCTCTTTTCCTCAACAGCTTCCTTATCGCTCAGTGATGGTTTGAAAACTTGGGATTTCTTCCAAAAACCATGAGCATAAGAGTTATTCTAACTGAAAACAATTTCACTAAATAAAAAAGAACATTTCTATAAATATATATTAACTGTAGACTTTTATAATTTATTTGTGTGTAGATTAGTTCTGCTTGTGTGTACTGGATACTGCACTACACTGGATGAAATTCAGCCTCTTCATATGACTGTATTGAAATCAACACAATGAGATAATTGAGAAGAGTTTTCAGCAAATTATATCACTTTAAATTTATTTAAAATAACACCAGGATAAATTCAGCCCCCAATGAGATAATCCAAACTCTCTTTTGCTTTTTTGGTCTTTTTTCTTACTTTTTTCTCTTTCCCTTTCCTTCCCTTCCCCTCCCATCCCTTTTATCCTGCTGCTTTACAGTAAATGCCTCACGAGCTCTACAGTCCTAGAAAGTGTGACTTCTGGTCTGCCTGATGACACAGTCCTCTGTAGAGGATGATGATGAAACCTAAGTGGTACTTGAGCCCTATGCAGACAGAAGCACTGTCAGTTATGGCTGTCGGTTATTTGACTATGTCCAATTTAAAAACAATAATGTAAACAAGAGCAGGACTTGAACAGAGGAAGAGTCAGCAAAAACACAAACATCTCACAACTTGTAACAACAGTCACCAGAGAGAACACAAACAGCAAGTCTGTCCCTGGTTTTCTTTGTGTTTTGCTTTAGGAACTTCACAGACACTAGACTTTGATTTTTGCAAACAGGACTAGGTATGCATTCTTTTTTTTAAGTGTACACTTAGGAAATTTATGGATACCACTTGAAAATCAAGTCATATTTAACTAGATCAGGTTGCTCAGAGCCCCATCCAACATGGTCTTAAAAGTTTCCAGGGATGGGGTCTCCACTACCTCTCTAGACAACCTGTTCCAGCACTTCACCACCCTCACGGTAAAAAATTTCCTCCTTATACCCAACCCAAATCTACCCTCCCATAGTTTAAAACCATTACTCCATGCCCTGTCACTACAGGCCTTGCTAAAAAGATTGACCCCATCTTTCCTATAGGCCCCCTTTAGGTACTGAAAGGCCACAATAAGGTCTCCCTGCAGCCTTCTCTTCTCCAGGCTGAACAACCCCAGCTCTCTCAGCCTGTCTTCATAGGAGAAGTGCTCCAGCCCTCAGACCATTTTTGTTGCCCTCCTCTGGACCCACTCCAACATAACACCACAGATCTTTCTCTGGTATGAAGTGCCTGTTTCAGTGAAGAAATGACAAGTAACACTGGTGATTTTAAAGTCAGATTTGGAACATCCACTACGTGTCAAAAAGCTTTCACATTTATTGGTACTCCAAATGAACAGACAAAGTACACATTTGCACATCTGTTTAAACTACCAATACAACTGTTTTGTCTTTTGTTTGCTTGCAGACTGAGGCTCAAGATGCAGTTAAGGCTCTATGCTTGAACTGTGTCCAAACCTGTAAGAGTTAAAAGTGTATCTGACAGCAAACCAAGGAAAGGCTTATAGAAATTAAAAAATGGGATACCATTTCAGTCAACCTTGTGCTTCAGGAAGCAGAAATCTATGATATACAGCCTGGTGTATGGGCTTAAAATATTGTTCTTCAGTTACAAGGTTCACAGTTTTGGCATCTCTGTCTTTCATTGTTCCTTATGAGTTTATAATGTATAGGTTACAGCTTTTCCTGGTAGGCTCTGGAAGACCTTTGCTATAAGGAGGCCGTTCATCATTGTATCTCTGGGCAGCTTGAGGTCTCCAGCTTCGGTACCTAGAGTTGCCCTTTGAGCAAAACAGAGCGCACGCTGTTAACTGTTTAACTGTTACCCAAATGAAACTCATATATTACATTTTTATAGTAAAAATAAAACAGAACAACACAGTTTTAATTGCTATTTCTACAATAAAATTGTGGCTTATTTATAAGTTGGGATTTTACTACCTACTGAGATTTATACCCACTTTATCTGGAAGTTCATGGTGGGCAACAAATAACTGCTTACATTTTTTTTTTTGTAATTTTTCCATGAAAACATAACTGCATCTTAAAATATGGAAAAGTAATTTATAAGTCAAATGAAAAAAGCTTACATGGAAGATTACATAAAATACATCTGTCTTTTCAAACCATTGAGATATATAAACAACTCATTAAAAACTGAAAAAGCCAAAGAAAAAGACAAAAGACCTTTTAATGAGAAGATGTTTTGAACAGATATTTTTCTGCTTTTAAAAAGACAGGACATTACTTCATTCCTAGGAAGATGATCTCAAACGAACAGGGAAAATACCAGAAATTTCAGTGAGCACTGTCCCTGAGAGGGTTTATGTTTAAGCTCAAGAAAAACAAAAAGGTTGCAAGTGGAGATGTCATTTTAAATAGAATCCAGGCTCTTATTTTTCCATTGCAAGGAGTTTTCTTTTATGTCAAATGAAATTTTAAGATCACCTATGAATTTGCAACTGAACCCTTTACTGCCAAATCAGATTCCAATCCTTAAAAAATCTGTTTCTGTAATATGGCCAGCAATGTACTAACTTCTAAAAGGTAGCCAGAAACACTGGCAAGAAATATATGTGGTTTATCAACTAAAACTATGTAGTAGTTTGGGAACAATCAATCAAATTCCAGAACCTTTAAGCATGAAGTTGCTGTGAGGATATCCATGAGCAATGGTAATACTAATGCCTAGCGTACACAGATGTTTTTGAGATGGTCTTGTCTTTATTTTTTATTTTCAAGATGCTTCTGCACAAGTATAGGCTTTACTGTTAAACAAAAATAAAAACAACCACAAATAAATTCCAAATAACAATACAAATATAGAGGGACAGTAGGTGTCACTTTGCACCAAGTTAAAATAAGCACTGTCAAAAATTAGGTTTGTGTTCAACCAGTGGTGGTGTTTTGATCTGTGCTCATCCACACAAGACTTGGGGACATAAAGAGGGTCTTAGGCAAAAATGTAGATAACTGCATGCAGTACTGGGATTCTGAAAGCTCCCTCTGAGTTACTCCTTGAGGCATCATAGCTGGTAACTTGAAAGATGCCTAAGAACTTAAAAATATTTCTTCTGCCTATATGCAGAAAATGTCTCATTCTTAATAAGCCAAGCTGAGCTGCTCACTTCCACCTTCACACTTAAGCCTGCCTGGCATGCAGGAACCCTCTGCTAAATTCCTTGAGAGGTTCATTAAAATACATTGCATAAAGTCACACCACAAACACAGCAGTAAGGAACCCATAAAATGTAGTAGCACCTTCTATTCCTCTTTAGAACAGCTGGAGGAGGACTCCCGCCACTCTCATGTTCTTTTTATACCATAACACGGTGGTCTGAGAGCTGACTGAAGAAATCTGTGATCAAGGTTCAGTTCCTGGCTTTATCTCACAGGATTTTAACTCCTGTTTCCCACTTCCTAATTTGGCTCTTTACCCGTCAGGTTGCTGGCTTCCACCCTGAGAGAGGTTTATGTATGTACATTATATTAAATTTTTGGATAAATTAGTAGCCTGAGCACAGGAAGCAAGAGAAACACAACAGCAGCATCCATGTGGGGCCTGTATCTAATTCATTGCATGTTCTACTGAAAATTATGGAATTGCCTTTAATCTCTGTGAAAACACTTTCAGAAATCCGTGATCAAAGCAGACTTAATAGCCCTGTCACGTGAAATGAGAGCCCACATTTTTGTACTTAAATTAGGTCATCTGATAATGAAAAAGTGATTGGGTCTTCCAGTTTTGCTGCCCCAGATGAAACTAGCTGCTTTTCAAATCTGGAATCCTGATTCTGATGGGGGCTACTTGCTCCATTGCCGACAAGCACCTCAGAGATGGTCTTGTCTTGAACTGACATCGTCTAGTTATTCTCATTTGTTTTGGTTTGGTTTTTTAATTGGGATCAATGGGTACTAGATTGTGCCCTGCAGGCGAACAAACTGAGAATGAACTAAGTATTTTTTGTAAAAAAACTGTAAAGAAAATGTGCCAAATAAATAGCTTTAATTTAGTCCATAAATGTGACAAGGTAGTATCATTGTTAATATGAAGATTTTTTAAAATCAGTTTAGGATTTTTCCAAAAATATTAGGGTCACTTAGATCAAGGTGAAAGGTTGGGTTAGGCTTAAGCTGAGTGTATTTTGGAAACACAACTTTCAGGAGATAGAACCCAATTGTTCTTTTCCGTGCATTTTGTTTTGCTGTAGCTCCACTTGTTTCAGAGTTCACAGTTATAAATGTTAAAGATTTTTGCATCTACACTCCTATTTACTTAAGCAGCAGTTCTTGTTTTCAGGTATGTAAAAGCATTTTATAACTTTGAATATTTTTTTGAATACTTTTCTCTTAAAAGTTAACAGCAATTCTCCTGTACACAGAACATTTGTGATCCCAAATCATTAATGGAATCTGTGTCTAGACTAAATACTACATTTTAAATTGAAATATTTCTAAAAACCAGCTACTCCTCAAGTTACATACCCAGGCTTAAATGTTAGGGGTTTGTTTCCACTACAGTAGATGATGATGTCATTGACACCTAAACCACAAGAGAAAAACGCCCATTTTCAGGTGTCAGTGACATCATAGCAAATTCAGGGAGCACATTGCACCCAGAAGTCCTAAGCCTGGCAAGAGAAAGGACTGATGTCAAAACACACTTACTTGTATAAAACATATTCTTCTCTAAGATAAAAAATATCCAAGATCTCAGATGGAGATCTTAAAAACAAAAAAAAGAAGGAATAATAATTAAAAAAAAGTAAAAGAGGATTTTGCTGTTCATACAGAAGAGAGTTGAAAATATGTGTAAAATGTACGTTTTGGTATTTTGAAGTGGTTTGCTTCTAACAATAGAACTGTACACTCATCACTGGTCACAGGATAAGTGTGGTTTGGGGATCTGTGTTATGCCAAGACTCAAAGCATTGAATATGAGCAAAAGGGAGCTCACATGCAGACAGTTGTGACTTCAGGCTTCTGAAAGTTCCACGATCACTTAGTATTTGATGCTTCCAAAAGTCCCACATGACATGAAAACATCTGACCCACTAGACAGCTGTGAGACTTTCCCAGATTCTCACCAACAGATGTACCTTCATAAGTTCAAGTATAGCCTAGCAGATAGTAAACTACTTTCCTGCACAGGTCTGTTGCAGCTCTCACTGAGCTGTGCTTCACCTCTTTGTATATCGGCTGACTGGTCTGTGTCCGTTACTGGCTTTGTAGAGTGTCTCCTGGGAGGAAAAAACTCAAAGGCTGCTGGTGCATATCATGGTTAGCTGGGACAGTGTGCCAAGAGGCAAACCAGCAATAACATAAAGTAAAGACGCTGGGGATTTTTACCACTTTTCCATTAATGCATCAGCAGGTCTCATCTTTCTTACTATACTGCTATTTAAGATGCTTCCTGATTTGGAATCCAGATTCCTCATGTCTTAAGGCCTTGTATGGGGTTAGGCATTCACTATGCATGGCCCTTGCAGCTCACCAAGGCAAGATCATATCCTCCCAGCTGGGATGTAGCATAATAGTTGAAAACTAAGTATAGTAGGCAATTATTTTCCAAATGCAATTTACATTTTACACAGACTTAAATATTGCATGATTATGGATATAAATCCAAACATTTGAGGATGTATAGTATATATATTCTATACACTAATTAATATATATTCTCTGTTTTGTGTGTACATGCATACATTCTCACACTGGTAGAGCACATATATGTTATGTGCACATGGGCAACTGTTGCTTTCCGTGTTCAGTTTTACCCTGTCAGGCCCCATTTCCTATTTGTAATGGGAGATCACCTACTACACAGACACAGAGCCCTCAAGAGGTCTTGACATCTCTATATCTAGCCCCATTTTTTCCCCTTTAGGAGTCTGTGGACTTCACCCTTATGCCTCACAACACTGGAAAATGCTAGTCACAGCTACAAAGGCCAGAATAGACAAAGGTGAAGAAATCCAGGGTCATCTGAGAAAACAAAGTGAAGAGAACCAAGAGCCTCTGAGTGTCTCTTCTACTGCTGTCCTATATTGCCCCTTGAATGTAAGGGAAAAAAAGCCAATATTATCTTGTTTTGCATGAGATTCTCTCCTTGCGCTACATGAAAGTCAGATGAAAACAGTAGGACTCACAAGACCAGCAAAAGCAGGTCATCAGCACAGTCTCAACCTGTTTGCCTTACTCAGGCAAGTAGATACCATGATGTTACTGCACATTCAAAACACACATTTCACATACAGTATTTGCAGGATTGGGTCTTCCAATGGAGACTTGAGTGCTTCACAAGTAAATGGTGAGGAGAGCCAGGAAAGGAGAGGAAAAGTTCTGAGGAAGCATGACTGGAAGAACAGTGTCAATAACATCAATTGTTGAAGTACCAGTTATATTCATGATACAAGGTCTCATCCATCTGTCATTTCATTTAATGGCAGAAGGTGGGGGCAGCCCCTCCATTTCCTGTTCTCTAGTCTACATATTTCTGTAACCTTTAAAACCACTTCCACAATTTCTTATAAACATGGATTACCAAACTGGCAACAAACTATAAAAGTAAATGCTTTTACAATATGCCCTCTAGATAGCTTTACTGCCACGGAAATAGCTTTCCTGTGACCGTGGGCTGCAGGAGCATAAGGCTGGGGAAAGCACATGCTTTGTAATGATAAAATCCAACAGAATTTAACAAAACATTTGGCTTCTAACCTACAGCCATCTCACCTGTGAAGTGTGCTTATTAAGTTCCTTTCATGATCACAGGGCCTGGAATTTATAAACACTGCAGGTGTGAAGGCATTGTGTGGCACTTTTAGGTTAGTGAAAGAACATCGTTATTCATGGGTGAAATATTCCATTTATTCAGTGGAAGAGGAGTAATGTGTGGGCGGGGGGAGAGTGCAAAGCTGATGATAGAAAGACATATATAGAAACAGACATCTATGGAGCACCTCAGCCATTCCATTGTATTGCTGCTTCAAGTGTTTAAATCTCCCAGTAATGGCCGACTGCTGTGATTTTTCTTCTAATGATGCAGGCTTGCTATATCTCCTGCCACTAAACTATTTTTAAAAGTGTACCTAATCTTATTTAATTTTTATGGAGTAACAGTGACGATGCCAGACCATACTAAACCAGTTGCTGCTTTTAGTTAGAGACCCAAGTTCCTGCCGACACAGCTCAGTCCCTGTATCACCCAGCCTTTCCCTGTGTTTGTACGCAACACTTTGCTCTGGTCATCACAGATGTCCACCCCAGAAACAAATGCCCTTCAGAAGTGGGACACTGTGATTTCTCAAAGTTAAAGGCAGGGCTTAAACTACTTACTAACTTATTTTTTTAGGATTTAGAACAATTGCCATTCATTATTGTTACTGGAGAATACTGCATCTTACTTTGTCTTCATTCTCTGGACTGTTTTCCATTAGCTATCCACACTTTAGTTTGAAAGGGCTGACAAGGAACAATTTGAAGACAACATTATCTTAATACAATTAACAGACTTCCGAATTTTGTGATAGTTAAACATTGTTTTTTTTTAAGGATACACTTAGTTAATGATTTTCACTTTGAAGGAAGTTGGATAAGCAGTTGAATCTAAGCTAATACATTAGTGTGGCTATAACATTTTATAGCTACACCCACCATGATCAGATAACACAGAAGCAAAGGTAACTCTCTGGCAGGAACTATGATTTCATCCTGTGTTCTTCTAGCAACATTTGCAACACCATCTTGTTCCCCCCATTACAGATGCATTACTGTATCTTCTATAGATTTTAGTATGATTTGACTGTCAGCTGCTCTTATTCATATAGGAATACATCCCAAGAAAATTGTTAAACAAGTGACTGAGAGTAGGCTTTGTAAATACATTATTATTTTAGAGCTATATACTTGGAGGTTAATGAAGGACTTTTGAGACAAATGTATTGTTCCTCTTTCAATGAGATACTGACAGTGTCTTCGATGTATCAATACTGAGCTGTTTAGGTAGAATATATGAATGTTTGCTGAATTTTTTGTCAGACTAGCAATGTAAAAATAACATGTATCAAAGGATGTAGACTCAGTACTGTCAAGTACATTGAAGGGTGATTTTAAAAAAATTACACTTAATCCCTCATTTTTCTTTTTTTTTTTTTTTCTAATTTGGCTACAGAAACTTGGGAGTCTCAATTTTTCAGCTCAAAGTCATGCCAAAGTAGATATAGACAAACATCTAACATGATTTAAGTTCTGAGAATTTTTTCTTTAAATAGAAGTTCATAAAAGTTATGAGTTAACATTGAAACTGCTTACAAACTGAGTAACTGTAACAGAGAAGATTCTCTGGCTTACATCTCTTGTACATTACTAGCAGCTGCTGAGTAGACAGTAACATTGCTTTCTCCTTAAGAGAAATTTAATGGAGAATATTTTATCCATGTGAAGCTAACAGAAACTTGAGCAACATCTGAATTCACCTAGAACTAAAACTAAAGGAGACCTTCAGTTGGTCAGGGCACCAGTATATTTTCTGCTAGATCATGAAATCTTTACAATTGTGAAAGCCTCAACACCTCATTCACAAGACAGGGCCATGATTAAGTACCAACTCAGGGAGACTAATACCTCCCGTCCAGTACACCTCCTTACAGCATTTGCAAGACCCTTAGCATTGGTTGGAGCAAATACCGATCAGCTTGCAAGATTTCAGCAAATCATCTGCAATACCAGTAAAGTTGGAAGCTAATAGTTATAATAACATAATTACTATATATATAAAAATATAAATATAAATATAAATATAATATATAATTATTTTGTATTTATCTAATTATATATATTTTATATGAATAATATAGTTTTTTTTTAAATATAGTTCTATAAGCAGTTATGATAGCAACAAAAATGGCACATACATCTGGTTTTTTAACAGTCTTTCTATGCATTTCAATATAATACAGCACACTGCAAGCCTGAATCAAAAGACAAGTGGAAGAGAATCTTGAACCCCTGTTTCTTTCAGACACACATTACTTCAGGCATTTGAAGAAAGTGTCAAACAGCTTCCCCACCCACTTTCTCAAAGTGGAGGAGAAATTGCTCTCAAATGTTGGTTATAAACGTGTAATCTGAACTCCAGTCACTCGGCAGGGCTGCAGAAGAATTTACGATGTGCTAAATATTTCCTTTGTTCTTCCCAGTGGTAGCCTGCTGTAGCAATTAGAAAGCAACTGGCTGCACATGTAAACTGTGGCTGTTTTCTAAAGAATTGTTGATAACCGCTAAAAGCCTTCCTAAGCAGGACTTGCTTGCTAATACTGCAATACTTTCTTTTTAATTTTGTTTATTTTAAATGTATGTCTGTAATTCTCCATGTGTTTTTTTTCTCATCTTCTAATCTTAGTCATGTCCTCTAGGTACCTCACTACTGGGATAGAAAGCACACACAACGGCCGACCATTGCTGTATTTTAGCCATTTTACTAACCTCAAAATACAGCCTCCTGAATCACTCCCCATTGGGCAGCTATGTAGCCTCCATAGGAACAATGTGTTCACGTAAATGATCCAAGGCTCTATAACAACATTTATTTCCATTTCTTCATGAAAATAATACAAAATAAAATTCAATGCCAGTCCAGTTCTTCTCACTTTTAACAAAGAAAGCAGTGTCTTAAGACACTTTGCAGCACCCTGAGAGCACAAGGCATCATATCCCATGGTGGTGAATTTGAAGTAAGCCTGTGACAAAAGACATTGCAAAGAAATGTGCCTCAGGAAGACTGTAGGTTTTGCAAATGGGAAATATGGCTTTAGATGTTCCCCCACCAGCATCCATTGCCTCAGCCATGACCACAGAGAAGGCAACAAGCAGGGCAAAGCAGACAAACTGGTATAGCTGCCATATGCCGAAGCATGGGCCACACTGAAGGTGGAGCCCGCTAGTGAGAGGAGGCATCAGTAGACAAATGCACTAAGCAGCAAGACCGCTGCTCTTACAGGAATGAAAGTTCAGTGTGAATAATATGTTAGTTATGCTGGGAGAAGCATAAGCAAGTCTTTTGTGGTCTGTCACCTCCAGCCCAGGGATCAGTGTGCAGGTGCTGGCCAGGAGCCAAGGGAAGCCCAACAACCTTGCTGCCTCTGCAGCCTCTGCAAAAGAGGTTGAGAGCACAGAGGAAGCCAGAGGAAGAGCCTCCTCTGCGTGCCAGCACCAGGATCCATGGGATCTGGCCTTGGAATTCCTGTGGAGTACTAACCAATACATCAAAGTCAGCTCCTTGGCACTTGTGTGCTATTGCTTAGCCCCCTGACTTCTCTAATCCTTGGGAGGGTATGTCATTTTTTCCCTCCGAAGCCTGAGGGAAACACAGTTGCCTAGTCAAAAAACAGACAGCATCCATTGGCATGTCAGCAAAACACCACCTCTGGCAGGTGGCCTTCAAGGTAAACCACTGGATTTACAAGTTGAAAGCAAGCTTTCGGATACAGGCTTTGAGGAGAGCACACTCTCCTCTGTGGTGGCCTTCACCCTATTGCCCCACCTGGCAATGTCTGGAATTAAGTTATTTTTAGTCTATACAATGAGAAGTCAAGTGAGTTGGACTGTTCAGGGTTTCAGTAATGGGATACAGAGCTTTCTGCTTTGGGCTTGCTGGGTCAACCCCAGGCCAGGCTAGTGCTAATGAGTGGAAGTCATTCCTATCCAGTTGCTTCTCAGTGATATGTGTGAAATGGGCTTGGTTTGAGCAGTATTCCTTTGAAGGCTCTGGAGACAAACCGAGGAGGTGGGCAGACTGAATAGTCTCTTTCTTCCCTAGTCTTGAGCCTCATCTGGCAGAGTGGAAATACTCTACAGCCAATGCTTTAAGACCCTCCTAAATCTTTGGTGAGACATGATTTCCAGAGAAGACCCAAACTGTGCTGAAGTTGCTGGAATGAATCCTAACTTGTGCTACTGCCTCCTATACTACTACATTTTAAATGTAAGCATGGATGAAGAGACTCTCCAGACTGATATTTGCATTCACAGCCATATCCCTCTGCCACAAGAATAAGTCATGGTTTTACTCTGTGGTATACCATTGGTTCTGGTATTTCAAACACAGCCCTACCATCCATTCTTTCATTCAGGTCAAACACCAGTTTGCTTCCTCAACTGGCCAGCTTCTCATCACTGTTATGAACTTGCATTTCTTTCGATTTTTAGGGCAAATTAATAACCTCTGAGATTCAATCATCATCTGCTCCTATGTGAATGCTGAATATTTTTGTGGCTAGTCCCTCACAGGACTAAATGATTCATCACCCTGAGACTCCAATCTCATAAGATGCCTTGAAACACAACCTATCCCCAGCTGCCACATTACATGGAAAATGTAATTTTTGCAATTTTAGTAGTGAAATGAACAAGAACTCACTATGTGCCTCCTTTTGTGTCATCAGCCAAATATTGGCATGTGTATCCCGAGTTGATTTTATTATTCAGCAATGTTGCTTGCTCTTATATGTAAAAAGAGAGATACAGCAAGTAACATGATAGGAAGAAATGGGAATAGGGAACAAAATTGAATGGGAGTTGAAGAGATAGGTAGCACCTAACAGTTATGCTCGCAAAGAGTGCGATCAACATAGGGATTCAATAGAGTCTACTTTGCTGTTCTCAATGTTCATTTATTACTTGTTTCTTGGAGATGTATTCTTCTGGTTTAACTTTATATTGCAGCAGCACTGACATCACACACATTCCCTCCCTTTTTTGTTCTTGCTTTGACCTACTAAGAGGAACTTTTCTAAAGGCTCTGCCAGTGTAAGACGATATCACTTGTCTCCTGGACTGTAAGGTTCCATCAGACTGTAGTTGTAAATCTAAACACTAAATTGATTAATTTTTAGCACTATGTGCTATGGCAGAGCAAATAGGGCCAAAATAAGATTGACTCATTATGTACCACAGACACCTTACAATAGTCCTTGCTACAAAGAGCTTCTACATAGATAAGACAGACCACAGATGCAAGGGATAACAGAAGGAAAGTGAACAAAGATAACTCATCTAGATTCTAAAAGGAGCTCAGACTAACATAATAACCTCTGAGGATACATATTTATAACCAAAAATCTAAATAGGATCCTACATGTGGGCTTTTTTTTTTATCAGGACTGTATGAAGACATTTGAAAGACATTGAGAGTAAAAAAAAGAAAACAAAATCACTATATTTCATGTTATTTATTCCTTCTTATAAAGAGACTGTCTATGTTTCAACATTTATACAAGTACTTTCTTACCCAAGGATTTCAAATAACTACCATGTAGTGCATCCTCTTCATTCTCCTATGCTACAGATAAATACTGTCCTCAATTTACAGACTGAAGCACAGAATGTCAAGGGATTGACTTAGCATTCTCCTAACAAATCAAAGCTGAGGTGAAACTACAGGTCCAAAGACGTGTAGCTAGGTGACATTTGCCTTGCATTCTACTGACTTATTTTGCAGTTAGACGGTGTTGGGGTCATTAGGCTCAAGACTTAAAGCATGTTGCTGTATGCTCAGAGGAACAGGAAGAGTGGACAGAGACAGGAATAAGTCACCATCTCTCAAATAAAAGATAGAGCAGCAGAGAGATGGAAAAGACAGCACAACTTAATATGACAGCAGTGATTCAATAGTTTGTGAAATGGAAGAAAAATCCTCCCTGCTAGCATTTTGAGGTAGCTCTCATCACACACAGCCATATCGTATATTTTTACCTCACTGATCACTGCATTTAGATCATTAGCAAGAATCACTACAACAATGAAATTAAAGTTATCAAAGCGCTGTTAAATTTCACCCACTTGTACATCATCTAGAGTGTCAGTAACTTGTGCCATCAGTCTCTGATTATTTTTATACTTTGTTTGACAGACACTTCTGGAAATGTCTTCTTGTTTTATGTCGTCAGCAGAGCTCCCAGGCTAAGTTCCTTGCGTATCTTTCAATGCTGCTAAGCTGATTGGCATTTACTTGTACCCCCCTCACTATAAGAATCATGGGGTCTGACTTGGCAAGAATCACCTCTTTTTTTTCTTTTTTTTTGTTTTTGAACAGAACAGCTGCCCTCTGAACTTAAGCCCATCGGGTCTTATTTGAAAAATGAAGGGGGAAAAATTAAAATCAGTTCTCACTAATTAGAGGAAAATTGTATGTAAACAATTGAAAGGTCCTTTCATACTTATGGCCTGACATTTCCACAAAGAGCTTAATTGCTTGCATGGGCCTGAAGGGTTATGTTCTTTTTTTAAGTTGCATGTGCTCTCTGCCAAATACTAGCTTGGACATGCTGTGAGTGATTTTTGGATCACCAGCAGCTCTTGCTATTTTAGGCTCCGTCACAGCTTGAAGTTGTAATTAATTTTGAGGATCCTGACAATCATAATTATAACAGTCCTGGTTTCTGATAAGGTTCATGTAGCTTTTTTTTTTTTTTTTTGTAAGGAAAACTTTGGTTTTACTTTTAGGAAAATAATGTCATACTGCAGACTATTACACTGCAATAAATTCCAAATTTAAAGAATAAACACCTGCCACAGAGTTGGGCAGGAAACATGCTTCTTGTCCCAAGAAACTTGTCAAGTTTTCATAAATGTACCCACAATAAAATCAAGATTCTTTGAAACTCTGTTTATAAAATCAGGTAAAGAAAAAGCCAGTCAAAAGCAACCCATATTAGCAGTGTACTGTTTTGGATGCTCAAGATGCATATGAGAAACAATTTCAGTTCCTTTTATGCTGTCCTCCTTACCTTAAAGTGAACAGCCCTAAAGAATAGGCCACTATTTATTCCATAAGAAGTCTCTCCTGCTGGAATCATCTAGGTTCATGCAATAAGTAAATATTAAGTGGACCAGAGCCTTTAGTTGGTATCTTTCTCTGTCCAAGTCAGTGTCTGATTAAGTTGCTCTTTGCTATTCTGGGATTTCTATCACTTTCTCTTCCTATCACTTCCTTCAGTTTCTCTCTAGTTTGGATTAAGAAATCAAGTTTTGGACTAGAGAGATCCTCAAAATATTGTACTGAACTGGTCTGTTCCTATGGAAAGTTTCCATTCCCCTGAATATTTTTCTGTGGGATAAAAAATAATATTAAAGTTTTGAAAATTTCTCATTTGTTCCCTGAAACTTCAAACCTGTTTAATTCTTTTATTACAGGTGAAAAAATATGATGCTTACAACTTTCAGTATGGCTTACCTTTTGCCTTCACATCACTGGTAATTTGTAATAGCAATAATGTATATCCCTTTCAGGTTTTTAGAGACATTGAACTAAAAATTGACTGGAGTTGGTAGCAAGACAAGTATGCAGTGAAAACAAAATGTTTGCCAGACATTTGAATTCACTTCTGATGGCTCTGAGAAATAATAATGTCTCCCTCCCTCTTTTATGGCCCTTGAAGAGAGAAAAAGCATACTGCATTCGCCTCACACCCCAGACTATGCTTGTGCGTCATGCTGTAGTCACTGTTTTTGGAGATTTATCTTCCCTCTTTAGCAGCTCCCATTAAGAGCAGGAGGAGTTACACAGTTACAGAAAGGAGGATGTCCCTCCTGAAAGAATATTGTTGTGCATTATTTGTAATACAACACCCAAGGCCAGCTTGTACCTTACAGGTTTTGGCTGATTTATGGTAGTGCAGAGCCTCAATACAAGTAAAGCAGCAGCTCAAGGAGTTTCCTAGGGCACATATTCCTAACCCTAGGAGCAATCCGGTTAAATAAGAGAAGACACGCGGTTCTGTGCCATCCCCTGCCCTGAGAATCACCCTGTCTGTGTACACAGACAGCTTGGCTGGCCCAGTGACCAAGAAAGGAAGAAAAGTGATGACTGTCTTCTCGCCTGCTCCAGGGAAATTTCTTCCATCACTGGGATCAGAAGAGAGCCTTCTCTCTGCTTCCCCAACACAGCAATGGCAGTTTTACCTTAGATGCATTCATAGCATCCTTTTGCTTTCCCTTGAGAAAGAAATGCCAGCCTCAACCCTTAGAAGATAAAATACAGGTATGCATCACTGTTTGTACCATATTCAGCAAGTGCTTCCAGGGACTCTAAACCCTAAAATCATGCAAGTTTGAGAGAAACTCTTTTTATTAATCAATAATGTGAGTTTCTAGCTCCTCTTTTTCACCAAGAATCTGACAGTGAAAACTAAGTAGATACTAAATGTTGGGGGAAAAAAATCTTAAAAACAAAGAGGCAATGAAAAGATCCCATTACTTGTGATATTTTTTCTTAATTAAGGGTTTCTAAAGGAAGTTTGTGATTTTGTTTGCTTGAATCCAGGTTTTTCAATGCTCAGAACTGGTAACCCTGGCTAAATATTTACTTAATCAGAATTAACACATTTAAAGCTATCTGCATTTTATTTGGAATGGGTAAGGGAGAACTTGGAAGTTATTCTTTTTATTCAGTGAAAAACTCAGATCTAAATATGTCCAGCTTTCAGATCTAAGCACGGATGTGAGAAATTCACAGTAGTGTCACAGAATCACTTTAGAGCTACAGTCACATCCATGAAGGAATACATGGCTAACTGCACCCTCCAGGACCTCAGTCTGCCGCAGAGATCCTCAACCTTCTTCTCAGTTTTTGCATAATCCCATTTGAATGTTTTATTTTAAAATTTCTAAACAGCTAAAAATATGCTGTTGGATGCCCAGAAACCCTTTTTTATACAGGACTAAGCAATTTGGTAATTTATTCATTCTTAAAGCTCAAAGGGATTTGCAAATTAGCCATTGCTTCACTGAGCTCTCAAATGAGCTTTGCTCTGGTAGCCTCTTTTTGCATACCCTTAAATATTCAAGCCCAGCACAGCTATGGCCACCAAAGAGGTTAGTAGTAGTTAAAATATTTATGCAACTTCATTTCTATCCTTTATCTGCTTATCTCAGAAAACAAGGCTATTGGCTGTCCTGGAATATCTAATTCCCTCCTATTGAAACAGCTCTGGTCTTTCAAATGAAGTCAACACGGCTAGTAAAACTGGAATCCAGTGTTTTCTTCCTTATCTCAGGTGGCATGCTATCATGTCTGATTGTACTTACACTTTCCCTTTCTTTAGACCAGTAAATTAAATTATCTATTTTTCTCTGTCAACATAGCCTCTAGTCTGGCTGTTACAACATTTTCCTGAGGATACAAGGGAAGATACTGAACCCAGGGTGGGGAGTGCTCAAACCATTGAGTGACTAATAACAAAGAAGGAATGAGATGCATGATAGCTATCAGCTCTAAGCCTGTACTTATTGAAATGCCTCTTTAGTTATTCCAGTTTATTTCACGTATAATTTTCACAGTGTGTACTTGGTTAAGGAGCAAGATAGTGAAGTTTTCTATAAGTGCTTCTGGGTCAAGTTCTGGATACTTGTCCTCTTCTCCCCTCCCTCCCCACAGCTGCACGGACACACTCAGTGCAAGTGCAGTATCAGCAACTCCTTCACGCTGTTGTATTTTGATTTCAGCCTCAAACTATCCCACTTCAGAAAGCCTAATACACATTCTTAAATCTCTGAGAGGTTTCTAGTGCACTAAATATCACACACTCATGGCATATGTGTTTTGTCAAGTCTGCAGATTCTGCCGCACACAGCCTCTGAATATGACTGTGGAAAGCCTCTGGGGGCACCTCACCAGTAACAGTGATAGATGTATGAAAGAAGCTCCTACACAAACATGGCTCCGAGAGCAAACTTCTGGCTCCTCACTCTTCCCCGTATATTTGCCAGGTTTTGAGATTCCTGAAACATAGGGAGTACCACCAGGTCCTTCTATCAAGTCTTCAGAGAGGAAGAAAAAACTAACCCTTGGATGTCAAAAAAGAAAAAAGAAAAAAAGAAAGAAGATACATAAACACCTCACTCACTCTGTGAGGGGAGACTACAAATCCCGCATCCCTGCAGCGACTGTAAGGCATCTGTGCCCTAGAAAGTACTGATGCCTAAGCTACACCATGTCCTCAAGGCTTGCCACGGGCCCTGCTCAGCGTGCTGGCTGCTGTGAATTCCTCTGGGCACCAAGGCAGGCGGGCCCATGGCGCTCCTGGAGTGAGGTCCCTGCCTTACAGGCCCTGCCATGGAAAGAACTACAAGGCCAAAGCTTCTTTTTTGGCTTTGGCCCTAGGATGCTTGAAACTAGGCAGAGCACTGCCCAGTGTTGTCAAAGAGCCCTTTGCAGGCTTAGCCTTCAGAGCATAATTTCCCTCCAGATGTGAATGTATAACAGGCATCTTAGGAGGTAATGGCTTAAATGTTCTTTAGCTAGTAACCCTCTGTCCTGATCATTAAAACATTTTATGGACTGTTCAGACTTTGTACATTGTAGTAGCAATTATACTGAGACAGATAAAATAAAACAGACTGATAAACTTGTTTGTTTTCCCTTAGTTTTCTTTCCAGACCTGCTATAATTGTTTGTAATAACAGAAAGAGCAACAATAATGCTGGTTAATAGGGTTGTTGTTAAGGCACGGAGTGGATTCTGCTCATAGCTTACTACCGAATTCACATGCACCCTGGAGCAAGGCTCCCCACGCTTCCACTCCCCTTTTTGTAAAGGGAGAAGAACACTCCATTTTCTACCTATCTATCTTATGCATGTCTTGACTTTGAGAGGTATTATGTTAGGGATTAATCTTCAGATCTGTCATGAAAATTTTCCTCGGAACACTATCTGACCATTATAATGTCTGTTTTGGCTCAGAAATTCATTTTACAATGAAAACACTACCAATACTCCACTGTGCTTGCGTTGTATGTCCAAAACCCAGGTGTTACAGACCCAGGCATAAACCCTTCCATCCTCTTTAGAAAGATTCTGCTAGGTACATATTACACTCAGTAACTGGTTATCATTTCTGTATAAATTATGTTCAGGCTACCTGCAAAGTTGTGGAAAGATGCTAGCTGAGTAAATAACAAAAACGTTTTTTAAAACCCTATTTAATTTAAATAAATTCAAGATGAATAAGTGATACCTCCAATAAAACAAAACAAACCACAAAACCTCAGTTGTATTAAAATTTTCATTCTTACAGGAATCTAACCAGTCAGTAAACCATCAAATTATTATTACGTACATTCTCACAAATGTGTAAGATTTATAGACTTTAAGACTAAAAGGGATGACGAGGGATGATGACCCCAAAAGGACATAAATTATATAATTCCATGTAGTTATAATTCATAATCAAAATAATGCTTTTGACTATAGCATCCAGACTTGTTTAGAAAGATACAAGGAGATGGTGCAGGTATTACTTCGTGTGGTAATTTGTTCCAGTGACAACATCCTTTACATTTGAAAATATGTGGGTTTCAACTTGAATGACTTTATATTTTACCCATTTATTCTTCCTACTTTTTTTCCCCCCTACTAGATGCAGTAGGTATCTAGTACTTCTCATTTCTCCCTGTAAAAGTGTCCAAGCACTGAACATCATTGACAGTATGGAGCACACCACCAGTGGTCTCCACAAATGCTAAAAAACAGTTGGACTTTCTGCTTTGTACCTGGATGGAGATTTGTTTCAAACTAGTTCAGACTGTGCCAAAGTCTAAGGCTCTTGCAGAAAATGCCTCGCATGATGAGAAGAATAACAAAACAATTCTAAGACTTGAAAAGCAAGTAATCAGAAGGGCCAAAAAGCCACAACTAAATAGGAATCCATATCTTGAATTTTATTAATACGAAAAAGATAAAGAGTAGAAAAATATTGCAAAAGAGCCTGTGAAATCATTATTAGGCTTCATTCTCCATTTATTCCTAAAGAAAGAAATGATGCTGCTCTACCTAATTAAAATGGGTCAAGTACCCTTGAATATTTGGAAAGAAAATGAAAAACTTATTCCTAACATAAAGCTGACACCAGAAGGCATCCAATTTGTTCTGTGAAGAGGGATCAATTACATGCTTATTTATAGTTTGTGAACTGGGATTACAAAATGTGGGCCCATGACTCGCATGGGCTCCCAGTGCTTGCTGTTGGAGTCTTGCACAATGCTCAGGCATAGAGCATGTGGTCGCTAGGCTTTCAGGGTAAGACTGCAACTCCTCCCCTGTGACTGCCTCAAACAGTAAAGGTGTACAAGCAAACCTGGCATAATGGAGCACTTCTTTCAGCTTCTGAAAGCTAATGTTAAAGGCCTAATTCAGTAGTTACTTTATCTATTTATTCAATTAGCTTTTTTAACTGACCTTAATTTTATTGCATCTCCACTACACATTTTTCTTTTGTTGGGACATATAACAGCTTCTACTTTCTGAATCACCTGTATATCATGTAGTCACAAAGCAGCACGGGAGAACCTCTCTGGCTCCAAGACCCATGTTCCTGACACTCCTGGCTGGCTTTCAGCTATGATTTGCTTCCTATTTGCACTTGGGAAATAGGGTCATGGAGAAGATGAAAGGCTGTGCTGTACTAGGGATGCACCGCCTAGATGATGACCTTTAATGAAAAAGGTCTTGATAAAGGTAAATTCTCAAACAGCACCATGTGCCTTCCCTTTCATGTAACTTGATGTGATAAGGAGAAGAAACCCCAAGTGGAGTTTATTTCTCATGTTAGCTTACTTGGTGCCTAGGTTTTTGTCATCTCTGTGGTCTTGGGACGAGAGCTCAGCCAGCTAACATGAAGCAATGGCCCTACTAAAGCTGATGTTTTCCAGGGAGAAAAGGTTTGAGGTGTCACTGTGTGTTTAAAGGAACACTGTTTTCCTGAGACATGATTTATCTAATTGAATGAGGAACTAAAGGAACTTCTCATTTAGCAGTCCTCACATCAGCAAGAGCCACATATTGAGAATTACCAAAATATATTTAAACATCTGCACAGCAGTAACTAAATATATAATGAAAATACAACTGTTAGATATCACAGAAAGAACATCATCTTAAAAAAAAAAAAAAAAAAAAGAACTTGGAATATGAACTTTCAATAAGCTTATGCTGTTTTCTAACTCAGGAATGAAAAAAAAAATAGTATTGAATGATCTTTGCATTCTGCCATGAAATCCTACACCATCATACATGTTTTTTTAACTCCTGTAGTCAACTCAGACAGTTCTTCTAGAGGGAAAAATGTGTATGTCATAAAAAAGTGCATACCAGAATATTACACATAGGTATTTAGAGCTGAATGAACTAAAGGCTTTCCCACTGGAATAATTTACTCTCCAAAGTAGCCCTTCCTAAAAGATGGGTCTGTATGATTAAAATATGGCCAGTATTTCAAAGTCTTTACCATTTTACAGTAGCTAGCTCTAGGGTATATTTCAACTTCCATTCAAATGGGTCTTTCTGTTGACTTTAGGGGAGACGGATTGAACCTTTTAACAGCAGTCTTCTGGCCCCATGTGCACTTATGTAAATCTACACTCACTGGATTAGATGACTTCATGGAGTCCCTTCAAGCATTGCTTCTTCAGTATTAAAATGAGGTAGTTTATTTCTCACTACAACATTTGATTTCTCAAATCTGAAATTTCTGTTATTTCATTTCATTTGGGAATTTCATTTGGGAAGTTTTTTATTGGGACAATTTATAAAATTTTAGTTCTTTATTGAAATAGTACTGCATGAAATAGAAATTTTATTTCTTATTTGACTTCAGTACTTATTTATATTTGTATTACAAGTGTATAGTAATGGTATAGTCTGAGGTATAATGGTCTGAGCTATAATAATCTGAGAATAAGAACACTGGAATATCTTTTGATGCCTGTAAAAACTATAAGTAATGCAGAATACTCATCCTGAAGGTTATATCAAATTCAAGCAAGAAAGGTGAATGCAGCCTTATGCTTGCTCAAATCTCATTTTGAAATTAATAATGAGTTTAAGATAGTGCATTTTAGAGAAGCATCTTTTAAAAATAATTTAGAAAAAGATTCAAATTAACTCTTTATCTGCATGTTGATATATTTTTAATCTGCTTTAGATATAATAATTAATCCAATTTTATTTCTTTTTATTGTCAAATTGTATTAAGCAGCACAAATTGTATACATCGTGGACAACATATCAAGAAAGAGATGATTGCATCTCATATGTTTTACACCCGGGGCCTGACTCTGGTATTTAGTGCCCCCAGAGATAACCTGCCATCTAAAACAGTCATATGTTGTCATCAGTGGATTTTGACTATACAAGGAATTTAGGCAGTGTTAAAGACAGCTTACCTATCAGTATAAATCAGACTGAGCCATTTTCAACAATATATCAAAACTCAGTGTGAAGGTGATTCTTTCTATGAAACCTCTTCCAAGAGTAAACTCACAAAGTACCACTCAGATTGGATCTGAGTGCGTCACAGAACTGAGCAAAGCCAATCTCTGGGCCATCGCCCAGTACTAACAGGCTATGTGGCATGTATTTGACCCATGATAGCTCGTACTTGGGTTATGCCGGGGCATGTTTGGGGAGAATGTGGGCATGTTTGAGGAGAACATCATGGTAGACCTAGCACAGCTGCATTCCCAGCAGCTTTATGAAAACCTTCATGGTATTTTCAAAATCATTAGGTGTACTGAAATGTTCAGCAGATGGAGATTAACTTGGGGAAGGGGTGTCAAAGGGGTTTTAGTCTTCTATTCCTGTTAGCACCAGCTGCCCCTGCTTTGTGACTTGCTGTAATATGTCTGTACAGCCCTCCAGTCAGACCAGACCATTGTGGTTGCTGTTCAATATTATTTTTCTGAATATTTCTGCTCCTATAAAGGTTGAAGAAGTTTCCTGACAGGCTCTTTTTCTCAGAGAGGAAAGTATTCAGAACTTATTACAGTACTTATTTTTTAAAGAAAGAGGGAAGGAAAGAGCACACAGATATTTCTGCTTAAATAAGAAGTGGGCAGAACATGTGATGGGTCCCAGCCAGGTCCTTAATAAAACGAATGATGTCTGTGTTCCCCAGAGGGCTCGTGACGCCACTTTGGAGTTCACAGTCAGCAAGAAGGAGCTCATATTGCACACCGCATGACACTGGAATATGACTGATAAACATCAGGAAGTCCCCAACGGCTGCAAATTTGGCAGTGCTGTCTGAATTGGCCCGTCATGATGTTCGTGAACCTTGTGAGCATATTTGGGCCCAGTTTCAAGTGGATAGTAGATCCCTGTTTTTTTTATTTAAGGCACCTCACTGTTTAAAAGAATCTGGCAACTGAAATAATCGAGGTGTTGCCTGTGAAGCCTGAGGTGCACCAGCTAAGCAATAGGGAGCTGAAACTTGTGCAATGCCTGTCTGGTTTAAATAAGGCTATTAACATTCTTCACTAGCATTCATATACATGCATTCCTACCAAAAATCTAACAAAAATATTCAAACCGCATCTGGGAACTAGTATTCTAGGTCAGCAAGGCTATTGTAAATTCTCACAGCTAAGTCACAGACTTCTCAAAAAGAGTTTATAACGGAAATGTTGATAGGCCATTAGCTAAGTACAGTGGTGAGAATGGTCCTGCTAGACTAAGAATGACCATGAGTCAGTTTAACAAATAATAAAATACTAGTAAACAGATGAGGTTTTAAGCCTATTCATTAGGCTCAGTTTCTGATGAATTAACACAGACTGCTTATTTCTTGTCCATAAACACCCCCAGGTCATGGAAATCTGTCACGGATAAGGCTGCTGTGACAAAGTTTGTTTAGTTCTAGAATACAGTAGTCAGAAAAATGCAAGAAACCACATATGGTGACATAGTGACCATAAGTCTGTAAAGTTGGAGGGAAATTTTCTGGTTAAGAGTTCTGATATGTTACAATAATGTGTGTTACTCTACTGAAAATTAGATATCTGTGGGACCTGCTTAGAACAATGGCACTGCTAGGAATATCATTACTAAAAAAGTGAAACCATTGTCTGAAATGGTCTCCGGCTGGAGGGCTGTGTGGTGGGAAAATATTTTAACAGGGTTTCCTATTAGTGTGATTGTTCTTGAGACGTAACACCAGTATTGAAATACAGTGGAATGTTCACCATGTGCATGTCTCTAGTAGATGGTAAGTAATTCATGGTGATTTTATTTTTAAAACCCCTCTTTCCGATTTTTGCTCCATATTGTGATTAATAAACTCATGGATTAGTACTGTGCACGCTTACATGATGCATTTATAACAGCGTGGCAAACATGCTACAGGCCCTGGATAGGTACATCTCGGGAAGAAAGAGGAAGCCATTGGAGCTTATGATACATACTGAGCCAGCAGTCTGCATGGTAGCTCATGGGATCCAAAGCCAAGCCTAACCCCTGCCAATGGTTCACGGCCAAAGGGTCTTAGTTTCCAAACCCTGATAACTTGTTACTATTCATATGGGAAAGTATTTGCAGCACTGCTCTGCAAGCAGAAGAAATATAGGCAAAATCTGGCAAAAGTAGGATGTGAAAAGAAGTTAACTGGCACATTTTTATTAGTTCCTTTCTTCTGTCACTTGCCTATTGGTCATAGTATACAAACTCATAGTAAACATATTCCTTTAATAGGCTTATTTATACAGCAGTGTGTTTCAACTCAGTTTTCTATAGAGTGGATATTTATATCGATAGTGGATTTCTGTGCAACATAACAAGTATATGCTATGATTTAGTAGTTTGGGTGTTAATAAATGCTAAGATATCTGCACGTTACAACACTTTAATAGTCCGCTACAGTAAGGTACCTATAACCTTATGGCTAAAGCTTTTTCTACTCTTGTATTTTTTACAGCCCTGTGTTAAATACTTTTTCCTTGAATGGGAATGGCAAAACTCACAGTTTCCTCAGTGGAGATCTTAGGTCGTGCTGTTGCCCACTTTTACCACTTGCTCTTTCATTATTGTCGGGTATCTTAAGTACACTTCCGTATCAGTCAAAGTGGAAGTCCTTTCTTGAGAAGGAGGTCCTCCTCAAAGTGGAAGTCCCCTTCGAGATGATGAAACTGAGTTGTTTCATCACCTTATCTAGTGTGTATTTGTAAGTGGTCCTCCTCCACTTCACCTGGCATTGAAGTGCACTTAAGAAAGCCCTTAAGGGCTTTGAGTTGTCTCTCACTCTTTAGTTTACAAACACGTCATTCAGATAAGAGGATGAAACTCCTCAGTTCAGCATTATGCAAGTGCCATATATATATATATATATAAATATATATATATTGCATTTCTGCACTTCTTTGGAGTACACGGAATTTATGCTATGCCTTGCATGATTATAACCTGTTTCTGTCCCACAGAAAGAAACCTAGGCTGCAGAAATTATTCATGCAGGTATTTTGTTACAGCTCTTGACTGTGCCCATCCATTTTGCTTGCTAACATGACGACAGTTTATTTATTGTAACAGAGCTGCAGTGCTTATATCAGAAATGGTCCTTGTTTGCTTCTGCCCTAAGTGCAGTCTCATACAATGTATTTATGCTAGTAGTTAATGGCAATTGTAACAAGGAAGCCTGGAGGGCCATGGCATTTCAAGCGGGAATACAGAACAAAAGATGATTTTGCATTTGGGAAGAAGGAGAATTCATCTTATTCTGTAACTCTGAAAATTAGAAAAAATAATCTAATAATTAGAGAATGAAAACTCCTACTTACTACACTTCTCATACCTCAGGCGCATAATGTACCTCAGGGCCAATATGGTTTGACAGGAGGCATGGGTTCTGCTCCAGCTACTGGTACTGAGGAATTGTTTCACCCTGGGGAAGTACATTAACTAGTCTGTTTGTTTTCCTGCACCCTCAGATTTAAAGCTCTTCAGGAAGGTTCTTTCCTTTTCATCAGATGGTCATATAACATCCGATATAACCGAGTCCCACCCTGGACTGATACGCATTTTATTTCCCAAAGCAAGAATAAATCTGGAAGTCTCTATGGTTTTCTTACAGCAGTGTTAATTTGAGTTGTATAAATCTTTGTGATACACATGAAGCTTTGATATGGAAGCTAGGGAAAGAAAGCATCATGTTTAGCATCACTTTAGCTTCCTCTGCAGGATCATCCCATTATCCCTGTGGGGACTTTACTTGCTCACCTTTGTTTTTTCTTTCTTTAAAAACCTATCCTGAAGACTCATGTAATATGTCACATTGTTCTAACTGATGGGGACTGACAGGATTCTTTTCAGAGCTTGTCAGCACTCTTCTTTAATTAGCCAGAAAGACCACCATTCGGTGACAGCAGTGTATTCTTCCCACAGATTCTCCAACCCACCTACTACAGGGCAAGTGAGATGCTGAGGGTAGCAACCAGTTCTTGGTTTTCAGAATAACTTTGTCAGATGATAACCACCATGAGGTCATGAAGCCAGTATTACAGTTGACGGAAGCTTTTTTTTTTTTTAATTAGAGACTTCCAGTGCTGCAAACTTACCCTCCTCTTACAGTAATTTTAGCGTAACTATAATCAACATATAGAATGAAACAACCACTAAACCTGTAGGTGTCAAAAATATTCTTTTCTTCTACATATCTGTGGTTTTCTTCTTCCTCTTTTCTTGACTTTTGGCATGTGTTTTTTTTCATATATTTAGTATTTACAATTTGCCCAAGCACTAGGGCAAATACTAGGTTGGGATTCCTCTGGCAGTGGAAGAAATCTTGCTGACAACATTCACCGCTTGCTTCTTCTGTAGACAGATTTGTTTACAGCCTCATGACATGAGGTACCTGGGTAATCAAAGCTCTGTACCTCTGCAAGATCTGTCAAACTCAGACTTTGTACAGTTCCCTGAAAAAAAATCATTCATGCTTTATTTTCTTGACTTCTGTAAAATAGTGTTAGGAATATTTATGCACATTACAAAGAACAAACTTTACATCACTGATATACGACTAAATGCCAGGGAAATCTCAATAAAACTGTTGTGTATTCTCTTAATAAAATGCAGCTGCTACATTACAACAATACTAATGGAATTATTTTACAATGTGAGTGGAAGATGCCAGAATTAAAATGAAAAAATCCAAAGAAATGCAACATAAAATGAATTGGCAGCTCTCAAGAGACTAAAAGAAGGCATAAAGAATAGTGCCTTAATCTTAACTGAAATTCTGCTATATGTGAAGTATTACTAAGCTAACTATTAATCTTACTAAACTGCCTCAAAATTCTAATTTAACTGTAAATATATATATATTTAATGTAGAGACTTAAATATAACATGGACAATAAATCTCTCAAGCATTTGTGTACAAACTACACATATGGTATTTGCAATACAAATATGATACATATTGAGTCACTTCAAACAGAACATGATCACAAGGGGAAAAAATGGGCCATTGTCAACACCTTGTTATCTCAACATTATTAATGTCACCAAACTCAGCTGTTAGAAGACTGTAATTCCTCGTTCCGTAGGTATTTCTTGAAGATAATAATACAGGCTGCAGCTACTGCAGAACCTCAGAAGAATTCAGACCAATGATTCCCTCCTACTGAAGATCTTATTTAAGTCTGTTCTTTAGGCCTGTTTCTCCATCATTAAAATCTGAATTTTAATTGCCAAATACTTCCCAAAACTAAAATTACAGAGATTATTTTTCCTTACACTAATTTTATTAAAATATTAGTGACGTGAGGTTTTAAAAAATCAACCCACATTTCTACCTAGAGAAACTTCTGAGAAGCTGAGAAACTTCTTTTTGTGGTTCTTTTTTCTGATGGAGGAAATCTACCCCCTCTATAGGGAACCTGTTGCACTCATCCTTTCTGGCTGTCACTTGACTGTATGTTAGGGCAATACTGCTTTGCTTTTCAGCACTATGCATGATACCGAACAGGACAAGTAAGAAGGTTCCTGGATACCTGAGCAAACTACTTCACTTGCCGTCTCTTAATCTTTTCCTCCTGAAACTCTCATCATGATGAAATGTTTTTTTAAACTTTCAAATAGTTGCAAACAAACCTGATACAAGAATATTCCTGTTTTTTCTCCTGGCACTATAATACAAATGCCATTACTACTCATCTTCAGAAGTGAAGGTACCTGGAAGGAATGTGGGAAAACATCTCTGCCACATCATGTGGAAGGTATGCTGAACCTGGCAGAGAGAAGAAAGAGCTCCAGCGCTGCCCACTTCCCTTCTTAACAGTAAACTAATCTCTGACTTTGCATAACTAACTGTGTATTTACCCATCTAACAGAGCATCTCCTCTTGCTGCCAACAACGGTAAGATCAAGTTTTAGCTAATGGACTATCAGAGCAAAGCCATTATACCACATATCTGAGCATCATAACTATGGCTTATGTTACCTAAGATATGGAACTATGCACTTACTAATTCCTCTTCCCCCCTCCAAGTAGGTAATATTCAACTCCATCCATAATAGAGTGAAGTTATTTTCAGAGTTGTTGCCTGATTGCAAAAAATAAAAACCTAAGGAAAATTGATAAACTTTTTTTTTTTTTTTAAGAAATTACATTGTTAACAGGATACACAAGGATGAGGATTACTATAAGGATTTTACAATTTATTTGCAAAGGTTGAGTAAATTGCCTGTAAATTATGCAGTCTTCACAAGCTCTGAGCAGTAAAACTGTTATTACACTTTGCATGCTACGTACCTCTAATACCCAATCAGAAGTTCATTTATCAACAACCACTCTTGTATAAACAATCCATAGAGAAACCTCATTTTTTCCCACTTGTTATTGATGATCTTTCAAAACTCAGAAATTGCCTCCTCTTCAATTTCCTACCACTGAATTCTTAGGTAATCACTTCATCAATAGTCCTCAACAAAAATAATTTTTTCCAGAGCAAAACTCTCCCCAGATTTTAGTCCCTTTAAATTGGTCCCTCTCTGTGCTTCAAAAGTGTGAATAAGAAAAAAAAAAAATATTTTTAAAAAGCTCAGAATGTGTATATGCTTTCATTAAATCAGAAGTGGAGAAAAGTTTTCCCAGAACAGGATATGGGGCAGGGAAAATGAAACACAGACTGCCACCTTTTAGGATATGTATGGGTTTTTTTTTTCCTTTTGACATCAAGTTCAATCTTCAATTTCATTTACATAGCAGTCCAGGTCATTCAAATGCTAATAAGGCACTCACATTAACAGCCAATCCCAAGTGTAGTCAACTAATGCAAGAGGTGAAAAGGAAGAGAACTTTGTATGTCTTTTTTTTTTTGTATGTCTCCACAGGGCAAGGAGTGGAGAGTTACATTAACTGTTTTGTTCTCATCTGTGGTCCACACCCCTTGTGTCCCTTTCCTGTACCCTCTCTTTTTCACTGTAATAGCAAAGATGCTCTGAAACCAGAGCTGAAGTAACCACTCGCAGATCTCAGAACAACTTAGGAGCTGTGGCAAAACCTATGACATTTGGGTTTAGGTCTTTAAAAAAATTTAGTAGGAAAAAAACATAATGGGAGAGGGATGAGAAAGGATAAAGGTTCAGGAGAGCACAGTTATCTTGATGACCCTCTCTGCCTCCTGTTTTAACCTACTCAGGATTGCTTTGGAGACCATTATCAAAAATGTCCTTTTCTGGTCCTAGAACTGCAAACTAATGGAGAGAAAGATGTGCATGTACCATTGCATCAATACTCAGTCACACACAGCAATCTCTATGACAAGCTCTTCTCCCCCAGAAATGGAACTGAGAAGGCACGTAATCTCTGCTTGTCTGATTTGGGAAAATCAGCAGACTGCTGCCCAGGCAGCTCTCATAGCTCTTGGTGCATCAACATTATTCAGTTAGCTGAAACAATGCTATATGGCCTTAGATAGTTTCACCCTAGCATCTTCTTATCTTGCTTATAATTCAGAGATGGTGGTTTCAGAAAGTACAGCAGATGATTAGCTGCTTCTCCACTGGAAGTCCGTTCCATCATAAATGCAGTCCTGTGTAATTACAGTAATAACGTCCACACAAAAGCTACAGATATGCATGAAGGTATGTTCCACGTAATAATAAAACTGAAGTGCTTCTTTCTATTGACTTCAACCATCAGATGACCCTGCCAGAGGACATTAAACTATTAAGTTATTTTGTGCAGTTTACATGGGGCTAGCTGGTAAGATCCCTGGGGTAGGGATTGTGCCTGTGTCTGTGTTTACAGAGAGAAGTAAGACCTCCAAGCAGAAAGTATACACTATGAGTAAATGTTAATAAGTAACAAAATGTTAATATAATAACTACATTAACAAATAATAATATGTTACATAAACAGCCCGGACCCATTGGAAGAGTGCAGAAGCCATGAACATTAATGATTCTTTCAGAGTACGTTTATTACTCCATAGACAGAACGGAACAAACTTGCCTCTTGCTGGATGTCTTAAGATTTCAGTGCATAAAGAATGATTTAATAAGGAATTTGCCCTCAGGATTAACTCACAGCCATGTACAAAACAGACCTCTACAACTGCTGTTTAAATGTCCTTAAAGTAAATTAAATAGTTTATTACTAATCGACATCTCTGAGATTCAGGATGAGGTCCTCACAGAAACTATCAGCTGAAGAGTCTGGCCAGGAATATCCCAACACAAGAGAACTTTGCAACATTTTCTGAAAATGAAAGATAATGGTCTCTAAATGCTATGCCTGGTTTTCTGCCTATTACCATACCTGCAGTGCTGCAACTAAACTAGCAGCTTAAATCTATATATACTTTTGGAGCTGTAATTTACAAGTTCAGAAATGTCTAAAGTCTATGCATAGAACATTTTAACAGCAGAAAGGAACTTGTACTTTGAAATAAAACAGGTTTTCAGAAAACTTTCTTTGACATAGTTTTTGGAATCTCTGCTTTTCATTTTATAATTTTACTGTGTTCCTTCCTCTATTGCACACCACCTGCAAATAAATGAGTGAAATTGCCTGAGCTTCATTTAATCTTATACTACTAGGAGAATCGAATTCATTCATGCTTCTGCAAGAAACAAAGTTATTTTTAGTGTAATGGTAATATATAATGTCAATTGTAGCGTCATTTGGCAATGACATTTTTACTTGTATAAAAGACATGAAAAAGCTCATGGCCAATTATTCTTTACTGAATATATGTTATTATAACACTATACAGCAACAATATGATGTTACAGTGTAGTAAAAAGTTGTTGGCATGAATCTGTATTTAAGTTTATTGCACAGCAGGCTCAATCCTGCTGACAACATTGCTGAATGCTTTGCCATTGGTTTCACTGGGAACCTCAACATGCCTGATAGCTGACTAATAAACATGAGTACTCTCTGACATAGACCATTTCTGATCAGTGACAGTAAAATGATAATATCATGTCTTTGGCTTATGCTACCTATATATGTAACAAAAAACTACATTCAAAATGCTGGGGTTTATGTCTCAAAGAATTTGAGGATGCTTTAAATAGATTTATAGAAATAGTATGGTGGCCATCTCAAAGTTATTCTGTTGAAGAATGTTGTAAATGGATATAAATAAGCAGAAAGAAGTCTTAAAAGACAGATGAAATTCCTGGAAGTAATCAGAAAGTGAGAAAACTACATTTAAGGTGAAACTGATCAAAAAGAAAATACAAGGGAATTACACTAAGCAGCAGGACTAATGTGTAATGAAACATATTAAAATGTTCACATTTTTATAAATCATCCAAGGACTTTTTATTTTATTTGTGATGAAATGAAATCTGAAACAAGGTTCTATGGCCAGGATAAGCATGGATGGACATGGGGCACACCCTCAGCCCGAGGCTCTGGAGGTGGGGTAACACCAGCCCTGACATCTCCCACCTCCCCAGTGTACCCTCCAGATACACAGTGTTGTATCTGGAAAGGTCTAAGAGTGACTTTCGAGCTACACCTGCACTAAGAAACGGTCCTCTGCCCTGAGGCCATCTGCCAGAGCACTGTTTCTGTAAGGCTAAACCTCTCATTTTCAACTCTCTTATTCTCCAGTTTAGGATGGCTGGACCAGACAAAGCACCAGGAACAGTCTTTGGCCCACACGACATCCTGAACCACACCAGAGCATTTTTTAGAAGATTAGCAAAAACTACGCTAAAAAAGCAAGCTAAGAGGTCTGTGCACTAGCCCTGACCAGCGCAGACGTAGTTTTTGTATCCCACAGTGACAGGGAACAACACACGGTTCATGAAAAAAAGTATATGGCTCGGCATTTTCTCTGCATAGGATCCATATATTACTTAAGTGAAACTTCATGAAATTTCCATGAAACATGAAGGAATGGTATCTTGCTAGAAGCAGAGTGAGTATCTCCCAGGAAGGAAAGATAGATCCTGGAATAATTGCAGGATGCAAATTAAAATTATCAGGCACACCTCATTCTGCCAGCACGGACAGCTGAAAAATGCAGGTTTTCATTTGCACTTAGCTAGAGCTTTGTTTCAAGCAAGTTTTTAAAGACAAAATTTGCACTAATTTCAGTAAGACTTTTGCCTGTGTATGGGATGCAGAACAGAGCCCTCTCCTGGTGAGCACTGAAGATAATTGAGGACACCCCTGGCACCGTGTTTGGCACTGCCCGCAGCACATATCTATGTGATGAAGTATTGAATGTAGGCACTCAAAATAAAATATTAGAAAAGCTCAGCTATTTGGAGCCATGGAACCTTATGATTGAGGTCAGATTTGCTTGGATTAAAAAAAAAAAAAAAAAAAAGGAAATCTAAATAACACTGAAATGATGGCATACTCAAAAACTGAAACCAAAAAATAGGTTATATAACATACTTAAAGGCACAGTTGGCACTTCAAGTTCATAACGGCTAGCCAGTTGTAACCTGCTTTCGAACCCACAGCTGAATCCTGCATGTTGAATTACTGAAAAGGGTGGGTCACCTTCTTTTTAAACTTGAAATCTGATAACCAGGCCAAAAGAACCCTCATTCATTCTTTCTTTTTATGAGTAGAAAGCCATGAAGTACCAATAATAATAACCTTAAGTGTACAGACCAACAAACTTTGCCTAATTAACACACTTTTGTATTTCATACTTAAACCCGAAAATAAGAAAACCTATTTCAAAGCCCTGCTTTTGTAAAACAAAATACAACAGGTACCTAAGCTGCATGCGGCATACACTAGGCACTTCGATAAATCATAATAATGACACATTGCCAAACTAGTGTCTGTCTGTCATTAGATTTTCTCAGAATAACTAAGTATAATCCCTTTGCTTCAACAACAACAACAGCAAAACCCTTTTATCACTGACATGCAATGTAAAAGTATATTGGTTTAATTTCAAAATTATTTATAAAGATTCCATATTGTTTGTAGTAACATATGCAAACATGATTATCTGGAACAATACTACCTATGGCTGTAATCTCATTAGATTTCACAAGGTAAGTAGGGTTGGGTCTATAGTGTTTGCATGGAAGACCTCCAAAGAAATTCCAAGTTACTGTATGAGCTGGTATTTGCGCAGGGCAACATTCTTCTGCTGACTCAGTATTGAACCAGCACAAAGTATATGATCACAAGAGTTGTCTTTATATAAGAAGTAAAACCAAGAATACAAAGCACTTGCAGTCATTGAACACCCTATGGTAGTTTTTGCAAGTGTAGGAGTGCCTGGCCAAATACCAATCTAGATAATTACATCCTGCCTACTTACATTCCCCTGTTGCTTTAAATGGAAAAGGTATTATTCTTCTATTCTTGTGCAAAAGTGGATCCTACAGCCCTTCCTTAGGCTCCATTAGGACTATTTCTGGCGTGACCTTCTCCATGCAGGGCTCTGTATGGTCACACAGAGTCATTTATATGACTCGGTGTATTGTACTAGATTTTGGATTTGCTGCCTTCTGAAATCAGCTCCACTGAGCTCGCTGCAATTCGCCTCAGCCCAAGTACACCAATTTAACCGAAATCATGTGAAAGTCATACTTAGGATAAACCGCTGTGAAAAATTTGTGTCTGGTTACGAGATCAGTTTCTATAGCACTTCCTTTGGTACACCTGACCCAGGCCAAAGGCTCATTCATTTTGTGTGTGATCCTGCCCACTCTCACTGAAATCAATAGCAAAATAGCAACGTGGTTCCACGATGCCAAGGCCAGGCCCTTAATGGGAGACTTGCCTTGGGTCCGTAGTCAAGGCAGCATGATCCTCCCATCCTTCCTCCATCTGAAACACGTTGCATCAAACAAAGATCATACATAATCTTTTCAAGTCAGCTGTATCTTACGTTTTAAGAGAAGGTGCCACAGATGGTTAAAAGCTTGCTTTAAAGTGATATGCCTATTAAAACAACCTGTGTTACTACAAGGACTGTTCCCCATAACAGGAATTTGCTGCATTGAAGTAAAGTGGAAGGAAACCAGACTTCAGAAAACCTTCATTACCATGTTTGAGTACCTCGTGTTAGACCGCTGCCATTCACAAAAGCCGTCTGGAAAGGACGGAGCTGTTAGCACGTTTCCCTGCAGAAGGAGCCTGTTAGCAAGATGGGTGCTGGCGATAGTCACCACTGTTACTCTGTGGCAGGGTTGTCAATTGCAATTATTTCCTGCAAATCTGAGTTTTCCGCCCTGCCAGTTACTCTCTAAACTCTCAGTTTCAAAATTCCCTTTATATTTCTGGCTTGTCCTATGTTATGTCAATTTGAAGGCTGGCTTTTGGGGGCTTTTTTAGTTCAAATGTTTTTCAAGCTGTATTTGTGTAGGTCAAAAGAGTTTTCTAAGTCTGTTCTCTTTCTCAGTGGCGACTCTCCCAAGACAGCAAATCCAGGGTTTTTATAGACTTGCTTTCATGAAGATTTAGTCATCTTAACTCTGAAACTATTTAGGAGAATGATGATCATGTTATTACAGTCCTTTGAATGCAAATTATGAAATTCAAAGCCAGAAGTCTTGAATAAAGTTATGCTTTAAATAGTACCACTGGATGAAAAGTAAGCAAATACAAGGCAGGTAGGAAAGAATCTTCACAAACCCATTCTTTCTTTTACTTATTTTATGTGACTTGCTGATCTCAAAAGCTTCTGATATTCAGGACTTCTGAAAATCAAGACTTTTCTCTCATATCTCTCTCCAGCTAATAGGGCCTAACTTTTGCATCCTCTTCTGAATTTTTGATTTGCACCCTTTGGAGAGTGAAGTTAACTTGGTAGAAAGAAGGTGATGCAGCTGGCTGAACAAGAACCACCCGATCCACTCAGTGAAATAATACTCAGGAGGTAATACAAGATGAAGGATAAGAGTATGAAATGTGACTAGGCCATTAGGGGTTTTCTTCTGCTTCCCTACACTAGGTAGCAAAGAGGATCAAACACAGCTGATGCATTTCCAGCAGAAAAGGACGTTCAGCATCAAAGCAGGAAAAGACTTTGTCTCCATCCACACTGATCAACTTGAGAGGAAGGAGGCAAATGCATCCTATAAAAGGGTACGGCAAGAGGTCCTGTTGTGTAGCCCTTGATCAGACTTGATCATTCACAGGCACCCAATCTTCCCAAAAAGTCGGGATTATTTTACAGTGTCGGTTTATTGTTGAAGAAACACCCAGAAGAAGTGAAGTGCCAACTTTGGTACCTACACTCGAGTGGATTAGCGTTAGTCAGCGGTGGGCTGCCTTGCAACCCCCGTGCCCTTCCGGGCCCCCTCCTTTGCTCCCATCACTACTGGCTGTAGCTTCCAGGGAAGAGTGAAGTTCCAGGCCGGGGACAGCGGGACAGGCTGCCGGCGGGCAGCGACGCTTTGGAGGTGCGTGACGGCCAGGACAGCCGGGGGGAGCGGGCGCGGCGGCAGCGCAGGGGTGCTGAGCGGGGCGGCCCGGTTACCGCACCGAGCAGCGGCCGGCTCCGCGCTCAGCCCCCGGCGGCTCCTCCCGGCACAAGTGCAAAGCGTCGCCCTGGGGCTGCGCTGGCTCCTGCGCTCCTTGCCCCTGACCTCGCCGCTCCCGGGACGACCTTTGTGGGAGGGAGGAAAGGAGGGAGGGGGTTACCTTTTCTTAGCAAAGTCCCGTCCCTTGCCAGGGAAACTTTCTACGTGCGTGTGCCTGAGAGGCAACCAGTTGCGCTCGCTGAAGTGCGGGGAGTATTTGGCTTCTCCCGTACCAGCCTCCTCCTCCATCTACACCCCCCCACCCCCCAGTCTCCCCTCCCGTTTCGCTCCGAGTTGCGCTTTATTTGTGTGTGGAGAAAGGGGGGGTACACACGACTTGTAGAGGGGATGTCCTGTTTTTGCCAGAGGAACAGTGCAAGAGGGGAACCTCGGCTCGGAGAAGGGACGAGAATAAATAAATAAGGAGCAGCCCTAAAATAAAGGTAGCGGCATATCCCGGCAGCAAGAAGGTGAGTGCCTCGCTTAAATCCCTGTCCCGAGCCCCCCTCTCACCCCTCCTGCTCAGAGGTGGGGGAAACCGGTTCCCTGTTGCATGTCCGCGTGTCCGTGGAGATGGGGGTGTGCGTGTGCTTGCGTGCAGGGTTTATTTAGCCTTGTTTTCCTGTCGGTTCGATGACAAAAAAGAAAAAGTTACTGTAAAGCAAAAGTGATGGGAAGGAGCAGCGGAGCCGTCCATCGCGGGGCACAGTCGGGCTTTCGCCCCCGGCCCCACGCGAGTTAAGTTGCAAATAAAACCCCTGGTCTCCGTTGGGGACGGGGTGAGCTTCTGCTTGTCCAGCCGGACTTTCTGCCTCTCTTCAGGTGACAGTCCCGGCCGTTTTGCCCTCACCCCTCCCCGGCTGTCCGTTGCCGTGGCTGCCAGGGTAAGCCCCCAGACCGGCTGCCATCCCATTGTTCCCTGCTCGCACCTCCCTCCCGCCCACCCCCGCAGCGGCGGAAATGGGGGGCCCGGGCTGCGCCCCGCGAGCGGCCGGGGGGATGCAGGCCCGCCCGGGGGCTGGGAGGAAACAATGAACGGTAGCGAGCCCCTTCCCGAAGCACCCGTTCCTTCTAGCGAGGCTGGGGCAGCGCGGCCGGGACCCGCAGGCAGCGGCGGCGGAGGTCGGTCTCGCCGCCCGCCCCCGGGCCCTGCTCTGCCCCAGCCCCCGGCACCGCTCGGGGTTTCTCCCCTGCCTGCCTTCCTCCGGGGGGAGCACGGCGGGCGGGCAGCGTCCGGGGTGCCGGGAGAGGGGCCGGCAGCCCGTTCTCCCGGTGTTCGCGGGGAACGGGGACAGAGCTGCCCGTTGTTTTCGTTCCTCGCCGGTCCTTCTCCCCGAGGGATCCCTCCTGCCCTTCCCTTCCCCCGCCCCGGCTTGTTTTTCTCGTGGTTTAAGGAGAAACTGATGCGTTTTGGGGCTGTCCCACCTCGCCCCCGGTCCCCGCTGGGCCGGGGCACAGGCAAGCCCCGGGGCGGGGGCCCGCTGGCCGTTCCGCCGGCCGTGCGAGGTCTTGTGTTTTGGTTTGAAAGCGTTTCCACGTGGGGAAACCTCTGTGTGTGTGTGTGTGTGTGTGTGTGTGTGTGTATCTGCGTGTGTGTACTTGATCCGTGAGGACGTAACAGGATTCTCCGTGTTCAAACCCAGTGGGCTGTTGGCCATTAATTCGCCTCTCCGGCTGTCATAACAGGCGCTTCCCAAATCAGATATCCGCGGCAAACCGCCGGCTGGGTTTCACGCGGCTCCGCCGGCCGTTCCCCCCGAGCTGCGGGGGCTCCGCGCCGTGCCCGGCCCGCGGGAAGGGGGGTATGCCCCGGGACCGCCTCCCCGCACCCACCGGCACCCAGCCGGCGGCGAGCAGTGCCGCGGGGCTTTCCATCGAGCAGCCGGGGCGGCATCTCACGGCAGCCTCGCTGCCAGCCCGTAATTGGCATCTAAAGTTTCATTTACGTTTATGAAACTGCCGCTGAGGGCCAAGTAGGTACGGCGCTGCCTTCCCGGTGTCCCGCGGACAGGATTCACAGCCAGGCACACGCAGGTACATAGGCTGATCTCGGGAGTGGCGGAGGGAAATAGCTGGGATTTCCAAAAATCCGGGACCCGGCAAGGGAGCGCCTCGGCCGAGTCGAGTTTAAGCGTCAAGCCGTGTAAGGAACCAGTCATTTCGCTTTTCTGAGTTGTGCTTTACGTGTTTCACTTGCTCAGACTGGAAAGCGTGTGTAAGACAAACTAATCGGCAGTTCAGACTTACAGGGAAGGGTACAAAGCAAGCGGCTTTTCTATACGGTAAATATTTTTTTTCGGTTTGACCTCAGTGTTTATTTGTTATTTGAAGAGTGTGCTTCGCTTGAAAGCTCAGGTTGTATCATTGTTTCATTTCCTTAGCACTCAAAAGAGCACTTCCCTAAAATTGCTGTGGGTTTGACTTTTTCTCCTAGTATTTCTGGAAGCGCTGCCGGACAACCAGTTTTTGCATACCTACAATGTGTATCATGCTGTGGGCGAAGTGGAAACACAGATTGACATTTCTCTCTGTTCCCCCTGATTCCTCCTGTATGTGTGACATCTAACATTATAGCTGGGCTACGTTTGAAACAGCTCTTCTTGCTTTCCTTGGAAAATTCTGGTATTTATGGCATACCATGTTCTTCGATCAAATTTAATAAAAACGAAGGAGGATTATGTTGACTAATCTTTTATATATCTTTATTTGGATAACTCATATGCAGTTATAAACTGTTATGTGTATATGGTTGTACTGCTAATAAATTTAGTTGAAGGTTACTCTTGCTGGATTTGTATTTGTTAATGGCTTCACTGCACTTTGCAGCAGCAATTTATTCTGCTGTATGGATAACGCCAATGGGATAGATAAATTATAAACAAGGAATTTAATTAGCAGAAAACCAGTGCGTTCCCAGTTAATTGCAAGTCCCATTTAAAATATTTCAAACAAGGCAACTAGAAATACAGCTATAGATAGTATCCTGTTGCATATTTTTAGCCTGTGATGCAAGGTTTGAGAGCTACTCTTTAAACTTTATGCAACTTCTACCTTTCAGTCCTAGAATTAATCCATGTTAAGCACTGACATTTGGTTTGGGAAAGGGACTTGTATGTTTCCTTGATGACCTGGTGGTATTGCATGATGTTCAACACAATCTTCCACTGCTAAAATTTAAACTGTTTTCCCCTCTATTAAATATGAAAGTTAAATTCAGTAAGAAGAAAGAAATTCTTGGAATTTCTGTCAAATGCTCTAGGATGCAACTACTAATTTTTTCCTTCTTGAAAGTAAGGACTTTATGAACTCGGGGTAAACAGGTCTCCCTTTTTATAAGGAGAGTTTATTCAGCATACTTCAATATTGCAGCTGCTGATCATATTTCATAGAGCTGTTAAAGCACTTAAAACCTAAAATTAGGTACTGTCTGGTAGTAAATATTTCAAATCACTCCTTGAAGAAATACATAGAGAAGTGGGCTTGAAAAAAAAGAGACGTTTTGTAATGTATCGTTGAATAAATGTAATCTTGCTTTGCTTTTACTCAAAGTAATGCAATTATAACCTAAATCACAGATTTCAAAAGTGTGCTTTTCCTTAAGTTTTCTTCATCTCCTACACTTTTATTGTGATTTTATACTGACTGATATCATGACACGATACTTTGTTCAAGCTGTGTTTACTGCGGCAATGTTTATGTTAACAGGAATCGAATTAACTTCTAACATACCTGTACTTCCAGTGAGTATTCTTCTGATACTAAGAACTGAAACGTAAGTTCCCTTGCTTCCTGGTGTGTAAGTTTCTGTGTGGCTTTTAATTGCAGAAGCTGTACACTTGCTTTTTTCCCGGTTTAAGATGAGTTGATTTACAGATTAGTACTTTTAATTTGCGGGGCGTTTTTTATTATATGTTAGTTTTCTGTTTGTCTTTTAGTTGTACAGAGGAATAAGTTTATTTGCTCATTATCATTCATTTTTAGTATTGTCAGGGTTTGTAAGAAGAATGCAAACACACTAACAGACATCTGTCAAACTTATCAAGTCTTTTTAAAGCTTTTTGAAAGTTCAGTACTACGCCAAGTCTGGCAGCAGAAACGCTCAAAACTTTGGTTTTTACTTTGTACTTGAGAATCCAGTGATATTTCTACTAGCTAACGTATCTATAATCTTACCGTTTTGCATTAGAAAAGCAGTATTTCTGTTGTGCAAGTGGAAGAAATGTTTGGATATTTGGTCATAGACTGAGAGGTTTTTAAGTAAACTTTTAATATGTGGTATTAACTTAATATGTGCTATTTTTCCTTTTTTAAAATTATTTAAGTATTGTGTAAATGTGTGTCCAACTTAACCTTTTCTGTCATTGAAAAGCGCTAATTGATCTTGCTGGCCCTGACATAACAGTATAGTTTGATATTTGAAACCTTTCAGCTTTGGCATGGCCCTTTAATCACCCCTGAGATTTCAGGGCATGGTTCTACTGAAGGCATAAACTGCTACTCTTTTTAAAATGAAATAAAAATAGTTATTAAAAATAAATTATCTTTATGATCTTTTAAATTCAGTAGATGTTTTACTTATCAAAGCCCCAGGCTTTACAATATGCATTAAAAACTTTCTGCTTTACTTGTATGTATTAGGTGACATTTTAGATGTTGCTGTAGAGAAATCAGATTTTTATGAAATAATTTTTTTGGCCAAGTCCACATTTCTGCATTGCAATGTTATTAAATCTGTCATTAAATCAGAAGTGCTTAAAGGAACTTGGATGCACTTTGCAGTGCAAAAGCTCGGATGTGAGGAGTGCTTATCTGTCAAGTAAAGAAAAAAATTTATTTGAAAAGGCAATAAAACTTACATTTTTAGTCCACATTGTAGGTTGTAATACTGCCAGAAAGATTCCTTTTGGGATGCCTGTAATACGGAACCCCGGTGAAAACTGTTTTAGAGCAGTTTTCTTCTTTTTGTCTCTGAGACTGAGAAATGCGTTGAATATCTGGCCCACTGTTGCTTTAAACAGGACAATTATTTTGATGATTGATTATCCTATATCAAAATGCATTACTGGGCAGTCTCACTCACAGGACCGCATATAGGGTAGTTGTCAGATTTTTGAGCACAGTGTCAAATGCTAATGGATGTCTGAGGAATACTAAAGTTTAAGCATTTTATTTTCAATTTGTTTAAGATTTCTTCATGATAAGGGAAGATTATAATGAGGAGCGATTATCTTCAGAACTTCTGGAGGTCCCTATACCAGTGAGACTAGGATGTATTTGGTCTAAAGCTATTAGGTTCAGATATTAGACAGTAAACTCTGAATTAGACTGCAATTACCATGGATTTGAAAACAGGATTTTTAAGGTTTTCAGTGCTAAATGCCTTTCTGGTTCTGTGTCCCTTTCTTAGAATTAAAAAGGTAAATAAAATTATGGTGATTTTTCATTAAGCAGCTGTCAATAGAAGTACAGTGCAGCAAGTAATGGCGCAGTGCTATGCATAGGGCTGTTTAGTTGTATGTTATTTAAGTGCTGTCTCTGAAGAACTGTCTGGGCTGAGTGAATACTGTGTCTTTACCCCAGGGTTGCCTCCTATTGTGGCTGGACCACACGGTTTGACTAATTTGGAGCAGCAAATTCCAGAAAGGCAACCTGCAAAATATTTGCATATAGAAGACTAATTTTCATATAGGTGATAACTTTTTACTGACACATTTAAGTTAGTACGTAATAGATTTTTTGGTAACTTCGTAATTTATTACTATTGTGACATGACCCAGTATAAGATGACATTGTCAGCAGTATAAGAAATTATGCTGCCTTTTTTTTTAATTGGATAGATGCAGCAAGTAAGTATGCTGCTCTTGACACACACATAATTAAACCACAAAACTCTATATTAAAATACCATGGAGGGTTGGATTTAGACCACAAAAGCAAAAGAAATACAGAGCTGAGTCTGCAACTTTTCAAATAATTCTCCTCTGTGACTATGTGTACATAACTATTGAAATCAATGCCGGTGCATGAGGTAATTGGAAACGTAGCTTGATGTTTTGTGCCAGATCCTTAGCTGTTGCAAATTGGAGTAGGAATGTTGAAATTACTGGAGTGGTCTCACATTATGCCAGATGAGTATCTCGTCCTCTATTCTTAGTGCAGTCTGTTTTTTTGGGAGGGTATTGTAGAATGCTTTATATGTGTGAGATCACATGCACAGAGGAGTGATCCTGCAATACTCAGAAAAAACAAAGGAGAGTTAAGTGTAAATGGCCAAATAATATAGTCACCTTTTCTTCCATTTTAAGACATTTTCATACTCCTGTAGTAGAATATATCTTTATATTTTTCAGAGCACTTTATAAATAATCACAAAAATGCCCTTTATAATAATTGTATTCCTGAAAATGATGGAGTTAGAAATATTGTTAATTGGTGATGTTATTTTAATTCCTTTCAGGCACCATAGAAGAGAATAGTCAGGTTGTATTTACTCAGGGATATTTAATGAATGCCAAGCCTATTCGATGAAAGGTGTGAAGTCCGTTTACCATGTTAAATCCCACAGGGATGTTCCTTTTTATTTACTGTAGTATATTCCCAGAGAACTGCAGAAAATGAAGTTCACCTTACTCCCAAGTGAGAGCAGCTAAACCTGCCTCTGTACACTTCTGTTTATGCATCCTGACATCATGCTGTACGTGAGGTCTTTCTTCCAGCTCTTCTGAGTGTCCCACTGTAGACATGATTTCAGAAAACCAGGCACAGTTCAGGCAGCTTAAGTACATTTCCTCTGCCAAGGTCTAGCAACGCAACTCAGCTTCATGTTCCTGTTCTGGTCGTCTTAACACAGAGAACTGGGGAGCTGGAAACTAATAGGGCCGAATGGTACGGAGGTTTTACAATAATTATATCCTGGGAAAGGGACTCCAAAATAAAATTTTTAGGTTACCCCAAGGCAAGATTTGGAACTGTGGTAAGTTTTCCAAGTGGAAAGATTAAAGTACTTTTCCACTCAGCCACCTATCTTTATGTTTATTCTAATCTGGTGTGATGGAAGGAGCTGGTGTAATGTTCATATTAATCTGGTTCAGGTGATTGCTGCTTCAGAGAAGCAATTTTTATGTTCAAAGCACTGTTGAAGTGCTGAGCTCACTGTGCAGCAGGATGGCTGGGAGTCACCTGTGAGAAGAGGAATAGGGTTTTTCAGCTAAAGTGGCCAGCTGATGTGTTTCCTAGTAATTTCTGGTAGCTATTTAGCTATGATTCAGCTTGTTTTCCAATTTTCTGATTAAACTGTAGTCTAATTTCTCCAAGAGCTAGCTGAGTAGTCAGATTTTTGGCTTAAGACAGATGAAATGGAAGGAGTTCCTCCTTGATAGTTGTGAAACTACCTGCCTTTTTGGGGTCTTGCTTAGATCTGCATTGAAGGAAGTTCAGGATTGGAGATGCAGCTCGAGAGATGCCTATGTCCATCCATTTTCTGTGGAAGAGGACGGAAGAGTGTGGAGCTATGGTTTCACGTTGGTGGCAGTGCTTCTTAAGCAGCCCTTTACCCCTCCTCTGGCGGCCACTCATTTAAGCTGGATCCATTCCTTGCTGTGGTTCAGAAACAGCTGTGCTGGCAGCGAGGCAAAGGTCGGAATGAGTGGCAGCACCCACGCTGCCGAGCCTGGCACCGGCACTGCAGAAATAGCTGCGGAACCACAGTCTCCGTTACCTAATCTGCCACCTCTATTAACTGAAGTGCAGGGTCAAGTCTGCGGGATAGGTGGAATTTTTCAGAATGAAAACACTGTCTACAAAAGCAATCCCTTGATAAGTAACCAAAAGGTTTTGTTGACGCGTTTTTTTTTAACGAAAACTAAAGTTGCTGCAAGTAATTTGCAGACATATGTGTAGGTAAAACAATATGGAAGTTTTAGTACCTTTGGAGGGGACAGCTGTGATGTTCTCAAAGTAAGGCAGGAGTTCAGACGTGATACCAGACGGCAGAACTTCTCCAGGTATGTGCACTGCTGTCCCAAAGCTGGGCTCACAGGGGACAGGCAGAGCATAACAGCACTGGAAGAAGAGGCTCGCTAATGGGTGCAGCGCTTGTGATGGGCTGCATTCTTTTAACTCTGTTCCTGAGGAGAGAAGTGGAATAATTTCTCAAAAGTGGCCATTACTTCGCTGTCACTGTAGACAAGTGCTTAACTTATGGCAACTATTTTTTATTAGTCTCTGTTCTCACAAAGTATTAACTTACATGCTCTCGCATTCCAAATGCCATTTGTATGTGTGCCCATATAACACTGAAATATGCTTGCTATACCACATCATGGGTTTATGAACACTCGAGCATGCCAAACTAGTGATATTAGTTTTGATGTGAGTACAAGTTTGATTTCTGGAAGTAAGAGTAGTGATGTAATAAAATTTTGTAAGGGTTTTGAGTTGATATAACTTTTTGATTATTAAACTTGAAGGACATCAAATCAACTTGGCACAAATGAAATGGATAAATGAAAGCATAGATTTCAAAAACACTTACTTGCTAATGAGTCGTTAAAGAGGACGCTATCACACAGAGTTTTTCAGGGGTTAGTCATCAAACCAAAACTATTTATTATTTTACCTGCGATCTTAGTGGTCTTTTCCAACCACGGCTATTCTATGTTTCTATGACACAAAGATTAGTAAGTTCTACAAGAAGTAATACCTTTGATTAGAACAATTGCTGACCAAATAAAAGAGATCTTTCTTCTTACAAACTTTCTTGTACTTCTGTCGTTAGACTGTAATGCCTACATTACAGCTACTACAAAGACTGAGGGAACAGTAAATAATGAAGAGAGCAGATTGCTAAGAGTAGTCTGGCTCATTCAGTAAACTGAGAGCAAGCAAACACTATGTGCTGCAGGACAAGCCAGTGGTATATTTAAAAAAACAACTGGAGGACATAGCAAGTGATCAGGATGATTATTTCTGGTGAATGGAGTTAAATCCAGATGGAGACCGGTCACAAGCAGTGTCCCTCAGGGCTTGGTCTTGGGGCCAGTCTTGTTTCATATCTTTATCGATGACCTGGATGAGGGGATCGAATGCACCCTCAGTAAATTTGCAGGTGACACAAAATTGAGTGGGAGTGTCGATCTGCCTGAGGGTAGGGAGGCTCTGCAGTGGGATTTGGACAGGCTGGAGCGATGGGCTGAGGCTAGTTGTATGCGGTTTAACAAGGGTAAGTGTCTGGTCATGCACTTCGGCCACAACAACCCCATGCAGCGCTACAGGCTTGGGGAAGAGTGGCTGGAAAGCTGCCCGGTGGAAAAGGACCTGGGGGTGTTGGTTGACAGCCGACTGAACACGAGCCAGCAGTGTGCCCAGGTGGCCAAGAAGGCCAATGGCATCCTGGCCTGTATCAGAAACAGTGTGACCAGCAGGAGTAGGGAGGTGATCGTGCCCCTGTACTCGGCACTCGTGAGACCGCACCATGAGTACTGTGTCCAGTTCTGGACACCACAGGATAAGAAGGACATTGAGGTGCTGGAGCGAGTCCAGAGAAGGGCAACGAGGCTGGTGAGAGGTCTGGAAAACAGGCCTTATGGAGACCGGCTGAGGGAACTGGGGTTGTTTAGTCTTGAGGAGACTGAGAGGAGACCACATTTCTCTGTAAAACTCCCTAAAAGGAGGTTGTAGTGAGGCTGGTGTTGGTCTCTTCTCCCAAATTACTAATGATAGGGCGAGAGGAAATGGCCTCAAGTTGCATCAGGGGAAGTTTAGGTTGGATATTAGGAAGAAGTTCTTTACTGAGAGGGTGGTTAGGCACTGGAACAGGCTGCCCAGGGAGGTGGTGGAGTCGCCATCCCTGGGGGTGTTCAAAAAATGGGTTGATGAGGCACTTGAGGCCATGGTCTAGTGGTTTAATGGTTAGGAATATGATGGGATAAAGGTTGGACTTGGTGACCCTAGAGGTCCTTTCCAACCATAATAATTCTATGATTCTATGATTCTGTTTCCAAAAAAGGAGTGGTAATTATTTAAATAAAGTACTAGCCAGTGTAAGAGAGGTTACATTACCCGTGTAGATAATATTGGTGCAGCTACTACTGGTAAGCAGTGCTCTTTTTTAGCTTTAGAAAGGAAGCTGGAAATACAGAAGTTTCAGAGACAAGACCAGAGGCGTAATTAAACAGTTGTGAAACATGCCTTCCAGGGAACGAGCAGATTTTAGTTTTCCAAAGGAGAATGTAGCATAGTTTGATCATAGCTAATAAATATCTGAGTGGGGAAAGATCTGGTAAAGGATCCATTGTCAAAAGAGTTGTTTAATTAAAAACTTGAGAGTATCTGTTTTTCACAATTATTTTCTGTTGCACACTTGGTGCTGGCTTTTAGAGAAAGGGACTTGCTTGTGGGATGGTGAGCTGCTCCACTGGACTGCACGGCGTTTCAGTTGTGTATGGGGACTGTTGATGGGCCTGGAAGCGAAATGAGTGCAGACACCTCTTGTGAGGATCAGCAACATAAAACATGTAGACTATGCAGCACTTCTAATATTGGGTTTAGCATTTTCTTTGTGCTGGACAAAGGTGGCACACAGGAATCTTGCTACTTTTCATTCATTGTGTTTTCATGGTTTCAGTTCAGCTTGATGGCTGTGGTGCATCAGTGTTAGATTTGATGAGTAATAATTGTTCTTACGTTCTGCAGAAACCACCTGAGCTGAGTGCTGGCACTAGCAGTAGTTCTTTATTCTGGGGAAGTTTTGCATTCACGTTTTTGTTTCCCGTTGCTCAGTAATTCCTTGAATGGAACACTTTCCCAAATGCAATATTTAGGGGTTAATCTCAACTTTAATTAAGAAAAAAGTTGCATTTCTCCTACCAAACCAGAACCATAGTACCCAGTTTTATTTTCAATGGATTTACTTTTATATTTCTTTCTGGTATTTCAAAATGTTCCACTGAAGAACTGTATATGAAATGCTTGCAGTAATGGGAATGGCAGCTGCCAGGCAGGGGTAGGCAATGACGCTGACAGCTGAAAAGGAAGGGCAGGCTGCAAGCTTCCTCCTCCATCAGGATGTTTCTAGGAATCTTGGCTATTACTTCAACTTCTTCAGTAACTATCATTGCATACTCATACTGCTGAATACACTGTTGAAGCTGTGGCATGGCTTTTTAAAACAGATGGGATATATAGATACTATGCTGTCACAGCTTTCATTTTAACATGGGATTGGATTCTTTGGGTTCATTTATCCAGCCTTGGTAGAACTGCTGTTTGCTTTTAGGGGGAGGATATGCTCATTTTTAGTTTCTCCTAAATTCTAAAATGATAAGTAGGGTTTCTGTTTTAGAAATAATTTCTACTATTACCTTATGTTATTTTTGTGTCACAAGGTGATTTTTTTTTTTTTTTTAATGTGTGAAAGGTAAATTTGACATGTCTTTTGGGAGAGGAAATAAATCAATAATTAAAATTTTCAAGTTGACAGTGTCTTTTTAAATATTCTGTCTAACCAAGCATAGCCTTTTTCTTTCTGTTTTCAGTGGCTTGTTTATAAAGAACTTAAATGTTTTATTTGGTTTGTTTTCAGCTATTTTCTACAAAGAAGAGAGTGAAAATGTCTCAGAGATTAGCGAAAATATGCCATGTAGTAAAAACCAAAATCCTTCCCCCTAAAAGAACCTAGTTGTTCAAAACATTGAAATGGCCAGCTAGTAGGAAAATAAAACTAAAATTTTAATTGAAATTGTGAAAGAGTATGCTTCTATCTATGGCATCTTTGCATTACTTTTTTTTCCCCCTGGGAACCATCTGAATTTTTGGTAAGGATTGGGTAGGTTTGATCAATCATGAGTTTGAAAACCCTGTGTTTAATTTTTTTGCAAATAAATTTTCTTTTGTTTTTAGGGGAACACAGTGGGATTCTAGGTTAGATTTGTGTACAAATCCAGACCAGAAATAGTCTCATCTTTTTTTTTTTTTTAATATATTTCTGGCTGGAATAATCTGTAATTGATTAATCTGGAATGAGTCAGAAGAGGTCTGTGTCACTGCATGCATTATCTAAGCATGAGTGAGCAGTCTCTCACAATTGGGAAGCCTCCAGTCGTCAGTGGATTCGCAGGTCTGGTTTCAATCTTGATAATTTCATGGTGTATTGTGCAATGTTAGGATAAGGGAGGCATTGCTGAGTTTATAATTCTGTACTCTGCAATTCTGAAAGTTAATCCTTCTTATTTGTTGCACAGGTATGGGATGGGAGTGGCAGGAAAAATAGGGGAGTCAGTTTTAGCCATATTTGGGTACCTGTAAAATTGGTACGCAGTTTTGCAAGAGAGATAAATGCTGCACTGAAGTATTATTTTACCTAAAGTAAATGAGATACAGTGCTTGCCATTGTTTACCATTTGCCAAGAAGTCTTCCTGTTTTCCTATTTTCCCACTTGTTTTGTTGTTCGATGATAATGGAACAGCAGGCAGATCACTTGTCACGGACCCTTTCCGTTTCTTACCTGTTTTATGTACCTAACTGATGCAGAGACTTCGTGGTCTGTGCTGCTCAGCTTTTTTGTCTTGATGCCTGCTTTTGATTGGTATCAAATGGTTTTATAGTGGTATGACTTGTTTCTAAGTTAGAAGTACCTGATGAAGAGTGGGACTATAATCTTAATTTTTCTTGAATAAAATGTCCACAAATACCACACAAGCAATGCCATCCTTCAGGAAGCTCAATTCAAGGAACCAAACTGCACTAAACTGACAATTATACAAGCGTTCACCAAAGACCATGCAGAATTCGCAAGACTGTGCATAACAAATATATAGTGACTGTCGTGAAAGACAATTATTTGACTTGAATTTTCAGAGGTTTTCAGTGTATTACAGTTTGATGGTGTGAATTGTGTCTGTTTTGATTGCTGCATTTAATGTCTGGCATGAATTCACATGCTCAGAAAGGAAGATGGAAATAACAAATTATGTCCCAGTTACAGATACGTAATTTTTCAGGGGAGGGAGAAGGTGTAAGGGAACTAGATGAGCACAGAACTATAAACACCTGATAGGTGTTGAAAACCACTTCCCTGTTCTTAACATACATGATAACCCAGTATGGATAATTCTGTTGTCTTAAGATGTGGAAATGGCTGAGTTGTGTTACCAGCTACAAACTCTTTCATCTTCAGCAGCGATAACAGGCAGACCCTAGATCTTCTGTGAATCTGAGCTTTGGGGTTATCAGCATCCTGATGATGGAATACCAGGATTTTGTTTTGTATTCCTATTTTGTTTTTTGTGCTAATAACCTCTAACATTGCACCTTGAAATGTATTCATTTCAGAAGCATGGTTTCTATATATTTTAGAATACATATTGTTTAGCCAGTATATGTATTAGAAAATATACTGTATACCAACTTTAGATATATGTATGTTCTTATGCGTATCCACGCTGGGTACTGTGCCGGGATGAGAGTGCTGAGAAGGTCCTCAAGCGTGTCCTGTGCAGCCTCCTCCACCTAGCTGGTATGCTGTCACTCATGTATTTTGCTGTGAGAGCGAGGGCTCTTACTTACAGAGGAAGCAGCTGGGTCCATTTGCTTTTCAGTGTGTCCTGGAAATTCCTCCTGTATTCCTTCCCTGTAAATGAGTAGCAGGACAGTCTGCGTGGCTGCAGTAGGCAGGAAGGTCTTCTGTGCCTGGAATCCTATGGAAGTTGCGTGAGTTGTTGTATGAACTCCTAGAGTACTGATAATTCAAAATAAGGAATAATGTATCTCCTCTATTTAAGCGATCCATCTGCAACCACAAATTGCTGCAGGCATATGCTTGGCAGAGCACAACCCCCAGTGGAGCTGGTTCCCTCAGCCAGGTGCTACTGGCCATGCTCAGAGCTAAAATAAGCTGCACCCTGGGGCTGGCAGAGCACGCTGGCTGCTCTGCTGCGCACCTAGGGCTCTGGGTGAGGAAGAGGCTCCACGCTTTGGAGGTCACCAATAGGTGCAGAAGCGGGTCCCAGATATGCTACAAAGGGTTCCAGAAGTCTCTAAAACTGCTTTAAGGGTAAAATTCTCACCCTCAAGAAGCTAAAAGTGGACCGAAATCAAACTGATCCAAGGAGAGACATGTCTAACCCACTAGAGATAAGGGCCTGAGAAAAAAAAAAAAAAAAGAGTATTAGGAAGAGAAAGATGAGTATTCCATATTCCCCTTAATTCCTGAGTCTGTGGAGCAATAGTTGTTTCTACAACGCAATATGAGCTTTTCAGGAGGCTTATTTGACTTGTCTTGGTATTGGGAGGTAGACACCAGTTACCTCAGCTAAGCCTAAATATGCATGCAAGATTCCCAGGCCACTTCTGCTTCCTGAAAGAATCCTTCTGATTAAAAGGAATGTGAAAAGAAAAATTTGAGAGCTAAAAAAAAAATAAAGAAATTCTGTATATTTCCCTTTACCTGCCAGTTTTCCTCAGGAAAGTAGTACGTGTCCTTGACTAGGTTATACTGTTAGGATGGCTTTTCTTGGCTTTTTAACTGATTGTTGTATTTATGGTATTTAAAATTTGTTAGTTATTTGCTCTCCCTTGAAGTTAGATACAGATAATAATGTTTCTTACTGGTTTTTTTTCACTAAAGAAGAATATTTTTATTAGGGTTGACACTCCTTTCAAGAAAACACAGCACCTGTGTAAGAGAAAACACAAAAGCCAACATAGCTAAAAGTTAGTTAATATGAATATATATAAATATAAATTAGTTCTAAAATTAGTTAGAAATATATCAAGCAATAGCTTTTCTGAGATTATGTTGAGAGCCGAGTTTTCATTTTGCCTTCCAACATAAGAAAGCTGATGTCTTCTTTTTCTACCAAAGCATGGACAGATTGTGATTTCCAGTTTCTAGAAAGCTCTATGATTATATTTTTTTACTTGAAAAATGTTAAATTAGTATGTTTTTCTTGTTGACTTGCCTGCTAATAGTTTCACTTGTGTTTTGAAGAAAGCTAGGTTATAAAGTCCATCAATCTCATTCCTCATCTGGGGCATGGATATTTCTTTTTTTCCAGATGTGATACTATTAGAGAGTAAGAAAGCAGTATATTTTTACTGTCCAAAATAGAGTTTTGGACTGTAGATACAGCCTAAGTTGAAATTCTAATAAATCAGTGTGTAGTTTCCTTTTCTTTTAATTTAGGTTGTATTTTATCGTTTTCACATGAGACTGCATGCGATACACATGCAGACAACTAGAATGTTTTCCTAAGTAAGAAATGAATGAATGTTAGGTGGTGCCTGTTTGTTACATCCTGTACCCTCTCTCGTTTAAAGAAACGAGTTTCATAGGAAACAACTAGTATGAAATCATCTTAACTGAGTGATATTGCAGTGTATATGCACTTGTTCCTTGTACGGATTTTAGAGCAATTTGTTTTCCCATTACCTGCCTTGCATAACCTTTTGCAGTGCCTCAGATGTGCTTCACTCTTCTCAGATGTTCTGTAGGAACAGTGCAAACCCAGGCAGAGGCTTGCTTGAGTCTGGGGGAGTTCAGACCTTGGAGCCTGTCCTCATTTGTTGGCACCTTACTGCTGCACGTCCTGCATGTGTTCAGTTGCAGTTACAAACACTAAGTGCTTCTACTATGACAGGTTGCTGAAGTAGAGCACAAGAGAACAAGAAATTACTCTATTTGAGACCACTTTTCACTCAACATTTTGACTCTCAACCAGTGGCTGTGATAGTTCTTCTTTGTGGCTATGAGTTAATTGTGTCGACTATAGCAGCATCCTTTCTGTTTAGTCTCTAGGCTTATCGACATATTTCAAAAATCAATATAGTAAATTTGGTTGGGATCTTGCAGCTCCTGTGCTGTACTGCCAGAGCATCACCATGATGTAACCTCAGTAGGTAGGTCTTCTTCAGATGGAACAGAATAAAAAGAACCTGACAATGTGCCCAAGGGGATTATCATGTGAAAAAATTTGTTGTGGTGGAAAGTGAGGACCACCCCTCCACAGTTTCATTTAAGACGAACAACTCAAGTGAACCAAAAGAGGACTTTCTTCCTCAGTGTTTGGGTTGAAGTGAAAGGGAGGAAAATTTTTTGCCTGATGGCCAAACTCCTCTTCCAGATGATCGGTTCTTCTTGAAGCTCCATCTTTCCATCTGGCTGACTGGAGGGCCTGAAGCAGCCTCTGAAATACTTTTGGGAAGCAACACGTCGTTTTTAAGGCTCTTTTTTACCTGTGGATTCCCAAGTTTCGCATTATGTCTTGAGCTTGTGGAAGTTGCAGCACAAGATCTTATTAGTCATCCCATAGAAAATGAAACTGCCTCAGTTAGTTGTTTATTTGTTGCATTCCTAATTTGCTGAAGGAATGATTGCAGGGGGACAGATCACATCCTTGCTGTCTTATATTTTCAGTCATTTAAAAAGCAGTCTGCAGCTGATCCTCAAGTTATTTTTTTTTTATTTTTCTTTTTTTAATTTATGGATGTATCTCTGGCAGGAAACACATGTTTCTCTTCATGGTTGAGTCCTGGAAGTTGCAGTTTAAATTTGATGAAGTGTTTTATTCCCCTAGATAAAAATAAATAAATAAATAAATAGATTTAAATGCATTTGTTGATGAGGAAAGTCAGGAATCCTCCTAATTAAGACATTTCTTAGAAAGGTAAAATTTTTATCTAGGAGCATAAAACACTTCATCAGTTTTAATGCCACATCTGCAAGGACTGGATCAAGAGCAGAAACAGGCATTTTTCTTCATTCTAGCTTGTCTGTGAGTTTAAGACTTTTAACAACAGTTTTAGAAATATTTAAACCCAGTTAGAAACACTTGCAATATAATAATGATGAGAGTGCCCTCTGTCCCTCTGTTTTTAATCTGCTTCTCTTGATGGGATAAACTACAAGGTTGAATTGGTAACTGGATTATTGCCTCATAAAACAGCACGAGGTTACTATTATCCTTTAATTTTATATCTTTATTAGGAATTAATGTTGGTCTTACTTAAATCACTGACTTCTCTAATGGTTTTTCTCCTCTTTTACAAATTTATAAAACTAAACCCTGAAGGATTTGGTCTAAGTGCAATTGGCATAACTGCCATTATAAAAATCATTGTGTTAGCAGTTGGTTATAATCAGCCGCTTTAACTGGGCTCAAAATGTAGCGGGATTTAGCTGTTGATAGGTAGAATACTGATAAAATATTAATTCTGAATCTTATTTAAAAAAGCGCCATTTCCAGTAAGAGTATTCAAATTTTGGGCAGAGCCCTAGAAACTATTACAATTTAGCATGTTCGTGCAAAGTATATATTTAACATGTTGCGTATTTCTGCAAAGATTAAAACAAGCTTGTCTTTGTCTTGCAGTTCAGTAAAGTAAGTTTAAAAATCCATGGAGGTTAGTCTTTTTTAGAAGGTGACTAATACAAGTGGGACAATTAATGATATGTTCCGGTGGATACATCCACCTGAATTTTGGGACCCAACACACATATTATGGGTGAATCACAGGCAGCTCTTAATAGTAAAACTCCTGTTGGACTTACATGGTCAGGATATATTAAAAATATTGATACACTTTATTTTTTAAAGAAAAATGTGACATCAATCTATTGATTTCAGTGTGTTTTGGTTAAGATCATGTTCAATATGGAAAGAAATATGAGTATGGGTCTGTCTGTTACGGTAGGGCTCCACAGTCGAGTTGATTTTCACATAGAAAGTGAGGGATCTGTCACCTTCAGTGCCCAATAGAATTAGAGCATTTAATGTTTGAATGCAAGCCAGGTACTGACTTTCAGTCAGTAAACTTAGAAACTAGTAAAACAATTTGTTCTGAATCTTGTATTTTACTACTGAGTGCTTGACCTTTTCTTCCTGGAGGCAGTCTTACTAATGCAACAGCACACACACACTTCAAACTCTTAATTAAATTAAAGCAGATTTTGTGTTCAAGTTATTCATGGAATATTTTAGGATCAGTTGTGAAAATGTGTCTTTGTGTTTGGAATTGCCTCCTTTGGCCGGGGCTGCTGCAGGAAATGCTGTGTAGAGCTGCTTTCTCTCAAAATACCCATTGCTCCTGGTAGGTTCCTCTGAAATTTGCCTCTAGTGGGTATTTTAAAAAAGTGTTTCAGTTCCCCTTTTATCTCTGTTGGACAAACTCTGCAGAAGATTTTTACAAATACAAGGGTGGGAGCACCACATTGACTGAAAAACCGTGGGAGATGGTTACTGTTTTGGTGAAGGCATCATGGGAGAAGGGTCTTGGATCCCTCTGAAATCGAGAAGAGACTGAAGCCATTTTGCAAAACGGGAATTATTTTCAGCTCTCTGATAAGGTGAAATACATGCAACACTTTTTGCTTGCAATTGATCTTCTCATTATGTAACATCATGAAAAAAATTAATGAAATGCAAATAAAAATCTTTTTGAAACTTAGAGGAAAGGAAAACCGGAGGGTGTAATCTGGTGGCAGGAAAAGGGGAAGGTGAGACTGGAAAGAAAGTAGACTGGGGCTGTAAATGTGCATATGTTCCAGGAAATACCTAATGCAGAACACAAGGATATTTTGGGAGGTATGTTTTGGGGAGGAAACAGGTATGGCAAGTAAGTGGCGCTAAAGACTAAGAGAGGAGGTATTCACAGCGCAATTTGTGCCAACAGAGCTATACACTGTTTAACCTCAGATAAGTAATGGTTACGTTTATGCAGGGTGGAGATAGCATGAGGTGTAAGTGCTTGCTGGTCAAAATTTGGAACTGTCTACAGTTAGCCAGTACTCAGGGCTAAACTGTAGCAGTTGGTATATCACCCAAGACTCCCTCTCCATCTGGGAAGGGGAATCAGGCAAAAAAAAGGAAAAGGCCCATGAGCTGGAGTATAGACAGATTTAATAGAATGACAAAACAGAAACAACAATCAACACAAAACATAAAGGGTTCTACTCAGCCTGATCCTTGGTGCCAACAACAGGAATAAACCACCAGCAAGGAGCCTCAGGGAGAGAAGGACCTTCATCCTCCCTGAGCTCCTTCCTTTTATAATGAGCAGTCAGGGTGGTATGGGATACACCTGTGAGTCAGCTGAGAGATCCAATCAGACCAGCTGACTCAGGGCTACTCATGGACTGCCTGCATGGCTGGCCCATGGGTTTGTGCCTGGGGAACCAGGACAGGAACAAAGATCCATAATATATTTATGTTATTGGGCTTATGCCCAGGTAATGTTTTTTTTGGGATGCCTTGTTGATTAACAAATCCAGGTAATGTTCCTAAACAAATCAAGGTTGTTTGCATTGCTTAATTTATGTGTTTACATACTGTTATATTTTTTGTTTTCTTTTAAATGTGACACTAGCACTGATTATTATTATTATTATTATTATTATTATTATTATTATTATTATTTATTGCATATATGAAATATTCCTGGCACTTGTTTTATTCTAAATTATGTAAATTTGCAAAACTCCAAAGTGGATCTTTTCTGAGAATGGAGATTATGTGGCTTTATAGTTAAGGTTACTGTAATCATTTGTATGCAGAAGTCTTAGAAAACAGAATTTTCCTATTGAAGATCTCAATATTTGATGAGAGTGATTCACCCTATGAGAGAAGGCATAGACACAGCAGATAATTAGGGTAATGTCTGTCATTTAGCACTTTGTGGGGAGCTGCTTGTTATAAACCACTCTATCTTATTTAATCCTAAAGGAATTTAATGGACCTTAGAGAGGGAACTTCATGCTGATAATTGCATAATAACCTTTTTCTGCCAGACACTTAATGACTAAGAGGTTATCATTAAATGTGTATTAAGCAGTTTTGTTCAACGTTCCATAATTGTTTTTCTAATATGTTCTCCCAAGGGTTATCTTTTGCTGTCTACTTAAACAGCTGCCTCTATTGCACATTTTAGCTTTTTTATTAGTTTGTTTTCATAACTATTTTTTCTTGCAGGAGTTGGAGAATTATTACTTAAAGGTGTTCCTGTTTCTGTTAGTGTATTTTAGATAGCTTCCTGAAATAATACTGGAGGTGTTGAAACATTTTATATGAAATTAGGCTTCATGGAAGTCAATGGGAACTTTGCCGCAGTTTTTAGTGAAACTACAGCCTCAGTTACGGTGTTTGTTTATTGCAGATTTGCCCGAGGAGTGAGAACCAGAGACTAACATGTTAATTTTTTGTCTTCTTTTTAATTTAGACTACTAAGCTGTGAATTGAAGGGAAGATAATTTCTTCTGTGGGGGGAAAGAAGGGTGAATAACCTCCATGGAAGACTCTCAGGATCTAAGTGAACAGTCAGTAAGTACAAATGTTGCTAAACTGAATGGAATAAATTGAACTCGGTTCAAGTTGTGTTTGAAGGTATTTTACTTCAGACTTGAGAATTATAGTGAGATCTGGGGAAAGCTTCTGAGCTTCTAGATTCAAACCTTTTCTTAATTCATACATGAAATGAGTGATTTTCATCTTGTTTACCTGTTGAAAGATAAAAGATCATAGTTATATAGGATTTTGCAGAACTAGAATTGTTGGAAGGCTGATGGATATAATGAAGGTACACTGGAAGAACAAAATGTTAAAAACTTGCACTGTGGTATGCCTTGTTCAAATAATTGTATCAAAATATATATCCATCGTGGTCTAGCAGTTTTACCAAAACAAGAGTTAGGAAAAATGCAAACAAGAAATTTCAGATGGTCAGACTGTGGCAGATGATATACATCCTTGTACATCCTCGAGTTTCAGGACTCTCTTGGATGTCAAGGGGATTGTGAGAATTGGCAGTGTATCTCTCTGTCCCATGTCAGAGGGAGATTCCCCTTGTCACTGATGAAATAGTTGGGAAAAATGGGGTGGATGTTTCTTCTCCATTTTTGTTTCTAATTTTTCCTTTCCTTTAAGGATGTGGTCTCCAGAATTATTTACCACCAGGATGCAGTTCTGAGCAGGCAGCATGCTCTGATCAAATTTAAAGTTGTCTGGGCTTGCCATCCAAAGTATTGGCTTTGTTTTAATGTCTTAATTTCTAGTGGTCACAGTACTGGCAAATTTTGTGAGTACCGTGATCCCCATGAGTCTCAGCTTGGGCTTAGTGTACTAAAGATCAATAAAGGGATTTCATATTTCTATTTTTGACATTCTGAAAGAGATTATCCATGTAATAAACTAGTTGTAATGTCTTTTTTTTTATAGCAGAGACTTTCATAGGTAACACAAGTGCAAGGAACTGAGAAGAGTTGCATGTAGTTTTAAAAAGTAATTTTCTTTAATAGAGAGTGCTTTACTCCTGACTGGATAGCTGCCGTCTGAGACTTTATCTTGGACTAGAGTTTTATTGCTGATTTAAAATGGTACAGAACTGGAAAGTCTTAGCAGTGTCTTAAGTCACCATGGTGGCACTATTTGGGACAGCTACACATATTTATATATTTAAACTGTTCCCAATGAAAACTCTGGAGCATGTAAAAGGTACATGGCTTCATAATTTAATAAAGTTTTATAAAGATCATAAAAAGTTAAGTGGAAGTTCTTCTCTCATAGTCTGTGAAACAATCATTCTGTGCCATACATATAGTACGGTTATTAATAGGAAGTAGACGAGCCAGTTTAGCTTAGTGCAAAAATGTATTTTCATAGTAGTTAAAATGTTTTTGCACGCCTGGATGCCTGATAAATGCATACATTGACAGCCATTTTACTACCTTATCATAGTCTAATTTCTGTAGTATTTTTTCATAGTTACTATGTAGTTTTATGCCAGTATGTGAGAACTGTCTTGCTGATTACAAACCGGGGTGAAATCTGTGCCATGTTGCATATGGAGATAGGATTTGCTGTCTTTATGCTATTGTTAGTGTCACAGAAAATCATGATTCAAGAAAATAATTTATTTTTCTTATTCTTTGCTGAACAGTGGCAGAACTTCAGCATAGTGGGTGAACTCTCTTTATTCAGCTGTGCATCCAGAGTAAGATCTCACCAAGGTGTTGAGCACTGTCCTGGGAAAAGGAATTGTGGTGAGGCCTGTCTCTCTAGAGCAGATACTGAACCTTCATTTCCTCACTTCAAAAGCCCTTTCACTATTATACCATGGTTAAACTCCTCTCACAGCCAAGTTTTAAGAAAGAAAATAGTGCTTGCGGCTTAGTTCTTTAAAAGCCACAGGGCAGGACTGTAGGCTAGAGATCCCAGTTCAAAGGGGTTGTTCTCTAGGTGAGGCTTTGGAGGTTTAAGCTCTAGGAAAGTATCATATATATATCCTAGAGCCCTTCTGCTTTTACTGCCCTCGTGTTTTTTAGTGGTCAGTGTGTTTTGTACTGGTCAGCTCTAGGCAGTTTCTGCTCATCATGCAGGATTTCTGGTTCCCGACATGTGCAAGGAGCTTAGGTACTTCATTCTGGTTTCAGGATTCCTCTCTGGGAGCTGGGTGCTCCCAAGGATCTAAGTTTTAGATCATGGAATTCAAGGAGCCTAAGAATCCAGCTGCTGCTGCGTGCATATTGAATTGTGTGAATAAGCATGAATGCAAGACCTGTGCTCAAACTTGTGCTGGCACTTTGCCCCAAATATTCTAGTCCTTGGTAATTTGAAAGACTACCTGTCTCTGCAACCAAGATGGGTTAGAAGGTGCTTGCTGTTGGATGGTACGTTTGATGGACAGCTGAGTTTTCTGAATAGAGAGATTCCTTTATTGAATTAATTTCCCTCGGCAGTCTGTTGAGAGCCTTTCATCCTTGGGAAAGGTGGCCAGGCACAGTGGACAAGGTTAATTTTCAAATTTGATTTTCAAGAAAAGAAATTATACTAATTTCTGCAGGTAGGTCTTCCTCCTGACGTATGATGGACTGTAATGTAGCTTTTATTCTGACAGTCTTCTCCATAATTCTGAGATGACTATTAGTGTTCTAACTCGAGTTTTTGTTTTTCACTCTATCTTCTATTCTTTTAAAATAGACTAAGAAATGATTGGTTCAGTGATTCCTATCCTTAAACTACATCAGTCAGGTGAAACTCTTGCTATTGATGCTCTTGCTATATATTCATAGCTATGAGCAATTCTACAGCATTTCTATTGCCATATAGGAAACAAACTCTACCACTTTTGTATCAGAGCAGTGCCTGCATGACCACATGCTGCTCCAGAAATTGAAGTGGACTCCTGTTCAAGCTTCTAAAGAATTGCATTTGACTGAATTGAACAGCTGCTGTGTTTTCTGAGATGCCAACTTGATTAGATGTAATATATACACTATTTATTGCATTTTGTCACTAATTTATTTATTTTCACTATTTTTATTTCTAGTAAATTCCTTGCTCTTGCTACATTTTAAATCCTTATGCACTGACTGACCAGAAGTCAGTCTCCTTGACTGCTGGCTGTACTGTAGAGACTCTGCACTGTGAAATCTGTTGTGCTTCCTTTCCTTGCCCTTCTCACTCCCAGTCCCATGTGGCAGATATGAGGAAAATGAGCCTTAATCTAGATCACACAGTGATAAAAAGAGTCAGAATCAGAGTTTATTTTACTTTGGTTTCCCTGTCTTTGCACACAAGTGCATAGGTAAATAGCTGTATTTTGAAGATAATCAGGAAAATGATGCGAGTTACTGCCTGACACAGAGGAGAGCCGGGATCCATCAGGGGCAGCTGAGATCCAGTGGGTTCCTGCAGTTGGCATGGGCTGGAGCTCATCATGGTACCATACTTCTGGGGTGGCTGTGTCTCCTAAAGAGCTCACAACTCTCTTTTTCTTTCCAATTCAGATACAGGATATGCTTGTACATCCATGCATAGGAAGAAAATTTTCTGTTGATTGATAGAAAAGTTCAGTTTATAGTACTCTGAAAGGAAAAGATGAAAATCATTAAGACATGTATTTCACAGATAGAAAATAACCAAACAGTCCTTTCTATGTTCTGGTGTAATATCTGCCACTATGTGCAGCTTCTACTTATTAAGTAAAAGAACACTTAAAGCCACGTAAATTGGTTTTATGAGGACAGATGTAGCTAGCTACTGTTAATAACTATGGTTGACATAGATTTTATACACACTGAATAAAAAAAAATGTAGAACATATAATAAAACACATTTGATTTTATTTTACTATTATTGCTAGCCTTCAAAATAAATATGTTGATTTTTACTAAATTCTATTTTACTAAATCCTAACTGGAAATACTTTTTTAAATGATGCATGCTGAAAACTCTTTCATTTAGTTTTGAAATGGTAGAGAGGAGGAAACTTTACAGATCTTGTATTTATGAAGAATCTAGCAATTGGGAGACAAAAGTTTTTTAAGACTGGTCTTGGAAATGGTGTCCTGGTTCTGCTGCCACAAACCCATGGGCCAGCCATGCAGGCAGGCCATGAGTAGCCCCGAGTCAGCTGGGAGATCCAATCAAGGCAGCTGACTCACAGGTGTATCCCATACCACCCAGTCATGCTCATTATAAAAGGAGGGAGCTCAGTGAGGGTGGGGTTCTGCCTTCTCTCCCTGAGGCTCTTTGTTGATGGTGCTCTGTTCCTGCCATCAGCATTGAACCAGGCTGAGTAGAACCCTTTATGTTTTGTGTTGATTGTTGTTTCTGTTTTGTTATTCTATTAAACCTGTCTGTACTCCATCTTATGTGCCTTTTCATTTTTTTTTCCCTGATTCTCCTTCCCATCTGGGGATGGAGTCTTGGGTGATATACTAACTGCTATGGTTTAGCCTTGAGTACTGGCTAGCTGTGGACAGATGGTTAATAAAGAGAAATGTTTAGCGCCTAAATAGTTCTCTGTTGTATAGCAAACACACAGGATTTCGAGAACTTCAGTTTTACATTCTTTATCTTCTTCTAGTCATTATTTGCTGTTCAGTCTGTATTAGTGGGAGAAAAATAATTTGGCCCCTAACTTGCTAGTTTAGGATTTCAAAGGACCTTATTAGAAACTGGTGTAACTTCATTCCCTGGCCCTTTTGTATAACAGTGTGCGTATTTAGATTACTTCATTTTAACCTAGTATTAAACAATAGATTGCAGTGCTGTAGAACAGGACACTAGCAGATGCGAAGCTAAACCTGAATGAACAGATTTCATTTTTGTAACGTTTGGACAGTCATCCCCTTTGTGTCCTGTGAAGTTACTTGTTTTTCATCAGATTAAACAGACTATAATATCTGTTACTTGCATTTATGCCCTACTTGCAGCTGGACAATCCCTGGCAACCTGTTTGGACAGTGTTGTTTCCCTGTTTTTGTTTTGTTTTAATGTGTGAAGGTGTCAGATGTGATTCTCTCGCAGATCAGTTTTCAGCTGTAGCTACTTCTCTGTCGCACAAGCCCTGCGCCTGCGGTGTTTAGTCTTCCCCACGCCGGGGTGGGCAGCCTGCTTGCCCCCTGGGAACTTTCTGAAGCTCATTTCAATGAAATGAAAAAGAGCACAAACTCTTACTGAGTTATAAATGTCAGTCATACTTTAGAAGACTGTTCTATATCAAAGCATAGCGTGTTGTGGTTCTTATCTCTGTGACATCAATATTGGTAGGACGTGGAATATTGCAGGCAATTCATCTTGTCAATTTAGCGATGCTGGTTGAAAGAGACCTCTGGAAGTTATCTAGTCTAGCTTCTGATCATGAAGTGCTGGCAGTATGCTCAAATATTTCACTGTAATGAAAGCAATGAACTATATTAAATATCAGTAAGTGATTACCTTCTGAAGGCATTATGAGTTTAGCAAGCAAAAAATAGCTGCTTTAATGAGTGATTATTTGTTTTTAACTAAAAAAAAAAAATCATTGACGGAAACAAGGAAAATGCCATAACTTGAAGTCAGTTGAAGCAAAAGAAAATCAGCATATCTTTTCCAAGGTATATTTCAGAGCATTCTTGAGAGTTGCTTAAATATTTTATTACTCTCTTTCTATAGACACAGAAACTGGCACAGAGAGATGGCTTGCTATAGGTGATCCAAAATTATCACCCACTTTGAATTACAGTGGATCAAGAATAGAGTATAATACCATCATTCGTTGTCTGTAATCTAATAGGAAATTACTGAAAATGGACAGGGCTGAATCTTTCACATTCCAACAAATTTTAGGTAGAAACACCACTGTTGTTCTCTCCCTGCTGTAAGACCTTTATATGTGGCATAACAACCTCTGTGAACACATTAATACTGTTTTTCTAATTACTTTGCCCTCTACCACTTCAGCATTCGGTCATTTCCGTACCATAATCCACCAGTGATAAATTTGAAGGTGCCTTTTCCAAGCTATATTAATGGTCACATATGTGTTTTATGTTTCCTATTTACCAATGAGACAGACCAAATGAGACAAAACTCAGAATCGGATAATGCGTGTTGGTGTGCAGAGTAAACTGAGCTGATTCATGTTTCATATGAATTACGTATCTTTGGAGAAATACAGCTTGGCGTTGGTCAAAGATGTTCACTGTTGACACACACATAGTAGAAATGTGGATTTCTTTCTGAGTTAACTAGAATTACAATTAAAAAATACCCAAGAGAGTGAGACAGAATAACGTCCATGGCTTGTAACCTTGCAAGATGGGGTGAGAAGAGGGGTTAGCAAATAGAAATGTTCCTGTCATTGGCACTGTCACGTCTCCTCTGGTTCAGCTCTCCACCTGTCTCCTGGAAGATGTTACTCAGTATCAGAGGTTTAAGTGGAAAGGCATTGTATGGGCTGTGTTTAATAACAAGGGAAACCAATAAAAGAAATATGTTCTGTTGTCATATACTGTGCTTGGAACACTGATAAGGACTGACGCGTAGCTATTATATAGGTTGTAATGACTGGTATTCCTGGCTCCACAGAGGCTCTAGACTGGAATTTTATGGATGAAACCACTTGGGAAAATTGCTGTGTCCATAAGCTACCTGAACTTCCCTTAAGGTAGATACTGTCTTCTGCAGAGTTCTCTAGGGTTCCTGGAGCATGGAATTCTGTATTAATAGTGATGTTATAGCTCTGATGCTACAGGGATATCGGAGGCGACTTCTATTATAAAGTAACAGATAATACCACAAGGGGGAAAAAAAAAAAAGAAAAAACTTGAAGATATAAAAACTTCTTTTCAAGGCCTGAAAACTGGGCTGACTTAGACTTTCTTTGAAGCTTCAACAAAGGCTTATTCACCTAAGAAAAGGTTTGTATATATCTGCCTGTATACATAAGAATTGGAACATATTGGAATTTCCTTAGGACAGTAATTGTACATCACCTAGCCACTGTCAAAATTAGAAGCCTAAGGTGATGCTAACATGCCCAGAAATATTTTTTTCTTCAGTAAAAAGGGGTCAGAGTGTTGTAATGCACACAAAATATTTGATGATATGACAGTGAATCAATCTTCTCTAGCCTTTTCATTTTATAAGGCTAAAAGTCTAGTGCTTTCATGCCTATTAAATTACTATGTCTGCATTTTCATGTGAAAAGTATGGATTACACTGAACATATATTCTCGTTTAATTATTGTAAAAAGTCCAGACGCAGCAGTGTGCCGGAGAATGTGTGGGACTTAAAGGATGTGATTAAGCCTACTGAAATCAATGGGATTTCTCATGTGCTTAAATACTTTTCTGGAAAAGACTCGGAAATACAGTACAAAGTAAAAGCAGTAATTTCAGAAAAAATTTACTAGCAAATATCTCTGAATGATTTGTGGCTATGTCTAATACTTGTTCAGCATCATATAATGGTCATGGTTTCTTTTTTCTCCCTGTAGTAACTTTTCTCTGAGCTCTACCTCAGTATCTAAGTAGTTGACTTGCAAGTCAACTCCTATTAAAAAAAAAATACAGGGAGAAGTGTTAGGTTTTTGAATAGTAAAATTATACTAGGTGAAGAATCTAATTTCATATTTTATAATATAAGGTGTGTCTTAAACACATTGAGCCCATGTAGCCCCATTAAACTACAGTCACATCCTTGTCCTCTTTTATATTAGGTTGAATCTCAAGCAACATAAAGGAGGAAAAGTTAAAAGTGAAATATTATGGCTACAGTGAATGGAAATAGTTTTGCCATAATATAATTTAAGGCAGAACTTGTCCTGAAGGATCCTACTGAAGACTGTCCTAGTTCCCCAGGCACATACCCATGGTCCAGCCATGCAGGCAGGCCATGAGTAGCCCTGAGTCAGCTGGGAGATCCAATCAGGGCAGCTGACTCACAGGTGTATCCCATACCACTTCATCATGCTCATTATAAAAGGAGGGAGCTCAGTGAGGGTGGAGGTCCTCTTCTTCCTGAGGCTTCTCCCTTGTGGTGTGCTGCTCCTGCTGTCAACATGAAGGACCAGGCTGAGGTTCTAAAGTATAGAAGGTTCTAACCTTCTATACTTTAACAAAACTGATACAACAATCAACATATTCTATTAAATCTGTTTCTACTTCAACTCACAGGTGTTCTGCCTTTTTTCCCAATTCTCCCTCTCAACTGGGGAAGGAGCATTGGGTAGTAGACTGACTCCTACAGTTTAGCCCCAAGTACTGGCTAAATGTTGACAAAGACGCAGTACAAAACTTATGTTGCTTATTTTATTATTTATTAATTAGTAAAATAGTTTAAGATTGGTTTGTCCTCCATGGTCCTGAAAGCAAACCTGATGACAGATGGGAATATTGTTGTAGCATGCTTTGCAGCATGCCAGCACTTGGACTTCAGCGAGGATTGTGCTTTAGTCCAAGAGGTCCACTAATCTAAATATCACAGAATCATAGAATGGTTTGGGTTGGAAGGGACTTAAAAATCATCTAGTTCCAACCCCTTTGCTATGGGCAGGGATACCTGCTAGACCAGGTTGAAGCACCATTGCAGCTGAGAGACAAGAGTTTTCTGTTGGAGTGTTACTCTTATAAAGGCAACTTCTAGGTAAGAAACTAAGCTTATTTCAGCCAAGACCACAGCTGACTAAACAAGTGTTTTCTTAAATGTAGCAACAGAGCTAGTTTATAATCTCTTTCTTTGTGTATATACGGTAACTGCATCCTGACACTGTTTTCGTGGTATTTAAGGCAAAACCAGACCACAATGTTGTTGAACAGAGCCACTAATAAGATGAATGTTTGTCATTCGTAATTAACAACAGGGTTGAGAAATACTGTGTAGAGGTCTATAGTCCTGTAGTTTTTAAGAACCTGTACCTGAAATAGAAAGATTTTTATGGAAAGATTTTTACAGAAAGTTTACTCACCCGGGAAAGCGTAGGCCACCTGTAGTAAATCTTTTTGTGATTCAGTGGAGTCAAGAGGTCTTCCCATTTTCCACGTGCATTGCCTAAAGCAAAATAAAAGAGGAAAAAAAAAAAACGGAGGTGAAATGTCTAGTGGTTTGCACAGGTACCTTTGGATAAGCCTGAGTCTAAATGCAGTAGGACTTGCTGGTTGACACAAGTGTGTTCTTTTGCTGACAACAGTAGATGATAGAGCTGTATCTGGGCAAGAGGCAGAGAAGACATTTCTTTCTGTATTTGAGATTGATATGAATTCTAATCTGAGAAGTTTAATATGCTTTCCTGGAGTGAAAGAAAAGTGTATACAGAGATCTAAACAATCTTATAGTTGGATGTTCTTAATAACATGAATTGTCACTGGTATGCACTGGAAAAAACAAATTTTTACAGTAAATAGTGATATTACAATAATATTTTAATAGTTTAGCAGGAATAAAAATAGCAGTGTAACAACACTGCCAACATATTATGGTATTATATATGTATTACTAGTGTAATCCTTTGTGAAAACACCCACTGAATTTAGAATTTGGTAGCATCAAAAGGCAGAGAATCTGCTATGATGCGGATTTCAAAGTGGGGACTAAACATGGTGTTTTTATCCTTGGGATCCTTCAGGCATCTTGCTCAGACTCATTGCTAAATTCAGGTGTGTGCAGGTTGGCATTCTTATCTGTATTTTCAGTATGCTTTTTTGCTCTACATCTAATTAGCAGGTAAGGTACAGGGAAGGTACTTGGGGGAGTGTCTCTAATTCAGGGCACCTGGAAGAAAGGTGCATTTTGATCCTTAATGCTTCTTTGGTTCCTTCTCTTGCTCTGCTTCCCATCCTCAGCCCCCATAGACTCCTACCTGGAAAATACTGGACATAGAATCTTTAAGGCATGTATGATATAATTTGATAAGGTAATATGGAGCTGAAATGTTAAATCTGAATCTTAGGTTAAATATAGAAGAGTTAATGTTAACTGACCCTGATTTTTGCTTTTTAGTACTTTTCTTGGATTTTTTGGTTGGCTTTTTTGTTCGGTTGGGGGTGTTTTGGTTTGGGTTTTTTTTGTAGTGGAAGCAGTGACTAATGGGATTTCTGTCATGAAAAAAAAATTTATAGTGCAAATCTTTAGTTGTTCCTGATTCTGTGAAACTGTTTGGCTTTAAATTTTTAGTCTCTGTTTCTGGGCCATGTGATATTCTTGTTTATATGATTCAGTCAAAGTCCATGAGGGAGTGAGCTAAAGCAAACCTCAGTTATTTCTGAGATGAAAAAGGATGGTTTTCTTATTTCAGTTAGCAATGCTGTTAAAAAATAGCACAGGTTTTCAAGTTTCAATTTTTCATGCAGTCATCTTCCCTGTGGGACTGCTCATGGCTTTGTAGTGAAATGCGTTGGGGTGCCTCCTGAGCGTATCTGAGATTTACGTAATAAACACCCAGAGCTTGGGAACCTCATGTTGCTGGACACAGCAGTGTAAATACTAAATTCCTTCTTCAAAAAAGTCAAGCTACAATTTTAGTTCAGAAACCAACAGTGGGTAATGTGTGCTTAAACAGTTTTTTAAATTATTTTTCCTGACTCTGAATAAATAGGATTTGTGCATTTATAAGTCCAGGTAGGATTAAGTGTGAGAAGGAACTTGTTCAGTAGATGGTGATCCTCATAGTGGATCACGAGCACTTAGAAAAACCTCTGTTTGCTCTTTTTTCTACTCATTGAAAGATTTTTACTCCACTCTTAAAATTCTTCCAGTAGCCTGTGCCTTCAGTGCAGCATGTTGATTCCCAACTGTTCAGGCTTTTACTTCACTGGAATTGGGTTATTGTTTCCTCCTTGTTTTATTTCAGATATAAAGAAAACTAGATAATATGACAGTTCTTGAAACGATGAAATGAAAATAATTCTGCAATGAAATCTGTGGAGTATTTCTGTCTTTTCAGTGGGTTTTACCATCAGAGGGAGCAGTGTGTTCTATAGTTAAGAGTTGTCTTGTTACCCTGTGTTTTACATCGACCACTATTAATTTCTTTTATTTAAGCAGCCTGGCAGATATTGGCCTCGAGGAACCCTGACCCATTATGGGTGTCTGAACTTCATGTTTGTGCCATGGCCTTTCTAGCATGCTTTTAATCTCACTTATTTCAGGAACTGGGTTTACTCAGCCTTCACTGCATTGGACATAGGAGTCTCTGTTGTCAGGGCAGTACACCAGATAGCAAGGGTAAATGTTGTGTACTTTCAGTCAGATCTGATGTTCAGGGATCTAACTGTTCAGGAGCTTGAATCCAACCACAGTTTCACTTTAATTTGATCAGTTTTTTGTATACTGAGTCATACATTGAGCTACTGGTTGTCATCTTCCATTATGTATCTGTTATCTACTTTGCAAGTGATTAATTACTCTGACTAATCTCAAGTGCCAGTCATTAGCACATTCACATGTTCAGTTTATGCTAAATAATCTTAAAAGCTGTATTTATTTCTTTCTCTGTAGATTCTCTTCCATGTAGTCATAGTGGTTCTTGTAGTGGTGCTAGAGCTTTGATGGGCTGCAGACATCTGGACAGGCTGCTCTTTATCCCATTATCTAACTGTTGTCTATCATGTTCTCAAGTCCATTGCCCAAGTTAAATAGCTTTGATAATGAGTTTTCGTGGTTTTTTTAGTACTTCATTAAAAAAGTAAGGATTAACCTGTAGCCTCTGTAATGTGGCACCTGTATCTAGAAGACTCCTAAAAATGAAACTAATTTTATCCCATTTTCCTGTAGCTTTGAAGGTGCAAGGGACTTCATATAGTCAGTTTATTATTTCAAACTGAATGCATTTATGTGTTTATTAATGTAATAAATGATGATTTAAACTGTACTCTTAAGGGCATCACAGGTGAAAATCATAGGCTGCCAAGGAGTTGATACCATACTGGTTTCATGCATGACTTGCTTTTAGGTCAAGGAATCCAGAGTTTAATTGAAGGAAATTTTTATATTTTTCTTGCAAGATGCTAGCAATTAGGAGGTAACTGCAAAATGAAATTAGCAGTAGAGGAAATAGTCTTTGTAGGACAAAGGGCACTTAGGTGATTCATCATTGGTTGATCGTTCATAAGCTCTTAGTTCTTTCTTGTTACTACTAGAGTTCAGTAGCACTTAATTTTGACAAAAGCAAACACATAATGATTTTTCCTGAAGAGTCAACATTGGCCTGAACTTTCCAGGTTGAAATAATATCTAATTTTAATTTAAACAGGGTAGAATTAGCTAACACTTTGAGAACCTTATCCTGAACTATTTATTGAAAATCTCTTAAATTCATGTAATTTAAACTGTATTTTAGAATATCCCTATGGTAGCAGATGTATTATGATGATAATGGTACACTTCAGCTCCTTTTATGATGCTGTTGCATGCCTTCTGTTTCGGACATGAACCATATAAAGAGTTCTGTTGAAAGTCCTGGTATTGAGCTGAGATAAGTAAGACTCTGAATAACTGCCTAATGGAACATTCTGCCAAGTATAGTCAGGTTTGAAGAAGTGACTTATTTGTCTACATTTGATAGGTTTGGAAAGTCTACAGACCTGCTTTGTATTTTTATCTGAATGCCGGTGTATTGATAAAAGAAAACTTAGAATTATTTAGAATATTGGCATATTACACATTCTGTAGCCATGAAGCTATAGTTAACCCATTGATACTTCTTTTTTTGTCTACAAAAATTGAATATGTATATAGAGCATGATCCCAAAATAATTATTTCTGTGTCATGCAGCTGTAAAATTCACCATTTCGGGAAAGTAGGGTGTCAAGCAGACCTACTGTGCAAAGAGCTTGTGAGCACTGAAAAAAGGAGAAAGTGAGTTATGTTCAGATCATACTAATTGCTGTTTTCATCTTCTGTGGCATATGGGAAACTGTATGTTTTGTCAGACAAGGAAATCTTGGTGTGGTCTACATGCTAAAATACATAATGACAAAAAGCAGACTGTAATGGTCAACAAGCTGGTACTACATATTCCTTCATGGAGCAATGAATTTCTCCTGTTTATGAAGAGCCTACTGCGCATCAAAAAGACCTCTGTAAAATTTTATGTCTAAATGTACTTCCATTTATCTTGCACTAATACTTAGTCAGTGCTGCAGATATGGCATGATTGTTGATCTGCAAATCATGCTGCAAAATTCACCCAGTTTACCCATAAGAGCGTGGAGCTAATGAATAATTATACTTATCCCAGGGACAGTGCTTTATTCTTTGCTGTCTGGGTTCACTTAACATGACGTGCATTGAAGAGGAAGGCTGCCAGCTGGTTGTAAGAGGACTGGAGTGTGGCTTCTTTAAAATCACCAGTTACAGAAACCCATCTGGCATGTCCAAAGAGCAGGAGCTGACCTACTAGCTGTCCTTCTCCGATTTCCAGCAGCCCCAAGGGACACTCTTGAGGCCTTTAGTGAATACAGGATGCAGTGTCTAACCAGGAACAATGCCTTATTTGTAAACATCTGAAATTTTCAGCTGAGTGCTTCACAGTGCTCAAAAATTATACTTGCTGGTAGTTTAATTTCACAAAAACCTGAGAGAAAATAACATTCACTATCCAGTCTAATCAAGAGTGTATTTTTAAAAAATTATCCATGACTATACCATAAAACTCAGGAAAAGGAGAACAAAATAAAGAAAGAAAAAAACCAACATAGCTGATAAACCCAACTGGAAATCTCCCCTTTATTATGCTACGGAAATGGCCTTTTCTGTTTTTGGAGTTTGAAACTTTATTGCCAGTAGCACCCAGTATTCTTCCAGTAGACTATCTTCTTCCAGTTGAGCCATTCCCTGGGTAGTGAGAAGAAGTAAAGATAGTGAAGTTTTTTTTTCTTTGAGTAGTATTTTAAGCTATTGTTCAAATGAAGAGACCCAGTTTGTGAGTTTTGGCTGTGCATGGTTTACATGGTTTCCTTTCTATGTCTATGCAACACTAGTTACCTGGCCCCTTGGACTGATAGGATTTAATTGGAGCCATCATTGCTTAAGCACCGTAATTTTAAAACTCGTTCTAGGCAAGGCTGTCCCGTAACTCTTAGCTAAAATGGAAAACATCAACAAATGTGTGTGTTGTTTCTTGGTTGTTTTTTTTTTTTTTTTACCGAAATAGTATGACAACTTTGAATTGCTGTAACTTTTTCTCACCTCTTTAATAGCAAGGCTCTAGTAGCACCAGCCCATATTAATTCCTGTATAGAGGAGGACTGCAGTGGACAGATTAGAAACAATGTCTGAAGTGCAGAAGATTGACACATCGCATTGACAGTTTTATGTGGAGTATTTTTCTTAACATGCAGGAGGTATATAAAGTGTTGTCCATATCCCCATTTGTGTGTGACAAACATTCTATACACTGTACTATTGAGACACAATATTTATTTCATTAATTACGTTCAGACATAGAACATGGCTAAGTTACATAGGTGAAAGGTGAATTCACCCTTTTCACAATATTTTTTAACTCGTAATAATCACACAATCTGTAATACCTAGTTCAGTTCTTTTTGAAAGGTTTACATTTTCATGGAGAAAATTCTCAATAGAAAGTATAAATAGGAATGTATATGTTATGGGTGATTTTCTTGCAAATTTTTAATGCTGAAAGACCAAAAGATGGAAAAGGACATCCATGGGGGAAAAGAGCAACGAAACGTGTAAATGGCAACTCTGAGGATACTTTGACCACCTGATCAGGATGAAGAGGTCGATGACCTGTTCTGTAAACAAATGGCAGAAGCTGCAAAGTCGCAAGCCCTTGTTCTTGTGGGGCTTACCAGACATCTGCTGGAAATATAACACAGCAGAGAGAAAACAATCCAAGAAATTCCTAGAGTGTGTGGAAGATAACTTCCTGACTCAGCTGGTAAATGAGCCCACCAGGGAAGGTGCCTTGTTAGACCTGTTGTTCACGAGCAGGGAAGGACTGGTAGGTGATGTGGTGGTCGGAGGCCGTCTTGGGCTGAGCAATCATGAAATGATACAGTTCTCAACCCTTAGCCCAGTTAGGAGTGGGGTCAGCAAAACTTTCACCATGGACTTCTGAAGGGCAGACTTCAACCTGTTTAGAACACTGGTTGAGAAAGTCCCTTGGGGAACAGTCCTAGAGGGAAAAGGGGTTCAGGAAGGATGGACTCTTTTCAAGGAGAAACTGTTAGAGATGCAGGAGCAGGCTGTCCCCAGGTGTTGTAAGACAAACTGGTGGGGAATGAGACCGGCCTGGCTGAACAGGGAGCTTCTGCTGGGACTTAGGAGAAAGAAGACAGTCTACCACCTCTGGAAGAAGGGGCAGGCTACTCAGGAAGAGTATAGGGATTTAGTTAGGTTGTGTAGGAAGAACATTGGGGAGGCAAAAGCCCAGCTTGAATTCAGCCTGGCCACTGCTACGAGAGATAATAAGATGAGTTTTTACAAATATATTAACAATAAATAAAATTCAGGGAGAATCTTCATCCCTTTTTGGATGTGACGGGGAACGTTGTTACTAAGGATGAGGAAAAGGCTGAGGTACTTAATGCCTTCTTTGCCTCGGTCTTTAACGGCCAGACCACTTATCCTCATGGTATTCAGTCCCCTGAGCTGGAAGATTGGGATGGAGATCAGAATAAACCCCTCATAATCCAGGAAATAGTAGTGAAGGACCAGCTGAGTCAATTAGACACCGATAAGTCTATGGGACCGGATGAGATTCACCTGAGAGTGCTGAGGGAGCTGGCAGAGGAACTTGCTGAGCCACTCTCCATCATCTGTCAGCAGTCCTGGTTGTCGGGTGAGGTCCCGGATGACTGGAAACTTGCCCAGGAGACACTCATATACAAGAAAGGCAGGAAGGAGGATCCAGGGAACTACAGGCCTGTCAGCCTGACCTCAGTGCCAGGGAAGATTATGGATTGGTTGACAGCTGACTGAACACGAGCCAGCAGTGTGCCCAGGTAGCCAAGAAGGCCATTTTAGGAAGAATTTCTTTACTGAGAGGGTGGTTAGGCACTGGAACAGACTGCCCAGGGAGGTGGTGGAGTCGCAGTCCCTGGGGGTGTTCAAAAAATAGGTTGATGAGGCACTTGAGGCCATGGTCTAGTGTTTTAATGGTTAGGAATATGATGGGATAAAGGTTGGACTTGATGACCCTGGAGGTCCCTTCCAACCGTAATTATTCTATGATTCTATGAAGAAATGTGAAATGCAGCATGGCTACCCACTGGGGTGAATTATACAGTCAAACTGTTCAGACGTGACTCTTTGGCTGTTGACTGTGCTAAGCAACTGTATTTACTTTTCATGTTTGATACCAGTGCTTATGCTGTAACAAAACATCAAAGCGCCATGAGTACTGAGTACTACTTCCAAATTGAAATAAACGTTGTCTGGGTTGAGGCTGATGGAACATCCACTGATGTTTGGAGCTAACCTGGTCTATTCCCGGTATTCACCCATCATTTATGCTTTTTGCTGGCAGAGAATGTTAGAATAAGTCCCTGCTATTCTGCTGCTGCTCAACGGTGGCTTTTGAGCTTAACATTAACAAAAAAATTATCTCAGACAATCACAGCATTATAAAAGTCTTGAAGCTCATTAGGCCACAGACATATTAGGTTGTGCAGGGAATATCTCCAGCTGCTTCATTTTAGGGTTATTTTGTTGGGATTTTTCCCCATCCTTCCTTGTAGTTTATAAGAATCTGCTCTCTTAGGGTGTGTAAATAGTTTCCCTTAAAGTTTGAGTTTCAAAAATGGTCCTTAGCAGATGTCATGGTACAAAGCAGGCAGCGCAGGTTTTGGTGTAAATCTGTCCATAAGAATAAGATTTTTATGATAATGAATTGTGGAGGAATCTTGTCTCTGCTATGACTACTGCTTCAGAGGTGAGACATTTGTATTTGGCTAAATAGAGGTTACTGTTGTATATTTCTGCCGTTGCCTTTCTTTTCTTGGTCTGCAGTAAGCGCAGTCCAGCTGGGGGAAAAGACTAAGCTGTCTTATCTATAAATGTTAGTAATGACACCTGGGAAGTTTGCATGTGCGACTTCTGCTTTCCCAGAAGGAAATGCCTCTGTTTAAATTGGAGACACCCAATGAGTGGATTTCCCAAGGCCAAACTCAGCTATGCTTGTGTGCTTGACATCCATAAGCTCCACTGGAACTTGGCTTCATTCCCAGGGCTTCCTGTTTGACATCATATCATACATACTAAGAGGTTATAATGCCCTGTAAGTTGTAAACTTAATGATGTCAGGTTAAAAGGGGTAAATGGAGAAAAGATTCATCTTAGAAATAAAGAGAAACTGTAGCTGCCTTCCAAATGGAAATAAAATGATGGAATAAATCATTTTCTCATTTTTGGAGCTAACAAGACTATTTTACATTAATAAAAAGGGAATACTAAAAGTGTAATAAAGATACTGCACAGTGTATAGTATTTGGCACTGTCTTCCACTGAAAGGATACATAACTGGGTAGATGCCATGTGGGCTTGTGAGCATCCTTCAGTTTTTCTCTCTTAGTTGCTTGAAGGAAGCTATTAATTTCACATTGTTTTAATAGCAGAACGTACTAGAACACAAGAGAGAAATGCTGTGCTTGCTCTACTCAGTACCCACACAAGTGACACGTAACAAAGGAGATGTGCTTTTTGGCACAGACACACGTAAATCATCATGGCATAACTAGCATTGAAATATTTTGTTTTGGTCTCTCCCTACAAGAAGGACATTGAGCTGCTGGAGTGTGTCCAAAGAAGAGCAATGAAGCTGGTGATGGGCCTAGAGAACAAGTCTTATGAGGACCGGCTGAGGGAACTGGGATTGTTTAGTCTGTACAAAAGGAGACGCAGGGGAGACTTTATTGCTCTCTACAACTGCCTGAAAGGAGGTTGTAGCAAGGTGGGGCTTGGTCTCTTCTCCCAAGAGACAGGACAAGAGGAAATGGCCTGAAGTTGCACCAGAGGAGATTTAGATTAGATATTAGGAAAAACTTTGCTGAGAGTTATCAAGCATTGAAACAGGCTGCCCAGGGTAGTGTTGGAGTCCCCATCCCTGGAGGTATTTAAAAGATGTGTAGATGTGGTGCTGAGGGACATAGTTTAGTGGTGGACTTGGCAGTGTTAGGTTAATAGTTGGACTTGATGATTGTAAGAGTCTTTTCCAACCTAAATGATAATATTCTATTCTGTTCTGTTCTCTTCTAAAGCTGTTATAGGTGATATAATGAGAAAGCATGGGAAATACTATGTCTACTCCAGCCAACCATCGTTCTAGATGTGTCTACCCTAAAGAGAACAGAATAAAGTCATCTATGTAGAAGAAAAAAATGAATTTCTTCAGCAAAGCATTTAGGCTAATGGGAATGTTGTATTTAAATGTTTGGGGTTTTGGGGTGGGGTGGGGTTTGTTGTTGTTCAGTACAAGCTCACTTTGCTTGAAATACATTTGAGTAAATCTTTTGGGAGAAGGCAACATTTTTTCCAGAATCTAGTTGATGATGAATAGCAGTCTAAGGTTCATTAGTAGTCTCATTGTACTCTTGCATATCCTGAATCCTGTCTCCTGTCGGTACATTTTGAAAAACATCCAACATCTGTCTTACTGCCAGGAGATTTATAGTATAATTCCAGTAGATCATGACATCCATTTTCTGCCCTTGTAAAGAATCAAGTCCTTGAATTTTGGCAACATTTAGATACTCTAAAGACTGACATGTTATTTAAATGTACAATTCCCTCTTTTTATAATTATGGATAAATGACTAAATTTTTACATGTATTGAATATGAGCAAAACAAACATTCATAGTTACCAGAAAATGCGTATTAAGTGGTAAGTATAACTGTTATTGTCTCAGCAGAGGTCTTCTAGTTGTGACAACAGTGACCGTCATAGTGCCTACTATGATATTGTACATTCTGAATCATTAAACTTCTAGAATTTAAAGCTATCCTACTTATTATACAATGTATACAATTTGAAATGATTATGTGATTTTAGAAAGAAATATTATATACCATTTTCCACCATTAGTTAAAGACCTCCCCCATTCATATGACACTAGACTTTTGAATAGTGTTAGTCATCTTTATTAAAACATTATTACTGTATATATTGAATAACAGACTGTGTGCCTAAGACCAGTATTACTTTTTGGTTTAAGAGTTATTGCTTCCTTGGGATTTTAGTAATTTGAAAACTCTCTTTAAAGGAAAGAAATCATAGATTAAAATTAGGGCCACCACAGTTTTACTGCAGATCCTGCTCTTTCTTGGAGTGGTCTGCTCCATTTACATGTAACTTAACACTGTTTGTTTGTATGCAAGGGAAGAGCTGGTTTGAGAATTAAAAACTCCCCGTGTCATATGAAGAAATACAGTTTTCACACTTGCTGTTAGTGTAAATATTCTAGTGTATAAAATTTAGTTGAAATGGTTTGAAGATATTTTTGGTGAATCATTTTAAACATCTGTTACATCTGCAAAAAAGTCACTGTTTAAATACTGAATATGTTAATATTTTAAATATTGAATTTTGATAAGCCAGTAAACGTCTGCTAATTCAGCATAAAATTCTTATCTCCTAAACCAGCAGTAAACAAGGAAGCAAAATAACCAAAACAAACCCTACAGATCCACCACTGTATTATGCAGTGGGATTAATCGGTGTGTGCACCTTATGTGCCAGTGTTTTATAGCTCATACTGGAAATGTTTATCACTTGAGCAAATTCAGTCTAAGGATGAGAGAAAATGTGGCAAATTTTTGGAGATTTGATCACGCTTCTTTGAGTTGTAGTGCCCAACACCTGTGTGTAAATTCCTGCTCCGAATGTATCTCATCCATTACAAGAAACTGATACTAAGAATGAGTTATAGAGAATCATGAAGGAAAAATAAAATCCATACCAGCTAATTCTGTAAAGTGTTTGTGATTAGTATGGCTGTAGGAGGTGGTGGGGTTTGAGGGCTGCAGAAAGAAACAGCCTGTGATGGAGTATTTTGTCTTCATACTCAACGAAGAGGAGGTCCTGTGTCCTTATTTGGTATACTAAAAGGACACATAAAAGGAACTGCTGTGTGATTGCATGGCTTTGTGATTTGATATGTAGTGCCTTAGAGATCCTTCAATGATTGTTGCATGTTGAAAAGTAAAGCCTTTGGAAACCGTAAGTCAGTCTATGGTAGAAATGCATTAATTGGTATACAGAATTTGTAGCCCTCTGCTATTTCTGTCCTACTTATTTGTACTATTTGCTGTGGCTTGAAAAGCACCTTGCTTCCCTCCCTGAAATACCTCTGCAGCCCTTTTAGTACGCTCAGGTTATATACACCTTTCCATTACACAGAGTTGGGTTCACCAGCAGGTTCTCATTTTATGAATACTGCCTATTTGAAAACTATTCCTTTGATTTAATTGCATGAGGTTGTTTTAGTAAGCTTAAGTAGAAAATAATATCTCATTAGCCTGGCTATTTTAGCTTTCAAGATTATTTCACAGAGCTACATTTAATAACTCTACAAATGAATTATAGAAAAACCTCTGCATTTTGACAGATTGGCTGATTGCAAAATATGTTAGTAATGTTGTGAGAGCTTGTGTAGCTTCTGGTTTGTTAAATCCAAAGTTTAGAGTAGCCCATATACTTACTAAAGTTTCTCCTGGTTTCCAGTATTAATAAAGATTGTCAAGGAATGAAACTGCAGCTTTTTATTTCATTTTCCTATATTAAAATTATAGTTATCTTGCAGTGAGGGAGATTCCAAATCAAGCCTTTATCTCTTTGATCAAAGCTCTTATGGGCAGCACAGTATTTTTAAACTTTGTGGTTCTCAGTGTAATGTTCTGAATGGTTCTGCTATTATATACATTTAGTCAGCTTTATATTATTTTAAAGTGATAGAAAATCTACGTGAACTATCTGAAGTAATAAAAAAAAAAGTAATATTTTTTAGCAAAACAGTTACTTGAAACTAAATAGGGGTCTGGTATTCCCATACATACGCATAATTACCATTCTTAGACTTGGTTTTCTCCAGTGCAGACCACAGGGTTTTCCTGCTGGCGGATAATCACATGCAGATATGACAGCACATCAAAACTCAGCATTTTTCAAACCTTGCCAGTGGCTCTTAATCTGTCTGGCCCATGTGTGCCCTCGTTCAGCTTCCTGCTTTGCTCAGAGCAGCCTCTGGGCAACCTTGCTTGCTGGTGGCCACATTTTTATTCATATTCGGATTTCTCAAAGAGAACATCATTGAATGGAAGGGAAAATGACATTCTTGCTCTGCAGTGCTGGTAGAGAAAGAGAAAGAATGGCCTTCTTGAAGTTATCTTTCATGTGCATGATTAACAGTTTTTTTCCTGCTCTTCTCCCTATTTTTGCTGACTCCTGACAAGGTATGTGTCAGTGGCTCCGAACCACTGTGACAAACGGCTCTTTGGCCACCTGCCATTTACCCCCATTATATTAATATGCCCAAAGCTGCCGGTCTGCTGGAAAATAAAATAACATTAAAAAAGAATACTCTGCACCTTTTGCAGCACATTTTGCAGTAAATTAGGCACGAGATGTACCGAGTGGGTCCCAGGACATGGTTATACTCAGATATCCTTTTGCCCATGCTGCATTTTACAGTTGAGTATGCTTAGCTGTACTAGGTTTTAAGCAGTGCATCATATCTTAAATATACAAAAGTACAGAAATGAAAGCTTGTGGAGCTAAGTTCTCAGTTACTTTTACTCGTACGTTTTATGTCTGTTATACCCATTTCCTATGGTACCGTGGACCTGATTCAGAAAAGCATATAAGCATGTGCTGAATTAACTGCTTTCCTGACTGGGTATGCTTTTCTGAATTGGGGCCCGTAAGAGTAACTGGCATGTGGGCTGTAGTCTCCCACCTGGGACATTCTGGGGGTGGATAGAAAACAAGCTAGGTTTTTTTGGGTTTTTTTCTGCTATTCCTGCTTTCTGGAAGTCTCCTACTGCTCTAGATAATTTCAGTTTTTGATAAGGTGTCTTTATCTGTGAGCTGAATCAGACTTTATATTCATGGTATTCATCACTTAAATTCCTTTGTTTTGAATAAATACAGGGTGTACTTGATAGAAAGTATATTTGCATTTTATGGTAGAAAGCTCTAGATGCCATGGCAGTTGTTAAAGAAATTAAAGCCGCCTTCTCAATCTGGAAATCACTTTTCTACCCTTTCGTTTGGGTACTTAGTGGGGCTTAGATTTTATTTTTACAACAAAATTAATTTAGTTATTTCGAAGATCATGTGATCGACTGCCCAAAGTGTGTTCTTTGGCACAGACCCAGCTCTTTTGGAAGTGTTACAGCTGCAATAAATTTGATTTCACCCTTGATAATTTCTATAATGTGTAGTAATAATGTATTGCTGATTTAGTGTTGTTGCCTTTCTACTAAGGAAAAAAAAAGGTCCCAAATCACAAAATCACAATTTTATTATATTTACTGCACTTAAGTAGTTGTAGATACATAAAATGCAAAGAAGTTTCAAGATTCGTTTGGTGTCTAGTTTTGGGAGGTTATTCAAATAACAGACTCTGCAGTTTGCATGTTAGTTGTTACTTCTGAGAATTCTGGTAGGTTCCAGTGTTTCCTTTGAGGTCTCTGTGTATTTAATAGAAAAAAAGGCACAGGAATCAAGAAGCTTTGTCTCTATATTCATGGAACACAAAATATTCTTTATATTTGGCAATGTAATAAAATATTACAAAGTACATATATCAAAAAGGATTTTTGGATGAGTGGAAAAAAGTTGGCTTTTTATTTTAGCAAAGTTGTTGAGCTTTTTCTTTAAAGCTGTTCTGTGGTCTTCTGTGGTTATGTTCATTTCACAGTTGTACCATTTCTTCCAAACTGTCTCTCGGTTGCATAGTTAATAGCCTTTTTAACTGTTGCATTGCTCAAAACAGACATATCTTAACATTGTAGACTTGGCGTTTTTTTCTTTCTTGAAGAAAGCTTAATACTTCATAAACCTTGCTAAAGTGATTCTCTTAGGAGAGAAACTTAGCCTGGGAGCAGAAGGGAAGAGTATAAAAAGGAGAGTGAACAAAACCCGCCCCCCCTGTGTTCTCTCTGATAATGTGGGATGTTCTCTGTGAAGGTTGATAGTACTTGCTGGTTGAATGTTACCATCTCTGTGCTTAGTCTCATTAAAGAACATTTTTAGCAGGTAAGATGGAGTATATCCTTCCCCGAGTCAGCAGCTGTTAAGGTATGGGTTTGGAAATTGCTTTTCAACCCTATGGAAAACAGGTTTTACAGACGGTTGACACAATCACTGGTGCACTTGCTATGCCCATGTACCATCCCTGTGTGGTCACTGACCCTTTCTTTTCATATTTACATTTATCCCTTGCTAGGCACCACCATTTGTAGCTCATGTACCTGGTACCAAAGAAAGGGCTTTGGATTCCTTCCTTTTCATGCTATTTCTATCTGCTGCCTGTTTGACAGCTTTTGATGAGGAGGTAAATATAGAGAAAACGCAGATTCCCTATACAGCCTTTAGGGAATGAGATGCTGTGATGCTTTTTTAACCTACATCTTGAGGTGCAAGAAGTACCGAATATGAAGATGATCATGAGATATCATGAATGAACAGAACCAGGAAAAATAATGATTTCCTGTGGGGAAGAGACTTATAATGAGAAGGCAACTCTGCTGCTGTTATTTCACCCATTTTTTAATTTCCTTCTTCTCTAAGTAGAAAAATAAGACAAAAGGCATAAAACAAAACTTTCAAGGGTATCTTTCCTCAGCTGCCCATTCAACCCTTCAGGTTTTGCGAAACCAAAACTTTCCTTTGCTTCATTAGCTGCAAAGGAAGATCCTTTTTTTCTTTGTTCGGAGCACATTGTAAATAATTTAATAAGCACAAGTGATTAAGGCATTAAGAATTAAAGTAGCTTTAGAAGCAGCCTGTGGTAATGGAGAAGTATCGCCTAAGTTCCCAGCTGAGCAAAAAATGGGAAAAGCCTTCCTTGTGCACTTAGCTCCTGTAAAACTGGCAAGGGTTTGTTGGAAAGAACCTGACTGAAAACCACTTTTTTAGGAAAAAAAACTTCCCAAAGAACTGTAGTGGTTCTTGAATTAAATTTTCAGGCTTATTCTTCTCTAAGTTCACCCGTACAAAGTGGTACATATTTTTAGAAGCATATTTTACTAAAAGGTTCTGAAATAAAAATATTCATCCTTATTTATCAAGTCTTTGCATTATCAGTGTCACCCTAACATATTTCCAACTCTTCATTCATAATTAAATGTTTAGATCCTTCATAGAACATTGCTAAATAAGTAACAGAAAGCCTGTTGATGAAAATGTTGTTTTTATTATTTAATAGATGCAAGAAAAAGTGTATATTGAGGGAAAAATACTGACCTCAAAATGTAAATGTATTATTGTTTCATTTTGTATCCAGTAGATGCTGAGCTATGTTTTGCCTGTAAGATCAAATGTCAAAACTGGTAAATATCTATTAACTTCTTCGCCTGCTGGTGAATTGAGGTAATTTGTACAGTTCTATGAAAATACAATTTGCTCTAATTGAATTTCAATTATTTGATGAATTAATAAACTTCAGGAAAGTCATTCAAAGCTAGATCGGTAAGAAGCCAGTCTATTTTTTTAGTGGTGTTCCCATAACTATATATAGCATAAAATAAAATTAGTTCCAGGAAGCCAATAAAAAGCAATTATAATCAATGTCCTTAGTAGATGAAAAGCTCCTAACATAGGTGAAATAAGCTATTCAATTTTAAACAGACAGAGATTTGAGAGCCCAGGGCAAAATTATAGAGGCAAATGCTTCCCCTTCCTGCTCAAGTGTTTTTGCTCTTCCCCTTCCAACTCTTTTGCTTCGAGTTCATGGGTCTGGCAGTAAACTGGTGGAAAACAGCTGTATATCTCATTTCTGTAAGAGCATTGTTTGATGTCACTGGAGAGCATTGCTCTCTTACCTCAAAAGGGATAAGGGCAGGGAATGAGTAACAAAGCAAATTTACTCAGGTAAAGCAACCTCAAGTACCAAGCATCAGCTCTCGTCCTCTTCTGACTAGTCCAAGAAATCACTCAGGTGTGGCATCTAGCCTCTAAGATGTGGTATCTCTCTTTATTTGGATTTTTCTATTATTAGTATAAAATGGTTTCTGTGCAAGAGGCAGCAGTAACTGCAATTATCTATTTGAAGGGAGGGTGGCTATGGGCTCACTAGATCTTTTCCCTGTGTCTTTGCTTAGTTTCTGCATATATTCAGTTGCACTCTTTTGTTGGTGAAGAAAAGGCTTTTCCATCAGAAAAATGCAAGTATAGGTGGAATCAAGAATAAAGGAGATGTGGGAGAAAGCTGGAGAAGGGCTGAATTTGCTTAGTTTAGTGATCAGAGCATAATTTCTGATAGTTACACTAATGACCTACATCCATTTTGATCCAGAATAATAGTAGAATTGACGAAATTAGTAATTGCTGCTCTCAAACCACCAGTACACAGTTCTGGAGATGGTAGGCAAAATCCACCATTCATATATGCAGGATCAAATTAATGGGATTAATGCATTTTCCCCTACCTATACAACAGTTAAGTTGGAGCATAAGCATCATTGTGTTTAAAACTCCATCTTAATGCCTCAAAATGTCTTCTCAGCTTAGTGTAAGGTGGAACAGAAGCAACACTCCATAATTCTTCAAGAAAATGGAAAGATGTAGCACTGAGCACACAACTATGTGACATTTTAATTTATTTTTTCTACTATTCCTGAGGAAAGCCAGAGGGTGTGTAGTCTGGCAAGTACAAAAGATCTTTACTAAAGGCTTCTTTACATGCTGTTCTTTTTTCTCTTTCTTAATCTGCTCACTCGTATATTGTGTTAAAGACAACAATAAGATGTAGAAAATAACTTACCTGTGTGTTACACATATACACCTCTATTTTCAACTTCTCTGTAATTTAATTTTTTTTGCTATCTGGGTTTGCTGTCAACATAGAATGTCAGAGGTTTTTTGCCTTTTTTTTTCTCCCACTGGAATTATATTTCTTCAGAAAGGATTACCTTGTGAAAGAACTAGGTATACCTACACCATGCAGTAGTGCAAAGTAGAAATACACAGTGGTGTGTCTGTGCTAGTTAACAGACTGGAAGTGTGATGCTGAGCTCAGTGTTGTAAGATATGTGGAAAGATAGAGTGGGAAACTGGAGACATGAAGCAGTGGCTTAAACCACCAGGTAAATGGTGGGGGAAATCACAGAAAATGACACATTATGTTTTTTCTATAAAACTACTAATAAAATTGTCAATAAAAATATTGAAACCAGAAAAACAGTTAAGAGGGATAATTTCCCCTCTCATTTTTCAGAATAATAGAGCCATGGAATTCCAGAAAATTAGCACATATCTGACTTTTTGTCCATTTTTTTATGGGTAGGTTTTTTCAGGAGAGAAATTCTAATTTTGATAAGGAGGTACATATTACACTGCTCAAAAGGTGATGGGTTACAAAGACCATAGCTATCTTGAGGAAGGACTTTAAGTGTGCAGGCTTGCTTTTTGGAAATTTTCCCAATAGCATTAAAAGAATATGTTAATTTTTAGTGTATTATCTGGAGGCTGTAAGTTCCCCCAGAAATCACAGATCAAGATAGAAAAGCAATGAAAGAATGTAGCTTCTATATTATATTCAAATTTTGAATTACAGTCTGACGTTGTACATTTTTACCCACATAGCCTGCATTCCTTTTAAAAGGATATAAACCTGTTAGCTCTTTGACTGTAATTTTTCAGATAATATGCACGTGTTTGGAAGCAGAGCAAAGCAACTGCTGAAGGCAGTGTTAGGTTAATGGTTGGACTTAATGATCTTAGAGGTCTATTCCAACCAAGGCTGTACTGTGATTCTGTGATTGAGTCAGCTATTCATCTTTCCCTCCTGTCCTCTCCCGTCTGCTGCAGAGTAGGGACCAGAGGCAGGTAAGACATTGAGGAAGGGAGATATATTTCTTCCTGTAGATATGTATAACCAGCAGTGCTGCTAAATCAGCGTTTTGTGATAAACCGTGGCTTATATGCACGGAAATACTGTTGAGTCATCCCTTATAGTGTATGCATATACACATACTTAAATTATAGCTGTTCTAAACTCATTTCAAAATATATTTTTTTGAGAATGAGCTATTAAATAACTTAAAGTAAGTGAAACCAATGCTTCATGATAATTAAAATGTGGTTGTAGGACAAGAAGATGTCACAAATTGCAGTGGAACCATGGGTCTGACAAGAATAACCAGTGAAGTTCTCTTTCACATTTCAGGTAGTAGTTTGTTACTGGAAGCCTAGTCATATGGTGCTGAAGGACTGACAGATTAATTTTGCAGATGGTAAAAGAGAGTTAGAACAAATTTATAGCACAAAGGTATTTATTTCTGTAGTCTTTAAAGATAAATTATATATGAATGCTTTAAAAATTCATACAGATATTCTATGAATTAGAACTTTGAATACGTATATATATATATATGTATATATATACGTATATATATAAATTGCACAGTAGTGTTGTAATTTACTTTTTTTTTTTTTAAAAAAAAAAGAGGAGCAGTTACATATTTTATACAGTTTGTATAAGGAACAAAGCAGAATCTGTGATATTTGCAAGAATACCAAAGATGCAGTGTTCCATAATGCTCCATGGAGATGATAAAAGAGATAAGAGTTGCCAGTCTTTCAATATAAGACATTTCTGGCTTTGTGTGGAAGCAGAGATAGAGCGTCAAGAAGAATTACAGCTGATAAACAGGGGTTTGAGGGGTGCAGTTTTAGATGTTGACATGTATTACTCCAGTCTCCCTAGTTACCTGACTCACTTTTGCATATTGTCCTCAGTGCTAAGTTTCTAACACTGAAGTACTGTATGACTTATGTGACATAGGGATTTAAGACACTTGGAGGGTATGTCCATCTGTGGGTTTCTTTCATTCCTCTTGGACATGGGAATTGAGCGCACTTTATGTTAAATTTCTTGCTGCATATCAGACAGATTGAGAACTTTATATATATATATTGCAGGCTATCCCTTTACTTTTTCATTGGAGAACACCCTCCCAGTCACAAAAAACAAAGGCCAGTCTTGCCCAGGCACTGAACAGGCCAGGCAGCTCATAGTTGAGAAGCCAAGCCACAGAGTGGTGGATCACTGATCGAACTGGTAAACAGCAGGTTAATCATCCAGCCCATTTTGTCTGCTCATCATTTCCCACTAGGTAGACGATTACAGCACACTGACTTCTTTGGTACTGCCTTTCTCCCTCTGTTGTATGCGAAGCCCAAAAAGTAAGTTAGAGCTCAAGATTCTACTTAGTTATAAATACCTGAAGCTGTTCTAGATTTAGCTCTTGGTACCTGATTTGTTACAGTTTTGGTAACACTGCTAGCTGTTCAATAAGATTATTTGGTAACTAAAACAGCCATCAGATTTGTCACCTGTAAGTGAATGCTACCTTGCTTGTTACTGAAGAGAAGCAGGAGCAGTGATGCTCCTTCCACTGAGGGCTTTGTTAGCAGCAGTCCTGTGGCAGAGTTTGGATGGTTTGAATGGATCAGAGACACCTAAGGGAACTGCAGCTTCAACGTTCAAAGTGTTCTGGGTGGGTTTGTATTATTTTAATCAAAAGTGTCAATACTAAAGCTTTTCCATACTGATGGAGAACTTGCATCTTTATTTGGAGCAATCTGTGGTATGAACAGAATACTGCTTGAAGTGGGGACTTTGGCTATGCCTTCTCTTTGATACATTCAAGGTTCGTTTGGTGATCATGAACGTCAATGTATGTGGTGCTTCTCATACACTAAACTGTGTTGGGAAAGCGGTAATATGCAGCGGATGGAGAGCAGGCTGCTGGTCATGCCTTAGGCAAATGTAGCTGCCTAAAAATAGCATCATTAGCCTGTAAATGAACATATTGGCATGGTGCACTCTTAGAATTCAACTTCATACTTTCGTTTTTCCTTACACTGAAGTCTTTTAAAAAGGTCTGTGAGGTTTTGTGGAATGTAACTTGTCACTGTGAGATATGGTGCACTAGAGAAATATTAGAGAAAATGCCTTTCCGCTATTTTGAAACTTTTGTCACAGTATTTTATGTCACTACTTGGCTTCCACTCTGCTCTTTGTTTTCTTTGCTCTATGGCTTATGAAACGCGCTCATTAGCTCTTTCTTTCTGGCCTGTTCTGATAGTGCTGAATCACTAGCAGCTGATATTCCACTGGTTTTGGTTTTGTTTGGTTGTTTTTTTTTTTCAGTTAACTAGTGAGAGAAAACTTGCATAGCATTACAGAAAGGGTAATGGGAAGTGTGGTACTGTCAGATTCATCTTCTGCTACCGGTGACATTTCTTCTTTTTATTAATCTGTCTTCTTTGGTTCTCTTAAGTCTTGAGACACTGAATTTGGAAATTCAAAATAATTTTCTGTAAACCTATCTGAAATAATTATTTTTGTGGCTATCTCAGCCACTTTGTGCTACAAGAAGTTACTTAAACTGCTGATATGTAGGATCGTCACAAGTACTGCAGCTAGAGTCTTTTTAACAAATTTGAAGCTGACCTTGTCAGCCTTCCTCATGCCATACAGAAACACATTTATACCTCTGTTTATACTTGGAAGTGCTGTGTCACCTTATCTGAATTATATTTCAGATTGTGTGCCATGCTTGTGAAAAATTTCTATACATCTGTTAAATATAGCTTTCAGGTTAGGACTAAAACCTTGTAAATCTGTGTCATCATCAGCATCTTTTAAAAGATGGCACAAATGGTGACATCTGGGAGCCAATTCATCATTTAATTAAATTATCCTGTAATGAAATCTGCCTTAATGAGATTAATTTTAATTATTAATCAGGAGCTGACATGGGCACATCGCACCATAAATAATAAATGGAAGCTGTGTCTGCTCTGTTTCTAAGAAAGGACCTACTTTAGAAAAGCAGTGCTTTTCATGAAGCTGTGTTGGGGTTTTTGTGCTATCAAAATCTCTGTTTTGTTGAGTTTGGTTTCCATTTTAAACTTCAAGATAGACTATTAGTCCTGTTTCTGTTAATGAGTAACCGTTGTTCTTTTAGTATTTAATTTGGTTCAGTCATTATATAACCAGTCACCTTCATTATTCCAGAAATAAATTCTGGGTTTGTTTTCATCTGTAGTAGTTATTATCATAAGTGTATTTTAGAGGTAAGTAATGTAGGTATATTTTATTGAGGCTGTGCCCGAAGTATGCAAGTCTTTGTGCCAGTCTGTGCTAGCACACCTACGTTTATATGGCTGGCATCAGAGAAATGATCCCCGTGAGTACCAGCCACAAACGCTCCATGAGCCTTGTCATGATTGTCTTAGGTGAGTGAACCCTTTTGCCTTTACCCCCATTAACAAGCAGGACACCACAGTGGTGGTGCTCTCACTTGCCAAAAGCAGACTGGTTCCACAAGGCTGGAGCCAATTGTTTGCTGCTCACAGAGTGATTATTTCTTTGGCCTCCTGGGCCATGCATGTTACCTGCCATCTCTATTTATTTTGAGGGAACTGTTATTTTAGTTCTAACATTCCATGAATATTTGGTTTACCTTCATTGTCTCATGTTGAAAAATCATTTTACTTCAGAAAGAAAAATAAGACCAAAGTTAGAATAGGACTTGTTGATGCTGAGGAGTATCAGTAACAACCTGCCACATGGAGGAGTTTCCAAATGAATGCAATTTTTTTAGGCTGCCATTAGGCTGTTGCCTGATTATGCAGCCTGTGTTTGGGCCTTGTTAGGTGAGGGAATGAGTAAGCACACGAACAGACTCCTCTGTCTAAGCTGAGGCAATTCCTTATTCTGCCGCCATCATGAGTTGGAATCCAGGTCCTTTTCTTGATACATATTCTTTCTATTTATTTTTTTTTACTAAAATCAGAAGATTGAAATTTAATCTATCATGATCCTACCAGTTTCTCAGTATATGTGGCTGTAGTATCTGCTTAGTATGCATAATTCAAAATGAACTTTTCATTCAGTAAGAATCTTAACCCCCCCCAGATTCCTCTTTTATGTAATGGTAATCAAGACAGTGAAGAGTTAGCATGCCTCACTGTTGTTTTAGAATTCTTTCAAGAGATGGAGATCTGACTAATGAGCTCTTCATACATTTCCAAAAGGCATGCAGTAGCATTCTGCATGGGATGCTTTTGAAGACATTCAACAGGCTTGGGAAGAGAGGGTTGGTTCTCACATGGATAAAGTTAGAAGATAGAAAACAAGAAATGAAATGGTCAAAAGGGATTGGATGACATCAAGAAAAAAAAGTTAGTTTTTTTTAAATAACAGTTTTAAAAGGTAACATTTAAAGTTACCACTATTAGCTGATGAAGTCTACTGCTTAGTGTCCCTCAGCTAATGTAGTCCAATAGTTGCTGCAGGGTTGGAGTGGTTTGGTTATGTATCACTATGTGATTTCCCTGTTCTTACACATTTTCAGTATCTGCTGAAGGTAGGATATTGGGCTTAATGCATTTTTTTTTTTATCTTGAACAGACGATCTTACATTCTTAAGCAAAGACTTGCAAATGGGTGAGCAGCCATTTACTGCAGTACAGTCATAATTAGCTCATTTATTTAGCATCAAAACAAAAGGTGTTGGTGCTTTCCCTTTTATATTTCACAGAAATGAATGTCCTGATTTCTACATCAGTGTAGTAACTTCTTGCTGCCTGAGGTTTTGTTAGAAAATCAAGATGAATTGTCAACTATAGAAAAATTTATATTAACTTGGGCCACGTCAGAGAAGCTCATTTACCATAGTGCAATAGTGTGATCTCCTATGCAGGCTGCAGGGAGATCACACAGTCTAGGAGTGGAATGTGACCCACTCTGCTAGGACAGGGTGTATGCATTTGGGATCTGCATGTGACTCCAAACAGAACACCTTGTGCCTTACTAGAGGGGCACATTTTACTTGGTTTTGAGCCACTGAGCTCAGTGCTGTACTCTCTCCGGTGGTGGCCAGTCAGACCTTGTGTCACTGTGTGCTGTTAAAATGCAGGATATTCCACTGTGTTATCAGCCAGGTTTATTATTCTGCGTTTGGTAGATTCCTACATACATCTCTGCATTGCAATTAAACTTCAAGTTGGCTTTGTTCTCCAGGAACTGATCCAAAGCGCACTGGTGCCTAGAGGAGTTTTCCAAGTAACTGCTGTAGGCTTTGGAACAAGTTGAGTATTAATAATGCTGGCTGGAAACATTCAAAGAAGAGTCACTATTTCACATATGCACACACGCTTAATGTGTTCAAAGGGTTTATCATCCAAGGGCTATGGGGAATATTTTGTTCAACATCTGCACATAAAAATACTATCTAGTCAAAAGAGAGAAAACTCACTTCTGGCACAGTGGCCTGGCAGACATTAGGAAGTCCATTTTTGAGGATGGGTGTGCACCCATATCCGTGTGTGTGTGTGTTTGCAAAGTTGTCTGCTGATCCAATTTATTTCTAGCTTTTGGAGAGAATTATTGCAAGATTTCAGTGATCTGTGGATTTATTTTAAGGTTTTAGTTTTCTGTCCAGCTTCTCCCAGATGCATTCAATAGATGACAGATTTGAGGGTAATACTGGCTAGTCTTTATGTATTTAACACTCCATACCATTCTTTCTTCAAGCACATACTGAGATCTGGATGAATGTTCAATATCATTTTTAAGTTGCAAAATTAAACCTTGGCTAGTTGGACATGATTTACTTGGAAGAGCGCAGCTCTGTAGAACATTCTGGTAGTCTTCTTGGGCAGGAGAGCCATAATATTGTGCAGTCCACTAATTGCCTTGGCTTGAAGTCAAAACAACCCCAAGGCCGTTAATTTAGCCTTTCCGAAACTGCTGAGAAGTGTCTGCTCCCCACAGTTTCTAGGTGGACGTGAATGCTGTGCATTTGGACTTGTCCCTGTATACTTTTTTCCATGTTCTAAAGTCCTGGTTGGCTCTCACTGAGTTTAAAATATGCCATTTGAAACCATGTTTACATTAGGCTTATCACCTTTGCATACTGATCTGCTTTTGATCTCATTTGGTCTGTGTCTGTTCCATAATTGGTTTGTCCCATTTCCTAATGTATAAATGGATAAGGAGATTTTAGGTGAGATATCTAACTTGCCAAGAAATTGGAATTTGTAAGTTCAGCCAATCTAGATTTCCTCTCACTTTCTGATGTATACATGTGAATGTAAATTGGTTTCAGTCACTTTAATTTACATACCAAAGAGCTGAAAGAAGGTGTAAGTTACTATAGGAGTGGATAACTAACTTATTAATGTGTGCTCCTTTTAGTTGCATTACCTGTTTAGCTTCTGTCTTGACTGTTCAGTGAATCAGCAACACCTTTATAACAAACATATTTAATAATTCATATTCAGACCATCTTCTTAAAGTTGGAGGGGCACTGAATCACATTAATCAGCTCATGGAACAGCTCTTCATAACTTGGTAACTTTCAAACCTTGTGCAACTTAAACATCGAGACAAAATCTGAAAGATGCTTCAGGGTAACAGGTTGTATGTCATAATGATTAGTGAATTTCAGTTGTATTCTATTCTATTGAAATACTTGATCTTTGTTTTTTTTAATCAGTCTTCATTGCCAGTTCTTTCCTGTGGATGAAATTAATTGCATGCCCTTCTGTTTAACCTAATCAGTGTAATTGGTCATTACAAAAACTCTGTCTTAGAAACTGAACTTTCAAAAACCTGCGTGATTTAGTTCTCAGATTCCTGGGTAAAGTCAAAGAATCTTGTAACTTCTACTTTCTGCCTTTGTACTATTATTACAGCCCCTGTTTATATTCATTCTCACATTTAATGCCCTTTGAGTTGAATTAGCTCCCTGAATCTGCTCTCTGACCTTCAGAAAATGGCTTCTGTTTAACTTAATTTTGCAGAAAAATTCCTTAGATGATTTCTTGAACCACAGAAATATAAGAATCTGTGTAGTATTTTATCATAAAAATAGAGACATAATGAAAAGCTCCATCTTCTGATGTCAGCTTTGAGGCCTCCTGATTTCATCTTTATCTGTGCTGGTAGGCTAATGAAATTCATGTGATAAATTTTCAGGAAAAGCAAGATACAGAGTTTTTTTCACACAGTAGGAAGCGATCTGATCTTTTCACATATTGTCAAATGGGAGACATTAGTTAATGTATTCCAAATGCTCAAGGTTAATTGTTCGTTCACGCATGTTCTTCTGAAACAGTCTGTCAGTTCTTTTTTATGTTTGATTTCTTAGATTTCATTGAGATAGTAGCTGTTTCAAGCTATTTGTCCCCCCCGAATTCCTCTTTGAGCTGCTTAGTTTATTCTAAAACTTGGTGCACCACCGGGTCCTATTTGCGTTCCTTTCCCAGTAACAACTCTGAGACGATGTGTCCCTCTGAGCTTGCAAAACTAACCTAGTAATCTGTGGTTGTCACTCCGTTTTTGTCTATATGGTAAATCTTAATATAGAAACGAGAAGTTTATATTTTGTGTAACTAAAAACTAAAGTATCAGTCTCAAGGTTCCCAGTGTCGTGTTTCTTTTTCACTAAAGCAAAATCTTTGTTTACACAAAATTCTTTGTTTAAAAGAGAGTTTGCACCACTGCTTCAGGCCTCTAAGTTTATGTAGGTATTCAGTGAACCAAAATTCAGGTTCATCCTACCTAATTGCACCTCCCCATTGAGGAACCCAAGCTATAAGTCAGCTGATGAAGACACATGGCCTCTGCAACAGCGAAGTGAGTCTTGGTTTGCTGGGTCACATGCTGGAAGAGTCTCAGGACTGAACTGCTCTCTGAGGTGATCTGTTAGTCTTTGTCAACTATTCACAAAGAATGGTGAAGTACAGTTGTAGTTCTCTAAAATGTGAGTAGACCCCTCTACCCTGCCATCCTCCTCCCCTGATTCTGCTTAGATAGGTAGGAGCTTTAGTACTCTACAGGACGGCATAAAAGACCTCACACAAAATCTGCATTAAGGTTACCCTGTGCTCAGATGCCAATCTTTCTGTGCTGCCACAGAAGAGCACGGAGGGAGAGAGGGAGGGAAATCCACACTCTGTTCAGATCTGTTTTCTCAGTCTGCTATGGATTTGGAAAAATTGCAGAATTCAGATATGAGAAATGGAAACTAATAAAGACATTGAAAAACCCAACCCTACTTTATGGACTGCGACAAATACAGTTGACAGATGAGTGCAGTAATGCATATGCAATAATGACTAGGATAGAGACTGTAAGTCAAGTGCTGCAGTTTAGGGAGTATTAAGAGAAACTGGAATATATTTCAAACTAATAAAAGAAATATTTTTCTACTAATACATAATAAAGATTTGGAATTCATTGCCAGTAGAGAACACGGAGGCTAAAAGCTTAGGTTTTGTATGACTGAAATTGTTTCATGAAAAATAAGGCCATCCACATATATTCAGTAGTTCTGCTTTGGTCAGATATAAATGTGTATTTCATACACCAACAAATCCGTAGAGTACAGAGGTAAAATTGAACTCCCTGTCCTGGCAGGTTGTTCCATAACTTCATTGAATAGCAAGGGGGACTTCTGCATGTACTTTTCAAACCATCAGTAATGTTCATTTACATAAATTTGTCATTGTATCCTGTGTAACTCAAAGATCTAATCTGGTAATCTAAATTGTCATAGAGACTGAAGGCAGAGGCACCATGGTTGATGTCTTCTAAGCGGAGCTCAGCCAGCTCTGGAGTGCAGCACTCGCTGTGCGATAAAAGCCCCAAACTGTCCCCTCGTCTACTGCCAGTTGTCCCTGCTCCCCTCTCAAACAGTCACTCTTGCAGGAAGGATTTCACTTGTGACAGCCAGGCATTTATTTAAATTTCTAAAATCTTCTTGGGGGGTTGTTTGAAACTTCCTTTTATCCCTCAGTGCATTTAATACAGTGTTTGGGTGTTCACAGCAGGGACAGATGGAGAACTGCCCGCCCCTGTCCGGATGTGATTTTTTTTTTTTTTTTTTTGTGGGGGTGGTGGGGTGGGTGTTGGGGCAAATGAGCAGAAACCTTGCATATATGCTCTGCCATTCAGTAATGCCATGTACTCTGAATATGTGATACAATTTTTCTTGTAGTGAAATAGTTGTGCGTTATTTTAGCTAGATATTTTAGTTACCAACTTGCATATTTCCTCTCTCTGCTGTGCAACTCAAGGTATTTAAAATATTCCTTTAGTATTTTCTAACATTCCCTTGAACTCTTGCTAAAACTCAAAATATTTATAGTGGATTCAATTTGAATTACTCTGTGTGCTTGAATTGTTTAAAATGGTGTTTAAAATTGTTTAAAATCACCACTCTGATTCTGTGAAAATCTCTGAAGCAATATTTTCATGCACTGTATAATTTTTTTAGTAGTATCTCAAGGTGTTTGCAGATCTCTAGAAGTATGTTTGAGGCATAAGTCTCTCTTCTAATTGCATATATTATAGTGTGATGTCCTTTTCACTGAAAACAGTAAGTATTATAAATCTGGAAAAGAGAAAAGACCTGAGATACCTGGCAGAAACTTCACAATAGTATTTCAATTCAGATTCCATTTGTGTGGTGATTTACACATATGCCTAACTATACACTGTGAATTATCCTCTTACAGCCAGTGAAACAATTCACATGTGAAGAAATAAGCACATGCTTATGCTTTTTAATAGGTTTTGTTGAATATTCTTACTGGCATAGAAATCAATATTTTGAAAGAAATGCTTACATGTGTATCTCCAAAACACCTTCATGTGTTCTAAAAATTACCAAAATAGTTGTGTCTGAGAGAGAAGAAAAAGGTTTATCTGTACTTCTTTTGTAGGGCAAATGACCAAAATCACTGCATTACCTTCAAAGCTGAGAAAAATCACTTTGGCATACTGCAAGGAAATACCATTAATGTTTTTTTGTCTGTATTCCATTAGGGTTTGGTGTTTGGTTCCCAGTTCAGGCAGAAATTTTGTTCACCTGCAAAAGCTACCACGTTTTCTTCAGATTGTTTCATTTTATGTGTATTTCAGTTCATTTCTTTCTGCACAGAAAAAGCATTGAAGCTTCTACATTTTATTCTCAGTCTTGAAAAGGTACTGGAAATTATCAGAAGCCCAGTTGGAGAAGCAGAATACAAAGTTCCTTATTTAGGCCATAATGTACATTTTTAGAGATCTGCTTTAGGAAAACTGATTTATATACAAGAAAAAACCCTCACTGTAGACTTTTAAAATGATTGCATTTTTTATTACCATTTTTTAACCACTGTATAAACTAATGTCTTATGACAGTGACAGAAATCTCATTAAAATTTCTGAATCATGTTATGAAATACTATGATTTGTGATATTTTACTCTTCATTTATATATACAAATCTAAGTAGCATGTAAAAGCAACTTATCTGCATTTCTGTACTTGTGTCCAGAAATAGAAATCACAATTTAAACTGAGTAATTCTTCCAAAAGCTTGTGCTGATGCTGAGAAATTGGTTATGATGATGGAGGATGTTGGCTCTCCCGCACTAGTCACTTGTAAGATGATCTACCTTTGAAGTTGCAGTAAAACCTCTGAAACACTATATTTTTGAGTAGAGTGGTGTTGAAATCTGTATCCTGATCCAAATTTTGCTCTCACTTACAACAGTGCAACCCCATTGACTGTAAGTGTGATGACAAGAAAACCGGATGCAGTAAATTAAGACTTTATGCACAGAAATAGTAGGTAAAAAAATATAGCAAAGGCCACATTTTGCTGCTATGTCATGGATAGTTTTAGATTGCCACAAGTGGACATTAATACCATTGTATTTTCAATTGTAAATCTGCATGTTTGAAAAATACTGAAGGATTCTTGAATATGAAGCAATGTAAAATTTTAAGGTGTTTAACAAATTTACAATTGCTACAAGGGTTTAGTAAGTGATCAGCTTAATACAATGGTATTTTGGCAAAATATCTGTGAAAGCCAAAATCCACATTCTGCTCTTGATTATTGTGGTGCATTCCACACAAAAGTGATGAATGCCTCTAGAGAACAGAATATGGTCCTGCATTTTTTCTGTGTTGCAGGAGACTGAAAACTTAAGTTAGGCTTCAGGATGCAATAGCTTAAAGTGAAGGGTGGATTTAATAAAATTACAAAGAGAGAGGATTCTATTTTAGTTAAGCAGGAAGATGTCACTGGAGGAAAAAGGAATAAAAGCCTATAGCATAGCACAGCAGAAAAAGAAGCAAGCTGCTGAAAGCTGCATAATTTGGGGATACAGAGATGCCACTTCCTCCGTTTGCCAGGCTGTGAAATTCTTTGTAATTCCCACTGGTAAAGCTGCCAACACAAACAAAGGAAAACATGGAAACTTCTGTGCAAGTCCCTCTTTGAGTAGAAGAACATATACATTCAAAGGAAATAAATTGTCAACACCATGTTTGATACAAACTTTCTGTATGCATTATGGAAAAAGGACAGAGATCTCACCCATATCAAGAATGCATATAAGAAAATTCATAATTATTTATTTTTCTAAGGAATGGTTTTAGCAACAGATGCACACCTAAAAAATGTGGAATACTAACTTGCCTGATAGTGTTACCTGTTACTTTGGAGGGAAGCTGGTTAAAATACATTGCGTGTACCACACGTGAGGGTTTTTGTTAACTAGCTGTTAGCATCTTTAGATTAAAAGATTGAGATGAATACTTAGTATGGCTCAGCAGTACTTTCAGAGTATGGGTTCTTTATTAACATATTGGTGACTTTAAGCAAAAATGTAATTGTACAGAAAAAGCTATAAGAACTTTGTACTAAAAGAAGTAATCAATTAAGTTATCTTTTGTCCAAATTTTTAGAGGACATTTTTAAGAGAATGTCTCATAATTGCCTAAAAATAGCTGTTTCCAGTAAGAGCAAGTTAACTGGCCCAGGTAAGATAAGTATTTCCCTGAAATGTCCATAACCAGACATGGAGGAGCCCAAGAATTTTCACTATAATATCCCATGTAACTCATGTATGCCATTAATTTTTACTTAAGGCTCCCTTTCAAGGTTTTTATGCAGTGAAACACGTTTCTATATAAAGTGGTTGGATTCCCTAAATTTATGACAGATAAGATTAATTCACTCAAAATCACAGCTTTTAATTTAATTTTTTTAAGGGAATTACTGTAGAGGCACTTACAAAATTACAGATTTTGTAATTTCTTTTTTCTTTTGTAATTTCTTAATTGTACCAATATATTTTTAATGCACGTATAAAATTTATAGTGTTGCACTGGAAGTTTATATTTTAAAGAAAGAACAATGGAATTTTTCTTACATACTTAAGTATCAATTTTAGTAAGGCAGGTGACCTCAATTAATCTGCTGGTTTTGTTAATCCCTTAAAGTGATAGCTTAAAAGAGATTATTTGCTAGAAAAGTCATATATAGATGATCTTTTTCAGGGTGAGTTAGCCATTCCTTAATTCCCTTGTCTCCCAAGTCAGAACCTAAAAACCATCTTTTCCTTCATGCAAAAGCACTCCCTCTACTGTGCTAGGCTTTGCTCCAGGCACAAATAAACAGTGTGAGTCCTAGCACTATGCTCAGAAAGGTCAGGATCTGTTGCTGCTGCTCCTGCTTTTGCCTGCCCTGGCACAAAAGTACTGCCTTGAAGTGGTTTGCATACCACAGTTTTGGAATCCCTGCTTTGGTTGACTCAGACCTGATACTGCTCTAACTTTCTGGTGAGGACGACTGTGGTAATTATGGAGGTGCCAATCAGCTTTCAAAATAAACAGGATGTTAAAGCAAGGATAGAGCCTTTGTTTTATATGAAAAAGTCTGTCATGCCGTTCCTCAAACCATCATTTCTGAGTATGTACGAGGTGGCCATGTCTGTACTGTAGGAGGGAGGAAGAAGGAGCAGAGCTGGTCCTGTTGCAGAAGCAGAACAAAAGCTGTAACAAGTGCTCAGTACAACCAGCGAGTATTGTACCTGTCTGAAAAAAAAGAGAGATATAAATGGGGACAGTGTTTTGTTTACTCAGACTGGATGTTACCTCGAATAGGCGGCTTAGCTAAGAGCAATCAGATACTCAAGTGCTCTTACTAACTGTCTTTGAATGCATAATGGTTAAAATGATAGAAAATGTGATCTGCTGATCAGAAGTTCAAGTCAGAAACTCTGAACAGTTTGACCTCTTATTTCCCTTGCAGTTTCCAAGGTCTGTTTCAAAAATTTAAACTCCTTCACAACTTTCATATAACTGTAATTCTCTCTTATTTAAATAAACTATTTATTTGGTTATAAAATAACCTGGAAGATTATACTACAGTTGGCTCTCTAGAGCCATAAGAAAAACTAGATTTTAAGTTTTCAGTGGGAAGATAATATTTGAGCCCAGCACTGATCACTGACACATTACTTGTCTTAATTAGAGCACTGGAAAATGTAGTATTAAACCCATATAATAATTAGTGGGGGAGGGAATTAATACTTTTATAAATTATTTTTACCTTGAATGCAGTAGAAAGATAAGGTGTTACATGACAACTTCCCTATAGGAGAAATTATGTGAAAACTTTCTGAAAAGTTTGTACCTTGAACTTGACAGGCATTTTGAAAAGTTTAGGATTTTATTTATTTCTTTGTTTTAAATCAGAATTAATATAAGACACTTAAAACGGCAGGTGTAAATGAGATGTGAATGAGTACTTTTTGGAAAAAAGATCATTGAAATCAGTGGAAGAAACCAAGATGGAGATGTTAAGGCAGAAAATACTGTTTTGCCAGTAATCACAAGTTTATTGTGTTTATGGCATTAATGTTTCAAGTTAAAGGCTTAATATTTCAACTTAAAGGCATGAAGATGTATACTTGCGTTTTATGAGCTACATGTAAGATTGCAGAAATAAATTGGAAAATGTGAGTGCTGAGAAAACATAAGGCAAATTAAGACTACCTCAAACCTTTAAGAAAAGTTGATGTTTTAAAGCTCTTTCAGCAATGTGATTTGTAAATAGGTACAGTTTGCTATTAATAATTTCTTTACAATGCAGATTTCTTATTTATGTTTATAAACTTTTTCCATTATCACTGTTTGAAAATCTGATATCCTGAGATTACTATTTTTTCTTTGAACTCAGAATTTAGCTGTCTTCCGTCTGTTTTTCAATATTATTCTTTTTGGAGATTTAATCAAATGCATTTTAGATTTTGATAACAGTTTCAATAATGAAAAAAGCACACGTCCTGAAATCCAACTGGCATCTGCTGTTTTGTTGTTGTTCTCTGTATCCATGAAGCAAGGCTGAGGAGAATGAGGAGAGGGAAGGTGATGGGGACTGTGATGAAGCCACCCAGGCAGAATAGACAAAGTGTTAGTGGTGGCTGGGGAGTCTAATAAGTACCGTATCACATATCGATATAAATATTAGTAATTATTTTATTTGTCTCACTCCCTTGATTTTACTGTCAAGCCATGGAGCAGTTAGGAGGCACTCATGAAGTGAAATTCAAAGGATAGTTTGTCTTCCCATAAAGTCTAATGGATTGCCCCAGGTACAGCTCAGAGAAAACAAAATAAAAGTTACGAAACGACAAAGCCATCGTAGAGGGAGCTGTAAATTTAAATTTAATTTAAATCTCCTGAAAGAGCATAGCAGTTCCGGTCTGGAAATTTATTCTTTCTGACAGTTTTGTAACTAAAAAGGCAAACTAAAAAAAAAAAGGTAAAAGTAGTTGAGTGGGTTAGTTTTTTGACAAAGCTGGGTTGGTTGGAGGCACCATTATCCATTATATGGATAAAGGTTGACACCCCCAGGGCCTGCCGTGACCTGCCAGAGTCCGGTCAGCCAGCCGGGGAAATGCCGAGAGCCCCCGAGGCAAGGAGAGTCAGGGGCTGGCGCGGTCCTCTTGATCAAAGCGTCTTCAAACCCTCTTTGAATGCAACATCAGACTCCACTAAAATATTTATTTGGCATTGAATTTGATCTCCACTTGTGAAACTCTTGACCAGCCTAAAATCTCACAGGCAGCCCTTTCTCAAAAAGTCTCTTCTTATTCTTTTTTATTTGTCATTTTTATCACTATATTGCTTGAAAAACATACTGACTCAAAATGTAGAGTAGTTGTGGTGGCTCTCAGAGTGTATTGGACAAGGCTGCTCCACGACAACAAAATGTGTTCTTACTGTGTGTTTTAATGTACCTTGAGAAGTCCTTCACGTCATATGATGGAATCTGGAGGAATAGTAAAAAAACAGTAACTGTCAGAATGCATTCAAGGGAAGCATATGTTCCCATTATTAACTTAAGAGATTACAGCTTATATAAATAGGGCATTTTCCTTCTCTCCAGTTTCTCCACCTAGAAGAAAAAGAAAAAAAAAAAAGGTAGAGAAATCTTTCATACCTGCACGACTTTGTTATTCTGCAAAGCTGTGGCTGTAACAGTAACTGTAGCTTATGTGGTCCTGCATTGTTTGTTAGTTTGTGACATTGCTTAAAATGTAAAAGCTGGTAAGCTTTTTTTTGATTTGGTATTCTCTGTATTGCAGGCAAAAAGTGAACAACAGCATATAAAGCAAACTGGAGAACAGGAAAAATATCTGAAGTAATTTTCACTACTGTGGCCCTAAACCAAACACGGTTGCAAAACTAATTGAGAAATTCAAAATATTTAACGTTTCCTGGTTTCATATTTTCTCAAATGAATACAGTTTTTATTTGCTAATGTCTGCTATTTTCTTTTCTGTTACATTTGTGTCCTTAGGATGGTGGTGTAAATAAAGGGCTTGAAGAAACTTATTATTTGTGCGGCCACAGAAAACATCTCCTCTTTGGTAATTTCAGTTTGCAGACAGAGCAGTTTGTAAGTCACACAGATGTTGGGACAGTGGTTTCCCCTGTCAGCCTGAGAAAGGAAGCTCATGCTGTAGATGCAGTAATTTTCTCTGATCTTTTCTTGACATTACTGCTGTGTGCACAGAATTATGGCATAGATTTTTTTTTTATCCCTACTATATGATTAACACCTTTAAAAGTGTATGGAGCTGTGCTTTGCCTCCAGGTATCCAGGCCTGAGAAATGATAAAACCGTCTTGTTTTACTGGGAAAAGGAGGAGGGCTGATGGTCATTTCTTTGGTCCTTGCATTCTTGGGAGCAGAGACGTGTTAGGTGGGAGGACAGAGGTGAAGCAGTGGGAGGGGGTAGCAAAGAAGTCTGCTTCACTGAGTGAAGATCTGCACACGGAGGTGTGCAAAGGAGCGATGGTGTGCTCCTTAACTGCTTGTGGAGTCTAAAACCAGGCTGGTTTTCCTCTGCCTGATGCCTGGTAGAAGAGAAAAATTTTGTTTTTCATCTGCTGCTGTGGCGATTTTGCAGTTCATTGAGCAGTGTCTAAGGATTTGAGCCTTAGAGATCATTCTTCATGTATGTCCTGTGGCTTTCTGTCTTCCCTTAGCAGCATTTTCTGAATCAGCTTTTTCCTTTCCCTTTTTTTGTGGTGAAAAAAACAATTGCTTGCAAGCAGTGTGCATTAGCAGCCTTCCACATCTGATGTATTAGTTGTTTCAGCAGTTAATAATGAGGTTATACCCAATGCTAATGTCAAAAACAACATCTGAAAGCTGATTATGCTCTCCCCAGTGCTTTATATATGCTCCAGTGGGTTTTCTTTGTCAAAGAGTTGTGCCTTTATTATGCCACATAATGCAGTAAAATGAGGATTACTTGGATTTCAGTGCATGAGATAATAGCAGCTGACAGGCACCTGTTTAGGGAAGTATCTTGTATTCCCAAGCATAAGTATTTTATAAAAAATAATTGAGATTTTGTATCAAAAAAACTTTTGTATTTAAACTTCATAAATAAGCTTAAGTACCAAAAAAGGCATCAGGAAATTTGGATGGATGTATTTATTAGTGGCCCTTACAGTCCTGACAGTCCGTTCTAATAATAAAGTGTAGGACCTGTCAAATGATGGCACAAATATCCTAATCTGAACTGACATGGATTTCTAGCCCAGTTCATCAATCATGTTTTATTAGCTTTAACAGAGCCAAGCTGCTATCTGTCATTTCGGTGCTGCAGTGGTGACAAAAACTGGTGCCGAAAATGTGCTGCAGGTGTATCTTTCACTCAAAGAGCATTTCTGAGCAGCAGTCAAGTTTGCGTTTGCATGGGGAGAGAGTGCCATCTTCAGTTACATGTCTCCACGTGAAACAAGTCGGAACTTTCTAGTGCTGCCGGATAGCCAAGAAGTGAGGAAAAAGTATCAGTAGAAATTCAGAAACAGTTCTTATTTTTATTAGATTTTGGAAGAAAAATGCTAAACACCATGTTCTTGTTCCCATTTTAAGATATAGTTAATTTAGATATGCCTGTTGTAATTTTCAGTAAAGAAAAGTCGGGTTGGGCTTTGTCCTTTTGGTTTGCAATGCTGTATGAAGAAAATAGCAATTGCCAGTTGGATTGCAAACCCCTTGTAACCAGTAGCACATTATAATGCATTAAAAAATGAGAGCTAGGAGTCTGTACGCTGCTGCATATTTACTCTGTTTTGTAAAGGCCATCCATCAGTTCTGTGTATCCTTTCAGCCCAGAATTGTCTTGGTGTTTGCACTGGGGTCCTGGCACTTGACCCTTGTTTTTCTTGGCTCTGTCATTTTGCAGCAGAGCTCGAGGATGCTCCTCCTCTCTTGTTTCCAGCATGTTGACATACTCAAGTAAATATTATCTGGCACAGGCACATGCATTATCCTTTGGGGGAGCATTTGTAAAAGTTTTAAAGTCCAGATCAAACAATGGCATCCATTTTCCTTCCTCCTGAATTTCTTTTATTCGCAATATGAATGTTGCTGGTAAAATTCTTTCTTTGATCTTGAAAAAGACTTTATTTTGTCAGTATTCACAGACGAGGTTCATGCCCATAAAAATCCATATAAGTTGCAGAATATATGCCCAGGTACGTCTTTTCTGTATATTTTAACACTTAATAGGACTTTGCACAATAAGGAGCAGATGTGTCATAGTGACAGCAGGCAAGCAGGGACCAGGAAGGTGATTTCATTAAAAGAGCCTTGGGATAAATGCAGCACATTAGATACCCACTGAAAGACAGGATCTGTTGATGGGGTGACCTCTGAATGCAAGTCATCTTACTATAAACAGAAGGGTGTGGAAAGCCATTGGACAGAGCCAAGAGTGTTTACTATCCAGATCTCCTCTTAGTTAACTTAAGTAACCGGACTGTGCTAGGCTCGGTGTGACAGTTCAAGGAAGAACAAAGTGTCTTCAGTACTTCCAAGTTTAAAAAATCCTAGCTGACCCGTGCTAAAGTTTTTTGGTTCTGAAAATCTGTCTGCGTTCATTAGTGCTAAACATAACAGATATTCTCTATTTTTTTTTGTCCTGGAAACTGACTTTCTACATTTGGGGAATTCATTTCTGTTCTTCAGAGACAACTGAGGTAAGGTTATGATGGATTTTAATTTGCAATATTGATGCAAGTGATAGAACAGAATATGTAAGTATTAATTGCATAGTTAGATTCTATTCTAAAAAGGAGATTTTGTTTTCATTTCTGTAGTAGCAGTTTTAAACTTACTGTCGGAACAATGTATTTGTTCATAATGGCTCTAGAGTACAGGAGTTTAGGTAGGTTGCAGGACTGAATCTGTCAGATTCTTTCAGGAGCAGCTTTTTATTACCACAGGAGGTTACTTGTTAAGTGCTGTAAGAAATAAATTGTGTTATTCTATAATATGCTGCGAATGTCACATTTTGTCAAATCAGTGGGCAGTTTGTTGGCATGTTACTCAATAATATTATTGTAAGAGACGCTTAAAGGCCAGTATGCTAAGACAGGTGTCTAGACATAAATTGAGTTCAAATTAATTAGCCCTAAACTACAAAAACTGTGGATACAAATAAAGTGAATTTAATTTACTAATAGTTCATTCAAGTCTATTTAGTCCATTTCCAAGATGATCAACATTAGTTTGGAACAAATAATACTAAAGTGTAATTACACTAATGCATCATCAATCCTACCCCTTCAAAGTTTGCTTTAACTTTCTCTGTTGTAATGTTATCTGTTAGTTGCCAGTAAGAGTTTGTATTTGAGTCTTACATCATTTTGAATTTGTTTCAGACTTTTTAGTGCATTTTGCAATTGCACAGACCATTTTTTGAGAATAAATTCTGATTAAAACCTTACTTCTTTAGGGAGTCTGTGTGTGTGCGCTGCTGTTATATTCGGATGCTTTTCTTGACCTTGTGGTCTGCGTAGCAGACGAGTGCAGCCGTGCCGTGGCCATGCTGCGCTCAGAGGGCCACGATGGGAGCTGGCATAATGATTACTGCTTCTTAAATGTCCGTTTCATTCAGGGAAACTCGGGAGGGATTTACTCTGGGAGTGCTGTTTTATTAGCCTCGTGCAACAAGCAAAGTCCCAGTGAAGAAAGAGCAACCCAGTTCGGTCCTGCTGTAAACAGCCATTTACTCCTATGGGAAACTGTAATGTGTAGGGAACCTGCTTGGAAGAAAGGTATGATAAATTATTACAGCCAATAAGTTCTTCAATTTTGTGCCTGGGGTCTGGTGAGCAGCAAGTAGTAGGATCCAGTTACATGTTTCTTTTCTTGGACTGCTCACTATTTTCTGAAATACATTTCAGATAAAAAACTTTTAACTGTCTCACTACCTTTTGTGCCATTATAATTTCTGCTAAGGTAAATCAAATGTAAATTTGAAAAAGGTTATAAAGCAAGTAGTATTTTAAATTCCTCGATTAAAAATACAGTTCTTGCCAAAGCGCTTTTCCAAGATGATTTTAGATCCATGAAAGTGCTTAGTATATCTTGTTAAATGGTACAGTGAATCAAGTAGCATCAACCTTGTATGAATGCAGATAATATCAAGCAAAAGACCCTGAATTAGACTTTGGGAAAATATTTGTATGCTCGTGTGATCATGCAAGCATGTATACGCATCTTGGAGTACATAGAGGGAAGCTAATTCATCTGTTACAGAAGTTAAAGTTGAGGTTATTTTCTAAACTTAAACAGACTGTGGTTTGATAAAGTGTCTGAGCATACTGTAAAATAGGGGAAGCAAGTGAAGAACCACACTGCATACTGTCTGTCTCATTTGCATGCTTACCTATCTTTTTAATCTTTTGTTTTCTGTTTTCTTTGCAAGTAGCTATACTTAAATTTTACTGGTTACATTTACTTTGAGAGAGTATAGGAAATAAGTAGCACTTTATTCAGTTTTAAACTTTGAATTGTAAAATTTATTTAGTAAATGTTATTTACAAGTGATTAAAATTCTAACGTATTTGATTTCAGTATTTTTAAATAAAAGGAGAGCATGGCTGTATTACATTTATGTGTAAAAGGTATGTAAGCTGTTTATAGAATTTAATGCTCTAGTCAATATGCTACTTATTTACTTATATTTTATGAACTCTGTTTTCAGTTATACTGCTGGAAAATATAAAAAATTACACGTTTCTATAATAGCTTAACAGAAAATATAGTCTGTGGTTTTATTTCTCTTCTCTATGTGATATTTAATCGTTGCCCTGAATTAATACATGATTAAACAGTATTCACTTATAAGTAAAGATATGAAGAAAATGTGAAGTTTTTTTAAAAAAACAATTTTTAGCCCCAGAAGGATGCAGTTAAAAATATATATTGAAGAGCCTGTATTGATTTAAAAACTGTAATTATCGTATTGTTTGTGTTGGATTGAATAGAAGGTGGTAGACAGTATCCCAGAATAGTAGAATAGTAGGATTTATGCATTATTTTAGCTAGAGTTAATTGAAAATTTGCTTCCTAAATATTGAAGCAAAGTTCTCTGTGTGTTCTCATAGTAAATCTGTAATTCTTCTTTAAAATTAATGTCAGCAATATTTAAAAGTCATTGACTGAGCTTTAGAATTATATAACTGTGGCTGATCATCTGTTATAACTGGAAATAAAACCTTTGGAGGCTAAAATAATCTGAAGTCATTTCACAGAAACAGAGAATGTATGTATTATATAGATTTATTTGCACACATGCACAAAAACATGTTCTTGTGTGTTTGCAAGCATGTTTGAACAGTTCTTTTTATCAAGGGTTTTCTCCTGGATAAAACGACTTACCTCATGATTAGGTTTTTGCTGTACTTAAGGTATTTGTAGTGCTATTCCAGGTGAGCTCTGTATTCAATTAGAGTCGCAGCTAAGAATCAAATGGACATGTTGCTCTGAACGTTCAAAATGTTAGCTCCACTGAAGCACAGTTTAACTTGATTGATACTTGGATTTTAAAGCAAATAAGGACTAATTTTTGCCTGTGGCAAAAAATCTTTGAAGTTTCATGCCTGTGCTGAGACTGGATTAGTTAAGCAGTAGGACTGGGGCTGGGACTGTGACCCTGTTGTGCTTGGCAGGTTGTGATAAATGGGGGAATCTTTCTTAACCTCGTGGCCAAAACATTCCAGGATCAGGTTGGGGAGAGAGGAGAGAAGGGAGGGGAGTCGAAAGATGCAGGAGACTTGGCATGTTAAAGTCGGAGACAAAGGACACTTGCTTATTTGTCTGAAACAGGGGCGAATGCGCAGACTCGTGCGGGAGAAAGTACTGCAGATGCTTTGCAATATACTTTATTGTTATTTCTGACCGTTGACCTTGGTAGCTTAAATTCATCCTTCACTGTGAAGCTGTCTCTTTATTTTTGTTTTGAATGCTTTCAGAAATTAGAGAATCTTGGTTGTTATATTTTCCTAAGCTAAATAAGTTTTTTATTTAATGTTTGAGATGTGTGTATAAAACCATCCAAAATAAATCGGAAGAACTTATTCCAGGTAATTGCCTGTGGTTAAATAATTTACTGGAGGACTGCAGATAGAAGCAAAATGGTATGAATTCAAAAAAAAAACCAACCAACCCACAAACAAAAAACCACAACGCCAACCAGTTGCTTTTGGAAAATTCAACTATTTCATTTATAGAGCATTTTAAAAGTAAAAAGTACTTTAAAACATTTAAAAATTACAAATTTCAATATAGCAGTATTAATAAAAAATCTGAATAATTATTTGGATATGCCAAGGTAGTATACTGGAATAAACCAGTCAAGTTTTCAAGCCTGAAAAAAGAGGCAAAATTGACTTACGTGTGATCTGAAATAAGATCTATCAAGTGGTTCTTTCTTGTGACATTTTAAGAGCTATACTACCTCTGATGTTGTCCCTGTTGTCTAATAATGGAAAATATATTATTAGATGATGGTTTAATATTTATTTACGTACTACATACTGTAAATACAGCTATTTTGGCTAGTGTTAAGAACTATAGCATAAAGGAAATGAAAAAAAGATTGGTAAATATTTTTATTGTTCTTCCTAATTGCGGCTGTTGTTGTTACTAGTATACAAGCAAACATATGTTGTATCTCTGTGTATAGATAAAAATATTTAGCCTTTTATGATTAATTTCCCTGAATTACATTTTAACACTCTAATATTAATTGAATTTTTAATGTTGTGTTGTAAATGTTGCTGTGTTTACCTGTTCTTTAATATTTGAATAATTAAATGTAAATCATATATATATAAAGTAGTCTCACTAAATAGGATTTTGCTTCTGTGCTGCTGAATAGCATATAACTGTGCATGCATTATGTGTATTTTCCTATGTATTTATTAGAAAGTATTTTATCTGTCTTGCCTCTGATAAATTATTTTTTTTTCTACCCTTTAAAAAAAAGGCTTGTTTCTTAGCAGCATTTTCTTCCATTTTATTGAAGTCTGAAAACTAAACTAATCAGAAATGAACTAAATTTGGTTGCACGATGATACATGTGCATGTGAATAGATCTTTAGATTATATCCACGTTTGTGAGATTTTATACTGCAACATTGTGTGTTATTTTATCTTTGCTCTAACAAATTATTTTTTCACAAGTTAGACAACATAGCGGCCATAAAGAACTGATTATTTTGACCAGCTAGTAGTTTGAGCTACAAATAATTTTTTGCATTCTTATTCTAATCAAAGTAGCTTGCCACAGTTTTTGGTTATCTGTATTAGTGTTGCAACACCTGCTAGAAATTATTGGTACAATGCTAAACAAAGTAGCTTCAGTATTGAGGAAAAACAGAAATGTATGAAACTGAAGAGAAAGGACAGCTGTTTACTGTAAATGTACAGATGATTTAGTAGGTGATTTTCAAGGTAGAATGTGATGTGCAAATGCTTATTACCTTCTTCTACTTCCCCTTTTTTTCCAGTTTTGAACAAACTTTTGGTTTTAATTTGTAACTTAGTAATTTGTATACATTTCAAGTAGGTGGTTTAATTGGAATAGCCTCAGTGCGTTGTACAGAAAATACTAGTATTGTACAATTAGCTGATCACTTCAGCTTGGGCTATTTTCATAGACCAAATGGTTTGTTCATGTTCAGATTCAGGTATGTTATCTGTTAAAGTCAGACATGTATGGCTGAATATCTTTGACCGACTACCGGGAGGAAAACTACTGCTACTGGAATAGCAGAACAGGGGTTTTTGTTGTTTTGGGGTTTCTTCAAATTATACTTTAATAATGTTTTAACATGATCTCCATCTAATTCCCATCTTCCACAATTCCTACAGGACTCTGCCAGCTGATAATGGGTAGGCAGGTGCTGAGCTAAAAATCCTGTTCATATTACCTGCTCATATTACCTTGTTCATCCTCCCCCCAACCTGTCTTCTTGAGCAGTGTAGGGGAAAGGGACCTGGGGGTCCTGGTGGACAGCAGGATGACCATGAGCCAGCAATGTGCCCTTGTGGCCAAGAAGGCCAATGGCATCCTGGGGTGTATTAGAAAGGGAGTGGTTAGTAGGTCGAGAGAGGTTCTCCTTCCCCTCTATTCTGCCTTGGTGAGGCCACACCTGGAGTATTGTGTCCAGTTCTGGGCCCCCCAGTTCAAGAAGGACAGGGAACTGCTTGAGAGAGTCCAGCGTAGAGCCACAAAGATGATTAAGGGAGTGGAACATCTCCCTTATGAGGAAAGGCTGAGGGAGCTGGGTCTCTTTAGCTTGGAGAAGAGGAGACTGAGGGGTGACCTCATTAATGTTTATAAATATGTCAAGGGTGAGTGTCATGAGGATGGAGCCAGGCTCTTCTCAGTGACATCCAATGATAGGACAAGGGGCAATGGGTGTAAGCTGGAACACAGGAGGTTCCACATAAATGTGAGGAAGAATTTCTTCACAGTGAGGGTGACAGAACACTGGAACAGGCTGCCCAGAGAGGTTGTGGAGTCTCCTTCTCTGGAGACATTCAAAACCCGCCTGGACATGTTCCTGTGTGACCTGATCTAGGTATTCCTGCTCTGGCAGGGGGGTTGGACTAGATGATCTTTTAAGGTCCCTTCCAATCCCTAACATTCTGTGATTCTGTGATTCTTGCTCCATCCACCTGTTGTTTTCTGGCATTAATTGAGCCCCCCATCCTACAAAGGCATATTCCCATACTTACCTTCTTTATTCTGAATCGTCTCATTGAAGAAAATGGGCCTAACCACCGTGTTCCTGTTTAAACTTAAGCTTACATCTTTGTAGGCTTGTCCCAAGCTTAATAACTCTTTAGCTCAGGGAATGCTTTTTGCTGAAGAACTTAATACAACAGTGTCTCAGTTAGCTGTTGCTGTTATCCTCACTGCTGTTGAAGTGAGATGGAGGCACCAGTGGGAGCCCATGCAAACCTTGGTGAGACTGGGTTGTTTTCTGCAGTTATTGCAGTTAGTCACAAACAGCTGGTTTGCGTTCCCAGATCTCATACATGTACTCAATATGGAGGTATTCCTGCCTTTCACAGCTGCAAAGAAGAGCAGTGAACAACTTGTATCCTTTCTGATAAAAACAATATTTAGAGCAGTAATTTTCCTTTTCCTTTAAACGCTGGAGTTTAACTGAAGCTGAAGAAGTCAATCTGGAGTGATCCTTGCCTGGAGCTACAGTCAAGCCTCCCTTTTTCTGAGCCCTATCACAGCAAAACTACCCAGTGACCTACTGCAAGATCATTTAATTGAAGTTGACGTTTTAGACTATGTACAGTCTGAATTCAGGTCAGGATGTGGAGCTGAGTTGTTTTAGTAAAGAAGTCAGATCTTTTTTGATCTGTGAATAACTCAGTTACATTTTCTCATCTTTCTGGTACTCTGTCACATACAACACTGTCCACTCAATACAGTAGTTTCTACTGAGAGATGAAGAAGAATCCAGAAGAAACAGAAGTGACTTGAGTCCTTAACAGATACATGATAAAAATTGTACTGAAAAGCTGCAGCACGTCTCTAGTGTTTCTCCAGTTCTGAAGAACTTCTACAAGAATCAATATTTTATCTCATTCTGTATGAGATGCATGTATGGTACAAGTCATACAGCATGGATTGTTCTGTCAGACACTGCAGGTAGTATATCTCCTACCATTACATATGGCTTGTATAGCTATAGATATGTCAGTTTGAGGTAAGACCAATAGTGAAGAGAAATTGGTTGAAAGTGTATCTGAGCAAGAGTAAAAGTGGTACTGGTGAACAAGTGGCTACATTTGGAAGAGCTTGTCTACCACGTTGTCTTGAATAACGCAAGTCTCAACCTGGGAACTTTCTTTGTATGGTTGATAAACCAAGTTGTCATGTACCTGAATCCACTTACAGTGCTTTCAGTGTACCCAAACTATCCCATCCCATTCTATCAGACCATGATACAAGTCAAATATTCATTCCTAAATGGGATGGACTTTTATGAAGACTTTGGTTCTTGAAAACTATTTAGTATAAAGCTCACATCAAGTCAGGGTATCATGAACATGTTGGATCTTTCTTTTCCTCTAAATGACATTTCATAGAATCAGAGAACCAGAGAATGGTTTGGGTTGAAAGGGACCTCAAAGATCATCTCGTTCCAACCCCCTTACCATGGGCAGGGACATCTCCCACTAGATCAGGTTGCTCAAAGTCCCATCAAACCTGGCCTTAAACACTTCCAGGGAGGGGGCAGCCACAACTTCCCTGGGCAACCTGTGCCAGTGTCTCACCACCCTCATGGTAAAGAATTTCTTCCTAGTATCTAGTCTAAATCTACTCTTTTCCAGTGAACTTTTTGAATATAGATCAAAACCACCATCCTTGTCTTTAAGGTTCCTCTAGCTCTGGGATGAAGAATGCAGCTGATGAGTACACTTCTCCAAGAAAGAGAGGACAGTGAAGCTGGTGGTGTTGTAGACATTTCTTACTCAATGCTGACCAGCATCAGTGAGTGAACTCTCAGTGGTGCTAAGAAACACAATATTGTTGGTCAAGAGTAAGGCACATTTTAGGGTGCTGATCTATTTTAACCTTAGCATAAATCATTATGTATGTTAAAAATACAGAAGACAGACAAAAGAGTACAGGGAGAGAAAAAGGGCTTCTCTACTAAAACAGAGTATTTTACATATCTGTGTTTCATCAATGGTGAGGATGAGTATTTGACAGACAAGTGATCATGTTGTTTACTGCACTTGGGTATTAGTATGCTCCTAGGTAGAAACCAAGATAGTGCAGAACAGAAAAGATGAGATGATTGACAGGGCCATTTGCTTAAATTTCCTCTAAGTGAGGGATAGAAAAGCTGTGACAAGTGTTCTTTGATCTTAAGGGGGAAAGACAGATTATTTTCTGGTGAGGCAAATGAGTCGGCAGAGAAGTTGGCCTTTGTTACTGGGGGAGGTCAGTATGTAAACTCTTGGGTGAGCTAAGGGACAGCCAGATCCCAGTGAGGCACCAACATCTTCAGAACAGAAAAACACCTTGTGGCAGAAATACTTCTCTTGTGGTAGAGAAATCAGCATTAGCAGTAGAAATACGCTGTACTGTTGCTTGCACAAGATGATTTCCACATGAAAAGAAAACAGCATGTTTTCTTGTGCTTTATGCCACAGTACTGTATGCCTTTAACAAAATAGCTTGAAGTATTTGCATGATGTATTTGCAACATGGCCAAGTTAACACAGCCATAGGAACATTAACTTTTGAACTTCCTGACTTTCATTGCTTTAAATTTCAGCTTCAAAGTTTACTTTTTTTTCTTTGCATTTGTTGGCCCTGGTTAGTTTTGAAAAGCGGGAGGAAAGAAAAGTTCAGGTTTTCTGAGGGGGTACTGAATTTTATGCATATAATGGGACATGACTTGCTATTCCTTTGGATGTTAATTGATAACTCCAAGGCAGTTGTGATACATCTATTTGCTTATGATATTTCTGTGGAGCTGAGGAATCACAAGATTAAATCTAGAAAGCATTGTACAGCACGGCTCTTTTCAAGCATCTCAGTATATTTTTTCTCCTAAAAAGAGATCAGTGGTATCTGGGAATGCTGAGATTTAAAAAACAAACACTTTAATAAAAAAGGTGTGATCACAACAAATCTGGGGGAGATTGTGGGACCATACGTGAACCGTTTTTCCATGTCTAGATTAAGAACAGTATCTTCTAGCTGATTTCCAGTTTGGAGATACCAGGGATTCATCAAGGGTATACTTGCAGATTCAGCTGCACTAAGACATACTGCTGACTGTGGCAAAAAAAGGCCACAGGCTTGTCTTTAGTGATGAGAGAGGAGAGAAAAGGAATGTGAGGGAGAAAAAAGAGAATGAGATTGCTAGTGCTTTAATATTTCTTCTTCAGAATCTGACTTGGGCAGTAAATGAACTCCAGGCTGGTGGAGCTTTCCTGCCGTTGCATCTGCTGAACAGGGAGCTTGCTCCTCTCCTCCTTCCCTCCTCTCCTCCTTCCCTCCTCTCCTCCTTCCCTCCTCTCCTCCTTCCCTCCTCTCCTCCTTCCCTCCTCTCCTCCTTCCCTCCTCTCCTCCTTCCCTCCTCTCCTCCTTCCCTCCTCTCCTCCTTCCCTCCTCTCCTCCTTCCCTCCTCTCCTCCTTCCCTCCTCTCCTCCTTCCCTCCTCTCCTCCTTCCCTCCTCTCCTCCTTCCCTCCTCTCCTCCAGCCAGCCTGATGACCCATCCTCCCATTAGGGCAGGGGAAAGTGTTCCGTGAGCTCTGAGCTATTAGGTAACCCTGGCTGAAACAAAAAGTGCTATTGTGGTGTGGCATTTGCCCTGCCTGCCCCACCAGTTAAGGGAACGCATACTTTCATCTTTCATCTCACACAAACAAATAAAAAGAAAAAAAAAAGCGCCATTTTTTTTCCCCACACTGCATGTATAACTGCATTTCAAAGTGTAAAAGCTAGTCATTTACAGGTTCCAATGGCTTAAGTTATGACTTGACTGTCACACCCTCTGATATTTTTTAAAGTGCACTTGTGCCAAAGGAAATTTAAAATGTGTTTTAAAAATGTTTACAGGTATAAAAGACTTGAAAGAAGCATAGTTCACTCTGAACTGAGTGAATCCATTAATCAGGTTGCAAAAACAAACATAGGAAACACTTCCACTAGCAAGTAAGTACCAATGAAGGAAAGTTTTTTAACTCCAAAGATAGCATACGAATGAGAAAATTGAGGAGTTAAGGTTGTCACAGATTTTATCAATTTATGTCATAAATACACCTTAATCACATCTCCTTCTGTAAAACTTTTCAATAGAAACATGGTTTTATATTGGATATTATTTTTCTATTTTATATATATATATTTATATTCTGATTTAAGTAGCACAAAGACTTGTGCCAATGATAAGACAGTGCAGTATTCCTGAAAGAAGTAATCATTATGGTCTCTCTGTAAGTATGAAAAAGGCATTTACCTGGATTGGTTAAATCCAGGTAAATCCAGACTTTACTGTCTATGTACTGTGCACACCAGCAAGGGCTCTAGTGTGTTGCTGCTCATCATTCCAGCCTGGTGAAATGAGATCTAGGGGAAATGCATCACTGCTTTGCAGTCCCTTGGCCTGCCTGTAGGCTGGTTCCGTTAGAAGTTTCATCCACACTGTTCTCTGCAGAGGTTTATACAGAAAATCTCTTCATCATAGAGTGTCATCTCAAAAAGGGGAAGCATTTAGCAGATTAGTGTTTGCTTTGAAAGTGATAGTTCCTTCTTAAAATGATTGGAGTCAATGACTGTTTCAAAGAAGCTGGAGCTCTAAGGCTTGAAACGTTATCAGGAGCTGTCTGTCTTCATTGCTGTAGTCAGTATTGTAGACAAAGAGTATTTCATGGAAGATGCAGTGAGACACACAAGGCTGTGCAGGAACAGTGTGCACTTCCTCACTTCCTGGCAGCACCATTCCATTTCCTCAGTGTTTTCCCCACTATCCTCTTCAGCAGTCAGTGGAGAGTAGCAGCCATTATTCATGTTTTGTCTTGGTGTAATTCCTCACTGTCTGAAATAGATAACTACTCTAGGTCAGGTGAAATACATCTGTATCTTTCTGTTAAATGTAAAAGACGACTGGAGTGACAAGCCTAGGTAGATTTAGATGCCTAAACTGCAGGTATTTGATGCTACATGTATCCCCTCTGGATTATTTTTCATTGCAAATTAGATGTACACCACACAGTATTGCAGGCAAGAGTTACTACTGTATTAATCTGGGGAGAGGTGAGGGAGACAAGAACGTAGCAATGACACACTTTACCATGAACATGTCTATCTTAGGAAAGGTTTTTATGGAAAATAGACAGAAGCAATGGTGGAACAGCAATGGCTTCCCCTGTTCCCATCCTTTTCTCTCACTTCTGCACTGTGCTACACATTTGAAGTTTCCATGCAGTATCCACAATGTTTTTATTCTTCTCATCTCTAAAAGCATGGAAATGTATGTCAGGTCTTTAACATCAAGTCTCATCTACTGTGCTACATAAAATATGAAGGTCAACTTCAGCAGCCTGCTTCTATACTCAAAACTTTTAAATAATTTGCACTTCGCTTTTAAAAAAAAAAAAAAAATAAATTCAGCATATTCAAAACTTGATCTATTTTGATAAGAGTTGTCAATTTTAGTTAATGGTATAAAAATTTCATAACCAAGAAAGTGGAAGAGACCTTTGAATAGCTAAACCTAGCTTAGATGAGCTGAAAACTTGTTTTCACTGAGGACTAGTTCATATAGCCTTTAATTTAAAAAAAAAAAAAAAGTCTTTAATTGTGAGTTAAATTTACTCTAGTGAATTCCTGTTGACTTCTCCTTGAAATTAAGTTGATTCATATAGCATGTTTTTCCTTATTCTTCCATTGATGTTAGAACTACTTTCAGATCTGCTGAGATACGATAATCTACCTCAGGATGTGATTCAGTTAAAATACTGCGATGTACAGTGCCTACACTGTGAAAAGTCAGGCGAAAAAAATAAATTTTCTATTGCTTCAAGGTCTTTCACTCAACAGTAGCATCAGTGTTTGGGTTTTTAAGTAAGTCAGAAACCTACTTAAAACTTGATAGTGAGTACCTGTATAGTATTACATTTTTTATATACATTTTCTTTTCATTTCGTATTACATTTTCATACAAACTGTTTATATGTATCTATATTATGCAAGCTTATAATTATTATTAGACTTAAGCAGCTGAAACCCTTATGAGATCTATGGAAGTGTAGCATAACAGTAATTTACTGTGAAAACTTCAGTTGAGAATTTGGGATTTTTCAGAAGTCTTTTCAGATCTTTCTCTAGGCATCTTCAGCATTTCTATTTTTTTTTTTGCAGGAGCGTAACTGAGATTTTTTGTCTTCATAAGATATACACAGCTATAGTATTATTTGAATTTAGTCATCAAAAGGCTGCTTCATTCTCAATAATATTTGTATGTTTCTTTAAAATCACTTTGAAAAGATATGCATTTTCAGAATTTCTACAACTTGTTACTAAATCCTATCAATGTATCTATAAGCTAGTCCTTGCCTTGTTTTTGTAGGTCAAGATAATGTCATTGTTTGCTTTATGGTAGCGATGAAGGGTGTCATGGTGGCAAAGGAGACCTTTGTTATGCCAGGCACTGCGCAGGCAGTCTCCGTGCTAAGGGTTTTGTTGTCAAGGTGGTTGTAAAAGCTGTATGTAGATAGTGTTGAAGTCAGCATCTAAAATATATTTGAAGGAGCAGCTACTTTTCTTTACTATTCATTCTCATAGCAGTGTCACAGACATCCTGAGCCATATTCTTCTCATATATTTCCATCATACTGGTCCCCTGAATGCCCCATCCTTTCCTGGGGCAATTCCACAGGCATGGTCCCTCTCCCTGGACAGTGAGTAGAAGCTGGTGAGCTTTCACCATAGTACTTTGATGTAGGGAGGTATCCGGGCAGTAGAAGTACACTGGAGCATGGGCAGAGCAAGACCAATCAGAAGTGACATTAGCACAGACTGAACAAGCACATAGATGTGCTTTGAGATGTCTTTGGTTCTGCAAAGAGTATTTTTCCTGTGTCATCCTTGTCTTATTGATGTTAGAGGTTCCATAGCTCCACCATGCAGAGCTGCTTCCTCCAGACCCAAAGCATTGCAGGCTCTGCTCAGCCCCGTTGTACCCCTACTGATTTGGGATGGAAGCTGAAGGCCACATTTGATGCAGTAGATGAGAGAGCTCAGCAGATTCGTGGCCAAAATAACACTGCTGATGTTGAAAGATTTTTGAGCTGTGCTTATTGTAAGTGTTAGAAGGGATTTCTCACCTGTGTTGCATTATGAGTTTGATACCATGAATCTGTGTGTGAGAACAGCTCATAGAGCAGGACTAATTTGTGTTTCAACATCTAGTGTAATGAGGTCCAATAAAATTACGTTAAAAGGATGTTAATGTTGCAAAGGAAAACATCAGATGCAAGGAAATGCCAGAATTAATACGGCCTGTGGAAATGCAGTCTCTGATGCATTATGGTGCAGCTCTTATTACATGACATACTAGGCTTTCCAGGGGATGTCTCCTTTTTTTTCAGTGAGTGTGTAGTTAGATTTTTTTTTATGTTCCTCAATGTATATTTGTTAAACATGAAGCATCCAAAGTCCATACTTAGTATAAAATCATTCATATAAATATTTCTCATGCACCTTAATGGAAGTTCTTCAGTGTTTAATAAATGCATCTCATTTTCACAGTCCCCTCATAGTATCAGACACTTAAACAGTGCTCACATTTGAAATCTGATGAACCAAGGCAGAGATGAAGGCAGAAATTGTATAAAATGTTGACCTTTTTTCCCCCAGTTTGCATCAATTTATACCTTCATTTTTCTGGATAAATATAACATTTGTACACCATCTCGTAAGTTCAAAGTGTAGTTTCCCAGTTAGGATCATTAGTGAGGTCTGCAGTGCGGCTGGTGTAGCAGAGTTGGCCTGTTACTCTGGGCAGACTGGTCACTGCAGACTTTACTAGTGAGTTTCACAGGTAGCTGATGAATGCTCAGGCTTGTGTTTATGGTGTTAGTCCCAAATCTAATTAGATTAGAAGAGCAAACTGTGCTGTGCTGTCCCATCCCAGCCAGTCTCAGTACTCTTCCACTGTCCACACCCCACACCTACGCCTGCCACATTTTTTTAATCTGGCTTCTGCTCTCCTCTAATTTTGCCCCCTGCAGATCTCAGACTTCTTTTACCCCCCAGTTTCTGACCCTCTCTGTTCCATTTTTACCTCTGGTCCTCCCCGTGTTTGAGTCTGCAGGGTTTTTCTGTTTCAGGGCATTGCCTGCTACACCTGCACAGTGAGAGATGGGACTGACAAAGCAAAGAGAGACAGTTTTGCTACTGTCAGTCACTTTTCTGATGTCACGGGAGGCTCCTGGCGCTCAGGAGAGGTAATCCTAAATCTTACTCGGTGCCAGCATCTTTGGGATGCAGCGTATTCAGTGCAGGTAGGGTCTTCAGAAGTTCAGGAGCTAGACTACAACAGGAGTCCGCTAAAGTTGTGGAAACAAGGCTTTTAGAAGTTTATAAACTGAAACAAATATGGGCATCATTTCACAGAGATCTTGATTCCTGGGTACCCGTATATCTGGGTCTCCCCCCACTTCCAGTTTTGGGATTCCAGCTCCAAACTCATGGACACTAAAGCCGCTCAGCAGCGTAATAGCATGACTTTTAAATATATGAATGCATCAGCATGTTTTCTTAAAAGTTTGGATTTAAGGAGCTTTAGCTGAACAATTTCAAACATCTTGTAGTAGGCAGGCAGGGTAGGGGATTTCAGTGTAGCTTAGCAAAATTCAAACCCAACTGAAGCTGGTATCTTACCACTCTGGGGAATAATTCTCAACATGCATATAATTAGAATGGTGAGAAAACCTGTGTAAACAGAGAGGGGAAAAAAGGAAAACAGCGCAGGAGTAAAGAAAAAGGTTCCTTTTATAGCATTTAGCACATGAGAATGTAAATAAATGTGGCGTTAGTGAAAGTTAATTATTTTTAAAACAGTCAGCAAGGTAGATTAAGAGGAAAAACAGTGCAGCTGAAGACAAAGGAAACAATATTTAGTCTTTGATCGAAAGTTTTCACAGTGATTTTCTGTTCACCTTCAAGGGTGGCATAATTTTATGAAAAGCAAAATGTGTTTTGCTACTTGAGTAGCCTTAAAGAGAAATGGTGTTCATTCCATATGGCCACTTGAAAGAAAATCACATACCCGTTCCTCCTTTTAAGAAATAACATTTTTATTTATTAGTTTTTTTGTTTCAAAGATGGACCCTAAAAATACAGAATGAAGTTTACATTTAGTCTGAGAGGAATATTTGGGTCTATACTGTGTGCTTATGCTGCATGTTTCCTCAGAGAATGATCACAAACTGCATCATCTTCCCACCAGGCCAAGCTGCAAACCTGAAATATTATTTTTTAAAATATTTTGTTTTCTTTGAAATAGTCTTGAATACAAAATACTTACTTTTTTTTCCCCCAAAGTTTGTTCCATCTTACAGGAAGTGAGTCTTTTTGATATAATTGGTCCATGGCTTTTCTGCTCCTCCCTTTTAAGTTATATCAAAATTTCTTGTGTTGTTGGTTTTTTTTGTATATTTACCACAGAGAGTCTAATCTTTCAGACATTTCCATTACTTGGTAATGTTGGTCAAAGCAAGATGCAGTAGTAGTCTGAGCAGGTGTAGGACAACTTGTCTGAGTACTCAGCTGTTGCGTAACGGGGAGAAGAAGCACTTCTTATCCCTGCCCAGGAGCACCAGAGCTCTTAATGTATTGTGTATGTTGAAAGTGCTCGGATAGCATTAGTGTGTGTTTGAATTATCATTGGGCTTCTGTGGTAACTGTGCACCAAAGGACCTGCCATCACTTTGCAAAATCAGAGTATTGGGATGTGCCGGATGACTGTCAGACTCTCCAGCAACTGGTTCAAGTCAGTGATTGAACTTTCCTGACCTGAAGAGTGAGATCTGAGCCCCAGTGCAAATGTGAAAGACAGTGCTACTGGTGGCAACCCCACAAACAGCAAAGGAATGGAAAGTCTGATGTGTAAATACTAGTTATTTTACCAGCAAGGTGATAGCAAAGGTAGCCTGGAAGTGAATATATGCTAAAGAGACAAAGAAAAAGGTGCTTTACTAGGATTAAAATGTTATATTCATTTTTATTTTTAATTAATTACAGTATATTATTGTTTTTATATTTTATAATTATATTTTATAATTTTAAATACATTTGATTAAAAATATTTTTAGATTATATTTTATATATAAAATCAAATGAATGAAAATGTAAATTCATGTAAAATGAGTTCTTTTTCTGGCCAAGTCTCTCTGCTCACAATCTGCTTCCGAAAGGACACACTTCCTCTCAAGGAAGGGCTGTTTCTATTTCAGTGCCTTTGAATGAATTTGAATTTATTTTTTGAACAGTTTCCTGTGGTGTTGACATTCAGTGCACTAATTTGAAAGGGTATTTTTCTTGTTTGTATATGAACACACACTGTGGGCATTTTTCTTGGTACTCAATCATGTGCTTGTATCTCAAGTATTTTACTGCATTTCAGATCTAATGTTATTTTAATAACAGTATAGAGAACATAAAACTATAGCGCGGATGTTTCTGTCTAAATGTTTATGAGATAGTGTCTATGAGTTTTGGGTTTACATGGGCCTTCACTGTCTCTCATGCTGAGGTGCTGCACCATCGTATCTGTCCATGACACACTGCAACTACCAAGTCCATGGAGCAGCACAGTAGGAGCAGTAAATAAACAATCCAAGAGGAGGAAAGTTAGTGGTGGTGAAACTGAATAACTGGATAGGTTGAAAAAAGTTTTGTTGTAAAAATCAAGGAAAACAGAAGATCCTTTGTGTTTGCTACTTTTTAGTATTTTGGGTGACACCTGCTACAATAATAGAGACTTAAGTTATTGTCATGGGGAAATTTTAATTATTGCTACTGAAAAATCATTTCTATTAATAACTGTGTATGCAGCTGTATTGTTTTTTCAGTATCTAGAATGCAAATGAAGAATAAAAATGACCGTCTATAGAACCATGCTTGTACTCAGATATCTATGAGTGATGTTGCATTGCATTCAGTTGAGATATTTGGGCTAAATACTTAGCAGTAACCTAATCCTTTTTCTGTTGGAGTTGAGTATTCTGCCAATTACTTCAATAGAAGTGAGTCACAGTCACATTTTTTTTCTCTGAAATGCTTTTAAAGTAGCGAAAGTATGGAAGAATTTCTTGATGCATGGTATTCCCCAAAACTGTCATTGAACACTTGCTGGCTGTAATGGGAATGTTCTTTGTATTATGTCCCCCACATCAAGTGAGTCTGAGTGACTATGATGTTTCTAGGTGGCTTTTAAAATGCAGTTTTGAAACCTCCCACACAGCTCTGGATTCGGCATTAGCACACAAGTGATCTAAATAGTTTTTTCTCTGCTGAAAGTACAAAAAAGATTACCATAAGGTACAACTAAATTTTTGCAGGAAATCCTGAAGACCCCAAGGAGATACCTAGTCTGTGAGAGAACAGTTTTCTATTTTTATTTGAAAATGATGGATTTTTTCACCTTTTATTAGCTAACAACAATGTATTACAAAGATTAAAATGGAAGTTGAAATACCTTTTCTGCAGTTATATATTGCAAGTATGTGTGGAAATGGTGTATGTGTTATTTGATACACTAGGCAAATACAGTTAACATAGAGTTAGCAGATTTACAAAATGAAAATTAACTTATGAATTATTTAGCTAATGCTGTGCTTTCCTCCAGAATCTGGTGTTTATTATTGAGAGCTTTAGCAGGAAACAGAAGCAGTATCAATTGGGAAAACATTTCTTTACTGAGCTGAGAACAGTATGGCTTTCTCATTTCAAAGTGGAGAACCTGGCTCTTTGGTTTCTTTGTTCCCAGTTAGACTACTCCCGAGCTATTTTAGCCGAACATTTTACATACTAATGGAGCCTGGGGAAGTGCAGTTGGCAGCTGTTCATGGGATAATAATGAAACACACTGTTTAGTACTGCATACTGCTGCTGTAAAACGCGGGAAGTATTTTATAGAGATCATGGTGAGCAGAGCTGAATCCAGTTTAAGTGCTGTAAAGTGCGTGAACCATGAGTGAGGAAGTTGTGTTTCAAGTGAGAGTAACTGGCACTCATTTGCTTTTGCAGGTAAAGAAACCGTGTACAGAGTCAGATGGTTCAGAGCCACAGAATCCCAGGTATGGTACCGGAGGGCCAATGCCGACTGACCGCAGCACGGTGGTGGGGCACGAGGCTGAGCTGTGCTACACACACGTAGTATCAGAGCACAACAGACCTGTTTTGCAAAGAATGAACGATTGGATTCATTTCAATAGTTTTCACTCTGGGAGGGTTTTTCCCCTTTTCCCAGTTGCAGATGCAGGCTAGCATCTAGGTTGACAAGTTTAGATGGTGCCATAATGCTGAATTGTCATCCTCAATTTAAAAAAAAATCCTATTAATTAACATAGGGAAATCTGTGTAATCAAATGTCATTTTCTTTGTTTACCCTTTTTCTGCATACCTGAGTCTTGAAGTTTACTGATAATATAGTTTATTTGGGAAAATTCACCTTTATCAAAACTTTCTTTTCACTTATATAAAACATGCCACTGTGTTTCACTATTGGGAAGAGGCCGTACATTCTTTATAAGTAAACTTTTCCAATTAGTTTTTGCTGATTTCATGTACATGGAAAAATGGATTTACTTTCCATATGTTGCACATATATGTGCATGTATGTATAATTTTGAGGAGGTGAGGTAGTAATTGTTTTAGGTGTGCCATCAAGTGTTCATCCTTCCTGTTGATTACTAAGCTGTTGAGCAACAGTGAATTTTCTTCAAGCTTTGTGGCTTGAAGTGCTTTTGTCTTTGTCTTGCTTATGTTTGAAAGACGTATTTCTCTGTTATCATGACATCACACTGACATTGTGATTAAAACTCAAAGTGAAGTAATTCAAGGTTTGCCCCCAAATCCCATCTTTAACTATGTCTTTGTGCCACTGATGCAGTAGGATCCTCTGGGGGTCACCTGCAATATCCAGTATAATATCTATGACTTAAGATACGCTGTGCACCATCTGAATTGCTTTGATTAGCTTTTCATGTCATGTCCTTTCACTTAACTTGGTAAAAAATGAATGTATGTAAGGGAATACAAAGTTCCATGTCCAAATATACTTCCAGTTAACTCAGTAGCAGTTTTGTACTGGACTTCAGTGGAGGCATGTTTTGCCCTTCAGTCCTTGTTTAATAGCTTTGAAATGAAATATGTGCTGCTGTTTTGGATTAAAATTTATTATAAAGGTCAAGCTCTTCCAAGTGCTTGGACGACATGGAAAACACTAACTTAGCAAAACAGTTGAGCATGTGAGTAGTTTTAAGTGTCTTGCTTGTCCAAATAAGACAGTTATATCTCAAGTCTTTAAAAACTATGAAGAAACTATGATGTAGTTTCATCAGACTATGGTACTGCAACAGCCCTGAGGACGCACGATGTAGTATCATTATCTCTGCATATCAGGAAATTTCTTATGAACTGTAGTTAAGTTTTTTTGTATCAAGTCTGAGGAATAGGGTACTTTTTTCCTCCTAAGTGCAATAGGGAACCTGTATTACAAATAGTTAACATGGAGGCTAAATCTGATACAGTTTCAATTTTTTTAAGGTGCATTTTCAAACAAAAGTGCTTTTCATTTCGAGCTCCGTGGCCTCAGTTTGAGGATATATCAGATACAGTTGGGATTAATGTTCCTGGCCTCAGCGTGTGCAATGCTGCATATACAGCCTGAAGCAGGATTTTTTGGTCGGATCTCAATTTGTGATGTGACTTTGGTCTTGCAAGGGAATCTCTGGCAGACCTTTGGCTGGAGCGGCGCTAGAGGGCACCGTGCGGCACGTCAAATTTTAGCCTGGAGCAAGGTAATTCTTCTCTTAACAAGGCTTAAGTGAAAACATTGCACATAAAGTGAAACATCAGCATAAAAATGAATGCTGGAGACACACAGCCTTACAGAACAGCTCCTGGCTTGGGACCTAAGGCCAATATCATTCATTTATTTAGCTAGCTTTATAGTCTGTTGGTTTTGGATTTGAAGCTATTACAATAAATGCAGATGGAAAGTGTTTTTACAGTAGGGAAGTAATTAAATTGGGTGTGGGAACTTTGTCAGGAGAATTCTTGGAGTGACATGTGTGTATCAGCAGATTCTTTGTCTTGCTTGGCCTTGGTTTTTCTTTTAGAAAGAAACATTCAAGCTGCAGATGTGACTAGTAAATTTTTTTAAGAGAATTTACTAAACTATGCAGCAAGCATATCAAAAAATGCTTTCCAGAAGTGCTGAGCTAAACATGCAGTAAAACCCAACCATTGACAGCATTTATTTATAGAAAAGGGTTGTTGTCTTGACAGAGACAGGTAAACTGCACAGATGGAGAGAGAACTGTAGTTCAGATCAAAGTCGTGGTGGACAGGGAAGCTGTAAACACAAAATGAAACATGCATGACTCTTCAGTGTCTCTGCCACAAATTTTGATTCACAAAAAGTTTGTCTTACAAATTCTGCCAAAGTTTCTTGGGTGTTATTTTACCAAATCCCTATGAACTGGTTGTGAATACTTCCTTTTATCCCCAAATGTTTAGATATTATACCTAAATGGTGGTATTATAACTAATCGTGGTGGTATTATGACTGCATCAATGTAATGGCATTCTTTCTTCAAAACTTTGTAGTAAAAAGCAAGTTTGCCCTGCAAGTCTGAATACCTGTCCAGTCATACAAAATGCTTACAGCTTTCTGAAGTTGTTGATGAGTAAGACAGAAGCAGTAAATGGTTGGGACTTGCCAACTGCTGTACTACAGGTCTAGATGAGACAGGAGTAACATACATGGTTGACAATTCTGGCACACTGGGCCTGTATCAAATTCATTAGCAAGGTTAGGAAGGGAAGTTCCTGTATTCAGAGCCTATAAACATACATTGCTCTTAATTTTCTTATATGATGGCTATACTTTCAAACGGTACCAATCCCGAATATGCTGAACAGCTCCTACATTAAATTTCATGTCATACAAGAATCACTGAAGTCTAGAGCAGTACATAGAAGTTAACTTGTTTGCAATTATTAATGAGCTCCCTTTTTACATAGCTAATCAAATGAGCCATTTTAATTCTTATAGGGGAGCATTTTGTTGCCTTAAAACTTGTAAGCTACACTTATAGCCTCATACCCCAAGACCTTGCTGCTGAAGTGAGTTAAACACTAGAATATATATGATTCTGAAGTCTGGTAAAATGATAAATTCAGAGTCCCAGACTCCTGCTCACTCAAGGCTTACAGTATGTTTGATTTGGCCACACATTCCAGGGCAGCATCTTTCTTTGCGACAATAGACTGCTTGATGAACACATATCTGCTACCCCCAAATCCTCTTTCCTTTCCCACCAGGCCTGCCAGAGATTCCACTGTAAGACCAAAGTTGCATCAGAAATCGAGATCTGACAATAAATATCAAGTTTTCTGGGCTATAAAATGAAATGAGGAGGAGAGAAATGAGGGGAGGGAGAGAAAGTCTCTGGAAATGCAAATTTACCAGGGTCGTCTTCTGCTTCCTTAAATTCCACTGATTATAGGGGAAAAAACCCATGATTTTTCAGTCTCTGGAGGGAATAGAAGAGTCTGCAGAAGAATAATTTTTTTCTGACAACTGAAACAGTTTCTTTTTTTCCTGGAAGGGTAAAGGAAAATGACCACGTATTTCATATACTTTCCTTCTTTAAAGCATGATCTTTATATTGTGATGATGATATCTATGGGGGGAAAAAAGGAAACACCTGAAGATTTTGACAAGTATTTTTATAAGTTTGAGATGAAGTTAGCTGACAAGTTAACTTACGAAAGTACATAGTCGTGTCAAAAAGACAAGGGCAGTGGATCTTTGTATTGGTAAGTTAAAGCTAAGCCCTATGGAATAAAAAGCCCTCCATTCTTGTTGCATAATTGTTACTGCAAACCTGTGGATCCAATATCTCAAGCTATATTCATTCTTCCTGACTTGTCTTTTCCTTTTTGTACTTTTTTGAATTTATGAAATTAAAAGAAAGGCAAAAGCGGCCACTCTTAAGCAAATCCTCCCTTTTAAGACTTCATCAGATGCTGTAAGAAAAGTGTAATCAGTGGCATTACAGCTATGTGTTAGTACTAGCTAGACAAAGTTCATTACTGTGTATTACAGAACTATAAGTTCACCGATGATGATCACTGGTAAATATTTAATCGTATGCACAGACACAGTTGCCAGATAAACAGGCTGTCCAAAAAGCACAGAGGGATTTTTTTATGTGTTTAAAAAAGGCTTCCAATATTTCAATTTAATATGGGTTTCAGTGAGGCTCTTAGCATAGATTGCAGCTGTTAGTCAGATGATAGCTGTTCTGCTCTTCCACACCCAGATCACGTAGTAAGATTTAAAAGATACAAATTCCTATTTCTCTTCATCTTAAAAGTCTCTTAAAACTTCTCAATTTGAAATGGGCTTTCACATTTTCTCACTGGTCTAATTTTGATACCTGCTCATGGTTTTTCATTGGACAGGATATAGAGTGCACATACATGTTCAGAGGCAATTGCTGTCATTAATGCATTCACAAGCAAATAGATGGTGTTGAATGGCAGTGAGAGCTACCACAGCTTTCACATTCAGTTCACTGGACCAAGGTTTGCTTCCTTTGCTACTTGGGGACACGGTTTTGAATACAATGTTCGGTATACTTACTGTACCTGAGCAATGCTAATACTGCATGAGAGCATTACTGAACAGTGTTTCCATGGGCATCCATATATTTAACAAAAATTGAAAGGAAACCAACGTCTATCTTCTGTACCTTATTCTGGACAACCAGATCATTCCCAGCAGTTTGGACTGTGTAAAATACACTTCAGATTTCTCTTTCACTGACTAATTCCTTTAACAAGACCTTCACAATCTTATCACAGGATGATGGTTGATTCTTTCAGTTAGGTATTGGCTTTAATTTAATACCATGTAATTGTCCATTTTTACAAGATCTAACATTGTAACTCCTCAACCCAAATACAAGCTTTACCAGGCATCTGCCAGATTCTGTGACAAAGCTGTCATGCTTTTCCGATGACTGTTTGAACATAGATGACCTGCTGCATACCTGTTCCTAGGAGAGTGAGACTAACAGTACCTTCTCATTCATTTGCTGTTTGAGATGAACAAGTGTTTATTGTTACATGGGATAAAGGTTGGACTTGATGATCCTAGAGGTCCTTTCCAACCATAGTGATTCTATGGTGAAGAAGAGCTTTACGATTGAGCTACTGAGCAAGAAAATCCAGCAACAGCTATGGAAATTGTCATTAAAGTTTCAGCAATTGTAATAGAAAAAATAAAATTGGTTGTGCAGTAAAAATGGGCAAGTTCAGACTACCAAGCTTTCCTATGTGTTGTTTAGCCATGTTACACTCCCTCATTTTCTTCTCATCCGTGTCTTAAAAATTTTTTTAGAAGGTAGGTTTATTGTCTGTGAACCATACGTAGCTTATCTTGGCTAGAGAGTAGTTTAAATGCTTTTTTGAGTCAGGAAGGAGGCTGTAGCAAGGCAGGGGTTGGTCCCTTCTCCCAGGTAACTAGTGATAGGACAAGGGTTAATGGCCTCCAGTTGTGCCAGAGGAGGTTTAGATTGGATATTAGGAAAAAATTCTTCACTGAAAGGGTTATCAACCACTGGAACAGGCTGCTCAGGGCAGTGGTGGAGTCCCCATCCCTGGAGGTATTTGAGACATGTAGATGAAGTGCTGAGGGACATGGTGTAGTGGTGAATTGGCGGTGTTAGGTTAATGGTTGGACTTGATGATCTTAGGTCTTTCCCAACCAAGGCTATTCTGTGATGCTATGAATCTAGGACTAGCGTAGCTTCTCTGTGTTTCACACTAAATTATCTATAGGTCATAATGACATGATAGATGGGCTTCATTTGAGGAAATGATATATTGAGAAGACTAATTTGATTTATACTCTGAAGGTGAGATTCATCTTACCCTGAAGTAGATGTGTAAGATAGGCACTTCCGAGATACCATTTATCTGTTCTTTCTATTGACTGTGAACACAGCTTACTGCATCTCTCTTCTCCTGAGCAACCATGCAGTCTTCACTGGCAGTCACCTGTTTTACTGCTTATTTATTACAAGATGACCAGTGAGATACACAATATGAGTAAAGGCGATGAAAGTGTTTATTTTGATTTTACAGATTCGGCTTTTCTGCAAATCTCTTCAGTTCCAGAAGGGAATACATTGTTCTTTAGCCGGGAAAAAAACACTTTGTGACCAGCTGCTAGTATTTCTTGTGTTAGAGGCAAACTATGAAGAGGAACAGATACAGCAACACAAATTTGCTATAAAAAGACAGAATAAATAAAGTTGAAATTGAAAGATCTCCACAAGTGATTTTGAGAACTTGAGGAAAAAATCTGGTCAATGGGAGGGATAGTATTTGTCTGTCAGAATATAGGATTCATGTCAGTGAGGCCACTATAGCTGTAAACACTTCACCAAAGCAAAATGTTTGGCAGAATCAAGCCCAGACTTCTCAGTCAAGACAGTGGCTGGCAAAAAACATATCACAATTTTCCAGTTTTAAAATAACTGTGTTGTGGAATAAGATTTCTCATCAAGGCTACATTCTGGGACACACAGGCAGTCAAGAGAATGTTTTATACAAATCTGTTGCTTATTAAAGGTTTGCTGCATGTATTTAGTCTGCATGCCACTTTGGCGGCTTGAGTCAATCAAAATAATCTAGTTAGTGAGATGACTATGCAGATACATGTAACTGAATGACATACAGCATCCACGAGAATTGCATGACAGTTGCTACAAGAAGTATGTTGCCTTGCTATATATGTTGTCTCTTCAGGCATGTAGTTTTCAGGCAGCACAAGTATTTCCTATATTTAGAGCAGTCTGTGTGGTATCTCTCTGCCTGCTGCACACTGATGTTCTCATTCGTTAACTTTAGAAATTCAGTCTTCTGATTACCCGAGGCCTATTGAAGCTGGTCACTGTCTGCCCGTTGGTTTTTGTTGGCTCTAGCCCCCAGAGAGTTCTAAAAATATATTTGATAGGTTTACAAAAATTACAATGATCTATTTAGAGTGCAAACACATGGTAACTGATGACATCACAGGGAAGTGTTTGAATGGTTTATACTAACAGATCCCTGTGGCTTTAGCAAAAAAAATAATGTAATTTTTGTATTTCAGGTCTATTACAAATTCCTGAGGTTTTTTTGTCAGGCATAAAATATTTTCCATTATATTGCTAATACTTTCTCTGGGTGATCCCATGCCAGATCATGTCAGTGTTAAGACTTCCATTGACCTGAATCAATGGTGGGTCAGACTTTGGAATCAATGAAAGCAACAAAACCAGGAAGTTTTGAACACTTTTGGGAAATTTATATCACCTTATTGAAAAAAAAAACCCAAACCCAACTATAAACAATATTTTAACAGAAGTGTTAGTAGAAGTAATTCAGAGATTTTTGAGAAACCTTTAAGTGCAAGCACATAGTCTTTTTGACTAACGTCATGTACTATGAAAGATAAAAGCTTTCTAATACGGATTTGTGCTACTGGAATACACGAGCCAACCATCGCTAATGATTTTAAACCTATTTTAAAAACAGAAAAAATGTAATACATCTGCAAATGAGATAAAGGTCTCTGAGAATGAGAGAAACATGCTATTCTAACAGGTCTTAGTTTGTTGTTAACTGTTAGTAGGAATATATCCTATTTATGAGAGAGAGGAAATAAAAAATTCTGTACAAGTGCATGCTGCAATGTACTAATTTAAATTTAAATGATTTATTTCATTTGCTGTCCTCTTAGAAATGTCATTCCTGTTTGTTTAGGTGTACTTTGAACACAGTTATAATCCTATTGAATAATGGCTTGAACCACCTACTCTTAAAATATTTCATGACTGCTCATTTTTTCCCCAGTTTTCACTCAACAAATATGCAAATATATGCATTAAAAAGTAGTTGGTGTATTATAAATATTTACCAATTAGATATGACCATATATCTTACATATCTTAAGTAGATGTCCTAAACATTAGGCGGTTATGAAAGCCATTCCACTTGATGCAAGCATTACATATTTCTTGGAGTGGGGATTTGAACCAGTGTCCTGTAACCAGTACACATAAATCTAGTCCCTTTTGCTGTCCCAGACTGATCTGTGAGAAAATTTTCCATCATCTTGAGTAATTCCTAGCTTACACGTTTCTGTTACATGAACAATGGTGGTGACTCCCGGGATATTGCTGTGTCCACATCTGTTTTAAACAATATATGTTCTACTGCATTTACTGCTGGATAAACAGGTCGCATAACATAGTATATATGCCGATGGCAGCAGTTAAATGGAATTTTGAGTCCAGATCCACTTTCTTTAGCTGGAGCTGCAGGTGTATGGAGGGAGCAGGACCAAATCTGTCCCAGCGACTTAACGTGCACCTGGTTGTTACTCATCTATTTTGGATGGATCAGGTACCAGTGCAGGTGAGCCGGGCCAGCATCCTCCCCACTGCCTGCAACACAGCTTGCTTTTGTCAGATGAGCATTGACTCTCAGAGCGAGCATTCATTATACTTCCCTCTCCCTCTCTGTTCTTCCTCCCTACCCACCCCCACATTTTGACTAGCTTATACTGAATCTGTTGTCTGCTATGTCATGGTACTTTCTGGTATGCCTAGTGTTCCTGAATTTCAAAGAGAGGGGAAAAGACTGCATGTATTTCTGTATTAAATAATGTAGTAATCAGAATTTAACATTTTTGAACCTTCAGAAATGTCTTGGGACAGGGTAAACACTATATTCAAGTGAAAGAAGGTAACCTAGGATTATACCTGCAAATATTTTTACGTAATCCAACAGTTTCTTAGAACCTTATCCTAAATTTGAATTTGATTTTGAGCCATAAAATGTCAGTGTTGGTTCAAGTGCAGCACATGCAATCACAATGAGAAGGAGCTCTATTTCTTTTTTTCTCCCTCAGTCTATTTTTTGCTTTCTCATATCGCATTACAGCAGTACATAGGAGAACTAATTCAGACTCTGTTCCAGCTTCTTTGACCTCTTGGATGCTTCAAATATATTTTACCATTGGTGAGTCTAAATAGCAAAAGTATTTGGTTCCACCTACTTTTCACTTAAAATCCAGTTGAACAGAGTCCTAGAAGAATGCAGACATTAAAAAAATTGGCTGTTTAGATACAAATGCCTTATTCTGAGATTGGTCAGGTTACTTTTTAAATGAATCACTTTTTCCCTGAAATATTTTTAATTGTAAGTTTTTGGTTAGATATTTTACAGCCTGTTCAGACACATTTTAAATATCACCAGTCAGTCTATGTACTCAGTAAGCATTTAACTAAAACCATGTAGTTAGTATGCTGTGCTAGTATTTAACGTGCCAAAAATCACCTCTTTGCCATCCGACTAGGTGCTGATCAGTCATTAGGAAAAAAAAAATTAGGAGCAGAATGGACCAAAAAAAATCCATATAAAAAGAGACCACATACAAATAAACTAATTACAAGTTTGCTTTCTGTTTTCTAACATCTGCATCTTCCACACATTACACATGTGTTAAAACTGCTTTAATATTTCAGACTTGGTCTCCTCTATCTTAAGGTAGCCTTATCACAGAGTGATTCTGTGCTTCAGCTCTCTCCACACACAGCTTAGTCTGAGCACCAGTCATCATTGTCCTCCTCTGGGAACAGAAGTCAGAGGATCCAGATGACAAGTAGGGAAAGAAACTCCTCCATAAGCAGCATCTGGCTCTTTGGCAGATTTGTCAAGCACTTCTGCTAATGGATTTGGATTTGCCCAGGGGTCTTTTATGTGGTTACATTGCAGATGGTCTGTCTGTTCTATCTTCTCCTTTTGAATGCTTTATTTTACTTTTTAAAAAAAGGCAAAAAGCTTTCATCCAATCCTCAGAATTTACACACTTCTTTCCAGCTGATAAGTTTCTTTATGGGTCTCATAAAATGCCTGTGCAGGCTCCTTTCTGTTAGAAATCACAAAGCTTTCCATATATCCAAACGTGTGTCTTGAGTTTTGTTGGTAAATCTTGACTTAGTTCTCCAGTTTATCTGCCAAGTGATACAATTTACTGTGATCCGAGTCTGTATTATTGTCAAATTTCTTTGGGAATTACTTTGCCATTTGTAGAGCAGACGTAACTTTACCTTCCCTTGAAGCATGAAATATACTTGCCTTCCACTAGCCATCCACCTTTGAAATCCAAAGTTCAAATCTGGATTTGTTTAAATGTGAAAAGGAGTATGATGGTCTCAGTCTGATTCATAGGGGATTCTTGGTTGCCGTTTGAGAGGCCTGGGACTGAAGCAGCAAGTCTATGGGAATATATGTTTGGCAGATCTATGGAGAAAGGCATACCCAGTGCCCAAACAGATAAAGTGATTCCATGGACCGACTTTTTAGCAGAATTATTTATTATGTGGTGTGACCAAAGAAGAGGGCAGAGAGGGAGAACATCCTGTTTGGTGGATTTCATTTTAGTTCTGTTTCAATTTACAAATGAATCTCTGTCACTTTAATTTTTAAGGGATTTTATTTGCTTTTCAATGTAGGAGTAATTGGCAAGTGACTAGACATAAGATCATGTTTTATTCCTGTGTTATTTCAGGCTTATGTTTTATTTTCCTTCTAATTATGTAGATTAAATTAAACAGAAAAAAAACCCGTGCTCTCAAAGATGCAGTGCTTTTCATGACTTTCTCAAAATAGTTTCATTATTATACCGCGTTTCACAACAGTAATATTTTAAAATTTGCTAAGAAAAAAACCCAAAACTGAATATAATTCATTTTATTATTAACATCTCCTACCTTAGCGCCCTGACTCACAGACCAGGTTCTTACGCACAGGGGAACCTGTGCTAAATGCAGTAAAGTTGCGGTGTTAAGCCTGCAGTATGGATGTGTGTGAACTTAAAAACAAACAGCACTTTAGGATTTGTTTCCTCCTTCCCTGCTTTTTCCTCAGGACTTTGACAGAAGTGGATATTTAATGGTTTTTAAAGGCTAGGCAGTCTGTCAGAAGTCATAGCAAGGTTAAACCATGTGGTGTAATGCAGGATTTTAGCAGAGGGAACTATAAAGGGAAGTTGCAACAGAGAGGCTGGTGTATAGTGCTGCTGTGTGTGTGCAGGGGGCAACCAAGGGGCTGGAGTCATGGGTCTGCCGGTGCCTCACTCCCATGGCTCTGCCCAGGCAGGCAGGTATCCCCCCACCACAGCTGGGGTGTTGGCGTGCAGGCTGGGCTGGAAATGGAGGTGTTACAGATTTGCAGCTGGTACCTGGCCCTTCTTGAGGCTCAAGGGGATAATTTGAAGGGGATTGTGCCCTAGAGTCCTCAGCGACACGTATTTATTGACTCTTAGAAAAATCACCTACTTCACCTCAAATTAAAAAGGTACATAAAAATTGTGTGTGTGCTTTAAATCTCAAATTATAAAATGACTTGGGGAAGTCAAACAGTGAAGCAAAATGAATTGTGATTGTTTGGTATCAGTTGCAAAATTCAGCCAGCATGAGTACATTTATCAGAGTGTCATTCTCTTTCTTGTTTAGAATAATGGAAATAGTTTTGAATGTAATTAGTTGTTAAAAATGAATGCAAAAATCTCCCTGTTCTTACAGGTGTACAGGTAATAAGGTCCCTTAGACAAAACAAAAAGGGGTATGTGGAACACATCTAATGTACCTTGCCGTCCAGAATGGCTACGCCTAGGTACACCTTATTACTTAACTGGAGTGATCAGATGCTGAAACAGTTAAAGCATCAGGCAGTCAGAAATATATTTATTTTATATTCTCAACCTAGCTCATTGTTGTGACTGCAATTAGAGAACGGAAATAATTGCTTTTGACACAAACTGTTTTGGAGCCAAACATAATGTGCTCCACATGAGGTAAACTACAGAATATTTGTCTTGGGAGCCAAGATTCAGATCAGGTTTAACTTTTAAGGGGAACGTTACTGTTAAAAGTGAGATGTATTAATGTTTCCCATGTTAAGACTGCTTACCAGTACCTCTCTCTATTTCATATTTACCAAAACCCAAAGAAGATTCAGAATGATACATTAAAATGTGAAGCTTGAATGGAGAGTGAAAACTACAAATTTTTGGCAACTCCTGTATTCTGCTCAGTCTCTCATCATAACTCATCCTTTCTGGACATAGATGAAGTTCTTGCAAGGGCCCTGTATTGGTGGCTAAAGAAATTACATTGAAATGAGGTATGATCACTCTAATAAAGCACACCTGAAAGAAGTTCTTTTCCCTTGGACAATCCTTGATGAAGAAGAGAAACGTTTCAGTAACTAGTTTGAAATATAACAGACATTTCAATTCAGGGAAACTCAGACACAACCTACCCTCTGCTCTTTTGTTACGAAAATGTGAGTTCATGCTTACGTCATGCAGTCTGGGCTCCATTGAAGCCAAGAGCAAAATTCCCAGCCTTTCATCTCCAATTTCCAAATTTTAATTTGCTTAAATATTGTCTTACATGAATGAAGTTGAAATTATTATATTGCATTTATTAATGTTATTACTGTATTGCAAATAATAATTTAGATATGGATCGGGCACCAATATCTGGACTCAGGCATCCCAGCCGTCCCATCTTCACTGGTCGTGGTGTTGATGTGGCAGGTCAAGGGAAGGAATTATGTTCCCTCTTGCTGAAAGTGTGCCTCCACCTACTGCACAGACAAGCCCAGAATGAAATGGGCTTGAAAGGTACATGCAATCTAAACAGAAGAGCTCCCCCATCAAAAAAGCATGTTTTTGATAGTCTCCAGCACCCTAGGAAAGGGTATGAGGAATTATAACCCTTTCCTTCTGTAAAAGGTAGTTGGAAGATAAGATAGTGAAGAAATTATCCCTAGAAATTCCTCTGTCTCGTGTGGGTGAATACCAGGGATTTGGAGGACCTTCTGTGATTTGATGCTGCTTTTCATCTCAGTCTGCCACTACATGGTTTGGAAGAGGGCATTTCCTCTCATTCAAGAGTGAAGGTGCTAGAGCATCCCCCACTCATTGTCCATAAGAAATCAGGGCTTCAAACAGCCCTTTCAAAAGTCTTCTCTTTGTTTCACTTAAAACAAGACTGTCATGCCATGAGGGACAGTGCCTTGTGTTTTCCCTGAGATGTTTTGAAATTGTGTGCAGGAAGCAGTGTGGCTTCAAAGGCTGTGTCTTACAGTGGACAGATTGGCCACAGGCTAGTAATTGACAGAGCTGATCATCTCCGCATTCCCCTGTATATGCAAGAAACGGTCTTTGTTGCTCAAATTAGACTTAAAAACACCAAAGAAAGACTTAGTGAGACTCTCCAGTCACTGAGTTTGTTACCTGTTCCTTACTTACCTCCAACCAGGTCACCTGTCAGAGATGCAGAAAGGACTGAAATTCCTGGCAGATGTTTCAGATGGGACTCTGAGCAACTGTTCTGCTGAAGTTGTGGCATAGGAGGGAAAGCCACAGGCTTGCTGTTTGCATTTCAGTCATCTCCACAGAAGTATTTGTTATTTGTTTATGACACAGCTCATCATGTTGTAAGAACTACAGAATTTGCAAGCGAGGATCACATCTGGAAGTGATCAGAAGTGGAAATAGGAGCTGCTGGGTGAACTGCTCTTTGAAAATGTGGTCCTGTGATCCAAAGACCTGCATTTAGATCTTACATATCTGTAAACTGGTAGTCTGTATTTTGTGTAAGTTGGATACTTGACAGCTCCCTGTGGAACTGCAGTGTCATTATCACTTTTGATTTATTTAAATGCTCACTTAATGACTTCAGAACCTACTTTAGTCACCTTTGTTTAAGTAGCAGGTTAAACATGAGTTTAACCTCCTGTGTACCTTTATGTATTTTCTGTTCACACTGGGACTAAGAACCGCAGTGTGCAGCCTTTGGGCTGTGTGGCCGAGCTTGTGGCAGTGTGTGAAACATGTCCCCTGCTTCAGCCCAAACTGCAGCATGGGGTCATTGCTGCTTTTGGGGCTGTGCTAGGCATGGGTTTGGTGCATGCCAGCTGGTGCTAAGCCACGGTCATGCACAGCCCAGGTTCAGGATGGGCCAGCCTGTCTGTGGACCAAGAGAATTTGGCTCCCTACTGTTTCTCTGCTATTCCGTCAGTCCCTGGTCCTTGCTGCTTATTAGTTTAGATGTTCTCTATCTGGCTCCTGGAGTGGTTTTCTCCAACCAGCTGCCTTTTTCTTTGAGAAGACGGGAAATATGTGTTCAGACACCACATTACTTCTTGCCAGATATTTCCTCCAGTGCCTGGAACATAGACCTTGGGATAAAATTGTATCTCATCAAACCTGTGGCTGTCACACTCACATAGCCCAGAAAGGAGATCTCAAAGGCTGGGATCCAGCTGGCCAGAAGGTATCGCTCTTCGTAGTTTTACTTTTTGTGTGTGCATGAGTTTCCTACATCAGGATATAATAGTTTCCCATATAAAACTATCATTTACCTTCATCAAATCAAACCGATCCCAAACTGTGGTGTGGGGAGGTGAGGTGGAAGGGGAGCCATGAGGAAAAAAAGGCTTTCTGTTACCTGCCTTTTCAGTAACTCTCTGCCCATTTTGCTAGTGTAGTCCTGTGTTTTGTAACTGATGAAATCTCCTGAGCAGAGAGAGGCTGAGCTGGAAATCTATGCTGCAGTAAGTAATTTAATAAGTTCCTCCTCCACCTCTGGTTTATCTTGATTTTATCTATTAATTTTAATTTTTGTTGGCTTTGGACAAGTGGACTGCATGTCCTATAGGAGAATCCAGAAATGGTTCCTAGAAATCACTATATGTGTTTTCCAGAAGTCTGGAAATCCAAATTAATTTTACATTGTCTCGTAACTGTGTTAGGGAAATGACATTCATCCCCAGTAAAAGTCAGAAAGCGGTGAGAAAATAATTTAATGTGGATTTGTGGCTAAGTGAACTGCACTAGAATAGACAGTTTTCTGTGGTTTCCTGGAAACCACATCAAATGACATTAAACTGAAATAAAATGTCTCAGTCAATCAGAAACCAGGGAAGCCATATAGTTACTGACTTTTAAGCAAATAATAGTTTTCAGCAATTATAAAGCACGACAATCCAAGCCTTCTAAATTCATTCCTGTGTTTAGTCATCACCAGGGCAAACCTAACCTTTTCACCTTCATTTTATTCCTCAGACAGGAAAAGAAAAATGTCAGTTTTTCTTTTCCAGTAAAAATAACCTTGAATTTGTAAGCAATTATTTTTCAGAGTGTTTAGTCATATTTTCTCACTAGACTCATGAAGAAGAAATCTATATATCCCTTTTAGTAAAACAATATCTGCTTATTACTATAGCAATAGCTGTACGCTAAATTAATGAAAGTTATGGCCTTTGGTGTTTGCTCATGCGGTGAGAAGAGAGCAAAGCATAGATAAATGAAGACAAAAAAAAATCTCTGACACTTGTCAGGAAGCACAGAGAATCTCAAGTTGGCACAGAGTCAAAAAGGGAGGGTGATAGCAAAAGTTTAGCTGGGGAAATGGGGAGGGGGGGCTGGGGAAGAAGCTGCAGTGCTGTTAAAAGAAACATCCTTTTTCTCTATCAGTGAGTGGCATAAAGAGGCACACCACAATGCTGGCCTTTGTCACCAAACCTGCTTGCCCGCGTTTTCAGCCAAGCTCACTGCATCAAGTGCATCCTGAGCACTGACACTGGCTGCCTGTCAGACAGCTCCTGTAAACTAATACTGTCTGCATGAGGGTTTTTTTCTCCTGGAATAGCCAAGAGAAAGACAGCAATCATGAAAGCAAAACAGATACAATCACAACCAGTGCCACTTCATGTCCCAAAGGATCGCCTGAGGAGTCCCATCCTCTGCAAGATAAGCAGTATTGTTGAGATCTAAAAAGCTATTAAACAAAATCAGGCAGTTTTGAATTTTCCTCAAATTATTGTTGCTTTGTTCTGGAAGGATCCTCTCCACAGTGAAGTTACTGCAATCCCTGGGTAGAGGCTATTTCCTTGTGAGCTTGAATTCATGTGCTTGGAAGCTGCGTTATGATATTCAGGCTTGTAGTTAATCATCCATATTCACAAGGACTCTACCACAGTCCTTACTGTACAGTTCTACAAAGGTCAACTTGATATTTTTATTATTTATCAACTCTCTGGTATTTATAAACATGACAAAACACACTAACACTGCAATCCTTTGTTTCACTAAGATTTTCTTCCTGTGCTACCCTCTATCTGACATTGTAGATTGAGAGGAGTATATTTTTTTTTGGAATATCAATGTGGCATTAATTTTGCTTCTTTCTCTTACCTTTTTAATATGAAAGTTGACACTCTACTTACAAAACCATGAGAAATACAAATTACGTAGCTAGAATCTGCCTTTTCATAAATGGTTGCAAAAAGTTTAGCACTTGTTTTCTAGGTTGTTTAAAAAAGTAATAAAATAAAACTCTGAAGAGCATTTGCTGGTTTTTATCCCTATTACATGACATTTTTTACAGCTTTTTAGCACTTTATCGGATCACTTTCCAAGTTAAGAAATGAGGCCTCAAGAAGAGTGGAAAGGAGGTCTTGCTAGTGTCCAGGAGTAGTATTTGTTTTTAACTCTCTGGCAGGCTCCCAGAATTCACATGATGGAGGGCCGTGACTTTGTGAGCTTGTGCCTAGAATAGCAAAAGATTTACTGTTTTGGCCCTCTATTAAGCTTGAGAAGATACATAGCAGGGGTTAATGAGCCTGGGGAAAAAAAAAAAAAAGAGAGAAGCAGTCATCTCAATGGAGCAAATTTATCGAATTTGCTGTTTCTTCATTACTTTTTTTACCGTGGAAAAAAAAAAAAAGAGAAAAGATAAAGACTGCCATATACAGTGTAAAAGCACCTGGGAAAAAACCCATTAGCTTATATTTTAGGATTAGTGTAATAATTGAAAATGTTACTCATTTGAGGAGTGTTCTTAGGCTATGTGCTGTGTTACAGTATTTGTGGAAGTCTGGTGGAAAGATGTTGAAAAGTTCCCTATTATGTGTATTCATGTGTGTGTGTATATTTAGCACCAAAGTATTACTAAAAATTTGCACGTAGATGTGTGTTAGTGTATGTGTATCTATATGCATGTCTGTATTCCCTTGAAACCTATCCATTATCCAGAATCTATCTCTCTCCACTTCCTTTCCTACTGCCCATTGTGGTCTTTAAGGGTTGGTGTAACTTCTTTTTGATTATTTACAGTTTGCATAAGTGCAAACAAACACTGGCTTAACAGTGAATGTAATGTGTAAAATACACTTTTCTAAAAAAAAACCCCACAAACTAGGAAAAATGTCTATAAATATACGTATTGTTATTGATTGTTTAAAATTTTATTGCAGATTTTATTGGAGTAATGATATTTCTCTATGTGCATCCATTCTAATTTTTTTTGTCAAAGGCTTCTATGAGCTAGTTCAAGCTATGTATGGAAGAGAGATGGGCTCAACAGTCATGTCCAGAACACAGCTGAAAGATCTGGCTAAAAAAATTTCTGTGGGAAATGGAGAAAAAACACCCCGCTTTTCTTCAAAACTGTGTATCTGATCAGAGAGCTGAGCTGACAGTAGTAGGAAACAGCTTTAGCCGAGTCTGAACAGATCTTTTACCCAACTTTCATGTTGCTCTAAAAGTTAATTTTAAATAAAGAGAAATTCCCTATTTGTTTAATTTCAGATGCTCCAAGGTAGCTGACATCTTAATTGGACAAGGCTCCAGGTTTCTGTGAGAAAGTTTGGGATGTGTAAGAGATAGGGTTACAACAAAAAAGCAGGGGAAAGCTAATAATAAAAAAACCCCCACCACACCACCCCACTCACCCCAAGATAATGTGGATTTTTGCCATAGTGAAGTTTAGTAAGGATTCTGCTAAAGAAAATTATGTAGAGAATTTCCTTTAAAAGGATTTTAAAAAGAAAAATTTTAAATACTTGTAAATAATTTTGTTCTGATATATTTGTAAACTAAATTAAATTATTCAATTTTAAATAGATAATCCTTCTTTTAATTCTCTTTTGTTTTGGATTTGCTGCAAATGCCACACAATAAGGAATTAGTATTTGTAAAGTGTTCTGTCTAGACTAGGATTTAAAGTACTTCATTTTCACATTAGAATATTTATTCTTCTATAAATCTTTGATAAATGATTTCATGTTTTCAAACTTATTAGTAGAAAAGTTCAAAATACAGTACAAGTAGATTGTGTAGCAAAAAGTTTACGTTTTAAAACGTGATCTCTTTAAAGAAGAAAATTTTCTAAACATGATCTACTTGTAGAATTAATTAATAATCCATTGAGTTTTGAATTGTGGAAGGACCCAGCTCTTAGTCCACATTTATAGTATTTTAATTGGAAATGCAAATGGATAACAGGTATAACAACTCATTTTCTGGACAGAGATTTTAATTCTGCCAAAGAAAAGCAGCACACAAATGGGTATGTGGTTGTAATGAGAGAAAAAATACACACAGGAATTTAAAAAACACAACCCTAGAAGCAAGGCTTGAACTTTTTACCTTTAAAATAATACAAACAAAACCTATACAGAAATATAGTGATGCAGTTGTCAAATTGGGCAACCATAATTAGCCATATTTATGGTTTATGATGCTGGGCTGTATGCTCCAGTGATCTGGGATGCATCAAAAGTTCTGTTGGGCTGCCACTGTAAAGACAGGGAGAAATTTTTCTCTTTGGATGCTGTTCCTTAACCTGTTCCTGATCATAGGTTTAACCCCTGTCCCTTCTAACCCCTACCATTCTGTGTGATTCTGTGAAAGTATATCACTTCAGGCCAGAAAACAAAATGTGGAAGGCCCAGGATTTGTGCACAGCCAACTTTTTGATACAAACCTGCTTCAGTTTGCTGGAGTTGTCTACATCCAAGTTGGAATTGAAGCCTACAGGGATCTGGGAGGCTGTTATGTGCAAATGGGATGTTTTAGAGGCTTTTCTAGTAAGCCTCTAAAATGATCCACTAAGCATGTGCAAATACCAATTTTCAAAGACTTAAAGTGTAGCCAAAGCAAAATAAAACACAAATCCATCTTGCCAGTTTTCAGATTTTCACTTAGGAGCTTGGAATCATGCTAATGTTCTTCAAGCAAACAGTCAAGAGGAAATTAAAGCACCTTCTTACCAAGTAATCTGTTTCCTCTCAAAACTTATCTTTTCATGCAGTTTAGCATTTTACTTACTCTGAAAAGCAGTCTGAGACAATACAAGATGGGGAAAAGTAAGGCTCAAACAGCTACATGCCTGACAGAGAAACGAAAAATGGAAAATAAAGTTGTATGATGTAGTTTAAGCAACTTTCACAATAGACTACCTAAATTGAAACACATTGCATTTACTAGAATATGGTCTTTAATAAATAACTATATAAGTTTAGAAGTATTAATTGGTCCTTCAGAGATCACTCTTTTTTGCTTTTTTTCAGTGCAGGAAAACACATACTGAACCCAAATCTGCTTCTGATTAAGTCAGTGAAAGCAGGACTGATAAACATTTAGTTTGACAAAATTAATTCAAGATGTTGGAATTATTTAATCCATTTTTTAAGCATTTTTCCCCAAAACCTCCATTCACTGAAATTGTAAGATTTTAGTAGGCCTTTTAAATCTTCAAGAATTTTTTAGGCTAAAGGTAAACTAAATACATCCAGAAAGGTGAATTGAATGACATCTGTTACACAGAAGGTAACATGTGCACTTAATATATCCCTATGTAATTTATGTATTCAAAATAATCCCCTTGTTCACAGAGGATAGAGCACCCAGGATAAGTATAATGTATACACATGGTTTTGTGGAACTTCTTATTGTTTTGGATATCCTTTTTATCCTTAATTGTCTACCAATAAGTGCAAGATGTCTTTTACTCATGTAGAGAAAATTTCTATTTGTACATGTACTACTTTTAAAATAATATTAATTAACTTGCCATGTCTGTGGACTGGGAAGCCCTTTGCTATGGAAAACAAATGTAAATCAAATAAAATGCTTTCCTGCACAAAAGGTTTCATACCAGGATGAAACAAAAAATATTCCTTTTACAAAGTCAGATTGTTTATATTCTTTACCAAGAATCGGAAAGTCAGTGGACTTAGTTTTCTAATTAAGAAAATCTACTTTAAGAAAATCTGATTCATATCAGTGTGAAGAGTGATTAAGATGGATACTTCTTAAATAGACTACCTAGGTAAATCAATGATTTTGCTTATGAAATACTGCTGAAGCATTTGCATCTCTGACCATGATATATGCCTGTCTGAGAAGAAATTGTAATTCCATGCTAAACAAGAAAAAAAGCATGTGTGAACTTTCTATGCTAGAACTGCCTGTTAGGTGTATCTGGGCTAATCATACTTGAAGTGGAAATCATGACACTTAAACTGCTAAGTGAACACATCGGGAGTATTACACTGTATATGCAATGAAACACTCATTGTTTATTTTGTGTAGCATTCTCCTGCTCCCTTAAAAACATACAAGATGGAAACTCGCAGACTTTTTTTAACCTTTAGCTGCTGTCCTTGTACAGAAACTACTAAACAAAAACCAACAGACTAGTAAACCACTTGAGTTCATTTTATTTCATCTAACACTCATCACATTTCCAGTAGACAATAAATATATTGCACTGCTGACAGATGCGTAAAAATGTATATACAATTAGATGAAGAAACTCAGGTCAAGGCAGTTTGCATCTCAGTTTATGCCTTTGCATTTCCTTGAATATGGCTATAAAATTCTTACCTGCTGATGCATGGCCTCTTGCAATATCAGTTTTCCCTGCTCATCCGGACTGCTGCTACAGAGGCTGCCCTGCCAGTGGTATTATTCGTGCATCTCAGGCTTGATTTGAGCATTTGCTGAGTAAATGAGATTTTTTGCCTGGTCTTCCTGTGCCTTTGGGTAAGGCCTTGGTGCATTTTCCCAGTTGAGGTGTATATTTCCTGCATTTCCTGCAAGATATTCAAGACAGGAGAGCTCTAAATCTGTGTCTTAGGTTAAATGAATGCAATGGGAGACAAGCTAAAGTATCCAGGAGATCAACGGAATTAGGAACACAAAATAGGAGACAGTTTTGTTCTGTGGGTTTTCTTTTTTTTTTTCCCTCCGAGATAAGGAAAAGTAGATTTGAACAGTAGACCCATATTTGATGGAAAAAGGAAAGGGTGTGGTTTTGTTTCCCTAGAGGAGGATGTGTGGAGCACACAAGATAAACAATTTGAAAATGAAACTCGTAATAAATAGTGAAGATGCTGAGGTGTTGCCTTAACAGTTTTCCACGGCTCTTCTTGCCCAGAATATCAATATACAGGAGCGGTTATTCTTGCTGAACTGTCCCAACTATTCATCACTTTCCTAGACATTTCAGTCTTCTACAATGCAATTGGGCTTTTACAAATCTGTAAGACAGTCTTTCTGTTGGCTTTTGTAGTATACATATGGTAAATGGTTCTCCGGTCACAGATGAACTGGCAACTTTGCTTATACATAGCAAAAATGTTTCTTTGGGGAAAAAATCTGTGTAATTAATTTATAAGTGAAGCAAGGGAAAGGCAAGCACACACTGCAAATTGGATTGCAATTACCAGTCTAACAAGAAGTGTTCCTTGTCTGCTTTGTCTATAAAAGGCAGATCTGTTGTCACTGAATGAAAGTCATCCACAGCCCTTAGTATAACTGTGATGCTGAAATCCATTACTGTCTAAATCCACTTGAAATTTTACAAGTTTCTGAGAATGTACTCAGAAGAAAAAAAATATTAAGTGAGCTAGTAAGAATAGATGCATCTGTAAGAGTGAGGAATCTTCCTGAATGTATGTGAAAGTTGTGTTGATTCACCTCTATGGTCTGTTCCAATGATTTAGTGTGGATGCAGTGACTGCTGATGGTTGGAATACAGATAGTGGGAGGCAGAAGTTCCTACTCTGCTTATTATGTAATGACTGGCTTTTTACTGAATTTCTCTGTTTTCTTCTAAGAAATACCTAAATAAATGCATTTATCCATTTGACCCTCTATCTGTTCATCCATATGTATGCAGTCCCTCATGCACGTCTTTTACAAGCTCTTTGAGCAGTTTCATAAGACTGTGTCCTTTACTTCATAATAACAAAAGGAAAAGTGAAAAATACTGGCCTTGTTGCTGTTCACGTCAAATTATAAGCTACTTTCTTAGGTTTGGTAGCAAAGAAGATGTAAAATGAACTTGTACTTATTTGTTAATCAGATTGCATTACAAACTCTCAATGTAAAAAAAGTTGCTGTAGAAAAAGCTGATTATTTTAGGTAGTATCACAATGCATTTAAATACTGTCACCTTCATTTTAACAGGTCTATGGAAATGCAAGATCTAGCCAGTCCTCATAATCTTGTTGGAAGTAGTGATGCTTCGGGTAGTTCCAAACTGGATAAATCTAATCTCAGTAGCACATCAGTTACAACAAATGGAACAGGAGGTAAGTATAAGAACACTGCCAGCACATAGAAAGTTTTGGCTAGTTTGTAGTCGTATGCATTTTCAAACATAATTTCAAGGATAAGCATAAACCCATTTCATAAATTCAGCAAGAACTATGAAAAATTGAACATTATGAAATTATGAAAAAAAATTTACACTGTCATACCAGTGTAAATCTACTAATTCCAACACCACTTCTTTGATTTGCACAAATTAAAGAGGCAGAACTGTGAAAAGGTGAAACAAGGAAAATCTTGGAATAGTTGATTTGAACAGTGTTAAAAGTTGCCTATACCTGTTGAGAACTTGAAATAGATTGCGTTTTCTGTATCATACTTCATTGCTGAGTAATAATTTACTCTTATACCTTGAGCTGTACACATGAAGGTTAATTTGAAATCTCTGTCAAAATAGGTGTATCAAAATTAGCCTTGGGTAATTTTTGCATGATAAACATGCTAATTCTATTTCTTGGCAGATAACGAGAGTTTGTCAAAAAGAGATATTTAGATTTTCCTCAAAAGTAACTGGTTATTATTCTTGTGTCTACTACTGTAGGGACAGCACTGCCATGCAGCTACAACACAGATGTTCCAGTGCTTTCAGATAATAGATTCTCCCATAACTGAGCTGGAGCAGTGGGAGGCAGGGTACCACATTCTGAGATGGAGTCCTGTTCCCATTAGTGTCCACAAGAGTGATACCATGGATACAAGTCAAGCTAGAGTTTCAGCCCTCTTTTTTGGAGTTTATACATTGCTGTCTATTTTAACAGTTGGCACCACGAAAATTTTTTCATTTCTTTCTGGCCACAATGTATAGCCTTTTATTCACTTATCCCGTTTTAAAAAAAAAAACCACAAACCGTATCTGTCAATGTCAATAAAAAAAAATATATGTACATGTGAGGGTAAGAGCTCTGCAGAGAAGGGCTCAACCATTAAGGGCCAACCTATTTGTATTTTTAAATAGAATCCTTATTCTGGCATAAAGAGAAGGGAAAGATTCAAGCATACCATTAAAGAACACTTATAACTAGATGCCTCTATACTCATATAAATAAACCAGTTAACATAATACTCAAAAAACCAATACAGTGCAGTTAAAAGACTTGGCTCAAAGTTGAAAAACACTTACCTTGAAGAATACTCCTGTACCCTGAGCAGACATTGGGACAATGAACCATTATACTGTTCCTGTTCTCAGGGGACAACATGACTGTGTTAAATACTGCAGACTGGTTGCTGAGTTGCAGTACTCCCTCTTCTGCAACAAGTATGGGAGACCCTGGTACAGTGCATGTGTGTGATGGTGTGTCTCCGTGACTACTGTGTAACAGCTCTCTTGGTTTGCTGTGTTCTTTTGTTATGTGGTTTAAACATTTTCATGGGGTTCCGTCCTTTCTTTTTCCCATCCCTTCTCAGAGGCCTTTCCCACAGCCAGAAAACTCTTTGGAAGTTGCAATAAACTGTTATCTTACCATACTTTGAAAGTCATTTGATGAGCAAGAAGAACCTAACTCATTTAAAATTAGCTTAACTGTCTATGTTCTCTGAGACTGGAGAGCCCTGTGGTGACCAGCATTGCTGGGAACTGCCAGTAGTCAACATTGCTGGAAGTCAAATCAGTGGATTTTCCACAGAATGCCCATTTGTTTTTCTTTTATTTTTAGGTACAACATTGCATGATTACCTGAGCGCAAATCAAGGTTGACATTGTTACTACTACTGCTTTCATTATTAATTAAAGTGTATGTCTAGTGTGCTACTGCATGTAACTTGCCACTTTACAAACATTTGGCCAAATTTTCCAAGCTGTTGTTTTCATTTATGAGTTTTCTCTCATGTATTATTAATTTTTATGCTATAATAACTATATATGTGACACTATTGCAGTACATATAGGATTAATCATAGATGTAAACGTGTCACCATGACTCTCTCTGAGCCATCACACAGGTGCTCAAACTGTGTAGGTTTGGACTAAAATTAGGAAGATCTCAAAAAGTTTCCTTTTAAAAAAACCCCTCAGAATTAGCTTGCCATTTGTAAGCCACATATCCAGAGAAAATTTACCCCAAAAAAAAAGATTCAGAATTGAGCACAAAGGATCGTTTGCACTAGAATGACTGATTCCGTGTGAATGCTCCTGATCAGTTACAGTAACTTCAGTTTAAGGACGGACTGAGAAAACGTATTCTGTCACCTCAGTTAGCTGTTCATCATGTTCTGATAAATGCAGAAGGTAATAATTTAAGGACTAATTGTCAGTAGTGAGGAAATGTAATGTGAAAGCCTGTCTACATTTCTCCCGTACCTGGGGCTAAACTGCAGCAGTTGTTCTACCACCCGATGCCCCCTCCCCAGCTGAGAAGGAGAATCAGGGAAAAAGGGAGAAGCCTCATGGGTTGAAGTAGGAACAGATTTAATGAGATAACAAAACTAACATAACAAACTATACGAAGTTCTACTTAGCCTGGTCCTTGAGGTCAGCAGCAGGAGCAGAAGGCCACAAGGGATGAGCTCCAGGAATAAGAACTCCATCCTCACCGAGCTCCCTCCTTTTATAATGAGCATGATGAGGTGGTATGGGATACACCTGTGAGTCAGCTGCCTTGATTGGATCTCCCAGCTGACTTGGGGCTACTCATGGCCTGCCTGCATGGCTGGCCCACAGGTCTGTTCCTAGGGAACCAGGACAAAGTCCTTGCATTACTTGCATTAAATCTCATTTTCCAGAGGCAGTAGAATGTTTAGATCTGTGCTTCTAGTTGAGTGTATTCCTAGGAAAACCCTTAAGGCTTGCTAAAAGAAAGAGTAAAATCATTCCTATGACAAGCTGTGTGGTCTATTGTTTTACATGAACTTTTAGTCAGACTTCTTTGCTCTAATAGCTATTGCGCTTGCTTGTCTTGCTTCCTGTATAGCAGCATCTTTTCCCCCCAAACTCTGTTCATTTTCAGTCCTTAATGCAGAAGGCTTCTTTAGGTAAAAAAAAAAAAGGTTGGCAGAGTAGTAGTCCTATTGGTCTGCTAAGTCCTTTCATCAAGTGAAAAATTTAAGTTGTAGAAGCTGTTCCTTTTTGGAAGCTATGTTCTGAGTTCATCTTAGAATAATTAAGTTTGGAAGGGATCCCTGGAGGTCAGTTGGGCCAACTCCTGCTCAGAGAAGGGCCAACTTTGCTGTTTGATCATGTTGCTCAAGGCAGCATCTACTTGAGTGTTGAATATCTCCAAGGTGGAGGTGCCACAGTCTTCTCTGGGCACCTGTTCCAGGGCCTGACTACTCTTACAGTGACAAATTTTCCTCTTACATCTAGTTGGATTTTTCCCTTGCTGCAGTTTGTGTCTTTTGCCTCCTGTTGTTTCACGGGTCACCTTTTGAGAAGAGTGTGCTTTTTTTCTTTGTCACCTTTGCACCTTCCCATTAGATAGCTGCAGGCAGCAATTAGCTTTCCCTTCAGCCTTCTCTTCCTAGGACAGAACAAGCCCAGCTTCTCCTGTCTGTCCTTGTACACCATATGCCCCAGCCCCTGACCTTCACAGTAGGTCTGCACTCTGTTAGCATGTACAGTCTTGACTGTTAGCAACATTCAAATGCATTCAAATGCATTTCCAGCTTTTCATTTTATTTTTACTCTTTCAATATGTAAAGAAAAAATAAGTAAGACTAATCCACACTTTAAAAGATAGAATATTAAATGTATGGTCTTTAAAGTATTCATCCAAAATGCTGGTTCAAACTCTTAGTCTTTGCATTGTGTCTAGAGCAGTTGCCACACAGAACCATGCTTTATCTCACATGTGGGAAACATAGGGATGACTATTCTTTTAATTGGTGTCAGCTCTTATTTTTATTTCAGCTTTAAATGTTCCTGGGCTTTTTTAGTTTTAGTTAGCTTTGTGCTATTTCCCCTCTTGGTTTAATGTCATGCAACATAAAGAAAGGTAATAGTCCAAATGTCTAGCTACACTGAGGAAAGACCTTGATGAATTCCTTACTGTAATAAAATCTGACTGTAGCAAAGTAGAACTGTTTAAAATCAAGCACATATAAAAATACTTTCTACATGTATTTTTCAACAAAACACAGTGCCAATACGATGTTTTTTCTCAAGTTAAGTACATGAGAGAGTTTCTTTTGGTTTAGATCCTTTTCTGCTTGACAGGGAAAGACAGATAGTGACTGTTGGTGCTGATGGAAGTGCACTGCAGCTGGCATTAACCAGAACTAGACACAACTCTAAAGTAAACATTTCAATTCATTACTGAAGTTTTTTGTTGAACAAAACAGTTAGGCACTGGAGTATCTTTCTGGATGCAATACCAAATATAGGTTTGTACCTCAGTATGGGCAATAGTGGAATACCGTCTTGAATAGAAACAGCTAAAGGTACTAAAAAGTAGGGTTTTTTCATGTAGGCAAATGTCTATACTCTGCAGAGAAAAGAGAAGTGCATCTTATAAAGTAAAAGATGACCAAAGCTCTTCAGAGGAGAAAATCCAACTTAGTATGATCTTGCATTCTCCTACTGAAGTAGATGCAGACTTCTGGATATAGTAATGAGAAAACAAATTAATTTAGTTACTTTTCCTGCTTTAGGCAACACTACATGTTCCACATGACTGAGGTTCAGGGGAGGCAATGTTTTTGTGACAAATGACCCTTAAGCTTTTTCTTGATGTATATTTTATTTATCTAATGAAAATATAATCACGTCTTTCTTATCTAAAGAGAGAAATGGGAATGGTTGATTACTCTTATGAATGACTTTGTTCATTTTCTGTAATTTTTGTCACAGCTTTTTTTTTTTTAAAGCAGAAGATAATAGCCTGCAAAATGACAAGGAATGCACAGCAGCTTGAAAAAATGTGGCTAAAATTCTTCCCTGATGATTTCATATTGAATTAATATCCTGCTGTTTGCGGGGAGAATATACAGTTGTGGCAGTTTTATTAAAGAGAACTGATAATGAAAATAATTCTACATTTAAAAGACACACATTCAAATTTTTTTTAATCTCGCACAGTAAATGGAAGAATACAACTGTATAACTTGTGTAAGGAAGTGCTACTTGGTTTCCTACTCTCCCTGTTACCGAGACAAACACATCCCAATTTCTCAAATGTTCCCTACTTGATAGCTGTCCCTTTGAATTCTGCGTAGGTCACTTGTGCAATTGTGGACATCTGCAGCATCCTATGTGACTTACTAAAGTACGATCCCTGAAGCACTGTGACTGGAAATGGGGTTTGATATCATAGGAGAGGTAACTCACGCAGGTCCCATTACAGGCAGCCATATTGATGGCTGTGCAGTTCCCGGTGAGCTCCGCGTTCTGCTCACAGACACAGGGAGGAGTAGCGGAATGGTTCTGTAGGTGTTGTTTTTCTGTGAGAAAAACCAAATCCTTTGTTTAGCTCATCCAGTACCTTTTAGTCTACAGACTGTAAGAGGGCTGATGAACTCAGGGGCAGCTCAGGCTTTATTTGTACTGAACATCCCTCTGGAATACCTCAACTGGACATGCAAGGAGATTAGTATGCACCTAGTTTATATGCCTAAATTAGGTGACTTGAATCTGGGCCACAGTTTGTAAATACATTGCCAGCTCAGAGCATGAAACTTCCCCCCTCCCTTTATTGCCAGTGATGTCAAACATGGATGCAGTGATGTTGACAGATGAGAACTTTGGTCAACCTAGCTGATGTCCTTCAGAGGACGCCTTCAGAGGTGTCAGGTAACTCGCTGGCAGAAAATGCCTTTGCTTGGCATGTGCTAGACTTGCTGGAGAGGCTCTGCCAGCCCAGCTGTTACAGCAGATTCTCCACAATTCTCTGACTGTCCTTGGAATTTCTGTACCTGGTTTATGACCACAGTAGTGGCCCATACACGTCCTCATTGCCACTTTGCTCTGTGCCCCAGGCAGTGACTGGTCCTGTGGTATCTGTAAGCAAGTTGCTAATATATATGTGGTACGTGCTCACACACACACCTAACTAACCTTTGCAAAGCAATTGCGATAATATGTTGATGGTTTCCACATTTGCCAGTCAAACAGCTAATAAAAGCTGCAGTGTATTCTGTACTGCTGTCTCTTACCACATCAGTTAGAAGGGTGATTCCCAAACTCCATTACAAAAGTCCATGCCAGATGGTCTGTTCACGTAACATTAAACTGTAAAATCTGGATTGCCTCTGTGGTGCTTTCAGTTATAGTTTGGATGGTAAGAGTGCATGACGAAGAAGTAATTTGAGGCCAGAGTGGACCCAAATGTTTGGTAGCCTCTGAGTTAGAGGCTGACTTGTCGTGGCTGTAGTTTGTCTCCTACTCTAGTTTTTTGCTTTTTTTTTCTTTTGAACTTCTCTCTTCATTATGGAAGATTGCTTGCTGGTGACGTAGCTCAAAAAGCCCTGCACAGACTCTGTAAAAGGGGAAGGGGAAAGGTAGAATGCTGGAACTGTGAAAGTAATTTGCTTCTATATGAGCATGAAGCCATATTATTATTATTGTTTCACATGTCAGGCAAAACTATTTTTGTTATGTGCTACATCCCTTGATAGCTAATGTTTCCTTCCTCTGCTACTCTAAGGGAATTGTTAGAATCAATTCGATTTAGGTTGATATTTCTTCAGAAGATATTCCAGTTACTAAAAACAATAGATAGATGAATGCACAGATAAAAAACTGTTTAGATGCATGGCCATTCCAGATGAAGCAAGTGTAGATTGTCTCAATACGGTGGTAGAGTGAAGTTCGAAGCTGTTGCACTGCATGCTTGTTCTAGCTGGACTACCACTAGTGAGACTGGCATGAAGACTCCAGTATAAATTTAGAAGTAAAATCTCACGTCTACTTATTCTTCTATGTAGTGTCTCTTCTTGCAGTCAAAACAGAACCCATGAACAGCAGTGAAACAGCAACAACAACTGGAGATGGATCGCTTGACACTTTTACTGGGTCAGGTAAAGCCATAATAAGATCACATATTGCTAGATGCACATTAATGTAGCATTTAATAACCTTCATTAATGAACATTTCACTGCATGGAAACAATCTCTAAAAAACTACAACAAAGTAACATTTTCAAACCAAACAATAACAACGATAGCTTTTTCATTTTTGTAAATGAAAATCTACAATTTTCCTGAGCTATGATCTTAAAGAAGCTTTAATGATGCCTGAGACAATGACTATATGCAGAAATCTTCTAGCAATAATGTTATCATTGTACTGTAGATTTTTCTCAGTGTTAGTGTTATATGATCTGTGGGGGAAAAAATGGACTGTATTTGTAACAGCCATTCTAATTTGCAAAATTTAAAATTTCAAGGGTTATATTTCAGTGCTAATATTTTTATTCCTATGAGCAGTATGTTAGTTTAAACACTGACCAGATTGCTATAAGCTAATTTCTTTCCAAGAAAATTAAGTCTATATTTTATTTTGAATAATCCTAAGTTTTGGTTACTTCTTTAAAAATTCAAACAAACAGCAATTTTTAAGTAGCTTCATATAAATTATTAAAAGGTGATGAACTGTAGAAAAGTACAGATAATCTGCCTTCTAATCATTAAGATGAATAATATTAAGAAAGAGAGGGCAGAGAATAAACTTTGCATCTGAAAATACCAGTTCAGTGATGCCCTGACTGACACATCACTAGAATCGAAACTCCACACTGATACTACTATTACTTTGGTAGATTTAGATATTCAAGCTGTATTTAAAAAATTTTGGAAATCAGAATGTTGCTGTGTAATGAAAACGTTTTAAAAATTGAGTTTATGTTTCTGGAGTTATTTCTTAGGCATCAGTAAATGCAGCTATACTCCAAAGCTGGTTATACAGAAAAGTATTTATAACAAATTTAGTCCCGGAAGAAAAGGTCTTTTGTGAGATGTAAAGCAAGTGTATACTATTTCTGATTAGAAAAAATGAAAACATTGTCCTAATTATGATTATACTGAAAGGAACCTCATTGACTTAAAGTCTAACACGTTCCATAAAAAAATTAATAGTCTTGGCTAAAAATTAGCTTTTCTTTTTTACTCTGTTGTTACTCTATCCCAAAATTGTATTAGTAATGATTACACATTATAAAATGTCCAACCATATGTACGATTTTGTCATTGTTGGTGAAATTTTATCAGGTTCCGGCATAGATTAAAGACATCTGAGTTGGATTCCATGTGTAAAACATGGCTAAGGCCACGTTTTCATGAAGGGGCGCCAAAAATTGCAGCCTCCAGTTCAGGTTTAGGTAGCTAAGTAACAGCTTGATTTCCCCAGGTGCCACTCACCTGCTGACTTCAAAAGAAATGTTGAGATCTCTACACTTGGAGATTTGCAAACAATCGTTATCTCTGAAAAAAGGCAGGAATTTGAGCCTTACACTGTAATTTTTGTTTGTTAGCCACCTGCATACTCAAAAGAAATATGAACCTGATTCTCAGTTTAGGCCACAAACTCAGGTGTTAAATGAGTGTGGACATTCACAGGGGGAAATCAATAGTCTGTCTGTCTGGGTGATGTGCAGTCTTCATCATCAGAGCAAGACACAGAGCTGCCTTGATAACACACTGAGCCTTTCATAAAGAGTAAATCCATTACTTTCACACTTGCCTTTTACTGGTAGTTGCAAATTGGACAATTTGTTTGGCTCAGTTTTGGGGAAGAAGTGCTAAAGAACACCACAAACTCACCAAAAAAATATTTCTCTGACTTTTTATCCTAACTGGTTGTTTGGGAAGTTTAATGGGTTGCCAAAGACAATAAATACTGACTAGCAGAAAGATGTCATTTCAGACAAACCAGCTGCAATTGAAAATAATGCATAACAAAGCCCGAGACTGAACAGTTTGTTTTTTTCCTAATAATCAGTTACATACGTGTGTTATTCCCAACTGTGGCAAGGTGGTAATGCCAGTACTTTCCTGCAGCTTTCAGAGTACCTGTGAGCTCATTTAATGAGGATGCCTAGATGTAGAGACCACTAGCAGGGATATCACCTACTCTGTCTTATACAAGCATAGGTCAGGACTCAAGCATCCTTTGTTGAGTAGGGAAGGATTTAGGTATGTCATGAAATTAGACATGGGTGAAAAGAGAAATCCTTGTGCTGGGACCCATTTGAGAGTCTGCCATACAGAAATCCTCTCCTTTAGATATTCTACCCATTAAAATTGATTTCCATGCTCCAAGGGCAATTAAAACCTGTGACATGTTCTGGAGCTGGGCAGAATGAATGAGCCCTGTGGGCTGTAAAGTAGCCAGCACTGTCCCTAATGACCAGCTGTAACACAGAAAGCGATGGTGTGAGGTATAGGGCAGGAGAGACAGATTAGGCTTCACAACTAACTGTGATGAACCCCAATTTCTGATTGAAAAATATAGCACATAGATGTCTTGAATTTAGAGTGACAGTTGCCACAGTGGCCTTACCTAGGCCGGTGGGCAAGCTCCTGCTCAGGACTGCAGCTCATGTTGCAGCTCATGCTCAGGGCTTTGGTTCCTCCATCCTGCAGAGCTGTCCCTGGGAGAAACTGTGCACCTTAGCAAGGGTGAGCCAGGTGGAGAGTCACATTGTGTACCACTTGTCCTCCTCCTATTTCTTCAGAGAATTACAGTTGGTAATTTATATCAGGATATTTTATTTGAATCTTTGTGGTCCTGCAGCGTACTGCCATTGGGGTGGTATTCACAGGTTGTGGAGAGCTGAATAGCCTTGAACTTAGCATTTTCATACTCTGTGAATCTGCTGCATCTGCTGTACTGTGAGTGCATGCAGTCTTGTGTTTGTGTTGCTTACAGTACTGGATTAATTTGAGAACTGTTTATCATTTTAATGGATCAGAGAGAGAGACCTTCAAAGTTCTTATCATCCTTTTTTTCTTAGTATTTGTAACACACAAAAAGGATATAGAAAACAATTTCTGACAGCTGTAAAGGTAAAGTTAGGAAACACCACTGCTGTATAACCCATGTTTGGTCCCCTTGTGTGTTGACATTGTGATTTGTTACTTAAATGAGACCCTTTTAACCTAACCTCTTTGCACAGAATTTTCCAGATGCGTAATGAAAAAATACAAAATTCCAGCCTGTGTTAATATGCTGAACCCAACACATGCTATCAGGGCATTTATGGCAATCTAAATTCTTCACAGCCACCTTGACCAGTTGAGCTAACAGGGTGACTGGTATGAGCTGTTGGTCAGCTTCTGCTTCATGTCCCCCTCTGTGAATTGTTAATGGGGACTGGAATATGCCCTCAGCGCCATAGTGAGGCCTTACTCCTGCCCTGAAGAGCATTCCTCTGGTACATTCAAGTAGTGAAGCCTTAGAAATATTGCAGTTTTTCAGAAAAGAAACAGTTTTGATTCTCTTTTTAATATAAGCAATATAAACCAGTGTTCATATAAATGGCTATATAAACCCATTCATATAAATGGCTATATAAAGTGGTGCAGTTGTAAAAACCATAACAACCTGCCTCCACCATCTCCTCCATTGCCAACAGTCCTCAGAAGTAGTGTTAGGAGGCTATCGAGCAGTGAAGGTTGTTTAAGTTTGATAACCCTTAGAATTACCAATCTGATTATGAGATACAGGCTTAGTCAGTCATGATGTTCTCTTATGGTAGGTCTTACACCTTGTGTTTCTTAAACATAGAATCATAGAATCACAATGGTTGGAAAGGACCTCCAGGATCATCAAGTGCAACCTTTATCCCAACATCTCCCTAACCACTAGACCATGGCCTCAAGTGCTTCATCAACCCATTTTTTAAACACCTCCAGGGACAGTGACTCCACCACCTCCCGGGGCAGCCTGTTCCAGTGCCTAACCACCCTCTCAGTAAAGAACTTCTTCCTAGTATCCAACCTAAACTTCCCTTGATGCAACTTGAGGCCATTTCCTCTCGCCCTATCATTAGCAGTTTGGGAGAAGAGACCAACACCAGCCTCACTACAGCCTCCTTTTAGGTAGCTCTAGAGAGCAATACGTTCTCGCAAATCAGTGGGACAAGCTACCAGAGAAAGACTGAAAGGAGCAGAGTTTTTTGTTTTGAAAGGTACACAATTTACTTTGGGGGCACTTCCCTCTTTATTTCTCTCTTCCCTGCAGCTGGTTGTATTATCAGTGAGACTGAAAAAAAATCCCGGGAAATTTAAAACCAGACACATTCCACAAGTGTTTTATTTTCTTCTCTGAATTTATGAAATAAGGTATATGCAGAAATAATATAAAAGCAGGCAAGACAGTTTTTGCTGAAAAACATTAGATATTGATAGCTCAAGTGATTTAAATTAAGTCAATCATTTTTTTGTAGTTTACATCAGGTATGGTGGAATGGTAAATCTGCTTTAACTAAACTGATTAATAAAGTGAGCTGTCATCGAGCAAATGATCAGACAAAAAGTGGAGAAGTACAGGCAAAAAAGATCTGATAAGCTGATAATGGATCACAAAAGTTCCTTACCCTGAGAATCACCAAGGTCACTCTGTTAGCTATTGCTTGTCTTTAGAAAGGTCATAGGGATACAACAGGGAACAGAATTATTCCTCAGGCTTTAAATAGCTGAGAGCATCCTTTAGAGTTCTATGAACTGATTATGTTGATATATACAGCTATAGGTTCATCTAACTCTGGGAACAGCTGTATGCACACCTGGTGGGTCACTTTTATGGATTCATGAGTGGATCCACTCACATGGATTGTGCTTAAACCATGGAAAGACATTCTCAAAAAAAAATATATCCACACAAAATTAAATTCAGCAGACTTCCATCAGAGGCAAACCCTCAATATCTTTTCAGTCAGCAACTCCTTTATGAAATCTGGTGGCACATGTTCCAAAAATTATTATCTAGTTCTTCTTTATTTTCAAGCCATGCTCAACTGCACATGTAAAAAAGAAGCTAATTATTTTTCTTCTACTGCATTTTCCTTTTAAGTACTATGCATTCTAAACGCATTTAAACTAGCTTTAAAAATATGAAGTTCTGCATGTGTTCAGAGCAATAGATCTCAAAGACACTAATTAGGCCTGGATGTAGAGGTACATCATGTTTCATAAAATAGTTAGGAACCTAAACCTATTTGTCACTTACATAATTCTGAAAGTTCATTTCTACTACCATTACGAACAACTCAGGAAGAGAGTACACTTTGAAGTACAACTATGATTGATTAGACTGAAGAAATTCCAGTGCTTCGTTGTGTATTGCTTTAATCTTTTGAAAAGTGAATGAACAGCAGATGGCCTAATAAAGACACTCTGTATGTTTGCCCAGTATGGATTTGCTCTGAAGAGATTGGTTCAACACTTTAGAGTACATATATTTGGAATACATCTGTCTTAGTCAAGACAGATGGCTAAAGGAAAGAGAAACTTCCAAACACTTGGAATTAACCCAGTGTGAGCACTGCTTCTGAATGAAATTTTAATTGGATATGACTATTGTTCTGTTAGCTTTCTTGGAAGAATGCAGCTGCGAATAGTATAGACATCCACAGTTTTGATGGCTACTGCATGGCTACTGCACAGGACTGTTTGTACTTATTTTTGAAATAAAAATAGTGTTGTTAGTGGCTATGTTCTAGTTGACCTATTAATAAGGAATGGTATTTGTTTTCTAGTAGTCAGTCTGGTGTCTTCCATCACCTAAGATGACTAAAATTAATCACACCCTTATAAAATGCAGTTTTCCTACCCAGTATTGCTTCTTAATGGGAGACTTTAAAAGTTTGTGTATGTTATTTCAATCCCATGCAGTACCGTATGTTAAACCACAAGACTCTTTTAGCTACCAATTTTAATACAACTTGCAAATTTGAAAGAGCTATGGTGTGTGGATCAGATTATGTATGAAATTGTCTCTGTCAGTCAAACTGAAAAAGCATGACATACCCATACCAACTAGAGAGTTCTGTACAACGATGGCTGATTTGGGAGTTTTTTAAATTTTGTGTTAAGATGTTGCTGTTCAGGTGACATCTACTGTGTTGAAAAACTATCCATTTCAATAAGCTTCTTTAAGCAACATTAATGCTAATGTTGCTGCATTACTATTCAGATTGTTTGGCTGTATTGATTTCATGACGTTTCTAACTGCTCTACTCTTGTTTTCTTTTTTGCAGTAATAACAAGTAGTGGCTACAGCCCAAGATCTGCACACCAGTACTCTCCGCAGATATATCCCTCCAAGTTAGTGTCTGCACCTCTTCTAGTCCTTTATAGGGAATTGACCTTGGCTGTAGGCAGTTCAGTGGCTTGTTGCAAACAAGGGTTCATCAACAGAAGAAACAGAGAAAGAAAAATACTTAAGCCTCAGTGCTGACTCCATTATAGCTCTCTCTCCAACTTTTTTTTCCTCACATGGCTGCAGAGTATGATCTTGCTCTGTGCAGTTCAGTATTGCTGCTCAAGAAATAGCCTTGAATATCTGCACACAGCAGAAGAAAAAAATCGGACTATGGCTTTCTCAGACATCAGCATCTTAACAGTGCTGGCAATGTATGCAGACATATTTTGAAGAAGACAGTTTCTATTTAGAAATCATAATTGCATGTGCAGGATGTGTACCGAGGGGTAGCCCTGTCACAGACCCTCCCAGTGCCAGTGTTGCCAAACACTTCCAAAGATTCCACAGTCATGAACCATGCTTTCCTCCTCCGGTATCATAAGATTTAAAAATCAAATAAATTGTATTAGCTTTTGATCTTTTTTTTTTTTTTAAAAAAAATATTTTTAAGCCAACGGGCCTTGTTAGGAATAGAAAAATTCTTTCACTTTTTTTTGTTTGTAAGGAAAATAGACTCTGGGGCAATCACATGAATCCAGGAGTGGGAACTTTAGGAAAAAGCACTGGAGATGTTATGTGGAACTGCCGCAGTTGGCAGGCTATTAGTTTGCATGTCCTATTATCAGTGTTGTGCACAAGGGTGCTTGATGCCAGTATGCCACCTATTTGTTTCCATATATTTGATAAAACTGCCTCTGAGACTTTGATATAGAGAAACTGTTGAAACTGTAGCTGCTTATGCTCTCTCAAGTTTGTTTAACAAATTTGCATTCATATCATGATAGCCAATATTTATTGATACAGAAAGTAGTCCCTGAACTAAGAACAGTCCACCTTATTCCACTTAAAACAGGTTTTGGCAAACTATATCTGATACTGTTGGCCAAATACATTACGAGGTTTAATAGAATTTTTAATCTACTGTAATAATTTATTGGCATCTAAATTAATGAGTAATCCTTTTCTGATAGTAACTGCTGCCAACTGTACTGAACTAATTAGAAAGAAAAAAAAAAAATTAAAAATTAGAATCTGAAGTTTAGTCATGCTTTTTAATGGTCAGGTTTCAGTTAGCATAATTCTGCAGAGTGTGTTTATTCAACTTTTGGTCCATAAAGTCTTATTTGACTTACAAAACAATCCAAGACAAATGTTTCTCTGTATGTTTTTGCAGCTCTGGAGGGCAAAAATTTTAAACTTAATTTTATTCAATCTTTCTATAAACCCCCAGTATTTATAAATAAAAGACCATTTTTATTTCCAGTCTATTTTCCTAGCCCATATTTGCCAAATGTTTAAAGCCCATCTGGTTACCAAAGTATTGCCATTGATATTTTTCAAGCTGCTCTCAATGGGCTTGATCCATCTTCCGTTGAAGCCAGAGGCTGGATGTCTGTTGAAGCAGAACTGTACACAGAGGACATAATGTAGTAGCTTTAATGTTCACCTCTGTATTTCCTTTGTTCTTCTAGTCCAAGTTTCCCTCCACTGAATTAAAAAAACACGAGGGATTTTCTAATTTAAGCAGACTGATCTTGGCTCAAAGGGGTCAAATCCATATAAAGCCGTATAGTGATGATGGCACAGTCCACCTAGAGCTGGACAGAGTAGATTGTGAATTAAATTGTAGTGATGGGACAGCACAAAATATTCACTGTGCCCTGGGGAATGTGAGCCAGAGTGGTTTTCAGCTTATTTCAGTGGAGGATGGACTAAATCCCAGAAGAGGAACAGTTGGCAGAATAATGAACCGCCTTTGGACATCTTTAAACCTTTTTCTTTACTTTATTGCTTGAATCAACATATAAAGTATTTGTTGCCACAGTAATGCTATTTTTCCTGATATTTAGGCCCTATCCACACATTCTTTCTACACCAGCAGCTCAAACAATGTCTGCCTATGCCGGACAGACCCAGTATTCAGGAATGCAGCAACCAGCGGTCTATACAGCCTACTCACAGACAGGACAACCGTACAGCTTACCCACTTACGGTATTTGACCTCTTTTTACTTCACCTTACGTAGAAGTAAGAGCAATGCTGATGTGAATGTTTTTTTGATTTATTTTTTTAAATGTTATTTTCCCAACTGTAAGAAAATATTTTAAAGAATCAGTTGAAAATTAATTTCTTATACAGATTTGGGTGTAATGTTGCCAGGCATCAAGACGGAAAGTGGGCTCTCACAGACCCAATCACCGCTGCAGAGCGGGTGCCTCAGTTACAGCCCAGGGTTTTCCGCCCCACAGCCAGGCCAAACACCCTACTCTTATCAGATGCCAGGTGAGTAGCCACCGCCATCAGGGCTCATCCCACCCCACTGCTGTTGACAGCCCCCTCTTATGATACTTTTGCCATTCTTTTTTTTTAACTCCAGCAAAGGCGCTTATCATTGGCAGATACTATTACCTCTAAAATTTAAAGTATTTTTTTCCACTGCTGATACACATATATGTATGTGTTCATTCTTTTCATCTGTTAATTTAGATCTGGTCATGCCATGCAGTCCCTATTTGCACCTTCATTTTTTTATGGAGTGAAATCACATGGCAGGACTGGAAGCATTTGTTGTATTAATTAGTGTACACAAGTTACTTTTCTTTGTTTCCATGTGTCTGAGTATGGCATCACTTGATATTTGTTTCTCTTTGGATTAACATAATTTGTTATAATTTCTCCTTAATTCATGTTTATTCTTTCATTTATTATTCATTTATTAATTCACTTATTACCCTTTGATCATTGATAATCTGTTTTAATTGGACATTTTTTAAGCTTCTTATACATTGGTTAGTCTTTTAAATATTACAATGTGAATCATCTGACTTATGTTGAAAACAAGGAGATGCCTCATTTCAGATTGATTAAAAACACCTGGATCATTAAAATATTCCTTTACAAGTTATTTGTGTCATATATGAATGTACGCTGAAGTGTTAGAACTTAGAAATGAAGGCAAAAGAAAAAAGCAATATTTGAGGAGAGGTGAGACACTGCAATGAACTGAAAAACGCTTTCTTGATCAGTGTAATGACTTACTGCCAATACCTTCCTTGCATGGTGTGAAGTGGAATGTATGACTCTGTGTATGGAAGTAGCTTTTCATTTATTTTAAAGTTTCATTACAATGTTTTATTGTTTAAACAGAAAATAAAAGTTATTTGCTCTTCTGATTCATCTGTATCTTAACATTGCATTTAGAATTTGTTTTGAAGCAAGTTCTCACAGTTAATTGTATTTTTTAATTTAGGTTCTAGTTTTACACCATCATCCACTATTTATGCAAACAATTCTGTTTCAAATTCTACAAACTTCAGTAGTTCCCAACAGGTATGAATATTGATATTTTTGTTCGTCAATTAAAAGAAGACTTGTATAACTCCAATGATAGCATGTTATTTTAATTTAGATCTGTTATGTTGAATTAGATTCACTGTAGTTCAATGCTGTTTTTTGTGGAAAGTGATCAAAATCCCAGTGGAAGCCTAGTTGTATCTTTTGGCACTTAAATACTTCAGAAACCTCCCCACAGTCTTTCAGTAAATATCCTTAAATTAAAAAAAATCTAAACTAAACCCCTAAAGCTCTTGCAAAAGTCATATGATTGCACACTTAGAAATACTTAATGAAAAAATCACTTAATTAAGTACTCTGCTGCATTTGCTCTTTCAGGATTATCCATCATACACAGCTTTTGGCCAAAATCAATATGCACAGTATTACTCAGCATCAACATATGGTGCATATATGACCTCAAACAACACGGCTGATGGCACTTCATCATCATCATCAACCTACCAGTTACAGGACTCGCTCCCTGGCCTGACTAGTCAACCAGGTACAGATCTACATTCAGGTGAAAACAATTTTTGTATTTTATTCTGTACGTATAAAGACAAGATTTCCATATCCACCATGTTTGAATATTGACATTTTAAGCTCATGCCTTTCAGAAAACGTTATCATGCAAACCGGCCAAAAAAAAGCTTTTTTCTTTGTTTGTTTAGTTAGGAAACCTGTCTAGTTTGTTTGTTAGTTAAATAAAGCCCTTTGCAGACTGAGATGGTGGTCTGTGGTAGGAGAAGGCCTGAAAAAAGTTACAACAGTCTGGTAGGGATCTGTTAGTACTGAAAATAACCATACAGTAACAAACCTTTAGTAAGTTTTAGTAAATTAAAATTCACTGAGCTCTCCTGTTATGGACAGTGGAACATTCCTGTATCCACCTACATGTTCTGAAGTATTGCTGTAAAGAATTTAAAAGAAGATACTTTTGTTTATTTAATTGTGTCCCAGTCATGCTAGCAAGAGTACACGGGCTATATTCAAATGTATCCAAGCCATGCTTGCTAATTCACAAATTTAGGTAACTAAGAATAAAGCAGTCATTTATAAACACAAATCTCTTTTTAAAAATAGCACTGAAGTAGTTGAGGTTGCAAAAAGAACGTTCTCGGGAGAACTGGGAGACCCCCTTTGCCTGCCCGACTCTGCCCCCTTGTGCACATCCACTACAGCACAGCACTTGTCACACATCTGTGTCCCCAGGGCACCACTGCTGAGTAATAGCAGCTCTTCATTTTTTCTCATTATCATTGTAACCCAGTTCACAGTATTTTGCGTGTTTCATCCTACGTGTTGTGAAAACAAAAATGTTAATGTGGATTTCTTTCTTTTTTTTTCCATGCTAAATTTCTAAGTTTCTGAACTTCTCACCAATTTATTTTTCCCCATTTAATATAAATGGAACTAAAGTAAAGTTTAAATTATGCATTTGAAATTAGGCACAATATAGTGCAGAGCTGTGAAGATCTTGGTGGGCTGGTTTAGGAATTCACAGCCACAGTCAGATGAGTGTGGGTATCCTTACTGTGTGAACAGAGACTACTTTTTCATGCTCACTTTTCTGTATTGTTTCTATTATATAGGAAGTTCTTAAAGATCTAGCTCAGTATTAGGTCATATATTCATAACCTACCTAGCCTACTAAGGCTGTGCGTAGCATCTCTGGGAGAGGAGAAGAGTGCTCTTAGAGCAGTCTTTTCCAGGGACACTGGCTTCACTCGTGCAGCATAGGCAGTGTCTACCTTACCCACATTTTCTGAAAAAATTAGCAAACTGGGTTTTGGATTAGGCTCTGAATAGGGGGGAATGTGCATTAATCATAAAATCAGTTCATTGCATCAGTCTTCCTAATTCTCATCCTGGCAACTGCAACATCTCACTGAAAAATATAGTAGAAAAAATAATGTATTGTAATAATGAATTTGTAGAAAGAAAGGGTAATACTGTGTAGAAAAGTATAAGCAAGACCTCATACTTCATATAAGATGCTTAAATTTACTAAAAATATTGGAATTTTAATGGCACGAGTTGAAATTTTTCCTTGCAAGCTATTTTCCTCAGGCTGAGTTTTAAAGTTAGTATGTGTGTGTGCACATGTGCGCTTGCACGTGTGTGTGGTATGGTAGGGTAAGGTATGGTATGGAAGGGATATGGGGAGCTATATGTTCCTATGTTTTTTGATGAAAGTGTAAAATGTTATTCAGTAGTCTCAGAATGCAAATTTAGGAAGAAAAACCTGAAAAGTAAATTGAAATCAAGTGACATTTCAGCAGTTGCAGGACATCCATCACAGACACAAATCATACGGTAAATATTTTTAAAAGAGTGTGAAGTATACTCACAGATGATGTTTTGATAATTGTGTATGTCCTGTGTACTTTTCCTTGTTCCTTTGTTATTCCTCCAAAATCATATTTGAGAAACTGAGAGAGTTTCCCATGTTGTCTCTCCCATCTGTATCTGTGTTTCCTAGAAATTCTGTATAAATTTAACATGTATTACAAACTCTCGTAGTATTGAATAGCATTGACAAAGAAAAAGAATCTTACATAGCTTGAACAGGTTGAAAAAATGTCAAAGGCTTCACATCTGTGAAGCAGTAAGGATTTTTCCTATTTATGGATTGTTTAAGCATATAAACTTGTTTTCCTGCTAAGTAGGTTGTGCATCTGAACTTACAAATCTGCCCACGTACTCCTTATTTCTGTGAAGCATTGCACTGATCATGCGACACTCTGCTGAGAGTGCAACACCCACTTTGAGAATACATGACATGCCTGTGCCCTTCTGTGTCACTGTAAAAATAAATTTCCATCAGTGAGGTGCAGTGTCTGAGATCACTTCAGATACAGTAGATCATACTGCACAGCTTCTCACTTGCTGTCTAACAGGGCTTTATTGCTTGGTCCATAAGACTTACTCCAACTAAAACCTAAGATTAAATACAGCAAGGCACTTTTCTGCATCTCTGGTAGCTATTCAAATAACTAATCAAAGCCTCTAGTACTCTCCACACATACAGGATTTCTTGTTTTCATAATAAAGCCCCATCAGATCAAGAGTTAATATCAGTTATGATATTATTTATCAAGATAAGATGAAAATGGAAATAAACTTTACTCTTTTTTGCTACTCATAACAAGCAATAACACATTACAAGCCAGGAAAAAAAAAAGGGGTTTGTAATGTTGAAGCCATCTTCTGACTGCTCTGTCTGGTAAGAATATGTAACAATAGGCAATTCATAAAGTGACTATGAAGGGCCTCAGCAGTTCATCTATCCCACACCTGTGTAAGGCTCAGCTTCTTAACCTTCCCATGGACTTTTCTTTTTATTGTGCCTGCCCTACATTAAGATTTTTCAAAATGCACTCATTACCATAGAGTATCTGTGAGACAGATAGGTATCTCCAAGGAGATAAGTCAGATGAATTCTGAGATAAGGTCTCAGGAGATGAGTACATTTGAGTACATTTGATGAGTACATTTAATCTAGAGCAGATAAAATTCTAGCAGAGTAAACAGACATGAGTAAAAGCTTCATGTTTAAGCATCTCATTTTCATATGTCCAGAGCTAGCTGAGGTGAGTCACTCATAGGATATTAGCTCCAATTCAGTTTCTGGGATGCAGCAGAGCTTGGTCTCTCTTAATTTGGTACCCACAATGAAGTCACTCGTTGCAGCTTCTCCAGGAGATGACATTAGGTCTTTATGTGCTCACAGCACTTTTTTCCCGCTTAAGTGGCACAACTGTGTTTTAACAGGGGTGAGGGGATGTTCATATCAAACTGCAGGTGGGAAAGAATGTTCTGGATATGAAAGACCACCTCCATTTGCAACAGTGGCGCTGTAACTCCCTGTCCTCTAACTGGAGCTGCTGCAAGGGCTCCACGGCATGGAAGGCTTCATGCTGCATATGAACCAGTGTATGAACATCTGTGATAAAGAGGTCGTTCCATGTTCTGGGTTTAACATTTTCCTCTTGCTTTACGGAATCTCTGATGCTGCAGTTGCAGTGGGAGGAGGCTATGAAATATATTTATTAGGCAAGTGCTGAATATTGGAAAAGCTCAAAAAATTTCAAACATTGCAATAACAATTTCTAATATGAGCTGCAGTAGGAATTCTTCATGAGGGTAATGTTTTCAGTAGAATTTCTCACATTCTTTTATGATACACAGATGATTTTTTAATAACTTTTCCTTTTATCAGCATTGACCTAATTTCTAAACCAAATGAAAGATAAGAAAATGCAGTTGCTCCTTTAGCATGCTGTTGGTAAAAAGCAAATCAAGCAATTAATCCTACAGTTCTTCAAAAAAACAGGCACTACTGACTTCTGCAGTTCTAAAATAGATGCATACCTTGCGTTCAAGTAAGAGACAGCTGCTCACTCTGATTTAGAGATTAGCGTAATGAAATAAAGTTGGCTTTAAATACCTAGAACTTACAAGGTATAGTGATTAGTTACAGTACTGATTAATGGATAATTGTGCAATCATGTACAGCATTGACCCAAGCAGAAGCCTGGGGCAACTGGTAATTGCTAATGCTGAATGAAAATTGAAGTTATTTACTTCAGTTGTTGGTTATTTTCAGAGAAGATTTAGAACAGCATTTTTTTATATATTTTATTTTTAGTAGATTAGAGTAAACACAGTCATTGAGAACAGATGTTTTAATACATTACTGTAGAAATGAGTCTTGATTTTGTTGTAAAATGTTGAAATGTTATAAATATGAAGAGTTTTGTGGTAAGAATGTAAACATTCATCTTCACTTATTTAATTTTTGCTTTTTCATTTCTGGAGTTTTGTTTTGGGATAGTTTTTTCACTGTCAGAAAAACCTAGGAAATTATATTTTCATACAGAACTCTTGTACACTCAGAACTTCTTTTGAAGCCAGTGTAGTTTTTTGCTGCACAAGAATTCTGGTTATGAGGCATCTTTTTGTACATTTATACATTCACCAAAGTACATTTTGCTGTTCTTCTTATGGGGAAAGAGCTAAGATAATGTGACCTTATTGATCTCTCCACTGCCTGCAGTGTCCTTACTGACATCAACACCATGCTGGGAATAGAAATGATTAGTCAACAAGAACTCTCTCTGTTCTGTAGGGACAAAATGAAAACAGCATGGGAACATTATTCATTAGATATTATTGCTGTTCAATTTTCCTGTTATATCTTGGCAAATAAAGAGTTTTAGCTGAAAGATAATATACTATAGAATGCATATTATATACATATATCCAAATTAGGACTGACCTACCTAAAATGATGCTTGGAATAAATTCTCAAATTGCAGTTCTGAAATCTGCAGTTCTCTTCTTAGCTGCTGCCTGAAAGTTTGGCTCTATTTTGCACAAGCAGAGAAGCATATTGGTTTTGCGACACTGAACTGGTCATCACCTAGTTTGATAAAGTAGTAGTAGTATCTTCTTCCAGGGAATAGCAGAATAATTTCAGTGCTTTTTGAGGAAGTGAGAGAGACAGATTTGATTTCCTCCTGTTTTATGGAGGATTCATCATCTTCCACTTGGGAGTACCAGGGATGTGGATTCTTAGTCATAAAAATATGTCTTTATACTTCATATATATCAGTCATTCAGTCAAATAAACCAGTGTGCCCTGGAGAAGGCAGTGGATATGTCCTTCTCCAGTTAAATCTCCTAACCAATAGGCTCAGGAACTAACTTTCTTCTTGTTCTCCCCTTTCCTTCAATCTTGAATTCTTTCCTCACGATGTCTAGAGCTCCCATTCAGGAATGTGACATTATGGGCTGAAGTCTTATTCTTCCAAGAAATACAACAGTATTTTTCCAGTCAGGACATATAAATATATCTTCCCAGTGTATTTATTTTAATAATCTTCTGTATGTGGTTCACTCTAAGGGACAAATAAATGATGCAAGAGATTAAGAATTTAACTATTGTGTTACATTATACACAGGCTCTTAATTGAGACTGCAGTCTATTTTTTCTTCTTAGAACCTGCTAGACTAGAATTGTTTTCTTCTTTGCTGTGGAGGGAGAATGAGGTGAATGACTCAGGGAAGATCACAGAAACATTCAATCATTCATGTTGGAAGGGACCTCTGTGGTTCTTTTGGTCCAACCTGCTCATGGATGAGCCAACTTAGATCATGTTGCTCAGGGCTGTGTCCAATTGAGTTTTGAGTAGCTCCAAGGGTGAGGAATGCGCAGCCTCTCTGGGCAGCTGTCCCAGGGCCTGAGCACTCTCACAGTGAAGGATTTTCATCTTGTATCTAACAGGAATATCCCTTGCTGTGATTTCTGTCTGTTGTTTCTTGTCCTTTCTCTATATACCTCAGTTATGAGTCACTCAGCCTTTCCTCCTATGTGCTCAGCCCCTTAACTGTCTTGGTAGCCCTCACCTGGACTAACTCCAGTTTGTCAGTATCTCTCTTGTATTTGGGGACCCAAAACTAGACATTTTTCCAGACATGGTCTTGCAAGTTCAGAACAGAGCCAAAAAATCACTCTTCTTGATCTGCTGGCCACTTTCTCTGTTTTCTGGTGGACTTTGGTGCCCTTAGTGATGCTCCTTTGTAAAAGCAAATAATGTTCAGATTCCAGCCAAAGTCAGATGCATCATAGATGATTCTTGGGAACTGTTTGCAGCAAGTGTTAATTCATTCTGTAGATGTGCCATCACGAGGACTTTTAACAAATATTACCAAAGTAACACATAATTACATGCAGCACAAGGACTTCCTTGAATCAAACTCTGTAGTGATGTCAGATCTAAGCTGCACCCTTTCCTTCTTTAATGGAGAAAAATCAAATCGTTAATAGGATAGATGGATAAGGAGGATTTATGTCATTTAGCCCTTGGGAACCTGGCCAAACTACATTTACTGCTAGCAGTACTGTGTTATGAATGAAAGGATGTTTTCTGTTCACTGCGCTGTGGCATAAAAGAGCTTCGTAAGGGGAAGTTTCACACCATCCTTTCTGCAGTCTGTCTGTCTTGCATAGCTACTGGTGTGTGATCACCTCTAAAGCCCTTTGTTACCAGCAGAGACGAAGCAGATTAAATAAATAAATCAGGGATAGGCCTGAGTGTTAAGAGCAACTATGCCATGCCAGATCAAAGGTGCTTCTAACACATCTCTCTGACAGCAGACAATAGCTGTCACTTAGAGAAAGATGATCAGAATACAACAAGTATGACTTCACCCTCTTTCTGGTGGTAACTGGAATATTGCATTTAATATTATGACTTTCCTCTGCCAATTTATGAGTAGAGTTAAGGTGAAAAAAACCAACTGAACTCTACTAAAAAGCAGGTGACATGGGAGGAGGAGATGAAGCAAGAAACGGACTGGCTCTTCTGGTGCATGGACATGTGCCAAAGGGTGTTCTGGTAAAAGTAACACAGGACTTGGAAATAAGTCTAGCTGAACTCCAAACATAGGAAATTAACTACTTTAACTAAAAGGAACTTAATGTTTTTAGAAGTCATTTGTGTGACTTTTAAAATACATAGTCCTTGGATCTATGAATATTTTATATGTGCTCATGTGTATTTTTATGTATGTCTACACATGTATATGTGTCATTTTAATCTTTCTCTTATTCTGCTGAGTTTTATAACATTTTCTTGGTAAGGTCAAAAGTGTATGTGGCATCTGCAGATTCCATCTACATAGGACAAACCATATTATCACTCATTTTATACAACTTTTTTAGGTGCTTCTTGTGGTTCAGTTTGCATACAGACATGTCTAGCTATGAGGGGAAAAAAAAGTTTATTATTTAAAAATCCAGCACTAATTTTTCTATGAATGGCTGACTTTACAGGAGAGTTTGACACAGTGCAGAGCCCCTCCACGCCAATCAAAGACCTTGATGAGAGAACATGTAGGAGTTCTGGGTCAAAGTCTCGGGGTAGAGGGCGGAAGAATAATCCATCACCCCCTCCGGACAGTGACTTGGAGGTATGCCTGTGGTAGTTGATGAATGATAATGTGGAGGTTTCTTCTGATGAAAAGTAAATTCTGAGAACTACAGCTGTGGAAATAGCTTAAGGCATTTTAGAAAAAAACATGGACTCAGTCTCACTAACTGAATGTAACAGATACTAGTTGCTGTTTTAACATACATGTACAATGAGGCATTACTGTTCTTTATGAAAAAGTAAATGTGATTCAGCCTTGCACTTTTTAGCTCTAAGATTGCGTGTCTTTCAGTTTCTCATGCGATAGAACCACAAAATGGTGAGACGTCTGTGTTCAAAATTATCACATTTTCTTTTAGTTTTTTAAATAGGAAATCTCAAGTATATTGCTCAGCTCAATTACATGGTTTTTTGAATGCAGTGTAAATCTGCAGGATCATCTGGCCATAGCCTTTCAAATACTTATGCATAGGTTTGTCCTTGTGCTTGTAAGTAATGTCAGTGGGTTTCAATGAGGCAGCTTACATCAGTGAAGTTACTGCTGTACTTAAGTATGTGCAAGATCAGTCCCTTAGTGAAGAAATATATCTGCCTAATATATGGGGTGATGATTTAAAACACAGGTGACCTCTTAGCAACAGAGTAATTATAGTCTTATTACTCCTGTGTTAGCAGTGCGCTGCCTTACAGTGACAGGAGGAGGAGGGAGCAGAGTGCCTGTGTGTGCGTGTGAAATCCTCTAGCTCTGGTATCAGTGTGTCCCCTGCTGCCACTAGACTGGCACAGGGAGTGAGCAGCCCTAGCCAGCCCCACTGCTGTGCCTTCACTGACCAGCTCTGGGTACAGCAAAAGACAGAACTGTTGCTGGGACTTGTCTGACTACACAGCCGCTCCTGGGGTGGCAGGGTAGGCTGCAGTGCTAGGCACTGAATGTGAATGCCTTTGCTTTTATACAGGAACTTATAAGTTTTTTGCTTTTCAAAAGATTTAACTTTTCCAAAGAAAAGACTCTAACTTTTTACATTTCAATTTTCCTGTTGCTTTTGTAGTTTGCCAGTGAAAGGTATCCCCTTATCAATATAATGAGTTTCTGTTTGGGTTTTTTTTTTTTGAGTTACAACAATCTATTTTATCCTACAATATTATTTAAATTCTCTATGACATTATATGTGGCATTTAGCACTTTTAACCAAGACTTAATTTTAGCTATGCAGGAGAAATAAATAAGAACCTTGAATCACTAAGACTTGCAGAAAAGTATCTGAGACTACTATTTATCCTTAAGTTAACCCCCATCATGTTTCTGAAATCTATGTTTTGCAGCTTTTTTGAGAAGCCTTTTAAGAGACAAATAAGAAATGGTCGGAGAGTTCAAAAGTTACTCTCCTTCTGACTTTTTACAATGCACGATACACTGTTTTTGCTGATTTTCGGAGAAAACCTGTTTGGTTAAATGATCAGTTAAGCTTTAGGACTGAGTTGACTTTTAGCCCCCCCAAGTGAGATGGTGGTGGGACTTTGATGTTACTTGTTTACTAATACTGTCCCTACTTCTTTTTTTAGCGTGTATTTGTTTGGGATTTGGATGAAACAATCATCGTTTTTCATTCACTGCTCACAGGATCTTACGCACAGAAGTATGGCAAGGTATGTGAGCCATGAATTCCATGTCAATTCACTGTATCAGAGCTATCTGGTCTGCACATGTAGATTTTTTTTTCACCTTCTGTGTTCATCATGGCTTGGGTGAAGGTAAAGTGTACAATAAACCCCATTTTCAAGGGGTTAATGTGAAAAAGTCAACGAGAGAAACAAGACATGGACCCTAAACACAATATATGAGGCAGGGCTGAAGCAGATGCTGCAAATGACAGGAGAGTTTATAGAGGAACAAGGATGAGGTTCTTGAGGTAAGCTGGAAGAGACATTGCAGGGAGATAAAAGAGGTAATGGGCAAATGGAAATAACTATTTGGATGTGTAGAGGAAAAAATAAGAAATAAACTGGAGCGATGGGAGAATTTACAGGGAAATTGATGAATCAGAATGAGCAAGTAAGAGACAGACCTGCTTCAACACAAGCTGCAGATGTTATTCTTTGACTCCCCAGCTTTTCCATTGCATCTTTGGTTCCCTTGGCTGGCTCTGGGATGAGTAATTCTGGGGAGTGAATCCCTTTCCCAGGCAGATGGTTGTACTCATCCTCTCCCCTCTGATGAGATCCAAACTGGGTTCAGGTCACAGAGCAATGGGCAGGAGAGCAGGAGAAAGAGTGAGGGAGGCAGAGCGAGGCAGTTGCAGCCTACAGGAGCAGGAGCTTCCCTGCTGAGTCATCAGCGAGCCCCCTGGGATGGCAGAGGGAGCCCCAGGAATGGTGCTCAGGCAAGGGGAGAAGGGACTGGTGGGAAGACCAGTGCGTAGCAGCAGGAACAGACCACTGGGAGGGGTAGAACTAAAGTCCTGGATAAAAGAAAAAATTAGGGCAAACGTAGGGAAGGGAAGAAAATGGACAGGGACAATGTTGGTATGTACATACGTGGATGTAGATTTTCTAGGTGGTGTGCCATTCAAGTGTAGTTAATACAAATTAATACTAATTTCTTTTTAAGAATATAACCATGTCCATACTATGACAGACAAAGGGCTTGTTTAACGTAAGTTTTCTGCCTCTTTATTCCAGCCAGAATCAGATGCTCAAGAAAAGGATGTGAGAAACAGTACATTAGAGAAATGCTTTCCACACACGCCTCCCCAGCCAGTGAGTTAGAAAAGTCCAAAGCCAGACCTATGGGTTATAACCACAGATGGGCCAGTCCTCTGGTGTTTGAGACAGCTGTTTGTGGTTGTTTAAAGAGAAAGCTAATAGGAAAACTCACAGGCCCAGACAAAAATCTGAATTTTTGGAATGCTAAGATAAGGCTAGTTATTCATGTCTTGTGAAAAACAGCCTTGCTTGTTTTGCAGCTTCACAGTGCCAAATCATGCACATTTCAGTAATTTATCAAAAACTCCTCTTTTCAAAAACTTTTTCAAACACTCTAACAACAGTGACTTTGTCAAAACGATGTCTAATTTACAGTTATCAAGAGAGAAACCTATCTGAACATGAACTTTTATATAACTTATGAGTGTAGCCCATAGACTGCCCCAGAACTTGCTCAATTGCCCCAATGATGTAGTCATTCCTTTCATAATTTTTTTGATTGTGCCCTTAGGATGTTTACATCTCATGCATCCTCTCACATAATATATGCGTGAAGTCTAAGTCAGCTTTAATACAAAGTTTTAAAAATCAGAGGACATTTTGTAGCTCACAAACATCTATGTAGCTTTGAAAACTATTTTAGAGATAGCAACAGAAACATAATTCCTCTTGGTTTCTCACTTTGTTATGAGTAGATATATTTGAAAAAATTCCAGTACCACTGTTCTTTAAGAGCACATCTTATAAATAATAAAAACTACATTAAACATCGGTTAGGTTTCAGGGAAACTGTGCTGCCTCCCAGCAGTAAGAGTACCTCTTGTTGTTCAGCTCATTTGCTCATCTGCTTCATACTTCATAAAACTAGTACGTTTCTATTTTTAATTGTTCACTGCAGTAGCAAATTATGAACATTGGCATTTGAGCTGTTACATTATGACTTGTGTGGCTGATGATGGTTTTTGCAGCTGAGCACCAGTTGGCAGATAGAGTTTTCTACAATGCTCAACTCTTAAGTGAGGATTTGTTGATGTGACAGGACATGTGTTAGGAGATGTCATCATCTTTTAAAAGTTTATGAGGTACATTCTTATTCCCTGTGAACAGTGTGTATTCTGTGTTCCATTGCATTCCAATTATTCTTGCTGATTTAAGGCTGATTAAGGTGGAGTTTTGTCTACCTCTGAGCATTTATGTTTCATTAATTTCTCCCAGGTCAATCCAGAGGGCAAGGATGCCCAGATAAATGCTGTGACTCAAGGTGAAACTGGTTAAAAAAGAATGAAAGTCCCTTGTGGCCTTAGAAGGGAGAGAATGTGGTTTCCAAGTGCAAAACTCAAAACAAATCCACACTTGATGATCGCATTTGGACATTTTTGATAGGATTGCTGATGACAGAAAGTTGTCGGGGAGACCACGTTAACCTTGTACAATTCTCTGGGAAGGACTCAGAAGCTTTTTCTTGCTCACTCTCTGCTTGTCCAGTCATTAAAGAGAAAACCTTTGTCACCATTAGCACCCATGATGACATTCCCAAATTCACTCACAAATATGCTTTTGTCTGCCTATATTAATAGTGTATCTCTCATGGCCTCCAGTTGTCCTCTCTATTCACTCCTTCATTGCCTGAGACTTTTGAGTCCATTTTACTACCACATTCTAGAGAGCATGGAACAGTAACTCCCTATGGAGTACGTGAGTTTTCCTTCATCAGCCACCATATGTAGTTACTAAGAAGAGATGTATTCTATTCTTCCGTTGCCACCCACATGAAGCTCTCCTGGGAACAAGTGTCCACTGTGAGAGAGTGAGAGCTGAACTTAGTCTGAGATTTGTACATAATGTAGGGAAGTGTCCTTAAGCTAAAAATATTGGTACTTAACTTAAGCATTTCTAGTCTTTCCAGAGGTCAATTTTGTTCTAAGTCTGTTTAGAGACAGTCATGCATTGAAAATCTATTTTTACGATGTTATTCATATATTTTGCTTTTCTTCCTTATTTTTAAGGCTTCATGCATACAAATTCCTGACACGGTGAATCTACCTGACAATCTATTTATCTATTTGTTTTCTGAGATTTTATAAAGAAGTTTGGTGTGTTTGTATTATTTTTCCATGAAATTAAATGATTTTGAAGATCTTGTGCTGAAAATTCACCTTTCAAGACAATATTAAATAGTTTTCTTCTGCTAATGGACACTGAGCTTTTGGGGCTTTATTCCAGCCGCTTTCCTCTTGGCCAAAACATTTAAATATTGGTCCTCCCAGGATATTTTTACCTAGTCTCCCAGGAGGCATTCCAGTGGATGGACCAGTCTAGTATAAAAGTCCACAGACAGACAGTCTGGCTCCAGTTTAGTGCCTTCATACTAACGTAACTAAAATAATTTGTATTTTGGTATACAGAAGTGCTGTAGCTGGTCTTGACTCTTTTGCACGCTAATGATATCTGGCTAAAATCATGCCTCTGAGGGCCAAAGAGTTGTACTTCTTTATTCTGCAAATTATCTGGGGAAAACTTCCAGATTATTTTTTTTTTTAATTATTGTTTCCTCTTTTCTGTATGCTTGTGCAGAGGCGCACAAAATACCATTTTGGCAGAAGTACAGTCTGCCTTTCATTCAGTTTCTCAATTTGATGTGCTCAAATCTGTATCAGCTGCGTATGTTTCTTGCTTTCTTTTCAACACTCAGTTCTTTGTGCCACTTGAGTCAGTCTGCAATTTCTGCTTTGAGTTGAAAGACAGTAAACCCATGATTGGGATGTTCCTCCACATTGTGCAAACATTATAAAACCACAAGACTCTGGCAAATTTGCTTTCTCTGTCTATTTTTATATGTGAAAGAATGAACTTAATATGGCAAGAACTGCAACGTGATGTTTAATTCTTGTTGAACAGTTGCAGTGCAAGTTTTGGTCAATTTATTAAAGGAAGAATTGTTCATGTCTAGAGAATTCAATTCCAGTGACTCTTCTTAGCAGAAGTTGTTATGGAGAGATCCCAGAGGGATTTCATGCTAAGCTGAAGTGAATTGTTTTTGCTTTATTTTATTTTACGTAGAGTACCTAGCAATATCCTACACATGTCTTTGTCAAAACAGGAACATAGGAAATTTCATTTTAACAGTAATAAAGTCAGGCATAGCCGGTTACAAAAATACTACTAATAAGAAAATCATAAAAGCTTTGTCACGTTTACGTCTTTCAACTATATTAGGCAAGGCAGGAAATTGTGATACATAGTTGGTAGTTTCAGTAAAAATCAATTGGATTATAATGGAATATGTTATGGCAAATTTCCGCATTTAAGTCTGCTTCTGCCCGGGAAGGGGAAAAAAGAGGCTGAGAATCAAAAGTCTGAGATTCCAGTCTTGGAAGCACTCCAGTGAATAACTTAACTCACATAAATAATAATGAGTTACCACCTGTGCTTAAAGTTATGCACATGCCTTAGTGTTTGTAGGATTGCATATTGCAAGTACTCTATTACATTGTATCTAGGAAGAAAAAAAATTATAATTTACTGTGCATAGAAAAAAATGCTAGAGAAAAGAGAGAGAAACATAGTTTGTATGTCACAGCGTTTTGATAAAAGCATTATGACTTGATGAGGAATCTTAGGAGTCCAGAGTATTTTTATTATTTGTGTTCTAAGTATCTTAACATGAATTTTTGCAAACGTGTTAATGTGTGTTCCTTAGCCATCCCCTTGGAAAACTGACCTTTGCACTTGCTGCTGCCTTCAGCCACTTGACTTTCAGATCCAGTGAACATGACTGCAAAAGGCATAGGGGATGAAATTATGTTACCATGTTACATTTGGTTCTTAGGTCTGAAAGGTAGTCTAGACCAGTTCAAGGGTCAACTTAAAACTATTTCCTTTCTTTGCCAGAGAACTGGGTCTAACGTTGAATTGTTACAATTTCTTATACACTGTTCTCCCCTTCAAGTCTGACTTTTTCATGAGCAAGAGTCAAAATATGTCTATTCTTCAGATTTTATCATTAGTTTTTAAGTGCTTGAGGGCAGGAGCCATCTTTTATTCTGTTTTTGTGAAGCCCTAGAGTAGCGGATGTCTGATCCTGGTTGGGAAGCCTTTGATCCTAATACTAACAAATGATTATTTGAGATTTTGTGTGATTTTGTTGCCAGGTGCTGGTAAACTTTTAGACTTTTACTCTCAAGGTATTTAAGAAAGGTTTTCTGAAAACTTGCTCGTGTCAATCAGAACTTAAATAATGAAATATAGATTATTTTTTTTTTTATTTTAATAAGAAGAGGATCACATCTATTTTAAAAGTCCATTGCAGTACATTAAGCATAAAAAAAGTTAACTGAACCGCACAAGCTCAGGCAGATGATAAGACAATGATAAAACTAGTTGCCAGGTGTCAACTAAGCATCAGGATCTGTCTGTGTGCATTCTTACTCTAAAACAAATGTAAGGTAATGCAAATTGGTTTAATCTTTTTCCTAGCAAGCCTAGCAAAGTTAAATTAATTATCTTGCATTTATTGTATGCTAAGTGCTCTCAGACAAGCTGTCATTGCAGATGGGCAGATTTGTGGTATCCTGCTGAGGTAGAATGATTTGATAGTGTGGAAGCTGACCTACGACCAGATGCAACATTTTGAATGAATCTCATCCAGGGACAGGAATCCTGTATGTCATCAGAAATGAAGGGATGAACTGTAGCAAACAAACCAACTTACATATGTAAGTTGTAGCTGGTAGGACCACCTGAAGTATTGTGCCATAGATTGTAGGCATGCTGAAGAACACTTAGAACACTTACAGGCACTTTGTTAAATGAGTACCTGCAATTAAATCATAAAAGAGAGCCTGGAGATACATCAGTGAGTGTCTGCATGGAAGAAGGGTAAATATTGAGACAGAGAAGGACCAAACACAGGGTCTGAGAATACATACTAGAGCAGCAGAAAGTGTGGGAAATAAGTGGTATAGGCCTAAGCATAGGCAAGGCAGTGAAAAAAAAGTGGAATCAATCTGGGGAAGTGGGCATAGGTTCAGACTACCTTTTGCATTTTTACAAAGCAGAGACATTAGAAATTCAAAAAGCCTCTTAAATCACACCTTCCTTCCACCTGTGAACTTGCTGAAGGAAAGAAGGCAGAGAGTTGTGGTCAATGGGACAGAGTCCAGTTGGAGGCCTGTATCTAGTGGAGTCCCTCAGGGGTCAGGTACTGGGACCAGTGCTATTCAATATATTCATCAATGATTTGGAGGAGGGAATAGAGTGCTCTGTCAGCAAGTTTGCTGATGACACTGGGAGGAGTGGCTGGCACACCAGAAGGCTGTGCTGCCATTCAGAGAGACCTAGACAGGCTGGAGAGTTGGGCGGGGAGAAATTTAATGAAATATAACAAGGGCAAGTGTAGAGTCTTGCATCTGGGGAAGAACAACCCCATGTGCCAGTATAAGTTGGGGACTGACCTGTTGGAGAGCAGCGTAGGGGAAAGGGACCTGGGGGTCCTGGTGGACAGCAGGATGACCATGAGCCAGCAATGTGCCCTTGTGGCCAAGAAGGCCAATGGCATCGGGGGTGTATTGGAAGGGGGGTGGTTAGTAGGTTGAGAGAGCTTCTCCTCCCCCTCTACTCTGCCTTGGTGAGGCCACATCTGGAGTACTGTGTCCAGTTCTGGGCCCCCCAGTTCAAGAAGGACAGGGAGCTGCTTGAGAGAGTCCAGCGCAGAGCCACAGAGATGATGGAGTGGAACATCTCCCTTATGAGGAAAGGCTGAGGGAGCTGGGTCTCTTGAGCTTGGAGAAGAGGAGATTGAGGGGTGGCCTCATTAATGTTTATAAATATGTAAAGGGTGAGTGTCATGAGGATGGAGCCAGGCTCTTCTCAGTGACATCCAATGATAGGACAAGGGGCAATGGGTGCAAGCTGGAACATAGGAGGTTCCACATAAATGTGAGGAAGAACTTCTTCACAGTGAGGGTGGCAGAACACTGGAACAGGCTGCCCAGAGAGGTTGTGGAGTCTCCTTCTCTGGAGACATTCAGAACCTGCCTGGATGCATTCCTGCGTGACCTGATCTAGGTATTCCTGCTCTGGCAGGGGGATTGGACTAGATGATCTTTTTAGGTCCCCTAACATTCTGTGATTCTGTGATTCCTTATCTCTGTGTGGGATAGTCACTTACAAAGTAATCATTTGGTAGAAATGACTGCCTTTCCTAATTCAGTTTATCATGACCTTGGTGAGGACTTCTGTGTACCCAAAAGCTGGGAAGAAAAGCCAAGAGATCGGAGGAATTGTGCAGTGGACTGGGTGTCACATGGAGTAATTTCGTTCCTACCTCTGCTGCTGACTGAGTGCATTGGGTCAGAAAAATTAGTTACTGCTCCATGTCTTGGCTTATTTCTGCCCACAAATTGACAGGCAAGATACTCATAAATTTTTATTAAAGGGTCAGAGGTGAAAAATGTGTATTCATATTATAATAAATATTGGTTTTCTTCCCTGTTCACAGCCTTCTTTATGCGGGTTTGCATATGACCACCAGGTTTTCCCCTGTCAGTTTAGCCAGGTTATAAATGCCTTGATTTTCAAAAAACTTGATGTTTCAACATTCCCAGCTCCCCAAATATTCTCACCCAGGTTCAGCAGTCTCTTCTTGTGGCATTAGATTAAATTAGCTTAATACTGAAATGATTTTAGAGAAATTTCTTGCAGTGTTAATTTTTCAAAACACTTTGTATACAGCAGTTTTTAGACTAATTCTGATATGACATAAAGGTATTTAAGTAGTTAACCTTGCTTTCTGTTTTTTAAGGATCCACCAATGGCAGTGACCCTTGGACTGCGAATGGAAGAAATGATTTTTAATCTTGCTGACACACATTTATTTTTTAATGACTTAGAGGTAAGAATCAAAGGAACATAAACACTCTTAGGCCAGAGTTCTTAACATAGTGGTTTTGTTGTGCATTACTGTTGGTTGTGTATGACATTTTCTGCCTATTTAGACTTTGTGTTTGTCATACTATAATCAGAGAGAGGTTGTTAGCCTGGTGGCAGTGACTTCCTGTGGCACTCGAGTCCCTCCATGAAACTGAGTGAGAGAGGGAATCTGCAAACTGTCCTTTTCAGTCTTTGTCCTATGGCCATCTTTTTGGTTTCCATAGATTTAGAGCTGTGTGCAGTCATTTCCAGGAGTGGGACACATATACCTCCTGTTCTTTCTCTTGAAGTTCTCTGCATTCACTTTCAGTCGGTACCATCGTCTCACCAAAAGACACCATGTTCTCTTCACATACCAGAGTAGCCTCTTGGCCACAGGCCCCCCCTTTCTTACTCAAATGTAGAATATTCTTCATTCGCCTCAAAGACTGCAGCATCAGAGAGCTGGAACTATGATAGATGTACTCGTCAGTGATGTCTCTTCCCGAGGTAATCAGGTGACCACATGTTTTGTCATGGTGTGCAATTTGGCATCCAGTGAGAAACTGGAGAGACCTCTTCCTAGGGAGTGACCGCTGTAAACTGCTCACCTGTCAGGAGCAGGCAGAGGGACTGCCGCAGGGTCTGGGAAGTAGGCTCGTCAGCTAGGCTTCACAGACCTTTTGTGTCACTTCGGGAGTCCAGATCTGTCAGTGTGGAAAGTGACAGTCTTAGAACCATGTGTGTCAAGAGACAGTGGGTGAAAAGCAGTTCTCAAATTAAACTATGGGCTGTTCAGACATTCCCTTGGTCTAAATCAGTTGTTTTCTTACTCAGAGTGGATCCTAGCGTTCCCTCTGCGGGATATTTTGCCATTAATGGCAGCTGGAAGATTTTGAGGCTTTATTTAAAATGGCAGAGAAAGGTCTTTTGTGAGTGAATAGGAAAAATGAGGATAAGTGAGATTTTTCCATTCACTGCGATGTTATTTTTTCTAGTGTGCACTTCTTTTGTTCCTTCGTTAAGCATAAGCAACAAAAAGAACAGAAGGTACCAGGCTGCTGTTGTCTTTGTTGTCCCTTGCAGACCTTATTTATTCATAGCTCTTTTTAAGTCAAAAAACTGGGATCTACTTCACCCAATACCTGAGCTGAACTTCCTCCTTCCAGCAGCAGAAACATAAGAAAGTCAAGCCCCTGACATGCCTTTGCCAGTCGGTGTTTTATTTCAGTCCTAGTGAATCATCACTTGATAATGCATGTGCATTTGGTGAATGTGCTTCCTTCTGGTGCCCTGTACCAGGGATAGATTCCAAATGAATTTTTCAAAGCATTGCTTAAATTTCATTTTAGCAGACCTTTGCCCCTGCATGTTCAGATTTCATGTGGTACCCAATGAACTTTAATCCATTTGGTAGCATATGCCCAGAGTTCTTCAATCTATCTGGTGCTGAGTTCAAGTGGAAGTGTTCAGCAAAATGGAGCTTTACCCTCTTTCCTACCTCTTTATTTTTACTCGTGGCCATTGAAGCTTCATTCCTTTCTCTCATTATTTATTTTCTTTTGTAGATCTCAGGTTCAGCTGTCATAGGTAGATCATCACATTTTGTATATTCTTCATAGGGTGGTTTTAATATCCTGTCCCAAAATTTGTGCCCCAGCTCATTCCAGAGCTTGAAGTGGATCCAAACAGTTTTCAGTTTTAGATAAATCAAAAAATACTACCTGGGGACTGCCTTGGAGAATCTCGTAACTCAATCAATTTGATTTGACTAAAACCAACTTCTATGTGCAATTAAGTGTTTTCTAGTCCAGAATTCAATCTTTGTTTCAAAAACAACTCCCTTCTAAGATTACCAAAATTCCAAATTTCTTGTTCTGAAATGAGCTGTATGCACACTTTCTGGCTTATGCAAGGAGACCAACAATTTTCTGTCTTCTTAGCAAATTAAATATAATTGCATGGCATCCTGTGCCAAAGTACATAGAGGCATCCTTTAACATGCAGATGAATAAGTCTGTCTGTTTAAATACGTTTGCAGAGCACGTGGACATTACTGAATATTACAGTGCATCTGCACAATGACTGTAATGAATTCTGAGAAATCCCCAGTTTTGACTTGAGGTCTCTCTCTCATCTCTCCCCCTCTCCCTGTCTCTCTTTCTCTGTCTTACTCTTGCCATCCCCCAGGAAAGCGGAGGTGAGTGCTGAGCTGCTGATGGTCATGGCCATCAAGACACAAGACCTTCAGTTCTTAGTGGAGGAAGTGAGATAGGCCTTTATTTACTAGACAGATTACTTACCCTTTCATCATCTCACTCTTCTAATGCTGAGCTATCAGGTCCCATAGCTTCTGTCTTGCTTTCATCTTCATCCACAGTAAACCTCGTGGCTCCAGACATGACAACTGTAATGTACTAATGTACCTATATTCCTGTAATATTGACTCCACTCACTACATCCTCTAAGTTCTCTTTTTTCCCTGTCTTTCTTGGTTGCAAACACTGCACACCAGGGTCTAGTAATAATAACCAAGTTTTTGAAAGCTATGACATACAAAAATAAAGTTTTCCTTCCTCTATGCAAATCTGTCTCACTACAATGACTGCTGATGCAGAAATTCCGATCTGCTGAGACATTCCCCGCTGACCCAGTAACCCTTGTTCTAATCAGCCAAGCTGCACTTTTATTTCAGGCTAGGCTGTTCTCCAGCTATTTCATTCTCAGTGTATAAATTTTAGTTAGCTTGAGAAGTATTGCTTGGGAGGGCAGTTGGGTTTTTGCCATGAAAACAGGAGTCTAGTGCTCTAGAAAGTTCATGTGCCTAAACAATGCTTAAAGATGGGACTCAGTTCTGTAATAATATGCATTCTGGGACATTCTGTTCTCAACCAGGTAACGAATAAATTTTATCCCTATCTCAGTAATAATTTTAAGATAGCTTTTAGATATGTTGGTAGGGCATACTATGCATGCAAAACCCCTCAATTTCTGCAAATTGCAAGCAGGAATTTGGACATGAATCTTCCAACTCCATGATCCCCTCCACTCCCAGGATGATGAAGAAAAAACAATATTTATTTCAAACAAACTGAATTACATTTCCATTTTTATGATAATCCTACCATATTTTAAATAAGTTTTTGTCATCATTTTTTCTTATTAGAAATGGAAGTGAGAAATACCAAGTAGGATTTAGGTAAGTTTCAGAATTTGGGAGGCGAGTCAAGTCTTAACAGAAACTGAAGTATATACATAAAAAGAGGTGTTCTGTATAGCTTGCGAAAGCATAGCACTGAATATCCCGTCAGTACTAACAGTTTTGTGTTCAGTGTGGTGAGTCAGTGTTTTTACTGGATAATGAAATTACTGTCCATTCCAGGAGGATAATTTTTATGGATGATTTGTTGATTCTGTACTCTCACATTTTCAGCCTCTAAAAATTGCTGCAGAGAATTGACTGCACTCAGATATAATTTAAATTTGTATTGCTTCAAGCAAAAGCCAGTTATTGTACGTAGATTCCTTTCCTGTTGTCTCAGTAATAGGAAATATATTTTACCTTTCTTAGTTTTGACCTTGAGCCACTGTGACTTGAGCGTAGCCAGTACTGTAGGTGATATGAAAAGTATTTCACCTTAACATTTAAAGTGACAGGGAGCTTGCTTTCTTTCCTTGTTCCTTGCAAGTGTTTGGTCTCTTTTACTAGCAAACTCAGATCTAATGTTGTGCCACCAATTTCCTGTTTCTTTTGGGAAAAGCAGAGAACAATCTCAAATCTGCTCAAACCATCTGCTTTTTCTTTGTTTTCCAGAAAGATTTTTCACTCTCTGTGAAAATTTTCACACTCTAAATTTGTAAAATGTAAACAGTTTAAGTAGATAAGTAAACACAAAAATGAAGTAAAACAAAGCACGGAGTAGTGGGCACATCGGTTTGTTGTTGGTCAGGAAATGTCTATTGCCAGTATGGTGAGGAGGTGAGCTGTAGATCTGAGGGGAGAAAAGGAAGGGGGAGAAGGAGGAAGCTGGAGAGTGCTGTTGGATTTGATCCTCTTATGTGGCTTTTCACTTAACAACCTTCTTGCAGGGAGAAGGGGCAAATAATCAGAAAGCAGGATGTTCTACTCATCTCCTTTTCCTGGAGTCAATGAACAAACTGTGAGATAAAAAAATAAAAGTAAACAGCTGAGCCTTTGCCACCCGCTCATATTTAACTTAATAATGAAATTATCAGCAAAACAGTTATCTGGAATTTTCAAAGCTGGAACAATGTAGCTGAAACACTTAACAAAATCCAAACAGCAGTGCACGCTCATCCATCAGGGATTCTGTGTGCCCTCCATTTAATTAGTACATCTTCAAAGCCACAGGACTGTTTTTTAAACTTTTAAAATTATCTTATACTTTGACCAGTTCCAAGGAAATCTGTGAAGTTGATTGGGAAGCCAGATATTGCTCAGATATCGCAAAATATAGTTAGAATTTGTCGCAGTCGGCAAATTTTGTCTGATTTTTGAGTTCTTGTCCTACGCTGGGTGGACTATAGTTGCATTTTTATCTGGAGTGAAATAATAAATAAGGATAAAGAAATTAATCTTTCATTTCAGCTGCCACTTCCCCTTTTCTTTCTCTTTTCATCTGCTATTTACATAAAAAAACCCAGCTTTTAAAAAATATTCTGAAGCTCAAGTTAATCTCCTCAGACAGAACCAAAAAATTTTATTTCTCCAGAGGGGAGAAAAATTCTTCATTTTTGTTCCTTGAACACAGCTCTTTCATGCCTGTCTTAATGGATTAAGCCAGATGAGCAGAGTTTGGCCACTCATTCTTTTAGTCTTGACACAAAATTTTAAATTACGATTGCTTGTGTGATGCAATGGAATTATGTATTTGAAAATGGAATTGTATGTATTTATTTTATAAAAAAATGTGGGTAATACCTCATGTGGGTAAAGTCTGTTAATTTTTCATTCAGTGCAAAGCAAATAACACAGAAAGAAGAAATGGTAATTCCCCAAATTCACAGTTAGGAGCTTGTGGCATACACATTTGGAAATCACAGCCCTGTTCCGATTTGTCCTTCATCTGGACAACTTAGCACTGGTGCGAAACTGAGATTGGAAACTTAGAACTGTGTACTCCTGCATGTCACAGAGAGTCTGAGTAAAGTGCTACTTGTCAGCAACTTTATTCGCAGTAGATGACTCAGATGACTCTTTATTTGAGGCACAGAACTGTGCATTTTGAAAGCTCAGCCTCGTTTTCCCTTAGTGATCTGGAAACATTAGTTGAGGAGTAACGTTTAAATGTGTTTTTGAACTATTTAATAAATTATATTAGAATTATGTTAACAAAAGCTATTTTAGATATTAAAAAATTACTTATGTAAGGGAAAGTAAAAATCTCTAGACACTGAATTTCAGGTGTGTCTTTGGGTGAAGGTGTTAATTCTAGCAAACAGAGTAAGCAGTAACATGGTGCCTGTTCGTATTTACTGTTACATAGTGGCTTGACTTACTTATTTTTGCTTCCCCAATATTTTCCTATTTTTCTGCTGTGACCACTGTGCAGAAAAAGGATATTTGATAGCTAGCCAATTATAAAACCATCTTGGAGAGGGGTTCAGTTTTCCAGTGTCCCTTAGCTCCCTGGAGTTACTTTCATCCCTTCTGAAACCAGGAAACACTGAAATTCTTGAGGACTGCTTGATTATCTGTGATTTTTCCAGCCAAAGGCATTTGGATAAATCAAGAAAAGAATCTGTTAGGCATCCAGATTCCTAGAGACTTAACAGAAATTACATGCCTGTGGAGGTTCATCATCATTAGCTTTTAGAAAGTGAGGAGATAGGGCTTAGGTGATTTTGGTATATTGTACGCTAGAGAGAATATAGATGAGACTTGTAATTGTTGGGCTTTTAAAAATTAAAATAATTTTCATCTAAAACCACAATAAAATTACATATGGCTTTTTTAAAGACCTACTTTAACTAATAATTTATACAGTATAGAAGGGGTTGACGGCTGTATTGTTTTAAAGAAATTGGTGGTAATAGGAAGCTGAGCTGTAAGTGTACATATGCTGCCATCTTCTGGTGCACTTAGTGGTCTGCGCCGATCATTTCTTCAGTATCTGTACTAACCATATGGAGAGCATACTCTTACAAGTTAATTTATCATTTGATTATTTTTTTTTCAACAGGAGTGTGATCAAGTTCATATAGATGATGTTTCTTCTGATGATAATGGACAAGACTTAAGGTAAGATAGAGCATTTATTGTTTTTTTTTCTTCAAAGATTAAATAAATTGAATATTTACAGGAATACATTGTATTTATTTTTACTGTATTTTGGGTGTTTGCAGTACCTACAGTTTTGCAACTGATGGCTTCCATGCAGCTGCAAGTAGTGCAAACCTTTGTCTGCCAACAGGTGTAAGAGGAGGGGTTGACTGGATGAGGAAGCTGGCTTTCCGTTACAGAAGAGTAAAAGAGTTGTATAATACTTACAAGAACAACATAGGAGGTGAGTTTAATTGTCAAACCAATTTAGAATGGTGATCAGGTTAAACTGCCTAGCAGTGAACTCCTGTGAGGGAGTGTGCCTTGGAAGCCACAGAGTGACTAGAAAGTGATGCAACTGGACCTTGGGCTATTGAAAGCTACTGACCGTAATGGCAGAGCCAACATTGTGCTGTTGTGCAGGAGAACAAGCGCTGGGGAAACAGATCAGGCTTCCATTTAGCTTCCACAGAGCCTATTTTTCTCCTGCAGACCCAGCTCAGCTACACCTGCCTTGCTGATCGGTTGAGCCACTTACTCTACCTCAGATGTACTATTATTCTAAGAAAGAGGTTGTATAATTGCCACAGCACTAATCAGTTGTGGCTGGCCTATTCCATCCTACATGTTCATGATCTGGTTGATAACAACACACTGTCTGCTGAAGTCTCTGCTGATTATCTGCTAGGCTATTTTCACTAGTGGATGCAAGAAAACCCCAGCACTGCCATACCACTTCTGTTGACTCTGTGGCTGACACAGTTAATTATGTTAGGAAGAAATCCGAGTCTCATTTGGGCTGAGAGCTTTCCTGTTTCTGTTTTCATTTCTGGACTCATTCAAGTCTGTGCCAACAGGCTTGTAGAAAATCAAGCAGCAGAACTGAAAGTATCTGTTCTGGAGAGTCCTGTGTACTTGTAGAGGCAGACAGCCCTCTTCTGAGGAGAGGAATATGTCAACTGACTCCCTCAAGAAGAGCCTGCAAGAACAGGGAATACTTAAAAGTCTTCAGCCATTGCTACAGCCACAGTTGAGGATGAGATGAGGCCAACCCAACTGGGAAGGAGTCCAAATGAACACTCTCCCATTCCATAGCATGGGCTTTTTCAACTCATCTGGACTTGATTTCAAAGGAACCTGAAACTCAAAGTAAAGCTCACCTTCAGCAAAACCAGACAGCTTGATGTTCACTTCCTGCAGTCTCTCAAAAATGGGGAACAGTACTACTAGTATGGACAGTGAATTAATTATTACCTTAATCACTTTCTAAACTATGTAAACCTGGAATATGTATTTTCTCTTAGAAGCTCAGAGTCTTTACTTGCTGCAGGCTGAAGCAATAGGAGTAAAGGGTGATAGTAAATGATTGGCTTTCATTTGCCCTACCTTGCCTTTCAGTGGTGTCATGAATGGAGTTTTTGTATATTAAGAATACTTGAAACAGTATTATCCAAATGTTTACTGGATTTTCTTATATCTCCTAATGCGACTAAGATTCTAAAGCTGTGCATTTCATGAAACCTTTAACATTAGTAAGAGCTTCAGACCAAGAGCACAGCATAGGGAAACACACTAAGAGGAACAGTCAGTGCAAAGGCAGAGTGCAGATATGTGGTGCATTGTATTATGGTTTTTATTCTTTCCCACAAATCCTGGTTCTGAAATATATTCCATCTTTAGTGGGCATCAATCCTCTGCTTTGTAGCTTTTTTAATAATCTTTTTATCACATATGTGTCAATTTATTTCATAACAGCTGCTAAAAGGCAACAGAAGTCTAGATCAAACTAGATATTTTTAGGTTGTTTCATTTCTAATTTTTGAAGACGGTCATCACCACTTCTTGGGAACAAGGTCTGTGAGAGAGAAGAGGAATACCAAACGTCATGAAGCCTGCTTCCCTGGTCTTCCAGGACCAAATCTAAATTTAAATAGCTTAAATAGCTTGGTTTCAAAGAACTCATGTCTCAGCATTCAATAGGCTGGGTATTTTTTTAAAATCAGACCATTTATAATCAAAAGGAGAATTTAAGGTGCTCTTAAAGAGTTATGAGAACAGAAGATGTACAGCCATTTCAGGACTGTAAATGCTATAAAAATGGCTATCATTACTACCTACAACAGGACATGAAGAGCAAGCCACTAGCAAACAAATGTATTTCCACCTGAACCTGAGGTTCACCTGTATAGAGTCATAAGCAGGACAGTTTTAAACATATGCAGATACTGCAAAGGCAAGTTTATGCTAAAGTCTCTTCTTCGTGAATGTCTCTCCCAATGGCATGGATCTCCTTGTCACTGCCTCTGATAACTAGAGAGTATGATGTATGTGAGGAGTTGGTTTAAAAAATATGTATTTCTGAAATGTATACTTTGAAACGTAGTAAAGTAGACTGAAGAGAAAAAAAAACAGACAACTGACTATTAGTATCAACCATACTCTCTGACACTGATATAGTGGAGTGCAAATAAAAACAGAGAGCAATTTACTGAGCCTTGAAGACAATAGATTTTCTTTCTGATGCTTTTTCAATTTCTAGTGGAATTTAAAATCAAAACAATGACTATAAAATCTATACATACTAGCTAATACATAATTTAATTTTGTTTTTCTTTTCTTGCCTTTTTACATAAAAGGACTCCTGGGTCCCGCTAAGAGAGATGCATGGTTACAATTAAGAGCAGAGATTGAAGCTCTGACAGACTCCTGGCTAACAAATGCACTTAAATCATTATCAATTATCAGCACAAGGTATGTATGAGCCTACTGTAAAAAAAATAAATATCTAGTTTTGGACTTGTAATGGCTATTTTTTGACATTTTAGATTACAATAAACTAGTGCCTTTAACGAACAGAAAAGGTCTAATATGACTTTTGAATAGGACATAGGAAGAATTCCATGGGAAGTGGTTTCATTTTCAGTGATTTCAGTATTTACTAAAGGTAGTATGAAGTGTCTTCTGAAATGTGATAAATGTCTCTGTGTACACTGAAAGGGTACTGTAGAATTCTGAGCCAGCCTTTTAATTTATTATCTTCTGGGCATCATCCTGTAAACTCCATGTCTCTCTGTTCTGCCCTTCAATGTTTGTGTCTATTCACTGTGCTACCTGTATAGATCCCAGAACACACAGACATTTTTCTTCTTTCCTTCCAGACAAATCAGTATGCTTAAGCATACATGTAAGTTTTCAGAAGAGCAAAAATCTGTTTTAACTGAGTTAAAAGTCTGGGTTCTCAGTAATGAGACATAAAATGTATTGTTCCTTTGAAATTATAAAACTAGGAACACTGCTGCTGCTTAGTCAGCCAGGCAATATGTGTCTTATCAGAAATCCTCAAAAGTTCTGGTTTTAAACCATAAAAATGAACAACGTTAAGCCATCTTGCCTTCTTAACATGTCTGGGAAAAGACTCAGCGTCAAGTGGAAAGAACACACTTGGAAAGACGCAAAAAAAATATTTTAAATATAACAACTTTTGCAATATGTTTCTCTCTTAATTGTTGTTTATTTAACAGTGTCTTAGGCACCTCAAGAGAAAAAAAATAAAAAATTTGTGTAAGCCATTGTGTTTAGTTCTGCATTTCTTTTCAAAGTGCTGGTCTTCAAAAAGACATTTAATAATGAAGGCCAGTTGAGCATTGGTGAGTGAGTCTGGAAAACTGTTATCAGTTACTCAGGACCATTAAATAATAGTCTTCTGTCTTGTCTTCAAAGAGCTATACAGCTATAAATCTTCAGAAGCTACCCATGAGGCAGCTAAACATCACCTGTATGTTACTGACAGGAAATTGAGATACATTAAGGTAGAAATAGTAACCTAAAGTCTTGCTTGGAATTTGTGGAAGAACCAGGAGGAAAAATCAGAACTATTTGCTCTCAGCTCCATGTTCACACCATGGTCACACTCATGTTTCAAGCAAGCAGAACAGCCTGTCAGTGTTCCAGCCTTCCAGCCTGTCAGTGCCTAAAGTAGGTTGTCTCTGAGTTTTCTGTGGTATAACTTTGAAGTTTTCATCCTCACCATTCGGTGCTAGCGCATTAACGTGATTATTCTTATCTCTCCCTCCTCTCAGAAATATTACTCTTGAAACATGAAGAAAGTGATGTCATTGTGGAGAAATGTGTATTGGCTGTTTATTTCCCCTCAAGACAGGAGTAATAAATGATGTTTTCATGTTCTTCTAACTCTCTTATTTGGCTGGTAGCTGCTGCCAGTTAATTGCCAACATGAAAATTATGCTTTCAAAGCATTCAAATGCCTATTTTTCAGAGGTAGTTGGTGATCTTAAATGTCTGGTTTTTAGTGGACCCATCTTTGAGGACCTGTTTTTTATAGACCAGTGTGGAATATTTCCTACAAATCAGGCCTGCATATTTTTTTAAAGGATTTTGCCAAAAAATTTATGTACATTTTTCTGATAGTGATAGTGCTGAGCAGCACTGCTGTATGAGTGAAAGTAATTGTTAAGGAATCCTGAATATGCTCTCCACAGCTGGTTCACCTCATCAGCGTTTGGGCAATGGTTTTGAACTATTTAAACTTAAGCTATTTCTCTCATTTTAGGAGTAACTGTGTAAACGTGTTGGTAACAACGACCCAGCTTATCCCAGCACTTGCGAAAGTTCTACTATACAGTTTAGGAGGAGCTTTTCCTATAGAAAATATTTACAGTGCAACCAAAATAGGTAAGAAAGTTATTCTTTCATGCATTCTGATTACACTGCATTGCCAATTCTTTTTGCCAGTGTTGGATGGATTCCATGCCACTTCCCTGACACAGTGTTGGTTACAAGTTTTAGGCATTGCATATGTTGAGATGCATTTATGTCAATAAATTCCAAATTCACCTTATTTTCAAAGATGCCTGGAGGAATAAAGGTCCTCATACTGATTAAATGCCTCAGAAACTCCCAAGTATGGTGCAGAAAACAAAACATGTGCAGAAAAGAATGAAAAAAAGTGGTTTGTGAATTCAAATCTAAGCAGGACTTCTGTTTAAAATAGTCTCTGCTCTGACATTCAGGTCTATGTAAGCTAGGCCACCGCTTCACAAGCTTTTTCTGGAAGCATAGAACATCAGTGATAGTAAGGGCAACTGTTACCAACAGAAGGTGTGTTGATGGATGCCACACTGCATAGGGCACTTCTCTATTCTGTTGATAATTGTGTACCTCTTGTGTAATACAGTTTAGAAATTTATGGGGTTTGGAAATTGCATCCAAAATATTCTTGTAAACCAAGAAAAGTTATCACTCCTGTGAAATGTGACACAGCCTGCAATGAATGAAAATTTTGGCAGATTTTATGTTTTACCAATTATTAATTCAGGAATGCTTAGTTTCTCTACCTATGACACCATGTGTAACATGGAGTTTGACACTTCATTGACAAAAGCATTACAATATATTTCCAAAATTATCTTCACAAGTGAAAAAACAATGCATATTCTAACAGTGTCAGGAAAAACTGTTACCTCAGTCATCCTTTAATTAGCTGTAGCTGTCCTGTAGACAGAGATAACTCAAATACTTTAAAAACTTAAGTCAAGGCACAAAGTATCCCAAATACCAGATGGTACTGAGCAGCCTCTGGAATGAATGTCATCTGTCATACAGCCTGTACATGTTGGAATCAGTCACTGAGATTGCACTCGGACCAAAGGAAGGAGCATTAAGAAACAGTGCCAACAACACAGAAGGGGGTGGTGAAGTGAAGCACAGTCTCTGGAGGCTCTGTCGAAGTAATTCTGCACCAGGAATTCCTTCTGGGAACAGTGTGGCTGCTGTTACACCCCTGTCGGGAGCACAGCAAACTCTGGGGTACAAGATCTCTCTCTACTTTTCATCTCAGTGATCTCTGCACTGTGCCGAGCACAGGACTATAATTGCAGCTCTTGGTTGCACACACTGAAATCTGGTCCTTGCTCAACACTTAATATATGATGCTTTTCCTAATCATAAGCCCTTTTTCATGGCCTAACTGAGAAAAAGCAAGAGGAGAGCAGTGAGAATCAGAGATCTGGAAATCATGAGCTTGTGAGACTAAAAACCTGGGGTGGGGATAGACATAACAACAAACAAGGTAAAAAGCTATTGCAGAGAGGATAGAATAGTCTTTCTCTACATTGATGGGAGGTATGACAATAGGTGATGATTTCTTTGCAATAGGGCACGTGTAGGTTGCATGTCAAAGAGAAACTTCCTAATGGAAAGGGTTAATTAAACATGGAAATCGCCTGTGGAAACAGTGAAATCATCATATTAGGACAGTTTGGGGATCGATAGCTCAAGCATTTGTTGGTAAAACTGAACCTGCAGTACGATGAGAAGATTGGTAGGTGACTGCTTGGTCCCTTTCAAGCCTGCTTGCTTCCACATACTCCAAAAGAGCCAAGTGCTTCAGGGAAGTTCTCTCAGGAACCCATTGTCTAATTTTGTTCTGCTTGTTCTTTGAACACTTTTTCCGTTGCTACATCACTCATTGTTGCAGATGCATTAGAATTAAAATTTCTTCTTTCCTTGAAAAAATATTACTACAATAATAACGAAATATGTAAATTCAGTTATTCATTCAGGGACCTATTCATTTTTGCAGTGCTGCTAATTCCTTTATCTTAGGGGCTTTTCTGTAACTCTTAAGAAAGAGATTTATTTTTACCTGGAATAGCTTAGTGTCACCAAGGGAGTTAATTGCTTCTTACCAGTTTTGGCTCTAAATCCCAAGGCTGGGAACTTTTAAAAAGTAGTAGTAACAATGTTTTACCACTGCAGTAATCCTTTGTAGGGCTTCACCATGACTCACTTGATAGCTTGAATAAGTAGTGCATTGTTTTTCAGGCAAAGAGAGCTGTTTTGAGCGTATAGTGTCCAGATTTGGCACTAACATAACTTATGTTGTGATTGGAGATGGCCGAGATGAGGAACATGCAGCTAATCAGGTAACTTCACTCTGAACTCTTATCTCATTTATCTTCCAGGAAAAGAAAGTTGCTTTGAACGAATAATGCAAAGGTTTGGCAGAAAAGTAGTATATGTTGTAATTGGGGATGGTGTAGAAGAAGAACAGGCAGCAAAAAAGGTAACCTGTCTCCTGAAATGTTGGTGTGATACTTAGCTACTAATGCAAGCCTTTCTCTTTGCATTTCTGTCAGCGTTGCACAATGACAGAATGACAAATAATTTCAGTCCACAGATGCAAGGCAACAAGAGCATGATGAGATCAAAACTTAGAGTAAAATGAACCATTTGGATTCTAGCATTTGCTTCGCTTCACTTTGGAAAGAAAAAAAATGCAAAGTAAATGAAAAATGATTGCAGCAAAAATGTCTGACTAGCTTCAAGCAAATTAAAGATAAACAGAAGAGGTAAAAATATGACATGACATGATGCTTTAAATGGTGAAAACAGGGAGATTTCAAGATAAATGTGAAAAAACATCTGAAGGACTGTGCAAATTTTTTGCTACCGTAGTTGAAGTTCTGTAGTTTACTGGAGCAAATATGATGAAAATGTGATTTGCTTCAAGAAAGACTTACCTGCAGAAGGAAAAATGATATAACATAGAGATTGTGCACCAAATCTGTGTTTCTGAAAAAGAACTGTTTCTTTAGAAATATTGAATTTTCTCATTATAATAATTCAAGTCTAAATTTCATCAGATAAGTTTTTAATGTTCAGAAACAGATCAAATTAGTAATTTGCACCTATACTTCCAACTATAACCTTGGAAGTGTGCAGAAACTGAAAATTTTTGCCTCGCAACATCTGTACAGGACAAGTGATGTAAAGAGCATTGTGCTAGGAATAAAAGAGCCCTTTTGTAGCTGGAATGGAAACAAAATGAAAATATCCAAAATGCTCATTCCAAATGGTTCCTTAATATAGGTACAGTACTGGTGATGGGTCTTCTATAGTTTGTGCTAAACAACGGTGGTTGGATTGTGTATTTTCCAATTTGGCATGCTTTTTTCTTAACGTTGGCTGTCTTGCATGGATAGATACAGAATTCAGAGAGATGGATGAATATAGCACATTACAAATAGATCTGAACACAACATGGAAGTGTGAGGTTTTTTCCATTCTGATGAATTCCTGATGGAGAATAGTATATATATCTGCATGTCTCAGACACCAATGCTTTTTGACAATATAAATTATCTTTTTTTAAAACAGCAATATGTTATTTTGTTATCTAAAGAGATTTATTTTTGCCCCTTAGATGGAGAAAAATGTAATTCAACTCTGTTTCAAAGTGTTGTGTGTGAAGCCTCTTTTAATGAAAGCCTTATAGTCCTTTAAATGATCATTTGGTATTTTGCGAAGTCTACTAAGTGGAGCAGGAAGGGATTTCCTATTAATCCTCCTTCGTATGGGTTTGCATGCTAACAGTAAGCAAATAGCCCTTACTAAATAATGGGCTCTTTCCAAAGAAACTGTTAAGAAAGACTATCTAATTACTATAACTTCAGTTGAACTATTAAGCTCAGATCTATTTTGGTCTGATTTTTGTCAGTACTTTACTAGCAAAAATCAATCCAGAAACACAGTGGTGTAAAATACGTGGTGGTTGTCTGGCAAGCCTCGTGTGTCATATACTGCCCTGTGTCAGTGTTCATCTTTCCTGATCTTTTCCCCCTTCTAACAAACACAGCACAACATGCCTTTCTGGAGGATATCCAGTCATTCGGACCTCTTGGCTCTCCATCAAGCACTGGAACTAGAGTATTTGTAACTGCGTTCTAAAGTTGGCGATCCTTTTTTTTTATATATATATATATTTCAAGTACACTGAATTTTTATGTGTGATTCAATGCCTCTGGCTTTACACATATGAATTGTCTTAAGAAGGGAAGAAATATTTGGAATTTAAAATTCCAAATTGAAGAATTCAGATTGCTGAATGGAGTTAAAACGTTAGTGCTACGTAAGGAAGCTCTATGGTCTTATATATGCAACGTTTTTAAATGAATTAAAACTGTGGAGGTTGCTGGTACACACCAAGTGAGCCCTGACAGGAGTGAAAAAAGGACTCGAACTAGCAAAGCACCAACACATGTTTTCCAGCCGACAAAGTGGTGTTCAACAACATTCCTCAAAATGGGATATATTCTCAGCACTGAGGTTTGAACCAGACTTTAGCCTACCTAACCCAGAAAATCTGAATTGGAATGCACTCAGACTGTATAATGACAATCCTGTCTAGACCTGTAATTTGTGTAAATTATTGATGAAAATAATTTACTGTGACTTTATTAGCAGCTGATTTTGGAAGTGGATGCAATTTTTCTTTCTTTTGGGGGGGCAGGGGAGGGAGGGGGTTATATAATATTGTCTCTTTTATAAGTTTGGCAAACAGAATGTGCATAATGATGTGTTGTGCCTTAAAGAGAAGATTGTGTTTGTGTGTTATAATGTAATTTTGGTTAAAAACTATGTAGATAAACAAAAAAAACCTTTGTGATAATTTTTGACATGACCAAATTTGAAATTCAAAGAAATCAAAGAGCAGGGCTGCACCAAAGTATTTAAGTTTTTGTTGCAGTAAGAAAAAAATAATAAAGGAAAGTTTGTGTTTTTATTTGGATTCTGAATAATTCCACTGATTGTTCGAGGAAAGTTAAGAGTATGTTGGGAGGTTGATACTGGGGACTGCTACCTTGAAAGCTAAAAAAAGTGTTAAACACCTTCAGCATCATTTCTTGATTCTCCACCAAGTGAACTAAGAGCTGTATTTATGAATTACACAGTGAGTGTGTCTGTGTATAAAAGAACAAATTCCTACCCAGCATACCCAAAGTGTGCAAGTGGCATTACTGGAAAGTGAAAATGTGGAGTTAAGCACAGATGGGGAATAAAACACAGGTTCTTTAGGAATGAAAAATTACTAAAAAATACTCTCACCAGTCAGATGCAAAAATGATGCTACATTTAGCAAATTCAGGATCAACACAAGCTGCTGAAATTGCTGGTGTGATGACATTGGCCATTTCAGGAGCACAGTCCACTTTGGTAAATATAACAGCATTTTGGTAGCTTTTCAATTCTGTTCCACATTTATGTGTCTTCTGGTTTGGGTCAACGTGATTTTCCTCACCCATTTATGATTGCAGAAAAACATTACACAGCAGCAACCCTAAATATTTTGAATCAGATATTTCAATAGCATGTCAGGCATCTGAGGAGAGGATAAAGAGAGGATTTTAATGAAGAAATATTGAGAAATAGATTACCTTAATTTTCATCATTTCTATTAAAAATTACAGTCCATAGTGATAATTACCTTGCAAGTTTTGAACATGCTACCGTTCAGCTTTGGAAAATTAGCAAAGTCCATATTGCACACAAGGTCCCTAGTGCTCCACGTGCAGCTTGAGCACTCTGAAACAACAGCAAGTGGTTCATTTCTCAAGGCAGAAGATGGAAACTGTTTTTTGATTTTTAACACTGTAGGTGTAGACACCTGAGGTTGCCAGTGCTCTGACTGCATGAAGAGGTTTATGCAAGAGAAGGTGTTAAATATAAAGTCCAGGATGCCTACACAAGCACAGTAGTCAGGACTGAGATGAAGATCTTCCCTCTCTGTGCTATGAAGCCACTGTATGTCTAGTTACCACGTAGTAACTTCGTTGTTTTAAACTTTGTAGGTTATATGAAAGTTAGTTGGTAGGTGAAAGCCTGGAGTCACTAAAAGTCCAAGACAAAACTGCTCTATAAATTCATAAAAATGTGATTTCTTTGCTGTGTTGGAATTGGATATATGAGTTACCACACAACAAACTAATAATCATTTGTTATCACTGGGCAGTTTATAGCCATCATATGAGACTTGCCACGTATGAAATCATAATACGTTAGCTATTTGGGTAGATCTGTGTGTCCAAAAAGTAAAAATTACACATACCTTCTTTATATGTACAGTACCTATCTAGTCAAATTTTGCCTGGAAGTATGGTTTTCATAAAAAGCTGTAGTACCAGCTTTTTGTAGTTTTTCAGGTGGGAAAAAAAGTGTTTCTACTGGAATAGGGAAAAAGTTCAAACAAAGCCGTTCTCAAGTTCCATTGCATGAGAATCTCAACATAAAAGCCTTTAGAAAACAAAAAATGGTATGGTGAACTAGCTTTTGTTTTGTTTTGTTTTGTTCTTTTGGACAAGTCATAGTGTTATTTAAATGCATGAATCAATATTATTTCTCAAGTTATTTGTTCAGCTTTTCAGTATTCTTTTCCTAATCAGATGTAAGAACAAACAATAGTCCAGCAACAACCGCCAGTTCTTATGAAAGGTTTGCAGTGCTTTCATTGGAGTTGTGCTTAGCTCTCTGTGGCAGGTATGGCTCAATTATTAATACTGGACTTCTAGAGTGGAGATGGAAGCAAAAGGAGGGAAGCTTTGCAGAGCATGACAAAGTTCTGATTTTAACTTGGGTTCTGTGTGCTACCAAAGCAGAAGTTAATTATAAAAACAATCCACAAAAATGTACATCCAAAGAAAATTCAAGGATTTAGCTCAAAAGCCTTTGCAATACTAAAATTCTAAAACAAAATTGCAGAGCACAAATACTCTTGCTAAGCAAAAATTGTTATTTATCTTTAAAGAAGAGTGTTTGTTACATGCCTACTTTGTAGAGAGAAATTACTCTGATACATTTTCCTGCATGAACAATACAGAGGAGAAAATGACCAAGGCAGAGACATAGTCAAGCCAGACTGTTCCAGAGGGGCCTTAGCAGATTAAAGTGAAGGCTGGTCATTTTGACATTGAGTGCCTTTTTAATTCAGCAGCATATTAATCAGAATCTGGCTTCCCTTCTGCCTCTCCTCAACAACCAAGATTGAGCACAATGTCATGTTTGCAAGTATTTTGAGCAGATGAAGTATAGAATATAATGCCTTTTGCTGATACTCTAGCAGTTTTCAGTCAGTACAGAACTTGAATGTTCATTCGGCATTTCAATAGTCAGCTTGCAGAATACAAATACAGTGTGATCACAGTCACAAGGTAGTATATTAAATAGATATAACTCCATGCCGTGCAGTACATCAGTAAAAGAAGACAGCAAAAACTAGAAATGATGCTTCTTTATAGATGTCTATGGAGATTGTGCACTAAGATGTAGGTGGCAGCCAGTCCCAGATCTGTTTTCATTAGAATCCAGTGTGAGCAGGAGTGTTTGCATCTAAAGCACATGCGGAGTATGTTCCAGTGTAAGCACTGACAAGGGAGATGAGGCCAAATCAAAATCCTGTATACAAGCACACTTCATCTCGGGGCACATGAAATCCTGAAGCCAATCAGAATTGCAGAGTTTATGAAGAATATGGACTTGGCCCATGATAGGAAGACTTGACTTTAGCTGTGAAGTTTTATCCAGATCCAGGGTTTTGGTTCAAAAGTCATCTCTACCTTACAGGTTTGATACCAGGCATATGCTCTAAATGAATATGGCATTTAGTATCTCTAAGAGGAGCTGAAGTGACATGAGCCAAAATCCCAGCAATAGCAGCATTTTGGAGATATAATTGAAGCCAAGGGTGTGTGTCATGTATTAGCAGATTATAGTTTATTAGGGCCTACATAATTTAAGAAAATGTAAATTAAAATTAAAAGCTTGTAAAGTTATGTACATCTTTACTATTTCTCAATAAATACACTTGGAAGTGTCATTTTCTGCACTATACCATGTTGTAAGATGTTTGGTTTGTGGTTCAAACGCTCCATATACAGTATCTCAAGGGAACTGAGCGTGACCTTGGACTCTTTTAAAGTATGTCCACACTGCCTCTGTGACCCATGCCTGGAGCAACCCTGCATCCATGTGCTCTGGTGAGAGTGGCTCACCTTGGTACTGTTTGCCAGGTGGAGCCGCTAGTGGGAACCTCCCTCAGTTCCTCACCAAGAACACCAGGACTGACAACTAACATTCTTTTTGTGGTGTCCTTAGGGCAAAATACAGAACAAACCAATTTGATCATCTAGACATATAGCATATTCATTTAAATACCCTTACCAGTTCACTTACTAATGTTATGCTAATATCCTTCTTACGGACATGGGTTGTTCAGGAGACAGACTGGGCTACTGAAGTCAACGCTGAGCCTCATGAAACTTTGTAAATGTTTTTGGGAGCAGTGCTTCATGTCTTAATGAGGGGCTTACCTCAGTTTGAAGGAAGCAGTCGTGTCCCCCCCTCCCTCCAGCCTGCTTGCACAGGCTGTAAGGCAAAAGTGGGACCGCAGGACTATCAGCACACTTAGACATAACATTATGATCTTGGGAACAACATAGCAAGTGTCAGGGCCTTGGTAACCACAGCACTTCAACCACAAGAAACAGCTTGTAAACAGTACTTTTTTTTTCCCAGGAATTAGATTAAAGCACGTCTGTTACAAAGATAACCATTCTCTATGTATATTTGCCTTCTGCTTCAAATTTAGGAATGAAAAGGAAGGTATATCAAAAATAGGGTGGGCAAAATATAAAGAAGACCCATCTACTGAGCAGACAGACCCATAATAAACAGTAGCTTTAACATTGTGTCTCCCAGATGGGTTTGCATGTTGCTCTAGAGAAGAGGAACCATTCAGCACCATTTCAGGAGACTGAGATAAAAGGCAGTCAGAAAATGGTTTTCCTGCCCATTAAATCTGTGGGACATTTCAGAACTTTCCCTTTTCACATCAGGATAAAAAATGAGATATTGGGGGCTTTTACTTAAAAGCTTTTGTCTGGGTTATAGCACCGCATTAGCTTCACTTCTCATTGCTGAGAACCTCAGTGCTGTAAATGGTTGTCAATATGTCCTGCACATGACAATTCACAGCACTGAACTACAGTAAAAACATTATACTGGGGGTATTTATGGGTGGAGAAATAAGTTTTCCTCATTTGGGTGCAAAATACCTCTTCCTCATTATCCATTACCTATAGAGAATATCCAAGGAAAACTAAGCAGAAATTCAAAATGGAATTATTTGGTTTGTGTCTCTTCCATTGTTTGCCAATGTGTTATTAACTCTAGGGGATGCGCATTTAGAATTGACTTGTTTGATCCATTTTGATTTTCCCAAACAAGTAATGGATTCAGAAACATTTTGCAAATGTTTATAAATTTGGAGAAATCATTTCCGTTGCCAGAAGCCCAAGCAGTAGGAGGAATGCTGAGAGGCCAAAACATCTCAGTAGTTTGTTTTTGCGTGTTAGTCTCTCTGCCAATTTCAAGACTTGATTTTCCAAGGACTGTATCTCTGTCTTGAAACCACTAACAAAAAATGAAGATTTTTTTTTTTTTTTTTTATTTTTATTTTTTCTGATTGGGAAGAAAAGGGAGAAAGCATCAGAAAGTTTCACAAATTGATTTTTGAGTGGACAAGCGAAGAAAGTTTTGTTGCACAAAGCACAATTTCTGAAATTTGCTGGATGAATTAGTCGTCGAACATCCATCTAAGCATGGAGTATTAGAAATTCTCATATGCACTTCAATAAACACGGAGCAAGGGGTATGAAGCATGAAGGACAGGATTTAAATGAACTATATCATCAAACAGTCAGGCAGAGAACAGAGGTTAATTAGACTTGTATTTTCTGCTGTGTTCTCAGTGTCTGGGAGAATGAACTGCTGCAGAAGAGCAGCAAATGGAAAGTGATTTGTGTTTCCTAGGCTACTATACAACCTAATGTGCCCTTCACCAGGAAGCACACACTTTCTCTACGTGAAAAGAAACCACAACTGGAGCTATTTGGAAAATATTAGAAATTGTTGACTCATTGAAACCGAAATGTGTTTGGGGACTCCACACACAAACGTTGATGAATGGAACATTTCTAGTCCTGTTTAGGAAAAGAGTGAATCAGGAACCCACTAGATCAGCTGGAAAAAAGTCTGAGCCATTGCAGGAGTCTGGTGACTCTCAGCTGGCAGCTGAGAACAGCTCTCTGTTCTTTGCTTTCAGCTTGTCTGGATTAGGAACTTGGTTTCTAGCTTTCTGAGTCAAAAAGGTCCTGGTTTGGTCCCAGTAGGGAAAAGGAATGTTTCTGAAATCAGAAAAAAAAAAAAAATTAAATCTCCCTCCTTACCCAGCCCTTTATGCCCATTTTGAATGGTTCTGGAAAAATAAATCTTCCTGGAAAGGATTTAGCAACTGAGATGCTGTGGTTAGTTGGTCAGTTGGCTGCAGGGTGAGGGGGTCGGACAAGACATGGGAAAAGACCAGCAACCAGAAAGGGCATTTTCCCTGGAGAGTGCATGTGGATCTCTCCTGTTTTACAGCACATTTTTGTTCTTTGTGCTCCAAACCCCTACCCCAAACAGCTACCTCCCTCACTGTCCCACCAACTCTGGTCTATGGGTTTTTGCAGGCTGATCACTTCCTTTTTTCTCTCTGATTTTACACCTTTGTGCAACCTCATTCCAGCTGAGCCCTTTGCAGTCTGTGAACTTAGTAGAATCCCAAATAGCCTTCTGAAGTGTAGCAGCTCCTTGCAGCTTTTGCAGGAAAAAGAGAGAGCTCCAGCAGTGTTGTGCCACATGGGCCGCAAAGGCAAGCATGTCCCTGGATCCCTGCTTCCTTGCCCACATGGGATACCAGAGCTGTAGGAGAGTGAGATGCATGCGTGGGACTAGCTGTAAGCAGCAGCCCAGCCAGACATGCCCTTCTCCCTTTGGTGAGAAGGGCATGTCTGGCTGGGCAAACATTTCCCTCTGCCACCGCTTACAGCTAGCATGGTAGGGAGCAACTGTCACTCTTGTAAAAGCAGGAAGGAAGGAGATGCTCTTCTATACAGCAACAGGACGCAAAGCAAGCAGAGTTATCCTTCCAGGGTGGGAGCCGAAGACAAAAACTGGCAGTAAAGGCTTGTGCACAAAGATAAACATAAGGAAGGGGCTTGTGGAAGAAGCACACAGAACGGATGTGTCCCTTCGAGGAGTTGAGGGCTGACGTGTTGAGTCCAGCTTGCCGGGTTGGTGTAAGGAGGTCGTGTCTAGCATTGTGAGCTTCCTGGATAGCCAACAAAACTCCTGGCACTTAGCAGCAGGACTTCTTTGCAGGGTTTTTTTAGGGCAGCACAGTGGGTTAGCTTTGGCTGGCAGCCAAGCTCCCACCCAGCCGCTCACTCATCTCCCCCCTCCGTGGGGCAGGGGAAATAGGAAGAACAGTAACAAGAAAGCTTCAGGGTGGAGATGAAGACAGAGACATGGCTTAACAATGGCTTAACACAGGGAAAACAGACTCCATCTGAAGAAAATTAATTTATTGCCAATTAAAATAAACATTTAATCACTGCATTGGGTACTGGGAAACAAAAAGGCAAACATTAAAACAATACCTTTCCTCTCCCCATTCCCATGCCCAGCTTCACTCCTTCACTCCCAGCTCCTCTATGTCCCCCAAGCAGCACAGGCGGGATGGACAAGTATGGCAGCTACAGTCAATAAGTACTCTCTGCTGCTCCTTCATCCTCACACTCCCCCTCTGTTCCAGTGTGGGCCCCTCTCCACAGGCCACATTTCCTTCAGGGCGTGTCCACCTGCTCCATCATGGGGTCCACCATGGGCTGTGGTGTGGATACCTGCTCTGCCATGCAGCTCCTCCTCCTCTTCCTCATCTGACCTTGGCATTCGCTCTGCTGTTTCTCATTCTTTTTGTTCCCTGCTCCTCTGCCTGTGTGGCATTTTGAGCCCTTTCTTGCACAGATTTTCCTAGAGGCACCTCCATCTTGGCTGAGCCATGTCCTGTGGTGGGTCCGTTGGAGGTGGCTGGAACAGGCTCTGTCTGGCACAAGGCAACTCTGGCCTCACCTCACAGGAGCCACCCAGCAGCCCTCCTGCTGCCAGCTCTGGGCACCTGCACCCAAAATGAGGTGGGAAGGGAGGTGTGTCTCAAAAAACCCCAACACGGTGTCAGATCTCTAGTTTTGCATGGTTTTCATGAATGGTAGGAGCCCAAAGGACAAGTCTTAGCAGAAGGAGACACACAGACCTAACCGCAAGTAGAAGAGCAGAGGGAGACATAGTGTTTTCTTCTGCTGTCCGAATTACCCAGAGCCTATGAAGAGGTCCCAGCACATTTTATACCTGCTGCTGGAGAACTGCCAGATTAGGTCACAGCAGGTCTAGCTCCTGATCTCTGGCTTAGACAGCACGGCCATACCTTGTCTCCTCTTGCTCATCATGCATGCCTCCCGCACACCTGCCCCATCCCATCTCCATCCCCTGCTGCAGCCCCTTTGTAGCTAGATTGCAGAGGAGCACCTCACCTGCCCCAAGACACCAGGCAGGCCTGAAGTCACATCGAAATGCCCATGTGCCCAAGAGACTCCTCATGCCCAGCGCTGCCTCCAGGGCATCAGAAACTGAGTGTTTAGCAGAGAATCTAGCACCTTATTTGAAAAGGGCCACCCGCATGCACAAGAGCCATCCCAGACATTTGGCAACTGAGCTGCTTGCTTTTAGCAACCCATGCGAGCGTGGCAATTCATAGCCTCATGATGTCTGCCACATGCAGACAGTTAAAAAAATGAATTCTCCAGGAAATACTTAGCTGTTACGGTGAAACCTTAGTAACAATCAGCTGCAGTTGATTTAATCCATTGCCATTGCAACACACTAATGGGCTAAAAAGATGGTTTTCATTTATTTATCTATGTATATATATTTTTTTTTTCTCTTGGAATAAGCAGTTTATTTGGTGGGAATGGGCAGTAGTGAACAGACACTGAAATGGCTATCTTCTGCGTGTGGTTTCTAACAGTGTGTGAATATTCTCTTTATAAAATCATAGACTTGTTTTGGTTGAAAAAAACCTTTAAGATCATCTACCACTAAACCACATCACTAAGCACCGAATCATCACGACTTTTAAATACCTGCAGGGATGGTGACAGAAACACTTCCCTGGGCAGCCTTTTGCAATGCTTGACAACCCTTTCCATGAATAAATTTTCCCTAATATCCCATCTAAACCTCCCCTGGTAAAACTTGAGGCCATTTCCTCTCATCCTATACTTTGTTACCTGGGAGAAGACACCGACCCCTGCCTCGCTACAACCTCCTGTCAGGTATTTGTAGAGAGCAGTGAGGTCTCCCCTCAGCCTCCTCCAGACTAAACAGCCCCAGTTCCCTCAGCTGCTCCTCACAGGACTTGTGCTCCAGACCCTTCGTCAGCTTCATTGCCCTTCTCTGGACACGCTCCAGCAGCTCAGTGTCCTTCTTGTAGTGAGGGGCCCAAAACTGAACACAGTACTCAAGGTGCAGCCTCACCAGAGATGAGTACAGGGGCACAACTACCTCACTGTTCCTGCTGGTCACACCGTTTCTGATACAAGCCAGGATGCCGTTGGACTTCTTGGCCACCTGGGCACACTGCTGGCTCATGTTCAGTCGGCTGTCAACCAGCACTCCCACGTCCCTTTTTGCCGGGCAGCTTTGCACCCACTCTTCCCCAAGCCTGTAGCATTGCACGGGGTTGTTGTGACCCAAGTGCAGGATCCGGCACTTGCCTTTGTTAAACCTCATACAATTGGCCTTGGCCCATTGATGCAGCCTGTCCAGATCCCTCCACAGAGCCTTCCTACCCTCAACACTCCCACTTGGTGTCATCTGCAAACTTACTGAAGGTGCACTCAATCCCCTCACCTTTCGCCCATGCGGAGTGCTGTCCCAGTGATGACAAATGCATGCATGTTGCTCTGTGAAATTTATTTCAGCATAAAAGCTGTTGCTTCTGGTTGGAGGATTGCTTCCGCTCCTGTGTGGCTGTCTCTGTGCCATCTCCTTCAAACAGACCTGACCTGTCACCCTGGGACTATGCTTTGCATAGGGAAGGTTTTGGTCATGCCTGGAGGTGCTGGTCAAGCTGCCAGCTTAGTCCCTCCATATGCAACTCATTCCTGCTGGCAGGAAACAAGACAGCAACGATGAAATGCTTTTTTGTTCCTGTTTTAGCCACAAGGTGTAGGAGCTGCTAAAGTAGCTCAGTGTATCCCTACAGTACCTGATCCCGTCCGCTTTATTCAGGAGCCCGGTTCAGGGAGGGCAAGGTCTTCACAATCTGTCCCTGCCACCCTTGCCAGCATGTCCAGGATAAGCTCTTCTGCCAGAGCAATTCTACACGTGTCCATGCTGGGGATGTTTGGTGCCATGGGAGGCCTCTGCCAGTATCTCACCAGGCTATCCCACGGGCAGCGTATAATGATATCTTTACGAGAGTGCATTAGCTTCAAATGCTAACTTTCTCACGTGGAAAGCTTTTAGTTTGATTTGGTTTTATGGTACAAGCCATGACTTACCATGTGTTACACTTCTGCAGCCCATACAAAGGAATATTTACCAGAAACTCTTAATGACATCTGTACCTCACAATCACTTATACTTAAAGCAAAACAAAACAAGAAGAAAAAAATAGGGGAGGGAAGAGAATGGAGCCAAGTGTGGGCTCTGCTCAAACAGCATATGCACACTGATTTATGAAATGTGATCCTATTCTTAACAATCACCACAGGCCATAGACACATGGCAGCTGACAGAGGTAAGGTAATTAACAAAGCCCAACTTCTCCTGTTACTCACTGAGAGCTCAAATGAGGGATTTATCGCAAGCCCTGAATAGTCTTGATGAAGAACATATTCCTATTAATCATTGAAATGCCTGGTGGCCAAAACAGAGACTGCATAGCCATCTGGTGCCCACGGCCAGTTGAGAGGGGAAAGAGCTGAACCTGCACAGGTCCCTTCTCCAGGTGGGTGCCCACCCCACTCACCTGGCCCCCCTCCTTGTCCACCACAGCCTGGCTTGCCACCATCCCAGCAGAAACAGGGCAATGGCCCAGGCAGCATCGCCCCTGAGGTCAGCCCTCAGTGAGCAAGGATTGCAGCTCCCAGTGCTTTACTGATTGTCTCTGAGTTGTTTTTATACCCTGCTTAGACTAAGTTGGTTCTCAGTGGAACAGGGGTCCTAGCTGGGAGGAACCTATTCACAGAGGAAAGAAAACAGCACCTAATTTGAGCCCTCAAGAAGTCAAGAACCGTTCAGCCCAAAGAGTATCCAAGCACTTGCTAGTATTTTTAGTTTTTTGCTTTACCTAAATGCTCTGAGCAAGTTTTCTTCTCTGGTTAAACTGCAGTTCCTTAAAAGCCATTTATTTATAATGGAAAGGCTGATTCAACCTTCACTCTAATAACCAGGAAAACACAACAGTAAAATGAAACAACAAATCATTGCTCCGACAGTAATGAGACGTTTGCTTAGACATTTATCTGTACTTTTACAGGGCAGTAATTTTATGGTTGAAAAGCCTTGTTTTTAAACTTCATGTCTGGGATGAAATTTCCAAGCCCTGGACAAAATTGCCTCATTTAGCAGATGGTAACATTGTACATAATTAATGCATTCATTTCCATTCTTAAAAACTAGTAAATGCAGCTTATTTGAATTTCCTCCTGAAAGCTAAATTTATTAGCTACAAAACATAGAGACTGTGCCAACAGTTTCAAGGAGATTATATCCTGTATTTCCCCTATTTTCTAACTGTTTTCCACCAATATCACCTGGGTGGCTCTCTCGTTCTCTATAGGAAACTTTAGAATGGGTGACAGCTTTCTCCTGTCCCTTTTATTCCTCCGTGTTTTCATGATAAAGGTTTCCTTCCTTCACCTCCATTTAAAAAGCAGAAAGACTGCCACTTGTTTGCTGAAAATGACTTTAAATTCATCAGCTCTCCCAGACCTAATAAAGTGACATGTTTACAATGTTAAAGGAAATCAGGTGTTCTAATGTTAAATGAGAAAAAACATATTTATGTAGTGTTATAATAATACTGTTTGCCTGGCCTTTTGCAGTCTATTCATCACACAACAATCTCCCCACAAGATGCTGTAGAGTCTGTGCTGGAATGCCATGCAATTACAAGCCAAATTCACCATAAATAATGTATCACAGTGCCCCCCCCAATTGTTGCTGGTGGCCACGGCAGCCCCCAGGCATGTGGCAGTGTGGATGGAGCAAAGGAAACTCACTGGCAGGTAGGTACCACTGCTACAGGCCCCTTGTGTTGCTCAGGAAAACTCTCTTTGTTCTACTGGTCCCACCATAGAAGTGCTGCTGGTCTCATTTATGTTACTGGTCCCTTTCATGCTGCTGGTCTCACTGCAAAGAGCTGGAAGCAGAAAGCCTGGACTCTTGATGGGCTCCTGAGTCACAGCTGCTGATGCCCTCTTCATTTTGAAGGCCATCATCCAGTGCTACCACTGGAGCTGGGGCAGTGCACACAGGTGGACCATTGCATTTTTTCTGGCATTCAGCTGTGCAGTTCCCAGCTCCAAGTGCACTGCCAGGCATTTTGTTACCTTACCAACAGTGCTGAATAACTTTGCTGCCCCTAGTGAGAAGTGTGCACACTGCTTGAGATCCTTCCTTTATAGGACAGAAACCTGTCCCATCCTGGGCAGCAATGTAGGTGATGGGAACCTCCAGTTTTATGATGGTTTCTTCTTGATAAGAAGGGGTTTTGATCTAGTTCATAAATTCAGTGATTAGTTGTGCACCTCTCAGCAAAAAATCAGGACAATTCAGTCATTTCCATTAAAGCAGGTAACAGAAGAGTCCCTTTGGCAAGTAACAGTTGCCAGGCTATGGTTTATATGTGGTTTCCCAAGCCAGCTCCTACCTCACTGCAGCTGAGCTGAACACACTGCACTGTAGCTCTGCAAGAGAAATACTTTGTTTACCTCTTACATGTCACTTGTTCCCACGCTCTGAAATCCACCATCACCCATCACCATGTTCACAGAGGTCTGCTCATAGGTGTAAATGGTATGGGCAAGTTTAGCTTTCTTCTGGCATGTTTACTTACTGTTGGGCCTCAGCATGGTTATTCTCACAAATCCTGTAGAAAAGAGCAGTAAGATTAGGCAGGTGGAATCTTAATTGTCGGTATTTAACAACCAGAATTTTTCTGTTCTCGTATTTCCCTTTGTATTTAGTTATTCTAAAAAGGAAATCCTCCAGTTTCCCAGTGAGCTGAAACCCTTCATGGGACTCCCCACCAAGAGATGCGGTGGTCTACTACTGAGCAATGCAAGGGAGAGAGCTTTCAGAGAGAGAGGCACAGCTCACTTCTTCCCTACTGAGTGGAAAGGCACTGTAATTTTGTTCTAACACATAGGTAACTGAGGCACTAAGTGACTTATGGTGGCACAGCATAGCAGGATATGAGTTGCACATCCCAGACTAACTGCATTTCTCTGCCCTTACCTGTTGCTAAATCCAATATCTATTTTTCTCTGGCCAAGGCCCAACGTGATCTCTTTTGAACTCACAGGAGTAAGTTGACAATCAGTCTCCATGATGCTTTTTTATATAGAGGGGCAATGCTTTCAGAGCTTTTATCATTGTGGATTTCAGGATAACGTAGTGAATAGAAGAAACTAGATTTCTTGTCACTAGATTTCTTGTGATTTATTAGTAGAGTCAGGAACAAAATAAATGTGTTGATACTTGCTTCATTAAAAACAGCAAACTGAGCAACAGAGCATGCAGACTCTGTAATGTGATGCTGGCTGATATGTTTCTTTCCTTATTCTTCACCTTTTTACTTAATCCAGGGTTCCTTGGTGATTTTCAGTGTGTAGATTATTGCCCAATGCAGAGTTTTTCTCATGGTTCAGCTTACCTTTCCATGGCTGATGGTATTACCTCCCCTTTCACAGCAGCTTACTGGTATGTAACAATAATGTCTGGTTTGAAAAAGCCACGTTCAGTCATGCATGTTTGGCTTCTTCAGTGTAATAAGGCTGGCCAAAGTAAAGAAAACTGCCTTGTTTTCTACAGATGTAGATAGACGCTTGGAGCACCATTGGCAGTCCCAAACCCCTGTCTGTGGGAACGGCTGCTCTCCACTTACCTACTTGCAGCCATTTCTTCAGATAAACTGATCTCCCCTGCAAAAGACTCTTTCTGTTACTGCTCTTAAAAATACAGAAATCATTACATCAATTGTCCATTGAGAAAACAATCTTTAATGAGGGACAAAGCCTAGAAATGAGAGGAGTGAAAGGCCAGTTCAGTGGCTTAAAACCCAGGGCCAGCCATACCAAGAGCTGCAGTCCCTCACCAGCTCCTTGCAGTCTACTGTGGCCCAGATGTTCAAAACTTGTCTCACCTTGGGGGTTTTCCTGCTTCAAGGGTTTCTGGATGCTTTCACAAGTGGAAGTCATTTAAGTCTTTCTTCCTTAGGTAGGTGCCACGGATTTTATGAAAAGCCATATCAGATCGGATTAGACCAACTGTCCATCAGGTCTACCCTGTCTCTGATGGACCAGCACCAGGTATTCCAAGGAAAAAGGAAAAACTTCCAGGAAAGATGAAGAGGCTGTGCCCCATCTTGGATCAAATTTCTTCCAGTCTTTCAGCAGCTACTGGTTTAAGAAAGCAGGCTGGCAACTTGTATAACTAACTACCTGTACTGATGGAATTGATGGCATTACTCTTCATCGTCTAAAACCCCAGTCTTTTCTGAAACTTGTCATACTCTTTCCCTCAAAATTTTACTTGGCAGTCAAAATTACAGGTCAGCTATAGCTGTTTCAAAAACATATCTCTTTTCATTATGAATTTGTTCTCTCAATTTTATTTGGTATTGTCTGCACAATATTATGGGGAAGGAATAATTGTGGAATATAGAGAAAACAAAATAATGATAATTATTGCCTACTTCTATCAAGTGAACATGGCATGACAGAAAAGGGCAGTAATACTTGGCAATGACACTATTTTTTCTGGCCCCTTCTTCCTACTCCCACCTTTCATACAGTTGATTATCTTGTATATTCTGTAGTGCATAGCTGTGCATTCAGCAAAGATGCCTGGGATGGCTGAAACAAAATTTAGATATTTCACTGTTTCTCTCCCCTCACTGATGAAGTATCTCTGTTCATACAGTATTTTTGCAGTTTACTTTGTTGCTAATCCCTAACACGCTTTCTAGTACATTTTGTAACTATTATGCATTAAAAATTATCTTTCTCCTAATTAATTCTAATTAAGCACTTGCATTATTTCCGGATTATTATTTTCCTTTAAAAACAATGCTAACCATTAAAAATAATGTATAATGTATAACCATTAACAATGCTAAATGCCAGGTCCTGCACTTGGGTCACAACAACCCCATGCAACGCCACAGGCTTGGGGAAGAGTGGCTGGAAAGCTGCCTGGCGGAAAAGGACCTGAGGGTGTTGGTGGACAACCATCTGAATATGAGCCAGCAGTGTGCCCGGGTGGCTAAGAAGTCCAATAGTTTCCCAGCTCGTATCAGAAATAGTGTGGCCAGCAGGACTAGAGAAGTGATAGTCCCCTTGTACTTATCACTGGTGAGGCTGCACCTTGCACACTGTGTTCAGTTTTGGGCCTCTCACTACAAAAGGGACATTGAGCTGCTGCAGTGTGTCCGAAGAAGGGCAACGAAGTCTTTTGAGGAGTGGCTGAGGAGGCAACTGGGTGTTTCTAGCCTGGAGAAGAGAAGGCTGAGGGGAGACCTCATTGCTCTCTACAACTACCAGAAAGGAGGTTGCAGCGATGTTGGGGTTCAGTCTCTTCTCCCAAATAAAAAGTGATAGGACAAGAAGAAATGGCTTCAAGTTTTACCAGGGGAAGTTTAGATTGGATATTAGGAAAAAACTTATTCACAGAAAGGGTTGTCAAGCATTGGAACAGACTGCCCAGGGAAGTGTTTATGTCACCATCCCTGGAGGTATTTAAAAGTTGGGTAGATGTGGTGCTCAGGGACATGGTTTAGAGGTGGACTTGGCAGTGCTAGATTAATGGTTGGACTTGATGATCTTAAAGGTCTTTTCCAACCAAAACAGTTCTATGATTCTATGAGTTAAATCTCTTGATATGCGTGCTAGCTGCTTCCAGTCAATACAGAACATTAGATCCAGGGATTTAAACAGAATTACAGCTGTCTGATGGTGGCCCTTACAGTCTAAGTTTGAGGGATACCAAGGAATAACCTTTTCACAATGGTTGAGCAAGTTTGGGGGTTGAGGGATTAAAAATCCATTTTTCCTCAGAATTAGTCCACCTTTGGGACTAGTCAAACATCTTAGGATGTGGCAACAATGTTTTGGAGGCCATTTGAAGAGAAGATTACACTGCATGGCCCATTTATTGAGAGGCAGTGAGTGTCTGAGACAGTTACTTGAGAAAACCTCTTGGAACTGCTATCTCTAAAGCTGACGGTCACCCAATAAACTGAGTTCACACATGTGGAACATTGCAGAAGTGTCAGCTCCATAGCATGCTATCCGCAGCGAAGTTTTCTCAACATTGTGTAAGCAGTCTTGTGATTTGCTTGAGAGAAGAGGGGAGATGCGTGCACCATAACATTTGGCCTTGGCCGGAAGACGATGACTTCAGTGATGGTAGACAATCCAGTAAGTATATTTGTTGTTACAGCACTCCTCTCAGCCAGGCACACTTCTGGTGTAAGCCAAATTTATGTCTTAGACAAATTGCACAATTTATCAGCAAAACAGACCAGACCTATTGTTGCCTACAGAAGTAACAGAAAGAGCCTTCAGAGATGACAGGAATGTGGTCCAAAGAGTTTGCACTGCAGCATGTGGGGCTTTTCCAGCTCTCAGTGTGTTGGAACAGGCAGAGATAAATGGCAGATTGGGATCTCTGTAACTTTGTCACCCTGTGCTTAACAAGGCAACGAATTGGCCACAGAAACATTCCCAAGAGACATTCCATAAGACCTCTGGAGCCAGGACTGGATTTTCAAAAAAGCCGGGAGAAAAACACAGTATTTTCACTGAATGAATTTCCTTTCTACTGAGGTCATAGCCTACTGAGAGTGGGTAATTCAGCTATCTGCAAAACGTTCCTGCACTCTCCCTGGCTTAAAAAAAAAAGACCCATTATTCCCATGCTCTTCCTTGTAGAGAGGCTTTGTGCAAAACAAATTGTCAGCAACCTTAAGCAAGCTGTGGCCCCGTCTCCCTGTCTTCTTTTAGACTCCTGTTTGAGGTCACAAATTTTCTTTGTATTGATTCATTCTAGGAGAAGCAAGTAAAATGGAGCTGGTGCGCCGATCTTGTAGGTATCTGATACCCTCAAATTCCTTGGACCTCAGCCATTTAAATAGTAGGCTTAGTCATAGCATTATTTACAGTAGTTGATGGCCTCCAAAAGGCTTTGCCAGTGCTATTACATCTTTCAGCATACTTCAGTTCAATTGATTGAGAGCATCTGTTGGGCTGAGGAGAGATGTGAGGCTAGATATATTATTTTTTTTCCTGAAAAATAGAGTACTACTGAACGCCTCTCTTCTCCAAATGTTTCTAGCTATAATGACTTCTTGAAGTCTTTGATACTAGTCCACATTTTGGTAGTGGAAAGGTAGTGGAAAGGGCAGCAAACCCATGTGGACTGCAGTGTTGCAATGGCAATCCTTCCAAGGTTCCTTTAAAAATTCATAGCTGTTGCCATGTTTTTCCATTGCCCATTTTATTCTGGGAGCTGCCTGAAACTTAATCCTAATAGTAGAAATCTAAATATTCTGAAAAACAGGATAGAATTTGTAGCATATAACAAACTTTTCAACAGCTGCCTGAATGGAAAACATCCATACAAGTTTGGGATGAATGTTTTATGGGTCCCTAGGTCCTTTGGCCTCACACTCTTCAGTGTTTCTCACAGCCCCTGACACAAACAGGTTGACCCAAGTGGAAAGCACATTAGAACTTTTCATTTTGGAAGCAGAACTTAATAACATGATCTTAATCATGATGCTCCAGCACAGGATTTTGTGAAATGCTTCACCATCTCAGACACCAAAAAACCCATTAATGGAAGCACTGACTAATGCACCCATTCACTTTCTGGGCTGACTAGTAGCCTCAGATAAACACATTACTAATGTTGGTCAGAAAGTGCCAGTTCTCCTTCTCAAAGATGATTTGGACTGTCTGTGGAAGAGATCTGAGCCTGTGTAGGTCCTGACCCAGCTGGCTGGTAAGTGTGAGGAGCAGGGAGTTGGAGGTCCCTGTGCTCCAGTAACCAGTTCTCATCCCCATCCTGTGGGCAGTGGCAGCAGGGTGGGCAGGCAGTCTGAAGGCTGGAGAAGAGAAAGAGATGCCCTGTTACATGGCAAAGCACAGGCTGATCACTCCAGCTCAATGGGTGCCACAGGCTAGTCCTGCTGCTGCTCCCCAGTTTCCAGCCACCAAGTTTCTCCTCTGGCACCAGCTTATCAAGCACAGGTTGTACAAACATACAACTGAGCATATTTCGAGGTAGAAAAAGATGAATGCTCACTGTGGCTGTGCTGCCATGGCCATGTTTGTTCCAGCTGCTGGTTGAGATGCTTCACGGCTGGACGCTGCGGGGCAGCCATCAGCGAGGAGACACTGCCATCTCCTGACATAGGACTCCCGGTGCATAGAGCACTCTGTACCTGCATCTCCTGGGGATGCTGCGGGGGGTAAGGTGCCTGGCACCCCAAGGCTGATTCATGCTCACATTTTGGTTGCATGAGGGCTTTGGAGACCTGGCTGCAATCAGCCTAGCAGCCAATGGTGGGAGGTCACATTCTGGCCCGCCGAGGTAGTCACTGGCTGATGTAAAAGTTAGCAGAGTGAGCCAGAGGTGATATAGGGAGATAAGCCCAAATGTAGCAGGGAGCTCAGAAGGCATGGAAAGGGGCTTGTAGCTGAAAACTGAGCAGGCCATACCAGACACCACCATTAACAGCAGTATAGACAGGAATCAGTATATTGCCTGTGTCTCTTCCTGTCTGCACCCTCTAACTGCACACCTGGATCACTTTCCTGAAGGAGGAAGGCATTGAAAGGAGGCAACTGCATCATTTTCTCCTCTAAAACAACCCTGATATGTGCTGGAAGACAGCAGAAATTCATGCACATTTAGCTGTTTAGCTGTTAAAAATACCATTCCCACTCAAACAAACCAAAGCTTGTAAATATTCTCATTTTTTTTCAAGCGCATTTGCGAGAGAGATGCTTTGCCTGTGCATGCAGCCTCTGTGCCTGTGGCTGCTCCAGCACACCGGACCTACTGTAGGAACCCCGTGGAAGCGCAGTTTGGTGCGAAGCTGAAGGCCAGTAATTCCCAGCCAAAGCACCAGGGGTCATTCCACTCTTTATCTCCACCTTAGCCCGGATACTCAGCACTACAGCACTAGCAACACCTCTCCCCTTCTCTCCCTTCCGACGGCCGACGATAAACCTGAACTGCGAGTAAAGTTGTGTTTAGACAGGAAAGCGGTGGGAATTTTGTCTGAGTAAAGACAGAAGGATCTATCCCGGTGGAAAGGCTTTTGAGTGGTTTACAGTATTTGCCTGTAATTGTACACATTCCTCGAACAAATCACGTCCACTCATTTATTATCTGTGCTAAACAATGCAGTAGGTCTAGTACGCAGGTGTGTCACTCACCCTGCTTCGGGCTAGAGACATCCACGATGGAATGTAATTTTTCCACCCAGAGATTAGTTATGTTAATGCAACGTCAGAAGTGACCAGTCTGGGGAGATGTGGAGAGAAAGGAATATGGGAGGAAAAATAAGCTGAACAAAATGTTCACACAAGCTTGGAATAAAATGACCGAGAACAGGTGTTTGCTTTCTCCCCTGACGTGTACAAAACAGTGATGGATTTTTGGTTTTAATAATAATTAATAATAATTCTTATTTAAAATTTAAGTAATTCTTCAGCTGGTGATAGTTCGATCTAAAAGGCATGGAAATCAATGGGAACTTTGGATCATGCCACATGTGTCAGCTGGATTTATTTGGGAGTAATGAGGAATAGGTTGTTTGAGGCCAGAATACCTAGGGCTTTGCTTCTGGTTAAAGCAAGTTACACATCTAATAAATGTGCACCTCCTGTCAACTGCCATGAGTGTTTTCTATGTTAAATGCAAGGTGTTTGAGGCCCATAATCCCATAGGAACAGAGGCGCAAGTTTAGAGGAAGGTAAAATCTACACACACACACACACACCCTTGTGTGCCACTTTTCTATGACTGAGGATTTCATCTCATACATGAGCAATGCAGTACACAGGACCGATGTGCTTTAGGCACTTAACTGAGCCCTAAAGCCCACCCAAACCTACCAGAAAGTTAACCCCTTCCTTCCTGACCTTTACCTAAGTCACTCTTCTTGTGCATTTTTTTTTCCCCCAGGGAAAATGGCTAGAAAGAGAGGCAGACCCTCAGTTCTCAATGTGTATCAACACGTGAGTTTTACTATTCTTACAGCCTAACATTTATTTGCTGTAACAGGCTCTGGTGCCTCAGTCCATGTCTGTCCAGCACTTACACAGATAATGCAGCCTGAAACCTTTAATGGATGTCTGAGATTACACCATGTCGGCACTCACTCCCTGGCTTGTCTGAAAGTTTTTCATCATCTTGGCCAAGAGTTTCCATTCTCTTTAGCCCTCAGAAACATCAGACAACCCCTGTGCAATTTATTGCAGTTTATAGTTTCTCCACATGGACGTCACTTCCAAAATATTCATTAGAAAAATTAGTCATTTACAATAAATGTTACATTTTTACAAGAAAACGCAGCGATTATTTATTAAACATCTGGATTTTTTCAGCACCACTTCATAATGGGGATGAGCCTGAACTGGAACACCTGATCTGAAACCTCTTCTGACTTTTGGAGAATTTCAGGTCCAGGTTCTTGAGGGCTGGGATTATCTTCATTTCAAGTCTTCTACCTCTCTGAGCACATTGTTGGCACTTAACAAATAAACAATAGTAATCCAAATCTGGACCAGAAATTAATGGCTAGGGTGTATCTATACTTCATAAAAAAATGTGTACATCTTCCACATTACCCATGCTACATCAAATGCAATGCATTCTTTCTTTCACAACCATAAATGATCATCATTACAAAATACAACCTCCAGCTCACAGCTCATGGGATTGCCAGGGAAAAACACAATCCTTCATGGTAGCTCTAGCCATAATCCAGAGGTGTGAACTGGGGTGATGAAGTGGCTTTTTGACAAGCACCACAGGACAATGATAACTTGAACTATGGCAGCACCCACTGCAAAGCTCACCCAGGCTGGGGCCCAGCCTCTGGCCAGCAGGCACACCTAGCAGGGAAGGAGCAAGGTGCATGTGATGGCACAGGGCAACATGAACTAGCAGCTGTGTCTCATCACAGAAACAGAACTAATCATCTCATTCCCAGCTCTCAGAGCGGACAGAGAAGGTGTCTTACCCAGGCTGGATTTACGGGGATATAGCTTCACATCAGCACTCTTGAGACAATGAGCACTCCATATAAGGAAAGGGATCTTGGGGAGCTTCCCTTCACAAAATTATCATCTGCAAAAGCCTTCCTCCTAACATCACTTCTGCTTTACATGAACAGAGGACCTGGGGTTTAGGCCACTGTTTGGAAGTGTTCAGGTTTGTAAACTAAAAAAAGAATGACTGAAAAGTATCTCACATTGTCCTCCCTTAGGAAAGAGAAGTGCTCATAGGGACAGGCTCAAATGCAGTAGTACAGTAGCATTTATTGTAATCTGTATTGCTTTGGTCCAAAAGCTATACTATATTTTCCTTAGCATCTGCTTTTGGGTATCTGGCCTTTTGTGTGCTTCACAGTGGAAATGAAGAAACAGTGAAAACTTCTGGCAGTTTGCAGAGAACAGAAGGAGAGAACATGGAAAAGTGCTCCAGCAGAGGTGGAATAATGGCAACTGATATGCAAGGGGAAGTCATAGGAAACAACGCAATCTAACTTCTTCCAGCTGCCTGAACAATCACAGGGACAGTGCCAGATGTAATGTAGCTCTGGTTAGCATGAGTTGAAATGTGGGATAGCCTCCAAAAACAAGGACAGGGAGAAGAGAAGCAGCAGTTTGTTTGTGAACAAAAGACTAATCCATTTGATTGCTAAAATACACACAAAGGAGGTAACCCCTCCCTTTGCCCCATGTGCAAATTGTATCTAATTTATGGAAAAGACAAAAGGGAAAAAAAAATCCAGTTCGTGGTTGTGCTGAATTCATATGATAAACAATGGAGGCCATGCTAAATGAGGAGGAGAGCTTGGGGTGTGTTATTTGGGTTGTGCAGCAATTGAGTCCAATGTTTTAACAAACTACTGCTGCTCTGTTAGAGAAACTGCATTTTAAAAATGGGAATCAACCAGAACAATTCACAGCAAAAGAGCATCTCTGAGACATACTCTGTTAGGTGCAGAGTACATTGACTGTCAGTTCACCCCATGATAATGTTGTAGGAAGGAGAACCTGAGTTACCTTGAGACTAGTTATCTAAGGTACAAATGGCCAAGGACTGCAGTAACTCTGAGCCCAGCCTACGTGGCTGACAAACAGAACAAATATGCTTGTTCTGAACTACCTTCTGCTGATATTTAATTAAATCTATTTCAAATCACTTTATACTATGTTCAGTCATATCTATGATGTTGAGCTTACCTTTCCTCCAGGCCATTTAGACAATAAAGGAAACTCAGAAGGATTATGTAGATCAGATTGCCTTGTCTGTCCCATTGCCTCCATGCAACTATTCCCCAACCTGCAAGAGCTCAGGCAGAGCACAAAGTGAGCAGGACAGGCAGCAATTTGAGTGCTTCACTAAACGCGTTTCACAAAGGAAAGATCATTCTGCCTCAGTTTCCAGAGCACGTTAAGAAATACCTTTAAGACATCTTTCCATTTTTAACTTGCTTGTGCTGTCCCCATGAGGGGAGGATCCAACTGTCCAATTTGCTCAAAGTAGCAAGTCAATACATATAATGTGGTTTGAAGGAAAGGATGCTGTTTTGGCTCCACTGGATTTCAAAGTGACTTGGCAATGATTGCCATTACTGGTCTGTATTAAAACGTGACAAAGTAGCAGGAGATAGGAAGCATTATTATCCCCTTTTTTCAGAAAAAAAGGATAACATATGGAACTCAGATAATTCACTTCAGGGTCTTGGTCCAGCTCCGTTCTTTCTCTGACACAGAAGTCACAGCTCTGAGGAGGGCAGAAGGTGCTGCACTAGTGTAGGTCCACCAGTCATCACCGTTCTTGGCTAGGGAAACAGGGCAGGACCAAATCATTTAGCTTTGCAAGACAGTGGAAAAAACCTGAAAAACAGAGTTAATCCTTCAATTTAACAATAGAATGGGCTTCAACAAAAAAATCTCTATTCTTTTTGCCTATTCTGAGCACTGCTGTGGTTATCCTTTCTGCAAATATGATCCATTATCATATACTTGTTAACATTTATAGATGTTGCCACATAATGTAGATATCACTGTTCCTTCCCCCACAGCCCCAGTCTATTTGAGGGATAGAAGCTGTTGTTTTCGTACAATCAAAATGCCATCAGTCTTATGAGTATCAGATCTGTGTTGAGTTCTTGTCACAGAAATGCTTTACATTTATCACCTGGCATGTGCCACCTCTGTGCTCTTTTTCCCAGGGACACCACTTCTGTGGAAATATTAATAAAAGACAAATTGCATTTGTATAATCTTGTGAAATGTTTTGACTACTAAAGTTTTTCCATAGCAGTTCATTAAAGGACACAAAGTATTTAAGTTTACATTTTATAAAAAGATCAGGAATGCTCTGGCTGATCGCTTGCTTTCTATTGAGCATCTGTTTCCTATTTTTTTAACGGCTTATAGCAGTGGTTGGCCAGTTCTGTACTAATAGTTGATCTTAACTGGATCAAAACATTGTAATTTCTTAACAAAGGTTAGAGAATGTCCTTCTAACACAGCTTCCTATGGCTGCAACCAGCAATGTCTGTGCATCAACATCTGGTTTCAAAATATTAAAAATGATAAACACTTCTAGATACAATCCATCTGGCCTCCCAAAATTCTACATCTGCATAATTCTGCTTTCCTTTTACAAACCAAACACAGATTTAGTTTGGCCCTGCTACATTACTGAAGATTTCTCCTCCTTCTAACTGCTGGGCAAAGCCTGTGGTCAAGTTTTGTTGGAAGCAGCCATCTGTATCTGGCCAACTGTTGTGTCTAATGTTGACTGTTTTAGTAAGTGATAAGCGGAAATTCTTAGCCTGGTTAGCATATGGTATCTGATTGGATCCAAAGGGAGGCTGCAATGAAGGAATCATGGTGAACTGAATGAGCAGTGAAGTTTGCAGAGCTGGCTGCGATTGGGGTTTTGGAAGCTGCTTGCTGCCCATCTGCATTGTGTCAGTCCTCTCAAAGACAGCACCAAGCCTGCAATATTGCTGCCAGTGCAGATGCGATCACTGTGCGTGATTCACTGCTTCGTTCTAATGTCTCAAGCTTTCTTGAGCAGCATATTCCTTGGCTCTAACACCCTGCAGACAGGTCTGCAACATTGCAAGGGACAGAGCAGTGAAAGGGGGACCACCCCTCTCCCTTTTGGCCAGCGATACTTCCTGTGGGATGGCTGCTACCGCTGTGACTAAACAACATCAGACTACTTCCTCTGGCCTCTCTCCTCTTCCTTTTCACTTTCCATGCCAATTCAAGGACCTCTGTAGTGTCAAGTCCCTGGCTACCCAGATGGAAAGATGATTTGTATTTCATATGCACAGAGAAATAACAAGTCATTCTTACGTAGATAACTGTGTGCAGAGTATGAAATGTCATTGGTTTCATTAGCTTTTAACTAATGATGCTACTTGGAGTTCAATATTATGTATATAAAGGAGTGTTGAAATTAATAGTAACATATGGAAATTAATAGAGGTGTGGGAGATAAGTGTTCCAGGTTCAGTCAAAGTCAAAAGTTCATCTTATCAATTTTGTGTCCTTCAATGGTCTAATTTGCAATGAAACAGTATTTTTCCCTGAGCTTTTCAAAAACTGAACAGGTTCCAGTAAGCTGTGAAGGCAGGACACTGAACAGGCCTTTCACCCCAGCTGGAGTGTTCCAGCTTTAAGCCAAAGAGGTAATCAAGATGGGAATTAACACTTCTTTCACTCTTCCAAGATTTTACTGGCTCTAGTGAGAGCATCTTTATGTTAAAAACAGAAACAGACACCATCTTTCAGTCCAGGAGAATGTCCCAGAGAAGTCACTGCAAGAATCCATACTTTGACTTGGCTCTTGGTTCATAGATACCTGGTACCCTATGGTCTGTTGGACCATACCCCAACCAAAAATATACCAAGGATCATGGCAATACCGTGGATGGTATGGTTGATAACAGCAGCCATGAAAATTTGAACCACATAGATAACAAAACCAATTGCAGATATTAATTTCATTATGGAAAAAATTCCAGTCAGGCCAGCCAATCTAAATGTTTAATTCCATTGTCATGCTCATTAGCTGCATATACTTCTAATTTCAGTTTAAGACCAACTTTCCTGTGTAAACCAAAGACAGCAAACACCATCCTAACACCACATCTAATTTCTCATGACTGATGTGGCTGTTGCTAATGGTTCCTGTAGCCTGATGATGGCTTGCCAGGTGCTGAGAAACAAAAGGGAAGTCAGACCATACAGTAAGCTGAGTAAAACAAAGGTCTGTGGCTGCACTAGTTATATATGTTGCAGCTATCATCTCTTAAATGCAACTACATCTGTAAATATGTGCCAAGCGCATCAGCCAGAAGATACCCTAAAAAGTTTGAGAATCACTAGTTAACGAGAAAACCTCATTGCAAACTACTAGCAACAACAACACCCTACTCACCTGCAGCAGACACTGGAAAGCCAAGGTGAAGAAGGCAACCTGTTCCTTTCTTGACTGAGATCTGAGGCAGCTCCTTTTTTCAGTGTTCACAGCTAGAGCTTGAACCTTTTCATCCATATTTTGAAAGAAATTCAAGCAAAGCTTACCTTCATTCTGAGAGATGTGATAGTTTAATCTTGATAATAATTCTTCAATTTTCAGTCTAAGCAGTCAAGATAAAGTTTGTTCATCAGTGAAAACTTCTCAGGAAGTAGGCGTTGTCTTGGATTTCCTAGTGATCCTGAGCTGCCAAAGTCACAAAAACCCAACCATCCCAGCAGTATCCCTGTGCAACACTGGAGTGTAGTTAATTTAATTATTTGATAACCAAACAATTTTATTATTTGATAACCATACATAATTCTTAGGATGACAAGTAACATCATCATATGCATCATCTCTGGTTTTCACCTCCTACAATGAACATTTTTTAAATGGTAATCATCAAAGTCTCTCTTTCCTTAATTCTCCCTGTTCCCCACTTTAATCTCCCTCAAGTTCATCTTCCTTTTTCTGAAAAACAAGATGTTCTTCCATTGCAAAATCAGTAATTTTACTGTGATAAGGGCAAGTGGTTAGACAGAGATGGTCATGACACTTATTTCCCATCATCAGCTGAGGAAAAAGACCTCTGAAGGTGTCTGGATTAATTTATTTTAAATTGTCTGTAAAAGAAATTAGAATCAAATTATGCTCTCTGCTTTTTTTAGGAGGAGGGAACAGATACCCAGTGTGCTCTTAAGTTGTGACTGCTGCTTCTGAACATTTGCTATCCTGCCTCATTTCCACTGCTCAAGGGTGCACAGGGCTCCACACTCTGGCTTGGCTGAGCAGCTGTTTCAATGTAAAGGAATTTTCTTTTCCTGAATAAATCTCCCCTAGGTATGAGAAGCTAGTGAGGATTGTGATGGCTGTTGTCAGCCTTATCAGTGAGGGATGTTTAGAATCCCTAAAAGGGAGATACTGAGGGCTGAAACTGGGGATGAGGCTGCAAGACGAGACAAGGTGCCGGTTTCAGAAGAAACCAGAATTTTAAGCAGTTATTTCATTGTTGCCATGAGGCTGCAGTGCCTGTCTTCTGAGGCAGAAAGCAAGGGTTTCACCCTGTGATTCCTGAGAAATAACATTGCCATAGCGAAGCAGTTCTTGTCCTTACTTTAGGACACTGTCACTCATTGGAAAGAAAAGGCGGCACTTAGGGAATCCTAATACTTCCATCTGTTTTAAAATATAGGTAAAATTATTAAAAATAAAATAAATTGAAGATGAAATTGAATAATGCAGTCTTGCCCCTAAAGTCTGCCTCACAGATACCTTTATTTGGCACGACTTCAACAAAACATGACTGAGCTGCACAGAGGCATATGCTCTGTGTTGAGACAGAGGAAGTACTGCCTGGAGCTACAGACTTACTACCAATTATTTTGCTTGTGTAGACTCTTAGATAAAGTGGAATTAATTTGAGATTAAGTTTGGCCAACTTTATGATCATGATTTTTTCTGCCAAATAAATTTGCTACCATCCATGTTCACCAAGAAAAGGATGTAAAGGCAATACTAGATGTTTTATTTGATACCAAAGAATAACCAGGTACACTGCATATTTGATTGTGTCAGCCTTGGAAACAGGAGTCTGAGAGTTATTAATTGAATCAAGACAGTGAAACTTTGGCATGATCTCTGTAAGAATAAATGTTATCAATACAGCTTGAATACTTCAAAGAAGCTCTACATGAGGCATAAATAATTGTATTAGTAAACAAGCTAAGAAAATAAAATGCACTCAGCAAATGGTTTGCTTTTCCTAGGCAGCTCCCAAAAAGGAAAAGAACTAAACTGGATACTTTGCTGTTACTTGTTCTCTAGCTCTTAAAAGATTTTTTCACTTTATTAAATAGAAATAGTTTAGTCAGAATCTGGTTTAGTTTCTGTTGAGACTAATAGCAGTAGCATGATTTCCATAGTAAGAAAGCAAATCCATTTTGCCAAACCACTGCTATAAGAACTTATCCATGCTCTCCAATATATAGATAACATTAGGATTTACTTTTCCTATCTGATAGCATTGTTTTAGTATGAGCTTCTTATTTCTTTGGAAGGTTTCTTGCTCTGACCTCAAGATCCCCAAAGAGTGATGGCCTAAAGCTATTTCAAATAAGGCTGTCTCAAAAAAAGAGAAGGCAATAAGAAAATTATACTGGCTTAGAATTCATCTGCTCAAGTGTCCAGGTTACAGCAAATCAATTTTAAATTGTGCAGAAACACTTAAAAATATATAAATGGTCTCTTTAGTTGTAATTTCCACAGTCTGCTTTCACTCACACTTTAGCCAGTAACTAAAGACTTGGAGGCAGAATAATATTAGTATATATCAGAAAAAAATATTTCCAAGCTGTAACTCAGAGGAACAGGTTATATATGCAAATATACAGTCCTGTTGATGGGAGACTTTATGCTTATGGGTATGAACACTCAAACCAATATTAAGAACTAAAGGCCTTAGATGTTCAGTGATGCACTTAATTAAGCTCTTCAGTTCCCATTTAATAACAGATTTCTGTCCATTCCATTGGTATTATGTGTTTCTTCATCTGTACAAGTTCAATCTTATAATAAAGGAATGTACTTCCTCCTCTGGGTAAATATGTAGCCTCCTAGGAATCGTTTACACTTGAAAATTAGCTTGGCACAAATGCAGGTGGGAAACTAAACACAGTAACTGTTTCTGTGTAATTCCACATGTAGACATTGTTATTGCATATTAAAATTGTCCGCTCATGAGATTATTCAGGAATGTTTATCCTGAATTTTTGCTCCAGAAAAAAACTGCTTAGGTGCAATATCACATTTGGAAAACTCCTTCTGAGACATATTTAAGTTACATAAACCAGAAGAGGTGTCAAGACAGATAGAAGAAATTGTGATGCCCACATTGGCTAGACTGGCAGAAAATCATTAACAGAGGTGCCCAACACCCAGCCAAACTTCAATGCTTTAATTTCAAAGAATTTAACTCTTTTCTTTTTTTCAGATTTACTGCGGTGAGCATGTACTAGTCATCAGATCAGAACTATGACTCCTTGAAACCAGCTCTGCCCTTGCCTACTCATGTTACCTCTTCTCAGAATAGCTAGCAGTGGCAGACGAGAAGATAAAGTGCTTGTACCTCAGACACAGAAATTATATTAGCCACTACATTAAAGTAATCAAGAGCTGTGATTTAACCTCACATTTTGAGGCAATTGGTTAGAGAGGTGTCTACATCCAGCTGGTACTCAGGGCTAAACCATAGCAGTTAGTCTACTACCGGATGCTCTTTCCCCAGTTGAGACAGATAATCAGGAAAAAAGGCAGAAGGCCTGTGAGCTGAAGTAGAAACAGATTTTATAGAATAACAAAACTGATAAAACAATCAACATTAAGTAGAGAAGGTTCTACTCATCCCAGTCCTTGATGTGGATAGCAGGAACAGAAGATCACAAGAGAGAAACCTCAGGGAGAGGCGGAACTCCACTCTCACTGGACTCCCTCCTTTTATAATGAGCATGACTGGGTGGTATGGGATACACCTGTGAGTCAGCTGCCTTGATTGGATCTCCCAGCTGACTCGGGGCTACTCACGGCCTGCCTGCATGGCTGGCCCATGGGTCTGTGCCTGGGGAACCAGGACAAGAGGTGAGAAAGAAATCCCCTTGCAACACTCATTTGACACCAGTTGTCCATCCTCTTGTCCAAAGAAAAGACTTCCTATTGCTTCCACCCAAACATTGGAGACTGATCTTGTCTGAGGTCAGGACAGCTGAACTAGATCAGTTCTCTGTGGTGTGAAAAGGGTTGCTGAGATTTCATGTTGATAAATCTTAATCGTGTGCTTGTGGTCAACCCCTAGACCAGATGAATTAATGATCACTTCTGACCTTAACCACTGGGAAACTATGCAGCTCTCACAATGCTCCATTCTTACAGGGACTCTGCAGGATGATGTGTTGCACAGTGTCTTCTTCAGCTTGTAGCCATTCCGAAAAGCTAACACTGACTTTGGGCCTGTCATGGTGACTGCATTGTCTGCAGGCATCCAGTTAACTACCAAGAAGTCCTGCAGCATTGCAGGACTGTGACAATTGTGGAGAAACAAGCATTGAATTGAACATGTTACAAGACCATAAAGTAACAACCGGCAGTTAAGGCTTTACAGCTTACTGCTTGTCACATGTGCCCTTCTTCTGCCCATTTCAGGCAGGAAGAGTAACAGGAACATTTGTGTGTTTGCTTGCCTAAGGACAAAAAACTCTTTGTAAAAATAAAAAATCTGGAAACAAGCTGGCTGGTGAGGTCTTAAAATATTGGCTGCAAATCAAACACTAGAAAGGTATTGGTGAAGGCCATGTCACACACAATGAAGAATGCAGTGATACTCAGCTTTGAAACCTTCCTTGGGCTGTGGAAACAAATCAAGCTTCATTTAGACAAAATATCTTTACAACTAGACAGAGTTATGCTTTAGTTTTGTATTTTAAATGTAAGCATTGATGTAAAAGGGCATCAATGACTAAATGAAGCTGTACATTTGCTTTTTGTACAAAAAGACTGTATTTTCCTAAGGCCTATTCCAACCACATCACTCAACAACACTCTTTATAAATAGTGTCTCCTCTTAAAAATAAAAAAGGATCCAGTAATATTCATACTGTCACTCTTGCTTAAGATGCAGCTTGCCTGTACAAAGCAATAGACTTATAAAACTAAGAGGTGTACAATAAATTGACCTTGACCTCTAAAGGTCAAATTCATAATTAGCTTAACTTCTCCAGAGAACATGTTCACATCAGCTATTGTTTTCCTTGCTGAATACTTGCCTAGGCTGAGACTGTGGCAAATCTTTAAATCTCAATGAGGTGACTATCACGTAGGTAAATATATGCCTGAAATGTCATCTTTACTCTCCATTAAGAAAGAGTTAAACAAAATGTTTGAATGGAAAGTTTAATAACAAAAGACATTTATGATGTTTACTTAAATTTTCTGGACCATTAAGTCTAAATGACATGAGTTATTGGATGCTATATCTGGCCAAAAAATCTTTTTGACCAGCCTAAGTTTTACTACATGCTGAGCTGCCAGCATCTCTATTGAAAAAAAAAATTTTAAAAAAATCTGTGGTCAAATCCTAGTTTTCTCTGTGAAATCTGGATTCAGACTAGCCATTCATGCCAAAAAGTACCTTTTGAAGTTTACATTAACATGGATATTTATTTATTTTCCCTCTGTAACAATGACAGTGGTTGAGATAAACTGTTTAATTCTAAATAGAAAATACATCTGCTATTTCTGCATTGTTTGTGGTTGCTGGAGGGGTGACAATTTAAACCAAGTAGCACACATGACATTTTAAGTGAGATGTTGTATGAGGATTTGCAGCTGCTGCACTTTCCTATTTTCCTCTTGTCTGACAGCACTGTTCTGTTGCAGGGCCTGTAAACCTTTCCATCCCCAACACAGTTCTCAAAGGAAAAGTTTATACATACCCTTACATACGTGCATGCATACGTGCATGCATGTAATATTTTTTATGCTTGTTTTTATTTCTTTTGAGCAGAAGAGCATTTTCTACACTGACTGGGATTTCAGTGGCCAGCACAGCCTCAAGACAATCGAATTAGGCCAGACTTTCCTAATGGCTAGGTGACAAGCCAGTGCCTTAGAGCTCCAGAAGTTTGCATTTGAGTCTTGACCTGCCAGCATTAGACATCACTTGGGGACCCGGCATATGTGAAGTACCCCTCATTTTCCACTGGGGAGGCACGAGGCTGGCCCTGAGCTGGCCACGTTCTCTCCGACAACATCCCTGTTATCTCAAGGCTGCTGGACAGAATTAAACAAACAGAAAGTGCTGTGGGATTGGACTGAGCAAGGTAGTCAGAGGTTAGAGGGGCTGGCCCTGCTCCAGCCAGGGGAGCTGTGAGAATGGGTGCAAGCACCACAGCAGTTCTCTGCTAGCATCCCCTTCTGCCTGAAGGGGCTTTAACTCAGGGTGTTATGGTAAGCGCTGTCTGACTTCATTCATGCCCAGGCACTCTGAAGTGCAAGCCCTGTTCACAAAGGTGGGTGCCTCTGAATGGCACGCTGCAGTGGTGACACCTAAACTAGCGTTAAACTACCTTTTTCTGGATCCCTGTAGTGGTTTAGTCATAAGAACACACTGCTCCTTTCAGGTTAATTGACTTGGCCCTAAATAAATGGGTGTTACACTTCTAAATCATTTTGATAGTTTTGAAATTTTGCCTGCTTAATCATCTGAGACAGTGAAGCTCCCTGCTTCCTTCACCCTGGTGTTCCTACCCTGCTTTAAGCTATATAAAACCATGGGCAGTGCAGTAGTGCAATCCACTAACCATAAAAACAGTGTGGGCTGATATTATTATGGCCATATTATGGCTGGAGAGACTAAAAAGCTCCTGGGCAGTGTGAAAAGCTTGGGTGAGTGTCCTAAGGAGGGATAGGGTCCATGAGCTCCTTGTACACAGACTTCACTGCATTTCTGATGATTTTTTCTTTTTGGTTCAAAGAATGGTGTTGCTATTTTATTTTGCCATAGATTGCTAGAGAAGAGGCTTCCTCTTTCCCTTCTTGAAAACTCCTGCCTTGGATCTGAAGGGAAATTTATGATGTTTCTTTGCTGTTGAGAGATATTGCAGTTCCTTCTCTCTGTCGTCCCAGCAAAGCAAGAGCTTCTCTTTGGAGCTTATAAAATGCATTGAGCAGAGCAAATTATTTCCCTTGGGAGGGGCCAGATTACAACAAACTGCAAATATTAAAAGAAAAAGAATTCTCAGGGAGGAGCCTCGGTATTGACCTCCAGATCATCTTCCCCCACAGCCTTCTTCGCATCGTACAAACTGAACTTTGCCCCGCACTACTAATGTGCCCAGTGCAGTTTTCAGAAACAAAGCATAAACACACTCAGCCAAGTGCAAGCTTAATATAAATGTGCTGCCTCTTCCTCTGGTTACAGTTGTGAGAAATCGCCTGTGTTTTAAGAGGGAGGCTGGGGAAACGGCCAGGTTGGGCCTCGCTGCAGCCACGCAGGCAGGGAGGAGAGAGGCCAACTCCAGCGCAGGGTGCACACAAACGCTCACCTTCAAGCACCGTTAGCGACCCGCACACCAACAGGGATGCATGGGCCTGTGTGCTTTCACAGGGTCACGACGTGTTCGGGGATTTTTTTGTAACTCTGGCCCCCGCACAGCAGCCACAGAACGCGGGACCATGGCTTTCTGTCAGTTCAAGGAATCACTGGGCTGCCAAGGAAACTACATAACAGCTATTCAGCAGATGCACTCAAGTAATGCCACAGCACTTGGGTGGCCATATTTATATTGGGCTAGAGAGGAATGTCAGGATTTCAGCATTCACAAAAAATGCACTTCTGGCACAAACTATCTCTGTCATTTCAGCTCCACTCCTCAGTCTCAAATGATCCATATTGTTAGGAGAGCCTCAGTGTTTGGACTGCCATGTGTTTCCCCACTCCATAGGTTTCAGGAGTAAGGAAACGAGCCCCGCTCAGTCGTCCTTCTCAGCAGTTCTGCTTTCCTCTAAGTAAGCAATGGCAAACATGAGATGGGAGAGAGATATATCTGAACTCATGCAATCTGTCACAGCACAGCATCTCCCGAGCACAGGCTTTTTACCCTTGGATCTATCCCATCTCTGTCTGCACAGCCATATTTCAAGGATTTGTCACAGGTCACATCTGCCAGAAATCATGTGGAAGAAACATAGAAAAAGAGTAACATGCATTAGCTACTCTCTTCCTCCTGCAGCCCTCCAGTACTCTTGACAAGCAGTCAAACTCCTATGCTGAAGACAACCAGCCTAATCCCCACCACAGAGAAGCAACTGGGAAGCTACTACAAGCTTTAGCAGACTTTGTCCCACAGCATCAGAAACCTGTGAACCTCCCCCACACAAAAGGAGGTGAGGAGATGAGGCAGAGCCCCCCAGCTCCCCAAAAACTTCAGCTCAACAAGGGAGCTCTGAGTACTACAGTGGGCAAGGTCACCATGAAAATTCTTTTACCACCTAGAAGTGTTGTCTAGGAAGAATAGTAAGGTATTTTAGACTCGTTCAGGATTCCTGGGCTTTTGGCAGGCCAAGGTAAGTAGATCTGTGCTCTCTCCTACCTAACTACTTCATGTTTCAGATCCCTGGGCCTCCTTGGCAGTGCCAGAGCAGATCAGATGTGCCAGTTCTCCCTGTGACTACAAAAGCTCCCAGCAGTATCAATTTAATTGCACTTGAGCTATACAGCCCATTTACACTTAAGCACAAAGCCTGGTATACTTTGAAAGCCTCAGATTTAGTGTGCATGTGCAATCTACCTGCAGATCAGACATCTTGGGAGAAGCATGTTCTTCTGCACATGATTTCTAGGCCAGAAAATCCTAGGTAGGAATACAGGAGCCCTGATTATGGTTAAAATGGACAAGTAAAGATACCCCTGTAAATTGAAAAAGGAGTGACATCAGCATTTCAGAAGCAAAGATAGATAGGTAGATGAGAGTATTCTTGAGGATCTTCCAATCTCAATGCCCTGTCTAGTTCAACTATGGTCCTAGGATTGCTTTCTCAGAATTATTCCACTTCTTTATGGTGTTCATGCACTAGCACTATGGGACAAAATAACCAAGGAAGATTTGTAAAAAAACCCAAACCAATTCTAAAATCCTACTTTAAAAGAACTACAGACTTGGAGTACCAAAATCAGCACTTCCAAGTCAGGATTAATTTAGTCTTCGTAAGTGAAGTTCTACTATCACATAGTATCAGCTCCATAAAATAGTACTGATGTTCGCTCCGATCACTTAGGAGCATTAACCACATCTGGAGAAATCTCTCAGTGCACAGTTTTCTAAAGTATTAGAGGACTTGGTAGGATCTTTTCCTATGTGTGATCAAGGAATCACTAGAAACAGCTGGTGCTGACACGAACGTATTTCGAAACCTGGAGGCCTGACACACAAAAACATCTCCCTTCAGCCAAGGCAGTGGGCCAGGTGTTTAAGGTACAGGATTTGTCAAAGTGCTTGGAGCTAAAATGGGAGCAAGACCAGTGAAACATTCAATCTGTTTGCACTTGGTAGTACTTTAGTGTCTCTTTTACAGGTTCTCTTTTTTTTGTTTGTTCTTTGATTCAACAAATTCAGTGCAGAAGAGGGGATTGCACAATTTCCATTGAACACCTTCATTAATTAAAGATTAATGCCAAGGCATTATTTTCTATTAAAACCTTCCTTAAATACGCTATGAACAGGAATTATTGAATACAAATAATATACAAGCAAATAAACAAAAAACCCTCAAAATCCCAGTGATGGGAAACTGATCCCAGCTCTATTCAAGTTACTAGAAAGTTTGTCAAACATTTCCAGAGAAATCTACCTCTTATCTGTCTCATGAGGCGTCAGCCCTGAGCTACAAAACAAAATTCACTAAACGCTGTGGACATGAGGAAGAACAAATGAAAATCAAGGAAACCCATATGCTGTTTGGTGTCATGTTTACAGGTGTTATTCTGGAAACAGAGCAAGAACAGGAAGGCTGATTGATTTATTCAAGCCAACTAGGTTCACTAAAAGCCAGTGTAGATGTCTCAGCAGTAACAGTCACAAGTCAGCTACTCACCTGATAATTAACAATACAGTTTGTAATTTCTGTTGTTTGCCTCTTTGAGGTGGCTTCTTCCAGTCAGTATGTTCAAAGAGCTGAGGACAGATGTTACAAATAGGGACAGAAGCACATTGCATACACCAGGAAGTCCCTTAAAAATCAATTCCCAAGTGTATTCAGTGGCTGTACATACTATCCAGCCCCATAGGCTTCCTCACCTGTGCAATTCAAGTTGCTCTGAACAGACCTGCACCACTAGCAATGCATGTGGTATGCAAAGCTGGAAAATTTTGAAACATTTGAACTGCTATTAAATCTCTGATAATATTTAGATTTAAACCCTTTTGAGGTATGGACAATCTCCTGCTGTATTTATGCAGTGTCTATGAAAACTTGTGAGGAAGTGGAGAGAAGACTGAAGCTATGACAACTTCCCTGGGTCTATTTCAGTGAGTATTTCTATTTCTGTTGCTCCTACATCTAATGAGGATGACTCAGGCTATGCTGAAAAAAGCCTAGGAGCAAAACTGGCTATCCACACGATATTTTAATATATAAGTAGGATACTACTATAATCTAAATTTTACAAACTCCTTTGAGTAAAGAGGTATCAGAGTGGCTGCATGGCACCAGGATTAGCCACATGACCTGCCTCCACATGTTATTTTTCCCATGACCCTGTAAATTTGGGGCCAATCCAGAAGTAGCTATTCCCTCTTTGCACTGCATCCACAGTGCTGGTAAGAGCAGGGAAAGCCTTGGACCTTCTTTGTGGTGCTGCTCTGATGTAAGGAGATTTCATATAGGACTCAGTCAACGTCCCAGGTAACTTGTCCAGGATCCAAAACAAGTTCAGCTTTCACGCTCAGTCTCCATAGTTTGGTATTGTGAAAGTGGGTTGCCACTCCATGTTACAGAGGGTGGAAAAAGTGGGTGCAATCCAGCCTTGCAAACTCCTCTGTGTCTGCTGCTTATGTTTCACAAAGAGAGCCTTGCTGAAGGGGTGCAGCAGCCATATGCAGCCCCATATAAATGGGAGCTCAGGGCATGCTACAGAGCAGGCAGGGTTCCTTAGCCCTCAGCCCTTTCAGAGGGCTCCAAGAGTTATTCCAATAAATCCAAATGCTTGTAATCTCTTCTCACCCTAGTACCCCCTCCTTTAGAGCATGTCTTCTGTGCAAGCAGTGTGGAAATACACTCCTCCAAGTCACATCAGTTGTTATAGCGATTTCATAACAGTGGCAGAAGTGGTAACCCCTCTCTGACAGATGATGAAATGTCTGAGTGGTACTATATTATTGGGAGGATTACAGCGTTCAAGAAGTTTGTGAGCCTCAGATTTTCTAAAGCCCTTCAGTATTACCTATAGCTGCCTCCATCTGTTTCAGATGACAATGTGTTTTTAGGTTTGACTGGGTAAGTTACTGAAGTGGGATTCATGGACAGTATTGTTTAATGAGATTATCCCTACCCCGTCCTCTTGTCCCTTATTCTGAGTTCTTACATGGTACATTACACTACAGAGACTGTAGAGCCAGTGAGACTTAAATGTATACACTGAATGACAGAGCTCAGAGGGTTGTAATCAATGACACAGAATCTAGTTGGAGGCCTGTAGCTGGCGGTTTTCCACAGGGGTCAGTACTGGGTCCATTGTTCTTCAACATATTCATCAATGACCTGGATGAAGGGGTAGAGTGTACCCTCAGCAAGTTTTCTGATGACACCTAACTGGGAGGAGTGGCTGATACACCTGAAAGCTGTGCTGCCATCCAGTGACACCTGGACAGGCTGGAGAGTTGGGCGGAGAGGAACCTAACGAAGTTCAACAAAGGCAAGTGCAGGGTCCTGCACCTACGTAGGAGCTACCCCGTGCACCAGTACAGGTTAGGAGTTGACCTGATGGAAAGCATCTCTGTGGAGAAGGACCAGGGAGTCCTAGTGGACAACAAGTTAACCATGAGCCAGCAATGTGTCCTTGCAGCCGAGAAGGCCAATGGCATCCTGGGGTGCATTAAGAGGAGTATAGCCAGCAGGTTGAGAGAGGTCATCCTCCCCCTCTATTCTGCCCTGGTGAGATCAAATCTGGAGTACTGTGTCCAGTTCTGGGCTCCCCAGTTCAAGAGGGACAAGGAACTAGAAAGTCCAGCAGAGCACTACAAATATGATGAGTGGACTGGAGCATCTGTCTTATGAGGAAAGGCTGAGAGACCTGGGTCTGTTTAGCCTGGAGAAGAGAAGACTGAGAGGGGATCTCATCAATGCTTATAAATATCTAAAGGGCGGGCATCAAGAGGATGGGGCCAGACTCTTTTCAGTGGTGTCCAGTGACAGAACAAGGGGCAACGGGCACAAACTGGAACACAGAAAGCTCCATCTGAACATGAGAAAAAACCTCTTTACTCTGAGGGTGGCAGAGCACTGTAACAGGCTGCCCAGAGAAGTGGTGGAGTCTCCTCTGGAGACATTCAAAACCCACCTGGACATGATCCTGTGTCACCTGATCTAGGTGTACCTGCTTTGGCAGGAGGGCTGGACTAGATGATCTCTAGAGGTACTTTCCAACCCCTACCATTCTGTGATTCTGTGACTTTTGGATATTATTAGCATGGACACGCACATGCAATTGGTTAGATACATGCTCCCAGATCTAGGCATTGTCATGATGATTAAAGGGGACACAAGACTTCCAGTGGTGGAATTAGTTACCCATCCTTTTTTTGCCTGATCTCTATTATGTCATGGCAAACCCACGAAAATTCCTTTGCACCAAGGTATTCTTTCTGGTAACTACAGCAATTTTACTCTACAATATACATGTCCAGTCAATGGAAGACATTTGCTCCTGGATGGATGCAGCTGCCAGAAAGAAACAATGATACATGAGGGTCCAGGAGAATACTTTAAACCCTAACAGAACATACCCAGGAAATATCAATCAATTTATATAGTAACTGATCATCTTCACCCTTAAAAAATAAAGCCAACAGCTGTGCACTGTCTCTTCTTCCAGAAATGTGTCCAGATCCCTTTTGACCTGGTGTACGCTATTCATTTCTATTGTAGATTTTGGCAGTTTGCTTCATACTTTTAATTATACCCTCTGAGCAATGAAAGTCATCCTGAATAGTTTACAGTCCATGCCTCATCTGCAAGCTGTAACCTCTTTCTTTGGAAGTAGCAACAAGTCACACAACTTTTTATTTGAAATAACCCATTCCTTTTCTGTATTTCCTGCAAATTCCTATCCCTTCCAGCTGCAGTAGAACTTCAGTCTCCATTGACTTGAACCCAATGCAGTCATTTACTCCATGGTTCTTAGATTTTTAAGGCCCAAAGAAGTAATTGTATTGTCTAGCCTAATTTCCTGTAAAATTAAGGCCACAAAATTTCATTTAGCTAATGCAATGTGAAGCCTAATACATTGCACTGACTAGAATGTATATTTTTCTATTCTTACTAAAAGTTAATATGAATTACAGAAGTCATGATTGCATTCCTCAGTTTCATATTCCCTGTACATGCCCATAAATGACTCCACAAGGTATTAGGCAATGAAGAATCAGACCAAAATGGTCAAATGGCTGCAATATTTCCTGATCAGTATTCATATTACCCTATGCATAATGATTTAATTATCTCTTGTTTCAGGTTTCCATAGTGTTTTACTGCAATCTGTATGTACTTTCTGGAATATAAAACTAAATAGTTACATGATAAATATTATTACCATACTGTCTATGGAGCTTGGAAGGGCCCTCACTAAACCTCATTTTTGATTAAAAAACCCCAATTTTAGGTGGAGATTATTTTTCTGATTCTTTGGTTAAACAAATTGCTGACAGAAAGCATACAAAAAGATTAACTTATTGGAGGGGAAAAAAAAATAAAAACTGTTCCAAAATGGGAAAAAGATATATTGGAGTTGCTTCTGGGGAGGAGTTTCATGTCTCTCATCCTTAGATCTTGCACTATGAACAGCATCTACAAGGGTGGCAGCTTCAGACTCTTGGACTGACGTTACAGACTTCATGAGAAATTTCAGAATAGCTTTTGAAAATCTATCTCAGTGTGAAACACATTTTTCTAAAAATGCAGAGACAGTTTAAGTTGAAGATAATTAAAATACAAGCATGATCACTGCCTGTCCTGTATTTAGATCACAGTTCTCAAGTACCCAGCTTGAATGACAGAAACAAGTCAACGGAAAACAGTCAAAAGCAGGTTCTTGTAGAACTTGGCATTTTTGCAATATTTGCCATAGAATTAGAACATAAAATATTCTTCATTCTCCTCTACCTCCCACTCCTGGGTTATATGTCCTACTTTTGCCTAAAAAATGAATGTTGAGATATTTGTTGAAGTTTGATTTTAAAAGCCGCTTTCATTTCAAATCATTTTCAATGCTTGAGAAAGTTGTCCCAGCAAGCTGGAATTTTGGACATTATTATCTCCAGCACAATTTAATGAACAGAACCACATCACAAAAACCTGCTTAAATTTGTGAGAGAAGTAAATACACCTTTCCAGCTGAGGGACCCAGAAGGCTCATTGGGCATGATCAAGTGAGCGCATTGCACGATCTATTTCTATATCTGAAAGATGTACTTGTCCTAGTTTATTAAAGAAGCTGGAGTGGGTGGGCAGCATCTTGGTATTGATTGAGGCATAAAAATCTTTACAATTCTCTATCTGAAGCCGTACAAATCTTTCGTGGGAGTGGCTTAGTCATGCAGCATTAGAACATATTCTTCCCAGGAGGAAGCATCAAACACAACATAATCCCATATAAAGATTTTGTAGAAGGACCTTTTGCAATTCTGTTATTTTTCTTCTTTTTTAGTACTAATATGAACCGGTCTCAAAAAAATTATCATATGATTAAAAGAGAAATGCGAAGAATTATAAAGTATTAAATTATTATAGACTGACTCTTGCCCTCTTTCCTACTTGTTGTAAGCTCTGTTATGCAACCAAGTGTAGTGACATAAATAGGATATAGGCCCTCTTTATCTTTTTGGAAGAAGTTACAGTGTACTCAAAAGATTTTTGGTATGTGTGTTACTTTATCTTCATTATAAAAACAACTTGGATGTGAGATCTGGGGGAAATTTATAGTCTCTCCATGACACAATTAAATTACAAATGTCTCGTTAGAGACTGCCAGTGTACCTCAGATAATGACTCTAAAGCATTCATCTCAAAGCTCATTTCCAGACTGTTTTTCTTTTGAACTTGTTGTACATGAGGATTCTACTAACTTTTATGAATATGTTTTTAACGGGCACTGTCCTTTAGGGCACACCATAAATCCTGCTGTGCTTGGAGTAAAAGCTGTTAAGAGTCTGGAGAAGAGAACAAGGAGAAGGGAAGCATAAGGGATGGGCAGAATAAAACCAAACTAGCTAAGGCCAGGTATGAAAACTTTTATCAAGCACATGATCAAGAGAAAGAAGTCTTGAATACACAGATACTTTGTCCATTGCAAGCCACAATTAAACCACAATTTCAGATGATGAAACTAGTACAACAAGACAATAGATTTGCTGCAATTCACCAAGGAAGTTTGACACCAGTTATTTCTGATACTGACCAAGCTTTACAAAGTAGCCCCTTTGGTGAATGCTTTCTTATATTTTGGCTTTTTGCCTTTGGCACCAATTATACACTTGATTACTGAAAATGTAAATGTTAATGAATTGGAAGTTAACTCTTTTCCCTCAACTCTGACATTATGTAATGAGTCTAAACATCTAACTGGACAGACTTGGATTACTTGTTGGTCTATTTTTCTTTTTAGTTCTTACCAAATACCACAAAGCTGTATTATTTTATATTATTTTATTATTTATTATATTTGTATTATTTTATATTTCATGAATTACAGGAAATGGACAAATGGACAAATCAGATCAATATATCTGTATTGTATGAAAGCTGAAGAAAGAATTTCTGGTCTTCTTCATGTAAGACATTCTTTTTTACAAAATCTGATGCCTTGTCTGTAAGAATGAATTACTGTTTAGTGTTAAGAAGAGGTAACCTGCATAAATTTGGTTCTCTTTAATGAGTGCACTGGTGAGGTAAGACACTGGTCATCCTGAGCTGCTTTTCCTTCACATGTCCAATCTTGAAATCTCAGGGAAATATTTTCCTGACTTATTTTACTAAAATAAAACCTCACTGTGTTTCCTAAAAGTCTGGCAGGTCTCACACTATAATAGTAGATGGCTAATGTCCCTGCTGATCAAGTCTTTCACTGTAAAGTAAAACTAGATGAGGTGAGAGTTACCTGTAATACACATGGCAGTCTGATTACCTGAATAATGTATTTAAATATTCAGATACAAGCAAAAGATCATCCTTTAAGTAAAGGAAAGATTTATATGGCTATAAGTGAAACCATTCTTCTGGAATGAATATGATCCCAAAGTTTAGAAATCCTCAGACTATTCTCTAAACAAAGATGTGGGAAACTATTGCTGTTTATATTAAATATTCCCATGTGGATCTTTTGGTCCTTGTGGAATATGAATGACAACCTCTTGTAAAATCCCTACTGAAGCTGTCAACACTTTTAATATGAGGCATCCCAGATACAGAGAGGAGTGGAGCATGTATGTGGGTGGGACATACCTGTTTCCTTAGGAATTGCTCACCCCTCTGGTAGCAGACAGGTTTTCTGAGGCTACCCAGATATCAGAGCAAAGTCACTAAAGTAATTTTTCATAGGGGAGGAGATGATACACTCTTCCTTATTCTCAGCTTTGTGAAACAGTCTTCAGCAGAACTACTCCTGATTTAGAGACATTTGAGACTAAAAGGATGGTCCTGTGCCACAGAATGACCCCCTGTTCTCACAAGCCCCATTTCCTACAGTCAGTGCAAACACTTACCAGGCTCCACCTTGAACCTTCCCGTTTTTATCTATCTGCTGCCTTCATGGAAACCTGACCCAGAAACCACCTTCTGCCTTGAAGCCTAAATTAATTCCTGGACTGTTTATAACCGTTTCTCCTTGTGACAACATTTTTCATCTGTTTAAACTCCTCCTCTTCCTAGTATTTCTTCCTCCTTTGAATATTTGTGGAAAGTAATGTTGTCCTCCCTCAGGTTTCATTGTATTGCTGAACCATGCCAAGCTCTTCTGGTCTCTTCCTCTAAGACAGGATCTCCAATGGGCCCTTTGATAGGCTTCTTACATGAGCTCTTAATCACTCTTTCTGTTACCTACTGAATGTGAGCTGGGTCACAGACAGTCAAAAAAGATGATTTCAAAGTACACCAGAGGATCTCCTGCCACTACCTTGGAGAAGGCCAGTCCCTAACAGAAACACTTCAACTGATAAACTGCAAGCTTGCGTTCTCATGGTCAAGACCTCATTACAACTCCAACAGTATTTTTTCATTCTTCTATTATTTCCAGATGATGAGATCTGACTTTATCATTTGTAGCACTTATACAATTAAGTGAGAGACGAATCAGGGCCAGGTTGTTTGCCAAAAACAAGTAAAACCCAAACACTTCACGTCACTGTTTATTTGCACTCTCTTCTTGAAGAAATATCTAGGTCAGCTACAGCAAACTTTGACTTCAGGATGCCTTGGGTATGGCTCATGCTCAAACTACCTTATTTATACCTTTTTGAATGATTTTTCCAGAAGTATTTGTAGACAAAATTATACTTACCAGTGAGAATTAATACAAAAATTGAAAGTTCTCTGGTTTTTTTGTATATAGAGAAATGAAGCAGTGCATATCTGGTCCCAATAACTGAGATATCAACTTTATTTTACACCTACACAAAGAAAAAATATTATTTTACAGAGCTACAGTGAAAATCTTGCTCTCTTGAAATCAATGGCAAAATTCCCACTGAGTTCAATGATTTCTTTCACAGAATCTGTTTTACTACTTTGCTGCATCAGTTGTATGCCAGGGTAACTTTACTGAAATCACTGGAATTTCCTTGGCATGAAACCAGTGAAATCAGAAAAAGCCTGAGTACAGAGAATCATAATAATTTTTACTGGAATAAAAGGACTACAATTGAGGGAAAATTGTTATGATAAACATCAATTAACCAAGAAGTTCTTGACTGGCTTGTTAGACAGTTGCGTACTACTAGGAAAGCCAAACATAAATATATTCCATGTATTCATACCATTTTATAAAACTGGAATCTTGCATAGACAAAACAGAGAAACTGCAAAGACTTACATCACCGCTAAATGAGTTTCTCTTTAAAAAGTGCTCAACATGCTTCAGACCGAGAGCCAAATTCTGCCCCTTGATATACACACGCAAATTCCACTGAAGTAGCTGGAACTGTATATTCGTACTTGTGGGTGTTTAAAGGCAATTCTGGGAGCATTGACTGCTTGGGCTGCTCAAGAATTTGCCAGTGCAAATGGGTTTTTTGTTCTATTTTGTTGTCAAAAACTGTTGATTTGTCAAAACTAAACATTTCTGCACAAATATATATAGTGTTTTTGACAATGATCGTATTTCTGGTCAAGGAAAAAGAAAAAGCTAATGTCCACAGCACGGCCAACAAGCAACTTATGACTCATCAAAAATGGCCATGAGATAGGAATTTTTTTTCCTGTAAATTCCACCTACCCCCATAAAATACTAGTGAAATAGTCCTTGGGTTTGGTTGTACTTTGAAAATACAGATTTTTGTGTATATCAGTAACTTCTGATATATTTGCTTCCCATCTATACTATTTCAGAAATGGAATTAATACTTCATTAAGCACTCAACTTGCAAGGTACTACTTGGGGATACAAACTAAGAAACAAATGTTTTACATGCATACATGTAAGACCAACAGCAGGAAAAACACCATGCTTCTGCTGTGCTGTTTCCCAAAGCAGCTGATAATTTAGGTGGGAGAACAAGTTGTGAAGAGAGGATTTTAACACTAATAGTGCGCATCATAGATGGCTTATCTGGCTGGCCTTTGGAAGGCAGCATGATAGAGTAAAACACAACTTGCTAGACATGTGACCAGTGGCTTGGGATCTAAGTCCATCCTTATGTCAGGGAGTGAGGTTAAAACAATGCCTTCATGCCAGTCCCACTTAGTCCTTGTTGTGGGACTTTTCCAGCACATGAGCCCCAGGGTGGTGATTTCATGCCCTGCAGGTGGGAATCCCCTCGAGGGAAGGGCAGCAGAGGTTGTTATGAGTCATGAATATCATTGCACATTGCAATACTTCTTTGGCACAAGAAACGGTGGTGCAATCAAGCCTGCCTCCCATTTCCCAGTTCTGGCAGCTCAGAAAAGAAGTCTCGGACTCCCTGAGCAGCTTTTGCTGGCTGGCAAATAGAAGGGACAGCACTTATGAGATAAACAAGCTTAGGGCTAGCTCTTTGCATAAGCTGAATTTCACTCCATGCCATTAAAAGTAGAACTGGTGACTTTTTACCACACTAACCCCTTTAGGAGTCACTCCCTAACTGGCTTTTGACAAATCCTTACTGCTTGTAAATGCAGTTCAAATTAAACATTTTTCCCCTCTCTATTTTTTCAAACCTCTTCATGTGCTCTGAACTGATGGAGCTGCTTTTCAGTACTCTGAAGTTAATTCTTCTTTCTTTCTTTCTTTCTTTCTTTCTTTCTTTCTTTCTTTCTGTCTTTCTGTCTTTCTGTCTTTCTGTCTTTCTGTCTTTCTGTCTTTCTTTTCCTTCTTTCTTTTCAGTTTTAACAGTTTCACTTCTCAACAAAGTCCAGAGCCAGAAATGCTTCCCCTTCAGCTGGGCCTCTTCCTATCTTATCAAATAATATTAGCTTGCACTCCATTTATACCACATAGAGCCTTAGAAACTCTCGTAGCTTTTAACCTGTCATGTAGATTAAGACTTCATTAAATTTCATATTACCTTCAGTATGATCATGTTACCTAATGCTAAAGATTTTGGGGCAACATAATCAGTACTGACACAGAATGAGAGCAGAGAGACCTTTCATCATACGGGTGTTTGTGGCCTTATTTGCTAGAAAGAGAATTTACTGTCTGGTAAATTCAGTTCAGCCAGGTCTGTGCTTTTGCACATGCCCTGTCTGGGCAAAGCATGCCTTGCATTTCCCCTCACAAACTAACTTCGTGACCTATGCTTCTGAATTTGAATGAACGTGTCCATGCTCAAAGATTAAACAAGGATATTAGAGAATCAGTAAGGTGTGTGTGAGTCTACATATACAGACGTGTACACACATACATGTTCACTTTATAAATAGATATGGGATGAATGAGCATGAATAGGTACAGGAATAATGTTCATCTACATCTTTTCTGGCACTTCTCACATGTTTGCAGAAAAAGCTGTTCAGAGAGGAATAACTGGAACCAAAAGGGGGAATACACTCTTCTGCTTCAGTGTTTGCAGCACAATAGTAGCTATAGGCTGCGTTTCCAGAGACTGGAAATTTTTGGTGTAAGCACTGTATATACAGTGTAAAAGACCAGCCCTGCTGCAGAAACTTTACAGCTGAAGCAGATTAAATAAGCTAAAATATTGTTGCTTCAGTTTGATTGGTAAGAAACAGAAATACCAAATTACTTGTTCTCAGTCATGTAGGAGATCAGTGATACACTCCTACCACAGCTAATACCTCTGCTGCTAGTCCTGTCTTTGAGCTCTACTGTCCTGGCAACATATTTCGAGAATATGAGCATTTCACAAACAGGTTTGTGTTTGCCCTAATAACAAGCCCCTTAACCAAGATGTAACCCACTGATGTACAGATCATAGAATGGTTTGGGTTGGAAGGGACCGCCAAGATCATCTAGTTCAAACCTCCCTGCCATGGCAGGGACACCTCCCACTAGATCAGGTTGCTCAAGGCTCCATCCAACCTGGCCTTGAACACTTCCAGGGATGGAGCATCCACAACTTCTTTGGGCAACCTATTCCTGTGTCTCACCACTCTCAGGGTAAAGAACTTCTTCCTTATATCTAGTCTAAACCTATCCTCTCTCCCATTACCCATTACCCCTCGTCCTACCATTATAGTCCCTTGTAAAAAGTCCCTCCCCAGCTTTCTTGTAGGCCCCCTTCAGGTACTGGAAGGCTGCTATGAGGTCTCCCCAGAGCCTTCTCTTCTCCAGGCTGAACAAGCCTAACTCTCTCAGCCTGTCCTCATAGGAGAGGTGTTCCAGCCCTCTGACCATCTTAGTAGCCCTCCTCTGGACTCACTCCAACAGCTCCATATCTTTCTTGTGTTGGGGGCTCCAGAGCTGGACACAGTATTCCAGGCAGGGTCTCACGAGGGCAGAGTAGAGGGGCAGAATCACCTCCCTTGACCTGCTGGTCACACATCTTTTGATGCATCCCAGGACACAGTTGGCTTTCTGGGCTGCAAATGCACACTGTTGGCTCATATTGATCTTATCATCTACCAACACACCCAAGTCCTTCTGCCCAGGTCTGTTCTCAATCCACTCATTGCTCAGCCTGTATCTGTGCTTGGGATTGCCTTGACCCAGGTACAGGATCTTACACTTGCTCTTGTTAAACTTCATGAGGCTGATCTGGGCCCACCTCTCCAGCCTGTCAAGGTCCCTCTGAATGGCATCCCTTCCCTCCAGTGTGTTGACCACACCACACAGCTTGGTGTCATCAGCAAACTTGCTGAGGGTGCACTCAATGCCACTGTTCATGTCGCTGACAAAGATGTTAAATAGCACTGGTCCCAGTACCAATCCCTGAGGGACACCACTTGTCACCAGTCTCCACTTGGACATTGAGCCATTGACCGCAACCCTTTCAGTGTGACCTTCCAGCCAATTCCTTATCCACCGGGTGGTCCATCCATCAAATCCATGTCTTTCCAACTTGGAGACCAGGATGTCATGTGGGATAGTGTCAAAAGCCTTGCACAAATCCAGGTAGATGACATCAGTTGCTCTTCCCTTGTCTATTGATGTTGTTACTCCATCATAAAAGGCCACCAGATTTATCAGGCAGGATTTTCCCTTGGTGAAGCCATGCTGGTTGCCACCAACCACCTCCACATTTTCCATGTGCCATAGCAGAGCCTTCAGGAGGATCTGCTCCGTGATCTTGCCAGGCACAGAGGTGAGACTGACTGTCCTGTAGTTGCTCTGGTCTTCCTTTTTTCCCCTTTTGAAAATGAAGGTGATGTTTCCCCTTTTCCAGTCAGTGGGCACTTCACCAGACTGCCATGACCTCTCAAATATGACAGAAAGTGGCCTAGCAACTTCATCTGCCAGTTCCCTCAGGACCTGTGGATGGATCTCATCAGGTCCCATAGACTTGTATACATTCAGATTCTTTAGATGGTCTCGAACCTGATCTTCACTAACAGTGCGCGGATTTTCCTTCTCCCAGTCCACGCCTTCAGCTTCTACAACTTGGGCAGTGTGGCTAGAGCCCTTGACGATGAAGACTGAGGCAAAGAAGTCATTGAGAACCTCAGCCTCCTCCATATCCTTCATGACCAGTTCTCCTGTTCCCTTCCGGAGAGGGCCCACATCTTCCCTAGCCTTCCTTTTATCACTTGCATACCTATAAAAGTTTTTCTTGTTCCCCTTGATGTCCCTGGCTAGATTTAATTCTATCTGGACTTTTGCTTTCCTGACCTGATCCCTGGCTGCTCGGATAACTTCCTTGTACTCCTCCCAGTCTACCTGTCCTTTCTTCCACTTTCTATAAATTATATTCTTGTCTTTAAGTGTGTCCAGGAGCTTCTTGTTCATCCATGCAGGTGTCCTGGCATTCTTGCCTGCCTTCCTCTTTTTTGGAACGCATTGCTCCTGGGCTTGGAGGAGGTGGTCCTTGAGTATGGACCAGCTTTCTTGGGTCCCTCTCCCCTTCAGGGCTTCATCCCATGGTACTACAATAAGCAGATCCCTGAAGAGGTCAAAGTCTGCTCTCCTGAACTCCATGGTGGTGAGCTTGCTGCACAGATGGGGAGTAGAGGCAGGGAGTGTGAGCAGGAGTTGCACCAACAGCTGAGGAAGTGCAGAAGTTGAATGCAAGTTTTCCCTGGGTTTGACCTGCTCTAGCATTTGGTTCACCTTTTCTCACCTGAGCACTTATCTAATTATCCAGAAGTCGTTATCAGGGTGTTATAAGACCTCCCTAGAGGAGAGAATCGATTAGCAATCAATTTGATTAATTTCTCCACTTATTTTCTTTCACTTTTAAAATTACTCTTGCTGTTGCAAAGGATTAGACCACATAATGACATCATACCATTTTCCTCTTGAAAGTACACCTCATTGGGTTAGGAGACTCTTCTAGGGAGAAAGAAGGATGGGAGAGGAATGGGAACAACGCCAGCTCTCACCCAGTGTTTTGTTCAGTCCCCTTGCTTGCAGAGGTGGGAGGGACTGCCCCTCTTGACTTGCCCCCTCTGAGCCCTGTCTCCTTCCCTGCTGTCTGCCTGCCCAGCATCAGTGCCCTTTGGACTGGGCAGGATGAGGGCTCCCCTCCACCGAGCCCAGATAGACACTCGAAAGACTTCCCTATGTCATGCCTGTTGTAAACTCCACCATGCTTTTCCTGTGTCTGCACAACATCTCAGCTCATTAGGAAGACATAAGATAGCAGAAGGCCCGATACGGTGCGTTTCGGATCCCCCTGAGCCTGGGAGATCCTCCTTCCCGTACCATGCATGAGACCCTTAACTTTAACCCAGCCGTGCCTTTTGTCTGAAGGGGAGAGACTATTTATGAGGAGTCATACAAAATAAACACAAAGAGTTCACCATAAAATATGACAACCACTTTAAATAATGTTGACTTAATTAAACTTTAAACTTTATTTATATATTTTATGGCCGTAGTGTGAGCTCTTCTCGGATGTTTACTTCAGTGAAAAATCCATCATGTGAGGGCCTTGAAAGGAATTAATCCCCTTACCCCTGGCACAGAACTCAGCTCCAACAATTCAGATCTAAATATTTAGTGATGGATGATACATGTTTATAGAACAGAGGGTAGCATGACATTTAAATGGGATCCGGGGTTGCTATAGTGAGCAGACATTGTTGAAGAGAAACTGGAAGCTGAAGCTGTGCCAATTATCGGAAGCCAATAAGTCAGCACCTTTTTGCCTAATTTTTTCCCTTCCGTCTATCCCTTCTGGGTTTTTGAAGGCTACTTCACAGAGGGTTATGAGCAATTTTCTGAAGGAAAAGTTCTGCTGACTCTTGTACATTTGGTAGTGCATCCCATGGTTAAACTAATAGCCTCGTTGGGTGTCAGCCAAAGGTTACAGGCCTCTCAAAATATTCTTGGAAAAAAAAAAAAGAGTTTATCACTGAACTGAAGTTTCTCATTAGTAACCCTGTGTTGTCTAATCTGTGAAATTACATGATTAACTCTTTTGCAGAGACAGCTTCAGCCAGAGTTTGCAATCCCACAGGAAGTTATTAAAAGTATCACCGAGATAATTTCCCTGCTTTGTACTTGGCCCTTAGGGTAAAGGAAATACATCATTAGATGAGTACTTTATAATAAAGCTATAGATCACTAACAATTATTAAATGGCTGTCAAGAATGATTATTATTTTAAAAGTTGAGCACTGTGCAATTTGAAAAACAAATAAAAAACCTTGAAAGAAATTACTTCCTTTGTTTTTGTATAGAAATTAGAAACATGTCTCCCCCCCATTCTCTTTGAAGTGATTATTGGAATATAATCTTTCTCTCTACACAGCCATCTTACCTTCAACATTTCTTTCTGCAACTCTAAAAATACTCTTAGGAAGGCAGCAGCTCACTATTGAGAGAATGTTCCTCAGTGACCCAGAGGACAGCAGAGCCTTTTTGCATGCACTGAGAATGACACCTTAATACATGAGCTCTGAACCCCTGATGCTTCAAGTCACTGAAGCAGAGGTGGTGGTCTTCACCCAGGAGCAATCTTTGCTTTTGGTGAAAGTTGAACTCAGGGCTATCTGGGACACAGAAAACCCTCCCATCATGTGTTTTAGCTGAAGTCACTTGCAGATGTTTTCCATGATTTGTTGCGCTTGGTTTTGGCTTTCTAATGAGTTCCTCCCAGATCAATGCGTGGTTTAGTTTTCATCTTTTGGGAGGAGAGGTGACAGTTCAGATATTATTAGCTTCCCCAAATAGTTACCAAGGCTTATTTTTTCCCCCTTTTTCTTTTTTTAACTGTTAGTGAAAAAGTGGAACGGTGAGAAGGAGTCACTGACAATGCCTGTGCAGTCAGCCAGGCTGTGAGCCTCAGTCAGTGACACAGTTACCCTGCAGGGATGGCAGTGGAGCATCTGGCTTGATTGTGTAGAAGACAAATAGTCGTGAGAGGTTTGACAAAGGTGAAGTGTGTGGAAGCAAGAGCCAACAAGCATTCTGTTGGTCCTCAAGAGCCAACAAGCACACTGTTGGTCCTCAAATCATACCCAGCTAAACAATTTTGCATTATGGGGTTCAGCTATAAGTCAACAGAAAACTGAGCTGGAACTTAAAAAATATCATTAGATTGTTCCTCTGTGCATCCAGAAAATGAAGACAGCTACCAGACACCTGTAAGAAAGCTTATGTGTGCTCCTGTGAGAAAGTCAGATCTTTCAAACAAGTCAGTTTTAGGAATTAACTGTGCAGCCCTAAAGGCCCAGCCCTAAAGTGCACTGCAGGGCCACCCTCACAGCACAGCTTTTGTGATTTCATCTCATTATGGTGCATCAGTATGACTAATGCACCAATTTGTTGCAATCTAGGAGTTGAGAAACAGTGCTTTGAATCCGGAGAGTTGAAATCTAGTCTCAGCTGCATAAACATGCTACCAGGTCAAGAGATTTGCTCTTTCTAGGATGCTTTTTTAGTTTCCCTAATAACTTATCCCTGACCTTAAATAAGCCACAATCTCCTAGGACAGAAGTAATTTGACTTTATAAACATGATATATGTTTATACATTTTCAATATAAGTGCAGTTTCTGAAGAAGGAAGAACTTAGAACTACCTTGTTGCTCAGTAACTTTTTTCATTCTGTATCATTTGCGCTGGTTACAACTGGTACCCTGTTTAAGTGTTTAGAATAAAATTCACTCCGGTCTGCTCATTCTTATTTTTAAAAAGTGATCTGAGAATGGCCTGGATTAATCCTTAATCCTCTTAATGCTTAACCTAAGGTCTACATGTCTAACTCTTTTCAAAAAGCTTAAAAAGGGGAGGAGAGTTTGTCTAAATTGGTGTATACATATGATAATACTCTTCTTCTTCTAGTTCTAGTTTCTAAAAATAATATGACTAGAAGCCATTCCGAAGTGCAAGATAGGATAACTCAGTCTCTGTAACCTTCCATGATCTGCAAGTGAAAGAGAAATATTTTTTGCGGTATTTTTAGTGTAAAAAAAAAAAAAAAAAAAAGAGACAACTGACAGGATTTTCCATAATGTTTGTTAACCAATTAAAAAAGTGATGACCTATTCTTTCCTCAAAAATTTCAGACACAGAAGATTCTGGAATATGTTCAGATTCTTAGTGCTTAAATAAAGGCAACCTACATCTTTTGAGGCTTGTTTATTACCAGTGTAAGACCTGAGTTTTAAGATGAAATCAGAAAACTCTTCAAGATGCATGGGGAAGAAGGTTACTCTGCAAAAAGTAGCTGTGAAAAACAAACCTATAGCCAAATAAGAATAGTTTAAGATGTCTATACAGGCATCCATATTTCCACGTGGAAACTTTCAGGTGTCCACAAACTGGAAAATATTGAAAATATGGATGTACTTGCTACATGCTGTCTTGGTTTGAAAGACAGGTGTCTGCTAAGGAGGGCAGGAGCCCCCCTTGGAATGGAAAATACAACCCCCTTCCCTCCGAATTATTATAAAATTGAAATTAAGGGGCTTTCAGGCAAAGATATGAGGAAATGGGAATAACAGTTTTTACTAATATATACAACAAAACAATAATACAGAGAAACTGGTTTAAAGCCTGACAGAGTCAGGGATACAACCTGGCACCCTGCCGGGCAGGGTGCTGGTAGCAGTCCGATCTAGTGGCAGCTGCAGTTCTCTTTTAAATGGTCCTGTTGAAGCGGTGATCTTGTAGAAAAAGAAAACTGGTCCTCCTCCGAAAATCCGGTGGTGGTGTAGTCCTTGTCCTCTGGGGTCCCAGCGGGTAAGGCTGCTCGTGCTGTTCCAAACCCCAGATTTTATCCCCGGTGGGAATGCTTGGCTCCTTCCCCCTGGCCGGAGCATCTCACAGAGGGATGGTGAGTCATGGGGCAAGGCACTGATGGGCGCATTAACAGAAGAATAGCCAGGTGCAGGCCATCTATGGGTCATGCGGCAAGGCATTGTTGGGCCTATTAACAGAAGCTAGTCCCGAGGGAGGGGGCAAGGAACATCGGCATACCTGGTTTCAACAGCTCATGGTAATAGAATACATTGGAACCCAGGACACATGCCTACCTTCAAAATGGAAAAGCATTAGAAAACAAAAAACATAAATGTTAATAGAAAATCTCTAACTCATGTCTCTTACTTTGAACTGGGATTTTATAACAGAAATCTCTGAATTTGTAGAAGATAACCAAGCATGCACTCCAGAGCTGATTAGGAAAACAATATCAACACAATTCTAACCTGGGAGAAGAATGCAGAGTGCAATTTTCTTCCTGTAGTTTCTTATTCTCAGGAAATGTATTCTGGCTGATGTTAATGATAAAACAGTGATTTATGCAATTAGAGAGATCTGCAACTGTATATGACAGAATCAGTGCACTTGGTGATCAATAAAATGACAATTCTTGCAGAGCTGGGTTTGCCATCCTCCCATGGAATGGCGAGTACCTAATTTTGCCATTCATTTCTGCTGTGCATGGGGTATCTGCAAGGAGATACGTGAATGTTCCTTTGGTTTTACTGTGAATTATGCCTTTAAAACTCCAGAAGCAGTCATCATTTGGTTTTCATTTCAAAATCAGCTTGCCACAGATAAGAACTGAGCAATATGCTCCTTTCTGAAGTGTTGACTCATTTTCCTTCTTGCACTACTGATTTTTCCTATTTCTGCCATCCAAGAAAGAGATTACTCTTTACACATAGAAAATGTAACTCCAGCATTTGATCAAAGTTGTATTTTAAATCACTACTGTTCCTTTTTCAGAAGTCTTGTATAACTGTCCTTTTATTAAATAAAGTATATGGCCCTATTAATTTTAAATCACTTTTGCTGGTCCCCATTCTATCAGTTTTGAGAGATGTTGGCCATGGCTACTCTTGCCCTAAATGCAATTGTATCAGTCAGTGAAAGATCATGTTCTGTATGTATGCATGGCATTTGCAGAAAAAAAAAAAAAAAAAAAAAAAAAAAAAAAAAAAAAAAAAAAGTGATAATATCTCTCTGTTTCTTCTGCTGGAAAAGGAGGAGGAAAGCTCTCATCTGACAGGGATGGATGTTTCCAAGAGCATCTCCTTACCCTGTCACCAAGTGGCTGTTCTGCATTGCTGGAGGAAGCAGGCATGCAGTGGGTTCCAGCTCAGGGTGAACCTCCCATCTTCTAATCACACCGCTCCAGAGAAAGGTGAAAATGTAATCACACCAAAGACTCATTCCCTAAAGTGTTGACAACCTCATTACCAGAGGTAGGAGTGGAGGGCCTTTCTTCCCTGCTAACAGGTGCTCGGTACTTTCGAATGCCATAATTTGAGTGAGGTTTCAGAGATGAAGAGCAGTGGAGGAGGAAGATTCAAAGAAATAACAGCTAGAACAGACGTGCAGAAACCCCACTTTTTGGCTTTACAGGCTACCCATTTCTTAAAGCAAAAGTATCGGTTTATTTCTGCACTTCATTGCCAAATCAGAAAATAGAATCACAGAAACTATTATCACTGCCTGTATTCATATTTGTAATTATTCTTACACTTCAGATGTGGGAAAAATCCATTATTCATAATACTATGTTTTAGTTGGTAGAGTACCAGACTCACAGATGATTAGTGATAGTTGATGAAATGAACTTTCTCTAAAGTTCAGAGGTCTTGCATTATATAAAATTGATTTTCTAAAATCAGTGCCTTTGATGTCTTCCCAGTACAAATATTTTACTCACAATTAAGCACTTGGGACAAAAGTCTTGGAGAAGGGGGATAGAGAATGGGGAGGGGAGATGTGGTTAAAGGCAATCCTCAGCAGGACAACATAAAAATGTGACTATGATTTCTCAATAGCTGCTACTGACTTTCCGGTTTACATGAATTTGCCAAATGTATTTTCTTTGGGTCAGATCTTTCTTGTCTTGCTCACACAAGTATTCTTATTGACTACCCCTGAGAATAAAGCAACCCAAATTTTGCTTACTCTTTCTGTTTTGCTAATTCCCTTAGGATCAGTTCAAATAAACCAGGGTCCTATGTTACTGGATCAATTAACGGGCTGTAAGACTATGCTAATGTTCATGTTAGCTAAAAATTTTCAGGGGAAACACTTATGTACTTTTCCTTGGTTTTCTCAAAACAAAAACAAGAAAAGAAAAAATGTTTGTCTGCATTTACAGTGGAAGCCCTGCCATCCATGGGCCAGGCTAATCCACACGCTGTGATTAGCCCAGCTCTAAACAAATAATGCCTCTGCAGCTCCTGCCACCTTTGCTGCTATAGTTTTGTTTGGAGTTTACTAGATATTTTTTTCTCTTTTATTTAGTCTTTGGCCAAATTTTTCATTTTCAGTGCAAAAGCCAACAGTGGTCTATCTATACGCTGACAATGACAAAGCTGCAACGAACTGAGATTTTGCAAATCCCAGCACTGATACAGCCTCACAGTGCATTGAATAGTTATCTTTTGCTTTTACAAAGGAATCTGTATGTGTACTTGCATGTCAACCTGTACCTATATTATCAAAGCTTTTTTTCTACCTCTATTTCATGCATAACACCAGTCTCAGATGGTTCAGGCTATAGTGCTGAACCTATTTGGGGTTAAAAAAAGAATTTGTAAGGATGCAATGTATAGTGTTCATTGCAAAGTAAACTAGAAACAAGCGTGATGAATGAGTTAAAGCGTAAGGCTGCAGAAAGCTGTGAGGCCAGCCAGGAGGGAGCTGGGTTGAAATTCCTGGCACGTGGGTGCTATTTCTAGTGCTTCTGGCAGCCTTCTTGGGGAAGCTGGGTAAGTGGCTTCCCACATTGTTTTAAATCTTCGTTGGCATGGAACTTGGACTATCTATCTCTCACTCTATAAGCATAAAGTAGTGTCATGAACACCCAGCTTCCAGTGCATGTCTTAAGTGACACTATGATGTATTTTTTTTCTCCTTCAATATCACCATCTTCTTTCTCAGCCCTTGCTGATTCTTTGCTAAAAACTTTTGATTATTTTCTAAAGCTTGGTTGTTTTCCATGGGTTATAAAACTCATTAGCAGTAACTTTTCCTCCTTGGGTAGATACAATGCTGAACTGGTCAAGACATCAATTTATATTCAGGGATATTCATCACTACCTGCAATTACATTGGACAAAGGACTTTGACCTTTACTTGAATGTGCTGCCTTGCCCTTGCCTCCCTTGGCTAGTGAGTAGGTCTGCTGCCGACAAGTGCACATCTGGAAGAAGACTTCTTTTCCTTCTTTTCCTTGAAGTCTCCCCTTGACATCACACGAGCGGCCACATGGACATTATCAAAATCCCACAAAACTTGTCCTGCAGAAGAAATGAGTACAACTCCAAGTCTTTCTCCTGGGGAGCTGTTACTGAGAGCTCAAGGCAAAATAGTTTTCAGTCTATGAACAGAAAGCTTGACCTGCTCATCTTAGCTGGCTTGTGTAAACAGATCAGTTCCTCAGAGAAGTGTTGCAGGTTTCAGTAGGAAATGGGGGACCCTCTGCACATCTGGGGCAGATCTTGCCTTGCTGCCCTGCTCCCCACCAAGCAAGTGACAAAGTCCTTGAGATGCCTCCTCCTTCAGGTCACCCTGTACACAGTGAGACAGAAGAAAAGGGAACTCTCTACGGGTGTCTGGATTAGTAGGCACCAACTGACTAATGGCAGGGCGGAGGAATAACCTCAGGGTACTTGGCTTTCACCAGACTTAGAGGGAAATGGTCACAGAAGATGGAAGAGAGGGAGTACCTGTTGCCAAATGGCTGTGATTACAGAGGTGGCAAACTTCCAGGGAAACAGAATCTCAGTTCTGCTTTATCAGGATCCTTTGTAAATTGCTATTAAGAAGTATTTTTCAACAATCTCATTTTTATTAGCCGTTTGTGCCCATTATAGTTTTCTAGTTGCTAGTTTGTTATGGCTGTAACATAAATAAAGTTCTAAAAATGTCTCATTTGAGGAATTGCAGAGCTGGGCATGCCATTTAGACACAGATAAAAGTAGATGTAAAGGGCTTTCTCTGTAATGGGTCTATTTTATATTTAATAGAACTGTCATATAAACCTATACTAGCATTTAAAATGCAGTTTCTAGGCTATAAAATAAACACCATTTCTAATATTACTGTTGGCTTTCACCTATGGGATACAGTTCATTAAGAGTGCTATAAGGCATTTACGTGGGATTACCATATGATTTACAATCTAGGAGCCAGCCCAGGCAACAAATGTGTTCCTCTCCCTCCTTAGGAACCAGTTCTTCAGAAATATTAATGATACCTGCAGGATCACCCAGCCAGGCGGGACTGGTATGATCAGTGATGCAGTGCTGGTGGAGACTGGCACAGTTTCTATTTTAGGAGCTCTGCCTCCTTCAGAAAGAGTAAGCCTAAGAAACACTTTTGCATTTGGTTCTCTTTACTGAAGTTTCAAAGACCAGTGTTGCCACAAAAAGAAATGTACCTGGCTCAGGTCCCTGTGGTGGGTAAGACAGGACTGCCTGTGCTGGGCTGAGGGATTAGCTTGTTTGCTAGCCCAAGTTAGGCTGAATGACTCTCTGGAAAAGCCCACTTCTCTTCTTTGACTGTAGAAATAGGCACACAGGTGAGATGGCTAAAAAAAAAGGTGGAAGCACCTGAACACAACTTCTGCATTACTGATCAAATGTAAAGTTGTGAAACAGCTTAGGGGCATTGCCTCTGACATGGTTTCTTGTTTCATTCCAGGATGAGATGCACTTTTCCTACTGAACTTGTGCTTCAAAACCCTAAAGGGGTGAGGACAGATGGATCCTCTTGGACTCCAGTGTCCTTCTGAGCCAGACCAAGAGTGTGTAGCTCCTTCTCTCTGAACTTCTGCTGTTCATAACATTTCCTCAAGTCTTCTGGGAGAGGAAGTCTGGGGAAGAGAAGCAATCTGTGCCCCCACACTGTGTGGAGTGCCTTGATTGATCCCCAGTGACTATAAGCTGGCAGGCACTGACATTGTGCCACATGTCACTACACAGCAGCAAGTAATACCTACACAGAGACACACCTGGCAGTTGCTGGCCCCTGAGGGGACAGCCCATCTGTTTGATGCTCTTGAGGGGAGCATTACTGTTATCAGAGGTGAAGCTTCCCCCTTGAAAGTTCCTGAAATCTCTAACTCTGTCTCTGACTGCTTATAGCTTTGTCAGATTTTAACTGGCTGTAATTTTCAATGCCTCAAGCTGATCTTTATTTGTCTAATGGGCCAAAATACTTCAGCTGTTTCTGAGCCAGGCATTGAGGGAAAAATATGTTTTTTCTTTCTTTCTTTCTCTCTTTTGATGTTGAAAACCCCTTCTCCAAATGTCCCCAATGCTTTCAAACTCATTAGGGAAAGGGTCCTTTGTGCTGATCAGGTATGTACCATTTTCTGCTTTGACTCAAATCTAACCAGGATCTATTTCTATGAAAAAATCAGACTAAGTGTATTGAATACATATTTTGATTCCAGAAGCTAAAATTTTCTCAGAAATCCATTCTCACTAAGTATTTTGAGCTCTTCACAGCCCATGGATGCAGCTGACCCATACACCTTGCCCAGTAGTACCAGGAGTTTGCCCAGCACTGCTGCTCCATGCCTGGTATGACCTGAGCTGCTGGTAGGATCCAGAACTGTAGGATAGCACTCAGTGTCTTGGGCTCTCACTGCAGCAGGAAGATTGGATAATGATCTTGGACAAGTAGTCTGAGACTCAACTGAAACAAAATTGGTTGGGGAGGTGGGGGAAGCAGGGGGATGACAATGTACAAGAACTATTTAAGCAAAGAAACTGGGAAGAGAAAGGAGTCTGAGAGATATGGACCAGGCAAATGTGCAGAAAAAAACTGAGAGGAGGAGGCAGGCATGTACAGGAGAAAGGAGAGGGTTTAGCAGAAGGGAAGCATCAGACAGGAGGACAGGACATCAGAGGCTGGAGTGGAACCCAAGTGAACTGAGGTTTACTGTCCTACTGCCTTAGATGAATATTTCTGAAACCCACTGGCAAGACACTTGTCTCATCCTCTGCTAATAGTGGTCCACAAGGAAAATAAAAAGCAACAAGTTCTGTCTGTTCTAACACAAAGAGCTTAAGTACACATAGTGAAAACAGCCTCCAAAAACCAGACACATATCAAACTATATTGTTCTCAATGTGGTATTTCAGAGGTTTTGCAATTTGGAGTAGGAATGCCTGTCTACTTCAATTTTGTAAAAAGGCTTGTAAAACTGTTACTGTATCAAGCAGTCAGAAAGCAGAAAAAGCTAGAAGTGGTCCAGGAAACTTCAGCTGGGTTCCCCTGTGCTAGTATCTTGTAACAGGTTGCTAAATACTTGCTACTGTTTTAGCAAGGCTTTCTGAGTAATGAGACTGGTGGGCAAGTGCTATGTGCAAGTGCATATGTCTGTCTTTTTGCGGGTCAATTACTGCATTACCCTGTAACTTTCCAGTCCCTTGTCTTACTGAGCTATATTTGCCTGAGGAACAGTACCTCTGAGATATCAGCTTCACACACATTTTGTGGTAGCGTGTGGCTTCTGCCCTAGCCTCTAGCACAGGGGTGCTTGAGGAGACACCACAGGTCTCTCTGCAGGTGGGCTGAGCAATTCCAGTCAGAGGTAACTCCACTGTGACGGGGGGGGGGGGGGGGGGGGGGGGGGGAAGGAAAAAAAAAGAAAAAATGAAAAATTAGGACTTGGGTGTTTCACACTAGGCCCAGAAGATGAGTAGAAACTCATGAGTTTCATGCCCTGGGGATCTCAGTTCCCTATCTGTCTATTAGGTCCTGTCACTGAACAGGAGTGTTGGAAAAATAATTTAGCATTTGTGGGACAATAAACAATCAAGACAATAAACATTTAAGTTAATTTGCAAAGGAAGTCATAGGGAAAAATCCATCATTATCTTTTCATAAGAGCATTCATTGTATTCAGATGTGGAGATAAATAGTTAAAAAGCCCATTCACTTAACCTTAGACACTTCACAGCAGCCCATATGTTAGGATCCAAGCTGTTTTCAGCTCCTTTTAAAGTAGGTGATGAACTCAAGTGGCCAGAGTAGCCATCTGGAGATATCTCTCTCCTCCAACTACAGAAGGAGCCCATGGTGACCAGGCACCCCTCTGGAGTGCCTGAAGTGGGTGGGATGAGCTCAGAATGCAGCAGCTGCTCTCCGGGCTCTTCTTCTAATTTCCCACAGTGGGAAAGGAAAAGCCTGGGCAGTGGTGCTTGCTACCAAGCAAGAGGGAGGCAAAAAGGGTTTCCAGCACTGGTATCCACCCTGCCATAAATTTTAACCTTGTCTTGGGAAGAATCTTCCAATGCTTTTTCTTTACAAGTGATATTTATATTACAGAAGTTCCTGAAAGCCTCCAGCTCGGTCACTCTGAGCACTGAACAGAGGTGTGAATTATTTTCCATCACAGATGCCTGCGTATAATTTTGAATTGGTATTTGGATTAAATATGTTCATAAAAAATGGCCTGAATTTTCCTATATCACACACCGTGAAGGCTCAGCAAACTTAGCTGCCAGGATCTTTACAAAATCAGGCCACTTTCATTAAAGATTGTATATGCCAGGGAAAAAGGCATGTGCCACAGTTTTGGCATATCCTTATATCACATTGAAGTTAATGCACCATTAAGAGCCTCGCTTGAGGTCTAATGTAGGACTGCCTGGCAACTAGGAGAAATCATACGGAGGCCAGAAGTGCTCACAAAACTGAGGAGAGCTGTAATGAGTGCCTTATGACCCATCCCTAAGTTGCACTGAGCAGAGCTCTGGCACACGAGAGAGTCTGTCCTATAGCGTGTAACTAACAAATGAGCAAGCCAAAGCAAAGGCAGAGATGAATGAAGTGGTTCACACAGCACAGCTATAGTTTTACACTGTCTCCAGGCTATGGAAGGCAAGCCATCATACTTCAGTTCAGGTTCTCAAAATCATATTTATTGCCATACAGGGTGACCTTTTAGGGTTTTTTTTTAAATGAAAGCCCATATTCTGGAGCTGTCTTCTGAAGAAAAATAGAGCCAAGAAGGCTCTTTCAATAAAAATATTAATAAGTGACCATCACTACATGGATAAATGTAGTTTTGGACTGGAAGCAAAACATAACTCATTTTAAATCAATAGGTTAATCTTTAAATTGATTAATAAGCTTCAAAAACAGCCTGCACATTGAATTTTTCTAAAACCTACATGAAAGCCCATTTTCTATCTAAAGAGATCAGGAATACAATTGCCAGCAGGACTAAAGCAACATTTATAAAAGGGCATGTTTTAAAGCAATTACAAATCAAAGTTGGCAATTTCTTTTCATGAACTGCATGAATTGTATGCTGTATTAAATAATCAAGTTCTGAGACTAAAGGAGCTGGGACATTTACCTTTTGCTAGCCAGCAATGGACACACTAGGTCCAGAGACCTGCTGTAATCTCACTAGTATGTCCAGAGAGGGGTGATCATCAAGGAATATATTTCAAAATGTTTATCAGCAGGCTGAAAAAGATGCCTGGGGACAGATGGCAGAGAGCTCAGCTGGCAGATTCATGGTATTATTCAGTGTGGAAAGAAGGAATATGTGAAAGAGTCTAGGAAGGTGGGTGGTGGGTTCCTCTGCGTAAGAAAAAGTGAATTTAATTACTGTGTTTAGTAAAAAAACTCCTGAGATAAGGTGTCGTGTCATATAGTTCTGGCTGAAAGAGCTTCAAGGGGATATGGTGCTCTATCAAGCATCTAAAAATTTATAACTGCCTGTGAATAGAAGGATTGATTTGGTCTGACTGGGAGTTTACAAGAAAGTATCATGATGAGAAGGCAAAATGGAGGAAGTTGCATATCTATAGCAGGGGCTCAGCAGCAACAGCTACTAGCAGCAAGAAGAACAGTCCTAGATACTTCACCTGTAACTTTTGGGCTTTGTCAAGTCCTGTGTGCTGGAACATGCCACTGCAGGGACAGGGATATGGGCTCCAGCTCCTCCTCCAGGGAGTTCACTTTGATGTTCCTCTGTCTTGTCACCCCAAGCCTCCTTACTGCGGAAAACTGGTGCAGAGGTGGGACACTATAAGGAGGAGGGGACTGATCCTGCCCAGGCCTTGTCATCCCAATGAACCATCAGGGAATGGAACCAGTCCTCAAACTTAGAACTGACCCAGCAACATACAAATTGTTGCACAGAACCGCAGAAAGCAAAAATCTGTGACATCCAGGAGTCAACAGCTCCCAGACAGCCAAGACCCCTGAAATGCCTGATTTTGCTGCCTGGTGACTAGGCAAGGAAATAGCTCATTGAGTGAAAACCATGATAGGCTAGGTGACTGCCAACTGTATCCTGGGCTGTGTCAAAAGAAGCATGGCCAGGACATCAAGGGAGGTGATTCTTCCCCTCTGCACCTACTTTCCCAGGCTGGATGGAAGGTTTATATTTTCACCTGGGTTTTTTTTGAGGAAGACTAAGAGAAACTAGGAAGTAATCTAAAAGGACCATCCTCTATGAGTTGAGGAATGAGGATGACCTAAAGGCTGTGCTGGGACATGATGTCTGCTTACCAGAAATAATAAGAATAATGAAACACTAATCTGACTTGTCTCTACAGATGGATTTGCAGCATAGGGGAGCAGTGAAATAGAAAGTGTCCCCATGGGGAGCTCTTGCGTAGTGAAGCATAATTCTTGCCTGAAAGTTAGCTCTCAGTATGGCTCTTCGCTGTGAAATTACTGTACTGCTGAAAATACACACACAGACATACATGCACACTGACACTGGAAGAAAAGCTGTGTTGGCATTTGTAAGATTGTAAGGTCAAAGTTAATTTTGTCAGATTTACTAATTGTTTTCAAACTGTGTCTTTTGTTTAAGCTGATTTAAAAGTAAACTCTGACTTACTGTGATTTGGTTTTAAATACCTTTTGGTAACAGTCATTCTGAATTATAAATAGCATCACCATTCTTCCTTCTTATCAAACTTTGACATATGCAAGATAATAAGAGGGATTTTAGAAATACTGATGCAAACCAGCCACCCCTGAATCATGTTAAGTCAATAGTCCCTAAGAGTTAATGTTCAGAGCACAGAGGGAGTGTGTAGTAAGGGGTTGGGGAAGGGAGAGAGACTTCTATGGCTTTTGAGCCAGAACTGATTCATTATTCACTCCATTTAAAATTGTCAAAGACAATTTTTGTAAGCATGCATCCGTTTCCTTTCTGTTTAGAGATGTATATGGCAGTATGACTACAAACGAGCACAGTTAAAAGAAGATAGTCACGGCTTAGTGCATGTTGTAAGTGGATTGCTGTCATCACTAAAACTAAACTAGAGGGACGAGGGGGAAGATGAGATTTCATACCAGCATTTGTCTGCACTTGTGTTCCTGGGGGTATTTCTGTGCTTCACTTTGTTCCTTGAGATAATAATGTTTTAATTCTCTAAATAAAGATTTGTTAAATTTGCTTTCCTGGAAGAAATGTTTCAGGGACTAGATGAGGGCCTTCCTGTCCATTCATGTCCTTGTCCTTAGAAATACTACACTAGACCAACAGCAAAGGGGTGGCACAAGAGGCAGGAGAATTCCTGCCTGGATTTTTACAGTGTGTTTTATCTGAAACAGCCTGGCCCCAATCCCCCAATCATTAGTTATGCAACCACATTTTGTATGCGTGAGAATGATCACTGACTTTAGTGGGAATGCTCCCATGGGTAAAATACTTCATATAACTTAAGTGTTAGAAGGACTGAATCCTGTGTAAAATAGTTGCATTTTCTCCAACTTCTCTGTCCTCTGTGTGTTTTCAAGTCATGGCCTGTCATTTTATTAGCATGTCAGTCTTTTTCTTGAAGTACCAATGGAGCTAGGAGACAGCAAGTTGGTTCTTTTCTACTGCAAAAGCAATGTGATGTGTCTGCAGAAATGTAGTCTGCAAGACATATAAAATAATCCTTCTGTCCTACCTCAGCACTGACACAGTCTCAGCTGGAGTACTGTGTCCAATTCTTGGCATAATACTTCAAGAAGGCTACAAATGAAGTAAACAGAGAGTCCAGAGGTGAGCAAGTAGAATAATCAGAAGTCTAGAAAACATAACTATGGGTGCAAAGGGTATGGAGATGGTGCAGAAGACTTCTGTTTAATCTAGAGAAGACAGAGGGAGACATGACAACAGTCTGCAAGTATGCAAGGGGTTATCACAAAGAGGAAAGGCTTAATCTGTTCTCCATGTGCATATGACAAAAAGAGACGAGTCTCACTTGCAAAATGGGAGATTCATGTCCCGTAATATTTAAATAACTTTCTAGTTTTAGAAATAAGAGAGAAGTCAGGGGTTTTTTTGCCTTCAGAAGAAGGATGGCAATGGTGGAATCTCCTTTACTGAAGGCCTTCAGATAAACATCTCTATGAATAGCCAGTCCTGTGTACTGGCAAGGGGGTGGTTATAAGACCTCATGAGGTCCTTTCCTGCCCTGTCTTCTGTTAAGGTAATTAATAAAATTCACAGCTACACTCTAAGGGCAGGATTCTTATTACTGGGAGTAGAGAAAAGGTAGAAAGAACCAAACCTGATTGTTTTCAGACCTCAAATGGAGATGGTAAAGCATTTATAATGTTCTCTTTTGATTAGTGAAACAATATGAAACAACTTGAAAAGAATAAACACAAAACTGTATTATGAATCTTTTGGGGAAAAATTTTCTTCCTGCTCCAGCATCCCTTTCTCATTTTTTTTGATTTTATCTTGAAGTGGAAAAACAGAAATTACATAACCAAGATGATGTTAAAGCAGCTTCTTACTCCAAACCCTTTTTGCCAAAATAATTTAAAGACTATTATTTGCAACGATGATATTTACAGTGATGGAATTTATATTCTTTGCCATGTCCAAAATACAAGTAGTAGACCTGAGAACAAGCAATACCCACTTTCATGCTACACTAATTTGGCAGGAATAAAATCTTTCAAATTCTGGTGGAGCTCTTTTCAAAAGTGAATGGAAATAAGATATAATGGCATTCAAGTAACCTACTCAGGTTGCTAAGGCTGAGTGGGAGATACTTTTGATGGAAATCTGAGACTGAGTGGGTATATAAAAACACAGAAATGAAAATGCACTTTTCCTTTGTTTTATCACATGAAACGGCAGTCCCATTTTGCTTATGGAGGAAGAAAGCTGCAAAAAACTAGGGAGAGAAATTAATGCAAAAGACTATAAAGAAATGGAGCTGTCTTGCTCCTTAAAAAGGGGGGGGGAGGGGCGGAGAAAGAAAAAGTTCAGCATGGATCCATATGGTGTGAGATTTCTCTTCTGTGACATTTTTATTAAGGTTATGTATATGACCGTTCATCTTCATTCTGGTGGTGCTAATTGCTGTCTATTGGACCCTTCGCTACTGTGTACAGAGAACACATGCTTCCCCTCCACGCTGCCATCACTGCGGGTGCACTGGATTGTTCTGCTGTCCTCAGATAGGAACCTGCTGCTGCTGCCTGACCGCAACAGCTGGGAATATTCTGCTTTTAAAAGCTTATCTTGTTGATACTTGAGTTGAGCTATTACACAGTGGAACAAGCAAACAGAATGAATGGACCCTCTGCGGGCAACTTATGGTAACAAAAAAGCTTCTATGTGCTTTTGAATGTGTCTCTTGTCTTGGAATTGACAGTGATGTTTAGCATAGATGTTTCCTGCGAAGAAAACGTGATGGTATAGAGCCAGGAACAGGCTAAAAAGAAACATGCACAGAAGACATGTTCAGCACTTAAGCTTCTTTGCAACTCTAAGCAGCATTTAGAGACGAATTTTGCAAATGGACACACCGAAATGCAGGCGGCTGCTTTTTTGTCTAGAAGAGCTAATTTGATTAAGAATTACTGTTATGCACAAAATGAGTATGTAAAGCATATCCCCTCCGTCTTCTACCAAGCTTTTAAGAAAACAGCCTGAGAATAAGGTTATTTATCAGCATTAGATCCACTCACACACATATATATTGCACGTACAAGCAGATCAGAGCACAGAAACACAAATATTCCCATGTTATGGATAGACCACCCAGACATCTATACAGAGATCTATTAATTTTGCTTATCACTTAAATTCCAATTTAACAAAACATTTAACAGTGTAATGAATTTTTCTATCATGAAGGAAGTGTGCCAATCATCTAATCTGACTTCCTACATAATGCTGGCTGTAGTATTTCCCTGAGCAGTTCTGTTTTGCGCATCCATGCATTTTAGTTCAAACTGTAAAAGTTAGTAGCAGCAATAAGAGTAATTATCAAACTTAGGTTCATGCAATTAGTGAATCTTTTACTGTTACCTTCTTAACACATTGCCTTTTGTGAATGGTGCTGTGCTTTGCCGTGCCCCAAACTACACATCAGCCTGACTACAGACATGACCTCTAGGCAGGAAAATCTCTCTTCTGAAGCCTTAATGGAGGTGTTGTCTGAGTAAGCACAGACCCTGAGTGACACGCGCATTACCCTGTGTATGGACGAACATCTGAAAATTTGGTTCTCAGACCACACTGGGAAATCTGTGAGAGTTGAACTTGACACCTAGCAGCCAGACTTACTTGTAACTGGTCTCACAGCGATGGTGATTCTTGCTATATGACCGCTGTTTTAACCCATTAACCTTAGTTAAGTGGCCAGTTCTAGTTGGCGTATGCAACCCGTGCATACAGTTCCTTTTCCTGCATTCTTGGTAGCGATTTTGGTTTAAGGAAAAGCTATTCTCTTCCCCTTCCCCACCACTTCTGCCTTGTGCCTCTTTTTCATTTGTGCTTATGAAACTTTTTACAGGGTTATGAAGCTAAGAAGTAAATCCATCTATTTTCTAGTTCTACTAAAAAAGTGAGAGATCTTCTTCAAAGGGCATTGATACATTCAGAAAAAACAAATTAATTTGGAGTCAATATGAAAGGAATTCTTATTTTCTGCTTTTATCATTGTAATGAAAAATTGAAAATTATTTGTGTCTGAAAAAAGTAATTCCAATAGGTGTACAGGCTACTTTCATTCCATGCCACCACTTAATCACTTTCTAATTATTATACTTAGTTCATGTTTAAAATGAAGCTGTTTCCAAAGAAAGTGCTGAGAACACAGAATTTAGAAAATGGAACAATTATCCTACAATTTCTTTACTTAGCTAAATAAATATTTTAATTCAATGAAAAATTATTAATTTTTTTACACCTTTTCTGACAATAATCCATTTGCATAATTTATATGATTATTATTATTACTGTTATCTGCCTAGACCTCATTACAGCTAACTAGCAGCTCAAGAGGCTAGCCAGCAGTAACAAACACACGTGTTTGTGGATGTGCAGATACACATAGTTAGGCTGCAGATAGCTTAACAGGTTACTCTGAGGAGGAGCTCTCACTGGTCAGAGAGAGAAATTTGCAAAGGATACCAAGGTTACTAACAGCTCCAGAATCCGTTACCAAAGCAAAAGAAAACCAAACCAACAACAACAACAACAAAATAATATATTATCCATTTTAACTAACATATAAACCTGCCTTCAGCCAAAAGACTTCCTTGACACTTTTTTATCACTACTCTAGGGACTGTGCTAAATTTCTTGTGGCACATTTTGATTTTGAGGCTGTGATGCTGCCCAGATGGGGCTAGATGCAGCATCTCACATCTTTTTTGCCAAGACCAGTTGTTCTGTGTGCTGTCCACCTTCTGATTTGCCCTAGAGTTACCTGCATTTTAGATGACTAGGGAAAGTGGTTCTTGTGTTTGCATTTTTATTTAACTAGACAAAACTGTTTGCTGTTCCTCTAGGAAAATGCCATGTAATCTTTAAATTTTTGTGTCTAAAAGTTAATCTTGAGTAACATTTTTCTGTCTTTTTCTTCATCTTCTCCTTTTCTTTCTCGTCCCTACCATAATTCTGTCTTTTGTTCTTATTTGAACACTTCTTGCTCCATAGGCTTCTGGCATAACAAGTCAAATTATTGCCTCTCTTTGGTCCCATGTACAAGAAAACAAGGATGCTGTCCTTACTTAGGGAAGGGAGATCTAGACAACACATTTGGATAAATGTCTCGCCAGCTTTGAAATGTCTTGTAAAATTCTGTTAATGTTTCTCTGCCATGCATGAGGCTTGCATCAAGTGCCTTTTTCAACAGCACCACTGTAGACAACCATTTATCAGGTGTATATTGCATGGCAGCACAGTGTTTGGAAATTCCATTTGCCATATGTTATTCATGATCCTTGCTCACAGCCTTCATTTGTCAGGGGATTTAGATCTCAGCTGTGTTTAGTTTTTGGGGCTTGAGAACAAGTTGACCCACAGGCAGACACCTAATGATATAATTTGTTCAGTGCAAAAGGTTTGACTGCCCTCTATCAACCTTTATGCAGACAACTCCTTTGAATACAGTAATGGACGACAATATCAAAAGCATAAATCTCGGCAAACTTCAAGGTTTCCTGGAAAACATGACTCTTAAACTTTAGGCACATAGACGTTTGGCACAATGTCAGAAACTTTCTGGACTATTCATTTATCCAACTCTGGCCAAAAATAACCAAAGACTCTATGTGTCTGTTGATTTGTTTTGAAATCCATTCAAAACGGCAAAGAAGTTAAAAAGTAAGAGATCAGCAATTGAGAAACAAGACTTCTGAAGCATGAAAGATCCTTTTCTGTATCTTAGAACATGTGGTGCTAACAAGTCAGGTCATGCCCCTTGTACAAAGTGCTTTCTGTGAACTTAGTGTGGTTAAATTAGCAAGTAGAAATGACATAGTTCTGGTTCCTTATGATTTTAGAAAGTAGTAAACAAAGGCCTTGCTGCAGGAGCTGCTTTGGAGGAGAAGAACACGTTGATGACTGTGGACTCACGCCTGTGGGCAGTACAGTGCAGTCCTGGTCTTCTTCTTAAGCCCTGTTGACTTCAAGAGTCCCAGTTTCCCTTTTTGTATATCTGTCCCATTCTTAACTTTACGCCTCTTGTGTGACATTCCCTGGTTTTTATTCTTCCTCTTCTATATATGCTTCTTCTGCTTTCTTCTGCACTACCCCTAATAGTGGGAGGAGGAGAAATCCTTTCTCTTGTTCTCTACTCAGCCTCCCCTTGTCTTTCCCCTTGGCATGCATCCTCCTCTTCTAAGCAGGGGGGGTGGTCAGGAGACACAGTAATGCTGCATTTTCTCCTCCTGTTTTGTCTTGTCATTCAGATCTTTTGTTGCCCTGCCTGGGAGGACCTATTTCTGTGCCAAGGAGCATCCCCAGCTCCACACTGGAGCTCTGCCCTCAATAGCACAAGACGTATTGTCACTGTTTGGTTGGACCTCAACTCTTCCATCACTACCAGGTTTCATTTTCAATTATAAGGAAATGGAAGAAAATTAAGCTTGCTTTATTTATTCATTTTTATCAACACAGTCTCTTTAGGCAACTTCAGTAGGGCCACAGACATAAGAAACTGGCTGCACTGTTTCTCAGCCTCCCTGCCACATACCCAGCATAATTTTTAACAGCTTGAGGTTTTCTTCATTAAATCCTTCTTCACTCTTATTCATTCCAGAATGCTTATATATCCCAACAGGAGTGATCAGAAAAGAAGGGCAATTATTATAATTTATTAAAAAGTCATTTGCTCTGTTACTGCTTCATGCTATTCCTCTTGTTATGAGTAGATTAAGGAGCTATAGTATTTTACATATGCAACAGGCTTTTTTTTTTTTATCTATGCAATGTCTACAAAAAAAAAAAAAGCACCCTTATTTCTGTCTGGAGGAGCCCTTGGATGCACTGTATAATTCCTGTAATAGTGCCAACAGCAGTAATAATACAACAAACCATAGAGCAGTTTTCCAGAAAACACTGCACAGACTGCATAACTCCTTGGTGACAAACTGGCTGGCAAAAGGAATGGTATCTTCTGGGTTCCAGCTGCTTCTACAGATGCAGACCTGAAGGTGCAACAAGGTCCCTCTCTGGAAGCCAAGACGCCTATGAAAGAGGTCAGAAGAGAAACTATGCTCTACTTTTGGACAGAAAATAATCTGTATACTGCAAACATTGGGAGTATGGCTTTTAAGTACCTTAAGAGAAACCACACTTTTTCCAGTGGGACTGTTCTATGTACATGAAACAAAGGTGGAAAAGGAAGGCCAGTTGGCTGTGGCAAATAAGTAATGGAGAAAAAGTAAAGACAGGAGCAAATCAGACTGGAAGGGAGTTATGGAGTGAAGAGGGAAAGCAAGCAGCAGCTTTTAACTTTCAGAAGACAGGGCAGCAACTCCCTGCCCATACATAGGTTGGAGACCGCTGTGTCTGTCTCAGAAATGCACCTTCAGCACTGGTGAAGAAGAGCTTCTGTGTTCAAGAGCCTGTCTTATTCTCCAACTATGGAAGCTCTTTTCCTAACAATCCTATGAAAAATGCTTACTGCTCCCTATAAAAGGTGCTTAATTTTTTAAACAAGCAACAAAGATTATTTCGATAAACATACAATGGCAACACGCATGCATGAAAGATGGTTACTCTTACTTTTCCACATCAGGTGCTGCTGCTTCTACGGCTGTGTTAACAATTCAAGAACACAGCTGAGCTTGTGCATGAGCATGACATCTTCAGTAAAGAAATGGTCTGGTACATTGGGCCCAGAAGAAGAAGCACCCTGTTACTAAACAACAATATCTGTCTTGCTGTGTGGTCCAATCAGGTAATTCACTCTTTTCCAAAGTGTCAGGTTTTGAGGCGGGAAGATAACGAACCCATCAGTCACCATGAGGATGTCAGCTGTCAAATGCTTTCAACATGTAAGTAACTAATCAAGAAAAAGCATCATTGCTGTGTTTTGACATTTGCACATGGGAGATGCAGAGCTCCAGAGTTTGGCACATCTGAAACCACAGAACACGTGTGTAGTTTGGCTCTGCTCAGAGCTCAAGTTATCCCAATCTTCTTTCGTGAATTATTTGGCAGCCTTTCTTCCCCTGCCCCCACAAAACTGTCAATTTTCAATAGTAAGTCTCAGCTCTGAATGTTCCATCCTAATTTTGCATCCAGGCTTGATATAAATCAGCTAGTTTCCTCCAGTGGATCTATGCTGGTTTCTGCCAGCTCAGCATCCAGCTCTGAGTATTTCCTCATAGGCATTGTTCCTTCTGGTTTGACCAGCCCTTGCTCCCCTCTCTAACCAGGCAGAGTGACAAGTTGTAGTAGGCATGCCCTGATTTCTTTATCGTGAAGGAAACTCCTTCTTTTCCTTTCAGATTCCCCATACAGTCTGGCAAGGCCACCCTGCCCTCATTAATTTCTGTCTCATCTCAAAACCCTCACTAAGGCACAGTATTTCCAGGCCATTTCACATGTTATGGGGAAACTTTATCCCAGAAAACAGATGACTCTGTGGTAATTGGTTTTGAGTGAAACATTTCTCCCCCTGGCTAATCCGTGTCAGTGCAAAACCAAGGCACACTGATGGGGTTCATTGCAGAGCAGTGGCTGCTAGCCCATTCTGCAGAAGGTCTGGTCTCTTCCAGAGAAAACGGAAAAACTCTCTGAGAAAACAATAAAAACAAACAAACAAATGAAGAAAAAACAGACCAAACTATTTATTCTTCTAAATGTGAATGGGAAAGCTTTAAAGTGAATCAATGTGAGAGTTGAAAGGCTCTTGCAGTGTCTGATTCATGAAAGGTATTAGAAGGTCGTACTCATTCAAGGTATCAAACACTGAAAGCTGGTGGAGTGACAGCTGGCAGCAGAAGGGGTTGTGTCTACTGCCACTTTATGGAGGTCAGGCCAGACCCTAGCCCCAGCAGTGCTTTCTTTGAGGATTGACTATCTCTGTCTTCAAAGGGAGATGATGGAAGTTGTCAACTGCAACCTACAAGAACTCAAAGGAGAAGAGGATCTTCTGAAATAACCTTTGGGGAACGAACAAGCAAGAGGAGTGAGCACAGTGGAAGTGGAGATATGAGGGACAAGAAGTACAGTCTACTCAGCATTTCTGCTCTGGACTTAGTTTGGATAATAGACCTAAAAACCCTTGGCTTGGGATCTATTTGCAGCTATAAACAAATATTTACTCAGTCTTTTCAAGTTCATTAACTCTTCATGTATGTATCCCTACACAGTGTACAGCCAAATCATCAGAAGCTGCTGGCTGAAGACTGATAAAACTAAGAAAGAGCTCATTTTTAACATATATTTATATATGTCAGGAAAGTGTAAATTTTTAGCTTCATCCAGCTTTTCTTTAACAGATTTGGCATCTTTGGACTGTAAGTCTGTAAGTTAGCAAACCAGCACTGCAATCAATGGACCTAAGCTGAGGAGATCTCAGTAACGCAGGCTTTGGTTGTTCACATTTTGGTGTGTAGGTACCATTTTAAACTCCTGATGCTTGCTGTGGCAACTGCACAGTAAACCCCATCAAACTTTATCTTCAAATTGCAAAGACTGTTAATTTAGCTAAGCATCATAAGTCATGACAAACAGTAAATGTGCCATTATAAAGTAGTCTATAGAAAATTATATGAAAATATTTTAAAAGAACCAGAAACATGCAATTTTAACACCTATACATTGGATGAAAGTGCTTAGGAATAGAATGCTACTCTGGAGCCTAATAAAAAAGTCCTCAAAAGGAAAGATTTTGTAAATTGTGTCCTACCTTAGTGACCTGAATCTAGGAAGAAGTGAGCGTCAGGAAGCCATCCTTCGGTTGCTAGTCGTGAAAGGAACTGGGCACCTCACCCTGTGGAAGGATTCTGTAACAGAAGAATTGTGTGGGCTGTAGGGGGGTGAATATATTATGCATCTATTGACTACTACTGTCTTTTACCTTTACAAGAATCCTTAACTTCAGTTTTTCTTCTGATTCATAGAAAACCAAACAATTCTTTCCTTCAGAAGTTTGCTGCAGGAAGGAAGCATGGTGAGGCAAATCCTCAGGGCAGTGACACACAGTAGCTTACAGTCAGTTTTACTAAAGCAAGAAACTGTGGGCAACTTACATTTCATATCCTTCCAGGGAAAGTTTGGAGGATATTCCATGAGACTGAGAGATGATGTTTTCTCTATGTGTCTTTTGACAGAGATCTGAGATAGATTTTTTTTAAAAAAATTGCTCTTCATCTTGTTTGAATTGGCTAATTCTGCTGGAAACTGAAAGGTTCAAACATACATTTGCTATAGAAGATGCCCTGTGTCCTGATGTCTCTGAAGCCAAGGATACGCACACAGGCTGCGAATGTTTTTGGAGCAATGGCTGTAGCCACTCGAGGAAATTAGTGTGGGTTCCCTCATGAAGAAGACTTTTAGTGGGACATATAATAAACAACGGAGCTTTTGTGTTTAAGCTTGCTCCTCTGCCAGAGTCCCTGTCTATCTCCCCAGCTGGTGCACCCTGCTACTCCTTCCCTCACTTTTTAAGAGGACAGTAAATGCACTTTAGAGCACAGCTTAGCAGGGCAGAGGCAGTCTTGCCTGCAACTCAGTGGGTACCTGTCACATCTAAAGGTATCAGTGGCAGGTAAAAAGGAATATTTGGGGCTGATGACTATAATTTATTTACCCTCCTATTAAATCTGAACCTGAAGTATACATATGTGCATAGGTATTTTCTCAACATGAGGAAAAACTTCTTTACTGTGACAGTGGCAGAGCACTGGCACAGGCTGCCCAGAGAGGCTGTGGAGTAGTCACCTCCTCTGGAGACATTCCAAACCTGTCCGGACACAATCCTGTGCGACCTGCTCTAGGTGAACCTGCTCTGACATGGAAGTTAGACTAGATGATCTCCAGAGGTCCCTTCCAACCCCCACCATTCTGTGATTCTATGAACAAAAACCCTCTGGAAGATTCCTAGGGCATTTGTAGCATCTAGTCAATCCTGTAAGAAGAGAACTGTGGGGAAATGGGGAGGATGTGTGAGTGATGGGACAAAGGCTAGTGATTCTTGAAATGGACCACACGTCTCCACAGAGGGAGGGAATGTAACCAGTGCAAAGGTGAGTAACCATAACCCTGCCCATTTAATATCATGGGCAAGGCAGATTTTTTCCTCATGGCCTTCCACAAGCATCTGCCTGTGCCCTGTACCTTCACAATCATTCCACCAGAAGGGCAGCCATGCTTCCCTGCCAGGCAACACAAGTACCAAGGACTCTGCCTTCTCCAGCCAGACTGAAGGGGAGGGAGTCGGGAAGATGACATGCTGATACAGGGCAAGCAAAGGAAAACAGGGAAAGAGATGTGAAACCTGATCCATCTCATAACATCAAGACTGATAGTGATTTTCCACTCTATCTATTAGGTCAAATGATCTTACAATGCAGTGTTAGAGAGAAAGAAGATAGAAATATTTTCATTTTCTCTCAGAGTCAATATTTCCCTAGATGGAAATTAATCACTGTAAAAGAAGTTTAAGGGGAGTCTGTCAAGGTTTATTTAGGCTTCAAAATAACTTTTTAAAACACTGGCTTTTGTTGTTGCAGGTTTAGAGGTCAGAGTTTCCCTCCACAGCATTCTTCTCTTGACAAATGACCTTTGCAGCAGTCAGCCAGGTATTTTTCTATTTTAAAGTGACTTCTTGTGTGTCCGGCCATAAGCAAAACTTTGCAGATACAGTGGAAGAGGTAGAGCATCCACAGTCAGCTCTATTAATGTCTTATGAATCAAAAAAGATGCTTTACTTTTTTTCTGATTTTTTTTAAAAAGATCATTGCAGTGAATCTTCGTCTACCAACCTTCCAATTGATTCTGAAGCAATTAAATTTTGAATTTTGGTAACATCTTATGAAGTTACTATTATTAACTCTTGGAAACCTCCAGTAGAATGCCTGGATTAATGGCAGCTGGCCATTACCTGTGGATGTGCAGGTTACTGAAGTTTGTCATCTGGAAACTAGTTGTAAATTCTAAGCTCAGTCTTAAAGAATATATCTGAAGAAAGGGTGAGAAGAACTTTTCTATCTACAAAATAGTATTAATCAGTCTTTCACTAGACTCTTTGTCCCTTTCAGACACAGAAATCCTAGATGAAAAAAATACACCAAAACAATTAGTCTCTCTCCATCAGTGACATCTAAACTGGGTTACTCAGCTAAAGTTCAGGCTCTCCTCTATGGATCTGGAAATGAAGGGTGTGCCTCAAGGAAGCATCAAATAGCACAGCTTTCTCTCTGTCACTTCATTCATGAAGCTGAATAAGATTCTGCCCCACACACCAGAAATAGCCTTCAAAAATCTGAACATTTCATCAGGAGGGCTGTTGAGATCAACAGCAGGAGCGAAGCTGGCTGCACCTCCCTGTGACTTAACCACAGTGGAAGGCAGGAACCTCACTGAGGGCCTGCGACTCCAAAATGTTATTTCTTCTTATCATACATCAGAACACATCTGTAGAAGCTTTCTGGCAGAGATGCCAGATGTTTTGGTTCCCTTTATCATCATGCATTGATTATTTCTTGTTTGTTCAAGGCTTGTTTATTGTTTTACATTTTGTTTCTTCAGTGATGACTTTAATTATTCAGTGATAGGCACTTGTTATTTTGCAAGACACTTTTAATGTTCTGCTGTTATACTCCAAGGGAGCTTTGAAAGTTAGTAATAATAAAACTATCAATGAGTAAGTAACATTTTAACTCTAGTTATTGTTGCAATCTTTTGGCACTCCTTATTTAAGGAACAGCTTCCCTTAAGAATTTAACTAAGAACTACAGATTTTGGTCCATGTCCATTATAAATTTAGGTCACTGTAAACATAATTGTCTCTCTTTATCCTATATACACTGGAAGATAGTAGATGTTTCCCCAGGAGGCAACTGGAGCAAAGTACTATGACATTTCTTATCTGGAGGCTCAGAATCAAACTGGGATGCAAAGCGCCTCCAAGACTGCTAGAGCCTCCCTTGACCACAGCACTGCACAATGGCACACAGGTTAATATAAAATCTGTTTTCTACAACCAACAGCCACTGGTTTACATTGAGGGCTTAAAGTTTAATCTACCGAAATCCAGCTACACAAAAGATGATTGCATGTGCTTCCGTGTGTGTCTTGTTTGTTTTGTAAATATTCATCTATCAGTGAATCACTGACACAAGGCAAGGAGGGCTCTCTGCCTCATAGACTTCAGCAGAGTATTGCCCATGTTTGCTGAGAATTTTGGGTGGGTCTGCACAATATACTGGTGGGCTGTTTGCCATAAAGCACCGTTAATCTAGGGGAAACACAGTTTCACCTCTCTACGGCGGGTGTGGGAAGGGAAGGGTAAAATGGGGAGCAGGGGAAGGGTTGAAATGGAGGACCAGACTTTGAGTTCTCTGGAAACCAGGGATCACAAGCCATGAATCACGCAGTAAATACAGAGCCAAACGTTTGGATGAATAGAGCCCTTAACAATTAATTAATTGTTGACTTTAACTGCCTGTGCTGCAGATGTGCTATCATTTCTACAGAGCAGTCCCTCACCAATCTCTAAGTTGTTTACAAAGTAATTGGTAAATGCAAAAAAAGAAGAAAAAAAAAGTTACTTCCACAAACGCATAGATGCGTAGGCGTGCACACAATGAAAATAGGAGAAAGGTTGAAGTCTGCATGATGTTTCATTTTATGAGAGTTTATGAATGTCCCTTGGAAAAGATTTCATGTCTTATTCTCCCATGCTTCCTGGATTTTGATGTTTCCCATAAAAAAAGCAGAATATCCCTTCATTTACAAAATGAGTTGGATTTAACTCTATAATTTGTAAATATTTATACATATTTCCAAAGAATACATGGGCTGAACTGCATTTTTTCCTGATTACTTATATGCCTCAATATATCATCTTCACTCCCACATCTTGTGCTTGCAAAACTGAACTTTCAGATGAAAAGTCTGTACAAGATGACAACAAATTGGCAGACTGTTGCAAGAGGAACAATCTAAGTGGCATCCATGCAGACCTGAACAAATGTGATATGAAGTTATTTTCCATTACAGTTTTTCAGGTTTGTGGCTGCAAACAAGCTTTCTGATATTATACCCAAGTCCTACAAACACAAACATGCTTAACGTTTTACGTTGTATTCAGAGATAAAGCTGTCCCACTGCATTCAGCAGAATTACTCATGTGCAAAGTGTCTTCAAGATTAAAGTTCAGGTGATTTAAGCTTATAGGTAACATGGAATACAGAACAGTCATTTCATATTTCAGAATACATTTCTTCCCTTGGTATGTCCTACACTGCTACAACACCGAGGCATAATTGCTTTTTTAACTTGTAATACACTTCTGCAAATGAAAAATGTTACAAAAAATGGCAAGAGAAAGTTGAAAAACCCCAAACTCTTTGAAAGGAAGCTAAGATAGGTGTTCAGAATCAAAGATATCATGTATGCTCAATCCAGGATTTGCACATAAACTCTGTTACTCGAGACGATGTCTGCTTACACTACTGGGTAACCTCACTGTAAGATCTTAAGGTACTTAATTCCTTTTTCAATGTGTCACTCTGCAAATCCTTCTAAGCAGGATAGACATGGTAATCAAAGCATTTACTGAAATGCAAAATCATTTTGCTTTGATTATTACATCATCAACCTATGACCCTTCTTTCACTCCAGGTTTTCCATTTCACTGTATTCATGTGTTTTCCCTCACTCCTATTCGTTAAAAGGGTATCAATGTACATGTGCATAAATGTGTGTTTCTGCTAGATAATTAAGAAATTTGAGGAGCTTTGATTATTAAACTTGAGAGGTATTAATGAGTTAAATCCAGCTTAATGGAGGCATGATTTAAAGAATGCTCATGACATCTGCAAAGTCAGATCATATGTGCTAGTCAGTTTAGAGACATTTAAAAATTGACTAGGAAGCTATGTTTCTAACCATTGCAGAAAGCACCCATCATTATCTCCCTTTTTCTCCCCCTTGCTACATGTGCAGCAGAGGAGACGTCTCATGACTCACCAGACTCTCTCCTGCAGCTCTGGACTGCAGAAAAGTTCACTGGTGTTTATAGGATGTTTGTGGTGACCCCCAGGATACACTCTCATAATGAATTTCAGACCATCTATCCAAGCCTTTCGACTATCTGTCCAATCTCCCTGAATTCTTAACCTCACACTTCCTCCTACTGCACGTCCTTCTGGGAGACACTGGATACTCGGGATGAAACATTTTAGAGTCAGTGCCCACAGCCTTGTCAGTACATCCAACACAAGACCCTATTTTGTTGTTTATTTTAGTGCAAATCTCCACCCCCTTCACTTGCTCACAGGAAGGGCTTTTTCTTACAGATCGTAGCCCTGCACTTGAAAGAAATCTTCCTTCCTTTCTTTTTCCATCTTCTTTTTTTTTCCCATCAAAAGAAAGAATACTGTGTAAGAACAGTTTCAGATCCTGTTTTACTGGGATATAAGGAAAAATATACTTTTTCTGCTACTATATTCACCCCCAGAGGCAATCATTATCATTTAAAAAAGAAATAACCCCTGAATCATTACTTCTCCAGAAAGTCAGCCTTTAGTAAGCTGACCTAATAAGAACTGGGAGCCCTAACTAACCCCTTGGCTGAGCCATGATTTATCTATGCCAGGGTGAAGTGTTCCACATATTAGCTGGAGGAAATACACTTCTAGTTTGTAATCTTGATGAATAGTTACTGAATTTATTTATTTTTTAATGCTCATTTTAGTCATTCATCATTATTTTGAAGACCTTTTACAAATATCGCCCTGAAACTTCCGATGAGTGATGTATTTGTAAAAGGAAAGCTGTACAAATGGGCAAAGTTAGATAGAAAATTACCTCAAAGAAAAGAGCTGATGCCATCCCACCAAACAAATGAACACTAGCGCTGAATAAAACTGACTGCACATAAAATACATTAACATTGCAGGTAGTTTGCTCTGGTCATACTTCATATTCTGTGCTTATTTTACAAGTGTCTTATGAAGGGTTAATGGTCTACTGCAACACCAAGCCAGTGTAGTTCCCCCCCAAAACCAAAGCCAGTGAACAGGAGTGGAGTGTATGAGAAGGCAAGGTAGGTGACTCTAGCCTTATGAAGAACCACTCTTGGAAATTACTAAATGTTTTCTATACCCAGGTTTGTTTTTTTTTTTTCCCTTAATAGTTTGTTAATAAAAATTCTTAGAGCATGGACCAGCATCACCTGATTTCAGCAGAGTACTATAAGCATCAGCAATCTGTGTGATCAACTAGCAGGTTTTCTGAACCTATAAAAATGTGTCGTCCCACAAAGCACTGTTATTTTTCCTGTAAAGAGCATAGAAAAAAAATCAAGTTTACCGTATTTCTGGATGTGAAAGATAGAGTTTCTAAGCACAGAGTGGTGGAGAAGTTCCCAAGCCATTATTTTCAGGGAACAGTTTTCTACCTGATATTTAAAAGGTGGTGGTAAATAACTCTAAATCATTCTCTTTTAATCAACTCTGCAACAACAGGGAAAGAAGCTTACAGATTAAGAAGGACTTTTTTCTCCTCCACCGAGAATAATGAATTGGTGAAATGACCTCAAGGGCAAAGTTGTTGGGACAAGGCAGAAGGTCAGTCAAGGAGCAATTAAAAGTTGTCCTGTGGAAAAACAGTAAGTGCAGTCCCAAAGAGTGAGCTAAAAGAGGACTAAGAGTAAAGGAGGTAGAGGAGGAGAACATCCCCCTGCCAGCATCATTACATAGTTGCACGATCTTTCATGAAGAAGCCACAGAACAGGAGGTCTATTAGGACTGTAATAAATACTGAGTTATCAGAGTAAGAGGGAATTTAAATATAAACTCCAGATGGATTTAAAGCACAGGTTCATTACTCTCATCTCTCACAAACTGTGTAATAAGCCAATGCACATGAGTCCAGGACATCAGTCAGCTGTAACTGTTCATGTAAGAATGCCACAAGCAGGTAGCTGCCTGTGGACATTTGGTCTGTCTCAGCCCCTTCATTCTCAGTGGACAGCATCCATAAATCCAGAATTAAAAACCATAATGTAGTGGCATACACTGCTTCTGCTGTGAGGGAGAGCCTAAAGCAAGTCAGCCTCATTTACACCGAAATTGCTTGCCCCAAGTTACTCACCTATGCAGGGCTAAGGAACACCAGAGCTAAACAGACAAAGCGCATAAGGGTTCTGCAGAATGTGCCCTCAATTACATAGCCATATCTATATTAGTAATTCAGTGCCAAGGACCTTTCCTGTATGCACAAGTCCAGTCAGCCAAGCTGTTGTTAGAGCTGTTCCTGGCCATTTTCAGGGGCCTATCCAGCTGGTAACCCCTTTCCTCTTATCTCGGGCATTACCTGGAAGCCAGTGTGTCAGACAGCACTCCCAGCTACCCTGTGTGGGGAATGAGGGAGTTCAGCCATCCCAATGTTCCCCATTGGCCACATTGCCAAGGAGTGGGTTTGCACACTTAAAATCTACCTGCACAGGCACAGTCAGAGACTCTCTAGGAGATAAGGCATTAAGAATCCTGGTCTAAAGGCAAGATTACTTCAACATGAACAGAGAGTTTACTGTGGCCCTCTGTGATGAGAGGCACAGGGCAAGAGCAAAGACTCCACATGGTCTGGATTTGGGGTTTTTGGTTGGTTTTTTTACGGATTTTGAATGACTTGCAAATTTTTCATACTGATAACTCTGGTACAGGACTGTTTTTTTTTTTAAAAAAATGACAGCCATAAAGCATTACTTTAGAGCTGAGGGACAGCAGGATGGGTAAGAACACTGTAGCTCCAGTAGCACCACTGTACCACCTCTAAGTGGACAGCAAGTCTAGCTCCTTCCAGCCACCGAGTCAAGTTAGATCCACAAACCAAGAATCGGGTCAAGAGAAACTTGCTGCTCAGGGCAAGGTAGTGCACTTTGTTACCCTCACCCTAGCATAGAGACCCTGATCTAATAAATAGTTGTGACAGCATAAAGCTTGATATGAGCTGCAAAGCATACCTGAGAAGAACCACATACACAGAAGCTGTGACTAGTCTCCTTGTGAGCAGCTATAAGGGCCTGAACTAACCTGTATCAAACTAGGTCAAGAGCATCTCCATTATACTGCAGTATGGATACACCTCAGAAACTCTAAATTTCAGCAAACCAGTTAACACTTGGAAGAATGAGTATAGCTACACTTTGGATAAGCAGAACCCTGACTATATATTCTCAGCTGGAGAGGGGTCATTGGGTGGTAGAACAACTGCTACAGTGTTACCCCAGCTGTAGGCTAAATATAGACATCAGCACACCTTCACAACTCGCTCTTATAGATTTCTAGAATTTAAAAACAATTAAAAAAAATAGCATAGAGAGCAGCCAACAAACAAATCCAGACTCCCTCTATTATCTGAAGCCCCTACAAAAGCCTAAACAAGAGTCCTCCTAAAAATGGCAGGGGGAGGAGGGGGAAATTCAGACTCCCTACCAGCCCTCAATCCAGTTTCATCTATTTCCTTTTCCTAATCCTTTTTTATGCCCATCAGCTGGTCATTTTACTGTAACATGGCCCAGCTGTATCTGCACCACTACTATTTAACTCCTCATTGTCTGCTTCCACACTTCAGTACGTACAGCAAAGAGGACAGAGGTGAAGACTTATGAGTTGCTATGGGTAGTCTTATCTGAATTATCTTTTTTTTTAAATACCCTGAAAGTATAGGCTATTTTCTCTCATTTTTTTTAGTATTTATAGGAAGAAAACACAAACGGTATGTTTGGGTATAGATAAAAATCACCTTGGATCTGAACCATGAGCATACAAACTGGTACCAAGCTAACCAGTGTTTCCTCACAGGCTGGTGATGACCTCAAAAACAGAGGAACTTCATCATAGATTTGGCTGCTTGAATTTATAATGAATTCAGTTTGTTAGTCTCAATGTGCTATTTACTTGCTTACAAATTTCTTTCCTTCTTTGTCTATGTTACAGATTGAACAAGTAGAAAATAATCATATCCAGTCATTAGAATATGCAGAATCACAGAATTATCTACATTGGAAAAGGCCTTGAAGATCGAGTCCAACCATCAACCTAACACTGACAGTCCTCAACTACACCATATCCCTGAGCTCTATGTCAACATGACTCTTAAACACCTCCACGGATGGGGATTCCACCATTGCCCTCAGCAGCCCATTTCAATGTCTGACAACCCCTGGACAATCATCCACTTCTGAGGATTCATTAGGAAATTTAGGTCTGGTTAGGCTCTTTCCTGGGAGGAACCATTTGAATGGTTGTTTGAAGCAACCATGGATTTAACAACCTTTAATTGTACTGTAGTCTATACAAACTAACAGGGAAGTAAACATTTCCCATATTGCTATAAAGCGTTGACCTCCTCTTATATCATTCTCGCTTTATTGTAAGGATTTTATTAGTAATCCAGCAACAGATACTATAGCAAACACATGAGTTACCTGTATTTGATTAATATAACAATTGAGTAATTAGATGAGGTGAGATGTGAGGATTCCTGGGTTATAAGTATTAAAACTCATCCCAGATACTTAAGATAGTTATGTAATTTGGAAATCTTTACCACCAAGTTATTCCATACCTGACAGTGATTCATTTTTGGGTGTAGCATTCACGTAATCTCAATTCAGAGAGCAAATTTTCTGGGTTTTATCTTATCTCAGATTGTACCTCTGTTTTTGTATTTTGACAATGCTAGGATTCCATAGCACAGTTTAAGAAACATTGAACAAATCCAGAAATACAGTCCTAGCCCTGGGAGTGTTAGTTTCTGCTCCTCATGCTGTTTAGTTTCTTTAATTTGCTTTACATGTGTGTTATGAAAGGTCATTTTTGCCCACCACAACACTTACAGAATCATAGAATTGCCTTGGTTGGAAAAGACCTCTAAGATCATCAAGTCCAACCATTAACCTAGCACTGCCAATTGACTGCTAAATCATGTCCCTCAGCACCTCATCTACATGTTTCTTAAATACCTCCAGGGATGGGGACTCCACCACTGCCCTGGGCAGCCTGTTCCAATGCTTGATAACCCTTTCAGTGAAGAAATTTTTCCTAATATCTAATCTAAGTCTCCCCTGGTACAACTTGAGGCCATTACCCTAACTTACCCTAACTTCTAACTTGCAGAGTAAATCCAGGTACAAATATAAACAGGACTCTTAGAAGATAGTCAGAGCTACTGGGTGGACTGAGCTGTAACAAAAGATTGCTCTTTAAAGATTTGCACATTTTTAATCATCAGGGTACCTGAAGCCAGGTAGTATTTTCACAAAACTCCAGCACTGTTCTCAGCAATCTAAGATGAACATTCTCAAATTATTCTAAAAGCTAGTCAAAGTAAAAATGTGTTCCTCATGTATAGGTCCTGACCTGCTGATTTTTAGGCACGTGGGTGTGATTTTTTTTTCACATTATTTTTCCTTCTCTGCGCTATACAAAACCCCATATAAACAACAAGGAAGAATTGATCATCTTAACATGCATAAAAGTGATCTTTCTATACACAAAATGCTCTCAAATGTGTAATACAAAGAATTTAAGAAAGATATTTCTTAACTATCTAAATTATACTTATCAGCATTTTTAGTTGTAGAGATAAATGTTACGTTTGTTATGTTTATCTTCTGTTCTAGATAACTAAGGAGTTACACTAAAACCTTCAAATAAACTGAATTTAATCCCAATCAAAAAGTCATGCTTTGAGTCAGATGTGATGTCAACTTTGAAATAACAGTGTTTCATTGTGAGGTAGTGTTTACGTTTTATAAAGTTCATAGGATCTTTGTGAAAGCAAAAATCATGAAAGCTCCTTTCTGAAAGCATTTATGTGTATTATATTTGTTGAAAGGTAAGCTTTTAATCTCTTTTTGCTGCTCTTTTCATCAAAAAGAATAGCACGTTCTGATTTGAACTGCAAAAATATCACATTGCCTGAAAGGCAGGCTCTAGTTTTCCATTTGGAATGAGTAGGACAATGTCTGTTGCAAATGTACTTGTGCAGAGATTTAATCAGCTCTTTCCTAGTAAATTATGAGGAAAGATATTCTCAACGAAGCTCAGATACAATATTAGAGTGTGATCCACCCACTCACAGCTGTCTTTTAAACCATGTTTCCTGTCTAGAAGCTACTGTTCCACTGAGTTAGCATGACTTGATGTGAACTACCTTTTGTTATTTGCCTTTGGTGATTTGTCCTACATTAGAAAAGGAAGTGGAGATAGCAGGAATTGGTGGAAACCATCCTGAAGCACTCAAGATTTCAGTACTGCCACTGCCCGTATGTCAAAAAGAACTCAGTATAAGGCCAGACTTTTACAGAACTAATGTTTGCCTGAGTTTCCAAAACAACCATCTATTTAGACAAACCTGAGTGTTAGTCTGCAGACTCAGAAGATCTAAAATATAGATCTAAAATATAGATGAAATCATTTTAGATATTTAATGAAAGTTGTGGTTTACTGAGACCTCATTCCCCAGCCTAATTCATCCTCCTCAACAAAAACAATGTGCTTGTTATGCTTCCTCTAACTACCGCTTCCAAGAAAGTGAAAATAAAAAAGAAAAGGCAACAGCATCCTCAAAGGGAGGACTATTACATATTTTTGGCACTACTCTACTTCCAGATTGCATCTATTTTTTAAGTATTTTCAAGGTCCAAGAGTAGGGGGACTCCCAGATCCCAGATTAGTTCAAAGAGTTAAAACATTTAGCAAGCTAAACTCCTTGCTTTGGCACGTCTATCAAAGTCTTTGAGCCTTTAATGTAATTGAAAACAATTGTCCCAGTGGGGAGGTCTAACACTCTGACCAGTTGCAGTTAAATGTTTGAACTGCCTGAGAAAACCAGAGAGGTTATAAGAATTCAAGGGTAAACTACATGACACAGTTCTGGTGATAATAATGTTCCAGAATTTATATTTATTAATATTGCCTTCTTTTGGTCAGACTCCCACAGGAAATCCTGAGGAGTACATGCCTCTGGCATGTTTTATCTTAGATAGTCCCATCCTTGTGGTATTGCATGCTGATAGCAGGACAGACGAGTACCTTTGAAAATCTCTGGTCTTTATAGAAGCTGCGGATGACAACAAACAGGACCTTCAACACCCTGGGAAGACTATCCATCTACTTTCCTTAGTTATCATTAAAATGTCTTTTAGACATGGGTCATAACTGGAAACCTATAAAGGATGTCTGTGTATTAGGCACTTCCCACAAAGCCTGGTCCCTTGTGATTAAAATTTATCACATTGTTCTTCTGGTTACAAATACTGCTGATATGTGTCATTACTGCAGAGCACTGCTCATAACATTTTGACTTTACTCCAAACATTTTTTTTAAAACTCTGAGTTTCCCATAAAGGACCCACTCCTGAAGTTTTTAAAGACACCCATTACTTTAAAGTTTCTAAGCCTATTTTAAAGGTTGTTAACTATTTTATTTTCCTGTTAAATGTTCACTTACACTGACAAATACTTTGATGGGAAGCTTCACGTTCCATTCTCTGGTCCCTGGGATGTAGCAAAGAGCAATTATGGTGCATAAAATCATAGAGTCTTATCAGTTTATAGGGCAGTTTATAAATACTCCATCTTCTTAAAAGCCATCTTGACTAAGATCAGTGTGCTAACATTGTATCTTAGTGGTGTTCTCTTTGAAAGACTTACTGGTTTTGCTTTTTTAAAAAAATTTCAAACAATTTTTTAATTTGCATGTTTACTTTAGAGGAAACACTGCATACTTATTGTTCTACTCTATCCTCCTTGCTAGAGTGAACTTATTTGCTGTAAGTGATGCTCCATCTCTAGCTATGGGCAGATAAGTCAATTTTTTGCCAGTCTTTATCAACGTCACACCACATACTGTTTTTTTGTGTATATGCATATGCATGTGAGTGTGTCTCTGCCCAAGCGCTTAGCTGTTGAACCCCTTGATCAATTTTGATAAAAATTGACCAATCAGCAGCAGCCCCACAGACAAAAAAACCAAAATCATTCAAGTTTCATGTTGATTAGGTAGAGAAAAGAAATTGTATTATGCTGTTCCTGAGGAGAAGGCTGATGCCTGACCTTGCTTCTCATGGGACGTTACTCACTTCATAACACAACTCTTCTTTCTCTTGGCTGCTCCTGGATCTTCTCTATCTGCACAGCTAGAGCATGTAAAGAAGCAGAACAAGTCTTCCGTTCACCTGGTTTGTCCTGCTGTAGTCAGAGGGGTGTATTTCAGTATTGTTTATTCCATCGGTACCAATTTACTTAACTGCACAAGTGGGTCACAGATTTCTACGCCTGCCCTGTGGCATTAGACCAAGTTAGGCCTGGATGCCATTAGCATCCAGACTACACTTCTGCATTGCAAAAAGTGCAGATCTTCACTAAGCCACCCCTGTCCTGAGCTCATAACTGAGGCATATAACACTTGAGCATATGCTCAGGATCATGCATCTGTATCAGCTGGCTTTACAGACTCTGTGTCGATGTGCCTCAGGTAAGGATGTGGACAACTGACACCTTCCTGGAACCTTGTCCCACAAGCCACTCTGTAAGGAGTAGCTGAGTCTGGCAACAAACTGAGAGAGGACAAAATAGGGACTGACACTGGAAGGTAAGATGCATTTCAAGAAGTATCAGTTTGCAGGCATCAACAAATGAACTTTACAAGCGTGAAAATCTGATGTGGAAACCAAGTAAAAAGGCCCATGCTTTGCATTCAGCACTTACCATCTTATTCTATAGTAAATTTATTTCTTAGAAAGCTAACTTCTTTACTTGTCACTCATCTTCTTATATCTGCTACTTGCTGTTTCATCCATCTTTTCTACTTCTTGTTTTCTTTCTTTGTTCAAAAGAATTCACAGTTCCCATCAGAAAGACATCTCATCATCTGCAAGCTAGGCAGTACTGCATGGTGGAAAAAAAAAAAAAAAGAGAAGCTGAAAATGACAGAGATCTCTGTCCCATCTGTCTGATTCTCCTCACTAAACAATACGTTTGAGAAATACAGGAAAAATGAAAACAAAAGATAGAAGTTAAAAACTAAATATAAGCTGTGTTTTCAGATATCTGAGCAGAGAGAACTAGCCCTTCTCGCATCTTTGGATTTCACAGCATCCTAAAACAAATGAGAAATGCTCAGGAAATGGACACATTCCCTCTCCTTGTTCCCAGATGGCACCGCAGCAGTTTCTGTAAAACTACTGACAGAAAAAAAATAATTTTGCTGATGTGTGAATAGGCTGAAGCCTGATCCAAAGAACATTAAAGTCCCTCTGGCAGGACTGCCAACGCCTGCAGTGGGCTTTGGATCAGGCTCCACGGGATACTCGAAAGCACTCAAAAGGAAATTATTTTCCCCTGTCATGCCCTCCTCGCAGCAGTTCCCACAAAGAGCACAGCTCCCTGCCTATTTTGACAGAAGCCCTGGAAACAGTATGTGGAGTATTAGAAAGCCAGATGATAGAAGGTGCTGGATTTTGCCCTTTGATACATTTCCAGTAGAAATGTGTTGGTTCCCTTCCCCTAAATGTTTTTGGATCAATTTCATGTAGAATTGGGGGCCTTTACAGGGACAAGCAGCCCCTCTCCCTCTAGGTGCTCCAGCACAATGTCCGTGCAGAGCTCTGTTGAGAAACAAGGTGGATGGTGCCTTGGAGACAAAGGCTGCGTGATGGTAGGGCCAGGAGGTCCAAACTTCAACTCCACCCAGAAACTCTGGGGACTCCCAGTGACTCAGACTGGAACAGGACTTCCTTAGAGAGAGAAGAAAATAAGGTAGATGTAAAGAAGAGAGGGAAACTCTGATCCAAGTTGGTTGTATGGGGGCCCCCAGCACGTGCATATAAGAATTACACTGGCCTTGTGATGTTTTGAAAAGTAAACTATGGACGAAAGACCAGAAACTTCAAAGAAATTCCTGATTTGGAAATTGTCTGATGTAAAAGGTGTTAGCATAGAGGAGGGTAGAGAAATAGCCTGTTCTCAAAGGCATTCTACAAGAGGTCAAATGTTGGTCTGGCTCATATGGCCATTTTTTCCAGTTGTACAGTATATTGTGTAAACTAAATAAAATGTAAAGATGCAAAAGCTTCCAGAAATGTCATCTTACAGACATTTGCTTGGATGCAATCCATGATTATGTGAAAACATTTACTTTGAGATCTAAAAGCCACGGGTTACGTGGGTGTTCTGTACATTTTGCATTGGAACTTACACTATAGAGCCAGAAAAGACTGAGAGTCTTAATTTGAAGTTACTTGCATTGGTATACTGGTCTGTGCTGTACCCAAATGGAAATGTGGATAAATATATGTGACAGAAGGAGAGGAGGGTTCATGACCTATTGGAAAGAATTGCCAGAAAGCTTTACATATGGCTGGGATCTCAGTCAATCTCTGCTGCCAATCTCACACTTGCAGTTGCACCCAAGAATGGGTTAGTAGAAAATCTCTAGACCAAAATACGGGTAGATACGCTTTATATCTGACTTTTGAGCTAGGATTACCAATAAATTCTCACATGTCAGGGTATGCACAACATTAGGCTTAGGTAAGGGTACGCCCTTCAAGGGACAGAGGCTAGGAAATTCCTTTTTAGAGACCACAAACGTATAGCAGAGTTATCCTATTAAATCAAAAATTGTTGCTCCTGCAACAAGCACCAAAGCAATCTGCAATCCAGACCTTTCTCAGTCTTAAGGATACGTTCATGATAGGCTGGACCAAGCAGTCATGCTGCAAGGGCAGCAAGTTGCAGGGATTGATGTATATATGTATCAGGACTTGGTGACTCATCTGGCTTTACTCTTGAGACTATTGAATTTCTCACTTATAATAGTATCTCAATATCTCTTCACTGTTTATAATTTGCTTTATATTTATTAAAAGAAAAAAGTTAAGGAGCTGTCCTCCCCATGCAGTTAATACTCTAGAGATGCCTTAGAGCTGACTGTACTAATTCCAGAATTGCAGTCTGTACAGACACATCTTTTAAAGCTCAGCTAAATAGATCATGGCATTGTGGTTAAACACACTCTCTGGGGACTTCACCTAGTGTGATTATACAGCGTTGTACTGCTCTAGGTAATGTAATAGTTCTCTTGTAGCCAGCTGGAAGATCTGTGGCACCTGGTGTAAAAGTGCCCTGAAAAGAACTCAGTAGTCTTCAGCAATGGTCAAAAGCATGTCCTTGGTTCTCCCAGTGGTTTTAGACCTCAAACATTCTTAACATACCCACAGATCATCTGTGCAAATCCTGAGAAGTCTGCTCCAATAAGTGGGAATAAAACGGGTTTGAAGCCTATTTGTATATCTCTGTCATCTTGAATGAATACCAGAGGAACTGGGGAAAGAGAGGTTATCTTCTAGCAAAATGCATATCATCATTATGCCCTCAGCCTGGAACTAGGCTGGATTGCTACGAAGTCACTGGTACCCAGCTGTGGTACGAGAGAAGTGGGAGTTTAGGGTTCTGGCAGCTTTTTGAAAGACTTGAAATATAAACAGAATTCCCAGAATACATATTTTGGGAGTGAAAAGAGCACAACAGTAACTATTGAAAACTTTAAACAATGAAAGAAATGGGAGGACTGAATTAATTAATGCTCATAAAGTATATTCAGAAATTTCATTTGGATGAGGTTTTGCAACCCTTACTGCTGATATCAGTGCAGCTGAGTATGGGATAAGCCACTACACAGACTGAACCCAGGGGCTTGGATCCTGGCCCTTTGCTATCTGCATGCACGGGGCCCTGAATTTTCAGCAGGATTCAGACATTTCCTTCAGGCATCCAGATGCAGAGCAGATTCAAAAACTGCAGTCTCAATATCCTGATAATTTAAATGTGAAAAAGGTCACATTTAATCTATTTATAGCAATAATAATCTGAAACTGTCAGGAATAAAATGAATTTTGGCTCTCTTCTAGTCAAAAGATTCCTTCCATTTGTGTTAGTAGATGGAGATTCACACAAGGAAATTATTTCAACTTAAGAAAGTCAGTCACATGGCTTGGTCGGTGTATTCTCTTTTTCTTGGTATTGTTTATGCCAAAACAAGAATCAGACAGTTAGGAACTGAAGCTTACACATTTTCTTTCAGCATATTTTCCAATCCACAGCCTGAGCAGCCTAAGGAATATAAAATCAATGAGACAGTATCATTCCTGATGGCATAGCTAGAATTTATGTTAGAGGCATGAATTTAGCCAAATAGCTTTTCTCAAGCTGATGAAATAAATGAAATAGCATGTGATACAGTATTTTACTGCATAACAATTCATCCCCTCCTCAAATGCTGGCTGCCAAGAATCCCTATTCATATCTTACTTTTCCTTTAAAAAAATGCCACTACATTGAAGATCTCATCAAAGGCAGCTCTTCACTTACTGGCAGTGCCTGTACAGATATCTGTTTGTGGAGAAGGTCAAAACTAATTCAAAACCCAAAGTCATTGCTTTAATGCATTAACCACTTATCTTTGCAACACAATGGGGCAAACACTGTTTACTTCACATCCTCAGAAAAGGGTCCTGGATTTCCACTGGAGGCAGCGTGAAGATTTAATCGTAACTGTGAAAATTAGCAGCGTAGGTGTTCCCTTTCATTTAGTGAATGTATTTGTGACAGGGAAGGTAAAAAAAAAAGGGGGGAGGGGGGCTCAACTAGCACAAGTGGATGTTTTGAATTCCCATCATACTCAAGCATATACAGATTTAGTTTCTAATAGAGCAGGCTAAAACTTACGCTGAGGCCTTTGGTTTTTTATGTTCACTTTAACATTTTGAGCCAACGTTACCTGAGGTTTCAGCTGAAAATAAAACGGTCCTGTTCTAATTCTTCGTGGCCCAAGAATATCTACACCTTTGCAACAGAAATCTAATCAAAATTAAAACTATTTTTTTTATAAAGCAGCAGGGACAGAATGGAACAGAACTTCTGATGTCTGTGGTAGTTTTGGCTTATTTTGGTTTAGTGTATGGGCAGCTAGACCCTCTGGTACACCAACTTGAAATCTTTGCATGTCACAGTGCCTGCAGGGTATTCTCAGTTACTGCATACTCTGGTAACAGCCCCTCCTACTTCAGGAGCAGATGGCTGCTTCTCAAAATTGATATTTTCGGGGGAAAATGTTTTACTTAGGGAAGAAAAAAAATACCTTTAGAAATAAAGACAGTAGCAACACTGCTGATGGACATGAATCTCAGAGGGAAGTCACTGCACCTCTATATCTTGTCATCACCGCAGGTAGAAAGACAGGAAACAGCAGGAGGAGCTGGGTGTAATTAAAACCTTGACTAGCTGAGGGTTTGTTTAGTTTCACTTTTCCAAAATCATGACCCAAACTTGGCTTTGAAATTGCATCTGAATCTCAGTTCTGTGCCAGCCCTGTGTTTTCACTACCTGTATTGTGAAGTCTGGCATTGCTATCAAAAAACCCAGGTCTAGAATAGCTTGCAATAAAAACAGCTTTCATTAACAGTAACCAAAATTATTTTTACAGCAGTCAAGAGTGATTTGCAGGCCAATTGTATCTTTGAGGCTCGGAGACCTCAAAGCATATAAGGAAATGCTATGTAGTTATCATAGCTGATATTTCCCTACAAAATACAGCAACTCAAAAAACAACCAATGATTCCAAGCTGGATTTTCTTCCTAACTTAGAAATGGGTTAGAAAAATTACTCTTCATTTTGCAATTAATCCTCTTAAGTCCTATTAATTAGCCATTTTTTATATTTATTTTACAGTTACAAATAAACATTGCTACTTTGTGCTTTTAAGGATCTCGTTGCAGTTTCTACATTTTCATGCATTTTGCAATTACAAGCGTTCATTCCTGGCATTTCCATCTGCTTCCAGACAAACATGTCTATTACCATTGCTAATAAATCTTGCTTTTTCCATTGACACCATGGCGAGGCAGTGAATTCCTTTAAAGCTCAAGACCTGTGAACCATCTGTGTTCCCTTGTTTTAAGGAAGCTTTATAGGCTATGTAGTCTTGCCCTCTACCTTGACCCTCTGCCTAAGGTTTAGAAATACACCTAATATTCAGTGCAAAAAGGCTGCATTCACATCAGTCGGCACTTGGCAGTGCTAGGTTAGTGATTGGACTTGATGATCTTAAAGGTCTTTTCCAACCAAGGCTGTTCTATGATTCTATGTCCACACTGACTGATGAATGTACATGTTCCCTTTCTACAGTGGCATCATTATGCTACCAAAAACCCCACCAGGCTTCTTTCTTACTTAGTTATAGATCTAGACATAGTTTATTGCAGGCACTCAGTTACAAGTGGTCTCTGAAAGAATGACTAAGCTATGAACTAATCAACAGCTAGGAGATGAGGTCAGGGTGGGCCCCTGATCTTCTACACTGCTTAATTATGTGCTTAATCCCTAGTTTTGTATTTAGGCTGCTCCAGTGAGCTTTCTGCAGGGCTTCGTCCTGGTACAGGTTTGTCAGCTCTTCACTCCCAGGACCACTCCTAAATGCCTCAGGATATACCACCCTTGCTTTCCTGCTCTAAAGCACCAATCAGGTGGCTATCACAATATTTTGGACACCTGAAATTAAAATGCATATATGAAAGGACATTTGTATTTTAGGGCAATAGGGGACCCACATAGTTGTTATGTTGTGTAGATGTGTCCAGTGTACTCCAGAGCAAGTAAGCCCTAACAAGAGCAGGCACAAGTCAATGCATACCGCTTGGATTCCTGACCCTCTTTTACTTAGCCACACAGATATAACCTATGGACTATACAGTTCAGTGCTGAAGCTCTCACCTTGGATATTTGCAGCATTAAGAAATCTAAGACTTTTTCTGGACCCTGTGATAAAACTTGATTTTTTTTTTTCACTATTTTTTTCCAAATAGAAATGCTTCCTGTCTATGTACTCTTCTACTCCAAACCCTTGATTTTCATGGTTCTGGGGGATCATGTATTTCTCAACTCTTTCCTGAGCTTTGGTCTTATCAGTCTTCACTGGAGGTCGTTAGTCTCTAATGAATTTTATAGGTATTCTGGAGAATGTTTGTAATGTGTTACAAAGATTATGATAAGGTCTTTATTTATTATCCATCCTAAAGTGTGATTCTCTAGGGTTCTTCTTCTGGACCACTTCTCAAGGTTGTGAGGTTGTTTAATGCCCATGTATTTATTTCTTAAAGATCAATAAGAGCAAGCTGGCTAGCTTGTAAAGAAGTAACATAATTGCATCCATTGTTTAAAATCTGATGCAACACTGATTGTAGCCAATAGAAAGATGGAAAGCTCCAGTCCCCTTTTGGTGAAGATATTCTGAGAACAATCGTGAGTGCGTGGAGCTTCACAAAAATTGTAACTGCTCTCTTTTCAGAGAGATTTTCACTTCCTTGTGTTACATGCTGTATAAAATGGACTGAAGAAGTCAAACGATCCAAATGACAATAGTTGATCTTTCCCTGTATATTTTTTTCAGAATAATCTACACTGAAGTGGGGCAGCACCACCTATTTTTGACCCTATCCAACAAGCTCTCTTTGTGACTTTTTTTTCCCCAAATGTTCTGAAGCTTGAAGCTGCGAATCGGGAGAAAATACAGTTAGTAACAGTCTCTAACTGATCTCAGTTGGGAAAGGAAAAGTTTTACAGAGTTTGTTCTAGTGAGACATCTAGCTGCTCTTGTGTGCTAGTATCAGTGTGAAACACAAAGAAAATGGTTGCATCAAAGCTGAAAGTTTCAGATGCAATTAGGAATAATTATATTTTTATTTATCAGTAAGAGCAAACTGAACAATCACATCCCTGTTGGGTGCCCTTTAAGTCTAATACATGCCTAAATTCAAATGTGCAGGTTCCAGCAAAAATAATCAGATTATTCCTGTCCTTAAGAGTTAAGTGCTTTTCTGGAGTAGGATCCAGAACAGCGTGTAAGAGAATAAGGGCCAAGCCTACCCAGCTGCAAGACTAGTATGCTTACGCCAGGTTTGAATCTGCTCCAGGAAAGATAAATGGTTGCGTATCCATAATTTACAGAACTATAAATATCAAGAACACAGCTGATGTCATACTGGAGTGCTCAGTCCTCCATCAGGTAACGTTTCCGTTGGCTATGAGATTAGTGCCTTTTGGAAAAGGAGTACAGGACTGAGCTGTCACAGCTTATTTTAAAATTTTCTCATTAAACCCCCATATGTCCCAGTTTTTAGAAACTATCAGTTTTCCCATTAACTGTTTTTAGTTTATTTTAACAGTGCTTATTTATTATACAGTGTGACTGTACCAGTGTCAGTGTTCGAAAGATCAAATGCTGTCTATCGTGTTATCCACATCGGTCTTTGCAGGGGACCCGTTATTGAGATTGCTAAGGGCTAAATTTTGGCCTGACCCATTCAGTTGTTGGGCACAAACCAGAAGCGTGGCATCTGGAGGGGAAGACAAGAGGGGCAAAGGGGCAAGTAATATTTTGAGCCCATTCATGGTCTGAAGTTACTAAATCTTAATTAGTTAATGACTGCTTTGGTTCTGGTTCTTGGCACATTCAAACTGCCTCCAAAAGAGAACATAAGAGGTCAAAACCTAGACATTACTTCCTAACTATAAGGACAAAGTTTTAAAAAGTCCAGGGCTTTTATTCTGAAATTTATTATGCATTCTTTATTTTGGCAGGTCTGAGATAAACCAGCAAACATACTAATGAAGACAAGAACTGTCCTGAGGAAATACCTCCTATTAGTTAATAAGCAGACACAGTGGCCTGGATTAGGAAGGAACATGACAACATTGTTGAAAATGAAGATGTGTATCCTAACTGAAGCCAATAGGTTCACAGAAGCCAGGGCTGTGTAACCTGCTGCTGTACATCAGGATTCCAGGAGAGGAAATGAACATTACACATGATGAGACCAATAATACACTAGGGTGAGATAAATTTACTTCTTAACTGCATTTCATCTTAGAAATTTTAAAGTAGCATTTCTGTACTGAGAGAGACTCCAAAAGATCGGCTGTCTGATGCAATACTGCCTTCCAAATGGAAAGACGATTGTCAGCTCTCTGGTTCACTAACTTTTATCTTCACTGATAAATGAACATTAAGTGGTCAGTTGTTGACAAAAGCCCTCTTTTTAATTGGATATGTGAAGTGGACCTTACATAACCTGGCAACATACTATCATCCCTGGACCTTGTCACTCAGATAAAACCATCTTGGCTCCTTCAGGAATGCGGGTGTTCAGTGTCTACATTTTTGCTATTTGGAGGGGAAGATCACAGACATATATGCTCTGATGTAAAGAGAGAAAATCTTCCAAAGTTTTCGTTCACTAAGAATTTGCCCAGAATAGGCAATAATCAAGGAGACCACATTTTAACCCAACTAGATAAAGTTGCATAGCTCCTGCTTTGTCCCATTGGAACTGAACTGTCCACAGGGCAAGGCCAAGAAGCTGAGGAACACTCCTGTCACTCAATCTCTCCATTGGCCTCCTGAGGAAAAGAAGTTCAATATGTCACTAAAGAGACTGTGCCAACAGCTGCCCAATCTTTCTTCACTCACGATGGGTCCACTAGTAGAAGGAGCTTGGCAGCATTGTCTCTTTTTTTGATCAGAGATCCAAGATACCTTTTAAGAGAATCTCAACTGCTGTGAAAGCTGGAGTTCATGAACTGCATATTTTTCCTTTTTTTTTGTCTTCTGGATTTCTTTTTAGCTATTGATTTATCTCTAGCTGGGAAATCTCCCAGTCTTTTTAAATACTTAGATTTTTGTTGTGGAATTGTTGCAGGTCTGTATGAAAGTCAGTCAAAATTCCCATTACAATAGATAATACTGCAGACACTCCTTCTTCAGCCTCAGAACAGCTTCAGCTGTTCCTTATAGATATGGCAGTTCCAATCTAGTCCCAAGTTCTCGACATCACCCCACTGCTACCAGTTCTCAGTCCTACACAGGAGGTGGTAGGCTGTCCAGTGAACTCTCTTAACGCAGAACTACTTATGACAGCCAAAATATAACCAGTAGTTTCACATGTATGTCATTGCTACCTTAGCCCATTTCATGGGAAGTGCTCACACAAGATGGGCCATTAGAAGACCTGAAAGAAGCATGCCTTCTAGCAGAAGAATGGTAACAAGCATCTGGGGGACAGCAAGGGTAGATCCCATCTCCCTTAACATAGCTGGAACTAGAAAGAACCTATGTCCCTCCGTTTGAAACAATCCTAAGTATTCACTAGAGACAGGTCATCCCCTCACTCACAACATGTTTTTGCCTTCATGCCTCATCATGACGCTTTTGAGCTCCTTGGTCCTCCATCTGTAAGATATACTTTGCAAGTTAAAGAAGGACTGAAATACGACCTGTTTTATGGCTTGTGTTAATAGTACATGGAGTTCTGAAAAGACAGCTTCTGGGAAAGAAAGGTTACTAAATTCTGCTCAAGAGTGCTCTCCTGGTGGCTGTTGTGCAATACCACTGCTTGATGCGGTTCCAGGAGGCAAAATCAGCATAACTAGAATAGAGTTCAAAGAAGAGAGACTGATAATAGGCCTAGTCTTGATTTCATAGCTGCATTGCTTAATTCCTAATTTATTTTGATGTTAGTTTTAATGGCTCAGACTGAGTCATAGTCTGGGGCTTCTTTGCTGGGTGTTGATGGATTTAACTTGTTGGTTTTTTCTTTTTGTTCTTTTTATCTGTTTTGTTATATTTCAGTTTGTTTAACTAACATCATAAAGTTATTAATAAAGTTAAATCATTTCTGTCATTGAACAAAAAGGTCCAGAACCTTTAAAGAACTGAGTAGATATCATCCAGCCAACTTAAAAGCCTATATTTGAATGTTACTTTGTAAACTCATTCAAATCACATGTTCTTACATATTCTGTTGCTTGAAATTTGTTTCCTTTGAAACTTTCCTTTTTATGCTTCCATGCAGGAAATGCGATAAACTTGTTTATTTTATTTGTCAGTTTTGTGTTTCTGAATTTCTTCATCAAATCTGTTATCTTCCTTAAGTATCCAGTCCTTGCCCAAGTTATGTGCAAAGAGGGGAATGGTTTAACTGCTCTACTTGTAGTGTTGGAAAGCAGGACAAGAAAAGATCAAGCAGAGGTGCTGGCTTCTGAGAACTACAGGAAAAAAAAGACATTAAATGGGCATTTTATTTTAAAGACAATCCTGCAGGATGAGAAAGGCAAATATTTTTATGATCATGGGATAATTCAGGTTGTAACAGAGGTCAACTGGTTCAACTTCTCCACTCCAGTGATGCAGCACAGTCAAATACTTGTTTACCACTTCTTTTCTTGGCCTTTTATTTTACTTAGTTAACCCTAACTTCTATCACTTTTTAATTTGAATTGGCCTTAGCAAGTCATTATCATTTGCATAATATGAGTACATTTTACTTACTGGTATTGGAAGCAGCTAGTTAGAAACCAACAATCTGTAGGCTGGAGATCTGCTGAAATCAGCAATAAGGCTGATTTTTCAATGTGCTTGTGAAGTGGACCCCAGCACATGTGGAAGCTTCTCCTTGAGCAGTGTGGAGTTCTTCAAATTCTTCAGGATTGACAAAGGGGAAGAGGGTGATAGGACTCAGAGAGTAACAAGCCCAGATGAAGAAGAGCAACAACAGCTTTTCACAGCTCCAGTTTGAAGGGGAGGGAAGGCTGGAAATCCCCAGTCTGTTTTCAAACAGAAAGAGCTGGGTTAAGAAGAAATATACAATAACTCATTGAGAAATGTGCAATTTCAGAATGTTTTTATCATGCCATCATTCTCTAGCAATGAATCTCTCCACTTATTTCCCTGAAAAGGGTAAACATTTTCCACTATGGAAGTGCTGGTAGGGTTGTCCGTAACTTTTGTTCTTTGGAAAAGACAAGAAATACTATGTATAGATTCAAAAGATTCAAAAAAGCCAGCCTTCTTTGCTAACACCTGTTTTTCACCAAGTATAGATGTCTTGTCTTTTCCAGTGTCTACTTTATCATAGAATCATAGAATAGTTAGGGTTGGAAGGGACCTTTAAAGGACATCTAGTCCAACCTCCCCTGCAGTGAGTAGGGACATCTTCAACTAGATCAGGTTGCTCAGAGCCCTGTCCAACCTGACCTTGAATATTTTCAGGAATGGGGCATCTACCACCTCTCTGGGAAACATGTTCCAGTGTGTCACCACCCTCATAGTAAAAATTTCTTTCTTATATCTAGTCAAAATCTACCCTATTTTAGTTTAAAACCATTACCCCATGTCCTATTGCAACAGATCCTGCTAAAAAGTTTGTTCCCATCTTTCTTACAGGCCCCCTTTAAGTATTGAAAGTCTGCAAAAGGCAATAAGCCTTCTCTTCTCCAGGCTGAACAACCCCAACTCTCTCAGCCTGTATTCATAGGAGAGGTGTTCCAGCCTTCTGATTGTATTTGTGGTCCTCCTCTGGACATGCTCCAACAGGCCCATGTCTTTCATGTGCTGAGGACTCCACAGCTGAACGCAGTACTCCAGGTGAAGTCTCACCAGAGTAGAGTAGAGGGGGAGAATCACCTCCCTCGACTTGCTGACCACGCTTCTTCTGATGCATCCGAGGATACAGCTGGCCTTCTGGACTGTGAGCACACATTGCCAGCTCACGTCCAGCTTTTCATCCACCAATACCACCAAATCTGGTATCATTTCTTCTGCTGTAATGCCTCTTTTCAGAGGTGAATACTAAAGTTGTCTCCATTTTCATGAAAGTAGCAGGGAGCAGGTACAACTATAGTGTAAATGAAGTTACCAAGCTTAATATTGACCAATGCTAGAAAGAAACCTCCTGGCAAGTCTGTGTTCAAGCAGTCCACAAGCAGATGAAAGGTACCAGAAGCATTCAACAGCATGCACTGGCCCTCACTTAGGTAGTGAAGCAAGGCTGTCAAGCAAAACTGGGCAAACTGCACTCCCATTATGCTATTTTGTATTGTGTAGGTCAGCTTTGGTGTTTCTGTTTACGTGACTGCCAGCCAAAAGTATTTAAAAGGCCTTTTCAGACTGTAGCAAGGAAAAATATTCCCTTCCCTTCTTGAATATGGGGGTCTAACAGACTTTCTCCTTCTGTCTAGATGGTAGAAATTTGGGATAAGGGCTGCCCATTTCCTTAGTGCTTGCACAGTTTACATCACAAATACATATTAATTAATGCCTAGGACTTCACACACAGAGCTAGTCCAAATTTAATAATGATTGTAACAGGATTTTAACAGTCATTAACCACAAGTATTTATTTCTACTATAAGTTTTCTTTCCCATGCAAAACATACATACATGTGGATGCATTTTTAAGGAGTTGGGAACTATTCAAAACAAGAGTTATTTTGAGGGTTAGGAAATAGCTTGTCTTGCGGCTGCCAAATGATTTTGAAATAACTCTTTGCATGATGGAGTTGAGGGAAAAAATGGAGATAAAAACATCAGTCCTTCTGCTCAAGGAGACTAGATGCTTTAAAGAGAAAAAAAAATAAAGAACAAAAGAAAGCATTTCTCTTTATCATGCTTCTGCATCCAGATCCCCCTTTATTTTCCATTTTGAAGCTAGGCAGAGTAGTTTTAACCACCTTCTCCTGACTGTGCCCCTGGGCAGCCTAGGCAAAAAAGGCAAGCAGCCCTTCTTCTGTATTTTCTCCTCCTCCACCTTGAGCAGGTTTGAAAGAGAGAAGGAACATGTTCAATGATAGAGATGTGAAAATGTCATTGGTCACATTTAGATAAGTTTATAAATGTACAAATTAGATCTCAGGGCCAGACATAAGGTTCAGGTGAAACATCAGAGCCTCATCCAACATTAGGGACCTTCAGCTAGTGTAAATCAAGTATCGTGATACATCCTAGCCGAGGCTCCAGTGCCAGGACTCATCTCCACAGTCTGTAAAGTTCCTGACTTACATTTAGGGTATTATAAAATACTCATAAATAGTTGAAATTTGTGACCACTGAATAACAGTGAAATGCAACTCTCCCTTTGACTTATTTTCTGTTTGTTTTGTATTTTAAAACAGGAAAAAAAGTATCCTTTCCTTTACCTTCAGTACACTTTTTTCTTTCTCCACAGGGTGAGTAGCTATCAAACTGCTCACAGGGAGAACTGAGAAATGGAAACTCTTAGGATGGGCAGAGCCATCCATGCTGAACACTTGCTGTCTCCAGCCTTGTACAAAATGAATGTTACACACAGATACCTAAGTTTTTATAAGCCTTGATGCTGCTTTAACTTAATATCATGGACTAAATTAGGAGATAAAACAACAAAAACAATCCATCACCTTTCCTTTCCTTTCTTCTTCCTCTTGAAAACCAACAGGCATTTTTGAGAGAAGGTAGGATAAAACTTGTGCTTTGGTGGTGCTCACCTGAGGCCAGGACAATATATTGGAACTTGACCAGAATAATATTTTCATCTTAAAGCACCTAAAAATATAAAAGACTGGACATTAGTGGTTATAAATGTTACAATACAAAAGAGTTAAAAGTCCAAGTCATGCCACCTGTAAGTCTTTTGCTTTCCAGATATTATTCTGGAATTTGAACCAAATCCTGGTGACTTCTTGTCTCCCAAAGCTATCCTTTTCCCCAAAACACAAAAATATACTTACTAAAGGTGACTAACACATTTAGGATTGTTAAGCCAAGCAATCCTGTGGGCAGATTAATTTTGAAATTCGTATTTAGGCAGTCAGATCTTCAGAGAAATTTGTTTTGAAAATATCCCTTTTCCTCCCCCAAAATTATCCAGACAATTAAGATCTATGATAAAGTTTATCAGTGCAATGTTTCCAAAGGTTTTCAAAAGAAAAAGGGAAGAGGAGGAAGGAGAAAGAGCATGAGACTGAAAGAAGAACAAGCAAGCAAGCCTTTAAAATTGTGCTTGAGTGTAAGGTGAACGGCCACTACTTGGTCAAACAAACCTCTACTCCTTCTTGGTATCAGGGCACACAGTTTATGGTGAGATTAACTCCTTTGCTTTGCCATCAATGGGAAACAGCTCACTTGGATGTTGTTGCAGCGCCAAAAGTCAGGGATAAAAGACATACTCTAATTCTGCAAGCACGCAGGAAGAGGCATATAGGACCTCAAAAGAAATCCCATTGAGACCTCTCACCTGCCATTGTCAGGCCAGGGGAAGATGCCACACTGTGAGAAGCCTGCTGCATGGCGTTTCATGTTATCAAAACCAGGCCCCACATGTGAAATCTACCCCATGTGGTAGACAGAACTCTGTCAAAAATGGTGGGGACAGTCAGCGTGGGATCTCACTCAGGCCCAGCGGGCTGCTTACACAGTGAAGCACTTTTAGCCCTAGCAGCTGCAGCCTATTTTCACAAATATCTAACAAGTTTGTTTGGCTCCCTGCCAATCTGAGCTGTACCCAACACTGTCTCTTCTTCTCCTAGCTCCACAATCCTTTGTAGCTGCTGCTTGAAATTCAGACGTGCACCAAATGAAGCTCCTTTCCTCCCCTCAATGTGCAGACATCCCACCCTGATTAATTAACCCAACAGTGGCTTCATCTCTATGAAGTGTGACTTCCCACACTTTATCCCCCTTGTTCAGCTTAAAGACATCAGCACATTCCTGACTTCATCACTTGTTAACTCCCTTTTGCTAATGGCCAGTGCATCCTCTCTCGCTGGCCTGCTCTGATTTGATATGACTTGAACTCTCATGCAAAAAGTCTTGAAGGCTGTTTATGTGTTTGATTGCTATCAAGGCACAAAAATCTCTAAAGTTGTGTTTTAGCACTGCTTCTATAACCAGAATTCAGAGGCTTTCAGACCTTCTCAGACTGTGTTGCCATACTGTTCATCTTGCAAGCACCTGATAAAGAGCAGTAAAGCCAGAGTGAGAGCAAGACCTCTGCTGTTTTCTTTTTGATTACCAAAGCTTAATCCTTTGGCAAAGTGCCAGAGCATTTAATGAAGGTGGCAATACCATCATTATACAAAAACATCGAGTGAAAAGTTTTCTTCAGCAGCTATTCCAAAAAAAAGAAAAAAATTCGCAATGTAGCAGAATGATGTGTCTCCAAACAGATTTTTAGCTATGCTACCAAACTCTAGAAATGACACTTAAAAAACAATATGTATGGAATTTAACTCCTCATTTATATGTTAGAATGACAGAAAGTATTTCAAGAATCAAAGGGTTCAAGATCATCTGCAACACTCCCCTGCCTAAGTACAGGTTCAATTGCATCTGTTTCATCCCAGACACTTGCTTGTTCAACGAGTCCTTAGGATGATACTGGAGTATCCTCACCACTGATGAGGATACTCCAGTCCTCTTTTGACAGAAGTCTCCCCTTTTCTTGAAATAGATTGCAAAGTGTTTAGCATTGCATTCAGTAGAGATTTTAAGCTATTTCCTCAAAGAAGCTAGTGTGTAGGTGGGCAGAGAGCAACAAGAGCTGCTGAGAAAAGAAGTCTGGAGGACAGGAAGTGAGGAAACTGTAAAACCATCAAACATTGAAAAAATCAAGGTAATAATATTCTACAAAATGTCAAGCATACCCAGCTTGAAAATTCAAAGGAAGCACCCAAATATCTAGCTGTTCATTTGCCTCCAAACCTCTCTGATTAAAAGTACTTAGATGATCAGACAATAAAAAGCACTCCCATAAGATTTCTTTTAGCAGTCTTCACGTTCAACTATAGTAAAAAATACCTCGCCTAAAATAATCAAAACTAATGTCCCTGGATTCAGGGATGTTTTAAGGTAAAATATGAGTTCTTCATCCTTTTCACACTACTCAAAAATATGCCAATCATTTCTTCAACTGGTATAACCAAACATACTGTGCTCTGACTTAAAGTATACATGACATTATTCTACCTGATTTTCTCAACTGTTCACAGGAAAATCTAAATAAGTCAGTATTTGTTTCTAAATCAATAACTTTGAGTTAGCACAGCTACCCCGCCCTATAGTCACTGAAGGCTGTACTTAAGCAAAACATTTGCTTACTTCATTTTCTCTTCTTACAGAACTAGTTACATTCACGCTTGAAAGTCACTTCAAAATCAATTGAATAGATGGCATTTTAACGCTGTTGCTAGAGCTTATGTTTAATAGGTATTTTAGTACATGATCTGTTCCTCTCCAAACCAAATGGTCCACACTAATCCAGTGCTTTTCATCACTCCTTATGTCAAAAAGACTCTTCTTTGCATACAATGCCACTTACTGTATTTCTTGGCTCTCAATATTTATTGCAGTTTTGCAGGTATTTATCATATCAAGCTGGTACTGTTGTTAGTCTTCCTTTCTGCTGTAGCTGTCTAGGCTACCTGAGGGGGAACAAACTGACACTGAGTAGGATCATCTCAAGCCGTTCCCTTTCTTCCCTTTAAGCCTTCGTTTCTGCCAACGGCTGGACTGGAAGAAGGAAGAGACACATATGGGAAAGCTAGTAATCCTGCCTGCTGGTTGCTAAGAAACCTGCAGGCACCTTTAAATTCAAGCAGCCCCTATCTGTTATATTTTACAGCAATGTTCCTTTGAGCAAGCCAAAACCCAAAGATGAGAAGATGCTGATCACTTTGGGTTGTAAATAGAGGGGCACGGCAGAGCTTTAACCCAAAGATCCTGAGCCATTTTTTTCCTCCCTTCTTTCTAGACAAGAGATTGTCAGGACAAAGATGTGAGGGCAAAGTGGTTGAACATTTTTACCTTTCACCACAAATTTTCTCCATTTCTAGCATCTGCTGTGATGTTTCTCAGAAATGATTGCACTCACAGTGCCACCAGTTGTTGACAGGAACTAGGGCTGAAGGAACAGGTCAGCAGCTGCCATGCAGTTTGGGGAAAGCTTCTGAGATGGACAAGTTTTATCCAGACTGAGGTCCACATCTCAGCTCCTAAACACTAGTAGTCAGGTGTTGAACAAGGATCGACTTTGCTTTTTGTCTCCATGCAGCCAAGGCATTTACTTCTCCAGCCATCTCCCTTCTGAATTGACAGAATATTCAATTTCATATATTGTTGCTAAAACCACATTTTTCATGTGATACTGCAGAGAGCACCAGTCAAAAAGCTTTTACTGGTGGGCATTTCATATTTGAAAATGAAAATGAAGCCCATGTCCCCAAAATGCTTACTTACATCCTAGGTAGATTTTGCCCTACGAATAGTCCTTCACATTTGTACTTCATTCTGCTTTCTTTGAAACCAACGGCAAAACTTCTAACTAAATGAGAGTTGCATACTATTCATCACTTGTGTGCTTTCTGTCAGAAACAATTGGGCTCAGCAGTAAGAAAAGCTTTCAACATACCTGTAACTTAAACATTTGCCAGGAAGCAAAAGCTGAGTTTGACTTCTGATGGTCAGTATGTTGCCTCTGCATTGTAAAATGTAACAATAACACAAACCAGCCCTGTTTAAACTCTTGTTTATAAAATTCAAGTAGCATTACATTTTTTTTTAATAGCTGGCCTAGAATAAGCATTAAAGTAGCTTTCACACAACCCATAATGCCAAAAAATAAATGCAATTCTGCACATTCTTTCCTGAGAGCATCCACAAATGACGTGCAAGGCATACACACTGGCAGGAGGCCATAAGCAAAAGCATTGTGTTAAAACTTTGTATGACATCAAGCCAAAAAACTACTTAGCATTTGTATCTCAGATCTCAACTGAATTATGAATTAAATAACCAAATCAAAACAAAAAGTATAAAGCATACTACATCACACAACTTCAGTTGTACACACACACACATGCGTGTAAGTGGTGTGGATCTGTGGTGATTGATATAACTTCAGTGTGCGTGTATGTGTGTGTGCGTGTGTGTGTGCACACATACACAAATGCAGGACAGAGAGAGACAAAAAGAGACATGTTTGGAGGATATATTCAAAATAAAGTACACTCCCTTTGCCAACAAGTGGATGATATCCCAGATAGGCTCCCTCTGGTGTTGAGAAGATAATATATTTACTCACTCAACCTTATTTCTTTGTGTCCATCAATAAGGATGTTAAAAAGTGCCAAATCTAATCATGGTATTATTATGGCAGAGTCTGTTATTTCAGATAGACCCTTATGGATGGGATAGTATAGCTTTTCTATTATCTCTAATCCAGTGTTCATGAATACTATATATGGCATACACACACACATATATATAAAAATCTGTTCACTTTATTACACTCAAACAGCTTTCCATGCATGTACAGTTCATTTCTAACCCTGAGGGACACTTCATACTGTGAAACTTGTCACCCAGAAGTCAGTAATGTAACTCTCCAGAGTTAAAGAAGAGAAACCAAATGCCCAGAGTGGCAGGCCTTGCAACAACCAGGATCTGATTCTCCAGTTTGTGGAGCATTTTTATAATGCCTCTTAAGCTCCAATCATGCCAAGACTCTTGTTGAGATCTGTCTGCTTGTGCAAGTCCAGCCTAGAAACCATATGTGGCACCCTGGCAAATGGGGGAATACATAATTATCTTTTAACTGCTAGATTCTTGCTTGTAGAAACCTAGGAACCAGCATTACTTAGGACCATTGTGGCACAGGCAATGGGTGGAATTGGTTTTGCCATGAACATTAACTAGGCACTTTAACTCTAATCTTCTTCTACCCTATCTACCACCCATTTACCACCTTCTGCTACACCTAAGGCAGCAGTCCTGTAGACTACCCTGTCCTGTGCTGCACAGCTATCATTCAATGTGAGAGTGCAAGTACCATCCTTTATGGCATTTCCTGGATGGTAAACACTTAACTTTGTCACCTGGATGCCCTTTTGACATAAGTCTGTTTGGTTTTTGATGCAATTCCTTCCTTGGAAAAACATCACCCCCCTTTTTGTCCTGAAATTCCAGAAGGTGGAAGCAGGGTGACCCCAGCTTGGCTTTCTGGAAGAGTGTGATCCCCTTGCAGCCACAGCACATCTCTCCCTGGCTGGAGTTCACAGCAGAGCCAGGACACTTTTTGCAAAATGAAACAGAAGGGAGAAGGAGACAAGAAATACACATTTCCAGTGGGTGCTTGCAGATGTTTACTGACAGCAGAGGAGTAAGGAGACCAGCCTTAGCTCCCAGACCCAGAGAGAGTATGTCCTCGTGGTCCCAGACCTCTGCTCCTGCTCTCATCTTGCCCAACTTTCCCTCTCCTCCTCCTGAGCTTCCTGCAAGCCCTCCCTCTCCGTTTCATTCCTACCTTCTGGCCCGTGGCTCCTTCATTGCCACCCACACCCTGTCTCCTGCTTCCTCCATCCTCACACCCTGTACCAATGCATGTTAGCTATACAATGCTTGGGTCAGATCCCAGGCCCGGTAAAAGCAGGAGAAAAACTCACATTCATTCTAGTGGCCTTCTTGGACTGGGTCCTGAATGCACAAAAGCAAAGCCGGTGTTAATTTTCCTTTCCCTTGGACAGTGCTGTTAGAGTTGGCACATTCTCCTTCCACCAGTGAAACAAGAAGCAGGGGGTGGGAGCTGGGGGAGCAGGAGCAGGGGAAGAACAGAAAGCATACGTAAAAGGAGGAATGATTGCACACATGTGCTCTGAATTCTTCAGCTCAGATTAATGTTTTCCTGTGAATTTTATTGGCTGCCTTCTGGTTTCGGCCAGATGACCAGTTACATTTCAGGACGGCTATAAAGTTGAATCTAAATGAAATATTTGGACAATGGGAGCCAATGTCTGTGAACTATTCCAGAAAATTATTAAATAAACAAATAACACTGGAACTCCTAACTGCACAGCATAATAATTATTGTTGTTCATTCACATGTAGTATTAATTCCTACTGCATCAACCTGACTGACAAAAAAACCCCAACAAACCACACCATTGTAACTTTAAAAAGTAAGTTGTCCTTGCAGCTCCATCATATGGATGGCAACAGAGCATTTCTCAATGAATGATCTAGTATCATTAGCTGGAACACCTACAGGGTTTCACTGTAAATTAGCTAAATTTATATTTGCTTTTTATTTAAATGTTCTCCATCCCCAGCACCAAGCTGTTGTCAAGTGTCACTGAAAGAAAAAGCTGTGCTAGCAGTTAGAGCGGTAGGACTATATTTGAATCCCAAAGGTGACAAGGCTTTTTACTGCTCTCTTCACTTGGATGCAGGTTTAGTCCTTTTCACCAAGCTGTCTGCTGGTGAATTGGCTCTGGCGTAGCCAGTTTATCTTCATGGAAGTGTCAGCATGATCTACCTATGGGCCAGGTTCTCCCATTCCCAACCCCCATCTGGGCTGATTGTAAACAGCTACTGAGAATTCATCATCCATGAAGGAAAACTCCCAGTTGGCATCAGCCCAGCACAGCTGCCTCCTAAGCCAGCTACTCTCCTTGCCCTGCGTGGAAGACACATGGCACAGGTCATTTTCTCATGTCTTGCCAATTCTTCATTGGCTTGTGGCATAATCCACTGGGGAAAACTTCCCAGATCCAACTCACAGCCTGTCCTGGCCTCAGGAGCTAGCAGGAGCAATGCAGAAAGCAGCTCTTCCAGCCTGGGGATAGCTATGCATGGCAGTAAAGAGGTCTGTATTCCTACTCCTGCATCTGTTACGAAACATCCTATCTACCCTGCATGCTAGGTCCCCAGAGATCTAGTGACCAGGGCAAGGCAACTAATCATGGGCAGTTCTTTTGTCCCCGCTCTGGCCCTCACAAGATTCTGTTTTTTTGAATTAGGAAAATAGACCAGGAGAAGAGCTAGTGACATAAAGGGTTATGGAGTTACGTTTCACCATTTAAATACTCTTACTATGGCTTCTCTCTCACAAAGTCTTTTGAAAACCTGTCTTCAATTTCCAGACCTGCCTCTCCCAGTGGAAGGTGTACCAGTGCCTATAGCAGAAACCACTTCAGGGATCAAGCATGCATGCTTTGTTTTTTTCTCCTGGTCTTTGATTCCCTCTGTTTTTGGATTCGTCAAGATCTCCCTATCCAAAGACTCTTACAGAATTAACTCAGGAAACTCTTCTCAGTGCCAATTTAGTTTCTATTACAAGAATGACACACTGAAGGCTCAAAACTTTCTGGTCTTCCTTTCACCTGACCTGAGGACAGAAAGAAAGGAGACTTCCCAGAGAGGAGATTACCCAGCTCAGTCACCAGGCAGTGGAGGTGACTAGATTTTGCAAAATCCTAGATTTTGCACATTACAGGAAAAAAAGAGCACAGTATTTGTGATCAAAGGGGACAAGGCTCAGGAGATAAATCATTGGCATACAAGATGCTGGCAGTAGCCAAATCCATAGCTGAGGAGCAGAGGTCAGGGAGCATAACAATAATCAGGAAATCAAAATATTATATATAACCAGAAAATGAATATATGTTCCCCTAGAAAGGGTAAAGTTACATAACACTGTCAGAGGGAACAATTTAAAAAGGCAAATTGTGGATACTTTGCTGATCTAGATCTGCCATCATTTTATGCTTCCCTGGTTCTGGACATCATTTGACAGAGCATCCTCAGGAAAGTGGTCGTCATCATATCAGAGAAACAACTCATAATATAATGAAATCACCTTTCAGAAACAGACTTCAAGTCACTTTATCAACTGTAATTCATAAATTCCTAACACCAAAAGTATGGTATCTGAATTCACTTTGACCTCTCACACTTGCTGAATTCTCTCTGCAAATAAAATATTTTGGTTTAATTCAGTTGACAACAATGGCAAATGTGGCTCTTCTGCAATTCTGGGTAACAGGCCATTTCTCATTTAAAAATTTACCTGGTGATCCTTAAAAGCATCTAGTGGGAATTACGTTTCCACACATACTGGAAAATCATATGCCTGTAATTTGAATGACAAATGTAAAAAAATGCATTTGGAATGATAACAAATTATAATCTATTTCTCAGAAAACCTTTACACAACTCTGTTCAGACCCCACTTCTGCTCAGGAGGCAAGCTGACTGAAAATACCTCTAAGTGATATATATATGACTAATTACCACCCCATTCTCTGAGCTGACTCTTGATGGAAATCTAGGGTTACAAAGGCTCAGAAAGGACAAGAGCCAACAGCTGGGAATTGGAGCTCAGCAAATCTAAACTGAAGTACGATGGAAATTTTCTAACAGATGGGGTAACTGACCATAAGAACAGTTCATGGAGAGTTGTGATGAATTCTCTCCACTACTCACAATCCTTAAATCAGGACTGGATGTTTTTCCAGTAGATAGACCAAACAAGAATTAAGTCAGAGAAAGCTAATGGCCTGGGTTGTAGCAGAGGTCAGACAAGAGGATACCAAAGGCCTCTCTCAGCCTTATAGTCTTTGAGACTCCTAAATAATAAGTTCAGGGTTTGCAGATCCTAGCATAAATCCTATTCTATTTCAGGCTGTTTTCAAACTTGGGCAACGAAAGATGAGGGAAAATAAACAGACGTTGCAAGACAAAATCATCTGAGTGATGAATAAAAAGCCCTACCCATGCATCAAGTGTGGCAGAACATCTTCCCAGGGGTCTGTCTTATCAGTGATCTGGTTTACTTTGGCCTATTTGTCAGTGGCAGAAAAAGAAAACAGCCCCAAATCCTGATAACTATATAGGACTGATTGTATCATGCAGTGATAATGAATTTGAATAGCTCTATTAGAATAGCAGTGTGGCCTGAAATATCCCTCCCCTTTTCATGGATGGTGGCTTTTCTGGGTTCCCCCTTATCTAACAGGAGGGTGTTTTTCCAGGGCACAAATTCTTTAAAAGCAGAGAAGTGTTAAGGGATTCCTTCCTTGCTTGACAGGGGTTACCTCCCCTCGGTCATGCCAATTCAATGGCTGGAGTGGCTGAACTCCAAGCCAGAGCTGGAGAATGGCCTGGTTTGGGGGTTTTTTTAATTAAAAAAAATAATAATTAAAAAAAAAAAAAAAAAAAAGGCAAAAAAAGATGCACTTTTCTCTGCTGTTTTGAAAGCAGGCACTATGACAAATCTAGTTGGGAGCACAGCCACCCAAACAGTTGACTCATCACAGCAGAGCAGACTGTGAACTCCAGCTCTGCAGGGAGGAGGATGGGAAAGAGCTGTGAAGGCGAAGAAGGCAATGAGGATCTCTTCAAGTGGGTCCACACCGCAGGGCTTGGCATGGAAGAACCATGTCTGGAGTTGCAAAATGCACTGTTTTATGAGAGTTCCCTTGGAGGAGTGCTCATTTTGTACTTTTGTGGAGCCTAAAAAGCTGATGGCTCATGGCCCATTTCATTTGTTGGTGTTTTCCTGTCATAAATTCCCTGTCATGCATTTTCTGAATGAGGACTTGCTCAGAAATGTTAGAAAGGCCAGGAGAAGAGATGGATGTTTCACTTACTTCCCTGACAACCCCTGTTATTCTGCCCTTTGTGTTCCACGATACTAGCACACACAGCGAGGAACTGTGATATTTATGGGGGTGTTTGGGAGAGGGACTCCTGGAAGAAAGATTTCTGAATGTCCCTTAAATACCTGCTAGAAGATAAAAAGAAGGAAGAAGGAGATGGAATTTTACAGTACTTGGAAATGCATTTTCAGAATTCTTCTCAGTATTTCAGTCCCCAAACACAGTGTACTCCTCGAGGAGTGAAGATGCTTAGTAGATTGGTACCACAGAAAGACTGGGCATACCTAGTCTACCATAGTCTTGTAAAGAACAAAATTAAATCCACTGATTGTAATGGAGAGTTTAGCAAGAGTAAACCCCAAAGAAATTCAGGACGCAAGCTGTGTCTGTATTAGATATTGTATAAAAATACTATGAGTCCTCATCTAGACAAGCTAAGATGGAATGGATGGGATAGAAAGACACTGGATGAAAGAAAAACTATTCTTACGCTCATTTTGAGAGGGAAAGCTAATATGTAATGTAGCTATGCATGATTTACTCATGATCACATTGTAAATGTCCAGGCATTAGGATGTGAACCTATATTTTTTAAATGCCAACACAGTGCCAGAACCACAGCACTCATATTCACAATACTTTCCAGGAATGGCAGATTGACCTCATTATATTTTCATCACAAAAATGACAAATTACAACACACTATTGGCACCAAACCTTCAGACATGTCTACATGAAGTTTGAGTTCACATCAAACACTTGAAATATTTCTGTGGTCTTTGGTGGGAGTAGGTTCAAGCAAATAGTCTAGTACCCTGTGTCTAACGGTGCCCTGTCTCTTAGGTGTCAGAAGAAGGATTAAAACCACCTATCAGATAAGCAGTCAATTATCCAGTCTTTCCTGTGTCTCAAAGGGGGTTTATTCTATGCTGTAAAATATGAGGTTGGATTACCATTATCATGATCTTCGTTTGCATAGTTACAGATGTTGCTGATGGTCATAAAATTATCTAGCTCTTTTAAGAGTCCAGCCACAATATATTATCTTGATGACCACTTATGGCAGTGAACTCCACAGATTAGCTAAATGTTGGGAAAAGTGGGGATTTCCTTTTATAGGGACAAAATTTACTACCTTTTAATTTTATTGGGAAGGGGTATACCTTTCACGGTTTAGATTACATGAAAAGGTATGTCTGATTTCTCTGCTCGATCAAAAATAGTTTCAGAAACCATAAATGGGGTTTGATACTTATCAGACCAAAAACTGCACTCATTTGCCAAAGTACAAACCAAAACGAGACTTACAGCTCCTCACATGCCGGTGGCCTCCTGGAATGGGTTTGCAACTCCGGCACCATGGCCCCTCTGCCCTCTCCACCTCACCACTATCCCCCCTGCCTTCAGCCTTTTGCTTGTCAGCACTAAGCTCTGTCCAATTATTCACCTTTTCAAAAGTGATTTATTTTCAGGATAACCTAATAATGTCAAAACCAACACTGTTATGCTCTATCACACACCAGGATGGGCCAGAGAGGGAAGGGGGTGATTGTATTGATTGACTTTGCCTTGCACTTTTTACCTGCCGGGCTGATGAATTGTACAGCCAACAATTTAGGAATCATTTGGTCAGGTTATTGTAAACAACTCCCTTCTACTCCTTCACACTTCCTAATAACATCATTTTATAGCAGTTGCAGCACTGTTCCCTGCCTCCTGTTTCAAAGGTAATTATTTTTTTTCTCATGCAGCTCCATCTCTGCTGGTAAGGCATTATGCAAGCTGACTAACTTTTTGTGCCACTGAAGCAATTAGGTGGAGTTTGTCAGACTATTTTTTTTCTTTCTGAAGGTTTTGTTAACAAAAATGAGAGCACTCATGGTAAATTCTTTTTTCATCTTACAAGGGACTGAGTCTCAATTCTAAGATGTGCAAACTGGGAGTTTTACCTCTCAAAGAAGTGTTTTGAGAAAATCGGGGACTTGCACAGACACAGCACTTTCTCTGCTCCTGCTTTCTTCCTTGGAAGTAATCATTTCTACCACTGGCAGAATCTCTGTCCATGTCTACCACGTGCATTACCTGGCTGATGCTGACAGAACATAACTAACTTCTCTCTTTTTCTTATAGCCAGTGCCTGCCCAGTTGTTGAGGGGTGACCTGCAGCACCATGCTCCCTCTGCTCATTTCCCAGTTCAAATGTGACACATGGAGGAAAACCTTGCTCACGGCCATGTTAAAACCAGGCAAGACTCTGCACAAAGATATGTGTTCCTTTTAAAAAAATTGTAACTGCAGCTGAAAGAGGGTTGAAGGAACTTACTAATGTTATATTCATTTATATATACAAGCAAAATCTCATGAACTCTTGCTCCATGACTGCATTAACTCCTTCTTCAGTGCAACAGCCAATTCATACAGTGGCAAGAGAAACCGTAAGGCTGCATGGCTGTAAGGGCTTGCAGCTCCTGGACAACATGGAGAGACCTCTGTGCTCTCTTTTAAGTAGGAGTCAGCAGATGACTTGGGATAATCTAATTTGTGAAAGGAATATATTTCATTTACATTTTGCTCTCAGAAAAAGCAAGAGCACAGTAAACAACGTCTTATCTATACCCATATATTCAGCTCAATTCCATGGAGTTTTGCCATTGACTCAATTGGAACAAGATCAGTCCTTAATCATTAAAAAAACACATTTTTACTCTTGTTCTCCTGCACTTAATGCAATATATTATGTCGGAATGGAAGAAACTTTTTTAAGAAGTGAACAAGCATTCTGGCATATTCTGCAGGATTTTGGATGACAAATTTCTAGTGCAATAAATTGCCCACTCTATAGAGAAGTCTTACATGCAGCCATTTTGTAAAAACTTCTTTTATGAGTTCTTTTTTTAGTAATGGACAAAAGGATATTTGTTTCCTGACATTATCTGTATATTATTTCTTATTTAAAAGATTGAAAGGAGAAAAAAAACCTGCTATTCTACTTGTTTCCTTCATGAGGAAAATTTTAAAAGACAGTGTTTCTTAAATAAAATTCATTTGCAACCCAACTGTAAGGGATCTGAAATGAGTCCCAGTTATTTTGGCCTTGCACTTAACTTCATTAAATTTACATAAAGGTAGGATTATCTGTTTTATATAAATAAATAATCTTAACTGTTTTCTTCAATTATCATCCTGGAGGTATTGCCCATATCATGTATTATAAGGCTAAAAGAGGAAATGAGCACCTAAAATGTCACTTTAAAAGAGTGTTTACTTTTGGTCCTTTCTGAAGAACTCCTTCTCATGTATCCCGTATGACGATTAACAAAGCTCATTATATTGCAATACATTAATATAAAGCAATTTGTCGATTATCATGTCAAGTGTACGAATAACCAGAGAGTACAAATAAAAAACAGAAGTAGAACATGATAAAGTGTTGAATCAAGAATTTCCTAACTAAATTAAAAACACTGATCCACTTCTTATTGCCAACGTGATTCCCTAAACGAGTGATGAGGAACCATCACAAATGAAACGTTTCTGCCTTTCTGTTTGTACATTAATTATATCAAACACTGCTTTTTAATTAATTGTTTTGCCTGGGTATAGTTCCTGACACATTCACTTATGCCCTACCACTGAAAGACACTTCTTAACTTTTTGTATTAGGTATTCGTCTATCTGAAAAAGGTGTCACCAGTCTGATCATCATGAACGCTTTGGGTCGGGTTAAATTACTCTCTTCCTCTCTCTTTGCTGAACTGTGAGCAGAGGTATCTGCCCAGCAGCCTGTTAACCTGACATAAATTATCGGACGAGGCTACCACAACAGGAGGCGGAAGCTGAGGAAACGTGTGGGTTAGCAATCACCAAGCCTATTAAACTGCTCTGCAATCCCACCCTTTGGATTCACAATTTCTCATGTTTTGGCTTGACCAAGAGGCAGGTTGGTGAAGCAAGAGGGTCTGTGGGGGTGTGAAAAGGATGACCCTGGAAACAAAATATTGGTTTTACATCGCAGGGTATCCGTTACAGGAGAATTTCCTCTGGCGCCAGCAGGTATTTGAGTAGGCATCTGGATGGATCCCAAAGGGGGGAAGGAAACAGAGAAGGAAGTTTTTAGAGGGGATCAAGATGTTAAGCCTTAAGACTGTTTGAATGACCGACAATGACTACCCTGCAAGGTTTTACCTGCGTGATGACTTTTGGTGGTGGTGGGTTTTAGGGTTGATTTTTTTTCCTTTGGTTTTCTTTTTGTTTCTTTTTTTTTTCTTTTTGTTGGTGGGGACTTCTAGTCAAAAGTTCAGAAAGGCACCAGTAAAAGAATGCAAAGTCCATCCCTAATCACTGATGAGGAAAATCATCTGATCCATAGCAGCCTCCTTTTCTCTGCACTGAGCACACTGATCATACAGATTCTGAGAGCTCTTTGCTGTATTCCCAGTGCTCTTTAAAACACTGTTAGTAGTTTTGGTAACTACAATCACTACATATAACAGGCTGGTTTGATAGAGTTTTACCCTGAAAGCAAATTTTGGCACTTATTTGTTCCCCTTGGGCTTGGGAAAGAAAATCTTCCTTGGGGGTCTGAAGGCTGATTCATTAAATCTGAGCTGTCTGCTGAAGTGCTCAGTAAAAGTGACTCTGATTTATTTGGATTTGTCACTATAAAGGTCTCTGGAGACAGCTATTTATCCTATGGGATTCTTGACAAATTAGCCGAGTGGTCTGGGCAGTCCAGAGGGAGGATGGTCTTCTCTGACCCTCACATGGCCAGAGAACAGGTAATCACTCCCTCAATCACAAACACGCACAGAAATCACATCGTTGCCAAGATTCCTCTACCCATCCAGGAGCTGGTTATCCATGGCTTAGACAAGGACTCAAATCTATGCTTGACCTCACTGAAAGACAAGTCTGAGATGAAAATATAGTCTATAGCTATAGGAATAGGCAGGATTGGATTTATGCTGATGAGGGTATGTCCTGCTGAACTGGAGCCCATCAAAGGTTTCTGTCCTGCTGCAGTCAGAATTTATAAAATATTTCACTGTAATGCAGTAGGATCAAATTGGACCCTAACTTCATCAGTATATTTTAGCTCCCTCCCAGTAACGAGGACTAGCCAGGCATCCTTCTAACTACAGAAGAGAAGAGATTGAGCATGGCAAAAAGCGGAGGAGGGAATCCGCTGCTGTTTTCTTACAATCCCACTTGTGTGGCTTTCTCCATGCCATAGTGTATAAGGTGGTGTAGTGTCTAGTGTCAGTTCTTCCCTTTAATTATCCGCTAGCCTGCCTGAGAGCTGTATAAACACATTACGGTCACTTGCAAGTAATAGATACTGCAACTGCATCCATCTTTCCCTTTTAACTCTTTCTGTCTGTCCTGCCTTTTGTGCTCCTCTGAATTTTATCAAACAGTTCAATAATGTGCACTTTGTCCCAGTTTCTTTGGAGATGACTTAAGCTACTGATCCATTTCTAGTTGTCACAGGGAAATAAGCACCTTCAGGGCATGATGAAGGCCACGTAAGATCTATGCTGCCTCTCAGCTGTAGACAGAATAAACTCAGGATGCCATGTCCATAAGTATTGTTCCAAATGACTAGAATGGATGTGGTTGATATGACAAATATAACTAAAGGGAAGTGCAGGAAAAACCTGGGAGAATGACAGCCTGCCTTGGAGTTAGCTTGCCATTGCTTAGGGATTTTATCCTCTTGGCACACAGTTCTCCCTGTTCACACCCGTGTGATGAAAGAGATGTTTGGCTGATGCCAGTATGGTAGCACAGGCCTGAAATGTTCCTACTAGAGGAAACCAGGTTCAGCAGTAACTGAAATAAAGTAAGCGGGGGGGATTAAATAGAGTGCAAAGGGGAATTCTGCAGCAGTGACTGTCAGCTGCAAAGGATGCATGGGGGTGAGCTAGTCTCAGCCTAACTGCAGAGGATCTGGGCCCTGAATTAATCATTCCAGATTGCGTTCAATGTAAAAACAGCGGGTAAGAAGCTAAAGTTCATGTTACAACCTCAGAAAGAAACACTATAGACTTTTAGAAGGCACTGGGGGTGGGGGTGAGTCCTGGAAAGGTAACAGCAATGGTCTCTTTACTTGGTGGTTGGATAACTTCAACCCGGGGGTTTTGCCTGGCAATCTGTCTTGCTAAAAGTCAGGGTAAGATAAACTGTACTCTGTCTCTGATTTCTGCAAGAAAGAAAACAATTGAACGACTGGTCATTCATCACTGAGCCACCCTCCCCCCTCTCCAACACCTTGTATACGCTTGTATATCCTGGAGCTGTTTAGTTTTCCTCATCCATTTCTTAAAAGGAAAACAATGAATTTCAAGTAGGAAGATATGTATTTTACAACTTTCCTGTAATAAAGATAGTTCAGAGTCAGAAGGTGCAGATCAATAAAGAAATCACTTGGCTGTTGTTACATTTGCTATATTCAACATGTATCATCACATTCCACATGTTAAAGTCAGTTTAGTATCAAAGGACCTACTTTTTTAGCCCTGCCTCTACATTTACCTTTTCATTATAAAAAAAACCAAAAAAAACCCACATTCATTTTTGTTTATTGAGGAGCTCAAACTCAGCTCAGATGCAACTTATGGACTTACAAATGAATATTATTTGAGAAGTTCCTCTAACAGCTTGAGTTAAATCAGATATTTAAATCACTGAGAAACAACCCCACAAAGAACAAACTGCAAAAATTACAAATGTGCTATGAGACAAGCAGAGTGAAAAGGGGAAGAGTGGCACACAAAGATGGGAAACAAAAGTAGTGAGGATATATGGCTGTAGGAAAAAGAAGTACCCTGAGTGAGAAGAAACAGCTAGGCTTGCTCTCATGAGCCGAGTGTATGCTCTGCTCTCAGGGAAGCAAACAAAGCTATACTACTCCTTCTAACAAAGCAGCTGGGTACATGCTGCTTTTGGTACAAAGCACCCTGCTTCAGGTGCTGAGCCTGCCTGGCTGCTTCCCACACCCATACGAAGAGATGCTTCAGAGCACATTATCCTGCACACAGCTGCTGCACTGAGGGATTCTTAGAAACCGGTGAGCTGGAGTGGGGAAGCTCAAAAAGAGGACACCAAAAGAAGATGATCTTAAAAGCTGACTTCTCTGAAGCCCCATTGCACCCTGAGTCTGCACTGACTCTTGATTCAAGGAAGTAAGACCCGTCATGGAATAGACAATTAGTTAGAAAAAAGCATAAAGAAGCCTAGTAATGGATTTTAACTCTCCTAAGGGAATTCTGTGTTTTTACTGAGGAAGGATTACAGGAAACCAAAGTAACACTCTATTTTTCTTCACAGAGAGCTTGGGGACTTCGGAGTAATTTAGTCAATGGTGATTTGCTACTTGTGCTATAGTGGATGGTACTCGTGGTCTGTTTATTAAACTTTCGGCTTGTCACTCATCACTAACACGATCAAAACTCATTGTTTTTCTTCCTATAAAAGCAACTTTACTGTCTTTCAGAATTACTACGAGGTTGAGGGACGAGTGCTTTCATCTGAAATCAAAGTTAGGCAAGTATCCATTTTGTAAGACATGCGAGTGTAAAAATGTGCCAATGTAAACATCAGGTATCTGAGTGAAAAATGTTAATTGGCATTTCAAGAAATGGGGAGACATCACAAAGATATTTTAGGCTTTCAACATATTTGTAGTATTCAAACATCAATCATTTTCTTGCAAGTAACTATCAGGTTATTTATCTTAGCTACGCTCGGTATCCATTACCATAGTGCCTAGGACTGTCATAGTGTTTCTGTAGGGCAGAGAAGTGTTCTCATCCCTTTTTCACCACTGAGGAACTGGAGAAGAAAGGATCTCCCTTTTGTGGTCACCTAGAAAGCCCATAATGTAGCAGAAAATCACCCCACATACCCTGAGTCTCTGGCTAGCACCTTAGTCAAAGAAGAGCCTGTCTCTTTTAAATTAGCACAGTTTGCACTTCATTAATTTGCACCATAAATTGTAGAAGCAAGGCTGTGTTACATGTACCAGTCAGCCATTAGCTATAAGACTAATTTTAACACTTAGAAACACAGGAACAACCTAGGGCTTGCACCCCTAAAAGGGCTCTGGCTACACACTGCCAAGAAGAGGTGAAAGACTAGAGTGAGCCAGGGCATGGGGAGGAAGTTTGCATCGTGAATCCCCTTGCAGCCTCTATGCTCAAACAGATTGGCTGAGCAGCTCCTCAGGGAGAGCTTTGCATATGTGGAAAGCCTTTCTGAGGAATTAATCTGCCGTGTTGAGAGAAAACTTGTGGATGCTATGTCACGCATGGATGTTATCTTTTCCACTCTGTGGAAGCTTCAGTCAATACAGCTCATAATGATCACATGTACATCTTTGTTCAGCCCTTACAGAGTACAGATCAAGATATTTCTACCACCAAATTTTGGTATAAGGTAAATGACATGGTATATGATGTATGGTAAATTTGCTATATAATCCAAATGGCCTGCATGACAAAGAAAGATCTACCTTATTTTGGTGCAAAATTTAGCTAATAGAGATCTATGTGCAGGGTAGAATAAGCTGAAATGATACAGAGACTGAGACAAGGCATCAAAATGAAAATCCTTCAGCTAGCCACAAAATCCTTTGTCACTGCTTTAAATCAGGAGATTCTGGATAACATATCTCTCTTCACACCATCCTCAGCCATCATCCCATCTGATCTTGAAACACAATCAGGTACACATATGAGTCCCATACCATTCTTTTTTTAAAAAAGGCTGCTTTAATGGTTGATCCCTTGGAACAGAGGTCTTATCTTGCCAGTAGTTTTTAAAAACTTGGCCTCTCTGCTTTGGATGGATTCAGAGCAGCTATTAGGCATTGTTTTCTATTTCTCCCCACTGAACTGCACAAGCATGCAGGGCCTGCTAGTCCTGCCTAGCAAAAGGTCTGAGGGCTCATGTCACTGTTTTCCTCCTTTAACCAGCTTTCCTTCTGGGTTAGTCACACCTCCAAAGAACTGAATACTGGGCAGTCTGAGCATCGCCCCAGATCTGTACACACAAAGGAAAAGAGAGGAGCAGGGAGGGAAAAAGAGAGTAATACTGCCTTCACAGTCTATGCCTGGGGCTTTTTCTCCCCTTGCTTCTGTAGTTTCAGGTCTTTGGTACTTTCCTAGTCTCACGGGACTCCACTGCAACCCATGTTTATGGTCTTCTTTTTATGCTATTCCCTGGTTCATTTTTAAAGCTATTTATTTCCTCCAAATTACTTAAATGGACTTTTATTATGTGCTTTTGCAATACCACTTTCTAAAACAACACCATTTTCTATATGTATTACGAACTACAATACACGCTATAAAACTAGAAGACTGCACTGTGGCAAAATGCCATGACCCCACTTTGGGGATGTTCCAGGAGCTCTGAGAGTCACAGTTTGTGAGGCATGTATAAGGCCCATCAGAGTCAAAAGAAATGCACAGTGACTGAGGTCTTCCTATGTCACTTGAGTAGGATGTGTAATCTGTTTTCTCCTTGCCTTGCCAGCTAATGTTCCCATTTAAGACTCATCCGCAACACATACTATCTTCAGCTAACTACTGTGTTGGGCAAATCCCTACGTGCAATCACACATGTGGATACCTGAAAATTACCCATTTACTATTTTACTATATCAGTATTTTTGGCCCAAACTTTTTTCCAGCTATTTATAGTCACTCCTTTTGATATCACTGCAGTTAGGCATGTGTATTTTAAGGCTTAATGCAGCCACCTATTAGAGCTGGTAAAATGCAAAGCTCCCACGACAAATGGAGTGCAGGGAGTCCAACAGCACAAACTGTGGCCAACTCACCCTGTACTAGCATAAAGCAGCCCACAAAGAGTCGGGGTTCCAGCATGTGATGTTTCATTTGGATGGAAACGGAGGACATAGGCTGACCTACTGCATTTAATGATGGATGCTGTGGGAAGCCAGATTTCAGAAGCTGTGAGCAATTTAAGTAAATAGGAATTTCAGAAAATCTGTGTCTACATGCATGTATATCATGCCATAAACCATACAAGTAATAAAAGCACACCAGAATAGTTGACATTCTTCCTGCCACTCCCCTACAAAGTGTTCTTCTTTTCCAAATTTCCCTCTGAAGCAAAAATCTTTTATTTCCCAAAACTTTATCCAACATGCTAACAACTGGAAGGCAAAAGAGAACTTATTTCTTATCGACAAATTTCATCGTATCTCAAAACCACAAAAATGCAAAGGATTAGCCAACAAAAAAGCATCATGAAAAGAGATATTCAAAATAAAACAGTTGTGTCTGCACTTTAATCCTTCAGTGATAATTTTGCATAAGATATATTGACTTTTTTGCATATTTCTCTTTTGACCACTTCATAAAAGAGTCTGCAGTTTACAATGTCAACTATCTAGTAGCATTTCACAGATGCACCCTGCAAGGAGCAGATAGTAGTAGTCCCTGCAGTAGAGACGGAAAAGGATACCTCTCCTCACTGTCCATGCATCTCCTTTTGTAGAGGAATAAATATGCATAGTAAAACAAACATGCCTCAGCCACTTGGGTTTGCTTCCTACAAGCATCCAGCAAAAGATTTATTTGCATGTCTGTGAAAAGTTAATTGAAAGTTTGGGCTCAGTGCTCATGTTGAGGATTAGCCTCCTTGTTTCTACTTCAACAACTTCCACAGCTCACATGCTCCTTGTTTCTGGTGTACTCAGTTTCTAGCTGACAGATCCTTTGCAGGACATTGCTTCACACAGCAGCAGTACCACAAACCCTCACCAGAGAGGGCGAAGTGAATCACATTGGGATTTGATGCATTCTTCATGATTAGGACACTGACCTTGTTGTCAGCATCTCTCTTAGGTGTTAGGATATTTAATCATGACTTTGTTTCTACAGAGGCAGCTTTTGCCATTCTTGTTCATACAGTCTATTTAGCTCTGTGAGCAGCCCTGCTGGTTTTCATGAAGCTATTCAAAGGAAAAGGTACCAGATGGCATAAGTCAGGGTGGCAGAAATCATCTGGTTATTACATGTACAGGTACTCCCTGTGGTAGACAAGAGCATTACTTATATGTGTCACAGATTTTGTCATCAATGTGAAAAAAAAGGATTAAATATAAAATCTGGAATTAAATATTTTGAGTTTCATAAAATATTTTTTCAATATCCACTAAACAAATTTTTTTGGAACTCCATTTCCCAGAGCTTCAATGTTTTTGGGTTTGTGACATTTCAAGGTTTAAAAAGTCACATGAAGTGGAATTATGTCTGCTCCATAACTTTCTACATAAATTTTCTTGAAACTGCAGTCTATTTCCTTTTAAATGTTCTAACCTGCAATCAGTAAGTGAGATTTTTTCCATTCTAGGTATCATCAAAACATTCAGATATTTCTAAATGAGAATAGAAGACAATATTGTTGGTTCTTTTTTTCCCCACAATAAACTATTCTAGAAAAAAGCTCCGATTTCTCAGATCTTTGAAGCAAGACATTGGGATTTCTTGGGGAGGGGTAGTTGTGCTGGTATCAAATATGTGTCTCTTGAGCCAGCCCTCCAGGACAGCCCTTTTACTGACTTGGCAGTGACATTATTTTTTCTCTTTTTGTCTTGCTTTATGTTATTTATCACAATGTCTTTTACCTTTCAAACCAAAACTGTGACCAGAAACAGATGCACAGCACTGGAAATGAGCCATGAGAGGGTTTCAGTGCCCTGGTGCTCCCAAAAAGCTACCCCACCGTTACAAACAACTTTGATCCAATTTCCCCAGCACTGTGCATCCTCTACAATGGACAAGACAGAATCCTATTGCAAAAATATCACAGGATTATTAAATTAGTAGTAGTATTAGTATTATATTTCTAGTATTAGTTACTATTAGTATTATTTGTACATAATAGCATATTACTAGCATTACTTCACTTAAGGTATGTAAAAGTATCCTTCTGAAGTCCCTCCACCAACTAACTTAGTTTCCAGGTGAGACAAAGAGTGAGCAGGAGAAATTTCAGTGCAACCAGATATATATTTTTTTAAAATTGCAACTTGAAAACACTAATCCAGTTGTACTATCATTCCATGGATGACTTCCTTGGTTGTTCTCCAAATATATGAAAATATCTGTATTATACTTGAGCAAAGAGTTTTTAAATCAGCTACTGATTATGTTTTCCTCAGCTGTGGGAGATGCAAGATTTTTCTTGGGTGACTCTTGAATGCACAGTGAAAATATGGTGCCTTGATAAATGACACAGAACATTAAAAAAAGCCAAAAACCAAACAAATAAAACCAAGCCACGCCATGCAAAATCATGAAACACTTGCAGAAATCTTGGCCTCAAGTTCCAAAGCTATTCTCAAATTACTGTGTTATTCCAGTCCAGGGGAGGGAAGGTTGGAGGCATAAAAAGTGGAGCTTTTTTTCCAGGGGCAAATCTGTAACCTGCCATAGACCAGCATAAGTCTCTGTGTAACATGTTCCCCATCTGACACCCTTCAGACCAGGTAACCCAAATCTCTGCCCCCAGCACCCCTGGCATGTCCTAAATGACCTTATGGCATAGTAGGTGTCAATTAGAGGTAAAAGAGAGATGTACTTTCCTGTGTAGTCAGAGCAATACAGAGGAGAAAGTCATCTACAGGGCAAATCCACAGATTTGTACTGATGTTCCCCATGCCAGTATTTCAACTTCCTTTTTAAAACATGAATGAAGAAGTGAATGTACGGGAAAGGCCAAAAGGACTTTAGCTCCATCTGTCTTTCCCAGCCAGTTATTAACCCAGTGGCTGGTCTGTGGTCCCAGGCATTTAACTGGAGAAGTAAGTAGCCACACCATCCCCATGGTGGCTGCAGCCATCCCAGATTTACCCTTACCACAGGATTTGGCTGGTCTCCATCCCATCCGTCCCTACCCCAAACCAGAGATGCAATTCAGAAGGAGAGTCAGGAGGGCTGGGCAATGCAATTTAGGTGAGGGGAGAAGGATTAGGGGTACAAGCCCTGGGTTTGCCAGGAGCGACATAAGGAGCAGGAAGGTTGGAAAAGGAGAGGTTCAACTTATGCAACAAACAAATAAGGAACCAGGAGTTATCCAGAGATGAGGTGTGCTGGTTTTGAGGTCTGCCCATGCTGGCCCTTTTGCAGAGGGGAAAAAAGGAACAATTATATTGCAAAAAGAGTTCGTAATAGTGTGCATTCATAAAGGAATCAAAGTACAATATTCTACATGTATGTACATATATATCAAAACCACATTATAATCTCCACAAAACAAACACAAAAATGTGTCCTGTGTCTCCACAAAAGTGTGTAGTCTGTATTAGCTCAATTTTACTGGCCCTGAGGACTCAAAAATGAATGTAAATCAGTAAGAGATGTGTGGAAATTCTAAAGGCTCATAACATACAAGTATGCAGACTGTGATTTTCAGAACTCACATGTAGCAGCACACCAAAGGCATTTTTAAGAAGCCAGATCATTCCTTCTGCTATTTGTAAAAATTTTTTAGAAATTACTAAAGTAAAGTTAAACATAAGTGATAGAAAGGGTGTGAATCACAGAATCACAGAATCACAGAATGTTAGGGATTGGAAGGGACCTCAAAAGATCATCTAGTCCAATCCCCCTGCCAGAGCAGGAACACCTAGGTCAGGTCACTCAGAACATATATACTTTATTGTTGTTTTTTTCTTCTGGTAGCTTCTGACACTGAAATTTTGATAGGATTTTGTGCTCTCATTCATGCTTAGAGACACAAGCAACTTCACCTTGGTTTTCTGTCATCCTTTCTCTGGTAAGAGACTTGTAGCTCACTTCTAACATCAGTCACTTGGACTATAAATCTCTGCAATGGATATGGCCATTTAAATCTCCACCTGCACAAACAACAATCAAGCCTAGAAAATAAAAAGGCTCATAAATCTCCACACTGGTGATTAGTAATATTTTCAATCTGCAACAAGGATGTTATAAAGAAAAAAAAAGAAAAATAAAGAAAGCAAGCAAAGCTAGTTTATTAACTAGGACTGATATGCTGACAATCTGTTTAGTTTGTACACAACACAAACAGGGCACAGTCAGCATAACATGATGTTAGAAGTTAGTGAATTCCCAAGAGCCCAGGGCTTGGAGATATGATATCTTAATGTACTTATCCTATTGTGAGTGGGAAGGTGTTATCTTCCACCCAAACGGTAAATAAAGAGCGGGTCTAAAGTTTAGATCTGCCCTTTTTTTCTGGCTTACATGAGCCAAGAAACCAAGATAGATCAAGAGATAGGAAAGACTTCCTTGGTAGTTATCGAAAATGACACTCTGCCTCCTACTGAAACTTTAATCTGCAGACAGTACGTAGCTCTTGGCAGACATACCAGTTTGTCCCTCCACAATTTTTGTTTGCTTGGTTTTTGTTTAGTGCATGCAGAAAACCCACTGTGATGCTCACACAGATCAGTAAGAGACTTTCCTGTGGCTCCAGTGACCTTGGATTAACTCCAGAGCCACTGCATGCCATGGTGACATCTCAGGCTGTACATTTTTGGCTAGAGCTATGTGAATCCTCAGGTAAGCAGCTGAGTAAGTGGAGTTGCACCTGCAATCAGATCAGACTCTGTGTCCAGAAAGGTCCCATGTGCAGATCGTGCCCAGTTCTTTAATCACCTGTGTTCAAAACCCAGGCTGCTGGGGAACCTGTGAGTTTTCAGGAAGCCTGTGAGGAAGGAAGGAGCTATGGGAGCGAGTTCATGCTTCACTGGCCTGTTTGGGCTCCAACTGTGGGTTCAGGAGAAGGTTTTACATGGAGAGGAAGAAGAGCTAGGCCAAGGTTAACTGCTTTTACAAGCCTGCTCTGCAGAGACTGAATAAGCACATGCATAAAGATCAAAACTGCAGCATACACCTGCTCATTCAAACTACACAGAAACCCGCTCATTCACACTAGTGGTAAAATGATGGGGGATGTTTGGCTTTGGTGGTTGCAGAGTATGGCCTGATGGCCTCACTCCCACAGAAGGGGCCTTATCTTGCCTCTTTATTTAAGCAAAACTCTCTGACTTTTGAGCATGCACAAATCAGCAAAGCACACCGTGGGTACTGCAGAATGAAACACTGACATCTACTCTGCAAAAGCATGCTGAGAAAAGTGTTTTTTTTCTGTGTAATCTCTACCCCCATCCCTTTTCCTTCATGTCCATCCACAGCCATGCTGACCCTTCCTAGCGGCACAGTGCTCTCCTTGGAGGAGCTGTGCTTGGCTCAGTGAGGCTCCGCAGATCGCCGGGACCTCAGCCACCCAGCACACCTGCAGACTGGGCAGCCTCTGGGATGCCTACAGCTGGGGGTACTCAAAGAGTAAGAGGGGACTGGGACTTGTCAGAGGTCACCCAGGAAGGCTGGAAGAAGTCAGATCCTCCTGCCTCCAGCCCCTGAGCTGTGACGGTGAGGTCCATGTTGCCGGCCGAGCAGCGGAGTGTGCTCTTCCTGGAATACACTAGTAGCTGGACAGGATGCGTTTGCAAAGATAATCATCCACAAATCTCCCCCAGATAAGGTTACAGGACAGCATTTTGACGGCACGCATTACAAAGCTCCCTGGAAGGCTTGGCTGGTGGTTCTGCTGCTCTCTCTCTGCTCATGACCCATTTTGGCTTTCATCAAGAATCATGACACCAGCTGCCTGGGTCATCTAGGAGGCAGGGAGGGGGAGAGCAACCCTGGGCTGGAAAGGGAAGTGGGGAAGGACAGGAGGAGGAGGAGGAGGAGGAGGAGGAGGAGGAGGAGGAGGAGGAGGAAGGGGGAGGATAGAAAGACAAGAGCGGGGGGAGAGGGAGAGCGAGTTGCTTTGCTCCAGTTGTGAAGATTTGAATCCCAGTTCCGAGCTCTCGGCAAAGGCTTGCCGGGATACCTCATTCCCAGTCCTGTGCAAAGGTCTGTGATTGGGGATGTGGTGTGCTCAGTGGGCAGGGCCCCTCCCCTGGGCTGGATCCGCCTCTCTTATCCCCCAGATAAATTACTAGTGTCCTCACTAAATTCCTGGCTTTCTCTCTTTCTCTCCCTCCCTCTCACAGACGCTCACTCCTTCCTTCAAACACGGGCAAAACAGGGTTGGGGGGCGGGAGGGTGGGGATCCTCTCTGGATTGGTATCGTGCCTTAGTGCTGTGGGGGGGAGGGAAGGGGAGGAAAATACTGGAGCCCCTTCTCTCCTCCACCTCCTTGAAGTAGATTTGAGGAGCTGCCCTTCCTTTCCCCCACCCCCCCGCCCCTTCCTGCTGGTCCTTTGGCATCTTCCAGACCATGTCCACTGGGTCCCTCAGTGATGTGGAAGATCTGCAAGAGGTGGAGATGCTGGAGTGCGATGGCCTGAAAATGGATACTAACAAAGAGTTTGGGGCATCCAACGAGAGCAACGAGGAGGGATCCAATGGCGAGAACGGCTCCCCTCAGAAGGGGAGAGGGGCCTCGGGCAAGAGGAAAAAAGCTCCCCCCAAGAAGAGCCCTCTAAATGGAGTGAGCCAGGAGGGAAAGCAGGTCCAGAGAAATGCTGCCAACGCCAGGGAGAGGGCAAGGATGAGGGTCCTTAGCAAAGCCTTCTCTAGGCTTAAGACCACCCTGCCCTGGGTGCCCCCAGACACCAAGCTTTCCAAACTGGACACCTTGAGGTTGGCCTCCAGCTACATCGCTCACCTGAGGCAGATCCTGGCCAATGACAAGTACGAAAATGGCTACATCCACCCAGTCAACCTGGTAAGTCATGGACCACCGGGGCCAGGCACTCTGTGTGCATGTGCATGGGGAGAGGCAGGCGAGGAGCTGTGCAGGGAGAAATCTTTGCTGTGCTTCTCACAGTCTGGCGCCAGTGGGGTGGCAAGGGGTGCTGTGTGAGGGGACAGGCTCCCAGCTGCCCTCCTGCCCTGTGCAGAGTGTCCCAGGGCCCATCCGCTGCTCCTAGCAATCCCCTCCAGGGGACAGGCAGCGGCCACGCTGGGCACAGATAGGCAGGGACAGGCTTTACTACCCCACAAGCGCCTGAGAAACCGCAGCAGGTTGATGGCAGCATTCTACCTGCAAGCAGGCAGGTATAGGAATTTGGGTAGAGAAAGGTATGTTTTAGGAAGGACCCAAGCCAAGGACCCAGGACTGATTCATATCCCTCCTCTCTATCCTAACATTTCCTACCACAACAATCCTCAAGCCCTAGCTTCTTAAAGACAGAGCTCTTGGGGCTCTGCGCCCAGCCGCTCGGATTTGCTGTATCTAGGGCATTTTTCCTATCCGTGTAAACTGGCAAAGAAGAAATAAATACCAGTGTGGGACCCCCCTGCCCGGGGATTGTCTGCCCCAGACACACCCCGCAAAGCCTCCTTGGGCTGCATGATGTCCCTCCTGCTGCTCCTACCACTCACAGAAACTTTTCCCAAGCAGCCTGGGGTCTCTCCGCCATACCCGGCTGCCAGAAACATCCAGTTTCCAGTTTCCAGCTCTAAAAATATGCACAACTGATGCAAACTGGGGGTGGGCGAGATCTGCCCAGGCTCTTTTTAGACACAGAGCCTTTACATCACTCATACATACGAACCCTGCCAGATAAAGGGATGGCAGAGGGGATTTGGGGACGTCTCACTGGGGTCTGGCTCTGCCTTTTAACTTCTGGACTCTGGGGGAAAGTACATTATCAGCTGATAAGGGCCTGGGAGATTCATTTTATTTTGTGAAAACCAAAATCCTCAGCACAACAACATGGGGGAAAAAATACAGTAAACCAAAACCAAACCCCAATCGAGATATGACCCCACACTCACCGCATCGAGGCGCACCAAAACTTGCCCCCCCGAGCGGCAGGAGCGGCTCAGGGGGGAAGAGCCCCCACGGCGGGGGCGGCGCGGCTGCGGGGGGTGTCCGTGGCGCCTGTGCGGGGGAACGCGGTTGTGTCAGACCCCTCCGCCCACCCTCTCCCTCCATCCCGCCGCGGATCAGAGGGGCTCCGCCGGCCGGGGCAGCCCCGGGGGGAGCCCGCCGCGGCTGGGAGGCGAAGCGGCATCAGCCGCCGGCGAAAGGCACAACGGTCCCTGCCGAAGGCAGCGGTGCCAGCAGCGGGCTGAGGCGGTGGATGGCGGGCTCCATCCCCCGGGGCGCTCCCCCGCTGGACCCCCTGGCCAAATAAGCGTTGCGATGCGCTTTTTTTTTTTTCCCGTGTGTAACCCCCTTCCCCACCCGTGTCTTTTCCTGGCTACAGACTTGGCCTTTTATGGTAGCCGGCAAACCCGAGAGTGACCTGAAAGAAGTGGTGAACACAAACCGCTTGTGCGGCCCGACGGCATCCTGAGCCCCGGCGACACCCCCCGGGCCACAGCAGCCCCCCAGGCGGTCGGGGAGGGCAGGGACACCCTCGCCGCTGCCCCGGGCCGCGGGCAGAGCGACGGGGAGAGCCGCTCTGTCGGCGCAGGAGGAGACCAAACGTGCCCTAACAAAGACTCCATCCACCCCGAGAGATCCCGACTCTATTTAACTTTATTGAATGCGTGTACAGTCGCGTGTCCCGCAACAACAGCCTTGCTGGTTCAAGCGCTACTAGAGAGAAAGGCAGAGAGGTCAAACAAAATCTACCACGCGTGTATCTTTTGTCTGAGACCTGTGAAGAATGTAGATGCCTCGGAAAAAACTGACTTTGACAGTCATCTCTATGAAGTAATTCACCCCAAAGATATATAGATATATTTTCTCCAAGCAGGTTTTGCTCTGTTTCTGTGAATAAACCTTCCTTTCCACTGAACACGCAGCGGTGTAATGTTCGTTTCCGACTCCCGGGCCCCGGCGGGGGAAGGACCGCGTCTCCGCCGAACACCGCCGCTCCGCGAAGCGGCCGCGCTGCGCTGCGCAGAACCCAGGGGGCTGCTTCCCCAGAGACAGAGATTTGCAGCACATCCCCGGGGGAGGGGGTGGCTGAGCCCCGCAGCCCGTCCTCGCCGCGGGATCTCGGCTCCGCATCCCGGTGCTGCGGAGGGCATCCGCACCGCCGCGCGGGAGCGGGAGCAGTTATCTATCGATGAAGTACCGTCGGACAGAGGATCCCCCTCTGGCCCCACTCCCCGGTGCTGGGAATTTTTAACTAAAACGTCTCCCCTCTATCGATCAGCGCGCCCGTGGGAGATGAGGCTGGGATAAACAGGAGTGCGGGGCGCTCCCCCTGCACCGGCAGCTGATGCACCAGATCCCACCGCGCTGTTTAATGTTTCAGGGTTATGACCGCACTGTTTACAAGACGTCTTCGGTTATTTATACTGTTATTATTAGCAGAGAGGCTTTAAATTTCCGCTTCACTTGCTCTTTCAATACCATCCCTCGGTTCCGTTTGATACCTGGGTACTTTCTGGAGGAAAGCAGGGGAGGGGCAGCAGGGTGGCATTGCAGCCATCTTCCAGGCAAAGCCCTCCGTCCCAGCCAGGCTGTGAGGGCACGGGCCCTCCCGGGCACTGCCTTCCCCCAGGTACCCTCACAGGTGGGCGCTGAGCTGCCCCGGGCAGCCGTGAAGGCTGGATTATCTTTCTTCTCATGCCCTCCTTTCCCCCAAGATAACCGGGTGAGGTAGCGCGTCCTCCAGGCGACCCAAATTCACCAGCCAGGTTCATGCGTGGGCTAGGTTTAATGAGAGCAGCTCTCTATGAGCCGAGGGCTGTGCAAACATCCTGGCCCTCGTTAGGGAAAGGGCCAGGGCCTGCTGTATCGTCCTAATGGTTTAGAAGGGGAAGGCTGTTTAATTTCACTTTTTCACAGCTTTATCTCCATCCCGCACAATTAAAAGCAGACCTCCTCGCCTGGCCTAACTGCACGCAGCTCCACTGCCCTGAGTGGGGCTGTACCAGCTGACACGCAGGGTTACACAGACAGGCTTGACTGTCTTCACTGCCAAACAGACCACCTTGACAGCCAGAGCTCTTGCTGAAGAGATGAGCAATGCTGGTAAGCAGAGCTGAAAGGGCTGATCTCTTTGCCACAGGCATTGGGAAATTCCGTGGGAATTGCTGTTCTCTTAAAGGGAGACAGAATAGAACCCTCCAACCTTAAGCTAAATACAAATGACTGATATGGTAAATGCCCAAATACAGTTTTAACCACTGAATTTACCCACCAAAATGAAATTAACTGTTAGATTTAAACACTCAAAATCTCAACTTAAATCCATACTAACGCCTGCTCAAGACTCCTAGCAAGGTGCTGAGTTCCCTCTAGAAGGCAGAAACTGATAGGGCATCAGAGATGTGCATAAAATTAAGAGTTAAATTCTGAATATTCTCACATGTGCTTCTTTGCCACCCTGCTTTGCAATGCTTACTAACTGCAGTCAGCATCCTTCCCACCCTTTTGAGCTACTCATGTGCACTCCTCATTTGCCACCTGAAATGCCGGGTGGAGAAACAGAAGGAAGAAATGCAGTAGTCCCCCATTAAACGTGAGGAATACAGCCGTAGCCACGTGCCAAAGGCTGCAATGTAAGTGGAACGGTAAGAGGAGGCTGTAGGCACCTTTTCTTCTTGTGCTGCTATTCCCTTTGCCTCGCGGTCTAAATTGCAAACCTCTTGAGGACTAAAATATTCCTCAAGTATCCTCCACCTTCCTCCGTCCTTGCTTCTGAGCAACAGTTCAGCAACAGACAAAGAGGAAAAAAAGCAACGAACAGTAAACAAAAGCAACCAGCAATACACAGAAAGGTGAAAAACAGCTTTACTCTGACTGTAAAACAATTAGTGACTTTATCTCCATTTTGAAGACCACAAACATATTTTCCAGAGGCATTTATTTGGCTGGGAACCCTTGGTCCACTGACTGACTTGTGTAAGGGCACAGCTCGGACAATATTGGCAGTTGGCTTAAACAGCCTGAGTTTCTTAGACGAATTAAGAGTCCTACCATGGTATCTCAGGAGAACAATGAGTGAAATCATTCTTCTCTGCTGCTGAGTGCAGCTTTACAGAAAAATATTTGCAAACATAAGATGTACGTTTAGTCTGACTAAAGCAATTGATGATTTTGAAAGGAACTCGCGAATGTGCTATGGGAAAACAGGGAACCCATTTAAATACTGATGTCAATGACTTTAAAGAAAATATTTTGTTTGCTTTCTTGCTTTTCTGTACAAAGTGATGCATTTTAATATTTACCAAAAAATACTTATACCCCTTCTCCATGTGGAAACAAAGCTGACTTATCTTTCTGTATCTACATGGATGTAGATGCAGCTGCATGAGTGTCTGTATACATTCCCTCCTAATAATGTCTGAACTCATTGCCTGATTTCAACTGAATTTGACAGAGGTCTCAAAGATAACTAGATTGCTACGTTGGGTTTTGGGTTTTTTTTGTGAAAACAAGCAGCTGAGTTGAGAAAAGAAAAAAATCTTTGAATTTTGCAACTAAAGGAAAGGGGTTTTTTAAGAAAACCTGCTTATGAACCTATGTATTTTAAGATAAGAACTCTCTAAAAATAGTTTAATCCCATCTGATTTTAATACTATTATTCTTTTTTTTTTTTTTTTTTTTTTTTTTGAAAGTATACCTGGTTCCACCCAGCTACTTCATGACCATTTTTCAGTTCAGCTGGAGACATTTATTTGCAGAGCTGCACTCAGTGCTCAGGCTCCTGGGTTTGGTGCTCATGTTGTACTGCTTAGCAGCAGTTTTCAGAGTTTATAAGGTCTTTAGAAGCAAGCATTTTTCCACTCCTTACAGAAAATAGATTTTAGGTTTATCTTATCCTTTCTCTGGGATGGAAATCCGCTAGCCTGAAACATCAGCATAGCAAGAAAGCCACTTTGCAGACACTTGCACAATGCTTTGCTGTCCTGGGCACTGACTGGGGCAGCGAGGCCACAGTGATGGTTGTGCCCCTAAGCTTCAAGGTGCACAAGGAGAACAGATAGATAGCTTATTCTTTAAAGTGCCTCCAAGGTCGAAATTCCTAGCTCACTTTTGAAATTAAAAGACATAGAAAATCTGTGGGGTTTCTTTTGTAGGGAAACTGGTTTGATTCCCGGATATAATGACAGGATCATGAGCACAGGTTTGTTTGAAGCATTTGTACTGGTGACCCCACAGCTGTGTCTGCCTGGATAAATGTGCTTCCCTGTAAATGAATTGCATATATTTTCCAAAAGATAATCTTTCCCAAAACCCCATTGTCATTGCCATCATTATTTTTTGTAGTAAAAAAAAAAAAAATATGCAAAAGACATTAGCTAATTGCAGGTAATAAGCTGTCTAAAAGAGAACAAAACTCACATATATCTGGTATACAAGCAGAGGGTATCATTTAATAAAAGTGTGGGGTATTTCTAATTTCTATCTGGATATCTGAATGTAGATTACCACACATAGTCTCCCAAAAGGGACAGGTTTTCAAAAGAAATTCAATGTCATTGAAATGAAATTCAATTTCAGTGTCATTGAAATTTGTGGTGGCAGAAACCAGAGCATTCTGTAATTTTCATATATATACATGCCTAGAAATACCTCCATACAGAATTTCTCCCAACAGCCAGCGATTCCAATTGTCCCTATTCGTTGCTAGCTGTGTAGCACTGACTATTCCCATGTTACGGCTGTGCTGCCAAATGCAAATCCACAGGGTAAATACAACTTTGTGCTCACTATTCAGCCGTGGACTGCTTCATGCTCTTCAGCCCAGCGTGTTTTGTGGATGGGAAGTGGCACAACCAGTAATAATGACTTTTTTTTTGTCTCTAGTGCTACAAAGCTACTGGTATGTTACAGCTTGGTGAATTTCTGCAGTCCTGAGATGTCATAGGTCTGACCTAAAACTTACACTCCAGGAGGGTTGGGGAAAAAAACGTGTTACCTTTGCAAGGACTGCTGTCGGCAGATTCCAAACCCAGCAAAGTTCACTTCAGACACTAGTGTATCTGAGCTAGCTGTATAAAAATGACTTTGAGTAGGCCTAGGCATGCAGTCATAGCATTTCCCAACTGCGGCATGGACATACCCTAGGGTCACAACAGTTCTGAGATGACGCATTTTCTTGCCTTAGGGTTTTGCCCTTAAACTGAAACTTATAAACAGATGAAATGCGTTTTCAGGCCAATGCGCTTGCGCACACACAGCTACACTGTCCTTGCGTGGTGAGTGGAAAGATCCAAACCTCCTTGCAAGGAAAAATAAGATCGTAACAAAAGCAGGAGAACACAAAACAAGGCAAGCCTTTCCTTCACTTTAAATTCTACAAGGCCATTTTCCTTAAGCAATGAGAAAAAAACCCAATCCTTATTTACATGCCAGGCTGCTATGTAAACTATAAGACCATATTCGACCGTAAATACGGATTATCCACACACACGAGTTTACACACTGTTTAAGAAACGGGGATCACTACGGAATAAAAAGGGAAGGGTACAGCTACACAGCCAGGAGACAACAGGAAGGGGGGAAAAGGCATGGAATAATCCCTCTTTCTCTGACTACTACTGCTCAGTCCTTGTGAAAGGACGGGCTAGGGAAGGGAGGAACTATCAGCAGCTCCATCACAGCCGGGTGGAGCCAGACCACCAGGGAGATGGAAACCGGGAGGCTGAGAGCTGCAGCTGCTTTCTCTGGGAGGAACATCTGTGAAATCCTGGGCGGCAGCAGCAGTGGAGGAGGAGTGGGCACAGGCAGCAAGCGTTCCCAGGGATGCACTCACACAGATAACTATCCCACTGGATGGCTTCCAGGCTGCTGGAGCAGGACTTCCCTCCCCCGTCAGGGATGAGGCAAAGACCATCGTGTGTGACAAGCAGTCCAAGTGTCAGCGTGGCCTCTTGCTTCAGCATCCTGTTTCCTGTGATGGTTTTTGATGGCCCAGCTGACCAGAACAGGAATAGTTCTTCCTCACTGGTAACATGTTGTTTGGTTCTTACACAGGGACTTCTATACTGCTGGCACTTCAGAGTCAAAGCAGAAATTAAACAGAAGATGGTGGTTACCTCGGAGCATTTGCCGTCACCTCATGACCAAACTTTTTTCTACAGGAGATTGCTATCATTATGCAGATGGGAAGAAAAAGAGGTGCAGAGCTGACAGCTAACTGGCTGAAGGTTCACATGTGAACTTGGTATAGGCTTAGGGTGCCAGCTTTTCTGGTGCGCAAACAGAATCACAGAATCACAGAATGTTAGGGATTGGAAGGGACCTTAAAAGATCATCTAGTCCAACCCCCCTGCCAGAGCAGGAATACCTAGATCAGGTCACACAGGAACATGTCCAGGCGGGTTTTGAATGTCTCCAGAGAAGGAGACTCCACAACCTCTCTGGGCAGCCTGTTCCAGTGTTCTGTCACCCTCACTGTGAAGAAATTCTTCCTCACATTTATGTGGAACCTCCTATGTTCCAGCTTACACCCATTGCCCCTTGTCCTATCATTGGATGTCACTGAGAAGAGCCTGGCTCCATCCTCATGACACTCACCCTTGACATATTTATAAACATTAATGAGGTCCCCCCTCAGTCTCCTCTTCTCCAAGCTAAAGAGACCCAGCTCCCTCAGCCTTTCCTCATAAGGGAGATGTTCCACTCCCTTAATCATCTTTGTGGCTCTACGCTGGACTCTCTCGAGCAGTTCCCTGTCCTTCTTGAACTGGGGGGCCCAGAACTGGACACAATACTCCAGGTGTGGCCTCACCAAGGCAGAATAGAGGGGAAGGAGAACCTCTCTCGACCTACTAACCACTCCCTTTCTAATACACCCCAGGATGCCATTGGCCTTCTTGGCCACAAGGGCACATTGCTGGCTCATGGTCATCCTGCTGTCCACCAGGACCCCCAGGTCCCTTTCCCCTACACTGCTCTCCAGCAGGTCAGCTCCCAACCTGTACTGGTACATGGGGTTGTTCTTCCCCAGATGCAAAACTCTACACTTGCCCTTGTTGAAATTCATTAAGTTTCTCCCCGCCCAACTCTCCAGCCTATCAAGGTCTCGTTGAATGGCAGCACAACCCTCTGGTGTGTCAGCCATTCCTCCTAGTTTGGTGTCATCAGCAAACTTGCTGAGGATACATTCTGTACCCTCATCCAAGTCGTTGATGAAGATATTAAACAACACCGGTCCCAGTACCGACCCCTGAGGGACTCCACTAGTCACAGGCCTCCAACTAGACTCCGTCCCATTAACCACAACTCTCTGGCTTCTTCCCTTCAGCCAGTTCATAATCCACCTCACTACCTGATCACTAAACCCATACTTTATCAGCTTATCTACAAGGATGCTGTGGGAGACAGTGTCAAATGCTTTACTTAAAAGCTCTTCTCCTAGGCATGCTGAAATCGCTGGGGACCTCTGCTCTTTGAGTTCAGTGTAAAGATAGGAATGAGAAGGGTGTAGGGAAGAATCCTCTCTCTCTCAGGCTATATATCTATATCTATCTATATATCTATACTTGCTAGTACAGATAAAACAGGCTACGGACCATGCTGTCTCTCTGACAGCCTATGTGTGGCCAGGGTCACATCCACACATACCTGCATTTTATTCCACTCTCAACAAAGGATGCAAACAATACCCAGCACATGCTATTCCCGAACTGTTCTTGGACACTTTCTGGAAGAAAGTTAGACAGGCCAAAAGCACGCCAAGGACCCTGCTAACAACCAAGCACTATGAAAAACAGCCTTGGCCCTGCTTTATTTATCAGTGTTGCTGCAGCTTTAGAAGCTAGAGCAATAAAGGTATTTGATGCCTTTGTCTCACCCCAGCCTTGTGCTCTTCTCATTTTCTATATCAACCAGCTATCTTTTTATTGGCCAGAAATTCTTAGTGGGGTCCTCTTTGCTATTTGTATCTCATAACTAATATAAGACTAGAGGCCACTAGAAGCAAGAGACTAAGTTCAAGAACAAAACATAACACGAGATTTAAACATTATATCCTAAATTATGACATTGAAACCCCCTGTTCCTTTGTTGCCCATCTCTACAAAGCTCTGCAGTACCTTTTCTACTTGAGCTGTGAGTTCCCTGATGCCAAAATTTGATGTATCACGGAATCACGGAATATTCAGAGTTGGAAGGGACCTCCAGAGATCATCTAGTCCAACTCCCCTGCTTAAAAGCAGGATCCCCTAGAGCACATCACTCAGGACTGCATCCAGTTGAGTCTTGACAATCTCCAGAGAAGGAGACTCCACAACCAATCTGGGAAGCCTGTTCCAGTGTTCTGCCACCCTCACTGAAAAGAAGTTCTTTCTCATATTTAAACGGAACCTCCTATGTTCCAACTTGTGTCCGTTACCCCTCGTCCTGTCACTGGGAACCACTGAAAAGAGTCTGGCTCCATCCTCCCTCAACACACCCTTTAGGTATTTGTAAACATTAATTAAATCACCCCTCAGCCTTCTCCTCTCCAGGCCAAAGAGTCCCAGCTCTCTCAGCCTTTCCTCACAGGGGAGATGCTCCAATCCCCCAATCATCCTCGTTGCCCTCTGCTGGACTCTCTCCAGTAGGTCCCTGTCTCTCTTCAACTGGGGAGCCCAGAACTGGATGCAGTATTCCAGTTGCACCCTCACCAGGGCAGAGTAGAGGGGGAGAATGACCTCCCTCGACCTACTGGCCACACACTTCCCTATGCAGCCCAGGGTGACATTGGCCTTCTTGGCAACAAGGGCACATTGCCAGCTCATGGATAATTTACTGTCTACCAGGACTCCCAGATCCTTCTCCTCGGAACTGCTTTCCAGGAGGTCCCCCCCTAACTTATACTGGTGCCTGGCATTCTTTTTCCCCAGGTCCAGCACCCTACACTTGCCCTCATTGAACCTCATGAGGTTCTTCTCTGCCCAGCTCTCCAGCCTGTCCAGGTCACACTGGATGGCAGCGCAGCCCTCTGGAGTGTCAGCCACCCCTCCCAACTTGGTATCATCAGTGAACTTGCTGAGGATACACTCTGTCCCCTTGTCCAGGTCATTGATGAATATGTTGAACAAGACTGGACCGAGTATTGACCCCTGGGGGACACCACTGGTTACAGGCCTCCAACTCGACTTTGCTCCATTGATCACAACCCTCTGTGATCTGTCAGACAGTCAGCTCTTGATCCACCTCACTGTCCCCTCCTCTAACCTACACTTCCTGAGTTTCCTAATGATGATGTTATGGGAGACAGTGTCAAAAGCTTTGCTGAAGTCAAAGTAGATGACATCTGCTGCTCTCCCCTCATCCAGCCAACCAGTTATAACATAATAGAAGGCTAGCAGACTGGTCAAGCATGATTTACCCCTGGTAAATCCATGTTGACCACTCCCAATAACTTTCTGTTCTTCAATATGTTTGGAGATGACCTCCAGAATGAGTCACTCCATCACCTTCCCAGGGATGGAGGTGAGACTAATCGTTCCCTGGGTCCTCCTTCTCACCCTTTTTGTAGACTGGAGTGATGTTGGCCTTCCTCGAGTCTTCAGGCACCTCTCCTGCTCTCCATGACTTTTCGAAGATGATGGAGAGTGGCCCAGCAATAACATCTGCCAGCTTTCTCAGCACTCGTGGGTGCATCCCATCAGGGCCCATGGACTTATGGATGTCCAGTTTGGCCAAGTGGTCTCTAATGCAGTCTTCCTCTATTCAGGGAAAGTCTTTGTCTCTCCAGACCTTCCCTCTTGCCTCCACAGTTCGGGATTCACGAGAGACCACTTTGGTAGTGAAGACCGAGGCAAACAAGGTATTCAGTACCTCTGCCTTCTCTGTGTCTTCCACCACCAGGGCACCGGCCTTGTTCATCTGTGGGCCAACATTTTCCTTGGTCTTCCTTTTCTATTGAGGTACTGAAAGAACCTCTTCTTATTGTCCTTAACCGTAGTGGCCAAGTTGAGTTCTGCTTGAGCTTTGGCCCTTCTAATTTTCACTCTGTACAGCTTCACCACATTTTGGTACTCCTCATAAGTTGCCAACCCCTTTTTCCAAAGGCCGTATACTTTCTCTTTGTTCCTGAGGTCCAGCCAAAGCTCTCTATTTAGCCAGGCTGGCCTTCTTCCCCACCGGCTTGTCTTTCGGGACCTGGGGATGGCCTTCTCATGAGCTTTTAAGAGCTGCTCCTTGAAATATGCCCAGCCATCCTGGGCACCTTTGACCTTCAGGACTGCCTCCCAAGGGACACTCTCAACCATGCTCCTAAGCAGGCCAAAGTCTGCCTTTCGGAAGTCCAGGGTGGCAGTTCTGTTGGCTCCCTGCCTTGTTTCTCCAAGAATTATGAACTCTATCATTTCATGGTCACTCTGCCTAAGACAATCTCCAATCTTTACATCCCCCACAAGACCTTCTCTGTTAACAAGCAGCAGGTCCAGTAGGGCACTGTCCCTAGTTGGCTCCCTGTTTTGCCAATCACTAGGCCTAGCACAAAGGACGCAGCCAGAAGGAAAACAATCCAGTAGCCAGATTCTATTGTACGTAGAAAAGTCAGTATATGGGGGATCGCTGGGGGTACAAACAAGTCAAACAGATCACACATAATAGACATCAACCCCAGTGACCCCAGGAACGACACAGCACGACCAATAATAGATGGAATAAACAAAGACTCCCATAGAAGAGATGGGAGACAACCAAGTCAATAGGCTGATCATATAGGATAGAAGTAGCCCCATATTGTTTCCCCACAAAGCCTGTGTTTGCAAATGCCAAACCTGACTGAGGCCCAGTTGCAGGGAGAGTCAGGAGGTCCTTCCCCAACAGGGAAACTCTGCAAAGTGCATCCACCTCACAGACAGACACTCCACCTTTCCTGCAAGTGGTCCCAGCTTTTATGCCCAAAGCAGGACACCTGGCACTCATTTACCCAATGCAGGGCACCTGGGGCTTGTTTACCCAAGGGCTTTCCTTACAAGGCCGGCTGCACCTTGGAGGAAAGCCAAAAGGCAAACTCATCCCCTCCTTTTAAAGGACCATGGGAACCACCCATATGTCAACCTTAATTCAGGGCTTGGGGTTCAGACCCCAGCACTTCACTCCCTTACCAGCTGTGTTAGGAAGTTGTCTTCCACACACTCAAGGAACCTCCAGGACTGATCTCTCTCTGACATGTTATATTTCCAGCAGACATCTGGGAGGTTGAAGTCCCCCACGAGAACAAGATCGAGTGATCGTGAGATCTCTGCCACTTGCTTATAGAATATTTCGTCAGCCTCTCCATCCTGGTTGGGGGGTCTATAACAGACTCCCACCAAGATGTCTGCTTTATTGGCCTTTCCCTTAAATCTTACCCATAAACACTCCACGCTGTCTTTCACTCTTCTGAATTCAAGACATTCAATTTTGTCTCTGACACAGAGTGCCACCCACCACCTCTCCTTCCTTGCTTATCCCTTCTGAAAAGTTGGTAGCCATCAATCACAGTACTCCAGTTATGCGAATCCTCCCACCACACCTCTATGATGGCAACTAAATCATAGTTTTTGTGCTGCACCATGGCCTCCAGCTCCTCCTGTTTGTTACCCATGCTGTGTGCATTCATGTAGATGCGCTTCAGCTGAGCTAATTGCCCCACGCCCTCAGAGTATCTCTTTCTTGCTATTGCCAAGCAGCTCTATGTTAATAGTATCTGTATTTATTTTTATATAAATAAAAAAATCTAAAATAATATATATTATAAAATTAAGCAGAATGTTTGAATACTGTGAAGCTGGTTGAAGTACCACTTACGGCAGGGAGGTAAGAGTTTAATAGCGCTGGCATGAGTTATTATCCTGTACATCATCAGAGAAGTGTGAGAAGGCACATTGGAGTTCACAGTTTCACCTGATAAACTATGCCCTGGCACAAAGGATTCCCTCCCTGATTGATCTGCTGCCACAGGGTTAAGGTCATTCCTTGCTGGCTGCCAGCTTGGGAGATGTCTCATAATTAACCTCAAGTATCACATATGTGTACCTGATGACCATTCCACAAAACGTCATTTCTACGGAATACCCATAGGCACCTCCTCTTCAAACATAAATACTTTAATATAGTCTTCTACACAGAGTCTACAGTACTTAAGACGCAGCTGTATAAAATTCTTCATCTAACCTTCACTGTGGGCTGCCTCAGGGGGCTGTCTGTCTTCCTTCTCTCCCCTCCTCACTTTCCCACAGTCCAGCTTGCACTGGATCTTATCTGACTGAAAATTAATCCAACAAAAAAGCAAAAATCCACATAACCAAGCATTTGCTGACAGAAACCTGCAGTTAGATCTGAATAACAGTATCGTGAAATTGCATCTTCATTCACTCTCACTGCTATAATTACAGAACAAAAATATGTGAAGTGTCCTGAAGTTCAGTTATCCTTATTTTTACTGCATTAGTACTGATGGTCCCAAGCAGCTCACTCTGCAGAGTGTTCAATCACAGGAGAGAGCCTCCCTGCATCTCCACCTCCTCTTTACTTCTCAAACAAGGGACTGAGAAACAAAGGCATAGGAAAATGGAATCACATAGTAAAGAAGTAACAGTGTCAGAAATGGCCTCTGTCTTCCCTGTTTGATGCCAGTACAGCATGTGTGAAGTGAGAACATGCAATAGAAAGAGGCAGATGAGGACACAGATCCTGCAGGTGGGAAATCCTTAGCATCTCAGTCATACTAGCAGAGGAAGCCACGGAGGAGTTGCACAGAGGGATGGAGACCAGGAGCAGGAGAACATAAGGACATAATAAACTGTTTTGTAACTGTACAGATGTGGAATAAAATTGAAGATGCAACTGATAAACTTACATGTCAAATTAGGTAGGTGCTCAATCACCTTATTTGCATTTCACATTGATGTGATCATAACTAATTGCATACATTTGCACATTTTGCAAATATGTATTTCAAGATGCAATCTTCTGAACATGTCCTAGTCTAAACAGGAAAAGCTCAGGCTGGCAAAGCAGCCAAAACTTGGAAATGGTAAGGGTTCATCTCTTCAACAAATATTTCTTAATGTTCGGTGATGATTGCATATTTCTGTGGAACACCTGCTAGAAAAAGTTATATCCTGAAAAGAACAAGCATGTGGAGATAGACAATGGATGTGTATTAGTGATTCTGTGATTCTGTATTTGCTAGAAGACATTTTGTGTTGAATTTATGTGGACCTTTGTGAATATGCTAAACCAAACAAACAAACAAACAACCCCACCAAAACAAACCAGAAGCTCAGTCCAAATTCAAGCAAAATCAGCATCTGTTGTGATACAACTATACAGACCCTTGAAAGAACTGTCATCGAGAAGCCATCATAATAAACCACCCCACATTAGCAGTGTTAATTGTAGTGACTCAGAGCCTTTAGGCTAAAGCCCTTGAAGAATTAAAGCACTCCATAAGAATGCTGGAGATCCCGTGCAGAGTTACTGAACTGTAGTAACAGTTGCTCTCAATTCAGACTCCCTGTTTCCAAAAGCTGGCCTCTTGACGACTGTCACCTCGATGCAGTGGATCCCTCTCTGTACGCAGCCGCAGGGTGGCAGGGCTCCCGCACGCCGCTGGCAAGCCGGTCCGCTAAAGGGGGAGCAAAACCGGCCTCAACAAGCAATACTGTCGCTAAGATACTCGCAGCTGATTTGAAGTGAGCATCTGAAATAATTATTCTTGACAAGTGAAACTAGTAATGCATTTCAAGGAATAAATCAAATCTAGCTGAGGAAAAAACATCCCAACTCCAAAGACTTCAAGATTTAAATCTCATAGTGTTCCCTCTGTCCTAATTAAAGCTATTCTGCCATCACTTCAGATGCAGAAAGTACATAATTACAGAATATCAATTTCAAAAAATTGTCAATCCAGTGAATACTTTCCACTACACATATAAATATACATATATATACTTACCATATCACAAGATCACAGAATCACAGAATGGTCAGGGTTGGAAGGGACCTCTGGAGAAAATCCAGTCCAACCCCCTGCTAAAGCAGGTTCACACAGAGCAAGTCACACAGGATGGTGTCCAGGTGTGTTTTGAATGTCTCCAGAGACAGAGACTCCACCACCTCTCTGGGTAGCCTGTTCCAGTGCTCATGTTCAGATGGAACTTCCTGTGTTCTGGTTTGTGCCCATTGTCCCCTGTCCTGTCACTGGACACCACTGAGAAGAGTCTGGCACTGCCTTCCTGGCACCCGCACTTCATATATTTATAAGCATTGATGAGATCCCCCTCAGCCTCCTCTTCTCCAAGATAAGCAGGCCCAGTTCCCTCAGCCTCTCCTCATATGGGAGATGCTCCAATCCCTTCATCATATTAGTGGCCCTGCGCTGGACTCTTTCCAGTAGCTCCATGTCCCTCTTGAACTGGGGAGCCCAGAACTGGACACAGGACTCCAGATGAGGCCTCACCAGGGCAGAATAGAGGGGGAGGAGAACCTCCCTCGACCTGCTGGCCACACTCCTTTTAATGCACCCCAGGATGCCTTTGGCCTTCTTGGCCACAAGGGCACATTGCTGACTCATGGTTAACTTGTTGACCACCAGGACTCCTAGGCCCTTCTCCACAAAGCTGCTTCCCAGCAGGTCAGCCCCTAATCTGTACTGGTGCACAGGGTAGTTCCTATGTAGGTGCAGGACCTTGCACTTGCCTCTGTTGAACTTCATTAGATTCCTCTCCGCCCAACTCTCCAGCCTATCCAGGTTTTGCTGGATGGCAGCACAGCCTTCAGGTGTATCAGCCACTCCTCCCAGTTTGGAATCATCAGCAAACTTGCTGAGGATACACTTTGTCCCTTCATGCAGATCATATGTTGAACAAGACTGGACCCAGTACTGACACCTGGGGAACACCACTAGCTACAGGCCTTCAAACAGGATGATGGACTGATGTGTCTTTATAAACCTAAAGTCAACCTGACAACTTTATTTCATTCTTCAGCCTGTGTGCTGGGTCTTTCACTGGCCACACTGTAGCCACACTCATTTTTTCCTGGGTTCCCAACAAACAGCTCTTCCAAGAGAAAACAGCAGTATAGCTGAAAGGCAGTTCATCACAGGCTCTACTCCCTACAGACAGCATAGGTGCTAAATTTGAAGGACTGTTCTGGAGAGAGTGAACTAATGCCATCCCAGCCATCTTCCCTGTGTCCTTCTGTCCCCTTCTGGCTCTCCTCAAAGCATGCATCATGTGCCCACTTCGCAACAATTAAACAAGCTGCATATTGGGAGAGTGCAAAGCAGCAGTCTTACTTTAGTCCTAATCTTAATATTAAAACCCACCAAAAAATACTGAAGGCCACACAATCCTCAAGAGACTTGGGAATATTTGAGGCTTCTCAGTCACCTACTCTCTATTTCACTTGGGGTCAGTGGTCTGCTCACACACCAAGGTACCACAGTTTACTGCTGGGGACTATCCTTTCAGTACCAAAGAATGTTGCTTTAAATTTAAAAAAATCTTTAAAGCATTTGTAGGACAAAAGGCAGTGATGAAAAGCCCGCTGCAGTGCAACATGCATGTATGCAGTAGCAATAGTGACAGATGTTGCTGCTGTGAGTCCTGATGACTGCTGGATTGTGTCAAGAGCACCACTGAGCACTCAGTTCGGCCAGAGTGCGCACGGAGCAGCCAAGCCAGTGAGCAAGGCGTGTGTAGCAAGCTACAGAGGTCTGAGGGCAAGTAGCCTCACAGAAATGCTGGGTACGTGCCATGACTGTTCACACCACCTGATCAGCAAACTGCATCAGATCTCCTGCCGGTTTGCTGGCAAAGGTTGGGATCAAGCCTGTACCAGCTAGCCAAAAGCCATGTATAATAGGCCCACCAGCACCAGGCGCGGATGTAGGGGCTTCCAGGGCAGCGCGCAGCCAGCCCTCCCGCTGCACAGCCAGAAAAAAATCACCAGCACAGTTCCCCGCCTCCTCTTACGGCCCCGGCGGCTCCTCAGGGAGCTTCGAGGCTACGCGGCTGAGGGTAAAGCCTTGCTGCACGCATCCTGGGGCGCTGCGCCAGCACTACAGCAGGCGGCGGCCACTCGCGATGCCCAGCACCGGCTAGCAAGGGCTGGCGCGGCAACTGCCGGATGAGGCCACAGCGGGGCAGCGCGGAGCCGCCTGTCACCCTCGCCCGGCCCGGAGCCGCCGCCCTGAGCCCGCCGCGCCTCACGGGGCGACAGACGACAGCGGAAGTGCGCTGCTAGCGTGGCCCCTTCCCCCTCCGCCCCGTGACTTCCGGCGGCCGCTCTAGCCGGCGCCGCGTCTATGCCCGCGGCGCTGGGGGACGTTTATTGTCGCGGGGAGTCGGCCCAGGACCCGGAACGCCGCCGGGCGCCAGCGGCGGGGCGCCTAGCAACTGGCACCCCGCTCCGCCCCGCCCCGACCGCCGCCGCCCACCCAACCTCCCGCGGGCCCGCACGGTAACGGCTGCCGCCCGCCAACGGGCCGCGCTCCTCCTCCTCCTCGCTGCTGCCTCAGCGGGCCCGGCCTGCCGGGACCTGCAGCCCCTGCCCACGGGGACGCGGCCCCGCCGCCCGCCCGTGCCGGGGCGGCCGTTACCGCCACTCCTCCCTTCCCGTTCCCCTGGTCCCTTCCCGGCTGGTGGAGGTGGCGTGGGGCCTCCCCCCCTCCGCGGCCCTGTGAGCTCCTCCCGCCGCGGTGCCGTTCCCCCCTGGGGCGGGCGGCGTGGGGAGGGGGGGTGTGGGTCGCTGGGGCTGCCGTGCCTGGGGAGGGAACGGGGCAGAACGTTCTCCGGGGGAAACGGCCCGTTCCTCGGCAGCCGGCGAGGCTGCCCCGAGGGGGACCGGCTGCCCCGAGCCCCCGACATAGCCTTTGTAACAGCCCAGTTCCCTGCGACGGCGGCCGCTGCCACCCCGGGTAATGGGCTGGGCCGCCCTCTGCCTGCGCTTTGTTTCGGCTGGGCTGCCCGGAGAAGTTTTCGGCTGGGGTGCAAGGGGAACAGAATGTAACTATTTGTTAACCGCGGTGTTGTGGCACTGGTACGTGTGTAGGGCTTTGAGTGAGGTTCGCAGAGGTGTGAATAGGAAGAGTGCTTCTGTTTCCTCAGCCCAGACCGGCAAATGGTAAATTTGTTTTAAATTTAAACTTAAGTTTAAATAAACTTAAGTTTGCCTGCGAGGCAAACTCGTGAGACCACACCTTGAGTACTGTGTCCAGTTCTGGGCACCGCAGGATAAGAAGGACATTGAGGTCTGGAAAACAGGCCTTATGGAGACCGGCTGAGGGAACTGGGGTTGTCTGGAGAAGAGGAGACTGAGAGGAGACCTCATTGCTCTCTACAGCTACCTAAAAGGAGGTTGTAGTGAGGCTGGTGTTGGTCTCTTCTCCCAAATTACTAATGATAGGACAAGAGGAAATGCCCTCAAGTTGCATCAGGGGAAGTTTAGATTGGATATTAGGAAGGAATTCTTTACTGAGAGGGTGGTTAGGCACTGGAACAGGCTGCCCAGGGAGGTGGTGGAGTTGCCATCCCTGGAGGTGTTTAAAAAATGAGCAGATGAAGCACTTGAGGCTATGGTCTAGTGGTTAGGGAGATGTTGGGATAAAGGTTGGACTTGATGATCCTGGAGGTCCTTTCCAACCTTAGTGATTCTATGAGGGGGGTGAGTGGCGTATCTGTTGTGTTAAAATGTTTTGTAACAGCAAAACAGAACTTTTTTTTCTTACCATGTTTTATCAAATTGGAATGCCCCCCTAACCCATCAGCTCAGACTTCTGTCGTACTTAGGACAATTTTCCACATATCATAAAGGCCTAAAGGATTGTTCTTAGTGCTTGGCGTTCGACCGTTACTGGATGTCATAAAGGAAAGGTGGCACAAAATTAGATGCGAGTGAATCTTGCTTTGAATGTGAATGGACCTTTTTAATGAGAAAGACCTGAGGAAAGTGGCCTGTTAGGAATTATTTAAAAATACAGTTCCTGATAGTGTTCCATAAACCGTTTGGCTTTATTCCTGCAACTGGATTTGTGTTGGAAGACCCCAGGTCCATGGGGATGCAGTAGGCTTATCCGAGATTTGACAGCAGGATTGGACATTTGTGACCTACTTGCTTATGGTATAGCTGGTATTGTCAGTCTGTGCATTGATCTAATTGGACAAATCCCTACTTTGACACTGGTTTTGTGCATATTTGGAAATTTCTCCTTCTCCAAAATATATTTCTTTCATTCTGTAGGAAATAGTCATAACTGTGCAAATCTTGAAAGGTGATAATATTAGCTTCAAGATGGCCTTTTGCTTTAGGGACAATTTTATTTGCCACTAGAGACAACAAAAAGCATATCCCACTAACTCAGTGGCTGTAACTTAAGAAAGTTGTTCGGACCAGAGGATTTTCTATACAGACAGTAGTAGCTATGTTGCTCTCATTTCTCGGGAGTCATTCACTTGCCACCATGACTGTATTGTACCTAAGAATTCAAGAAGATTTCAGAGGTCACTTCCAGCGTTTCATATGGACCTGTTTCCTGAGGGACTAAACACCGATCTTAAAAATGCGCCTTCAGTGGAAGGATGTAATCGACTCCTCGTTTTTGATGGGCTTTATTTTGTGCGTTCTCTGTTCTCATGAAGGTTCCTGTTAACTTCTTCAAAAAATGCTTTTCAAGCATTAGTTTGACAAATGCCTATATCCCTTCAGCTGGGCTGTTGGAAGTGTTTGTGGGGTTGGTCAGTTGGTGAACTGCTTTGGAGCAAGGTTAAAAATAACCAGTAGAAGTTGCTTATACTTAGGCTGCTAGGGAAAAAGGTGTTTATTAAACTATTCTGACATTAACATAACCATTGTTAGATACCTCTTCGCCTACCTTTATACCTCAGTTTCTTGGATCAAAGGTAGCCAAAAGCTTAAAATAGTACTTTGTTTATATACTCCATCCGAAGTGCCTTTCCTCTCGCTTTGATGATGATGGTGTGGTTGGTTTGGTTTAGAACTTTTTGAAGACAGAGAGCGCTGGCTTGTTTTAGATTGCAAGAGTTCAGTGCAGGGTGTTTATCTTCATGTGTGTTTATATAGTATATAAAATAGTACGGCCATGGTCCAGACTGGGGATGTATGGGTAATACTTTAAGAACTTGAGTGCTTATTCCTTCCTCCAAACTATTTCTTATTCTGGAAATTTCGCTAATTTCAGTGTAGAATACATTACAGTGTCAAATATCCTTGAGTTAGCTTTTGTTGTTGTTTTTATGTTCATTATCGTGCTTTACGTGTCTATTTTTTTTTTCCTTCCTCTTTTTTTCTTCTTAGTGTAATATCCCAGGAGTATCCCTGAAATCTATGTTGAAAAGGAAAAAAAAAGCTTTAAAAATTTTCTTGATAAATAATACAAACTTTTGCAGAGATGTATTTAAGCTTTTTTCCTCTGTTGGAGTAGATTGTGTTGCGCTAGTGCAAGAGAGAGAACTTTTAAATCAAAGTTGGCTAGTTCCTTGCATGGGAGAAAGCTGAATGAAGTACATAATTCAAAAGAAATGTTGCACATGTAGACAAATAAATGATTTTATTTTCAATTTTAGCCTATTATTATATTAGTATTAACTGGGAAAACATAATTGTAGAAATGAGATTTAAGCTGCCAAAATTCTAAGGTTCAGATGAAAGAACCTTTGGGCAAAATTAATCAACAAAACCTAAGATGAGCTCAATAAAATCAACTTAGGCATTTGCAAATCCAGAACTGGAAAGATATTTGGTTTCTACTCTGTCCCTGTGTTCTGCAACTGTAAGTGCATAAATACAGAATAGTAACAGGCTTATATATAAGGCTGTTGCTTGATCTCAAAATGTATTTGTAAAAGCATGGGAATGTTTTTTTCCTCATTTTGCAAATAGGAGACAGAAATGCAGAAATTCAGGTTTGGGGAAATAACATAATGGGTCAGGGCTGTGCAGCAAGGATACAGCAGTGCGTATCACTAGCACAGAAGACATGAGAAGACTGGGAAAGAATTGGGTCAGAATGTTGTTTAGGACTCCCATGTTTCAACTAGTCATGCTACTACTGGAGATACATAGAAATAAGAATAACTTTTTCTTTCTTTCAATTTTTTTAAAGAGAACCTTGTTATACCTTTTTTATAAACATGTTCTTCAATTGTTTTTTTTTATATAGTGTTACTATTTTTAAAAGACATTTAGCGTGGTTCCTATGAATTTGGAATTCTTTGAGACTTCCCAAAGAAAGGTAGCAGGATATTTTTTTCTCTAGACTTTGTTGTCAGTACAGTGTGAGACATTAAAATGAATGCTTAAGGCACGGTCTGTAATAGGTTATGCTCGCTCACTGCTTGGACAGAAATATCCAGGTCTAGTAACATTTTGGTTTACTTGGTATTTCTAAGCTGTGCCTTGGAGGAGGTTGACACTGTATTTGTATACTAAACGGGAATGGGTGTATTTGAAATTGTTGACACTTAGATTCAGGTTTTCAAAGAACAGGCGTAGTATTTAGCAGCAGCAAATAGAGCATTTTCCCAATATAAATGAGAAAAACTTGTTAACAAATATTTGAAATGTTCAATATTTGAGTGAAAAGTTTAACAATTACATGTTTGTTATATCAAGTAACAAAGTAGAATAAAGGCAGTTTTCAGTACTTATAGAAGCAGTATCTGAATACAGCAGAAAACAAATGATGTCCCTTTTTAACTGAATGTCACCAAACATAGTCTAGAATATTAGTTACAGCTCAGATGAAATTTCAAATTAAAAAGCTCCTCCCTAAGTATCTGTTGTCTTGAACTTTCAGAATATGGCTAATGAAAATGGGGGCACACTTACTGTAATGTGTAATTTTTCTCCCATTAAAATCTATGCAAGTAGATTGTACTTCTAACCAAGAGACACCATAATTGCAGAAAACATTCTTACTGACAGCTGCATGGCATATTAATGTTCTTTTTTTTCCTGTAGAACCCCCTTTAATGATAGATCCTTTTCTTTTAAATTGTAATTTTCCTCTCTTTCAAGCACTTTTTGCTTTGTTCTGAATGAGCATGTGACTTTTCTCCCGGGATCTGTTTAAGATGAGCCATTGGAGATTTACGGACACATTATCCTACAGTATTATGGTTTGCTTAGAGGTTAGCAACTTTTCAGTGCTGTTATGGGTGACGGTGTTATTCTTTCAGAATGTAGAAATCGAGGGTGCCAGTAGAAACTTGCTGCTGATTAGAGGTATCTTGTTTTCTGATACGGCGATTGTTCCCGAGTTCCAGTAAGTGAACTCAAGGAGAGCCAGGAGTGGGAGCGAGGGTGGAAAACAAATGACTCTCTGAAGATGCTATAGGTTCCAGCTCCTTGCTCTGTGCTGGCCCTGCCTGCATGCCATTCACAATCTGCACATGTGCTATCTTTGGATCTGGTGCCATAAATTGCTAACCCAATCTGTAGTAATCCATCAAAACCAGATGGCATAAGTAATTTCTAACTTAGAGGATTCATATAATTTTTGATTTGCAGGGAGAAAAAAAGGATCTGGGAATATTAATTAGTTACTGTTTGTTCTCTTCTTTGCTTGCTTTCCCCCTCACCCCCACATGTAGCCTTTGGTTTTTCTGGCTTTCTCTTGCTGTTTCTTCTCTCTTTTCTGTGTTACCACTTGTCTTGCCTTTTCTTATATTGGACGAGCCAACGATTACAGAATAATTCTTCCAGCTGGGAACAAGCTGCACAGTAGAAGCAGTAACCATCACAGCACTTGACCCAGTACATTGTGCACATCTGCCTTGAAGTTTATTACTTCTGTATTGTCAGTGAGTTAGAATCATAGAATCACTATGGTTGGAAAAGACCTCCGGGATCATCTAGTCCAACCTTTATCCCAGCATCCCCTAACCACTAGACCATGGCCTCAAGTGCTTCATCTGCTCATTTTTTAAACACCTCCAGGGATGATGACTCCACCACCTCCCTGGGCAGCCTATTCCCATGCCTAACCACCCTCTCAGTAAAGAACTTCTTCCTAATATACAACCTAAACTTCCCCTGACATAACTTGAGGCCATTTCCTCTTGTCCTATCATTGGTAGTTTGGGAGAAGAGACCAACACCAGCCTCACTACAACCTCCTTTTAAGTAGCTGTAGAGAGCAATAAGTTCTCCCCTCAGTCTCCTCCAGACTGACCAACCCCAGTTCCCTCAGCCGGTCTCCATAAGGCCTGTTTTCCAGACCTCTCACCAGCCTCGTTGCCCCTCTCTGGACTCACTCCAGCACCTCGCTCCAGTCCACCTGTCTGAGCCGTGAGCTGCCAGCTTCTCTGGCAGAATGCTGTGGGAAACAGTGTCAAATGCCTTACTGAAGTCCAGGTAGGCAACATCCACCGAAGCTGTAGTCAAAGGAGCACCTTGAGTGAGCTCTCAAATGGAGACTATGTTGTGACGTTTGGAAAGTTGTAGTCAGATAAAAATACTGATAATAATGTTAATTTTGTGTCTTGAATATTTATGATATAGAACATAAGGCCAAACTTTTGAAGTGATTTAAGTGCATTACAGTCTGCTAGGTATATTGTTGCTCTTGATGCATAGTCTCCTGCTTCTTCCATGGCAGTGACCGTGTAGAGCATTTCGTATATCTGTTTTAATTTGGTTTTTTTCTTTGCTTTCTGTTGGGTTAATTTTGGATGAAATACTCCTAAATTTTAGATGAACAGATTAAGATAATATTGCCTCTATTTCTTAGACTATGCTTTACTTAAGCTACTTCTCCTGGGGTAAAACTAAGATTTTTACATTTGTCTACAAAGAAAAAAATCTTTAATGAACTACAGTATTTTGCTATAAGTTCTTTTCACTATATACCAATGTTCTTGCTCTTTTCCCCTCTCCTTTCCCCAAATACTTCACCTGAGATTTGAGATGTCCACTATCTTGGCTTTGGTGTGCTTATAGAAGAGATGCTGGGCTGAGTGGTAGCCCAACTCCCTGTCTGGTGATCCTCTTCCCTTGGGTGTGTGTTAGGAGTGTCACCTTCAGTGTGCACTGGCAGACCGGATGCTTCCTGGCTGCCTTAGGTTTGCTGTGCGTGCACCGGGAAGACATCCTGTGCCTTCACAGTTACTCGTGCTTTTCCTCAGAAACACTCGACTTTACTCTGCACGTACAATATGTTCATTCTATGCAGTTCCTGTGGGCAGTGCAGAAGGGGGTGAGAGGCTGTTGCGGCTAGGCCCAGGCTGTTGCTGCCACCAGGACCTTTCGTGTAGTTCACATTATGCTATTATATTGGGGGAGATAGGCCAAGAGTGCTGGGTGGAGATGGAAAAGGTGTTATAGCAGGCTGTCTGCAGACTGCAGTTTCTGTAACCCATGTTAGCTCGAAGTTAGTCAGTAGGCTCATGCATTCCAATGCAAACGTCATGCTGTTCAGAATTATTAGCTTCAGCAGTCAGAGAAGTGCGTTTTCCTGAGGTGTCTAACAACATCCTCAAATGAGCTGAGGAAAGATTATGCATTGGAGCTATGGAAAAAGTTTCAGTAATCTTTGTGTCCTAATATAGTTGGTAAGAGTTGTAACATATTTAACTGTCAAGTTTAAGTATTTTTTATATATATATATATATGTATATGTATACACACTTCATTTATGTTACATCTAGCAACACTGTTTCAAACAAATAACCTCCTATTTTCTAGCATACAGGATGTAGACATCCCCCCTCCCCACACACAGCGTAAATGAGTCAGAGTGTAGTCACCGCTTCTTGTCTCATTTAAGGGGTGGATGTATACAATAGCATTAATAGGCAATTTTCTACTGGTATGTTCAATTTTATCATTTTCATTTCTCAGGATGTGATCTTCATGGTGAGCTGGTGGGAAAACTGAGTTGCAAGTCACCCCAATGGATGCGGACAGTGATGTTGCATTGGACATTTTAATCACAAACGTAGTGTGTGTTTTTAGAACAAGATGTCATTTAAACTTGCGGAAGATCGCGTTAGAAGGAGCAAATGTGATATACAAGCGTGATGTTGGGGTAAGAGATTAAACATACCTCAATTATCTATTTTTACGAAGCTAATCATTGTTGGTCTGATACCTGTGTATGGTGGATAGAGAAGAGCATAGTTTTAATTTTGTCTTGGTAGGCATTTAGTCTGTCATAGACTAAATGTACAATAAGCACATTGGGTGGGTAAATATTGTCTCAGAAGACCGTAACTAGTGAGGTGAATATTGGATATTGTGATGTGTGATATGTGATGAGACCTCTTACACCTCAGGGTCCGTTTTGCCTCCCAAAATTTGGTTTTGTCAAGAAAATGTATCCTGATAAAGGAGTCAACAATGTGGGAGTCACTATAACAAAAAAAATAGCACAATGCTTGTGGCTTTCAGCTTTTTATTCAGAGGAAAATACCTTCATTTAATCTGTTTTGTGAACATTGAATCATTGGCTGAGATATTCCATGCTTATTTTGCTCTTCCCAGGAACTGTTTGGTTTTTTTTAATTACTGAAAGAGATGAAGGAACAGTTCAAGGCTATAAAAAAAAAAAAAAATGAAGAATTAGTGTAACAATTTATTTGTCTAACAGTTGAAATTTTTTTTTTTCCCCAGTGTGAAATTGAACTACCACTAATTCCCAATTGTTCCACTTTTATTTTTCCTTTTAGAAAGTATTAATGAAGCTTAGGAAACCTAGGATTACGGCCACAATTTGGTCCTCAGGAAAAGTTATTTGCACAGGAGCCACAAGGTGAGTTCATGAAGATTCTTTCTCTAGCTGTAAATTCTTGTGTATTTTAAAATATAATGCTGTAAGTGAAGAAGATGGCAAGAGGCAGTAGTTGCCACTGTTAAGATTCACTCACGCTGGATCACACGTAGATCCTTGCCAAGCTATATACTTGGAAGGAAGTTTTCTATGTGAAGTGTCTGCCTCAGACTGAATTAAAAGCTGAAGTAACATCAGTTCAGCCTTCTGGGAGAGCAGCAGGGAAAACAACTTTTGAAGAAAATCCTAGAGATTTCAGTTGGGAACTCTTTAAGAATTCTATGTTTTTAGCCAGAACTTGAAACTTGGGAAAGGATGACCTTTTTTGAGGGTTATCATATTCTTTTACAAAACTCACCTGAACTTAATCAAGTTACACATTGTTGCGGGACTGGAAAGAAGAAAAAGCAGACTTTCACTTCAGATACATCTGAGGCTTGCTAAACCCTTTTTAAGATATGTCTGCATTGTGGAGTAAGGATGAGGTACAACAGTAAATTTACATACTTTCTGTATGTGATCTCTGTCTCAAAATGGAAGATGATTGTTAAGGATGTTAACTCCAGACTACCCGTGATCATATTTGTCTCTTGAGTATTTAGTATCATGTATGATCAAAATATATCTCCCACTTCAGCTGGAGCCAAGTGCCAAAATAGTGTTCAAAACAGGGCATAAAGGACCCCATTTGAATATCTAGATGGTTAAAATGTAAGATGTACAGTAGGATAAAATGAAGACTGTCCATGTGGTCATGGTTCATGCACTACCCGATATAGCAGTTCATTTCGTAGTCTGAGTGGCTGTTGTGATGTGTGTGCACACAAGTACTCTATTTTTGTTAATGCTAGATTATTTTCTTTTTGTTTTATAGTGAAGAAGAAGCTAAATTTGGTGCCAGACGATTAGCTCGTAGTCTACAGAAACTAGGTTTTCAGGTAATCCTAATGAAAAAGGACTTGTATGACTCAAGCAATGCTGGTAGTCCATTCTTTATAAAGAAACAAAAATGAGGGAGCCTAACAATTTAGAAATGCACGTGTTTTCACTCAGATGCCCCTTTTGTGTCGGCATACATTTTCCAGATGCTGTTTAAAGAGGAGCTGTTTTATTTTATGGATTTCAGTTTCATTTGGCAGCTCAGAGTAGTGCTGCTTCACTGGATAATGAACAAGAAAATTTGTTTAACAAATGAACCACCCACAGATGTTTCTTGGATAGAATTTACAGTATCTTGAAAGATGTGTTTGGAAGGAGTGCTGAAGAGTATAAACCTAACTCTCATTTGAACATAGTTTTCCCTTGTTTCTGATGGAATAGCAGATACATGTCCATCTTGTTAAAGGCAAGTTTGATCCTTTTTAATTAAAGAGAGCTGGGGAAAAAAAAAGTGCTTCTGTGCTGTCAGGTTGCACAGCTGGAAATAAGCCAAACACAATACTTACGACATGAAACTCCTCTTTTTTCTGGATTTGGGTTAACATTACTAGTCAAAAACACCACTTGCATTTCATATTAAAGTTTGAAAACCAGCAATGTGAATGACTTAAAATGACATGGTTTAGTACTCTAAAACTTCCTGGTAGTCAGTTGCACAGTTTACCCACAGTTTCACTTTACAGACAGATGATTAAATAGACACAGTGGCTGTCATTTGGCAGGGAGAGGCTACATTTGATTGTAGTACATAAAGGCAGTGGTGACAGGCTATCCTGGTAATGCTACATCAGACCCAAGCAGAAGTTAGAGACTCATACTGTTATGAATGCTTCTATTAGAGCCAGCCTCTTAAAGTTGGAATGGAACATTAAATCGTTGAGGTGGACACACCGAGTTTTATTATCAAGTGAGCAGTTTAAGTGGAGTATATTTTGAAGATTAAATTGGTAGTTGACCTTTTATAAGGATAAGTTGCTTCTACTGGTAGAATCCTTCTAAAAAGTTTTGACTAAGGAATGGTCATTTTAAATTTAGGCAATCTCAGAAAATTAAGTTTCTTCAGTGGTATTGCCAACACCGACTTCTCAGCAGTGCATTTGTTTGTTTAAGAATTGTCTGTTGGCTGTTTTATTGTGATCTAAAATGGCTGTGGTAAAGAATAACTGAAAGTCAGTAGTTTGAGCTGAGTTTCAGAAACTAACAGAGTAGAAAAACAGCTTGCCGTAGTGGCCACAGGAGATTTGAAACAAACCAATTTTCCCCTTTCTTCTTATTCTTAGCTTTAATAAAAATGGTGTGTAGCAACAAGGCATTAAAGAAGTTTTCAAATTGCGTATGATTCTTGTAACAATGAAATTTAAGCTTTTTCTCTGCTTATATTGATGTTCCATGAACTATTTGATTTCGTGTATTTTCAAGTTGGAGATGCTTAGTACAGCAATATGAGTTGTTTCTGTGTCTCATTCTTAAACTGTACTATAACCATATAATACAACTTTGAAGTATGTAGTTCAGCAGGTACTGTACCATAGAAGGATAAAGTAAGTGATTTGAGTCCATTAAGTACTGTTTAGATTCCTATTAGAAATGCATCAATCACAAGGTTTTAATTTTGAAATCTCATCAAAATATTTCAATTGGGTTTGGGTGATTTATTTTTTTTTTTTTTTTTCAACCCGTATCTCTGCCTCGCTGTAAACTGAATTTCGAATGTCTTTTTTCCCTCTCTTTTGAAAAGGTAATTTTCACAGATTTTAAAGTTGTGAATGTTTTAGCAGTGTGCAACATGCCCTTTGAGATCAGATTGCCAGAATTTACGAAGAACAACAGACCTCATGCAAGGTACTGTAGGATTTTAAAAAATTATCATCTTGGTATAGTTCTTAAGCTCTTCTTTTTCAGTTCTAGATCTATCTTTTTTTACCTTTCATTTTGTTTTCTAGTTATGAACCAGAACTTCATCCTGCCGTGTGTTACAGAATAAAAACTCTCAGAGCTACCTTACAGATTTTTTCCACAGGCAGTATCACGGTTACAGGTATTTTGATGTCAAAAATAAATATTTAACGTGTTGGGAATATTTAAGTTTAGAGACAGTAGGTTTAGGAAAGGAAGATGCTTAAAACAGTCAAAAGAAATGTTGAAGTGATTTTGTTTCCCAGTGCTAGCACCTAGTTTGGTTTTGAGTGAAAATGCAAGAAGAGTTGTGAAGTGTTACTGGTAGGCTCAAAAATTACTTTGATTGAATGTACATAGTCTGGTTTTTATAAAAACAAAAGTGAGATAGGACTTGAGAATGCAGGTCTTTGTTTACTTAAATATTTGAATTTTCTTCCTTTTTTTCATCTTCATAGTGCTGGAAACTCACTGTATGCATCATTAACAACCCTTTCATAAACACACGTTTCCAAAATGGAGATTTATGGAAACGTATAGGATAGCGTAGCATTTTGTCATAACTGAAGTTGACCAATACTTGCAATTCTTTAGACTTGTGCTCTCCTGTTAAAACTCAACTGAGAAAGAACCACTACCTAAATCACAGGCATCAGTGATTTTTCCCACATAATCAAAGATGTGATTGTCCTGGGTCTTGGAGATTCCATGCCATGTTTTTGTCTCTTCTTAATTTTCATTTTCTGTTCTCTTTTATGTTTGCTTGTGAGGTGTCCACCACAGGTTTCCAGATATGAGAAGTCAGGTTTTTTTAGAGAATACCTGTTAAAATGATACAGAACCAAAAAACATAATTTTATATGACTTAAGCAGGAATTCTATCTCGCGGTTAGAGCTCAGCTACTGGTTCAGAAGTTGGGTAGGAATTTTTACTTTCAGATCTTAATTCCTTAACAAATACTTAGGCTTTATGGGGAGTGTTTCTCACAAGATACTGGGAGAAGTGTTTTTTAAAGAAGACAAAATCCATCAGATTTGGTAATCTGAAAATATAGGGCATTCCATTTTCTTCCTGACTGAGCATATAAATTAAAACAATATTTTCAGAACTACTTAAGTAATTTGCAATTTACTTAAGTATGTTAATTATGATTTTGGAAACCATTTGGAACAGTTCTCTATACTTGGAAGAAACTTTTGAAGTCTAGTGAGGTAAAAAAATGAGTTCACAGTCATCAAAGCATGTGAGAAATTGCTGAATTGTTTTTTTCATTTATCTGCATCACCAAATTTCTATCCAGGATTAATTTTTTTTGGCGTGTTACTGCTTGCTTATTTGCAGTCTTAAATGTTCATTGCATGAAATGGTCTAGTACCATTAGAAAGCATGGCTAGTTCATTCTTCCTTTTCTTTCCCCAAGTGCTTATAGATCATGTTAGATAAAGCACATGAAGGTTATCATGAGACAACAACCATTCCCTGGCTTGCAGCACTAGAAAATAATAGTCTATAGTTTTCAGACATAAAATAACTTTGCTTGAAACATACTTGGGTTAAGTCCAGCATTATTTGACAGTAGTGTTTGTTGCTAGTTTTTTAAAAGAAGAGATAAAAGTGGGTAGGCTTTGAGCAATCTAAATTTCTAGAAGATTAGCGTAAGTAAAAGTATTTCTTTTACCTCTGCCACTCAGCTTCTGCCTTTTTCTCTGGGCCAACAGTTTAAACCAGTTAATCTAAAAGCACTCAAATTGTTATGAAATTAAATGACAGTATTATTTATTTGTAGTCTAGCCACTGACCAGTGTAGAACATCTTGCAAATTTCATGTGAGAGTCTTCCCTTCTAAGTAAAAGTGATCAGAGGAACACCTTAAGTTGGGAGAAATGGGGAGGGATTATTTTTGTGTACAGTATAAAGTTGTGGTAGCTTAAAATATTAAGAGTATTTTTAAAATACTGTTGTTGTTTAATTTCCAATTCTCTGAATTTTCTCTGCCTACCACTCTTTTTTTTTTTTTTTTTAATATGTCTCAGGGCCAAACGTAAAGGCTGTTGCCAGCGCTGTGGAACAGATTTACCCATTCGTGTTTGAAAGCAGGAAATAAATTTTATAATTCACCACTTGATGGTTAGGTTCCCTAACCAAGCACCTTTTAAAGACTGCTGCACATTGGACTAAAAGCAAAGAGGAAAACTGGACCAACCATAGCAGAGAAGTAAAGACTCTTTTACTTGCTCGTGGCTGCAGTATAGACTCCAGTTCTTTTGTATTTTACTCTTAACAGTGCTGTATTGTAAAAACGGAAGTTTACAAGATATGAAATTGCTGCTTTTAAAAAGACATTCTATTTATTTTTGCAGTAATTTCTGTGTATTCATAAGCAAAGCTGTCACGATGTGCACTACCTTTAAAACATTTTTTTTTTTTAATTTTAGTTTGAGCTTGTGTTTTATTTGTGAATAGTCTTTTACATTTTTGTATGCTGAATATTGGGCACCAAAGAAGCTGTAAAAGTTATCTTTTTTCACCTGATGAATGTGCACAAATAAAAGTTTGGAAAATATTTCTCTTCATACCTGTTCTGTTATATTCCTTTCCCCTTTTCTATTACAGTTAAAATTGTATAGTTGCAAATTAATTTGAAATTATGTAAGAATAGTCTTTTGCTGATAGCTTCTGTTTCTGTTTGTAGTATGTGTAAAACTTTGTGCGTGAGTTAGATGGAAATCTATACTAGTTACGTATGTTTATCCGAGGATGAAATTTGGTTTGTTCCCAGTTCTCTTAACTACATGCCAGACTTTTAAGTATTTTCTTGCTGTTACATGAAGAGAAGACATTTCTAAATATAAAGGTCTACAGCAAGTGTTTTCCTACAGATGATGAGGAAATCTTATCAACTAAAGAAGCTACTGTAGAGCAACCAACTGCCTTGTCCACCTGCTGGATGCAAAAGGAAAAAAGTTACTACGTGAGCTCTGTTTTTGTGCTTCATCTTGAGAAGATGGTATGGTCATGCTAATCCAGCCCCAGCCTGTTGCTGAATGATTAACACAGACCTTTTCTACACTCTTCTTACTGTATAATATTTTCATGACAGGAGCTGCCAACAAGCAATGAAGCTTGATTCTGGCTTGTATTATTGGTATTAGTCTTGGACTTGGAAGCCAGTAGATGTTTCTCTCAGTAAGTGCACATTTGAAGCAGAAGAGAGGTGAATGCTTAAAAGTAACTGCAAATGCTACTTTTTAAAAGATACAATAAATATGTATAAATGTATGTATGTCTTTTTTCCCTATCTCTTGGAAGAGGAATGTAACACTACTGTTGTGTGCTGCAGGTAATATGAAGTCTTGGTGGGTGCTAAATATAGTAGACCATGAGCTGTTACTGTACCAGAATTCACAGCTACAAAAGAAAGATGGAAGAACAGCCTGAAGAAGTACATGCCTAGCGTAATGTCTTTAATCTGTGTGAGGGGATGGTATAGAAGTTGGGGCTGTCTCTATTGACTTCACGCAGAAATCATGGAAAGGAAGAAGTAGTATGGGAAGCGTTCAACCAAACCCCTCGGAGCAAAAAGAAGCAACAATTTGCCACAAGCCCTGAGTGATGTATTCATAATAGTCCCTTTAAGCTCAGCGTGGGTAGGAAAGAGGATTTATAACATGAAATTACTAAGTGGAGTTCAACAGTCGTGGAATTCATTATGAAGAGCAGGGAGAGGGATGCTTGTCATATGCATGCTTTCCAGTTTGTATAGAAGATAATGTGGACCTCAGCACTCCTGACGCTAATGAGGATTTTGTGAAAAGTCCTAGAGAGTGATGGGCAAACCACTGTTACGGAACTACAATCTAAAAAAGAAAAAGCAGAACATATTTAAACAACGAACAAAATTGTAATGGGTTTTCCAGGAACAAAACATAGTCCTAAACCGAGGAATGAGGATTTGGCCATTATAACTACAGTGGGGGTCGTAAATGAGGCTTGCCTCTTTTGGATCAAATTACAAAGCGTTTGAGTGTCACCAGTGAAATGCTGGAGCTGTTATGAAGCATATGTGTCTCCTAAATTTATCTGTGGAGAAAAAGGAATGGTTTTGCTTTTTTGTTAGCGCTGTCACATAGTATGAAATCTGCCTGTTAGAACAAAAATGAAAGGTAATAGTAATCTGTAGTGTATTAAAATAGGAACTCTTTATTTCAAAGTGCTGTTTAGATCCATGCTGGTGGTTTGAGGCTTTCGTAATGATACGTAAGGGAGACAAAAAGCACACTACTGAACTTGCAGGGTAGTATTGAGAAAGGGAATAGTAGCGAATGAAAGATTACTTGAAATGTGTGCTCACCTGTCCTAGCTCCAAGGGACCCTCAAAATGTTTGTGACAAACATGCTTTAAAACCTCTGACGATGAAGGGCATTTGCAGGGTATGCTTATGCTCAGGGATATCAGTATTTCCCATCACTGCTCTAAATCAGTAGGTCCCCACCTCAGCCTGGAATAAGCCTTTCTGCAGCTGATGATGATTTCTGCATGCATGTAAACACACCTCCCCTGTCTTCATGAGTTACGTTGTTTCCTTTGCCGTGTTATGCTGCCTCCACCTAGGCTCTGGCTATGGACTTCTCCAGTCATGACATGGACCCTGGGCCAGACAGCATGCCCCAGTGTGCTGGCTCTCACCTGTAGTGTGAGGAGTGGTGCTTTGGATTAAACTTGCCTGACAATCAATCAGCTCTTGCTCGCTGGCCATGTTTTCTATGGCATTGTTCATCTGTCCCTGAATTCTCCAGGTGGATCCCATACAAAACTCTGCAGTGCTCAGCTATGGCACTAGCAGAGCCATAAAAAGTTTATTTTGCATTCCTTAGAGAGGAGGGTTGGTTCTATTTATACAGCCTACTAAGGGCTCCTTTTGCAGTAGAATGATAACTCTGACTCATTGCTGGCTTGTGAGTTGTCATAACCACGAGATCCATTCCTGCAGTTTCTAGCTCCGTTCTATCATTCTCTGACTTGCAATTAGTGTTACCAGAGAAATGTGCACTTAGGATTTCAGAATTGTATCCTGCTTTTTTCAGACCCTTCTCATGGATTTGCGAAGCTCTGAATTCCAACCTGGTCTCTCCCAGTTTAGTATTGCCTGCACATTTAATAAGCATATTCTGTTCTATAATCCAGTCCATTGAAGAAGATACTAAATAATTTTAGATCTGGGACAATTTTTTTTTGTGGCGTGCTTCAGAGATCCAGGGATGTGATTTGTAAGATGTGTCCCTTTTTTGCTTGTGTTTTCATAGTTGATGGGGTTCTGGCTGCCAGTTCTGTGTCATCACATGTGCAGGCTTTGTTATAAAAGACCAGTGCAATTAGGGCTACATTTATAGGGCTATGTATGGCTAAGTCTGCAGGACTACAATTAAGACTATAGCTATTATGACTTTAAAAGCCCTTGACTACAGCATCATCACCTTTTGGAGGTATCTGAAGCTATCAGGGTCTCTGTAGTTAAACCAGTGTTGGAACCATACCTTCTTCAGAAAGATGGTATTTTTACTTGTTTCTGCACGGAATAGGTGTGTATGGGGAAAGTTTAGAAGAGCTTGCAGTGAACCCAAAACCTGTAAGACAGGGAGGCAATTTTGATGGTATTTCTAAGTTAAATTTATTTTTGTAAGAACATTCAAAACATTTATTACAGCAGAGGTTTGGGAAGCTGCAATGCCGAGAAAGGTTTTGCAGAAGCCCCTTTCACTAAATGTGGTGTAATAGAAGTTGTAAGCTGGTATGGGCTTGGACTGCATGAGCAATGGTCTGCTATTTAGAGGCAGATGCCAGAAAACGGTCCCAGCCAGAGCAAATGGGGATGCTACTGGACATGTGGGTAATCCACTACCTGGTAAAGTCACAGATCAGGAAACAGATGAATTTCCTCCAATGTAGTCTTACTAAGAATACATTATATTACTTGATTTAATCTCAGGCACTTGTTAGTATAAGACTGATGTTGATAAACTAACAGCCTATTTGGAAGACTACTCAGAGTCACCTTAATATTTCTTGTACTGAAGCTGATTTAGTAGAACACATAACTGATACTGGTAACTCCTCCAACCTAAACATGAAGCAGGTGGAAAGATTTCAGTAGACATCAACGCTAAAAAACTGAGGAAGGTGCTAACATGCAGAAACCCAGGAAGTGGTGGGTTCAGACTGTTTTTTGACAAGATCATTTCACAAGTGTTCAGAACTGATAGTGGAATTTGTGAGTTTTATAAAGAGAAAATATCACTGCTGATCTAAGAAAAAGGCTTTACAGTATTAGGTCCAGCCTGCAGCGCTTTGCTGGCAGCTGGGAAGTTCTGAAGTTCTAGGTATTTTGCTTTTCTTCAACAAATGCTTGCCAGGCTTCCAGGCTTGACGCATACTCATTAGGCAACACATGACACTGACCATGTATCCCACATTTTATTCTTTCCATTTCAGTAATAGAATGTGTTGTTTTCTCTAGCAAGAAGGCATTGGTATTTTTCAAAACTATTCTTTGCATGAGGATATTACAGTTTAAAAAACCAAAACTAAATTCAGGCTATGTATCACAATGTGAGCTGATCCCAAAAGTGCAAAAGTCAAGATGCTGAACTGAGCATTCCAAATTTAAAAAAAAAAAAAAAACCACAAAAAAACCCCCACCAAATCTTGCAGGTTTTGGCCACATTCTGGTTCTTGAATTACTCACACCTCTAAATCAAGTGTGTAAATTTAAGGTAAAAAATTTAACCACCTAGGCATGAAACATCTACACTTAAAAACTTCAGCTGCCCCTTTCCCACCACCCCCAGAGTCAATCTCTGACTTCACCTCCCCTTGCATTTTGTGTGCCCTCCTCATCCATGGCTTCTCTCCCCCTGCTCCAAACCCAGCTCTCCAGCTCTCCTCATTTCACACTGCTATTAAACTTTTACGTGGCTGAGCTCTAGTGCGTTTTGCATTATTTTTCTGACTATTTGCAGAAGTTACAGGGATACTCTTACCTTTGCCGATCCCTGCTGCTGCAGTACAGAGTGAGCTTGTTACTGCTGAGGTCATGGAAGTGCAAGGAGACTCTTTCCTGTGGGCTCTCTCCCATGCAGGGGCAAAGGGACCTCTTCTCATATAGAATGGTTTGGGTTGGAATGGACCTTAAAGATCATCTAGTTCCAACACCCCTGCCATGGACAGGGACACCTCCCACTAGTCCAGGTTGCTCACTGTAGACCTCAGACAAAATTCTTAAGCAGTTTTTCAATTTTTATTGAAAAATTCAAAATAATAGAAAATGAAGTTCTCCATGTCTGTGGAAAAGGTGGAAGCACCTGAGATCCAGGGTGGGATTTTAGCTTGGGATGGGAACCTGCCAATTTCCTTTAGGGAATGAGAGCAAAAGGCTTTTGAGCTTATCTGCTTCTGATGGGGCCTTCAGTCTGAGTCACATGTGTCTCGGGTGCACAGCCCCACTGTCTGTCTGTGTGTCCTGAGTGTGCTTGGTCTCTCATTTCTTCTGGACTATGTCAAAAGGGCTCACACAGATCCTTATGAGAAGATCTTAATCTTGTGTACATTGTGTATGACAAAAGCTTTATCTTGCTGAGCCTTATGCACGCTGTCATTCCCTGAAAGCAGCCCGGTCTCATGGCATCCATGGGGTTATTGTGACAGCTGCTGACTCTAGGATCAGGACAGAAAAAATAAGGCAGCCACAAGATGACCAGCGAGGCAGCGGCCTAGCAATTCGGAGTTTCATTTGGTTTAGATGACATGGAATCGGCATGGTTAAAAACCCTGCGTCGTGTTAACTACTTACCTGACCTTTGTACCAAAAGTCCAACAGGGTTTTGATACTGGTTTCCTTAAAGCTTATGATGCAGGAAAGTTGTGGTACAGATTTGGCCAGTAGGTCCCCGTCCGGAGGTAGCTAAATTTCCCATGGCTTCTGGCAAATCATGTCCTCGGCCTCAATAGTTTCTTTTCAGGTTTTGAACACGTGCTCACTGTCTGAATAGATGTGCTCCTATACATTTACAATGTCAGTATCCAGAAGTGTGACCATGTGAGAATCTGATCAGAACTATCTGCTCTGCTCAGAAGTAAAAATTTACCTAGGTCAGTGAGTTTCTGTTCCTTCAGTGCAGGACACAGTCAGCTGGTTAAATACTATGAGACAGCAAATAAAGTGGGATCATGTGCTTAGTTCAAAGTAGTGTCTGCACTCCAGCTGACAGTGTCAGTCTTGCTTCCTCAATTAAGCACTGGAAGAAATGTCACTCTGTGGCTGCTGAGCCAGTGTGCTTTTGAAGTATGCTTTTTTCTTTAAACAAAGAACCATTTGTTTATCTGCTAATAAATATTTATCTACTGAACTTTCTAACAAAATCTATTAACTTTCCAGGAAAAAAAATTTCTATATTCTTTTATGGGAGCCATATAGGTAACTCTTTGTAGAGTCTTGTTGAGTACTTCAGGATACACTTGCTAAGCAATAACCAAGAATTTGACGTAATTTATGATTTGCAGTGATTACAGTTTTGTGCTGCCCTGTACCACACAGTTCTCGCTTTCTGAATCCAAAAGTCAAAGTTTAGTGTGCCCTGTGTTGAGAAATAAAATGATTTTGGCATCAACTCTGGTACCTCCAACTTTAAGTTTCCTGGGACTGGGAAGCCAAAGAAATTCTATCTCTTCTTTTGTAAGGCCATCCTCAATCTAGAGTAATTGGTTATGCAAATGTCCCCCCATTAAACAATTTGACTATGTTTTCTGAGGAGTATTTCCTAGGTCAGTGAATCCTGGCCCTCCCAGGAAACTGTACATAAAGTTTTTCTTATAAGCTTAACATGCTCTGTGTTATAAATAATTGAGTTTCAATGAACAAGATCCTTTTTCAAGTCTTGTTGAACTGAAACCTAAATTAATTTGCAAACAGTTCATACCCATTTGTTCTGCACTAATATCATCCTTTACAATCCATAGTTGTCCATGTCCTCCCTAACGTACTGACAGGGTGGTTAACCCTTCTCAGCCCCTTTTTGCTAGGCTAAACGGACCTGTCTTTGGTGGACTCCTGTTGTGACAGTTGTGCACAATAACCCTATTTCTATTCACCTCCTGTATGTAAGAGGTGACTGACCTCAGGGGAGGTGAGGGATGGTGGTTTGAAACGGACAGAGCCTGGATTTCCAGTAAGTTGTAAACTACAACAATCTTTAATGTTGGCTGTAAACTCCCACTGAAAGAAACTCTACTAAGAAATGAAAGAAAGAATATCTTGTGTATAATAAAGATACCATGTGTCCCATCAGAGTATGAGCATCGCTGAACTTTTTTTTTTAATCAGTCTTTTGGTGAAGGCTGCTTTGGTTGCCCTGGGTCTAGTAGAGCTGCTCTTTCTCTCTCTTGGTGAGTTCCACTGGCATCAGCTTCTCTCTGCGCTGGCTCATCCAGCACAAGGGGCCCTTCACGTATTTCCTGGGGAAGCAAAAAACCCCATAAAGGTTTGCCACTGAATACCTCTGGCAGAGCCCTCTCCCTGATACATACACCTGCCGCTAAGGGCACGGGTGCTGTACAGGCTGAGGGCACCCTGACAAACCACAAACCTCCTCCCAGGGTGGCCACCACTGTCTCCCCCACCCCACAGCCTGGCTCTGGATCCCCTGCTCTGGATCCTGCATGGATTTATGTCTTTCTTTACAGGGGAGGAAGGAGAGGGTGCACGGGGGAGGCAGCACGGACTGGACCAGAAACGCCAATTTCTCGGTCTGTGAAGCAGTGATTGCTGCGAGGGAGAGCCCGGGGGCTCCAGCAGCGCGATTAGCTCTGGGCTTCCTGCACTGGGATAATTGCTCTTTAATTAGCCTATAAACAACCTCCTTCAAGCCTGGTTGAGTTGCAGGATACCCTTTAGAAAAAATATTCTCTGCTAACCTAAAAGCCCCAAATACAGGGTGACCCATTGCACTAGGTTGTTCACGCGTTAATCACTTCCACTGTCAAAATGTGTGTTTCTTACTTTCAGTTGGAATATTTCTACCTGTGCCTCTGAGCCTCTTTCTCAGGATGCCATTTGTTTTGCTGACAGACAGCAGCCTGCTGGCAGGCTGTCAGCAGGGAGGGAGCGAAGGAGTCTGCACTGCGCCATTAAACCTGAGTGTGCGGGTGAACCCAGGGATGCTGCTCACCTGTAGCAGCATGCCACCAGCTGTGGTGAGGCCTGACTCTCCCCCCAAGCCATCAGCCTTGCAAAAATTTTGTCCATTAAATTCTTTCCCCTATCATTTCTTTATCCTTTTATTCATTATGCTGATAACGTCTGACTCAGAGTCCAAAAAAGTAAGTAGCTGATGTAGAGGAGCTCTTTGAACAGATCATTTTAAAAACCGGGGCTGCTTAGTTTTTTCTATAATTTTTTATGGCCAAAACCAAATGAAAATAATGGGGGCAGTAGCAAATCGATAGCAAATATTGCTCGTTAATTTATGGTCAATGACACCTGCATTTGGAGATTGTAAATAAAAAGTATGTGTATCAGCAGACTCTTTCATTCTGTTCTCCAAATTGATGTGCTACTTTTGTTGAACGTATGTAATTCCAAGAGCCACTCTTCTTCTGAGGGATAAGAAAAGACAGGTAGAGTCAAAAGACACAAAACCAGTAAGAATGGGTCATATTAAAGGAGCAGGCACATGGCATTCACGTCATCAACACTCTCTTTCCCTCTCATTGCTCTTCTACCCTTTTTATGTGGTGAGGTGGGAACAAAACTCATGCTGGAAAAACCTTTTTTGGGTATGAGCTCATGGAGTCTACAGAGCCACAGGACTCAACAAATCACAAAAAAAAAGCCCATCTAGAAGAGCTAGCAAAACTCATACAGAACCTTGAAATATTTGAGATAGGGCCTTTCTTTTTCCCTTTTTCTGCATGCAAGCCAAGACACACAGCCCTAAATGTGAGAATACAGTTGCCCTCCTCTCTGGGAACGCCAGTCAGGAAAAGTGCAGGGGTGCCAGATCTGGCTGCAGGTGTTCCTCACAGGGGTGCTGGAAACCACCATCCCTCTAGGGCTAGTCCTTCAGCACCAACAAAATGTTTGCTTGATCAACATGTACAACCTCAAGCCTTAGAGAGAACCTGATTTTTCCAGGAAAAAACAACGCAGCTTCTTTTTTTTTAGCTTGTGGCATTGAAAAGCTTTGTCCCTCTGGCACCTGGGGGATGCAGTCACACACTGGGTACTTACTGTTTAGCTAGTTCCATGGATATTTGCTCCAAAGAGCATCCTTTTGTCTCTGGTATAAACACAATAACAAAAGCCAGGGATGCTAGGCTCATTATTGTGTAAATGAAGCACACCCAGGACAAGCCAATGAGCTCTACAAAGGAAGAAAACATGTCTTTTTAGTTTTCAAATATTACAATTTTTTTCCATTGCTGGATTTTTATAGGACATAGCCCCTAATGCGCAGGAGAAGTTAGAAAGAAGCTAGGCTGTTATTCTTAACAAGTATTTGTACCTGGCCATAATTTGAAAAAAAAGAGTGGGTTTGCTTTTTCTAATACTCATGAAAGAGAATTGATGAGGCTGTATTAACTCATTTAGCATGAACCTATTGATTTATTTTGCTTGTGATCACTCTGGATGAAAATGGTGAGTAGCCATTGCTACTAGTTTGTGTGAAGGCACCAGGGGCCACAAGCACCTCAAATTTCTACCTGTGTCTGGCTTTGTTGCACATTCTTTCTTGGAGCAAAACCAAGCATTTTTCCACACTGTCACAGTCGTCACCAGCTAATCCTCCTGGCCTGTCAGTTCCCAGCATTTCCTCTGCAAGTCATGGGTCCTGCACCAAAAAGGGATCCAAGAGTGAACTCCTAATGGGGCCAGCCAAGAACTAGTGGTTTTCTAAGCCTGCAGTCCAGGGGCAGGTAGGTCCTCAGGCTGAAGGGATGTACTCAGCAGCCACTGGATACAAACCCAACAGGCTGCTGGAGCCCCCTTAGCCTTCTCCCCACTAAAACAGCCAGAGAGTTGAAATATTTGTCAGTTGTGTTGTGAGCTAAAAATTGCAGCTGAATCTACTAATCCATCCAGCATCTTCTGCATCAGATACCTAAGTGCAGGTGCTGCTCACCACCGTGACCTCCACATGTATTTATTTGAAGACAGAATTTCAATTCTGCCTTTCTGCCATAGACTAGGAACACATATTTGTTTGTAGTTACACTTTCATAAAGCCAGATTAGACTCAGCTAAGACAACAGAATTATTGTGGCTTTGTGTTCATTGAAACTGAGACAGAATAATGGCTAGGTGTGCATTAGCAAGTAATGCCGCATGATAGGAGAGGGCCTTCAGGTGAAAGAGTTGATGCTGAGGACCTGAGGTCTTTTCTCTCTCTCTGTGGATTGTTTGCCTGCATCTGATGGAGAATTATATAGAGCTAAAGGAAACCTGGAATTTCTGTTCCCTTATATATTTTGAGTTTCAGCACGTATTTCCCTCAGAATAAGACTAAAAACTAAAATTTCTGAAACTTCTTAGGAAATAAATAAAATTAGAAAAAAATATTTGCCAATCAATGAATTTCAACATCAGCATTTAACCTTTTCCCTTTTTTATCATCACATTATATGTTACTATATGGTAGTCTACTTTCTCATATTAAAACATTAAATATTTTTATCTTATAAAGACGATTTTTTTCTAGTGGAAATTTTCTGAAAGCCAGGACATGCCTGTCAAAAGGAATAATTTCAATAGGATTTAAAATATTTGATCAGAAAAGCTGCTAGAACTTCCATTGACTTCAGAAGGCACAGGACTAAATCCTAAATATTATGTATTTTACAGCCTACTAAGGAAATGGTGTTTCTAAGAGACGGGGTTCACAGCCTGCAGAGTTGATGTGCAAGGTGCTCTGACAGCCAGCACTGTGAGGCTGTAATTACTAGAACAAACTTAGAAAGATGTGGTAGGAATGGTGAAGTTAGACTAACAGCACCTAAACAGAGATCTGAATTTGGCTCAATTCTAGCAATGCTAGAATTGCCCACTAGGAGAATATCAACTTGGAAGGATACAGAGAAATCTTACCAATTACAGTCAAAAATGTCAAGGAGATGAGGAGATTGATACCCCAGTTCATGCTAGATGTCAAAGCCATGGCCCGTCCTCTGATCCCACCAGGGAAAATTTCGCTCAGGACCAGCCAGGACACTGAAATAGAAGAAAAAAAAAAAAAAAAAGATGTTGATGTCTTCAAAAGGATGTCTTTGCTTACTATAAATTTAGGTAGTCCATGAATTCAGATGAGGCCATCTGAAAGAATAAGGTGATTTTCAGGGACGTAAGGTTTGTGTGGGCCCAAGCCCCAGAGGACCACCCATGCTCTGCAAGCAGCGTGGGCAGCAGTCAGCATCGCCCTGGGGCATCATCCCTGCCCGGTGCTCTGAAAGCAAGTGGCGGGTGGCACTGATGGGCATCACCAGCACACATGGAGCTGGGGAAGTGAGCTCTGACTGCACATCTGTGTGTGAAAGGGAGCTCTGACTAAATGACTCTCAAGTGATGTAATGCTAATGGAAGTAGGGCAGCAAACCAAAGTAATCTTCAGCCTTGGAGAGGCACTGTGTGTTTATGCCACCTCATAAATCAACCTGCCACACTGAAGCAGGTTTGCTGTTCCAGCTCTCTGCTCCATATAAATGAGATTACTGAGGTATAAATGAAGAGAGAAGGCCTAAGTTTTGGCTCCTTCATATCACACCGCACCACAGGTGATCTAAATGCTGGTGTTGCTAGCCCACAAAAACAAACTCAGACATGAGAAGCTGGCTGTGTAACCATGTCAACAGCAAGAGAAAAAAAAAAAAAAAAGAAAAAAAGACACCACATTTCTGTACCATGCCTGGTTATTAGAAAACCAAATAATCTTAATAAAAAATCACTTCCACCCTCCTTTTGTTCATAAGGAAGATGCATTAGCAAGGGGTTGCTGTGAGGAGAGGTTGTGGGTTAGCAGATGACCAGCACAAGCGTATAGAAATATACGTGGATGAACTGTGTCTTCGGACCCTTGGACACGGCCATTATAAATTTATTCTCTGTGGTATTGTTTCTGCAGAATGACAGATGGGAGTTTCCTAAGGACACTTGCACTGGGCTGTCTTAAAGCTACATTTTAAAAATAGGCTCCTGTCCGAGTGTGTGTGACACTGCAAAATACCTTCAGATGCTTGTAGGATTCCTGAGTGACAGTACTGGTAAAGGCAGAAAGAAGAAAGTGCTGTGGAAGGAGACTCAGATCACAGCAAAATTGAATACACTCACTGCTGACAAGAGAAATGGTGTTCTAAAGAAATGCCCTGGGCATGTTTTGTGGGGTCTCTACACACAAGGGCAGCGCAAAGAAGACAAGAACTGGCTTCTGAAACAGGTGTTTTTCCCTGTCAGGCCAGCTAGCCCTGTGCCTGAGCAAAACCAGGCCCTGGCAATGCACGGGGATCTCATGATTATCTTTTGCTCCTCCTCAGTATCAGGGCTGTTGAAACCAGTGTTGTTAGTCACAGCCAATACAACATGTCATGACAGTGAGTGCCAGATGAAATGCAAAAGCAAGATGCAAAAGCAAGATGCAAAGGAGCCCTTCTGAGCAGTGCTTGCACAGCCCATGGAGTTCATCTCCATAAGAGACCCTGGCAGCCAGCAGCTGAGCTCGGCTGGAAAAATAGTTATACACCAAGACTAGCAAAGGAGATATTCATAGTCATGTCAGACAGGATTAAAATAAAGTTTGAAAGAATTAAATAGGCTTTCTGCTGGGCATAAACCAACCTCCAGGAATAAACTTTTTCTATGTGTAATTTGGTCTGTATTTGCTTCTTTTAGAATCTTCTTGCATTCAAGCAACTGGCAGTGGCTGCTCAGAGAGGCACCGGGCAAGGAGGATTGAGTCCCATGCACTGACACGGCAGCCCTGCCAGGATGGGCAAGCCTTCAGCTGGATAAGCTTCAGCAGTGCAATGGGCACTGGGGGACAGCTCATGGAATGTACGGCACTGCAGCAGCTCCAGTATCATACGTTGTTCCAAGGACAGACTGGCCCTTTCAGGCTGTCATGGTTTGACACGGCAGGCAGCTAAATACCACGCAGCCACTTGCTCACTCTCCTCTGCCCCCCCAAGGAATAGAATTGGAAAGGTAAGGAGACTCATTGGTTGAGATAAAAACAATTCAATAATTGAAATAAAATAAAAATAATAATAATAAATATGCAAACAAGTGATGCACAGTGCAACTGCTCACCACCCGCTGACCAATGCCCAGCCTGCCCCTGGCTGGCAATTCCAGAGGAAGGAAACCTCAAAATGGCAATCCCAGAAAAGAGAAATTTCCCCAGCAACTCTCATCTATATACTGAGGATGACATTGAATGATATGGAATATCCCATTGGCCAGTTTGGATCTGTTACTCTGGCTAAGCTCCTTCCTAGCATCTTGTGCACCTGCACACTAGCAAAACATGGGAAGTTGAAAAGTCCTCAATTTCTTAGCAACAACTAAAAACATCAGTGTGTTATTAACATTCCTCTCATACCAAATCCTATACTAAATCCAAACCACAATGCCATTCTAGCTACTAAAAAGAAAATTAGCTCCATCCCAGCTGAAACCAGGCTAACTACAATTTGTCTGGAGGTTTGTAACATATTGCTTTCCTGTTAAGAAACCAAAATACTTGAAGATCTGCATCAGCTGCAATAGTGGTTAGCTGCTGTTATTTCAACCAGTTATTTAGTTCAGACAGGTCCCACCGACGTGCCAGATCTGTTCTTCATGTCTGCTAATGGTAGCTACTTCCTCTGGCATGGCCCCGACCTCAGCTTGGCTGTCTAGGAGTGGATAGGCTTATTCCTTGTGAAGAAAGAGCAGTTGTAGAAATCTGACACTTATTACAGTCTGTTTATCCCTTTCCCCAAGCTGAGGGAGTGATAACGATCGATTCTTTGCTTTTAGTACCTCTCTGGGATTGTTTTTACTACTTGTAACTTTGCCAAAAAGCAGCAGCTGCTGTAGGTACAGCAGAGATGTGACTTTCTCTTGGGGAGCCTGTAACTAGATTTGAGTTCCCATTCACAATGACTGCTGCTACCTTGTGCTTTGTGTGCACGCAGCGTTGCAGAAATTTAACCTGCACGCTCCCAAAGTCACTGCAAAGTCAACTATGTGCTCTGCCTTCACTAGCCTAAGCAGTGGCAGTTTACAGGAGAAACCAGCCTATCCTTGAAAAGAGGGTCCAAATACCCCCCCTTCCCTCCCCACTCCATCTGCTGTGTAATCTGACATTATTTCTAAAGGATGCTGTGATAGTAACCACATTGCACACACTATTGTTTTCAGTGTCATCTCTGGCCACCCCTGACTGATGTTCATGGAATGGATGGGAAAAGAACTGGTCCTCACCAGGTCAGATGTAAGAGATGAGGCTGAGGGCTCAGCATGAGTTTTCTGTGCTAGGTTCAAAAACAACAGGATTTGTAACTCACCTTTGCTGACCTGCAGTGCATTATATTTTGACAGCAGTTAAGAAAATTTGTACAGTTGAATGGTCTTTTATTATGGTACAATCTAGACAAAATAACACGCACTGCAAATGCAGAAGAAAAGAATGCACTGAACCAGAAAGCTTAACTGTTTCATTAAATATCACAGAAACTCGATGCTCTGACATTCCTTGCCCAAGTAGGAAGAGCAGAGGATTCAGGTATACAAACAACCCCTTGAACAGGACGGTGACATTCACCTCTAAACAAAGTCACAGGGGCTGTAAAGGCAGAAAACAGAATAATAACAGAAGATTTCAGCTGCTGCCATTAAGGCTGAATGAACTGAATAATGGAGCACAGTGCTGGGGCTGCATTTTAGATACCATAGATGATGGTTTCTTTTAGCACTTTGATACTTAATGAGAGAAAAAAAAAAATCAAATCTTGCTTCAGTGATAAGCAGAGGTAGTCTGAGATGTAACTGTCACAAAGATGCTCTGTTATATTAGTTATAACATTTCAAATTCAGTATTCTTGCAGAAATGGAAGAACCAAAAGCCTACCACATTTTATTTCAAAAGGAGAACAGTATTAGAACAAGCCTGCTTTCCATAAATAAATTAAAAGGACAATCAGTAGGTGGTTTAGTAGTGTCTTTAGTAGAGAACATTTAAATCACCTGATTAGAGGCTTAAAACACACATACAACCAAATAAAGTAAAAAGAAATAGCTCAGCACAGTTAAACAACTGAACGAAGAAAGCTGTTAGAAATAGAAATACGCTTTCTGTAAAGGTGTACGCTGTGTCCAAACAAAGTAAAACACAGTATAATTGCTGAAAAGTTACTTGCAATACTATAATCAGGCAGCCAAGTATGTTGAAAGTCTGCTGGCTGAGAGGATGACAAGCCAGGGATGAAGGAGGTGACACATGCCAACATTGAAGAAAACGTTCCATGGGGATGCAGGAAGGGGCCACTCTGGTAAACTTCTGTACCAAGCTGCTGTCTGGAGCTAGGATAAAGCTATATGTTCTCTGCTGGAAGAAGGAAAGGAGGATATATAGAGTGTCTTGAGGAAGAGGTGTCTGTTTTTTGCTGATGAAAGCCATGTCTCTTTGAAAGAGTTACGGGACATGAGGATCTAAATGAATGAGCCACTGTGCTTTCCAGTTTCAAAGAGCTTTGGTGAAGTGTCATGGGACAGAAGAGAAGGTATTCATATAGATCAATAACTGTTTATAGCAAGAAACAAAGGACAAGGCCAGTTTTCACAGTGGAAGGAGATTACTAGATTTGCTCAGCATGTTTCCAGATCTCTCAGGAAAGGGTGACAGAATTATTGGAGGTAAAAACAAATGATGGATCATAAAGAATTGCAAAAGGACCTCGAAGTATTGAGTACTTTGAAAAAAACAACCTATAAAATTCCTCATCAGCACATGCAAAGTAACATGTATGGAGAAAACCAGACACCAGTACCCACACCAGCATGCCACCAGTGCTCAGGGAAGAAGTGCTGGAGCCTCCATGGGTAGTTCAGGGACAGCATCAGCTCCCATGAGGCAGAGATTGTGCATGCAGAGGCTTGGAAATTATTAGGAAGGGAACGCTGAATGTGCCACTGAACGTGCTTGTTGTGTCCCTGTATTTGACATATTGCATTCAGATTGGGTCAGCTCAGAACTAGATGAGCCACAGAGAAAGGTGTGTAATGAGCTCTGCAAAGAGCAATTAAATAGACGAGGACTCTTCAGCTTAGATAATGTACAGTGTAGGGAAACAGAGTTGAAGTTTATAACATTGTGGAGATGAACAGAGGAGAGGTTTTCATTACACTTTTAGAGACACAATCCAAGAAAATCCCAGTGAAGTTACCAGGGACAGCAGTTAGGTGAGGCAGGAGGATGTGCTTTTTCAGACAATGTATAGTTCCGCTATGGAACTCACTTCCATAAGATGCTTCAGATGTGGAAAATATTAGTGGGTTAAAATCCTGGATGTTAAAACTTTATTTCTCTTTATGTATGGAAAAAGATTCATCAAGAACTGTTGTTCACAACAGTAAAAATAAATCTCCAACATTTTTCTTGAAGTGACCTAAACTACAGATAGGCAGAAGGACACAATGTGCACGCTGCATGGGCCTTTTCTTATTTATTTTCCTTCAGCATCTGCTACTGGCTATTGCTGGAGACAGGGTAACAGACTGACCAAGTGGCCCTTTTGTTTGAACCAACATAGCCAACTTAATGGGCTTTATATTTGAACCATAAGTAAAGAGATGTCTCAAACCTTAGTGTGATTCTTTCCTTACTTCCTTACTTTACAGCTATGCAGTAAATAAAAAGAAATGTAAAAAATTAACAGACATATATCAGAGAAGCAGAAACATCTGAGAACATCTGAGAAATACTGTGAGCTTGAGGGTACTCAACATTCAAGTGAAGTACATGAATAAAAAGTGTCCTTGTTTTGACCTTATCCCTTCCAGGAGTCAGAAGCAAATTGGAAGCTGCTCAGCAGCTCTCATTAATGAAATATTAGCTTCCCTTGGTATTCATTTGCTGCTTAGCATTTTTTCCTTTCCTGTACCTGTATCGTGTGAGATCAAGTTCTTTATGGTGAGATTTAGAAAGCGGCCATAGGAATACTTGAAATAATTCAAGTTTCTGAGATATAAATTCTGGAAAGAGATTAAGTATTAGGAGGGAATAGGCACAGCTTAGGAGGGAAGTAGGCACAAGTATGTAAGACTTTGAAAGGGAGAACTGGGTTGTTAGCAACAAGAGGTCCAAGGAAAGATAAGGAAGGGATAATCCCACCAGCAATGCAGGCACAGGCAGACCACCTAAGAACACGTAGCAAATGATCAGCGTTGGGGAAGGATACAAGCAAGCCAATGTGAAGCTGCCATGAGAGGAAGGAAGTCAAAGGACATGGCTAATGACTGGCTTTGTCAAGACCAAATTTTTGTCCAGGCTTATGAAACCCCACAGGTTTTTCATTTACCTGATTTCTGGCTCTGCTGAGTATTAACACAAATAGCCAGACAGCCAACTACTTCTCACAAAAGGCCAGCTTCAGCTTTGATTTGCCTTGAGTTCAAAGGGCACGTCGCAGGGGATGGCACAAGCCTTTACGATGTGCATGGTGATGAGGTGTGTACACAGCGAAGGGGCAGAGCTGGGATTTGAGGTGAGGGGGACCTGCTGCTGTAACACACCAGCTCCACCCCAGCACTGTTCCCAGCACTCACACAATGTAACCCCTGCAAAGGCTTTTGCAGCAGCTCTGGTGAAGGAGGTTTGGGGAGCTGTCAAAAGTAAAGGTTATTTAGACTGGAAAGAAGATCGTGTGAGACAGACTTGGTCCTTTTCCAAAGTAGGTGAGAGATATGAAACAAGAGAAGTGGACTGAAACTCTGCCCATGGTTTTGTGCAAGAGGCCAAAGCAGACAATTATGACTGGCGTTAAAAATCAATGACTCTGCTTAATGACAGCCATTTGTCTCTCTGGATCTGCACCACAATATGAGACTGAAGTGGCTGCTCAAAATTAATACCTGGCAGATACAGAGCAAATGAGCGGCTATGTCACTTCAGAGAGTGCATAAACTGCCAGCAGAGTGCCAACCTGCCAAGGGTGAAGTCAAACCCTGTGTGCACACACTAAAAGGAGTGGAATTGCTCTACTGTTGAGAGATAGGGGAGCCAGGAGAAGCCTCAGCTAATCTCACACCACTGACTGAGCTCTGTGGGCAAAGGCAGTGTGTACCTCATTCTTGCTTCTGGGTCTCTTCTCTCCAAGCAGCTTTATCATAGAATCATAGAATGGTTTGTACTGGAAGAGACCTTAAAGATGTCACTCCAGCCCCCCTGCCATGGGCAGGGACACCTCCCACCAGACCAGGTTGCTCAAAGCCCCATCCAGCCTGGCCTTGAACACTTCCAGGGAGGGGGCAGCCACAGCTTCCCTGGGCACCCTGTGCCAGTGTCTCACCATCCTCACAGTAAAGGATTTCTTCCTGTTATCTAATCTAAATCTATTTTCAGTTTAAAATGACTACTGGTTGCAAGATACCTTATGCCATTGGTGATCCATAAGGAGCCAGTCAGGTGTGGCAAATCTTGTTTTTACTTTCTTCTGGTACCCTACATTTCTGTTTCTAATAGTTAATCTTTTAGACTGACTTCTTGAAGTAACACACATTAGGACAAGTGGCTATAATCCTTTTATCTCTGAGGCTGTTTCAGAGTACATAAAAATTGTTGTCCAGTGTTTGTACTATTTGCATCACTATCTAATAGCCTGCCTGAACACTCACATGTGCTTTTTTAAGGAACCTTGCAGTGGACCGTGGAAATCACCCTTCACTTGCCTGTCCTCTGGTTTACGTTAGAGCAGCTGGAGGGTTTTGGGAGAAGAGACTGAGACCAAGACATTAGCTCCTTCCCCTGTTTTCTGGGCCACTTGAGAAGGAAGGCAGTGAGATGTACTTCACCTCTGATTTTCCCCAGCCATCCTTCCTCCCCTAACCTTCTTACCACTGTGAGTCTACATTTTAGTGTTTGGGTTTTTTTACTATTGTAATTTTCATGTCCATGAACTTGAAAAAATTGTAATGCCTGGTATGGGTTTTCCCATCTCATGCAAGCTGTTCAATATATTCTGAAACTTATTTTCAGTGATCTTCAATTACCGTCCATTTTCAGCTTGAAAGAATAGTCACAAAGAAGAAGAGCTTTGTTACAGACAGTGATTCCCAGCTGAAGAATGGGCAAGAAGTGATAGGTGTGTAAGGATCTAGGAGTGGTAGACTTGCCTCAGGTAATGTGATTTGTGGTCCATCTTGCCCAATAACAGTACTCGGCAGCAAATATATCAGTAGGATGCATCATAGCTTTACTGTAGGCAGGCATGTAATAATCTGCACCTATTTTCAGGTCACCAAATAGAAGTTGATTTGAAATGATGTATGAGATGACAATTATGTTAGCAGCTGGATTTCACAGACACTATCTCTCTCCCTCTCATCCTGTGTTGTATAGGTACTTATACTGCCCCATCAAGACAGAACAACTTGCAGGGCAAGCAGAAATTTAAAAAAAAAAAAAAAAAGAGAAAAGGAATGAAAACAAGCTTTCAAGGGAGAATGTGCTTAATAAATCACATACTGTCATCCAAAAAAAAAGGCCTTCTAATTAGAACCTGAAATGTATATTCCTGTTTGTAGGTGTTTATTTGTTCAGAATATTGAAGCCAGGATAATCCTCTGAGGCATTTGCAGAGGAATGACTGCAGAAGCCAGAGGCTCAATTCACAAGGAAGTTGTACGTGAAATAGTTCAGATTATTACATATTTCACTTCTAAAAAGTATGGAGAGGAGAAATTATCCAGCTGAGTGGGGTAAATAAACCTGTTTTTCCAGTATCCAAGGTCCAGTGTTGGTTCTTAAGGGGATGCACAACAGAAAAGAGCTTTTGGGACACAGCAATTTGGGACAATTTAAGCCTTTGCTCTTGCAGAATAGAGATTTATGCATATGCTTTAGCAAACTCCCAGTGGAAAGGACAAGCAACCTTTTACAACAGTGACTTATTTGGTGAGAGGCTTGTAATTATCTATTTTTTTAAGTCAAGTCCCTCACTGGCCACTGCTGCTCATGCTTTGCCTCGATTGCAGCTGGAGGGAGGCAGCAAGGAGGAAGATGTGAGGGCTCTGGGTCTACCCACCACAGAATGTCTTTTAGTTCTCCTTCATTGATAACAGTTTTCTGTACTTAGGGTTGATCTTCAAAGGGAACAGAAGCTGGGTGCCCTCCTGTGTCCCTTTTCCCTTTGAGAAAACCTTCCTGTCTTTCCTCCCAGAGCTCAATATGACACAGAAACTTGGATGCCATGAGGAGAAACAGTCTGTTGACTCCATGTGCTCTCCTACCATCAGGCCTTCCACTCTGCACTTTGGCTGCCAGCCTCCACTTTCCTCAGCAGAGCTGGTTAATTCCATGATTGCACGTTTACCTTTCTGGCATAATTTTTTCATACTTTATAATACATGGTTTAGTTTGGTGATTTTTACAAATGAAATAAAATACTGTCTTTGCACTTGAAGTCCTACTGACAGTACTAGTTTTTGCACAAAGCTGGCACAAGATCAGATTGCCTCTAAAAAGTTCCTCCCAGCCCTCTCTTTCAAAAGAAACTGGAATTAAAAAAAAACCCATACAATTATTTTGGTTGGAAAAGACCTTTAAGATCATCAAGTCCAACTGTTAATTTCTATGATGCTTAACATATGCCCTACTTTTTCACAGATTTCAGCGTCACAATGATCTTTGTGAGAACATGGTTAAGGAAAAATAATGTAAAATCTTTTATTGTCTTTGATATGATTATCAAAGGCCACTATTATTTACTGAATGCTTAAATGCAACACTTGACCTACAAAGTAAGAAGGGCATATTTAGCTAATTATAAGCAGCCTTGATTATCATACAAAAGCTTGTACAAGATGGTATACTAGACTCACTTGACAGTGCACCACTTTACAGACGATAATGTCCCTGTGGAATAAAAGGGAATTAGTTAGAATCACAGCAATATTAATTCTCTAGATTTTTTTATGAAGTGAGTCTGGAGGTAAAACACTTCATTTTGGCCACTAACTATTAACTAACCTGAGCTGAACTTTAAAACTGTGCCTAATTTTAAGCACAGGGAGCCATTCCTCAGAAGTCAAGCAGTGGCTTTGCGTCAATAGTTTTATTAAAACACAACCATTAATAGAGAGACATTTATATAATCCAGAGCACTAAAATCAGAATATTGACTCAAATTGCTGTTGAAGTGGAGCATAGTATGCCAAAAGACAGGTAGTCACCTACTTTTTCTAGGTAGTTCTCAGAGAGCCAAATTTTGTGCTCAGCAACAGTAGATTGAACCACCAGCTATGCGGAGAGATGGGAATATTGACTGGGGCGTGGTCTTGTCACTCCCTCTTTTCACAGTACTAAGGGTTCTGTCTTTCATAAGGCAAAGCCCTGGGCCTGATCTGCCAAGACTTCCCCTTGTTCATATATGTAAAATGAAAATTGTGAAGAGGAACATAGATGTCAGTGAAAATGACATCCCAGATTTCAGGTGTGCACCTCAGTATATAATTTAAGTTGTCTTGGGTTTAACAATGCTATTCTGCTCTTCGCAAAATGGAGTCCTAAAATAATTAAGGAGAAGCTCCCACTGACATTGCCATGTATCATTACCACAAAAGCATTTTTTTCCTTATTATGACCTTTTTCACACCTGAAAAAGCCTCCCAAAATTGTAGGTTCTATCAAGTTAGATAAGATTAACCTATGTGGCTGGTATTTTAGAGGACATCTCCTGCAGTTTAAAATCCTGTAATTAGGCACCCAACTATCCAAAAATATCTTAAATTGACTTGCACTTCACTACTACCAATGAGCCTGTGAAAACGCAAATGAATTTCTGCGTTTGCTGATGTTTTAACAAGGGGCTTCAGGTAAACCTTGTCTGGGACAAGGCAGTAGGGAGAAGCGGGCAATTCACAGTCCTTGCTTTACTTTTCATTTTGTCATGCCTTGACTTTCCACTGCAGCTTGGTAGTACAGACACAATATGAAGTAACGGCCACATGAGGCACCATTTGAATAGCACAGGAATAATGAACTAGATAAATACTAGGAGTGTCATATTCAAACCACATGGATGTATGCATTAAAAGATGATTCAGTACACAATCTTGTCATAAAATAAAGAATCCAAGATCATTTTTTAGTTAACTAAAACAGGACTTTCTGTAGTGATCCTTAGTGAGACATGCACATTTCCAAGGTTTATTATTCTGGTTCAGATCCAACAAAGCATTTAAGCACTTGCTTATTTTTGAGCACTTGATTTAATCCCGACCACTATCTGCTTTTCCAGAGTAAACCACAAAACAGTGTAAAATTGATGCTGCTCATTTCTGTGAAATTTAAGGCCAGGACACAGCTGCTCTGCAAAATATAGAAGCTTAAAAATTAAACATTGCAAACAAATGTCATGCAAGGCGATGTTGAGCATGAATGCCTGTTAACATCAAATTTATGTGCGCTATAAATTAATACAATAACCGCAGGTTTTGTAAAAGCCTGAAAGACTGCTCTAATGTCAAAGACACTGACGTGAATTCTAGACCCCCCCCTTTCTTTTACCAGTGGTTCCAAGCTAGGGCAAGGCCATGCAGCTTACAATATTTCAAAACACAGGAACAACCAGCTAAATCCACAGAAAGCCAGAATTTCCACACTGACAGTTCTCTTTCCCAGATTTTCCAGTTTCTGGTAGGGCATTTGGCTGTTAAAATTAAGTCCAAGAGCATTTTGTGGCAGAGAAAAAGCAGACCTGTGCAATCTGGATCATAAGGTTGGCAAGAGATATGGCCTCTGTGATCAAGTCCCTGAGCTGTTCAGTGTCTTATGTGAAACCAGCTGTTCTTGGGTTTGTTATAGATGCATTTAGTGACTGAGGTGAAAGGCACAGAAACGGGACTACATTTAACCATGCTAATGAATCATGCTTTAACTTAGGTAGCCAGTTAATCTAAGAATCAAAGGGGGAGCAAACTCAAGGGGACTAAATTTGTCTCCAGTGTAATTCTCTGGGCCTTAGGGGAATGTTCCAGGCCTGGGTTTTGGTTTGCTTAATGCAATAAAACTCATAAAGAAAGACCACCATAGACCACATAAGATTGTATAAGAAAGATAGTGATGGATTGAAAGAGGGACTTATTTCCTTCCTCACCTCCATGAATTTCACTTTTCTTGTGAACCCTTGAGCTTTCTTCCATCCTCCTTGATCCTTCTTGCCTGATCCTTCTTTCATCTTTCCCACTGTCCCTGCCATGGGTTTAACACTGCACTTAAATGACTTCAACAACTCACAATACAATGTATACAAAACAAGTGGGTTTTCACATGGGAATAGAACAGAATAGAATGGAATAGAATAGAATAGAATAGTTCAGTTGGAAAGGGCCTACAACAATCATCTAGTCCAACTGCCTGACCACTTCAGAGCTGACTGAAAGTTAAAGCATATTATACATGAAATGCGATCAAACAGTCTAATATAGCTTCCTGATCACCCTGAACTCCCTCAATAGCCAGTGAGGAGAGGAGGGCTGCGCCAAAGGAGAGGTCAGAGAGCAGGCATCGGACAGCCCTCTTAGGTGGGGAGAATATTTCACTTTGTTGATTATCTGAGGAATCTGGCTCCCACATCAGTTAAATTTCCAAGCATGTTGAAACATCTGTTCCATTTTAGGTATAAATTAGTTATTTTAAAGAATCCATTCAAGCTGATATAAATTTAACTCTGCTATACTCAATGTGACAAATCTGCCCAGGTTTGAACTAAAAATGGGCATTTCTCATACCCAACTAGGCTTTCATCAGTAAAAATTTGCTCCTAAGATTTGCCCTCACTAGGGGCTTGCCTTCACTGACTTCCCTGCATGGGTTTTGTTCCTCATGGGGCCAACAGCCCCACACACAGAGCTCCCATAGCAGTGAGATGGAGCATCACAGCAGTGCTTCCTGGAGAGCGTGGTCACTGCCCCTTCTCAGGGAGACCCAGACTGGGGGACGAAAAGCTGCAGTCCCAGGTCTGTCATGTGGGAGGAATTTCATCAGTGTTGTCCTAGTTTCCCAAGCACAGACCCATGGGCCAGCCATGCAGGCAGGCCATGAGTAGCCCTCAGTCAGCTGAGTGTTCCAATCAAGGCAGCTGACTCACAGGTGCATCCCATACCACTTAATCATGCTCATTATAAAAGGAGGGAGTTCACTAAGGGTGGAGTTCCTCTTCCTGGGGCTTCTTCTTTGGCCTTCTGTTCCTGCTGCTGATCTCAAGGACCAGACTGAGTAGTGCCTTGTATGCTTTATGTTGGTGGCTGTATTGCCTTTATTATTTCATTAAGTCTGTTTCTACTTCAACCCACAGGGCTTCTCCTTTTTTTCCACGATTCCCCTTCTCAGCTGGGGAGGGGACATCGGGTGGTAGAATAACTGCTACAGTTTAGCCTGGAGTACTGGCTAAACATAGACGAGTGTAAAACTAGTAACCCAAGGGTAGCTTTGGTTGGATGACCTGCCACCCTTCTGTGCCCTGGGATCATATGGATGCTCAAGCCTGGGTCCCAGGCATCCATGTTAAAACTGAATGGAAAGTGGAGACCTTGTAGGAAGAAAAAATAGTCTTTAGCAACAGCTAACTTGGGAGGGAAGTAATTTCCTTTCTGAGCCTTTGTTGTGAGACTGGATTTCCTAGTGAAGAAAGTGACTGTGGTGACCACAAGCTCCTCTGTGGATGCAGGTGGGAGAATTTGTCTGTCCCTCTCTTGTGCCTGCCCCAATAGCTCTGAATCTGCCTGCTAAATGCAGGCAGCTGCATGTGCCTCTGCACTCACACACAGAGAGCAGGGAGATGTTAGGGGTCCCCAAATGCAGGAGGAGCTTCAGACTGAGGTGGCTGCAAGTCAACAGAGCTGATGTGATTTGCACCAGCAGATTATCCTGAAGTTCATTGGCCCACTGCCTAAAATCCTTTGCAGGTATACAGAAACCTGTTTTAAGGACTGACAGAGGAGGAAGAGCTCTTTTATGCAAGGCACCAATGCTACACATGCAGTTCAAACTCACTCATTCGACATTCCCCTCCCAATAAAAGTGTTCTGCACTTCACAGCGAAAATCATTGCGATGTGCATGAATCCCCTTGAACTGTGCTCCCACAATATGTGTAAAGAGGTACTGCTCAAGTCTTTCACACTTGATTTTTATTTGCTAGAACAAATTTAGACTGGGAAAACAGATGCTCTGTTGGGTCCAGACTGAGTTTGCATTACTTGCTTTTCAGCCTAGGACTGGTTGGAAGCCCTCTGATTTTTGTTTGATAAAGAGGATTGCCTCCAGACCACACTGCATCCCTGTATTAATGTGTATGGTGCTGCTGTCTCTCTTTCATCATCTTATTGGTGAGATCACCCAGTGAGACCTCCTTACTCAGGGGATATATATAAAAATATGGAGGGAAGTTATCCCTCTTTATTTGATCCTAAATGGTGCAAAAGGATATGATCAGGGCAGAGAAGCAGATCTTTGGTAACAGGTGCCATCTCATACTTGCGTCTGAATTTTGTTCGTCAGGTCCATGAAGAAAGCAGCGGGGCTCTGGGCACCCACTCTGTTTCAGAAAGACTAGAGCTGCCTTACAGTTGTTAACCAAGAGAACTGGCACATGCTCCATCCACCTCCAGGAGCCCCACACTTACAGCCTTATTTTGGAAAATAAGTCTGATACTCCAGGAGTTTGGCTTTCCTGGTTCCTGCATGTCAATATGTTGCGTCATCCAACAGTGATGAGTGAAAGATGTGACACCTCTTTATAAGAAAGGACCACTATTTTTCACTCCTCAAGTAGTTTGAACAGAGCATCTGGCAAATGAGATGCTCTGCAACTGTTTCAGGTAACCCTGTGTCATTTGTGGCTGTGGCCCTGACTAGAAATTCTCTGTATATCCTTTGTGTTAAATCAATGTGCAGGGTCACATTGAACTTTTAGCTTGGGTGATGAATTGGTGATCTACCTCCACACTGCACTCATCTGATTAGCCTGTACTCACTGCTCCCTGTACAAGGCATAGCAGCATTTCTGTGAGGCCCAGATTTCTCATGTCCCCCTCCCTATATACAGCAGGTTCAAATGCCCTTCCAACTGTGATTCTGTGATTCCTTGCAGGCATGTGCTGAAAACCATGAAGAGCCCCTCTCACACTCCTCACCCTACATCTCTGGCAGCCAGAGAGAGGTGTCTCATGGGCTCTGCAGGCATCTTTCACTAGTAAGAACAGTTCATCCTGGTTTAGCCTTTCTTATATCCAGACAAAGGTAACTGAAGATAAAGACGGGTGTCAAGGAAGTCCCCTGAGCTAATAACAGCCTTGAAACGCCTCTGCAAACACCCCTGGAGAGACGGCATGTGCTGTTCTGATGCAACACTGATTTGTTGAACCTACAAAAAGTCTTCATAATTGTGTGAAATTGAGTGTGAACAAGCAGTTGAATCGCAGATCATCAAACATAATTAATCTGAAACAGAGCAGCAGAAATACTCCTTTTATCTTGCCTAAGGGTTGATGATATAAATACAGAGCACCCCAGAATCAAAAAAGTGACTAAGCAGATGCTTGCTAGTCTGTGAATTCTTTTATAATGCAAAAATGGCTTTTATCTCTCACTGTCTATTTTTGAGTGCTCATCACTGTGCTGCCTGGGTGCTTTGATAAATGGCAATAAATATATCTAGCATATGTTTAGTTCATTAAAAAATCCATCTACTTCGTGTAATTTGGAGACAAAAGAGAAATCATGGAAAACCACAACATTTAAATAAATGTCTGTTGTGCAAATCTGGACTGTAACTAGCTCTTTGACCAGAATCCCAGAGAAGGAAGAGGGAAATAAAAGGGCAAAGTAATTTAAAAATGATGATAGAGCTCAGGTTGCATGATCTGCCATATGAAGAGTATGCCATTTTCCTAATGGCACTACATAGACTCTCTTTCATCCCCACAGAACGTAATGCAGCACGAACTCAAAATAAAGTGGGTGAATTTGTTCCAGCCTTGTGGGATGGAGGGAAAAGAGTGAGATCCTCTCTGCTTTTTGTCCAAAAGAGGCTGATTTGATCTGTAGGTTACAAAGAGACACATCCTCAGCACCGCCTTAGCCAGCAGGATACGCAGACATGGTGCAGAGTATGAGAATTTGTACTGAAAATACAGTGGTGGGGCGGTTACAATGCTTCTGGCCCTGGTGCCCAGGCATCGCCTGGCCACAGCAGCCAATGAGTGCAGCCCCGATGCCTTCCTCCTGTTGCAGAGCAGACGATGGCTGGTGGTCTGGTCCAGATCACAGACCAGATTTAGGATGAATAATATAAACCCGTTAAAACTGTTTACTTTATGTAAGCAGAGGGGCTTGTAATTTTTCTTTACACTAAGAAATGCATACCGAGGATGAGAAAGCTAGGCTTTTAAAATACATTCAATGATTTGGACTCCAAGCAGCAGATGTTGAAGGCTGCTTATGAGACACAAATCATAGCCTCGTGTCCCAGCCCAGACTGTTTAACCACAACAGATCCTTTGCAGATTCCAACAATCCCTTGATTCTATGACCCTTGGCTTTTCTATACATTGTCAATTTTAACTGAACATTGTATTTTTAAAGGCACAGAAGTGTCCTGAAAGTACATATTGGCATTCTGAAATACCTGTATCTGTCCTGGACCTGGATTTCACTTGATATGCAAATGCCTCTGTCAGTTTAAATTGCCCCACCGTGGCTTTATCATACATTATTTCAACATGCTAGAGCTGAGATGGTGTCTGTTGTTTCCCATTTGCTATCTGAGAGCATTTGTGCTCTTAGTCAAGAAAGAGGTCAGGAAACAAGGACAGGCCTCAAAGACTTCTCAGGTTAGCCTGGTAAACACCCCTCAGTTTCTGTAGCCCTCAAGGAAGTGTCATTACCATTGCAGTCACATCAGGCCAATTCAAATGGAACCCATTTACAGCCAGATCAAGAGAAAAGCATCTTTCAACAGGAGGCCAAGCCTGAACTCCTGCCCCTGACTTGAGGGTAATTAAATGTGTGTTTGAAACATCTAAGTAAAAGCTCAAGTAACATTTTCTTCTCCGGGCTGCACCCCTGGTTTTGAATTTATGTCACCAAAGGCAGAATCCAGCCCCAATTTGGTCTGCAAGGGAGGGAATAATGCCGCGATAACATAGTCAAGCTTGCTGCCCTGGCAATGAATGCTTATCTCACGCTGCTCTCCCAGTGAGTAATGTTTAAAATAAATAAATACTTCAAGGGAGTTGCTGTTAGTGCAATTGTTGGGTTGTAATTTTGTGGCAAGCTTTTTATCATAATAGTGTGGCAGGAGTACAGTGTGTTTGCAAGGCAAGTTTCAGCTGGGGCACAAAAGCACATACAGTCTGTTAATAAATAATGGACTCTATGCATGTGGTTTTCACAGTGTGGCTTAAAAAATCAACCCCTTCAAGGAAGAATAATATGAAGTGCTATTGAAACAAAACAAAACAAAACAGAATGAGGCAGATTCAATTGCTAGTGCCTGGGAATGGCAGACGTGTTCTCCTTTGGAGAGAGTGGGAACCCTGCAAAGTGTGATGGCAGCTGCAGCAGCACCTCAGTTTTGCAGTGATGTGCCTTTATGTTCTTCCACTTGCGCTGTTCAGCACAGGTAGTGGTGATGACAATACAGTTTGCTCATGAACTACGATACCTTGAATGTCTTTCCTATATCTGAAGACTATTATATAGTCAGGGGGGCAGATCCTCAGTGGGACTCAGGCATGCTGGCATTTCATGGATTTGGTGATGTCATGTCATACAGAGGTCTAGAGTTTAACCTTATCTTGGGTTTATGAGTTAGCAGCAGCAAATACCTACATCTTAAAATTCCCAATGTAAGGACACAACAGACTAGGAAGAAGATAGACAGCCAGGGGCATCATAATTTGCTGTACAAAGCTCACAAGAGTTCTTAACTTCATCGAAAAGGAGCAGTTAATTTCATTGAATTGAAAGGAGATTAGGCCATTGACCTTAATGGGCAGGACCTCTTCCTAAAAAGTACACCCCAGGCCCATTAGGATGGTCTGTGGCAATACCAGCGCATATTAGCAGAAAACATGGCTTTGCCCAGCTTGGGAACTGCCTGATGCCAAGCTGGGCATGTCATCCCAGCACATAATCCACTTGTAAGTAAACTGTTACAAAAAGTTAGAAAAATGAAACACTTACTTGGTCCAAGACCTATGGAAAATGCAGCAACATAAACAAGGAGGCTGGTGAGCGAGAGCCATTTCAGGACAACAGGAACCTCCTCACTTTCTATGTGAGACCCTGTTGTGCTTTTGCCTCCTGCCAGGGCAGTCCTGTTCAGTTCTTCTGTCCTGGCAACATCGGGGCTTCTCTGCGCATCAAATGACAATCTTTCTGGTGAAGTCAAGCTAGCAAAGAGGTCTTTGAGACTCCCATTGGTGACACCAGTGAGGTTTCCTGGTCTCTGGAGAAAGAAATCCTCTGGAGATTGGCTTCTACAGACACTGTTGAAATTCACATGTATGTTATGGTTCACTAAACCCATAGTGATCAATGATACTGCCATAACAGAAGACCCAATACATAGAAAAGTTCTACTTCCAATTTGATCCACAAAAACTGTGGCTGGGACTGTGCTCACCACTTTTACCACTCCAACTCCAGTAGAAGCCAAACTGGCAGCTTCGTTGCTCTGGAACCCAACTGACTTCAAAACAGTTGATGCGTAAAATAAAATGTTGGGTTGCCCAGTCGTTTGCACAAAAAAGACTAGAGTGAGTCCTACAAACATTCGGGCCCTCATGTTGTTTTTTGAACGGAACAGGTCCAAGAAACTATACTGATGTTCATCTTTCAGGGAAGCCTTGATCACAGTAAGTTCTTTAGTAGCATCTGATGTTTCCCGTAGCCTCTCAAGTACTTTTCTTGCAGCTTCATCATTATTTTTCATGACAAGAAACCGAGGACTTGGAGGAAGGAAATACATGGCAATAGCCTGCAAAGCACCTAATGGAATCACAAGGCCAAACATGTACTTCCAGCCATGAGATATGCTGGCAAATGCATAATTTGAAATGTAGGCAAAAAGAATGCCTATCACAATCATGAGTTCATTTAATGACACGAGGAGACCTCTTCTGTGCTGTGGGGCTATCTCAGCAATATACACACATGTTGCAATGGATGATAGTGATATGGAAATACCTATGGCAATCCGTCCCACAATAAGTATCCCATATGATTCATAGGGCAGTAAAATCAGACTCCCCAACACAAGTGAAGAAGATGCAATAATAATAGCAAGTCTCCTCCCAAATCGGTCTATGAGGAAGCCACCAGTAAGGGATGCAAATAAGGCCCCAAAAAGCAGGGAACTTACAACGATTTCCTGCTCTTTGCAAGAGAGTGCTAATACGTTGCTCATCTGAAGAAGAGCTCCAGAGATAAGGCCCAACTCATAACCCATCAGAAGTCCGCTTGTGGCAGCAATCGCAGAAGATAGAAAAGTAAATGTTCCACAGCCTGAAATAAGAGAAAAAAACACAAAAATTTGAAAATGTGACTTCTGCAACATTCTGGCAACTAATAAGATCTTTATTTGATATACTAGTTTAGAAAATCTCTTTGTAACTTCTAGGGAAAGCAGTTAGGTGCAAACAAACCCAGCAGCAGTGGTGACATAAAAGGCTATTTTTGAAAAGAAAAACATAATAATTAATATAAAACCCTCTTTAATTTTAATGCTTTTAGGTTCCTTATCTTCCTTATCAGATGTCAATAATGTTTTGATCAAGCCCTAAATAATTCAGCCTTCTGCCTCAGAATATCGTTGCAAAAGGCAACACTGACAATACAACCTCTTGATAAGAAAGCAATTATTGACTGGAGACATTCTTGGTTTTTTCCCTGTACTGATTTGAGGAAGTCTTGTCCACCCAATTAGTGTACTGTGGGCAATGAAAGCAGTAATTTCTCAGCCAAATTGCTTCAACTTTTACTTCTTGAATAACTAACAAGTTAAGTTTTCCCTTGCCATTTACTAATTCCTTTGCTTCACCTGATGATTCCATGAAGGATGCTGGTACCAGTGTTTTTATCTTGCCAAATGAAAACTTATCCATTGAGCAGCAGGCTGACCCACATAGCTGGCATGTTCCAGGGAAACCAATCTTTGAGATACAAATTCATGAACTTTCTGGGCTTTGCTCATCACTAATCTCAGATTCTTTGAAATATCAGGATCAAATATTTTGTATAGTTTATGACCGCCACAATGTCAGGAATAAAAAACAGATGGTGAAAACATAAACCAAATGGAGATTATATGCCTTTGAACATCTACTTTAAAACAAACTCATTTTATACAACTGCGATTCATTGTTTATTGTTGCAAGTTAGGTTTGACTGATTGTATTCTACTAACTGTGAAGCCTTTTGCACCCTAAACCTTGAGGAATATATCAGTTTGTTATTGTTGGTCCTGTTCTTTCTCCCAGTATGATTTTCCTCTCATCATGATGTTGGCTGCCACACAACTAGGAAAAGAGTAAATTGACTTCTGATTTTCTGGTTAGTTGGAATGATAAGACGTGTCTGAGGAGAGGTAACTTTTACAGCATAACAGAGTCCGTATTTCAGTTAATTCTCCTGGAACAAGTACTTTCCAGCTTGGCTTGAAAGTGGTATATGGTCTAATTGAAAATGATACATAGACTTTGTTTATTTTTAGTTTATTTTTCTAAGGCATTAAGACTCTTTGATCACACTGACTGCCTGGAGTTCCTTCCCAGTAACTTTTGAGCACATTGGCGAGGATCAGTCCCATTCGACAGAGGATATAACATTTCTAAAGCAAAGGGTGAAGAACGAGGAGGAGGGCAGCCCTAGCAGTACATCTGCACTACTAAAATAAATGAATAGTGCCAGAACCCAGGCCATGACCCTGGCACATAGCCATATATCCTACTAAACTGCTGGCATGGTCCCTGGCATGGTTGTGCCCCAAGCCACCTCGCACTCCCCTAACAATTCCCAGAGGTAGTCTGGCTCATAGTGTAATCCCACCATCACACCCTGCAGCCTATCCATGGGAGGATGGGTTACTTTGGAGGGTAGCAGAGTATAGCTGTATGAATATAAGCTATGCCTCCATGTCAGGGGAGATGTGTAAGCCCATTAAGTCTATTAAGATAAGTATGACCTATTAGCTCTCCTACCTGGCTCTGGGCTCACTCCCTTTGAGCTAAGCAGAAGCCAAGTGGTGGCAGCCCCAAGCTATCGAGTGCACCCAGCACATCTTAGTCCACTGCTGCCTCTGGGCTCAGGTGGATGGCAAACCAGAGATAGACAGGAGACAGGTGAAAAACACATGGTTTTGTTATGATGGACTGTAAGGGCATGGGGGAAAAGGGAGTATTGTAAGAAGTCTTTCAGAAGGTGGGGGTGGACGGTAGATTTATTGTGATAGAAGTGGAACAGCTTGAAGAAAATGTCAGAAACAAATTTGCAAAATGCTCCGGTGATGGAACAAACCTTTTTTATATTGTTGTCGTTCATGTCTGTATTATGTCTAAAGCTTTTTCTTCCTTTATGCTTGCAGTACCCAATATTATTGCACTTATTTTAAACAGAGGTTAGTGCATGGGTTAGGGCAAGGGCCTGCTGTACTTCCTGAACCACTACTGACTCCACTTAAGCTGCTCTGTGCTACATGTGCTCCATCCTCCAATACATGCATGCAAGATATGTTTTATCATTGTAAAACCTGATTTCTCCCTCCCCTTTATACTTTCAACTTGCCTGCTTGCTATATATTACTAGATCTGGAAAATATACCCTTCCAATAAATCCTGGATGGAAATCAGGGCTGATAAAAACAGAGTGTTGTGCTGAATGAATGAGCTTGGGTATCAGAAGCTACACTGCTAATTTTATCAGAGTGCTCTGCCCAGACTGCTGCTCAGTAATGATATTTGTACTTTCTTGGATATCTCAGTATTTTATGTCATTGAGACATGTCAATTTAAGATTTTTCTTTAATTTATATTATGAATCCAAAAGAGACCATTGTAGTCATCCAGTCTGACACTCCTGAACAGCACAACATAACCCTTCAGACACATATAAATGACATTTTATTTGAACTAGGCCATTTAAGATATACAACTTTAATTTAAAAATTACTAGTAGTTGAAAGCCAATGACTTTTGAGTCATAAATTGTCCCAATGGTTAATTGCTTTCACTGTAAATTATTTCTAGAATTAATTCTACGACTTCAACTTCCAACCATCAGATTCCGTTCTCCATTTGCCTGCACATAGCTGCGTTAACTAAGTACAAAATTATAGTCTGTCATCCCACAGACTTCTCCCTGACAAGCTACTTAGCCTGTGAGGCTTAACAAATTTACCAGTCCCTTAAGTATTCAAAGCCCTGTTCTCTGAACTCCATTCAGATTATCAACTTCTTCAATAAATTGTGAGCCAGACCCAGCACTCCTGCAGCGGTTGCACAGTGCCAGAAAGGAACTTGACATAATTGTCCCGCTCCTGGTGGATATTTCCCCTCTGCTCATCTGAGGATTGTCACGGCTGTGTACAGGAGCTCATTTTCTGATGGTTATCCTCCAGGACAACAAATTTCTCGCCTGACTGGGATCTTTCCAAGGCACTGCCTTTCCTTTAAACATGGCCTGCCTTCTTGCATCCTAGCTAGGAATGCAAATCACTTTATGTTTGTCTGCATTAAAACACATAGGATGGATTCAACTTACTTAACTGTAAGAGATCTACAGCATCTCTACATTTCTTCTGCAACCACTTGTGAAAAATAGGCACTTCTAGATGTGTGAAGTAGGTCAGATGCCTATTTCTCTGCATTGCCTATAAAAGGAATCTGTGCAGCTTGCTCAGATGCAGATGTCTAAAGTTAGCAGAGAGGAACCCCAGACAGTAAATCCACTTGCAGTCAGCAGGCCAAACCATTCTGAATTGCATTCAGCTACTGACATATCCAATTTATTAATCACCTGTCACTTCTATCACCTGCAAATAATCCATTATTGTCTTCTTCCAGGCAATTGAGAAAAAATGTTAAGCAACAAAGGGACAAAAACTGAGTTTAAGGCTCTCCAGCAGAAACACAGCAGCATGGGCAGTGTCTTCTATTGTTGCTTTGAAGTCTGTGTCCTGCACAGCTTTTAATTTTTTTAACGTGCAACTATCAGTTTTGTATGGTTCCAGTTTCTGATTCGAAATGACAGTGGCAAGACAAATATCTTGACAGAGTCCACCATCAACACTGTTCTTTACAATCCAGACTGTGCTCTCCTCAGCCTGTGGTCCTCAGATCAGAGCAACCGAGGTGCTTATTTATTTTTAATCTGAGAGGCTGTATAAGCTGGGAGTGGAGCTTGGCCACCTGGGAAGTTGCTAGGGAAGCACTCAAGTTCACATACTCCTTGCTTCTCCAAGTACAGCAGCTTGACTAGTGTCTTAGTGTTTCTTTGGTTTGTTTTTACTGGGTCAGCTGGTATCGTTGTTCATGTGTCCAGTGACATACGTCAACAATGGTACAGAAATAGTGGAGGGCTGAAACTAAAGCAGATCCCTGAACGAAAAGCAGATTCTGATGTCATGCCAAGGGAGACACATTATCTTTCTGCATTAGCAGCAGTGAACTCAGCAGTTAACTTGGTGTCTCTTGTCCCTCACAGGCACTACTCTGCTGAGAAACATCCTTTTGCCACTGTAGGTTTTGTTGTAACTGGTGTACCTAAGACTTGTCTGCTCAGAACTGCCTGCTGAGTTAAACCCTGAAATCTCCGCTCAGTTTTCCTTCGTGGTCTTCCTCTAGACAAAATTCCCTCTGACTTCAGCATATGTTTTGCTTTAACATTTCCAGATAAAGCATGTTGCAGTAGTTGTACTCACAATCCTTTTAAGTGTCATTTTTAATGATGTTGCTGACAGTTCTTAGACATTCCGTTTTTTAAAAAACAAGCTTCTTAAAATGTGTATTGCTCTTATTTTTATGAGATGCCTGCAAAATACATGGCAGTGTGCAGCCCAGGGGATTAAAGTATTTTAATGATGGCTTCCAGAGAAATTTCTCCTCCTGCCTGCAACAAACACCATGGCTAATGAGTGCGTGGCTGGTATGTGACAAGTGATTGGAAACTCTGTTCTCTAGCTTCCCCGTGTAAACAAAGTGGTTTCTCACAACTTACTCAGGTCAAAAGCAGCACCACTTGGCAAACAAACTTATCTTTAAGAACATTTGCTGGAAATGCTTATGCTTGGCTCCTGAAAAGGAGACCAAGCACGGTTGTGGTATAGCACAGTGTACTGCCGATGAGACTGGACGGGGCCAAGTACTGAGAGTGTGCTGCTTTTCTTATTTTCAAGTGCATATTTGGGAAAATACAGTCCTTCCAAAGGCAAAATATTTGGTGTGTGCATGTATTTTATTGGCAATACAGATAAATGATCTGTGCCAGGGAAGAACTGCAAGCAGGCTGAGCTGGGGAACACCATTCTTCCCCTGCTTCATGTGCAGGAGAGCTATGGTGAAGGTGCCTGGGAGCCCTTTCCAGCTCACCTTGGCAGTACCACACTCCACATCTGTCCAGACACTGAGCTTTTTGTGATGTAGGTTTTTTTTTCCTTTCTCTCAAGAGAACATGCTGTGTATGTACAGAAAACTAGTGGGATGGAGTGGGGAGGGGACGGAACATTACTTCTTTATGTGACCTGTGCAAATAAATCTATTTTGATAGGAGGAGACTTGATTCCAACGTGGTGCTTTCTTCTATTGACTTTGATTTAATCTGAGGTGGTAAATGCCTCATTTTAGGAGGGAAGGAAAGTATTTTACTGGAAGGTCAAATATTTGTTCTTTAAATCCTTGGGGATTCTTTGATCTGTTTAGACATTTGGAAGGTGAAATCAAGCTATGTCAACCCTCACTCAATAAGCGTAGGTTAGAAAATCATGGTGAGTTGAGTGCATTGCACAGATATGAATCCACAGCATGAAATCTCTCATTTTCAATAGAACAAGGTGTCTACTTTTATCCATGAAAAACTTAAAACTACAACATCTGTATCTGAAAATGTTAAGCTACCTATAACTATGTATTTCGTCTCTGAGTGCTGTCTGAGATACAAAACTTTTGCCTTTACAGGGAAATAGTGTTTAAAATTCCAAAATTGTCTTTAGGGGAGCATTTTGCTGAAGTATATAGGGTGTGGCTCACATGGTTTTCTAGGATAAATATTTAATGGTATGTGTTGGGAATTGCTGTACAATTCAATCATGGTTTTGCTTCTCATAAAAGGTGATTATCCCATTTTTATGCCATCATGATCTTTGCTACGCTGTCACAGTCATCTTCCTGTCTCGTCCAATTATCTGGTGTAAAGAGTGTTACTCTATTGATCTATTCTAATGCCTGAGGTTTCTTTAGATCCAGTAGCTACTCAGTATGTGCGTTTCTTCTATTAACAAGGATACATCTGGTCTAACTGACCATCTAGAAGTCTGGCATGGGATCTAAAACAATTACCCAACAAGACCCTATGGGATGAAACAAATGGTGGCTTTGGGACAAAGTTATGTTGCAACCAGAGCTGGAAAATCTCAGAAAATATTAAATTTACCAAAAAACAGTGTCAGGGCCTTGTGGGATCATGACCATTTGACAAATGTGACTCCTCCCACAAAGTGTGAAAGGCAAAACCAAAACAAGTGTTTTGTAAATTGAACTAAAAAAGAAGGCAGAAGGAAGCTAATGTATCACATGTTTTCACAAATATAAATTCCTGTGATGGTGGGAAGCACTGCATACTTTGTACAGCGTAAGCCCAATGAATCTATTGTGTGAGTAATATTTGAATTTTATGAATAAAAGCCCCCTGGCACTGATGGAAAGACAGGGAACACAGATCCTGGATAGACCCACCTTGGCCATCTCTGCATCTCTCAGTGCTCTGCCATGTGTTTTCATTATGTCAACAGACAGCCTCACCCTTCATTACATTAAATGGGATTTGGGGTTTGTTTTGTTATTTTCCAGTAAGAATCAACGAGTTATTTTAATTGCTAGCTAGGTAACTACAAATTCCTCAGGTTACTGCTTTAATTTCTGAGGGTAAGGCCAAGTGTGTAATTTGCATGTACTCTTCTAACTGTAGCCCTTGTGCTGCAGTAACTTTGCTGTCTGTTTATTGTAACTGCTGTGCTTCTCTTTGATATCTTATAACCATCTGCCTTGCTTCCCCATACCCTAAGGTAATGTTAAATACGTCTGCACACTGACTGGCTTTCTGTTCTTGATTAACCTCTGCTTCCTCTGCTTTCAGGTATCAGTAGACGTTGCTGGACTGATCACTATTACACTCCAACAAAGCATTAGTGCCTGTGGTATCTGAACATACATGAGTTAGTCGGCTCATTCATTTTTAAGCAAACAAAACCTTCTCAGGACATAATAATTTCTGGCTAACAATCGTGCTGTCCTGTTTGGGTAAAGCTGTCTTTTGAGTGAGAAATGTCACAGTTGTGGGTCACTTTCCTCTTGATCTTTTTATCAGTGAAAGAGACTCAAGATGCAAAACCATGCTGTAACTTAGAAAAATGGTCTGGATAGGACAGCAAAGGTGAGGAGCTATGAAATTCAGCTTCAACACTAAAATATCTGTGTGTAAGAAATGATACAGTTGATTTTTCACAGTGTCAGCACAGAAACCCTGTTTCTTCATGAAATGCTAGGGGACAAAAGACAGGAGAGAGTTCCCATCAAGTCCCTGTCCCCCCACCCTCTACTTTTCCCCTGCGTGATCAGGTGCAATGCCCACCTGGCCTCCCTCTACTTCAGTGAAAAGAGCTGAATTGCTCCCGAGCATGCAAGGACCCCAGCACCGGTGTTATCTTAGACGGCAGTGGATTCTCTGATTTTTCAGGTGACTGATCTTCATAAAGGAAAGGGATTTACACAACAAACAGCACACGCATGAACAGTAGGATCGAGGCCTTTTGGGAAAAGTATCACATAAACCTTCATTGAAAATTCAAGCCAGCATTTCCCATCCTTACTCACATTTTCCCCTCTCGCAATTTTAGCAATCGAGACAGCGTGCCCCAAGAGTCCCTTGGCTTTGCGGGGCTTCTTTCCCCCAGCCCTGAGCATGAGCTAGGCGGGCAGGCTGCTGCTGGAGAACAGCTGGCATTCAGTTCCTGCCACTTTACCTGCTGCAGCTGGGAGCTTGCGGAGGTGGCGGCGGCTGCTGCGGCGGCTGCTCTGGCTGCTCTCCTCATCCTCCCCTGCTTTCATCGTCTGGCTCTGCTGGCCAACGTCCTCTGTGTTCTGCTCAGGTACCATTGCCACCTTCTTTTCACCTTGGGGCAGAAGTGCTTCACAGGGCAGCAGTCTTTCCCTGGCCACCAAGGAAAGCACAGGTTATTTTCCTCATGACAACAAGTTGCTGAAGCTGGCTGAAACCAAAGGCAAACCACGAAGTGGTTTGTGAACAACTTTGTTGCTATTTCAGAAGGCTTTGCCCTTTGCAGTGACACAGGCTGTTGCTATTCTTGGGAGCCTATTGCAGGCGAGGGGAGGGCCGTCTGTCGGAAGTATTGCTTTTGCCTTTTAACAAATAGTTGGAGACATCAGACATCCAGGCACAGCTCGATGCACATTCCTTACCCCTTAGCTTAAAGGGTCTCTCTCTCCCTACACTCCCTCTTCTCTCTGGTGTTCATACGCACAGGTTTTTAACAGAGAAGTCACATGGAAGGGAGGATTTGAAGTGTTTGTTGTGTCAGCTAAAGTCAGGGCACTGAGCACACATGCACGGCACGACTTCATTCTTGTAAGTTATGAGCAAGTTGTGGTGAGAAATAGCAGTGAGGAAAAAAAGCCACGGCAGCCCTTTGCAGTCTGCGACCGTAGGAGTCAGGACTTTTCGTGGCATAGATGCACATGCTATTTTACAAGCAAACAAAAGGGAAGCCACCCTCTCTCCCATGACAATTGTTTGTGGGAAAATTGAGACTCTTTCAGTTATATTGAGTCAAAGGCTTGATTTTGAGAGCTATTAGGAGTCACTCCATCCCTACTGGTGGAACCAGTGGCCAGAAGCTGGACCGCAGGGGCAGGGAAGGCTACAGCAGAGGGCAGGCAAGCTGCCTACAGGGACTGCCTGCCCCATCCTGGTCCTGGTCCTGGTTCTGCTCCTGCTCTCGGTCCTGGTCCTGGTGCAGGAGCCTCTGGGTGCCCTCATCACACTTGCTGGTCTCAGTGAGGCAAGTTGTCCAAGCCACCCCCAGTGGGAATTGCTGTTGTATAATTTGGCAGTGCTGCAGGCTTCTTGTTTGTGCTCTTTCTCTCTTTCATTACTTGCTGTTTTGTTTTGGTTGTTTTTGTTTTAGTACACTAATGCCTGCAGATAGCGTGGGAGGGAAGGCAGAGGTGGAAAGTTGGTAGCTCCTGCAATATTTCCAGGAAGGAGAATTTCTAAATATTTTTCCCTTAAGTAGAGCAGGCATGATACACCCTTTATTGGTGTTTGCTTAACAAGAAAATTTGGCAAAAGGCACCGTAACTGCCCTGTCTGACAGTTGCATCACTGTCAGCTTCAGAAGCCAGAACGCCAGGGATGCCACGGGGGCATCTGTTCCAGCAGGGAGTTTGGTTTTGGCAGTGCCTTTGGTGTGGAGTTTAATGAGTCAGCCTAGCTGTGCTCTCATGTGTAACACATTTTCCACGTAAAACGTCCACCTGTCAGGCAGTACAGGATGCTATCAGGGCTGTTAGCAATTTCTTACCACATCCAGAGAGGTGTTTTTCCCTCATGGGGTATGTGCAAAAAGTAATGTCAACTTTTAAATAAATTATTTTGCTGTTTTGGGAAAAAATGAGAGGCTATTTAGGCTGGGGAAGGAAAGGAAGTCTTTTCAAGGATTAAACTCAGCTGTGACAAGATTCCTCTGTTATAATGTGGCATGTAACTGACCTCCTTTAACAACCTATACTTGATATAACCCACAGCTCTGCTCAAGCGCCCACTCTCTGGAAACTCAGCTAACTCCATAGCTACACACTTGTTCCCACCTCCCAAATGCCTTTATATATAATGGTCCTGGAGAAGTCAGAGAACTGCAGAGACGCCCAGGGCAGCTTGCCAGGGAGTAAAGCCATGCTGTCAGACATGTGGATGCTCTGCGGTTCATTCCTCCTGCCCAGAGCTGCTGCCTGGGGAGAACTGACCCCAAGACAGTGCTCCCCACTGCTTGCTGAAGAGCAGAGAGAAAAAGAGAGTTCAGTTCAGCATTCAGTTGAAGGGCAGGTTCAGCTTCAAAGAGAATTGATGAGAGGCTCTCCCAGCTCCTGGCAAGGTCTGGCAGAAAGGGGGGATGTTTTTAAGGGGGAATGCTCAGTGGAAACTGAGGCATCATGAACAGCTTGAACAGATGATGGGTTTCCCCCATCCCATGGTCTCTTTGCACCAGGGATATTCAGATATTCTCAATTTTTAAGTTTGTACATGTGGAGTTACAGAAGGTTTCATGTAGAAAATCTCTCCCATCCTTAGGTAATCGGGTATGAAAGAACTGACTACTTAATTTCACTATTAGCTTTTGCCATCCAGCTGGCAGGAGGCTGTTTTGCTGAAATAGGGACTGCTGAAATTATTGAGACAAGCTTGTACCACAGCACTGGTGGGACTGGAAGTATCCATCGCTCCTTCTTGCATTTGTGAAGAATTTCTGCATCCTGTGATGAATAGATTTTAAGTGATGAATGATAAGTGACTACACCAGTGAACTCTATTTTTTTTTAACAGGGAAAATTAAAAAAGCTGTTTTAGACAAGCAGTGGGATCTCTTTTAACTGTTTTTAAACCTGGAGTTCAGGCTACCTACTTTCCCCTCAGAAGCCAGAGCCTAGACTGATTTTTAAATGTTTACCTACTTGTTTACTCAGAAATCCACCAGACTAATCTCCTCCTGAAAATAAAGGCCAAATAACCCATTTTTCCTCCCTAGTTTTGCCTTTATTTCATGGTATCTATGCCGTCTGCAACACAACAATGGCTTAACTTTGCCACCCGTGGTAACCTCAGGAGGTATCTAGCTTTCACGGATGGTAAAGCAGCCAGTGCATAGCACAAACCATAATGGCCAGGCAAAAAATGAGGACTTCATTATTCTGGGGACTTACATCTGGGCTGCCCAGAAGGCAGTGCATCCTTGCCGTGCTAAGCTGTAGTTGCCACAGAGGTACCAGGGAGCTTTCTGGGCTTCAACCTTCTCCCTAAGTTACACCCTGTGCCAAAAACACTGTATCAGGGTAATAAATATTTCTTTAAATAGGGTCTTAGAGAAAAACTTCCCCATAAGTGGAAATGTGAAATGTTTTATCCTGAGAACTGCTACTTGGCATGGCATTGGTATGAAGGATGTTTTGCAGCATCATTGGTAGCCAGCTGATAATGAAAAGCCACAGCTCAGCAGGTGAGAGAATCTGCTTTCACAATTCTGGCCAAAAAGCTGAGGCATCGATGTTGTTGGTGTTAACTGGCATTAACTGGTGTTAACTGGCATCCCAGAAAAGGAAGGAGCTGGAAAAAGGCTGATGCTAGCCAATGAAAGCAAACAGAGGGAGGGAAAGCAAACAGCCTGTGCTGGTTCTGCAGCCAAGGAGAATGTAAAGGAACCACAGTGACTGTGAAACACTTGCTGGTGGCCAGAGGGTCCTGGTCCCACCGCCCTGCGTTTGTTTCCCAGCAGAAATAACCAAGAAAGCAAACAATTAAAACTCCAATATGACAGCCATGAACGGGATAAGGAGGGAAGAAAGGGAATGTGCTTTGCTATTTTTCGATTCTCTGTTCTTTTCCTTTTACTGCCTTGCCTGTGTACGCTGTTAAAACAACCCTTGGCTTGTGCTGTGTTCCCGGGAGTGAGAAGTGTCAGTCAGAGCAGGGGCGGGGGGGCTGCCAGAGATTTTGCAAGGTGGGAAGGGATTGCACCCATGCTGCCACTCTCAGTGCTGCCTGGGAAGGGAGTCCTGCTGAAACCAGGGTAAGAGGGGTGGGGAGAGATGTTCCAGAAAGCAAAAAATCCCAAATGCCGGGACAAGCAAACAACCTACTGATGCTCCAAAGAGAATGAGCCCCAGCTCCACAACTGCACCCTTGGAGGCTAGACAGAGGGTCATGTGCCTTAGGAGAAAGAAGAGTGGAAAAGATAAAAAAAGCCAAAGGCAGGAGAGGGTCAGGAGACAAGCCAGGGATATGAGTGTAACACTGTCATGAGATTCCCCTGTCAGTTTTGTCCAAGTGCATATGGCAAGAAATTATCTCTTCTGACATTTTTTCAATTCCTTGCTTTCAAACCTGACAAAAAAATTTATAATTAGAGGTGTGATTCAGCTAGAAAAGGAAGACAAGATATTCACATTAAATTGCCGAATAATCTGCCTGGAAAATATGTGAGGCTGAGGTGGGCATCTCTTCTAAAACCTTTGGTCATGATTTGTATTTGTCTGCGTTTCCAGTGATTAAGTTTGGGACTGTGGAGAGACAGCAAAGTTGGCATTAAGCCAATAGGGATGAATCAAGAGCTGAAGGGCTTTCTGAATCAGTTTTCTTAGGCCATTTTTATGAGTGCTGGAGTAAAGAAGGTTGTTTTATTTCCCTGTAGATTTTATAACTCTCAGAAAAAAGATAGTGGAACTCTCCCAATTAATTTATTCTAAAATATGGAAATAGAGCTCTGTGGCAAAACTATAGAGTATGTTGCCGGCATCTGTGATCGTTGAGCTTTGCTTTCAGAACTACGAGTTCACTATTTGCAGAAGAGGTTCATAAGATAGCCAGCATGGGACAACATGAGGGAGGCTGAGAGGAAGAGAGAAGAAAAGAGACACGGAGAGAAAAGACAGAAATGGAGCAAAAACACCAAGAAAAATAATGAATCATTAAGATTGGAAAGGATGCTGCTCTAGCAGGGGGGTTGGACTAGATGATCTTCGGAGGTCTCTTCCAACCCCTACCATTCTGTGATTCTGTGATTCTATGACCTCCAAGATCATCAAGTCCAACCATCAGAATGTAAATAAACGTACCATTTATTCCAGAAAAAAAAGTACCGATATAAAAAAGCACAAGTAACCTTTCCCACTAGTGTTGATGCATTGACACCCACACACAAGGGGGAAAATGTGCCAAAATTCCAGTCACAGAGCAAACAAAACTAGATGGAAAAGACAGAGACCTGTCTCAAGAATGTGAGAGGATCCACTCTTGAGGGTGAATATAGAGAAGATAATTGTTATTGCTGTTTTGCAGCAAATGAATTATAATTTAGGAGTCAGCTTTGCAAAGTTGCGCTTTATAAACGTAAGATAAATTTCATAAATGCAATATTTAGGCTATGACATTTGTGTCATTTTGCAAATGAATAAACTCTAAATACAGCAATAAATGGATAATGCTAAATAAATCAATAAATAATATAGCCTATTGTCATATAGCAAATCCATGAAAGAACTGAGAACATAAGTTTCTTCATTCTGAGTCCTGTGGTTAACTTACTCGGTCATTCTCTTTGCATTTTCTTCTTACTCTTTGAAAGGCACTGATTTATACCAATGTATTTTTCTCTGACTTTAAAAAAGTCTTTTTGAAAAGTTCTTGACCTCTTTCAATAGAACAAATAATAGATACTGTCCAGAGATCATGGCACTTCACAACTCCCTCCAGGTTCTGAAAAACACCTGCTGACTCACTGCACAACTATTTATTCCTGCTGTTCTTCTGTCATCATCTTCTTTAAAAGTGCTCTTTAAAAGCACAATGTGGCCAGGGTCAGCAACTTTAAGAGTTATGTTTTGGCAAAAACTTAAAATCTAACTGAAGTTAAGAATGGGAGGTTGGAAAGTACAATACAAAAATAACTGAGCTCAGAAAACGCAATAAAAACTGAATTTTACTTTGGATTTTTACTTTCATGGCAGTGTAGACTTTCCATGAAATGAAAGGAAAGGTCTTCTTGCTTCCACCATAACTGCATTGTCACCTACGTGATGCAGTCATAGAATAGTAGAATCCCGTCCCATGGTAAGGGCTGGGCCTGGAGCAGCCAATTAGTAATGTCACCCACTGCCTGAAATCAGGCAATTTTTAGGAATTTTCAAAGAAGGTGCCAAAAATAGAAGTCCTTTAGATTGCTGCAGAGTGGAAAAAGGGTTTTGCTCTTCCCTCATGTGATGAATTGTTAAAAATCTGTAAGCTGAAATTCCCTTTCCCTGTTCCAATTAAGGAAAGGGATGTACATGGCTAAGAAAAATGTGAGCTGCTGAAATGTTTTTTTTGTTGTTGCTGGGAAACATTTTCTCCCGCATGGAACATGTCAGTCACACAGGAAATGCAGTCATTTTCATGGTTTTAATTATTTCCACTGAGAAAGTGTTTTGTTTTCTCCTGAAAATCTCATTGTTGCAAAAATAAACAACTAAATGTCATTAATGCTGTGCTTCGACTTCTTGCTGGTTTTTGACGACAGTTGGCAATCTGAAAGCAGTTTTACACGCATTCATTAATACCAAATGTCTGGGCAGAACTTTCCAAAGTCCCTAAAAATTTTCAGATTACTGCAGGCGAGCAGGAAACGAAACCAGCCCCAATACACAAGGCATTTCATGTTCACCCAGTGGGCGCAAAGAAATAAGCGGTGTACAAACCTGTGATGGGGTAAAAGCTTGAAGTCACCCATTCACCAGAACACTTCTCGTTTGGGTTTGTTAGTAGGTAGCAAAGACAGTCTTCAGTGGACAGTTTGGAGGTGTCCAGGGAAAATTCGGTCCCTTTTCAAGCTGGGCACTCAGTGCAGCTGGCAGTCAGTAGCCACCTCTGGCAGATGCACATCGGTGGTTTTGCAGAGCAGGTGGGAGAAGGAGTAGGACAGGAGGCAGTGCCTTGCTGTGGGCAGGCAGCACGACTCTCCTCCAACAGAAAGGCAAGTTTTCTCTTCCCCCGCCCCCTGCCAGTGCGTTGCCAGAAGCTCTCCATGCCCCAGTCTCTGTACTCGCCAAAATCTGGTCTTTTGAAATACAGGTAGAGGAAATCATACACTGGCAGCACTTTGACAGGGAGGTGCCAGCGAGGTTTCCTTCCCCCGCTGCATCAGCCCCACAGGGCAGGTGGGCATGTTGCTGGCAGAGAGGCCAGGAAGGAAACTGCTTCTCACTTAAAAAAAAAATAAATTTAAAAATGTATTCTTCCAGTTGCCACGAGGAGGGAGTGAAGGGCATTTGGCCACCAGCTCTCTGGCTCCTCGCACAGTCTGATGTAGCTCCTGAAGGCAGGTTGTGCCTGTGCGGGCAGTAGCCTCTTTGTTATCGGCATGGATCGGTTGGATGTGTGCCCATGGGACCCTGGGGACCTCCTCGGGGAGGAAACCCTTGTTGGACCGTGGCATCAGAGCGAATCTCCACCATTCACCCTCCAGAAGCACCTGGCGCTGGTTATGGCCTGCTGTAGTTCAGGAGCTGGCATTTGCTCTTCAGTCGTTTGCAGGTTTATTTGCTTTTTGAAAAGCCCAAGGTACATATCACCTCTGGCAAAACTGGTTTAGTGACCTCCAGGGTAGAAGAAAATCCTCTCTTGTAATTTTCTGTTTAGTTTATCAGCGTGATTTTTACAAAGGAGTCCCCCAAGCCTCTGAGGATGGCAGCCTGGAGGTTGACGCCACCTCCCTTCTCACCACTGCCACAGGCAGACACAGCCTTGCAAGAAGGCAGTTGCTGCCCGTCACCAAGATCCCTGCCATCCCAGCACAGCTGCTTGGCTGAGTTACTTCTGTGAAACAAGAGACCTTAGCATCAGGACTTGGACCTCTCTGAAGATTACAGAAGTCCTGGTACATTCATTTGGCTTCTCCATGGCATGGGGTGCCAGCCTATGAGCAATTCCATTCAGCAGACACCCTCCTCCCTCCCTTCTCATTCAGATTCAGACCCTGTGCTGCTCAGTTTGGCTTAAACCTCTCTGTTTCAGACCAGTCACTGAAGCATTAATTGTTTAAATTCACACTGATGAAATAGGCATTGACAAAGGCCAATGGGCCGTCAGTGCTCACCCAGTGTGTGCTGTGTGGGAGACGCACAGTGCCCTGAGGAGCCACCGTGCTGCCTCTGAACAGGAATGTCCCTGAGGAACACAACATACAGGCAATGCTTTAGCCTCCCAATACAGCTTCTAATTTCAGCAAGTCTTGTCGAAGCATGGGCAAAGCACAATTTTGTAGTTAGCTGTCATAAAGTTTTGGTCTCAGTAAGGACTTTCCTACCGCAGACGTAGTAGTGCACAGGAAAGGTTTTTGCACACATAGAGTCAATAGGCAGGAGTTACTGACTCAGCTGAATATGTTATTTTCATATCAAAAAAACATAATGAGAAACTCCAGAGAAGCACTAGCGTGGCTGCTTTAGTTGCAGCTACTTTTATGTGCATAAGGGAACTTGCTGGTCTCTTCCTGGCTTCTCTGGGAAAGTGAAAGACCCATTTTCTTTCTTCATCCCCATCACAGAGAGATCACACCAATCTCACTGACTTTCAGGGAAGCTGGTGAGGAGTTTTGGCACTGCCTTCAATTTCTCCCCCTCCTGACAGGGAACTCTGTACCTTTCCCTCATGCTCCACCTTCTTTACCAGATCTTACCCTTTCCTAGGCAGCAACCAATGCAGACTCCACCAGCCAAAGAAAAGCCTCCTCTTCCCTGTCTGTGACTCTCCTGAATAGCACCTTGGCTTTTTGTAGTGTCTGTCCTGGCAGACAGCTCTGACATTTCAGTAGTGCTCAGTGAACATGCCTTCACACGCACCCCTACATACACACATAGACGCTTTCTTACTCCTGGGTCTCTGACCATGTCTTGTCCTCTTCCTCAGCCTACCCAAAGGGGAAGAGCAGCCACAGAAGCAAGGAGGGAAATTCAGACCTTCTGTTCCCTTCTGAAGAAAAGTCCTACTTTGCTGCAAGACATCTGACTTCTAAATGGCTCTCCCTGTGATTTAGGGTTTTTTGTGACTAACAACATATTTAGACATGTATCCACATTTATCATTGTAGGGTTTGGCTCCCTTGGAAATTCTAAAAGTGAATACACTCGAGCCAGCTCTCAAGCTCTTGGACACGTGCCACTGAAATCAGAGGCAACACACTAAAGCGCCTAATTCCTGGAGTCTTATGTTTATCACATGTACACAACTCACCCTCTCAGCTGTAAAAACTTGAAAGCCTGCATTAGTTGAGCTTCATTCATAGAACCTCAAGAGTGAGAATATGAATGTAAATAACTCAGCATTTTTTCTTTTTAAAAGCCATGTTTTCTAAGCCAGTCTTTTGATTTTGATTTTCCAAAAAGCATACGAAGTGTTGAACATTTCGTCTTCAGCATGAACATACATGACATTAAAATTCAGGAGGAGAAGCAATTTTACGGATAGAAGAGATTTGATCCTTCAGGATCATGACCGCAGGATAGTTGGAACAGTCCAGCCCCTGCACCATTGTCACAGATGGGGCAACAATGGGCACATACCCCAGGGACAGTGCTCAGGAGTGCAGCGCTTTTGCAATGCTCCTCTGACAATCTAGCTTTTGATTTGCCATTGAGAAGGGATGGCCTGAGCACAGCCTCAAACTGCTTCATTTATCTGAATCCTCCCTGCCAGGTGACACCTGTGCTCGTGGAAAGAAGAGCAGTGAGGGCTGGGGGACACAGCTGCAACTGTGTTCCCCTGAGCTGATCTCTTGCCTGTGTCTGTCTGGAGTCATTGGGAGCTCAGGGCAAGAGCAGAGACACCTTCCTCAACAAAGTCTCAGCCTCTTCTTTGTCAGATTGTGCTTTCTCCCAGGTAATAAGTGACATGAAGCAAGTGGAATTGGGAGGGTGTTTCTTGGAGAAAAAGGTAGTGAAGTTACACTGCACTGCATTGCTCTGCATGGTAACTGCAGCTGGCCAGTGCAACGCATGGGCTTGCACCCAACGCATGGGCTCTGCAGCCTGTGGGAGCTGCACAGGTTGCAATCACAGCAGTACAGCAGTGATTTACTCTCAGATTTGGCATGTCTGCTTTTGGAGACCTCCCACGTCATTCCACCCCTCCAGCTTCATTTCCAAGTGAGTGGTGCATCAAATTGAGGTTTGATTGATGAAAGTTGTCATCAGTTTAGAGAGAAGAGACCTTTGGACAGCCCAAAGGGCAGGGGCCACCCTGAGACCCTGCAGACATGGTTACTGCTTGGGCTGCACCACCCTGGGAAAGAGGAAGATGGGGAGCAACTCACAGCTGTCTCAGCAACAGCTTGTGTTGTACCTCCCTCCTTTGTCCCCCTTAACTGAGCAGGGAAAGGAAGCAAACAGCTTCTCCTGTTTAGGCTGAGTCTCCTGATGATGACACATTTGTTTCAACAAATCTTATATATGTTTTCTTCATGTTTGAGTAACACATAGGTTTATTTCATGCACAAGGGCATGTAGAAACACTATTACAAAAGGCAGTTCTGCAGAAGTTGGGAAATGTCAGAAAGAGAGAGTATTCATGTCTCTGTAACTCAGCTCTTTTGTGCACATGCACAATACATTGTTTAATATCTTTATTGTATACAGTTTCTTTCACACGACCTCACCTTGTTCAGTACACAGAGCAGACAATGTTTAGTTAATAATCATTTGGAGGTCTGTATTACATCAGAGCCCAGACTGCAAACCCACAGCCATTGCTGCTGCCCTTATAACCCACAGCACTAGTCAGTATTTTGATTTTGTTTGGTTTGTTCCAGCCTATGGTCCTAACCTTGGAATGGGAGATAATCCATCATGGAGATCTGGTTAACAGTTTCCCTATAAAATGCTAGATGGTACTGTAATATATAAAAATTTCATAAGCCAGAAGTAACTCATCTTCACAACATGCCAATAAGTGAATAGCATTATCTCTACATGGGAGCTGGGGAACTGGGATGCATCATTTTAGGTCCAAAAATATCCCTTAAATTCAGATGCCCAGTTTGAGAAACCTAGAATTTGTCCTTGTCATTTAGTATTAAACAAGTCTCAATACATATAAAGGCAGTTACCATTGACTTTGTTCGCACTTGGGAGTCTTGAACACAGATGAAAATAAAGCTTCAGGATCTCAGAGCATAAAAAGTGAAAAAATAAGTCTGACAGCATCCTCTGTAGGCCATCTAGTCCATCTTCTTGCTCCAAGAAATCCAGTGCCTAATTATGTTCATTGTTAGACCAGTGTTTAGACTAAACCATTTGTACTACAACTAGTCCACCTTTCCTTGCTTTGACCACAGGGGACATGAAGAACTGTATATTCCTGTGCTCTTTGGAAATGTTGAATATCTGCTGCTGGCCCCTGGAGTCCTCACTGGCTCACACCTCTCCTTGGGGAATGCTGCTCCCAATAGTAGAAGCCTCAGGGATGCTGAGCAAGACAGAAAAAATTCTCTGTGCCTCTTATGTGTTACTTTTGTGCTTATATGTCCCAGATGTGATCCTCACATTTCTTCACAATAGTGTCAATGTTATAGCTCATGAATAACTTGGGGTATGCTATAACCCCAGTTTATTTTCTGCAGAACTATTATCTGTCCTGCCAGGTCCCATTTCATAATTTTGTAATCAATTACTCTTATTTAAACTTAGACCTTTGTGGTCTTCCTTACTGAATTATTTCCCATATTTTTTCAACTCATTACACAAATTTGTTCATTTTCTGTGTGCCTGCAGCTCCCCTCCCAGATGGGTGTTGTTTGTGGTCTCCCACACAAATTTAATATGCACATCCGCTAATGACATGAGTGATGGAGCAGAAAGCACAAAAGAGATGCAGACGCAGGGCAGACCACTTGGGAAACAACAGTGGATGTTCTGCCATTTTAATAGTGAATTGTAGATAATTATTTGACTTCCTGCCATAATTATTTCCCAAGCATTTAAGAAACAAGGCACCTGCAAATGAACAAACTACTGTGGAAAGTCTGGTGTAAGTGACTTCCCCAGCACTGGGTAGCAAATCTGTGTCACAGGCTGGGGTTGGAGCTCAACTTTCATCTGCCTCCAGGACAGGGCAATTCTTGGGCCCCTGTTCAGTTCAGAGCTGCCTGGGGTGGCTGGCCAGGAGTGGCTCTCTCTTCCTAAGGAGAGAGAAAGGCAAGCTGCAGCCTCTTACATTCTGTGATTCTGTGACTCTTGGGCACCAGCAGCTGGGAAAAAAGGACACTGAGGAGAGCACCTTTAGAGACTTGAGCTTTTAAGCTCTAGCATTCCTGTACACAGAATCACAGAATCATAGAACAGCCTTGGTTGGAAAAGACCTCTAAGATCATCGAGTCCAACCATTAACCTAACACTGCCAATTCACCTCTAAACCATGTCCCTCAGCACCACATGTCCTAACTCCTGATTTAACCAAACCTAGACAGGTTTTTGCTGGAAGAGCAAAGCATACATTCTCGGCGCAATGGTTACCCTTGCTAAATTTCAAGTGATTGGTGTGAGGCGGAATGGTGGAGTAATTATGACTAATCTTTTTGAAAGTAAATATATTTTAGAGCACTGGCTAAAGCAGAGTTTTCTCCTAGCATTGTCTGTGGAAAGAACACTGCTTGCAATGAGTTTTGCTGCAAGCAGATCTTAAATGCAGTGGACCTGCTGATCATAACAACTGTAGCTGGAGCAAGGTTTTCAAAGCCCAGGCAACAGGAGGTCAGGGACTGGAAAAGTTGGGCGTTGAACCAGGTTCTGTCTGTTCTGTCCAGGAAACATGAAAAGGACCTGGGCAGGCAACCAGAGAGCCCAGGACAGGATGCTCAGCTAGAAGGAAAGATGGCAGAAATTATTCAGTGCTCAAAGTGCCTCAAAAAAGCAAGATGCAGTTGTACTGTTACAGCCAAGTAGAATTTTTTACAGCCACGGGCAACTACTAAGATTGCCTCATACATTTATGAATGGTGGGAAAAAAACAATCTCTAACTCTTCAGTTAAGTATATTAACCAGGCTGATATGCATTTAGCTGTCAGGAACCCTGCCTATGACCAGCTACAACATGGATACTTGCAGAAGCTATTGATATGCACCTCAGGACAGTTCTTCTTTTACTTTTTTTTTTTTTTTTCCTTAATTTCAATCAAAGCTGTTGAGGTTTAGTGAGATGACAAGCATCCCGAAACAAGGCACCTAGCACAAAGCAGTGGGCAACTTTATGAATACCTAGTGCCACTTACTGGTTGTCGATTGCTGCCCTCACATTCTCCACCCTCTGGTGACAGGGACGAACAGCGGCAGACCCGGGGTGGAATTCAGAAGAGATGTGGAGGGAATTACCCATTACGGGCTCTTCCTCTTCGATCGGTCTCCACAGTTAAAAGCACTACACCGATGTCATGTACCTCATTTATGTTAATGTTATCATAATCTTCACTGTAACATAAATCCATGGGAACTATGAGCTCACAGGAACAAGTTTCATATTGATTTGGGTTTCTTGAGCACAGACAAGCAAAATAAGCTCCTGCTTTATGGGGTTCAGATTAATAAATTTTGGGGGGAAAAAATCCACTGCTTTTAATGGGATTTTTTTTGAGCAATCTTAAAAGAATAAAATATGTCTATTTTTATTCCACTAGAGGTCAGCATCACAATATTTTTACAAAAAAAGACTGCAGGAAAGAGCAGGATAATTTCAGTTCAATAAGTTCACTTGGGATTTAACCATGTGAGCTGAATTTGGCCAGCTAATCATTCTGGAATAACTGTTTGTACCAAACTACATTGGAGAAAATTCTCACACAGATTTCTACTTTAGGAATTAAAGTCCACTTTAATTCTGGGCTAGAGTGTTCACACCATAAAAGATATCTTAGAAAAGTTAGATCATACCAAAATAAATACATAGAGTAGTTTTTTGTGGTTAGGCCACAAACAAAAAGTGAAATATTCACTAATGAGAGAGCAAATTAAAATAAGGATTTGAGATTAGATTCTGTGTTCCTTCTTTCCTGTGGCCAGCTCAGTAAATGAGGATCTGAGAGGATGCTTTGAGGCAAGATACATTAACCTAGATTTGCAACTAGCCCTGTGGCCACCCCAAAGTTTGTAACACTTGGCAGTAAGCTGGCAGATACACCTGCCTGGGGCACTTCTGCTGCGTCCTTACTGCAGCCATGTGGGGATCTAGTCTGCGGTCACAGTGACAACTTAACTCAATAGGGACACACTTAGTCAGGCACTGCTTTTGCTGCAGTGCCCTGCCCTCAGTTTACCTGCCTCTTCCATGGGGCTTGGAGGCTGTGCTCAGCAAGTGGTTGTTGCATCTCGATTGCAAGTGGTATCGCAGACAGCTCATATCAAATTTGTTGTGATATGCTATGCAACATACGGACAATCAGAGCCAGAGGTGGCACCAGCAGTTGTTAAATCAGCCCCATGTCTCTCGCACATCTAGCAACTGGAGTTGCTGCAGCAATTTGAGGCTTCTCATGTCTCCTCTCTTGTTTCCCCATGGCAATGTGGCAGCCCACTTTTCTTCCCCCAGATGTGCACCATGCAGTTATCTCTCTCTGTGTCATTGCAGCAGTGTCAAGTTGAAGCCTTACTTAACCCGTCATCTCGAGGTCTTAATATGGCCTTGCCTTGACACCTCATCCTATGAAAGGACCAGGTCATATAGCAGAGCCACAGGCTATGTATATTGGTTCAGTTGCTGGAGGGTTGTATTTTTCCATGAATAATGCAATTGCAGCTCTCAGTGTGCTTTTCCAGAGGGGAGTAGGGCCATCACACATCCTGCTGCTCCAGGAGATAAGGGCACACAATAGCCCAGAGCTGTGGCGCACAGCCCCTAGCACACCACCGGGAAATTCACCTTTGCTGACGGATCAGGTCAGGGCCCAGGCAACGGGAAACAAAGAGTCTCTTCCCAGAAAGTCATGCATTGCTCATGAATCACCTGATATCAATGACAAATGCAGCTGCCAAATACCCTGCAGCTCCATGAGCAATAGCTCATGTAAACCATTTAATAAGTTCATATGCAGCTTTGCAGATATTTTCCTCTTCCACGTTCTGCCCTCAACTCGTTGCAAAGCCTTACAGCAGTTGTCTCCTTGTTCTGTCCACTTTTGGGTCTACCCACCTTCCTAACCTCACCCCCTCTATGGTCATCCTCTTGGCTGTGTTCCACCAAAGAAGGTCAGGATCCACCTGCATGAAACTTGGAGCCACCACAGTCCCTGTCAACTACATAGCAGTTCAGCTGCTGCCTGCAAGAGAGCAGGAGGTGTCAGGCAGTGAACGAGTTCCCAGTTGGGCAAGTTGTGGTTTAGAGATATCAGAGACAGCAAACCCCCCACCTGCTTAGCTAGGTCATGCACATTTGGGATGCCTAGAGCAGGAACTCTTTTCAGTGCTCCACTACACACCACGATTTTGGAAGGAACAGCTAAGCCACTGTATATGTGAACAATTTTATTCCTCACACCATTTGAAAAGCATCAGTTGCCTTTAATCCATAGCAGCTAGTGCATCTCTCCTTTTGCTCTGCTGTAGCTCACTGTCTTATAACCACAAGTGGCATGGAGAGGGTGAACAGGGACTGATCGTTCACCATCCTCTTAATACAATAATTCTAGACCATCAAGGAGAAAAGAGCTGGAAGAGAGATCTGGGAGAAGAGATAGTCCATGGCTATAGTCAAGCGCCACTGCTGTCCTCCCACAGCAGGAACTGGCAGACCCATGGTGTATGACCTGACACTTTTCTCTTGCATATCAGGAAAGGTGGGAAGTCTGTTGCTACCAGAAGGTGTGATGACAGGACAGGGAAATGCACTTAGTTGAATTTAACCTGGTGAGCTTGAATACAAGTGTCAATGAAGAACATCGCATATGTGGTTTCTACGCTGGCTCACTGCTGAAGTGAGCACCGTATGTACCTGGGGGGTCTGCTGAGCCTAGACTGAAAGCCTGACTGTCATGTCTTGCTTGTTGTTGCTGTCAGAGTTAACTAGGATAAGCATCAATAAAGCTAACAGTGTTCCTGTGGCAGAACTGAGTGCAGATTGTCAAACCCAGCTAAGAAGCACACAATATGTATTTGACCAGTCAAGCTCCCAGCTAGCAGCCCCCTGCATGGGGCTTGGGGATGTTCACATCAGCTCCTTCTGGAAATCAGCCTGCAGGTACCTTAAATCTAGTTCAAAGATGCCTGTGCATTCATGCAGGCACACCCTGGTTGCAGGGTGTGCATCCTCCCAGGGGCAGGTCTGAGCTATGGTTTAGGAAACAGGATTCGTTACTTCTGAGATGCAATAGCATGCTTCCTCCTAAATTAGTAAGCATGGCAAACTGGTACTTTTGTCATGTGGTTTTGGATTAATATGAATGGGAAGAGCTTCTTATATCACTTACCTGGAGGGCAGAAAACCTATCCTATTGTGCTCTTTATGGTGTTGAGGTAAAAAGGCCGAAGATAGAACTAGTATACATAGAGTGAGAAACTATCGGGGTATACCTCTGCTAATATCAAGATGCACCTACTATCAGTGTTTAGGTTTGTGTGTCTGCAAATTCTCTTTTGTTATATTCAGAGTGTAAAGTAACTTGTCATTCAAGTCATTAAGATGTCATTAATTAGCTTATTTTGGGAAAATCAGTACAGAATATTTAAAACAAATGGAATTAAAACGCTTTTCTGGTGAAGAATTTATAGCATGAAAGATCTATAATCCTAGCTCTGGAATATATTGGCAAACTGACATTATTCAAAGGAGGGGAGGGAAGTAGGTTTTGCATTTGATGTAATCAGTTAGCTTCTGAAATGACTCTTCATTTTAGGAACGGCGTTTTTCCAGCTGCCTTTTCAGAGCGCAAATTTCAATAATAAATAATTATTTTTTTTTAAATGGTATATTTATAGAGAACCAAGCTTCCTGGAAAGACCACATTTGAACTCACAAGCTTCTTAACATCCTTTTTATATCCTGATGGTGTAATCAGTGTATTTTCATCCTTAGCCAGCAAGTACTTTGGCATTAGTGCCTCAGCTTATTTAGGGCTGTTGCAAAAGTCTCCCGATTTATGGCAAACGTAAGAGAAGAATTGAAACCTGTAAAGACAGACAGTCTAAATTTAGGAAGGGTAATGGAAAGCATTATACTTAGAGCCAAAAATTAAAACAGATAGCATCGTGGGAACAGATTACTGTCAGGCTATTCTTTTCTTTAGCAGGACTCGCCTATTTAGTAGTAATAACCATGAATGACAAATTTTGCTTTCAGTTTTAACTGTGAAAACCCATACGACTCTGTGGCCTTGCTGTAATTTATGTCGACATAAACAACAACAGATTTTTCCTCAGTTGTTTTCTTAATTATTTTAAGTTTTACCCATTTTGAAAACTGGCCCGTTTAAAAAGGACTGAAACAAAGTTTGCAGTCTTTCAAATAGGAATAAAATTCCTGTTTGGATTTGAGCCTCTTGGACCAATGTGGAACCTGATTATTCTGCAACAAGTATCTTGTAAGCCTATAAATTAAAAATCCCAGGTAGCATAAAATCTTTCCTGGAAATAAAAAGTGGACGACAGATGCAGGAAAAGCTGATAGCATTTTAGATCTGATAGCATACTGTTAGAGACGCCTACAATTTTTTTTTAAAATGGGTCAGACTGTGGGGGCTTGTTATGCCATGATGAGGGCAGAACCCAAATCAAAAGACTCAGAAAGAAAGCTGCCAAAGGTGCATTTCAGTGCCTTATATAGGAAACTAAGACACCATCTACAGCGAGAAAAGAAAAGATGTCAGATTTCCTGGTGGCAGAGAACATACCCTTGTCTGAATCTGACAGGGGCACAGAGGCAGGGGTGTGACAAAGGGCAGACAATTAGAGAGGGTCACGGGCAACCGGGGTGATGGGTTTTCAGCTGTCATCTTTGTGAAACCAAATTGCAATTACAATTTGCTACTCAGTGATAGATAAATAAAGAAGTATAATAGATGCTATTTTTAATATGTGGTTACGTAGATAGCTGCTGCATTTTAAACTATAAGCAATGTGTATTTTATCTCCATGTGTCATGGGTTTGGGTACTGCATGTGCCAGTATGACTAATACAGTATACCTAAGTGTCATCCATCAGCAATGAGCACCGTACCAGGAGTACAAGAGCACTGAAAATTGAGCTCTTGAATTCTCATCCAGGGAAGGGTATTGATCTCTATTTTTAAATGGTCTCTTCAAAAAGGCAATTCTGGGACCCATGCAGCGTTTTTAATTTTTTACTTGAAGAGGACTTACAGGATGACATGGCAATATAAAGGTGCATTTGCTGCGACAGATGAAAGAGCTTAGCCAAAATGGAAGCACTGAATAGAGACCATATACTTGGCTACCCATGGGAAAAAAATCCAGTGCTTGGTTCATGTCCACTCATAAAATGCCAGAGGATAGATGCAAACAACTTGTTTGCAATTCCTCACGCTTCATAGATTTGGGATTTGTCTCATTTAGAGCTGTCATATAAAACTGTCCCCAGCAGAAAAAGGTAAGGATACATTGTCAAAAATTGTTCTCACTGCTTGTAATTTTAAAACAGTTGTGGGACTAATTTTTTTTTTTAATTACACAGCAGAAGCTCAGACTAATTTCAGTAAAGCCAAACTTGCTGTGCCAGAATCCAACTGACAGAGAGGTGAGAATCAAGCTCACTCTGTTTCTTCTTAATTCACAGTGATCTTTCCAAAATAATTTTAGCAAACTATACTTATCAAATTTATTAAGTTAAAATGCATGAACTGCATTCAGACACTTACATTGAGCATTCCTGGATTTCCAAAGTGAATGGAGACCTGCCTACATAATGGGAAGAAGAAAAACCCAGGTGCATGAACATACTTAAGAGAAGATTGTCTGGATTCAATTTTATGCTTATTTGGAAGATGATACTGCTTCGCTCAGAGCCTTCATGTGAACCTTATAGTCCAAATATAGAAACCTTTTAAAAATGTTGCACAGTTCATGAACATCACAAGTGCATGCTGGAACATTGCTGTTGTAGTCCGTAGCCCTGGGCCCTCATAGGTGGAGTTATACACAGGCAAAACAACAATGAAGGTCCTGTTGCCCACAGCTAACAACCCACCTGCAGCCTTGAGTCACCACCTAGAGCCTCCAATTACAATCACACCACTCCAAGGGATCGATTTTCCATAGCCCAGCTGAGTGACCACCAGTGGCTCTGACATCTGCATGAGAGTACTGAGCCAAATTAAAGTCTCACTTTTGCCAAAAATGGTGGGGTCCTGCTCCTCCTCACAGCTTCCCATCCCCGCCTCTGTACTGGACCCTTATTCTGTGCCAGCCCAAGGACAGGACAAAAAGGAGGGGGGTTATGGAACCGTCCTGTTTTGGTTAAATGAACTGCTATTTTGGCTCAGTGGCCTGGGAAACACATCTTCACTGTTGGCCTAATCCAGCTGTGGAGTGAAACAGGCGTTAGGTGGCTTAACCCTGTAAATTTTACTTTGCAGCCTCCAGCAGGGGCAGAGGGCCCTGCAGCTGATGGGCAATGGCTCAGTAAGGTGAGGAAAATCGCCAACTGGGTTACCACTCCTTCTCACCAGGCTGCCCCAACCAAGCTGACATGGAAACCAACAGACATTGTATGGCTGGCCTGCCCGTTACAACAGAAGTTGCATAGTTGGAGTGGAGTGAAGGAAAACAGTAAATCACATGCAAAAATGCTCATCTGAATGCATCAGCAAGAGCTAGAGTACACGCAGTGGCAGGGCGGGTACTCACCCATGTTAACTTTTATTCACAGAAATACTCCTGCTGAAGCCAAAGGGAGAACTGGATTGAATACTCTGTGCGTGTTGTGCGTTGGAAGGCTCTATAATCTGTCTCAGAGTGACTAACCACGGTATTTTAGCATGAATGGTTAGTGATTTATTTTTGACTCAGATGGTAACAGGTCCTCATCAAATGTTTGGTTTGATTCATGCCAGTTGAATGGCTCCCCTAACGATGCTCTCCTGTTGTATGAAAAAATGGTTTATGGGTTTACGTGATTTAGTATAACTCTCTGTAGATTTTGGCACTGCTTCACACAAGAACTACTCTCCTGCAAATGATTTTCTAATGGAGTGTCCCAGTATCTTATCTATTTCCAGCTCTCTGCCATTACCTGTCACAATATTTTGCATGATGGCAACATGCCAAGAGATGCAATGCCATGTTCATAATTGTTAATATATCATGTATGTTTCAGGGCAGATAGCCAAAGTGATAGATGTTCTAGAAATAATAAACGAGAATTTTTTTTTTTGCTTTTCATATTTCTTGTTCTCCAGCACTTTGCATTTTATAGGCTACTTGTTCTCTCCTTGTTCTCAGTTGCTGAAATATTTCTTTTTAGTGACCGCAAAATAAGGAGCAGTATATCACTAGTCATCTGTAAACTATAATTTAAAAATCTGTGCTTTGCAAGTATGTTAATCATCTGATAAGCCTTCTAGTAGCTTGCAGTAATGTTTTAAACAAATAAAGTTTTTCTTTGCTAAATGTTTTTAATTGCTTGCAGGGCTTATCAGCATCTGCAGAGGTAAAATACTTCAACTCCCTAATGAGCTGCATGATTTCCAGTTAGTTCTACATCCTTTTGATATCAGTCCCATGTGCTTATAATGTGATCTGCTAAATATACATCTACATTGAGCAAAATATGCACATGCTGAATGATCACTTGCAGGGGGATGAATCTGTTTTAACCAACTGCATTTACTAGTCAGTGGAAACTCCCTTTATAGGCAACAGAAAGCAACCATCCCTTCCAGAGAGCCCACCATCTCTGTTTAAGACAAGTGAGATCAATTGCTCGCCCTGAGTACCTGTTTCTCTCCGTAAACTGTCAAGTCACTGTAAAGGTGGCTGGCTCAGGTTGACCCATATTTATAAAGCGGTATGGTTTAATTAACTTCGGCTGTTTACTGAAGTGTGGCTCAACATATCTCGGTGAGATGATATTCCATATTCAGGGTTGAATAAAATAGTACTTGGATCACTTATTAAGCAGAAATGGTTCTTATAAGGTTTAGTCCCAGTCTGCAAATTCATCATTCAAAACATATCAGTAAATTATAACTTATAACCAACCTGATGGCTGGAATTGCTTGTACCCACACTACTCATCTCTGTTTCTTAAGGAAAGCATCTAGCCAGGGCTATTCATGTGATCCTAACCCTGAAGAGGAGTTATCCTGGAGTTCAAAGAAACTTCAGACACAAATCTGGAAAAACAAGTTGTATCTGAGGCCCTCTTTACTACTACTCAATAAAGCATGTCCCATAGCTTGTTGTGTGGCCATCACTTAAAATGAGTAAATGGGTTATTTTGTCCCTTTGGAAAAGCTTCATAACCACATATCATCTCTATTTCTTATTTCAGTGTACGTCAGCACAATCAGTCATTAACTGCAGTTGTATGGCATATATTACTTCTGTTTGAATCCATACAAAGGCTACTTTTAGCATATATAACTGAATTGATACAACACAGTTCTCAGCAGGAAATTGCTCTGCATGGCCTATACATTGTACCTGGGGAGACATTAGCTGCGAACCTATCTTCAGAGTAGTGTGTGCATTTACCTTAACTAATGACTTGATTTCCCTGGGAAAAGCAAAAATTATAACTAATTGATTTATTTTTTAAGCCATACAGGACTCTGTACTACAACAACCCCATGCAGCGCTACAGGCTTGGGGAAGAGTGGCTGGAAAGCTGCCTGGTGGAAAAGGACCTGGGGGTGTTGGTTGACAGCCGGCTGAACACGAGCCAGCAGTGTGCCCAGGTGGCCAAGAAGGCCAATGGCATCCTGGCCTGTATCAGAAACGGTGTGACCAGCAGGAGTGGGGAGGTGATCGTGCCCCTGTACTCGGCACTCGTGAGACCGCACCTTGAGTGCTGTGTCCAGTTCTGGGCACCACAGTATAAGAAGGACATTGAGGTGCTGGAGCGAGTCCAGAGAAGGGCAACGAGGCTGGTGAGAGGTCTGGAAAACAGGCCTTATGGAGACCGGCTGAGGGAACTGGGGTTGTTTAGTCTGGAGGAGACTGAGAGGAGACCTCATTGCTCTCTACAACTACCTAAAAGGAGGTTGTAGTGAGGCTGGTGTTGGTCTCTTCTCCCAGATTACTAATGATAGGATGAGAGGAAATGGCCTCAAGTTGCATCAGGGGAAGTTTAGGTTGGATATTAGGAAGAAGTTCTTTACTGAGAAGGTGGTCAGACATTGGAACCAGCTGCCCAGGGAGGTGGTGGAGTCGCCATCCCTGGGGGTGTTCAAAAAAAGGGTTAATGAGGCACTTGAGGCCATGGTCTAGTGGTCTAATGGTTAGGAATAGGATGGGATAAAGGTTGGACTTGATGATCCTGGAGGTCCCTTCCAATCATAATGATTCTATGTTTCTATGATTCTATGATTCTATGATTCTAGATCTCTACTCCACTCTCCATATACTGTAATGAAGATTATATCTTTACAAAAATAAAGATACAGACATTTTCTATACCAGTACAGAAAATCTCAGTATCAAACCACCAGAGAACACTCATAAGTGTAGACTTCAAAGTGCAGAAGGAAGGATGTTTATAAGTACCGAGAAATGATAAAGTCTAAGACGGTTTAGGCCTTATCCTATAAACCACTTATTTGTGTGCTCCATATATTACACTCATGAGATATGGCCTAAACTGTGGGATATCTTCTCTTCATCAATGTGTGAGAGGCCATTCACAGAATACCGAGTTCTTCATATCCTCGCACGTGGTGGGGAGAGCTGACTCAGTGAAGAGTCCCTTACCCAACAAACAGGCCAAGGCTGTGGACCATTTCCTAAACAGCTCAATCTTCCCAAATAGGGAACTATTTCCAGGCACATAGTGCAATGCTGTTCTGGCCTGTTGCTGCTCATCTGGTGCAGTTTATCCCTACCTGCTGGAGGACAGGGAGGCAGGCAGCAAGTTGACATTGTTTTTTGTAGCAGTCAGTAATATATGCACCAAAAAAATAATGTGGAGGAAACTCTTGTGTTAGCTGGGTGCATCTCAAAAGCAGGTGGATCCAGAGAGGGATGCGACAGAGGAGACTGCACCTGACAGAAGGAAGGGTTTGTCTGGGCTGATTAAGACCTGCACAGCTTCAGGAAAGAAAAAACCTCTGTCACTGGGAGGTGATGCCTGTGTGGGGACGAACTGGAGCTATGAGATCGTTCTCTCATTCACGTAACTGCAGCTTAAACCAGTTGCTATTCCAGGTATAGAAGGACATCATTTGCCAGGCGCAGCAGCTCCCACGCCCTCGCATTTCTGAGTTTTTAGGGCCATGCCAATGCCTTCCCCTCCCAGGCAGCAGCTGAGTGCTTCACGACGGTGACCACCAGGTGTCACCCGCGGTCCGGGCTGACACCCACCGCCAAATACGGGCACTGCTGGTGAAGCAGCTCAAGGGGTTCCTGCCAGGGCCCAGTCCTCCCACCGCTGCACTGGGTCAGTGGTACCACGTACAAAGAGCAGAGAGCGACGGTGCGGGGATGTTGGCTCCCTTCTCCAGCCCTTCGTCATCGGGCAAAGGCTCTTTGGCAGTGCAGCACCTCGCCATCGAGGCTCTCTCCTGTCCTGTCACCGCGCACAGAAGTCTCCACTCTTTTTATTCCTCTTTTCTGTTACCCCAACAGATGGAGCAGGAAGAAACTCCTGAGTAAACAACGGACCCCTGCTCTCTGCAGGGCTTGCAAACATTCAACGTTGGAAAACTTCTTTCACACACCTGCAGGTGACCAAACAGAAACGTGTAGTGATTACATACTGTTAATGTAGTGCCCATGCCTGTACAGGAAAGCCACAGACTACTGAATTTCAGTCTCTCAAATAAGGGAACTTACCTGACACTAAAGCAATCTACTGGCCAAATTGTCTCTGATTCAGTACATAACTGTATTAACTATTTAAAGTTTTCTTTTTCAAACAGCAACCCCTCCCTTTTTAAAAAAAAAAAAAACAAACCCAAACACTCATATTTTGGAAAATAGTTTTGGAAGCATTTTTGCAGAAACTTTCCATAGACAGTTCCAGCCAGCATGGAAAATTTTATCCCCACCTTTATATGTTACTCTTGATAGCAGAAACTGTAAATGTGGGGAGTGTCAGAAACCACCTTTACTATAAGCCATCTTACTAGCTCTGCTGGGGTAACTAGAGCCACATGGTATCAGGTAAACATCTGCAGAGCTGATCCTGCAGTTAAATAGGAGAGTAATGTGGAATATTTAATTTCACTTCTTAGAAGAATACAGATGGGCCAGGATGCATCTTACCTACCTTTAGGTACCCCGGGTGAGATGCCCAATTAGGATCACCACCCAAAGCTCTTTTCTGAGCAGTGTCTCTCTTTTTTTTTTTTTTTTCAGCTATCTGTAGAAATGTTTTACTGGAGGTGCAAGGCTGTACAAGAGTCTTGGTTTTCTTCATTAATTTCTACAGGCTCTTTATGAGAAGTGTACAGAAGATATGCATATGTTGAGTACAGAGGGAGCACAAGAAAAATACTAAGAAGCTTCACTTATCTTTGTAAGGCTCATTAAATGGTACATGGCTTGTGGTACAGAGAGATAAGTAATACAGACTGAACCACGTGAAATGTCTGAATTTATATATTTAAATGCTTATGTGCGTATCATCAATACACTCCACCCAAGGGGTATACAAGAGCCCAGGCATCTACCACACAAAATACAATATAATGAGTGTTATAAGTTTCATTGGGTCGACTGTTTTGCTAAGTAAAACTACCCAAGCTGGTGGCAGTTACAACACTGACACTGTCAGAAAATTTGGATGATTACTTCCATTTTACAAAGGGATGAAATTAAACCACAGACTCAGCTCTTAGTCAAAATAACACATAACACCTGTGTCAGTTGGGATTTCAGAAGTCCTGGTCCTTTGCTTCTCAGTTGAGAAACTTTTCTCTTAAGGAAATACAGACCTTACAGACAGGGGATTCTGTAAAACAAACAAAACAACAACCAAAGAAACCCAAAAAAAACAGCTGACTGCCATAGACTCCCTCCCTTCAGGCATGACTGTAGTACATCAAATTCAAGGAGATTAAAAACATGGACAATTTTTTCACCTTTTCTACTCTAAAAAATTGAGGCGACATGTGTTGAATATTCATTGCTAGCAGTTGCAGATTTTGCACAAAGCAGCAGCTGCATAATGAGCCTATGCATGGTAGAACAGTTAAAATTACAATCAGACATTGTTTTTTAAAAGTAACCCATTAAAATAACACCCTATGTCTTGGTAAAGATGAGAGCCACTCAAGGTACACCTCTGAGTCACTGAAGTTCTATACTTCTTCATTATTAATGACTCCAGTGGGTTTTCTCTTGAATACAATAGATAGTGTTTAATGTTTTGTTACCCTATGGCTGCAGTTCTCTGCTCACATATCTGCACGTAGCACCTTGCTAATGCCTGGGAAATGTGAGGCAAAGATAATGTGTATCGCAAAACTTTGTCGCTTAGCAAGTTCAGTTTCATTTTCTAGAGGAGCAAATTAGCACTATATACTTTAACACCTCTTGCCTACAAGTCATCAACACAAAAGGTGTTTCAGGCACATTACAGCACTGGAAGACTTTGCAAGGCCTGTCAGTACACTATTCAAGGAGTTATTGAACATGTGGATTTGGGATTGTTGGAGTTTGAGGGGGATGTAGCTGCATCTCTTTCATATACTAACATGATCTGAAAGAGGTTTCTTGGCTGCTGTAAGTTATCATTCTCAGCTCTCAATGTGGTCCCCTAGACAGAGTTCATAGCTGAAGCCATGAAGGTTTTTTTCTTCCTACATCCAACGGATAATAAAAAGTGGAATGCTACTGCATGCTTTTATCTTGGAAATATGAGCAGAAATATCACTCCTGTGAGAGCTTTACTTACTCTGCTGTTATCGCAGCGGCCCAAGCAACAGTTGACTGTCCACGTTTTTCTCAGCAACTGCTCATTTTGATTCTCCAAATTGCTAAGACCATCAACTGCAGTAACCAGTGAATAATGGGAGCTGTAAACAAGGTGCAGACTGTACAGAAGAAATTGAATGGGATCACCCCAGAAGAACTGGTTATGTTCATTCTTAATTCTTGGTGGAAAGGCTCTCTCCCAGGCCACCCAGTAGTACTCAGTATTAAAAAGCTGTATTTGACAGCTCGGTTTTACATGAATGCGTACCCTATCCAGGTAAGCATATAGCCAGTTGATTAAATCTGCCTTCTTGGTACAGCTTTTGTCACACCAGGAAATTCAGGATGCATTACACTGCCCCATGTCATAGCAGCAATGTCTGATGCTCCAGGATGTACTCCCAGGTAGGGAGTTACTGTAAGCCTTACACCAACCTGCTTTTAGCATCTGTCTGCAGCACAGTGGCAAAACAGCTCAAGTCTTTGTTATACAACTGACCTAAGGACTTAATTCAAGTGTAGTTACACTTTGTCCACACCAGAGAGCAGTACCTTCACTTTGCTAGAGGCAGAGTAACTTAATTTCGAGGAAGAGTGAACATTTGTACCACGTAAGAGCACCCACACTGATACACCCTGACTGGAACACCCACATTCGGAACAACGAGTATTTTGCTAAGGTGTACCCATGATAAGACTTGTATGGGTACAGTTTGACCGAATAACCATCACACACCCAAGCAAAATTACACCGGTACCTTAGCTGACTGGCAGGCTCAGATTTGTTCTTGAATTTTTTCTTTTAAAGCTGGCTAAAAATTTTCAGGGAGAAAACCTTTTTTCTAAAATTTAAAAAATGACAGAGATTATGGAAGTATTTTTCAGGATTTTACTGCAAACCAATGGGTTTGGTCACAAAAAAATATGATACATATAGCCATGTTAATTATATTACATTACAATGATGGTATACATTACAAGTAAGTCTGTAAGTTTAAATATACATCTAGAGTTACAACTGAATGTACAGATTTTTTTTTACAATACATACAATCAGGAATGAAAAAAACCCCAAACCCAAAACCATAAATAATGCCCATTTTACAGATGACATCTTTTGAACTAAAAAAGAAAACAAAAGCAAAAACAAAAACAAACAACCAACAGCTTTGACCGACTGCAGCTGGGGCATTTTGGTCCATAAAAACCCTTTCTAAAAATAGAAATTTTTTTCATAGCAGCAATGCTTTCTTCAAGCATTTGGATACAAGTAATTGTGAGCCCATTTCAATAATTTTAGTTGACTATATAGATTTACAAAAGAAATTTCAAAATTACACTTAATTTATCTTCCAAATATGGAAGAAACAAACAATGCCCCACATTGTGGTATCCCGCAAGTGTCACACTGATGCTTTAAACTAAGTCCATCTGTAGTACGCAGACCACACGCATACCATTTGTTCACATAGTAAACCCACATAAATGAACTGAGAAACACACTCTGCAACAGGAAGAGCTTTGGAGCTCACAAGATCTCATCAGAAAAAGGCACATTTCATAAAATCCTTATCACGTTCAGATAGATCTTCAGGCAAGGCTTTTCGGAGCACGATTTCAAAACAGCTTGTTCTTACTCCTACAATCTGCTGTAGCAGTCTATGGCAGCAGTCAGTTTTGTTTTTCTTTCCCAAGAAGACAGCACCACTTTGGGGGAAGAACAAATGAAAATTAAAAGCCTGTGAAGCTCATTTAGAGAGTGATGTGCTCTTCAAAAAAGCTTCCAGCAAACAGTGTAGTTGAAATTAAGGCTGCAAAGCTGCCATGGTGGAAATGTGCAAATTCTCTTTCAAGATGACTGGTCAACTGGCAGTTCCACCAGAAGGCCAAACAAAAATAAAAATAAAAGTTATTATTATTAAAAAACAAAGAAAGAAAAATGTTCACAAGAAAGAGTCCACGGGTGGTGCATACGAGAAGCCCAAAAAAGCCTCAGCGGCTTCTTTGACGCTGGCAGTGATGAGGATGCTGTCCGGGGACTGGCCGATGGAGTTGGGGACTGGCTCATCTGTAAACTCTGGATCAAAGTGTCGCAGGTCATTGGGGCCACTCTGTGGAAAGGGCAGAAAAGGAAACACAAGATTGAGACCCCAGTGTTTTGTGACAGCACAATTCAATTCAAAATGGGGACAAGCACCCTTGTGCAAAGACTCAGTGTTACCAACTTGGGCCCACTGTTGAACAGCCTTTGCCAGTTTTAGTTTGACCTTTTTTTTTTTGCATCCTGCTGCATATTGTCTCACTAAAAACAAGATGATTCAACTTAATACGCTACCCTCCAACTAAGCTCATGCAAAAGAAGCCGCAAACACATCACTCTGCCGTGCAGCAGTTTGCAGGGGAGGACTTTGATCTCTGGGCAAGTTATTAAATGTAGTTTACAAAATGCTCAGAAAGTGAAAGAGAACAACCTCCACAACTAGCCCCCTCTCTTTAGATGACAAGTCAAATGTAATTCTGCCCTTGGGAAGCTACTTGCTTTCTACACCTTACCTTCCCCTTTGGTAAAAAGAGGATACTGGGGATTATTTCAAAATAGCCATGCAAATGAAGCATTTGTGAAAGGTCAACAAAACCAGCTATATTTTGACTGTCCATCAGCAAAAAGTCAGGTACCGCTCATTTTTAACCTTGCGCGGACAGCCGTAAGGGAAGGAAAAGCTGTGTTCCCCAAACACAGCCATCTGGCCAGTTCCTCCAGCTGCCCGGCACCCCATTAAGGCAAGGAGGGAAAACACTCTCCATACATTCTATAATTAGAAGCAATACGTACCACATTTGGGTTAAAAGGGGGTGTAATCTTCTTATTAATGAGATCATCCCAGTTAATTGGGGAGAAGAAGACGTGATTCTTAATCTCCATCTGTCACAGAGAGAAAAATAGATTAATTCAGACCCAAGCTAATGTAATCATTACGGCCTAGTCATCCTCCTGGGCTGCCTACAGGCAACAAGCACTGGGGTCAGTTTGCACTTACAAAGTCCTCCTTGGCACCAAGCCTCTTTGTCCTATCCTTCTGCAAGAGGCCTTCCAGGAGATGCCTGGCGGAGTTGGTAATATTTGGCTTCAACTGCAAGGGTTTGTTCAAGATGTTGTCATACATTTCGGCTGTGTTCCTGCTGTAGAAGGGCGGCTGTGGGAACGGGAAAGGAGGGATCCAGGTTAACGAGGCCGACAGGCAAGCATGGGGTTTCTTGCAGGGAAAGGATGAGTAAAAGCTAGTTTGATCTGCCACGAAGGATTCGTTGCTTACCAGGCCATACAGCATCTCATACAGGACCGCTCCAAGGCACCACCAGTCCACAGTCCGGTCATAGGGCTGCTTATGAAGAACTTCAGGAGCAAGATACTGTGTAAGAAAAGGAAGAGAGCCATGTTAGCCAAAGGAATCTTTACAACTAGGAAAGCCTAGTTATACAAGTTCTTGAATGAGAGCAGCTTACTGAACCCCAGCAATGTCTAAGCTACCAGAAAGCTGCAAGCTCTTCACAAACAGTGAGACGGCTCAAGAGCTGTTCTCTCCTGCATAACAAGCTCTATGTGTCCTACATGTCCTCAACTGGCAGCCTGACTCCTCAACAAGACTCGTAATATCCCCCTACTTGTCTAACCCACTGTAAATACACACAGGAGATGTCAGTTTTTGCTGATGAGGACAGCGCTTGCTGCTGCTCTGCAAATGGTGGGCTGAGGGCTGGCCGTACCTCTGGTGTGCCGCAGAAGGTGGAGGTCGTGCCATTGTGCTCTATGTTTTCTTTGCAGAGTCCAAAGTCAGTCAGGACAATGTGCCCCTGTGAATCGAGCAAGATATTCTCTGGCTTCAAGTCACTGTGGGAAGAGATGAGAGAAAACAAGCGTTCCTTAGAGAAGCTACAGCGAGAATATTTAGCTACAATTGCTTACAGCCTTCACTAAGTCAGGAAAAATAAGTAAAAGCATTTCTGAGCTCATATTGAGATCAACTTTTCAATGCTTCTTCAACAAAGGATGTGTTTTTGTTTTAGTCCAACCAACTGAACAAGGCTGCTTACCGATAAACAATGTTCAGGGAGTGCAGGTAGCCGAGTGCACTGGCAATTTCAGCAGCGTAAAATCGGGCTCTTGGCTCCAGGAAGCAACGCTCCCTCTGGAGATGGTAGAACAACTACAGGAGACAGAAAGAACAAAGTTGTTTAAACAGCGCCAAAGCCTGTTAACAATGCACTTAATTAGACTCAATATATATAGCGAGGGAGAACAATAGCAGGAAATGGCCTAACAATCCTTTGGTAGGCTTGAACTTGGCAGGCTGGAAACATTCCATCTAGTAACTTTTCCCCCCCTGACTTTTCCCCTTGCAACTTTTTCATTTATAAGGAAGGGTGAAAAAGTCTACCTTACCACCATGCACATGATAGGAAATACTATTTCATTTTCTTACTGCTTACCTCTCCACCATTGATGTAGTCCAGGACAAAATACAATTTGTCTGCAGTTTGGAAGGAAAAGTGAAGCCCGACCAGGAAAGGGTGTTTCACATTTTTCAGCAGGACATTGCGCTCTGACATGATGTGCTTCTCCTGAAAATATGAGAAATCATCAATGTTCAGTATACTTGCTTAGTAACAGCAGAAAAAAATGTATTTGATAGACATCACAATGGCATCATGAAGATGCAGCTTACCTCCTTCTTCTTCAGGATTGCTTTTTTCTGCAGGACTTTAACAGCATAGAACTGCTCTTCTGCCTTGTGTCGTGCAAGGAGAACCTGGAAGAGGATAAAATCCCAGAACTAAGCAATACTGAAATACAGAACTTGTAAACACAACTGGAAACAATCCTTTATGCTAACTGCTGAGCACTGCTACATTCCTCTGGTTCAATGTGCAAGCCCTTTGCTGGAAATGCCTAATTCTACTACCCCTCTGGCAGATAAATCTAGCCCTTCTAGTTCCCTTCCCCTCCAAAAGCAAAGTACATATTCTTCCCAGCACCGCTGCCTCCTCACTCCCTTGTGCTTTGATGGCTCTTTCAAAGGCAGCACCCTGCTCCCTCTCCCTGCAGCTACAGAGGGAGACTGGGACTGGGCAGCCGGGCAAGCTCAGGTCTGGTTTAAACGACCAACATTTACCAAAGCCAGTACAAATCCAACCCTGAGACACTACATACAAGAGCTGAAGAGTAAATAAATTACAGCAAGAAGAAGTTAGATTTACCTTCCCAAAACTGCCTTTTCCGATCACTTTTAAGAAATGAAAGTCTGATGGTTTGGCATGAGGGTTGGATGATGGACCAAGATTGATTTGCTGTGAAGGACTGGGCTGGAAAAATAAAGACAGAATCCACATTTATTAAAACAGCTCGCTAGAGAGTCTCAACATTAAGTCTGTTTTTAAAAATATAAATAATGTGACCTTGAAATTGAAGATTAGCACTCTTCTTACCACTAAAAATTTAATCTTGACTTCTGCCAGATATCTTAAACTATTAGGTGCTGCCTAAAAAGCATATAACAGTCATAGCTTACTTAAAAATTCTTGTTGAGCTCTTAGTCACATTCCACAATAAAGTAACAACCAATAAAGCTCATTTTTAAAATTTTTACTCCATGTCAGGAAATAGTTTCAGTCTAACTTAATAACTTTTTCCCAGTTACATCAGCGTGTTATGAGCTGAACTCAGGTAACACTCATGATGCTAATTTTGCTGCGTTTCTATTACCAGCTGACTTAATGTTCTAAAAATGCTTCACTGAGTAAAATCTACTTACCGGAGGAGAAGGATTAGCATTCATAAGTTCAGGCTCTTGAGGCTGGGAGATTTTCAAGATAGACTGAACTTCAGGGCTGCAAGGATAAGAGCATGCATGATTAGAAGAGTTTCCAGAAGCATCAGGCAGATCTTTCCGCCAGAGGGCATGCGCGTATTGTGAAAGATGAGTTTTGTTTTGGGCTATTACAGAAGCAATCTACTGAAACAATCTATTCGATTTATGGAGTAAAATTGATCTACAGAAAGTAAATTCTGTCATACAAAGAAATGTACTTATACTGTAAGTACAGTTCAAAATAGGGACGGGGCTCCTGAAATCCCATCCAACTCATTTCTCCCAAGTCCAGCTCATGAAGATTAGTTGCCAAGTGAGTAATACCTCAAGAAGATCAATTAACTCTTCCGTAACAGTCATGCCAGAGGCATTGCAGTAAACAAATATATTTTTTTCAAATAGATCTGGCAATACATGGTGATATTTGTGACTGAAATCCGGCCAAAATTTCTGATACTTACTGCTTACAAGCATAGGAGTTTGTGGCTATCTTCTGAATGAAGTCGTTTAGCCCCATTCTTCTCTGCTTCATGAAAGCTATAAAGTAAAAGGAGAAATAAAATCGTTAAGCCATCCTGCGAGAAAAATCAAAGCCCCCCGAGCATCCTCGGAGAAGCGCCCCCGCGCCGCTTACCGATGAGGATGGCCACCATCCCCCTCATCTTCGAGTAAGTCAAGGTAGGACCAGACGCCTCGGCAGCTTTTACAGTCATTTTGGAGCAAAGGGAGTAAATAATCAGCGTACGACACCACCAGCTACCAGCACCGTACTGACTCGCCGAGGCACCCGACAGCACTTAAGTGGCCACGGGGATGGGCGGGATCGGGGCGGGGCGGCGACGATCGTCGTCTCCCCCCTCCTCCCCCGACGTCCTCGGAGGCTGCCACCGGGCGCCTCCGAGGACGCCGGCGGGTGGGGGAAGGGGGACAAGCGTCGCCACTTCTGCCACCGCCCTACCCTAGGTGGACCCCTCGGGGGACCCCCCCCAGCATCCCCACCCCACCGTGCAGAGCATCCATGAGCAAACGCATCAAATCCTTTTGTTTTTTCCCAACAAGTCCCCTTAGCCTCATCTCTCTTTGCCCCTCGTCTTTTTCCGGCTCTTCTTTACTTTTTTCCTGCGGTTATATAAAGTTGAAACCTGTCTCTGTCCTGAACAAGCACCTCTTCCTACAGTGTGTTCTCCCCCCCCGCCTCCGCAGCCCGCGTCCGCTCCCGGCTGAGCGGCGATAAGGGACGCTGACGTTTCCTTGAAGGAGCCACAGTGACTCAGGAGAACAAGACTTCCTGCCCGGTTTTCAATAAAACAAACAAACGTCCCTTCTGTGCACTACCATGATCCCGGCTGGGACATTACTGAAAGGGAAAAGGAAAAAAAAAAAAAATACAACGCCTTTTTTTTAATGCCAAAAAGGGAACCGAGGGGGGGAGGGGGAAAAATCGAGCCCCCTGAACTTGGAGGAGAGGGTAGAGATGTGCGCCTAGAAAAGGTGGGGAGATGACCGAGGACTGGACAAGTGCAAAACGGGGTGAAAAAACAATCAAACAAACAACAACACCCCCCCCCCAAAAAAAAAAAAAAAGCCCTAAACCCCAACCAAACCCAAACCAGAAAATAGCCCGGCTCCGCAGTTTTTGTTTCTACTGTACACGGTCACTCGGGAACACCGTGTACCCGGGATTTATTGCTCAGCCGCTTCCCTGGGGGCGCACCGGGGCCACGCCAGGAGCGCTGGTGCAGGCACGGAGCCCAAGGTGACACGATGCTGCCAGGGACCCCCGCCCGGGGAGTGCAGGCAGGGACGGCGAAGGTTATCACGGCCTCCCCCCAATCCTCCCACCGGAGCACATCCCCGCTCGCATCCCTGTCCGGGGGCGGCCAGGGGGTGCCAGGCTGCGGCGGGCTCCGGGCGGGTGGAACTTTCCACCCGCCGGGGTGTTATCCGTGCGCGGATCTCGCCTCGCTGTCTGGCCGAAGGGCGTTGGGTTGTGGCCAGCGGCTCCAGCGGCAACGGCCCCCCCGCGCCCCCCCGCCCTCCTCCTCCCGCCCAGAGCCCCTTTTTTAATTTTTTTCCTCTTTTTTATGTTCGGGGTGGTTTTTTTTGTCTGCACCCGCTGCTGCTGCCTCCCCCCGCAAGCACAGCCGGCCGCTGGGCAGCATCCCTTGGCTGTATCGTCTGCCTTTGGGGGGGGCGGTATGTGGTGTGATGGCAAGCACCCCAGCACAGCAGCTCACCCCGAGCAGCCAGACGGATGACCTGGAGCAGAGCGATAACCCCTGCAAGGTGGGCACAAGTCTTACAAAGCGCTGCAAAAACTTGACAGCAAAGAGGGATGTTTGCCGGCTCCGCTCCTCTTTGCACCGAGCCGCCCGTATCCCACCCGGAGGGCAGGAGGTGCAAGGTCCCGCCGCCACGATGAGGGGCGTGGGGGTGGTGGGGGGTGCAAGGGAGCCGGCGCTAGGGAAGGAAGGGGCGACTGGAGGAGCGAGGAAAAGCTGGCTGCGGCTGGCGGGTCTCTAGCTTCTCCCACTTGTTGCTTTCCTCACTGTTGCAAAAACTGTCACTTTCATTAATGGAAGAGGAGATCAAAAAAAACCCACAACAACCAAACCCACAAAAAAAACAATCCAAACCAAACAAAAACCCCATAAAAAACTAAACAACCCCAAACACTTGATAGATCGAAATAGGAGCAGCCAGTTTCCTCTGCCCCCTCTGGTCTGCTTGCAGAGTGTTGGTGTTACAAACTCCTGCAGACCCCCAGTTTGAGGGTAACGGGTGTCCCCGCCCCCCGCTCGCTGCCCCCCCGGCATCTCCCTCCGGGCTCTGGGACGTGGCGCCCGGCAGCCGGGTCGGCGGCGCAGCCCCCCGGGACGCTCACGCCAGATGCGCGCAGAGGCAAGAAGAGCCTTCCAGCCCCCGGGGGCGCTCCGGCACAGCCTCCCCCACGCTTCTGCACAACCTGCCCCGGGCCGCAACCCACTCTCCCCCGCCCCCGCCTGCAAGAGTCCACGGCGCAACCCGAGGGTTCCCACCGCTGCCCCCGGTCCGGCGGGTGACACCACCGCCCGCGCCCCCACTCTGCACCAGTCTTTTTGCAAGGGCTCCGCTGCTCTTGCCAAGTCACCCGGTCCCTTTGCGTACCAAACGCTGCCGCGGCTGTACCCCGCACACACAGTCCCGTCCTCCTCCCGCCCCCGGCACCCTCTGGTGCCTCTCTGCGCCGTGCCCCCCCGCTGCTCCCGTGGGGAGCGGTTTTGCTGCCAGAGCAGGGTGTCCCGCCGGCAGAGCAGCGAACCCACCTTTCAGCGATGACTTCTCCTCCTTGCCCCGCATCTCGCTCCCTGCCGAGGCGCCGGGCGGAGGCTGTGGCTGTGCTCCCGGCCGCCGCCGCCGCCGCCGCTGGGATCCCGGGGAACTGCCCTTCCCGGCCGGGCGGCCCGCGGGCAGGAGGGAGGCGGCGAGGGCGGCCGCCGCTCCCACTGACCCGTTCACGGACGCAATGCCGAGGGCGGCTGACATGCGGGAGCGTTATAAAGTTCGGCACGGGCCGCCCCGCACACTCTGCCCCGTTGCAACATCGCCCTCAAAATCACTGTCATCAGCGCGCACACGCACGGGCAGCGGCGGGGGAGGGGCGGGGCGGGGGGCACTCCACCCGATTGACCTGCCGGCAGCGGCTGTCCCTGCTCCACGCGGGGAGGCGCTGCCCACGCCCTCCCCGCACCCCAGCCACGGCGCGGTGCGAGCGGCCACGCACCCACGGCGCGGGTCCTGCGCTCCCACCCCGCCCAAGAGGCTCCGCGCCAGGATGGGCACAGACGTGGTGGGGGGGCGAAGGGCTGCGGCTGCCGGCCGGGCTTCCCCGCAGAACCGGATAGCGCCGGGGCGGGACCGGCGCCCCGCTCCGACCTGGCACCCACTGCGCCTTCCGCCGGCAGCGCCCCGGCGGCGCCCCCCCGCCCGCCACGGTCCGGCCCGGCCCGGCGCCGCGCACCCCCGGCCGCGCCCCTCCGGCGACCCCGCAGTCCCTGCGCCCGTCCGTCCCTCCTGCCCCCGGCACCCACCTGCCGGCCGGGGGAGACCCCTCCCCGCACCCGGCCGCTTCTAATGTGGAAGGGAGGAATTCCTCCCAACGGATTAATGATGATTATTTATAATTCACGCGGCGTTTGGAAGTCATGAAGCCCGGGGTTTGGCTCAGCAGCCTGAGCGTCCTAAGGTTGCGTTTTAAAAGGTACCCAGAGATCCTCTTACTCGGCAGCCAAGTCTTACAGCAAAGCATCAGACGTTGTGAAAATCTCTATAGATTGCAAGGGTTTGCATCGAGGATTCAATGAGTTAGGACCGTACAGCTAAAAATTAAATACAAGAGAAAAACCCCAAAAATACAGTGATGTTTCACACTCATGTTACTTTCCTCCCGCAGGCTAAAATTTTGACGAATTGTTCTGAACTTCTAAAAAACCAATTTTTTCAAAGCAAAACGAATAAAAATAAAGTAGAAGGTGGACACTGAAAATAGAAAGGAAGGGGAGACACCACACGAGGAATATTGCAAGTTAGAGAGCTCCTTGCCCCAGGATGTGTGCACACCAGACGTGTGGATGGGTTCAAGAATGGCTGGATCAATAGGGGGAAAAAGAAAAGAATTTGACTATGAAGGTGGCATATCTGATCTGGAATGTTCCTGGGCCACAAATTCCTGGGAGCCAGGGCTGTTTCGGGAGCAAATCACGGAAGAGTTGCCTGTTCTTGCCCTTTCCCTTAGCAATGCACTGTTAGCTGGTGCTGGTAACCCAGACTGACCTACATGGACCTTGGTCCCATACCTTCACTCTGATAGTCTTATATTGCACTTCTGAGCGGCATGATACGGTTTTTATAGTCGCCGAGTTTAATCAAATCATGAAACCCAAGAACTTCTGCTCACTGGCAAGAAGAAAGAGAGTTGATTTGATTTGTAACCTAATGTAAAGCATTTGACTTTGCCAAATAACTGTATTCCATGTAAAAATAGCACTAGGTAAACAGATGCTCGTCAAGGTCTTCACCATGCCAACATCCAAACCAGGGTCGTGCTGCCAGGCTGTGAGAGATGCAGAAAGACACAGACTCTGCTGGAACTGTGGGTGACTGAAGCATAAGGGCAGAGCAGGCAAGAGGTAGGTATGGGTAACTCTAGGGTCCTCCTGACGTAGAGATTGGGACATGCCCAATGTAAAGCCAGAAGGGATGTGATTCAATTTATCATAAAGAACGAACACATGCACATCACTAGTGTGGGCCTGTGTTGGCCAATGCAGTTCAAAACACCTGCAACAGTAGGTCAGCTGTGGAAATCTGTTTCCCTAGAGCAATCACCCTGTTTGGAGGGTTTCTTCATCTGCGGTGGACAGACAGACATTAGTCCTGTCTCACAGTGTTTGCTAGGCACACAGAAACTTTTCCTTCTTGCCCTTCAGGAAGGTCAGAGGCTTCAGTAGCGCACGTGGTAACTGGAATTTGTGAGCTGTCTTCCTCTGATTCTGTCCTGGACCTCACTGTCCGCTGCAGAGGAAGATTTATGAATGTAAATCAGTGCCTCCATCCTTCAGGAATCAGATTCGCAGATAGCTTCTGAACTTCAGTTTTGGCAATGAATTCAATGCTGAATGAATGAATTCCTGCTTACTTATCTTGCTGAATCAAGACCTTAGGATGCAGCAGGTTGAACTGTTCCTAGAATTACTTGGCTGACTCTGGAAGGAAGCTTCCCAAAATGCTGCAAATATTTTCAGTGGTGTTTGGCTTTGGGTTAATTAAACAAAGATGGAATTCAAGCCTTGGACTGCAGGAATGACATCGCCCCCAAATGCAAAAGGAGACAGCACTTGCAATGGCATCTGTCTTCTGAAGCAAAATCTCAAAAGCTTTTATTTTCCTTCTGTAAATCCTCAACAAACATGTTCTTGTTGCTGACCTTGTAATTAAGTTTCATGTGCAGCAGCTAAAACTTTCAGTCAAGACCTTCAGGCTGCCCCCACAAATGATGTCTGCAAGTAGCAGCAAATAGATAAGAAACTGAATAACAGCTTTAATAACAACCCCATCAGAGATTTTAAATCAGGAGCTTTCCAATGCTGTCAACAGGTCTGCTAGACATTGTTGTGACAGGAGGTTTATTGACTCAAGCTCCTATTGATCTGGAAACATCTAATTGATTTTGGTGTCATATTTTGCCAAACACAAATTTGGAACATCTTTTATTTCCCTTTTCTGATGCTTACGGAGCAGGTTTACTGCATTGTCAATAAGAGGCTTTAGTGCCAAGGGATTACACTCACAGGATCACAGAGTGATGCAGGGCTGTACTGAGTAAAAAGTAATTCCCATCCTTGTAGGAAGCAGTGGAAAATTACAGCATCCTTTATATGCACTGACCTCTAGTTATAACAGCCGATAAACGATGGCCCTAACTTCCATTTTAATTCTAGGACACTGATTTGAGGCTAACGGAGTTGTTATCACTGCAACTTTCTGAACAAATGCTGCAGGTATTTCAGCCTGTAGCAGCCAGAGAGGGGTGACTGCAGAAGCAGCACATTTGTATGCCTTCCTCTGAGTGTGCCCCCCATTACTCCTTGCAATATTGTGTGGCCTCTCTAGCTTAGGGTCCTCATAAAACCAGGTTGGATGACAGATAGTTGAATTCATTATTGTTGTTATGAACTTAAAATAATGTGCTGTGACTGCACGGAGTTTGGTCTTAACAAAAGTGAATAATGCTAGTATGGTAAAGGAGGTAAAAATTTAAGATGGAGAAGTGTTAAAAAAGGCTCAGGAGAAAAATGAAGATTCTTAGTGATGCTATGAACTCAGTTTGCTGGTCTCCTTTGGTGACAAGGCAGCCTAATGTGAGGAGCTGGTACGTGCTCCAGAATGGTGTAAGCACACACTGTCTGCTGACTCTGGCACTTAGATTTTCCTTCCAAAACTTCAGCTTTTGAAGGATAATAGCAGCAGTGGATTTAGGCATTTTCTATCAAGGACACAATCTGAACAAGTTTCCCTGTACCTCTTACTTGAACATATGTGCTAAAATACAAATGTAAAATACAAATGGTAGCCAATCTAACCTAGCTATCAGGTCATCTGTCTTTCCCTTATCTCTCCATCTAGTGTTCCATGAGGTGTTTGCTACCATGGTATCTCAGTGCCTTTTATGTGTATACAAACTCCCCATCATCACAATTGTAGTTCATTATCTTAAAAGAAAGATCTCGCTAGCCCTCCAGCAACCATGGAGTTAAGGCACCAAATGCTGTAAATAGTGAGCGAATTAGTCAAAGAGAGGAATTTTTTGTTAGAGAGAGGTTCAGCTGGCTGCTAACTCAAAACAGCAACATGAATTCTCACAGATGAATTGGATATGAAAACAGAGGCCTGCTAAGGGGAGGCTCACCCTGTCAGGTTGTAATGATTTTCCTCTTGGTGATACCACCATGTCTCTTGCCATTATATCAACCGCTTTAATATTCCGTATCACTTCTGGGAGATTTTCTTTCAGAAAGAGTAAGAGGCTTCCTGGGCAGAAGGATACACAGCATGCATGCTAAACAGAGATTTATATATAGGGATTTCTCTCTAGACATCTATTATTTTAGGACATATTTGCCACAGTTATCATAATATATTTACCCTTCTTCAGTCTGGTCATTTCAGTTAGGCATACAGTCACCAAAGGTACCTCCTTGGTCAGAAAAGACAAATAAGCACTGTGGAGACAACTCAGTGCATCCGTGGCCTGAATCAGGCAGTGTCTAATATTTAGTTGAAGGAATTTGCGCCTGAAACCCATAGGTATGTAGAGGCACTTTTGAATTACAGGTGATTTTTTTCCGTATTTCTGAAGCTTCACCTGTAAAGGATGTGGAATTACTTTAGAGGATCATTTTGTCAACATAGCCCGAGTAAGATGGTAATTTTTTTCCTGATTTATATATAATTTTATAAAAAGATAAAATCTTATGGCAAGTTTAAATACCATACATGACAGGCAGAGATTCCTGACCTGGTTCAGTCCAGTCTACCTATGGACCTGGAAGAAGACTTGTAACGTAAGTATAATGCTCCATATTGCTCCTCAAGGATGAATTATACACCTTGGCTTCCAGCCAGCATCTCTGCCTGGTTCTGTATTGTGCTGGATAGACAAGACATACCAGCTTTCTTGAAATTACTTGACGTTATCTTGCTTTGCGCTGTGCCTGATATCATCTCAGAGAGATGTGGAAGTATTAGTTCTATTTTATAAAAGCGGGAATTAAACCACAGGGTAGACAATGTGTCTCAATCAAAAATTAAATGCAAAGTTAATTTTCTCCCATTCTAATAACTGGATTAAGATTACTGTACAGCAATATATATTCTGTGTCTGCCAACTTCATTTGCATAGTTACATGCATTGTGAACAGACAATTTAGGACAGCAAGAGCTAGAGCAGGCACTGCAGGCAACTGCTGTACCTCGGTGGAATCCTACCTGGGTATCTGATATTGCTATAGCCCTAGATCTCTTCCCAGCAGGAGCTACTGATCACAGTGAAAAATGCAGGACTTGGAAACACTGACACCTAAAAGGTTTTCTTGTGATTCAAGAAAGGACCTGAATCCTGATTTATGGGGAAGGGACGGCAGTATAACTGTATCCACATTGAACTGGCAACTGGTAGCATCACCCGCCACCATCCAATGTGTCGGAAATGCCAGGAAAGAGCTTTTCCCACAGCACATGGTCACCGCGAAGAATATTACTGTAAGACAAAAAAAGTCCCACAGCTGTTTCATAGGCAGACACAGAAAGACAAAGGCACAAACATCTGCAATATTAATTTCTTTTTTTTTCACTTCCAGACACTATTTTCAAACCTGTTCAGTCATTCACTGCACTGTGAATCTCTTTGTAGTATTCCAATTAGCCCAAATTTTTTTAACACCTTAAGCCCTTAAGTGAATTGGCAGCCTTTAGTCTGGGTTTCATTTACTTTGATAGAAGCTGCATTTGCTTTTTGTAAGTGCTTTATGTGATTCTACAAAGAAAAGCTTAACTTCAGGCAGCCAAACTCAAATGTTTTGGCCATAACTTTACTAGACTTCAGGACCAAAAGGAACTGCTAGAACATTTAGCCTGGATGCCTGCATAACACAGACTTGCATTTGCTGCTACGTATATCAGGTCCAACAACTTTAGTTCTGAAGCTTCCTCTTAACTCAAGATTGACTATCTAAAAATTTTCATCCAGTTCAAGGATAAGAATCAGAAGGTTTTGACAAGCACAGACACCCACCCATGCATAATCATGCAATAGACCACAGGCTGTGAGCATATGACCTTTCCAGCCTTCAGCAAGGGCTCCCTCACCCCAGTGTGTCTGCAGCTGCTCATCAGCACCCACATGTTGGGTGTTACCAACTCTTGGATCGTCTGGCAGATCTCCATGTGGGAGCTCCCACTAACTGGCGTTAGTCAGCCAGGTGATGAGCACCTGGGCACAGCCTCTTCACTGCCACAGCTGAAGCTGGAGGCAGATGTGTGTCCCAGCCCACAGCTGAAGCTGGAGGCAGATGTGTGTCCCAGCCCACTTAGCGTGGAAGGTCAACAGCAAGCGGCGTACCACTGATCTTACACACATTGACTGCATTGTCATTTTAACCTCATAAAAAAAAAGGTTACAGTCTTGGAAGTGTGCCATGCTCCAAGTAGTTGCTAATACTTCTGTAACGTTTCCCATCAGAACCTTATAATACTGTGCTTTTTTCAGAAAATATTTGCATACAGGAATGAGGAAGAACAGGTCGAGCATATTGGATTACTGGCGAATGCAGTGTGACTGGTACATAATTCTCAGCGTGACGCTAATCTCTATACCTGCAGTGAGATGAATGCAACACTTCTCTGCCTAGCTGAATATTGTGCATTGATCTTTCATACAAGACAGGCTTAAAAATACTGTAGAATATTCTTTTCAGAGAAAAAAAAAAAAAAAGAACAGGAGAAAGAGAATCAACTGTCTCCATGTATTTTTAATAGGGCGTAAGAAAAATTAACTCCTGGAACTTCGTCATGTTGCAAACATGTCTCAGTCTGCTGCAATATAGGAAACATTACTAAGCAGTTTGTATTTTGTTGACAGTAGAGTCCTTTAGAAATGCAGATAAAGTTCCAGGTGAGGAAACTGAAACATAGAGAGGTTAAACAAGGTACTGTCCAGTGAGATAGGGAATTGAAAACAAGACTTTTGGCCTTTGGTGTTGTACCACTTGTGTAGACAGATGAATCATTGAGGGCGAATATAGAGTTTAAATACAGGAAGGCTATGCACGTTGTAGCTGCCAATGGGGGCTTTAGTCGCTTGCACAGTATAGCACTGGGAACTTCCCTAGAGTTACAGGGAATTGTGTTACTGGTGCTATTATTCATGATTTTCACTTAGCAATGATTTTCACTTATACGTGTTTTTATCCAGAGCTCTTTAAGCCCTCACACAGGCAAATATTACCAGTGACATTTTAAAGAATGAAGAGATGGGGAAGATGGATGAGTTGGGTCATTGTCATATGATGACCCTGAAATAGAATGAGCATTTTGTAGGGCTTGTGACTTTCTATCCCATGCTCAACTTGCCGGACGTATAGCCCACCTCCTACAAGGCAAAAGTTGACAACGGTTGCTCATTTAGTGACTGACCCAGACCGACTGACTCAAAACAGTGGTTGAAATCATAGCTATCAGACTCTGAATCAAAATCAAATGCTGTCTTCTCCCAGTTTCCATGAGGTTTGCAAATAAAGCTCCAGTTTTGACCCATTCCACAAGTTTGAGATTCTTAGTGCTGTTTACAGGAATGACATACAGGCAGACAAGGAGCAGAGAGAGGAAGGGAATTTCTCAGAAAGGAAACAAATCTGTTTGTTCCAGTGTTTGAGATATGAAAGTATAGAAGACACAATGAGCTGTGTATGTCAGATTCAGCTGAGTAGTAACTCTCTGCATCTGCATAATGCCTTTTTGATTTCACTTTACCTGCTTCAAAATGGATAGTACATGGTAGTAAAGTATACTCAGCTTTGTCTGAAGATAGCACTCTGAATTATTTTTTACAGACCATGTTTTTCTAATCTTCAGTAGTATGTATACACATATATTTATCGCTGTGATTGTGTTTTTCATTTAATATATATTTATTCTAGCTTGTTTAACTTTTCTAATTTGAACAGCATATGCAGAGCTTACAGCTCTTTCATCTAGTCTCAGGTCTCCCTGATGAAAGATCTGTAATCACTCAAGCCCCAGAGCATTCACCCTGGTTATTTCAAGTATATTTGTTTTTAGGTGCTGCAACCACAACTAGTAAACTTCCAAGTCACTTTGGCTCTGTGAACTGCGTCATAGAATAATACAAAAGGGCTTCTGTTTGTGCATTTGTGCTTAGTGGAACATACTTATATGTACAGCAATGACTAATGAACTAGTGAACACATTTGTTAAACACAGCTTTATAGGAAAATGTGATTTGTTCTTGGCAGGGGAAAGGCTGTTATGATGTTAGAAATGGTGAGAACCAACATTAATTCATTAATATAATGAGTATTTTTTCTTTTACATGTTTATATTCTCAGATGTGGTCATTTTAACTGTTGAAGAGTAGTATGAGCCTGAGACATCAGGTGCCACTTTGTCCTTCAAGCCTATTTGTGGCTGCCAGAATAGGAAATAAACTCTGAGTGTCTCTCAAATCCTGTTAAATCAGGGATTGCTTAGGTTTTTGGAAAACTATCCGTGGACCACCTTCTACAACATAGATAAAAGGTTTAAATTCACAAACAACTAAAAGGAAGCTAGAGCTCTGAGTGTTCACTCACTTGCCTTTTTAAATAATGTTTTGTGAAATACTATTACCTTTATTGCTGTGTTTCCTTTGCTTGACTGATTACTTAGAAAAAACAATTGTGATTATTTTTCAGATGTTGTTTTCATCTGATGTTTAATGGACTACCAGTACTGTCACAGGTTGAGAAACACCTCTGCATGATATCTGACATTGACCATTACTGGAGATGAGATCCTGGGCCAAGTGGACCTTTGGTTGGACTAAAGTGGCAATTTAAATGCTCTTAAAGCAAATTGAGAATGCTAAACTGATTAAAAAGTATTTTATCAATATATTACAGCTATTGACTTCATCACTCACTATCATTTTCCCAGAAGATCTTTAAACAGATTTCAAAGTCACATTTTACTTCGAATTGGCTCTGCAGGAAGTAAAACAGGCTTCCAGGCTGTGTGCCCTCATTCACGATTGTGGCTCAGCATCCTGACACTTCTGCAGGGCTAGCTTACAAGAAATGCAGAACCGCTGAGATGCTGGATTCTTTTCACAACACAAAATGTTTAGACTGCTAGGAAGGGAAAAAAAAAAAAGGAACTGGTGTGGGAGTGCGTGGGGAACTCCATATAGAAAGAGGAAGCATTGTGAGACTGATCAGGAAATGGGTACAAAGCATGTGTTTTGGTAGTATTTTCACTTGTTTTGGGGGCATTTCCATAGCAAACTGGAATCTGGCCCCACACATAGGTATGACTTCACTCCTGAGTGAAAGGCAGGCATGAATTTGGAGTGAAACACAACAGCTGTCAGCACGAGTGCATAGCAACACGGCACAACAGCTGAAGGCAGGTCCTGCACAACACAGTGTCCTGCTGAAACTGCCGAGTGTTGTAGAGCCATTCAGGGCTGCCAGAACCATAAACAACACTCTGACTTCTGTAAGATGGGAAAGCTGTTTTCCAGGTTGTCTTTTCTGGCGGGAATTGGTTCTCTTTTGCCTCCAGAAACTCTGGGAAAGAGTCCTGTCTGTGTTACAAAAACTCCAGAGAAGTACGCAAGGCAGAAAGGAGCAAACAGGATGAAAGCTCCTTCTGATCCTGCCTGGCAAGGCACTTCTTTACCATCCACAGATTTGACAAGAGAGAAGTTTAGCCATCATCTTTCCATAAACATTGTCTGGTCTAGAGTACACTGCCAGCCCTCATGATGTCAGGGCTGTTCGCTCCTTTGGTTTTGTCATGTGATTTTTAATTTATTTTTTTTCCAGAAGCCAAGTCCAAAAATATGACAGTTTTTCTTGTGCAAACTGAAGTTCTGCTTATGCATTAGCTCTTGAGAAAGTTGTGGTTACTCAGATCTTTGCAGAGTTGTAGGGAGGGTAGTGCACTGCCCTCAATGTAATGAAATAATTTTCAGAGGAAGTCCTTGTGTGGACAATATATTCACTGTTTTTGAAGACTTCAAATAGCATTTCCAGGAGGACCAATTCAAACTCCAGATTTGGTTCTCCTTATTCAGTCATTCCTCAGTCAGCTGGGAGGCAGAGGCAAGCTTGGATATGCTGGTGCAAGTGGGCAGTACAGAAAGCTGAGACAAAATCCCTGACAGAGGGTATTTTGGACCTCCCGCTCCAAGACAGAAATAAAATGATCCTACAGAGTTATAAAGGGACTGAAATAAGTGAAAAATATCTTTCAAGGGCTGTCATGGTAAAGCTCCTGAGGAACATACTCCTGAAATGTAGAGGGAAGCGATTATTTGGAGGACTCTTTTTGCCATTGCCTTCTCTCTCTCTGGAGAGTGAAACTTCTTAGCTTGAATGACTTCAAACATGACCCATCCCCGTTTGCTAAGTAGATCATATTAGTCTACATTTGTCCTGGATCACAGTGTAACAATTGTGACAGGGTATAATTTTCTTTACTGCTCTATTGCTCTTCTTTTTCAGCCTTGTTTTTCCTCTGTCTTCATTCCATCCTTTCCACTGCTCCTTGGAGTGATCTTTTTTTCCTTAATCTGCTCCTGCATTTCACTTTCTCTTCTCCCTCAGGCCCTTCTTTCTTCCTGGCTGCTTTGAGTTGAAGCCAGCACTCTGAAAACAACATCATCAGCTACAGTCACCTTTCGAGGAACATCATGAGTTCAAAGTAATCTTCAAAGTTACTTCATGTAAAAGAGATCACTTTCTCACATTTTATTTCACAGAATGGAGTCAAATCGAATATGGAAAACTGTGCACAGTTTTGTCCACCCTCTTCAAAAAGGCTGTCAAGAAACAAGAGAGCCAGAGTGGAGGGCTACTAGAATGGTCAGGGGTCTAGTGGACAGGGCCACATAGGAGTGGCTGAAGAGCTGGGCTTGTATAATGTGATGAAGAGGAGGCCAAAGGCAGTTGAACAGCGGCCTGTGACTTCATGACGAGGAACTACAGTGACACCACAGCCAAAATCTTCTCATTGGTAACAGAAGGCATAGAAGGGGGCAATGGCAGCAAGATGAGTGTTCAACTTGGACATTAGGAAACGAAATGCCCACCAAGAGGGCAGTGCAGCCTGGGAACAGACTTTCTTGAGAGCTGGAGGAAACCCCATCCATGGAGGTTTCCAAGCCTCAACCAGACAAAGCCATGCTGATCTGCTCCAGAGCTGGCCATAGCCTGGCCTCCAGGTGGGACCCACAAGGCCCCTCTAAACAGCACTATGACACTGCAAAATCATGTACTTATCCTCTCAAAACACTTAGTGTAGAGTTTGCTGTGCTGTCCCTCAGTTAGCCAATCCCTCCTGAACTGGAAGAGGAGGAATTTTTAAATTTTTTTAAGGGAAGGATAACCTGAACAGTTATGGTAATTGTGGCACAAGTGAAATACTTTTGAATACCTCTAACTCTTGCTTTAAACTGAATGTATTCAATGCAGACAGTGTCCCTTCAGTTTTCACTGCCTTTCAAAACTCCACATTCTTGCAGGTGCTGGACAATGTGCAGGCAGAGTGCAATGCTGAGAACCTAGCAAATGTGCCCAGCAGAGCAGAACCTGTAGTTTCTGTGGTTAAAATGGTGCTGCAGTTGTGATACATCTGTTGTGTAACAACAGGTGTAAGAGGAAGAAGTTTGTGTGGACGAAGAAGTATCTCTACCCCCCAGTCAGGATGTTCCTGAGCTACAGTCTGATTCTAAAGTAGTCCTGCAGATGATGTTATATTTAATCTTAAAGGATATGTATAGACCCGAGGGCGTGGAAGATCTCCATGTATTAGAACATATACTCTCAGTTCTACAAACCAGTGTATTTATTTTTAGGTAGGCAAGTAACCTCCTTAGTATTAGTGGGATGATTCACATCCATGTGATGATGCATACGTGGGTTTCCAGAATCAAAAAGTTCTTTATTTGTTGTTTCAATATTTCTGACTTTTCTCTGAGTAATGAAATCTTTGAAATCTTTGTTCAATTTTTTTTTTCCTTTTTTTTTTTTTTTTTCTCTTTTTTCTGGAGCTGTTCATAGGCATCCAATGCTTTTTGTGGAGAGGTATTTCTTTTCCTTTTTTCAATTCTTTCTTATGAACAAATTCACTTATTTTTACTGAGATGCTTGAAATGCTTTGTTTAGGACATAGATTGTAAACCACAATCTTGCATTTGCTTCAATTACTTTTAACATACTTGCAAACTCATTTTTTGGTGCAACTACATTAAAAGCAACAGCAATTCTCCATCTGTTTTAGCTTGCAGTAAATTAGTTTATGCTGCTGTGTTTTAGGCAGACAAAAGCTTGTCTTCTTCAGTAATTATCTTGAGACAATGCTGTTTGAATGATGTGGTAGGCTAAATGAAAATGATAGTGTATCTCAGGTAAACTAAGCAATTTTGTTCCAATATATTGAAATCTGATTATAATAAGAGGTCTTGAATTCATTTCCCTAACCGCTGAACTCATGTTCACAAATTGCCTTTTGAGGTGTGCAGTGACAAAGTAGATAAAACTATCTACTTGAGGCTACAGAGGGTATCAAGGAGTGATATGATTGTTGACATCATTTTAAATGAAATCTTTTTCATACCACTGACTGGGATCACACCGCTTACTTCCCTCGTTCCCAAGGAGTGGAAAGGGTTTTGAACCTTTAAAATAGTTATAGACATCATAGAATCATAGAATTTTTCAGGTTGGAAAAGGCCTTTAGGGTCATCAAGTCCAACCAATAACCCAGCACTGCCAAGTCCACCACTACACCATGTCCCTCAGCACCTCATCTACACATCTCTTAAATACGTCCAGGGCTGATGACTCTGCCACTTCCCTTGGCAGCCTGTTCCAGTGCTTGACAACCCTTTTGATGAATAAATTTTTCCTAATATCCAATCTAAACCTCCCCTGACACAACTTGAGGCCATTACCTCTCATCCTATCACTAGTTACCTGGGAGAAGAGACTGATCCCCACCTTGCTACAACCTCCTTTCAGGTAGTTGTAGAAAGTGACAAGATCTCCCCTCAGCCTCCTCTTCTCCAGACTAAACACCCACAGTTCCCTCAGCCCTCCTCGTCAGTCTTGTGCTCCAGACCCTTCCCCAGCTTCGTTGCTCTTCTTTGGACATGCTCCAGCAGCTCAGTGTCCTTCTTGTAGTGAGGGGCCCAAAACTGAACGCAGCATAAGAGGTACTACATTTTATGTGGAAAAGTTTACAACATAGTTTTTCCCTCACATAGACAGAAGCCTTCTATCTCTGCATAGGAGCTGCAAAAGCAGTAGGTTTCTTTGAGGAAGCTTTCTCCTCTTTCCTAAAGCAATCAGTTGGGACAGTCAGCTCTCTGCCTAAGGCCTTGAAAGGCAATTAGGGGATAATGAATAGCAAGCCCTAGTTAGCCCTTCTCTCTTCTAAAACACATTTATCTCAGAGTATTTGCATTGCTGTGAAAAGAATTAAATGTCTCCATCAGACTGTTCTGTTATGGGACCCATTTCTGCTGTGTGATGGCAAGGGCTGATGAATGCCGCTATGTGGTACTCTACCTTAGTTAGGGTTCTCCATTCCTGGACAAACCTCACCCACTGAGTGTGGCCACACAGATTTCTCTTGCAAAATATATTGCAGAACAATACAATACAGAGAAACCTTGTGTTTGCATTACAAAAGACAAAATATTTTCTTTTTCCTTTGTAAGGAAGCAACATGGGCATGCCCCGAAATTCAAGGTCACCTTTAGAAACAACAGCAAAAAATACAGAAAAATTATAGCAACTGAGTATTTTCATTTTTCTGTGAGGGCATCATTCAATACGGCCTTTATAATGATTATTTTTTTTTATAACCACTTCTTTGAGTTTATTTCAATGCCTGTAAAATACATAGCAATAGTTCTCTTTGGACAGAAGCCAAGTAATCCAAATGAACATCCATAAGACTCCTGATACTCAGCTTCCTTCTGTGCCACATTTTCCTAGAACTTTTCTCTATTAATCTTGCAACAACCCATGCTTCTGTGTGATTTATTGCTTAGCTGAACGACTGCACAAAAGGGTTGTGGATGATGCCCCTCATACTGCTCTTTAAAAATATAACGCTCTCCTATAAGACCTAAAGTTCTTTTCACTGGCAAGACTCCAGGTTAAAGGGCTTTCCATTAGGTCTTGCCAGCCAAGGTGTAGATCCCTGATGAGGAAGCAAGACCTCAAACAGAATAGAGCTGCGGTTTGGATACTGGATGAAAAATACATGGTGGTGAAGGAAATGTTAGGACAAGAGAAAAGGTCAGATCTGGATAGCCTTCTGGCACCTGGGAAAGCAATGGATGTGGTGGCTCCTCATCACTCTTCTGATTTCTCTGGAAGCCTCTATTTTATCCCCTTGCCCTTCCTTACCTTCATCTCCCAGCACTGCATCAGTGTATCAGTTCCTATAGAAATCTCATCTACTGCCACACTCTGGAAGAAAGCCCTCCAGGGCCCTGACTTGGCTAATTTGCTACTGGCTTCCTTCACCATATTCTGTGGTATGTTAGACGCCAGCTTTATAACCCAACAGAACAAAAAGAAAATTTTAAACATAAAAAAAAAGGATTAAAAAATACAAATACTTAGCTCTGTGTTATACCTGCGTGGGGCTCTCCAAGAAAATAGAACTCCAAGGACAATAACAATGCTTGGAACAAGAAAAGAAAGGAGTAGAGGGTATTGAGGAATGTTTTCAATAAGAAGTTAAACCCAGATCTTTTAGCTTTCCTTCATATTCGGGGGAGAGAAAAGGACACAGATAGGGAGTGATTCTTCTCCTCAGACAGGAGTTCTCTTGTAGATCAGAAAAATGGTGGCTGTTCCTCTCCCTTCATTGCCACAGAAAAACCAGTGACAACCTCTGACACCAACACCCACTTTGCAGAGCCCTGAAGTCAGGTGAGTTTATGGGGTTTGTTTGTATTTGAGAAAAGACTCTTCAGAGCTATAAATACCAGGGACACAATTTTTCAGCAAAAATTTAGAATGGGTGGTCACCACAGACCTTCCAAATTGCAGCATCCAAGCCATTATGGAGCCCTGCTTGCTGCCTGATACTGATGGCTGCAGATTGGCACGAGGCTGTCCTGCAGGTAAATCTGGAATGACTTCACATGCCTTCAACCCAGACTGTTATATTTCTTTTTTAGTGCAAGTTCAGTATGACAAATACAAAGACATTTATATTAACTGCAATTAAGGTCTATTAGACCTTTGATCTGCTACCATGTTGTAGTGTATAAATGAATACATTAAAAGAAATATGAAATGTGAAATAATTATCTTCTGTAAGTTGCAAAGCTGAATTCCAAGCTGTGCCTTTAGAGCAGTTTCATCACATTTTTAATTGTGCTAGCTTTTGTGTCAGGAAAAAGAGCTTTATTGGAAAAGATGAGGGAAAAGTAGAACAAAAGCTGATGTTTCATTAAACTGAGAAATGCCACAGACTTAAAATGGTAATCTTTAAAACTTGTGTATTAGGAAATCAAATTGCAAAATTGTTAGGTTTTTGAGAAGTAAAACCTTAGTTTTCTCAGAGACCGCATTGGCAAAATATTACCAAAAAGATCAATTTAAAAAAATGTTTTGGACAAAATTAGCCAAGTCTGATTGTCAGCTGATGTTGAAAGGTCACAAAAAAATGACCATCCTGATAGTCAGCCTGAGAACCAAACTCTTAGCTTCCACAGCCAGCTGAATCAGGCTGACAGGTTCCTTGCAGAGAGGCACTGACATTATTGCTGCATCCTTGAAGCACAGCTGGAGCCCAGAGCACAGAGGCAGGGAGAGCAGGGCTTGGGAGAAGGACCCGGTCAGTTGGAGGATCCTCTCTCTTGCACTCCGGTGAGGTTGACTCAGGGAGCTCTGTATGGGGCAAATGCCATGTTTCTGCATTTGGAACAGTGGTATGTTTAGGAATTACATTTCTGCTTCCAGTCCTCACAGACAGCAAAGAGCACTATGTGCTCCAAAATGAGGGGCACTTGTCCAGCTTTCTTCAATGTGAACTCCACAAGTGCAAAGTGAAGCTCTCCAGCACTGCCAAACAAGAATATCCACCTGAGACAGGTCTCATGGAGGCTTTTTTTTTTTAATTACTTCTCGAGGAGGAGAAAGGAGAAAGAATGGCTTTTATTGTCCCTTCACGATTTTGTACATACACAAAATGCTTTACATCTACAGTGTGTTTTTTGTTGTTGGTTTGGTGGGTTGTTGGGTTTTTTTTTTTACAGTCTGCTCTATGGCTGTATAGGCTGTTTTCGATTTCACTGCCTATCATGGTTTGCAGCATAATCTGCAGAAATGTATAAAATGGAGTTGTAAGATGAGGTGCAGCACCTAGGGAAAATTTCCAGCAAATTCCCCAATTACTACATTTCTGTCTTTCTGGCTGCTGTTCCCATGAGGCACCATATATTCTCATTGCAGAAGGGCACAGTTCATTAATTCCCACTACAAAAGCAGATCTCCTCATGCATATGCTCTGTAGATAAACTGTCAGAAATGGAAACTACACCTCAGCTTTCTACACCACTCTCTCCACTCTGTTCAAGGGGCTTTTAACTTCAAAGTGTAGTTGAGAGCATTAAATTACTAGTGTTATCAAGTACATTAAGCCTGGAAATCCAACAGAGTGATTATTTGTTGATTTACTTCTTGGGTAACCACTGATACCTGCCAGAGTGAATAACACAATAGGTGCTGAATAATATCAAACCTAAGCAGGAGCATTCTGCAGAGCTTTGGTCTAAGCAGCAGAATGTCAGGCCCAGCAGGTGCAAATACATGCAAAAGATTGTGGGATCTCAGCCTTATTAAAATTTCCTTCCTTCCTTCCTTCCTTCCTTCCTTCCTTCCTTCCTTCCTTCCTTCCTTCCTTCCTTCCTTCCTTCCTTCCTTCCTTCCTTCCTTCCTTCCTTCCTTCCTTCCTTCCTTCCTTCCTTCCTTCCTTCCTTCCTTCCTTCCTTCCTTCCTTCCTTCCTTCCTTCCTTCCTTCCTTCCTTCCTTCCTTCCTTCCTCCCTTCCTCCCTTCCTCCCTTCCTCCCTTCCTCCCTCCCTTCCTCCCTTCCTCCCTTCCTCCCTTCCTCCCTTCCTCCCTTCCTCCCTTCCTCCCTTCCTCCCTCCCTTCCTCCCTTCCTTCCCTTCCCTTCCTTCTTCCCTTCCCTCTTCCCTTCCTTCTTCCTTTCCCTCTTCCCTTCCCTTCCCTTCCTTCTTCCCTTCCCTCTTCCCTTCCCTTCCCTTCCCTTCCCTTCCCTTCCCTTCCCTTCCCTTCCCTTCCCTTCCCTTCCCTTCCCTTCCCTTCCCTTCCCTTCCCTTCCCTTCCCTTCCCTTCCCTTCCCTTCCCTTCCCTTCCCTTCCCTTCCCTTCCCTTCCCTTCCCTTCCCTTCCCTTTCCTTCCCTTCCCTTCCCTTCCCTTCCCTTCCCTTCTCTTCCCTTCCCTTCCCTTCCCTTCCCTGTCTCCTAGGACAAGCAGGTAGGCATATGTAAAGGCAACTTGAAATATCATGAGACTCATCATCAAGTCTCAAGAATTGGCAAGACTGCTATAAACCTGGCACTGCAATCTTAGAGGCATTAAGTATCGCATATCTTTGAGCTGTATTTAATAGGCACTTCAGATGCAAATTACTAAGAACAATTTCAGATAAATAATGTAGAAAAGCAAGAGCTGCTTCTTGCTAACAATGTATCTTTGAGCTCAATGAATGTGTGGAAATGCAAAGCATTGTAGGGACAGTTTCCCACCTCCCGTGCTTTGCTTGTTGCATTGACACTGGTGAGGGGAGGACATTTCCCCTCCGTGGTTTAAGAGCTGGTAGAGCTCTGACGAAGGCAGAGCTGCCTATGGAGAATGGATAGGAATGTCCTTTTTGCTATGCCACTGTTTAATGTTATACACAGTAATTCCAGATTACTCGGTGGTAGAAACCATAGATGGCAGGCATTTGTTTCTGTTTCTATTTACTTTTCAAGCCCAAGAGATATATTCTATATATTTATATAAGAAAAATGAGTGAATTCTATAAATGTTAGCCATAGTCTGAGTCTGTAGACAACTCACACATTTTTTTCAAAGGTCACAGGAGTCTTAGGGCAACTGCTCCTTCATTAAGACAGACCGATAAAACTTTTAAAGATAATTTGAATAAATTATTTTAAAATTGCTTTCTCATGGTGATATCCTGCCTTTTCTTGCTCCTCATCCTCTGACCAAGGAATTATTTTGCCTGTCACAATTATTCCCAAGGACACCCAATTTTGTCATGTAAACATAGCACAAAATGGCTGAGTCACAAGACTCACTCTGCAGCCCAAAGCAACCCAAGAGTTCAAGCTTTTGCTTCAAAGTGGTTTAAAACTCCTCTGGAGTAATCAAGAGCCAATATGTAACTAGAATACAAACATGCTACTTCAGTCCTGACTGAGGGGATCATGCAGGTGCTAAACAAGATTACCTTTGATTGCTGCTGTAGAAACCTGGAAAGAAACACTGCTTTAGTCCAGTAATGGCATTTTTATAGATACCTAGGAATTGGCCACCAAGTTTATTATGGTGAAGCAACTGAGTTTTAATCAAGTTCAAGTAACTGACATGGTGAAGTAGTCAAATGCTTCTTAGGCAGAACCACTGGAAAATATTTGAAAACCAAAGGCGATTTAAGATGTTATCTTAAGCGTCCCTGCAATCTCACATTCAGTGAACTGCTTAGGGCAGTTGTGTCATGGCAGAAGAACCTTTCAGCTACCCTGAGACTAGGTCCCAGATTAGTAAACCATGAGCACTGTTTCTGCTTTAACTGAAATTATTTTAGAAAAATGTTTGTTATGGCAATAGTTAGTTAGCAATGCTTAGGAATCAGGGTAACCTGCAACATTCACACACCACAGTGAGATCTCACACAGGAGTGAGTGTTTAGTTCATTAAATGCATTTCTAAACTTGTTTCATAAACATTTATCATCTAGATCAGCATTTAATCTCTACACAGAGAAGCCAAGACTGGTTACAGGCCAGGGAATTAACCAGGAGCATTAGGCATTCAAAATCAAAGCAAGGAAGTGAAAGATTTCCTCCTAATGGGGACAGAAACTTCTGGGATGATTCCCAGGGGGACAGTTGCAAAAATGGCAAAGAGAGCAGGAAGAAAATCCCCAAATCATTCCAGTGAAATCTGCCTCAGGATCTGACAGCTACTTTTCATGCTAGGAGCAGTTTATGTTTACTGGGATGTTTGCACTGTGTAGCCACAGCATTTTGGGGGCATTTTTTTTCTTGGCTTAAATGCAGTTCTGACATGTCATTCAACCACAGCACCAACAGCCTAATCTGGTACATTTTTCATTTCTAAATAAGATCTAACTTTATGGCACAGCAAACAGAAGACGAACAAAGCACAAAAACCCTCACGTCCCACCCTAAAAGCAAGAGACCAAGACAGAAATGGGACAGAGTAAGAAGGATGTGTGCAAGCTCGACATATTTGGTTTATTCTGTCTGTGCTGTCTATGCTAAAACTAATGAGGCTCCTCATGTGCACAGTACTCATGTCCTTGGTCCTCCTGCATACAGACCGGGAGTCACCAAATGGCCAATTCTGCCCTTGAGTGTATTTGCAGGACTCTTGCTGGTTGCTAATGAGCTCACATAGCAGATAAATGCTGAAACATGACTGACAGCCTATTAAACAGATCTGCTGTAATACTTTTGTTTCTTCTCATTAAGATGTGGCATAATTCCTCAGGAGCCTTTGCGCAGCACATTATGGACCACAGCCATCCTGCACACAAGTGAGTTGTTTTTGTTGTTGCCGTCCAGCAAACACTCAGGGGGTGAGAACCTATCTCTCATTTTGACATAAAAACCATCCTTCAGTTAAACTTGGCTTGAGGACCAACCACTTCAGCCCCAAATAAGGTCGCATCAGCAGCATCCTCCCTGCCCGCCCGGCCCCGCTGCCCATTCCACCATGCACTGCCCGTACCTGCCTCCTCACCACCCCAGAGGGGCCTGGGCTCAGGCTTGGGCAGCGACTCTCCTCTGCTGTGGGGCTCCTTCATCTGAAAAACAGAGGGAACACATCAGTCAGGCCGCAAGAACTTCCTGTTGTGCTGCGTTGTCGCTTTACAACACTTAAGACCAGAATTATTTTCCATCCAAAGAGAATGTGTTGGGTAGCAGTTCACAGCCCCTTACCAGCTGTTTCTATAATCAGGGGCAAACTGACGAGGTGCCAGGTACTGCAATCTTCCTGAGAAGAAGAGAGCTCTGTGCTTTACTGTACTTAGAATTGCATTTTTCCATTTAGCGTGTATGTGTTGATTTTACATCCACGGACCAGATGGTTAGCCCTGTTTGCCTGTCTTGGCCCTGCGGGGGCGAAGACAGACAAAGGAAATGGCAGGCCAGGTCCCAGCAAGGCTGTCTTCTGGCATGGGGCTGTTTGTGGAGAGCCACTTTGCCCACTCCTTCACCCAGGCCTTAATAGAGATGGGTTTTGGAGTAGGGGATGCACATGTGTAATCCTTTCACGTATCCTTGGGTATTGCCAATGGGGAAGCTACAAACCCCTGTTCCCCTTCCTGATCAGCACTTCATCCTCATCTCTGCTATTATGCTACATTAAATTGCTTGCACTCTGGACCTCTCTTACTCACACAAGAGGCTTGGATCAGAGCTGCACAAGAATTTGGGCGAACTGGGAGTATGACTGTCCTCTGGCACCACCTTCATATAGGTACCAGCCACTAGCCTCTGTGGTGCTGCTTCTGGGTGACAAACTGAGTCTGAGGATGAAGTCAGTCAGCAGGATCACACATTTGCTAACCCTGTCTATCCCAAAGTACTTCCCAGGCTCTCCATCCCACACAGCATCCAGCATCAGAATGGGAAGAAGCAATCAAATGTCAAATAAGGTGCTGCAGAAGAACAAGGTGAAGAATTCCCACTGGAATCACTGCACAGGCTTTTGGTAAAAAGTTCTGGTGTCCAAAGGCAAGGAGAAATGTTCTTGCTACCATCAAAACTTAAGTGCTTCTTCATACAAATGCATCGTTCTCAAAGTCTGCAGTCCTGAAGGATTAAAGAGCTTGTCAGAAAAAATCTGGGGCTCTGGTGAGTCACTCAAGTAGTGTTTTCAAGTCTTATGTTTTTTGTGTTTTCACTTTAAGAAATGCTTTCCTTCCAAAGATTCCCAACTCAAATGGCAACTTCAGCCATTGCTATACACGCTCCAAACAGGTGTAAAGCTGCCTGGCTGATGCACAAGGCTGCAAAGTATTGAAAAAATGGCTCACTTTTCCGATGACATATTTCTGACTATCTTAAATCAGAAGATTAAGCACATGATGAATAACGAGAAAGAAATAAGCATTCAGGGCAGCCACTATTCTAGCTACTGTAAAGCTCTGTGATTAAAGAGCCAGAGGGACTGTAGGAAAGAAGCAGCACAGGAGTAGAAAGTAAATATGGGATGAAGGGAGGGAAGGAGAGGAAGTGTGGATGCATTCCAGGCAGAACTGTGATTGTTCCCAGAAGAATTCAAGCTCAGAGAACACAGGGAAAACCATTTAAGGAAAACTACACACTAGACATGGATCTGTCCCTAAAGAAAACACGTCTTTACATATGTACAAAACAATGTATGGCATTGCTGCTGTGTCACGGACAGAAGTGTAATGTCCACAATATCCATGGGCAATAAAAGACTGAATGCTGAAAGCTGCAAAGTCTCGACTCTGTTCCTTAATGGAGTCCAGTAAAAAGGGAAACTCTCGGTCACCCTGCCGTGAAACGAGAGCCACTGCAGTCAAAGTTCTGCAAAGGTGAAGGTCTAAGGAAGGTGAAGGAACATGGGAAGTTGTACAGAGTATTTTATGACTGAATGTGATACAAATATCAACAATATCATGGCTCTTCTAGTGGCCCCAGAGCAATGGTGATTGCCACACTGGACCATATGGAACAAGTCCCAAGGAAGCAATTTTATGCTAAACAGGTATTAGAGAGGAGCAAAGCAGAAGGGAGGCCAGTGTTAATAAAAGCAGTGACTCCCAGGAGGATCACACATGTGTCCCTCCCTCACCTCATACACACACAGTGTCCCGTGTGTGCAAGTGAGGGCAATGGAGGCTTTTGTCAAGGGGCCTGAAACACCAGCTTATCCTGACAAAAGGACAGTTCGCAGCAGAAGCCTGGGATTGTGCTGACACTGCAGCAGCATTGCCCTTGTGTGTCTCGCCTGGCTAATGCCAGCAAGTTGCAGAGCTGACAACTACCTCACCGCACTCCAGAGTGTGCCAGTCAACAGGACCACATTTGGTAACACTTCTCTTTCTCACAGCAGTAGTGGGAAGGTAAAAGCATTAAATCTTATGAACCACAGAGAACACCAGTGACAGAAGTCATACAAACAGGTAGGAAATCTAGTTTGAAATAGCTTGTGGGGCTCCCATAGCACTATGCATGCCCACTTTAATTGTATATGATATCGCTAACAAATACATCCATTTAGATAATTTTGCTCCTTCGCCTTTATTCTGCTTTAATTGCTTCACAATTATCTGTGTTCACAGTGGCATTTTAATCACACCTTCCATTTTTATGTCTATGCTGCCATTTCAATTGTGTTTCTCAAACAGCGAGGCATCCTTAAGGACAGCCCACTTGTTATTGCATGGAGGATGTATCTTTTGTATGTTTTTCTGGATTATTTTTATATGCTACCAATTCAACTGATTAATCCATTCTCTGAACAAGGGAATTTCACATGAAGTATAAATGTTGTTGATTCTCATGTCTCAATATGTGAGAAAAAGTACAAGGCCAACATATCTACAGAATAAAAAGTGTTTTGCAGGTGCTTTTATTTTTTAAGTTATTTTTCTGCTTTATAATATTGAAGAAGTTTTGCATTTCCTTTGTGACACTTCATGTGATTATCATGGTGCTTGTAAAATGCCGGATTAAGTCTGTTTCCTAACTGACATTGCTCAAGCCTAAAGTTCAATGAGGGGAAAGGAGACAAATAGTTTAATGCTAGTGGGCAAGTCTTTGTGCTAGCTGAGTACACTTAAGCCACAACAGATACGACCTCAGCAAGTCAAATAGTTTAAAACAATATCCATGCAATAGTGTTTTCTACACTCTCCAGTGCAGAAAACAGCACATTCTTTTATCTCATGAAGTGCAGTTTGTCCCTTCCCACATTTATTGTGCTCCAGTAATGTGACCTTGAAAGGCCATCTGCCCTGGTGAGTGGGACAACTCCCACTAAGCCTCGCCCTAGTCTTAGGAAAACTACAGCCTCCTATTTGCAAGAGGTAAACCAGGTCACAGGATCTATGTAAAAAGCAGAGCTTAAGGGCACTAATGTATATTTGGGGATTACTCTGTTCTCAGTGCCACTGGGAGGCTGGGGAAGAGAAGTCAGAAGTTCATATGTCAGTGCAAGCTTGATTTCAAATTCTGATTTTTGCTAAAATTCAGAGCTTTATATATTTTGTGCAAACATGACATTAATTGCACGATCCTGCTTTTTCTTGTTTTAGAAACAGTAAAAAAGACAGCAGTCTTTATAAATACTTAAAGTAGCAGCTACATCACTTCCTTCTCCACTCCTTTTAATCTGGGCACACAGTTGTCTTTAGCTGCAGTACCTCTTGCCCTGTCCTCAGCCTGCTGCCCATAAAAGAAAGACTGGAAAACAGGCCAGGTAGGCAGATTGGCTGCCTGTTCTTGCAAAGGCTGGTGTAGATCAGGGAATGGGAAAGGCTGTTGAGATTCAAGTGTTTGATGAGATACTCTGAAAAAGCTCGTCTTCCTCATGGCATCCAGCATGGGGATGGTTGAGGGCATCCAGATATTCATTCAAGTGCCTGTGTCCCATCGTGGGAGCCCCAGAGATACAGCTTTCTCCATTGGTGTAATGTGGAGTCCACATTCCTTCACTGTGCACAACAAGGTGCCATGGGGGGACTCCCCACCAAAAAAAGAGAAAGGAGACAGCATAAAGAAGATCTGTTATTCTTCAAATAACAATGTTCCTAAGGCAGGTAACATTTCTGGTCTAGAAATGACCTATAAAGCACGTGCTTTTAATGGGACTACTGCTATGTTTAGCATTTAGCTGGTCTTCACCTGCTCTACTGAACCAAGAGCCAGAGAAATGTGGTCTGCCTCATTCACTGCAGAGGCAATTTAAACTCCGAAGCCTAATTTGCACATCAACGTTGTTAATTATTTCATTATCGAACATCTTAACAGAAAGAGCTCATTAATGGCTACATATTCTGTTCACTTGAAAGGACATCAATACCAACAGTGGAAGCAGAATACATTATCTAGACTAAATACCACAGCCACTTTGTGTTAAAAAGAAAATATGTTGCTCACAAATACCAAATGATACTGATGTATTAAGGTTATCTGCCTTCACTGCTGTTTTGTGGACTCCTATAGAGGATCTACCTTATTCAGGAAGACACAGCCTTGGGATCCAGCATATTTTTGCTACTGGGATGGCAATGAATATCGTCTTTTCACTTGATATTCTCAATTATCCAAATAAGTCACTGAATTCTTTATGACACTTAACATATTCAAATTCAAAGCTTCATTCCTGGAGACAATCTCTTCCAATGAAGGCAATGTCAGGATGTGACAAAGCTGAGCATACACTAGCTCTGCGTATTGTGTTTGTGAAATGCTCACCTGAAGTGAATAGATTCATAAAGTTGGTGATACCAAAATGTCTATAATCAGACGTTAAAGCTCGTTATCCATTGAAATGAATGGGAGCCAGCTACATTTCTTTTGGTGAGATTGCTTCAGCACTACTGAAGTCTCAGCAGTATTGTCGTCCTCAGACACTGCTGTCTCTGAAGCTGAGGTCCTAAGAAGCTGCCAAAACACCCCAGTGTGCCTAGCGCCCAGGAAGGGCTGCCACCACTTCTGGCGACCACAGTCAGCCACAGCTTCTGAAATAAAAGTAGACTTGATTGCCTTGTGGCGATGTTCCAAGCATGAACCCTAGGTAAGTCTGAAATGTGAAGTTTGCTAGACCAGGACACAGCTCTTGTAACTTCTTACTGGCAGGTACTCCCAGGCTGGCTGTGAAAAAATATTTGGAGTTTTACATTGATGGAGCTCTAAAAAATATGGGGACTCCAAGCTCTGCCTATGAGTGCAAGAAGCACTGATGCAGATTTCTGGAAAATAACTATAACCTGCAGTAGGATTGATTATGCTGCAATCAAGTCAACTCAAAAGGACATGAGCTGCAAAGTTGAGAGAAGGCTATTGTATGCATTTCATCTGCTACAATACCATTTTTCCAGCCACTGTGTTTCTCCACACAGCACTGCATCCTGGCACAGCATCTCTGCAAGGGGCCCCAGTCCTAAGCACAATGGACTGCAGGATCCCAGAGCTGCAAGCACAGCTCTCCAGACTGTTACAACCATAAAAACACAACACATGCTATTTAAGATGCCTGTCCATTTTTGTCAATTTTTTTTTCTCACCCTTGAATTTCTCTTCTGCTGCAGTGCTTTGCAGATGGGCTGATCTTCCTTTTATGGGAGGTATAATTTTTTAAGACTCAGAGGTAAGACTGCATATACCTGTATGAAAAAGAGTTCTCTTAGTAAGATGGGAAGAAATCTGGACATAGGCAGGAGGTAGATTCTTTTATGTCTCAGGAGAAGAGGATTGCCTAGCTTTGCAAAATATTTTTTTTCTACAAGAATAATGACCTTCAATTACGTTATTGGTTTATTCAAATTATTTTCTATCATATCTTTGCTGTATAAGAAAAAAGCATTTGGCATAGGTGCTTGTTATTTGAAAAAATGTCTTCCATTCATAACAGGAATCTTTTATCGAGACTGCAACTTTAATTTTCAATAAATATCATGGTTTTGCATTGGCAGTTGTCAATTGACACCTTATTATTTGTGACAATGTTTTGTTCTACTAAGATTATCAGGGAAGGGAGAACCAGATATTATTTCTGCCTTAAAAACTCAGTTAAAACGGAGCATAAAAGGTTGGCTTTGGGTCTAATAGGTGAATTACTAACTGCGTAAGGTTTTGTAAAACTTGCAGCTGGTCAATACAGGTCCAAGCTATTTGTGAGTAGCTGCCATCTAACCTGCAAAAACATAACCCTCTTCCAGAGCTTCCTTGACCATTGCCAGCTCACAGAAAATGCTTCTGCCTGCAGATGGATAGATTGGGTTAACTGTGTTTTCCACTTATTTCTGAACCAAGCGGATTGTATCCCAGCCTGAAGCCAAGCTCAGGGACATAACTGAACAACACTTTGTGAATCACAGCTTTTGTGATTCATTGCCTTCAACAGTGCAAAACAGAGCTGTATTTAATGATGTTGGGAAACAGACCTATTTGAATGGGACTGGCTGATGTAACATGCTGAAGGACTGTGTTGTGGCTCGCAGGACAGGCACTCAGGGACAATGAAACGGCAAACCTGCAGTGCAATGCAATGCAAACTCTGCATCAAAAAGCTACTGATTCATTATGGATGTACGGCATGCTATAGCTACATCACCATTCAGTTACTGAAAGAGTTCTTCCTCTTGAATAAACAAAGTCACGAGAGAGCAGCAGTGAAAATCAGCACTTTTCATCCCTACACTTACATGAAATTTCACCCATGCTTTATCTACAATAGAACTGCACCAGTCCAAACTATGCACATAAATGTTATTTGTGTAATAAAGGCCTTCTGGGTTGCTCATTATAAAACGGCTAACAGCTTTTGTTATGGTCAAGTGGCAGAAATAAGAGAGCATTGAATAGCAAATTAAAACACACAAAAAAAGCTACATTATTCTCTGGTAAACTCTTAGTTTAAAAATTCAGTGAAGCCAGAATATTAGATCCAAGGCTTCTTACCTCAGACCTTGAGAGAGTTTCAATTAGGATTCAGATTCACATCCGAGTTTTGCTCCATGGAGGTAAATAGGAATCTGGAGGCCAAACCATACTGAATTGAGAGGAAATTCATGTGCATGTTTGAATTCAGAGTTACAGTCACAATTACTGTAGAGTCAGAAGTAGCCAGTACAATGATTTTGTCCAATATTCTGCATAACGCAGCTACAGAGCCTTGCCAGGTTTATTGCTACCTCACTGCCCACCCCCCCACCCCACCTCTGGCATCACTTCATATCTGGTTTTGGGTTCAGGATTTCTAGTGATGGAAAATCCACTCTTCCTTATATGATTTAGTTCAACTTTTCCTTTTTTTCCCCACTTTTTTTCTTATTGATTGCTTTTCTTTGATCTTCCAGTGACAGGATACTTTCACATCTTTTTGTTGAAGAGCTTTGTGTTATAAATAGCAATAGCTGCTCCACCAGGGAGATATTTGTAGGCCGTGGTCAAGTTGCCTCTCAAATTTGTTTTTGATGAAGTCATCATAGCCTTTAACACCTTTCACTGAGGGTTAAACAATCTTGCATTTGGCACAAGGGAAAAACACACACAGTTTCTACAAAGCAGCAAACACAGCTATAACTTTGAGCCTTTGCAGATGCCTCACAGTTACATGTACCTACATCCTAAATTAAGTTCAGAAAAAAAATTCCTTTAATTAACGTTAGCTGTGTTGTCCAAAATAAGGCAAAGTGTTACAGAAACAGCTCATGTCTAGGGTATCAAAAATAGGATTTACTGACATTTGTTTCTGTCTATGTAGATTTTAGAAGATCAATCAAAGGACTGCAATTTAACTATCACAAACAAATTAACACATCATATCCTATAATAAAAGTCATAAACTGTACCTGAAATAATTTTGAGTAGAGAGTTCAGCTCTCTTAAATAGCACAGTGGAGTGAAAAAGTAGCTATATGTAGAGCTGACACTCTCGCAATGAGTGAGGTGTGTTGATTAAGAGAGAATAGAGCTTCCACACAGTTGCAGAGTCCAGTGGAGCTGTGGATGTCTTCCAAGGCTCACAATGTACTTCCCTTTTTTCTAGGAATCAGCCTGGAAGTATCATAAGACTGGACTTTCTGGTCCTTGCTGGCTCTAACCAGATCAGAGTCATTCAGTTGTACATTATCCCTCTGTCATCCACAATGACTGCAGGGAAATGAATGTTAACTGAATATACTTCAGGTTTGGTTTAAGATTTGGGCAAAGGTTGGGGTCAGTTTTCACTTTGCCTGAACTAGTTCTCTGCCCTGGGTGTGAAAGCCTCAGAAATAATCAGTGACCCTTGTGTGCTCCCAGTTTGCTTTGAACTGCTTCTGGCCTGAGCAAGGAGCATTTTTCCATGGATGAGCAAGTGAGATGTCTCAGCAAGCAAAAAAATACCTGTGATGACAGTTGTTCTCTGGCTTTTCAGCCACATAGAACACACTGTCAGGGAGAAGGCGCTATTGGATTTTGCTTCAGGTACTAAGTGCACTTACTGTGTAGGCATTTTACTGACCCTTTAGACTATATCCTCACTCTGTCCTAGGCACTAGTACAGAAAACTAGTGGCAATAGGGTATTGTTCTCTATGTTTCTGTATGTGGGAAGAAATAAAAGCAGTGACCACTCATGCAGTGACAGATGCCTTCTACAAGCCAGAGACAACTGATAATGCATGGCATCTTGAAGTACTGGGCCCACGGATTAACTGGATAATTATTATCACATTTTTAAAGATAGAAAGTCTAAATAACAGAGAGGTTGAAGACTTGTTCAAACTTAAATCTCAGTTCAAAGAATCTGGAAGAGACTCTAGCTCCCAATCCTCCAATTAATTTTCATGATGAAGTGATATTCCATAGCACATTCTTACATAAGTATGACAATCAGCTTATACATACAGTGGGTTTTATACCAATGGAGGAGCCCTTTTTTTCTGCATGTTGTCTTGATGCTCGTCAAGCATTTGGGGATCCTTTTTTCAATGCTTGTGGTTCTGCCATGTATTCAGATACAAAGAGACTGAACTCAGTTAAGAGAGACAGTGGATCTCATAAATCCCACCAACAAGCCCGACAGACTTCATGTATATGGAGTTTGCTCAGAAATAGGGATGAATTACTCAGGAACAGAGCTAAACTTGTTTCTGAATTATTGCTTCTGTTGTAGCAGAACTCCAGGTTTGTGCAGCTTGGTGACAGGAGGCAAGGGATAACACCTCTGATTGATTGTGTGCAGGGCCCACACTGAGCCAGCTGTGATTTGCAGCTGTTGAGAGAAACAGGAGTGTATTATCTGAGGGGTGTTGTGTCTCCTATAGGTCTTTGTTGGACTGGTAGTGACCAGGTTTCCAATTCTGGCCCCAAAGGCCACCATAGCCTAACACCTTCTACAGTGCCTAGTGCACGGTGCACCCAGTGACTGTCCTACTGGATCAAGACTTCCATTTACATCGCCTGAGATGTACATATCCTGAGGAAGCCAAATGGTCTTTGCTATATGGACAACTTCAATGTTCTGCTAACTTTGAAGTGTTGTTCTTTCGGTAATACTGCAGTTCAGTTTCATGACAGCAAGGTCAAGCATATATTTTTATAAGAAAATATTATCTGTTGTGCATGAATTAACATGCTGTACTAAGGTTTGATCCTTTTTTTCTTAGTACCAGATTGTTCTCCCTTTCATTTTCCCTCCTAAGGAATCATTTGACCTGAAAATAAAGAGGAAATTAAGCTGGTTAGAAGCAAGAAGTTTTTGGAGAGTCACTGCTTACCTGTGCTATACTTTAAATCATATTCCATTAATTTCTGACAGCTCAATGACAGCAAGGATCTGATCCTGTTCTCTGTTTAAGACAACAGAAAATCTCACTCTGTCTTCAGAGTCAGAAAGATCACCTCTTGGGAAAAAGGACACATTCTAGCTGGCACAGGTAATAATTTCATTCATGGAGAATGTGAAAAAACAATTGACATTTTATCTGCCTGACCTCTGTTACCAACATCTGCAGGGAAAGAAAGCAAATTAGCAAAATGTGTCCTATTTTACTTAGGTTCATGTAAGGTTGCAATGTTAGTTGCATGCGTGTTCAGAGGAAGAAATGAAGCAAAGCTTTATTTCTGTCATTACTTTTGAGCTGTATAGGGGATATAAATGGATGTCTACATAATGCCATCACTGTCTGTTGTGCACATGCAAAACTTGAAATGGAATTGTATGCAACTGTTACAAGCCCGTGTTGTTCTACACCCACATTTTGCAAGAGGTGGTGGAGGTGGAGCAATACTGGCCTGCTAATGAGGGCAGTGATTGTTGTTTGCCATTTGGAAACAGGAACAGAAACTGAAATAACTTGAACAAATAGGCTATGGCTACATCAGGGGCATGATTAACTCTTATCAGTGAGTTTCTTCTGGCTCTAATGACAGCAGCCAAAAGTGGCTGGGTCACTCATGTGGGTTAGATTAACACTGTATGCAATGTATATGTCCACTGCATCTGAGCCAATCAAGGAGATATCCCCCACCTGCATAGCAACGGCTCAGTCCTAAGGAAGCTCCCAGCACTGGGAAGCATAATGGGGTGGTGTGCTCTCAGCACCGTTCCAGAAAATCTCTTGTGATATGAGCATGTGGCCACAAAAGCACTTGTGACACCCTTTGAGTGACTTCACCCGGTGTTAGCAATACTGTGATCATTTTCCAACACTTTCCTGAATTTGGCTGGCCAGGCAGTGTAAGTGCCCAGCATCATATCCCTCCCTGCCCTTGCTGTCAGCCACCCTGGTTCCAGCACCACACATACATGTGTTAGTATAAACATATGTGTTGCATTAAGATATGACTTGGGGATATTGCTGGTATAGGTAAACTGTAAAACTTAATTCTGCCCAAGGAATAAATTGATGGATTTAAGCTATAAGGTTCTTATACAAACATAATTCTTATCTGGATTGATGTTCTTTACATTGGTTAGCCATGCAGCAATATCCAGTTTGGCTGGAATCTTGTTTAAATGAGATTTAAATCCAATGTCTTTGCTCCAGTTTCTACCCACGAGGCGGGCTTTAAGGGAGGAATGAACAGGGCTTGTGTGGTCCTTGCAGTATGGCTTTGCATTTGCAAAGGGTCTGATTTCTGAACATTTCACAGTTTGATATTTGATAGTGTGATTATTAACAAGACTTGATCTTGCACAAAATGGTTGGCACATGGTGTCCAAAGATTCAACATAAAGGTTGAATACTATTTAATATGCAACTGCTCGCATGTCTACTGAGCATATGTTTTGGTCCTTAGTCTCTGATGCTGTAGACTGTCTCTAGCCATGAGCTTTGAGGAATAAGGGAAGAACAAGGACCATTTCACTGTTTATTGCAAATCATAAAAGCCCCAAAACAGGTCTTTTGGATGTGTTTATACTTTCCCTTCCAACTCATTTTATCTCTAGTCATAGCACCAAAAAAGGGGACTTGTTAAATTGGAAAATATTTAATACACTACTAAGTGTAAACAGTCATTGCAACTCTGGAAGGCAGTTGCTTCTTTTTTCACAGTACAAGTATTTGCTTGCAGTTCAGAGTAACCTAATCAGATATGGGAATGCTGGTTGGTTGTGTGCACTTTCATAGCTGTGTATCTCCCTGATGAAAGTTCCCAGTAGTGTTTAGAGAGTCAGAGATTCAGTTTTTCCATTCCTTCAAAAGATACATACAACATGCAGGTGGTCTTCTTTCCAGCTGTCCACAAAACTTTAAAGCAGATGTAGCATAACCAGTCTTCCATCATTATCACTGAGGCCATCAGCAGGATTAATTGACTTATGAATTCTGGCTGTGGTCCAAGTAGAGCCTATGTTTCTCCCTCAGAGTAACTGAAACAGCATTCTTAGTGAAATGATAGAATATGATCCTAACTCACCTAAATTTGGCAATGATCAAGCTGGAACCAAATAGGTTTTGAGGTTGTAACAGAAGTGAACACGTCTGTTACCATCAGCCTCACCACAAAGGCTGCTGCCAAGACACAGAAGATTCGAAACCAAGTATACACAGCAGTGTCAATGAAAGAAAAAAAATATTGACAAATGTTCTATGAAGACACTGTCACATTTTTTTTCCCCTAAAGTTCTTTGCAAAACTTAGGAAGGGACAACATCTTCTAAAGGTCTGCTGACAGCTGGTTAAGGAAACTGATATAGACATATATCTACAAATATTCCTATAGGCCTTATTTCCATTCTTCTCAGTATTGCTGGAATTAAGCATGAGGAAGAATCAGGCTGCTAATGGGATCCATGGCACTGATAGAATCAGAGTTTTGCAGCAAGAGACTTGAAGAGTATCCAAATTGCCTTTTTCCTGTGCTCCTCCACTAACAGGCTGGGGCAAGTGGTAGGTTCAGCAGTCTTCAGCATGTGCTAATGTGGTAAAAAACACAGATTCACAGCCTACAGTAGCAATTCCGTAGCTATAAGGGGACAAAGGGGCCAAAGATTGCAAATATTGCCACTAGAGCCAAGCCTGCAGGACAAGGAGGTGGCAGATCTGTCAGTAGTGTATCTTCTGAATTGGGTGTGAAACGTCCTTCCAAAGGCAGAGGCAGAGCCCTAGACAGAAACCATGGGAGTGGGCTGTAACTAGCTCAGGAAATGGCCAGTTTGCAGATGGGTTTCACGTTCCAGCTGTGCCTGAAATGCAGGATCCTACAAGAAGCACATTGTGAAGGAGGAACTACCTACGCATAACAATCTTTTACAATGTATCTCTGTCTTCCAGGGATTAATGCCTAGTTACTTATTTTCAAAGAGTCCTCCCAAAACTGTAGAGTATGGAAAGTATTAAGTAGCACTTACCAGGATGGAAAGTTACTCTGCAGTTCATATGTGAAGTGATATCCTGAATGTGCCATGTGTCAACAGCCATATAACCCTAGATAAGAACTTTGCTTACTGTGCTGTTATGTCAGCCCCATTTCACGTGGCTTTCAGAAGCTGATGTGGTAACAAAACTCTGGTCTGCTTGCATGTGGAGCATCCATGCCGCTTCTGCTCTGCAGATCACACTGATTGACCCAGTATTGGCAGAATTTTTTTTTGTTTCCTCTTCAGGACAAAATTGCATTGATCAAAGTTGAATAATTTGAAAATCTCACCATGTGCAGTTGCTATATTATCTAAAGGGAATATGAACCAAAAGAAGACACTGAAAACTAGTTATAAGTAAATAACTTCACTGTAGAACAGATGCTCTCTTTTCATAGTATTGCCTTGTGTGCTCCTAGAGAGGGGATGATACAGAGAGAGTGTTTTCATTAAAATCTGTTCTTCCCTGAAGGTCACCGCTGAGTAGCTTCAGTTGCACCTTTTAAAAAAGTGAATATTATGAGACATAATGAACAAGAGTTCCTAGAGGCACTACCATTTCTGAGTGCCCCAGTTTCTGAGATTCCTGGCACATGAGGGGTGTTTCTTACCTTCTGCTGTGTTTTTAAAGAATAGCTGGGCATGTGTGTGTCAAGAGCCAAAGTGCCTAAAATTTCTGGTCACATCTGACAATTTAGCTGGTATCATTGTACACAACCAACCTAAATATTTATATAAAATGTTACTTCAACGCATTAGGAATATACCAAGCATAGTTTACTGACATGCTGAATCTGAAAAAGAAAGTCACCTTCAGGGACAGCTGGAACTGAAAACCTTGTAGCATTTTGGTGATGTATGCCAATATGAAAGCAAAGCTAAAGAGAAAAACTCCAGACTTTCAATTCTGACAAAAACAACTGGTGACTGAAGTAAGGTACACAGATTTCTGAAATTCTTCCAGTTATAGTAATCGGATTTTAAAGATACTTTTCAGATATATGATATTTATCCTGACAGAGTCTTACTCAACAGATTCATTGTTTCATGCATTTCCCTTTGGTGCTTTGAAAAGAAAGCAAGTTTGTTCTTTTCATCTGTAGCCATTCCTTCAGTAGCTGTCATTTATTATGCAGAAAAAAGGATTGTGTTGTATTTCTGTTTGCATTTGGCTTTTCACGCAGCTATATTTTACTTTCAGTCGATGTATCTTGGGGCTTGGGGAATTGTTTTGATGAAAGGGCCAGTTTTTAAGCCAAAGTATCTTTATCTCTCAAAGAACCTCTCAGTTCCTGTGTGCTGTTAAAAAAAATAAGAAACCCTTAAGAAACTAAACGTCATCATCTTAGTAATGCTAGCTTTTAGGCATCTGTTTTCTAGGGTACAAGCTGTAACTCTAGGTGTATAGATATCTCTGCAAGTACCTCTTTAGTAGCACTAGGTGCTTCATAATAAGAGTAACCACAGCCAGTATGCTGACAATAGAGGGGGAAATCTGTTAGCATTAGCTATCTAATATAAACCACTTATAAAATTGGTTTTTGAAAAGCATCTCAAGGACATCAGTCCCTTTTTTTTATGTAACAGCTCAGGCCTGACAACAAAAGCTCTGTTTGTGACAAGTCTTGTTTTAATGCCTTTCCAACCTAGAGAAATCAAAGCTGGTTCTTCTCCTTTACATGAGGCTGCCTGAAATAAGAGTTGCATGCCTGATGGTAAAACTTGGCCCCTTTCAAGAATTACACCTTTGGGAAGCAGAGAGGAGCTATAGGTTTCCTTCTCAGCAGCAACAGTGCTTTGTCCTGCAGCTGCTTAGCACAGATACAATCCTTGCAGCATCCATTCAGGAGCCTAGGAATCATCTAACCTGGAAGGGTGTTCAGGCAGGCTACCCAGGGTTGGAGTGGGCTACCTGGTTTTGTGTGTGTGCTTACAGAGTGATGCAGCTGCAAAAGGAGGCGTTCACAGTGTCCTTCACTTTCACCTAAAAAAGCTTATTATATAGTAGTTAGAAGATGCTTTGGAAGTGGAGAGGTGTTTGTTTTCCCCACCTACTAGATTTGAAAAGGTTTCTAAATTGTAGTCTCTGCTTTCCTCAAACTTATACTTTACACTTTCAGCAATAATATGTGGGAGGTACCCACTTTTAGCAGCTTTTCTGCTTATCTTTCAAGGACAAGAGTGGATCCTATGTCATTCTCTTGAAGACCTTTCTTGTATGCTAATCCTTCTTCATGGATTAGGGAAAGAGAATCACAGAATCATAGAATCACAGAATAGCCTTGGTTGGAAGAGACCTCTAAGATCATCAAGTCCAACCATTAACCTAACACTGCCAATTCACCACTACACCATGTCCCTCAGCATCTCATCTACACGTTTCTTAAATACCTCCAGGCATGGGGACTCCACCACTGCCCTGGGCAGCCTATTCCAGTGCCTGATAATACTTCTAGCCCTTTTATGTTTTCTATTTGCTTGCTCAGCACTATTCTGGAGCATCTGTCTCTGCAATGTAGAAGACATCAGGCTAGACTAGACTAGACTAGAATAGAATGACTATTTCAGTTGGAAGGTACCTACAACGGTCAACTAGTCCAACTGCCTGACCACTTCAGGGCTGACCAGAAGTTAAAGCATGTTATAAGGACATTGTCCAAGTGCCTCTTAAACACTGACACACTTGGGGAATCAACCACCTCTCTAGGAAGCCTGTTCCAGTGTTTGACCATCCTATTGGTAAAGAAATGCTTCCTAATGTCCAGTCTAGGATTTAACTGTAGGCAATGGCTTCTGCTCCAGAAGGGAGGCTTTTTCGTCAGGTGCTATCATACCCCTCTTAAAACATTTATTGGATCTATCACATTTGTAGTTTCTCTCTCTTCTTTTTTTTTTTTTTCTTTATTTTGTTTTTCCTTTTTTAAATCTGTCTGTAAATCAATTTATTGGCAAAGAGAAAAAAATCTTTGTTGCATAGGAAAGCAAAACCCACATGGTTACATGGTTTCATGTGACATCTTACTGCTAAGGATTTCTTAATTAGAAGGGTTTGAATTCATTTTCAGTTCCTTAAAACTGGTCAGTCCTAATCTACAGAAGTCCCATGGGCCTGACTCTCTCTTCTTCAAGACTCAAGTGCCTTTTATAGACGTCAGATGGGATTACACCCTCCCTAAGATCTCAGGAACATGTGATATTTCTTTTCCTCCAAAATTAATTCCCCAGTTTACACAAACTAGCAAGAGATGTTAAAACCAGTTCGGCTCCAAAATAATTTTGAAATAGTGTAACTGTTATGAGTCTGAGCAGGTATTTTTGTTTTAATGATAATGTCAATATGGTGTGATACAACATAGGCTATAAAAACTCTTTGTGCAGCTGTGTTGCTGCTTTGGAAATAATTATCTTTCTGTTAATGCAAATGGTCAAAAAAGTCGATTTATCATGCATCTCTCAAATCCAGAGATGCATTACAGAAACTCTTTTAGACTATCATGTGCTGACTATTCAGAAGTGGGAAAAGATTTCACAAAATGGAAGGGGTATAATTAGATACAGAGCAAGTACAGTATTAAGATAGGAGACACTGAGGAGTCCTGGGATCTAGGAATTACATTAAATTACCTTAAATGAGCAGCATGCACTGTATTGACTAGCATTATAATAGGATTTACAGAATGCATGACTTTACTATGGAAGTCTTAGCCAATTATAGCCTCTTTGTTCAAAGAGGAAAATTCTACAGAAAAGGTTATCTGGAAGTTCTAGACAGAAAAATAGTGTTACTTATTTATAAACTTTAAAGAAATGCAACAGCTGCAATGTTAAAATGAGAACAAAATTACTCACCGTGTTACTCATGCTGACCAAGACACTTGAGATGTCTTGTGATACCTGTGGCTTCTTGGGATAGACAGACTGGTGTACCCAGAGGAAGAAACAATCTTGTCTTCATGGAGCATGTTTTTGGGTCAGAGATGCATTTCTTTAGAGAGAAATGACATACAAGACTAACTCTTGCTTATCCCCAAAAGCACAGTCTAAGCAGGCCATGAAATGACCCTTGGTGAGAAGGAGGGGACACACACTGACCAGGGGAGGAACTCTTTAGGAGTAAGTGAAGGAGGTTTCAGCACACCCCTCCGCTCCATGCAGTCCTGCTGGTGGCATGGCCCTGGCCCTGGCCAGGTGGCAGAGGAGGCCCTGCAGCTGCTCCTGCCATCTGCGTCCCCCCTGTCTTTGTGCAGCCTGGGACTCCCTGACCATGCTATAATGTGGCTTATTGCTCCCTTGGTGGATGGGCTTGAATTTGGTTTTAAGTCATACTGTTATTTTACACATCTAGTCTTTAGCTGTCCATGCACGGTTTTATGCACGCATATGCAAGAAGAGTTGTTTTATCCTCAGTGCTGTTACTCTTTAAGAGAGGAGCATTAATTGCCTGTCAGATTGTTTTTATGACCTTGTCACACAATGCAACAGACTCCTTTATTTATCTACTATGAAGCACTGAATTATCTTCAAAATGAGCTGAAGCAATGATTACAAGACAGGCAATAAAGTGATTAAAATCAAACTCCAATAGAGGAAAGCAACTTCAGTTGTCCCTAATAAATATAACTTTTGAAGTCCAAATGGATCTAACATGACTTTAGGCTGTAAAAAATATGTTCACTTCAAACAAAGTGCTTTTTGACTGGTTTTGTTCACCTTCTCCTGTGACATCCAGTACTAAATATTGCCAGAAGCAGGATTCTGGAGAAACAGAACATGGTTTCATTCTAGTAAGCGAAACTCTTGACCTTATGTGTCTGACCACTTGCTAATCAGAAACAAGCCTCGTCTGTCCTGTATGACAGGACAAAACTAAACAGAAATTTGGTCTACTCTGCTGGGTATTTGCTGGTTACTACCATCAATGTAGAAATGAATACTTTTCTCTGATCTCTATGACTGTCAGCAAAGTCATTTGGATCTCCAAGTGGAAAAGGTGCTAGATAAACACCATATTAAAAATAAAAAAGTAATTTAAAAAAGAGAAAGAGATGTCATTTCCAGTCCGGATATTAAGGAAAGCCACTGGAAAGTAAAATAAATCATTTTCCAGCTGCAGATGTCCTCAGGGAAAACCCTTGATAGTCAGTTTCTTTAAAATAGGAGATATTTATTTTCAGTAGTGTTGAACCAGCATCCAAAAAAGAGAAGAGTATGTTTTTAGGTTTTGATATTGACTTGTCCAGTTAATTTACTAAATGTGTGGCACTTGAACAGACCTGTGATGGATGTAAAAATGACTGAGTGCCTCACTGCATATTTGTAAAGCAGTTGATTGATGTATCACATCATTTCTTTGAGTCATGGAACTGATTTATATGCTCTGTGCTATATAGACATTCGCTTTGTCAGTTGGGACTGTAAAAACCCCCACAGGCAATTGTCTGCTATTCAGTCTTTGCCATTCACTGAAATTACACATAATTTTAGCTTCTGCATTTGCAAACTGTGCTTTGCCATTTCCATTTGAAAACGCTTTTGTGTTAAACATTTTTGACTCGTCTAAATAAATATTATCCATAATAACCCTATATCAATCCATTACAAATCCATGAAAGTACGTACTGCATTTAGATTTAATCCCTGAAACAAAGCCTGTTCCCACCTCATTCGCATGTTGCTTTCACAGCTGATTCTCACAGCTGCTGAGAAATCTGAGCAACAGAGAAATCTAAGATTGCTTTCATCTTGCTAAAGCTACAAGATGTGCAATAAAATCACATTTGAGTCACTGGTCTTCGAATATACACACTATTAAATTCTTGAAGTGCAGACACCTTTTGGCAAATACATAAGCCTGTGCTTATGGGTGGAGATACGTATTCAAATGTACTCAGTTCCAAATTCTATCAAAACCCCATTTGTGACACATTTTTATCAATAGCTGAAAGACCTTTAGTGCAGTCAGCTAGAAACAGCTATTTAGGAAATAGCTGTAAACTATGCTGGTGAAAATGAGTTTTCCATTTGAAACTGTCAACTTGCAGGATTAAGCTACAATTTTGAATTGTGATGATCCAGAAAATACAGACTTTCTGCAGCCAGAAGTTGCTAAATGGAGAGAAATACAAAATAGCTTCTTTGCTGTTATAATTGTCCATACTGAGCCACTTGCTTCTCTAAAACTCTTATGTTTTCAGACAGTGGTATAATACATTTCTGAAGCAGAATATGATGACTGGGTTTATGTGTATATGAAAAAAAGTCAAACAGGAGTTATGGAGTTGCAGTGACTGTGGATTCTCAAGTTAAATTATATGTAGTATACAAATATTTCCTTTACTGGTTTTAATATCTTTTTTCATTAGATTATGTTGGAAGTATCCTTGTCAATGCAACAGGGAGCACTGAAAACTGAGTTGCCCGACAGATTATCTCTCTGAATGTCACCCTTATGAGTACAAGGTACAGTTCCCAAACTCAGTGAGATAAGCTGCCATACTCCAGCCTTAGGGGGTGTAGGATTTAAGCAAAATATACTCTGAAATCTGGAGTAACCAAGTGTAAAGGCAAGAACACCCTACGCATGAATATTTTAAACCCCAGCTGTAAATTAGTTTGACTTTTCTGTTTTGACAGGCAGTTCCAGATCCCTGTAACTCTTAACATTTAAAGTCTGCTCATAATGTTCAGTCTTTTATACCATATACAAGATTTTCTCATTATATATGTGCTATATATTATCTTAAATGGAAACCTTTCAATTCTTTTTCATTTTTACTTTCCAGACCTATTCCTACTATTTCATTGTTGCGATGGAGCAGACAAATAAAGGGCCATAATTTTTCTGGAATGAGTTTAAGAATATAGTTATTTTCCTGCTAGCAGCTTTTGCTGGTTGCAAGAATGGACAAGAGGAAAACCAAAACTCATTGAGATGATCCTCATAAGTGTTTCCCAAATCACTGCATGGGGAGATTCCAGCATGTGGAAGACAACAAGGTTTCTCACACCTAATGTCAGCCTGAGCTGTGGGCTCATGGGACCACTGGCCTCTTTGTCTGTCCTTTGCTCCTTGGCAATCTCTCCCCGGAGGATCCTTCATAGCAAGGCCTCTTCCAGACATTTCAAAGTGGATCTCATTATATAGATGAAGGGAAAGAATGATACAGTTTGTCCCGCAAGTCTTTCCCAGGCATTTGTTGCCCTGGTATCACTGGTCTGTCCTCATCCACGCTATGTGTGTTTCCCCTCCCTCCCCATATGTCTCCATAGGGGCAGAAGTAAATTCAGTGAATGGAGGGCCACATTCCCCAACAAATGGCCACATTCCCCAATGTGTGGGACTGACACTCTGAGCTACCCTAAGCTGAGGTCTTCAGTAAACTACTCTCCATGGCACCCAGGGCTGCCTTCTGGAATAATCACAGTTAATTTAAGACCCTGCAGTGTGTACTGAGTAGTTCTAATTATTCCATCAATGTGCATTACTGTGTTTCTGTCTCTATCAAGTGTAATCTGCCATCAGGTTATTAATTTTCCAGGTTTATTAGAGGTTCTCAGAACCCTCTCCAGTTTTGATTTCACTGAACAATTCTGTTACTCAAACATTTTTTTCCCACTTACTTTTCTTTTCCAAATTATGTTTTATTGCAGCATTTTTCACATATATTTGTTCCAGGATTAATTGTCCCATACTGGGCTTTGAGGATTTCCATTTCCTCTATTGTGTATGTGCATATGTTTGTGTATCAACTAGCACCCACCAGGGTGTAAATCATGCAGTGCCTTATTGCCAATGCAGATCATTAAAAGTAGGAGTGCTTTTTGTCCAAAATGTGCTAGAAAACCATCTTTCTCTAAAAAGCCCAATCAGACCTGTTGGCAAACTCTTTCTTTATGAAGAGCTAGTCAGACAATTTTTTTCCTCACCTTTACATTTTCCTAGTCTATTAAAAGGCATTTATTTTTATGATGCCCCTTTACACAACATATTTCACCTGAAACATATTCTTACCCCATTTCGAATGCAGGTTTCTAGAAGCTGTATGTTATTTATAAGAGAGATCTCCAAGTAGAACTATCTCAAATAATTGCCCAACCTTTGGCTTGGGTTCATTTTTTTCATCATTCTTCAACTCAGAAGCAAAACTTGAAATATGATACAGTGCAGAAAACTGACTGAAATCAAGAGCTCTCCTATACACAGGAACTTTGAGTGTTTTTTAATAGTAAAATAAATTCCTGCTATCGATCTAATAGCATGATCCAAAAGTGTCTTTGAGAGTTATTAACTTCCAGTAAGTTGCAAAGGACATGTCCAAAAAGGTGGCAGCACTGAATTCTCTAGAGCCCTAAGCAAGACTTTCCTGATGCTCCTTCACAAAAGACACCAGGCATGGATGTACAGCAGTGGTTGGAGGAAGATGGGGCAACTCCCTCAGTAGCCTCCCTCTCCTTTCTATTGCCAGCCCCACAGCAGCATTGAGAGAGGGTGAAAAGACCAAAACCCGTTGCCAGACCCACCATAACACACCTGACATGGGGACAGATCCCTCCTGGGGCTGATGGGGCTCAGTGCTCTGCTCAGCATCCCTGAGCCCCCAGTCACGCGCAGTGGTGGCTGTGCTGGAGACACAGAGATGCTCCCGGCAGTTTAAAGTCACATTGCTCAAATGGAGTAAACACATTAGTTTGCTCTTTCTCTCCTCTCATCCCTTAGCTAGGGGCAGCATAGAGGTTTTGTTTAGCTTTGGAAAGAAAAGACAGCTCTAAACATTCAGAGCTTTGGTCTACTAGATAGAGATGTGTCCGTGGAGCTTCAGGACAAATGTCAGCTGATAGATAGGGCAGCAGGAGCTTTTTTAGACAAAGAGGAAAGAACAGGACAAGCCTTGAACCTAGCTGTGGGCTCTGTTTGAGAAAAAAAGAAGATATTTTGAGCTCACTAACAAGGTCTGTTCTCTTTTGCTTATTTAGAGGAAGGTCTGACACACAGGCATAACCATACGGTGTAAATGGCACATACAGATCATGCAGAGTACAAAGCATTTTTTTTGTGTGTGTGTGAGTATGGTTTATCTCTAATAATCCTGCTTAATAAATCCTCACCTGAGAGATTTCAATCACACCCAATTTTCACCGTGTTCCCCTCTCCCTATTTAGTAGATGGCTAATCAGGTCTACAAGGTGGTTTGCCCACTCTTTCAAAACCAACTTACTTACATGGGGTATTCGTTGTACAGCACGACAATGTACTTTGAAAGGGAATTTACCTCCCTCATCAAGCCAGTGAGTTTTATGCAACCTGAAGTATGAAGATAGATGTGGAAAAGTGTGGAATGGTTATTGTAAATCATTGCCCTGGCAGCAGTCCAAAGCCCTTAGGGCTTCAGCTGTTACACTGGTAGAGCAGATATAAGCTTCCATAGAACTAATCCATGTCAGTTACAAAACCCAGTAATACACCTATGTAAGTCAGTCTTGTGAAAATCAGCACAGTTTTCTGTCAGTGCTTGAAAATTATCTAGTCCACTGAATAAAATACAGGAAAATGTCATAAAAATACACAGATAATACACTACTATACAAATAATAGAGGAGACTTAGTAGAAGTTACATCAGTAATCATTTATAAACTCCAACTGACACATGCCTTAATAGAAAAGCCTGGGGAGGTGGAAATAGAAGCGTATCATAAGAAAAAAATCTCATTATTTAAAATACTTTCAGTTTCAGTATAATCTTATTTACGTTAAGTCCATTTTTAAAGACTCCACTGCATAATTACTGTCACAGTAAACAAGCAGTAATGATTTTTTCCCTGGCTTTGTGATGGAAATAAGAATAGAAATACAGACACGTGTTCCCTTGGGTGATGTGGTTTAATCAGGTTGTTTTTTATACGGCCTTTTTCAAACTGGTCAGAATATCCTGAAACATGTCAGAAAAAGCTCATTGCTTAGAATAAGCCTTTAATAACATTTCAGAGCTGATTTCTTTCTGTCAAAAGGACAGAGTGAGTAGGACCTTTGTATGTGTTGGTGTTGGGCATAGCACAAAGGAACTACAATCACTTAACCAGTACCTGGTCGCACTATTGAAGTCAACAGAGAAGGAAGAGTAATGGGGAAAAAGAGACAAGAATTAGCCAGGAGAGACAACCTTCACACCCCAAGCTTCCTGCCAGCTTAACAGAGACCATGTTCTCTTCTCTTTGAAATATGGACTGTCTCCGCTCAAGTTCATTGGTTTAAACTGAAAGGAGTTATTTCACATTTATGCAGCTTGTGCCATTTGTAACCCCTGTACAGAATCTCACCCAGCAACTCTCTTCAAACCTGGAAAAGGTCAGACATGGAGCTCCTTCAGCCTTTATTATTAAAAGCTTCCTGCCTGGTTTTACCATAAAGAAAGAAGCAGTGACCTTACATTTAATCACATCAAAGACTCTGTGCTGTAACTTACTTAAAAGATTCCTTATGAAGGATAGGTTTATCCAAGGAGTCTTTCGCCAGACGATGTTATTTTTAAAGCAGTGTGCAAAATATCCCTCTTGCTGCAGACTCCAGCTGCTGACTAAGCAGCCTCTCTGCTGCCTGGAGTAAGGAGACTGAGAGAGAGGTCTGGGGGAATCTACGTTCAGCCAAATCTATCCCACATGCATGTAAAACCTAATGAAAATCAGCCATGAGGCCCTACAGCTGTATAGGAGTACACATGATTAACAGCAAAGCAAAGGATTTGCAGAATCCTCTATCCTTGGTGCTTTCATTTTTTAATGCTTCAGCCTGAGCAAAATTAATCTTCTTAATGAAGTGAAATGGAGGAGTGATTAGCCCTCTGCTTGTGCATATGTTTCACCAAAATGCCTTTGCTGGATTTCTGAAGTGCACAGGACTTTCATTTTTACCTGCTGATTGAATTTCCCTGTTTAAAAATGCAGCAGATGTAGCATGAAAAAACTGTTCTTTTGTGAGCTGTGTGCTGAGGCTCTGATAAATGCCTTGTCACATTTGCTCTGCTTTGTACTTGGAAAGAGTCTTATTTGTTTGCTTTTATGTTTCTACAGCTCTCTCCCTTTTTTTGTGTGCCATTTCCAGGCAGGGATGGTTCTGTCAGGGATGACGGGCTCTGAGCAAAACTTTCTGTTCTGAGTTTGGCTTTTCTCCACAGAGATTAGGTGGAGCTGAACGATGAATGAAAGGTCTGAAATCTGTCCCAGAAGAACCCCTTCCTGACCAGCCTTTACATCTTTGTCACCTTCACATCTGTAAGCTACACGCAGAATGGTGTTATCATTTATAATACACCAGCACATCTCGAGGCAAACCAGGGTCTCCCTTCTGCTTAAAAGATCCACTGAATCGTTGACGTCGTGCTTGGGAAAACTTTCTGAACCAAATTCTTATTTCTAAAGAGAAAACTAGATATGGTGTGGGGGGGAGAAGAAGGGTGATCTTGTAACTGTGGGACAGAAGGGAAAAAATTAGCAAGTCTTAGTCCTTTTCACTGTCTTGGAAGGATAATGTCACCTCTCTGTGCCTCAATTTCTGTAAACCAGGGAAATACTACTTAGTGTAACTACTAATCTGTTCAAATACTGAGACACTACATTAAAGCACTTTTGAGAAGAACTCTTTGTTTCTCATGCTGTCTGTGGTTATCAAAGCTCAAGGTAGAAAGCAGAGCCCAGATGTGCACAGCAGCCTTGGAGAGCAGAGTTTTGGATCTCGGAGAATGCCCTCTCTCCGAGGGAAGAAAAATCTTGTCAGTACAGACCCATTATCAGTGTGAAAAAGGTTTCAGGGGAGGAAAGAGCGGCTTACTTTGCTGCTTCTCTGGCTCTCCCAGGAGCAGGACTCAGCCTCTTGAGGAGCGATCCCTCGCTGGAAAGGGTGGTCACTCAGGCAGTTCTGGCACAGCGCAGGCTCGAGCTCCGAATCCCCTGAAGGTAAATGCATCACAGTGGACCCCGGGTATTTGAGGCTGGTGTGTGGGTGCTTTTCAACACTGACCATCGGGCTCTTAATCCACCTTCGTACCTGCCAACACAGAAAGAGGTTATGGACTCCCTTTGCTTTATCGCAGCAGCTGGGATGGCACAGCGGGGTTTCTGGTGCAGATAAAGGCACAGATTGGGGAAAATAAGCAGATACCATATAGGGTCAGGATCAATTATCTACAGGAGAAAGTACTAGACCATGTCACAGTGTGTGTGTGAACATACATCATAGCCAGGCTTTTTATGCTGAGAATCATTTGCTGCTTTGTGCAAGTCTGCCATAAGTTTATCTACAAGACAAAGTTTTCAGACTTTATAAAGATACTAAAATATGTGATAGACTGCTAAGAAGAGAAAGACAATTACCCAAAGCAAGTACTGCCAGCCCAGAGAGCTGCATTCTCCCTGTGGAGAGAAGGCAGGCTGTTTTTGCAGGTATACAACTGTAATACTATAAGCTTTTTGCAGTCCTTTTTCAACAGCAATATCTTTTGTTTCATCTCTGACTTCATATATTTTCTCAGCCTTTTCTGTGCTGCCCATCACTACATTCAAGAGTCAGTTTCTCATATTGTCCTGCCCTAAATTTTGACCCTAACTCCTCTAACCTGCCTTCCTCTGCCTTCTCCTTTTCCCTGCAGCTCGCTGGCCGGGACCTGGTACACTACAGCAGGAAGGATAGGATTTATGGGCACAATATGCTCGCAGGGCATGATGTCTGCCTTGTGCACTTTGTTTGCTCTTCCTTTCGCTTCTGTGATTGTTTTCTGCCTTGTAAATCAAAAAGTACTATATTTTCTAACAAGATTGTGAGTAATCAGAGACCTTTTGGAGCTCTTTTTCCAAGTGATTCTTTACTGTGAAAGCAAAGAGACCACTATATGAGCTGTGCTATATTTGCACTCAGTCTGATCAAAACTCTCTCATTTGAATGCAAAGGATAGATAGCGATGTATCAGGATATGTTTCACCAGCACAGAGTGGGAAGGCTGAGACAGCTAGAGCTGACAGCCCAACCAACCTCCTATTGACACGAGGCAACCTCTTTGCTCTGCAAGCTGAATCTCCCGTCTGTGCAGGGGAGTGGGGCAGGGCTGCAGAGGCTCACTCTGGGATGCACAGCAGCACTTGTGTCCCTGTGCTTCCACAGGAGGAAGCCAGAAAAAGCACTTGGCCTCGTCATGGACATGCTTCATTAGGAGATGATATTTGCCATTAGAGGATGCTTTACATCAAGAAAATAAACATTTAAGTTACGTTAGTCATGAGCATGATGCCAAGTGTTTGATTAACAGTGGAAGTCTATATCACAGCAGCTGGTTACCAGGATCACGTATGATAAACAAACAGAATGAAGCATCTCTAACCACCTTTCTTCTGGTGACTCCTCCATGAGTGATACACCCACAATTGCCCTGCTGTGCTGACCTGCCGGAAATCTCAAGGTTAGGAAAGTTTTTCTCTCCTCTCTATGGAAACCAAGCAAATAGATGTCCTTCTGTGGGCAAATGAGCCACTTCCCACTGCATTCTCCATTTGTATTTTTTAGCAGCATCAGTTTGTGTGGAAGATATTAGCCCCTACTTCCATGTTCTAGAGTATCCCTTTACAATCAATCCCCTTTTTGCTTAATATAGCTCTTGGTTGCCATAGATGGCAGGTGCTATGTCTGCGAGCTTTTGTAACAAATTTTGCAGAATTGAAGCCCAAGTGCTTGAAGTTCTGTGGAATCATTTTACCAGGATGCTAAAACCAATGTACGTTTTTATCAAACTTCTCTGCTTTTATAATTCCTAAATTCCCTATTAATGCAGAGAGATTGTTGGCTCACCACTTTCCTTATCCAGACTTTTTTAGCTTCAGGTTGGTGGGTCAAAGTTGTAGGGGGAGGGGTTATTTTTTTCAGATTTCATTTCAATAAACATATTTTGAAACTGATCTTTTGACTCTGGCAGATTTTAAACACACTTATTTTGCCAAGAATAATTGTTTCTATGATTGTTAAGCACATCATTAAATATATTACTCTCCCCAAGTAAACTCATGGTTGTGTGTCTTGATCTAATTCCAGAACTTGGTATGTTGAAAAGAATAATCATATTCCTGGTCAAAAAAACTATGCTGGGTTTTCCAGTGTAGTTTTATTACGGGAAGCATACAATGTATTTAATGTGATTCTGAGAGAAGTAAATGACTGTTAGTTTTGTCCTTTTTAAGGTAGGGCTTGTGATCAGTGAAGTGTTTTCTGACCTGGTTCTGCCTTTCTTCCTCAATGTCCTGCATCTTCAGTCATATACTTATGGGTGCACACAGTGTGCAAAAGTGTGCATGAAAGAAAAAACAAACAGACAGCAAAGAGAGGCCTGGGCTGCAATGAGGCATGGATTCAGTTTGTCTCAAAATTCAAAGGACATGACTAGTATTTTGCTTGAGACTGCTTAATTGTATACAGCATCAGCTCAGGCAGGAATTCAAACGCAAATCTGGGTTTGAAGATTCAAGACCCAATAATTTTTGGTTTTATGATTTCAAATTTAGCGCATTTGCAGTGACACAGTTAATCAATAATTTCTATTGTAGTTTCACCTGTTGTTTCACTGTCTTGTGTTTCCATTTACAGATCTCTAGCCTGCCTGTGTGTTTAAGAAGCATTCCAAACATGACCTGGGTACTCCTGATACAGCAAAATATGTCTGCATCAAATGATCTTGTAGCTGTACCTTTTAATGACAATGAAATACACACTCAGCAGCACAGTGATCATAAATTAAAAATTACCCATCGGTGCTTTAACTTGTATGAATGGTAATGATGAGAGAAAGTATCAGGCCATGGATTTTTATCAGACAAAGTTCAGTTCATATATCCAGCTGTGTCTGCTCAGCCCAGGATGCTGTACTGACTCACGGAAACTCACCGAGGTGCCAAGCCTGGGCTCTGCGCTGCAGCCGCTCAAGGGCAGTCAAGAAGGGGTTGTCACTTCAGTGGGTGCCAACGTGCTAGGTGGAGAGCTGGCATGTTTGTTAGTTTTAGAATTTGTCTTCACAGGCGTGTTAATGTCTGCTGGCCCAAGTACAAATTAGCTAAGCACACAGTAAACTCTTGTGTGGATAGCTTGATTCAGAATTAAGATGGGCTTAATTAATTCTGCAGCCATTTGCTTCATCTATCTAAGTTAAAATTTCAGGTTTTATTCTGCATTGAGGTCCATGAGGTCTTTAATGACATTTAACTAATCTCCTCTAATTTCACATCCTCAGCTAATTCAGACTAATGTCCCTCGGTATCCCTCTGCAGATAAACCCTACATTTGAAATTCATAGATAATGGAGAGTAACATGCACAGAAGTGCGTGGTAACTGTTTCCAGTACTCTGAGAGGAAAATGAAATTATTCCTCCTGACTTTAAACATGTATGCCTATCCAAAAGCATTGAAAATATTGATTTGAAACTGGAAGTATGAATTGGCAGCACCTTCATACCAGTGAGGCCAAGAGCAGACTTCTGAAGAAAAACAACTTCCCTGGGCTTAGCTATGCAGGTCTCAGGTTTCTATTGACGTTTGTAGATTACATGTTACTTTTCAGAGTGACTCAGTTCAGTCTATTGAAATGTTATGTGTCTATATTAGTCATTGAATTCTAAGTCTACACTATAGGTTTTTGTCAAGCATTAACCTTAATAGACTTCAAAGATTTGTTGCATATTTAATATTTACATTTACACTAGACAAATGCCTTAGATCTATAGCTCTGTTTGGCTTGGGCTATCTTAAATGTCACTAAAGATTTCAAAGTGCAAAGCTTCATTTCTTTTGAATTCACCTTTACTCCCACACTGAATTGCACCAAAAAAAAAAGAAAAACAATTTTGAAGAAATTTCTCAGTTTTTTCCCTGACTGAGAAAGACAGATTAACAAGGAGCAGATGAGAGTTTGTTATTTAGGGCATCGTATGGTACTCAAATACCACAGTGCTAGGTGCATCATTCTTCATGGTAATGTAAGGGCTATCTGAATATTCAAATGCATATTTTCTTTTTATTCTTACTATGATACCCGTCTGCCAGTAAATAAATTAGAGCCTGCTCCTAGCTGCAGGAAACAATTCTGTTCTGAACTGCTTCTGATTTCCGTACTTTCATTTCTTTAAACTCCCCAGACAACTTCATCCACCATCACATAGTATAAATAAGCAGCTGACTCTGTCTGAAATAATGTGAATAGGACTGACCAGAACAGAAAAGAGCTTCCAGTTTCTTTTACCCCATCATGACTATAAGTCCATTATGTCTTTTTCTCATCGACAACTCATATCCACTAGAAATTGCTTCTACTACATGCCTGTTTTGGAGTGCCCAACAGTTTCTGGTTAAGCTATAACCGCATTTATGAGATTTGCTGGTCCCACAATAATTCTTTGAAGGTACAGCCTCACAGGCTTTTTCTGGTGGTGTGAGCTGAGCAGCTGCCAGTCAGCTGTAGTGCGGTAGCTCCATATCAGCATCCCGTCACACTCAGGGCTTGTGGCTCTTGCTGCTATTCAAGGCTGAGCAAGAGATCATCCATACCCATCCGTGCAGACAGGCTTGAGATTTGTCAAATATTGCCTCAGTGCTATTAGTTAGAAGCTGATTCAAAATGTTTCAGTGAACCCTTGCCTTGCCTTGTTTGGAGAGGAAAAAAAGAAAATCAAGGCAAGAAAAAGGTAGTTTACCAAAATTATCTGTGAAACATGACCAGCTTTAATAAATCTACTAACTGGAATGTCTGAAAAGAAAGAGTTTTGAAGATGTCAAAGCAACTCATTTCAACTTTTCCAAGTACAAAAGTTTCACATTTTCAAGTCAAATGACATTTTATTTTTTTAGCCTCCAGATAGAACAATTTGTTTGGAACAAATGCAGTCAACTTCATACTCACAGACTTTCATGGCTGGCAAAAAACTTAAGTATATCTCTTCATTCTGTCACATTTTAGGATTTTTTTTGTACTTCTGACTTTATTGGACTGCCAAAGGACCTTTGCAGCTAGTCAAAGTTGTTGAGTATTTCTTTCAATGACCACAAACAAAATTGATGAAATTTTTCCCCGTCTTTCAAGATAAGTGAGTTCAAAGGAGTATTGTACTCTCTTCTAGTATGTAGCCATCTGTCACTAATCCTAAACTAAATTGAAATGTGACTGTCCTTGTCATAAATAAGAGCATAGCTTTAAATACCCTTTTCCCAAGGATGGCCTATAATATTGTTGAAATGTGCACAAGTATTTTTTTTTTAAAAAGTCTCTTTATTTTCTGACTCTTGTTTGCTCTAGTTTCTTTGTTTGCTTTACTTTCCAAAAACATAATATCCAACAGTGATAATCGCTCGGACTAGAAAATTGCCAGATGTGATTAAATGAGATTTGCCAAGTTCCCGGGCTTTTTTCCACTCCTGACTTTTCCTCTTATGTAATAGCAAACAAATAGGGCTTTTAATTTCATATGGTGCTGTTGTCAATGGCATCAGTCAACTCAGCACATTTTATGCTTTAATCAGATATTCATAAACCAGTCCCCATCACTGTAATCATGAGCAATATTTTCCATGAGAGAAACACCAGCCTGTTCTCTGGGGGCCTCTACCGTTGCAGGCACGGCTTTTGCTGGAGGGAAGCAGGTGCTGATGGCACCAGTGGTCCTGATGAAGTGTCCTCCCTGGCTCTGGAGGCTCTAGAAAGCCTGGTGCTTCTCAGGACACTGACAAGCTTGTTTGCTGGCTTCCCAGTTGAAGGCTTGTCTCTCAAGGGTGCTGGATACACTGGATAGGAAAAGGCACTGTATGCAGAGACCTAACATCTTGCAGGATTAGGCCCTCTATGGATGTGAAAGTCACTTTACTGCACTAAGTCCCCGTGCCTGGTGCAGACTACTGACTTCAGTAGGATTTAGCAATATAGTGTGAAGATATATATTCTGGAGGAGTAAATATTAATGTGGATGAAGGAGGGCATACTTTTGTAGACAAATTTGATAGGCCATTAGAGTATCTAAAACTGCAAACATTTGCTGAGGACTGAGGGTAAACTGAATGCTGGAATGATTTACAGGAAACTGCAGAAATCTGCTTGGATGTCAAGTATTATCAGCCAGTTCTCAGTGAAACCTCACACCCATCAGCATAACAGTACTGCATTTAATCTGATGGTGTGTGCAACCATATGCTCTGTACAGCAGTATTTTCTTCCTCTGAAACTTTGGACAGGCTTTTTTTCCTGGTTTTGTGGGGGATTGGAATAAACCACTCTGTGTGCTTGAACTCTTCTGTACTTATATTTCCATTCTTCATGAATGTTTCTGTTTGCATCAGTTCATGGATTTTTATGGCTCTAAGTCAGCTCCTATTTACTCTACATGTTGCATTGCAAAGTCTCTGGATATTCATTTCCCTACCAGACAGTATCAAATGCCTTCACTGTGATCTAGGTCAGTGCGTGCACATGTGTTTTGGTTCTGCCTCCCAGTGATATCAAATATACTTTTCTCCTTCTCTAGTTGCAGTTCATCCGATCCTTTCTTTCCTTTTCCTGGTGTTATCTAATTGCACGTCAGACCAGGATTTGAATTTTCATCCATTATGTAAACCCTAGGTGGACACCGGGCTCTTGGAATCATCTCCCTGCAGCCTCGAGGGCGACTGTCAGGAAACCTATTTAAATTACAATTAGGGAGATTACAGAATGAAAAGCTCAACTGTTCAAACTGTATACAGTCATCTACTTAAATGGAAAGTGGTAAATGAGAGGCAGGCTCATTAATGCCCGAACTGAGATATATCACTACTCTCTAGCTGGCTTCGACATTTGTCATGTCCCATAGGAAATGCAGCACAGCAAAAGAATCGCTTTGTCAAATCACCTCAAGCTGTTTTTTTCCCTCCAGAGCCCTGCAACACATCACTTTGTTGATTAATAATCACATTTCATTTTAAAAAAGAAAGTGAAGGGCAACTCACTGCACAGTCATCATTTGCTTCTTTCTCTGCAAGCTGAGAAGCTGCTCGCTAAAAAGAGGCTGAGGAAAAACAACAGAGCACATTGTTTCCACCCAGTTTGGATGAACGTGGCCTGGATTCATGGAGAGTTCAGCCCTCCAAGTGTGCCAGGAGAAAGGTTACCTGCATGAGAGTGAGATTCGGGGTAAGGATGAATGGGCCACAGCCTAGGGTAGAAGGGTGTAGGGAATGATGATGTTCTTTACAGGAGCCCCAGCACACTTCAGTCATTGACACCAGGTATTGCAAGGCAGGGGAATGCAACACTGGCTGCGACAGGACTACTGCAAGCTGTAGGGAAATCTGTGCCAGTTCTTTGGGGTTTGGTTTCTCCTCCCATCTTTCTCTTCCTTTGCTGTCATAAATTCTTGAACAAATCTTTATGGAGACCCTCCACCATTGTGGCTGCCTGTAGGTGTGACTCTAATAAATAACACAAAGAAGAGCACATGATGGTATATGAGATGGTCTTAACTTGATGCCTTTCATGATCTTCCTCGCATCTCAGCAATTGCTGGAACCATAAGGGTTAGATTAGAGGATTGACCTATCCTAGTTCTGTTTTTTGGTTGTTCTTTTTTTGCTATTCACACACACACACACACATACATGTGCACACACCCACCCACACACACACACTTTGCCACACCACAATATTTAACTTGCCATAACAGCATCTGGCAGAAATCATATGTATCTAAGAGGAAGCATAGTAAATGTTTTTGTACTTCTTGTTGTCGTCAGTTGCAGTGCTAACACTTGAAGTAAATAAGACAGATTTTAATGATCTTAAGTGTGAATGACATGTCTCCAAGCCACAGCAGCAATTCAGCAAAGGCGAGATTCTTAAAAAAAATATGTCAGCATGTGACTGCAGTCAGGCATGAATCCCAAAATATGATGAGTACCAAAATAACTTGAGGAATTTGGGGTCCTCTAAGTCCAGGTTTAAATATTCCCACTGAACAAGTTGCATCCATGTAAATCAAGGCATGAAGAGCAGAAGAAAACTAACGTGCACCAGTAATGCCAATAATGAGTGTTAATGAGCACAGAGACAACTACCTGGCTGATTTTCTTGTTCCACTCAATGGGAAAGTTCTTGCCAACTCCAATGGTGCGGTAGAAAGTCTGTAAAACCCACACGTCACACTGATAGCTATATTAGCTTTTGCTGTGTCCTCTTATTGACTGTCTGATTTGTTTGAAATGTGGCAAAAAAAAAAATCTAAACAACTGAACAGGCACCACTTAGAGTTTTCCTCTCTTCCTTCCTCCCATGTTGTCCTTGATAACAATTGTAAGTCTCAAGGGATACTTTACTCTGTGAATAAATAAATAACTGATGTGTTGGAATCAGGTAAGCGTTCTTGGATCAATTGTAAGCACTGATGGCACTTGTTTCTACAGGAGATGAGACAATAGATTCATTGTTCACACTGGTGTATAAACACCCTCTCTCTGTGTATTATGTCAAAGAGGAAAACAAAACAAAATGGGGTTTATTTTGTATGTGCAAGTTTAATCTTCCCAGGCTACCAAGTTAAAAATGCTTTTCATGTCGATCAAATAAAAACAACATGAACAATACAACCCCAAATCCTATCCAAATAGTCCGAGGCTGCTTGCTTGTGCCTTCTCTTTCCTATTCTCCTTTTTATGTGAGCAAAGCGAATTGTCAGTAAACCTAGGCAACGTTTACTTTAACTGCTGCTCTGATAAACACCACATCCCACATATATCAGTCCAAGCCTCAAAGCAGTCTGCAGGGTACTGTGAGCATCTGAGCTGGACACAGGAGCCAGGGAATGCATATTTGGATGCAGATGGGCTGCAAAGGTAGCTGAGTGAAAAAAAGCCTAAGCAAAACAAAGATATTTCATTGTACTTTTTCTTCATTAAATATATCCTTACAGATTTCTGATGTAATAAGTATTTTGCATCCTTCAATATCCTGGGCTGAAATATCACAGTATTATAAACTTTAACTGCAGGACAAGAATAATGACTGCAGTGGCAGAACACAATGGATGACTGGATACAGCAGCAAGTCCCTTTCAGTAGTCATCCTTAGTTATTCATTCAAAAGTTTTATACTCTTAAGAGCAGTGAAACACACTTTGTGTGGCCTGAAATTAATAACTTTCCTATTCTTCATTTGAGCCTGATACTGCACTTCACTAATCTCCTTTTGATTTGGAAGAAAGTGACCACTGTAATTTCTTATATAATATTGCATATCACCTAATTTTTTATCGATCTTTACAGCAGCCAGGACCATTAGATGAGCTGATTTAGGGTGCTAAGTTCTTCTGGCCTGGTGAGACAGACGTGCCAAAACATTCACAGAGCTGTGAGACAGACCATATAGCTCAGAAAGCTGCAATATTCATGGAGCGGCTCCAGGCGAGAGATGACAGTGGGTTTTCACAGCTCAGCTCCTTTGCAAGGCAAAGCTTGACTGGGACGTGGCAGCAGGGACTTCGACAGCCCACGTGGGCTCACCTGCTCTGTGGCATGGCAGTGCCATGAGGGAGGCTGGCACAGCCCTGATCAGGAGCCCTGCTGGAGCACTTGAGAGTTCTGGAGTGTTCCTCGCATCTGTCAGACCTCTGGGTAACACAGACAAGGGAAATGCTTTTCTTGACATGAGTCAAAGGACACGTTTCCTCAGAGGCATGTCTTCCAGGAAAATATCCACCATTTCATCAAATATCCACAATTTCTTCACTGAAAGGGTTGTCAGGCACTGGAACAGGCTGCGCAGGGCAGTGGTGGAGTCCCCATACCCGGAGGTATTTAAGAGATGTGTAGATGAAGTGCTGAGGGACATGGGGTAGTGGTGAATTGGCAGCGCTGGGTTAATGGTTGGACTTGATGATCTTAGAGGTCTTTTCCAACCAAGGCTGTTCTGTGATTTCTCTTCCCAGCTTTTTCTATTGGCCAATTTCTCTTTGCTGTTGAGTTGCTAAGAACACCATTTGAGGAGAAACAAAAAGTCCCAATTGCTCAAATTAGCCATTTTTAAATGGCATCCCAGCTGAGATGCTGTGCAGAGCAGTGTGTGAGGAACCGATACATTTCAATCAGGAGTTAAAATATTATTTTATTCTGAGCCACACAAGAATTTATGTCTTAAATCACCATCTTCAGTAGGGAATTAAGCTAGGAAGAGGTTGTATAATTCCAGTGTTTTAACAGATTAATCCAGTGCCAAATGTGACCAGTTCTTTTAAGATCTTTCATTGATTTTTTCATCTTAGTTTTTCCAAGCAAGGATGACAAAAATGAACTTATGGAGAGCAGTACCACTTGATACATACTCTGTCACTATAGGAAAACGTATGGTCCTGAATAATTTGAAAACATACATCTTCCTGTAGCAGTCGCACAGAGTGAAAGTAAAACTCCTTAATACAAAAGACTCTTACGAGGTTAACATTTGTTAGTTAATGATTCAAAACTTTCTGTGCATGATATTCTTTTACGGTACATAATGAAATCTAGCTCAGTCTGTCTGAAAGGTGGACTTAATGTTTATAGCATTTCCTGCTCCCAAAGCTGTAAGCAACATTTATTTATAGTTCCATGAGGAGAAAATTATTATTTTCTAGTTACATTTCAGTCTACTCTGAAATTTGTTTCAATTTTTACCAAGCTTCCTCTTGCTATGTGGAGACTAGATGCCTCATCTGCATGAGGAATAGGTCTTCGAGTCCCCCTTAGAGAGTGGGAAATGACTCAGTGCTTCAAAAACAAAACAGCAAACACAAGATGAACTAACAAATGTGAAACCTCATCCCATTGCAATCTCATCACCTATAAAACTGCAGCTGTTTCAATTTGTGAAACCAAGCAATTTCTCCCGCACCTGTCAAACCTGCCTGGCATTTCAATAAATTGTTCCATGTGTTGGTTTTGCTCAGGTTTTAACATAGCTTGAGAAATATGGTCTTAAAAAGGACTAACTACAGACAAAAAGTAGAGTTAATCAGAGTAAAGCCACATTTTCAAACTGCCAGTCATAAACAGTCGTTCATATGTATAAAAGAAATAAAAGGTTTTCAGTGAAAAATGTAGCAACAGATGCAAAACAGACACACTCAAGAAGTAAGGAAACAAGGGAGACTTTCTTTCTGCCATTTACATTATTTCCCTTCTTAGCTTAGTATTTTTCCAGGGGCATGTTCATACGCACAAGAAACATATTGCCCAGCACTTCTATTCCTTGTGGTCTTCACTTTATTACAGGATGGCGGCAATAAGGATCTTTGTTTTAGAAACACAAGCTGAAGTGTAAGTCACCAATACTGACTCATCACCTTGAGGGCTGGAGTCTCCCACATGGGAAGGTTATTGGTTTTGGGAAGCCTGTGACTGAAGCAGCTTGTTTTGAGTCTCTTATTCCACATACTTGGTTGTGTGCGGGTTTTCTTTTGCCTAATTCTTGAAAAAAACCCAAAACCCACTCTGAAGTCATTTCGGGTAAAAGCCATTGGAAGCTAACGTATTTTTCCTCTAAGCAAGCCAACATTTTTGGAGGGTTCAAGGCTGATCAGTTAAACAATGGCTATGACATCAGGGAAAAGCATCTCCTGTTGGAAATACCCTACAGGTAGGAGGATCTGCATCATTTCAGTTTGGTGTGTAAATCATGTTACAGGTCTCCTACTCAGCAGTGTAAATTACTGTGTCAAAGAGTAAGTGAAATAGAGAGAGAAGTACCAATTTGCTTAAAGAATTACCTTCGCTTAAAGTAAACAGAAACTGAAGAAGGCAAGTAGAAGGAGGAAATGCCTGAGACAGACAACTTATCCAGGTTTTTAAATGGACTGAATAGTTTTTCTAGTAATGCGACCATGATATAAGGGAAGTCAGATCTCAGCCTAACGTTGTGGAGTTTGCCAGTGACTCCTTTGGTGAAGATGACATTTTCAAAAGCAGCAAATGAACCAAACTCTTGGCCTCTTCTAGTCCCTGCAACTCACTCCCGTCGCTGGTGGTACAGGGAGCCTGGGTGCCTGGTACACCTGCCTTCAATTAACCTGCTAGGGCAAGAGGACTAGTTTTTAGGTGGCATACCTACACCACAGAAACCCATCATGGGCATCTGTATCCTATGATAATGCACAGATCTGCAAAGATGTTTGGGTCCAAAGCTTCTGGGGTTTTCTAAAGCTCAGGTAAGTTCTTCCAAGAGTTTCATAAAGTGCAGTGCTACACTGGACTCTTTAGCAACTTGTGATGGAGAAGCAATCTCTCCTTTCATCTCTATATGAGCTTATTCAGTGCATAGGCTACCAAACAGCGGACGTCTAAGTGGGTTAGGCCTTGGAGGTAAAAAAGGGAGAAGTATGCTGAACAGAAGAAATTTGGTGAGAAGAAGATTTATTTATATATTTGATTTCTGGAAGACTGCCAGCATGCTTGAAACTATAGAGAAAGAGAACCTCATCAGGCTTTTCTCATATCTAATTACAGCTCTTTCAGGCTTAGTATATATTGAGTAATTGGGGGATGGAATGAACAATCTCAGAGCAGCTCTGATCTTTTTTCCCTTCGGCATTTCTTAATTAATTTTAAATAGAGAAGAAAAGAGTTTGTTTAGTCCAGGCAAGATATCCCAGAGCAGTCACCTTTTCTCCCTCAGTGCTGTACTCAAAAGTGGAGCACAAAAGAAGAGCCATAAAAAATAAATAAAAGTTTGAATCTGAAATGAGACCTGTTACTCTCCCAGAGGGCAGGTGGAGGGTGTACACATGGAAACCACGGGCTCAAGGAGGAATGCATGCTAATGGATGCTTCTGACAACATGTATTGAATCTCACAGTCTCCTTATCAAAACCATAGATCTCTTGTCTCCTCCAAGTGCGTCATAACTCCTGATATTATGCATTGGGGAGACATTGTCAAGCTGAAATGCAGGAGCTAAAAGAGAAGTGTCAGGGCCAGAGTAATGAATGAGGACTCTAAGTCCCCTCCCAAGGACTGCTTTGCTGCTTGCCTGTCCACCTCTCCAAGGGGCTTGGTTATGTCAGAGGCCTTGAGCTAAGGGATGATTTTGTCAGGCATGCTGCATGAAATATTATACCTAAAGCAAACACTAAAAAAAGGGAATTTTAAGAGAGGTTTATCCACCCCTTTTTCTTATAGTCAGGCAGGGACACAACAGAAAACTTGTCTGTCTACAGCATCTTGTGTGGGAACATGGGCTTGTTCAAATAAAAATAGAGACCTGGTATAGAAATCCTCCTAACCTCACTCCAGTGTGCTCACATAGCACACCATTTATGGTGTGGCATCACCACTCACCCTGTTTCATGGACCAGGAAAAGAAGTGACAATAAAACAATGTACGCATATATACATATACACATAAATATATGTATGTATGTTGTGTGCTAACATGCATATACATATATGGTTAGGTTCAGATCTTGGTCCCCTTTGTCAAATTCAGTGCACTGTTTTTGGTCTGGAAATATTTTGGGAAGTGCAGAAAAAAATCTTCAAGACTAATTTGGGAACTTCAGTAAAACAGCACTAAGGATGCTACTCAGTTGCCTTGATGGGACCCAAAAGATGGTTCTTCAGCAAATCTAGCAGACCTGTTGCCAGTCTTCTTATGACTGAACTGTAGGTCAGTGCCTGAGGGTTTATAATGGGATCTGTCCTTTTTTAAAAATGACACATGCACAAATTCCACATTCACTGCATGATTGTTCAAAAGTGGAGAAAACTCTTGAGCAAGGATGAATGGAGGAGTAGGTATCTTGTATTCTCTATACACACTAAGGCAAGTGATGACCAGAGATGCTGCACCTAACATCACCTCAATGCAGCCAAGGATTTGTTGCAGTGATAAAAGGCAGAGGAGATATCTAGGTATTACCTTGGTGTCAGGATAGCAGGAGGATCTTCTCTGCAACACCACACAGAGATGCATTCTGCAAAATTCCTTTGTTGAGGAACGTGGTTGTTTAATTTGAAGCAGAGGCAGGAATTAGGAGGCAGAACAGGAATAATGAACTTGACAGAGAACTGACTGTGGAAATGTAAGCTATGGAAGGATCAAAAGCCCTGGGTTTAGAGAGGCAATGGGAATACTGGCAATGTTTGGTTCTCTGAAAATGCCAAGCCTTTACAGCAGTACAAACATTGCTGGCCTAACAACATGCCCACCATGCCTTACACAATGTGCAAGGGAATATAGTTACTCCATGTCAGATCTTGTGAGCCTGGTCACCAATGAACACCTCTGGTTGAAGACTGTATCTTTAGGATGCACATCCACATTGTTGTTGAGCATTGAGCAGCACTTATGTTCATCTATTTTTTGAGAGTTCAAAATCAGCCCTAACTTGTAGTCCCAAATAAAAAGTCTTGGATATTAATTAGCCTTGTCTACTAGTTTCCTAGATGAACAAGAAATCAGGCTAAACTCAGCGATATCACTGTAGAAAGGGACAGAGTGTCCATTGAGCAAGAGAGATGACAACATGAAGCCAAGATGCAGACTGAACACACAGCTTGGGGACACAGCGGACATGCTTTTCATCACACATTCAGTCTTTTGTCATATGAAGAAATGGCCATGCTACTGAGCTGAAGATTGCTTTGGTTTTGGGCCCTGGAGTTGAACGTGAGCTGAAATACCTGAACAGATCTCTGAAGGTACTTCTGGCAGAGAGATTAGATAATGTCTGTTTCTTCCCTCTGCTCTATATGTGCTCTGAACTAGTAGGTACTTTGGAATAATTAGTTCTGTATCATAGCTGAGCTTCCTCACCAAAGCCATTCCAGACCAAGATAATTGTGCCTGGGCATTTTAGGCACCTAAATCATAGAATCATAGAATTGTTTTGTTTGGAAAAGGCCTTTGAGATCATCAAGTCCAACCATTAACCTAGCACTGCCAAGTCCACCACTAAACCATGTCCCTCAGCACCTCATCTACACATCTCTTAAATACCTCCAGGGATGGGGACTCCACCACTGCCCTGGGTAGCCTGTTCCAGTGCTTGGTAACACTTTTGGTGAAGAAATTTTTCCTAATATCCAATCTAAACTTCCCCTGGCACAGCTTGAAGCCATTACCCCTTGTCCTATCACTAGTTACCTGGGAGAAGAGACCGACCTCCACCTCACTACAACCTCCTTTCAGGTAGTTGTAAAGAGCAATGAGGTCTCCCATCAACCTCCTCTTCTCCAGACCGAACAACTCCAGTTCCCTCAGCCGCTCCTCATCAGACTTGTGCTCCAGACCCTTCACCAGCTTTGTTGCCCTTCCTTGGACATGCTCCAGCAGCAAAGTGTCCTTGTTCCTTTCCCAGTTGCTGTGCAATGGAGTGAGATCCTTGTTACATAGATAAGCAGGAAGTTTGTTGTAACATAGAATGAAGGATTGTGAGTTTAAAAAAAACCAGTTTGAAAAACATTTCAGCATTTTATCTTGATCACATTATGTGGCTGATAATTCTGAATATGTGATCAGAAGATAAAGGTCCTGAGAATCTGATACATCTTTGTGGATTTCATGGAACTTTTTCCAATGAGAGACCTGGCCTTGTTTCAGTGAACATATATTCTTGCAGATCACAGAGACAGCATTTTATCTGAGGAGCAGAGATGACATTTTGAGCACTGTGCTCTAAATTATTATCACCGTTATTGCTTTTATTATTAAAATAGTCTACATAACCTTTAATTTCAAGGATTCTTACAGGGGAACAATAGAAAGCAATTTCATAAGAGTTCAAACAAGAAATGAATCACAGTTTGCAATCATTAGCTGCAGGTTGTAAATTTCTAATACTGGGCATTCTCCCAACTACATAGCTTCAGCAGCAAGCATAGCTGTTAACTTTATTATAGGTTTTTATATCACAGACTGTCCTCCTCCAACATTACTTTCCATTATCTTCTCTTCAGATGCCTTTTGTTATAGCCCTTCTTTGCATCACAGCCTAGCAGATAGTCAGAAAGGTTTTACACAGAGGATTCCCACAGTGACTTTGTTCCCATAGGACAGAGGTTTAGACCGACACTCCAACCAGAAAAGTCGATGTTACAATGTCTGTTCTTGTAAGAAACACTCTAAGTTGACCTTTTAGGAATGAAAGGTCCAAAGTTTCGCATGAATCAGAGTTTATCAAACAATGACAATGTGCTTCAAAATGTCATCAATTTTAAAGCAAGAAATAAATGATCATTAATCAAATTCCAACCTACTTACAGTTAAGCTGTTAAAGTTTAACAGTCTTTCATTAGATAAATGCAGGGATCATTCAGGAAAACAAAAGATACTGAAAGAACTATATATTTTTTCACTAATCTGTAATTACTTAAAATGGAAAGAATTTCAAGCCATTTTAATGACCTATTCTTGGGTGAAATTTTTTGCAATACATCTACAAATTTTATTGTTGACCTGCAGTTCAAGCATTTGGCTTAATAACCTTGTTTACTTATTTCTGCTATACACTTGAAGACCTTTAACTGCCCCAGTAAAAAGCATACACAGGAACTAACTGAAGCAAGACAGTCTAGCAAACATCTAAAACAGAGCAGGAAAGAAAAGATATATTTCCCATGTGTAGTTGCAAAACCCCACCTCTCTCCCAATCAGCCATATAAAAAATCATGTTGATAGCAACAATAGCCAGTGATTTTCACTGTATTGTTTGTGTTCATGAAGCCTCAACTGAACCTGACTTGTTTAAGCAGTGTGGAAACTCAGTCTCTTTATCTCTAGCCTGAAGAGCTTGCAATCTAGATGGGTAGCAAAGGATGCCTGTTAGAGTAGCTGAGGTGGCTTCCCAGGGTCAAACACTACATCAGAGTCAGAGTTGCAAGGAGAAATCTGTTCTCGTAAGTACTCCTTTAGCAGCTGGTATTGGTGCAAGGTAGCCTCTTAAAAATGCCACCTGAAAAGGTCCCAGCCCACTGGGATGCTGGAATCATGTTGCTGTGGGTAGATGAGAGTGAAGCTTTTCCATAATGTGAACCCCAGAAGCATGTTCCAGATATCATATCTCCAGGCAGCTGGCAGTGGAACAGTGGATGCAGGGTTCTCCCTCCTCTTTTTAGGATAGACTTCAAAAGTTTTGAGGAAAGCCCTGATGTGTACCACCTAACTGGCAGACACTTTCACCATGTGGAGTCCTCTGGATCTTTTTGGAAGACAACTGAACCCCTATTGCATGCATTGTAGAGTGTATGAATATATATGGCCCAGCAAAACACAAGGAAGTTGTTGGCATCTGAACAAGTGGCCCCTTGGCTACTGAGCTGCAGCATCTTACTGCATGCATGGGTCCTCCTTCACTGGAGCTGGAAATTCAAATAGGTTACTGCTGGTGGTGGTGCACATCAAATGAATGTCTGCCCATATCTACAGTAAGAAGAGGCAGCCCCTGCCCAGTGCATAGCTCACCATCTGTGCTTCTTATCTTATGCAGCAGTTTGCATATTTGGGGGGCTGCCTGTGGGAGACACAAGAGAAGTGAAGTAAGCACTGTGTTATGGAGCACAGCAGGCTCCAGACTCAGGCTGTCACCTCTTCAGCTGTTTCCCGATGCGTCACTGTATGGGAACAGGCTTTGGCCATGCTGGAAGATGCTTATAATGCAAAGATACCTGTTGGCACTCTTAACTTTGTAGGGCAGTCAGAGTCTCTATTTGTTGTGCATTTTTCTTTAGAAATTTCTTAATGAGCTGAGTAGAATGGAAATAATAGCTTTTCAAACTTAACACAGTATCTAGCATCTTCTGGTGCCACTGCCACGTGAGCAAGACTGTATCAAGCACTTCTTCTGACTGTTTGGGGAAAAAAAAATAAATTTGGTGCTTGTATCATTAAGCTGCTTAAAACTCCTGAATAAAAGGAAATTTTATTTATTTTTTTTTAATTTTTTATTTTTTAAGGGAAAGTTACAAAAAGAGTCAAGAAAAAAGAATAACTTCTGTCTTGTATAATAACTTGTCTAACTGACTTAGTTACCTGTTTTCTCTTTGTCTACTTATCTATGAAATAGGAATGATTTTTCTACCTCATCAGGATATTTTGAGGCTTGATTAATTGCTTGTAAGCTGATTTGGAAACTATCAGTGCAGAGTCTTCAATAAATATTAAAATTTATTGCTCTTAGAGCTATTCAATGTTTTCTTACATTCAATAATTAATCATCTTGCCATAAAAGTAACTGTTGTAAATAACAAACACCGACAATTATTTTGTGATAACACGCCGTTTAGAAAAAACCTTCTGTGTTATTGATTTTATTTTGCAAGCCTCTTTTGTGGTTTTAGATCTTGCTTGTTTTTTCATTGTTTTAGCATCTCCATTTACATTTTTTTCTGCAGAGATTGTTGCTGTCCTTCTGTTTTCTCCTCCTCTACATCAGGCAATTTGTTAGAATGGCTTTCCATTCTCTGATTCCTTTCTCCATGGACACAACGCTTGACCTCCCCTGAGCTTGTAACCCTCATCAAAACAATGTCTTTAATTAGTAGATAGAGTAACATATACACAAAGTTGCTGCAAATTCTTAGTCCTTCCCAGACCCTTCAGATCATATTTATCACTCTCCCCATTTGGCAGAGGAACCACATTGATTTTTCAGCAAACTCAGCTGTCTGCTTTCTCAGTATCTCAGTTTGCATCACCACTTCCCACACAGACAAGGGTGTCCAAAACTCTTTGCGCTGTTCTTGCTGGCAGTTTCTTGCATCACAATGTTTTTCAGACAATTTTGATGTTCAGACTGAGGGTAAATGATACTGAGGCTGCTTAGCTGAGTTATGACAGCAGTGACATCCTTGTATTCAGGGTAGGATTGCTCTAAGAATTTAACTCCAGACTCTGTGGCCTTTAAAACAGTGTTAATATGCACTTGGCAGAAGACTCCATGGTCTCATGGCTGGCCCTTCCCTAAACAGAATCCATGCTCAACTCTGAAGGCACGTAATGAAGAGAGACCGAAGCGCTACTCGGACTCAAGCAATATCTAATCTGATCTTGTAAGGAATGAGCCCCAGCAGGCTCTCAAAGGAACCTCCCCCCCATTGCTATTTCATTAGTGATGGTGGATAAGGAGGACCTGAAAGCAGTAGAACAGCTGTGAGTCAGTCTGAAAAAAATCTAGTTAGATTCTGAAATTTAAAAAAAGAGGAAAAAAGAAATCTTTCTCAGAAAGATTGAGCTGAGATTAAAAGTAAATCTTATGATGAATTCTGTGGTCTGCGTTTTCAAGGAGAGTAATGTACAGCATGGGAGAAAAAGCCTTATGGGACTATGTGTATAGAAACAAAACTTACCAAAACTTACCTGAAGAGAGAGCAAATTTTAAAGAGTTTGACAGAAAATGAGATAACATGCATTTACCAGTATGCCAAATTTGCCTGATGTCTTCCTTTGATAAGGAAAATGTGGATAATCTAATCCATATGGTCTTCAGTAACTCAGTAAAACAGCAGTAACACATGGGAATCAATTAGTTAAAATGGAAAATAAGAGGACTTTTACAAAAATAATTATTAGAGAAAGGAACTAGCTAAAAGTGTATTGACAAGAGGAAGGTTAGTGCTGGAGTCTGGTTTGATACTGAACCTAGGTTTGTGCTCATAAAATTTGACAGTGACACATGGGAGATCTGCTCAGCAGAAGAGGACCAGAGTGGGAGGAGTGGGATGCAGATCAGAAGTATGAAGAGGACTCAGTGAGAAATAACAGCAAAAGAGAAATATATGGGTGCTTTGGTAACCTCAAAGAAATCCCCAGTCGAGCAAAAGTGACAGCTGCCTTTGTCTGCTAGGGTGATTGAGGAATGGAAAGACTATCCTGAAAGAAATTGGCTTATTTAGCCTAGCCAAATACAGCTGAAAGGAGAAATGACTGATCTCTATAAATACACCAGTGGTTGTGTATATGAGGGGAGGGAAAGAGCTTTTTAAGTTGTCGCTTTATGTTGGTACCAGAGCAAATGGGAATAAATTGGTCATGTGTAAAATTAGACTGAAAATGGGAGGAGGATTTCTAAATTTTCGAGCAGAGTGATTTTCCCGAAAGTGAAAGAGACATGGGCAATTTCAAGCAGCAGCTTGACAAATTTGTGGTAGAAGTTATGAGGCCTGTTTAGGAAAAGAGACCAAGCTTAAAGTGCCTGGACGTGCCTTATAGTTTTACATTTTTATGAAGGGGGAAGGAAGAGGTTAGGGAAGGGAGAAAGGAGTAAGACTTTTATCTCTCTTCTCTTTTCTTTCATTTTCTCTCATTCTGCTGTCGTATCTTCATCCTTCCCTATTTCTTTTCTTTTTTATTCATTTTACTCCAAGCTCTTATACTTAAGTTTTAACAGTACTCTCATATTATAGGTTTGAACAAGGGACTCATAAACATTTTCTTGTCTAGACATTGCCAGTTTTGCCTTGTGAATCTTTTTCTGTATGCTAGCTGAGAAGCAAAATATTAGCAGTGATCCCAATGCAAAGCACACCTTGGTTTAATGGTAAGACAGAGGAAAGCAAAGTTCTTTATGGAAAATCAGTACTTGGGCCTTACACAGTTTCTCATTAGCTCTCATATTTTGTCCTTTGTGTTTAATTAATAGGCTTTTTCAGAAAGGGATTGATAGACAGAAGGTAAGAAAATGAATGGTCAGCTCAATGAGTGTCCATAGCATGTTTGAAGCCTGACTGACATATAGGGCCACCTTCATCGCAGTTACATTAAAGCCATGTGGCAGTTGTGGTCTGCAACACTCAAATCTGATAAAGGCGTTTGGGGTTGTGCTGGGCAAGGTTGAGTGCTTATAGCTTTGGCTGACACCAAGAAGAGCCACAGATGCTCTCCACACAGAAATGGGGTGGGAAAGAAGTCTGTATTGCAGCAAAACTCTGTCTCACTTGCAGTCAGTCAGGATCCCTGTCTCTGGAAATCAACTTTAAAATGTATGTACTTTTGTGACATTGTCCCAAGCAGCTAAGAAAAGCAGCAGTCATTCCATATAAAGCTGGAATTTTCCTAAGGTACAGTCAGCTTCAGCTCTCATTTATTTTCTTCTAGGAAGGCTCCGAATTACCCTAAAAAAAAAGGTAACTCCAGTCCTGAAATGGACTTCTAAACCTGAAAAAGTGGCAGAGCAGATAGCAGCCTCCCTCAGCACAATCTACCAGAGGGAACATAATCTACAGGAAATCAGCTGGAAGTACTGATTTCAGGAGCTTTCTGTATCACTAAATTATTGTAATCCTCAAAATGGTATTCAGGTAATTCTGCAGTCCCTTCAGCTGCTCATTGCCTTGAGCTCTAATGCAGGCTGAGATGTCATCTTCATGCATGATGATGTTTATGAGTTAGTCTCTTCAGCTTGTATATGGAGAAAGCTGCTGGAGTGTAGTGCCATAAAACATCAGCCTAGAAAGGAGAAGGGCATGGTTTCCAAAAACTACATATTTGGAAAAACTGCACAGAAACAAAGACAGGGATTTTCTCTTCCTTCTTGCGCATTCACTGTAGCTTGACCTAAATTGCTAATTAATGTAAATTTTCTCAATGAAAAAGGATTATATATATTCCTTCCCTTATCAGGTCTCAGACTAGGAAATCCTTAATCCCTGCAATAAACTTCCTCTCTAAGACATGCTCTGGCATTTTTTTTCTGCTTCTTTTTTTTTTTTTTTTTTCCTTTTATGGAAGACAGCTATTTCTTTTCCCATTAATCAGTCATTTATCTTCTTCACATTCTAAATAAATTTGCTCTCTGTCCAGACCTAAGAGGATAATGAATTTCCATGTGCACTGAGGTTACCATATCATCAGCCAGTACTTAAGTGCCACAGGCAGTTCATCATTTGTCCTGCTTTAACCATGTTGGTTGTATTGTGTTATAAGAAAGACATGGTATGTTATTTCAAGATGAGGGAGGTCACATATTGCAAAATGCTGTCCAAAAGTCTTTATAAGGGAGGCAAATGGAGCAGAAGGCGACAGTGGAAATACCACAAACCCCCACTTCCCAAAACTATCAATCAGGGATGGCAGTACGTACCAACAAAAGGCCCCTCTGCCCTGGGATGCCCTGTTGGCTGAACAGCAATAGGATAATTGCAGGTTTACCACATTCAGTGACCTTCTGAATGGGTATGGTCCAGTTCTGTGGGTAATCCTGCACAGCTCTGAAGGATGAGACCTGTGAGCCCCTCACAACAGAGGGATGTGATTTCTTCCAATTAACAAAACCTTTTTAATTGAACTTTGGGAAAGTCAAAATGCTGCTAGTATATGAAAAAGAGAGATTTCCTGGCCATTTTTAGCCAAACCAAGTTAGTGGGCTTTTTATATTGGTATCCAGTATGCAACATCAGGTGAAAGGGCAAGAGAAGGCAACAAAAATGAAGGTAATTATGTGCTATGAGACAATAATGTCTTTTAATCTCCCAGCCTTGTCAGAATGTGTTCCTTTTACTCTATGACCTAAGATTTTGTGAACAATATTTTTTATAAATTATCTTCATTGGAGTAACTTCAGATTCCCTCCTTGTGCCTATATATGTCATCTCTTTTCTTTTTAGATTTCTGTGTCATCATCAATTAAAAAACAATATATAATTATTAAAATATCATCTTGATCCTAGTCACAATTAGTTGTTACACTTCTTGCAATGAAAGTAAGACAGGCATTGTAAATCATCTGGTTTTCTTACAAACTGTGCAGGTTTTAGGTGAATGAAGTCCCTATCTTCTGCCAGTGGTCAGTGCTACATGGTACTCTGCAAAACCAATAGTTTCTATTTTCCTTTTCTTTTAATTAAGTGTGCTGCCTTTTAATTTCAGCCTTTCCTTCCTGTTCTCTGACCTCTGGACGTGATTAGCCCATACCCTGAATCATCTGACACAGCAGGCAGCATCCCAGAGGGTCAATGCTTTGTCATCAGAGAATAAGCCAGGCTTAAAAAAAAAACTGGTCCTCAAATTCAAGTCAATGTTTGAATGCTCTTTCAGCCTAGCCTGAATCCACAGAGTTCTGCCAGTCTTTTCTGCACTCTTGGTCAGAGTAACAAATTGGATTGCAATTTAATGAAAACATAAGGCTCAATGGAAAATGAAAACAATGAAGATACATCTGGTACTTTCTTCCAAAAAAATCTAAGTCGAAATAATAGTAGCATATCCTGAAATTTGGGAATCAGTGTAATCTAGACTGATACGGGGTTTTTAGAAATAGACTTGAAAGCACTTATGCTAGAAATGTGAGGGTTTTTAGGAGACAGACACAGTGATTTTAAACTGGAGAAACTGGGGTCCCATCCCTTATTTCATCATAGACCCTGTCTGTGATCTGGGAGAAGCCTATGCAGTACTAGGACAACAAATCTGCTTCTCTGGGTTTCAGTCATCTGTCAGTAAAGCAAGGAAAGCAATACCTCACCCTGCAGTCAGGTCTGATATGGTCCACAGGGCAAGACCTGCCTCTCACTATCAAGTTAGGATGCATCCAGTATATTGCTGGTGTTGGTTATGGCCCATTGGTGCTGTGGTGATACAAACTGTCAAACAAACAATAACATCACATGCTAGATTCAAATCAAGAAATCTAGCAGCTATGCTTCTGCATGCACAGGATTTTGGTGGTTGCTCAGACAGAGCACTGGTAGGGAACCAAACTGATGATCTTTACTTTCCCTGTCCTCCCAGTAGTTAAATGCAGCGTGTTACCAGTTCAGCAAATGCAAGATATTCCTGGGAGCCAGTAACATTATGAACATGTAGCTTTTTTTGTTTGTACATGTTTCAAGCACTGACATAGGAATAATGTGGTTAATGTTTGAAGAGGATTTTCTGGAAGGAAGATAACGGAGTAAGAGAGATAAACATCAATGAACACATATATCTATTGACAGAAATGTATAAGGAGAGAATTTCCTTCCTTTGTGTCTCTGCATTGGTTTTACTGATTTCATCTATCTTCATCACAAAAGCAAAAAAGGCAACATCTGATACAATGAAAACCCTCAGAAACTAAAAATGGCTATTTGTCATGACCCACTGTCCAGGACTGTATCACTATGCCACTTTCTTCAAATATGACTACAATTAACAACCTTTTCCAATGACAAATTTACTGATCATAAGTATAGCTCTGAAAAAAAAGCAAAACATTTTTCCCTGCTTCTAGAACAAAATGATGTAAAGGCTTCTAGTGATAACTTGTCTTAGCTCTAAACACAGATAGAAGACAACTGCCAATAATTAACCTCATACAGGAACTGCAAGCTATTTTTTTCCTCTTTAAGATGGCATTTATATTAAAACCCTTGAGCAATTTTGAAAACCAGATAAGCCTTTCTGGTGAGCTGAATATCAAACATACATGTGCTAATAGTAATATACTTAAACAAGAAGCAACCTGGGACTACAACCATTTTTACAGGCACAGTTTATGTGGTGTTTGGGCTATCTATCTGAGGCTTCCACAAAACACTCGGAAAAAACAAATGTCACCAAGCACTGCGCTTTTTTCTTCTGAGTGACCCTGCTAGTATTTTCCAGGTCTGTCTTTAAATCTGGCATCTCAGTGCCCAAAAGGGACTGACCCTGGCTTTCAAATCAGCAGCTAGTGTAGGCTTCACTTTCTTTGCCTGAAGGGTTAAATGGACTGACCATATTCTTGGCATAACTAAGAGAGAGAATGAATGGGGATGAATGAATGAATGAACGAACAAATGAGTGAATGAAGCAGCTTATCTGCTCCTACTCCAGTCTCTTTAAAGAGAGGGTTGTCGTTTAATCATTCAGGAAATCCTTTCCATAGGGGAGTCCCTGCTATCAATCTCTTTCTGATACTTTGCTTCTCCTGTCTGGATCTACCCAGACATACTCAGAATACCTGTCCTGCTGCCACATGGAAATGACTTTGTTGCTCAAGTTAAATAGAGAGTGTGCAGCACCGTCACTGTAAAAAAATCAAAGAAACGGAAAGGACTTGACTAAAGTGATGATGTAGAACATTACACTTACATTTCCTCAAGGAAATCAGCAGTCAAGTATAATACATAGCAGATCTTTTCTAGATCCTGACATATCTGCCTAAGTTAAAGAAAAGAAAACGAAATCCGGGTGTACCTCAGTCTTATTCTTTTCTCCTGCATTAATTGTGATTACAGGCAAATTACAAGCTATGAAATATTTTGCTGAGCTCACAAATGCCTCTTTGTTGTCCTTTTTTCCCCCTCTGTGAGATGTTGAATGGAGGTGGGTAATGCTGCACTTCAGGCCAGTGAATGAAAGGTGTGGAGGGAGTCATACCCCTAGGTGGATGTGGAGGAGGGAGTCAGAGACAAGCTGCAACAACCCTGCACTCTGCTTTGGAGTGTATAATGCCAGCTGAATAGGTGGTTGTATTGCGTCAAGCCCTGTGGTCAGCCGTGACTGAGATATACATTCCACAGCACAGACTGCTGACGTAATGCTTTTCGGTTCCCCGCTTCCCCATTCCCGTCCCCCCTCCTCAGCTCCCCTTCAGCTACAGTACTATTGCCCTTGGTGTTCGGTAGAATTGCCCATGACATGGGCTCGTTACAGTAGGAAACTAGTATTAAAGCACCTTCCTTCTTCAATGACTGTCTCTCTGCTCTGACACATTAACAAATACAGCAACAACAACAAAAGAAGATGAAAAGAAAGAATTAAAGGAAAATCTTACCCTCTTTTTAAAAAATTGAAAGGCTGAGCACTTCTTGACTGGAAATCCATTCATGTCTTTGTTGACCATTTTCCACAGTGAAGAGTACACTGTGACAGATCCAGTGTGGCACTTCCTTAGTGCATCTGTTTTCTTCTGGATCCCTTCAGTTAATGAAGCCAGAGTAGGACAGGAGACTCACCGGCATGGCTCAGGCAGTTGTCCTTTACACATTCATCCTGCTGCACCAGCTCCTGCAGCAGCAGCAGCAGCAAGCAGCAGCCTTTTCCAGCTTTCAGGTGCAGCAGGCTATTAGCTTCTTAAAAATTTCCCCTAAATACACACACTCCTATAAAACCCTGTGAGAGCTTTCAGATCAGAGGCAGCAGATCTCAGACTAAGTGTGTCTCACATAAACCCGGGTCCTTCCATCCTCTGCGTGCTACTGGTACATAACGCTATATAAGTAACGAGGTTACTGTGCTCAATTTGCTCTTCTTCTTCTTCAGGTGGTGGGATTCACTGCCGTTTGAGATGAGAGCTGGTTTTGATTGTGCAAATTCCAGTGGGAGCTGCAGTTCGGCAACAGCACAGAGAGAGAGAGAGGGAGAGAGAGAGAGAGAGAGAGAGAGATGCACAGGCAGAGCAGCTGAACACAAATAACCATACAAAGGATAGGAGGAAGGCTCAGGGAAAGAAGTGCTGAAAGGCAATATGTTTCCCTTGGGAGACTGACAGCAATAGCTCTCATTTTATATGCGGACAGGCTTTGAGTAAAAGGAGACAAGACACAGGTCAATTAAAAAATGTTTTTCTTATGTTGCTCTCCTTGCAACGATTTAGACAGTGGTACTTTGGAAAAAAGCCCATCCGATGATCAATGCAACACTGGGTTATGTGACAGGACATGTTGTAGGACAGAGAAGCACTGGAGCTTCATTATGAAGTTCAATTTGCTTAAAGGAAACTAGCGGTTCCTAATAAAGTACATTTACCACATGTGACACAGATAAATGTAAAGTAAGCAGACATAGACAAATTTGTTCAGATATTTACCTCTTTTTTTTTTTCCCCCTAGAAACACAGTCATATAGCTTTTAAAACTAAAAGAACTGTTTAATTACAGAAAAGTAGGGCTGAAAAGGACCTTGAAAGGACACCTTGTCTAACCTCCTTCTTATTAAATTCAATTGAGTTAAATTTCACCAAGTCCAGTGAATCCAGGAAGATGTGTTTAACTGTAAAATATCTTTTAATCAAGCTATATTTTCCAGCAAGGTCTGGAAAATAAAATAGAGACTTCATCACTTCCTCACATCCTCTGTTCTATGTTAATAAACCTCAGTTTCAAGAAAGGACCTTATTTCTAATACTTATCTGGCCTCTGGTTCTAGCCATAACATCCCCTCCAGCCTTTCACTATGACATCGGTCAGCCCTGTAGTACAAAGAATTTTCCTGCATTTGGGGATACTGATTTTTTGTAAATCAGTTAGTTCTCAAGCATCTCTATGGTTAGGTAAATAGACAGAGTATTTCACATTTTTTCAGTGGAAGCCATTTTCTCTAGTACCTGAAGATATTCTGTCACTCTTCCCTGCCCCTTTCATCCCCTTCTTTGAAGATCCTTGAAAAATAAGAGCACTAATATTGTATATCCTACCCTAGCACAGGTTTCTCTTTATTGCATGTAGAGATGAAACTATGAACTTACACCTACCACTATGGCTATCGTCAGAGAGCCCCACTGGTCTCCTGACTTGTGCACCTCACTGAGACCCCATGTCTAGGCACTTGTAGACTATGATCTTTTTCCAAGGCAGTAACATGTATTTCCCCACTTTATACTTCTAGCCCTCATTAACTGTTTGTAAACAATTTAATATGGCTGCACTCAGACGTGGAATGTCTTAAGGAAAAAATTCTCTTAGTAAGTGTCATGTCATTCATTTAAAACCTCCTCTCCTCTCCTCTCCTCTCCTCTCCTCTCCTCTCCTCTCCTCTCCTCTCCTCTCCTCTCCTCTCCTCTCCTCTCCTCTCCTCTCCTCTCCTCTCCTCTCCTCTCCTCTCCTCTCCTCTCCTCTCCTCTCCTCTCCTCTCTTTTCCCATCTTTCTCCTTTGTCTTTATTTACAGTGGTTGCACCTGTCACAATGACACCTTTATAGAGAAATATTTCTTGGGTGCAGGATGAAAATTCTGGTCCAAACTGCAGATGGGAGGTACAGCCCCATCCTGGGTCAGAAATCAGAATATTCTCTTGGGAAGCTTCAAGTTCAAGGTCCAAGCCTCACAGAAAGACATTATTTTGAGTTTGTGTGTTCTTACAGGACGGTCCAAAGCAATGGGCTGAGGAGCCAATACTTCATCTGAATTGTTCCTCTTTGTATAACTAACTGTCACTGGAACAGAGAGGGAATTTTCCACTCTGCCCCTCTGCCTGGGACTAATGGATTTCACCAAGGAACAATTCAGCCCAGCCTCTGAAAACTGGTCAGCAATTCAGACTGCCCAGCTGGAGACACGTTGAAGGGATTTTCAGAAAATCTGCAATTCTCAACATGTCTCATACAGGCCTCCCTGAACTGATCATCCCCTCCAGCCTGCCGCCCGTCCCTCAGCCTCCACCAATTTGGGAAAAATCTCTCATTAATCCACTCCTGTGCTTTATTGCTGTGAGACCTATATTCTGGTTCTTATAGACAGAGAAGCAGATAATGATGAATGTCCAGTTTTTACCATTGCCATCTCCCAGTACTCTATTCTGAGTGCCACGTGCTTTGTTGACTAATCTGATATGCAAGGAAGCTATTGTTGAAAAATGGCTTTCACTCAGGCAAGCAAACAGCTTGCTGTGCACGTACATTTATTTTTGAGATCTTTGATCTATTTAGCCACAGCTTTGATCAGTCTCTAAGCCTCAGATATTTCTCCTGAGGGCTCAGCACCATCTTCTCTTTCATAAAAGTATTTGTGTTGCCTCTACCTCCTCCATAAGATTTCCAGACTGCTGCCTGAAACACCATTCTCCTTCCAGCCTTCTAAACCTGGCACCCTGCATGCTGCTGGTGGTAGCAACTGCCCCTCTGAATATCTCATGGGACCTGGTGCCAGGGCCTTGGTCTCTGGACTTTTTTACTATTTATTTTATTTGGGTATTGGCCTCTTTTCAGCTGGACAAACTAAGCACTTAAGTTAAGCATATTTCCATTAGAAAGAAAAAACTCCAACTGTTTTTAAAGTAGCCTGATAGTTTTAAAGTACTGTAGGAGTTGTTTTTTGAGGTAGGTGCATTACTGTGAAGGGAATGAGCTAGGACACTATCCTTGCATCATGCAGAGCCCTCGTGGCCTCTCCAGGATATCCATATTTTGATAAGAATTCTTCTCAGCTGAAATCCCCTTGGCTATGTGGCCTCAAAGGATTTTATTTGCAAACTTTTTTACCACAGATATGAGAAGTGTGACTTGATGGTTACAGAGCTTATACCTAGCACAAGAGATCAAAAGCCTTCAAGAGGAGCAGAACCCTACATATCTGTTTTTACACCAGTAGACAAAGATTTAAAGCCAGAGAGATTTTTCTAAGAATGTGTTCCACTTTATTATGATGCCAAAAGCATGGCTTTGTAATTAAACCTGAAATAAGCGTAAAACACGTTCACTGCATTTAACTGCAATCAAAAGGCATAAAAATTGAGTAGGAAAATAAGAACTTGAGCCAAGCCAACCCCCTCAGTGGTGCTTTATTGTGACTGTCATGAAACACCAAGGACTTTCATCAACTTGGTGGCCTGCCAGATGTACCAAGCACTTTAAACAAGTCCTACAGGTACTTCATTCTTTAACAGCCTTTAGCAGTTTGCTTTAAATTGTCGTATACTCATCCAATGATAAAATAAGTTTTTTACTGGGGCAGTCAGGAAAAAAATGTACAAATATTCTAGCTACAAAATTTTGGAGAGCTGCAAAGCACACAGTAATATTCGAATCCCTGTGAGGCAGCCCCATAGCAGAGCATGGAGACTTTTTCATTGCAGATCTTCTTGAAAGGGTAGTTGAAGTGCTGGGGTCTGAACCCCCAGCCCTGAATTAAGGTTGACATATGGGTGGTTCCCACAGCCCTTTAAGAGGAGGGGATGAGTTTACCTTTTGGCTTTCCTCCAGGGTGCGGCCGGCCTTGCAAGGAGAGCCCTCAGGTAAACAAGCCCCAGGTGCCCTGCATTTTGATAACAAGTGCCAGGTGTCCTGTTTGGGGATAAAAGCTGGGCCCACTTGCAGGAAGGGTGGGAGAGTCTGTCTGTGGAGTGGATGTACTTCACAGAGTTTCCTGTTGGGGAAGGACCTCCTGACTCCTCATGGAACCGGGTCCCAGTCAGGTCTGGCACATTCAAATGCGGGCTTTGTGGGGAGGCAACATGGGGTTACTTTTGTCATATGTAACTGCCTTGTTCTCCTGGTTGTCTCCCATTTTCTCTGTGGGTTATCTTGTGTCTCTGTTTGTTCTATCTGTTATGAGCGATATTGTGTCATTCCTGGGGTCGCTGGGGTTGATGTCTGCTATTCGTGATCTGACTTGTTTGTACCCCCAGCAATCCTCTATATACTGACCCCTTTATGTGAAATAGAACCTGCGTACTGGATTGTTGGTCTGCTGCTGGCTGTGTCCTTTTTACTGGGCCTACTAATTGGCAAAACAGTAGTATAAACTTAGATCAACATAGTAAGAAGAGGGGCCTAAGCATGGACCAGAACTCTTATTTTGCCATGTCTTTCACAAACATAAAATCCCCAAAATTGGCCTTGCTTTTAAATGCTTACAAGTGCAAAGTAACAGGTAACTGGTGGGAAATCAGTCCAGGATATATGAGGGAACAAGTAAATTATACTGATGAGTTTGATCAGCTACAGCCTTAACAGTCTAAATCTTCTTCTTCTCCCCCTGCCCAAGAAAAATGTTCAATGTGAAGTCTCAAGTCTTCAGTATCACAGTCTTTCATGTGATGCCCTTTGCTGTAGTTTCAAAGTTGCATACTTCTCTGGCATGAGCCAAAAGCATGAAGCATGTGTTGCAGATCATTTCTAGTATCTTGCCAGTTATGGGTTCTTACACAGCTGCTTGAAGTCAGTGAATGCTTCTTCCCTCTTCTTCCTTTCTTTGTGGGCAGGGTAAGGTAGATAGCTTCTGGCAACTATGGATCTGATATTTTTCCCTGGTATCCAATGATGAAGAAGGACACAGCTCATTCCACGGAGTACTGCTGGAACAGCTCAGAGAGTAAGAATGAAAACTGAAAACAGAATAATGAACATTTGACCCTTCAGTCTTTATTCTGTCTCCTGAAATGGGACTAGCTGGGTCTGCATATGGCTTTCATCTTAGCCCTGCCTTAGGGCAGTTCTTGACATTTCATTGGTTGCACCTCTAGCTACCAGCCTTGTCATAATTTACCATGTAACCCTGTTGTGTGGACATGCTCCTTATACCAGGTCCCACATGTTCTTCATCTTGTACCCCTTACAAGCAGCACTTGTCCCCCAGCTCTAATTTGTGTTTCCCACTGTGCTCCATTTCCACCCCTGTTCCTGGTCATAGGCAACCCAAAACCACATGTATTGCATGGTGCTGCTTGTTGGCTGAGTGTTCCTGCACTTCTTCATCTTTGTTTGCTCCTTGCTCTCCCAGTCATTGCTAGAAATGGGGAAGTGACTGACACAGTAACAGCTCCCATGTACAATCACCACATTCACATATCAGAAATTAAAGCTGATGTCATAATGCCTAACAATAAAAGACTAACCAAAAAAAAAGCTGTTGTGGAGAAAGAAAAGCATGCTTAGCACTTTGGAAGCTTACTCAAAACTAGCAGTTCATCCATTCATGGTGTTTCAGCCCTCTCCTTTGAGAGGTATTTTGATGGGCTCTTCACAGTGCTGACAAAGACTTGTGATGGTCAAACTTGGTTTTATTTAGGGAAAAAGTAAAACATGATGGGACCCTAGGAAAGTTATGGTATTTTCCTGCGGTAGCATAACACACAGTATTGTAGGAAGGTGGAAGGAAGAGAGGAGGAGGATTTCCTCAGCTGTGAGAGATGAAGAAAGAAGATCCTTCTGAATAGTCTTGCCCAGGAATATGACACAGCCAAGGGCACCGGGCTGGCCTCTGCCAGAGCATGCCAGCCCTTCCTTTGTCTAACCTGGCTGACTATGCCGACCTTTTGCAACCTGTGCTGGCTGATCAGAAAAGGAGATCTAGCCACTCTCCAGCAGTGCAAACTTTTTAAAAATGGCTTACAACAGTTTTTATTCATACACAATATCAGAAGCAATTTGAAGGTCTGATAGTCTGAAATCCTTCCAGGTCTGGAAGCAATTGTACTATATTTCACAGGTGAGCTGAAATTCCCTTCTGTGCAGCCGCATGTAGTTCCCATTTCTAGTCTACAGAGAGCTGGAGATATAAAACCTATTCCACAGGAAGAAAACATCCATTGATATCCTATAGGCCACAAAACAATCACCAGAAAATAATGAGCTTTGCTTGCTGCTGACCTGAGCAGAATTCAAACTGTGAAAATTTCCATGACCAAGATCAGTCAGTTCAGCGAAAAAGCCTGAGTGGGTAGCTGGTTTTTAATTTTTATGTACTTGACTTTTGCTGTTTGATTATTTCAGGCATCTCATTTCCTTGAGTATTACTTAAGAGGAGGGATGAAAATAAAATGATATGTGAAACCATGAAATAAAATGGAACTGACATTCACAAAAGAGAGAGAAAGAGAAGATCTGGTTCTAAAGCAAGCAAAATTTCACTGGAATAGACAGAGATGCTTTATTTGTGCCAGAAAAGTCCAATCTAGGAAAAAACAGGATAGAGGAAGGTCATCATTATTACTGCAGGCACTTAATTAGATCTCCTAACTGTATCTTGATTGATCTGTAAGATTTTCAGAGACAGGGAACCAAAAAGCATTAGGGGAAAAAACTGAATTTTATGGAAACCCCATTGAGTCAATAATTTTTGCTGGCTTCTTTTTTCATTCCTTGAATCCATTCAGAAAGTGAAGCCTCCCTTCAGTCCCAGCAGTGGCTTCATGGCCAAGCCTGCCAGTGTTGGTGCTGGGGCTGAATGAGCTCCCTGTGCCCATTCACCCACAGCATGCCGGCCGGCGCAGGCGCCTGGCTCTGCACAGCCCTTGTGTGGCACAGCCCAGCATCCATGGGATTTTCCCAGCTCCTGGCAAAGCGCTGCTGGCTGTGTGACCCCCGGCAACAGACAGAGCTTGTCAGGTAGAAGGAAACCTGCAGGGAAGTAAAGACCCTACAGAACACCTTTGCAAATAATAAATTAATATTGAAAAAAAGGTCTTATCATGACTATATTTCACTCACACTTACTTCCCCTGCTATCCACCAGGATAAAGCCATGTCACAACATTTTCAGGGACGAGGGTTTATGAACCATACAGCTCTTGAGCAGACAGGCATTCATAAAGGTTCAAGCTGATTTAAACAAATCCATGGTGTTTTGAGAGTGGGGAGTGGGTTAGCAGCTGCCGTTTATTTGAGAGGACATGACTGAAATCATTAATAATACCTAGTTACCCACAGAAGACTTGGTCTCCATTTCCACTACTGATACTTTGAACCCAGATGATTTTGAAAAGCAAGCTCTGTGGAGAACACTGTCATTTTGCGTGGGTTTGGTAGTCTAAGCTTTCTACTACAGGTTTATTTAAATGTGCATGTTTTGCTTAAAAAAAATAAACCACATCTAGGACATACACTTTTCTAGGACATTTGCCAGTGCTGTCAAGGGCAGTTTTATGTGCAGGTATACACAGGTCCTACGTGGAGATACTGTTCATTTTCCTCAGCAGGCTCAGCACACATGCTTGAGTACTCATGCTGTGGAAATCTGCTCGCTCTGACTAGCAGGTGGAGAAATGAATTATAGCAACCATCCCTCTAGGCCAAAAAAAAAAATAATCTACTGATTGTCACAGTAGTTAGGTGTGAGCTCTTATTGTCCTTCACTTTTGGGGGGATTTTTGTGTGTGCAGATCGGTTAGTATTGCCATCTGCTCACTTCCCAGTGTGCTGTTTCAGCTCCATTGCTTTTTTTGCTCATAGCACAGAGCCATTAGGCATGAACTGTACTGGACTACCCTTATGAAACCCAGTGACCAGCATGCTCAGCTTTTGCTGCCCCTTCTCCCTTGTCAGCTAGCCCTTGAGGGAGTATGTCTTGACATCTCTCTCTTGATTCCTCTCCATCGTGTGCTCCAGGTCAGTGCCTCCACACTCCCTGTATTGTAGTAAGTTTCCCCCTGTTTATTTAAAAAAGCAACTAACTAGAATGGAAGTTTTCCAGCTATTCCAGTCAAGTAAATAACTACATTTAATTTGGGAACTAAAATTCCTTTGTTTCCCTCTGTCTTGCCATATAGAAACAAGACAAATACCCAAAAGGTACTAAGTCATAGCATGTAGCCAACAGCATGCAGTCCATCTAAAATGGGCTTCCTAATGACTGTTTAACACAGAGACGAGGAAAAGACTCTGATGGGGCTGACACCAACTTAGAAATATTCCCAAGAAACCTGATCCTTCAGGAGTATCAGATGAGTCACAATTACTCATTTGTTCCTTCAGTTGGTTGGGGAAGGGGGCACTGGAAAAATAGCTTATTAAACTTGGCTCCTAACTCCTAAAAATTGCAATAACCCACATGCAGTTCAGTTACAGTGGCTGTCGTGTAGGGGAGACAGAGCCAAGATCCACCCTGCCTCCATTGCTTTTCCCTCAGACTTGTAGCTTTACTGACTCCTGTTGTAGTCAGAGCTGAGGTATGAGCTGTCTGTGCAGGAGTGTTTGCAAGTGGTATTTCTCCAAGGCAAATTGTAACACTGACACACACATTCTGATAATCCAAATCATCACCTAGCCATGCAAAAGGGCAAACTGAGTGGCAATGCTGGCTGATTTTTGCATTATATTGCCAGGTCTGCCAACCTTTATCTGCTTTGAAGACCTGGGCTGAGCAGCAGTGGGGACCACATGAACACTTGACATATTCTCAGGGAGAAAGGGGCATAAGTTGCCTTTTCAGAAGACTACACTTTTGGTATCTTAAAGATAAAAGAGGCTTGTATCAGAAAATATTTGTGTACAGGCAATTTGAAAACATTCAGGTAACATTATGACTGAATTACTCGACTCTATTTTCACTGTAAACTCAGCTATAGCCAACCTCCATTTATAGCAAAGTAAATTAAAGTCACTAATTGTTTCATATGTGCAATGTGGGAATTGCAGTTTCATTTATAATGAAACTTTGATTACACCATAATTGTTCTGGCAGAAAAATGACTCTATTTTCAGAGGCTTCTGCTGTGTTTTCAGACTGTGTCTGTGTCTGCAGTTGTTTTTATATTCCTTGACTAGCATCATGCATTCACATCTCTTTAGGCTTTCTCAGAACTGTAATTCATATTGCTTGATTCTCAAAATCCAGACAGGCTCAACGGAAACATTCTCCGTTAGGTGGAAAAGCAAACATGCAGTGTTTTGGATAGCCTGATAAGTCTTGATGTTTTGTGCAGAATCCCAGGGGAAATACCAGCTCATTCTTTTTACTTTGCTCAGCAGACTACTGCACTTGATATGTCCTCTAATGCTTTTCCTCTTACAGAAAGCCACTGTTCCCTTGCAGTTCTTCTGCCACTTTCTACAAGAGCTTATCTAGTAATTGTCTACAAAGTATAAGCATGTCTGTACTGAACATCTGGAATGAAAAAACACCATTGGAAAGACCTTGGTGAACTTGTTTCTATGGTAATTAAATGCATAAATCACACTCCTCATGACTTTCTCCCTCCTGTAACATGTTATGCTTCACACTCATCCATGAAGATCACAGCAAAGGTGGTTATTGGTATAACGGTGAATGTTACAGTTGTTAGTATTTCTCCTATATGTTTGCACTGGTGAGACAGTGGTTTAGGACTCTGAGCTGTTTGTAGCAGGGATATTTTCTTGGATTTCTGTGCCCAAGGTCTACAGGTCTGAGAGCTCTATAGAATAATACATAATAATAATAACCTAAAGTGTATCAGCTGTGCCTCCTTTGCAACTTTTCCAGTATCCTCTCCTGTTACAAAGGAATACTGTAGCTATCGGGCGGCATAGGAGGGGAGCAACTCTACACCTTTAGTTCCATGGAAACTCCAGGGTAGTTATACATAGTACAGTGAGGGAAGAAGTATTTGTAATTAATGTCAACAGATATGGGCATGAGTGACTGACAAACACCGTGTAATTGTGGCCCAAAGCAGAGACGCTTGCAGCTAAGACCAAGGGTGTTGTTTTCATGTCATTGATACCAGGATTGAACTGTGAAGTGAATATTCACACCACTGAGGTGAGAAGCATTCAATTTCCTCAAGAACAACTCTTTGTAGTCTGAAAGTGTGAGAAAAATGTGTTGGGCCACTTTCTGGGAATCCTTTTGTGAAAATTAAACAGGTTTCCAAGATACTAGAAAATTAATACCCAAAATGAAACTGGTTTGCCAGATGACTTCAGCCTTTTCATATTAAACACTCTTCCACAATATGACTTCCATTTTTCTGAGTAACAGTTGTAGGCATCAGTAGCAATATGCTTTAGCATTTAGCTGGCATTACTCATGAATTTTTATGTGTGACACACATCTGGATGGAAAAACTACTGTATTAGCATTGAAAAGTGGAACTATTTTAACCTAGATTATTTAGAAGCTTTTCATATGTGCACATTTTATAAATACTAATGACATTTTTCACTGCTCATGTTATTAATTGTCCACATGACACAGGCATTCACTTCTATATATTTGAGCACAGCACTGAACGAGATGTGTCACTATTTTAGAAGATATGAATGTTCTCAACTGGAGAAATTGGTACTTCTAAAAGTCTTTCAATCCCTACACAGGACTTGCAATCTCCTGAAAATCAAAATGATGGGAGTTGGGTGCCATAAAAAAATCTGTCTTCAAATTTCTTGTCGTGATTTGTGTTTTTCTCTGAAAGTTTTTCAGCAATATTTTATTTATCTCCTTGAAATTTCAATAATTCTGCAATCATAGAGGCTGATTTTATGGTAAATACATCTGTATGTCTCCGTATGTCATAGGGTTGCAGGTAAGCTAAAAAACTCCTTTGATCAGTTATAATAAATGTCTTGGTTCAGATAATATAAAAAATATCCATTAACAATTAACATTAGTGCTCCCATAATTGATTATGTCAGATTGCATTCTTGATCAAACATACAGAGATGTCTGATGATGCTGGAAAAATTTCATTAGAAAATTTGATTGTGATCTATCATAAACCAAATTAACATATGGAAAAATGATTCAGATCATGCTTGAGGAATCTAAAGAGAATTCATATTCTGTTAGAATGTCATAAGCCAGACACTGCCATGAAAGGAAAGAAAGGTAAAACTAATTAAAACATTTCCAGTAAAAAGCACGTCATTACAAAGTTCCATATGTCAAAACTGAAACTATCCACAGAAAGGATGGGTTTGTATAAGTCTCAAGATAATTTAAATTCCAAATTGTCAAAAAACCTCTTTTTGCTTCTTTAAAGGAAAAGCCTTCTTTTCTGACATGAAATTTTTTTCTTCAACAATTTTCATTAATATATCACAAAAAAGATTTAAGAAATAAAAAGCAATTATCAGAAAAATATCGTGTTTTAATTAATACAGTCTTTTTTATTATTAGGACATCACACACAATTTCTTTTTTTTTTTTCTCTTTGTCCTGACTGAGCTTTGAAATCTCAAAAATTCCTACAGATCAGAAACCTGCTTTGCAGTCAGCCTTTGCACACATCAGCATTTTATTATCTCAGTGTACTGTACCATTGGTTTCAGTTAGGAGTCATGAGACAATGTTAGCATTGTGAAACCTATCCAAACTTCCAAATTCTTTATGTGGGGCCATATTTTTTTCAGTGTGTCTTTTCAGACAGGCATAAGTTTTAAACGTTTAACATTTTGCACTCTTTTTTTTAAAATTTCTTTCCCCCCTAGAACTTATTACATTATGTAAATAGCTATTGCATGATGATAGGCATTTATCTGTCATCCAGTGATAGACAGTTGATCCATTAGTGTGTATTTCATGTGCAAATCCTTTCATTTTCTGTTACACACTTCCATTGCTGGTTCCATGACTTTATTTATATGCAGTTCCTTTATCTTAAAGAAAATAATTTGGAATCACAAGTAATTAATCAAATTTCCTACATAAAAGCATTCGAATATACTACTTTTTGACCTTTGCTCTCCTACATGCCAAGAGGACTGCTAAAATTCAGACCACATTTATCAGGACAGCAAATCTGGGCTTGGGTACATTCAAACAGAATTTTAAAAATAATATCCATGCAAGTAGCTTCTCAGCTACTCACTGCTTACTTGAATGTCTTTAAGACTACGGTGTCATCATGGCCATATAGAAACTGCCTCTCCAGAAACAGCTCTGAAATCCCTGCAGGGACTACACAAGAAAAGCAAAACCTCAACCCTCACACAGATCCTTATCATCAACCAAGCCTAGGTGTTAGAGCATTAGTTCAGTGTACTAAGACTTGAGTCAGAGGCAGTTATCTACTCTATCAATCAGCTTCAGTTTTGCAGAGAATTATGCAGCAGGTTTTTGTCCTGAGCACTTGAGCAGCCTGTTCCCAAAGTGACTAAGACTTCTGGTGAGAGATGCAACACCTACACTGTGTGTTGAGGCAAGACACAACCATGTTCAGGGTTACTGGCCAGGAGATGCCTGCGGGCTCTGGACCAGCACTGTTACTCAGTGCTACATCTTGGCTGTGAGCTCCATGAGTCCATGGCTGCTTGCTGTTTGGTTTATTCAAAGCACAAACAAAACAATCTTCCTGTATGCCATGTAGACCTATCCAATGTGACTGCAAGGAGGGCTTATATCCCTTCCACCACCAGCAGTTGCAAAGGTCCTCACAAGCATAAGAGAATCAGACACTAAATGCAAATGGCTGGTGCCTCTGGATCAGTGACACAGTGGAACTTTTGACAGTAGTCCCACCAACCCCGTAATGTTACTCATGCTTTATCTAGAGGGGGACTCTACTACTCACAGGGCAGACACTAAACCTGTGCAGGCACCATGTCATTCATTTTGGTGTGTGACACAGGTCAGAGAAGATGGATATGCGGAGCCAGGAATCATTAACATACTGATACATATCTACCACATATTAATGGAGTAAGACTCACACAAATGTTCAACAGGACAGTTGAGAGGACACAATGCCACATGATAGTGCTTTTAGGGCAAACTCTGACCCTCTCAGATGCCTGACAAGGAAAGGCACAAAGGCTTCAAATTATCAGTCTTTCACCCTACTGAGAACCAATAAAGGTCACCTTGTCACTAACAGATCCCATCAATGGCTACACTTAGCTGAATTAACCTAATTGACTTTGACCAAGGTCTTTGTTTCTATCACCCATATTGGAAACCTCAGACTTAATCTGAAAATATTCAAATCTGACTGAGTTTTCTGCAGGATCAGGACAGGCTTGAATCGGGGCTACACAGAATTTAGGCTAAAATACTCCCACCCACTAAATAACCTTCTAAATCTTCACGCGAATCACTTCTGAGTGAGAGAAATGCTCTCTTGGCACTGTAACAGCTGACAAGAATTATTAGCAAAATCAGTACCAGGTGACCTTGATCTCTTCTGAGTCCAGATGGACAAGTACAGGGCAGGGAGGACACGGGATGATGCGTAGTTGTGGGAGATGTTCATGTCCAAGTTAATGAAGGTGCTCAGACTCTGGCTGCCAGCGTTCAGGATAAACCAAAACCCAGTAAGTCCCAATCTTGCTTCACTTTTCTGAGAAATAAATGAGAAATAAATAAGAAATAACTCTACTGCAATCAATAGATTGTGTAGCATATGCATGAAGGAAATCAAATAGTTGCCTAATCATAGAGTCATACAGAATCATAAAATGGTTTGGGTTGGAAGGGATCTCAAAAATCATCTAGTTCAAACACCCTGCCATGGCAGGGACATCTCCCACTAGTTCAGGTTGCTCAAGGCTCCATCCAACCTGGCTCTGAACACCACCAGGGACAGAGCACCCACAACTTCCTTGGGCAACCTGTTCCAGTGCCTCACCACCCTCAGGGTAAAGAACTTCTTCCTTATATCTAGTCTAAACCTACCCTCTCTCAGCTTCCACCCAATACCCCTCATCCTATCATTACAGTCTCTTGTAAGAACTTCGTCCCCAGCTTTCTTGTAAGCCCATTTCAGGTACTGGAAGGCCGCTATGAGGTCACCCTGGAGCCTTCTCTTTTCCAGGCTGAACAAGCCTAACTCTCTCAGCCTGTCCTCATAGGAGAGGTGTTCCAATCTGTCATTAGAAGAACAACCATCCAGTTCATCATCTGGGACATTTTTCTGATGGCCTGTAAAGGAACCCTGAACTGTCCTGAATACCACATGCATTCCTAATGTACTGTATTCTCAACCTAATTTGTCAGAAAAGGAATGGCTCTATCTAAAAGGAGTGACACTTCCAGTATACTGCTTCCTAGAAAGAGGCACCATAACAACCTCCTTCAGATTACAAGCATCCGGTTTGTGGCCAAAAATGTTCTAATGCCTTCCACATCTCCACAACTGCTGTTTTTAATATTCCTTGTTCCACCAGCTAGGAAATCAGGCAAAAAAATAAAATCAAAATACACTGACTTTTATCTTAATGGGATGAAACTGAGTGCAAGAAGAACGTGCTGCTACAACAGTATCTTCATGGCAGAGTTAAAGACAACAATAATTTAACAGCTCAGCCAGCAGCAATACATTAACAACTAAATCCAAAGGCAGACGTCTTTATGTCTTACCATAAGTAGTACCAAGGCCCACCTCCAGCCAGTCAGCTTGCTATCACGGGAGATGGGATTTTGCACCTTTACACTCAAGCTGCATTCAGCACAGATGGCGGTTTTATGCAAGTTCTGTCATGGCCTTGAGGTTATAGACACAGGAAAATGACTTCAAGCATATAGCTGCACAAGAGCTGTTAGAGGCTTAGCGTGCACATCCATACATTGGTATCCAAGAGTGTCCATCTGAAAGATGTCCAAGCAGAGAGGATTCTGACCAGAAGTTCCCATCCACCTCCTACCCCTGAATTTTGACATGGATAGATCTGGCTTTTGCTCAGTACTGTCTCCTCTGAGATACAAGGTCAAGCAGTAAGAAGGTTTGGTATACCCCAGGTTAATGCTAAATAACCATCTAGCATTGGATGGTGCTCAGTGTTTAAAGGTTAAACCTTATCACAGCAGCCTCAGGACCATGCATCCAAAACTTGTTCAAAGAAGGCCAGACCAACCTCATAATGAAAAAGGAGTTTGCCACCTAATACAGATCCAGACATCAGGGCAAGCAGGAGCCATAAGGGTCACAAAAGCAATAGCAGAAAATACCAGCAACTGCTGAGGCTTAATCCAGGATAGACAATATGTTATTCTGTGTAATGTTTAATAGAATCCAAATTCTGTATGTAGTTGGGCAAAATATGCTCAAGTTTTGCTTGCTGCTTCCTGTCATTATGCATGAAAGTTCCACCTAGTGATGGCAAATATTATTGAGCTATAAAACTCTGCAGAGTTCAGGAAAGATTTCTTGTTTTTAGAATGTTCTTCTGATGTTATAACAATGTGACTCAGAACTTATTCCGTACAGCTGTTTCTTTTAATCTAGTGTACATCGCTTCTGTGTCAGTTTTAGACATTCCCCCTGGAGCTACACGAAAAATGAAGTCTTGATCATTGCCCAGCTTTATGGAAATTTAATGCAAGCAATTATGAGCTGAACCCTGAGAAGGTCACATTTATAAGTAAAAGCGAATAAGGAGCTTAGCAAGAGCGAATACTCTCTGAGCAGCAGAGGCAAAAGTAAGTGCAGATGTGCTCAGCTGTTCACTGCCTCCATGGTTCTTGTTGACATGATATCAGCCACCACCTGAACTCCAGGATCTGAACTCCCTATGCCATTGTCCAGCAAGCACTGATCCAGGTGATAACGCTTCTGCAAGTGAAGTGGGAGGCAGACATGTGAAGGAGCAGAGACTGGGATCACCCCATAAGCCTGGTGCTAGTCCAGCCAGCAAAGAGTGTTACTCTCTCCCAGTGGTCTCTCTGTCTTTGGTCTGCTTGGGCTTTTGAAAGTTTTGGGGTAGGGTTACCTCTTCTAGGACGTCTTTCATTGCAAGTAAAAAAAATCCTCAATTCAGTGCTTATGTTGTATTGAATTACTCTGGCAGGAAAGGACTTAATACCTCTTATCTTCCCATTTTGTGTTCTGTTTCTTTACCACTGAGTGAAATAAAAAAATACAAGTTGAAAAAAAAAGAACTTGCTTGTATTTCACTTGTCTTTTATTGCATTTTTTTTTGCCTTTCTACATCACACCTTTAAAATTGTCATGTTTTTGCAAAAGCTAGCAAAACAAGTGGAATAAAATATTGCAGTCCTGCAGAATTAATATGCTGTAAGCATGATGAGATATCTGCTAATAGTGGGTCTTAGATTTAAGTGGTAGAAACCTCAACAGTTTGCCTGTGGACAAGCTGACTCCTGGCATCACTCACACGGAGAAGTTCTCATGTACTGCAGTGAACTGACAGAAAATTTTTGTTTACGTATTTACAATATAAAGCTTGTTTGCATTTATTCATACAAACCAAAAAGCAATTGCAGTAAAGGTCTTCTTACATAACACTTAGTACATCCAATTCACCATTTTTTTTGCTTTGTCAGTCCTTATAGTTCTGCATTTGGACTACAACAGATGTAAATTGTTACTGTTCTGATCTGGTAGCAATTCACATACTAACTAGGAAAGAGATATAACTAGTGAGCATGCAGCTTACACTTGTGATGTGATTGACAAAAGTGCTGCAAAAGGTGAGGCAGTGTAGGCTAGGAGTGACAGCATGTTTACAAGACATATGGCTTTGTAAAAATTATTTCGTATATTTTCTTGTTGTATTTCATAAAAGTGCATTCCATACATCTGCTTGCTTACTACAGGCAGTTAATCAACCTGTCCTTCCTCATTCTTTTGTTCTGGCACATAAAATTTCTACAGTTCATATATATTTTGGCAACCACAGGGATGATACTGGAAAATAGGGAAAAGTGTATTCCCATATTCACACCACTTTATGCCAGGTGTCTAATATCAGACAGCCGATATTGTATTTGACACAGATTAGTAGTGCCTTAGACATGGCAGCTCTCAACCCATGTTTGTCCATTAAATAAGTTTGACTCTTTTGTAACACAAACTAGCTGAATGATAGTTTCCCAAGCGTACAGAATTGCTCATTATGTCAGCATCAGTGTCTGATTTGTGCTCTTGGCTGTGGTAGTGAAAGGACCTGCAATTCCCTTTTGTGCTAGCTGAGTCTTCCTTGAAGGGAGAGAATAAAATAAAGGGGTTTTTTTAACTTCCTTTAGTCTTTAATTTTGTTGTTGTCACTAAATAGTAGTTTCTACCTCTGTGTAATAACATGAAAATGCAGCCAATTAAATCCAAGGATTGTAAAATATTCAATGCTGAAAAGGAAGCTGCCATAAAATCCATTTGCGCAGCTTATTAAAAGGAAAAGAGTAAGTGCAACTGGAAAAATTAATAAAACTTGACCAGTGGAATCTCTTAGATAAGATTCAAAAGGCTGTGGAAATTCTCTAGCCTCTGAACAAAGCAAACCTCTTAGGTTATGACTTGGTCTTAAATGAGTAGGATAATTAAAATCATGATAATATTTATTCAACATGGATTCATTAAATTTGGAATAGGATTCAATCATTCATAAGCACTATAGAAGTGCTGGATGTGATTTTTTATAAAGTGGATTGGGGAGCTCAGCATTTTTTGTGTTTCTTTTAAATTGCTCAGATGTGCATCTTCCTTACTATACACCGAGGGTGCAGATGAATTTAACCCAGATCGCACGGATAAGCAGTGGGCAGCCATGAGATGTGCCTCCGTGCACACCTGCAACTGCAGACAGTGTGCCAAAGCTGCAGGCATGTTCAGCAGATGGCTGGGAGCATTTGAGGCATGATGGAGCACATGGAGCCATCATCAACACCTAGACAAAGGCAAGTAAGAGGGATTTTCCCTCTCACACACACAGCCAGTCTATTTGGGGAATTAAAATTCCGATTTAAGGAAAAAAGCCAACCCAAAAACATTTGGTAGAGAAAACAGGACACTGACACCAGAAATGAAACTACCACAGGAGTCTTATACTAAAGGTTATCCCCAAATAGTCAGAAGTATCTCTGAGTTGCATTAATATTTGCACATCTCTGTTCGTGGTCCTCTAAAAGTTCTGTTGTTTCTTTTTCTTCTTTAGCTTCAGACAGTCACATGCCTGTGAAATGTTTTGCCTGACTTGGGAAGGAAATACACTCCTCTGCTTTTCTATGCTAGATTATCAATCATGTTAAAGACTGCTCTGCCTGCTAATGAGAGGAGAGGATGAGCTTTTACTGAGAGCTTTTCTTTGAAGTGAAAATCTTTAGTAGAGCCCTCTCATTCCTAAGGACACTATAATAATTTTGATGGAATTCTGGCTCTGTACCTATCTTCCTCCCACTCTGTCCTCATTTTCCCTCTCCCTCTCCTTTATGCACATGTGCATGTGCGTGCACACACACACACACACACACACACACTCACTCTATGGGCTATGGAAGTGGCAACCTGTAATGCATGTATTTTCTGATTTGTACATATACAACCACACAGGTACAGTTATTTTTTCAAACTGGCCCCTACCTGTAACACACGCATACCAACTCTCACACACCATACTTTAAGGACTTTACTTTTATTCTTTTCAGTACACTTTTATGGTTTTGACCTTTATTTTCTGCACACATCCTGTCAAATCTTTTGCAAATGAATTTTATGGACACAAATATTTGCTCTAAAGGAATTTGGAATTATAAACATCCACACTCAAGGAGACTTGACTTTAAACATGAATGCTTTGCTATGGAAATACTTGCATTCTCCACTCGGAATGAAATCTGCATCTTGTCTGACCGCCTCCAACCAGGCAGCACAGCTTGAGTTACAATTATGCACCATAATTCCCTGTGATAGAAATATACTGACAATAATCAATTCAAATGCATTCAGATAAATAATTTTAAAGTAAATGCATATTGCTGGAAGATGCTCAGCAAGCAGAAAACAGAAAAGCCCCGTAGCCTAATATGTCTTGGTAATTGCTCTCTGTGCCCTCATGCTGATATATTCTTTGGGAACACTTTAATGCAGTTCCTATAATTAACGAGTACTTCATAATCACCGTCTAGACAACGAAATCTCTCTGTAACACTCGGGTTGATTTTGCAGACATTGTAGTGTAAATGGTTCTTGTATCAGCAGAAGGAAGGTTGCAGAGTGGGGTGGGAGGGCTAGAAAACATTAGCAGGAGGCAGCAACGTCAGCTCCCTGTAGCAGACTTCGTTTCTTTGAGAAATACTAGTGAAATCCTGGTCTGGCTGAAGCCCCTGGGCATTTTGACAGCTGCTCCCCCAGCAATCCAGCTAGGGGAATGGCTTCATTTACATTGTGCAGGGGAAGGGGGGAGCCGTGAGGTATGTGGGGACAGAGTCAGGTGCTCCTTTCCTTACCTGGAGGTCACTTGTGGGCTGTGTCCCAGCCTGAGGAGGCAGCAGGCAGCTCTCTCCCAGGCATTTCCCTTGTGCCCTGCACTAGCAAAGCCCCTCCGGCCACTCTTGTTCTGTTCTGCAAACCCCTCTCCCGGTCACACCCCGAGGCTATGATGTCTACAGGCAAAATGTGTTCCTTTAAATAAGATTAACTGCCTGTGTTATTACGGAGAGATTACTGCCTGCTTTTTAACCCTTTGAGAGTCCTGGGACAAACTCTGTGGGACCCCTCCAGCACACAGAGTGCTGACACTGCTGCTTGCCATTCCATTTTCTACTGAGTTGGCATGCCGAGTATGTCATGCATGTCATGCTTGGTAATTATTCTATCAAGTGTCTTGTGAGAGGAAAGAGCACTAGAAAGAGCCATGGAAAACTGGGCAAGGACCTCTGTTCTTGTAAATATCTTTGAGCTTCATGTTTGGTAATTGCATGGCTATAAGAAGGACCAGAGCTTATAAGCCTTATTTCATTTGAATGTAAAATCAGCCTAGTGAAGGAAGTGTCTAGAAAAGAAATTGTGCGAAATTTTTACTTCTGGTACTGCTTGCCAGGTGTTTGAGAACTTTAAAAGAATAGATGACTAAAAAAACCCCAGTTTTAATTTTAGTGCAATTTTTTCCATCTCTCTTCTTTCTCTACAAACTTGACTTTGATAAGAGAGGGTTGCACATTTACACAATACATTAGTTAATTACAGCACACTCTCTGGACCCCATGGATCAGTGCATCCCCAAGAAATTGCCTGTTTTTCAGTTGGAACCAAAGAAGGTTTTCATAACATTTCATGCTAAAATGTATTTAACCCAAAATAATTGCTCTGAAGTGTTCTACAGGATTTAGACTGCCCAAAAATTCTATAGGATTGAGAGTGTGACAGCCAAAAAATTTAGACTGAGAGTGCTCTATGTCTCAAAAAACAGAGAAAAGAATTTACAACCAAATGGCCCTGTGGTAATCTGATTAGACCAAGCCTGCACCTTATGTATAATATAATGCATAATGATATAGTTCTTTGATTTCCTGCAGGATTTCTAATGTGTTTATGTTATAGTGTTGTTCCACAATTACTGGAATACTTAGAGTGAAAAGTTGAAGACAACTGTACAAAACCTAGGCAGTATTTTTGAGAATTTCAACCAAAATGTGGAAGGGTACTATGTCTTTCAAATACCTGAAAGCAACTAGTTAATAGGATGATTCTTTCATTGTTGGAAAGGTGAGAGGAAGAGCATTTGTACGAGTAACCTTTCATGCAAGGATAAGTTAGATTAATGGTTTACAAAATGTTCTGGGTAAAGTAACTCTTTTACCTGCAGGGTTTTATGTAGGCAGGCATGTGAGAAGTCTGTTTGCAGTACTGCAGGGCTGGCATGCACTGCTTATTTAGATTCATACCTCCAAAGCCATAGTGATTTCATGCCATCAGAATGAATTTGGAACAGATTTCTTTGTTCTTTCCAAGAGAGATAATTTGTAAGAAGCCCTCTTAGAGGACGTTAGACTTGTTTTTTCTTTAACCTTAAGACCTTTTGAACTGCATTTGAAGAGGATGTTAAAAAGGCATTGAAGGACTTTGGTTAAAGCATATGACCAGATTCCCAAGTCCTAGATTCCCTATCTGTAACAAGCACAGAGAGCCTGTGTGGCCTGGATATTGTCATTTAGCATTTTATGTGCCTCAGATTCACTTGCTCTGAAATTGTAAAATTTGTCCATCTCCCAAGTAGGTAGCTGATAATAAACTTCTTTTTACTCTAGGACAGGATATGTACTATGTACAAGAGGGGGCTGGAACCTTCACTTCATCACTGCTTGTATTACACTTCTAAATTATCAGTTCCTATGGTGTAAATGGGGATGGACATGGTCCTGGGAGATGTCAAGCAGCCACATCTTCCGCTAACCAAGGTGGTAGCAGAGGGAACTGAATATCTCCTAAGAGAGCCCAGAGAATCACATCATACTACAGAGCAGAGTCAGTGTAGCTATACATAAACGCATACATATATATGCATGTCTACGCACACATATCAGCCAATTGGCCTGATAAACTAGCTAATGTTCAGGCAGAGTTGTTTTAGCTATGGGTATAAAATGACTATATAAATCAGGCATTTCCCTTCCTCATAATCTCAGCCACTGTCAGAGAATGTATACGGAGCTTATCCCCTTAAGTACAGGAGCAAAGCGCAGCCAGCACTTTCCTTGCTCTGTTTTCAGATTGCTTTTCCAGAGAGTTCTTGCCACAAGAAGTTCTGACTTTCCACCCTAGATGAAGGTGGCAACGCTTTTCTTACCACGTTTGTTTTTTTTTCCACAGTCTCTGGTGCTATGGCTTTCAAGAGTTGCAAGGAGACCTCTCAGACCATATGCCCTGGCTGTGGCGATGGTTTGCTGTGTGGCCAATTGCCCAGGGGCAGCAACTTCTAGAAACTCCCATTCTCTCTTACTACAAAGGGCTTTAATTTTCTCTTCCACTTAGTTATAAATGTGTCTTGCACATGTGGCAGGTTGAATACAGTCTCTGGATGTATGGCAATGAAATCATCTTTAGACGGAAACTGCCCATATATAGTAAGCTATACTACTTTCTCACATTCTGTAACAATAAGCTTGACAGAAGCTTAAAAAAATCACTAAAATATACCTGAAAATACTTTATAGATTAGAATTTTCTCACACACATGGCCTAGTCATTTGAGTTGATGCAAAGCAACTTGCTACCCTTATGTGATCTTATTTTTGTTAAATAATAGCAGACGGAGGAAGAAATTCAGAGAAACTCATTCAAACTGGTTCAGTAAAGAGGATTAGACCCTACACAGAGACTTTTGTGTAAGTGTCATGGAAAAGGACCTCAAAAATGTTCAGTTACGCTTAAACACACTGTGATAGGATGCCCTCAAAAGCAATCACTCCCTGCATGCTGTTTGCAAGCCAAGTACCCAGAGATGAGTGTTAAGTGGTGAAAAAAATATTGCAGATTGGGATAGGAAGCCCAACTGTCTCAGACTGCCACACCTGCACAAGAAGATGACAGTGGCCACTGCTTAATGTTTTCTTGAGCACCTGTTGGAGATGAGTACCAAATAGATATTCACTGCTTTTTCTCAATAACCCTTTTGAAAAGAAAAATCAAAGAGTATGGGTGGAAGGGGAAGTAAAGGGGAAGCCATGCAACACTGTAGGATCATACCCTGAATATATATGGTGTGAGTTCATTAGACTCCACACATCTCTGTAAAGGCTTGCCCTTGTAACTGAGGGAAGAACATGCTCCTTTTCTCTTCCGACTAGAAAAATAACAGTATATTAAGACACATGAGGCAGGTCTGAGCAAAGCCTGTTCAGAGTTTGCATTTCAACTGCACATTATGCACTTGAGTTGTAATATATTCAAAATGACAGCATCGTTATGGTGAATTAATCTAAATTATGTCTAGACATATATTTTCAACAACAAGCATCATAGAGACTGTTTGGTGGCTGACTGCTCAGAAGAATTAAACAAGAAAATCCCAGGATTAAACCTTACAAATAAATGACTAAATTGATAAATGGAGGAATAAATGAGTTTAGGCCATGCTTCAGGAACAATACCAAAAATTTCTCCCTAGAATTTTACTAGTTTAAATGTTCCTTTGCCAGTATACCATTTTAATTATCATACCTGTTTCTGCAGGGACATAACCCTGCTGCAATTCTGTTGCAGGCTCGGAAGCCTGCACAGGGAGAGAGCAAGGAAGTCACAGCAAGTCATAGGAAGCATTACATGGTTTCTCTTTCTGTACAGTAAAAGTGCTTGATATGCTCATACTTTGAAAGATTATCGTAAATCTCCTATGGCAATTTTCAGTAAGATGTGTCAGAAAGCTTATCTATCATTTTAACATTAGTAAAGTCAAAGACATTGTTTCACCACTAGTGGAAGAAGCCTTGCAGTTCACAGTGTTACTATTTATTATTTGCAAGGACAAAGGATTTAGGAAAAAGGCTGATTACTTTTAGCACTTTCCACCTACAGATGATAATTTTATTACCCAGCTGTAACAAATCCACAACACTGCCAGTGGATCATGTAATTAATTGTAATTTTATAGACTAAGCATGTACAGTACTTCACCCTAAACTCACTGCAGGGTAAAAGCTTGCAACTGCAGGGTGAGGGACAGTGTATGAGAGGTTTAGTGTTTCACCCGTGGCAGTAGCTCTGACTCTCAGGGGAGCTCTTGGGGCAGCCAGGCATGCAGAGAATACCTGACCCAGTGTCTGTGCCGCCCAAGGAATCTCATTGTCATCAGAAAGGACGGTGCTGTTTTGTCACGACAGCATTCCCCTGCGGCGACAAGAGAACAGCATGATCCCAGCTCCTGGGGAAATGAAATGCTTTCTCCCTCAGCATGGGGTTAGTGACTGGGAGGGAGTATCTGCCTGGCTGTTTGGTTTTAAGACCTCCATCTGTCTGTTGTAATGCAACCTTCATGTGGCTGTCCAGGAGGGCTAGGCAGGTTCTGAGGGAGGAAAGTGAGCTGAGCCCAAACAGGGAGGCATTGGGCTCTGGGCAAGAGAAATGCAAGGCCTGAGACTGCTTCAGCACCAGGGCTCTGTGTCTCCCAGTGTGCTGGAAAGCCCTAGTGATTTTTACCCTTGAGGTGCCCCACAACAGTAAATTCAGCTATTTGACATACCTTTTTTCTCCGTGGGGAAGCAGGAAAGATTAGCATGGGCACAGCCCTTAGTAGCATGTCTAAAAAGCTTCCAGGCTGGAGAAGGCTTTCACTCGGCTGACTCAGAGTGTGGGCAGGGCTACCATCTGTGCAGATGTGCTTGCCGATAAACAAGGTGGAAACAGAGCAGTGCAAGTACTGTACATGTTCTACAGAAATGGGGCTGAGGTAAGAGTGATGGCAACATAGAAAGGTCAAATTCATTTCTTAAGATTGCCCCAGAGGCCTGTGCCAAACCCAGTGTTTGAGCCCTAGCACTTCCTGAATCCTGGGTGAGTAACTGTGAGTGCAGTGGAGGTTTACCTTCAGGAACACTATTGCTGCTGCCTGTAATAAGTGCTTTAAGCACTCTTTCAAATGTGTTTAATAGTTATTTAGAAAGCAGAAGTGGAGATGTGAGAGTATGGAGTTAATTAGCCACTGCTAGAAGCTGGCTTGCATTTCTGGTCCGTGCTGGTTAAGGGAGGCTGAGGAAATACTACAGAGGTTTCAAAGGGGAGCCACAAAGCTGACTTGTGGGCTGCCAAGCAGACTGTAGGAGGGGAGACATCAGGACCATAATTTATTTAGTTGAGTGAAAAAAAAAGAAGCCTGAGGTGATTTGGGTGTTTTGTACAAGTGTTAGCACATGGGATGGATATCTGAGAGAAGAGAGCTTTTAAACTTTTACCGACAAAGGCATGATAAGATCCAATCACTGATAAATGTCCTTCAGTGGGAGAAACTCCACATCACAGCCTACAATCAGTGGCAAGAACCTCACATGATTGCCTTCAGGCTATGAAAGAATTCCTTCTCTATGCCTCTGAGATATATTTTGATTACTTCCCTACCCACCTACCACTTTCAGATGGATCAGACATTGGCCAGCAGTTGGAAACAGGACAGCAATAGGGTTAGACCACTGATGGAAGGCAGTATGTAGTCTCAGCTTTCTCCTTTGTGTATCTTCCTCTGACGCGCAAGGTCATGCTGATGGTCGGATCTGGGGCAAGAAAAGCATTTTACTCCAAAAGAGAGTCAGGCAGGGATCATGACAGTTTTGTCCTTTATCTTCAGTGAGGCGTGCAGTTTGGAGGTTGGAATTCGTCATTGTCCCAGGAGCCTTCAGGGTGCAGATACTCGGTTCTCCCTTCTTTGCACCTGGTGCATAGCTTCTTCTGCCAAGACCTGAAACAGTATAACTGTAGTCTTTGGGTCAAGCAGGAATTCAAACGATTCTCTCAGGCCAATGAAAGGGCATCACTACCTGAGTTAAACATTTAAAACATACTCCCAGAAAGTCCTCTTCAGTCATTGCCCCATCCTGGCAATGCCCAGACTCCTCATGCAAGTCCCCCAGCTGGCAGCATTGAGCAGCCTGAAGCTTGTCTCATTTCTGTCCCCCATCAGCATCAATAAACTGGAACTCTTCCTGCTCATCTCCCCTAAATAACTTAATCTAGCAGGAGTTCTGAGAAGGTCTCAAACTGAGCACACTGTATTTAAAATAGAATGGCAGTTGCTTTTTAAACATAGCCAGAGAAGAAGGTCTTCATGTACCCGGTAAAGGGTGAAAATGCCCAGACAAGTTATGGTCAGTTGACAGGTGTTTGTCCTTTCTCTGGTTGGGGACTTTAAACCCCACATTTCCAGAGAAATAAATCTTTGCTTCTTGCGCTCCCTTGAGCACTCTAGTTACAAGGACATTTTACTAAGAGGCAAACACCAACATCAGTCATGGTTTTGAAGAAAAATGTAATGACTGCTCACTGTATTTGAAGGAAGAGCACTGACATATCCTTTCTAATGTAAATTAAGGCCTGGGAATACTGAGTGAAAGTACTCAGATACCCAGCTGCAAGGAGAAGTGAAGTACAGGGGTTTTAGCCCCATTGTCAGAGTGCTCAATCAGGTTGGCTTCCCTCCTGTTTTACCCAGTCTGTGGCATGCAGTGCTCCCCTGCACTGTATGAGGAGCCTATCCCAGGACTAGCAAACAACTATGAGCTTGTGCATGGTAGTCCTGCTGTGGATTTCTAAAATTTCCAGCCAGATAACAGAGAAACAGAGAAAGGGTACACCTGAAGAAGAAACCTAAAACTATTTTCAGTAAATACTTCTGTATTTTATTTCTGTAAATTGCCCATGAGAAATACCTGGGCTTTTACAAAACCTTTGGTCACAAATTAAATTATTCTGTGAGCAGCAGGAAAAAAAATCTTCAATGTAAACCAAGAATTATTGGCATGCTTATTTCATTCATATTTTTAGTGTTTTTTAAAATGGAAAGACACCTAAGTGAGCTGCCCGTGTATGCAGCTCTGTTTCCCCTTAGCTTTTGAACTTACTTGTTGATTTGAATCAAATTTGAGATAAGAATAAAATCCTCAAATGCTTTTACTGCCAGAACATTATTCTGTAGGGGAGTTGGAAGGTGGAGAAATGCAGGGAAATCTGGAGAGGGGAGAGAAAACCTTAACACTGGTCTGTTAAATCAGACAAGAGACACAGCCCTGCAGGAAACCTGACTTCATGTTTTGTGCTCAGTACTTTATATGTGACTTTCTCTTTTTTTCTGCAGTTAATATCCACAGTTTCTGAAGGTCTGAACCTCACTTAGAAATCCCTCTAATAGCTGCCTGTTCTTGTGACCCTTGCAGGAACTCTGCAGGCACAATATATTTGAGGGTTGTCAAGTTTGGTTCAAATCACCCAACAAGTTCTGTGACTACCGAAGAAGAAAATATATGCAGGGTGCAGTCCAGACAGAAATGGGAAAGCTTGTCAGCCCTGCAGCCATGAACAAACCACCTGATACCAGCCAGAGCTAATGAAAGGAGAAGGGCTCAAGCTACTTCACCCACTCCAATATATTTTCCTCTTAAAACAGCAGGTTGAATCTCAGGCTAGTAGAAACTAGTTTATTGCTTTTAAATGCTCCAATTGCTGCTTGTGATTCATCAATAGAAGAGCGGGCTACAGCATGCAACGAGGTTTGTTTGGCCAGCTGTGAGCCTGAGCAAGTCCAGACTCATGTAACCAGTCATCACTTTCTCACTGTTAATATACCCATGCAGAGCTCTCCGTTGTTATTCTTGGGAAGAGTGGGTAAGGATGGAGGGAACACGTGAATGAAATGTAGTTCCAGGACAGCAAGCATCATTTGATCAGCATGTGAAGAGGCATGGAAGAGGAACATTTGCAATGTGCTATCCTATACAGAGATCGCTATATCCTGACTGTCTGAATATTACAGACATATTTAAGAGGTTGTAAAGTGACAATTAACTTTTGTGTCCAACATTCTGGGGCGAGAATCTGGTTACTGAGCTTATTCATTCACGATGGCCAATGTGCATTCATTAAAAAAGGCACGTTTGTTCTTTTTATCAAATTTTTCTGTGCCTTTATGAATTTCGAAAACTTTTAACAACTTATAAAAATTAAAAATCTCATTTTCTAGGCAACACAATCAAAATTATTATAGTAATTTTATTTTCACAAAAATTATGCTTGGTATCTGCTTTTGTGATGTAAGTATAACCCATCCTACCATGTAATAGAAATTAATTTTAAACAGTACACAGTTACACAGTTCATGTGAGGTCTGATGCTATTTCTATTTCATGAAAGCTACTACTGTACGAGCTATCAGTTCAGTGATAACCATTTGGAAGGTACTTGCATAACACATTAGCTCACTGCCACATGTCAACTAAGGCATAAAATATTTGCTCAGGAGTAGCTGTGTGTCTGATCGCAGTGTGCTATTAGACTTCTGCTGAGGAAATTTCTGCAGGCCCTATTTGCATTTATACTAATGGGTTTCTACACTGTTAAGGCAGGGAAAAGGAGCCTTAAACTGAGTAAAGTTTTCTCATAGTCTCTCCTCTGGGTCCCTTCACACTTCCTGATATAATCTACATATCTGGATATTGGTCAAGAATATCTGTATGTTTTCATATAGATGATTATATCACTGCAAGTGCACACATGCAGCACAGATAATCTCTGCACACACAGTAGTCATATATATGCTGCTGCGTTGGATTTACTGCTTAGGTCTGACTCACAGTAGAGCAAGTACACAGAACAAATATGCAAACATAGCAGATGGATCAGACTCTGCACAGATGCTTCACGATGCTCTATTCCAGTCTGGGACATCCTCAGTGCTGCACCAATAGATGGGGATTTGGACCAGACATGAAGAAAGGTGAGTGGATGTGGCACTACAGCAGTTCCACAGTGATTAACTCAATTTAATTTAAATAATTTTAACATTTCACTCCGAATTGCTGGAATACTACTTTTGGCACAATGCATCCACACTTCCCTCTGTCTTTGCAGTCTGTGGCTCCCTGTGATGTTGGATTGCCTGCATGTTTGACAGCCATGTCACCTTCCCTGATGTCTAAGTAGGCATTTCGTTCGCTCCCTGACCAGCAACTTGACAAGTAGCACAGCAAGAACACAAAAAGGTGGCGTTTTTATAAGTGAAGGACAGACAACTGCAATAAAAGCTGCCCCTTTTACTGATCGTGAGCCTCTCCACTAGACTCTGCTAATAATGTTGCAATGCTGAAAAGACAGAACTTATCAAAAGCGAGGAGCTGTGCCGCTGACCTCCTGTGGGCAGCCCACAGGGTAAATTAGTAGCTAGCAGGTGGGGCTACCCAGACTGCAGTGGGGAGGGACAGACAGGAAGAAGTGGGAGGGGGAAGGGAAGAGAAGCCCCCTTAGAAATACCAGCATGTTCTAATAAAACACGAAGCCACAACCCCCAGGCAGAGGTTTGTTTTTCAAGGCGTGCAGCAGGCGGCTGTGCGGCCATGACGAGGCGAGGCTGCTGACAGCGCTGCCCAGCAGAATACAAAGAGCTCCTTGTTGGGCTGCCGGTGGCTTGTCCTGAAGTGCTGCAGGCCTGGCTTTGATTCCTGGTCTTAATGACTTGATCGTTTGCCTGACAGTTTATCTTTGCCTCTGGTCACAGTGATTTTAGCTAGAATTCAACTAGTTCAGCTACTAAAAAGAAGTGTTTGGGTGAGAGGAGTGAGCTGTGGCTCAAGGCCTGTCAGGGCTGCCTTCTCCTCCACAGGGCTTCAGAGGGCTAGGGAGCTGCTACCAGCAGGGCAGCGAGGCCACAATCCACACCCAGCACGCTGAGGGGAATCCCAGCAGTGCAGCAGGCCCACTCCATGTGGCTTCTCCAAAGTCCTTTGGCAATGACCCTTCTCTTAGCTGCCCCAGGAGGGAGGCCTCCCCCAGGCTGGCCCTGCATCTCCACCCAAGGGCCTGGCTCCTGCCTCAGCCTGCCCCAACCACCTGCACCCCATGTGGCTGCAGCCTGTGCTGTGGCCCACACCATGGCTGCCCAGGCCTGCACAGTGCAGCACAAGAGCAAGCTGTGCTGTCGAGGGAGAGGGACACCTGCTTCCCTCAGCATCCCCATGGCAGGCAGACTGGGGACTGCCAGTGGTGGGGGAGAAGGGAGGCAACTGAGTATGGCTCCAATTAGCCAGCTTGGAAACCTCATCTCAGCCCAGTCTCTGCAATCAGATGAAAGAGCTGCTGATGTGATCTGCTGGGGGATAACAGAGCATTAGCCAGGGGGCTGAGCTCACAAGCCCCTGCCACTCTGCTGGGGCCTCTGCATGGGTGGGACAGGGACAGCTGAGCAGCTGCTGTACCTTCTCACCCCGTTGTAGATATCTGCTCAGGGCTGAGGGGAGTTATGTTCCTGGAGCACCCGTTTCTCTCCCTTTCTTGTCAAGGAGAGTCTGAAGGACTACCTTGGATGCAGAGGCGAGCAGCACTAGTGTGCAAAGCTGCAAGAGAGATCTCAGCCCTAATTTTCATCCTCTATTAGATTGACTGAATCTTCCTAGCAAAATGATTTATGGAACTGGCAGCTGTCTTTGAGGAGAGTTTCTTTTTTGAAACAGACATTTACCATATAAAAGTAGAGGGATTTGCATTAGTACTGAGCTCCCAGTTCCCATTCAACTCACCAAGACTTGACCAAAGTCAATGCTCCTGAAAACAGGTGGCTTGTAAAAAATTACTTAGCTGTCAGCATCACATCAGGAAACACTGTCCTGTGTGTAGGTTACCTACACAGGCAAGGCTGCTCTGGACAGACATGATGGCTGCAGCCCTCAGCTAGCCCTTACACTATGTAGTACCATGCCTTTTTGTGTGGTTAACCTGTGAAGTTGCCATCAGGGATGCTGGGCAAGGCAAAAAGAAGACTCAAGTATGTGTAGCAGGCTGTTTTTCTGTCCAACTAAACTCTTTTTCCCTGACCTCCCTGCCCCTGAATGCACACGCTCTCCTGGTTTGCACACCCCCTGCATACCAAATTTGAAGGAAATCACACTAGTTTTCTACTATAAACCCACTTGCACCTCTTTATCTTTCCCAGTGAGTGTATCATCACCAAAAGTAGCCTCATGACTCTTGCCTCCACCACCTCAACAGGGTACCTGCCACTGCCACTCACATCTCAGGTGAATGTGGGCTGTTCTTCCTCAGATGGCTCTATAAACCCATTTAAGAAAACACACTTTTAAAAATACTTCCTCTTTTTCATTGCTTTTTCTTTGTTTGTTTGGTTTTTAAATTTTGGTTGCATCTTAAGGCAGGTATGTCAAAATGCTTACAATTTTAGTACCACTGAATCTTACTGGAAGCACAGGCTGGGTTGCTAAATTCCTAGACACATTTATTTAGTACGTGGCGTTCATTTGTTCCCATTTAGTTCATTCTGCATAGGAATGAATACAGACAGGATAAATATATATGACACAGGAGAACACAATAGCTTTGACTGCAGCTTACTTCTCTTGGTTTTATGCTCTGCAGGCCAGTGGGATGACACTGGTATGAAAAGAGAATCGGGGCAATATGACTACTCCGAGAAGCCCAAGATGGCTGGAGCGCCCTGAAGGGGAAAGCAGCCAGCTCCATGGATCACCCCAGTATCGTGAAGCCATGTCACATCAGGCGGTGGCAGGTGCCACCTCGTGCAAGGTCCCCGGGACACATGGTCTCTCAGATGGCCAATCCCCAGGTGCCAACACCTCTCCTACACATCCCAGCTCCTCACGCTGTAGGCAGCTGGTCAACCTGATCTTTGACCCACTGACCAGCTGCACCAGGTGGATGGGATCACAGCAGCAGGGTGCTGCTCAGCTGGTGTTTGTGACAGAGAGCATGTGGGAGAAGGGAAGGGAGGGGAAAGGGAAGAAAAGGCAAAACAACCAACATCTACTTTCCCAGTCTCATGTCCTGCATGTGAGATGTGACAGCTGTTGGTAGAATGATTATAGAGGGATTGAGCATGATGATATAGGTACTGCAAGGAGGATCTAGAGAGTCATGCATTTCCCTTCACCCTGAGCATGTGACTTGTTTCACTGGGAGCTGCTCTGGCTTTTAATGAAATCAGGGGGATTTGAGAACATGAAGTTAAATTGAGCAGTTTCTCCCTGTTACGTTAAAAATAGTTTTGCTATGCTGACCTAAAAGCTAGGTTTTGTTCATCAGATTGTTTATTCAAATCTGTAGTTCACAAGATAATTAAAATTTAAGAGTTAATTAAACCAGCAATGATCTAAGCATAAGCCTATAAAGAAGGCAGGGAATCAGATACCTTGTATCTCCTCTTAGAAGGCATGACTTCTATCATGTATAATTACTTTCCCCTGTGGTGTGCATGGGAAAGACCTGTTTCTAAATGAGGACATTTTCTATTAAAAACAGCAGGAGAAAGGCTCAGACACTAAGGGCTTCATCTGCAAGGCTGATTTTCGAATGAAATCGGCCCCAGTCTGGCAAAGCAGTGGCACAAATGTTAATTTCTGAGTGTGTAAATAGTTCTGTTGCCTTTAATGCCACCGCTTCTGCTTCTGAAGTTAAGCATGCCCTTAAATGCTTTGTTTGAACACCCCCAGAGCACTCTCTGGAGACTTGTTCAATTGGCAACACACAAACCAAGCACCTAGGAATCATGGACTTCAGAAAAAAGCCAGCAGTACACAGCTCCCAAGATCCTGGCACCTAGCTGCTGCTCTGGCAATGACATGACAAGCAGACAGACTGTGAAAGAGGCAAGACTTGGGGAGATAGAGTGCAGAGCTTTGTAGGCAGTTGTGCATGCATTGAAGGGGAAATATGCTGAGGCTGCATTCAAGGGGTGGGAGAGTTGAGCTGTAGGATTGGGACAAAGTGGATTGTAGGGCTGTCTGGAAAGGTGCTAGGCTCATCAGAAGTGGACTGTGGACCACACCTGGGGTTGGGAGAGAGGTGCTATAAGGTTTGGTGGAAGTCTGTGGGGCTACACATGGGGCAAGCTGTAGAGCTAGCTGAGGGGAAGTAAATTTAGGACTGTACAGAAAACTTCCTGGCTGGCAGTGGTAGCTGTAGAGCAACATCTGGGGATTGTTTCTCTTACCCTAAACACTGTCAATTTTTCTTTCTGTTCTTTGCAAGGTGAGATTCTGCATAGATTGCAAACTGACTTAGGTCATCTCAGTAGCACAGATTAATCATGCAGGATCCAACTGTACATGTGGGCAGTTTCTACAGCCTTCTTCAGTAGCTGACATAGTGATCAGAGAATGAGATTGCTGTGGAAACCACTTCAAGATCACTTCAGACGAAGCAGTGACCTAAATGCTCTTTAAGGGTACAAGGAGTGGCTTGTACTGTAGCCAAGTCCATCAATGAAACTGCACTTGAAAACAGACCTGAGGAAACAATACAAATTTTTTCTTCAGTAGTCATTGTTTGATTTTTTTTGAAATTAATAGATTTGATTTCCTCTTTCTTACAATTGTTGTCTTCTTACACATCAATTTCCCCACAGCCCACCTGGCAACAAGGAATGAAAGCCAGTATTTGGCTAATTCCTGATGTCTCAAGGTAGAGGATATCTTCACTGTCTGATTCTGGGCTTGAGAAAGCAAGTAAGTAGGGGGTTGAATAGGAAGATGGCTTCAGCCGAGCATTAGTTTATTACTGCTTTCTGTGTTCCCCATTGAAGAAATGTCTCCTTCTGCAGATAACCTTACTATCTTGAGTCCTAGTGATTTGTCTGTTTCCTTCTCATTTGATTCAGAGGATGAACAGGTAGCTTGTCTAAGCAGCTCCAAGAAAGTAGCACAATCTAAGTGTTAACTAGATAGCCTTTGTCCAAAACCTGAAGAATCTGGGAAACATGTGGCAAAGGCATTAATGGGTAAGCAGTGAAGAGAAGAACAATACTAATTGAAAAGCACTTAGTGCAAATGATTTGTTGGGCTTTGTTTGCAGTAAATACAAAGTTGAAATAGGTGTATATGCACATATGTGTGTATATGAACAACAATGTCTGCTCTTGCAAGGTGCCTGCCTATTCACATGGTATTAGCCTATCCATCAGGGTAGCAACAAGAATGTTGCATGAATTTCATGTCACTGAATTAATATTTTTGAGCACACTTCATCTCTTGTGAATTCCTACCTGTAGCAGGAATAGACTTCAGAGCTCTCGTTACTTCAAATGCCAGAGACACAGGCTGTTAAAATAGTCTCTTTCTGGTTTTCTTTGCTTAGAAGGGCAAGAAAAAGTGCTACCAGAACACCCTGCTTGGGATCACTTAGCTGAAAGCAATCAGCCAGGATCATCAAAGCATCTTCAACCCTGCTGTTTTTTACGCAGGTATACTTTGCTTTCAGTCTTAGAGGAGTAGTGCACGTGAGGCAGGCCTTCACAATGATGTTGGCATCTTCCCCTGGAAGGAATTGCCTGCTCATCGACTGTGGCTGGCGATATCAGAAATCAGCTAAACTCCAGGCTCGTATGAAAAGGCACCTAAGGTGACAAAGAAATGAACCCAGATGGTCCCCTTAATGACTCTTCCTTTGGGCTGTGCGAGACAAAATGGACTGAGCTCTTCAGGGCTCCTATTTTATGTTATTTTATAAATGAGCTGGTTTGGGACTACCACTGTAGACGAACTTGCATTTTTTTCACCTTTTGTGACCTGGTGGAGATGGAGATGACAGAGCTGGCTGAAACTCGAGTGTGGATGTGGGGGAAAAGAAAGGCTGTGCAGCCACAAGAGTGATGCATCGTATGACAGGGTATATGTGTGCAAAGCGAGGAGGGGGTAGGGACAGAAAAGGGCAAGAGCCCTCATGTTTCTGTTATAGATCTGTATCACTGTACCATTTGGTATCACAATGGCCTCAGCTTTCCTGGGGAAAGCACCTACTTTTCACTGGAATTAACTTCACACCAAGTATGGGTCACAAATGTTAACCTTCTTACTGAAATATCAGGTCTCGTACACACACTTATACACTGCCACACATAAGCATATGAACTCAGCTACATTAAGAAAACAAACAGTATTTTAGCTTTCTAAGAGAATTGCAGAGGTCTGGCAAAGCTGGAAAAGAGGTCTCCAGTGTGGAGGTTGTGCCTGGACCCTTCCTGGTCCTGCCGCAGGTAGATATGTAGGCAGATATCTTGAAGAATCATTCTCCCCTGTCTATCCACCTCTGCCTTTTGATTGCCCACTAGTACCTCTAATTCTGTGCTAGCAAAATCGCTGTGGATCTATGCACAACTAGATTGGGTGGATGGAGTGGGGAGGGAGAGATTGGCACCCTTTCTTTTTCTGCAAGTTAGTTTTAGTCCGTATCACCTGTGGGACATGAGTTTTGTGCATGCTGCATGGGTGCAGGTGCAGTAGAAGGGAAAGGAAATGGTAGCAAGAAATTGAGTGTAAGGGTGAACAGGATTGAAACTTTCTGGTGCATTTCTGGCTTAAAGTGACCGTGAAATCTATGGCCTTTCTGTAATATATTATCTCAGGAAAATGTACCCAGTTCCACTCTTGAGGCTAAATTTGTGGGAGGAGAGTGAAAAATAAACTTTCATATTGGAAACTCTAAACTCTATGCAGAAATCACTTCCATCCATCCATGCATTCATCCATTCCTATCATTACTGTAGTATCTGAATACATCTTACTACTACCTGACTCACATTTCTCAATGGTTTTTAACATTACTCTTTTTTTTTACCTCATGCAAATGGAAAGTAGTCAGATTCTCTAATGAGTCCCAGGTAAGTAGACAAAGAGTAGCATGGGTCTATGAAAATTTTCTCAGCTGCTGTTATATTGTTAACATAGAAAAACAAAGGTGGTGATAGAAGGGGAGGAGTAAGGGATACTGAGCCCAGCATTTCAGCAATGCCATTGAATTCTTGTTCTACCTGTTCACCTGTAATTGTAGCTTATCAGAAGCACATCAAAAGCCTCAGGTAGAAATACAGACAGATCATCGGGCTTGAAAAGATAAAGCCATGGGCTCTCAAAGTGCACAAGGCCAGAACCAAGATTGTGCTTTGCTGAGAACATAGTGAAATGCATTAGGCTCTCTATAACAGAGAGATAAATCCTTAGCTGTGTGCAGGGGAATGTCTTAGAAACTTTCAGTGTACTTCCCTCCTCAGCTCAAATACTTATTTCTAAACATGGAAAAGAAACTCGTTCTCTGCCTGCACCCACTCCACTGGCTTATGGCTAGCAAGGCCTGCCAGGATAAACAGCTAGGACCTAATCCTCAGTTTTGTGAAGTTAGGCACATCAGTGCACTTGAAGATCTGGACTCCAGCATGAACTCAGAGGGTGGACTTTGAAACAGAGTATTTGCTCAAGACAACATGGCGTTACCCTCAAATGACTTCAGTGATTCCTGATTAGGGAGGTGTATTGAGATGAGCACATACACCTCTGCCAATGCTTGAGAAATCCAGTCATACGGTCAAAATAAGCACTAGTCATTTAATAATGTATTTAATGTGGAAAAATGATTAAGAATGTGAGTATTAGGGATTCAGGAAAATTTCCACAAAACACTCAATGTCTCCTCTTAGAGCACTAGAAGGGAACGTGCATGATATAAAACATTACATTTGCCACAGATGGCCTTTCAAACCTGCTGCAAACCTGTCAAGATATAGAACAGCTGATTTGTGTCTTCCAAACAGGGAAAATCTGCATGAAATATGAAAAATTCTGGAACTCTCTCAAACAATTCTCATTTCTCCATCAAATGTGTACAGATGTATTGCTCCAGGGATAGATCACTCACGGGAAAAAAAATTTAAAATCCTATAATGTGACAAGAAGGTAGCCTCATGACTTTCACACTTTCTTGATTATCTTATAGAGTTTAAAAGTAATAATCAGTATGTGAAAGACAGAACCTTCACATTTTGTGTGCTGAGATTTCAATGTGCCAAGACAGTGGTGTGCAGCCATATAAATCATCAAGACACTAAGAACTTGTCCCCATGTCTTTAGTGACATGTATTATTCAAACCATGAAAGGTGCATGGCTTCAGCTGGTTAATCTGAAGACAGGATCTCATAAGACCACTTGTCTTATTAGACCAGGAATAAGAATGAATGATTCATACAAATATCACAAAACCATATAAATAAAACACTATACAAAATTAATCCTTACTCAGTCTGAACTAAAACAAAATTCTGAACCATATCCTGAAAGCAACTCAGTTAAGAACTGTGATCTAATCGCACACTTTTCCCATATGCATTCTTCCTCTATTTCAAACTATAATACTGAGGTTGGAAGCAGAGACTGGCTGAGTAACTGGAAGCAGATGTCCTTTTGGAAAGGCCTGTGGTCATAGAGTAGAACACTCCCTTCCAAAATCTTAAAATTCACACACAAAATGAGAGCTTTACAGGAATATTACCACATTCATTAATGTTTAGGCATTATCACCACACTGTAACAAACCTGCTTGCAGGTATAAGGCTGTACTTCAGTGCATCACAGTCGTGCCTTACCAGATTTAAATATTTTGTATATTCATCCCCATCATTTCCAAGCTTTAAAGAACTGCATTCAATACTTTGCTGCAATAACCTGGGAAAATGCACATTGCCATGATTCTGCACAACCTATTTGGCTGGAAACTGAGACTTTTGCCAAAATACAATTTGTCACAGGATAACAAAGCTCAGGTTTGAGAGAAGCCTGGAGCTTCATTGTCTGTCCTGCCTAGAATGACAAAATGCATAGATTTGCCAGGAAGGTTTAGAGACATCAGAATTGTCAGCCCCCCTCCAACTGGCACTGCCTGGGGTGGCAAACATGGCCTTCATGAGGTCACAGGTCCTGCAGTTCCCCACCCCCTCCTTCAGATCAGTGTCCAGCCCTGCTCAAACCTCTGATAAGCAGCAGGTAATTTCCAGACCTTTACATGCCAGAGATATCACTTGGGTGTGGTACCACAGCACGTCATATTTAATACCGTCATAACCTCATATTTAATACCTGGTAACTAGTTGGTAAGTATGCAAAAAGTCCAACATGTACGTACTCAAAGAAATTGTTCCTGATAAATAAACAGTGGTTTATCATTCACTCAGGTTATCAGCTTTTCCCCCCTCTCCTGTTCCTAGACTTCCATTTAGTCACCAATGCTTGCAACATTGCCTGAAGAATTATAATTGCTTGTAGATAACATTATTTAAAATGAAGGTACTGAGGCTGAAACAAAAGGGAAAAGGCCTTTCAGTTTTACCAAATGCACATATGTTTCTATTGTGTTTCTTTTTTCACTAGATGATATTCTAATAAATTGGTTTTGTTAGGAGCACAAGAATCGAATCCAATTTTTACAAAAAGCAATGAAAAAAAATCCTTTTGTTCTTCATGGGACTCAGATTCTGCACCAATTGTGTTTTCTCTCTCTGCCAAACAGACATATAAATAAAGTGCTGCAGATGTGGATTTGACTGTCATTAGATGTTCTTTAGATCATGTTATGCCTCTATTCAGCCCAATTATATCATTAGAACATCTGTTTATTCCAGATTTGTTCCTTTTGGATACCTTTTCATCTCCATTTTGAAATCCTGAACATTGTTCTTGAGAAAAAGGAAAAAGACTCATTTTTAATGCTGTGGAGTTACAAGAGAAGAAAGTAGTAACACAGTGTCAGGGACAAAATATTGCTGCTTCTGAAACATGGAAGAAAATTGTTTTTTCAAGACAGTATGCCTCTGTCTCATATCTACAATTTAAATATCTAGTGTCTTAACCATTATCTTCTCTCTCACCTCTTAGCTAGTCTTCCTATCCTCCCCTTTTCAGTCAGTGGCAAGCAAGGAGCCTTTTCCTTTCCTGCTCCTGAAGACACAGTGTATCTGGACTCTTTTAGAAGTCTACGTATGGACAAGGGGAATTGGGTTCTGGAAGTGCCTGTTCCTCACCATTAACTATGAGGTGAATTAAAACAACTGGATTGGATGCAGATGACAGCATTTGTCAATATATTGCTTAGGTCAGATGTGGCTCCCCTGGGCAACACTTCTGCTGTAGTTCAAAGTACAGACAAAATCTGGTCCTAAAGAAAGTGTGAAATAAAGTCAAAGCTAGAAGCAAGGTAGAAGAGAGACTTCTCTGAAAAACATAAAACTCCAGCAATGGCAGGTTAACTCACAATGACTATTCCTGAGGATCGGCAAACAAAAAAGCAGAAGATGCTTTTTCACTTGGAAAAGACTTCTCCGTTGCTTAGTCTTTATGGTGAACCTCTACACATTTATGAGCTTGTGTATACCCCACCAAATATTTTTGTGAGTGTAATTCATGGTTCTCTTGCCAGAGAAATAGGGTTTTTTTTCAAAATATTTCCCTTATAATTAGACATTCTTTTTTTTCTCACTGTGCATGATTGTAAAATGAATACAGCTGCATCACTGTGCACTACCTGAGGAATTAATTCATGGTTTGTTTACATTTTTTTTCACTTTAATGGAACCCCGCATGTTATATAATAGGAGACCTGTCGCAAAAAAAAATTATTTCTGCCAGTGAGTACTATTTATTTGGTTTGTATGTTGGACTTACATTTCCCATAATTTTAATTTTAATAATTTACTTCATTGTCAGCTGCCATTTTTAACATTAACCTGTGGTGAGGTGGCTAAACTAACATTTTTATCTAAGTAAGTTGAGCATCTGAAGCTGCAAAACATGAACAGAATCATAATGAATGAATCTGTACATAATTTATTCATTTTATCCAACCCTTTTTCACATTCACCTGCATCTTTGCACTGATCTGAATACTTCTGTATTTTGAAAGTGGGTGGGCAGAAGTGTGTGCATGTGTCTGATAAGAGGGTTATATATATACCTCAAGTAGCAACTATGAAAAGCCATGAGGGAAGTGTGTTTGGAGCTTTGGTAGCATCAGATATTCTCTTTTTGTCACTTTATTGGACTCCTCTCATGCAGAGAATATTGGCAAAATCCATTAAAATTCTCACAGCAAGGCAAAATGGCTTTTTTTGGTTCTGTTTGCTGTCGCTGTGTGGCAAGCACAGCAAGAGACAAATTTCTGCCCCAGGTCCGTGTTTGGAAAAGGTTGTTTGCCGTGGAGCCTGCCTGATTAGACTGTGCAAGGAACCATGCTGGATATGGTGCAGGAATGCACCAGTGGTTGGATGATTACTGCTGTGGTTTCCTCTATGGTCTTCATTGTTCCCTCTCAGTTTGTCAAAAAAAAAAAATGGGGTTTTTCATCCAAGTCTCTCTTCCTTTCAAATCCTTCACTGATTTCCTAACAACTGCATATCACATTCAAACTCCTTGTACTGGCTTGAAAGACTCTGCAACTCTCTAGACTGCAACTTTAAGTGCCTCTTATACTTGTGCACAGTTCTGTCTCAATGACTGCATCACTGATTTGAGCATGGGTGACCTCATCTTCTAGCCCTCGATCTGTTTGTAGTGGAAGGGCTCTTGAACTCTTACTCACAGAGGTATTGCCCCCCTCTCTTTCCACTGCCTAGTAAAGCTTGTTTCTATTGTGATGAGACCCAAGCTTATGCAATGATATCTTTAAAATGAATAGAAGCACCAACAAAACACTACATGCACCAGATCCAAGCAGTTACCTTTTGAGGTGAAGGCTGTGGTTATCATACTTCCTTAGTCCATAATCACCATATTGGTTGTTCTCATTGTAGCAGCACATCTAAATTTAGATAGTAAATTCTTTGTCCATTAGATTGCCTATTTGCTGTGCCAAGCACAGAACACAGTTTAGGCCCTGCATAATTTGGCTATGGGTTAGGATTACTTACAGCTGGGGTGGCATGATGTTGCTGGCTTGCTGACCAGGCTTTCTTGAAGAATGCAATCTGTGCTACGTTCTGTTTTGTTTTAATTCCTGGTTGTAAATTAGGGTATTGTCTTTGTCCGTTGCACTTAAACTAAATCTGGAAATGGCTCCTTAAAGGCTTTGCTTCTGTGAGACCATGGCAGTTGAGAACTGCTGAGAAGCTTCATGGTAACCCCTCATTTTCTACGCAAAAATGTTTCTGGAAAGGTAATTTCCACAGAAAGAGCTCAACTTCAGAGCTCCCTTTCCTCTCACCTTGAATCAGCCAACCTGTGGAGTAACAGGCATCCAATTCTGTTTCCTCCAGTGTTTGAGGGAAAAGGTCTGGTGTCAGAAAAGCTGAAAGTAAGGTAAGTGTGTGTGTTTTGGGGGCAGGGTAAGTAAGCATACACGGTGATAAACAAGGAGAATTTTTTGGATCAACTGATCAGGTGTACATTTGTTTAGATCATCTTAAAAAAACCCAAACAGAAAAGCAATGTATTATGTAACATATGTGTTAAAAGGTAGCACTAAAAATAAATTCTGACTGCTGTGCTTAGCACAACTGCAAACTTTTCGTTGCACTCCTCTTTTTGCTGGCAAATAGCGTTAGACTCTTATTGCATCCAGGACACTACATAATGACTTTTCAGGCTTAGTCAATATTTTAAAAAAATCATTTGAGGCCCAATGAAATGAAGGTACAGTTTAACTAATTTAAAAAATAAATCCAGGTAATATTTTCATTAAAAATGTCAAAGTAAAACATTTGAACCTAAACAAACACATTCCTATATTTTTTTCCCTCGCTGAAACAATTTCATGAATTTGCTAGAGATTTCCATGTAATTTTGCCTGACCCAAACCCCTTTATTTTGGAGAATAAGGTACACAGACAGAAATGTTTCCAATTCTTTCTGTATTTAGAAATGTGTAAGTGAAAAATCTTATCTGTCTGTAGGACTGGGACTTCTTGTCCTTCCAAATATGTGGCCTTTGGGGGTGTAACTGGGAATTTGTGCCAATAGCTGAAGACATATTGAGTTGAGCCTAATGGATGCTAATAATATTTTTTCTACAGTTTTGACTAGCTGGTGTCAAGCAGCTGTTTGCTAAGATGCCCACCTCATCCAAGGCTCTTCATTGCTGGTCCTCCCTGGATTTGCTGCTGGTGGCTCCACTCTCCCTCCTCCTCCCTCCCCTCCTTCTCTCACTCCTTTGCTTTGTTTTTCCTTTTGCTTATCACATTCCTGTCCCTGCCCCCATTTGCTGCTGTGGATTTCTCTCTTATTCCCCTCATTCTTGGCTGTCTTGTCTGTTTTGGTTGTAAGCAGTTCAGGATGCAGACTGTCTCCTTCACTTCATCCACACAGTACGTAGGACAGTAGGTCTTCATTCCCAGTTGATCTTTAACAACATGAACAATAAGTGTGTAAATGGAACAGACAACAGGTTTTGTATACTTGCCTAGATAGGAGATGGTAAAAAAGTATGATTCTTGCCCTGAAAACTCTCCGTATATGAAGCAAAATAATCCTGTCCTGCTATAGTGGGATCCTTCTGTGCTTATTTTACATTAAGCGCGTTTTGCATTTTTATCTTCCACTGACAGCCTTATGTGGCTCTACATAGCAATATTTCTAGCACAATAATTCCTCACTCCTATTTTTCTTTCCTTTCTCCTGCAGACCAAATTCAATTTTCTCAATCTCCATATTCACAGCCTTATATAAATTCTCTCTTCTCTCCTGCTCTGCAAACCTAATTAACAGCAGAGTCCTACAAGAAGTCAGCACACATAAAAGCTGGGGTAGGCTCCTGCACTGCAATTTCTTTTTAAGCAGTGATGAAAACAAGTTGATAGAGGTACTCAGTGTATCCTATAGTGTTTCCTTATCTCCTGTGAGGGTAGTCTCTCACACAGCTGCTTGCCAGCAATTCTCTGACTCACCCAGCAATGCTGGCATTGGAACAAATCAAAACAAACAGTTTCCAAACTTTAATCCTAATGTCCTACACCTAGTTCCCAACCTGTGCTAAAAGGGCTTGCTTACATTTTTCCCCCTTAAACTATGAAGTCTCTTATATAAAATGCTTTCCTAGGTCAATCAAAAATAATTTCATGATTGTCCATAATCTTCAGTTTGCTTCTAGCACTGTTTGGTGACTGCTTGGAAATTTGAGGAGTGCAAGTATAAGGTGCACTGTGTATGAGGTAAAATACTTTTTCAGGGCTCATCATTTATAGCTCAGCAAAGATCAAGCGTGAAAATGGTACAGTCTCAATTATCTGCTAGTCTGGATGATACTGGCCAGCTGTAAATAAAAACTGTCTGTGCTTTGCTGGACTGTGAATAGGCTGCTTTGAGCATCCGAGGAATGGCTTGAGCTGGCTGTCAGAGGCTCAGTCAAGTCCCAGTCTGCATGACAGGCTGCTGCCCTGTTCAGCTGTTGGCAGTTACCTAATAGTTTGGGGGTTGGCTTTCTTTTTCTTTTAAATTAACTTGTAATAAACTTCAAGTTAACCTTAAACTGAGGTCAGTCTGAGGCTGGGTAGATGATATATGTGCGTGATACCGAAAACATCTAAAGGGTTCTGATTACTTAGTCTCCTGTCAATCTAGTTACAGACCTTAATATAAGTTAGAAACTATTCTGGTCCCACAGATCTCTAGTCTTCCTAGCAATAGGATAAGAACAGGCCTCTTGGCTATTTCTTTAGATACTGGATTTTTTTTTATAATATCAGTGATCAACACGTGGTGTTCATTTCCCTCCCAAAGTGGAACCATCAGAGCTGAATGTAAACACAAATGAAGCATGTTTTCCACAGACTAAAAGTTCCTGGGCAAGGCAGCTTGCTGTCCTTGAAAAAAACACAAACAAAAACAAGAACAAAAAAAAAGAGAAAAAAGGAGATTGTCTCACTTTCCTACAAGTTTTTAAGGGCCAATTCCAAATTTAGTCTTCCAAAGAAGAGCCGAATACCACCTGCAAGGTCTTGGTGTGAAGTAATCTGCTGAAGCAAGGTTTCCAGGCACTGTAACCAATTTTCTCAGAACTTTATCGAAACCTCTTGTTTGTGGAGCAGAGTTGAACTGATGAGAAGTCTTTCTACTGCACATCAAAAAACAATGTTGATATTGAAATTACGAGCATCAGTTGATTTAATTAAATTTCTACTTTTGAAAGACTTTAGGAGAATGTTTTTAAACTACTAAAATACCCACTTGTGTCAAAATATTTTTCTAGTTAAAAAATTAGCATGGTTTACAGTAAAAATGCTTGGTCTTTTTAAATGGTTAGAAGCAAAGTTTGTTTAAAAATTACATTCATAGAATATTTAGATTTACCAAATCAAAATTTTTTGTCAAACTTCACAAAAATAGTCAAATGTTCCACTTTTAGCTGAGGAAAGCTATTCAAATCTAGAATGTTCCTGCAGAAGCATTGAGTGTGAAACGGCTTTTTAGGTGACATTCTTTCATGTTGCAAATCAGCCGAATCTATTCTTCACTCCCTGTGAAGTGGTCAGGTGTTAATCAACATTAGTCTATTAGCTTTGGAGTTCGCTGTTTTAACTGCCTGGGGATGGTATTGTTTGCACAGGTGCCCTAGCTGGGGAACTGAATTAATATCCATTTTCCTTGGCTAAAAGGCTTGTTTTTCATGTCTTGCCTGTCTTTTTGCAAACATAAATGCAGAATCTCTTTTGGACTTGCATTTACAATTAGCTATTTTCACAACAGGCTTTCTCTCCTGCTGATGTTAGTTCATCAGAACGTAGATACATTTTCATGCCTTCACCTAAGGGTCTGATCCTTTCCACACTGAAATAATTAAATGTCTTGCCATTAATATCAGTGGAAGGAGTATCTGGCCCTACGTCAGTACTCTTCCTGAAGAAGTTGAAGGCTTTCCCAAAATTAGTGAGTAGATAGCAAGTTGCTCTCCATTAAACACAACATTAAAGTGTGCAGCTTTTCCTAGTCTCAGTCACACTGAGTGTGCTCTCTCTGTTGACAGTACTCAGACTGTCATAGTCCCTGGGCTTGTACTGTCCTTTTCACTGGAGTTTGGATACACAGATCTGAACTGCAAATGTTTCCTGACAGATTATCTGCCTACCTACCGGCCAGCCACTGCTTAATGCACTAGTTCATTTATCTTCCCTATGAGCTGAGAGTTTTTGAAAACCAAATCCTTTTTTTTTCCTCCTTAGGAGTCTTCCAGATTGTATCTCTATAACTCTTTATGTAAGAACAAATCAGAGATATCAGCTTTGTATTTAACTCTGAAGGTGGAAAGGCTGATTTGCTCTATAGGACACATCCAGACCCTATGACATCCTCTCCCTGGTAAACTTAGGAGGGATTTCTAAGTGAGTTAGGTCTTTTATTAGAAAATACTGATTAGCCCTGACACAGAGCCCAATTAAACCAAATGTGAAGGTTCCTGGGGTTTCAGTGAGATTTGGCTCAAACTGTGAATGAAGTTCCTGTTCCACAAAGCAGATACCTGCTGACTTTTCCAGGGTATTTGGTCTTGTTTCTAAGCAAAATGAAGCTTACTTAAGCTTACTATCCAGGAATGGACATATACCCTAACCAGTTCTGCACCGGATAAAATGGGCTACATTTTTCTGTATTTATTTTTCCTTCCTAGCAGAGTTTAAGATTATTTAAAGCACTGAAGTGAAAATAATAGAATCATAGAATCATTTTGATTGGAAAAGACCTTTAAGATCATCAAGTCCAACTGTTAACCTAGCACTGCCAAGTCCACCACTAAACCGTGTCCCACAGGACCACATCTACACATCTTTTTGAACACCTCCAGGGCTGATGACTCTGCCGCTTCCCTGGGCAGCCTGTTCCAATGCTTGACAACCCTTCCGGTGAATAATTTTTTCCTAATATCCAATCTGAACCTCTGCTGGTACAATGTGAGGCCATTTCCTCTTGACCTATCACTTGTTGCTTGGGAAAAGAGATTGACCTTGTTCTACCCTAACCAGGCTACATATCCATGGGTTGTGAAGCCTATGAAGGTAAAGGAAGAGTGATGGATGATCTTTATGTATTTCACCACCTTGTTGAAGAATATTTCTCACATTTTGCTGGGGATGCTGCTGGGAGGCAGGGGTGGAGGGACAGCAGCATGGGGGAGGCTTGGAGCACAGCATCCAGCCTCTATCTGTTTCCAGTCTTCCTGATCTCATGGACAACCTCAAATAATTTTGGTTCAGGTAAGACTTTCCTGCTTTAGATATGAAGGGAACAAAATGGCTGCTCCATCTCTTTGCTATCCGTTGGCTAAAATGAACATAAAAATGTGGGTAGGACAGTTGGCAGACTGGACAGATGTGCAGTGGCTGGAGAAGCTGATTTCTGCAGGCAGAAATGAAATGAAGATAGCCAGCATTTCCTTATCTCTGATTTTTGAAAGATTTTTGAATGTCTACTAACTCCTTTGTAAATTGGTGTTTGTAATTGCTTTGAGATATTGGATTCAAGTGCTCTAAGTGCTTTTTGAAATTGCTTCCAAGGGCAGAGTTTTCTGAGATGCTACCGGCTATAATGTAAATGATGCACAGCTGAACTCCTTACCTGCTACTTTGCTGCACTGTTCCAATGACACAAGAAGCCACAGGCATGCACAGAGCTCACAGGTCCTGCACCCCAGCTGCCCCTCCCTCAGCACTCACCTGCTTCTCCCTCCTTCCTCTGTTCCATCCTCCTGCAGCTCTGTCCCTCCTTCCTCATGTTACTCTGCAAACTCTTACCTCTCAGTCATCAAAGTGGTTCTTACCTCTCACCTGAAGTTATAATCATAAATCCATTAATTACAAGATGACTTCTACACAAATAGAAGTCTGGTGAGGCTGCTTATTATTTAGATGACAGAGAGTGTTTCCTGTTTATCTGGTTTGGTTCTTATGCTGTCCTGCTACAAATAAGTGCTTTGGTTGATGCCTCACCTTTCATAGGATCAGCCTGATTTTGCCAAGGCGAGTCCACATCCTGGAACCTGCAAGTGCACTTTAATGCTCTGGAAACTGTTTTCTTACTCACAAAATCTTAATTTTCCAATGTTATGGTGTAGGCATGCAAAGCCATCGCCACATGCTCTTCTGTTGTCAGGTCACTGTGTTGCAAAGTGACACGCTGGAATTTGCAAAGCAAGAAGAATTACAACTCAAAAGAAGAGATCTGGGAGAATTTTGTTTGTTTTTAACCAGGGCTGGTCAGTCAAAAATAAACCATCAGTTTAAAACATATCACAAAAGTCTCTAAACAGAATTTCAACAAAATGTTGTTCATTAGTCATTCTATTACTAAGCTGCTTCATAATTATTGCTTATATACAGGAAGCTTGCTAATTGCTTTTATATTGAAATCTCTAATTAAATATTTGTCTTAACTAAATAATAGATTTAAAATGGCATGAAAGGACATCATGTGAATAGCTGACTTTTCTGGTAATGGAGAAGAGAGGTGTGATAGCAAACAGCCTCTCTGCAGCAGGTGTGCAAGGAACTGATCTATTTCAGCATAATTCCCCCAAAAAATGCTGCACAGAAATAGTCTTCTATCATTGATGAAATTTTTCTCTAGCTAGTTCTTATTCTTACATTGCTTGTTTCTCAGTTGCTGAGCTGGACTGCATGGAGTCTCCTTTTCACTCTGTGTGTAGGGGATCCCTCTGTCACACTAGGTACAGACTGTGGGTTCCCCCTTTCCTAGTGATAACTCGATTTGCCTGCTGTCAATGCAAATGGCTATATTTTTAAGCACTAGTTGCATCAGGTCTGGGCTATTTCTAGAGCCTCACAAGCAAAGGTGAGCAATTTCCTCTCTGGTAATCTAACTGGGTTACTAAATCTAAGATTAACAGTCTTCCTGCTTTAAATGGTCTTAGTGTCTCTATCTACAAAGTCTTCTATGTTAGAAGAACAATCTAGCAACAGCATTACTTCCGAGAATACACATCCAAATGACTGAGCTTAAATTATTCTGTTAATCATCGTAAGGAAAACACTGTATAAACTATTACGATTTCTTCATTTGTTCACTGTTATCCATCATAAAGATGTAGCAATTCCTTCTAGTTATATGCAGTTGTTTTAATTAAAAGGTGAATATATTACAAGATCAATTTAATTGCATATGGGCTAGCACATTAAAAGGATTTCCAGTTAAAACATCTGAAATGTATCAAAAGCTGGAGCCAGAGCTTCACAGCTCAGTGACAAACAAATGAAGTGGATAGCTTCATTGATTTAGATACAGGCACCAAGATAATGTGTTTCCAGGTTGCTATTTTCAGCATTGACATGGACTATCAGAGACCAAAATGCCATATTAGCCATCCAGCTATTGAACTAATGTTCATAAAGATCACCTTGCAATGACGGCATTTGGAAGATTTCAGCCAATGTGCACAGGTCTATGGAAACAGAGAGCTGTATTGGAAACAGCTTTGAAGATAATGTAAGACACATCTCCAGGCCATTCATGGTTTTTGAAAGAAGATTTGTGACACAATCACCTTGCTGTTTGGCATTGTCATCTGTAGTTTGTGTACATCCCTGTACAGAAACATTCAAGAGGACACTTCTCCCAACAGCAGAACAGTAGGATAAGAGGAACTTCAGGGCCCAACATTGAAATGTTTGCATCAGAGTTGATTTTGCCATTGCATCAAATGGGAGTAGGACTGATCTTGAGACAGTAGGCACAGGCAGAACAGAAACAGATGCTTCCTGGATTTTTTTTTGCATTTTATTTTGCACTGTGTTTGACAGTCCTTTCAGATGCCAACTTCCCTGCTTGATAAGGGCATATCATGAGTATGAAAACCAGACAATGTCTTGTAAGCCACTAGATATTAATCTTTTGTAGGAAAAGTTAGAAGATGACAATATAATTCTTGGGAGAGTGAGTCAGCCCCATTTCCTGGCCAAATTCTATTTTGCGTTATTAGTTTCCCTTTGTCTGTATTCCCCCACACTTTCAGAGACACTGTAGTTTACAGCCAAACTCTGACATGCTGTTAAAAGTCTGCTTCCTTCCACTGCACAGGTGACTATGCCAAGGTTGTGGGAAGAGTGATTCTTGCTTATTAAATCCTAGCATTCTGCAGTCTTGGGTTAGTCTTTATGTAAAAGTTGCTGTATAAATATAGATTTCAAAGGAAACTTATTATTCTTTATCACCTTTATTGTTTTATGTTTCTTTACTCCTATTGGGAATGAATACTTTGAAATATTTTGTAATGTCAAATATGTTGAATTCTACTTCTTTAAGAATGTGAATTAAACTCAGTGATCTTCAGAAGGATTAAGCTGGCATGTGAGCTTTGATCTAAATCTCAATATTTTACATCTTTCAAGCAACGTTGACAGGAATGGTGGACAGAGTTTCTGAAGAACCTTAGAGTCACAGGCAGTACAAAGTTATATTGATTTGACCAAGTAATAACATTTATCAAGGCGATTTTATATTAGTGGTGGTAGTGTGACTTTTTATTTATTACAACCAAAAATCTGACAAACAGGAACATGCTAATCTTACAGTAATAAAAATAATTATATTTAAAAAGAAAAACCTCAACCTCTCCACCTATAAAGCATAAGTAGATTGTCTTCATGATCTGATGACAGACTGTCCTTGAATTGTTACACCATAAAGTAAAAACGGCAACAGAGGAATCTCCAAAGGAATGAGCCTCTCTTCTGAGATGCACTGAGTATACTCTAGCTATGTTTGAGTCACCCGGTGCAGTACTTATGGAGTCTTAACACATTGCTATACTATGCTACAGGCCTGGTGTCACATGCACTAATAGCAGGGTAGGCAGCTGGAGCTAATCTCACCTTCATGCGCTCAAGGCATAGTCACTCTAGGATCCTGCTCTAGCAGGAGGGTTGGACTAGATCTTTGGAGGTCCCTTCCAACCCCTACCATTCTGTTATTCTGTGATTCACTCTTCACAGAAGTAGTACCATGGTGCTGTTAGATCTTTGCTGACATTTCTGCCCTGCAGCAGCCCTACCGATGGCCAGGAAAAGGCTGAGGGGTGACCCTGAATCAGCGCATCCCCCCACAGCCCTGGGGCTGTGTTCCTCCCAGGCAGGGTGCCAGGGCAGACCAGTGCCTACCACCTTGCTGGGCTCCTCCAGGCAGACTCTGCTCCCCCAAGGTTTCCTGCCAGACTCCCCACTGGCAGAAGTCAGCATGAACCCTATGTAAATTTTTTTTCAGATGTTTGCAGGCTGCAGGTTGCTTTGGTAACATGGTTAAATCCCAGCCTGGGTCTGTTTGATTTCCTCTATGAGGTTGTCTTTATTGGATGACCAGTATCTTTTCCCAGCATGCTCATTCTGCTGTTTATGTGGGACTGTGGTCAGGCAGCTCAGGCAGACTAGGACTCTTTCAGCTTCATCATTCACAGGAGCTATGCCATTGCTTCATCTGTTTTATTTTCCTCAGCAACGCAGACAAACTAGCAAGTCCCAGAGCATCTTCCCATTCTCCCTCTCCCACAGCGAGTGACTGTTAGCCACGCACCCCCTGCATGGGATGGGGAAACAATGCTGCATCCCCATAGCGCATAACTCAGCTCTGACTGTGCCCCGCAGAGCCCAGCCCAGCTCTTCTGCAGACTTTGTTGTCAGATTTTCCATGTGCGGTAGAAGCCTGACTTTATTCCAGCCACCTCAGCTGATCAATACACTGACACCAGTTATTGTAGATGCAAGAACATGTGGTGAGAGGTAGAGTCTCATCAGACACATCTGGAAAAAATTAAAGAATTTCTAGTCCTTGCTTTGCTTCTCCACAGCCACTGTCTTATTCAGAATATAAGAACGACATCAGCAGAGGCGGTGGGGAGCAGACATGGACTCATCTCTTTCATTTTGAAAAAGGATCATGTCATTCTCATTTAAACTTGAGCCTCATTGTGAATGGAAGTATTAAAGGATTAGTGAGTCATTTATACCCAGTTATACCTCCAAACATCCATGTGGCTTACACTGCAGCTCAGGGTCACTGCTCCCATGTGTGTGCAGAGGAGAAGAGGATTGCCCAGTGTAACCACCACACCAAGAGAGGGGTTAGCTAATGATTTATTTCCAATGAACAGACTAAGGGAATCCTGTGTCTGAACAGCTTCCTAAAATAACACTGCTTAGTTGTTGTGACAGTAAATCCTAGATTAACATGTTGTTCTCCTTTCCACCTTTCCTTCTATTTCTTACTCTCAGAAAAAGAAACCTAGTCTCCTCCTCCTCAAGTAGGATATTGAACATGACTGTCTAGAAACCTATGTTTCATCTGAGAACATGTGACGTGCAAGAGGAAGCCCAAATCCTAAAGTTCATGGAAGATCAAAGGAGCAGTGCCTGAAAAAGAGCCATATAAGACTTCCAAGAATTGCTCTAAAGCTAGACATGGTGTATTTGTTTTACAATATCAGAATCTGAGACAGAGTAATGTCACAAACTCAGTTCTGTTTTACATTATGTTCTTGAATGCAGTCTAGTGTCAGACAGCTTAAACTCAGTTTTTAATCTCAATTAAAAGCTACCATCACACCAAAAAAAATTTTTGTTTGTGCTTTTTTGGAGGGGAGGTCTTACATACTATTTTGATTCCTGAGCACTGAGGCTCCAATTCACCAGTTTCAAAAGCAGCAGCAATGCATGCCATATCAAGACAGCTTGTGAGCATATAAGGCATTAACTGACTTCAGGCATAGTAGGAGTTGGATGGCATTTAGTGACTGAGAGACTGTATTTCTCCCTGTTAAGAACTTATGAGGTAAAACTGCTGCTTTTGGCAAGAATCTGACTTAAATGGTCTCACTGCATCCTTAACTAATTGGCTGTGTACCAAAGTATGCATCACTGTTTTGTACATATACGAGGTTACAGTGTGATAACTACATTATGGGGAACTCTGAGCAGCCCATGAGGTGGGAGAGGACTGCATCACCTCTCCTTCCTCACCCTCCCCAGTCCATCTGTGAATAAGCTCTGACTCCCTAATTGCCTCCCTCATTAAGCTGCTGGGGTGTACAGCAGGGAGGTCTCACCCCACCAGCGTGCGGGTGCGTTTAGGTGCACGGAGGAGGCTACACCCTGTCACATGCCCCAGTGCCAGGGGGCTGTGCTGGGTGGCTCTCACAGTTGCCCACCTGCCCTGCTGCTCCCACAGCCAGGACACCACAACAAAGGGGCTGTCAGGGAAAATGTGTCACTGTGGGCTTTGCCAGGGGGAGGCTTAGCATCTCAGTGGAGCCCACCCTGAAAGGCTGAAAATAGAGTTAATGGGATCTAGCACCTGTGGCTGATATACAGAGTCCTTGATCCTCCAATAATGTCTCTGAAAAGAGGAATTCAGGTTGTACATACAGGTCTGCAGGTTACCCGTTATTACGTAGCAGTCTCTTTTGCTTCAGCTGTATAATATGGCAATAAAGATTTATTGGAGGTCTGAAAACCAGAATCCTTGGGAAACCTAGTAAGCCTCTGTTTCAGTTATGGCTGGAAAAAAAAAAATCTCCTCTTTATTTCTCCTGCTGAGTTTCATGCTTCTCTACTTCCAGGTTGTATTCTCGGCAGTATTATAAGAAAACACTGCTTCTGGCTGCACAACACAGCAGGAAGAAATAAAAAGCAATGAGACTTCCATCATGGTTTGAAGATCTGACCAGTGCAAGAGTTTAAGAAAATTCTGAAATGATTACTGGGCTAGGAAGGTATCCAAGCACACTCAAGCACCTGTCCATGATGAATTTTGCACTTCATACCACCCTGCCAACAGAGAGTAAGGTAACATGGCCATGCTGTGCAGAAGCCCATTTATAGCTGTCATTAGCAGGAAAGTGAAACTGATGCCATAGATCCGCAGCAGGATTTTGGAGCCACAGGTAGGGTTCAAAGTCCTGCTTTAGGTACCCAGATCTCTGCTCTGTATGGACAAGGTCAGGTAACTCAGAAAAAGATGCAGAAAGAAAATACAGGCTACGGATTTGGGGGTACGGAAGTCGGTACATCTCAGTGTTCCCACCTTCTTCCCCTGACTGCCCTCCTGTCTTGCTCCCTCACCTCCTGACCAGTCGGTAGTAAAGAAGGACATTTTGCTGTCCCTCTGTCAGGGGATTGAGTTAAGGGCTGTGTCCTGCCAGCGGGGTAGAGCTCACCACATGCCTCTCGGAGGAGCAGCTGGGGACTGAAGGTGGCTGTGCACTGTGCTGCTTTCAACAGGCATGGGAGGACCTTCCTCCAAGCTCCTTTTTTAAAGGAGTTGACTCAAGCAAAGAAACAATTACATGCTCTGGTTCAGAGACGATTAATTTCCACCTGGGCGGAGGTTAGCAGCTGGTCAGATCTGTGCTGTATTAAATGTGCTCTAAGCAAGCAGGTCAGGATGACTCCCTCAGGTGACAGAGGTGCCAGGGAAGAAAGCTGAGTGCATGCAAATCCCTTGAATTCCCTGTACAGAAGTCTCACCCACTGGACACAAGGCTGGAATGAGTGTACAGGTCCATCTGGTCAGAGGTCAGGTGAATCCCAGGCACAACAAATCATCTGGCATGGTTGAGAGGTGCCTTCAGTGTTAAATTTCAGCAGTGGAAAACCCCTCTCCTGTTGTCTGGCCCTGGATACCAAGTGTGTCAGATGTGGGATGCTCAACAGTGAGGCCAGGGCGGCAGACGCATTTGGAAAGGAAAGCCAGAGATTAATCTGCACTGGTGCACATGGGCTTCCAACTAGGAATTAGGTCCAAACTACTTTGTTGGTAGCATCAGGGCTTTTAGTGGTTTTTCCTTTCAAGAAATAGAACTTCTGATACTTCAGGAACTTCAGTGCTGTAACACCTAACATACCTTTGGATACCTTTGAGATCAAGTCACAGCCATGCAGAGTTTGCATCTCCAAAATTGAAATTACGAGATATTCAGGAATCTCCATCCCTCTGTAGCCATTTTATACTATTCTGATGTTTTCACACCCCATGGAAGTAATTAAAGATGATGCAAGAATCAGCCTTGACTTCCCTGACTTCAGTGTCCTTCTGATCACTGAAACATCAGGGAAAGCCAAATAAAGGTTTCATATGAACACTTAAGGGCTGAAGTGCAATACTTAAAATTTGTGGCATATAAAGTCACACTGCCATTCACATTTGCTTGAACTTGACAGGTCTTTTATTGTTGTTTTATGTCTTTTCTATTATTATCTTTTACTTTATTTTATATTTATTTTTGTGTTATCTCATTTCATTTTTTATATTGCTGCTGTAGCAAGTTTGGCATTCAGCATATTATTCTCTGGCAAGAGGATGTGAATGAACTCTGTGATTCAGCACGTCAGCAGCACTGCAAGAAGGACTTCAGGGTCAAAGCAATCAGCTGCTATAGATATAAAAGCATTACACTGAAATAGCATTGCAGCATCCACAGGAGGCACAAAAAATCAATTTCTCTTTAGAGACCACAGAAATAATGATGATATATTTTTACAGTAGAAGTTAGAATGCAATTTTGTGATGATGTCAGGTCTTTTAGGTACTCGGTGATGTCATTTGCATAGGCACTCTGGATGGAATAAGAACAACCAGCATCACAGTTCTCATCAGTGATGGCTGGATTTGCAGTTTCATTTCAAATAGATGCCAAGAGTTTGGATTTTTAGTGAAATGTCCCTTAACCACAAGGAACACACTGACCTGAAAAGCTGAAAAAAATAATTTCTCATGGAAATTTGGTTTCTGGTACAATCTGCATTTTTTTTGTTCTGCTCTTCCTTAAAATGCAACAAAAGAAACCCAAAAGCAATTTGCCGTTTTGGCTCAGAATCAGAATCAGAGGCAGAGGAAACTGCTCAGCATGAGATTTTTGTTTTTTTTTTTCAAAATGACGTATTTTGAGCATGGAAAATATTTCCCAACAGGTTCAACTCGACCTTGGGATGAAGCCTCCGGTCAGTTCCTCACACATCCGACCTCGTATTTCACCTCTATTCATCAGGCAATTACTGTTCAGCCCCATGTGGTCCACTCCCACAGTGCAGGACAGAAGTGCTTATTGGTGCCCTGTGGTTCAGAGCCTGCAGGAGATATTGAGTTTGGCTTTGACTCCAGCTCTGAGGACAGGGATGCAGGGGACTGTGAAAAGATACGACTCCTTTTCTCAAGAGCCGGTGCCTGTCTTCCATCTTTTTGCAGGACAAAGTAGGCCAGGATGGGCTTCAAATGGCTTCTCCTTTGAGAGATGGCATGTCAATCCTGACAGCTTGTAAGCAGCAACGTCAGTGCAGAGGATCTGCATGCTTTGCAAGCTAAGACTGGCAAGATATTCAGTTTAGGAGCTGGACAAGATGTATGTCCTGCCGTGTTTACTTGTTTGCAGATGAAATAAAATACAGCCAATGGGTAGGGAATATAATGTTCTAATGCACATTGTCACTTCCCTTCTGAGTTTACATCATCAACATCATTCAGTCAGACCCTTATTACATACAGCCAGGTGCATGCTCTTTCTTTAAATCTATTTAATCATAAGACTAGCTCCATAAAGTTTAAGATACAAAAGGCATTTGACCATACAGAGAATGGAAAGAACATCTGCATCCCAAGGTAGTATTTTTACAGTGATTACTATAAACACGTAAAAGTCAGTCCAGCTAGATGTGTAATAAAAACTGGAAATTAAATGGAAACAATTAAAAAACTCAAAGCTTTTCCACTTTAAAACTACCAAAGCACATTTAGGTAACTAAAAACCAGGTCTTGTTTAGGACAAAATAGCAATTTTTTCTTTTTTTCCTACTTTGACACTTTGAGAAAATTCTCAGTGACTTCATAAGATGTGAAATTTCTGAATTATGAAACTCCTTGAAAATAATAATCAAAATATGTTTAAACTTTTCATATAAAAATATATTTATTTTTACAGTATTCTTAGCTTTATGATAAATATTTGCAGAAAATAGCAAAGAATTCCCAATTTCTTTTAGAAACATACCAGAAGTCCATTTTTGTTCATTGTCTTTAGCTCAAAGCACAACAGCAATTTAGTCTGTAAACCAATGGCTGTGTGACTGTTAATGATTCAGTGAAATAATATATGCATCAGTTTGTATTTTCAGTTCTTGTGAACACTTGGTCCTGATGTTGTATATTTGCTTATTCAAACAAAAAGCCAGCTAGTAGAGAATAGATGATTAAAGCCCTCTTCAAAAATACATATAGATACTCGTCACTTTCCAGTCAGAAGGTTGTTTCATTTCTAGGTCACCATTTTAGCACCTTTTCCCCAAGTGATCAATTACCATTAAAGACATTTTCCAAAGATGGTGGCCCTACTGGGGAAGTGGCTCCTGCCTCAGCCTGTCCCTATCCAGAAGTGCCCACCCACCGCTTGGACTGGCCTGGACAGCTCCAAAGCTGAGCCCTCCAAACAAGATGGAAAGTCACCTCTGGCAGGGGAACAGTGATGGGAAGACAGAAGGTATGCTGGGAGAGGTTTTCAGAGCTTTTTTCAGGCACCTAGAGCCTGCAGTTAGAAGTGATATGTGAAAAAAACTCAAAGCAACAGCAAAAAGCAGAGTGCAAGGAAGTTGTTGCATTAAGACCTTTGAGGACTCTGAGCAAGTCTCCTGCACGAAGAAGTACTGAACAAGAGATATTTTCTCTTCCACAACTTATGTTGGCACAGATTATTATATTTCTAGATATTCCTCAGGACTTTACATGTGCATAAGCTCCTATTTGAGTTTACTTACTTCTTGGGTTGTAGATACCTGCAGGCACAGCTGTACCTGGTAGTCTTTTCAGCTCAAAAGGTCTAGCAGACACTCTGTGTCCATGAGCTGTGTGAAACTGGTTGCATGCCTTAGGCAAGAATATTTCCTTCTATTGGTTTTGAATTCAGATAGATTGAATTTGTACAGGGAGATCCAGAAATTCTTATTGTTAGCAATATTTTAGGCATTGTCCTCAGGGACATGGCTGCTCGAGGGGCTGTTTCTTTTCTTCCTCGCGTATCTGAGGCAGTTCCATGTTCAAGATTTTAAACATTGCATTTAAAATCTTACCCAGCATGAAATGAAGACACCAATGGAGGAAAAAGCCTTCCTGTTTCTAATTTGATTTTGCTCCTGGCAGCCTATGTCTGAGGAGAGCAAATAATTTTCAGAGATCTGCCTTGCGTAGGTCTAGTTATCAGTGAATCAGTAAGGAAAGGTACAGAGCAAACTGCCCAATGGCCTGTCCCAGAACACTTCAGAGAAAGAAGCTCCTGACCATCATTGTGTGATTATAACAGCCATGTGTAGAAAGAAATAGTTGCTGTAGCAGCTTATTTGAAGAATAACTTGAGCTTCGCTTGGGAGTTGGCCAGCTGGTGGCCAGGACCCTGGAGCTTGTGAGTCCTTGGTGGAAAACACAAGTTGAGATACTGTGTCCTGCTGTGTTGCCTCAGCTATAATTTCCAAGTGGCTTGAAGGTGGAGTTCCATGTAGCTGTAATTTGACCTCAGGGTTAAAACTGAGATCAATAAACACACTAAGGTCCCTAGCAGGAGACAAGGACAAAACCTGCCTGCCAAAGAGAGAGTACAAAGAGCTTGGCAAGTCTCTCAAGTTCATTATATTTAGTAACTCTTTTACTATATTGGATTTGATGTGCATGGTGCAAACAAGGATTTTGAACTATTGGGAGAATCTTTCATAATGATCCTCTAATGCTTTCAAGGTCATTGTGTTGAGGGGTTCAAATTAATGTATTTCAGGTTTTCCTGTCACACACCATAAAAAAAAAAAAAACAAACAGAAAAAGCCAATTAAAGTGTCTTAATTTTTCCCTAGAATGTTATATGACTATTCAGAAGTAAGAATTTGTCTATTGTTTCTCCATGTATAAAATGTTCAGAATTATAATCCTTAGAAAATAACTAGCATATGAGTAATCTTTTTCAAAACCTTTACAGTTGTGTTTCTTTTTAGTATAAGAAAAAGGTTTTTTGTACTATGAAGGATCCAGAAAAGAGTAATCTGCTGACAGATTTTTGGTTCTGCTACTTAAAAATAACCAAATGGTTTTTTAATTATTTTAATATCCCTCTGTCCTGAGAATGTATGCTATGCTTTTGCTAACAGTGTATTTTTAAGGCCAAGATATAAATTCTCTGGCAGACCTGCCTAGCCAGCACAGCTGTGATTAGTTTGATTCCAACTTTGGACTGACTCTCCAGCTCCATTTGCATCTGTAACAACCGATGGAGTTGATACTGCCTTCCCAATTACACAGCGACAAAAGGGAAAGTAGTTTAGAAGACACTGCTGCCTCATTTAGAAGCAACACAGTCGGTTTGCAGCCTGACACACTGTAACAGAGCTGGTCACTGGCAGCTCTGTTTTGGCTTGACAAAGAGATGATACTGCTGCACTGAGCTGAGCCGTGTAGGCTGGGGAAAGGTCTGGTTCAAAGAGGCAGCTGTAGCAACTGGGAGCCCCAGCAGGAAGAGGTGAGGGATTATTGGAGGTGGCAAGCTTCAAGGAAAGGGAGGATACAGAAGTTCAAGGTGCACACATATCTGAAACTTATGTAAAAGACTGATAATCTTAAGGTCTTGCCACATTGGAACATTGTGTCTTTTCCAAAATCACTTCAGATAGGACAAAATATTTCTATTAAGTGGTTACATAAAAATCTTGGCCCCCAAATCAATGAAGAGATGAATACAGTCCTATCTGAGGCTTGGAGGTGTTTGAGAGGGGCAGGGAGGTTTCCCTTCCTTGTGAGCTCATGGCTGTTTAGTTTCTATTAATATAAGTCACTACCCGGCTGTCAATTAAAAGCAAAAGCTCTAGCTTCCCATTGCATGGATTATTTTTAAGATGTCCTGCTAGATAAATAACTTCACTGGACTGAGCATGAATGCTTCTGCTTCTTTTGTGATATTTAACCCTTTCTGTTAGAGTTCTTCCACTTAACATGAAACAATCAAATGTTCCTAAGGACAAAGAGAGCAAGAGAGAGTTCACTTCGAGCATCCAGTGGATGAAGCAGGGAGTGCAGGAATCCAGTTGCTTCATTAATGGATATCACATTACTTTATACAAAATACTTGCAGGTAAAGAGACTGGATTGCAGGCCTCCCTCTCATTTACATGTTTTGTATTTGTGTTTCTGATTCATCCGACACCAAAGTGATTTCAGTAAGAAGTTTTCTCTAATGTGGAGCACAGAAACATTGTATGGTAGACTCGTGCAGGCCCTTGACATGAAGTTTAGCGTATTCTGTGCCAATATGCCTTTAATAAATGTGCCTCATCCTCTGCCTCCTTAGGAATTAATCCTGCTTACAGAAGGAAGAGTGCTTATGCTCAGGAAAGTTGTCAGCACACTGTTCTTTCAGTATTCCTGCTAGATGTCATGAGCTTAGGGCATAAGATGACATCTGCCCAAAGACTTAGGTTATCTTTGAGAATATAAAATGAACATTATCCACAACTCAGTAGATTCTTTCTCGGTAATTTGCCACCTACACATACATTATTAAAGCTGTTGATGCACCCGAGTGCTCATCTGTAAATTACAGCAGCAATATGAAATCCCATGAAGTTATTATTACACACTTTTTCTTGCAAAGATGATATTTAACTGCTGTAATCACTTCCCTCTAGGAGACTCCAGAAGAACATTTCATCTCCATTACTAATGATTTATAGAGTCAACTCCGTGCACATATCTTGAGCTTTCCTGTGACCTGCTGAAGCACAACTAATGGAAGCTGTAATAAGGAAAGTTCATTTCCCTCATCCTACTAAAGAGGAACCTTTGCAAATTGGGTATATTTGGAAGTTTCATACAAAGTAAAATGCCAGTGTGTCCCTGATCTGTTAGGGAAGGAAACAGGAAGGGGGAAAAATCAATTAAAGTAAGAGGAAAATGGAGAAGAACAAGAACATATTAAAATAAGAACAGTCACAGGGAATCTAACTACAATGGAGCAAGGAGGTGGAGAAAGAAGCATTATAATGAAATAATAATGCATGTGCTACTCAGTAAACTCATTCCAGCAAGGGTTTTTTTTTTTTACACAGAGATGTCTTTTGGCTTTCTTTTAAAAAAACTCATTGCCCCAGAGACCAAATGAGCTAAGATATTAATGGGAGAAAAAGCCTCAGACTTTGTTCCTGCATTGGAAACCACATGAGCCAAACCCCGGGAACAAAGGCAATGCCCTCTGCACAGGGGCAGAGAGCTGTCTACACCATTGCTTGAAGGACCAGGGTCTCAATCTGCACATGTTGATGGATTCTCTGGTTGAAGTCCCTCCTGATGAGATTAGGTCTGGAAATAACACTGTGTTCTTTAAGGACAAGGAATACAGAGCGGAATTCAATAAAAACTCCACCGAGTATGGTATTCTCCTTCATTTCCTCTTCCACTCTGCTTTAGTGCAGTATCACTCCTCCTGGCTACCAGCTGCAACAAAACCTGTCCGGGGAGAATAAGGTTTATGTACAACGTCTGCTTGTAATAAAGCTGGCTGGGCTAAAGAAGAAAGTGTCACATAAAGCTCTTCACTTACTTGAAAGACTTGTCTTTGTTGCTTCAACCTTGTTGCGCCAAAAGGGTTTATACTATTTTAATTCTGTAATGTGAGAATGCTACTAAACTCACATGCGGTGTATGGTGAGATCTAAAACTTTTCATGCAGTACATCTCATTCTCTAGTATTACTACTTTTTAGGTGAATTCTAGTATAACAATTTTTCACAATAAGAAATATATTTTTGACTTCTGTTAAACAATTTCTGGAGTGGATTCCCTCTGTTACAGTAAGCTTACCAGTTATGGAAAAGAAATGCTTTCCTTTATAACCGTCATAGCATCCTTGTTTTTCTCTTGATTAGCAGAAACAACATTTCAGGAGAATTTTCTGACTTGTTTTTGTAGCAGGTCCCAGGAGCTCAGAATTTACAGTCTTACTTTTGTCCTTGGAAATGTATCTGCATGTTCACACCTTCAGATTGCAGTATAAATATTTCGGCTGCTCTGCTAAAGCCCTAACTTAGGTTTCCTGCTGGGATTTTGCAGCCAGAAAAGATGTATGTCTGTTGTCTTTTTAGGTTTGAAATATTTTGTGTACTTGAGTTGTACTATCATTTGTTTAGAATTTAGTTTTGTGTTGTTTTGTCTTGAAATAGTTCAAGAACTGAGTAGGGAAGGTCAGAGTGTTATACTTTAAAGAATGCATTGAAAAAGCACTTGCATAAATAAAATCCAAAGGTAAGATTGCTTGGACATTTGGAGAGAATGTATGATTGCATTTTGTGCGGGTGCTGAATTGGAATTATTAAAACAGAGAGCTAATGACTAAGTAGCTAATAAATCTATATTCTGGAAGAAGAGTCATCAGTTTGCAGCTGAGGTTATGATACTATTTGTAGGTGTAAGCCCTCATAGTCTCATTTGTATGTGTGCTAATTCCATGTGTGCATCCCTATGTGGGTCTGTGCTCCCACACAGCAGGCTTTATTTAGATCCCTTGTCCACGTGGTATGTGTCATTTGTTTGTGTGTACCAGCCTTTTTTTCCTTTTTAATTTTGACTTGTTGCTTAAACTACTCTTAGCTTCCAAACTTAATGTAATGTTGTAAGCTTGTAATGAGAATTTACATGCTTTGGGCAGTCATGCTATGGTTTATACTAAGAAATGGTTCACATGGCTTCAACTTCTACAATTTTCCATGAAACAGATTGCCTATTTTTATATGAATACATGAATAGGTATAGAGAGAGAGTTGTAAAGCTGTCATCTTATGTGATGTTACTTTGGTTGCTAATACTTACTCACCTTTAACATTAATATATATATATGTATGTATCTGTCTTGATTGCTCTGCAACATTTGGATATGCATACGTGTATGTGTTTTGCATCAGCACTTATACAAATATTTACCTATGCCAACATAGATGAGTATGTGTTGCTTGTGTAATTGTTTCAAAAGAACCAGAGAAAAATAACTGAAGCATGAGCATGTACTGTTGTCACACTATTTTAAATAACACACTAATGTATGTACATGTAATGCATAAGTATATAGTTCCTAAAAACCTCCTAGTTTGCCCACCAGTATGCAAAACTACAGGTCATACCTGTGTAAAATAAATGCACATAACTTTACAGTAGTAACTACTGACAATATACCGAAGGCAGAGAACATACTGAAAGACTGTTTAAATGAAAGCCTTTGTCCTTTTACACAGAGAGATAAGTTCTTCTCCAGGTCACAGGTTGTATCTCCTTCCCAAGAACATCCCCTCCTGCCTATTACATGATTACAGTTGAGCATCCAAACAGCAAATAGAAGAGAGAGAAAGAGGAAGAGAATTCAGGAAGCAAAGACATTTATGAGGGAGCAAATTAGTTACTGACTAAACACTTTCAGCATTTTGATAAGATGTTACTTGCATGCCAAGAGACATTGCTGTGTAGGTGTCAAAAGTCCAAGCAGATTCAGTCTAAAGATAACCTCAAAGAACATTCTCTGCCAGCATTTTGTTGATTTTAGCAGTTCAATATGTTTCACAACATGAGATGAATTTTCATTACCTAGTGTATCATACTGCAAGAACCTGCAGTGACCCGACTTGAATTTTTCATCCACTGAGGAACAATTTCGCCATTAGCCAGGCTGTATGGGGGCTTGGCATGCGAAGTTCCCACTGCTCTGAGGCTGAAGAGCATAGCAAGTGTGCTTGGAGGATGAAAAATTGAAACACAATTCTAGGCAAACAGAGCATCAGAATTAGGTAAGAGGTAAACAGCTAGGGTCTGGTGAAATCTGACTGCTGGGGACTGCTGGGGATGTACTTTTGCAGAGCATGTGACAGAGGATAGTGGTTCTTGCTTCCTGTGGTGTGACAACTCTCTTATTTTGCCCCCATGGCATAAAGGAGAATACACTTCCCTGTGTAGCACTTCTTTTGATGGAGAGTAGCACATTAATCTCTCTTTTAAAATGCCCTTTACTGTGTTCCAGGAAGCACTCCAGTGACAGCAGCACATGACTTTGGGGATTTTTCTAATTCCTAGCACTCCAGCCCCTGGTAGATCTACCTTTGAAAGGACACACTTGTCCAGTGCTGCTGTGGGTCTGTCTCTGTTGGACATGAGATGGCACGCCCAGGCACGGCTTGAGCAGAAGCAGTAAGGTCTGTAGCTCACCTGTGAACATCAGTCGGTAGCTTCCAGGCCTTCGTACCCACATAGTCACATCTTGAAGGTCCACTCATGTCTTACCAAGATAACTTCAGATGGAAGAAACAAATGCCTCTAAGCCACCCATGCTAGAGTAAAGCCTCCTACCTACAAACTTTCAGTGTGTGCATCCCCAAAGCTCCTCAGTCCTCAGGAATGGGCGGAGTAAAAATGATGTTTCTCAGCACAGTGCTAGAGCTCACCATGCAAAGATGCATAAGACTGAGATAATAAGATAATACGTGGCAACTATGCTTAAGGCATTAAGATGGGGGCACCAAGGGGAAACAAGCGGTTGACTCTGAATAGTCTTTTTTGTGGCTGAATTGTACCCACAAATGTTTTATAACTAAGGACATTATTATGTATGCTATTACAGTATGTTATATTATATTACATATTAATAGAACATTATATATGATATCACAGTTATATATGCAGTTATATAAAAGCAATCAGACTAAGAAAATGCAATGCTTCAGTCTAATTTTCACCTATCTATGGGCTGCCTGGTAAAGCATGAACGCTTTCTAAAATCAGTAACAAATAAAATAAATTAATTAAACCACCATTTTTTTTCCCAAAAAGGACAAAATATCTGACACTGGCACAGTAAAATAATTCAAACATTGTTTTTATTTTGAATTTATTCCTATTAGTCTTTATTTTAACCCAGACTTACCAAGACAAGCACATCAAACTTGCAGAAGAGAGCACACTAATCCCTACCCTTTAGACCACAGGACAAAAAAGTAAAAGGAGAGCTGAGAACATGTTCTACTTGAGAAACTTCAAAATGATGCAAGATGATTTTTTGTCCACACAAGCACAACATGATTCAGCAGTTTTTTTAGAGTGTGAAGTCTGAAATGGCCAGAAAGCAGGAGAAAGAATCTCAAAAATATCAGTATGCTTTTGAGCAGGCTATACAATTAACATTAAGGAATAATACACCAAAGAACTGCTCTATGTACAGACTACAGACAATCTTTGTGCATAACTACTAAGAAAATAAATCCTTTATTGTATAGGATTAAATCTGAAGTGACTGTTGTTCCCCAATTGTCGTATTTTTGTCTTTTGGTTGGCCGAGAGCACCTCTTTTGCTAAGTTTATATAGTGTCCAACAGAACAGAGTCCTCAACCAGATGGAGGGGTCTCTGGGCACTACTGGAATGATATGTAAAAGGATACTTTAACATTGCTCTTTGGAGACCTGGAATTAAGTCTTCTGTTTAGCTGCGATCGTTACATTGACAACACAGTTTGAGGTTATGAATGTTGGTCTTGTGGTTAATGGGACTCTAGAGATCTAAGTTCAGCTCTTGGCTCAAGCACAGGCTTCAGCTATTCGATTAATCTCCCTGTGCCTCCATCCCTAACCTGTAAAAGTCAGATAATAACTTATTTTTTCCCTGTCTTGTGTCTGTTTCATCTAGTTAGCATATAAACTCTCCAGGGCAGTGACAGTCTCTTGCTTCAGGTCTGTATAGCTTCTAGTACAATTAGGCTCTTATCTTGCCGTGCTTCTGCAAGTTTTGCTGTATCAGAACAATGAGTAATTGCAAAATATTTCTCAATCATGCTTGTTTTTAATTTCTTAGTGAGACTCACAGTCTTTCTTTCCTCTGATCTCCTTACATAGCCCTTGAAAAGACTTCTTTTATTCTGTGAAATGTGCTGGGCCACCTCCTAGAAATCACTCTGTGCATAAAAATTCTTCTGACTCCGCTGCAATGCTGTTGTGCTTCTTTCCACAAAAAATGAGATGCTGCATATTATTAAAGAGGATGACAGACCGTGCTATCTGACAGTGCCATCAGGATGCTCCACAATCTCCTGGTCAAGGCAGAGATCATCATTTCTTGTTAATCATTCAATTAAAAAAGAAAAAAAAAAAGCACAGAGAATGCTTTCCAAGGTCATCATTACCTGTCTTGCTTTTCTTTATTTTTATTAGCAGTTACACTGTAGAGTGAATGTCCCCTCTTTCTGCACATTTTCTTCAGTGAACAGTTGAGAATAAAAAACATTTTTGAAGGAATAGCACTTTCCTAAGAGATCTGCAGTGTATTGACAGAATATCAGCATGCATTTAGTTGACCCAGAGAGGAGACCTTGTGCTATGCCACTGAGTGTGCATGAACACTCCTCTTAGCCATGTTTTCTTATCTTCATATGAAGAAATATCTTCCTCATAGCAATGCAAATGGCTACAAAATTGTTAAATCCCAAAGACTATAAACACATTAATGCAAAGGGGGACATGGTGTTTATAATGTGTCTTTGCAGATTTTTGTTTAATTTCTTGGTTTTATTTTAATGTGTGTTGGGTAATGAGTAGGTGCTACACTATGCCAGTAAATACAAAGCATTTTCCTGATATTTATTAAAATGCTCATTGCTTTTTCATTTTCTGTAGGTTCTTGACTACTGTGATTCCATAGTCTGGTTATGCACAATGAGAAAAAAATATATCCTTTGCCAATTTTGAGTGTGTTGCCTCCATTCATTGAATGCTCCCTTGCTGCTGCAGGAGCAGTGACACTCCATATCTATCATCTCTAGATCTTTCATTATCCTACAGACTTGTATTGTGTCCTTGTTATTATTCTCCTTTCTAGGCTCAGTGATTCCAATCTTTTCAATTTCTCTGACATATGAAAATTTTTCTGAGTTTTTGCTTGGCCCCATCACCTGTCTACAAACTCCTTCAGCTCTGCCATATCCTCTCAGACATCATATGACTGGTACCACATACTGGATTCTGGAGAAGTCCTCAGTATTGCTTTAGAGACAGACATCCTAAAAGAATCTATATTCCTCTCTGTTCTGTTCTTTGTTTCAGCTGCCTCTAAGATATTTTCAGAGTGTGCAAGTTTTTCTGCAATGGTACATAGGGATTTCCGAAGTTAGTGCAAGATTGGGGTGCTCACTGCTAAAGAACTTTTTGCTCCCTGGTAGATGGGTTTGTTAGATGAGGACAACAGGACTTTCATCTGCAACATGCACACCTACACCAGGTACAGTGAGAGTTCCTCCAAGAAGAGAAATGCCTCATGGTCTTTGAAGTGTTTACAAGCAGCTCACATGTTCCTGCTTCTGTGCCCAAAAATAAATTATTGTACAAACCCAGATTTGACTGATGAGGTCTTGGCATGAGACGAAAAAGTAAAGAGAGAATAAAAGAAAAATTCTAGACTACTTGAAAGTGTGTCATGGACTTGCAGTTTTTTAGGTGAAGGCCTCTCCTAAGATACTGCTCTCTGCAGACAAGACTTTCCAGATAATATTCTGTCTGTGGAAAGGTTTCTCGTGATTACTTATCAGCTACTTTTCACAGTGAACTTAGTGCTAATGAAAGATGCCAATTCAACAGCTGAGATGACTGAAGGTCCTTCAGAGGGACACTAGGGCACACATACACCCATGAACTGTTCCAGCTCTGGTGCGCTGGCAATGTGGCTCGGTCCAAAGGGAACTTGCTCGGCTGAAAAGAGTTGATCTTTTGTCTAGATGGTATTTATATGGCCCTAATTTCTGTGTTATCAAAATTATTCATAATCTTGAACTGTGTCACTGTAGAGAAACGGGGCATTTTGCAGGCACATATGCAGTCACACAAACCATGTTCTGAAGCCATATGGCAACAACCCTTTCCTCAGCCATGACTGCTACCGTGGCACTTTACTGGGGACAACATGTGGGAACGTGTTTTTGCTGTGGAAGACATGCAGCAGTGGTTGAGCATATGCATGGCAAGTGTTTGCCCATGCTCCTCTTTTTCCTGCCCAGCTACAGAGCTTTATGCAGGCTGCTATTTGGATTGCAGCATACTGGATATCCATCTGGCTTGTCTGCTGCACTTGCCAAGTAATGCACATTAGTTTGGTCTTTGCTATTTTTTCAGTATGTGAATGTGCTTACTGAAAATAGGGAGAAACCATGATCTCATTTCATAAAACCTATCAGGTTTTTTTAAGCATTCGCCTGCAGTTTAAGGATACATTGACTCACTCACCGACAGAGACTCCTTATTCTCCAGTCCATTTAATTCTCGAGACATTTTCTACTTCCCCTGAAACCTTCTAAATATTTTTTTCCTTTTCCATTTGATTGGACAATAAGACTAGGATTACTTGCCACTCTGAGAGTAAAAACCCTGCTTCCAGAGAAACAGACTGACAATCCCTGAATTTCATTTCAGTGCCCTGTCATTCCTCCCTCCAGAGCAGCACAGGTTGCAAAGGTTCAAACACCTGCTCGAGAGGTGTCCCTGCACCACCCCCAGTCCCCCCAGCCTTCCCACCAGAGCACCCCTGCAGCTCAGCTGGAGCTAGGCTCTGTCCATGCTACCTGGGGCTGCTGCGAATTGCAGCCTTTGCCCAGCATGGTTAGTGAGACAGGGCAGCCAGACACAGCAAGTCAAGCTGCCAAGCGCTGAACAAGATAGGGGGCATGCCAAGAAGCGGAAAGGATGACAACGAGCCCCTCCAGTCAGACGTAGATATGCTTGTCTGAACAGTGTCCTGCCAGAGAAACTGCAGCCCCAACATTTCAGGCAGCCGGGCACACCAGGCAACAGGGAGGGATGGAGCCTGCCTGGGTCTGCGGTTCAAATGACTGAGTGACTGAGACTGAAAGTGCTGGTGAACTGACAGGCAGTGGCCTGGCTCTAGCCACAGGTAACAACCCTGTGTTGCAAACACAGCTGGGTTACTGTTGTCCAGAGGGGCTCTGGTGGGATGAAGTGAGGCCCTGTTGTCCATGAGATAAGTGACTGTGACGTCCTTGGGCTCTCTGAGCAGCTCCTCCTTCCAGGTTGCAGCAGGGATCACAGAGGGTGATGTGCATTCACCCTGCACCTGCTACAGTTCATAGCACTGAGGACAGTGCATTTGCACTTACATGACTGACCATGCACTGCAATCACTTGAGACACAGGCACAATTTGTTTTCTCTGCCTTACATAATGCCACCTTTTGCCACCTTACTGTGGGGACACTGGCAGAGGGATGCAATAAACTGAGGGGCCAGGAATGTCTTACAGGACTTGGTTCATTGCACATAAGTTATAATGCTCAATCCAGTCCAAGCCAGATGCACAGAAGAGGGGAATGAAACACTCAGGAGATGTTTCCTGTTGGCCATAAGAGTCAGACTGAACAGGTTTATCCTCAGGCATCTCTTTTTAATGGTGTTCTCCAAGTCTCCAACTGCTATGCTGTGAACATCTCTCAAGAAATACTGCCAGACATCACATTCACATTCACAGCTTCATTCATTGCCAGCTCTTACATCACCTGTTGTTGGCAGACTCCATCAATGCGGACAGTTTTCTGGCAATTAGATCAGCCAACCTTCTTCTTTATATAGCTGTGTTGTTCTGCATTTGATATCAACTAATGTGGTTTATGAACTGTTTTCTTGAGAGCTTTCAATTGATACATTTGCCTGCAGTTTCCAGTTTTAATATGCCTTGACTGCAGATGTAATTCTGTCTTTTGCATATGAGCTGCTTTTTTTTTTTGGAAGTGGGCTGTCAAACAGTTAAAGGAAAAGCTAAAGAGCCTTTTTGGGGGCCAGAATCCCTCTAAAATGCTCAGAAAGATATAGGAGGTGGATCCTGCAAAACTATCAGTCAGCCTCCAAAATCCTTAGTGAGGGCTTGGAGGTTGGGGATGGTTGGTTGGGGATTAGGTGGAAGCTGTTATCACAGTCTGGCTAGGTTATGCATTTCCTTCAATTCAATCCCTACTGTGCACAGAACAGCAATGTACCTAACAGCTGCATGTTCTTTGCTTCCCTTCTGAGCCCTGCTCTGGCCAAAAAAGCTTTTATCAAACGACACATTTGGGTACCTTTGTTTGTTAATGGTAACTGAGATAGAATACAATTTCTTCTTCATCTCCATCGCCTCTGCCATAAATCCTCATGGAATAAAATCTCCTGGGACTTTGCAGCACCACAAGTCAATTGCTAAAGGGAATTTAAATAAACAGTGCCTAAGTTTGGCAGCAGTAATCAGTTGGTTTAGGGTGTTTTTTTTTTTCCTTTGATGTCCACAGTCTGCAACTGCAGGAAGTCTTACAAGCCCAGCTTGAGGTAAAGGGGACAAGTTGTCTCTGCGATTTTGTGCTCTTTTCTTAAGCATTTTCATGCTTGTCTTTCCATTATTCGTTATAGTGACCAGAGGAACTCAGCCAGACATCAGTACGGGAGGGAGCCTGGATGCTGTTCTTGTGGGAAGTCCACATTCCCTGCAAGTCTTGCATAACACTGACTTTCCCTCGGACTCAGTCCAGGATTGTTTCCTGACAGACACTTTTCCTCTACTAATGGGACCATATGAGGAAAAAAGGAACCTTTATTCCCTATTAGGAAAACAGCTTATTCTTCCTCTTCCCCTCAAACATAAGATACGTTAAAACTCTCATTATGCAAATATAAACCAGCACTCTAATGAAATTTTCAGTGCCTTTTAATGACGTCCCAATATTCTGGTTCAACAGGTTCATAAAACTTGTGTGCTCTTTGCCAGTCTTCCTAAAGCATAGCACCTTCCTTCTGCCATCAGCTAATGGTATTACTTAAGTAATCTGTGTTATGTCACTGGAGGTCACAGGTTTAAATCCTGCTGATCAGTCAAAGCAAATGTCATCATAAAAGCAGTGACTTCTCTTCTTATTCATTTTTTATTCTGGAATTGCTGCTGATGAGCAGCACACATCTCACTGGCATGGATGTCTCAGCAGGTAGGACCTGCCATGCCATTCATGTTTCAATACTGGAAAAACAACCACTTACATAATTCTCATACTGTCAAAAATCCATACCACACATGAATGATCAAAATACAAGCTGAATTTACTGTATGGCCAGATGAGCAGTCAGAAACCAAATACTTACCTAGAAGAACTGCAAAAACAAATGCCCAGAGCTCACAGAGGATGGTTACAGCAGAGTTGTGAATGACTTCATCAAAATTATGTTTTAAGCACAGGTTTAATGGCCAGGGCTTCATTGAAAAGATTTAGTTATCTTTTGGACCATAAACTCTGAGGATGCAGAGGCAACAAGACAAGAGCTAATCATACGGAGTGAAATACCAATCCTCTTGTTTGTAACTGCTTGCTCTTAATTTGTCTTGTTTCTGCTTGTGAGCAACTATGAATCAGACTGTGTGTTCACTGGCAGTGTGAAGTAATAGAATGTTGCACAGCTTTAGGTCAGCTGCAAGCTAAAGCATTCATCATATAAATGAATTTTCCCAGAAGATTTGCAGCAAAAGCTTGAGAACATTATTAATAGGGAACACTCTTACCCTGGAAAACATACAGCTGAATTTGCATGGTGTAACTCCACTGAAAGGGGTGCAATTACAACCCAGGTGGGCTTTGGCCAGCCTGGAGCCAGTGTCCCAGAGGAAAAGAGGTCCTCAGCAGAGCCAGGCTGCAGTGAGTGCCAGAGGTCTTCAATGAAACCAGATGCGTCAGTGGCAGACACCCTCCACATTACTCCCTTATTTACATATTTACCTCTGCTCACCCCCTGCCATTCTGTCTTGGCCCTGCCAGATGCTAGAGGGATAACTAACCTCTGCAGTGTTGCAACTTTTACCTTTACCACAGGACAATTCTCTTTTTCCACGTATAAAGCAGGTCAGTACCTTTACTCATGCTCCTTGAGATAAAGACAAAAGCCAGGAAACATGGTAGAGGAAAAACATAAAAAGAGAAGGAAGATGACCCATAATATAGCCATCATGTGGCATCTCTATAGGAGAGAAGAGAGCTGCTATATAAAAGAGGTTGCCTGTAATGTGTGAGGATGTTGACACAACAAACCAGAGTGGATAGCCACTCCTCTTCTACAGAACAGCCTAACTCATCCTCACTCTCTGACTTTCCTGGAAAAAGGAGGAGGATTGCAGGGTGGAGTGGGAAAAGTATTTTTCCGATGAAGAAGTGAGACAGCTGAACTCTGTCTCCCCTCCATGTGTTTGTTGAACTTAGTTCCTAGTCGTGGCTGGGGTTAGCACAGGTGAGCCCTGGAGGCAGTACAATGTGAACCACTGAAACAAGTCCAATGGCTGAATACAACTGTGCCATGACCCAGATTTCATCAATGCATGGAAAGTCCCCGAGTTGAACTTGGAAAATATTTCTCAGATTCATTAGAAAATTAGAGACAAACAGAGGCTTGAACTTAGCATTGGAAATGCACTCAGACCTTGTTCGTTCCAAGGGCTGTGAAGCAAAGTGCAATGGAGTTTATTACAAGTTAACCTGATGGGTTTATTATTACTGTAACATGGCAAACCACAGTAGGAAATCTTGACTATGATTTTGACAGAGATTCCTGTTATAGAACTGATGTTTTTATGACTGGAACAGGTTCAAGCAATAAGGACACATTTTTTTCAATGTCAACTCACATGTGGCAAGGTAACCAGATGTTAAGAATTGCTATTTCTTTTCTTTTTTTGTATTTTTCTTTTTTTTTCTCTGTGTGCAGTTAAATTCTATGACTCTAAGTGCTGAAGCCACAGGATAAACGTAGTGTAGTAGGAAGTGGCAAAGAAGAGAAATTACAGTAACAGAAAAATTGAAGTGACAAGTTGACTGAAAGCTCTTCTCATATGAGGGGTATGTGCTAAAAAAATTCCCAAGCAGTGTCCCCAGCCGTGGCTGTTCCTTTTGATAGTGATTATCCTGGACCTGCATGTCAGTACCAGAAAACCATTGAAAACACTGTAGTGTAAAAGAGTCACAGCAGTGAAAAACTCACAGAGGGGGACAGGGAAAAGATGTCATTGAGTAAAAAATGGGCAACAGGAGCCAATGTGACTGACTGGCCCTGCAGCTGCCAGCCTTGGCCAGCTGATTGCCCCAAGGAGCCTGCAGAGCCCAGTCAGAGCACCAGCAGCAGAGACATGACCTTGTGTGCACTCCTTGTTGGCCTTGCCTGCATTCTCATGGCCATTTTTTTAACCATTGAAAGTCTGGTTTGTTCTACGTATTTTTTATGGCAAGGTGTTTTATGACAGTGTTGTACTTTGGCCTGCTGCTGATGGCAAATTTTCAAGTCCACAGGTCTGTGTAACGAAGCAAACTGGCCAAAGGTCAGGGCTAGCAGCATGGGAGTAACGCCAGTTGTTTGCAGTATGAACATTATCCATCATTTTGTCCTGATGTAAAAAATATTCAGCTGCTGTAATTCTGAAACTTGCCATTCCCCACCTCTTAAAGAGGTGATTTTTTTTTTTTTCTATGAGGCAAGACCAGAGGGGTCAGACAACTGCTGAGCTCTCTGAGAGCCAAAGGAAACTCAGCCACATCCCTGTGAGAACAGTTGTCTACCTGTCATTATTTAACATGCTGTCAACAGTATGTTCTGCACTGTGAAGGCAAAAGAAGAAACAAGAAGATACATTAAGCCTGTCTGTTATGGTGACTGTGTTTAAAAGAACAAAGAGTATTTCACGCTGCCTAGAGTTAGATGCCTAGGGTGGGATTTATCCTTCCTAGCTTTGTCTGTCTGTCAAGTCACTCATCTGTATCTGAGCTAGGCAACTTTGACTGCCTGCATAGTCAATTGAGGAGAACAGGAGCTTCCAGAGGGCAAATCACTCTATCTTCTTTTTACCACTCATAGCAACCAAAAGGAGGACCCAACATCTACGATGTTTTCATTATACACTGTTTCCAGTTTGATCCCAGGGACAGGACATCCACAGGCATCCAGGACATGTCTTCAGGCATCCGGTTCATGCAACCCAAGATGATTTGCAGTATGATAGCATGCAGCATATGGGGGTGACCAGGACACCCATTTCAAAAGCACACACCTGATGTAGGCAAAGATGTAAATATACACACACACATCTCTGCTTTATAGAAGACAAGGCACAAGTCAAGTCAAGTACCAGGCACAATATTCTTGCTTGGTCCTTATGTACCACTGTCAAGTGTAGGTGATCTGCTTGCTTAGGGGAAATATTTATCACTTATTCATTAAGAAGTAGATAAGAATGTTCTTTGAGGAAAGAAAATTTCTAACTTTGCATTCAGTAAAGTCCTTTTCTGTGGACATAGAGACAACCTGATTTGGCACCCATGAACCTTTTGTTCCATATATTAGTCAGCATTTTTGCTGCTATAAATAAATATTATTGCTATTTATGCTTTGCTTACAGGAGGTGTAGCCAGGACAGCAGAATGGGAAGTGGGAAGTGCAGTGCACAGATTCATTCCTGATTTATTTTGATTTAGTTTCTGCCATAACTAAATAATTTTGACAGTGCTGCAGATGTACTGGATGTCGTATAATTGCAAAGATCATTGTCTTTGCTGATCTTACAGCTGCCCAGAGAGACCAATGCAACAGACAGGACAGAAGGCAGAGCAACATCAAACATGGCAGTTGAAAGGTGGATAATTGCATCTCTGAAAGATATTTTCACACACTGTTTTTCTGAATTGTTTTATACCCCCTACACACACACACCCCTAAATGGCTACTGCTCTGTGACTGTATTTAGGAGAATTCTTGTTCCTGTTACTATACATGTCTAATCAGGCTCAGTTGTGGGAGGAAAGGTAATTAGCGTAGGCCTCAAGTCAAAAAGAGCTCTTCTAGACATGTCCTCCCTTTCACGGAAGTTAATACCAGGCTGATTGCAGTACTTCTGCAGTCTTTATTTCTCCACTTACCCCTAAATGTCCCCTGTGAGAATGCAGGGAGGGACTTTACAGTAGCGGGCATTGCCTGTGTCAGCAAATGAGGCTCCTGCGCAGGCAAGAACCGGGTATGAGTGGAATGCACTGGGACTCCGAACAGTTCTCGGGATTTGGCATTTAAAAATGATAACTAATCTCAGTGAAGCCAAAAGGGAGACTTGAAGCGTGTTAATTTGAAGCTGTGTGTTGATACCTCATTCCAAAAGTTGCCAGCAGGACATTGACGTGGTGCAAGGTGTCTCTGAGTCGAGAGTGCAGAATCACTTAGGGTTACATGCTCCATGCCAGAACAGTTGGGAACCTCTTGGGAAGTCTCTTGTTCTAACAATATTTAAGATATGAGTTCAATAATGCCCTTAATGAGAATACCTAAAATGTACAAAGAGTCAATCACCCTGTAAAGGAACAGGAAATAGTTGCAAAATGCATAGGGAGTGGCTAGTGTTAGAGAAGACCAAGGAAATGTGTTGCCTTAAGTAACTGCTGTTCTCTTCTGTGACTAATGTATTGTTCATAAAACAACATAGGTTATACACTTGCTCATACTGCTTAATGAGATATTGAACCAAACACTTCTGTGTCATAACAAAAACTGTGTTTTTTATCCTAAAGTTTATGCATAAGACCCAGATTCAAGGGAGAACTTCTCGTCTCTGAATTCCTGTAAAAAAGCAGCAAGATATGAAATGGTCAATCACAGAGAAGGAAGTCTTGCATTTCAGCAGCAAATACATTTTGTCAGTGCCGGGAAGCAGAGAGAGCACTCTGCAACTTTGAATTTGCAACTGTGCTCTTACACTCAAAATTGCCTGAAGGCATTTGCAATCAAAGTCAGACAGGTATGAAGACAGAGTAGCAGTTCCAGTGCAAAGAAGTGCAAATGTTGCATGTGGGGAAGCGAGGAATAAAAATGTTTTAAGGAAGTGTCTGAACAAGAAAATGAAAGAGGGTTAGTGCATGAGAAAATTGAGGTATTACCCATAATGCAGAAATGCATGGTAAAACACCCAGGAGGACAAAGATCCTAAGCAAGCAGACTGTCTGAAGCTACAAGAAGACAAGAAGCAAAGCAGATGATAAAAATGTAATTGAAGAGGAAAAATATTTAGGTCTGTTGTGGATGAAAACGTAGCAAAGCTTTTGGAATTTGAGTGTTGGACAACTGTAACGTTGGAGTGACAACCAGAAATATGAGACTGGACTGTAGGCAAAAAGGTCAGAAGTGAAGAGAGAGATTTGTGAGTCATCATTCAGGTAGCACCTATAGGTACTGAAGCACATGAGGTAATGAAGAACTGTACACATGAAAGCCCATAATAAATCCTCATCCTCCTTCACCTTTCAGTTAGTTGGATTTATTCCATTTCAAAGCCAGGGATTCTTTAAGATCCTGGCTGTTTTCTACCTACCTTCAGTACTCCCTTCTTAGTTCTCCTTCTTCTTTCATTTTTACATGACTTTATATCCATGTTGACATGACAGCACAGCCAGCTCTTACACTCCAGAAAATGCCTCAAACTTCCTAGTGTTTACACACAGAAATATCAGGTGTAACATCTGAATCACCTCATCCGCCCAGAAAGTAAGATATTGAGATCAAAGCTGTGGCGTTCCAATGGTGCTATGTGGACATAGCAAGTACCTAGCATTGCAAGCAGGACCATCTCCCAGTCATGCTTCAGGTAAGTAGCAGCCACCTTGTTGCTTCTCACATGCAGGAAATTCAACAGTTTACCAATAGCACAGTTTCACAGCAACTAAGTCCAGATTTTGCAACAATGCTCAGACTAACTTTTTATGGCTTGTCACATCGTTGAAAGTCAAACTGGCTAATTCCTTTTCTAAACTCCTCAGGATTTAAGTATTTGTAAAAAAACAGTTTTATATAGATGACACTTTTAATTTTTGTGTGCCTTTGGTGCTAACTCCTCTTCTGCTTGCTCTTTTTCTCTGTTCATCTATGTAGCCTGCAAAACTGGCATAATTGTTTTCTCTGTACTTTTTAGTGTTAAGAACATTGGTGCTGTGGTGCAGACTTCAGGCTACAGAAGCTTGGAAACCTAAGTGAACCCCATGCCACATATGTTTACAGAGACCCATTAGACAGTCATTTATTGAAAAGAGGAGAAGGAAGCTCTCCCAGTCCCTCTCTTTCTTGGAATAGCTTTCATATGCATACATGGCCTGAAAGAAAACAAATTCTACATGTGCAAGTTTATGGAAGAAGGTCACAACATTTCCACCAAAAGGACATGATCTTGTTCCTGTTGAGATTACTAGTTAAATTCCCATCAGTTTCAGTCAGAGTCAAAGTGGAATGTGAACAAAATCCAGAATGGCTCCCTAGGCTGCCTAATAAATTTTACACAGTTGTTGCTGGTTTTCAGAATTTAGTTTTTAGACAAATGATAGAGATATGGGAAATGGAGGAGCTAGAAGAGAAAAAGGGAGAACTGTTTTGTCTGGACTGAAGGAATGCTGTTACAACATGTCCTTTAGATAATAAATTGACACTGTGAGTTGAAATGAAAATGTTTTCCTTTCTCAATGACACTTTGATACAACATTTTTTTTTTCATCTTTCTTCCCATGAAAGAGATAATTTTCATCAGAATTCAAATGTTATTGTGCAGAAATGCTGTGCTCCCATACAGTGTTTTAAGCAAGCAAACTGCTTCACAGAATTTACAAGCTTTGTTTATTTGTTTACCATTTGGAATTTCCAAGCATATGTCAGGTACATCATCAGAAAACAGAAACAACTGTTCCTGCTCTACTGAGTATAAAGAGCAAATTTAAAGACAATGCTGCAATTCCCAAGCTGGTCATAAGAGTTTTGTGGTGAGGATGAGGGTAATCTCCTCAGGCTTCGGGACCTACTTGGCAGTCTCTGGAAGGCAGTGAAGATGACAGGGTACAAGGATCAGGATTTTGGTCCTTGCATATGGCCAAGTTTATTTATGAAAGAGCACAGATACTGAACAAAGGTCAGTGAGAAGGACAATGCTACCCACTCAGGACAAACATGAAACAAGCAGAGAGTAATCCAGGTGCCCAGACCTGAGGGTACCAAGGAGATAAACACAGCTATGACTCATGTCCAACAGCAGACCCTTCTGGAACAGGAGGTCAAGCAGCATGGCCAAAGGTGACCTCAGACAACTCTGCGTAGGCATTTTAATTGCTCCTGGGGTGTTTTGGCTTCCCTACTTCCTGCCTCCCGACACTGCTCCAGCCCTTGGGAGCAGCACTGGAGCGTGAAGCCACAGGCTGCTTTTCCAGGGAACCATCCTCTGCTAGAGAAAAACAGCTTCCCAGCCACTGTGGCCTAGAGGGGCACTGAACTGCCCGTCATGTTCAAGTGCAGGTTGTGGATGTCTGTCACCAAAGAAATAATTAGGACAAGACCAAGCAAGCAGCAACTCTTTTTACTCATAGTTTATTCTTTCATCTTTTGATTGTGGCTGCTAATTGAGGTGTTAGCTTGGCTGTGGTCACATCAAACCCAACATCACATTTGCCATTGCTTCTGCTATTACCTTGTGGTGTCCAAAGGAAGCATAAGTGCTAAATGGTGAAACCTATTCTAAGAGGGCACAGTCCTAACAAGAGAGAAAAAAAGACAAAAGCTCATGATTTTTCAAGTTGAATACATATACAGAGAGACACTGTATTTTTAGGTATTTTTTACTCCTGATTTATTCTACCTGAAACTTTCCCCAGCTGGATGTCCTCAGCTCCTGTGCCTCTCACTCACATCAACAAGGCCCAGCACAGAAGTCTGTAAATGGTCTACAACATTTGGAGGCGCTAATACAATTACTAGAAGTACAGCAAGATCCACAGGGCTATCTAGCTTGACCATTGAATTGTATTACATGCAGACTACAAAGGGAGAAAGCCAGAGGGGAAAATGAGGCCATGCATCAGCTTCTATAGTATTAGATTGTATAGTTGCAACTCAGACAAATTAGGCAATCACATGGGCAAATTCAACATCATCTTGTTAAGAGCTTGTTTTCAATCCAGTTCCTAGAGTGCTTCAGGACTTAGACAAATAGAGGCTCTTCAGTTGTTAACCACCCAGTGAGTTGCACACTGGGATGACTTCACTAGCTATTTCAATTTGTTCTAACTCAGCCCCAGGGAGAAAAAAACTGACAGCATAATCAACTTCAGGAAGTTAGCAATTTGGATGAAAACATGAAGCACAAAGTCGCATGAAGACAGAGTGAGTCTATTTTAAACAGATAATAAAAATACTTAGGACTTGAATCTCTTCATCAATGTGCTGTTGCTATTATTTTTAACTGCTGTGCAGCATAAGTAACCTATGAGACTGTCAAATTGTAGCTGGTTTTGTTTTGGTAATATGATCACTTCCTGTGTCTGTGACTATCTCCTTCTGATCGATGGTAGGAACTGTTCAGGAAGTTTGGGGTCAAATGTATGGGATGACTTCAATTGGCTGATTAACCAAGTTATCAATGAGCATGATATTCTAGCCTGAGGTGGTTCCTCATACATGGCATTCAACTGTATGTGTAACGTGAAGAGACCTGCCATAGCTTATAAGCACAAAATGACCGAATCAGGAAGCTGTGTCACAGCTCCATTTTGCATAATTTGCTCCTAGAGTTTCAGTGGTTTGTGACACCACCACAGATGAAGGTATTAGAATGCAAACTTCCTTTAATTATGCAAAATAAAACCAGCACTGTACTACTTCCAGAAGGATTTAACATCTAGCAAGTGTGGGCAATGCAAAAGGTCAAGAGGTTCATGCTAATTGTGTTTATACTGAGATAGGCATTTGGGCCTTCCACACATTTCTCCATTTCATTCATCTCCCCATCCTCCAGACCCCTCCCTCCTGGGACCTCTTAGCAATCACATGTCACATGGATGATCCTTAAAGCACTAAAAAGCTTTTCATGAAGCTGTTACACCAAAAATGGATCCAGGATACATGATCTGATGTCAAAGCTGGTGACTGTTGGCAGGGGCTTCTCTTTACTCATCCCCCTTTTGACTAGTGAAGTATCTTCTGATACTTTAAATCAAAGTCTTTCTGCTGACTAGCATGCATTTCCAAGTTGGCTGCATGGGACATTTGGTTTAGGCAACGTGCCTTGCCTGTTTTTTCCCTACTTCAGCTGGTGGGAAAAATCCCACCCATACCAAATATTTAGAAGATATCATTATCTGCCTATCTTTTTATTTGCATTGAGCATCCTTTGTTTGGGACTCAGAAGAGCTGTATGATTCAGGAACAGGAAGAGCTGAGACAGACAGACTGGGATCGTACAGGGAACTGAGGAAACTCTAAAGAAGAACGTGTCCTGAGCTGTGTCCTGGTTTGGCTTTGGGGTAGTAAGTACTGATTTATTCTCTGAGACTTGGACAGGAACTGCATGTATGTCAGCCAAGAGAGTCTGGAATATCTGGACAACACCTGTGGATTGATTTGCTTTCTTAATACGCTGGTTTCCAGCCACCCAGCTCTGCAAGAACTGCAGATCCTATTAGTGATCACAGTCACAGAGGGATTTTTTAGTGTTGTGGGACCAATGCTCTGCTTTCAATTAGAAGAACTATTCTAATTGTATTAAATGCTTATTGGTATTTTGAAAGGAATGTATATTTTTATAAACATTTAGCGTATGGTTTACATTTCCCCTAAACCAACTTCGTGTTGGTCCACTGGTATAAAAGGGTCTTCAGATGATCCTAAAGTGTATTATACAGTACAGATCTATTATCCCTAGAGCAGTATGAGAGGGGATCATCTGATTCTGAACACTTACTGTTAAAACTGAAGGATTTTTCTTAACAAATAATAAAAAAAAGTGCATTGCAAGACACTTTCTGAACTTCTGGGGAAAGTTTTAAAAATAGTAGTGATGGTTACTTCACTAGTAACCAGGTAATTTCTTGAGAGTTACTTTCAAAAGGACAGAGCACACACTGTACAGGGTCAAGCTGGTAATGGCCTGCAGATATTAGTTAATGAAGCAATCCATCAGGACTGGGCACTTGGTGTTTGAGTGATGTTTATTATGGTAATAGCCATTGAAGTAAATGCAAATAACTGTGACAATGGCATTGTGGAATTTCAGCCTTATTTCCATATCAAATCACCTGCAGTGACAGGTGAAAGGGTGAGGCTCCTGCTTGCCAGGCACACAAAGTCACAATGGGCAATTGAGGTTATGTTAATGCTTTCTCTTTAATATGTCACCTGTAATCAAGATACTGAAAGCCAGATTCTGCCTTCAGATACAAGTATGCAAATTTGTCATCTTAAAACATTGTCATTGTTCCTGGGAATGCAACTTCACTGTGCTCAGATTGTATCTTCAGTCACAGCTTGGGCAATCTTCACAGCAGCTTGCACAAGAATAAAGGGACTTTAGTTATGAGTCCTCTCAGCCAGTTATGCATCAGATGAAGGGAGGGACATCTACATCTGTAGCCATCCTGGCTATGCTTATGTAGCTCTTTTGCATCACTTTTCATTATTCCTGTTAGTAGCATCTCAATCAGCACTAAATACCATTTTGGCTACTTTGATAAGAAAAAAAAAAGGAGGTGTCCCTCTGCCCAACCCCACCCCTACCCCCCACCCCCGACATTTTCCTGGCTGGAGGGACCTCTGAGCAATGTAGTCACAAAGTGAAGATGCTGAGAAAGTTCATGACTGAAAGACTGATGGTGAAATCACAGCCTTAGGAAATAGGCACAGAGAGTTTCCATAGGCAGATGGAAATAACATATGTGAATGGAGAACCTATATAAATTATTAATGTTGGCTGAGACCTATCATTAAATATCACTTCCTGCCAGTGCAAGATACCCCACCTCATATAAACACACCTGTGAGCTCTTAAGAGCAAAACTGTCTAATGAACAGTTTGATGGATCACACAGGCTAAACTTGCTGCTATGGGGCGGTTGGAGATGTGCTTGAGCACAATAAATCCACATTGGGTAAGACCTGTCTACAGTTTGTCCATTGAGAATCTTTCAAAGGTTTTACAAGGAACACCAAGCCACCAGGGCAGTCCATTGAGTTTGGACAAATCTTAGGAGAACATTGAGTTTAGAAGAAGATCATGTCTAGGATGAAAGCCCATCTGCCAAATGTCAAGTTTACAAACCTATCGTGTGGCTAAGTGCCAGGCAGTCCCACTTACGTTGTAGGTACCTGTTTTCATTAGTTGCCTCCCTAGCCTGATACCTCCCTTGGAACAGGTCTTCAGATTCTTACACATGCTCTGGAGGCCTGATCTGGGAGATGGCTTGTGAACTGTGTCCAAAGCCTCCCTCTCCCTGCCCTGCAAAATTACTTATGGTATTTGTTTCATCCACCTGCTTTCATCCTTAGAAAATGAGAGGCCTTGGGCTCTACCGCTGAAAACCCCTTTCCTACATCCAGAGGAGGTGCCCTAGCTACAAGATTTCATATAGTTCAGAAGATTACATCTCCCCACCTTCCTTCTGAAGGAAAGAAGAGCCAGGAGTGCAGTATCTCAGGACCTGAGGTACAGCCGATGTCCCTACCTAATGGTTATACAGACCCAGATCCCTTAATTCCTCACATGTTGGATCCTTCATGGCTCAGGAAGAACACCAACACTAGGAAGATCTCAATACCTCCACTCCTGTGAAGCACTGAGAATAAACCCTGAACACTAGGATTTTCCTGCGGTCTCCTTTATTTGCTTCCTTTTGTTGTCAGTTTTGGGCCAATCCTGTTTTCATTAAATCAATGGGAATCTTTCTATCAGCTTGGTTAGACATTAGATCAGGGACTATCTGACTGCAAGAAGTGACATCACACTTCTAATAACACAGATGTTATGAATAGCTTAGCTTTGTGTAGTGCTTTTTAACAGAAAATATTTTGTAGTTTTAACCTCTGCATGCAGGTCTTGTTTTTACCAACCACCAAAAAGCAATCACATGTGGGGAGAAATGTGACTGCAATTAAACAGTTCACATCAAAGTTATATTATGATAGCAGATCTCTCCAGTTCATGAAGCTCCAGGCACCAGATGATGTACTAACAACACAGCAAAGATATGTGGTGCAAAGCCAGGTGAAAAGCATGATCTGCATTATTTTGAAATCTGAATTAGTTGCCTATGTTGGCATTTTGACTAGAAAAGGTCATTAAGAATTCTTTAGGGTTTTTGTCCTTCTTGTGTGTCCTGCATGAATTTTCATTTCTGAGCAAGTTCAGTTCAACTGTCCTGTTAATCTGACTAATATTTCTCATTTAATCCCCTTCTGCCCTTGTAAAGGAATAGTAAGTGAAATGGATGATCAGTCAGTGTGCAAATCTATTGCATAGTGACACATTTTTCAATAGACTATATTTGAATAATTCTTTATATTTTGCAGTCATAGGATGAAGAAATCTTTATAATTTCGTATTTTGAAACACATACTGCATCATTTGCAGATGGGCTCAAAATAATAAAAAATAATATATCTGCTCTAAAGAGACTATGTCTGCCCCTTGGGATATTCTAATACTGGAACCTAAAGAAAAAAATATCTATTCTTTCCTCCATTTTTCAGACAGCTGTGTTCCAGCACAGTAACACTAAACTTTTGGATTATATGCACCTGTCAACACATGCTTGCCTGATTACTTCATTCCCTTAATTTTAATAATTATTAGTGACATTCCTAGATAGACTGTATTGTGATGAAGAGCTGCTGATTCAAACTTACCCTGATACAAACATGGATAAAATTAAGGGTTGTTTCCAGAAAGCTAAAGTGGGACAGATCAAAGCACTGAGTGATTGCAACTGTCCAGGTCATCCATGTGTTTGGACAGCTGAGTCGAAATGCATGGGGTCTGTGTTATGAAGGGATTGCAGCTGCAGGGTACCTATAAAGGGCACTGAGAGACTGGAAAGAATTTCTAAGAGGGATTTTCACTTCCAGAGTGAAAGCAGTGGGATTTAATTTCCGATAAAATATTACTGAACCCTATCCCTCTCTAAATACATGTAATGAAACTGAAATGCTCAAGCACTGGATAAAAACAAAGGCACTGGCAAAGTTAAAGCATTGAGAGGTAGGAAGGGTTTTGTCAGCAGTGGGTTAGTTTGCTGCAGGCTCCTTGCCATATGCCTCCCAACGCTGCCTCTGTTGGATTGAAATTTACTTCCATAGGACAATCAATTAAAGTTATTAATGATGTTATGATGAATCTGACATTAAGTATCAAAACCAAGCATCTATGATGTGAGTCAGCAGCAGAAAAGGGACCTGAAAAATGTCTGTCCTTAGGCAGTAATGGAAAACAGAGGAATGGCATTTTCCATCATATCTGAGCTGAATGCTTTGTGACAGATGAGGCAGGACACCAATTCCATTGCTCTCCATCTTTTTTCAGGTTATGGACTTCTTCAATCTCCCTCGTTAGATTTCACACTCAGACTGATTTTTGTTTTGGATAAATAGGCTTTCAGTAGTAAATACCAACTTCTCATCCAAGTTTTCAGCTCCAAGCAAACATGACTTGGTCTTGTTTAATTTTACAGTGCATCTGCCAGATGAAGTCTGTGTCAAAATTTCCTTGACATCAGTGACAGTGAGTTTGAGCTTTTCACAAATATAATTAAAACATTTGTAACAGAAGCAGAGCTACACACTACAGCAGTGACTTCAGCAGTCCATTCTTTTGCCCCCTTGCTTCCTCAGTTTCCCATCTGCTAGCCACTACCATTTCTAAAGCAGAGAACAGCCTAGACTTATGGTTGCCATAGGATTCATGCCACCAATTAGTTTTGTAAAAATCCAAACTCCAGTTTCTTTTCCCTCAAAGTCTTCAGCTTTTGCTCTCTGACTTCCAGCTCCCTCTTCCCATGCACCCAGACACAACAAAACACTCTCCTTTTTAACAGCTTGTCCACCCACTCTAAGAATAAACCTTCCTTTTGCCCCCTTCCTTTTGGGCTGTTGCAGTGACCTAACAAATCACGCTGTTTCTTTTGCAAACTTTTCTGTGGCTCTCAGTCCAGCCAGTTCTTTTCTTCTTCCCTTCTTCTTCTTTCTTACAGTCCATCTGGGCTGTACTCCCTGCTTTTTCTGAGGGACTTCCTAGCCTGTATCAAAACACTCATAGCAAAATCTGCCTTTCCTCTCTTCACTACAAAGCTGAGGTCATCCTTATGTTTCCTAACAAGCCTGACATTAATCAAGTGCTTCCCAACAGTTGACTTTATATTTACTCCCTTTCCAGGACTGCTAGACTTAGCCAAATGCCAGGCCTAGGCTCTATTGAAAGACCATATCACTTGGTTGTGCTGGGGGAAACGGAATGGATTACACCAGGCTGAAACAATCATCATTAGTGCTTTTTACTTTAAGATGAGAAATGCGCATTTATAGAATGCCAGAAGAACATCACCTTCTTTGGTTTTCACAAAAAGTTCATGATATATATAAATATTAATATTTGAAGGAGGTTTGCATAATTTATGTGCAATTAACATACAAGTGATTCCTGCTATAACAGTGAGAAAAAATCACTATATTTCTTGAAAAAGTTATAACTTTTCTTGCTCTCTTTTCATTAAGGCAATTAAATATGAGTTGCCACAGGAACCTAAAGCTTTCCATCTTTAATATGAACTTTATTTGGCTATTTTCTGTACTTTTAAGGACTAGCCTGAGGGAAAAAACAAGGAAAAAATGTCACCCACTGAATTTTCTGGTTTATATTTATTCTGCTGGAAAACATACAAAACCCCCAATTGTTTCTTCTATGGGATCTTTTAGGATGTGAAAAATAATACATACAGGAAAATCATGTCCCTGCTTTTGTGTATGTAAGGGTGGAGGAAGGTTCAGGATGGCAATTTCCATCAAAGCCAAACTGCTGAAAGTGAGAGGCACAAAGCTGCTCTTTACTGTGTTTTACACCACCCTGGCTGCCAGCCCACTACTGGAGGATCCAAGTTTGAAGTGGCTTCATCTTCAAAGGTGAAGTCTTACACTTTGACGCTGGGAAGGATATGACATTAACTTCTCATCACATGTTGCTTCGTAGTCTGCCACCATTATACTTCACCATCTTGGACAGCAGTATTGCTGTCTGTGCCAAAGCATGTTATCTTTTTGCTTGTGGTCAGAGACCAGGACTGGGCTTTTCAAGTCCAGTGTTGCAAATTTGCTGGCAGCCACAGCAATCTAAACCATTTCCTTTGCTATCAGTGTTCAGGACAAATTCCACAGGTTTTTGTCCCTTCACTTTAAGTCAATGTTTTAAAAATAAATGCTTGGGGAAACGACCTTTGGGATTAGGCACAGAGCAAGAGTCAATGGCTGTGAACTCTGCAAGTGAAAGCAGCAGCTGACATTGCCACAGATACCTGTTGGGCCTTTTCTGCTGATACCTACACAGCTTTAGGTCAGTCAGTGTCTGTCTGATTATAACCAGAATTGAGCTAAAAGACATGCAAATGCTACCCTGGGCCACAGAGGCAATGTTTTAATCTGTTGAAGAATATAAGCTTTCGTTCTTTAACTATTTTATCTTTTTCTCTCTTCTTTTCCTTCATAATTGACAACAGTGATTTCTGGTCTGTTTAAAAGCACTAAATACATAGAGCATGGCTAGCAGGAATGTGGTGGGTTTGAATGATGCTATCCCAGAAGGTCCATGAGATCTATCAGCTGAGAGAAGACAGAATCATTGGGGTGTATTTAAAGTCATGAGTTACACTTAAAAAGGGAACTGTATGTTGAATAACATCAATTATGTCCTATGACCTGTTAGACTGAATAGAAACCCACATCAAAATGAGTGGAAAACTGTGAAGCTAGGATGTTTAAAATCAGCCTAGGACTATACATTACATGAAAATCTATAGGGGGAACAATCTTGCATTGTTACAGGAATAGACTAAATGACCAAACCTTCTCCAGCTTCTGAGAGTCTATGTCTTGACCAGTTTTTATCTTATACAATTAGAATAATTGTTTTGCCAGTTAGTCACTAGAAACTCCCTTTTGCCAGAGAGATTGTTCTTGGCTAACAGCTCCAGGCCAGATCCAATCCTGGTGTGACAGAATTATTCCAGAGATGAATAAAATATGTTCACTTGTGCCAGATATAGCTGTCCATGTAATAATCTATTGTTAATAAATCAAGCTGCTCTGTTAAACATATAGGAAGATCTTTACCTTAAAAAATCAGCAAGAAAGGAAAAAGAATCAGTAGAATTTGGGCAAATAAATTTCACAGATTTGTATGTTATTCCTAGCTTGGAGTGCTCTGCAGAGGAATTCTGTATAAGACACAGTATGGCTCACTGTGAATAATAAAATTGAAGTTCTTCAACCTTATCATTTTTTTCTGCTGAAGTCAAGGCTTTTTTGTGACATCATGGTTGATGTCACAGAGAAATACTCCCTGCTGGCTGAAAGATGGCAGTAAGTAAAGTAAACCTGAATCTATTCAGTGATGTTTACAAGTTTCTAACTGGTGACCGTTAAATGAAAAAATTAATTTCAATTCACTTACGCATTGATCATAATGAAAGTAACATGGAGACTTTTCAGCTCTTTCCTCTCTAATTTGCCACCCTGCCATCTAATGAAAAAGCAAGATAGGAAAGCAGGAAAATTATATTAGGGATGCCAAAAATGACCACTCCCCTAAGACAAAAATGTTCAAATTGAATCACTTTACATCTCATTTAAATTAAAAACTGAAAGTGTCCAGGGGTAGATTTTGTCAAGGAAAGAAAAAGTCATACTTTTCCTATTCTCAAAGAAAATTTTTACAGGAGAGTTATATTATTTGTTTAAGTGCAGAAATGACCATTAGAAGTACTATTTTATTAGTAGCAATAAAAGAAATATTGGCCTATAAAAAAATGTTTATGTTTCAAGATATGAGTGCTTCTCTGAGTTGCAATTTAGAGAATAAGAAGAAGGAAAACTCTTGGCTTAGTTTTTAAGTACAATTGTGTATAACAATAGATTTAGCGGGTGATCATGCACCATCTGATATCTGCTATCTGGTACAGAGGATATCACTAACTTTTATTTGACTGAGGTAAAGTCACTAACTTTTATTTGACTGAGGTAAAGTTAAGTAGTTTGCAATATACTGTTCTTGAAGGCTAACTCCCCACTGCCTCCTACAAGCTTTCTACTGACATGTGAGAGGGGTATGTGAGAAATAGAATTTATTCTACATTCTGTTGTTTCTCTTGAATATTGGGAAAGGTAAGCTTTCTTCAGCAGTTTCAACCATAATATTTATGCTGTCATAAAACCCCATTAGTTGGGATTGAATTCTGCAGAGGCATACTCAGGTTTTCCCATCTTGTGGTGTGAGCAGTAATCAGCCACTCCAGGTATAGCAAGGTCTGCATTGTCTAAAGCCCATTAAAAGTGTCTGGTGGTTGAGGTCAGCCTTGAGGGAGAGAGATCATCAGCATGAAGAGAGAAAAAAAGGTTATGGCAGAGGGGATGCACACTGTATCTTTGCCTGCAAAGGGATTTTCTACAACAGATAATATAAAATAAGGAAAGGGTTTGATAATACAAATATGTAAAAATGAATTATTATATTTGATCAACTGTGAGAAAACAAAATTTTTACAAAGGAGAGAACTAAACCTCAACTCTAATTCTGGCTGCTTTTAATGGCTGAAGTAGAGGTCATTTATGGGCAAAAAAAATTTATTTTGTTACAAATTCAGTCTTCTGTCAAAAAATGGCAGCAAACATTTGCCCCAGCATTCTTTGGAAGCTCAGAGTTGGGATGAGTGACATATCATAGAGTCTGTGGGGATTTCCTGGGTAAGATCCTTCAATGCAGCATGGCAGATAATGATGGACAATCTCCCGTATCCAGGTGCAGTTACAAGGCCAGGACAACAATTGAAGTGGAAAGCACTAATGACTAGTTGAAAGAACTGATGACCTAAGGCCAAGAGATCAGCTAGCCAGTAGCAATGTGGAAATGTCCCTTGCCAAGGTCCTTAAAGTTATCGTAGGATTTCCTTTTATAAAGTTAGCACAATATTTTAGATTTTTCTATAGTCATGCATCCTGGATGTTTCTAAAAAATTTGTGTGTAGTACCTTAATCAATCAGAAAACTATAGTTTTACAATTCTGTACAATCTAAGCTGAGCCTTTTTTATTGTTTTTTTATTAGGAAAGAAAATAATTAGAAACTCAGTCTTGACTCCACAATGCCAATTGTCCTTTAGACGCCACAGCCAATGTTAATCCTCCTGCTCATTTTGATGGAGCCAGAATGTCATGTAGGCATCCTGAATATTTATTATTTGTTTATGTCCTGCATCAGCTAAACCATCATTTGTTTATTGCTGGTTTTAAAATGAATTCAAATGAGTCTCATTCTGTTAAGTGGGTTGGTCCTTTCTTCTTCCTGTGCTGGGTTTGCCCTTGTCATTACAGGCATACAATAAGAAGACTTCTCTGCCACAGAAGTTTACAATACAATCTGTAAATAATGGATTTCCATTGTTTACTCAGAGTTAAAAAAGACCTTTTTTATGCAGACCTACAAGGTCTGCTCTTTATGCAGAGCTGGCGTCAGCCTCCCCACACACAGAGTCTCTTAGCTTCCGGGAAGAACCCTAATGGCATCCTCCCCACTTGTAAAATGTATCTGACAGAAGCATTTTAAAAACATTTGACAAAGAGAAACGTGCAAAACGAAGCATTTCAAAGAAGGAGGAAACTAGAAAAGGGGGGTGAAAAATGCAATCCTGCAGAAAAAGACCTCATTTTCTCTAGTGATACCTGTGAAAAAATGTTTGAGGTCCAGTCTGTAAACAGTGACTCCCACACATAGAATTTGTCTTCATAAGTAATAAACATTTATATTAAGTTAAAGCTGTATGTTTTAAAGTTCTGCTCTGCTAGCTTTATATCAAAGTATCAAAGAGGTAATTCGCACCAAAAAGAGTTTACAGTCTAAAAGACTGTGGATTTATTCCTTTGAATTTCTTTGCTTTCTAATTCCAGGAGAGAAATTGATGCCAGGGAGCAGCTAGTCTGAAGATGGTGGCTCATGATTGTTTCTTTGTTTCAGGTGTGTTTACACTGGCTTCCCTTTATCACCGTGCCCAAATGTTTGAGGTATTTTTGACTTAATTGAAATGACAGTCTGAGATATGCTGGTCAGCAGGAAAAAATTTGTTACCATTCCCACACCTGTTTTATGATAGCATTTGTATCCAGAGGCTATTTTTCCACTTCTAAGAACTAAAGGAATATGGACTTGATGATACCAAGCACTGTTAGCCTCTAATTTCAAAGGTCCTGGCTATGAGAGTGGAATTCACAGCCTTGTCTGAGCCACTTATTTTCCCAGTGCTGTAAACAGGGAGTTCAGAGGCGGAGAGACTGGATACACAACACCAGAGCCCATAAGACAGCCAAGAGTCAAAGGCTGAAGAATGGGATTCATCTGAAACCCTGTCACTCTCAGAGACTGAGATGCTTTCCTGTGGCTCATCCTGAACAGGATGTCAGGCTGAAATGGGCAGCTGTACTTTGAAGGCACTTCCAAAACTTAGATACCCGAGTCACCCATTTAAGCACAGATGGACATCTCATTCTTTTCTTACAGGCCATACTTACTGCTGCTCCTGGATTAGGAGATGTCCTCACTCCTATTTTTGTGGAATGATTGTGGTTAAAGCACTTACCTAGGAGGCAAAGACCTGTGTGTGTTCAGGTCTCTTGAGGCTGAGAGGAACAGGGTGCCAGCTTCCATATCCTCAGAGGAATGTCCATGGCAGGAAAAGTAATAAAGTGAGGTGTCTGTCAAGATTAGCCACAGTCATACCAAGAGGAAGGTCACAAGGCTGGAGTGATAGCAAGCTGGAGGACCATGACTATCTCAGTGAGACCTCTGGAAAAAGAAAGGTCCCTATATTTATGGGTTTTATTCATTGACTTTTTAATGCAAAATACACAAACACATTCCAAAAGGCTTTAAGTATAAGGCAGATGCAAAGATGTTCACTTTGTTCACGATGCCTCAGTCTCTCCTTGGATTTGAATTTAGCCTGTTATTAGTTTCATATCCTACATTGAATGCAAAGCATGAGATGCCTCTTTTCATACTTGAATAAGTGTATCTGTGAGCTCTGCCATAAAACTGAGCTAGTCTCAATTTTTTTCTCCTTTTGGATATTGTTGACATCATTGTGGTGATCTCACACATTCTTGCAATAATACCTTACTTCTTCACACCATAAAGTAATAGTACCTCCATGTCAAAAAAGCACCAAGCATCTTTGTTTTCCTTTTAAAACAATTTGGCAAGTGAGAAGGTACAAACAACAAGAGACCCATCATGAGAGGTCATACATGAAACATTTTACAAACCTGGTACCCCACTGTAGTGGGAGCAGAAGCTCACATCATCTGAATCATTTCTTAATCTCCTTTTAACACTATCTTACACAAAATGCACCTCCGCAGAAGTCTGGGTGCTTTCGTAAGCTTTAATATTCACACAGCAAGGCATGCAGTGCTAATGTCCCAGAGTCACTTTCCAAAAATCACCTTATTTAACCATGTCTTATATATTTTTGCCCCAAAGTCCAAGAGAATGGAAAAACCTTCCAGGGTTTCCAGAAAGACGGTCAGTCTGGATACTATCAGAGAGAAACTCTCACGACATTTCTATTTTTCCTCTGGCCACTAGTCCATGGGATTTTTATCCATAAAAATCATGTCTCAGTCCTTTCATTGCAGCCAACTGCCATGTCTCAAGGAGAGGACAGCAGTCTCTGGGGTAATTGAGGTCCACACTGTTAAATGCCATAGAGTTAGGAGATCACATTTTAAGCACAGAATAGAAACTAATTGGAAAAGAATGCAGGCTACTGCTGAATGCTAGCCTAATATGCTTTTTTTTTTTCTTTCCTGAAGCAAAGGTCTGAAAATGATCAGACATATTCTGCACTAATTAAAGTGCCTGAATGGTCCCAACATGTATCTTGCCATGAGAGCTCCCAAAGGTTTCTTTAAAATACTGGCATTGCCAACAGGGGGAAAAGGAGAAGCAGAAAAACTGCTGGTAAGCGAGTCCAGGGTGCAGGACAAGTCACTCGGCTGTGGGGCTGTGCTGACACAGTGTTTTGAAACAGCCAGCACAGGGGCAGCTTGGGAGCCCTTGCTTGATAGGTATTTTGCAGTGTGTTGCAGCAGAGAGATGTAAAGGTCTGTCACAGTGCTTAACTGAGATGTCCCACAGAGGACTGTTGTTCACCATCCCGTACTCAGAAACAGTCCCCAGAAGCTATAGCCAAAGGAATAAGTGGCTGAAAGGAAGCTAAACTGTTGCACTAAGGAGTTGGGTAAAACACTCCATTTATCTGAATCAGGTCACCATCTGATTATTGGAACCAGTCATAGCTTTTGGACAGAAGACAGAAAAATGTTTCTTGTCAGAAAGATGATACTGTGAAAATATATTAAATTCCACTACTTTTCAAAAATCAGAGTAAAAAATGCTGTGTCTATTTTCCCAATTATTTTTGTTCACTCAAAGTATTTTGAATTCCCCATTTAAATATATTTTCATGTTTCATTATGAAGTCAATATATCTAAATGCATCATTACATTAAATTTAACGTATTAATATTTCATAAATTTTATCTGACTTATACTGCAATGTTTCAGCATTACTGAAGGCAAATATCGTTACCTTAGCAAATGTGGCAGCATTATAGAAAACCCCCTTTTTTTCTTGATGTAACACTAAGAATTTCAATGAATTGGAAAGTCTGAGTGTGTTGAATTTTCATTCCAGTTCAGAATTAAAACAGATGTCGAATTACTGTGAATTCTTATGGAATAGAAACACCATCCCTGACTGGCTCTCTAGACTCTGATCTTAGATGACCCTTAAGATGAGAATATTTTGAAGGTCAGTACAAGTGATCTGTGGCATAGCATAACAGCTAATGATGCCGTTGATTTCAAAAGCAGCAATGTACCCAGCTGGCTGACCAACAAGCAGTAAACAGTTGCTTCCTGAAAGGGGAGAGAGGATTAGAGAAAAGGGACATGAGGTCACTGTCTTGAAGCACCCTGAGTCAGCAAGTTAGGTGAGAATGTTTGCTCTAGTCCCAAAAGCTACATCTGACTCCAGAAGTGCTGACTGGGCTCATGCTGAGGCTTGCTCACCACTGCTGGGACACCCACATGGCTAGAGGACTGCAGCTAGGTTCCAGCACCTGGGCATCTTATGTGTTTTGTAGTCACACTGGACCTAAAATATCTCGCCTGACACAGGGCACTTTTAGATAAGAGTTGTAAGAAACTACTGGCAGGAAAGCAGTGAGTATACCTTGCAACAGCATAACCCTGACTGAACCGTTGCTTATGAAGTCACCTGCCTGCTGGTGCGACCAACAAATCACACTGGTGTCTAGCAGGTGCCGCTGCTGGCACTGCGATAGCCAGCGATGACAGCCCTGTTAGCCAGTCTCTGTCCTCGTGGGGACCAGTCTGACCTGCAGAGAAGAGTTTGGAAGCTGAGTCTTGGTGTAACAGCTAGTGTGAAAATAATTGGGTGGTTAAACCAGCAAGGTAGGATCTAAATCAGAGTATTTGAATGCAACAGGAGTTACAGCTGGATTAACTGTGTGTGTAATATATTTCCCACTGACTACCTGGTGAAGACTTGTCCTGGGGTGTTGTGACCATCAATGGAAAGTAAAACACTGCACTGTCACCAGGCACTGCCTGCTGGTGAGGGCAGGGAGCTGGGTGCTCTCTGCTCCCTTGTGAAAGCTCACAGGTGTGACCAAAGGCTTTCCAGCTCAGATATTCTCAGAAATGATCTGTATGCCAGCATACACCCACATACTTTGACTCCTTAATCCTAAACCCAACTCTGCTTTATTATTTTCTATCAAAAAGGGTGACTCATCTATGTACACATTAATTTTATTTTCCTCTCTCTTTTCCTAAACATTTAAAAATTCTGATTTTGAAGGAACAAGAAGAGTTTTTTATCTCAGAGATACTGCCTTGTTTGCTCTACAGGCAAACTAAAATAGCTCCTGAACAGCAATACAGGACACAGTTGCCCCACGTCTATCAAAATATCATATCAATTTCTCTTTCCCCTCCAGCTTGTGTCTGCAGTGTACCTTTAATCAAGTTATCTTAATTCTGCCACTCACAAGCTGCAGTTACACGGTGTCTCACAGAGCCTCCTGTCTGAAACCAGACTACAGAGCACGAGGAAGAGCTTTTATTAGTTTGGGGATTGTTTTTTTTGTTTGTTTTTTTTTCTCTTTTATCACATTTTGAGCTACAAGTGACTCATTTGTCCTTGTTTTCTTAGTGATAAACCACAAGATGTTAAGAACTTCTGGCCTGGATTCTTATCCTGACCTTAATTACAAATTGTAGGACCCTTTCTTCCTGTGACACAGAAACAACCTCTTTCTCAAGAAGTCTTGGCTGCTGTGGTAGCAGTAGTTTCTTAGGAAAGCCCAAAGAGTGGTGTTCCCCCATCCACTCAATGAAACTGCTCTTGAGTCACTAATGAGGCTTTTTTTCTTTCCACAGTCTATCTTTAAAAAGAGAGTCCTTTCCAATCTCACATCCACAGCATTTCTCATCTTCTGTGCCTGGTGTGGAGTGAGGATCTTACAATCAGTAAATAAAATCATAAAAACCCAACATACTTTGAGGCTAGGAGAATAGAGCTACAGAAAGACCACCCTATGTCCTCAAGGCTTGGAAAGGGACAAGACTGCAGCCACCTGGGATTCTCACTACATCTTGAAATTAATAGAAGGCTCCAGTGTTTGTCTGGGTCAAAGGGTTGTGAAGGAAACCAATAACTGTGGTAGGAGAAGGGAGGATAAGACATCACTGAAGAAGTGCTTCAGATGATGGTCTGTGGCTCTGTTTTCTTCTGTGAGTTGCAGTAGTGGTCCATGCAGACACCTTACTGCTGGCCTGTGTTGCTCTGAGAGTTGCCACAGTAGACTGATACTCAGAATATCTCAAGGACAGCCTTGTCTGGTGGCTCACCAAGGGGTTTTTCAAAGAAGCCATAGGATGGTTATGTCCTTCAAGGTCTGTGACAACCCCACCTAGGGTAGGGACAGAGAGGCACAAAGGTGTCACTAACTGCAAGCAACCTTTTGTACTCCCTGCCCTATTCTTATACTATTGTGTAAGACTCCCTTCCTCTATGTCCTGTAGTCCTAACTTGTTTCTTTGTACAATACTTAAATTCTAGTTTTCAGATGAAAAAACACCCAATGCTGTACCCCAAACAACTCTGAAGCAGGCCCAGAAAGTCACATTGAAACAAGAAGCCGACCCCTCCCAGAATCGATAAAGCTGCCCTGGCATTTCAGGTGCTCTCTTATGCCTAACCCAACGACTTTTTTTTTGCCACCCAAATGAGGTGACACTAGCTTGGTCAACACAATTTCCTCAACATTCAGTTTGCCTGGTGCATGTCCATCTGCTTCAGTATACACATAGGGTGCTGTGGGCACATGTATCCTGCATACCTAAGAGACTTAGAGCAAGGCACTAAGTCACTGCCATCCCCAGTTATGCTCCCTGGCTACACTAGCCGTCTGGATGGGCTAAGAAAAACCACCAATTGCAATATACCGTTCCACTTCAAACCCGGCCAAAGAGGCAAGCCAGGACATGGGGAAATATCATTGGACCTCAGCCAGTGTTTGGGGATTTTCACTTGACTTGTAGGAATGCAAAATAATGCTTGCAAAAACCAGTCAGGGTGCCAGGTCAGGCCTTTTCTATCCCTTTTATATTTATAACTGTAACGTGAACTGTCATGAGATTCATTTATATATGACTTTTAGAAGGCAGCTAACAGTTTAGCTCTGCCATAGAAGTCGATGTTTTCTAAGACCTTATTCTGAAGATCTGTCTCCTTTACTACAACATAAGGCAAACAGCCCTATAAACCAGGCAATTTCTGTGCAGAGCAGTGTGCTTTGAGCCAGTACAGTAAAGCAATTGGGTCTTTGATCTGTTGTTACCTTAATAGGAATCATTTTATTTCTCATTTTTGGGGGCAGGAAGGGAGAGGAAGGAAGGGAGAAAGGAATTGCCTCTATAATTCACCTCCCCTGAAAAACCTTGAAGGACCTGATTATTCCTTAGAAAATGAAAAAAAAATAAAATAAATCTACAGGCATGAGGTAAAGACTTTATAATTTTGGCCAGCTAATGTGTCCAATTGCAGCTTTCCGTAAACAAAGATGGAAAAATAAGTTCAGCTGCAGGCTGGACAGTAAGCCTAGAGGCAGTCTGATTTATGTAGGCTGTCTGAAGTATATATTTGAAGAAGACCTGGGCAAGAGACTGAAGCTGGCAGCCCCTCTGCAAGGGATTAGTACTCAACCTTGCCCTCATCATAGAACAGCAACACCTCAGGGAGGGACCAAGGGCCAGATATTCCACTTTGGATGCTGTAATCATCCTGGTTATAGAGGTATATAAATACAGGATAGCATGCAAAGGAAACAGCTCTGCAGACAGACATTAAGTTATAAATATAAGAAGGGAAAATATCAGCAAGCTATGAGGCAGCCAGTGAAAGCCAAAAGGACTTCATGAGTCCTCCAGCCGCACACCTACCAGTGCTTGAGTTCCTCATTTGTGGAGCACTGGCACAGGCAATAGCTGACTCCGCATGTCCCGTCCAATACATGTTTTTAACACTGACAGCTGGCAGCCAGGAATTCTTGGGGCTTCTAAATAACCACTTATAGCTCCACTTACTCTCTAACGATCACCCATCTTCCATGCCTGAGCATTTCTTCTGTTACTCACCCGCAACCTCATTTTGCTGCATTTTTCCCCTGCTCTATCTGACTTGTTCTGGAGAGGTTTCTTGGTTAACAAGCAACAGTGCATCAGTTGTGAGTCAGTATTTATATTATATTATATTGTATTATATTGTATTATATCGTATTATATCGTATCATACTATACTATATCATATTACATTATATTATGTTATATTATATTATATTATATTATATTATATTATATTTACTATATTATATTATATTATATTATATTATATTATATTATATTATATTATATTATATTATATTATATTATATTATATTATATTATATTATATTATATTATATTATGGCAGGCAGTGATGATGCATGTCATATAAATATATCCAATTATGAAGCCATTGACAGCAATAAAATCAAAAGTCAATCTATATATTGAGCACATTTTGGCTTAAACATACAGCTAGCACTATGTAAGAATAAAAGGCACCAGATGCTTTCTTTGCTTACTGCATCATTTGCAAAGAACCTAGCCATGGCACCTACTCATAAATATTGGAAAGGTTGCTTCCCACCAGGTCTGGTTTTCCCAAGAGGGATAAAGAGGATATAGGCCCATGGCCTACAGCTACTGCTAATCCATTCACCAGAAGCGAAGGTGAGCAAGTTGAATTTGGTTTAGACATCCAAGTTATAAGCCAGACACTTAAAGTATGGGAGATGCAGAAACACTCAAGTTCATACCCCCTGTGCCAGGCCCAGAACCAGCAGTGCAGGTCATTTACTATGTGGAAAACAAGCTGAAAAGCTATGTCAGCCAAATGCTAGCATGGAGCATCACCCAGCTAATTAATCCTATTAGACTGAGCGGCACAATGTGTGGAACTTACCGGCTTGGTTCTCTTCAGTACACTGAATTTCATCCTGGGATGAACACACCCTGAACAGACTGATGTAGCAACAGCTATTGGCTCAAGGCTACATTCAAGCTTATGTTTGTCTAGACAGCATTATATTGGTTAATATCTCCATTTTTAATTGGAAAATAGTCTGTGTTTTTGCAAAATAGCATTATTTATTCCAGTTTATCTAGATTTTTTTTTTAATTAGCAATAAAGAAAAACCTTACAAATACATCTGGATCTTATAATTTCAGTATATATATGTTTTTAGGTTTTGTGGAGTAAATCTGCATGTCTGCTACTCTGTGCTCATACCACTACAACTTGGAGCAGAACTTGGCTCTAATTTGGGCTGGATCTCTAGGGTATGCATGTGTTGTAACTAGTTCTGCTGACTTTAGAGTCAGCCTTACAATTCATTATTCCTAAAGGCTTCCTCAGAAGTCCAACGATTACTGAGAAATCTCAACTTTCATTAAGCAAAAGCCAAGAGGTTTTAGACACACCACTGAAAAGTCCAAAATATGTGAATCCTCAATTAATATTTTTTAAAAATAAAAACTCAGCATGGCTATTCTTTAAAATCATGTGTTTTTAAATCACACAACTTAGAGGGTGTTGGGGGTGTGGTTTCAATGCTTGGTTTGGCACCAATACACTCTATATTCTCCCTTGCTCAGCATTAAGCATGTGTTCAGACACAGTAATAAGTCACAAAGGAGTCATGGTAGAATTTACAAACACTGCATAGTGACCCCTCTCCTCAATGGTGTTGTTCTATCCCAGCACAGCCAAAAAGCAGATGGTATTAACAGGGAGCTTATATAATGATCTATAACAGAGCAAGAAGGTGAAAGGCCAGCCCCATGGTGTACGTAGAGGGTAGACTTGTAACAAACGGCTTCCTACAACAGATGAACAAACTGGTGGTCTCAGGTCAGGGTTTATCTCAGGGTAACTGTCATCGCCCTTCTCAGTCTTAGACAAGACAGTCCAGACTAAATAATAGCAGTGAAAGGCTCGGTTGTCTGCTGCTCTTCAAAATGGTCCTGTCTAGTGAAGTTTGTGATGTATTGATTCACTACTGTAAGTGAGACCTTGCCATGCTCTCATACAGAATCACAGAATCACAGAATGGTAGGGGTTGGAAGGGACCTCTGAAGATCATCTAGTTCAACCTCCCTGCTACAGCAGGATCCTAGAGTAGATCACACAGGAACATGTACAGACGGGTTTTAAATGTCTCCAGAGAAGGAGACGCCACAACCTTTCTGGGCAGCCTCTTCCAGTGCTCAGTCACCCTCACAGTAAAGAAGTGTTTTCTTATGTTAAGATTGAACCTCCTGTGTTCCAGTTTGTGCCCATTGCCCCTTGTTCTGTCACTGGACACCACTGAGAATAGTCTGGCCCAGTCTTCCTGGTGCCCGCCCTTAAGATATTTATAAGCATTAATGAGATCCCCCCTCAGCCTCCTCTTCTCCAAGCTAAACAGACCCAGTTCCCTCAGCCTCTCCTCCTCTTCTAGGTTCATGCAGAAGAGCAGTTCTGAGCATGCTCAAGCCAACAGTGCTCTTGATGACGAAATCATCTCTTTGAAAGACAAGAGTGCATGGCAGCTTGAGAAGTCTCCCTAGGATTTTGGTTTTCCTCTTTACAGTGTCATTTTTGGCCAAGGGCTGATCTGCATATTAATGGTGTTGATTTGCATTTGGTTTTTTGTGGCTACACTTTTGCCTATAATGAGCCAAAACCAAACACTTCGGAAAAAATGTAGATCTAAATCTGCACATTCCAGTTCTTGCTCCTCTCTAGCTTGGTTCTTCTAACCCCTGAAGGATTTTGTTTGTTTGTTTGTTTTAAAAAGCAAAAGCCATATACAAACTTACTGTTCCCAGAAACCTCTTAAAAACTCGAAACAGCATGAGTTTATACAATAGCAAATGCTTCACTGATGCAATTAGGAGGTAGGAATCTCTCCTGCATTACTCCAGTGTTACACCAGCCTAAGTCTGCTTGTGCCAGTAGATTTCATGCAGTGGAAAACTGCAGCAGTATAGTGGTAAATCAGGCCCAGTGGTTTGCTTCATATGAAAGTATGAAATACTTAGAGTTATTGTGCAAGTTTCCGCTGTGTTTACAAGGGAAAATATTTTCCATGCACCATTCAGCATGATACCCCTACACCAAACAAAAGGCTATTTCTTCCAATATACACAACCTCTGAAATACCAAGCATCTAGACAAGCAGCAAGGGCCAGGTAAAACTAATGCTATTTCCTTGTTTGAAATATTTTCTTCTTAGTCATGCACATCTTCACACACACAAAATAAATGTCAATATTGTACTAGAGAAGTAAGATGGGGAACACTGTAATTTTATCTAATACATTCAAATAAGGTACCTATAAATAGGACAACACCGGAAATTGCTGCTATAGCAGATTATTCCCTCTATCAGCTTTCTCAGACATGCCCACTGAAAGGTTTCCAGCATGTTCCCCTTCCTTAACTGCCTGCCATTTGCTAACTGTTCTCAACTGTTCTCAACTTCCCCTCTTCTCACATTTCTCCCCTTTCTCTGCCCTTCTCCACCCTTCTCCGTTCCCCTTTGGGATCATGTCTCTGTGGCTCTGATTGTGTTTTACCCTTTCCATTGCAATCTCTTCCTCATCAAGCCATATGCAGATCCCATATCCTTACCATCCTTCTTTCACCTGGCCTGGCCTCTTCTCACCTTGTCACCAGCCCTGGCTTCTCTCCAGCCTTACACTCTTCATATGCATGATCCCCTTAATGTCTTCGTAATCTCATGCCTATTGCTCTCTTGCATTTTTTCTTGAGAGTCAACTTCATTTCTAACATGATCTGGCACTGCTGAGCTCAACGTGACCTGCTCCCTTCAGCTGCTGGCTATGCTAAATACATAGAAGACCTACCTGACAGTCTTTCTGCTGCTCATTTCTTTCCTCACACTCTCCAGACTGTAAGATCAGCTTCTCCTCTTTCGTTTCTTCTCTCTCCATTTTTCCCCACTCTTGCTTCTATCTGACTCCTTATCTTCCTTTCTCAACATTTCTGTCATCCACTGACTACCTAAGTCCTTCCTCTTTGATTTTCGTTTGCTTGGAAATGAGAATGTTTATTATTTACTTTATGCTATTGCATTAGGTAATCAGCACTAGGAAGTCCTCTGTAAACAATCACAAGAAACTGTTCTCCAGATTTCCATGGTTTTGGTTTGTTTTTTTTCTTTCCTTTTAGAAAACCTGTCAATGGCTGAACTGCTGATGTGCTGAGGCAATTGTCCAAGACATGTTGGTCAGTACTGTGTTACTGGAGCTATTATTCTGGATGTATACATTTTTATCTCTCAATTTTCATTTACATTATAGCTCTTTGTAAAACATATCCCCCCTCCTTTTTTTTCCCTGTGTTATTATAATGCCTGACACTAAGGAGGTCTTTTTCTCACTTTTCCACACACTATGGCAATGAAAATGGTAAAGAATGTAGTTTTGAAACACAATTGCAAGACATATGGTAAACAAAAAAAAACAAAACAAAAAAAATCCAAACAAAAAACTCTAACTGAAACCAAGCCTGACAATCCTTACATTGCAGGTATTCAGAAACATGATTCTTCTCTATTTGGGAAAATACATGTGAGAGGAAGAAGATATAGTTTTCTGGATACTTGAAAAATTACTTTTGAAGTATGATGCTGTATTATTTTCTGGCAACTTAACTGTGATTTAACTGTTTTCACAGTACTTGTGTGGCCATCTGCACAACCAGGAATGAGATGAGTTTTAGCAGGCCCTGCGTTCAGCTCTCTAGGTGGTAGCCAGCAGTCCAGGAGAATTCCTTCAGCACCGACGAAGCCTGTTCTTTTTCCACTGTAAGGACTTCTACAGGCAGAGAGAGCAGAGCAGGTCAGCCAGGTGGTTTTAAGTGAAACAGCTATGGTACTGGGAGTTATTTGATTGTCATTGTATGCATCTCTCCTTGGTTTAATTTAACATGAGAATGGGCAACTTGCTCTCTTGATATAACCTCAGTGGCACTGTGAGAATGAAAAAGGACTCTTATCCGATGTAATCCAACCCCTCAATCTTTCATTTTTTGTTGCCAGAATAGCTCTAATGAACATATGCATGTGACTTCAGCTGCCCCAGATTTAGATAGAGAATGGTTGTGTGAGTGCTACAGAGCCTCAGGCAGACTTCCACAACATTTGGTGACCAGCAGGAGAGAGAGAGGAACAGAAACTGAATATCTTCTGTGACATTTACATCTTTTCTCTGTGCTCTGGACTGGAAAAGTATCTAAACACCCTTTATACATACTTCTGGTAGCCCAAACCACAACCACTTCCCTTGCTTTATTTCAACTGTTTCTGTTTTTAACCAAGCACAGATCTAGAGGTGGAACTGAAAGGACTTCAGTGTTCCCCACCTGTTTTAAGAGGGACATAATCTCCTTCACCATTTGACAGAGTAAAGTGCTGTGGCATCCGTGCTGTCATTTGACTCGGGATTGAATCCATCTCTGTTTCACAAATTCTGCAGAAAGCTAGCTTTTATCAATTTGGAATGCACATATATAACGCTTGTCTTGGAGATTACATTCAGTAGAAATATTTCTAAATGAAAATTCCTGAGACAGATACAATGCAGTAAGATCAAGATTCAGGACATAAAAACTTATGGACTATAAAAGAAGTGTAGCAGGACTTTGAAAATCCACCTCTTAAACTATGCTCACATCAGCAGTGCTAGAACAACGTAAGCTTACTTAGACAGCCCCAGATCAATCTCCTGGAAAGGTTTTTTACTCAATTAGAGTTCACCTAAGTCCTCAGAATAACATGTTAGTGCTGTTAAAGCCCCCTGCAGAGGGTCTGTAGAGAGAAACATTTAACAGATGGGAATGTATTCAGCTCTGGTAAGGCCAACCATGAAAAAAATTGGGCAGCTAGCTTAGGATCCCAAGTCGGGCAGTGATGTGCTTCTACTGAGTGATTCATCCCCTTTTAGGATGTGATAAGAGAGGCCTTGTCCCATCTTGAGTTGTGGTAAGAGGTTACTTTCTCTTCCGTGACTATACACTACAGGCTATTCCTAACACTGAGGCTGAAGAAATAGTAATATGAACTGTTAGAATAGGAAAAAAATGGCACTATGCTGCTCCTCTGCCCCATTTTGTAGTTGCGGTAAGTTCTGTCAAATGTTTTGGAAGTGCTTAAGGGGAATACTGGTAGGCAGCAACTCCTTTTGGCAGCTAAGCTTCGGCAGAAGAGCAGCTCCCAGCCAACATTGCAAATTTTCTGAGAGACTCTTCAAGAAGTCTGGGGACTAAGGCAAACCACAGATTTTAGTCTTCCCCAACCCATTTTTCTCCAAGATGTCTACCCTCAGCCAAAATAACAACCCCATGCAGCGCTACAGGCTTGGGGAAGAGTGGCTGGAAAGTTGCCTGGCGGAAAAGGACCTGGGGGTGTTGGTTGACAGCCGACTGAACACGAGCCAGCAGTGTGCCCAGGTGGCCAAGAAGGCCAACGGCATCCTGGCCTGTATCAGAAACGGTGTGACCAGCAGGAGTGGGGAGGTGACCGTGTCCCTGTACTCGGCACTCATGAGACCACACCTTGAGTACTGTGTCCAGTTCTGGGCACCACAGGATAAGAAGGACATTGAGGTCTGGAAAACAGGCCTTATGGAGACCGGCTGAGGGAACTGGGGTTGTCTGGAGAAGAGGAGACTGAGAGGAGACCTCATTGCCCTCTACAACTCCCTAAAAGGAGGTTGTAGTGAGGCTGGTGTTGGTCTCTTCTCCCAAATTACTAATGATAGGATGAGAGGAAATGGCCTCAAGTTGCATCAGGGGAAGTTTAGGTTGGATATCAGGAAGAAGTTCTTTCCTGAGAGGGTGGTTAGGCACTGGAACAGGCTGCCCAGGGAGGTGGTGGAGTCGCCGTCCCTGGAGGTGTTTAAAAAACGAGCAGATGAAGCACTTGAGGCCATGGTCTAGTGGTTAGGGAGATGTTGGGGTAAAGGTTGGACTTGATGATCCTGGAGGTCCTTTCCAACCATAGTGGTTCTATGATTCTATGATTCTATGAGATGTCCCACTATAAGGCACAAGGAAATCCATTTGTTGGTCTCTCCTGTACCTTTTCTGTGGGTGAACAAAGGACCAACCTTCTGGACCATCAACCAACAACTTCTGGAAACTGCATTTTTTTCATATGTGAGGCAAACTGAAGCTCCACAGCTCAGCTGCATTCATATCCAGAACTGAATTCTGAGCGCCACACAACACGATGTCTTTCAGTCCAGCTGTTTGCCTGTTATAAAGGTTCAAGTTCATTTTTGAATATAGATCTGACTGAACTCCCATGCAATTGGAATTTCAATTCAATGCTCTCATGACCATTCTCTGGTACAAAACACAGATGCACACATGCATGCATGTATACAGACACTGGGCTGCAAACTCAAGTGTTCAGAATTACAATTTTCTCTCCTTTCTTATTTCAGCTGTCCTGGGCGTATGCCTTATGGGAAAGATTTTTTTATTACAACTACAGATTACACTGGCCCTTGCTTCACTCAGGGCCTGAAATATGTGATGATCAGCTGATGAGCAGCTACTGAATCGTACATTTTTTCCTCCTCATCTAGTGGCTCTTGTTCTGCACAAGCCAAATCCTCTTCCAAGGGTAATATTATTTATTAGTTCATGAGCTAATAAATGAGCTCTGCAAGTCATCACCAGGAGATCCAAGAGCCTCTACAGTCACCAGTGAATTTGTTCTTATACTGGGAGGGGAAAAGCTAGGGAAGCTGGAAGGAAGCAACCTGGACTTTGATGTTTCAGTGCCCAGTAACAGTTGTCTAAAACATTTATTCAAAGCATGTCACGCAGGGAAATGTTGTGATCAGTGTGTTGCTTTAGTAAAAGCAATTTACCCAGCATCACTGAGGCCTCACTACAAAGAGTTGGAATCACTTCTGATACTTCATGTGATAGAAGTACTTACTTACAGTTCCTTACACACAGAGTTTATTACTCTTTAGATTAGAAGTCTAACTGGGGCCAAGAGTCTTTTGATTCACTATTTTGTCAACATTTTCGAAAGGACGCTTTTGGATATAAATGGGGCAAGAAAACAAAGCACGAGCTTTTACAAAGCCCCCAAGCTTACTGCAAGCCCCCACCCTTCCCCACATTCATTTGCCCCATTGCTACATCCCCAGCCCTCAGTAGTTTCAGCTGAGGTTTCAGGTGCTTCTGAAAAGTCCATCTGCCCCCCTCTCGCTGCTGGTTTTGCTAATGCTGGGGAACAGAGACATGTGATAAGCTGCGCTGCCCCCTCAGCTATGAATAGTTACCACTGTTGTTGTTCAAGCCTCTGGCCAGGACTGCCACCTGTGAGGACTGGGTGACTTGGGACAGAAAGTCCTTGGCAGGAGCTAAACCTTAGTGAGCTTAAAATGCATTGAGCAGTTTGGCAAATACAAAGCCAGGCCACAGAATAAGTAGTTGCAGAAAATTTCCAATGTGAAATGTTTACAAGACAATTATTTACATTATCTGGATGGCTTTAATTACAGGACAGTTCAGACCAGTTGCTTAAGTTTTCCCAAGGGGTAATTAGTCACCCTGTGAATTTGCATGTTTTCCATTGCTGTATTGAAACAAATCAGTCGTGCTTATCAGAAGATTGACCTGGCAACCTCTGTTCTTGGCAGATTATAGTTTGAGTTTCATCATGACAGTATCTAATGTGTTAGTGATTGTTCCACTGTAGTGCTACAGCAAACTTGGGGGAGATCACAGGGCTTCTCATTTTAAATGTAAGAAATTCCAAGCACAGACAGAAGGAGCCATTTTTTACAGGCACTACTCATGACAGCTGCAGTACATTTCAACATCTTATGAATAAATTAATATTCTAGCATCTGTTGGTGTGGCAAAAGGAGTTCATCTTATTCATAGTAATAAGAATAATAATCACATGAACTTCATACGTCTACATGATATACAGACTGCCACATGTTATACAGATTGTTCTTTTAGTTATGTTCAGATTTACTAAACTGAATGGAAGAAGATTAATTCCCACAACAGTTCCTCAGAAGTCAATGGATTTCAAAAATAACTATGGCATGGTAGATTTCAGATAGCTTGTTTTGTGGTATTTTATCAGCTGAGTTCTTTTGCTTGGTCATAGGATGTGTGGAGATATCCATAGCTGAGATTAACAGCCATTTTTATTTAAAAATCAAAATTATCATATAAATAGAAAGATACCAAACACAATATATAAAAGATAATGTCTTACCTATTCTTACAGATTTCACTGTAGAAAAGAAACTGTATTTTTTTTTCAAATGAGTACGTAAATGGCAGCATTTTTTAAGATTCTCATATTGTTTCACTTTACTCACATTTTCCACTCGTTTGAATTCTAATTTCTATTACCGGAACAATGATTGCTTCCATTGAGAAAGGTTGATAACAGGCATAAGTCACAGTAAATTTAAATTGCTATAGATATTTAATAAGTAAATTACATTCTTTCAAAAGGACCTAAAATTGGTACTTATCAAAGTAGAAAATTGTAAAATGACAACTGATATCATTATACAAGAGCCATCTGTGCTGGTTAGATGGGCTATTCTCGAGCCTATATGTGCCTGTATTATGCAATGAAATGCAAACTAGACAAAGTAGAACATTTTGGATCTTTTAAGTTAATTTTGTTAATATTTAAGTTGAAACCTCTGAATACTCAGACCCCTAAGTTTTTATGTGTAAGGGAAAGGACAGTTATTGAATGACAAGCACATTTTCAGACATCCTTGTTTTATGAATCAGGTCAGAATCTGATATTATATAATAGCTCACATGTATATACATATAGACACACATATACAAACATATCACAGAATCACAGAATGTTAGGGATTGGAAGGGACCTCAAAAGATCATTTAGTCCAATCCCCCTGCCAGAGAAGGAATACCTATATAGGTCACATAGGAATGCATCCAGGGGGGTTTTGAATGTCTCCAGAGAAGGAGACTCCACAACCTCTCTGGGCAGCCTGTTCCAGTGTTCTGTCACCCTCACTGTGAAGAAGTTCTTCCTCATATTTATGTGGAACCTCCTATGTTCCAGCTTACACCCATTGCCCCTAATATCTTCAATAAAAATTGCATGACAAGTTTAGGCAGCTTAATTTCCATTGCTTTATATGTGAAAACAAAATAGTAAATCCTCCTTTTGTTGGCATCTGTGCCTTTGCTTTACCATGTAATGAAGCTAAACATTTGGGTCAGTTAGTTTTTCCCCTGGTCATTTTTTAAGCCTCTGCTATCTAGATGGTCAGATGTCACAATCAGAATAGTCTCTTTGGCCTGAAAATTAGGGAAAAGTGTTGATTCTCAGGCAGAGAAAAAAACCCCACGCCACCAGGCAGCAGCTGGGGGGAGTGGGGGATCTTCAGGGAGCTGGTGGCTCCTAACACCTTGGAGCACTAACCATCAGCCCATTTGTCAAAGGCAAGAGACAGAACTGAGGAGGGGCTCATATTGCACACACCATGTCTGTGATAAAGATATCCTCTTTATTGGTGACAGTAGTAGTGAACTACTACTGAAGCCCTGCAAATGCTTCACATGTTCTTTCCTAATGTACAGTTCACACCATGCAATAGGATAGAGAGCTGGCCTGGAGCAAAAGCCACTTCCCTGTACCAGTTCTGCAGGATCCAGCTGATCCTGCAGGAATTCCTTGCTGAGCCAGGTTCAGCCAAGACCCAAACTCTTTGCCTGCCTGCCACATTGCCTGCCAGAGTACTTATGATGTACACAGCAGAATGTCTCACCCATTGTCTTCTGCCCTGCCACCCATTCAAAAGCTCACAGGGATTGATGTAAAGCAGGAGAGCTGCAAAACCTGATGAAGAACAGCAAGAAAGCTGAGGTGGGCTCACCTGTTTTTCTCACTTAGGAAAGAAGCATCTAGATACCCACAGCCTGCTGGAAAACCATGGGAATTCAGCAAAGTTCAGCAAGTTGTGAAAAAGCACACATGCATACTTGTAAAGTCATTTATAGATGTAGTTATCCCTTGTTTTTCAGAATTCTATCCATACTTAGTTTAAATCCAAGCAATAATATACCACAAGAAGAAAGAGCTTGCAGATCTCTGGGGTTAGCATGGAAATTAGTGATGCTGAAAGGGTGTTTTCTGGAGGGAAGGAGGAGGCAATTCAATAGTAGAACTTCATCTGAATCACATTAATGCAAGAGGAAGAACCTCTGAAGCCGTGGCTAGATATTTAAATTGACGCTCTAATTGTTAAACTCCATTTCTTTAATTTTTTTATGTGCCTTATTTCCAAAAGGGAGAACAATTGTTTACTGTAGGTGTCCTTTTATGAATCATCAAGCATCAGTGAAAATGTACTCATATTGCAATCGTTAAAATAATAAATTAGTAATAGGGACCTACAAACTAAAGTGCTTTGCATGTCATACCTTCTGTTCTTGTTATTTAACAGAGACATTTCACGGCTTGGGCAAAAAATAATTTCTCCTCTTTAAAATAACGCAAGTTGATGCCCGGTTTATTTCAACTCGCTTAGCAAAATATGAGCTTTTTTGCAGAGCACTTAAGAGTTTTAGTCTCCTGCTACAGGCAGTAAAGAGACCACGATTTTATTGCATACTTTGCCTTTGCCAGAGAGCCAGGCTGGCTTCTGATACAGATCATGGAGACTTTTGTAGGGCTGGGTAGTAGCTACCTTCTGTAGCTGTAGTAGGTACCTAGAGGGATAACTACCCTAGAGGGATACTCTACTCTAGAGGCAACAGGGTCATCCTGGCCCAGCAGCTGCCGTCCCTCATCTCAGGTCAGTCACTGGAGGTAGCACGGTCAGGAAGCATAAGTCACCAGACCTCTTCTCCTCTACCTTTCTTTGTACAGAGGTTGTAAACTCATTGTCTTTTTATTCTGCTTGTGCAGCAGCAAACCTAGCAGATGCCCAGGTTTGTAAATGTGCAATAGATACGCTAACAGCAACCTAAATAATGGTCATTGCATCCAAATAAAAGTTTAGATGTGCTGCAGATATGTCAATGTAAGAGAAAAATATTAATGATGGCTTACCTTAAGATGAGAAGTGGATTAATTTTCATAAGAAACAGTGTGAGTACTTTTTCCTCAAGTCATCCAGGTCTACCATGAATAAAATTGGTTCTAGTGGCAGTCAAACTACACATGGTGACAGCTCACTGTTGTCTGGTGAATGAATGTGGAGGGCATGTCTCTATTTGCACAGTACAGAAGTCAACTGGCATTTAACTCTACTCAAAAACAGCTCTTCCAGAGAGTGTTCAATACTGGTTAAGACTATGGACATAAGAATCATGTTCAAAGAACACAGGTGAGCTGCAAAGCTTTCACAAAGGCTCCTTTATATTGGCAAAGCTAAATCTTCCTACTATTAGGACAGGGAAGGGTTTATAGATGTAGTTACGTCTGTTAATCCATACCAGTAAACACTTTGAAGCACAGTAAAAGCCCAAAGCTAAAGAGCACAGTATATTTGTGAATGCATTTCCACTGAACATGATGTAAAGAATTATTCTTCCTATATAATGTTGGCTAAATTAAAGGAGGGATATTTTGTCCCTTTATTTAAACCACGAATAAAAAGAAAATAAGAATAAAACTGCATAACCCAAGAGCTGCAAAAGGCATGTTCAGTAAAAATTAGAGTGGCTCCTTCACATCCCCCTTCTTCAGTCCCTTTAACCTGCCCCAGAGCCACATCTCAAAAAAGAATAGAAGTACAGTCGCCTGAAAGAGCTTGCTTTGCTGGAGTTGGCATGGGAGCACTGGGCAACACTTCAAACCCAGGCATCAGCTGAGGATTACGTAAGGTCAATTCTCTTCATTGTTTCTGCTGATCTTTAAGCTGTTAGTATAGAGTCAGTGTGACTTGATTCCTTTGAATGAAAAACAACACAGTGGTTTCATGATGAAAATGGCTGTGCTGATTAGGAAAGGGTTTTTCCGTCACAAAAGAAAATATGTGGCCACACTTCCATGCAGGTACAAAATGCCATGTGCTTACTTTTCCTTTTTCTTTTTTATGCAGGCAAAAAAATACCCTCAACTCTTGCTTGCCATGGAGGTTAAGTTCGATGAGAACTCAAGAGCTGTTTGAAGACTGGGGTTTTGGGAGTCATCAAAAGCTGTCTGTTTTCCTCTGGATTTTGCCTTGCAGGTTACCGGTTAACAGAATTCTATTAATTTCTGCCTATACAAACAAATCATCCTTTCCTACTAGTAGCTGAACCAGATTGTCTTGAATTAACCCTCTCAGCTCCTTTTCCTACCGGCATGCTTTTCATTACCTATAAATCACAATAATCCATGGAGTGATATTCACGTTCTGTGCTGGAGGAAGGAAAGCACATTATTTGGTGTCTTGTACTGAAAGCAGGTGAGGAGGCTGCAATGGGCGTAGACAGCATTGACACTGTATGGGATATGGTATTGCAGCAGGAGTCATGGCAACTCATGATGGGTGGATGGTCTTACAGCTCTCATCTTCACTGCCTTATTAAATCTGCACTACTGCCCTAGGCTGGGTTTCAACTAGGATCATCATGGTTCTTCTTCCTCTTTTTTGACCCATCTTCTGCTGTAAAGAGCCTACAGCTCTTTCTCGTCTCCTATTATTTACAAAATTTGCAGAAAATTAAATACCTTTGCAGCTTATCTCCACCTCAGCCAAGACAGCTTCAAATCAGACAGTGATCACAAAAAATGTTGATGGGATTAGGCAAGGTGCACACAGTTCTACAGAACACTCAAGTAAGCTTATGGTTCTCTGGGAAGCCAAGCTAAGACTGAAAAATCCAAAGTGGATCAGACTGCTCACTGCGGATTTTTTTCTCATGTTTCATTTTTTTTGTTTGTTTTTCTTATTTTTTAATGAAATGGCTGACTAACCTCATTTTCTGCTAAGTTGAAACACTGTGATCAATTGAAAATAAAATATTGCATTTTTTTCTTTTGTGAGATACTTCGCCTGGTAAAATCTCACCTGTTTCAAAACCAGAAGTTGAAATTCTTGGAAAATGTAGCCATGAATATGTTTTGATTTTCTTTTTGTAACACAACCCTTCAACTTCAGCTGATTGATTTGAATGTAAACTGCTGGTTTTCTTGAAACCATTTATTGATCTAGATCCAACTTCACAAATAGTTTCCATTCTCCTTGAGTGCACTTCCTGGCAAAGCAATTCCTTGCAGCTCTGTTGGCTCTACTCTTTTCAATGTCTTCACTCTCAAAAGCAAAGTATATGAGGCTATGACATAAATGGTAGTTGCACACAGAGAAGGAACAAAGGTGCATAAAGTTGTGGAGGTGGTAGAAGATATTGAACTAGTTTTATTTTAAATTCATTCAGATTGGAAAACTTAGAAAGGGTGATTCTTACATGCCCTCATGAGTGGGGCAATGAAAAATTTATGTGAGAATTGAGACGGGGGAGGCCTTTCCTTCCTGCTTTCTCCACAGGAGTATTTTGCCCAGAAGTGACTGACATTGAGAAATTCCCATGTGCTTCATCTCTGGCAGCAACTGTAGAGACTTCAACTTCTGTCTCCCAGTTTCCTGCTGCAGCTGAGGAAGTTCAGCATTGCCAGCAGAGCATCGGCAGCTTCTTGATGGCTTCTTGATCCCACACACCTGGTGAAGCAGGACACCGGGAAGGCTCAGCACTGCAAGCTCTAGGGATGTTCTGGGGGAGGTGATGCTGCTCACCTCCAGCTCCTGTCTGCTACTACCCAGCATATCCAGGGCTTCCCCAGTACATGGTGCTGCATGATGGGACAACGGCCACTTCACAACTGAAAGTCTGAAACTTTCAACTAATAAGAAAAGTCCTCACAGGAGAAGAGACACACTGTATGCCCCACTTTTCAGCGGGAGGAATCACAGCAGCCTAAGTTTTAGTTCTCTTAGTCACGCTTGCACAAAGAGTTCAACAACATCTCTGAGAACCTCCCAGACCCAAAGATCAGCTGAAGGATTCAAATCTTCTCCGTGTGACCATTGTTTGGCAAACCTTCCTTCAATTTAATTATAAATTACAGTGCAGGACCAGGAAACAAAAAAACACTCCCCAACCTATTTAACAAGGAGCCAAGTCTGGTCTTTACATAATAACCATGACTTGCTTTTGGAAAATACTTGAAAGCAAAGGTTGGACAAATCAAAGACCACAGAATGGCAGAAGTATGTTTTCTTTTGTCGTTTTCACTGTACTACATAACTTTCTGACCGAATATTGCTAGGACCAGCTCTTTTTTTGGCATCAACAGGTAATTAACTGACAATGAGTATATACACATATGAGATGAATTTCTAATCCTTCAAAAAAGTAGAGCTATTGCCTTGATTCCAAACAAAGGATGAGAGAGGTTTAGAGAAAGAAAGTGAAGTGCACTCATTAACTAACAGGATTAGAGATTCAAAGGCATAGACTAGTTTCAGCAAGGTATTTTTCACAATATTTAAGTTGATAAGCCATGTCAACTAGAAAAACTTCCTAAATCATAATGAAACAGTGGAATAAGAAAAATAATGGGATTTCCAAAAAAATATAGGAGAAAAATATTCAATAATCATTGATAGAGTATTTTGGAACCAAGAGTAAAACTTGTTGAAAATTTTCTGGTAGAAAATGATTCCATTAGAAAGCAGTGATTCAGTGAAATCGAAACATTTCACAGGAATGTAAATAACTGTTGGACCCTTTCCCTAAAATTTCATAAACATACATGCAAAGCATTTGATGGACTTGTGTAGAAATAAGGAGTCAAAATGGAACATTCCGACATAGCAATTTTATGAGGTCCCTTGGTATTTTGTGGGTCATTTTGCCTAATTGTGGCTAAAAATAAAATTTGAAATGTTCACATTTTTCAGAGAATGGACATAATCCTTTGCAAACCCCTCTAATCAAAAGATAGATGAGTATGCTTGTTAGCAGTCACTGCCACGCCAAGTACTCATTAAAGACTCAGAAAAAATGTTCCCAGGGATGGAGTGGCACTGGAGAGAGGTTCAGATTCTCAGAATTAACCATGGGCAATTGTGGAGATGTATCTCCTAGTCAACTGTAAAAAGAATATCCAGGATTATACGGTCAAGCAACCAACTAGAAACAGCATGAAATGAAAACACCATGAATTTTACATACCACCACCACAACAGATCCCCAGGCAGTGCAGCCACTCTGTGAGATAAGCTGTATAATGTTGTTACTGTGGTTTCAGAACAATTAAGTAGAGCTGTTGAAATTATCCTATGCACAGACTAGTGTGTGTCTTCCACAAATTTCACGTCTTCCTTTTTTTGTACTGTTCCAGGTCATAAGAATGGATGGATCAAATGACAATGAGACAGTCGTGTCCAAATTTCTATGTAGTATATACAGATGAGAAATTTGATCTTGAAGGCATGTAGAGCTATTTGTTACTGATGCATGAAAGCCTCTTGGGAAATTGCATGCAAAATTCAGATATGTGCAATTGGATATGCGCCTACATTTTTTTTCCCTGTGGTAAGCATTCTACCATTTAATTGCACACAGATAATGAAATCTTCACCTATTGCTGCAACATCATGTATGCTTGCACTTCTTAGCTGTTCTCTCAGAGTATCAGTTCTGATTCGTTTAGGACCAAAACCTGAGAGCATTCCCTGAATTGTACATAGGGTTGCACTGTCAGCAGAGACACACAATGAGCTTTGCATTGAAGTGCTTTAACCTATAGAGCAACTGAAAAGTAGTCATGGCAGCACAGAGTTCAGGCAGGATGGTTTACCAGGCTCCTAAGCAGACTACCAAGCATCTATAGCCTGTTTGTGTCTCTCTCTGCAGAAGTGTAGGCATAGCTTACTATGTCACAGGGAATTCAGAAGTGCAGGAATAGAAAAGCAGCAAACATAAAGTCATGCTTGACAGGTTGCAGTTCCTTTCCAAACAGTATTTATCTCAGTTGCCCACACCCTTTGCAAATAAGCTATTTTTTTAAGCAATGCTTAATCCCTTTCTGGTGTATGTGGGGTGGGGATTTGCTTACATAGATAAATGTAACACCAGCGTGTGCAGGAAGGCCTTTCCAGGGAGCTACAGATTGTGTCTGCATTAGCATGTAATTTTGTGCAATAGGAAGGGATCAGTAAATTAAAGCTTCCCCTTTTGTTCCTAGTCCACCATGATGCAAACCCAACCAAAGCACAGTCAGGGAACAACCAGGATATCTGTGCAGAAACACGCTGCTACTCCAAGCCAAAATGTCAGCACAGCCACACTTGCCTTTCCAGGGGGCCTCAGAAACTTAGCTCCTCAGGCCTTTTGCTGAGAAGGAGGTGATATATAAGTCAGTCTTGCCACTGACAAACCCAATTGTAGACACAATGTCCTGATTTTCTACATACCACTCCCTTGCATGTAGCTTCAGTTTTCAAGCAACTGCATCCAGCCTATCAGGCTTAGGGCTACTTGGTTTGTTGGGTTTTTTTAATCATGTCATAGAAACAGTTTTGTGGCAGGTGAGTGAGTGTATTTAGAGGCGTCTTTCTAGTCACCTGCCAAATTTTGGCCTTAAGCTTCTTCTATCGAATCATTCTCCACTCAAGAGCTCACTGAAAGCAACAGCACGACACCAGGAGGTAATGCAGCTCTTTGTGATACAGCAGTTATAATCAAACTATTGTTCTTCATGCTTTAATGGAGTTTCTAGAAAAGGGGATTTGAAAAAGAGGGTTAAGACTAGGTTTATAAAACTTAAGCATGTACCTAATCTGTCTGGGAAAATTCTTAATTTGCTTTGCATATTTTTGAGGCTACGTCCAACCTTAATGTCAGAGCAGCATGCAGAGTCTGGAAGTAATTAGTGGCTCCACTTATTAAAAAAACACAGAAAAGGTTATATTTAAAGCTATTTGTTTGTATGCTAAATATATATACAAAGATATAGTGCATATTGTGTGTATGTGTATATATATATAAAAGCATACATACCTACCTGGCACTATATGTATATAGTAATAAAACAACACTGGTTAATAATGAAGTTGCCGCTTTCCAGAACACCACTGTAAAAATTTCAAAGCCAGGCTTCAAGATCTCTGCCTGACCTCTCTACCAAGAATATGAAGACAAAATGGGCATTGACCACTTCTACATCACCAAGAAACAGGATCCTCTTTTCAGCTGACATTAAGCTTGTCAAAGCTCTAATAAAGAACCTGTGGGACTATCGCAATGTTCACAGGCTGAGATGCTGCCTTCTGATTCTCTTAGTTACTCCAGCTTTACATTATTTGTCCTAGCTGTCAGTCTGTGATATCACTCTTGGTATCTGTCAGTGTTGGGGAAGTTGTCAAAGATAAAATATTACTCACCACCAAGACAATTCATACAGCTTCCAATAACAGGTACAGGCTACATCTATACAGGACAGTGCCATATTGACAAGACCATTAGGTGCTGCAGTACCTAACTTTCAGGTACCTGCCTTACCTAGACTGAATGGACAGCACAGAGGAACAAATGGCTGCTTCAAAATGGCATTCAAGGCAGTCAGCAAACAGAGGAGTTTCCTAGAGTCTCCTAGGAGTTTCTTAGTTGCACTGAGATTTGCTGCCTAGAACCAACTAATAGGAAAGACTGGAAACAAAACCACTTCCTAAAATGCATCCTTATTGGTCCATTGCTTGCTGTGCAAAGGTGGTGAGACCAAGGTAATGTGATTAAAAGTGGGCTAGGGCACTGGTCCTCATTTGGCTGTATTTTTTGAAGAAAGCCACAGCTGTCTTAGGAAAGTGTTCATTCATCTGTTAGTGTGCAAGGTCTACTCTGGGAAATATTTGGCAGGCTGAATCATCATCAGAGGATGTGGTGGAAAAATATGCAGGGTGGGATTTAGCTGAGCAAAGACTGCAATTTAGAGGTGGGATTCCCACATAAACTTGTGATATATACCAAATCATTGCAGATGTTTTGAATATCTGAGCCTTGTGCCTTTGACTTTGTTAGGCTGGATATTACACTGTCTTCAGCTTTTCCCATATGAACAGAACTATCTTTGAGGTTCCAGACATCTTCCAAGCATGATGTAAATTGTCCCAAGGATTCAAAAGCTATCATGAGGAGGCAGACAGACAGTGCAATCTCATGAACTTCTTTCCTTAGAAAACTAGACCAACAAGCCTGTCAGGGAGCTTAGGTACTTTCAGGATTTGACAGGAGGTGAGCAGGAGTTCTCAGCTTTACTTGAGTATTTACCTAAGTACTTCCTTTAATAAAACATACTTAAATACTATGTAAGTCCCTTCTTCAATCATTTTCTTAAAATTTCTTGGTTTTTTTTAACCTATTGCAATAACAAGCAAGTTCATGACACAGAGCCATCTGTCTGGCCCACCAGTGAACCGCAGACAAGCTTCTGCATGTTGCCAAAGGATGTGGCCTCTTACAAGGTAAACTTTTTATCTCTTCTAATTGTCGAGCCAGGAGGGCTGGAGCCAGAAGAGTGGTGGAGTGAGGCTGGGGAAAAGGCTGCAGAAAGTACAGGGAGGACACAACTCCTTCCTTTTGTGCTCTCTCAATGAGAAGAAAGCTGGTTGAGAGTGGTCTTTTCTTCTTCCTCACAAGCTATAAAGTGTGATATGTTCTTGTATTTTTACACCTGCCACACATCAGAGACATCCTCTTCCTCCATTTCCTCCCTCCCCTCCGTCTCCTTCTCAGGTTTGACAGTACATTAAGGAGAGTTTTGGGATACTGCTGCCACAGATCACTACTTTTTAGCAGACCTAGTGTAGGAAAACAATTCCTTCAAAGTGTGAAGTCAAATTTAGAGGTAGTCTAAGATGAGAAACAAGGCACTGATGTGCTGTCTGCTTTTTAGTTGTTTTCAACTGTATTTCAGTCTAATTCACTATGTAAGAGAAACTATGTCGAGAAGTCATGTTTTGTGCAGCTCACCGTTGCGGAGATGGTCCCCGTGCAATTTCCTGTTCCCAGAACATCTGCATGAGCTGCAAGTGAAATCAGTCATTTTGAAAAATTACTACAATTTTCAGTAATTTTGCAGTCATTTTTTGGTCATCCAGTTAGCGGAATGAGTAGCAGGCTTTCAGTGAACTGACTTGCCTTCTAGCTTGGTTTTTTTCCAGTTATTTTATGAAATGCCTGGATGTTCCAAGTAGTTCATGAAAAATCTGGGTTACCATTTCTATCACACTGTGAAAAGGGACATTATTATGCTTTTGTTGTGAAAAGTGACTCCCCTGGCCTGAAAGAGTCCCAGACTGTGTGACTCAAGTGCCAGCCCCTGTAGATGAGGCAGGGCTGAGTCTGGACTCTGCGCGAGACTCTTCTCCAGTGTTTTCCCAGTGGAGAAGAGCGTTGTGTAAAATGTCACTATACACTTGGCAACAGGAGGAGAAAACGGACAGATGTAAACATTCAAAACGGAAATCAGAGTGTAACAGATGATGTCACAGTAGTCTTAGAGGGGAAAATAAGCACTGGCTCCTCTTCAATTGCCTGTCAACCTGTCCACTCACATCTCCAACACTTGACCTGGGGAGTGTTTTTTCCCTTTGCAGTAACCATGCCTTGTGCATGCGCCACTTCCCACACATGCTGGGCACACTCCTCCTTCTCCCACGGCTTGGGAAAGTGCTCCCTTTGCCCGCTTCATCCTGATTTCCTCCTGCTGGCCCCTTTCTTTTTTCCGTCCCTTCTTTGCCTTTATAGTTATTTCTTTCAACTTGTTTGTGAGTTTAAAACAAAAATAGTTTCTGGCAGAAGATCCTGTATCTTCTGGGGCAGTTTTCATGCTACATGGTGCTTACGCAGGTTAAGACCTCTTCATCCCCTTCCTCCGCAGTCTTCCACCTTCCCCCACCTTTCCTTGCTCCCTTCAAGCTGTGGAGCTGAGATTGTCAAATTACAATTTTAAATTTTTTCTTTCCATTGGATTTAATTATTTGCACATCTTTCTCTGACTAGTAATTTATATATTGATATGTTGACTAAAGCTCAGTTACTACTTTTATTAGGCTGTCTTACATTCTCTAGTTTCCTTCACATCCCCAGGTTTCCAATCTCTGTGAGCTCTGGTAGCCAGAGGCTGGTGATGAGCACTCATGTCGTGTGTTTTTATTGCCTCAGGGAAGTCCTGCAGTCCTCAGCCTTTCACCTACCCGCTCTGAAGGTACCAGCTTTCCAGCATGACTGCTGGGGGCAGAGGTACCTCCAACAGCAGGCACAGCTCCCAGAAAGGGGAGACGGGAGAGGACTGCCTTGTGCCTGACCCTGTAGACCAGGGTGTGGACCCTGGCTCATGTCCTGGAGCTGGGGGCAAGACACAGGCTTTCCCTGCTGCTGTGATTTCCCACTGGCTCTGAAGCAGCTGGAAAGAAGGTGCAGTGCTGCCCCGGGAGTGGGTACGTGTCAAGTTAGCTTCTGGTGCTGAGCTTGAGTTGTAGCAGAGGCAGTTAATAGAAAGAATTTTAAAGCTCACCTCAAATCCTCTCCTCAGGGAAATCCAAATGTGAGCGTAGCTCATCTGCGCCTACACATTCAGACTTCATAGCAACATGCAGCAAGTCCTGTGAGTTAATTGCATATAGTTAGTTCTGTTCATTAGCTAGGCTGCTCAAGTAGTGGTTGTATGTGTAACAACAGAGGCTCCTGCTCCGAGTGCCAGCAGTTTCCTGGAGGGTTTCATATAGCTCTGAAGATACGCAAAAAAGAAAGCCAGCAGAGCAGTATGTTCTCTGTTTACCTTTCTTCCCCATTTTACCTGCCTATTTCCTTTTTAACCATTTATCATCAAGAGATTAGTGTTGACACAGTTGCAGTGGATTCTTTAGCTGCCATTAGTTTTCTTAATTGAAAGATCTCTATTTAATCTCAAGGCCTAGACAAAGAAATGCACTAAAAATCTCTTCAGAGATGAGGATGCATATGGTTTTACTTATACTCTAATACAAATTCACTTTTCCTATATTGTTCAGTGCACCAGGTGTATTAACTAATATTTGTATGTAATACTCTAGCTGAACAGTAGAGCACCCTGGAGATTTATGGTTTTTTATCTGTTAACTGTTTCTGAAAGCAAGAAAAATCACATGTTAATAAGAAGAAGGAGGAACAGATTACATTTCTAATCAGAGTTCAGAAGCCCGGCAGACACGTTGCCCTGCCCAGGTAGAGTGACCTGCACCAGGGGCCATGAGAGGAGGGTCTGCCCAGGGCAGCATCCACATAGCTGTGTACTAGCCAGGCCTTCTGGAAGAAGGTGGGGACTTGGTTCAGTATTGGTTTGAGCTTTAGCAATTGACAGAGGAAGAAAACAGAGAGGAGCTGACTCATGGAACAGAGACCCATGCCACTGTATGCAGTCAGGAAAAGCCTTGGTGGCTTCTGATCCTTGGTTTTTTGATCCCTTTTTTCACTTTTACTTTTTCTGTCGTTCATTTCTGAATATTGCCTGCACAGAGTTTCTCCTTCAAAAATGGGGTTCATACAGTGTTTTGGTTTTCAGTTTATATGCTTTTAAAAAACATATTTCTCAAGAGAGCAGAGAAGGTCTTATGATACTACAAAGCTGGCTTAAGAAAGATACCAGGTATTTCCAAACAAGCAGCAAATTGTATTTGTTGGATGTTCTGGATGGAAAAATTTCTTTCATCTTTCATTAAACTCCACAGGACTGAATCAGCTGAGTCAACTCAAGTGGCTCTTCCCAGAAAAGATAAGTGGCCATTTATTTCCCATTGCCACATAAAGTGTTTCTCAAATGTACGTGAAAGTTATAAATGAAAACAAAGGACAAAGAAGATTTTTTTCTTTATTTTATTCAGATGGGACAAAGTTGCAATTGCTAGTGCTGTGGAACAAACTGAGAGTCCTGTCTAACATAAAAACGCCTTTCAAGGAAAATTAAAGCTTTTGTGCAAATTCCTACAACATGTTTCCAGATGCCACATTCAGCCAGTCTGTCAAATAGCTGATATAAGGCAGGCTTTCCTCTTGGTCTTCCTAGAGAATGTTTCCGCATTACAGACCTTCCAACCGTTTCTCTTGTTTCTGCTGTTTCTAGACTTCTTTAATTCCCTTTGCCAAAGGAATCTTTCCAATCACATTGTCCCAAGAGAGAGATTTTGTAACCTTTGCTCTCACTTGGCAGAACGATAGTGTCTTGTCCCTTCAAAAAGTGTCTTCTGTACAACTGGGCATAGTAATGTCACTGAAGGGCATTTCTAATCATGGAGATTTGGGGGTACATGCAGTGTCGTATTTTGCCTTGGCAGTAGTCGTGCTGTGCCCTATAGGTAAATAGTGCTCAAAATAAGTGAGAGAATCTGTCTCTTGTAGGCTGACTACTGGAATGTGAAGCCAGATATCCTCATTTTTACCCATTCTGTGGGTAGCACCCAGCATAACAATAAGGTCCTTGTTTATCTGAAGATTATTTTAAGGAAGAATAATGTGTTATTTATGATGTCAAAATGTTGTTGTCCTTGACTTCCATCATTACAGTATTTAAAAATGAAAAATAACTCCTTTGTAGACACTGGGTAGGGTCTAGAATGTCATGTTATATCTTCAAGGTTAATTTGGCAAGGGACTAAAGCAGAAAGCTCAGTGGAAGAGACTCAGGCAAGATGTTTGATAAAAGCCTCTGTAGATTAGATCACTTCTCTGCTTCCACTCGTGACGCTAATGGAAATTAATTGATCCACCTACAAGGACATGTGTCTGTTACTAACACAGGCACTTGTATGTTTCTTCACTCTTCTCCTTCAGAGGCAAAAGATGAGAGGTCAGAGGAGGTCATAGTAGCTCTTTATGTTGGGTTTTTTTTTCCTCATGTTTGCTTCTCCTGAGGAGGATAATAAGCAGTTTTAACAAGCCCTGAAGCTTCACAATCACTTAGATTGCCCAGCATCTTAATTGCTTTTTGTGGTATCTATCAGTGAGAGCATGAGAAGGCTAAAATTCAATCTGAAATCCCAGGAGTGTCAACAGATGTAGGAATCTGACTGGGATGCAGGGCGCGACTGCACCCTTTCTGCTGGGCTCTGTCAGAACCCTAAGCCAAACACCCTGAATTTTGGAGAGTTCATAATCAGTCAAGATCTACATCAAAAATGTGCAGCTCAGACCCACTTTTGCTCTAAAATATGCCAGGCCACGTGCCAGAAGACATATACCTAATTACCAGGCTGTGCTGATTATTCCTTCTTCTGTACTTTTCTCAGTAAATTTAGAATAAATTATATCTTTGGCAAATTACATAAAGAGATGATTATACATTTAATTAGATGTTTACCTCTCATTTTCTTCATACAATAGCAACTAGTGCAGATTACAGGAACTCAGAATATTTTTTCTGTATGGCCACATTTTCCCAGGGCTAGATTCAATGGAATAAAAAAAAAAATCAAAATCCAAGACCAAAGCAGTAAGTCTTTTGGTTAGAGGAATATTTATAACATATTCAGCTTTTTTTCTTCCCTTAGTATGAAAATGAATAATATCAGGGGATAGTGTCTCAGCTATTTAGAATCCATTGGAAAATGCATATTAGGGGGGAAAATACATAATTTATTAAATGTATTGCTTAAGGTGAGAAACTTGAAATTGAGTTTTGTAAGTCTGGGGATTTTGGATTGTACTTGGCATAGGCTACTCAGTCTGCTGAATTATTCATTGCTAAGGCTGCCAGTGGGAATAACAAGAAAACAGACATAGATTTTGAAATGTGTTTTCATTTGATTGGGGGGGGAGGGGAATAGTTTAAAAATTAAATAGCTACACTCAAAAAAATCTTTATTCCCTCCTCATTGAACAACTGTTGATGGATGGCTGCAGTTCTGCCTGTGAAGGGAGTACCCATGTGTATTCACCTAGTGGCACTTAAACCAGAATGCTATAAGAGACTGTACTGCCCATTACATTGCCATAAATGTTAAATATAATTAGAAATTGCTTCCCATTGCAACCATTTTTTTCCCAAGTAACCAAAAAGTACATAGATGTTAGAAGATAAGGACAGAAGGTGGTCAAAATGTCTCTTACACTTGTTTGAATAAATCGACTTAAAAGGAAAACCCATCTCTTAGGATTCGTCTTTCACTGAAAATCAGTTCCCTGTGTTAGAAAAGCACTCTGATTTCCTTCAGAAATGGAGAGAATTCTTCAAATAATAGTAATTTTAACCAAAATCTATATGTTTTTCAGAGGAAAGTTTGTCTTTGCTTTAATAGAAGCTAAATCTACTTTTTTGTTATCTGAGTATCAGATTACCTAGTATCAGAAAGATTTCTTATGTATATAAAGAAAAATAATTTCTTTGCAACAAATATCTTCACCACAAAGAAAGAATTGTTTCAGGAACTGAAGTAAAACCCCTTATTTTTTCAAATCCAATTTTTTTCATCGTTAATAGGTGATAACTCCCCTTGATAGCACCAGGCTCTTTTTCTCCTCATCACAAGGTTAGGTAAGACCTCAGGAGATAGGAGGGATCAAAGTAACTAAGACCACACTCCATCTTACCTATTCTGAGTCATGCTGTTTAGTTGGAAACAGGAACTGCTAAGAAGGGACAAAAAAGTCCATTTGAATCTGAAAGCTTTTCCTTCCTGTCCATCCCATTTTTCCCACACCCTACAGTATATACCCACAGCTCTCCTGTGCCCTATGACCAACACTTCAAATAATCTCAGTGAGAAGGGATGAAAAGAGAGTCTCTGCCCATGGTTTCAGTCTCACACCCCCAGTTCTGTACTTGCTCAGCAAAATATAATCCCCCAAAATTGAGGAAGTGAAGGTATCAAAATGACCTCTTTGCAAAACACCAGAAAGCCTAATGAATGAAAAAAAAAGTAGCAAATTTCCCAGGTCCTTCAAAGTGTGAGCATCGTCCTCCACACTCAGAGTCTTCCAAGCAAAACCAGATACAAAATGGTGCACCACAGGAGCGTTCAAGTATGGGGCAGAGCAAGTAAAAGCCTCCACTGGATCTGCATGTGGATATTGATCAGTGAGGGGTTGCTATGTTACTAGGTAATAGCACAGCATCTTACACAATGACTAAGAAAAAGGGTGTACCAGGCTGCTGAATTTTACATTTGCCCATTTTATCATGACACCTTTACTTATCTTTGGATAACACTGAATGGATTCACATCATAGTAAGGCAGTGCCAGTGTGTTCATTCACAGAGAGCTGAGTTACCTCAAAACAAAAAGCTGATTTCTGGATGTCCACTTCCTTAAGATGTAGGAAATAATTGGCTTCCACAATGACACAACTTTTCTTAGTTTCACATGTGCATGCCTTCTCTGAATTCCTGGTTTTGACATTTTGTTTTATATGTCATAAATTTGTACTGCAACTGACTGGTAAACATCATGATAACACTAATCTTTCAATAATAATCTGTTTTATCTTTTCTTCATCATGTTTTGGTAAAAAGGAAAATACTCTTCATATTTTCTTTGACTAATTTTAACAACAAGGGCAGCAGTTGTAAGGCATAGAAACAGCACTTTTGCAGATTGAAAAAGCTGTGGAAATTTTCTGGGTTTATCCAAGGAGAGATATTCTAGGTGAGGAAGAAACCAGTGGAATAATTTTAAGAGAAACACAGAAATATCAGTTTAATCAACATGTACAGCTCCTTTTGAAATAAAAAGTTCTGCTTTTTTAATACAAGCAAGTAGAAGCCAGCATTTCTCATGTTCAGAGAGTTTACCAAACACTGACTAACAAACACACTTTTGCAAAGCTTTCTAGAGATCTTTTTATTTAGCAATGTAAGGCAAATATTCCAGCTTCATTACAATGGATTAGAAGTATGGAATAGCAAATACAAATTGGATTTTTTTCTAGAATTTTCTAGAATTTGAGAAATATCCACAAGCTGACTAATAACTCTGGTCGCTTCCCCTTTGTCTTACTCTTGCCCAGTTTGTGAAGGGCTCTTAAATATTTGTCAAATGCAAACAAGAAATAAGAAATAGGAAAAGTGTAGCTATGTACAGGAAAAAGGATATCTATGATTTTTAAGGACAACACAAGGGACAAGTATAAATTACACACTTTAGCCTGCTCCAGGGCTATTGAATTCAGCTGCAGCTTTTCCATCAGCCTCAATGACCTTTGGACCAGACCGTAACAATGAAGTGCAGAGTTCTCATCTCTCACAGAAACTGCCTATTTAACCCAAAAGCCAGTCTCTGTGCTGGAGCCCTCCCATCCCAGCTTGGCGGGGCATTCAGGCCACACTTCAGCCAGGTCACCTAAGCTGAAATCTGACCTATTTAGCAAACACCACACATTGTTTATTGAAGCAGATACCCCACTTAAAATGCAGGCATCATGTGGATGGACTCTGTCCAACTCTCCTTTGAGTCCAACTAACTGGAATCAAATTTATCCATCTACTCCCGCTGCTCTGTGACAGTGTGGCAACACAAGGCAGTTGTGAACTTAAGGGACCACTTGAAATGTACTTGGCCCAGGTATACATGGTTACAAAAGGTACTGGGCAAGGTAGTGTGATCTATCCAGCACTGCCATTTTAAGTTAGGGTCATGACTCTTAAAAGCTTTGTTTTTCAGCAGGTAACCCCCTTCCTCTGTGCAGCAGTGAGAACAAGGGACTGGACCCTGGATGACAGCTTGCATTTGTCACAGGAATTTTTCCAGTGTGTTTCCTGCTCTGTAGAAGGTGAAATAATTCACGAATTTCCCCAACTCCTTTGCAACCCTTTAAAAGTCAAAACTGATACAGAAACAGAGTGCTTATGGGCAAAATGAAATCAGAGTGGTGCACCATTGTAGTCTTTTCCAAATACAATAAATCAGAGGTGTGGTTTGTTGGGTTGTTTGTGTTGTTTTGTTGTTTTTTTTAAAGGAAAACAGCTCTTGAAAAATTCTGGTATTTCACAAATTACCTGAATCTTTCACCATTTGAAATCTTTTAGCAACTTAAAAGATGTAGTCTTTTTAGCAGGAACCTTTTCTAAGCAATTCCTAAAATATTACTTACTGCTCTATTTTTTTTTTTTTTTTTAAGTGAACCTACTAATCTTGAAACAAACTTGGACTGATATTCTGAACAATCTTTATGTTCTTTTACTGTGTAATGAAGTACTCCTTTGGGCTTACTGAGAACTGGATGAACTTAGATGAAAAATAATATGAACTGTTACAGTACTCTCAGCTTAACTGGAATAAAGACAAGATTTTTTTTCAGAAGTATTTATCCATTTGGAAACACACAGTTCAGTAAGTAAATGAATACATGAGTCCTCATATATAGTCACCTAAAGTAACTCCTGTAATTAACCAATTTCCAGTAATTTCCCTACATAACTCTCCATGCTGTTTTCATCTTCTTCCCATAGCCCTGGAAACATGCCTGTTCCGTTTTGTAGCTAGTTCTTATTGGTGTTTAAGTATCTCACCACTTCACTAGGCTGCACTTCTTCTTGCTGACAGTTACACACTTTCCAGCACAAACCACAAGAGCAAAGCAGACTTCTATCTGCTTTGCAACAACTCAACTTTTGGAACAATTTGAAAACACAGAGGCTTTCAGAGCTTCATTCACCTCTCCCTTATAGTTATATCACCACAGTCACTGCCTTTTCAGAAAGATAAGAGGGGTCGGGGTCTTTCTACAGTTTGGTCTCTTTGTTCCTATATTTACTTGCATGTTTTATCTTCACACTGTTAGTTTTTTAAAATGTTAGCATATTTTGTCTTGGGAAGATCATTCAAAAACCTAAACTTAGAACCACTATGTCGCATGTGATTCCTGAGCTCAAGACAGCCTAATCATTGTGGTATAGAAAATTAACTCCAGATTTCTAAGTATTAATTGTATTTATTAATGTCTGTGCATTGACAACATTAATCACTATAGTGCAACTGATGGCATCACTTAAATCAAAATGAGTTGTGCTATATGAAGCCAAATCGTTATCTTGAACTTCTATGAGTATAAAACCCCTGGCAGATATCCCTTGCTGATGATTGCACCAGTAGCAGCACAGGCTCTGGAGGGCTAGTGTGTGTAATGTCATGCCACCCTCTATCAGTCCTAAAAGACAGAGCTATTCTGGGGCAATGCACAGATGGCAAAGTGCCAACACAGAGTAGGAAAGCCATCAGGGTGTACCAATCTGTTTGATTGCAGGGACCCCTAAATAAGAGTCACAGCTGACCTTCCTGTGCTCTCCCTTCAACTAAACCACTAGAAACTCAATATATGCATGCATAACTCATAGAATCATAGAATGGTTTGAGTTCGAAAGGACTTTAAGGATCATCTCGTTCCAACCCCCCTGCCATGGGCAGGGACACCTCCCACCAGACCAGGCTGCTCAAAGCCCCGTCCAATCTGGCCTTGAACACTGCCAGGGAGGGGGCAGTCACAACTTCCCTGGGCAACCTGTGCCAGTGTCTCACCACTGTCATAGTAAAGAATTTCTTCCTAATATCTAATCTAAATCTACCATCTTCCAGTTTGAAACCATTACTCCTCATGCTATCACTACATACCCTTGAAAAAAATCCCTCTTCCAGCTTTCTTTTGGGCCTATTCAGGTATTGGGAGGCTGTAATAAGGTGTCCCCGGAGCCTTCCCTTCTCCAGGCTGAACAACCCCAGCTCTCTCAGCCTGTGTTATTTGTAAACATTTCTTGCCAGGAGCCAGATTTTCCTCTCCCATGCATTAACTTGCTCTCTCTGACACACACACAATCCTTAGACCATAATTCATCAATACTTGTAAGACTCTAAACTTTGTTGTGTTTGGACGTGGCCTACCATTACAGTCCATGCCTGGAGCTTCCACACATTTGTGAAATGTAAACAGCAACTACACTAAGAGTAGTAAATACAGGATATATCCTACAAACTAATGCTGGAAGGCAGAGTTGTAATTTCTTTTAAAATTGATATAATTTAAAAAAAAAGTTACAGTCTCCTCAGATGTCCCTTAACATGTCACTTTGATAACCTTACTAGATATTTCAGGTATAACATAAACCAGCAAACAGATCAATGAAGACACAATTTAGGTAGTTTGGGTGTCTACCAGCTGCTTTTTTCTCCTTGTAAAGGTGTTATAGAACTGCCGCTCATGATCCACACCAATTCAGCCACATGCCTCTGGTATCCAGGCACTGGAGACTTCTGCTTAACAGTGGCACCTGACACTAACCACAAAGCTGTTTGAACATCTTTGCTTGCAGCAGGGTGCCTTGCCTGTTGCAGCAGTGCGTTTGACCTGCTGTGGCGCCTGATGTGGCAATAGAAGTCCAAAAGAGGGAATGGAGCCTGCAGCCCACTGCAGCCCTGTGTGAAGGGCATTACGGCTTCCCGTCTAGTAGGAAGTGCCTGCTCTGTGACCTGTAGTTTCTGCTGTCAGGACGGCTGTCTCTTCGCTTCCTGGAGCAAAAGAAAACAGCACCGAAAGAGAGTGCCTCTCTCTTCCTTTTGTTTCACTACTTCTCTTTCACAGGGGCTCTCTGAACTTGTGTGCCCAGCTGGAATTAATACACACAGAGTCTCTGCAGAGAAGACTGGGGAAGTGGAGGAGGCCTGAGGGAGCGATGTGAGTATTTGCTGTTGATATGCACATAAATCAGAACTAGTGTATCACTCCATTGCATCTCTGAGGCAGAGTCAAGGACAAAGGAACCTCAGTTTGTGACACTCTGCTCCTGACTCTTATGTCTCTGGTTGCCAGACTTGCAAAGGGAAGGTAAGCAGGGAAGGAGAAGGGAAAGGCAACTGCAGAAGTAGTACGCACTACTCTCAAGTTATTTTATTTATGCCACTTTGTTGTAGAAGTAGCTTGGCACTGGCTGGTATGTGACCCAGAAGAATATCACCCTGGCCAAACACCCTGCTGTGCATCCACACCGCAGGCAAGCATCCAGCACTTGGATATCCCCTTTCCAGTACAAGATGGGTATCATGCCAGAATCTCCTCCAGACAGTCTTTCTGAGAAACTACACCTTCTCATTCGCACACAGAGCTATACCTCAAAGGTGAGCAGGTTTTATAGAGGTTTTTTCCTGCCAGCTCACTGTGACTATATTCCTGGAGAACTTCCTGCTTTGAGCCTTTTCTTTTAGCTTTAGATCCTCTGCGCACTGGTGTCTGTGAGAGATATATTGCTAAATGGAAGAGGGCCGGCTGAACACTACATGTAGACATGTCTACATTGCTTAAGTGTTACGTCAGTGTGGTTAGGATCACTGCAGCTAGATTTTGCAGCACAGTTTGAGTGACAAGTCACTCAATGGACCAGCCTTAAAAGTTTGTATAGATACTGTAGAGTTGGGTCCCCTACCTTGCATAGTCCTCCAGTAGGCTTTGTATCCTGCAATGACTCCACATGGCCTCTAGCCTCAAGCCACAGCATGCATGTCCTCAGTGTCAGGACACAAAAACATCCACTGGGTCAGCTGCAGAGCAACCCTGTCATTATTTTGATCCCTTTGAACTGAAAAAAACCCAACCAAACAAAACACAAAAAGGATAATCATTGTCTTAAAGCCAGAGACATAACCCATGGGACCCAAAGAGACCTAGGGTCAACTGCTACAATGTGTGAATGTAGACACTCTGCTCTAGAAGCACTGGAAAAATTTCTTCACTGAAAGGTTTATCAAGCACTGGAACAGGCTGTCCAGGGCAGTGGTGGAGTCCCCATCCCTGGAGGTATTTAATAAACACGTAGATGAAATGCTGAGGGACATGGTTTAGTGGTCAGTTGGCAGTGCTAGGTTAATGGTTGGACTTGATGATCTTAGAGGTCTTTTCCAACCAAGGCAATTCTGTGATTCTATGATTCTATGAATGGAGCTGCCTGGATGGAGGACATTCTGCCACCTTTTGGGCTAGGAACTACTTCATTTGGACTACAATATATTCACAACCAGTCTTGGCATTATGCTGTAGTGTGTAGCTCTTATTGTGCTCTGATCATAACTAAATCTAAAAACTGTTGCCAGTAGCATTTAAAAATGAGGTATAAAACAGGTGATGGGCTTGCTCAGAATCAAGAACACAACTTTGTAGTTTAGTGCTCAGCTAAACTGTTCTGCTTATGTTGCCCAAGACCTTGAACAAAGATACACACTTTAGGAGGGGAGCTGACAAAGAGGGACATCTGCTCAAAGAGGGAGTTCTGGTGTCAGATTGTACAAGAAATAACAAATTGTGTTATGTAAAGAGAAGGTGGTGAGGTCCAAAGTGTTGACACTGATCAAAAAAGAAGATAGGAGCTTTATAATATTTTATTCATAGAAATAAAAAAGTTGCGAAGGTTTTCTGAGGTAAAGAGAAGCCCAAATTTGATTCAGTAAGTCTCTGGACTGATTTGCATTCCTAAAAATAATCATAATTTCAGAACATAGATTTGGCCCACTGGGTGAAGGTATTAGTCAATCTTGTCTGGTGTTCAGCCTGAGTAGTAACAAGTAGTACGTGGTGATCGAATAGAATCACAGACAAAACGTGCTGTCCTTACCCAATTAGGCATTGCTACACACAGAGTGAAGCATTTCTTTACAGCTCTCACTGCCGATGACTTTATGCCTTTGAGTATCAAGCTGAATTAGCCTTATCTCCTGCAAAGCTATATCTAGTATTTTGCTGTTGCAACACTTGGCATTAAAGGGGAATTTTTTGTACATGTTGACCTTAAGATGCTTGTGGTGGCTAAAACTACTGGACTTTCCAACACCACAACATTCTAAAAATACCATGGAAAGCCTTGACTGTCCACATGGAAAGCAGTAGACCCTCAGAAACTCTTGGAACAAGGTGTAAAGTTTGTTTCCAGGTAAGTTATGGTGTCATGATTGCAGCAAGTCAGATGGGAGCAAAGCTAAGCAGGTAGAGCTGGTGGGAGATCTATTGATCAGATGAGAAGTATGAGTATGTGCCAACCTCCTATGCATCTGTACTGACAGATCCTGACATCTCCATTGTGTGTGGTCGAGACTCATCGCCCATGGTCATGGATCAGAGCAAAAAGAGACCTAAGAAGCAGCAAAAAGTAACCAGCAGTACCCTTTTCTTTCTTGTGCTGAATAGATTTCTATCAGAGCAGAAAATCTGGACTCATGCACTCCTGAACCTGGATTTGTCCTAAGGGAACAGCAAAGACAAACTGTTCTTCAATATTTTTTTCCTGACACCACAAACTGCCTGGAAATGGCGTGAAGAAGTAGCCTGTAGGCAGAAATGGAAGGCATTAACTAAGAGGAAACACAACCTTAGTTTGTTCCTTGGACCTGATGCATATCTTTAAGATTGCAAATGTTTTTAATGCTCAAGCAGTACAAACTACCTTAGCGGTAGATGCCAACTGTTCATGTTCCCAAGTGGCAGCTGGGGAAGGGCAACTCATGCAGCATCACAGCTACTGTGTCTTTGGAAAAGTGCATCTCCAAAACAAATGGAACAGCCAGGAAAGAGGTAAGTAATCAAAGTAATCAGATAAAAGACACCCCCTATACTTTTTTTTTTTTTTTTTTTTCAGTTTATCACCAGAAATACTGAATGAGGAAGCTCTGAGAAATATTCATGTCATCAGTATGGTTTTCAGTGGGGAAGAAAAGGAGTGCACAACCAAGAAAGTGCTATCCATGCTCATTTAGCAAGTATTTTCCAATTCTGCTAAGCATTTGTGTCGTATCTGCTTGTTTCTATTGTCAGTGCTGCAGACCTTCCTAGTCTGGAATTGCCTTGAAGTCACTTTCAACTTGCAGACTAGAAACAGTGACAAAAGTACATAAATTTTCTGAGCAAGCCTTCTAGCCTGGTTCAGAAGCTATCTGTATTTATCACCATCTGACTGAAGAGTTGTACTGCTCCCAAAGGAGCTCTTTGCTTCTTTGCAACAGAGCTGTCACTCCCTCAGTATCAGTAGGTCCAAAGTGAGCAGATAATATCTCCTGGTGGTGGTTCCTGAAGGCCTCTATGATCATGTTTTTCCGGAAGAAGAAGGGCTTGCTATTTTGCTTAACTGGGGAGACACCTTCCTGAAGCTCCTTCCAAGCATGGGGTTTGGTTTTGTTTTTGTTTTTTAACTCCTATTTGCTTTACTATCATCTTTGGCACCAGGCCTAAAGCTGATCATTGTCAGCTAAAGGTGTCAATACATCAGCCTTGGGGTTGATGCCTAAACATGTAGATAGGCAGACTGGGCGTCTGCAAAGCTCATCACGCTGCAGCTCACAAATTAGTGGGAGTTAGGCACTGCCAGGCGTGCAAAGTTTAGACATTTAACTTCTATCTTACCTCTGTTTTGGGGCACTTAAAACAATCCCGTAAGCCTCAAAGACTCCAGCCTGCTACCACATGTAGGAGCAGCAAAGTCCCCCTGGCACTGCGAGAGGTGCTCAGAAACGGCTTTGTAGTGACACACCAGAGGGAAGCAATTTGTTCTTGCAGGTTCCCTTCCCTTGGCCTTCACACAGCTCAGTCCAGGGATGTCTCATGGACAGACCACTATAAGCAGCTGTAATGCCAAGTATGGTGACATTTTAAGCTTTTTACAGTTTTTGTCCCTTGCCACTTTTTTCCAGTCCACACAAGTACTTTTTTGCTTCCAAAGGCACCCAAATGCATCTAAAAGTCTGTCCCTGATTGCAAGTGAAGGATATATGTCTTTTTTTTTTTAATTTGTACATTCTCACTTAAATGAAAATCCTACTTTGAGCTACAGCTTTGTAGCTGATTATAGGATAATTTAGGAATTTTAAGCAATAATGCGTGTGATTAGTAGTCACGGTCCACATTGACTACTCTGAGGAAGGATAGCTCTTCCAGCCACAGGACTTTTCACTGTTGTATGTTCTTGAACTTTTGTGGCTATCTCAGGGTGTACCCAAATACTAATGGGTACATCCATTGCTGCCTCAAGGCTGTGCTAGATCCATAACTACTGAACTGACCCATCATGGCCAAAGGAAACAATTCTCATTGGCACTCATTGGGCTGCTCTGACATGCACCCACCACAAATTGGTCTGAAACATGGGAAAATAGTTACATTTTTCTTTTTTCTCTCTTGTTAAACTGTGCCAAATATTTGCATTTCAGGCCTGTAAGTGAACTGGGGATTTCATGCATGGATACCTTGATTTTCTCTGTGTCATGCATTTATAATGATTTCTTTTTTGTTCATCCAGGACATCCCACTGCTGTCATGTCAGCTGTTAATAGTATCATTCTTTCTCCATGAGACATATGGCATACTCCAGGAGCCACAGAGGACATATCTGCACTTATTACTGTGCTCATGTGTCACAAGTTATCTCTGCTGCCTCCACAGAAACAGCACAGCATCCTTGAGAAAGTGGTTTAAATATAGCCACAGGCCAAATTCACTCTTGAGGTAACCACTAAACTAAAAAGTTAGTCCAGGCATTCATTTGGCCTTATTTGTCAGTAGTTCTTTCAAAACATCTCTCTCTCCTGTCTGGTGGAGGCAGGTGGCAACATGCCATCAGCAGCTAACTAGTGTGATACTTTGTCCAAAAATGGGGCGAGTGAGGTTATCAGGAGATAACTCAGCATTATCGTCACCATTCAGTCACCATCTTCCCTGGCTGGGTTGCTATGGAGTTGTGGCATATACTACACAAAATAACAATGTTATTTTAGGAGAACTATGCAATGAACTTCTGTCCTTACTCCACCAGGCTTCCAACGTGCTGATAGCTGGGATGCTAACTGGAGCTTGCAGGGTTGCCATTGATGGAAAACTCCAAAGTTTGTGTCTCACCAAACAATACGATACACCTCTACAGCACAGGCACAAGACATAGTTACGCATGACCAGTATTAGCTGAATGCTCTCAGGCTGTATCTGTGGAAAATTAGCATTTCCCCCGATGTGCCTGACTGGCTTCACGTCATTCCTCTGGCAAGAGGGACAGAATTACAAAAGCTTTTTTTTTTTCTGTTTTTCCACGTGCCATAGCCAACAATGTTGTACATTAGTAGCCTGTAGCACAATTTCTAAAATTGGAATTTCCATTGCTTGGAAGGCAGACTAAATGTTTTCTTTTTGGAAGGGCTCTATCTGTTTCTTTCTCTGCTGCCTTTCTCCCATACCTCTCCAAAACATATGTTTTCAATCTTTTTCATTTATATGTAATAAATCACTGCTAGCAGACATTTTTTTCTTTGTGGTTTATCTTCCACTGACCTCCTAAAAAAAAAAAAAAAAAAGTAAGAAAGAGAAGCCAGAGATGGATTTACTGGTATGATAGAACACAGAAAAGAAAAATAAGAGAACCCATAAAAACCAAACATAAAACCACCAACCAAAAAAAAGAACAAATAAATTCTTTAGTTCAAATGTGAGCCTGCCAGACTGCAAATCAGAGATTTGCTGAAATCCAGAAATGTTCACATGAGTTTTCCTTTTCTGTGCTTCGAGGTGCCGCCTGGGAGCCAGGGTGACAAATCATTGTGAGGAAAGTGGTTGTTCCCAGTATCTTCAGTTGGCACCGGAAACACCAGTTCTAGGAAGTCTCCCAGGGAAGCTGCTTTTTATACCTCCACTCTAATTTTAGAGACAAGAGGTTTGGATAATGTGAGCACACATCCACCTTGCAAGAGGCTTCTGCAAACTGAACCTGACTGGAGCCTTTCATGGGTCATGTGTGTCTCCTAGAAGCTCTGGGTTTCAAATAGAAGTCTTTAAAAGCATGGATCATTCCTGATTTCTCCATTTAAGGTGGCCATGACAGAATCAAGCTCCAAGTTGTCAACTGTGGGAAGGGATTTTTAGAAATTAATAGTGCCTGTAGGCATGAACAAAAAAGAACAACAAGGACATCTCAGTTTCTTAGACTTGGTCTGGGAGGTGAGACTCACATTATTCAGTGATTTGATTGCTCCAAGTGGTACTTAGTAACTACAACCAACAAAAAGGGATGCATTTTATGAATCAGTATTCACATCTGTGATTGCTAAGGACTTTGTTAGTGTGGTCCCCCTGATGCAGCTCCCCCATAGCTGGAGATCTTTGTCATTAACCTGGCTGGCCTCCCAGCACCACCTACTTCCATCTGAACTGGATGCCATGAGATCCCACCCAGAGGAGTCAAACCTCCTCAGGAACAATGAGTAGTTCTTGGGAGACGCCACTGGAAGGCTGCTGCTGTGGCACGGGAAGGCTGATAACATCTCCCAAGCCACAGCAGCCCTTTGTGTCAGCAGACACAAGTGGGATGTTCCTTCTTAAGCTTTCCAGAGTCGGAGGAAGTGGGTCTTGGAACACAATGCTCATTGAAATCGGCTTTCATCTGGGGGATGTCGTGGCGTAAGCGCCGCTTGGTGATGTGCTTTCCATCTGCAGCCGAGGCCTCCTGATGCATTTCCTCTGTTTGTTCCAGAGGGATGGATGGCAGCACCTTAAAGCAGGCACACATTGTACTGGCTAGCAGACATTATTCTGGACTGCAGAAAACAGTAGTCCTGAGCAATAACAGTATCCTCAGGAGCCTCTGGTGGAAGTGGATGACATGTCGAATTACCTCCTCCTTTTTCTTCCCTCTTCATATGAATAGCATGCTCATTATAGAAGAGTTTAAAAGCATTTCGCATCTAGCCATGGTGATGTTCTGTGCTCTGTTGTTCAGTTTCTCTCAGCAAGGAAAGGCCACCTACACTTATGATGCTAGACAGTTCAAGCTCTGGGCAGCAATACCATAAATGGGGTCCAACTACAACTGCTAGGAGACTGCTGAGTGTTACACACCCTTGTTTCATTGTGCCTGACAGAGACTGGATTATACAAGAAATAGGGTTGAGGAGGATGTTGTCACTAAGAGTCACTTTATCCATGAACTAAGATACTATGGCAGCAACTCAATGCAACAGTACTGTTCTTGTCGTATGGCTACAGTCTGGTCTTCTGCTTCAGGCTGTGGCTTTGCAGGACTTCTGGTTGTTCATGGAGTCTTGTAATTAATCATAAGGGGGATCTAAGCCAAGACTGGTTGCAAGTACAAATGACTACTGTATGAGTTTGCCAAGTGGGCAGGTGTGTAATTGAATATGGGTGTATAAGGACAAAATGTAGCCATTTCTGAAGAGTAAATGTTCTCATCATATCTCACGGAATAAATCCCCTTTTCTGCTATAGGGTACTGTGGAAAGAGATAGACATGCTCTACTTATTTGACGTCTCCCTGCCAGAAGGGTGTCAGGAAGGCACAAACTGCAGTGCGATAAGATTGGTAAGAAAGAAGTGGAAGTAACTTGTCTTTCACAAGCTAATTACTGAGCATTAGCCTGAGCCCAGCTCATGGATCACAAGCAGGTTTTGGTAGCTGGGGATAGCTCCACTACTTAATTACCCTGAGAGGTTTATAGACGGAGAAAAATTCCAGACCAAAAATCCATTAAGTGTATGTGGGGATGGGTAGTGTGTTGTGTGGGAGGAGGAAATTATTACAAAAAACAGCATCATCCCCTTACTGTCCACTTTGGTAACAAAATCTATTTTTAAATTTTCATATCTAGAAATACTGCTGGCGAATCCCCTCTGTGCTGCCTGTTCAGGCACTCTAAAAAAAGATCCTTATTTCCATCTGCCTCCAATGAGTAAGTGCCATCCAGTCTGAAAGGAAGAATGTCTTTTTTTTACTCTTGATCACTTGGCTGTCTGGATTCAGACATCATGAGGCTTCCTGGGTGGGCTCAGAGCATCAAGGTGAGGCCGAGCTGGGGCAGGGGACAGAGCAGGCAGGGCAGGCAGGCAGAAGGGTGGGCTGCCTGCCCTCTGACACTGCTGGAGAAGGGCCACTGGAATCAGAACTTACTTAGGGCAAAGACAGACTGAAAGGAAAAACACACCAAAGAATATAACAAGAAAAAAGTTTGAGAAAAGGAAGGAATTAAATATTTCATAAATATCTGTAATTTTTTGTTTTCCTTACTGAGACAGACTAGGGTACCCTGAACACCAATTACAACAGTGCCCGAACACTTTAGTCAAGTTAGGCGTTTGCTGTGTGTAATGCTGTTTAAGCATATGGTGCCCATTCAAGAACATTGTATTAAAAACTACCCTAAGAGTAGCTTTAAAGCTTCAGCACAGCAGTCATCTTAAATAGCTGAGTGTCTGCAGAACAAATGAGCACGATGGCCACTACCAGGTAGACATATGTGTACAGTCGTCTGTACTACGACATCTATTCAACATGTTTTTTTTCCAGGGCTGACATTTGTGTACTGTCAGGAACCTTAAGGCCTCACACAGGGGGGTTCAAGGTGAACTGATAAACCTGAACTGGGACAGGGTGAATTTTTCTCTTGATCTGAGTTGTCTGAAGAGACATCCTAGTTTAGGCTAAGGCTATTCCCATAACTTTTAGAATTAAAACTAGGTGAAATAAATTCCAGCCTCAGTATGTGCCTGAATGTCAGTCATACTAAAAATGACATTAATGTTGTGATTAATAAAATATAATAGAAAACAAACCTTTAATTTTCCAAGCTTCTGACATTAAGACATCATTTTAGAAGTTAGATACTGCTGAAATATATTGTTCTCACACTGCAGAAATCAAGAGAGTTGACTGGCAAAATGCACCATATGGTAAAGAGTGTCTCAGTATGACTGTGTGTTTTCAAAGTAATACATATCTTTAACATAAGCACTGTTTAGAAAGCAATCATGTCACTTCCAAACCTGCTTAACCCTTTTCTAGGGCTTCTCAGATTCTCTGTGTTGAAAGAAATCTTTCTTTATTGAAAGGCTGAAGATCTCAGAGATACTTGATATAATAATTCTTTTGATTCCTGACTCTGTATAGAGACTCACTCTATTTTTCGTTACTCTCAATGTATCTCTGAAGAGACATCTCCCTAAATCCCAAATCCATTCTTCTAGAAGAAATGTGTGCCTGAAAGACTTATGATGTCACTTAAGAGAGTACTTGAAAAAGAGGGAGGGTCAGCAGAGTACGGTATGATGTCCTGCCAGTGATTTAAAGGGAGATGATGGAGAAATATAACCCTTCCAGTTGTCACATTGTTATTTATGAAGTTCCAGCTTTAGCCATCCTCCCACATGTTTGCCAGGACTCAACAGCTGCTTCTAATTGCTTTCATTTTATGTGATATTTTAAAGCATGGTGAAAATTGATTCATACAATCATCATGAATGAGACCAGTTTATTAACCAGAAGTCTAAAGTGTCTAACAGAGTAGTAAAAGCGTAAACAATATATCATGACCTCTGGTACCACTTTATTTCCACAGAGAACTGCCTACAGCTTTAGTCAAACAGTACCTTAAAAGTCCTATCAGATAGGGACTATCATCCCTTGTTCTGTTCTTTCCTTTAGCTGATATCAGTCTGAATCACTTAATGTAAAATTCAGTGACTAAGTACCACATTTCATCAACATGGATCTCAACTGCTTACCACAGTGCTGCATCTTTAGTAATTGGCCACAGCATCTGAGATCGTCAAGCATTAGAAAATCAGTAAAGCACGGTGGTGGGACAGGGTAGTCACAATGTCTCTTGGTTACCTTGGGTTGGGCAGGCAGTGAGTAAGCAGTGTAATACCAAATGTGGGTGTCACTAGATAAAGTATGTCAGCATGACTACAGTCTAAATATTACAAACTTAAAGCATCTTAAGTCCCTAACTGCCTCCACAGACATGCAAATCCGACATTAAAATCTGGAAAACTTTAGCTTTGCTGTTGGTTAAGCCTGGAGGTGCTTAAATTCTTCGTGATACTTGCATTCCTCTTTGGAGCATGAGCTGAAACATCCGGGTGGTGGTGTGGAGCACAGTGGCACCAGGCTGAGTTCCCAGGAAGAGGAAGAGATTGAGGCAGTTTACGGAGCAAGGCCTGGTCTCCTCTGCAGCATTTCCAGACAGTTAACTCTGAAGCTTTGCTGTCCCCCTGCCCTTGACTAGCATTTCAGTGTCCTCACCCTTTCTGTCCTTCCACTTTCACCTCCACTCAGAGCTCCCCATATCTTTGGAAAGGACTGGTTTTCCAACCTGATTCAACAAGAACTGCAAACACCTCCCTACTGACCTCCTCCTGGTTGGCTGCAGTGTTTGTGGTTGTCTTTTTGCCTCCATGCATTCAGCATATATCAGTTTAACAAAACTGATGGTTAGCAATTAAACCTACATTTTTTTATTACTCTCCAGGAGACTGTTTTTATGCTTCACTATGTTCCCCATATCCCTATCCATGAGTAAAGGCTGAAGCGTTTCAACACAGTATGTGTTTGTTAAGGAGCTCATCCTCAAATTGATGACATGTTCCATCTAGCATTAATTTAACATCTAACTCATCAATAAAACCTGACTGTTAAAAAAATTAAGGGGGACCCAACATTAAAAGCACTAAAAATAAAAGCTCTTAAACTGGGATACCTGGTAACAAGCCGACAGAGTCGATGAGAAACAGAAGGCCAGATCCCAAGTTCACTGCCGAATAACAGTGAATTTCCCCCCAAAAGTGCCTTCCAGGCTGACCCTCTGCCCTTGAATCCTGTGTCCCTCGAGAGCTGCAGTGCAGGAACAGAACGGCCCCTCCAGGTCTCTGCCTGCTCCCTCCCTGCCAGCCCGTGACGCATGCTCCCGGGTGTAGCAGCCGAGAGGGTGAAATTGTGAGAGTCTCGGGAGCTTTGCATTACGTACAAAAAAAAGGACAGAAAAAAAATAGAGGCAGGGTTTTGGAGTCTCTAATCAGCAGCGATTGCTTCCTGTGCAGAAGTCAGCTGTTTCCATACAATAGCCAAGCTGTTCAGTCTCTAGGCGCCATCCCAAGGTCATCACTTTTCTATTGTTGTTCCCCACCCCCGTGGAAAATTCCTGTGCTCTTTTATGTATAGAAGGGTGTTTTGTTTGTTTTTTTTTTTTAAACTTGGAAAACTCACGCTTGCCTCTCGTGGTTGTGGAAGGGTTCAGCACTAGGTACTGACCTGAACTTGGCTTTTCAGGGCTTTTGCTTCGCTCTGCATTGTCAATGCCTGGTGTGCCTCTTATCTCAACAACTTTTTAAGGTTTTTAAGCAAAATACTTATCTGTACTGTGATATGTGGAGGACATAAGCCAAATTCAAATCTAACATATTTTTTCCTGCTTGTTTTTCTAGGAATTCATGTGTCATTGGCCTCTGAGACAGCAAGAAATGATGCCACGTCAGTTCCTAGATATTGTTCCCTTATAAAATATTCTTTTACTCACACACATACAAACATTGCTCTTTTAAACCTACCTAGTGGAAACACTGTGAAAAGAAGTGTTTTATTCTAAGAAGCCATTTTGCCATCATTGCATTGGCTTATTTTGAGACCTGCTGAGCAAAATTCTAAAACCTTCAGAATATAGAAATTCTACAGACAAATATTTATTCTGGGCAGCTTCTCTGGTTTCTAAGACTTCTTCCAAATACCTTTCACTGGGCTGATGCTGGGTAACACCAAGCAAGTTCTTAAAAAGCACTGCTTGTTATCTGTTGCTGCTGGCATCAGTTGGACAAGAAGGTTTAGCTCTTTGCAGATTTGATGCGACCTAGAGCCCAGCCTACAGTTTTCAGAAGCTTTGAGTAATTTACTGTGAATTTTTCTGGGGAGATGTAGTTTACTAAGCAGAACTGGAAAAAAACTGTGGATTTCAGGAAGGGCCTATTCACCAGCATGTCATTGTGCTCAGGAATCCAAGATGGGAGCAGTTAATTACCATACCAACACTAGGATCTCCACATGAGATATTGGCCTCTTAGGATGTTTGGTGGTGATTGTGGTCTCACATCCTCATCTCTGGTGTCACTGCTAATAAAATAATTGTGCTCCTCAACCTGTGGCTTACACAAAATTTAGAACAATTCAGTGCTTTAACGTGCAACCATTGAAGGAGGCCAAGTCAGATGAAAACTCTGTATTTAGTTTTGAAAAATGTTTTTTCCTGATATATCCTTTTTTTTTTTTCCCCCAAAGAACATGTTTGATGGTCCCTACTGTTGCTGAAGCAAGCAAGGCTGAGCCACAGCAATGCCCTCCACCGTGTCTGGGTTTGGGGTTGGTGGCACTTGCTTGGATATTCAGACTCCTTTGAACCTGTAAGCTATTGCTGCTTGTAACTCACCCTTTAATTTCTCTCTGGGTGATTTTTGCAATTTGTTCTTCTTAAGTTCCCTCAGGGACACAGAAATCGTCTGCTCAGATGCCAACCAAGTTCATGAATATCTGAACTACTCAGAGTCCTCTTCAAGAAAATATGACCAGACAGGCTTCACAGTTCTGCTAGGAACAATCACTGTTAAGACATTTTTGTTTGAAGGCTTCTTCCCAGTTCTATGAGCTCTGATTATTTCTTTTCCAGTACATCATTCCACTGTAATAGTTTCTTTGGGGCTATTTCTAGCTGCTGAATAGATTATCATTCTACCATTAGACAAGACACTGCAAAAACCTTCTCTGATGACTCTGTAATTTTAAAAATCCTTAGTGAGTTACTGTTTAATGTGAAAGCTGTGTAGTATATATCGAACACAAAGTAAGTTATATGCTTTTTAGCCTCTGAAATGATTTTGGTACTATTTGGGGTTTTGCTGTTGTTTGGGGGTTTTTTTGTAAAAAAAAAAAGTTTTAGTTGTAAACCATTTTTGTCATGTTAGCACAGTTTTGAAGTGACAGGTAGACACTCAAGCACAAAAATCTGTAGAGATTTACACATGGCCTCTGTCCACTGCCCTTTTACCCTTTCCCTGATGACTGTCACTACTGTATTATGTCAAGTGCCAATAGGATTGTACCATTATGTTGAAATGTTGGCATTTTTTCTACTACATACAGCTTTTAATTAAAGGCCCTTTTTCAGATTTATCCCAAAAATTCAACCACAAAAGCCTTTTCCTTCTCAAGGATGAGTTTGCATGTCTAATATTTACTGCCACAGAAATATATCCAAGCACTTTGTACTAAGTATGGTATCCTTTGTCACTACCAACTATCTGCACAACTACAGTTTACTTATTGCTGTTTTCCAGAAACAACTGTTAAGTCCTCAGTAGCCAACAATAAGGCTTAATACAGATTTCTCTACAACCCCTACAGCAATGGCTCAGAGCACTATAGTTCTTAATAACGCAGTCCTAGGGTTTCAGATATAAATGTCACAGCACTATGCCTGGCATTGATTCTTAACGAAAGAAGTTAATGCACATATTTAAATACTTCAGTGCAAAAGCCTAGTCAAATAATGGTTTAGACTGGTGAAAGAAAATTAACAATCCTATAAGAAATGCTACTGTAAATCCTTTGTTTCATTTCACACATAAATAAAATTTAAAAGAAAAGGAAAATTACTGCTCCTAATTCGCACAATACCACTCTAACTAGGCTCTAAGACTGGACACTTTGCTGTAGCACCCAAATGTCACTCAGCAGACAGGCAGACTGAGCTATGCCTCTCAATGTCCTTTCTATCCCTCTCTCCTCTTCCTCTCCCTGGGAGAAAATGGTATTAGATTTATTGTTGAAAAACATACCAAACAAAACCAACCAGAGCAGAACAATCTTTGCTTCTCATTATAATTAAAAATTCATTTTGAAGAAACAGAGTCAATATCACTTCTGCCCTTTATTGCAATGGTTTGAATATTGTTTTCTTTTAATATTATTTATTTGTGTTTATTTGTTTCAGGGCAATGGGTCATTAAAGCTAATAATATGTAATACTGCGGCACCTAATTTTATGATCATGCAGGAGTTTTACACTGTTCACTGAAACTTACGAAGTACACAAGGAAAGTAGAACATTAACTTGGGGGGTTATTTTATTTAAAGGTAAGGTTTACCTTCTTATGTTATTTTATGCAGTAATAATGTTTCTGAAAAGGATGGACAGATTGACTTCCTTACCTTTACTGTGAGATAATTCCCAGATTGGTTAATAGCTAATATTCTGACAATTTTTGGAGGGTTTCTCTTTCTAGATCTCATTTATGCCTTTGAAGAAGCTTATTCCTGCCTGCTAGGATTCAAAACCTAATTTATTAAAATCTTAACAGTTATTTAGATCATCTTTACCCTCAAAATTGCTGTTGTAGAGGTGAAGCCCGTTGGAATAATGACCATGACATGACTTTTCAAAATCCCTCAAGCAGTTAATTGTATTCCTGGAGAGCTGAAGTAATAACAAGAATACTCTGATTTGTAATAAAAATGTAAAAAGATTTTAGGAGGGTATAAATCAGTCTTAAACTGCAATCTGTTTTGAATTATCAAAGAAAATAGTGAGAGGGAGAAGGGGAGCAGAAATGAGATAACTCATGTGAAGCAATAACACAGGAAATATAAACCATATGTAGGTGATGCTATGAAAATACACCAGCATACTCACCTTCAAAAAACTTGTAAACACATTTCCATGGAAAGCAGAAATAACTGTAAGCAGCAACTGGTCACTTCTAGCCCAGCACATGTGGCTTTCGCCCCCCATGGCTGAGCCCAAGGCAGGGGACTATCCACAGACCATTAGGGTAAGGTGGAAACTGGTCACAGGTGACTGAGGGTGACAGTACCAGGAACACCTGGCAGGTAACCTCCAGGCATGTTACACATACCTAGATGTAGGCTCAGCACAGCATTGTATGATACGTTTTCTACACGTGTGATACTCAGCAGCTCTGCTGGAGGCAGGAGCTCTGCAATGGGCAGAGAATCCACCACTGCATGGGAGCTGCACACAGATGTTCCCCACCATTGCAAAGGGGAATGAGACCTCAACTTGCAGCAAGAAGATGCACAGGACAAGTCTGTGCAAACACACAGTTCCTGCAGAGCAGCTGGCACTAGGTAATTGTGTATAAAAACTTTATACACAATTTAGCATTTAGCAGGTGGAGGTACTGAGCGATGGCTGGGGTTCTTGATGCTGTTAACTAAAGGCCACTATTTTTTAGTTTGTGGCAGCTGGGTACTCTTTAAGAAAGGAAAATAGAGCTAAGCTTACTGGTGACATGAGCTTGTGCAGCAATTTCTATGCTCCTGCTCTATTTGACATTCAAAAAATAGCTATAGCATAAAGGAGCATTCTGGGTACTACTCCTTACCTTCTGCTTTCTAGCAACCCCACTGAATGGATGAGTTCCTGTTGGCACTTCATACAAATCATGTTTTGTTTCCTTGGCCTGTGACTCTCATGCAAAAGAAGCTTCTTTTATTGCTACTTAAAAATAAAGAACACTAACAAAATGCTCTGATCAAAGTGATTCATTCATCAGCAGAATGATTTTTGCATGTCGCTGCTTTGTATGTGAGAGCTGTTACACAAGGAGAGAGACTGTGAATAGACTTAGTGTTTACATAGTACCAAAGTATAAGGTTGCTTCTTGTCACCAAAGCAGCACTGAACCCTCATGATACACTAACATGTGCGTGGTAGCCGATGACACATCATTGCTGCCTACACTAGCACAGCAAAGATGCTTTGTTCTCTGATGTCATGAGTTGCAAATCCCAGCTGGGGATTTACTGACTAAGCCACAGTGAGCTGCCGTGAGTTCCCTCCCAAAAGGAGAAGAGGAATAAAATAGAAAGGCTTTCTCCTTTCCATTTCACTTCAGTACTGCTAAGCACTGGGAGTTATTTCCCTGTTGGTACCAAAATATTACTCCAGTTCTTGCTGACAAGAGCTACATACACCCATCAGTGGAAAAAAGGCTCATTAGCCACTCCAGGACAAGGCATAATAGCGATTCCTCTGATATATAAATCACAGACTAAATACTCATTCAAATAAAATTAGAAACTGCAACTCCATCCTACCATGGGCTGGAACTGGTAATTGCTCAGCATTTCTGTATAGCAGGCCACTTGTTCCCCTGCACAAATGCAGACTGAGGAATTCCAGTTTTGCTGTCAGGTTGCCATTTCTTAAATTCTTCTCTTGTGTTTCTGCAAGTTCTTGTCTTTTAGTAATGGCACAACATATATTGCATATGAAAGGTGTTAGAACATACAAGCCTCACTATAGACACTCACACAGAAAACTGTCCTTTCTGCCTTCTTTACCATGAGACACAGTGCAAGTGTATCACCAGAGCTGAGGCTAGTGAACCTCTACAGGAGGTTCTTCATGCTGAGAATTAAAACAGAAGAGGACAGAGGCCTGGACTCTTGCTGCTGCTGTTGGTCGTGACCTTTTTGAGTGATGATCCCAAAGCACTATGCAATGGTTGAAGAATTAGCCTCACAGCATTCCTAGAAAGTAGAGATTATTATTTCATTGTTAAAGAAGTAGAAACTCGGTCACAGAAAATTTGTGACTTATACATGGTCACACAGGAAGGAGTCAGGAAGAGAAAAAAATGGTCTAACCAGTGACTCAAATTCTTCATCTTTTCCTCCTAGTTATTCACCACATGATCTTGGGCATTTCCTATATACCAACTCATCCCAGAGAAGTTCTTTAAAGATTCATTCATGTATGGACAGCACATGGAGATACTTGAATGGAAAGGATAACTAACAGTTTATTGTTGTTGTTGTCAAGAAGCATGGGCTGAAGTCAGGTGGCACCCGAGTCAGGCAGAGTTTGCAGAAGCCTGGTATTCCAGAGGGGTGGCAGGAGATTGAGCACCAGCCTGTCTTTTCCTCCCACAGCAGCAGTCCACTGCCAAAATTGCTCCACAGGAACAGTGTAAAGAAGGGAAAAGTGGGTGCTGGGGGAAGAAAACAGACTTGAAGTGATCCCAGACAGTGAAAGCATTCAAAATCATATGACTCCCATGTGCTGTCACACCTCTTCTCCCAGAAAGAGGCCCAGGTAGGAGTCAAAAGGATAAATCTCCATCCTGGTCCCTGGGAATGCACAGGTCTGAAAAAAAATCTAAACCTTAAGGGAGGATATGAAACAGGACCAGACACTGAGATGGAGAGGAATCAGCAGGGAAGACTGACAAATCTGGGTGATGATAAGGACCCAAGGACAGTGTGAGCAAACTAAGGAAAAACAATGAGCAAGAACTGGAAAAAAGGATTATAATTGGCCTAGTGAGCTGCAGGTGTACACAAAGGTCAGTCAGAAAAGTGAAAAGTAAGATTGAAAAGTGTTTTCTCATCCCTAACTCTAGGAAAAGCCATGACAACTTATTTCTTCAGGGCGCGGGGAGAAAGAAGTCTTTTGCTGTTGCAGAGATTGCAGCACATCAGATGAGAGGGTTACAAAAGTTCAAACACACCCAAAATCTGTCAGCTTCCTAACTACCCATTTTGGAGCTAAGTGCATACCAGGCTAGATGTACAGGCAGGGGTGTTGCAGGAAAAATAACTAATGGTTGAGTTTAAAATAGCACCGACCCTTCCTATCTTGCTGGCATTGACTACAGCGACAGGCACACCCACTGCTTTGTGCTTCAAATATTTTACTGGTCCAGCTATTTTGATTAGAGATGTGATTTCTTTTTAACTGGAATCACTATGGCAGTAAAAGCCCTCGGGTAGAGGCTACTGTACAGCTGTATAAATAGGACCATATCCATGGTCATTCCACATCCCTTTCAGTTTCCATGTGGAATTAGGCAAAGCTGTATAAAATAATATTGCATATCTAAACTACGTCACTGTGGAGGCTGCTGTAGTTTTTTAAGTACACCAGGCAGCAGTTAGATTTTCTGGACTTATCAGCTTACCCAAGCGGACATCGCTGTCTCACCTTCACTAAAGCTGAGCTGCCTCCCAGCAGCTGAGGGTATAAACTCCGTCGGGCCAGACTGTTTGATCGATGTCCAAAGCTGGGCTTAACCTTGCTCGTTAAGTCGGTTCAAACCTGAATGTTTCATTTGGCTGTCCTCCTCCTCTGGTGACTGTGGGTCATTTCTAGATTACCCCTGTGGCAAAATAAGTCAAAACTAACGATGTAATTGCAGTGAATTTAATTAAGTTATGACATCAATTAATAAAGGCTGACCAGCTTTTACTAAAATCATTGCTGTCTCAAAATAGGCCTTTTGTAAGACCTGTTGAGCATTGCACAGACCTCGCACAGCTCCTGACAGACATGCTCTGGGCTGAGACATTCCCGGTCAGACATCAGAGATGCAGGGGGAGGGCAGCAGTGCTGGGCAAAACCCACTTGAGGGATCTTTGTGGCAGGAGCAATATGTTGGCAGAGAGACTTGCTGCTGCCGGTGCTGGTGCTGCTGCTGGTGCTCATGCTGGTGTAGGAGGCAGTGCTGGTCACTCTTCTAGGAGTCCCTAGCACTTCTGAGCTTCCTTTCCCCTCATGCCCCAAAAAGTAACCTCAGATCCCTAACATCCCAAGCCTCACTTTTCAGATGTCCTGTGGGGCAGGGCTGGGGCTGTTTGCTAGCTCCCAGCTCTTCCCAGCTGAGGGGCAGCACTGGTGGCAGCTGGCCAGCAGGACAGGCATGATGGCACACTTAGTGGCAGCCCTAAAATGTATAAAGTGGGTTCCAGGAAGATATAGGAGGAGGCTGGTACTTGAGAAGAAGCTACTAGAGCAAAGGAATCAAGTCCCTCCCTCACTGCCACCTGCTTGGAGCAAGAAAGAGTATGACCATGGTTAAGGTGCAGTGGGAGTGGTCATCAGGGGGTCTCTTCTGGTTTATTATTTTATAAGCCACTATATGTGGGCTATGGATCTTGCCTTATCCTGACTGATAGTAGATCGGGGGGGATCTGAATTGCACTGTCCTGTGTGCAATCCACCTGTGGCTTCACACACAGTGGGAAAAGGCTATTTGCCTTCCCTCTGCTCTCCGCATTTGTAAGCCTATCTCCAGGTGAAGGGAATACTTGAATGAGCTTGGTTACTAAACCCTGCAGTAAACCTATGCTTACACAGGGAAATCAGCTATGTCATTCTGATCTGAAAATAGAAGAGGGAGAATCAGTCCCAACCTGAACTGGATCCTGAAAAATATATTTACGGTCTTCTGTGCTACACTAATTATCCTGCAAGCTCAGCAGAACTAATTACCCACTGCATTTATGGACAGCCAACAAAAGCTCTCCTAATTCCTGCCAGTACTGGCCTTTCAGCTGTTTTCCTCTTCAGATCTTCCACCTGCAATGGAGGCACTGCAATGGGAGCAGGGACTCGGTGACAGCCAACACTTGGTCCTCTGCACAGTGCTGCCCTGCCCTGAGCATGTGTGGACAAGGCTTTCACTAAGGATCCACAAGCCAAGCTGCACTCTCTCTCTGCAGAAGTTGCATTGGGAGGACATTTGGAGGGGAGTGACAGGGACTGATGCAGAGCTGGTCTCTGCCCAACTCTGAAGATGAATGCTGAGAGGGTCCTTGTTCTATGTGTGCCTCCTACTTTGTCCTAATGGCTTGGCAGGGAAGGAACACTGGTGCCTGAATGAAAAATATATGTTCACATCTCTTTAATCCATTCCCAACTAAATCACCATCATTATCTGCAGCCAGCACTACATACAATTAAAGGGTTTATTTTCATGTTAGAAAATCTCCCCATAATTATTCAGTGTTTATGAAGTGCAGCATTTCTGCATGTATGTTTGAAGAAGTGATGGACCTGCCATTTTCTCCATTTCCTACCATGCCACCTACATTTTCCTTTCTGCCCACACACCATTAGCTTCCTTTCTTCCCCTCTACCATACAACCAGCTCCATTAAGGTAATTTTTTTAAATAAAAAAGCAAAGATGAAACTCCTTGTGAAGCACCCTCACAGGCACCAGGAGAGGTGTCTGACAAGACATCATTTTTGCTCTGTGTCATCTTTCTTACCTGGAAGAGAAGAAATAAAACATACTTTGAAATAAAACATAATGATGTGAAACTGAGTTCAGAGCCAGGGGGCAACTTTTCAAAGATTTTCTATTTTGTTATCAAACAGTTATGCAAGTGTTAATTAGAATTCTTTTGCATCATCACAGACGGAGAGAGAGACAGGAGTGACTGAATTTCAGGGTGATAGGAGTGTCCTGTAGGTTCTCTTCCATACTCACTCAGTTCCTCCTTATCTAAAGGATACTGGCAGGAGGATCAGTTCATGCTATTAAACAAAGAAATTGAAGCTGTGAAAAAAAGCAACAAAACTTACAAAATTTAGAGATGAAAGGACTATCATACATAAAGTCAATAGCTACCTTAGTACTTAAGAGATCCTCAAATGAAAATTGCATTAAAGTCTGTTGCAAAACAGATAGTAGTGACATTGGATTTACTTTTGCCCAATATGCTTCATAAAGCTGTCCATTAAGATTCCTGGATTATTTTATCCCATGTATTTGCAAAATGTTTAAAATGACACATTTGGGTTTAGCTATAAAAGTAGTGAAATGCAAAAATAGAAGGGGTAATAGTAAATAAGAGATAACAGCATGTGATTTTAGATAATAATATGATAACAGTGAGATAAAGTCTTAAACTGCAAAGAAAAACGAAATAGACAAAGACATACACATGCATATTTTCTGATCTTTACAGATACCAATCGTGTTTTATTACACTGTCTTATATGTGCTTACTTTCCTTTTAGACTTAACAATGAACTATGAAGTTATTATGACAACTGCACATCACTGATTTGTTTGCTGCTATCAAGTCTGACAGGAGATTTCAGCACATGGATCATTTGTCATTTTTTATTTAAAATGTTCTTCCTCCTTTAGCCTGTGAGACTTCTCATATCTTGATTCACAAATAATTAATTTTCTTAGTTGGAAGCATACAAAATTGTCATACCTGAGAACAAAACTTCCTTGGTTACAAAACCTTTTTTAAAAGCGTAATTTAAATTTGACCTAGTAAAGAATCAAATGTTTCTTATCTATCAACAATGGTATTCTTCTTATCAAGTTATGCAGTCATTAGGACAACTCAGAAGTAGCATGCCTCTGTGTTATCTATTATGATGATAATTACTATTTATCAGTATTGTGGCTATAATGTAGTCCCTGGAGGCTTCCTTATAATTGAGGTTGCCACTTTCAACAGTTTAATCACTTGAAGCTCTTTTGACATGATACGATATAATTACCTAATTAACTGAAAAGGGATGTATTTCATATTTCTCTTTGACAAAAACAACAAAAGCGTCCCTCATTTTAGATACCTTTATGGGGAGAGAATAAGGTAATGGGAATGGAGCTCCTGTAAAATCATCTAGTTCCCCAGGTATCCTTTTCACAGGAAGCCTGAATGGGGCAAAGAAACCCATTACTGGCCCAAGGAGCGCTGGTTTTGGCAACGTTCCTCTGCTGCTCAAGATGCACACACATACTTAAGCTGCAGTGAATGTCACTGAAATCAGCTGGGACCCAGCAAATGGTTATAAGGCAACTATTTCCTGTGCTTGTGTCATTCCTGTGACACAGCTGTAATTTCAGCCCAAGGAGACTTTTCCCAGGCCCTCTTCCTTGCCTGAACAGAAAAACAAGATGAACTATGAAACTCTTGGCTGCTGTTCTGCCAGAACTCTCTCTAATTTGCAGGCTTTTTGGAGGTGTCTGTCCACAGTCTTTAAGAGGTTTAAGTAAATGGATCAGTTACTGGCAAAATAAATATCTTTAGATGCACTTCCAATGACGTGATTTGAATGCAAGAGTACACTTGTGCTACACACAGTGCTCATTTCATGCAATGCTTTTACATCATGGGTTAAAAAATATGTTTAAAATATAACTTAAACATGGGTTAGAAATGCTGCACGTTAACTGGGATCATGAAATAACATGACTATGAACCCTAATCTTTCAGCTGCGCTAGGGAAGACATTTTAACCCTTTATCTTGCCATTTCACAGGTTATTTTCTCTTGCAAACACACTTTTAGGATGATTTTTACTTGATTATTTGAATCAGTATTTGCCTGAATGCAAAGTGGATGGAAAAATTACCAACTTAAAAAAAGGTATTTGCTTTAGTGTTATGGGTGTCACAAGATATAGGTTATCAGAGAATCAAGCTTTTCAGTTCTGCTTGCTAGATAAGAAGAACCTAATTTCCATAGGAAAGCCTGTTTTACCAGCTCAGCTACAGCTTTTCTCCCTTCTTTCTACATTATCTCTATTTAGCTGAATTGGCTGTTGAAGAGAACATAGCTGCATAAAACAAAAAAACACAAACAGGCCAACAGAGACTCTTGAATATTGCTTGCATGTGAAATGAATTTACTTTGGCCAGCTGAGAATGTTTATCCAGTTAGGGAGCAGGAAAAGCACCATGTCTTACCTAGCCAAGCAAGACTAAGGACCATGGCTCACGTGCAAAGGACATGCAATGAATCTATTCATTACTACTTTAGCAGCACCTGGAGGCGTCAGTCAGGACTGGGCCCCTGATGTGCTATACAAACACTGAGCAAAAGACACCTTCTACCTGCAAGAGCTTACAGCCTAATTATACAAGAGAAGCAAACCAAGATAAAAGGCTAACCACAAACACAATCTAAGTGTGGGTCTCTAGTTATGTCTCACTCCCAGTGGCTGCAAGCCTAGGTAAGGAAATGTTATAAGTGCAGGCATTTCTCCCAGGATCCCACAGCTAAATGTAAAGCTGCAGAGAGTTCTGCTCCTGAAACAGCATAGCACCACACCACAGATACCACTATTTTCATGGTGGATAGTCTGTGCTGTCCTTCTTTTGGACAATATTGTTCTCTTAAAACTCCGATGTGTTAAACGCGTGCGCTAGCAAGCAACACACATATACCTCTGCTTCAAAATTTTTTATCAGGGCTGCCACCAGTGAAAAAGTATTAGAGCTGCCAATACAGCTCAGCCCACATGTATCATGAGTTCCAAATTATGAAAAGAGGTCTGAACTACCATATGACTGCCAGAGGTGCCTGCCAAAAAAAATTTTTAAAAAAGATAGTAACAATGTCCACCAAAGACTAGGTCAATAAGCTTCTGCTTGCCATGAGCTCACAGCCCTCTTGAACATAATATTTTTTTAAAAATCAGCCAATGATTGAACATATGATCTAAATACAGCACAATCAAAGTGCCACCTTAAATCCTACCTGCCTACAGACCTCCCATCACTGAAGCAGAGGAAGCAGTCTCCTGGCAATGCACATACTATTCCTGCAGAGTTTAGGTCTTTTTCTAGTGCTTAGGACATAGACTATGGTCCATTTTAGACAACCTACCCATGCTACAGGGAAGACACCATGAAATATCAATGTGAGCTTTCACAGTCAAGAAAAAGAAATCTTCAGTTCAAACTGCACAACAAATGACTGCCACCAAAGAAGGACAAGGGAAATGATAGTAGGTTCATTTGGTTACTCATCAAGGCCTTAGTGTAATTATATAGTGGGATCTTCTTGTGTTACTAGGTCTTTATTAAACTGAGTTTGGTTTTATGCTATTGTACTTGACACAAATTCATGGGCATAAGGGCAGAATTAAATTATGAAATTAAATTATGTAAATATAAATAAAAGTTTATTGTATTGCTATTGCTCCTGTTACCAAATTCAGAACCCTGCTGTTTGTTGCCTGCTTTCCTTGCTGTCTAAACTGCATAGCTCTTTCTCAAAGCCTTCTTCTACAGTGTTTCAAGCGTGCTCTTTAGGCTAAAAAGATAAAAACTCATCCCCTCTGTGAATAAAAACTTATCCCTTCTGTGAAGCTCTGCAAAGAGGTGCAAATTCTCAAAATCCAGCTTCTATTTTTTTGAAGGGCATGATAAATTGCTATAGACAAAGATGCTGAGATGGCACTAAACATGTGGCTGAGGCTCGCTGGGTTTTGATGACGGAGTGTCACACGCTGCCAAGCTGTCTCTAAACAGAATTGTTTATACAGTAACAGCAGCTGAGATGTGAAACCCGGACTGGATGATTTGTCGTTTTGTGGGATTTTTCTTCTGGGAATGGCATCTAAAGGTCTTATACGAAAAAATGAGAAATCTGGAGAAAAATTAAAATAAAATGTTGATGCAGTATTTTTTCCCTCTGAAATGGCGAGTGGAAAGAGTGGGAAACATGTTTCAAATATTCGCTACTACAGATGGAGTACATAGAGATCAGAGCAGAAATTAAGATCAGAATATCCAGATCCTATTCTGGTTAGAGAAGTTGCAAGGGAAAATCATGTATTATGCAGGCATTATAAAGATTATTTTATTGCCTAAAATGTTTAATTTATATTGTGTTTGTATACACAGTGCCAAATTTTGCATCCAGCTACAGCATTTTGTCTATGATGATGAAGTATTGTGTAGGTACCTAATGACTACTAGAAAGTCTGGGATTATACCAGTATTACTATCAGACCTTAAGACTGTGCTGAATAAACTACACTTAAAATATATATACAGAGATATCCTTTTGCAGACATTTTTCTACAAGTATATTTCTTCTCTGTATTCACTAAAGCATTGACTACTTATGAACACCGTGGCTGTAACTTTCTTTTACAGTTATAAATTAACAATATTGCTGCCTTCTATTTGCAACACTTAAATTTTTATGTTGTATATACATAGAGGTATGTCAGCAAGCAAGCTTACTCATAAGCACCTTGCATTAGCATATATCTACACTACTGCATATGTTTGTATTTATGCAGTGGAAAAGAATTCAAACACATCTGTGTATGTACCTACAGCATAAGCAGTATTTTCCACTGCATATGTTTGTATTTATGCAGTGGAAAAGAATTCAAACACATCTGTGTATGTACCTACAGCATAAGCAGTATTTTCCACTTGCTAACTGAATTACACATAAGACGTTTCTTTATCTTAAATAAATAAATAAAATAAATTACATTTCTTTGACTATTTCGCTTTCCCCCACATTTTTGTTTCTGTAGTTATTTTTACCCCTGAGAGACTTTTTGAGAATGGGGTTGTTTCCTTGAATTTATAACTGTTTAGAATATTCCACCTCTAAGTGTCCTCAGGCAGGCAACCATTAAAAGAAAAAAAAATAATGCTGCTGAATAATCGCAGTACTATAAAGGAGCCCGATGCATCCCAACTGGGAAGGTGTTTTGTTCTCAGCAGAAACATTTTACATATAGGGAACTGAAAGACAGAAAATATATGGTGCAGCTCCCCCAAGACACTTAGGTACCTCAAATCATTGCTCTGGGCCAAGCTAACTCAAGCAAGATAACTAAGCTGTTTTGATGAAGGACAGATCTTCTCAAACTAGCCCTAAAAGGGAGTCTTCTTTTCTCCTTCTGCTACAAAAAGGAGGAAGAGAGCTTGCTCCCTCTGTGATGCAACTTGAAAGGGGAGCTGGTGTGCTGAGCTGGCCAGAACATGCTGATCTTGCTCATGGAGATCTTGCTCTGGAGTGACATCAAAATACTCTGCCCTATGGTCTGAGTGCTCAGTTTGCAAGTAAGTATTGTCAGATTCACAGTCATACGTTTTAAGGGAACAAACAAATGTGGATGACATGGCAGTTTAAGAATGGTCACAAAATAACAGCTGAGAACTAGGATTTCCCAGATAGACAAATAAACCAGGATGCAGCCTGGACATGCTGTGAGACATATCTAGACAATGGATCACATTCATGACTAGTCACCAAGAGCTGGTCTGCAAGGACAAGTAATTTCTTTAGTTGAGAGGTGAGATTAAAAGCATCTGACATACTAGCAGAGCTATGAAAATGAAGGTCAACCAAAAGATCTGGATGAACAGCTCAGACAGAAGGCAGGGACATTAATTTCCCTCCAATTCAAAAAGTTTTTTACATGATGTCTTGTTCAGCACTGAGAAAACTGATAGTAGAAAATGTGATACAGAATTTAGAAAAAGAAGAATACAAAAGCACTGCAAAATACTTTGTAGAGACTTCTCCATGCACCACATTAACAAAGAAAAATTATATACAGTACTTGTGTCAGTGTTTGGGGACTGTTGTCTCCCTTGTCCTTCTCAAGTTACTGTCATACATTGGGATTTTTTCAAGGCAGGGACACACTGAGGACCAGAGCTCATGCAGTCATTCTTAGTGGAATGAACCACTGGACTCTGGATAGCAGCAAACACTGAAAGCCAGCTTTATTTTATTTTTTAAAAAATGGGGCCTTGTTTTTAAATGGGGCAATGAACAGAAGCAACAAATAGCAGGTAGAAAAACTAATGAAGTGGAAGAAGAGTGAAAGACAAGTTGAAAGTTGACAAAATAATTTTTAAAAGTTAAGGTTGTATAGTGATAGAGTTAGAAGTTATATGTACATTTTAAAGTGTTTGGATTCCCTATAATCTTAGATTTTGGTGTTCAACAGTCTGCCTGTGTCACTACATTGAAGGGAGAAAGGATGAAGGATACACCAGAGGAAGGGAAAATTTCAGCAGTTTGGGACAACTCTGGGGATACTGACTGACTGACTGAAAAAACAGATGGAAGGAGGAAACATAAAATTATTTAAGTGTTATAATGGGAGAAGAAGGGACCATCAGGACACACAGCCACAAGAATATGGTGAGGGCAATACTTTTCACACTTGCACGAGCATGAAATGACAGTTACTGCATTGATGTAGGGTCTTCATAAGACCTGGAGCAAAGGCATTGCCTATGGAGCTATGTAGACCACTGCTGACCTGTAGGAAAGATATGCTCCTGTCTTTCCTCTCAAATGCTACTGCATAGGAACCATGGCAGGGTAATACTGTGCTGAGGCAGGCTATGCTTAGACGTGATCCTACTGATTATAAACTCCATGAGGGCCAAGCCAACCCTGAAGCTCCAGTCTAGGTCTGCCAGTGTAACTGCAGGTTCATGCTGGGTGAGCAGAGGGCTGGGGAACAAGATGAAGAGATTTCATCTACAGAATTATTTATTATACTCTGAAGTTATAAACAAACATGTGAGAGCAAGCACATTGCAAACTGAAGTGCATTCATCATTATTGTTGGCAATAACGATAAAAATAATTCTTTGTGCTTCCAACAGGAGTGCAAATCTCAGAAAAAAAATCCTAAAAATACAAGAATATTATAAGGAATTTAGCTTCACACAGACCCTGTGAAGTAGACCCCCCTTATCTGCACATTACAGAGGAGGAAACTTTGGCATGGCGAGATTGCGATTTGCCCAGGGCCAGGCAGGAAGCCCAGGGAACAGCTGAATAGAGCCCCAAGCTCATGAATGCCAGCCCTCTGCTTCAGTCACAAGATCATTTTTCCTTTCCTTGATTTGATAATTTTCAAAAGAACTAAGTTAGGCAAAGCCATACTTATGGATTCGAAAGCAACCTTTGCACCATCCCTCAGCCCAGGAAGTTCAGAACTACATGGGCACAGAAGACTGGTAAAGGTTTTCTCTGCTTTCTATATGTAGCAGGAGTGCAGATGAGTTAGGAATCTTAAGCATCAAACTAGGTAGTCCTTATAGACAAGTCCAGTATTAAGACCTAGAAAGGGGTGCTGGAATAGATCCAAAACTTTTCTAGATGCATTTTAAACCCTAAGCGTGAACCTTTTTAATTCTGTCTCTGAACTGATACATGTTTAATTATGCTAGAGTGGCTGTGCTGCTTTGCACAGGAAAGCCAGTGAGCCCCACCACAGAACACATGGTCACTCTGTGCTTGGGGCAACTGTCTCAAGGCTGGATAAGATCCAGGATGCTTTTCACCAAGGCAGGTCGCAAACATTGCTCATCCTAGTGAATGAATTTTTTCAGCATTAAGCAATTTCTCAAGATATGGAAATGGGAATAGTTACTATCTTCCCTGTTTTGCTCACAGCCTAATCTGCCAGTGATTTTCAGGAAATTCTTATCTGCTCAGATATCATGGGCAAGAAGGGGCAGGAAAGATTCATCTTGCTTGTGAAAGCCCTTCAGCACAAGCCTGAGATGGGCACTCACCTGCACAGCACTGTAAAGACCATCATCAGCTCTGCTTAGTCCCCTCAGCAGGCATATAGGGTACATCTAACCTTCTTGTCACCGTTCTGCAGACTGCAGCTAAGCAAGCTTAGGCTCTGGGACCCATTGCAGTGCAACCACTTGCCCAGGCTATTTTCCTGCCCTCAGTGTCAACCCAGCAAGCCTTTGCAGCTTCAGGGTCCTGGGCTGGTATTTCTGCACAGCACTGCACTGTCGCAATTAACAAGTGACAAATCATTTGAGGTCAAGTGGAGAACTTTTACCCTGTGTTGTATTGTGTAAGCTTAGACACACAAGCAGTGTTAGCGATGAAAGCATAAGTGCTTAGTGACTTCGTCTGTTTCCAAGACTAAGAGTAGCCAACAGACAGATTCTGAGCATGCTGATTTAGATTTAATAGTCAACAGTGTCAGTCTGATATCTAAGTCTTCTTGCAGATCTAGCTTGAAGCCTTTCACAGACCACTGCCAGAGCTATATCAGAGGTGGAATAAAGACTCTGTAGTGCAGCTATTTAGTTTTCTTGTACACTTCTTAACTAAATACATAAAATCATACACATTTTTTTTCCTTTACAACTCTGATCCAGTAATATCTTACTTGTATGCTTCTGCACCTAATTTGTCTTGTACCAGCTTCACATTCAGCCATGACTGAACGATACTGCTTCCACAACTTGCTAATAACTAGGCAGTACAATCTTGGTCATAGTAGCATATGTTAATCTCAGGAGAACCATGCTTGATGCAAGTCCTGCTCTGATACAACACCACTGCTGACTTCTTGCTGTATCCCTCCCATCAGCCAGTTTTATCATCCACCTTTTTTATTCTATTTGACCAATAATATTCTTTCAATGTCACTCTATTATATGATACATAGTATCTGCTGCTGTGTCCATAGTATCCCTAAAATCCAGATAAACTGTGTGCTGCATTTCTCATGTCCTCCACATCTTTCACTGAAAAAGACTCTCAAGCTGATTTGACAGAGACTCAAATCCAGGACCTACACTCCCTGATCACATTCAACCCCTTTGAAATACCACTGAGACTGGCGACATCCCTCGGAGGAGGAGCTTGGCATTAGAATTGTATTTTTCACACCTGGAATTAGAATTTGGTTTGGCACAAGTGGACATAATTTTTCGCATCCCTGCAGAAAGCAGGGAAGTGTTAAAAGGCAAAACAAAGAGGTTTCACATTCTCACAGAGACAAGTGACATGCCAAAGGGACAACTCGCAGCACCCATGGGATGTGCTGGTATCACAAAGATAGCACAGAGTGCAGGATGCAGTGCTACTGCTCACATGATCTGCTGCAGCCTTGGATCAGCTGATGGCATCTCTGATGAACAGAGAGGCTATCATTAATCTTTCTTCCTTTGGAATCACATGTTAACCATGTGAGTGTGACCCTCAACATCCGAAGCAGGAAAACACACCTGCAGTTGTCACTTGCCTAACTGCATTTTGTTTCTCCAGCAGTTTCACAGGGACTGTAAGAACAACCCCATGTGCCAGTCTAAGTTGGGGGCTGACCTGTTGGAGAGCAGCGTAGGGGAAAGGGACCTGGGGGTCCTGGTGGACAGCAGGATGACCATGAGCCAGCAATGTGCCCTTGTGGCCAAGAAGGCCAATGGCATCCTGGGGTGTATTAGAAGGGGTGTGGTTAGTAGGTCAAGAGAGGTTCTCCTCCCCCTCTATTCTGCCTTGGTGAGGCCACATCTGGAGTATTGTGTCCAGTTCTGGGCCCCCCAGTTCAAGAAGGACAGGGAACTACTTGAGAGAGTCCAGCGCAGAGCCACAAAGATGATTAAGGGAGTGGAACATCTCCCTTATGAGGAAAGGCTGAGGGAGCTGGGTCTCTTTAGCTTGGAGGAGACTGAGGGGTGGCCTCATTAATGTTTATAAATATGTAAAGGGTGAGTGTCATGAGGATGGAGCCAGGCTCTTCTCAGTAACATCCAATGATAGGACAAGGGGCAATGGGTGTAAGCTGGAGCATAGGAGGTTCCGCATAAATGTGAGGAAGAATTTCTTCACAGTGAGGGCAACAGAGCACTGGAACAGGCTGCCCAGAGAGGTTGTGGAGTCTCCTTCTCTGGAGACATTCAAAACCCGCCTGGACATGTTCCTGTGTGACCTGATCTAGGTATTCCTTCTCTGGCAGGGGGATTGGACTAGATGATCTTTTGAGGTCCCTTCCAATCATTCTGTGATTCTGTGATTCCTCATGTGACATCAGGAAAAGCAGTTCCTTTCTTCTGTTGCCAGTTACCCCATCTGCAACAAGAATATTAACAATTCCTGATCTCACATTAATGTGCAGGATTTACCTTCAGCTGTCCTCAATTTTTTGTCAGTTTCTAATCTAATTGTTGTCTCTAGATATGTTACGGATGGCAGAAAAGAGAGCAGAAAAGTATCAAATCCATGCAGATTATTAAGACAGACAACAAGACTTTAACCTCAGAGGAAAAGGGCCTACCAGGAACAGCCTGTGCCAGGAATAACCAAAGTCTGAAACTCTTATGAGAAGTAATGTTTTACTCTTTAAAGTGTTCATAGTAGCTATCGGGACTACTCATTGAATTAAATGGCAGTCATTGTAAACTTATTTAGCTGGTTCCTAGGCGAACAACCCCAGGATCATTTGATGTGCTTCATGAAAGGACTGTACTGGGTGCCTTTTGCAGCGGAGCCAGTGATGATGAATGGCTGCCCTGGCAGCTGTGACTGCCACTGCAGGGAGGATCATTCCTCATCTCCGTGGCCTAGCCCTGGGGCTGCATGGGGAAGCTGGGTGGGAGCTGTCTCCTGCTAGCTGTGAAGGATGTGAGAGCTGTGGCACTGTCTGCTGTTGCAAAAGAAGCAGAGGAAGAAAAATTATCCCAAGGATAAAGCCAGTCAGCTTACATAAGCGTTGACCCTGCTGAGCTGAAGCAACACCAGGAAAGGCACCTTATGTGGTCAGCTCTGGGAGGATTTGTTGCCATGCTCTGTGCCCTCAGGGATTCCTTAGCTTTACCAGGTCTGTGCCATCAGTGTCACACTGCAGCACTTGGGCACCTGCTGGCTTGCCGCAGTTCCTCGTGCCTGAGCTGCAGAAATTACTTCTGCCACCACTGAGGACAGTGCCTGGCTGCCAGCAGGTTCTCCCGCACCAATGAGTCATGCCTGAGTCACTCGTCCCCAGGCCAGAAACAGCCAGTTTTCTCCCAGGGAATACAACAACCTTCCTGGCTGACACAATGAGACTAACCCAAAAGGACTCATGAGACATCAGTGTGCATTTGTTCCCAGCAAGATTCCCCAGGTATTAAACCTTCAGCACCTAGCAACAGTTTGGAGACAGGTTTAAATTAGCTGCTCCTCCCTCCCCTGAAGATTTTCTTTTCAGCTCTGAGGAGGAAGTTCTCAGTGGCCAAAGTGTAGAGAAGCACTGGAGAAAGATGAGAAGCAGCTGTTGTCAGCTCCAAGGACTTCTGCTGCCAGATCAAAGTGTTCATACTATGCAATATTGATAATGCCCTCTAAGAAGTCTCAGGAGAACATTGATCTCCAGAATAATAAACAGGTCAGCCCAAGATTTTTGTTGATCCCCTTCAAATGGACTCACAAAACCTCAAATCACTCTCTGTGAACTTTCCTGCTGAAATGCACACTTGCGCATGACACTGACTTCACATAATAAAACCTTTCCTCTTTCCCTGTTTGATGGTGAATTCACTGGGATGGGCCAAAAATGTCTCTGTGCTTGAAGGAACTTCTGATCAATTCTGAAGTGACTGGACCAGGAAGCCCCATGTTCTACTCTCAATAAAACCCCCAAAAATGACCCTTTAAAGATGGACCTACTCTAAATTGACTGCAGAGGGAGGCCACATGGGTACATTTAGGAACATTTATTCCCCCTTTATTTAGGGAATAATGGTGAGATCTTCAGATACATCTGGTTTCCTTTTGTGTTGGCTCCTTTCTGACAGAGACATTTTAAATGTGCTCTCATTCAAACTTCAGTAGGCCTGCTTTGATTGTAGATGCCTGGTATCTTACTAACAGGAAGAAATACAAACAAGGAGTGCATCCTGGTTTCCCATCTACTTGGTGACCAAAAAAAGAGAATGCCAAAGAATACAAAATTTGGCAATTGCTTCAGAGGAGCTGAGAAGAGGCTTTTCTTGTGAAAGCAAAGGTGATATAAAACTCAGCGATTCAAGCATCTGGAAAAAGACAAGTGAGAAGCAGAATGCCACTATGCAATCGCATCTTTAGGAGCAAAATTTTCAGTACAAAGATGTGTTTTGTTTTTGTTTTTTTTTTTTTCTGCAAAGCAGAGGAAAAAATAGTGCTTATTTTGTGCTCTGCATCAAAAAAAAAAAAAAAAAAAAGAAGTTGCAATTTGTCTCCCACCCATCTTGAGCAATCCCAATGGTAGAAATGAACCTTGCTAGAAAACTGACCTTGTCATCTTTTCTTTTGGTATAATAGCAGTGAATTTCACAATATACCTGGTTTGATTAATGCTCAGCTTTGCATTTACGCCTAATCAGGCTATAAATACAACATACTTGATGATTTTACTTAAGCTACCCAAATGTAACAGCCTACATCACAGGGTCATTCAGAGAAGCTGTTGCTCAGGCCATGACATTCAGTCTTGACTATGTTTGGTAACATATGTCTTGTTCCCTGGTAACACTAGCAAAACGTGCAACCGCTCTTTAAACCAACCACTGTGGCATTGTATTTTTCTCTTTCTTTTTTTTTTTTTTTAAAGGAAAGAAGTTAAATTTTTGTTTTAACTTGAACTGTCTACTGATAAAAGAAGATGAAAAGATAGCTAGTGTGCTGGATGCTTCCCCTGTCTAGTTAGTAAGCATTTACCTCACATACATCCAAGTGGAGACATAAACATGGTGAATTATGCTCAGCCTTCTGAAAATGTTAAAAGTCAGCCTTTGATGAGGTTTCTTGATGTATTTCCCTCTGGGAAAGTTCCCTAGACTCCTTCACTAGGAAATAATGTCCTCTTGTGTTTCAGAATTCAAGAGGACCTGTGACAGAGCACTGAGACCAAAAAGGGTTAAAGTACTCTTAGAAAATTCAAGAAGTCTGCAGTCTTCTCCAGGTAGCTCTGCAAATCTAACATATATAAGATAAGAAAAGACTGAAGGAGATAAGAAAACGTCTGTTCCCTAAATATATTGGACTTGTGGTCTTTCAGACTTTTCTGAGATGAAAGAACCCATCAAGGGGCATCGTATGGCAAATGATTAATATTCAGTAACAAATGAGTTTACCAAATTGGAAGATACAAGTGTTTTACTGCCTACTCATTTTGGTTTGTCGGAATATGGAAACACTGCTGGTAGCTGAACCAAGACTGTGGGTACAGTAACATCAACTATCAGACAGGAAAAATGGTCCTTGTAGCTCCTGTCCTCAGTTACAAAGCTATACCCTAAAGTAGTACTCAAGACCAGTTGCTGAGGGATTTATCTCTGAAATGAAGATAAGGCCAGGCCCAGGTGTCAGCTGCCACTCAGGTGGTGAAAGCGCTGAGCATTGCATGGGCTGGGGAGGGTTTTTAGCTCAGAGTCCTATCCCATGATTCGGGTTAACCCACTGCTTTGGGACAATGGCAGAGGGCAGGAGCTGTTTAATGCCGAATGTCAAGAAAGATGAAAATTCTAATGTAAAGGTGTTCACCTTTGCCAACAGTTTAAGTAATGCAGTTTTAGGCAACTCCACAGTTGCCTAACATGTGCTTTCTTGAACACTTATGCAGTAACCTTTGGACTGCAAAATCCCCACTTCTCTCATTCCCCTGGCTCTGAGATCATGACGAATATATTAGCTGGTCATCCCACACTGGCTCCTCTGCTGCAGGTTGGAAAGGAGAATTGACACCAGGTCATTGTATTGCCATGAAAGTAGCAGCTAAATGTATACAAGCGTTGGACTTGCTGCAACTGCAAACTCTAAAACCCAACAATAATTAAGTTTGGACCCTTAGTCAGTGGGAAGGGATTTACTCTCTCAGGCCTGTCCATTTTTTAATATTTGATCAAGCTAGAATTAGGTGTTCACAGTAATTAATTCTCCCATTTGAAATTGTTTATCTTGAAAACAACAGCATCTGATTTCCAAACAATGCAGTGGAAAATTGAATACCAAATCATAGGGTCTCCGATGGAAAAGTGTAGACACTGGTAAATTAAAAAAGTTTTGCAGTCACAGAGGCAAGGTAAAAAGCATCAGACACAAGTCTTATTTCTTGAACAGTACATCTATAGCTATAGCTAAGCCCTTCATAGATGTGATAAATATGACATGTAAGCCCATATGCCCTCAGACCCATGCTCTTTAGGCAGACACCTACACCAACAGATGCTGAGATTACCCGTGAGTTTGCACAACCCAACAGGTGCTAATTCCAGGTTCTGTCATGAGACTGATGCTTTCTAAATCAAGATCCAAATTATTTTGCCCCTGTCTACTGCAGGAGGGCCTTACTGCTTGCTTTGCATTAGGGAACGTTTGCTTTGCATTAGGTACCAAATTCTATTGTGCCTCCCAGTCTCAGTGAATTCACCTCAGTTTGAGTATCAGACTAGGGAGGGCAGGTTGCATCCTGCTGCACATGCACTGGTAAAATACTCTTTCACATTAGCAAAACAATCATGAGGCAGAGCAGCAGTTCAGAGCAGCTATCCAGGCAGAGACAGCACCCTGAAACAGCTCAAAAAGAGTTCCCCATAAGCTCCATTACCCTGGTTTGGGGGCAGCAGTGGGGCTGGCCTGTCATGTTTGCCATGTCATCTCCGTAGGCATCCCTCCCACCCACTGCTAATCTCCAGTGCTGCTCTTAAAGTTTGCAAGCTAAATGAGACCTACCTCATGTAGAGGTAACCCACTTCAAAATAGATTTCTCCAAGAAGGCTTTGCCCTAAGTCCTCGAGTGATTAAATACTTATAAATAGCTCAAAGGAATGAGACACAGATAAGCAATGACCTCTCCTCAGGAAATAGCATCCCACTCACTTGGTTCTCATCTGCTGCTATTAGGGCTGGTAATGTGGTTGGGCATATGGCCATTTTAAATTTGTTATGTGATGTATTCCACCTTTTTAGGACACCACAGCACATGTAGAGAAGATAAGACCATCCCTTTAGATATCCACGTATGTAGGACAGCCTCTCTCAGCAGCGCCATTAACAATTGAGCAAACTGCTCATCAGATCATTTTCTTAAAAAGAAAATGAAGCTGTTGCCTCTGAGGTGCCCCTTGAAGTGTGGAACTCCAGGCTGTTGGCCGACATCCCTTTCCTGGCTGACTCGCTTTGTGCATGACTGCAGTAGCCCACTGCAGTCCCATGGGACTTGCTTATTACTCCTGAGTAGACTTTCCACCTCCAACATGGGAAAACAGATTCACAATGAGAGAAGGCTGGGACATTCTGCATGCTTAAAATCATAAGGCTTTTTAAATTATTTTGTATCATTTTTTTTCTTTCAGTCAAATGTCAAAAAAAAGAATAGTGTTAACCGATGATTATAAAACATGCCTTTGATGGCTTGTGTGTTTGTCTTGTAGTACCTCCAAGTCAAATATTGTTTAAATCTCCATCATCTCGCCAAAATATATGGAAGAGAAAGGGTTCAGGAGGCTGGCAGAAAGCTAACTGTGCTGCCAGGAGCTGCCAGGAGCTGCAGTTTCTGCATCCCATGGATTTCTTTTATGCCAGCAGCCTGGCCAACCCAGCCCCTTTGGTCTCTGACTGTGGGGCCACCTGTAGCCACCTGTCCCTGTGCCTGGCTTCAGGGAAGCTCTCACTGCCTCAGAGCAGGAGGGAAGGAGGGATGGACCTCTGGGCATTACAAGGAGTTTACACGAGGGAGCAGGAAAGAGAAATTTAATTGCTTGGTGTTGCTGGCAGAAGGACTTTGAAATTTGCAGCATCACATCATATTTATGATCTAAGAGGATGAAATGATCCAACCTTTGTAATGACTTACAAAGTATTGTCTTCTGGATTTGCTGTGCTACGTTTAAAAAAATAGCTTGCCCTGGAATTCCTTCCCTACCTCCTCTAGTGCAGGCAGGCAGCCTGGGAGAGATGGCATCTCATTTTTCTCCTGGCTCTTGCCACTCTTTTTTTCTATGAAAGCTGTGACTATTCATGTATGAGTTGAATGACACTGGCATTATACTGAAGTGGTGCCACAGTGAATCAGAGACCTTTTGAAACCACTTGAGTTTTAAGGGGACAGAAGGCATGGATTTAACTAAATACAAAAAATGAATAATAGATGAAAAGTGAAAACCAAAGAATCTAACATCAAAAAAACCCCGTGTATTTATGCCCATTTCAATGCAGACCTCTGACCTGTGGCCCAGACACCCTGCTGCCTACAGGCAGCAACAAAAGGTGAAAGTTATAAAAGGTGTAGTACAAAGTAAAGTCAAATATAATTTAAAGTTGTTCAACAATAGCTTAACTATTGTTTTCATGTCTCTGAATCTAGAACTGCAAAAGCTGGTGCTCAGGAATAGATAGGTGTACCTATGACAAACATGGCACTGGAACAGATTGAGTGTGTCACACAGACAAACCCCAGTCCTCCTGTGGTGCTGCCCACATGCAGGCAATGAACTTTTAGAGGAGCCCTCTGCTTGCTTAATTCCATTTACCACTAACTGCAGAATCCTTCTACTCTGCCACAAGAAACTTTGAACCTACAGTTAAAAAAAAAAAAAAGTCACATCTCTCTGGTGCAATGGAAGGGAGCAGTGGGACTGAAGATTTCACCACTATTCTGGACCCACACAACCACATGGGATTTATGAAGGAAAAAACCTGTATTTATTGACCTTGTCTTTATATATGCTAATTTATGAAATAAAACCTTAATGTAACATTATAATGGTTTATTAATAGTATGTATTATACTGTGATAAATGCCATGATATGTAACACCATGTGTATAATGTATCTGCAATATATCTTATTTGTTCCTGATTCCGCCATCCTGAAAGACTCCAACATGCACTTTGGACCAGATATACAACACTGGACCATACCCCATACAAAAGTATCTTTTTTGTATATACTGGAAGAACAAAGCTTGCTCACTACTGAAAAAAACAAGGCAATATACCTTGAGCTGTAGATCAGGGTTGGAAACAACGAAGTAAAACTTCAGTAGATTCATTAAATGAGCAAATATAATGACGCAAGGCAGAATTTCACTAGGAATCATTATTCTAATGAACACAAGAATCAATGTGGCATTATTCCAATTCTCATTTTTTTAGTTCAAAAAGAATTATGACAAACAGAAGAAAAAAGAAAAAGCTAAAATACTTCAGTAGTTTGGTGTGTAAGCATAAGTGAAAAGAATCCTATAAAATGATGTGGGAGTGTGTGTGTGCATGTAATCCCAGATACATGCATGCACTTTGTCACCCAGGTGTTCTGAACATCATGTACTACTCTGGAATCAGAAATGTACAGTACATTCTGAGAGGATATAATAAGAAAGCTGCACAAGGTAAATAAATACTGAAATTTTTATGAGTGAACTTTTGTGAACCAGTATAATATGGGAGCATGAGAGGAACTCGTAAAAGGAGGGCAAAAGCCAAAGAACAGCTGAGGATGAGAAAATGATATGAGGCATGCAGCAGAGAAAGAAATGTAGACACAAGCATGCCTTTTATTTGATATATATTCAAAAGAACATCCATTAAAGCCATGAATCTACTTTGGGATACAGAAAGCTAAACCTTTGCTCCTGCATTACAGTTATTCCTACTACCTGCCTCTTGAGTTACAGCCTCATTAAATTCTATTGAAATCATATTGTTCTTGTGTTGCAGGTATGCTTTCTAAATTCTTAGCTACAGTGCAGTATAGCTGAAACAGATTTATTTGTGTACAACATTAACTACATTACAGCCAGTACTCTGCATTTGCACACAGCCTCTGCATGTAAAGATTTTACAGCAGAGAACAAGGATGACTGCCAAAATCAGTGTCTGCAGGTAGGGCCTTGGAAAACACTCCACAGGCACAGCTTCAAGTGAGCAAAACTAGGGCTGCAAATTAGTAGAATATCACAGTTAGTTTCTAATTAAACCAAGCTCATGCTAAAGACCAAAAAGTCAGATTCCCCAGTAAAAACCCTGACAGGTCACATCTGCTGGTGAAGCAGGTGTTCAAGCACAGTAAAAACCATTATAATATCACAGAATATAAAGAGGGACAGGACTCTGAAAAGACACTTTTATCCAAAGACTGACCTACACAATTCCTGATATGTCCCAGCTGTTCATGGAGCCTCCAGAGATGGAGACTCAACAGTCTTTCTTAGTTATTAGCTAATCTGGCTACACCATGCCAGTGCTTAACCATGTACCAAAACCCTGTATAGGAGGACAAGGAAGGTTAGGCAATGTCACACAATAGGTCTGACAGCTCAGCTGTCACCTGCAAAGGTAAGCTTGCTGGTGCTGAGCTGAACAGATGCATGGGGAAACTGTACAAAACTGCCCTATTCACTTGGGAAAAGAGGAAATCTCCCAGTCTTGGCAACCTGAAACATTACAGGATCATTTTATTGCATTAAAAAGCATATGAGCAACAATTGTTATCAATGGTGCCATTATATTTAAGTAATTTTCCTGTGTCAGATATGAGTTATACCTAAGTCTGAACTGATGAGCCTGTAGAAAGTTTTATAAAGCTGGCAATATCATCAAGATAGTTAAAACAGTCTATGTTCCTGCTCAATATAAAATTTCAGGTCATTATAAAACAGTATGGCATAATCACAAATTGAATCTTTGATTAAAGCATTACTGTGCTATCACAATGTCTGTTAATAGTCTGTTTATTAAAGCAACAGGAGTAAAATTTATGCCATCTTTAATGAACCAATTTTGAAAAGGAAGGCTTCTGGGAAATAATTTCTGATATTTTCAAAATCTGGCAATCGTGCAGACTCCTTTGAAAATGAATCATGTCAGGAAGAACAGTGAGGTAAATTATGGAGACCGTTAATGCTTTTAAGCACTGAAGTGGAAGGATCCCATTTTCTTAACCTCTCAAATAATAGCAGGAATAATAGGCCCATTGTTTGTTTTTGCAGCTTGTGAGCAGAGCCATGCAGTGACGCTGGTCCCAGCACAAACACACTTCAGCAGCCACCAGCCCCAGCGCTGCTTCCTTCCATGGTGCCTACCAGCTGCTTCGAGTGCAGAGATCACTTATCCATCTCCAGTTTCTCCTCAGTGACACCAAAAAGTGCGGGCATAGTTTAGGGAGAGGTGTGCCGAAGATAGTTCTTGTGCTGCCAGACTGTTCCCATTTCAGAAGGCCCCTCTGCTCAGCTCCTGTACATCAAGTTATGGCCACACTCTCACCTCACCTCGAATCATAGAATCATAGAATCACAGAATAGCCTTGGTTGGAAAAGACCTCTAAGGTCATCAAGACCAACCATTAACCTAGCACTGCACCTGTAGAATGTTTCATCTACAGGTATCTCTGGGTACCTGTAGCAGGAAATTCTTCATCCCAGCCTTCTGTCATGTTCTTTTTTTCAGCTTTTTCTGTGGGTGGAAGACATATCTTCCAGCACGTGGCAGGGAGTGGAGGATCTGACCATGGGAATGTGAATACCCCAGAGACCTCAGAGTTCAAGGATGTTCTTAAATCTCACCTGTCAGGTGCCTGTCAATAAACAGGGGCAGATCCAGGTAATACCACTCTGAGCTGTGGCTCCTGGCACTCACCATTCAGCTTGTCAGCATTTTTCTGCAGGAGTATGTACAGGCTTTTTTTAATGAAATAAATGGGAAATATGGGAACCTGAGCAATGAGAGGCTATAAACAGGTTGCTACCTCTCACCTCCATTTGGAGAAGAAAAAGCATGAGAAAAAAGATCAGACAGAGAATAAGAGTTTATATTTCAGGCCATAAAGCAATAAGGATAGCATTTCAAAACTGAATAAGCAGCTGAGAAGCTGTTCAGGACAGAGATGTGGCAATGAGCAGAGGCAAAGCAGTATCATCCACAAGGAAAGCAGAGGGGCATAAACACAGGGTGTCAGGCTACACCACCCTGAGCTGCTCGAGTTGGCACTTACAGTAATAGGTAGGACTCAATGTCAGCACGGCATGGGAACAATATCACAGTGTTGCTAACCCTCTTAGAAATCAAGCTAAAAGGTGATTTCTAGCCAGCCACTGATTTTTGTCTGGCTTGGTGGTACTCAGGGCCAACAGCTCTTTTTTTATTTTCCCCAACAAAGGATGAATTGAGGGCCTGGCAAATTGCAAGTGTAATGACCTACTCTGAGTGTTCCTGCCACAACTGCTGCCTGAGTGGCTGTCTTGGGTAAGTTACCATGATACTGCAAACATGACATTACAGTAACCCCCAGCCTTTCAACTCTCTGGCCACTGTGGGCTTAGGAGGTCATCCAGGCCACGCAGAGCCAGAGCCAGTGACCCTGATCCTCCGTGGCACTGAAACAGCTCTGCTCTGGTGGCAAGCTGCTTTGTGGCTGGCCTGACTGGCCCCAGGGGGGATGGCTGGCAGCACCACGCAGGAGCGGGCAGTCTGCTTGTATCCTGGCTGCTCCTGGGGGCATCTCGGGGACCCTGGCACCTCGCCCTGCAGACAGCTGATGCTGGCTGCTCTGGGTGTTGGCACAGCACGAACCCTCAAATTGCAAAGCAGAAAAGGACATTTAGAGCAAGCTAACTGCCCCACAGCATTTGCAACCAGTTAATAGCATTTGATTAATATCAGTTGATTTTATTTTTTTTTCATAATTTATTGCAATTGTTAAAAGGAGGCTGTTTGCAGCATATGGTAGGTCTTTTATTACCCTGTATGAGTTTGGCTCAGTAAGGACTGTAAGCTTGGTTTTTTTCACAGTTCTACAAATTATTTTCAGTCTTGTGTTTTCTCTCCTGGTCTTACTCATCCCTGTGACAACAATCCACATCACTGCTGTGGGCTGTTTTTTTTCAGGAAGTGGGCACACAATGACACTCTGGGAAAATAACGAGCCAAACCTCATTTGGAGACACTCCATTTTATTCACCGTTTAGCATCATGTCATCCCATCATGATCAATCTGCACAATTTTCAAAGCAAAAGGAGAAGGCAAGGGTTGAAAAGGAGACCACAGTTTCTGTAGTAACACCTGATGCTCTGTCGGGCCATTCTGCAGCGCTATATTGTCCTCTGTCACCGTATGTGGGATCACGCAGGGGTCTCGCGGGACCGCCCGCGGCTCAGGGCAGGGACTGTCGCTTGCCGTGGGGCCCTGGGCGATTTCCTCCTGCCCCCTGCCGCCCGCTGCCGCCGCTGCATCCTGCCCTGGCTCTGCCCGCGGGGAGCCCTGCGGCAGGTCTAGAGGGCTCATAGGAAGGTTTTGGCAGGGGTCCAACGCGCAGATCAGGAAGGGCTGGCACCCTTGAGCATCCCTCCTACTGCTGCTGCTTATACGATGCTTCAGCAGTGCAGCATAAGTGTTGATTTCTTATACCGAGTAAACATGCAAGGAAAGGAAGAAGGTCAAATGACTTCACGCATCCAGAAGGGAAATGGAAGGCTACATGTGGAATTAAAAATATAGTTCAGTAAAAAGAAGGGGCAGAGTAATTTGCCTTGTGCGTGCCTTAAAGAAAGGGAACTCGAGGAGGTCAGGTGGCTAGAGGCTGCAAAGCCAGCCGAATTGATGCTGCAGAGCAGCAGCTGACAGTGAAGAGGTTCCTCACCGCCTTTTGCCACAAGTTCTGTTCCAGTAACACAACGATATTAACACTTCTCATTGGTCAGGATCAGGAAACTGTCTGGCATGGTATGACATTATATTCCATTTCAAAATGCAAGATTAATAAGAAGTTCATTCTCCAGGCAGGTTATTCCATAACCCTGTCCTCCTGTGTTCTCCTTCTGAGATATCTGAATGAAAACATTAGACAGAAGAGGGAGATAAGTCTGTTAGAATTCTACATTCCTCTCTTTTGAGGAACTTAAAGGGAATGTAGTTAAAATGTTCATATTAAATGTTTAATATTAATTATTTTAATCAGTAATAAACATATTCAGACTGCCATAGCAAACGGTCAAATGGATTTTTAGAACTAGAGATAAGGCAGAAAAAAGTCTTGGTACAGCTTGCTTTCATTCTGTTTTCTGTCCAGAAGATAGGTCTCTCCTAAGAATCACCATAAATGGCAATAAATACCACAGGTCATACCTTAAACTCTCTGCTAAAAATCACCATTAAAACATTAAGAATAAATAGCATCGAAGTGAGGGCTTTTTTGGAAGCTTTAACCCAAGCAATTGCAAAGTTGGTATGCAAGTTATGTGAGTTAATTTGGAAATAAGTTTACAAACATAGCTAAACACTGATATACTTTTTACTGCTGCTTGTGGTGGTAGACAGCATAGCAGCCCAATATGGAATATCTCCATCCCACCACGCTAACCCTGGCTAATGAGAAGAGGACTGACTAGTGCTTCTCATTTGTCAAGTTAATATGTTAACAAAACTTGGTCTTTTCACTTGCTTAGGACACATTTATTGAAGAACTGTTGCCTTCATGTCTGATGGCAAAGTATTGGTGAGATGTACTAGGCCACAAAATAGGCAGCCAAATGAGGCTTAACAAAATATTCAGGTGATTCAAATCTGCCATAGTCAGACTGTATGCTTTGAAGTAGTACCAGTTTCAAAGATTTTTGCATGGTGAAGTTATTGAAAATGACCATATAGCTTTCACCTAAAAGCTCTAGAGTATATTCTCTCAGTGTTTAACTGAAGCAATTCCACTTTGGCATAATTAAGCAACGTACTTCATCTTCACCCCATAACATTTTTTCTGAGATGATAAATAAGCAACACATCTGTAACCTTCTTGACTAATTGCCAGTTATCCATGTGCTACAGCTACTGGTAAAGAATAAAACCTTAAAGCAATTAAAAAAGAAGATGTGGTAAAGTATGGAAATAAATGCAGTACTTAAAAAACCTTTTTTTCTTGGACATTTGGAAAAAAGTCAAACATAATAGTTGATATCTGCTTCTCAAAATAATGGCAATTCTGCTTTTATTAAGGACACTAAACTTGCTGATATTCCAGTTTGTTTCCATTTCTAGAAACAGAAAATGTTTCTGTTTTTAATTGTTTTGCAACTATGAAAGGGGAACCCAGTGTTTTGAAACAAGCTGATCAATCAGTCTGGTTTCGTTCTTTGCAACAGCTGACCTGCAGCCTCTGCCTTGACTATTTCCACTTACATCTTATAACATTTCAGAGTTTCACAGCCTGTGACATCCTCCCTGCCCTACTTCATCTCTGCATCTCAGATCTAGACTGTGCTCGAAGTCCCAGGGCCATGCCTGTCTGCATCACAGTGAGGTGTTCTCTCAATTCAAATAGATGCAGGCATAATCCAAGAGCTGAAGCATTCTGCAATTTGAAGCTTTCTTGCAGGTTCAGCAGAAGGGGCATGATAAAGCAGATCAATGCAAGAATAAGGTTGCACCAGTAACCATAAGAACACAAAAATGGAAAATGTCCAACTAAACACAGGGGAAAGCAGGACATGTCAGCACTAGTAGGCACATTTCTAACATCAGGGATCATAAATGTTTGTTTCCTGAGGCATGCATATTAGAAGGACCTTTTTTAGTAATGCTTTTGTGGGCGGATAAGCGTTGAAAAATAACTTTTTCTGTTGCAACAACATCCTCTGAAGTGATACAGTGCTATAGCACATGGCTCAATTCATAGAGGAGAGTGAATAAAAACAAGCCTTATTTACTTGTGGAAATAGAAGCTGTAGGTTTCTCCCTTCCCCCCTCCCACTGACACTGCCAAGTCCTTGCACTGTTCAGTCTCATCCTTAAGTCTTGTAAGTACATTCCAGGATGAAAAGTGTGCCTTTGTTCCCTAAAGTATTAAAGGAACTGAGATGTTCCTTTCTCATGCCAATCATTATAACAACCATTAAGTCAGCACAATAGGTGCCGGGCTTTCATGTCCTTAGGGTTGATGGTACATACACAAAATATTACTGTTATTGTTATTTTTACTATTTTTAGGCATACTTTGTTAAGACTACAGCAAGCCTATGAAAATAGCAGGCATTCAGTTGGTGGCCTTAACTACTGAAAGGTCTTTCTTGGGAATCTTCCACAAAGACCCATGTGAGACAGGTTAGGTGAGGAAGAAGCACCAGGTGAGAGGTCCTCAGCAGGAAAGGAAGAAGCCAGTCCAGCTTTGTACTGATCCTGCCTCCCAGCTACACTGGGAGCCTGTTGGCTTTGGTGGGAATAGAATTGAGAACCCAGGCGTTATCTAGTCTTTCTGTGAGTCAACAGTGTAACATACTTGGTACTAAATTCTGCCAAGGAAAAGACCTGGCAGATGTAGCTTTCTTTTAAATACATTTACCTGTTGTTGTAATTAAAAAGAAAAAACTATAAAAAAGATGATTACCAAAACATACTGACTCATTCTCAGGTGTTTTGTGAAGGCAGGGGCAGATTTCTTCAGGGCTCTTCCCTACTGGCAAACCAAAAAGCTTATCTCACCTAGATTTTTACTTAATCTGATTTAATTTTTGTGTTCTTATTGTTGGCATGAAGGAAATTGTGGATCTGGAACTTTCAAGTTGTTCTGGAGTGTGTTAAGTTTGGAGCTAGATGCTTATGATTATTCATATTCATACAAAGAAATGCTTAGAACTAACCAACACAATAGTAACAATAAAAATTTTGGTGTCAGGTGCCTGTCCTATTCTTTCAGCTTTATCTTACTTTACAAATGGAGAAACCTTGGTTCAGAGTGGCTAAAAGATACCAACAGTGGCAAAAGAAATCAACAGGGAATAAAAATTCGTTGTTTCAGGTTCTAGTTTGAAACACAATGCTTACGCTTAAACAAACAAACAAAAAAGTCAGCTTTTCAAAACCAAATCCAAGTGACTCGAGTGACTGAGCCCCAAGTTAGTGATACATATCCTCTAGCTCCCACATGTACATGACTGCACTTCATACATCTAACTAGTGAGATCAGTACCTTGAAATATCTTGTCTGATCACATAATTTAGTTCCCAAAAGCCTGACATTGCAAATCCTCCATTGACATCACAGAGCATCCAATCTGTGTAATCCCTGAGGGATAAAATACAATGGAAGCAGCTATTCAAATATACCTCGTGAAAATCAAGCCTTTGAGGTTAAGTGAAGGTCAGTAAAAGTATGAGAAAAAGCAAGACAGAGCAAAGGTTTGCCCAGATGTACATCACTGGAAGACCTGACTAAAGTGTCTTAAAAACTTTTTTCATGGTCCTTACTAGAGGTTTGGCACAGGCCTGAGGAATCCATCCCTATTTTTTAAATAAATCTCAGTGCTTGTTATTACAGGAGACCATGTGTGTGGTCATTGCCACAGATGTTTAGAAATCCAAGCAGAGTGAATGAATTAAGGAAAGTTATTTGCTCTTTATTTTCCTCATTAAGTACTGCTGTATTAAACTGAGCTACCTAGTAGCCTATGATAGAATATGCAATCTGACCGAGTAATTTTTACCTCCCCACACATGCCAGACAGTTCTAGCCAGAACTTTCTACTTCAAAACATTATTTCCATACTCCACTCTATTTTGTGCTGATTTGGTAAGTATTCATTGGCTGAACATAACAGAACAGTGTTGCCTGCCAAGCATAACCTCCTTCACAAGAAATGAAGGCAGCACTCAGCTATCACTGACTGTTAACTCATAAATCAATTGACATGAGTCTGGAACACTGATCGGCAATTGAATGTCTCAAATTTGCAAATGCTTGTCTTCATGTAGCGTAAATGATCTGGGTATGGTAAAGTAATATTGACTTAGAAAATCAAGCTAATGTACTGTTGATTCTTTAAAAAAATTACCTATATAGGACATGCTAAACAACCAAACTGTAACATATGACTGGCAGCTCTTTCTGGATAGATCGCTGAACAAAAGGAAAAAACACAGGACATATTAGTGTGAGCACTGAAGCAGCAGCATAAGGCTTAGGTGGTTGTATAGTCATCCATTTAATCCATCATACACATTTATAATGTAATTTAGCAGCTACTTAGGTTGATAAATACCATTGACCACATTTCCCAGGAGCATTGTCAGGCCAGATAAATTTCACACATTGAATGTTCTCATAATTACCTTTTCTCACATAATCAAAAATTGTGTTGATTTTTCCAGCCTCTTCAGTTAAAAAAAAAAAAAAAACCAATCAAAACAAACCCCACAACAACAAAAAAAATCACTTTGTCAGTGTATCCCTTACTCTGATGGCCTCCCACACTTGGCCATGGGGTAGGGAAGAAGCCACCAAGAAAGGGAGTGTTCTTTCTGGGTCTTCCTAAGAGAAATTGCAGCTTAGTGTTACTCAATCTCCATATAACCTCACATAAGCCCTTTCCTGTCCAGTCACTTGACATAGTGCAGACACACCGCAGCACAGAAGAAAATGCATTGAGTCTTACATGTCTCAGAAATGAGATAAACAAATTATTCATCACTTTTTGGCCATGGCTGGCCACTGTGCTGTAAGCAGCAGCGGGATTTAGGACAATAGGCTTCTGGTGAATGGTACCTGGTGTTATTTTTTTTAATGTATCAGATGACACCCAACAGACACATATTGCATGAGATGGAGTAGAAATGAGTTGCCCCAGCATTTGTTCAGAGTATGCATGTTTGGCTATTGCTTTTATATCTTCAGGCCTTTGCTTTCTGCAAAGTAGCTTGTAATCACTCCAAGCAGTACACAGAGAGCTATCGCTCCCGAGTCAGGACTTTTAGACACAGAGATGCTCACAGACAGAGACTGCTCTAAAATTAGCTTTGGTTCAGGTTGCAGGCAGATAAAATGTGATTCCCTACCCATGCCCTGGTATGACCAAATCTTTTACCTGCTCTGGAATGTGAGAACATTCCTCATAAACTACTTCACATTGTCAGGAACTTTCCCAGTTCACCCTCCCTTGCTTCTCCCTGCTTCTCTCAAACCATCTGAAGCAGTCTAGAAAAGTCAGGATTTGTGTTTTGATAATACAATTTAGCCTAACTTTTCCCATTGATTGATGAAGCAGATATGTATTTATATCTTTAGTATCTGAGCACAGTCTCTTAAAACATGTACTCTTAGAAAACTGGTTCAATGGAAGGGTGCTGCAGTTCCTACTTTGCAGACTGCACAGAGAAACAAAAGCCAGGTCTCCCGGAGTGTGAAGAAACCTAACCTTTATTCCTTTATTGATTTCCTTTTAGTCACACAGGAAGTCGTTGCTAAAAGAGAGGATCCAGAACCCAGGTTAGGATCTGAATTGTTATCTTGCAATTAATCAAATTATTCTTCCTATTTCTATAGTACTTTTCAGTTGATTGCATACAGTGGAATGTTAGAATGTAATTTTCGGAGCACAGCAGCCAATTTCCAGGATTTATCCACATTCACAGAGACCCATCAAGCTACTAAAATGCATTTTTTTGAAATTTGAGACTGCCCTAGAAAAGGCTGCACTATAATTTCCATGCACTGTCAGAACAAATCGATCAAGAGCAGCGGTTCAGGATCCTGGCCTACTGTGAGGGGCGAGGGAATAAACAGTTGTCCCTCTTCACTAATCAGCCACCCCTCCATAGGCAGCTGACAAAGCAAGCAGGACACCTAAGGGCAATCTGCAAAGAGGTTATTTACTATTAATGAAATTCAGTAGCCTTTAAGGTAAGCAAGTGCTCCTTAGATGAAGACTCTGAAGCCAAGCCCCTTGCTTCCATTTGGGACTCATTAAGCAAAGAAATAATCCAGTGGAAATGCATGCTTATACAAAACCAAAATAATCTCCTCGCCCTGAGATAGATTTTATAAGCCAGACAGATATTTTCCATGGCTTTATGTGATTTATTGCAGCACGTTGGCACTAACCAAGGGGTTTTGATGCAGTGTATATCTGATCCAAATTCTTCTCATAGAAATGATTTTTGATCTGTCATGTCTGTCTTTAAGTTCAGAGGTCCCTGGGAGAATTACTTTATTCAGCACAAATATAAATGGAAATATAAAGAGGAAATGAAACCCTTCCTCTTGTAAACTATTTTGCAGGTTGAGAGCCTCACACTGATTCATAGATCTCTAGTGTCAGACCTGCTTTGACATGCTGCTTAAGCATCACTCTACTAATTAGCAGTATGTTCAATAAAAGGTGCAATTTATCAGCTGACGGGCGGCATTAATTTGATGACACCATGAGAATACTTAAAAAATTAAATTAGTCCCAGCATTGGTTTAAAAAAAAAGAATACAGACAAATAGGCCATTGCAGAGACAACATGCATGTGGGAGAAGTTTCCCTCAAGTTTTCTCAAGAAAAGAACCCTACAGCACTACAAGAACTTATCCCTGCTCTCTTTGGGCTAAATGACATGCAAATATAATTGTAGGGGTGAAGTCTGTAATGCAGAATTTTGATACTTTTACTGTGAGCAATGCTTAACGGCTCAGTAATGCTGTAATAACATACAGAGCCATTCATCTCCAGGCCTCTGTAACAAAAATAGTCCAGACACAGCCGCAACAAGGTTGTTGTCTGGTGAACATCCAGTAAGACAAAAGTTGGATGTGTTCCAGTCACTTCTAAACAAGCCCTGTGTGTAAAGCTGGTAGTTATAAAACTATTTTCAGTTTCCATCCAGAAAGGTAACACGGTGAAAGAGGAGTTCAAAGATCTCACCTGTGATCTTGGCAGACCCAGTGAGGACTGTAGAGAAGACTGACCAGGGGAAGTGGTGAATTTAGGTTGGAAGGATACAATAAGCATTTGTCTCAGGTCCCCCCCACACAACGTCATTCAAACTATGCTGCACAGCAAACCTGGCACTCGAACCAGAGGTTCAGTGCTGCTCTCTATGCACTGTTTATACACAGGGTGACATATGCCCCCAACAAGCATAGCTGGTGTCTGGCAAGACCATGCGACAAGTTATACAAACAACTGCAAAAATTTTAATAACCTATGGCAAAGAAAAGACCTTCTTAAAAGCCACTTATTTTGCACTTTTCATGAAAACTTAAAAACCTACAACAACCGCACTTTGACATTAAAACTTGTAATCTCTGTTCCAGGCTTGTTTTCTAGCAGGGATATTGTAGCTACAACTCAGATTAGTCTATTTACCCAGAGGAAGCACCATTAGCAAATGGCTTCTCCAACAACTATAGCAAATTGTCCTACAAGTACACTGTACGTCCTTTCCCTTGCCACAGGCGCACAAATTAACACAAGCAACCAGGAGGGATTTATTTTGTAGCTGTTAGGACTTGCCTCTCACATGAAGGAGATAATCTCCCAAGATTTACTCCTGTGATGGGATATTCCAATCATTCCATGGATTTCAGGATTAATCATATCTGAGGTGCAATTTTTTTTAGCTATTTTGAAGTGGCAGAAGTGAGAGCTCTCAAAATTAACTACTTGTGGGGCTAATTCTGAAAGATTTGAACCCAGTCAATACTTCCCATGTTGTTGCACAACAAAAAGCAATTGAATGACCAAGTGATCCACTTAAAAATTTGGCTGAAGCTGGTCACAGACTTCTAGTTAGGCATTTCAAGTAAAACATGAGAAATGAAGCAGCTTGATCCTTACCTCAACAGATTTTATGCCAAAACAGTTTCATTGTCTTCAGCCTCAGATATGATGCAAATCTAATACACAGTTCACCTTCTAAGTGAAGTTAAAGGGGACAAGGGGGAAGAGAAAAACAGGGAAAGGATCTAAAACCCTCAAAAAAGTACTCAAAACTTATGTTTTTTTCAATTTATATTTTTTTTTTATGAATAGGTAGGTTTTAAAATGACAGCTGCTGAAAATGTCTGGAGAGATTTAATTCCTTGTCTTCAGACAAAGAACCTGTCATTAGGTTGACAGACTTGACCAGGAGGGCTGCAGGGTTCTCTCCTGCAATTATTTGCATAGGAAACCATGTCGAGGAGTCACCCCACAGGTTCAGGGAGAGGTTTTGATATTACTCAAATGATTCATGACATTACAGTGCTATGTTCTCTTTGGATGTTTGATGTTCACGGTGATGTAATTTTCATGTTTTGAAGTGTTGTGTCTTTCATTTTTCCTTCTACCTGCGTGCTTTTGGGGTAGTCATGAGACAAGGAAAAAGTTCCTCTAAAGGAGAACTCCGAGTTCTCATAAAAAGATACTTGCACTTGCACAGCCCAGCCCTGTTTATAATAACCTCAGAAGCAACCTCTGTGCCCGAAATAGTTTATTAGGGAAACTGGAAGTGTTTAAGCCACTCTGTAACTTGCATGAGGTCAATGTAAACGTTCCACCTGGGCAAACAGCAAGGGAGGACATGCCGTTATAAACCTTGAACAAATGACATCAGTGCAAAAACCTGAACCCTGGACAGAATGGTGTGACAGCCTCCAAAGATTTCTGAAAATAAGCATTCAGAAAGAAACCCTAAATTCTAACCAGTCAAATCCCACGACTGAACACACCTACTCCTTTGCACCCCACCTTGATGTTCCAGCTTTACATTGCTCATAGTTGCCACACAGCACCTCTGTCTCCCTCCTATAGCAGGACCTGTGGTGCCAGGCTGGGGTCTTTGGGTGAAGTGTGATCCAGGGCTGTGACAGAGAAGTCCAAGTGTACAGAAGAAGCTGCAGTGCAAGCTGCAACGATGCCAGGGAAGCAGATCACTGTGGAGGATGCATTCCCTGGTGTCACAGCTTCTGCCCATCTTGCCATCTTTTGCTTTGGCCTCACCAGCATGTTTGATGCTCTTAGAGATATCAGAACCTCAGCATTTTAGAGGTCTGGTCCAGTTCACATAACTATACTATTGAAACAGTGCATTAATCCAGATCAATCCTCCGATTCCGTGCAAGCACAGATTGAAAGCAATCTTCTTCATATTTGTTTCAAAAAGCCTATTTTCAGCCTGAAATTTGAAACATGCTGGTGAGCTTGTTACGAACCCTGGCTCTGATTAAAAGCAAAGCTTTCCTTCCAGGTCTCTTTAGATTAGCAGAGGCAAAGTTGCTTTCTCATACTTCAGATCTCTTAGTCTTTCCCTCTCTCTCTGTAATTTTGCCAGTGCCAATATTGTTTTGCAATGCTGTTTTGGCAATGATGAAAGGGCATATGCTAACAAAAATATTCATTCATAATTTATTCATAAGTATTCCAACCAACCTTTCGTCTTCAGCCAAGGCAAAGAAATGGACAAACATATTCAGGGTTCAGTTTTCAAGTACTTTATTCACTGGACTTGGAATCAGCTGTGCTTCACTTTTGTGAAAACATTCATACCCTCTGTTTCTGGCAGAGAAGAAAGATCCAAAAGTGATCTATTGCACTTATTGCACTGCAGTAGAGTATTAGAAATAATTCAGGAATACCCTCAGAAAATTGGATGACATTTCTTTGCTCCATGGCCTCTTCTAGTTCTTCACCTTTGCAGGTTTTTTCAGATGTATAATAAGGAAAAAGAAAAGGTACTTCTTTTAGAAACAGTTGCATCTAGTCCTAGGATTGTAGGCTGGCTACTCTTATATGCACGGATCCAGGGTCTGTAGAAAGTACTAAAAACAAAGCCAGAAACATTGTCAAAGACAGCTCAACTTTTCCGCACTGTTAGATTTGCCAGCTGTGTGTGCCTCTTTTACAGTCATGTTACATGCTTCCTACAGTGAAAGTGAGACACCTATGTTGGACCCCGAGGCTTCAGAAGGTATGTGTGCTTTGTGTCTAAGTATTGTCTATTTAACAATGGAGCTGTTCCACGGAAGCAGCAGCATAGCTGATTCTCTCCCCCCAGTCTTTGTAGAACAAAGCACCAGGCTCCTCAGGAGTCAACTTTGTTGTTTTGCTGTTGTATAACTAGCTGTCATCCGGCCACAGGCGCCAGTGGCTGTGCCACCCCCTTACCGGAGCAAACAGTTCAAAAGCAGGGCTGGGGTTATGCAGTTTAATTTGATGTGTCAAGTGTCTTTATTACAAGCATTCTTGCAATGTTTGCTGTTAACACTCAGACAGGAACATGTATCAAATCTAGCCAGGACACGGGAAGGGACAGAAGACATCTCTGGAATCAACTCTCACTTCATTTGGCAGAAACTGAAATTTCAGGGCCAGCATGCAAACTACCCTGAAAATACTTCATCATGCTGTAATATTGATCTTCCCTGAACATTAGATGAGATTGCAACCAACAATGTTTGTCACCAGCGATCCAGTCTTTGCCCTTTCTCTACATACTTATGTCCATGCAGTCACTTTCAAGGAGAGAAAAAAAAGTTTGCAGATAAACAATTTGTGGCCAAATTAGTCAGGCCAGGTGTGAGTTAAACTTACAGTAATTATGATGGTTTTATACCCTGTCTCCAAGGCTATTTAACTCCCATTTGGACTCTTGGGAACAATATGACACAACATCCCATGCAGCAAATGCTCAGTAGAATTCCCTCTGCCAGAGATAACATACTGCAAATATTACTGTGTTCAGTGATCTCAGCATAGGAAGAGGCACTGCTCATCAACATATTCTTCAAGGAATCAGAGCAAAAAGAAATAATCTGTAGCCACAACCAAAACCAGTTGCTGACAGCTAGACCAAACCCTTCTGGAAACCTGTCAGTGTTTTCTTTTGCCACGTCTATTGCACAGGCACCATGGTAATCAGTGATTCAGATATATTCCTGATTAAATCCAAGAATTATGACATACTTCATAATAATGATAGGCAGATGGACAGAATGATTTAAAAAGTAGTCTGTTCATTCCTGTTTCTCACAATACCTGTAGACATTTTGATTCACAGCTTAAACTTCCTGACTCCAGCTAATCCTTTCAGAAATAAAATTGACATACCAGGCAATAATAGTCTTCATATAAATGAAAAAGCTTTTATTTTCCGTGAACCCGTTGACTCATTCATCTTTCAAGTTTCCACTCCAAACATGTTTCTTATAGCAAACCCTCCGCCACTAACAGTCATGCATAAACTGTCTATCATAACTACCGACACAAAAGAAATGAAAACAAGCTGCTTGTTTGTGCCTGAGTGAGAATGGTCTTGTGGTTAAGATACTTTGCATGTAACTGAAGACATGGATTCCCTTCTTTATGCAGAGCCATGATTTCTGTGTGAGTTTGTACCATTTACTCTTTTCTCAATTCTCCTTCCCCTAAAGAGATCATTGTGATAACAAGGCTTTCAGACTACCTTGGGACAACCTAAGTATTTGTTTCATTTTGACAGTGAAAAACACATTCACTAGTTTTAGTTGCATAGATGAGTAATTAGGTAACCGTAAAGAGTGATACATTGTAATTATCCATCTACACCAAACTTCTTAACCAAACTTTCCCTAAAGTCTATATCTATGCTAAGAGTGTTGGGCAAGCAAACACCAGATGAGCAAGAAGACCAAGCCTTGTTATGCTAAGTAGACAGACACCACCCAAGGAAGGTAGCTCAAGGCAATGGGCAGCTGGATAGAAAACAAAGAAAATTCCTTTTCCATAAATGAGCTGCTCCCCAGCAGCACACAAACACGTCTAAACTAGCTCTCTACAGTTCAAAAAAACCCCACCCCAACCTTCCAGTCTTTTCTACCTAGCAGCAGGCTCCCTTACAGGGATCACATGCTCTAACACAAGCATATATGCCATTGTGCTGTGTGATGATTCTTTCATTTTCCTTCAAAAGAGTAAGGCAAAAGTCCCTAGCAAGCATGTAAAAGGGCATACTTTGTACATTGCTATACCGCCTTCCAACAGTAGCACATTGTTACCAGAGCACTGACTAATCAGTTACTTAATTAAAGGTGTCCTTCCTAGTACCAAGTGAAAAACATGCACACTCTTCAATCAGCAAGCTCAGAATACTTTCCAGCAAATATGCTTTGTCCAACCTGATAATCCTGCACAAAACAGCACAACCGTGACAAAATGGTTTTCATCAGTGGTAAAAGAGAAGGAAAGGAGGTTTAAGGGCTTTATCCTCAGTTCTTGCACACTTCCCTTCAAGCTGCACTGCCTGCCTTTCTGCTTCATGCACTCCCCTGGACATTAGCACCCCTATACATGATTGGGAGCACTTGACCTGACCCCACATTATTCATTAAAATGTAAGCAAAACACTTTTCAGAGAGCTGCTGTCTGCTTATCACCACATCCATCTCACCCACCATATTTTTAATCACTCTGATGTCTGCATGCATGTGCTGCATGCCCCTGGGCTCAGAAACCTTATCATATTGTTGATCTGTATAGAACCACGCACACTCTCTACCTATAAATAACAGAAGTAATTATTACTAGTAAATAATATATACTAGCTCATTTAAAATGAATCATGTTCTCCAGTCACGCTGCAGAATGAATAAAATGGGCAAAGCTACAAGGCATCACTTTAAAATTCTTCTTATATAATTATTATGAAATTGCATTAGGCTATGACTCATTCCTGCAAATGTAGTGTATATTGAGGGTAATTAAAATAAGTCACTATCTCTTCAAGACAGTGACTCATAGGCTGCTGCCCATAGAGGAGAGCGGTGAAGTCAGAGAGAAGCTCCTCTTTTCCCACTGAAAAAGCAATAGCAGCTATTAAAGCAGTGGGTAGGTTCAGTTTGCCCTTCCCTTTAGCCCATTTAGCCAGTAGGTTTGGATTTTTTCACTATCCAAGAAGTTAAATCAATTACTTATTAACCAAATATCTTATTAGGGCTACGGGGGGAAAAAGGGGGGCTAGACACAACTGGAATATGCCCAAATGCCATCTTCCTAAATAATTGTTCGTAGGTTTTAAAAAAAAATGGTGTTGTCTGTGCGCAACGATATAGCAGTCATCTAATCAAAAGCTGCTAACAGTAAGGTGACTTACTTAGTAGGTATATATGGATCATTTCATGACAGAAGTCAGGTTGCAGCTGAGATTGAAATAAGAGCATCCAAGAGCTAAAAAGAGGAAATTAAGAATGTCATGCTCGTTTGATATTATGGGAGGAATTATAACAAGAGAGATGATGTCAGCCTCTGCACCCATGTATATCTGCACAATAGCTGACAAGAGTTTATATTCTCAAATATTTTTTAAAAATACATACCTTAGCCAAATCAAGTTGGAATAATTCATGTAGTTTGGGAATTTGGTTGCCAAAATACAAAGCTACTGAAAAAAAATGAGTACAAATGACAGTAGAATTTAGCTGCACCGCTCTCCCACACTCCAGCTCATAAGTAGTTCTTTGTTTATCTGTACCATGTTTTTCCATGCTCTACAGTTGGTGTTCTGTGTTTTCTAGTATGCTTTGCTTTGCTAAATGCATTTTGGTTTTTATAAGTATATTCTTTTCATGAACTTTTCAGCTCTTTTGATGTGGGAAAAGCCAGACATCAAATACATTTCTCATTGATATTCTTAACAGTATTTCATATCAGAAGATTACTGCCCACATGATAAGAATCAACTTAGGGAAAAGACGATGCTTTCAGTATATAAATTAATCTAAAATCTGCCAATGCTGGGAAATGTATTTCTTGGGAGTACATGATTAAGCCAATAGTATGTTAAAAGAATGCTTTCTCATGCTAAACCCCTTTGCAGTTACACAGAACATAGCTGTAGGAATCTGTGACAGTTCAGTATTAATTATCTGGCTTCTTTTCCTTAAAGTTTATCATCCCTGCTAAGCTTGCAAAAGGTTGTGTAATACCAATAATGGAGCACACACAGAGTCTAACCTGTTTTATGAGCCTAATAAGAATTAATTTGTTAAGGAAGCTGCCAGAAATACTGAAGGAGATGCAAAGTTCATGATGTACAAGACAGGTTAACCTAAAACAGTGCTTCAAACATTTACCTTCTCTTTCAGACTTCACAAACACATTCCAAGTATTGAGTGGTTGCTTCACCACTTTCTCTGCACCAAGGGGGACATTAACGTACAGTCTCGACAAACCCCATTTGAATATAAAGCATTACATTGCACATTGGCCCCAGGGTCTCAAAGGCAGGGTGGAATTCATTTAGCAAACTGATTTTTAAAGAGGTTTAACTGCCAATTTATTTATTTTCCTAGTTGAGAACTAGGATTGTAACCAATAAAAGTAATCTGCTTTGGAATTTGTACCCAGGTTTGCAAATATCCATGTTACATCATTCGGTATAAGCCCACTTGTGTAAAAAACAAATGTGTAAATTTACTTTTTTGTAGTTGTAATGGATGTGGCTGGGAGTTCACTTTCCTCATGACAGACCATATAGAACTGTGCTTTGCATTTTTGGTTAGAGTGGTGTTGATAACACATTGGTGTTTTGGCTATTGCTGAGCAGTGCTTGCAGAGCATCAAGGCTGTCTCTCCAACCTTCCCCACCAAAGACCAATAGGCTGGCGGTGGGCTAAATGTTGGGAGATTGGACAGCTGGAACAGCTGACCCCAGCTGACCAAAGGGATGTTCCCTACAATATGATGTCAGACTCAGCAATAAAAGTTAAGAGAAAGGGTGGGAGAGGGGAAGCACCGGAATTTAAGGCATTTGTCTTCCAAAGCAACCACTACGCATACTGAGGTCCTGCTTCCCAGGAAGTGTCTGGACATCACCTACTTATGGGACACAGAGAATACTTCTCCTCATTTTGGTTTGCTCCTGTGTGCAGCCTTTGTTCTTCTCATTAAACTGTCTTTATCTCAGCCCATGAGCTGGTCTATTGTATTTTCTCCCCCTGACCTATTGAGGAGGGAGAGTGAGAGAGTGACATGGGAGGGAGAAGTGTCTGGCATCCAGTCAAGGTCAGCCCACCACAATAATATTCACTGACTTTTAACTTCCTGTGCTTTGACAGAATTTTCAGTTCAGGTAGGAAGAACTGGAAGGTCTTTTGTAGCTCATCGTTGCAGCTCTCTATTCTTTCTGCCTCATTCATACACTTTCTTATTCTTATGGTTCAAGTCTTCATGTGATAGAAGCTATAAGCTCACACCATTCATTAGGTGTCCCACCAGTTTATTAAATGAAAACATCACATGTTATCTTTTGCCAGGCCACTTTGCACAGTGGTTCTCTTGTATAAAATGAGTTTTTTTCATTTCAGAGCAGTGACTCATGGACACACAGCAGCACTCTAAAAATCAGCATCACAAATAACCAGTACCAGTGAATAAATCTTGCAGACTGTTTCAGCAGAGAGGTGCTAATTTTGTGACACAGAAATCCAGAAGATCACACTAAAATCCTTAGCTGACTTGTTCTCCTGATTGTAATGATATTTATCAGTGTTCTGGCAACTCTATCCAATGTTTTCTTCATATAAGATTAGTCCACTCCCCTTTTCCCTCAGAAATCCAGTGATAGCTGGGCAGAGCAAAGAAGCTTACTAAAATGTTCTCTGTTCTGTCCACCTTTTTGCAGCCATGTGCTCAAGCACTCTGGAAAAGAATTCAACATTTTTCATTAAAATTACTTCAGAATACAAAAAAAACAATACTAGGGAGCATCAGTCACCTCAAAAGCAGGAAACCTTTGAAATGTGCTCTGTATTTCTAAAATAAATAGTTTGAATTCCAAATTCTTGGCCTTCCTGAAATATGCTGGACTTACCTCCCCTCATTCATATCCATCCTAAGAAGCTCCCATTGCTTTGTATCACCAGTGGAATTTCGTTAGTATGGAAAAAGAACTATCAAAGCCATTACTGCAGGACCAGGAACAAATGTGTATGAATTATGCATGCTTATGCACTAAAGAACTGTAGGAGATTACAACCATTATCCTGTCTTTCCCACTCCTCCATTCCCATTTATGTTTCTAATTTGTCTCAATATAAACTCCTAAAGTTAGAGACCGTGTCCCTGCAATATCTATGGCACTGATGGATGGCACCAGAACAATGACTACAATCTCATTGCTTATAACGCTCATCCAGAAGAGCAAACAAACTGGCCGCAAACTAATCAAAGGTACAGAACTAGTTAGGATAGAGATATGCATAAGTAAATTCCTTTCGTCAATACATCACTTTTATTGAATGAAACTGGATGCTCAGCTGTCTGAATTGTGTCCAATGACTGCATTTAGTGCTGTTCTTCATGTTAACTAATGCTACACTGAATATTAGGGCATGTTGGCCAATCTGTGTATGGCAACTTCCATGACAAAACTTTTTGATTCCAGCATCAAAAGAAGACTCAAGGCTAGATCACGACCAAATCACTACAAATGCAGTTTATGGAAGAGTGTAGCCTTTGAATTGCTTGTGGTAGTACTCCAGCACAAACTGAAACCAAAAATTAAAGTTATTCTTGATTACATATGCCTTATTTAATTCGATGATTTAAGGGAGGAAGTAACCTGCTCCCACTTTGAGTTTGTATATATTGAGATAGCAGTGTGCTGGCTTTTAATAGACTCAAGCTTTTTTTTTCTCCTAGCTATTTTCATATAGCACGGCCAATATTTTAATTTTTCTCATTGTGAAATGTTGGTTTGATTTTCAGTATAGTATCACAGATATTGCTATGCCTCAGACAACTTAGAAGGCATTCACAAACTTTGTAGCTCATTTATTTCAAAGTTGTGCTTTGTATTGTTTCTGTGCCACAGAAAAAATTTGCAACTGTGTTTTCAAATGGTGCAAGGAACATCTGAAAGGCCGGAAAACTGGTACTGAGACACGTAATTACGTTTTCTCCTAGAGTTTTGTGGCAGTACAGTTTGCCACGGAGGAACACATGCCTAAGTCCATGTGAGGCTGAGGCTGCTTATTACTCCTCTCTTTCTCTCCTGCACATTGTGTCCCTTCTTTTTTTTTATTGATAATCAGAAAGATTCAAGGGAGGCAACAAGTACTTTCTAAGCAGATAATTGGTTTGGCACAAGGATGTCTAAGTAGGCTGGGACTATTCAGCTTGGGAAAGAGATAACTCATGACAGCAAATGATAGTCTACAATATTACAAGTGCCTTAGAGAGAGTGAAGAGGAATCAGGTTTTCATCCCTCTCTCTAGGGCCCATCAAATGAAGATGGTAGGAGCAAGGCTGATAACAATGAGAGCTGGTTCTTTGTTCAGCAGGTGCTAGAACTATGAAATTCACTGCCCAAAGAAGTAATGAAAACTACAGTTTAGCTGAGTTCTCCAGGAAACTGAAGAAGTACATGAAAAAGAAACCTTTTATTCTGTGAACCCTAGCAAAGCAGTTTTTCTTTTTATTGCTGTTCCTGAAGCACCTACTTATGTCCAGTTTTGATGAAAAGGTACAGGGCAAGACAAATCCTTTGTCTGATCCCTTTGTAACTGTTTTCATGGTTTTATACTATGTATTCTTGGGACTCGAATTACTAGGAATTGAGACAAAAGCTCCTGTGCTACTCAACTAACTGTCAGAATCCTTACAAATGTTTTGGAAGCTGTTCACCAGCTTCAGCCAAGGCTGACAGCCACAACAACATTTCTGAAATAGTTATGGTGTACAAGTTTTTTGAAAATCAATGGCAGGAAGAAGAAACAGATGCAAGTTATTCACAGAATCACAGAATGGCTGGGGTTGGAAGATACCTCTGGAGGTCATCTTGCCCAATCACCATTCAAGCAGGGCCACCTAGAGCCAGTTGCCCAGACTCTAGGAAAAGAGGAAAAGACTTAAGCATCCATCCATCAGACACCAGAGAAACTACAGAAAAGACACAAGAAGAAAGTTTTGATAAATTTTACAGCTCATGGAACTCAGTTCTTACTGCAGAAATTTTACACTGAAATATTTTGGGGGACAGAGGTAATGGGAACTGTACTTTCAAAATTTGAATTTGATTTTATCAGTCTGGGTAGTTCTTAAGCTTCCTATTTATCTTGTTTCCTTGGCATAAGTGTACTATGCTCTATGACTAAGATGTTATAAATAAACTCCAGCTATAAAAGAATTATAGTTCTCAAATATAATATATAATATTGTATTATGAAAGTAATACATACACAATGCATTAATATTGCAGCAGCATCCAAATAATTGCTGTGTTTTAAATATACCTAAAAATACACAGACCTAACCACAAAATCCATTCCCATTGTAACAGTGCAAATTGGCATGATTAATTTCAAGTAATTCTTATTGTCAGCTGCCTATGGAGCTTTCAAACACAACACATCTGTTTTGGCCCACAAATTCTCCTTTTGCAAAGAAAGCAGAAGCCTTTTTCTCTGCTGCCATGTCTAGGATGTTGCTGGTTACCTAATACCCATTCAGCTTTCCTTCATATAATTTAGAATTTTACTTCAAAAATTGCCTTGGGGTATTTCAAATATGAAGGGAACAATTCAAATCCCATTTTTATTCTCTGTCATGCCGAGGGGCAAAAGTAATAGCCTTATGCAATATTGCACCATGTTGCAGAGGCTGATGTGATATTACATAACATTGGCTAGGTACTGAAAGAAACAAATGTTTTCAACATACACACAAAAAGCCCAAAACTCAGGGGTCCTTTCAGGGCCTTGAATAAAAGCAACAATATAGATACTGGAAGCAACAAATCTGGCTTTCAACTGAACTCATTCAGATAGACACGTAAGACTGGTGCTCCTGTTGTGCTCACTTTGCCTAGGAGTGAACCAGGAAATGTTCTGTTAAATCTCCCAGCAAAAGCAACCGTACCTTGCATTGTGAAATAATGTTCCTTTTTTCAATCAAAAATTACAATATGAGTGACTGCACACCCTTTGATGACCATTTTTGAATCCTCTATTTCTATTTCAGTCACAAACCAAAGTCAAAATTGAAATTCAAAGTTTATCTACACTCCTGTGGAAAAGTAAGGGATGTTCAAGAAGATAGCTATAATCTCTAAGAATAAAGGGTCAATACTGGGCCATTACCAAGCATCTGTACACTGTTCCCTGTATGTGCTAGCTGACTGTTGATCAAGCAGGACAAGCTAAGCTTCAGAGACTGACTTAACAATATGTAACTAAATTTGACCTGCTTCTTTACTCTTTTATACATATTCAGAAACTATTTTTTTATCCCTTAGTAAAAAAAAAAATCTTGTAGTACAATTAAAAGAATTTTCTTTTATTAAATAAAACTACTGATGAGTTTCACATGCTACCTCCAGACACTAAGGTAGTGTCTGCTCAAGGAACATACTGCTACTGTACTGGAGAGCCAGCTCTGAGCACTGAACTGAGACCATCTATATGAATAAAGATGTATCTGGGAGTTAAAAGAGCATGACTTCAAAGTAAGATGGTTTCTAAGAATCAGACTTCAGACAGTGCTGAAAACATTAGACAGTAAAATTTTAAGCCAAAGGTAAGACTGTATTGTGAAGCACATATCCTTGACAAAGTATTTGCCCTAACCTGTTAATGCAGCCATGTCAGGAAAAAAAATGTAACATATCTGGCTGATGTTCTCATGGGAGGTTTGCATGCCCAGATACTGTAGTTGCCAGTTCTCTCTTCATTTTATATCTTGTGCTCAGTTACTGATAAAAAAATCTTCACTACACTACATATTGTACAGCTAATACTCTGCTTTAATCTTCTTTTGAAGATTTAATAGTTCTGTTGGCTAACTTCTGATAACTGCATACTTTTTCCACATTTCAGTCCTTAGAGCTCTAACTGTAAAAAAGTCTTGAAAAAACTGAGAAAAAATGTCTAACAGTCACATCTAAAATCATCATTTTACTATTGAAATCAGAACTTAAACTCTGTTCTTAAAAAAATAAGCTATATACTAAACTGTAAGAATTTGCTGGATATTAATGTCCTAGTGAAGGATATCATCGATCACTTATAAACCAATCATTTTTCAATATATTGTTTTTTTCAGATGGTTGATAATAAAAAGAAAGTGAAAGGAAAAGGAAAATACAAGTAAAAGCTACTTATAGACAAGTTATGGAATGTGAAAATAGGAAGTTAAGCCATTCTATACCTTTGCTTCCTTTTGCTTGACACACTGATACAATGCAGAAAACAGAGAAACAGAGCAGCAATAAGTCTTTATGAGCAAAGCTGAAGACAACACATGAATATTCATCTAATTAGTCAATCTAATTTGTACGCCTGTTGAATTTTCTAAGTTAACATGTTCAGGTTTCTTCTGTGAGGTCTCAAGGAAGCTTTTCACATTATAATTTTAAGGGTAATATTTACAGCAATAATGAGCAACCATTATTCTGCAATATTAAATCATGAAGGATTACTGGAGAATGAAGGTAAAATGAAGGTTAGATTAAAGAAACCATTAAAGAAGTTATGAAACCTTCCATAGAGATGTTTCTGTTATTTGTGAATTGCAGGTTTTTGAAGATCTTTCCCTAATCATAAAGAAATATGTTCTGATGATGACAGCCAAAAGACCTTCTGAAAGTGATATGAAAAGTTTTATTTTTCTCAACTTCTTTCAGAAATAATTTATATTTTGTCTATATTCTAGGATATTAATTCAGAGACAGTAGTGAAATGCAGCTGATTTTTGCAATTTTTTTTTTCCAAAATAAAATTTATTAATTATTTTTAAATTTTAGTTAAAAAAAGTTTGAGGTATACTGGAACTTTAAAACAAAATTCTCATTTAGTCCCTCTAAATTAGACTAATTTAGATTATTTTCTGAGTTAGAGGAAAGCCACACTAAATATACATAACCAAGAGCACATTATTGTTAGAAACCTTGTCTGCTTACACACTTCAGCACTAAGGGACATTATAAGTAAGTACATTGCAAATAAGTGGTTAAACAAAAACTCAGCCCAAGTTTATCAGAGTTTGTACACTTCAGTGAAGTCAAATGTCAGTGTCCAGTGGCTGCCACAAATGTTAGCTCAGTTAATGGTTTCACTTGTAAATCATTAAAAATCTGCTTTTACACTATTTTATATTTAAACTAAGCCAAACCAGCCATGCCACAACAGAGTGTACCTGAGAGTGATGGACTCAGTTTGATGGATGCCTCCAAGTCATCACAATTTGTATGTAAGATACCACTTCAAAGTTTAACCACGATTAATGACAGCTGTCTCTTTCACGTCCCAATCTAGGAATTCATCTTGAACTCCAAGTCCCATAGCAGAGAGGACAAAGATGATGTATACACTCAACTAACAGAAAAACAGGTTGGAAGAAAGCTGAAGATGTCACTGGTCCTTCCTGCTTCCCAAGACAGGGTGGGCGTACGGTACGGTACGGTACATAGCTTGTTCCCCAGTGCCTTTTCCCAGGGGGCTCTCAGGGACCTCCTGACAGTTCCAGCCATTTCCCAGCCAGTCTGCTCCAGAACTTTACTATCTTTTTGAAGCAAAAAAATAAGGAATGTATGAGTCCCCACAGAGAATAGCTATTAGCTTCATACAGCTTCATATATTCCCAGTGTCTGCAGATAAACCACACTAACATAATCTAAACTGTCACGGTATCACAGTCTAAGCTAGAAAACATGAATTTTTCTTTCCAAATAAAAGAAAAATGTTAGATCCTGAGATGTTTCTAGCATACAGGCAAAAATTGTCTCGTTGGTCACCACCAGTCTGTCAAAGAAAGAGAAAACAATTTCAGTAACAGTGGTGGCTTGCTCTGTCCAGAGCCAGACTACGTTAAAATGATTCTGAGTCCAGCAATGTATACACCCAAAAAGGAAGCTCTATCCAGTCTTTTTATTCAGAAAAAGATGTAAGAAGCTAAGGCTGGTGTGACCAGAGGCCCTTCTCTGCAGAAAGGGAGGTTACCCTTAACAAATAGCAAAATAGTGGAAGCACAAGCCGGAAGAAATATTGTGAAGTGATGAGAAAAAAGTTAAAATGGGACAGGAGAAAACCACCCAGGATATGGCAGATCCAGTTTCACACTAACAAGGGCAGCAACATCATATAAATGAGAGCATGAATGTACTATGTTCCCTCTTTGCTTTCCTGATTATCTTAGTTACAGACTGCATGAATTATGTAGTGACCCAGCTAGGCTGTGCAATTATAGCTGCAAAGATAGAAGTCAAGTCAAAAAGCTTGCTACCCTTTTTCACTTATCATTTCCAGCTCACTCTCCATTTATTGTAATAAATGTGGTGATATCTGAATCCTATAAAAAATAGTGCTGAAAATCCCCGAACACCAAGGCAAGACAAGCCCTGATCCAACAAGGCAGTTACTTATGATCCTGACTGCAAGTGCATAGATAGTCCCACTGCAGCTGGAGTGACTGCTTGAATGATGACACTACTTATTACTAGGGTCTTCATAGGATGAGAGGTGTCTTTGCAGTTACCAGAAGACAAACAGTAAATCATACCCGATGCTATATGCTGTATTACCTTAGTGCACTAAAAATATCTTGGCCACACATCCTGCTTGTTTGCAAAGTGACATGCTCATCACTGAGGATATCGGAGGCCTACTAAAGCAAGATGTACTGCTGCCTCCCATACAAGCTGGTGATGAAGTTTTCATTTCAGTCACATCCCATTTTGTGTCTACTGTAGCGAGAGCCATTTCAGTGCTCCAAATGATAAAGGGACTACAGACAGCATATCACAGTAATTAAAGATTTATAGTAGTGTAAATAATTAACACTCCCCCTTTCCACTGAACACAAAAGTCATGCTTAGATGAATACAAAAGCAGCAGTAAGCTCATACCAGGCAGCTGAAACTAATTTACCTATGATACATCTCAGAAGCGTCGCATCCTCTGCGACAGAACATTTTTTTGTTAGATATTGGATATAAAGTGATATATTGTACATTCAGTTCCTTTTTTCAAAAGAATGAAGATCTGCCCAGTTTCAGAACTGCTGGATAAAACCAGTCTGTTTTGTGTTTAGGCTGTATTGTGCTGAGCTCTTCAAGTACTGGAGACTATACCACTCCTCTAACCCTGACATCAGCAAACTTGTTGCCATCTGAAAACTTCATAATAGGAGAAATTTTGTTTTCCCTTCAGAATTTTGGGTGGTACCATATTAGGGTTATATCAAAGAGTTGCAGTCAATGGCTCAATGTCCAAGTGGAGAGTGGTGACAAGTGGTGTCCCTCAGGGATCAGTACTGGGACCAGTGCTATTTAATATCTTTGTTGGCAACATGGACACTGGCACTGAGTGCACCCTCAGCAAGTTTGCTGATGACACCAAGCTGTGTGGTGTGGTCAACACACTGGAGGGAAGGGATGCCATTCAGAGGGACCTAGACACGCTGGAGAGGTGGGCCCAGATCAGCCTCATGAAGTTTAACAAGGCCAAGTGTAAGGTCCTGTACCTGGGTCAAGGCAATCCCAAACACAGATACAGGCTGGGCAATGAGTGGATTGAGAACAGTCCTGGGCAGAAGGACTTGGGTGTGTTGGTGGATGATAAGGTCAATATGAGCCAACAGTGTGCGTTTGCAGCCCAGAAAGCCAACCATGTCCTGGGATGCATCAAAAGATGTGTGACCAGCAGGGTGAGAGAGGTGATTCTGCCCCTCTGCTCTGCCCTTGTGAGACCCCACCTGGAATACTGTGTCCAGCTCTGGAGCCCCCAGCAAAAGAAAGATATGGAGCTGTTGAAGCGAGTCCAGAGGAGGGGTACCAAGATGGTCAGAGAGCTGGAACACCTCTCCTATGAGGACAGGCTGAGAGAGTTAGGCCTGTTCAGCCTGGAAAAGAGAAGGCTCTGAGGAGACTTCATAGCAGCCTTCCAGTACCTGAAGGGGGCCTACAAGAAATCTGGGGAGGGACTTTTTACATGGGACTGTAATGATAGGACAAGGGGTAATGGCTGGAAGCTCAGAGAGGGTAGGTTTAGACTAGATATAAGGAAGAAGTTCTTTACCCTGAGAGTGGTGAGACACTGGAACAGGTTGCCCAAGGAAGTTGTGGATGCTTCCAAGCCAGGTTGGAAGGAGCCTTGAGCAACCTGATCTAGTGGGAGGTGTCCCTGCCATGGCAGGGGCTTGGAATTAGATGTTCTTTGAGGTCCCTTCCAACCCAAACCATTCTATGATTCTATGCTTAGATACCACTATTTTTTCCAATCATTTTTTCACCATAAATGTAACAATCATGAGTTCTGATTACAAACTCTTTAGTACTTATCATAAATGCAGGCCTTAACTTAGAGGCACGCATTGTTATGTCCCTACTGGAAAAAATATTCTTCTCTCTCCTTTTCTTTGTATCCTAATGGGATGGCTTTAAATCCCTTTAGATCATACAGTATGTTTTCAAAGCACTGTTCCAAAAGCACAAAGTCTGTCCAAATTAAAATATTAAGGTTGCAAAGACCAGTACTCAGAAGGGATGAAGCAATGCCAGAAGTATGGACAACGTGGTAAATTTAATATAGATCCAGTGCTCAAATGCATTAGGGTAATGTCATTAGCTGCTTGGTCACTTGCTCTTTACTTGCAGGCTTTTTCTTTCAGTTACTGCACATAATGGAGTTCCAGTATGAATGAACTGTACAATCACAAAGGTCATTCTCTGCAGTTTCTCTGCCTCAGCTGCTGCAGAAGCTGGAGCGTGAAAGGTGAACAGAGTTGGCTAAACTCAAAATTTATGTCTCCAAGGGAATCTCAGTGTTCTCTTTCAGGTGTTTCAAGTTACAATTAAAAAGGAAAATAGAAGTATTCCCTGCAAGATGGACATTCTAATGAGGTTTTGTTCTGTAAAAAGAAAAAAGCCAGGTAATTTGTTTCAGAAACACGTTAAGCACTTGCAAGTTTCTGGTTCCTCGATCAACAGACAAGAAGATTGCCTGGCATCTTCTTGCACGCCAGCACTGGGAAGGTGCCTGCAGCCTCCCTGCAAGAAGGCATCCCTGAGGGACTGCACAGCCCCTCAGCCACAGCTGCCTCCTGCCATGGCCAGCCCTGGGGGCTCACCTCTCCGAGGCCCTCAGACACCCCAGCTGGCTCAGGCCACCAGCAGGCATATCTCTGGCTCCCAAGCAAACCCCTTCTTTGGTTTCCCTGGCCAGATCATTTCTACTGAAACTCAACTGCATCCCTCGCTGAAGCCCGTGGCATGTTAGGATAGCCTGAGAAGAGCCATGCCTCGTCCTCCAGAAAGGCTGGTTTGGATTGACGTGTCCTCATCTCCACGACCATCACTAAAAGGAAGATGTGCTGCCTTCAACCAAGTGCACTTGAGTACTCAAGATGCACAGGAGGGCTACTGGGAGATGTCCCCTGCGCTTTAGCAGCCTCAGGTCAGGCTTTCACCCTAGCCACAACACAAGGTTTGGTGAGGAAACGTGTCCATGCTGTCCTGCACTCAACTCCAGGCAAGAGGAAGGGAGATTTTAAGTGCTTGCATTTCTGTGAGGCCAGATAGAAGGAAAAAGCCCTGTTCCCAGGGCAGAAGGGAGGACATTTTCCTGGGGCACCAGGAATGTATGCTGACACACAGAGGCTGGTATCTCTCATGGTAGGTATTCCTGTACCTGGGCCAGGACTTCTGTGTCAAAATCTACGTAATGAATAAACCTCTAGGCCTTCCTCCTAAACCTGTTTCATTCCATGATTATTTTTTACAGACAGGGAAACAATATTTTTGTGAGTCCAGTTGTAATAAGTCATTTTTCTTTGTCTCCTTCTTTATTTCTCCCAGCAGTCAACCTGACCTTCGGTAGCTCCAGCCACATGCCCTGCAGTGCCCAGGGGGACCTTGCACCCTCTGTACAGGTCTCAGAGCATGCAGGGGTCGCACTCATTTGTCTTGAGAGTTTCTTAAAGAGATTTGATTCTTGTGGCATGAAAGTAGTTACTAAATGACAAAGATTCAAAGATTAGTGTTCCTGTTTCTCACCAGGCTGCAGGCAGGCAGTGAGTGGGAGGAGGAAGTCAATAGTGTGAGCTGTAGAGGATACTGGACCTGCAAGTGCAGATGAAAAGACTATTCATCAGGATTGCAAGCTGAAAAGTTAAACTCAGCTGTTTTCTGCAGGTGATATTGGTTCTCTCTGTTTCACCACTGATGACCACACAAGTTACAACACTGTCTTCCCACCACAATTTCACTTAAGCTTGTTAATGGTGATAAAAAGCCCAGATACTAATTTGCAGTAACATGACTTTATCAGTACTTTACTGGTGGGAAAGGATCAGGGTCAAATAGCTATTAAGGAGAGGCTTTCTTTGTTTCCCTGAGACAAGAAGAGGCATATATAGAGAAGAAACTGAGACAACAATGAAGATTGGGGTGAATGAGTGTGTATGCATGTTGAATAATTTCTCTGGAAACAGTGGAAACATTTGCAGTCTAAATCACACTCCTAAAGAGGACTGGATATCCTGATCAGTATCTACAAAATGGGTCAGCTCTGCTTTTTAGAGGGTCCTGCTTTGAATACAGCATCCCAGCCAGTCTGTTGGTCAGTGGACACAAGAAGTACCCATTCCTAAATGCACACAATGAAAGCATGTGAAACGTCTGAAGAAACAGCAGAAGTTTCTCTCATTTTAATTAGTGAATGAAAAAGAAAGAACAAAAAAAGCCAGCGAAGCAAGCAGGTATATCTTTTTGTTTCCCCAAGACTGAAATGTTCTTTTCTTCTATTCAATAAACCTCTGGAGCAGTCTGCAGATTCTTTAAAGCTTTTCATTGCAATAAAATACTCTCAGATTATGGCATGTTCTCAATAACATCCTTCTGCAAAGTGTTCAAATATTCATAGAATGAGGAAAAATGTCTATAAGCACGTTTTCATCATCTGCAGTGGAAGTTCAGGGGTTTTAAATGCTTATTGTTCAGGCACACATTCACTGAATCTCTGCCTTTAAGAACAGAAGATGATCTCAGTACTTCTCGAAAGCATCTCAAAAAGCTTTATGAACGTCCAGATTCCTCACAGACTTTTCCCGTAGAGTCAGGGGATGAACCTTAGGAACATTCAGAAGAACAAAGGCCTTGAAAGTTTTGCATTTTAGGCTTGTAGAGCACATATAAAAAAACCATCTGTGCCAAATTGCCTGGGAAACCCGCTCTCAGGGTTTTGCAGAGACCCCCTGGATTCAGCTAGTGCCTTCTGCCAGCCTGCAGTACACTCTGAATCAGCTCGGACCATGCAGAGCCCCTGCAAAGAGCAGGAGCATGTATGCAGCTGACTGCTTTTTACATGCCCACTTATATCCATGTCTCTTCAGAAATTTGTTCTCCTACTCTGTACTGTTGCCTCTTTATCCTCTGCTTGGGATGGTGAGGAAGCAGCTTTGAAAGGGTATGAAAACAGGAGCTACGGACTGTGACTAGGACCTCATTGTTCATGTACATATGCTTCGTCTCAGCTGCCGTATCCTTCCCAAAATATGAAAGCTTGTTAGAGAAAGGTATATGACACACACAGGTGTGATTTTCGCCAGAGTTTTTGCTGATTCCTTTTGTATCTATCTGAAGCAAGTTGGAGAAAAAGCACCTTACAGCAATTTTAATGTATGTTTTAAATAAAATAAATATGTTGAGAGCCCAGACCACTTTTTAAAAATCCTATCTCCATCTTTCAATACCAAAAAGGGATTTTTTTACCTACATAGTATTTTCATAGCAATTACTAAATAGAATTAGGGGTATCAGAAATTACACAAGAAGTCGGTTGGCGATTCTGAGGGTAATTTTGCATGTTGAGGATGTCTGAATAGTTTGAATAACTTGTGGTTTAGATTTCACGGTCTGGCTGCATGTACTGTTAACTCAAGCCAAGCTCTGATTTTTGTCTTTTACTTGACACAGCCAACAATATCTCCAAGATGGTCAAATATTCTTTCAGAGAAAACTAATTAGCTAAAAAATATGCATTGCTCTATAGAAGTATTGTGGCTTCACTTTCTCTTTTTCTGAGAGCTGGATGAAATTTAAAGCAATGGAGATACTTGAATGAGAGAGTAACAGCCTGAAATCCTTCCATATGAATTAACTCCCTCAAAGGAGCCATAAGTGCTGATGGCAAGGACTGAGAGATTTCTTACTGGTTGGAGTAGGTTTTAAACTGTCATCCATGAGTGGTTAAAGTTCCCATCATACCAGCAGTTTTCTCTGGCTCAGTGATCAGGAAAACAGAACTGGATAGCTCTTCCCCTAATGAAGGATTAGGATTTCATCCTGCAGGCACCAACCATCCTCTTCTTTCACTATCATTCATTTCACAGGTTTCTTGACTTATTAACACTTACAGAAGAGATATAGACAAGCAGCCTTCCTGCAGCACCATTGTGTTATTTAACCCTTATGGCTGTATGATACCTCAGAGCCCTTTGAAATAACAGAAAAGAGAGCAGCTCTTCAAAGAGGTTATCACAGAGACATATCTGATTGACAGTCCCTTCCTGTCTCTGTTCTTTTTTTGCTTGAGAACACACTGATCTTGTGATCCCTCTTGGGTCTCGGTTAAGGACATGATATTGGTACATCCTTCCTGAGAATTACTTGCCTGTTTCTTGTGCCATCTTCATTTTCTTGACAGTTTGAAAGAAGCTAAAAAAATGAACCTTCTTTCCATTGTGATCAAATTATCATCCCAGTTCCACCTGTTCAAACTGGTTGTCTTTCTCCTACTTTCCATCACATTAATGAGTCAGAATCCAGCTTTCTGCTAAAAGCTGCTATTGTGCCCACAAAAGCACATCCCTCCATGCATCTCAGCATCCCCTACAAGATCCCCTATCATCCCCTTCTCTCTTGTCTTTCATTTCTAACCATGTCTGTAAGCTACCCCAAAGATAGCTCCTTAACTAAAATTGAAATCACAATGGATTTATCTTTTAGTACATATATGACATTGGCCAGGGCGAATTTCACCAAAATTCGATGCTTTTCTTTGCATGTAGCAAAGATCACAGAAGAAAAGTGTGCACTGGCTTATCTGGACTATGGTGGTATGCCGAGGCCAAAGCAGAGGTTTTCTATGTTTGGGATGCAGGACAGACCTTTTATGTTCAAACTGCCGCTGTTGATACTTGGAGCCATACCAGTTGCACTGTTTCTAATTTGGAGACTGGCAAACATAGGGAATTATAGAATGCAGCCACATGGTCTACATTTTCCCTCTGACACCTTCTCCTGTGTGACCCTAGCCCTCTCCAAAGGGCCAGACTAAGATGCTTCCATTAGATAAGGCAGAAAAAGATCTTCCAATTTTAGTAGTCAGCATATTTTTCTAATGTGAAATACCGACCATACCTTGGATTTGATACAAGAGTAACTAAGTCATTAAATAACCTGGCAGCCTACCCAAAGGACACAGATTGGGGAAGGTTTTATGTAAACATTTGATTTCAATAGTGGACAGCTATCATTAGTCCTTTAACATGCACTTTGAACAATCATCAGATAATGCCTAGCATTCTCCCCTGTTTCAATTTTTAAAAAAATTCTCCTTGTCACTTATTATCCTCTTGGTATATGTCTGCATTGCCACACAACATTACATTGTGTAACCACTGAACAGATTACCCTATTTTGCAAACTGAGCTTCACTGTAAGCTAACAGGCATCTGCTAAATTAAGTTTGTAATAAAGCCGCATCCATCGCAGATCACCTTGGCTTTTAACTGTTGATAAATGGGAACATACTTCACAAATGCTTTGCTTTTTTTGCTTTTTCCATGTGCCAAGACACTCAGAATAGCAGCATTCATGCATCAAATGTATTATAGCACTGGTACACCCTGGCCTTCACTTTATTATTTTAATCATTATTCTGCTTTGAATTTTTGGCTGTGTTTTATTCTCTGTAGCATGAGATCCTAGTAGGTTCTTGTGATGAGAGGTCAAACTAAATAAAAATGTCCCTGCTGGTTCTGTCAACTAAATTCAAACATTACTGTGAAGCTTTATAGCAATAATACCTTTTGTGCTACTATATTCTGTAAGCAATTCCAGTGGAATCCCTATTCTGAGTGGTTTATTATAACTCAACCATAAAAATGTGCTTTGGGCTGAAAGTGGATTTATAAGATTTCTGCCCAGGAGCATATGCTTTGTAAAATTTAATTTAAATCAGCTTAGCTATTTTTTTTCTTTAAAGACTGAAGAATAAAAACAAAAATAGATTATTAATCTTTTTCTTAGCAGAGAAAAAAAAAGCCCAAAACTCTCACTTTTATTTCCATAACAAGCATTATTCTTGCCCTTCATGCATATATGTATTTCCGTCAACTCTGGGGAAGACATGGGGAGGACAATGAGTGAAAAACTAGTCTTCCATATTTTAAATGAAATATAGAGGCTGTCTAGCCAACTATTTGAACTAGGATTTTCTATTAGGTAAAGGGAAAAATAGAATCAGTGATATTACCATTATTGAAAAAAAGAGAGTCTAGTGCATGTAAACTATTTTTCACAACAGTTAACAACAGGGAGTTCTAGAAATGGCAATAGCAGAAATCTCATTCAGTTCAGTATAACTCAGTTTACAGACCCACTACTACTGTTGGGATTCCTGGACATAACTCTTTTTTTCTGCTTTGACAGAAGAAGAACTATTCTGCCTGATTTGTGCAGAATTTGAGCTGGTTTTTTTTTTCTCCAGTTTTCCATGATTTCCAAACATCTGGATGTACATCTTGCTAAGAACTTCCAGACAGAAATATTGCAACTGTCTCCCAAATTACTGGTTGGCTAACAACATGCAGCAGTCCCTCCAGCAGTTTTTAGGTGGTATTTATAATTTGGTATGGAGTTATGTGTCACAGTAACATTTACATAAAGGATAGAAAAGCCGTACCTTCTGGAATAGTGGGATCTGGAATGATGAAAAGAATAACCAGTAAGTCTGGTTTTACCTGAAAGTGTTATCACAGAAAAGCTTTTTTGAACCACCTAACATTTGTTATTTATAGTTCTTGAAGGAACAGGAAGAACGGATGAATGCAACACTGAAAAACTACATTGATTTTGGTTCAAAGTGATAAACTTTCATTTCATTTTGACATAAAATATTACGGTTTTGTTTTGAATAGATTTACTGTGAATTTTTTAACTATATTTTACTTGAGTGAGATTTTCCTGACCAGTATCTCCCCTTTCCCACCCAGCCTTATCAAACAGCAACATTGACTTATAGTACTCCATCAACCATATTGCAGTTCCTCTGACAGTATTCAATCTCATGCTGGGGGTATTGCTTATGAAGAACTACAGCCCCAGCTACATTGCATCTTCAAAAGGCTACCTTGATAACTTGCCAGAGGTCATATGGACATTGAGCAGAGCAGATTGAATTGAGTGGCTCATCAGATAGGGCTGTGTCATTTCATCTGAGTCAGCAGACAAACTGCTTACCAAGTAACAAGGAGTTTGGAAATACAGGAGTGCTATTGCTCAGGGAAACTAGGAAAAAACCCTGTCAGACAACAGTTAATGGGACATACATGGTCTAATTCAGAGGCCCCATCAGTTCAGAAGGAACATGCTTTCCACTAACTTCTGTTTCAACATAGGTGAAGATGAAGCATTTTCAGATCTCTCCTCGAGAGATTACTTGTCGTGTGCTCCTGTTCCAATTCAATTTGGCTGCACTTGTATTAGACTTGGAATGTCTTAAGAAAACAATTCACTTAGTAAGTAACATGTTGTTCATTCAAAGCTTCTTTTCCCTTTCCCTTCCTTTCCTTTCCTTCACCATAACAGACAAAGCTAATCCAAACATGGATACCTGTCTACAAAGATCACTTAAAGCAAATGAATAAAATCCCATGTTGGCGAGGCACTCTTATCTTTACGTCTTTCAGTGGTTTTGTTTTTAATCAGCAACTTCCAGGAAAATCAAGATGAGTTATGATAAATCAGGTGGATAACAGCATAGACAGAAAACAGGATACATTTAAAAGCAATTTGGGAATGAGGATAAGTAAAGAAATTATGTCAGAAAAACCTAATGAGTTTCAGGGATATCAAGATAAGAATAACTGAAAAAGCTATTTTAATTTGCAATGGATTGTTACAGTCAGCATCATGTACCCATATATATACAAATACACAGACATGTACACACATATACATATATAAGAATAGTCTTGTTGCTATTTTAATCTTAAATTAATATCAGATTTTAATACTGCCAGGTGTTCAAGATGGTTAATTACTATACCATGTGCAGCTGATACATATCCGGGGTTAGGAAGGAAGGAACCTGAAGGCACCTGCCTTATTACAATATGCTTACAGGCTATGTTTGATGCATGAGGCAGTACAACAATTTGCTGGCAAGATGGAAATAGCTAGCCAAGGTGACTTGGACATTCAGCAGCATTAGTCAGTGAATAGGAGCCAATACCACACGTTGAAGATCCTGCAGCTGTATCATGTCAGATCCTGCAGCTGGATTCAAATGTTCACCTTCTACGTATATACTGGATTTCACAGTAGAAGAATAGGCAAGTTCATTTATGACTTAACTTATATCAGATGGCTGACAAGCTAAAATGCACTTCTGTCACATGTTCCAGACTGCTTTCTAAGGCATGACCTTTCAGTCCATCCACACAGATAAATTCTTCCACTAAGTTCTCACATCTCAGTAACTCTCACATACCACATCTCAGTAGTATCTTTAGTTCTGCCATGGACAGGTATGTCTTGTTCCACTCATTTCTACTTATATAGCTGTTTCTCCTATGCTTGTGTTCATCTGAGATGTGTTTCATACTTCTTCACTTTCTCTAACATATGAAATAGAGACAGGTTCTTTTTACCTTTATCACTCTTCACAAACCATCATGCCTCTTCTCAGACTCTTCTCAGAAGTATCAAATGATATGAAAAGAGGCAATGGAAACACACTGAAATACAAAAAAATCCACTTAAATGTTAGAAAACACTTTATTCTTGTGAGAGCAGATGAACACAGAAACAGGTGGCCCACGGAAGTTATAGTCTCCATCCTTGGAGATATGCAAAAGTTGACCAGAATTTTGGTCCTCGGCAAACTACTCTCGCTGACCCTGCTTGAAGAGAGGGTTGGCCTATGTCAAGGTTCGGGTCTGGGCCAGCCACTAAACCGATGACAGATGCTCTCTATTAACCCCTCTCCCTTACCCTATCTGGACTAAAATGATGTCAAGAGGTCCCTTCTCACTTCGGCAGTTCTGTGATTCAGTGATCTTATTTACCATCTCTCATTCATTACTGACTTGATGACACTTCCTTCTAAAAAACACTGCTAGCAGCTTATACCACCTAGGAGTTATATTTACAGAATTGTCCCCATGCTTAGGAAAAATCTCCCTACAAACTTCTGAAGATCTCCCTTCTTCAGAACTCTTCTGAAAACATTTTGTTGCATGCTATAAAGCCTATAAAAGTAATTTGTGAAGGTGTAGATAGTTGCTGTGTCTACTTGTTACTCTGGCTGTACTTCTATGCTGGTTCCTCCCTTTACAATTCAGGTTGTAAAATGTGTGGGACAAAAGAAAAATAAGTGGGCAACCCCAAAATAGTCACAGTATGTTCTAGATTGGGTCAAAATTAAAATAAAGTCCTTAAGTACTACTTTTTTGTGTTAAGGAATTGTTTTCCTTTTACAAATACATAGAAACTGTAAAGCATCTGGAATCTAAGGTATTTCTTTGTTTGCTCTACGATGCATTTAAGTTTCACCAATCCATGGAATTTAGCCTGAACTTTATTGGTATCTATGGTTACTGACTATAATAAATAAAGTTACAAAGGTGCCTCAGACTTTTTCTACTGGGGAATAAGGAACATCTAGAAACAGAAACCTCTGCTTTTCATAGACCGGTCATTCAGTCAGCCACTTATGTAGACTGTTAACATACAGATGGTTTTTGAATCACTTGCCTCCACCTGTATAAATAGGCCTGTTTCTCCCCTCTTTAATGGCAATGTGCTGAGTGTAATGAGACAGGTAGATAAAGCTCTGAAGCAGTTCCCATCAGGGAATGGAGTGACACTACATCCTAGACAGACACATTTCCTCCAGCTTACCTTATGCACTGCAGTGTGTGCCTGCTGTCTGAGCAGAAGTTGCTTTCCCATGTGTTTCTGGCTCTCACTGTCAGCAGAGATGATGCTGTGCTGAATGCAACTATAATTATATATCCTGCTGTCCCATTTCTTTGATGCAATGGGGTAGGTGGAAAGACCTTAAACAGGACTGCAGTTACGGGTGTCCAATTATCTAGCAGGATGTTTGGGAGAGATCCTTTTGTTGTTTACACTTCATTACTAACCGTGAAGAAAGCAATTAACACCTTGCTCCTCTTCTTTCATTGTCGATATCTGTATAAACAGCAAAAAGGATGCTACCAAGCAGAAAAGAAATTCAGGTTGATCTCTGTGATGAGTGGTCTACTCAGCACTGATGCACCAAACCCAACAATTTTCTGTACTTGTGTCATACTGACCTCTGTTCAAATAAGGCAGGAACAGCCAGAAAACATTGACCTCTTAGTCATAATGATAATAACAATACTTAGCAGCTTCTAAAGTATGAAACTAGTAGCTCAATTAGAGTGATAAAATGACATGACATGAGCAGGACTGCAGAAGTTTTTGCTTGCTTTTGGCTAGGTATCAGAGTGATGTGATACCTGTGGTGTCAGGCAGTATGAGGTTTTGCTGTGTTTCATTGCAACCCCTTGAATATAAATACACATATGTGTATTACTATGGTATAAAACTCACTGTGTGTATGCAAATCTGACCCTTACATCACCAGAATTAACTGCCCTGCCTATGTTGGTCTTTTTTCGGTGTTCCATATCCAAAGTCCTTAGAAATAGTACACTGACACAGTTTTGCTGTGGACAGGAAGAAAAACTAAATCATCCTCTTTCCTACACCCACATTTGCCAGAAACACCTCCTTGCCCAAAACATAGAAATGCTCATTTCCTCCTGCCAACCCACTTTTCTTAGTTTGGGAGTGGAGAGTCACAACTTGGCCAGGTCAAAGTAGCAGAAGCTCCAGTATGGCTAGAGCAAGTTCTGAGATTTTCAAGCAGAGTATAAGTCTTATGATTTCAAAATGTAATCTATGGCTTGTGAAATATATAAAAAATCTAGTGCTCAGAGATCTGGTCTGAGAAATAAAACAGCTCAAGCTCCCTGCCAGCTTGGGTGACATAACCCAGAGCAGAGTAATAGGCACTAAGAAGATGAACTGAACACAGCTTGTGGTAGCACCTTCCCCAAAGAAACATGACTGTGCAGCACTGGCTTTATCTACATTTCATGAATGGCCCAGATTTTGTCCCAGTAAGCCCCTGACTCTGCTGGTTTAACATCCTGATAAACTGGAATCTGAGATTTTCAGTGAGGAGGCAGTAGCACCAGCTTTGCTTTTGAGGAATTAGGTGTCATCTTTGAGCTGACACTAATATCTGTGTCACACTCCTCTTCTACTTTATTCCAGTATGCAGTCCAGCTATTGGTCCAGAACTACAGATTACGTTAAAACAGTGTTTAAAATCTGTGCTTGATTTAGTCTTGGTTCAAAGTACTTGATTTCATCCTAGGTCTAAAGGAGTTGGGAAAACACCTCTCCTGTCTCGCCTGGGAGAGCTCCCAAGTGGCCTTTGAATGATTTGCATTTTTCTTTAAGGCCCCAAATAAATGTACAGCCTTATAACACATACACCTTGAGGGTAAGAAATTATTCATGATACAACAAGAAAAATACAGAAGATATGTCGCTATAAATTCTTAAATGAGCTGGTTTCACTTTCTGATCCCAAAGTATTATCATTGTTTGCTCTGTCATAAATATTTCTCTTAGCTTTTTAAATAGCATTGTCTTATTGAGGTATGTGGGAAGATGACTTATTGCAGTGGCAGAACAAATTAAATTCTCCTTTAAACGTGAGCTACTAAGTGATGCAGAATAGAATGGGTTCTTCAATGCAAGATCCAGACCCCAAAGTCTCAGCAACAGTTGCACAACTCTGAAGGAAAATGTTAACGTGATAAACTGAACAAGGTCACTGTTCAGACTTAATCACTGGAGAGTTACTTCCCTTCATCACATATACCATAATTTTTATTTAATTCTATCCAGGAAAAAAATTGTTCTGGGCACCTACCTTTTTTCGCAGGGCAAGTGAAAGCCCATGAATATTAATGGCATGAATACAATCTCTCCTGATTCCTAAAAAAAAATCAACTGTCATTCAACATTAACTGAATCAGTCTTGTCTTATCACAGTGGACCTAACATCTTCATGCACTTTTCATTATATTGATTTCTAGACTTTATGTAACTTTTTACAGGCACTGGAGGGAAGAGAGAAAAAGTGAATGTTTAAAATGCATTGAAATCATGCTTTGCCTTGATTAAATATGTATAAGTGTCAACCACAAACCTGCATTAATAAGCTACCTAGTAGTGATAAACAAGTACTATGGAAGAAAAATCATTAAAAAAAAAGGACTGAGATCTCATTCTCTAATTTATTCTGCAGGATATTTTTTTGTAATACTGCTTTTTAATTATGTCTACACTGATCATTATTTGTGTCACCATTGGAGAATTGGGCAGCAGTACCTTGTGTTTCCTAAGCCTGCTTCTGCCCTACTGGAGCTTATTCACATCACAGCCTGGCTGAGACATTGAGGTTTCATTCACATCCAGCACCCTCAACTCCAGACAGCCCCATAGGTCACTGCATCCTCTCCAGAGCCAACAGAGCAGTGCCCGGTGTGATGGTCTCCTCTCTTAGCTCCCTGCTGGCCATCATCCTTGGCAGACACCTTGGTGTCAACAGCCCTGGACTTGCCAGACGACCTCACCCATGTGGAGATGAGCTTTCCCAGACCCATCACCCCTCTATTTAAGCCAGAGGCGATGAAAGTCACTAAGCTGCTAACCTGTCCTGGGTACCAAGGACCTCAGTGTGGCTCATATTTATATTAAAAGTGCTGTGTAGGCACTGCAGCTTCCTCTCCAGCATCACCGCCCTACATCTGTGCTGCCTGCAGCCAGCATAGGTTCCTTTCTCCCCTCCCTCCCTCCCTGCCTTACAGCCCTGGATGTTTGACCAGGTGCATTAATAATAGGGTTTCCTCCCTGTGAATCATGACACCGTGAACAGAAACCTGCATTTAAAGGACCTGTTATTTGTTTAGTTGTAACAAACTCTTGTTTCCTGAAGGAAGAGTGAAACTGATGTTCTGACAACTTTATAATTATATAAAATACATAACATCATTTTCTTTTAGGTCTCTAAGTTGTACATTGAGGTCAGTAGGAAACACACCATACTGTGATCAAGAGTGATACAATGCCCTTAAAGTCAGTTTTCAGAACTCATATGTTCCCACTCTCAAGGCCTTGTGGGCTACACAGAAAAATAAACCCTCTTGTGTCATGTACCAGCATGCATGCCTACAGTCCAGGTTGCTCTGCTGTCCTTTGACAGCCCATGAAAAGCCAGGCAATGATTCCTCTTTTTTCTTTCTAAATAACTGCCTGTTCCACTGCAAGACCCAGAGCTCCTCGACCTCTGCAGACTAGGGAGGAAGAAAGGACTGTGGGTCATACCTGACCTTTCATTTAAAAAAACCCAAACAACCAACAACAACAACAAACCCACAAACAAAACAAAACAAAACAAACAAAACACCACCACCCCCCAACACCCTCCCCCCCAAAAAAACCAGCATCAAGTGGGAAAATGCTTTGCTCCTTCTGTATTTTGGCAATTTGCAAGAATTAGAGAAGCTGGTCTGCAGCGGTATTAGCAGGAAGGACTTCACTCACATTTGAAGCCATCTGATAAACTTACATATTAACACTGCTGATTTACGTTAACACTTAGCCATGGTGACAAGTACTCTTTGTACTTACTGCACACTGGTACTTTGTCCTTCTGTCTGCAAGGAATTCAAGTAGAGATTAGTGACATTAATGAAGAAGAATAAGAGGGTAGATGTAAGCAAAGCTTGAGATACTGGCAGATACCAAATTAGTCTGCAAACGCAGCAAGCAGAAAATATTGTTTGACACTCAACACAGGTTGTGCTTTCATCAGAATACAATGCATGACAATTCAGTTCTGTCTGGCTTTGCACATACTCTTTAAACCATTGTTAAGCTTTTTTTATAGAAGGAATTCCATTTTTCTTTTTGTTACAAACACTGGGGTTTCTTTTCCTCGTTTTGGTCCAACACAGAAGTTATAAAATTCAAGCCCAGAAACCACCATCAGATATTAAAAGTCACATAATTCAGACATTAATGCCCTCTCTGGAGATCAACAGGGCCTATTTTTCTCTGAAATAGAGAAGATGCAGTCATCATTACTGCTCAGAAGTACAGTAAAAAAGTTTACTCTATCTTTACCCAGTACAGGATTTTGTTGTTGAAAACAGAAATGCCTACCTGAAACACAGAAAAGTGAATTAGCCAAACTACAGACATGGCTAAACAAATCATCAACCGCAATTCCTTTGTCTGTTTGTTTCTCCAAAACACCAACCTGTGCACAAGTTCTTCCCCAATGACAGTTGTGCACTACCTATCTCCTAAGGGAAAGCAGAATAAACTATTTCATATCTATGGCACAGGTTTCTACCAGGGCAATTACTGCAATGTAACCACAGTGCTATAAGCTCACACCCCAACTGAGACATACTCTGGCTGTGAAGTTAGCCAACATCAAAAGCAAAGCATACACCACATGTTTTGTTCTTAGAGAGGACAGGACCGGGCTGTGGCAAAACAATAAGATCAAGGGACAGGGCAGCTCTGAGGTGCTAGGCAATGCAGGGGACAGGAGGAGGCAGGCAGTGCCAGGGATGCAACACGAGGGAGGAAAAGACCTGCAGGAGATTCCAAAGCTGGTGGTCCTGCAGGGTATGTAGAGAAAAAGGTGGAAACTTTAAGTCCTGCTTTAAAAAAAATTGGGCACCCCTGTCTTTGTTCACACTGACCTTGACTTTACTCAGCCATGTAACCATATCCTCAGACAAAAGGTCAAAAGCTAGATGAAGTGACAGCTCTTGTCAGACTGTCCTGTCATGGGTCACTTAGGGAGCAGCCACTGACCCATTTTCCTGCACCAGGAGATCAAATCCACGATTCTTAAAGTATTTCTGATAGACATTTTCTGCAGAGACAGCCTTGGCTGTGTAGCCAGATAGTTTGCTCCAAAGGGCACACAGTTGCTAGAGCTAACGTTTACTTAGCTGCAGGTTAATGTTGGTGACGTTAATAGAGACAGATAGGAGGGGAGATGGAAGCCAAGCTTCAGATACCAGCAGGGATTATGCAGGCATACGAAAGTAGCAAACAGCAAATATTGATTGGCACTCAGCATAGGACTGAACCTGCAAGCAAGAGTGCTCAGCTGACTCAGGAGGCTGTATTTTTCCTCTCACAATTTCACTAAGTCATCTCAGCAATTTTACTCTGTTGCCTCTTTCCTCTCTGGCAAGAATAATCTTCTTCATAATACCCCTTTCCCAAGCCAGACAAATAGTCATGGCCCTTCAATCTGTTGTTTAATTAGTTTCCCCCAGTTTTGTCTAATACAATTGGGTATTTTTGACAATGATTTTGCTGATCTATGAGATCCCTGACAGTTGTTCAGGTTAAAAGAGAACTGTCCATGCTAATGCCAGTAATCTCATCCAGACCTTCCTCAGACAGTACAGGATGGATTGACTACAACACGCAGCTCCTGCTGCAGTGACACATGCCCTGGTGAATGGTGTGGTAACTCAAGCAAGCACCTGCCACAAAGCCCATGTCGATCTCTCTCCCACAATAGCAATGCCCGTGTTTCCTAGTCACATGTCCCACTGTCCCTTTGGAATCGATGAGGCAGAAGGGACAACGACCTTAAGGGATTTCTGACCAACAGTAGAAGCATGGCTGGCAAGGGGAAGGGATTCAGGAAGCGAGTGATACAAGAAGACAGGTTGGATTCTGGTGAACACTCAATAACAAATATTGACCATCGAAGAAATTAGCAACATATCAAAAAGGATACCTTATGCTCAGCCTCCCTTGCCTCAGAAATTTTGGCATTAAAGCAGAATTTTAGAGCAGAAAAACTAGGGAAACCTTTTCTAATTTATGTTGATTAGAGAACCGGTGACTTCTACAGCTGAACTGAGACTTTACAGCTTAAAAACCCTTTTTGATCTGATCTTCCAAATCCCAAAATGAATGCAGAGGCTCTACTGTACTCTCCATATAAGTTATATAGGGCTCATTGCTACAACATATGGCAAAGGAGGTTGCTGTTTACCTTGTGACTCCCCGGAGTAGTTTACTGAATGTCATTTTTAGCTCTTTTTGCAAGGAACCTCAACCTAGAAGAATATACACTCAGATCATCTAATGTATGATGATTTCATTTACATTACGAGGACAACATTTTTCACTGAAAGACCATCATAGACAAGCTGAGCACGTCTGCTATTGGCAGTCCAGATCGTGCTGCCCTCAGACAGTTGCAAAACAGTCAACAGGCTTGGATTTGTGAAGAGAGGCAAAGAGGCAAAGTCACAGGGCTGCAGTTTGCCAGTTAGTACAAATCTCCGAGTGTCTGCATCTGTGTGTCTTTGTGTTTGTGTGCTCCTGACACAACCACAGGGACTTTCAGACTGGGACTGTAGTAAACCCTGCTGAAACATAACCTAGTTATTCCCTGACAAAAATGAGTTGTAGTAACAAAGGTACACAAGAGGCAGTATATATATTTAAAAAAAAGACAACAACAAAAAACTGTCTAAGTTATAGCAGTGCTACAGACTACACCATAAAGGGTTCAGGAAAGCTAAAGTGAAGGCAGACCTCCACCAGGGCCGCAGAACAGCATCACTCCTCCGCAGACACAGCAGCTTGGATCAGTGTTAAATTAACTTCAAATTTTCTGGCCTCTGCCTAAGCCTGTCATTTATTAAAATATCAGATATGGACTGCTGGGGTTAACTTCCTCATATTTTTTTTAAGAAAATTAAAGAATTTTACATATAAATTTACACCCAGAAGAGACTCGTATTTTCCATCATCTGAGCTGGAAATTGAAGAGACACAAAGCATGGTAAAGGTAAAAGAGGTTGGGGTTCTCAGTAAGAGGACAAATAATAATGAGAAAACAAAACAAAAAGCAAATGGTTGGAAGCAGGAAGAGACTTAAAGAATAGTGTCCTGTGCTGCAAGTCAGGAGGAACAGCACCTTGCTTTCTTACGTTGTAAGGCCATGACAACATGAACTCCAGTGTCTCTGAAGTCAGCATTTTTCTCCTCACCCCTAAACATGGAAAACATAAAGTCAAGGGCAAGCAACAGGCATTGCATGACTGCTTTACAGAAGGATGTAGACTGAAGAGTAACTCATAAGAGAAACAAAGAAATGCTTGAACTGTCTTCTTTCTGCCTTTGGGAATTCAAGGGCCTTTATCCTACAGTCAGCTGTAGCAACAGGGTATCTGTGGCCAGGCACGTAGAAAAATTTCCAATGGGGGGAAATAGAGCATACTAACAAAACATATGAATGAAACAATATTCCAAAATAAATCTTTTTTTTTGTTTTTACAGGTCCCCTTTCATGTCCATGCTATCTGCTAGCAGTCAGGACAAAACTTCATTTTATTTCTTACCATTTGTAATTATGCAGTAGAAATATTTGGAGACTTGAGCAATACTATCTCTTAGTTTGTTCAGACGTAGAATAGGACCTCATTATTGTGGCTATAGGGGATGGATAAAAGCCCTTTTACTCCTTTTCAGCACCAGCTGTTGAGCGCACGTTCCCATGCCAGAAGAAGTAAGTCATATAGCTGCAAAGTCTTCCTAGTTATGTCAGGACTGTATTCCCACTCCCACTACCAGCAGAGCAAAATTCTAAGTCAACAATATACTGAACAGAAGATGGAAAAATATCTTTAACCCCATAGAGGTACATCCTGGAGGTGTTTAAGAGTCATGTCAACATAGTACTCAGGGACATGGTATAGTCAAGGACTGTGAGTGTTAGGTTGATGGTTGGACTCAATGATCTTCAAGATCTTTTCAAACCTAGATGATTCTGTGATTCTGTGATTCTGTGAAAAGATTTTGATGAGGAGATTCTGTAGACTTTAAAGGCAGAAAGCTAACGTTGGGAGATACTTAAAAAAAAAGACAGTGTGAAGCTGATAGGCCCTGGTTACCAAAACTAAAAGAAACAAACAGAGTGAAACTTCACTAAAAAAATAAATATTTGGGTCTCCATTGTACCTCTGAATACTACTTTAAGCTTCAGTTCTTTTCAGATGAGCTATGGCATTTTTTTTAGATTTCTCAAAGGATTCAGATGCTCTATTGTGGCCAGACTGTGATCTGGCTTCACTTCCCACAAATCAGTATCAAATGCAGAGAAGCAACCTGCTACACAGGCATTTTGCAGACTAAAATAGTGCAGAGCCTAATCAGGAATCTCGTGGCAGGAAACAGGCCTTCCTACAACAGGAAGGGTAGGAAAGACTACTGGAGACAGCCGTCCAAAAGCAGCCACTTTGCCAAAAAAGACAAAATGGCTGTATACTGGCAACTCCTGCAGCAGGAAATCACTGAATTAAGCACTCAATCTACAGAGCAATTTAGTATGTCATCTGCTTCCTGGCAACAGATATTTGGAATCACTTTTACATTGCATTTCAGCTCTATCTCATAATCAAGCTGAGGACAGTGTCCTCTCCAGTAAGCAAAGAGGCCAAGGTCAAAGGCCTCTCTGAATCCTACCCAGAATAAATATTTTTAACCCCTTTCCTTTCTTCATTTTCATCATTTTATCATTTCTAATTTAGGGGCCTGACATTCCTGTTTCTGCTCTGATTTTGGGCCAGGGCAGACTGAGTCACTGATACAATGCCTGCCAAAGTTAACTGTGGCCTCCATGGGACTGTACAACAGAGTCTGATAGAAGATAAGTATCACATGCCACAGTGAAACAGGGAAAAGGAGGCCAATGGATTCTCTCTGCAATTTGTTTGATGAAGGGTCAGGAAACTTTTTAGGAAGTTTATCCTAAAGATATATTAAAACAAGGGAGAGGGAGAAGGAGAGGGAAGGTGGGGGGGGAGGGAAACAAGGAGAGGGAGGGAGAGAGGGAGGGAGGGAGGGAGGGAGGGAGGGAGGAAGGAAGGAAGGAAGGAAGGAAGGAAGGAAGGAAGGAAGGAAGGAAGGAAGGAAGGAAGGAAGGAAGGAAGGAAGGAAGGAAGGAAGGAAGGAAGGAAGGAAGGAAGGAAGGAAGGAAGGAAGGAAGGAAGGAAGGAAGGAAGGAAGGAAGGAAGGAAGGAAGGAAGGAAGGAAGGAAGGAAGGAAGGAAGGAAGGAAGGAAGGAAGGAAGGAAGGAAGGAAGGAAGGAAGGAAGGAAGATTGACTTTTTTTTCTTTGGGGCTCATGTATTGATGCAGACTATTGGCAAATTGAGCTCATTTTTCAATATTTACCCAATATGACTGCTTGTTCATCTCAAGACACAAAATATAGTTTCTATTCCTTCATTGGTTCCTTAAACCTTACTGAAGACAGAATTACAGGATGGCTGAGGTTGTAAGGGACCTCTGTAGGTGATCTGGTACAACCTCCGTGCTCAAGTAAGGCCACCTAGAGCCAGCTGCACCATGTCCAGACAGCTTTTGCATAACTTCAAGGATGTGGACTCCACAGCCTCTCTGTCCAACATGTGCCGGTGCTCAGTCACCTTCACAGTTAAGTGTTTCCTGATGCTCAGATGACACCTCCTGTATTTTAGTTTGTGCCCATTGCTTCTTGTCTTGTCACTGGGCACCACTGAAAAGAGCCAGGCTTCATCCTCTTTACATCATCCTTCAGGTATTTATAAGCATTGATAAGATCCCCTTGAGCCTGTTCTCTAGGCTGAAATTTTCCCAGCTCTCTCAGACTTTCCTCATAGGAGAGATGTTCCAGTCCCTTAATCATCTTTGTGGAACTTTACTGGATTCTCTCCGATAAGTCAGTGCCTTTCCTGTACTGAGGAGCCCAGAACTGGACCCAGCACTACAGGTGTGGTCTCACTAGTGGTGAGTAGAGGGGAAGGATCACCTCCCTCAACCTGCTGGCAACACTATATAAGTACAGGCATGCCATATCAAGAAAAAATAATAGAGTCATTGCTGACCAAAGGACAGATACAAATGCAACTGATTAATTGTGAATATTTTTAGCACAGCTATATAAAGTAACTGAGTTTGCATAATGTGATTGATGGCAGTCAGATTTGCTGGAGTGAGTGATGTCCCTCTACGCTTTTGGTCACCCTACGAAATCTTACAGTTCAGGAGATCTGGAAGCTGTAAAGTACCACCTGCTAGAGTCTTTAAGAGGCCTTGCACATTTGGTGAGTCAGGAGGCATGAAATGTATCTCAAAGTGAGACTAACAACAGTAATAATCACTTCAATTCAGCTTCAACAGTTTTGATCGAAACCAGTCAATTTCTTATTTTATCCTAATAGTTTCAGTATCCATTATATGAGCAGGTTTTTATGACAGAAGCCACTAACTAGCAATATTATATTTACAACAAGCAGTGGAAATAGGTTTCTGGGGAAAGCTTGTTCGTACAAAATGAGACATGCCAAGTTTATAATAAGCATGAGCCAATTTGATAATGAACACTTCACACTTTGGTAGAAAGAAATGGCAAGCAAATTTTGAACTATGGCTTTGTAAACAAGTAGAATAAAGTTTGCACCAAAACTTCCAGAATAGTCTGACAGTCTCTAAATTATGGGTTTGCCTTCATTTTTAGTTTTTACATCACATTCTTTGGTTTATTATTTGTCAGGTTTTTAAATGTTTCCTGTGACAGAGAAACACTCTCTTATAGCTATGAGCATTGAACATCTGGCCAAGTGTCAGTGTTAGCCTAAGGAACTGTACTTAAACTAACGCTTTTGCAGCTAAGAGTTTTTTGAAAATTAAACATTACTTGGCATTTCTGCAGAGAGCTGAGGTATGAAAGGTTGCTGCTGTATCTTAGCATGTATAGTCGGGGCTCTGATAGAAGAACAAACGGGAGGGGATCAGGATGAAATAGGGATTTAAGGATGGAGTAAACACTTCTGAAGTCTAGGTCTTGTGTTAGAATATAATTTATTCAGTTGGTTTAGTTTCCATTGTTTCTGCTCTCTCATATTCATTGGTCTTTGCCTCAGAAATAGCTATAGGAGGGTGTGTAGTTTAGCAAGACAGTTTTCCTAAGTTAGCTGTGAAGGGATGACATATGTGACCTTTATTTCACCATGCACTGCATCTACAAAAGGACCTATCCATTGTGTTGTCTCCTCGAGACCCCATCCCCTGGGTGTGGAGACATCTGAAGTCCCCAGTGTTTCTTCCATCTGCTTCCTACATGGGGCAGGGAGCCTTGGCCAGCTTCACACCAAGCATCTCACCTTGCTGCTATGCCCTGAGCTCTTGTCAAGCGTGTTCTCTTGCACATCTTCTCCCAACATCTGAGTGTCAAAACAGGCTGTGTTGTGAGTACCATAGAAGCTCACAGTGCAACCCAGTGCTTACTTCCTGCAAGACACCCTGTTGATACAACTCCAGCTTGGGGCTCTCCTGAAGTGGAGGGGGATTTCCAGCAGAGAAAATGAATGAAGGAAAATGGGAGAAACTGAAAGGAGAAAACAAAGAAAGAGAAAAGGAAGCTTGGACAGAGAAGGGGAAGTGGAAGACCTTTGGAAGAGTGAAATGTAGACAAGATGTGTAAAGCCAGGTGTTACACTGCAGTGCTCTAGTTCTACCAAGACACAGAATCACAGAATCACAATCACAGAATCACAATGTTAGGGATTGGAAGGGACCTTAAAAGATCATCTAGTCCAACCCCCCTGCCAGAGCAGGAATACCTAGATCAGGTCACACAGGAACATGTCCAGGCGGGTTTTGAATGTCTCCAGAGAAGGAGACTCCACAACCTCCCTGGGCAGCCTGTTCCAGTGCTCTGTCACCCTCACTGTGAAGAAATTCTTCCTCACATTTATGTGGAACCTCCTATGTTCCAGCTTACACCCATTGCCCCTTGTCCTATCATTGGATGTCACTGAGAAGAGCCTGGCTCCATCCTCATCCTACACAGGTAGGAGACGATGTGATATAAAAACACAGCAAATGTTCCTTAAAGGACTGACCTCACTCTAGCACCAGGCATGTTTCTAACACTTCGTCAGCACTAGTGAGTGTGCAGAGCTTGCAGGGCACATGTAACACAAATGCCCAAGGTCCTACTCCATTCAAATCATTATCAGATCTCTTTCTGGCCTTTTCCTTCCTGGCAGACAGAATTATTCCCAGATCCTAGTATCTAATGTCCCTGAACCACAACAAAGTTTAGATCTGATGCATAATCGGCTTCTTATTTCAATGTGGCATGATCCTTGAATTACATGTGCATGGATGGAGTCCGAATGTTGACCTAAATCAGGGCTTAACAAGTCAGAAACACTTGAAAATCAAAAAGAAAATTGGAAATTACAAACCCAGCTTAAGTCTCTCTGTGTTTTGTGGGACAGTTCTCCATTAGCACAATTTCACATGGAAACTAGGTGGGTGGGTAAAATGATTGAGTTCAAATACAAGGGTGGATGACAAGAGGTGAATAGGCAGCTGAAGGCAGAGTGTTACCAGCACCACCCTTGATTTCCTTTTAGCCTGCTGTAGTCAGGCCCATATCCACTGAGAGTAGCATGTAACAACCAACTCCTCCATCTGAGAAAAACAGAAGAGAAAATCTTAATACACTTTCAGAGCATTTTCTTGACACTTTCTCTTTGCTCATATTTTTAACTTTCTAAGACAACCTAAGGCAATTAATACAAATGAAATGACTAATAGGGAATTAACAAAAGTGCTAAGTAGGCTACAAATGCCATGGTTTACATCCACATTGCAAAGGCATTGTTCCTTTTTAATAGCAGAGCAATAGAATTTATTTTAATGGCAGTGGTCAGTCGTCTAGCCCTCCAGACGTGGCCTGGTTCAAATAGGTAATTTAAAAACATGGCAGAGCCATTCAGAGATGCTCTGCACCCAATGATCCTGTGCCCAGATGAGCTCTTCAGAAAATAACTTGGTCAATGCTGAACTGGGGCAAGAAGTCCCAAAAGTCACAAGCAGGGATTCGGTGCGCCACCTTGAAAAGCTCCAGCACTTCATAGCAGTGGAATACCTGCCAAATTGTATCTTTGATAAACTTCCTTCTAGGTCACTTGTCACATGTTACTCATGATCCAGCCCAAATGCAACCAAGCTATTACTAACATACTGGGTAAAATGAGAAAACACCAGAGGGATGTTAGAGTTGGAAACTGCAGATGAAAGTCTTACACATCATGTAAACACTTCTGCAAGCTATGTTTGGCCAGTGGGGAGCACTGCTGCCTATGGCAGTGGTCTTCCACTTCCCAGATTAAGTCTCAGTCCCTTGAATGCCGTAAGGAAAGTAACACTTGGGTGCAAACCTACCTGAGCTAAGGGAGGGGGCTTACATGGCAGTGACTGCATTGCAGAGCACATAACTGCCAATGGGGTTTTTTTGAAATCACACTTTGCTCTCCAGAAAAGAGAAATCTCCCTATCAGAGCAAACCACTGAAGTCAATTGCTATAAACAGTTTCAAACAAAGCAAACCAAACCAGAAATGTCAGCACTACTGCAGAGAAAATACCAAAACAGATTTTGAGAGAAAGATCCTTTTGACACTGTCTCCCTCAACATCCTTATAGTCAAGCTGACAAAATACAGGCTAGAAAAGTGCAGAGTGAGATGGATAAAAACTGGGTAAACAACTGGGCCCAGAGAGTGGTGATCAGCAGCACAAAGTCCAGTTCAAGACAAGACACTAGTGGTGAACCTCAGGGCCGGTACTGTTTAATATCATCACTGGTGACCTGGATGTTCACAGATGATACAAAACTGGGAGGAGTGGCTGATATGCCAGACAGTTGTGCTACCATTCAGAGGGACCTTGCCAGGCTGGAGAAACAGGCCTACAGGAACCTCATGAAGTTCAGCAATGTGAAATGCAAAATCCTGCACCTGGGGAGGAATAACTCTGGGTATCAGTACCTGCTGGGAGTCACCCAGCTGGAAAATAGCTCTGCAGAGAAGGACCTGGGGGTTCTGGTAGACACCAAGTTGAACATAAGCCAGCAATGTGCCCTTGTGACAAAGGAAGCTAATGGTATTCTGGGCTGCATTAGGAGGAGTGCTGTCAGCATGTCAAGGGAGGTGATCCTTCCCCTCTACTCAGCACTAATGAGACCTCAGGAGTGCTAGGTCCAGTGCTGAGCTTCTCAGTACAAGAAAGTTATGGGCATACTGAAGCAAGTCCAGAACAGGGCCACAAAGACAGTTAAAGGAATGGAGCACCCTTCATATGAGGAAAGGCTGAGAGAGCTGGGACTGTTCAGTCAAGAGAAGAACAGGCTCAGGGGTATCTTATCAATCTGTATAAACAAATAATGGGAGGACGTAAAGAGGATGGAGCCTGGCTCTTTTCAGTGGTGCTAAATGACAGGACAAGAGGCAATAGGCATAAACAGAAACAAATTAAATTCCATTTGAACACAAAAAGACACTTCTTTACCATGGGGCAGTCAAACACAGGAACAGGCTGGATAGAAAGATTGTGGAGTCTCCATTCTTAGAGATATTAAAAATCCATCTGGACACAGTCCTGGGCAACCTGCTATAGATGACTGCTTTGGTCAGGGGGATTGTACTAGATAATATCAAGAGGTCCCTTCCAACCTCAGCAATTCTCACTCCAGAAGAGAAAGAACTGGAGTAATCAAACTTGAGATGGTCTCAGGATCAGTGGCAAATAGTTCCAAAAATCAAATAACAACGACTAATCACTCTGATTTCTGTGTTGACAGTTAACAAAAACATGTCACTTGGCCAGAGCGTGTTTTGCTTTTGTTTCAATGTCTGCTCAGATCAGAGTTTTCCTTCACCGTAGGATGGATATGCAGTGTATCTCCAGCAATACTGAGTACAAGTACACTGCCTCCAAGATGTGTTCACCCTGGGGAAACTAAATTTTCCCCTCAGTTAGATGTGTTTCCTGCTTTTCAGGAATACTGGATTAAACTTCTTGATGTCAAGAAAGTATGAGGACTTGACCAAAACTGGTCTCCTTGAAACCTACACAGAAGCTGGAGTTGGGTATGGTGGGCGTGTTTTTATGGAGCTCTCATAGCCTATGCTTTTGAAAACAGTGAGCAAAAAGCATCTTTCAAAGTGAAACTCCCAAGAAGACCAGAACTGAAATGGCCACTGCCATGAACACTGGTGTTATGTCGCTAGGAGGAATTATGTATATCATTATAGGCCATATTTTGATATAACATATCTGTCCCACTACCATGGACAGGAAAAGAGAAACTGTGTTCCCTCCCATCAAGACTGCTCCTTGATTGTTTGTTTGATTTTTCCTTTTCCTTCAGAGAAGGAAAAGAAGGCAGTCGCCTTTGTCCTGAAGACCAAGCTGTGGGTAGGCTGTGGGGTTCCTGCCTTCTGGTCAGATCCTGTTCCAAAGGCTCTGCCGAAGACAGAGCTAAACTCTCCCCTCCAGTTAGAATAAAGACAGTTGTAAAGAAAGCATGCTAACAACATTATTTTTTTTCTGTTTAAACAACTCCTGTAGAGATGTAACAATGAAAGCCTTGATTCTTCCTAGGCTGATTCTGCAGCCATGAAAGAAAGATTTGACAGGCTGAGTATGTTTGTAAGCCAGAGAACTATGTTGCTTCAGAGGTTCTGACATTTCCTCTCTGAACCTTAGTAAAGAAACTCAGCTGTGGAAGTTGCCCAGTCCAAAAAGCACAGCATGCTCTGCTGTGAAAGAAATGAGTCTGACATTCCAGTTGGAAATTACAATGCCACCTAGAATAAAATTGAAGTTGTTATGCAATATCTATTAGGCCAGGTGACTTAAGGGCATGAAAAGCTTTACCTCTCCTGGACTTTGCGAGACAAAGCCTGACACAGCATGTTACTGTAACGCAGAACAACAGCTAATTTCATTTGTTCCTTAAACCAAGTATTCATGTCTGCACACACTACCAGAAAGTACTAAACACAGGTTTTTACATTGTGTGTATAAACAATAATACTCTCTAGTTTTTTTAGAAAAGCCAGAAAGGCCGTTGTGAAAGCAGTTTGAGTGTTACAAATGAAAACGGAAAATTAAAAACTACAAGCATAGCAACCCATGAGAGGACTGCTAGACAAAATTCCTCAAAGGTCACAGAACAGTTATCTGGTAAAAAAGTGCCAGCAGGCATCTTATTCCCAGTGACTGTTTGTTTTTTAAATACAATTCTTCTATACCACATAAATAATTCCTCTAAGAAACAAATTACCACATCCACAAATGCTTTAAGTACATGTACCTTGTCAGCATTATATCAGCACTTCCAGTTCAGCAGAAAAACTATTTGTAATAAAAGTGTCTTGACATATTCTTCACAACCTTAACTACCACAACTGATGCAAAAACTCACTGAACTGAATCCAAAAAACATACTGAGATCTATCTGGTAGTCCAGCAAAAGCTGGAGGTGAAGGTCCCTAACCACCTACATGTAAAGGTCGGAAGAAGAAGATCTCCAGCCACACCTGGGAGTGGTTGCATACAGATTGTATGTCCTTATTTCCTCTGGCAGAATGATGTTTGGGGAATGACACTCTCACTTGCCTTTTGATTAGTATCCCCAGGCCCTGAGAACACAATCAAAAGCTCCACAAAATATTGCTCGTATTCTACTTACGCTTTAGCTTTGAAAGATTTACTATTAATCTATTAAAACACAATTTCATACCCAAACACCAAACTACTGGTGACTGCACCTCTTAGGCAAGTGCCTGAAAAGTTGTATGGCAGCCTCCCAACTTTTTTAGCCTCTTCTTTTTTATAACAGAAGGCAAGGTGGATTTATGCAAAGTTTCTCCTCCTTGTTTAAAAAGTCCAGTTAAAGCATATTAAATAGTACTAAATATATAAAAAATAAGCAAATCACTTAAATACAAAATAATGTGTATGCAGTCCATTTGAAATATAGAGATGGAGTCCTTACAGCACAATAAAATCTTTGAAGTCACATTATGCTTTTGTAGCTATTTATAGCCATGTACATCCACCATTTGCATCCTATAGTTTGGGATTTCTTTTCCAGCTATAAACAGAGCTTCCTCCCTTGCTTTGTTTATATGTCTGCCTGTCAACGTAGCGCCAGCGACTGTCTCTCCGCTTTGCTGCTGCTGCTCCCTCATCCTGTTTATAGGTCAGTGACGACTGCCACTGCCTCCCCACTACAGAGCAGAACTTCCCATAGCACTTCAGGATGTTTTAGTGACATTAACGTGTGCCGCCAGTCTGGAGCCAATCGTCTACCCTCCGTGTTAGTGCTGCAGGCAGCATTCGCCTCAGCAAAACTCAGCTTTTGCTTCCTGGGAGGCCCAAACCTTTTCAGCTGTCCCTTGTGTGAAAACACAGCTGGGTTGTATTCGTTGTCCCATCCATTGCAAAGAACATCAACAGACACACAGCTGAAGAGTGAAAAAACGATCCTACCCCTTCAGTCCCAAACACATGAAGCCTCGTATTGAGCAGCATCCTTGCCAGCCACTGAACATGGAGAAAAAAAACCCAAGTGGTACCTTTTAGCTGGATGCAAGTTTTTATTTTCCTTATCTAGCAATGTCCAAGGTCATTAATATATCAGTTCTTTAGGCATTTACTTCAGCAGGACACAGCAAGAAAAACAGGTCAGCAATATCATGTGATGTGGACATGCACAAAACACTGCATGAGAGGAAAACAGCTGTTGAGCACAGAGCCAATTGCTGACATGGACCTGGTAAAGCAATGTGTCTACATCCCCACAGTACTGGGAGAGTCTTCTTCCCCTTCAAGCCAGCCTGGTGAAGATGGATAAATCCAGGACCTCTGATGAACATTAAAGCTTTGTGCTTTATAAAATCCATAGAAATAGGAGTGCAGCACTTGTACAGATCACCTTTTCTGGTTACAAACACATAGTAGCAGGGAATTATTAGTAAACACAGAATATTTTGGTCAGAGGCTGTTGAAAGACATTAATGTCTGTCTCTATGCCCCACAACCTCCTCCACATTACTGGATTATAATTCAGGGTCCATCAGCATATGTCCAGCAGGAGTATGCAAATATCTCCTTTAACAAGCAGCTCACACAATCTGTTTTACAACACACAATGTTAACAGTATTCACGATTGTACCTGCGCTATCTTGCTGTCTTTTGCTATTTATAAAGATACTCAAAGAACATACACTGTGTTTAATCTCCTCTTTAGGCTGTGAGATGGGGTGCAGCAAATAAAAATAACAATGAATGAGGCCAACCTGACCTCTGCCAGAAACTACTGCATGGTTTACAATGTCTGCAGAAGTCTCAAAAAAACTGAATGGCACTTACATGACTAGTTTTCAGAGGTTTTGCATTGGTATTGAGCTCATTAACTATCATTTATGCTTTTTTAAAAATTTCCATCCTGGTCTTTAGAATCATGTGAAAAAATATGATGCATGAGAAAAATCAACATCTCAAGTTAAAAGTGTTTGTTATGGACAATTGAGCAAAGAGAATACATCATCAAAGCACTGTTGACATGTAGATTGAAGTTAAGCATATCACACAAATGCATATTTTTAGAAAAAAATGCTGATCTAATCATTATGTTTCTTTAGATTCCTCTGTAAGCTTTTAAAAACCTTTTACTGCAATAAAAAGTTGATGATTCTGACATACAGGCAGCTTCCTCTACACTCAACAGCCGCTGATCTATTTGACAAGATCACAACTTCACATGACCCAGTGTGACCAAGCTTTGCAAATGCTGTTACAGATCACATGATGTTGTGCTTTTTCTCTGGTAACACCAGCTCTTAAAGTCATATGAACAAGTATGAATGTGTTTGGGTTTCTTGCTTTATAAAGAAGCGTGTTTTTATCCTGCATTTTGGAAAGATGAAGAAGTTGAAAAATCTGAAAACATTAGAAAATACACAACAAGATCCTAATATTTAAAACTTTTTTTTTTCAAGGTGTGCTTATATTTCACTTCTTGTACTCCACATCTTTGTTAGAGTGCAAGAGATTACACTTATGTTTATTGTTTCCCCACTTTACGGCACTGAAAAAATTTCACTGTACAAGAAAACTGCCTCACTTCAGTAGTGCTGAAGGAGTGAGGTCCATTTTGATTTAGTTCAATATCTTATCAGAAGAGTAGTGCAAGATCCCCTTTGCAGTGTTTCCCATTGGTGTAATCACAGCACTGGGTTTCTGTGGTAGACTCATTTGTTTTGTTCTCTCGTATTGTTCCCCTCCTCATTCAGACAGATCTGTATTCATTTCACAGGCAGCTTCCCTCTGAATCTTTTGTTCAACTGTTAATTACCTTATGTTCCACTTTCTTTTCAAAGGCTCTGAATATATGTAAAAAGATTTGATGGTCCAAAGAGGTGCATATACTTGATATGTTCCAAGATTCTTGTCTGTACATTAGATCCTTATTTTCCTAAAAAATAAAGAAAGCAAATCAGAAAAGATTGGTATACCTGAGTGTACTCCTGTAGTTATCAAGCGACTGTTGAGTAATGCCAAAATATGCTAAACCTGCCTAATGTCTCTGATGAAAAAACATAATGGCAAGCTATGGAAAGACAGAATGACATTTAACTCATTTTCCATTAATTCTCTGCCAGCTTTTGATGGTGTTCAATGATATAGCCCACAAGTGTACTGAATTACACTCCTGTTTAGAGCAGTTCTCTGTGCCAAGTCCCACATATGTTCAGACTTTTCCCCATGAGGATGGGATATACAAGACATGATCTTACCTTCACATCTAGTCCTGAGAGAAACCAGAGGTGAAGCCTACAAAGCAAAATGGGAACCTCCTATTTGAAGAACTGGTAACAAGGGATCAGCAAGGGGAAGAACTATGGTGAGAGTCAGACTCGCCTAGAGCTCCCACTCAGAAAGACCAACTTGGAAGTAAAACAATTGTTCGCTGATCTTTTAGAGCCACTTCTGCCTGTAGAATGATGTCTTCCTTTCTCCTAAGGAGACTATGGGTGACTTAGGAGCAAAAGATCTAGGAAACCAAATCAAGTCCAAAATGTATCTAGTTAGCTCAGAGCATGCAAGGACAAGGAACATCCCAGTGACAGAGGTGAAAATTAGAGTCCAAATAAATAAGCGCTATGCACCCAAGAGTTGAAATAGATTGAAATAAGCATAGTAAAAGAAAATGAGTTAGACCTTCATCAGAAGAGAGGAGAGGAGAGGCGAGGCGAGAAAGAGGGAAGGGAAAGGGGAAGAGGAAGGGGAAAGGAAAGGGGAAGGGGAAGGGGAAGGGGAAGGAGAAGGGGAAGGGGAAGGGGAAGGGGAAGGGGAAGGGGAAGGGGAAGGGGAAGGGGAAGGGGAAGGGGAAGGGGAAGGGGAAGGGGAAGGGGAAGTCTTCCTGCTTCAAGAAGAAAGAGATCCGAGCTGTTATTCAGCCCCTAGCTACATCTTCCAGTGGCATGATCTCTCTGATGGATCTGTCCTGCTCTCCAGAGATATTCAGGGTGTGTCCCAGGAGAGCAGGAAGCAGAGCAGGAGGTGCCTTATCACCTGCTTTTCCAAACCACAGAAGTTAAGAGCAAATCAAGGTTTGACACAAGTCAAAACTAGCCCTAACCCACCTTTATTTTTTTACTGTTCTCATGATGAGTGTAAGGAAGAGTTACATTTCAGTGTATACATACATATACATATACACATATGTGTATACATACACATGTGCACGTGCATATACAAGTATATGTTCATATTGCACTATGTTCTTATTTGTTTATCAAAACAGTTTCAGACAATTCAAACCAGTGCAAGTAGCCAATTTGGACAGTTCCAAACAGAGCCTATTGGGACTGATTGGCAAGATTTCATACAATACAAAATCCATTCTGAAACACCTGTACCTATGAGGTCTGCTTAGGAAAGGTAGCTTTGCTTTGTGAAAGACTTGTGTAAAGCTCAAAGTATAAGATCAATCTGTGGAAGAGATCTTGCATGGATAAGACATGGCTTATAGCTATTCACAGCTTTTTACCGTGGTATGTCTCAATTGACTTTTTCTTTCCCTGAATGTAAATAACTTTATTTACCTTTGCAGAAAGATATTTACCGTTGTAGAAATACAGACTAACATGTTTGCTTATTTGTTTTCAGCTTTGCTTTATGTCCTAGGGTAGGACCATTTACTGCTTTTTTTCTGTTAAAACCAACAGTTCAAATAACGTTTAGCTCTAAGAATAGCTTTTCCCAACTGTAGACAGCAGTGTAAGAGCCCCGTCTATGTTTAGACAGAAGAAATGCAAGAGCGCCTTCTATGTTTAGACAGAAGAAATGCAGGGCAGAAAAGCCCCTGAAAACTTGGGTCCACAGAATTAAAGCCCATCTCTCTTCGGTACAAGTTGAACTAAATCACAAGAAGGAAGGGCACAAGAGCTTTCTCTCTGTTAAAGGAAATGGGTCAAACTCATCCTCAGGGTAGCAAGGTCGTAGTTGTCATCTTTGGAGGATGATCACAAATACTTCTTGCTCCAGTGTAGGTGTGGTCTCTCTGAGGAGCCTTAGTGAGAGTTCTATCAGCAATTAGTTTTTAAAATAAGTTTTTGAAATAATGTTTGTAATTTTCTCTGTGGCTATGTGGGCATTAATGTACTGTCTTTACAGGACAAAATGCCAAAGAGAAGTGGGAAGCCCTCATTCTGAAATGTTATTTTTTTCCTGGGTCATTTCAGTGATCCTGTTTCTCATGCAGCTTCACAAACAGATGTAGTTGCCCAACTAAAGCAGCAACCAGCTGTGGTGGAAAGATACAAAAAAAAACCCCACAGCTGGACAGGACAAGACAGGAGCTACCTCAGTCAACACAATGCCATTGTATATAAAACTAAGAAGAACTTGAACGCTTCATAGTCTTCTTCTGGATGAGGGTCTAATTCCTAATATGGAAAACCATGTTATTGCTCTGTGGACAGATCACCTAGGAAAGCTGTGATCTGGGAAAGCCTTAGGAATATGCTCAGCTTCTGCTGCACAAATACTCCATGTAAGCAGGACAATTTATGTCCTTAAAGCTGAGCACCTGTCTTGGCAGCAGGGCTTACTGTAACCTGTATACAAAGGGTACAAAGCTAATCCCATTGATAGCAACTGCACAATAGTCTTGAAATTCCATGCAACAGTTCTACCTTGATTTCAAACTCCCCATAATTTTTCATTTTACTCTTTCCATAAACGTTGATTTCAATATAAAGACTCTCTTAAGCCATACATGATCTCCATATGAGCAGAAGTAACTATAGTCAGAGTAAGTTGGTTTTTCACCTCATCTCTGTCTTTCCGTCGTTCCAGTGCAACGATAACTGGAACTAGTACACCCAGCACAGTCCTTCATATGCCCTTATGTGCAGGAAAGGACAGCCAAACTGTGCTAAGTAAAGCAAAGAGCTCCTGGCTTGCAAGTTGTCACACCTTTTCATTATATTTGTGTATAATCCATTTCCCCTTCACATCCAGAAGAGAATCCAACCTTTGCTGAGAAACCAAGTGCTCTTCATTAAGCTTTTAATGGCAAGTCAGCTCAAGCAAAATGAGACAGATCATGTTGTTCAATGGTTGAAAAATCCATTTTCCAAGCCAGGGAACCCACTTTACTGCTGAAACATCAATATTTGAAAAGTGGTAGCTCAGGCAAGAACAGGTAAAAGTCTAAAAGGGGATTGCGTGGATGTGGTGAGTGACCATACATACTCAGAGGAGTCACTGCCACAGCATAATACCACACAGTGAAATATCTTGCGGAGATCCAGAGCACCCACACAAACTGGAAGCAGTATCAGCACATCAGTCCGGTCTTGTGCCCATTAGTAAATCCTTTTGAGATACAGCACCGTGCCAGTGTAGCAGTACCACTTTGCAACCCTAATTATTCTTTATACTCTTTAAGCCAAGGCAAGAGTACAGAGCCCAACATACTGGCCTTGACTAACCTGGAGAAGATTTACTAGTGAAACTATGCTGGCAAACTCTCTTGGCAGAAATGGGACATGTACCAGCAAAAGATTTTTTTTTTTCCCCTACAGCTTATACAAAAGCCTTTCACACTCCACGCAGTTTCAGGGCTTAGCCAGACAGAATCTTCATTCCATTATCTCTCTTGTGACACAGGTGTGGTCTACTTTTGTCAGAATATTATTCTTGCTTGGAAGCAGAATTGACAAGGTCTTAGACCAGCAAAAGCTATATTATGAATGCCACTGGATGTTATCTGAAACGCCCTCTCTCTCTAGTTGCAAGAAGAAAGGTTTAGTCTAATCCATAAAGGATGTTTTCTTTGCAATTAATAAAGTAATCTCGCACACACACAGAGGAAACGACAGGATATAAAAGCCAGAGTAAAGGCAAGGAATACATTTTGGAACCTAAAATAGACCTTTCAAAATACATCTGTCTCAAAGGGGAGGAAAGATGTGACTGGCTGAACAGTATAAAATCTAAATGGTATAATGCCTCATGTGATTTTATCCAGTCCAGTCTTTATCTGTGAAACTGGGTTTCCTATGGACATTCTCATCTTCTCAAAAATCAATAAAAGAGGGTTTTTTTTAAAAATTCTTTCATGCTAGGCTGCAGGCAATGGATGGTATGTGGTCCACTGTCAGCAACAGTGGAACAGGAGGCAGAAAAACTCTATGCAATCATTTCGGACTTTTTTTTTTTTTCTTACATTTACTTTGTTTCAAGTTTACCACCTCTTACACAACAATGAAATTATTCAGTTCAGCCAGGGGTGTACCAGAGACAAATTAGTTCTTGTTATAAAAGTGTGATGAGAGGTGGCTGTTATGTGAAGTTCATAATCCTCAACATCATATCTCTGTTACTCGATCATCACAAAGCAATCCAGCTTGATTTTAAATATAGCATATTCATGAGCATACAAATCTGAAAGAAAGAAAATAAAAACATTTTTCCCCTTTTCTGTCATTGACCTGTTGGGCAATGTTTGGGCAAGTAAGCACTGCCTCCCTCTTCTTCTTCATGTGTCTTGTTGATTGATGCTAAGAGCTCTGTGGAGCCAGATCTGAGCTACAAGTCATGTATGGGTTCCAAGCAGCTGAAGGGTGTCCTAAACTTCCTACATATTCTCTGCATCACTGCAAAATATTAATTGAATGCATTTGAAGAAGTTTTGATTTGAGAACAGTAAAGATGGTAACCCATGATTTAATCAGTGGTTAGTTGCCTTAAAATTACTCTCTCAGTTCTGTCACAGAGTTATCTAGACTACAACCTGAGGAGCTTTGTTATCCTGGAAGTACATTACCAGAAATAATTCAAATTTAAAAGCTCTTGTAGTAGAGAAGTAGAATTAAGAAGATGCCACATGATCAAAGCAAACAAAAAAACCCCAACACAGTATTTTCTCAACATCCTTTCAAGTGAGCATAAAGAGATATGGTTTTAAGAGTTGTTTCCATCAGAGAGATCTTGATATTTAATCTTATGAGATGAGGAAATTACATTAAATGTTGTGTGCTACAAAGTTTCAATTACCTAAATACACAGCTAGTGTATTCAGAAATGCATAAGTAGATTTTTCAGCTTGTAATGCTATTCAATAAATCTTAAGAAATTTTATAAAAAGAGAGGAGCTCAAAGTTAATATTTCATATACTAATGAAGTTTTAGATACTGAGGAGCTTTATTCGGGCTCATGAATACTTTTCACTGATCTCAAGCACATTGAAAACCTGTCTCGAAAGAATTCGGTCTGGTTTTCACAATACTCACTTGAAACTTTGGAAGTCCACAGTGAATTCATTATTCTGCCGCTGAGTAACATTTTACCCACTTATCAAGTAAATTTATGCAAGGTAAATCAAGCAAGCCTGGAGCTTTTAAAGACACAGTTATCTATTTCTAACTATCTAGAGGTTGTCTCTAGAGACACGAGTCAGATCAGTCCTGCATTATTTGACTCAGTTTTGAAGGGTAACTTCCTTTTCTGTGCTTAACAGAATGCAAATTCACATCTCCTGGCACCAAGAGGAAAACCTTTCCAAGCTCTGCAACAATGAGACCAAAAAAAAAAAAAAATCAAGATTCAGTGAGGCAGAAACAGAAAAGGAAGAAGTGGAACTGGTATTCTTCCAGACCCATCTGGGGAGAAGGAAATTTAGGTTTCAGTCCTTACACTTATGACAATTTTTTGCATTTTCCATTAGAAAGTTATTGGATAAACAAGCAGAAATTGGACCACCCACTGATTTAAACACCCCCATTTCTTTGAAGTCTCAGTCATAGAATTACAAGTAATTTTTAAAATTAAATAAAGGAATTAGTCAGTTAAACACTGCAACACTGAGGTGAACAGTGTCTGAGTATCTTTACAAATAATGGCCTTTTGTCTCAGGACCGTGCTCTTAAGCATACTTAGATACCTAAAGCTACCAGCAGACAGTGTATGTTATATGTTTAATAACCTTGGGGATCTCCAGATAGCAGCACTCCATCTACACAATGCTGTGCACCCAACAGAAAGACTGTGGGAAGCTCAGTTGCAAACCGTCTCAAACACAGATGTGGATTCTGCTTTCCTCTTACTGCTTGAAAAAAACATACAGACTTGTGAAGGTCTTGGGAGTGAATCTTTCACAGCCTCAAACTGATACTGCTGCAAATGCCAAAACTTACGAAATCCATTAACACCACAGACTTGGATTCCCCTGGCAGAGTTACGACAAAATTGGCTTCAGACCCTACATAGCCCACAGTAGATATATACAGCATATGCTGGCATGATCACAGTGGTGTTAATAACCAAATTTGCAAGACAAAAAACACCTATTTGTCTGTTTGAAGTGCTATGGAGTGATTGCAGACATACCTTCCATCCCTACCCTGCATAAGTCCCTGACTTTGATATACTTAATGCGCATGCGAAACACATCTGACTTCACTGAGTATGAGCCCAACTCTTTGTCCCTTTTTGTCCGCCCTCGAGAATTATAAGAAAAGTGCATCACAAGTTTTGGATACAAACAATATTACCTGGCAGATTTTCTGCAAAAGCTGCCAAAGCCAATAAAGATAATCTGGTATCTGATATTTCTAGTGCAGAAAACTAAATGGAAAAAAGAAGTTCATAGGGAAGCCATAGTTCTGCCCTACAGTATCATAGTGAAATTCCCACCTATGGTATATAGAACCACACTTTACAAGATATAACAACATGTATATGTACATTTATTTTACTGTTTTGACATTTATCTTCAAAAAGCCTCTTATAAATTCCACTGCCTTAGCACACAAGGAACTTAGAAACCATTTAACTTTGCCTAGGTATGTAATTGCACGATAGGGGTTCTTGTTTGTTTGTATTCCTTTGAATCAGTAGCATGGAATGTACCAGAATATCAGACCAAGAAACATGCCTAACATTTTTGAAAACATGTTTTTATACTGCTACTGTCAAACTTCCAGATCACCATTTCACATCTGTCCACAAAGACACTCCCCTAAACAAAGCAGGGAAACCCCACCTTACTGGTTATAGGTCTTATATACACCCACAACAGCACTGCAGGTAAATTCAATGTGCAAGAAAGTACCTACATAAACCCTGTGCCACAATGAAAATTAATTTTATTTTGTACAGTATGTCAGGTACTTCATTTTTATTAAATTTTCCTCTTTGGCTGCCGTGTGCACGTCTATATTTGCAGAGGTGGTTGTGTGTACTGTATATATACAGACGTATATCAAAACAAGTTATGCAAGTCTTGCATAGGTTAAATTTTACAGTAACATGCTTAAATGGAAGCAGATGAAGAAATTTTCAGGCTCGGGTCCATGTTCAATATCATTAAACTGTTTCTTCAGCTGTCTTTATAAGTATATGCACCAAGAAACACTCTTAAAGCATGTAAACTTTGCTTCATTTTTCCAAACAATCATGAGACAGCAGGGTACATTTTCCATGCAACAACCCCAGAGCCAAGACCCAGGACTGCAGAGTTCCAGAAGAGGTCCTGTTTAATAGATCTCCGTCTCCACTTGGTGCAGCTACCCGCAGAAGCATAATTTCTTTTTAGTTTCTTTCCTGTCTTCTTACATTTTCAATAAGATTAATTACCACCAATTCCAGCAATGAGATTATTAATTACCACCAATTCCAACAATCATTGTAGTGCTCACTATGCTCATAAAAACTAACTCACCGAATACTGATGTCCAGTGATATTTTTCTGTCACAGTTGACCAAATCTGTCTTAGATTTGTTCCCACTGTTTGCTTTCCTATATGAGGCCACAAATTATAAGGTATAGCACTAGTTGGCTGGTGGTCTGAAAAGTATTATTTTACTCTAATGAAAACAAACATACAGAATAAACAACAGCAACTTTCTAAAATTTGAAAAGTTCCGATGAATTTTGAATTCTTTGAAAAATATGTGGTGGGAGAGTTGATTGTAGCAGTCCATTGGAGTACCATGGGATGAAGCCCTGAAGGGGAGAGGGACCCAAGAAAGCTGGTCCATACTCAAGGACCACCTCCTCCAAGCCCAGGAGCAATGCGTTCCAAAAAAGAGGAAGGCAGGCAAGAATGCCAGGACACCTGCATGGATGAACAAGAAGCTCCTGGACACACTTAAAGACAAGAAGATAATTTACAGAAAGTGGAAGAAAGGACAGGTAGACTGGGAGGAGTACAAGGAAGTTATCCGAGCAGCCAGGGATCAGGTCAGGAAAGCAAAAGCCCAGATAGAATTAAATCTAGCCAGGGACATCAAGGGGAACAAGAAAAACTTTTATAGGTATGTAAGTGATAAAAGGAAGGCTAGGGAAGATGTGGGCCCTCTCTGGAAAGGAACAGGAGAACTGGTCATGAAGGATATGGAGAAGGCTGAGGTTCTCAATGACTTCCTTCCGCAGTCTTCATCAGCAAAGGCTCCAGCCACACTGCCCAAGTTGTAGAAGCCTTAAGGCAGGGACTGGAAGAAGGAAAATCTGCCCACTGTTAGTGAAGATCAGGTTCGAGACCATCTAAAGAATCTGAATGTATACAAGTCCATGGGACCTGATGAGATCCATCCACAGGTCCTGAGGGAACTGGCAGATGAAATTGCTAGGCCACTTTCCGTCATATTTGAGAGGTCATGGCAGTCTGGTGAAGTGCCCACTGACTGGAAAAGAGGAAATATCGCCCTCATTTTCAAAAAGGGAAAAAAGGAAGACCCGGGCAACTACAGGACAGTCAGTCTCACCTCTGTACCTGGCAAGATCATGGAGCAGATCCTCCTGAAGGCTCTGCTATGGCACATGGAAAATGTGGAGGTGATTGGTGGCAACCAGCATGTCTTCACCAAGGGAAAATCCTGCCTGATAAATCTGGTGGCCTTCTATGATGGAGTAACAGCATCAATAGACAAGGGAAGAGCAACTGATGTCATCTACCTGGATTTGTGCAAGGCCTTTGCCACTGTCCCACATGACATCCTGGTCTCCAAGTTGGAAAGACATGGATTTGATGGATGGACCACCCGGTGGATAAGGAATTGGCTGGAAGGTCGCACTCAAAGGGTTGCAGTCAATGGCTCAATGTCCAAGTGGAGAGCAGTAACAAGCAGTGACCCTCAGGGATCGGTACTGGGACCAGTGCTATTCAACATCTTTGTCGGCAACATGGACACTGGCATTGAGTGCACCCTCAGCAAGTTTGCTGACTACACCAAGCTGTGTGGTGTGGTCAACACACTGGAGGGAAGGGATGCCATTCAGAAGGACCTTGACAGGCTGGAGAGGTGGGCCCAGACCAACCTCATGAAGTTTAACAAGGCCAAGTGTAAGGTCCTGTACCTGGGTCAAGGCAATCCCAAACACAGATACAGGCTGGGCAATGAGTGGATTGAGAACAGTCCTGGGCAGAAGGACTTGGGTGTGTTGGTAGATGATAAGATCAATATGAGCCAACAGTGTACACTTGCAGCCCAGAAAGCCAACCGTGTCCTGGGATGCATCAAAAGATGTGTGACCAGCAGGGTGAGAGAGGTGATTCTGCCCCTCTGCTCTGCCCTTGTGAGACCCCACCTGGAATACTGTGTCCAGCTCTGGAGCCCCCAACACAAGAAAGATACGGAGCTGTTGGAGTGAGTCCAGAGGAGGGCTACCAAGATGGTCAGAGGGCTGGAACACCTCTCCTATGAGGACAGGCTGAGAGAGTTAGGCTTGTTCAGCCTGGAGAAGAGAAGGCTCTGGGGAGACTTCATAGCAGCCTTCCAGTACCTGAAGGGGGCCTACAAGAAATCTGGGGAGGGACTTTTTACATGGGACTGTAATGACAGGGCAAGGGGTAATGGGTGGAAGCTGAGAGAGGGTAAGTTTAGACTAGATATAAGGAAGTTCTTTACCCTGAGAGTGTGAGGCACGGGAACAGGTTGCCCAAGGAAGCTGTGGATGCTCCATCCCTGCAAGTGTTCACAGCCAGGTTGGATGGGGCCTTGAGCAACCTGATCTAGTGGGAGGTGTCCCTGCCCATGGCAGGGGGTTGGAACTAGATGATCTTTAAGGTCCCTTCCAACCCAAACCATTCTATGATTCTATGATTCTATGTAATGCAAAATAAGAAGGTGAAAAATCACATTTGAAACCAGGTCCCCAAGACTCCATTTTCTGTTACTGGTCAAATTAGTATCTCAGGTGGTACAAAATGATAACTTAAGGCTTCTAAGAATGCATTATTAGATTAGATCATTCCTCTTCTACTGCTGCCAACTAGAAAGAAAAATCCACATATTCTATTCACAAAGTTTAAGGCCTAAAGGGACTGCTAGGATATTTGGTGTTCCCTCTCGTACACCACATGTGACTAAGTTTCATTAAATTGCTGCTTTATTAAACTCATGGACCTGCCAACAGAAAGACATTAGATTTTGGTCTGGAGAATTTAAAGGGCAGCAAATCACTTCCTATCTTGTCCTGAAGGTTTATCTACTTCATTAGTGAGTTATTCCTCCTTCAAATTTGTAGAGGATCAGCTGCTAAGCCTTCACTGTGCTGCCTTCCTTTTCTGTGCCTTTTCATAGCTGACATGTGCTTCCTATGAAGATGTACTATAATCAAATCATCTCCTGGACACTCTCCTGTTTTCACCTGCAGGACATATTCTCCCACCTACAAATCATTTTTATGTGTCTCTTGTGTTGTGTCTCCAGTTTTTCATTCTTCCTTTTGCAAAACAGTCTCTACAGTTGAATATCATAGGTCAGCAGCACTGTCGTGAAGTCATCTTCTTTCTGACTACCTGGTAAACTACTATCTCCTAGAGTTAGCAAGCTATATAACTGTACTGAGAACATGGAAAGTAGTACTGTCTTAAACAAGGCACCTGCTGTCACTGACATAGTCTTACCTATGTCTTAACACTTGCAAAAGAACAAAGACTGCATGAATTTCCAATTTCCTAGTTCAGAATATAACATACACAGTTCCTTGGGGTTACAATATCCTGATCTACCCAGAACTGTGAAAGACAACAGGAGGCTAAAGGCCTTCCTTTTTCCTCTTGCCCCTCTAAAGGGCACAGATGCCCTCTACTTGCAGCCAGGTACCTCCAAAGTCATTCACATCCCCAAGGAGGTCATTTGCATTCTTAATACTTTTGGTTGTATTGAAACAACAAGGAAATTGAAAAGCTACTCTTTCAAAGTTTGATTTGTATTAGCCTAGACACTGGTAGCAAAAAAGAGCTCAGCTACACTGAATCCCAGATGTTGTCACTTGGAACTGGTGCCCACAAATGCAGCAAGATTTTCTGTGCAGAGACTATGAGAAGGTCAAGAGGGATAGGCTGTACAAAGTGTTTTAATGCAAGCAGAGAGCTTAAAAGAAAAAAAACCCACAACACCTTTAAGGTCCATAAATTGTGAAACTGAGGTGAAAAATAGCATGTAAAGCTCAGAAGTCATTTCATATGCAGCAGAAGAAAGCCTTTTCTTATGCACGGAAAGAAATCTGAAACATAGTTCTGAAATTGGACAACTTCTATTAGAAGTTAGGAGAAAGCACTGAGGAGGAGGCACTTCCACTGCAGGCAAGGTTCATGCAGTCAGCAGATAATTCATTTCTTGCCCAGTATTCAGCTTACAGAGACTTGAACAAGTTACTTTTTCCTTTGTGCAGAGAAAGTGTCCAACAAAGCAAGTTTTTTAGCCCTGAAGTGCATCAAGGGGGAGTGAATCCGTTCAGTGAAGAAGTAGAGAGCATTTGACAAATTTCAACTTAGGAGGAAAAAAAAAAAAAAAAGTTGTGGGAAGAGAATTGTCAAAAATACATTGCAAATCTTGTAAAATACTATTAGGTCAATTATCAGCTTATCAGTGTCTGATCCCGATTTATTTGTGCAAAAGAGAAGTTACTGATATGAGTCATGAATACCTGACCCACTCTTCAGTTTCCTCTGCCAAACCTCTCCCTTCACCTCAAATTTTGTGAATTTTTGAGTCAGAATCAAATCCAGTTTTAACATTCATATTTCAGGCTTGCGGAAGAAATCTGTCACAGTGGCTTAATCATGCGAGAAAATGTCTTTGTTCCATTTGGAGTTCGTTCCTGACTTCATTATCAGGAAATAGAGTATATAAAAAGGATGATAAATTCCTCATCAACCTTGTCTCTTACTCTCCCACCAGGATGAACAAGCTCCATATCTCAAACACAAAGATTTGCCATGTGGGAGAGCAAGAGACAAGCTAAAAGAAAGGTCCAGGTGCAACAGTAACCCCTTGTCTACTTCTCTCTTCATAAATAGCCAGCGCTGTGGTCCAAAGAGGAGCCCTCCCAGCAGCAATATTACAAGAGTCCTCTGAGAACAGACTTTATCTTCATTGTATCTTTTTTTTCTCCTCTCTCCTCTCCTAAAGCTCTTGTGTATTGTTAAGCCTTTATGTTTTGCAGACTTTGAGTAAAGATAGTTCAGGGGAAGTCAGAGGGCAAAATGTCTTCATTTTAAAAGGGCAAAAGTGGTTGCACAGACTTTGCTGTTTGTGTCTTGGGTCTAGCCAGAATTATGTTGTTACAGTTCTGCCCCCAAGCTCTTCCCCAGAGCAGATGCTTTGTAGACCCAGAGGACAAATCACTGACCTGTCTCTGTGTCTGAAACACAGTCAAAATCATGCCTGCATAGCAAACGAAGGTGTGTTAGGAGTTCAGGTAAACATACTTCCACTAGCTTTAACCTCTCATTCACAGATAACAGTAGCTGTTAAAATATGACAGCAGGGACTTCAGAGTCAGTTGTACACTTCACCAGAGATCCAGGACATCACCTCACTTTTTATCTATCCATCCAGTAATTTTCAACATTATCCACAGTTGCTGAATTGCAGACGAGGGGTTCACCTAGCCTTGTTACAACTGGACTTTACTCAGCTTGATTAAAATACCTAGTTGGACCATAGCCTTGTGCAAACCTAGTATCTAGAAGCAAAAAGTTGCTTGAAGGGAAGGGTAGCCTGTTCCCCCCGCCATGTTTTATTTGACATGCTCGTTATGAAACGAGCTATGCTCCTGTGTCATCATTTTGCATCAGTTATTCTCAAGGAATTACAGGGAGCAGGCACAGATGATGTCACTGGACAAAGTAACATGGCTTCACAGTTATCCCCTGGCATACACTTTCTGTCATTGACATCAGGAAGTGAGAGCTCATTGCACACAACTAGGCTGCTTTGGAAAAATACTCAGGAAACACGTGGAAGACATATTAAGAGAAGCTTTCCAGCTACCCCTAACAGCTGCCAGACACTGAGTAGCCAGCAGAAAAAAAATTGATTTTAGGTGGCTGCTCAGCATCTCACCTCAGGCCAAGAGTGGATGCCCTTCAGAGAGAGGAGACATGGCACACTGGAGGGAAAAGGGTTGTGCTTCTCCAGTAGATTGAGTTTCCTTTGCTTTCCTTTCAAATATGTGATAGTTTTTAGTGCCAGTACTCTAGAAGGGAGACAAGTTAGTGGACAGAAGCAAATTTCCATTCCATGTATCCAGGATTTTTCTGCCATTCTCTGTATGTTCCTAAACCATGTACTACCTCAGATTTCAGCTCTCATCTAACCAAAAAGTGATCAATTATATGGATAGATCACAGTGCAGTAGACTCAAAAACCCTGGTTAATTTTCCATTCCTGCTCTGATGCTAATGTAGAAACAAGGCATATTTTCAAGATCAAATGAGTCCCCCTTAAATGCTGTAAAACCCCTGAAGATAAACTTTTCTGTGTAGGTGAGACAGTGTATGAGAAGCTCCTGTGCAAGGAACCATATAAAATCCTTTGAGCTCTCATATTGAAATAATACTCATATAAAGTTTAAATTATATATTATCAGATGTGCTTCATATATTAAACACATGCATTTTATATTTTTAACACACAGTGGCTTTAAGGCCACTGTACTGACAGATTGTCAGTTTCCCTTTAAGCACAACTACGCACAGGAATATATAGGCCTGTTTTCTCTACCATTTGATGTGCAAATATTATTATTTGTAAAAGTACTTACTGCTATGCCTAGCTTTGCATTACACAAAGGAGAGAGGAATGCAAGGGTCCTAGTATGAGAACAGGAACTGGAACATTTTGTTCTCAGTTACTGACTCATCTTGAGGTCAGTAGCAATCCGAAGTTGTTTGCAGATGAACAGAGTTCAACGGCTCATGTGAAATAAATCATCACTCTCAGTGGTCAGGTCCACAAACCCAATCAGTCATGTTGCTAAAAAGCAACATGCAGAAAAGAGAATCCATAGCTTGTTCCTGAGCGGACACATCCTGCGAGGTCCATTGCAGGTAACCCCTGTCCTGAGCCTGAGCAGCACTGCAAGATGGGGAGGAGGACCTGCACATCCATTGCTTTTCTTGATGTTATTCATAGAATCACAGAATCACAGAATAGCCTTCGTTGGAAAAGACCTCTAAGATCATCAAGTCCAACCATTAACTGCCAAGACACCGCTACACCATGTCCGTCAGCACCTCATCTACATGTATCTTAAATACCTCCAGGGATGGGAACTCCACCACTGCCCTGGGCAGCCTGTGCCAGTGCTTGACAACCCTTTCCATGAAGAAATTTTTCCTAATATCCAATCTAAACCTCCCCTGACACAATTGGAGGCCATTTCCCCTTGTCCTATTGCGTGTTACTCAGGAGAAGAGACTGACCCCCGCCTCATTACAACCTCCTTTCAGGTAGCTGTAGAGAGCAATGAGATCTCCCCTCAGCCTCCTCTTCTCCAGATTAAACAACTCCAGTTCCCTCAGCTGCTCCTCATCAGACTTGTGCTCCAGACCCTTCACCAGCTTCATTGCCCTTCTCTGGACATGCTCCAGCAGCTCAGTGTCCTTCTTGTAGTGAGGGCCCCAAAAATGAACACAGTATTTGAGGTGCAGCCTCACCAGAGCTGAGAACAGAAGGACAGTCACCTCCCTAGTCCTGTTGGCCACATTATTTCTTATACAAGTCAGGATTCCATTGGCCTTCTTGGCCACCTGGGCACACCAATGTCTCATATTAAGCCAGCTATCGACCAACACCCTCAGGTCCTTTTCCACCAGGCAGCTTTCCAGCCACTCTTCCCCAAGCCTGTAGCGCTGCATGGGGTTGTTGTGACTGAACTGCAGGATCCGGCACTAGACCTTATTGAACTTCATACCACTGGCCTCAGCTCATCACTCCAGCCTGTCCAGATCCCTCTGCAGAGCCTTCCTACCCTCAGGCAGATCAACACACACTCCGTCCAGGTGACTCAAAGGTGTTGCTGCACATGGCAGCAATTCTTGAGAATTTTTTACTTAGGCAGATGCGACTAGAATAAGCCTTAGTGTTAACAAAATAAACTGATACTGGTTATTAAGACTCTGTACACAAATTCTGTGATTTCCAACTTGAATCACAAGCATAAGCTGGCTTAGCATCCCCACCAGTGGCATTTCCTCCAAAAGAGAGCAGACTGACTCATGCTCCATGAGAAGTTGAGAAAATTATATAAAAAGGAGGAAAATTATAAGCACCTTTTGAAAAACTTTTATATGTATTTCTTGGTAGTTTCGCACAGGCAGCTGTAAAAGCTATAGATAATAAAATTGCTAATCACATTTCTGCTGTAAACTTATCTATTCTAGGTCGTAATTCATATAGATATGCTACAATGCAGTAACTCTGATCTTACTGTCCCAAGCTTCTTCAAATTATCATTTTTATTGTTTTGTTCAGACATTCTTATTTATAGAGGAAGGAAAAAGAGTTATTGACAAACTGTTCAAGGTGTTATGCAGACAGTGTAATGGGATCCTGGTTATGCTGCGTCTCTCCTTGGAAAACAAGTCAGCTCACAGTGTCTTCCTGTGGTAGAGGAGTCCATGTCACAGGCTATCAAAAACCACTAGGACTGATTTCTTCTGGTTTGGTGTGACTGCTTGAAGTGCTGGGGTCTGAACCCCAAGCCCTGAATTAAGGTTGACATATAGGTGGTTCCCATGGCCCTTTAAGAGGAGGGGATGAGTTTACCTTTTGGCTTTCCTCCAGGGTGCAGCCGGCCTTGCAAGGAAAGCCCTTGGATAAACAAGCCCCAGGTGCCCTGCATTTTGGTAACGAGTGCCAGGTGTCCTGTTTGGGGATAAAAGCTGGGACCACTTGCAGGAAGGGTTGGAGAGTCTGTCTGTGGAGTGGATGCACTTCACAGAGTTTTCCTGTTGGGGAAGGACCTCCTGACCACTCATGCAACTGGATCGCAGTCAGGTCTGGCACTTACAAACGTGGGCTTTGTGGGGAGGCAACATGGGGTTACTTCTGTCATATGTAACTGCCTTGTTCTCCTGGTTGTCTCCCATTTTCTCTGTGGGTTACCTTGTGTCTCTGCTTGTTCCATCTATTATGAGTCATGCTATGTCATTCCTGGGGTCGCTGGGGTTGATATCTATTATTTGTGATCTATCCTACTTGTTTGTACCCCTGGCAATCTCCTATATTCTGAGTCCTTTACGTGAAATAGAACTTACTCACTGGATTGTTGTTCTGCTGCTGGCTGTGTCTTTTGTACTGGGCCTACTAATTGGCAAAACACTGCTTTGCCTTTTCAAAAAGGATATAGTGTGACAGTGAACAGAGTTGCAAGAGGGGCAATTCAGAAAGGAGAGTACTTATTATTGGGTGCTTTTAGTCCATGCTGGGTTTAATAGACAGAAGTTCAGCACTCCCAAAATCAAGAGAGAGGACATACCTGATAGTGAACATCAGATACTTCACTTGGCAGTAGCCCAGTTGTGTGCCAAGCGTGTCTATTTGGTTGTTTGATTGACTTATGTAGGTTAGAGTCAGTCGGTGCTGAGCAGTCAAGTTGGAACCCAGCAGCACTTACATGGCTTCACTCAAAGATGTGCTGACAAGGCGATAGGTTGACAGGCTTGTACAATCAAGTACAAATGACTCAACACAAAACTTTTAACTTGAAACTTGTAATTGCTTTGACAGTCTATTTCTATGACAGTAGCTAAGTTTCTACAGCTACTTCAGTGACTGTTAATATCAACTATTATTAACAAAGGGCACCTCTCTCATACCTCATGTTGATTAAAGGCCTGTTTTCGATACCTGACAAATTTCTCTTATTCAGGACTCAACTATGAGAAATACTATATGTGCTATTAAAAAATGTTACCTACATTCCTGAACAGTGTCCCTATTGAAACATGAATTAATTCACTATTTTCATACTTTCGAACATTTGTAATGAGTATTTGAAGTCCAAAAAGAAAAAGAAGAAGAATCTGATGTTTCCACAAGTAAGAATGAAGGGAAAAATAACCCCAGCAATGCAAGGGATGATGCTGACTCACAAAAAGACATCTAGTGACAGCTGGCTGCAGCATGGGCAGGAGTCATGTAACAGGGACACCATCAAAAGAATCATTCTTGAACACTGAAGGTTCCCACCTGAATGAAGCGTTGAGGTCATGAAGAAGACAAACGGAACCACACCAGTGTCAGGCTCCTTGGGACAGGACCTGTGGCTGTATAGCATCTACCAAAGTGCCTGGTGTAGTATCAGGTATGGTGCAGTAAGGGTGCTCTAACAGCTGCTGCCAAAATGTGCAGCACTAGGACTGCACATGCAGTCCCACAGGGAAGGGTCTTGAGAGTCCTCTCTCTTTTTAGGCAGATGATGCAGCCAATAAAAAGATTACCACACAACCTGTTATGACACACAGAACTCCTCTGATTTATTTCCAGGAAAAAACACATGTTTGTTTCTGGTATCAGAGAGGTTCAAAACTTTGTCGGGACAAGCTCTGATGACGAACAACAATCTGTAGCTTTATTCAGAGCCCACATCAGGTTTCTGGGTTTGGGAGTGGGAACAGTTCATGAAATCTTATCTCTAGGGAGACCTTTACAAGAAATGTTCTGCAAGAGTGGTGCTCAAAAAACAAGCAGAATTTTTTTAATTGAGAATAATTTTTCAAAATAAATGAAAATTCTGCAATATTTATTCTGATTTCCTTCAAAGGAAAGCAAGAAAAAATATATTTAGTTTTAAATCAAAGCATTTAGTTTTAAATCAAACTACAGAGACTTAATTCATTTTTCCAATTTGTCTTTTTTTATCACAGATGCTTTCTTTGAAAAACAAACAAGCAAAAAACCCCCCCCAAAACCCCAGAAAACAAACCAAAACCCATCACAGTTTAATCCCAAGGAATTTTGACTACATACCATTACATTAATTTCAATTTAAAACTTTAGTTATTTCCATGCAGGTTTATTTCAAAATCAGAAATAGATATGGAAGGTACTGTCACTCTTCAGCAAAAAAAATTTTATTAAAATCATAAAATAATAGAAAAATTCATGTTGGAGAGGACCTCTAGAGGTCATCTGGTCCAATCTTTCACTCAAAGCAAGGGTCAGGTTACTCAAGGAAGAAGAATTCCCAGCCTTTCTGGCATTAAGTCGCACCTGTCAGATGTGTTTGCTCCATAAAGTAGATTGATTTGGGCTCTCACACCCTGTGATATGACTTACGTAGTTCACTGAGATCAAAGCATAATGGCTGCAAGTAGAATAAAGTTCAGTATGTCATGGGCACCTGTGTGCAAGAGTTGCACCGAGATGTTGTTGCTGTTACAGGAGACAAGACTGTGTACACAGAGAGATCTACCATCTATGAAAATAATCTTCAGGAAATTCAGGGTAGTTACCCAGGTGTGGAGTGTTATAGTTACTCCAAGCCTGAAACTGAACAGGCTCTCCAAATCTATCACTTTTCACCTGTTTATTTCTGTGGATGAGAAGTAAATGAGGACAACTTTTAAGAAAACTCAAACCTTCAGTATGTTTTCATGTACTGCAAGCTCTCATAAGCTCTTCCTTAGAAAGCATGGTAACAAACACCAGAAACTAATGTCCTCATAGACGGCAACAGTTCATTAGCTTACCAAATCCCCATTCAATTTACTTGTGGAATTATAATTTAAGAAATCTAGCAGCTTTTATCCAGCTCATCCCTGAAGTAAGATCTGAATCAAACTGGAGATGTCTGTCTCCCTTAACTACGGATGGAGCTTCTAGTGAGTGGGCAGCCTTAATTATTTGCCCAAATATGGTTAGGAGGAATCAAGGTCAATGTGTGTATTTTTTAGGAAACATATGTCCTACACTTGCATCCAGCTGTTAAACAGAAACTGTCAGTTTGCCATTGTTTTCCTTCTTTTCAGCTGAAGGGGCCAAGCAGCCATAACTACAACAGCGTAACAGGAAAAAACAAGAACATTTAAAACTTTGCTCTTGTTGCGCATTTCCTGTTCATTTTCAGTGTGCTCGTTTCCACACTATTACCAAAAAGTTATCAAAGCTTCCAACTGCGCTGTCATAACATTTCAAAAAGCAAGGTACATTCAAGGTTGGCAGATGCCAAGAGAGACTCAACTCTTTGTTTCATAAGTCTCTAAAAATAAAGCCTGTGACTCCCTACATACTAATATTGTACAATGGTCCCATAAGCAGCAATGTATCCAAATTTTGATTGTATCTCCTGTAATCTACTGCGCAACTCCTCTTCATTTGGTGTCTCCAGATTCAAACCTTTAGATTGTTCTACATACTGATACTAAAATCCTATAGATGTAGGGGTCCTTGATAGTCTTCTTCCCATGATCTCTCTAGATCCTTCATCTGACATCACTACATATTTCTTTCTACTTGTCTTCATGGTCCTCCTCATGCCCCCTGCTTTTTGTTCCCTTTGTTATGTCTCCTTCTTCCCAGTCATGTATCCCAACAAGCTATTCTGCTGATCTTTTTCCAAGATTTTGTCCTGTTTTTTTTTTCTCCCCTGTCCATAATTTCTGCTAATATTCCTTTCTGGACATACTGTCATTCTCCCTTAAACATATCTGAAAAAGTCCATGAATTGTAGCTCTTGCCCTAGAAAACTGCTGACTGGTCTAACAAGTTAAAGACAGAGAAAGCAGATATTCTCATGGGTCAGCAGAGCACATCAGATGAGTAGAAGAAGCTGATGCTTAATTCTGTCCTTTTTTGAATATTGTATGCATGCTAGCAGGTTTCTGAGGTAATAATTTCATTACTGTTTGTAAAACACCTTATGAATAAAAGTAATAATTATCCCAGTCATCATCCCTGTCTTACAATTTGCACCTGAAGAAAGTTTCAAGGAGTTTTATCCAGACTGAAAACAGGTGGCAGTGTACAGGGCAGCAAAACCCCAATGCTTTGCCACTCCTTCCTATCCCTGGAACAGTCATCCTGCAGAGTATCCTATCCTAACAGCCTGATATAAGGAGAGCCAGCATCTCATATACCATTTTAATTGGCTGGAAAGTATGTCCCGATTCTCAAATGTTTGAATTCCAGCTTTTCCAAACAAAGTAGTCTTAGCAGGGTCCCAGCAGTTGTTTCTGCATTGTTTTATTTGAAAGACTTATTCGCCTGGCAATGAATTATAACATGCGTTATTAATTAGCTGTGGAACTCTCATCAAATGTGAAATAAACTCCTTGTGATCAAAATCATATTAGGTAAATAAATACCAAATAACTGATAAACAAAGGCTACTGTGAGAGTTTGTTGTATGAAGAAAACTTAATGAAAGTACTGTGTACTCAAGAGTTTATCCAAAGAATGGAAAAGCAGCAGAGGCAGAAAGGCAGCAATAACAGTGGGATTAGCATGCTCTTAAAAGGAAACAGAAATTAAAACAAGAGAGGACTGAGAAGCTAGCCAGCAGATGGGAAGAGGAGTCTGAATCATTCAGAGGCTTCTGGGCTTGGAAGTTACTTGAACATTCCTCAGCCCTCTTTAAAGGCACTGAGAAATAGCAGGCTAGATTTTTAGTGCAAAAAATACAGCTCCACTGAACTTGTCTCCTTCAGTAGGGTACTACTAATTTACACTGGATGAGAACTTGTTCTACTCATTAAAGTTTCATGTTTGGTTACTAGCAGGCTGCTTTCTGGCTTTACAACCTGATATTAGAGAATCTCACTTGCCCTTTTAATTCACATTTTGAAATAAAATAATCCACATTCATTTGTTCTTTAATTTTCTTTATACTCCCTGGAGGAAGGAGGGGGGGGGGGGGGGGCGGGGAGAGAAGAAGCTTCTTGCAGAAGAGTGACAAATCATTTGGTTCTTCTCTATTTTGATAAGAAGAAAATCAAGTATGAAACTTAGAGGAGCAAATTTTCTCAGCTAGAATCAAAATCTGCTGGACCATGATATAGCTTTAAATTATCCCTTTGGGGATTCATAAATCTTTGGTTAATTTGAGCAAAGATCCCCTCTAGGGGGATAATACTCCTAGTGGAACTGACAACATAAGTGGAAAATGTGTTTTCCAGTCAAATTCACACAATTCCTGACTCAGGAGGAATGAAGATATAACTGACACCTCAAGGAAAGCAGCTCTCTTGAGGTTTCTCAGGAACTGGAAGCTGGAATAATCATCTTAGTCTTCAAAAGATGAACACTTAATTGGACCATCCATATCCTGGTTTTTAGAAACAGGGCATACAATGCTAACTATAAGCCATACTTATCGAAGACAGCTCAGGATGGCATCCGAATTTCTCTGTGCTACACTTCTGTTGTCATTTGGAAGAATGTAAATAAAGCTCTCCTGAAACAGAACTCACTGCCCAAAAGCTCTTTTCTAATTGAATGTGGTAAAAATGAATATGCATAAATGCAACCAACTGAGGAGCAGCAGATAATAAAAAGGCTTTATAGTGAAATATTTCTCTTATTGCACAAAGGTTTCACATTGTCCATGTGAAAATAAATGGCCGTGCTTTCAATAGAAGGATATTTTCTTTTTGGAGAGCACTATACATCTCCATCTCTGCAGCAAAGTCCTTAGCTGTGAATCAAATAGTGCCAAATTTGTTGCTGTGACAATGGGTCAGTCCTATAATAGAGAGCACAAGATAAAGCAGCTCAGTATTCTGAATGGTAGTGTCCCAAAGGCTCTACTTCTGGGCATTAGTGAAGGAGGAGTTTTGTAATTTATAGCAGAGAAATAGAGCATTCCTTTAAGATGCAGAGGTGAAGAACTAGCTCCATGTCAGGGCCAGATAAACTCAGTAGTTGGAATGGACTGTGCCCTTCAACTCATTTGTGAACTTTACTAGGTTAATTAATATGAAAACATGCCCAAAATCTTGATATTTGGCAACATGCTGATTTTATTTGCTAATAAATCAGTCAGTGCATATATAAGGCTAAGGCTTTTTTTTCTGATTCTCTTCAGGATTCAAGAATAAAATTCAAATTCCTTGAATGATATCTTCAAAACAAACAGACAAAATGGATTTCTGGCAATCTTCTTTCAGAGTACAACCATAGGTTGTCAGCATGCTATACCGTTCCTCTTATTAGAATATATTGAAAGCTACAGTGCACTTTCAAACAATATTATATTTAAAACCAAAACCCCAGGGCAGCAAGGACATACTCAGAATTACCATAGTCAAAGCATTCTTGACACCATTTTATTTTTCGCAGTCTGTGTGCACACTGTCTGCATGTCAATAGTCTTACACAGAAAACTTTGTCTGCATTGAATGAGTTTCTAGGACAGCTCTTGGAACTGTTGGAATGATCAGTCAGGAACTTTTTGCTGCTAAGTCACTAATAAAACACCAGTCTCATGATAATAATGACAAATCTATTTTACCTACTATTTTAATATCATGTTCAAAATAGGGCAGTGGTTTCAGTCCTGTTCCCAGCAGCCACAATACAGAATGCACTTGCACAGCTGCAACCACATAGCTTGTTTGTTTGCTGTATTGAAAGCCTCCAAAGAGAGAAGGATGGAAAGGACTTGATAAAGAAACTCCCTTGTCAGACAAAAGTGTGGCATTTGCTAACCATGACTGTAAGATGCTGGCAGAGTAGCATGGGTGAACTTCAGGACTAGCCATAGGCCTAAGTAGTTGTCCCACACACTAGTAATGCCAGGGCAAGAAATGGTATTCTCTTTTCCTTTTACCAGGGCCCAGGAAAATCAGGCTTTTCTCCTATTGTCCTGTAAAGTAATTACCTATGCTACTCCTCTCTCATCCCATTGCCCCACAGCAACTTGTGCTGAGTCCAGTTCTTCAGGGATGTTCCCCCTCACCTCCTGTCTAAAATCCCACTTCCACACCTTCAACTCAGCCCCATTCCTTCCTCTTTGGGGAAGCAAGAGCTTTGTGTCCATTTGGAGAAGCCCTGAGATGGCTGAAGGAGTTCTGATCTGCTCCTGCCCTGGTTCAATGGAGAGTTCACCCACCCTGTGCTGTGAATCTTTCACACCACAGGAGCATGGTCAAGTCCTGTCAGCTGTTGGGCAGCACTGTCTGATGTCTGGCTGTAGGATGTCCTCTGTCACTCCTTTTGCAAAGTTTTCACTGTAAGCATTCATAAAGTAATTATTCTAGGATGATAGGTTTTCAGTCCCAAACATAACATTAAATCCCATGTCTATGTACAACTGTAAAGGAAACTTCTGATCATGACTGTAAGTTTATTTATATATTCAATTTTAAATCCCTCTGCATTTCTTCTGGGATGATTTTTTAAAATAAAGATTAAATTGCTAGAAAGTTTGCTTCTGAAAAATTGACCTTGAAGCAAAATTCAAACCCATACATGTCTAGACTGTGCAGTGGAACCAACTCCTTCTTCTGCAACTTGTTAACTCCACCATTTCTCAGAGGATTGCAGCTGAAGATAAAGGCATCTTGTGACAAGGAGCAGTCAGACAAATATGTACACATTGGATATTTTCTGCCTGGGGGATTTCAGATTTTTCCTACGTCCCTTTGATGCAAACATGGAAATGTCAAGCTTCCAAAGCAGCGTAGGCTTTCTACGATCCTGGGCCTCTTAAGAGATAAGGGCACTCAAGACCTGGTTAGGAAATTTTAAAACAAACAAACCACAAGCTGCACCCTACAAAAACTTAGGTGTTTCAAAATTCCAACTTACATAAAGGAAGAGAAAGAACAGAAGCTGTTTTTCAATGTCAGCGCTGTCTGTTTCATAAGCATTTCATAAAAGAAATCCACTTGACTACGTAACACCTGCAGAAATTTATTTAGCAGGCACGCATCAAGGCGCACTGAAAGCTGTGCTCACCATTCCTCCCTGGCCACATGGAAGCTGGCTGCTCCTGTGGTCACACACATGAGGTACCAGCACTTGGCTACAGCCTATGGAAAACTCCCGTTACATGTTGTGAGGGTGGCTCTCCCTCAGCACCAGATTTCCCCCTGGCTTTTCCTTGCTTCTGCAAATGTTGATCCTACCGTTATCAACTTCTTAAAATGTTTTATTTTATTTATCACTGCTGTATTGAACTACATAACCAATTCTAAATCCATCTCAGCAATAACATGAAGGCATTTTTTGAAAGAGGCTCAGAGGAGCCTGGGTGTCCAGAACAGCTGCTGTAGTGCCCAGGGAGTCTTGCAGCATTAATTAATAATCTCTAAGCATTTAGTTGGCACCATTGGGTATTCAGAATATAGAAATGTCAGTCTGAGGAAGGAGCTGGCAGGGTATGAGCTGTTTCAGGACTTTTTTTCCTGCAACTGTTCATATAACTTGCAGCCTGCCACTTTATCAACAGAGCTCTCCCATGCAATATTCAGGGTGCTCCTGTGGGATACAGGTGCCTCATGCTTACTTCAATACATGTTGTTTGTGTTCTTGTGGCTGTGGAGCAAGAAGAAATGTAATCAATCCCACCCTTGGGCCTCTTCCAGAGACCACAGGAGGCTATGGAAAAGCTCCCGTTGACTTTGGACCCAACCCTGCCTTAGCCCACACTCAGGATGAGGGAGGGAAGGCCTGCATAAGGGCTGAGGGTCTGCTCCAGGAAAGGGTTTTGGATGTATCAAAAATTCTGTACTAGCTAAAGGCCGTGACAGTGCTCTTGAGAAGTCTTTATATTACCTAGTGGTAAAAGTCAACTTTGTCAAGGACTGTTTCCAAAGCATCAAGGGAGAAGGATGAGCCCCATCACACACAAGGACATCTATTACCATCCTTCCTCTTGCTAAATATGTGTATGATCTAAAAGGAGGCACATACCTTCCTGTCTGAAAAAAAAAATGCCTAGCACAAATTAGGACTGCCGTGAGTGGGATCAGAAAGCCTTTAGGTAAATTCACATCTTTGAGTAAATGTATAAAATATTTATTGTTTCAAAATTCTTTATTAAAGTACTGCTTTGTCTCCCCTACAAAGAAAGACTGCCCTGCATTGAGGCAAACTCACAAAGGAGAGAGCATGGGAGTGTGAACACAACTGGACCACCTCCCCAGTTGGACTGATGGTTCCCTCTGGGGCTGGAGCTGAGGGCTGGCTCTCAGAGCCATAGACTTGCAGGTGGTGGCGAAGCTGGCAGCAGGCCAGCCTGGCAGCTGCCGTGATGCCCTCTGTAAGACCAGCCAGACCTCTGATACCGGAATTTAAAGGTCGAGTGGTGGATAGGAAGGTGCCTGCTGACTGAGATCTCTTCACAGCTGCTTGCCTCGAAAGGAGTCCCACTGCACACAGCAGGGACAGGGCTCCTTCCCACCTCCCACAGCTCCAGGAAGACCCGAGAGGACTCAGACCTTTGCCCTACCACTGTGGAAACTTGATGAAACCAAGACCTTTTAAACAACAGTGCACTGTAGTTTCAGACACAAGATGTGCTATGGTTAAAGTGCTTTGCCAGAAGGTTTCCAACTAGCTCTAATTATGGTGAGACCTTTCAAAACTCATCAGCCTACAGTTTATTGCGCTGTTCTGCTAATCTGTCTCACAGCCTCTCTCCTTCAAACTTCTGCTGGGCCATAGCATCACTAACACTGATCTGCTCTTTCTTCACTGAACCATCTAATTGACTTTGAAATCTTCTCTGCAGTTTCTTCTTTCCCTGTGGCCAGTGTGAGGCCAAATTCATCCTGTGTGCTCAAATTATTCAGGTTGTTCCTCTATTACTGTACTGCCTCAAGGTCTGTAACAGTGCTAAGCTGCTGAGACCACTGATTGCTATGATTAGCGTGAGTGTTTCTGTCCACAAATAGTATTTATCAATAAGTACAATATAATACTGTGTATATAAGAAAAAACATGGCAAAATCAAGAAAGATTAAGAAATATGGCATCCTTTGAGCACGCATTACCACCTTCTGGAAGTTATGCCTTTGCCAGTCATCATACAGACTTACAAGGGCTTGTCACCAGGCTCTCAGAACATACTCTATCTGGCTCAGCTTAACAGCAAATAATTGTTTTCCTCAGCAACGGGTATAGTTCATTAAAACATCTTTGCTATTACACCTTTTTGGCATAACTCAGCAGGTATAAGGTAATGCCTCTGAAATGAATGGTGTAAATTCCTTACCCACTTCTGAAGAGTGTTCAAGGGAATGTCTTTATGTCTTTACATTAACCTTGTATTTGCGAGATACTTTCTGCCAACCAGAGAAACTAATCAGATTTCCTAGCACAAACTGTACTTACAAAATTTAAACACATAGAGTGATACAGACTCTTGCCTTATGCACTCACAGTGAGAATTAGCTGTAAGTTAGCTCCAGAGAGAGCCTGAATAAACCTGCCCTCCAACTCAGCCTTGAATTTGATGATCACCTCTCTTTAGAAGAGCACATCTCTCCTCTGACAGCCTCTGAGCCCAGACATATGTGGACAACTGACCTGATCTGGGAAGCCAGGCATTTTGTGTTCATCTAAATTTTGTCATGGCTCACATTTGAGGCAGGGAAATGCCAACACTCTGTATAAGACTCCAAAAGGCACAGCTGAAAAATGAGGCCACAAAAAGAGGAGGAGCTTAGGGCATGGCAACCTAATTTTCAGATAATAACTTAGCTGTAAGTGCATGCAATCCATGTACCAGCATTGAGCAAACCAACAGGACCAGCAGCCCCACTGCTCAAAGCTGGCTCTTGCTCACACCTGAGGCCCTCCTTCCTGTGCAGGGCAGCCCCCCATGCCTGTCACTCTGCTTGTGAGTGAGACTCCAGCTCCCATCTCAGGCTGCAGATGATTTCACACCACCTAGAAGCTGAACCACTCTGCAGCTGGGAGTGTAAAGCCCTTGAGTGAGAAAGCAATAAGGTAGTTGAGAGCCAGAGTGAATAGGTCAGAGAGCACAGGGAGACTTATGTTGTAGTCCCTTATCCAAGAAATACGTATTTCACATTAGACACTTTTTAGATTCACACACATACATACACACAGCTAATAGACAGGCAGTAGAGAGGCAAAGTAAAAGCATGTTTTGGAGATTTTCTTTATATATACTCTACTTTTTCGTATAATGCTGTTCCTCACAGATCTTTCTCTAAGTGCATTTTAGAGCAATTCACCAGGGTTTTATCTCTGTTCACCTTTGTGTTGCATACTTCACATGCCACCATCTCTCAATACTTGCTTAACAATGTGGTGACAGGCTGCAGGTGCCAGGGCTTCAGCCTTCAGACACTTACTGAACTCCTAAATGACAGGGAGGGGTTAATTTAAAAAACAGCAAATGGCCGTATCAAAAAATACAGCCAACAAAAAAATCTGTGAGTTGTCACTCAGTAAATTTTTTCAGGAACTTCTTTTCCTCGCCTTGCTTGTGGCATTTGGTACACCAATAGCTCATTTCCAGTAATAGCAGCTGCAGGGACTGTCGCACATGACTGGGTCACACAGGCGTAGCCTCCCCAGCCTCCCTAATTCCATGCATTTATCCCTTCTTCCGGCCTGGATAACTTTTTTTTCATTGACCCAATTTTTTATTTTTTTTTAATTCAGAAAGCTCTGCATACTTTCATTCATCAGAGGACTTACGTCAATCCCTTATCTGTGCTCAGGCTCAGCCCTGCTCTGGGGATACAGCTCTGCATACCCAGCTCTGCTACTGGGTGTACAGAATACTCCAGCTCATAAAGCTTTCATTCAACTGAAAGTCCTTTAAAGTAACAAGCTTCCTACTACTGAAGCTGGCTTCTCTTTTCTAGGGATGCAAAGTTGAGAAGTTTCCAGAAATTTAATTTCCCAAACCTTCAGAGGTATGTGGATTCTGGTGTCTACAATGGGAAGGCTTCTGACATAAGTTGTACAGACATTTTGAAGTTGACAGCATTACCTGTCTCAGCTGAAGCATCAGCCCAGTAAGTGCATCCTCTGGTTTTGCTGGTCAATGTTACTGACTTTGAAGACTCACTAATTAGCAGACATAGGAGTTTATAGATACCCCTCCTGAATTTGGACCCAAACTTTTCCAGATGTTGGTCTTACACAGTGAGAAAGATGCCATTCCTCCACAAACAGCATTTCTGGGTTGTCTGCTTTCTTCACTTCTGAATCTATTGCCCAGTAATTCTCTTCTGACAGCACAAAGTTGATATTCATATTATATTTAAGAGAAGCAGCTAAAGGGTAACTGTAAGGGGCAAACACATAGTAGTCTGAACTGATTGATAACCTGTGTTTTATTGCATTGGAGAAGAAACAAGTTCACACTTATCATAAGTTTTATGCAGTCAGGTCTATCAATCGAAGTGGTGAGTTCTATATTGCTCAACTTCCCAAGCTACACACTTAATGAATAAATGAATGAATCTGACCTCTGGCTATTATTTGCAATGCTCTTGTACTTCTAATTGAGTCCAAGTCCTGGACAATGTTATCTGTCTAACATAGTCTTTTATTTCCTAAAAGCTTTGCTACTGGGCCTGCCATTTGTTACAGAGATGTTCAAGAACCCCCTGGAGCAGAGATCATCTGTCAACAGCTATTGCAGTTCTTTGAGCCTCTATTGTGCAGAACTGTGCTGTTGTCTTTTGAGCATCTCTTAACATCAGGTTTTCAATTGTTCAGCTAACATTATTAATTACTTTTCTAAGATCTGACTCACTGGTATTGTACATCTGGTGCTGTCATTCACCACTCAAAATAGTGTAAAGATTATGAAATATTACTGTTCTGACTGGTAACAAGCCAAGAGTTTCATTCTATTATTCATCCAGTTAAGATGTAGTCCTCTCTATTAACAAAAGCTAAATTACTTCAGCTAACATAACATTCACTTGCCTTTAAATTTCTCTTCTGACATCTGCTGGTCTATACATTACAGATGGAAAATAACCACTTTGGACCATGAGTTGAAGTCCGAGCTCACAATTTGGTGCAAGAAAGTTTAAACTGGAAGCAAGCTTTTCATTAAAGTGTCTAGTGAAGGAAAATCGTTTTCAGTACCAAAGTTGACTGCAGATTTTGCAGAGCATTTTTGAATATCACCTACCTCTGGGAATGAAAACAAGGATATGCCTACACTGCAGTCACTAAACTTGCTTCTCAAAGAGCAAATTAGAGAGATCCTTGCTGCCTTGTCTGCCATATCCTAACAATCACCTAAGCTGGCTAATATGACTTACAAGTAGCACAGCCCTGACTGACAAACTCCTTTGATGAACTAAGCAGCATTGTTGAAGACCAACCAGACTAGTGGTATGGAAGTTTAATCTTTCCACAAAGCAATTTTTCCTTTTATTTCAGTGCTGGCTGGCTTGTAATAGTTCGTTCAGATTGTGCTGAGTAATTATAATATTCCTTTAATCCAGGCCCAGATGTTCCCTTGCTTGAGTCCTGTGTCACCCACTCACATATCACAACCTCTTCACCCTGAGCCAGCTTCACTTCTTACCCTAATGCTTAGCAGTCACTGTCAGCACTATCATTCCCTCATACCAGTACTGAGACCTCTTAGTGAATCTAGATGACTGTGTAGCAGATGTCACCCCTTAATAAAGGAAAGAGATGCATGGAAAGACTTCCCTGCACTAGGAAAAAGGATGGCCAAATGTATATGCAAATAGTATGGAAGTACATTTCTTCCTTTCATAAATAACAGATAAATCATTACAGTGACCTGAGAAACTGAATTCAATTAAGAAACATTTTCAGCACCGTTCTTTGTTCTGATCCTCCTGTGTTACAATCCTCCTCAGGAGTCTGTCTTCTCAACAGAGAACTCTGCTGGTATAAGCACTTTATATAAGCGCTTCACAGAGGCATCCACTTCTAGTTTGCTATCTGGGTGGCTATAAAGCAGCTTTCATGAAAGAATGCTAATTGCAAGGAAAAATCAAACCAGCTTCTGGTCTCCCTCTTCTCTTCTGTTAAAAAGAAAGAGTTTTTAATGATGGAAAGCAGACAAGTATACTTAAGGGAAAATCTGTCAATTCCACTGTGTACAGCCAGCCTTGGGGATATATGAAACCAATTGCAGCCATGAGAAACATGGGTACGAGGGACACTGCTGTCTAGGCTTGCACAAAATATTACAGCTATTTTTGCATAAAGGTTTCTCTTTGCATTTCACTGCTGGCTTATTTCTCAGTGGTCTGTTTTCTTCTAGACAGATACTGGATAATCCACTGATTCCCTAGTGTCATATGGGATTATTATGTTACTTACCATAATTGTCCATCCCTTTGTCATGCATGGACAAAAAGCCTTTCATGCACTTAGACAATCTGCTAGGGCAGTATTACTCAGGATTCAAAGTCCAATTGATTCTAATTCCACGTGCTAGTAATTTCTGCAGCATATGTCCTCCGAGGATCTTGCCGAGTCTCCCTATATGCTCATGCAAGGCACATGAACCCACCAAATAGAATAGCAGATAGTGTCTTACCACTCAAGTAGTATTCCCTGCCTGAGGACACGTTCTGCCATCTCTGAGGAACACCATAACCATCCTGACCATTGCATTACCACCACACTGGCAGCTCCCAAAGCTACCAGGAAAATATGAAAGAACAGTTAGATCTGAGGAGAGAGTTGTCCCAATAATGAAAGAAAAAGGCTTGGTCCACATCAGTCGAAATGAGAAGAGATACATCCACATTTACCAAAATGTGAATCAGATGTTGAAAACTTTGTGAACTTCCCAATTTCTAGGGACAGGACTGAGTTTTGGTTCCCAACTGCTTTGACTGCAACTGCTAGCAGTGCTCATAAGACTGCAGATAGCCTTTCTAAAACCATATTTACAACATAGTCTTCTACAACAGCATTAAGCTTTACACTATATATCCTTGTGACTAGTCTTTGCTACTGTTGGTTTTACTTAAGTTACAATGAGGGCACCTCTATTTTACTTACACCTAGGCATGTCAGCTAGACTGATCAATGAATGGCAGTATGTTTACATAAACCACATCACGATGTAGTCTAGGTAAAACTTATCACGAGCATGAAAGTAAATAGTATAACTCAGAGGAAGGTTTTCAGGGCCAAAGTCTATATGTACTGTGTGGGATAAATGAGCACTTCCCAGGCTGGGTCCATGTGCCCTCCCCGGCTATGTCCTATCCCTGTGCTAGAAAGAGATATGGTTGTGACTCTTCTTCCTTGGACCTCAGAGTCCTTCTGCAGGGTGGAAGGGAGTCAGGAAATACCCCATCAAGCTACTTCAGTTGGCAAAATACACCTATATTGAAATATAATTGTGAAATGCCTGGATCATTTCCTGGGAGCTACCACATCTCTCCAGCTTTCCATGAAGTCATCTGGAGTCAGAACAACTCTGCAGCTCTCAGTCTTCAGCCTTTGCACTAGGGGTGATCAATCTTCACACTTTGAGGAAGGTACTAGTGCAGAGTCCCTTCAAACACAAACACATGTCTCATCAGAGGGGAAGAGATGCGAGTTCAGACACTGGCTTTCTTGTGGATATACTACATCATTGTATGGCCAATGTCAGCTATGACAAATGACAGGGTTTTCACATACCTACTAAGGCAGGAGAGAAGTGAGGTACGACTGTCCAGATGTAGGACAATAACATATTTTATGATGGTCTGACTTCTGGTTATATGATTAAGAAGGATTGAGACATGATACTTTCCAGTATTTCCATCATCAGCTATAAGGCTGGACATTCTGCCTGATAGGATTACTTCCTATAGCATTGTTAAAGCCCAGTACAGGTTTGTGGATCATACACATCTTCCTCTCTTTATTTCATAGCATAATACTGATGTAAACAGCAAGTTTATGATAATGAAGACAAAAAAGTCTTTAAAAATATGACATGGAACAACTCTCTTAGTGAGCTTGTAAAACAAAGGTGTGCAATAAAGTGTAACACTGCATTAACATGAGTAATTCTGTACCCATGCATTTAAAAGTCACCTCCTGAGCATACCCTGTGAGAAGAAACTGCATCTTTGGACTGCTTCTAATTCCCATTTTGAGGTTATTATTCCAAGTGCAATCCCCAGCAATGAGGTAACAGAGATATTGTTGTTTCTCTGTGGGAGGCCTCACAAGTACTTGTTTTGGAATATGTGAAACTGTTCTCTTGCAAATCAAACACACTTGTAGTGTTGGGTTTGTATTTAAGATGAGTGCTAAATGACCCTGGTGTTTTCCTTATTTGGGACAGTGAAAAAATTCCAAAGATCCAACCTCAGAAAGAGAAAGGCTTTTACTTCCTTATGATGTTCCCCTCCGACTAACCCCCAACTTTCTACCAGCAGTAAAGAGGGAAGCAAATCATACTTAGACTCCAAGATGGCCAAGGGCTTAACAGGAGTATAATAAAATCAATTCATACAGTATTAAAAGCTGTGAAGACCTAGGTGTTGAAGTCTCACCATAAAACTGAAGATGCTAGAACGAGCTTCTCTGTTGCACTATTGTCTCTTGCCAGCTACAAGTCACAAAACATTTCTGCAACTAGGAAATCCATCAAGCTATTGCTTTTTAAAAAAAAAAAAAAAAAAGTAAGTTAATTTGTTGTCGTATTCTCACACTGCCTTATCCATTTAATGTCAAAGGTGAAAAGGAATCTACATCCATATCAGACTTGTGGGACTGTGGGATCTTCCAGAGCATTGCAGCCTGACAAGCATCTCACCTCTCTGTCAGAAGCGTGCTGGAGGGATGGAGATGGCAAAGTGATGCTCATGCAGCAATGCACCTACAGCATCACTCTGCTCTGGTCACATTGACTCAAAAGTCTGCAAACAAACTAAGAGTGGCTGAATTTCTCTTGAAGGGCAACAGCCTCAGAGAAGCCTTACAAACAGAATCCTGTGCTATATATGTATATGCATATATATGTGCGTGTGCAAGTGTATGTATGTTTCTGTAGGCGATGCTGTATGGGATTCCATGCTGCTGACTGACACATGGCAGGTTGTATCTGTCAGAGTCTGGCTTCTCCTCCCAGGATAGAGAAAGCCGCTGTCAGCTTTCAGCACAGGGCTGACTTTCACCAAAAATCATCCTTGAAAGAGATTAGGAAGCACAAGGATAGTTAACCTGACCATAAGAGGGTCATTGAACTGTGCTATGATTGAGCAGGTATTACAGAAACACTGTTCCTTTAGTTAAAATTCCAGTCCCACAGGAACAACTGAAATTGCATTAATTCCTTTTTTATGAGTAATGTTTGACTGTGAGAGAGTACTGAAAAGAAAACCAGTTCTGCTTCAGACCCACAAGCTTTCTACACTTTCCTGTTACAAATTATTATTACTGAGGCACATCGTTTTAAGGAAAATTGCTTTCCTGGAACTGCCTGTGAGTTTAGAAAATCAAACATAAAACAAAAACTCAAAATGATCATCAGGCTCACCAGTCAAGTTAAGTAAGAAAATAAACTTTTGAAATCCTTCAAGCCAGATTTACAGAAGTCATGCAGTCTGCAGAGACACAACTGACTGTTCTGCCTTTTAATCCCAAAACTTGTTTTTACAAATTTAAAATTTTTATGCAATTAACTATGCTCACAGAAGGCTGTTTTCAGGGAATCCTCATTAAACTATCAGTAAGGAATTTATGCCTCTAGTATGCAGTATAGAGTAATTAAGCTAAAATACTTGCTTATTAATTGGGTTATAAGCTGCGCATATGTTTAGACTATTAATAGTATATGGCTTCATGTCATTATTTTCCTTGAGAAAAAAAGACCAACCAAAGCCACTTAAAAAGAGTGAATGAAACCTTGCCATAAACCTGTAGTCATTATTCCTACTTCAATTCTGAAGACACCATGTTGTGCTCTGTATAGCAGCACAGAGGGATAACAGGATGTTACAACAGTATCAGAGAAACTTATCATCAGGCTGGAAAGAGGACCAGGGTAACCAGACTCCTTGACATGCGTGTTAGGTGCTGAGGTTGAATCTGAGTCTTCCCTCCCCACCTAACAAGAGCAGAAATAAAATGAAAATGCCAAGGTGCTTAAAACTATGTCCCATACTAATATAATAGTCTCTCAAATGGCAATACTCACCTTCTTTTGGATCTTCAAAGCTTGTCTGGCTTTTCCTTCACCACACTCCCCCACTCTGGCCCCCAAGTGGAAACAAATGGCAAAGCTCAGCTGCGACAATATGGTGGCAGCAGAAGCCCATCAGGCACAGAGTTAGTCCATTACCATGGATGGTCTGGCTACCCCACGGCTCATGAGGAGTGTGTGCAAAATCTGACCAGCAATTTAAGCAGTTGACCTGCTACAAGCATATTCTTGTGTCCTGGTTCAGCTAGGATGGGGTTAATTTTCCCCAGCAGCTGGGAGGGAGCTACAGCCGGGCTATTCCATCCCATGCTGATGTCATGTCCGGGTGTCCAGCAGGCAGTGCAGGAGCGGCTTTTGTCCGGGTCTGCACCTCGTGCTGTGTCCGTGCGGTACAGCTCTTGTTCTGTACATTGTTATCACTGTTACTGTTATTGTTGTTGTTCGGTTTGTTGTTGTTGTTGTTACACCGCTGTATTAAATTTTCTTCGTATCAACCCCAGGGTTTGTATTTTACTCCCTGTCCTGTCCCCATCTGAGGGTGGGGGAGGGTCAGCGGCAATGTGGTCTCGAGTCGTGGCAGGGTCTAAACCACCACATCTTGTTACCAGCAGGAGCATAGAGCTGGTTTCCGCAGTCGCCCGGTTCAGCCTCTGGCATAATGGTCATTATGAAATGCAACCTGAAATCAGCAACATTTACTAGGAGAAAGTGTAAAAGTAAGTGGAAGGGTTGGCAGTGAATTTCTGAGGTTAAGAAGCAACTTTTCCAGCTACAGGCACAAGTATAGGGACCTAAGACAAGTAGAAACAGTCATTTAACATTATTTCATCTACCATCTCTAGGTTTCTTAGCACAAGTCCCCATTTCCAAAGGCATTTCCAAAAAGAAGAATGAAGATCAACTTTATGCGGCAAGAAAAGAAGTACTGTGGGGAAAGCAGAGATGTGTAACTGTGCACATTCATTTTAGAGCGGGGAATATGGTGAAGGAAAACGACAGGGAAAACTAAAGCACATACATGGTTATCAGTATGAAATCTTCTCATTTACTTCCCACTGTGTAATTTATTCATCTCATACCACAAGGGTACATTGAGAAAAACAAGGAAAAATGTGTTTAATCAGAGTTCAATCAGTGTTGTGGGGAAAAAAAAGCCATCTTTATCCTTTAGGCAGTCCTTAACTGTGAACACAGCCCAATAGGCTTACAAGGCTGCTCACTGCAACTTCTCAAAAATAATTAGTATGGATGACATTCACACTGATCAATTTTAAAAAGGCCAGAGAAACTGAAAAGGCCAGTGTGAATCCCAGCTTCCTACCACACATCATCTAATCGGCACAGCAAACCAAACCAGCCCCATCACGGGTCAGGCTACAGCTGCCTGTTCATCACACACCTGAGGGGCAGCTGTGTCTTCCACATCCCCCTACCAGCTCACACCCTGCAGCTGGTGCTGGGGCCGAACAGCGCAAGTCCCCTACAAGGTAACTGCCCACACTGCTGCTGCTGACACTGGTTTCTCTGCAAATCACAACAACCCTGCAGCTTCCGCTGGTGGGCTTTATGATGGCCAGAGTCCAGCTGAAGTCTGAACAATGTTGGGGAAACAGGTATGTGACAAGGACAGTCCCTCTTTGTTGAGTATTGTATGGGAGTTGGGGTATCCAGTCACTCTATTTTCTTTTTCTGCATCCAGTGGAATGAAAATGAACTTCCAAAGAATTTGACTCTTCCATTTTTTATGCCTGGGAAAAGTTTTTAAAAACCTACTGCACAAGGATAATGCTATTGTCTACCAAAAGTTCACTGTTGCTGACAATGGCAAAGCATTGAGTATTGAACCCCTGCTTTTATCTGATTCCCCTCTGTAATCTCCTGGATAAGAGCAAGCAAAGCATTTTACTTGTAGACCCTTCATATCCCTCCTGGGAAATTAAAAGATGCAAAAATCCACAATGGGATACAGTGGGATTTAAGGGAGAAATAATGAACACTTGTTAGTGAGAAAGGAAGAAATATCTGAGAAAACTGAGGACAGAACTGTAAGGAAAGTCAACAATGACTGAATGGCTCTGTAGAATATAATATTAGCCAATGCCAGTGAATAGATCATTATGCATATGGCCTTAAGGGACTCCACCCAGAGGAGATAACAGAGAAAAATTCTGCAGGACAGGAGGGAGACAAAGTTTCTGATCCCTTTCTTTCAGGATCACAAGCAAAGAGTAACAACATATCCTAAGAATGGCTTAACACTGAAGGACAGCACTAGCCTATCTGGTCTGCACAAACTTTGGGGAGAAGGGTCAGACTTTTCAACTGAACTTCATTTCAAGGAAAGAATTTGCTTTGAAGTGCCACACAAATTTGGCATCCCTTCATTTTTATTGTTGCAAGTTATTTGCAGCGGAAATAAAGAACAATAAAGGAGAGGATACAGACAGTTTTTGAAGAAATTCAGTATTAGTTATAGCTAAGGAATGAACACCAACATGTTTTACATTTCCCGCTTGCAAAAGTTATTTGATGCCCTGTGTTAAAAGTCCGTGTTGCCCACTGCAGCCCACCTGCGACCCTGGGCTGTGGTACCTCCCAAAAGTTTAGGTTGCTCACACGGACCTGGGCAGCAAGTGGTCCTGACAGAGGCAAGCACCCTCAGTCACCCCTAAAGTGCCCAGCACTGACCCACTAATGAGTCTGGAGGAGTAGGAAAAACAGAGTGACAGTCTATAAGGGAGGCTGAGGAAGAGTCCAGAAAAAAAAACAAAACACCTGGAGATGAGGGGCAAAATGAAGAGCTGAAGAATATCATCTAGGAAACATCAGCTCCCGTGGTATCATATTCCTTAATTTTAGTGTTATTGGTTGTTCATAGTACTGGATGTATTGCTCTAAAGTACAAACACCCCAGGACCATTTCCAGTAGCTTTCAAACCGTGAGATATTGATGTCAAACAATGCCCTGATGTACACAGTCTCAGAAGGGTCCCGTTAAAGTCTACTGAGACAGGTCAAAAGGAAATGTTACTCTTGTCTGTAATGAAATTAATCTGAGGATTCAAAGAGTATATTACTGAAATTTTTTTCATATGGGTGATGTAATCTCAAGATACTACACAGCCATTAGTGAAATAAGAGTAGATTTTTTTAAAACTTTAGATGACAGCTTTCTAACACCAACTGAACACAGCCTGTTACTGACCTTATTATAGTGATACGGATATAATGAGTACTGAGTCTAGAGATTAACAATTCAGGTACATCACATGAGTAAAAGGTTCCCTGTACCACTTGTAATTACTTCATAAGCAGGAGTCATGACTGAATTATAGGAAATTGGACAAGGTCTCCATCAATGCTGTTTCTGCTTTTGTTTCCAAAGAGCTAATTTCCCAGCATTGAGGAAAATCAAGAACAAGTTGACTGGTTTGAAAATTTAGCCAGGCATTAAGGAACAGAGTTGCAGTGTCTGCCACTCTTCCTGGCATGGATGTGAAGTACTTTTACATTGTTGAAAGATTAAGAGTATCATGGAGTACGGAATGGGCTTAGCTGCCAAAGTTCAGATGGATGCAAGAAGCTCTGGCAACGACAGAAACAATAAAAAAAGGAGGAGAGAAATATGTTGAAATTGCAAATTAACAGCTATTTATAGAATGGGTTGGTTGACAAGAAGTGAACTGTGTGAAAGTTTTACAAATTGACAAATTTATGTCAGCTTAATGAATCCTCCCCATTTGACTAAAAATCTTGCCTAATAAGCAAAAAATCCTAGAGGTGCATGACCAGATGGGAAATGAGCTTTTCAATGCACAGGGGGTCCAAACTCCAGAGGGGAATGGCTCCACGTGGGACTTGGACAGGGAAGCAGGAAGACACGTGGGACCTTACGGTGCTCCCTACAGACGGGAATCTGAAAAACCCAAGCCAAAAGAGATCTGCAGCCACCAGCTATATCTGAAAGAAACTTGCCCAAGATAAGATACGGAGTGCTCCCATGTCAGCAGGGAAGCCACGGCTCACCTGACTGCAGACCCAGAGGGAATGTACAACACTTGTGAAGCTGAGTTCATCACTAGATTCAGACATGCTGGTAATGCAGCAGTAAGGAAGACCTATATTTCTCAGTGGAGAATTTACTCAGACATTGAGATTTATAATTTTAAAAATGACTAATGCCATTTTGCCTTTATAGCCAGCTGTGCCAGGATGTGATTTCTCCCAGCACTGGTTTGTAAAATATGTATGACATATATATAAATAAATAGATATGAAATATATATAGCCACTGATTATGGGACAAAAAAGCAACCTTCAGTTTCCATTTACAGTATAAATCTGTCACTGTAATCAATAAAGGCCTGCTAACTACTAGCAAAGAGAGAACAAATGGGGAAAATAGCACACCAGAAAAATTCCACTTAGATTTTAATTAGCTGCCAAAACTCTTCTCTTTTTAACCTGTGGCTTGCAAGAACTCAGCATTCTGTTTGGCTTTTCCATTTTTCTCCATTAATTAAACACTGTGACTTTCTGAATGCCTGCAGCAGGCTGATGAGAAACATTAGTAAAAAAAGAGATTTCTGAAAAGACCTTGTCATGTTTAGAAGATCCCAGTTCAATTCAGTTATGTAGAAAACGTGATTCAAGAGGGCCACATACATGCTTACATTTTTATTTGTAATCACAAGCCCAGCAGGAGAAGGAAAAAGTGGTTTTATTTTCCAAACAGAATTTTAGTGGAGAAGTGGGGAAAACTGACTGAATCCAGTAACAAGCAGTGTATCTGACCAGTATTGTCTTCTTGTTACCTCAAGTTCCCTCTTCTGCCTCTATTCCTATATTTAACACATCCTTAGACTACAGAGCACAGTGTAGCAGTGAATGCCTCCAGACTACCTCTGAACTACCTTCCCCAGGCAGCACACTGAGCTGGCTGTTCTGCGGTCTATGCTCCCACACTGGAGAGGTCAGCTTTCCCAATAATGGGTCACAATACCAGCAGCAAGATGGTTTACTCACAACTCCCTGATGTGAGACTGAAGCTGTCCACAGTGATGCCACATGTCTGGCAGTCCGCAGGACACAGGTCCTATCCCTACATGACACTAATAAAGTAGACAAACTGTATTATAGTCCTTCCAAAATTCAAGATCTACTTAAGAATTAAACCTGTGTTACAATATGCCTTTCTTCTCACACAGATCCTCTATTTTAGAGGAAAGAACAATTTTTCAACACGGAATAGTCTCCATTCAGTGGGTCTCTGTGATATAACTAATTATTAACATGATGGGGAAATTAAGCCCCAGAGTACGGTGCAGCCGCATATCAGTGCTCATTAACTACCAACAGTAATGCAGGAAGCAAACTAAAGCCTTACTGGCAGGTTTTTTAATCTGGATAAACTGACATTTAGCAGCTAGGAAATGCATGCTCAGAAAAAGGAATTTGGCTAGTCAGGGTGGTCACCAGAGAGCAGGGAATTAAAAACGAGAAGAAACTCACATTTCATAAACTGTCGTAGTGCCACTGAATGTAGCACAGCTCTGCTCGTCCATGTGAGCTCAGGCTCTGTCTGCCAGGGCCAGATCTGTTGGGTCTCCACACTTAACCAGTGAGCCATGCTGCCCACACGCTAATTCCTCATGCTGTCCCACAGGTTTCCCTGCTCTATGCGCCCCTGCACAGTCCTTTGTCAGTGCAGTTTTGCAGTGTAAACATTCAAATGAAATATTGCTCACTGCTGATAAAGTACCATACTGTCATTTTTCACCCAGAAGGAGTGCTGTGGTACTGCTTGGTCCGAGCAGGGAAGTAAGGTACACTCCGAATAAAATAAAACATGGTTAGTGAATTATAGACATTCAAAGTCTCCTTAAAGAGGCATCTGGACTGATATCTGAGTCTTTGTGCTTATCAAATGCTGAGTACACACTGAAAAGCTCATTTGAATAGGGAAAAAGACTGGATCTGACAAACCCACGTGACTAAGAAAAACATGTCCTGAGGAGGCTGTCCATGCTACAGCACAAGGAAGTACGTTTTGAAACCACCGTGGTGTGGGTGGGAGAAGCAAATTCCAAAATTATGGGTGGTATGTGGCAGCGAATTGATTGCTCCCCAGCAGGATGGCCTGAGCTCTGCACAGACAGTTTGCTTGAAGGAGGCAGAACGCAGAAAAGCAAGTTCTCCTGTGACACAGGAATTATTGTTCTGAACAGCCAATTGATCTCCTGCATGAAATTGTCCATTGCAGTTACAGTTACACAGTTTCTTCAAAAATTCTTCATATTCTTGTGCTATAAAACTATGGGAACAGTGACAAGGAAGTTCCAAATCAGCTCTTTAATATAGTCACCTTAGCAAATTACATATAATTAAGAGCTCTGTATTTGTAACAATGTAGATTCTTCTGTTTTTCTAAAGCCCTATGCAAACTTTTAGCTGTGTAACACCAGACTCTGGAAGACTTGACCTTGCTCTTCCTAACAAAAACATATGGTAGGGAGCCACCTCTGAGATGAAAGGCCCGTAGTTCAACCCTTGCACCACATTCAGCTGTAAAAACAGCCTTCCTGCTCCTCTGGAGAGCTATTGAGCAGGTTTAGCAGTAGAGTGCCTCAAAAGGAATTGGCCCACAGCATCCACAGCTCTGTACTAGCTCATACTGGGGGAGAAACCTGAAGTGCACTCTGTTACAAGGCCATCCAAGGAAGGGGAGATGGGAGCAGATTCAAGTGCAGACAAACTTTCTGCTCCTCATGACTCTGAGATTTTTGCCCACATTGCAGGCTTTGCCTGGCCCACATCTATCCAGGTCAGACACCCACCATTCACAACCTGAGTTCAAACATATAAGAAATGGCAGTATCCTCTGCCTCCGAGAAGGAAAATTGCATCTGGAAATAATTGCTGTGCCTTCTGGGAGACCTGTGGTGAGACCTGGGCCTGCCTCTGATCCACCCAGCCTCAGGTCTGCAATATGTCTTCAGTATACTTGATGGTCTGGATCTCCAGTGCCTGAGATACGTGTGAAGTTGTGCACAAACAGTGTCTGGAACTGGTCCTTCGTCACACACCCAGAAGTGAGCATAAACATATTCTGCTTGTCTTGCCATGTCTTTTCTTGCTTGCCTGGTTGGTGGCCTTCAGAGTCCCCTGAAGTAAATTAACAGCATTTTCTGTCAGTCTCCAAACACGTTTGCAGATAGTGACAGCAAAATATTCCTGTTAATGGGCATTAGAAATAGGCTTTATTGGAGTGTGCCATGAACAGCGACTGGGAACTTCAGTCATGGTGCCGAAAGTCAGAACTTGGACTGCTCAGTGCTACAGCAGAGCAGAACCTCTGGTGAAGGAGTATCCCCAGCTCGAACTACATCTTGTCAATGAAGACCAAAATGCTGTCTCTGTCAACCTTTTCGTCAAGGTCAATGTAACGCAGACAGAAATACTATTCTTCTGCTTCTACATAGATCAAGCAAACAAACATTAAGCAAAGTTCAACTATTTCTTTTTAGAAAAGATAATTTTGCAAAACAACTATTCCACAGCAATAGGGATGATGTTTCATATCACTATATCAGCTATATATAGGTACCCTGACACATTTTGTAAGGATGAAAGATTAAGCTTTGTGATGGCCCATTTGTATTTGGCAATTGGACAAACTGACATAATTATCAGGTGCCATTTAAGATGGGTGTCTCAGAATCTAGGTGCCAAAATTAGAACATATTCACTCAGATTTTCAGACTTCACGCACCAGGCTGGGGCAATGTGGTTTCAGACTTGTGGATAATACAAACCCTCTACATCTCAGAAAGTACACTGACCTCTTTGTGTTGACTGCACTATGAACTAGCACAAAAATACAAGTGAGGTGGTAAGAAGAGGTGTGTTTTAAACCAGGTGATACAGCTAGGGACAAAAGATCAGACAATCTTTCAGGTACACAAGCTTTATGAATGGAAAGGGAACTCGCTCTACTTGCCTGATGCTGGGCACCTGCAGACTGAATCACATCCCAGTTCAGATTATTGTTTTACAGGGTGGCTCAAGGGACTTAAAATGTCGTTTGCCAGTTTTACATGGCAGCTACTGATGCCCTACTGAGAAACAGACCCACAGTCTATTAACCTCCTTTCTTCACTTTAATCACTGAATCGTGCTTTCTGTATTGGAACAGCTCTGTGAAGAGTGTGAGAGCTGAAACACAAACAGCAAATGGTAGGACACTTGCTCCAATAACACACTACAAAAGTACAAAGTGATGTTGATTTTGACCCAGAGGAAAAAATGCACAGAAATACAAGTGTGCTACATTGCTAGAGCGGTGAGGAAATAAATTGAGGCAATCAATAATTGTGCCTCCTCAAAATATAGTCATGGCCAGGCACAAATGTGCTCACATAGGGCAGGGCAAACTGCTCCTGTCATGAGTATAGGCCCTCGCAGACAAGTATTAGCACACACCAAGACTACTTGAAGTACTTTTGATGATGAATACTAAAAATTTCTATGGTCCAACTTAATTATTAGGTGCTAGATATCTTACATTTTTTACAGTAGGAAAAAAAAATCCTCTCCTAATTAATCCTAATGTCTGCTAAATTGTTCCAGTACTGATTTAACACATTCCTGTCTAAACTGAGCCATTCAGTATAGCTCACTGAAATACAGTTGATCATATTATCCTGTGAAACTGCACTGTGTGCACAGTGTTTACTACATCAAAAGCTTTTCATTCAGGCAGTAAAACCAATTATAGATGGCACAGCATGTCCCAGAGCCTCACAGGCTCGGAGGGGATAGAAAACTGCCAGGCAGTTGTTTCCTACCCAGCAGAGCAGTACCCTGCCTCCTCTGAGAATGGAGAGGTCCTGTTCACAGATCAAAATACACAGAGGAGAAAGCAGCTCTGTGCTGTCAAAGATCCTATTTATGGCTTTCACTGGAGAGCTGCAAGCTGTAAAATGTGCATTCTAGCCATTCTTCATTCATATATAATAAACACAAATGCTTTCTTGCAGAAATCAATGACTCAAGGAAAGGTTTGTTTGCTCTCCGAGTGATTTGGGAAGGCAGAGAAGAATGTTGCTGGGGAGTTCTTGGCACGAATTTACAGCATGAAGACAACAGCCTGCAATGGAAGTTGGGAAATATTTAGAAAATTTGAAAATGGATTGTGTTATATTGTTCCTATCTCAAATGGTGTGTGGACGGTGTTCACCACCCTGCAGGAGGGAAGGGGGTGTGCAGCTGAGGAGGGAGGCAGTGGAATTCACATGCTCCTGTCCTGCTGGCCTTTGCTTTGTTTTGGTATGAGAAGAGGATGGAGGGCAAGGAAAGGACACTGCTTGTACGCCTGAAAAATAGAGGTGTTTCGACTAACAGGAATACATTGTCTTGTATTAATAGCTTATGGGTGGGGTGGGGAAGGTTTTTTCTTACCACTATGCTAGGCAGCATAGGAAAGCACATATTTAGAGACAGCCAAAAGTTTTTACTATATTAATTTTTGCTAAAATCAAAACTTGTCCATATTGCAAAACATACGCTGTTACTGTTTTGACAGGAAGGAGGGAAGAGGGTGGAGTAGGGAAAAAAGTAAAGGAGAGAGGAAGACAGAGCACATGAGAACAGACACATGTAACACTTCCCAAACAGTTCAGATTTGGATGAAAAGTGACATTTTGACATAGCTCAGTGTGGTGAATGTGTTTGAAGAGCTTAGTTTTGTTTCTGTATGGAACCAAAGGATGCTTCAAGACCTTAATAGACACGCCAAAATGGGATAGCCACTCTCCCAGAAGATCCAACGAGATTTGCTCCTGTGTATATCAGTCAGAGCTTGAACATGAGTAAGCTGACAGATACATAATTTACACTCTGGTTTATACCATGCAAAACCCTAAGCCATTATGCTGCACATTGGTTGCTCATGGACAACATACTGACCTGCACTTTTGTGGTCAGCCATATGGATGCAAAAAAAAAGTTCTAAAATAATATTCTTAATTTGTGTCTTGAAATTGCTGTTTAAAGACACTGTAGTACCACCTTGGGTTCCTGAAAAGCACTGAACAACACAGGCAACAGAAGCTCACTAGGGTTAGAGGAGAGAGAGATAAGCAAAAGGCCAACTTAGTTCTCCGGTCCACAGAAATAATCAAAAAGAAGCTTTCTACCAGTGAAGGTGGTCTTAGTCATCTGACTGCCCAGACAATTGGCTCTGGTACTCCCTGGGTGCAACGGATCATTTTCCCTCTTACTGATGCCTTTCAATAACAGTTTTGCTCATCTGTCTGCTTGCCCTTGTGACTGATACTGGTGCAGCAAGAGCAAGGGCCTGAGGCCATAATCATCAGGTATGTTATTCACAACACCAAACGGAGTAGAAGAGCATGCCATTTACTCCTGCAGATTTACTTCCAGTTTACAACTCACGCAAGAAGCCAGTGTGAATGACACCTGGCTGAGAGCAATCTCTACTTTAAAAAAAGTAAAATCTTGCCGTGTCATATGTGTATGTTTATCACAAAACTCTTATTATGCAGGACATTTTTACCTCCATTGCTTAAGATGCACTGGAAATCTTAGATGGCCAGAATATTAGTTTAAAAAAGGGCACTTTTTTTTCCTGAACACATTGGAAATAATTTCAAAAATAAAATTAAATCAGCTAAATATTTGTACAAATTTAGCTGAAATGCTATGAAGACAAGTTTTCAATTCCACTTACAGAAAAAATATGCACAGACTAAGAAGAATTATAGTACTTCAGAAATTTTGGGTTTGATTGAGATCATCTGTCAGTTTGGCCAAAGCAGCTAGCACATAGCAATCCCTAGTAAACCACCACAGGTTATTGCAACATTACAAGAGACCATTTTCACCATGACTGTTTGCCTTCCAATTACAATCAATGTTACCTTGGTTATATCAGGTTACCCTGATTACTTTGGGCCTAAAGCAGATCAAGGTCATAGAAAAACCAAAGCTCAGTTGGCTCAATTTCTATGCAGAAATCCTGTATTTTGAAATCGTTGCAGTTCAGTCATGCAGAAGCTGTGCTCAGAATGCAATGGGTCAACAGTGGCTGTGAGAGGAGTCATGTTTTCATTCTCCTCATGTGCCACTGGCTGCAGCAGTCCCAAACACATGGCCGGAGGAGAATTGGAAGTACCACACAGGGGGTTACACAGTAGATGATTGACTTTGCATGGGTCTTAGCATCAATACAGGCTGCTGCTTAAGGGGAAAGACTCCTTAGTAATATCTAGGCATCTGAAATTTAGAGTCAGAGGTAGTCATGTGCATGCAATAGCCTTTCCACACCCTGAGGCATATGGCACTGCTATGTGAGCCTTCCTCTCTCGTAGGCTGAGTGAGAGCAGGCATGTGCATAACTAATGCATGTGCAAGTATTCATCGTGTCCTGCACAACAGAGGAAACCAGTGCCAGATTTCAGTAAATGCTACGTCTAGCAGCCCATTTCACTCCAGTTATGTGATCTGTGGGAATCGTTAGGGGTGTGTTTGCACAAGCCAATCTGAAAGAGAAGGTCAGCCAACGCTTATCTGCTAAGAAACTGGAAGCCCCATGAGCTCATAAGGCACCAGAACTCATTTGCTCTCAAAATCAGCACCGTTACATGCAAACCAGGACTGGTCAATAACCTTCAGTTCAATGCCAGTCTACGTCATGGTCATATTAGAATGGACAGTCTTGCTAAATTTGATAAATTGCTTTATCTTGTCTACTCTGGGTTCTAATTTCCATGTTAACCCCTTGCTTACCATAGTTAAATGGTGCCTGAAATACTTATTTGTCTGAATTCTGTATCCTCCATCCCTTATCTGTCATAATAACTTGTTATTAAATATGAAAAGAGTCAGACTTAACATAGAGAAATGGGAATGTTTCCAGGGTATGCATCTGTTTACTGAACACTAATTGGGTCACTGATGCACTAATAAGACTCTAGTGTATGTAATGTATAGGGTGGTGTCTTTAAATGCATGATAAACCTACAGTCACATTAGGTATATCTTCTATTATGCCCAGCAAGAGCTGTGGAAATGCTAGGGTGAAAAATCTGAGCATCTTTTTAAAAGGACAAGAGAAGTTATCTTCTGCTGTGTTCACATCTTCTCATGCACTCTTCCTGGAAATATTCAATCACCTGTTTAATTAGATTAAAATACCTGCAAAGATGAAGTTTATGCTTGCACATATGAGGATTTTCCACTTTACCTCTCCAAGTAGTCACACCAGAAATCTGATTGTATTTTAAACTCTTATAATACTTGAGTGCAAGGGAACAGTATCTCCTGTCTGGTCAAAACTTTCCACCCAGAGTTATAGAGCTTGCGTTTTGCCTTCTCAACTCTGAAAACATAGGGTCAACAAAAGCCAGGAATAAGTTTGTGAAATCATCTTGATTGACGACAGTAAGTTTGTTCGTAGTCCATTGCATCACCGAGCAGTAGGAGGTGTTTCTACGGGTAAGAGTCAGTGCCTGTAGCTGGAACTAGATGCCTAACAGCAGGTTAATACAAAATCTAACACAAAGGGATCACCAAGGACTGAAGATCCCACTAGTACTTTCAACAATAAGAAGTGGCCACAGGCAAGGGGCACAGATATCATTGACAGTATTCTTGCCACATATCCCACAAAAACATTTCTCCAGACTAGCACTGGATGTACACAATTTCCCAAGGAACTTGTTGGCAGCCAGGAATCCCAGATGTTTATTTGAGGTTATAATTATAAGGCTCAGCTCCAGCATTCTCTGATGTGAACAGGAGCACACAGTGAGTGCCACTCACCTTGAACTCTTCCCATGCAAACTGCCACATGGACACTGGTACTCTTTGGGATACATCTGAAAGCAAAAACTGATGTATGCCTACATAATCATGAGAAATTAGATGGCTAAATGTACATCAGGTTCTATTTCAAGTGGGTTAGTAAGCCCTTAAGGAACAAATAGCACATTTACCCTCAACTGCTGTACTTCCTGAAAAGATCAGCAAAGCAAAATAATCCCGCTTATTGCCTTCACTTCCTCATAGCTCTTGCTTTCTAATGACCCACATTTTTTGGCACAATTGTCTTGGCAAAATTTGGTATTTTCAAACACAACAGATGCACAGTCACAACATTTTCCATCACACTCACATTTGGATATAGATCCCTTTAATTTTCTCTTCAGGATGGATTGTAGGTGTTATCTTTGCTTACAGCTTAAAACTTGAAAGACAGTCAAGTGCAACATTTGCCTAGAGGGACCCCTCATCTGAATAAACACATAGCTTTGAATGAAGCACTGGGAATTATCACGTTTTATTCGTATATGTCTGCTCAGTTCTTCCACATTCAGCATGGAATATCCATTGGCTCAGTTACCTTCAGTCCAATTTATCAAATAATTCAGCAGGTAGAAACCTGCCCCCTTTATATTAAAAGCTGAGAGATCCATGGTAGTTGAGTTATTCCTGGACTATCCAGCTTGTGAATGTTCTCAGCTGTCCAGGGTTTGAGCTGAGATAATCAGATTAAACACAGTACATACTGTATTGGCTTTACACCAGAGCAGTTCTTCCAGTTGAAATACGAACACTGGAACACTCATCTGCCAAATAATGGTTCATCTGGAATGACGTATCATCAGTTCTAGTCTGCCAGTACCCACCCATATGAAATGTATGTGTCAGCCATCCTTTGGATTTACTGAAAGTGGATTTACCACAGTTGTTTATAAAGAATCCACTAAATGAAAAGCCCATTCATTAAAGTACAGCCTTAATTCATTTTAGGCTCTTTCATGCCCTGTCATGTTACAGATATTCTTATTTCACAATCCAAGCAAGCAAAACAGAACAATCCATCCTTTGGTTTGTCAAAACATTCACATGAGCCGATGACAAATATCCATCATGGAAGAAATAAAAGCTTTCACATGGTGTCTAAGAAAGAAACGTTCAAGTGGAGTTACGTTAATAAACAATTTAAGTTATTTTGGATGAATATTTGCACTCATCAGGAAATAAAACACTCTTTTTATTTTTCAGCTACTCGTTAGAAACAACAAAAAAAGAGAAGAGTTTATGGGAATTAAAAAACACCGCCAACTCCCTTCTTTCCCCTGATGTTTGTAAATTGTCTGCAGCAAGTGTCCCACGTACATGGAGCAAAACTGCTGACGGCTGCCAAAAATGAAACAAATGGCACTACAGAGAAAGGCTTAGACTGAAGAGGAGGAGATTGACCGTTCCATCATGCATCGTCTGAAAGAAGGCTGCTGCTGATTCCTGAAGAGGCAGAAGGGGACAAAAGATCACCATTTCCTGATTCTTAGGGTAAAAGGCTTGCAGCATGGCTTGTATCTCTGTCACTCAGAATGAACGGCATGTGCTGTGTCACTCCTTGCTGGTGCCAGAGCTGTGCAAGAGATTTCCATTAAGTGCCTCCTCTCCTCATGTGACTTCTTTTCCCTTCCTTAATTTGCAGATTGAATGTTCCCTGGTGCTAACAGCTTTTGGGCTTGACTTTTTAAACCCTGCACAGGATGTTTTAAGCCCTCCTATCCAAGTGCACTGGATCTCTTAAGGGGTTCAGCCGTGAGAACACTGCCTCTCTATACATAGCAAGGCAAGATCTATACACAGATCTATCTGTCGAGAGGGAATCGCTGTATTAGAAAACTGTACACAATAAAACTTTGATTTCATATACACTCCACTTCTGAGCTCCTACCATTTTCTTTAAAAATCTTTTTTCTTTCCTTTAATTTGGCCTACAGTTTGCTCATTTTTATTTAAAAGCCATTGGCAGCAAAGGAAACTGGAGCAGAAGTACAATAAACAATTACAAGAACAGCAGAAGTGTCTTGGTACATTTTTTGGTCCTTATCTTGAAGAAGTTTTACAACATATTTTGAGGTCAGCAGAAGGGTACCTATTAATCAGATTGGACAGTGCTACTTAAGCAAAACAACTAATCTTATATTCAATTTTACTTTGACTCATAATAATTAATATGGAAACTTTGAAATAGACTCTATTTGGCCTGACCCACTCTTTAAATTGCCTAAAAAAACAGGGCAAGGGCCTGCTCTACCACAAAGGGATACAAAAGTCAGATAAGCCAGTCTAGAGGCAGCAAAATTACCCCCTATAACTTCTTCCTTAGAGGATGTGCCCAAAATGCTCCCCACCACAATTGTTTCTGTTGAACTGCTTGCAGGAGATGATGCGGAGGATGCCTGTCTGACATCCTCTGGCCAAACAACTGTTTCAAAACTTGACAATCTTTACTCACCAATCCACTAAAAGTTACATTATGGGAAAAGAGACTGTGTGGCATAAGCAGGAGGGCAAGAGCTGCCTAGTAGGCTCAGGCCCAGTGGGAGAGATGGTCTTGGTTTCTCAGCTCAGTTCACCAGGGATAAAAAGGGAAATGACTTCAGCCACTTCATTGTGTCAGGATTGCATTAATGACCTCAGGTGGGAAGCATCTGGCCACAGGGAGCCTAGATGTGTTTAGAGATGCAAGAGGAAGGCAGGAGATACACGAGTTACACAGGCTGAATGAAGGGTTTATTGCAACACCATCACTCTTTTCCAGTTCCCCAGCTTTCCCTCCAGTCCTTCCTCCTCAGTCTTAGGTCACTTTGAAATGGAGGCAAAGCAAGGCTAGCAACACTCCAGAAACCTGTACTGCTGCTGCCAGCAGTAATGTAGGAAGAAAAATGCAGTTATGTAACTTTATGAATATTTTGCTTACACAGGAAATTTAATCAGCAAAGACATCATGTTCTTTAGGACTTCCTAAATAGCAATGTTATCTATAAAAGGAATGAATGCTATTACATTAATTCCCCTTCTGAAGGTAGAAGTACATTTCATCTCCTTTGCCTCCCTGTCATGCCTATAAACTCTGTAGTATTTATGGATAATGAGCTCTAGGACTACTGGACAGTGAATATTTTATTTGGGTAGCTCTTAACCTCTTAAGCTCTTCTGAGCATCATAAGTTGCATGACTCAAGAGATGAGCTTCAAAAGCTCCAGGATCTTTCACAGCAGTGAATTCCAAGTCACCAGTTGTGCCGTAGTCGTGGTAACAGCTTCTACCTTGTTACTTGTCTCTTAAAAAGTTCATTTGGCACCTGTGATACACTAAAATCTCTCCTCTTCCAGAGTTACACAACTGAAAATCACATTACAAGTCTGCAATAAGAGAGCTCTAAACCGCAGCATCCCCAAACATTGCCCAGGTGTCAAACTCCATTTGGAGCAGAGGAAAGAGGAGGTAATGCTGTGGCCATCTACTCCATGGAAAGTTATAGATCTAGTCAGGGTTTAAGTTCATGCTTCTTTCTCAGTCTCTCATGCACTCAGGAGAGTCACCGGGGGGCAGGGGGGAGGGCCGGGACGAGAGGGGAAAGCTGCAATAAGATGATTTATCCTGTATTAGATTCTTCTCTGAGGTTTGGTGAGGGCTTTGGGGAGTTGATTTTGTTTTTAAACACAATCAATTTAGTGGAGACTTCCTTATGCAGCTCTGGGTCTCTGCCATGCAGGAACTAAGGAGCTTTTGAACACGTCTTACAGGACTCTGGAAGCTCCAGGTGCTTTGCTACAAAAATTATGATATTATGGGAAAGGTAGCTTATATCACCTGATCTCTGTGCATCTTTTTAATATTCCTTAAACTGGCACTTCTTACTTCTTGCCTGGTCAGGGAAGGGAGAAACTAGAAAGAAATAATCTGGTTATTAAATCCTTTGAATCTCCTTCTTTTTAACAGTTATTCTCTACTAACAGTGCCTGTAATATTTGAATGTGGACCTCTGTTACATACACACCCACATTATATATAATACATATAAAATACACATAGGGGTATGGAAGTCAAGCTTATTTCAAGTACATAAAACTAATTTCAGCTTTGCAAGAAAAAACATATCCTGTTCTTTCATTCCTGTCCCCAAGGATCCCTCATTGGCTTTGCACCCCTGCTGTCCTAATTTTCAGGACATTTGCTTCAGAGTTAATCCTACCTGCCTATTGCGTGGTTTCTCCTCACCTGGCCCACTATATTGTGAAGGATATTTGCGCAAAGACAGATGAGATGCGATTAGGCCCTTACATTTTTCATTGACAGGTTACAAATCACCAGCCATTACAGCTACTGCTGTGACTGGCCCCCCAGCTGGCATTTATTTCCAGAGGCTCCAGAGCTAGTCATGAGAGACAGTGACACTTCAGTTAGAAATTGGGCTTTGCAGGGGGACTGTAGTGCTGCTCTTCCACACATCTGATCCAGACAGGACAAATAAAAGATGCTCTGATCACAGTGGGTGACAGCTGAAATGAGGAACACAATGATGTCATAGGGAACTAGGAGTTCAGCCAGTGGCCAAACAGAGAAGCAGATGAACTCATGGGCAAAACCCATTCTATCTTCATGTAAGAGTCTGTGTAATTAGAAACAAACAGAAAGAAACAGGAAGGACTATGAAGACATTTGGGCAGAATCATTCAACAGGACTGCATTCAATGGAGTCAGCAAGTCTTTAGGAACATCATTGGCATGCTTCAGGCCATACATCAAATGAATGGCAAAGTTCAATGTAGCTTTTTCTAGATGTTCTCGGTCCTTTTATCCACTTGAGCAATGAGCTATTACTCGTTCATATGTTATGTCAACAATTCAATGTGGATCTTATTACACTTGCTGGGGAATTTCCCAACAAAACAGTTTTCATTGAAAACTGTTGACTGGTCAAACCCAAGAAGTTTTGGCCAGATTGTAGTGAAAGAGACAAGTTTATCTGGAATTTGTCCTGCCACTTTTCCTTTGAGGCATCTAAGGGTATCAAGGATTCCAGTATCTCATCTTCTGGGGCATTTTACCATAATTAGCACTAACTCACCCACCAGATCTCAAGTTTTCAGGCTCCTTGCCATTGATTTTGGAGCCTAAGGGAGAGCCTCAGCTACCAGTTCTCTATAAATTTTACATTCTCGGTCTATTTTCCTTATATAGTCCTATACAAAGGTAGCCCAGATGATCAGTTCAACTTATTTCACATTATGTTTCACTTTTTCAGGTCCGCCTTTTAGTTTTAAGAACAACCTATGTTGCTAGAAATAATGGAGATGGTACAATATGTATAAAGCAAGAAGCTTTCTACTTGGGAACAAGTTATCTCCCAAGACAGCACAGGGTAAAAATCGAGCACACTTCTCATTTTGCCTTATGCCAGTGTGATCTTTGTTGCAAGTATCTGAGGAGACAATTTCTGTTTCTTTAGATGAAAATTAAAATGTGATTGGCAATATACTGGGCAAAATAAAACTGCACAGTCATGCTATGCACTCTTAAGGCAAATGATCTCTGTTTGTTACACATGCTGTTGAAAGAACCAGAATGAGAATTAGAAGTGTTTGAAGATATCCCCTCAGGGTTAACCAAGAACAAGTTAAATTGAATTTGACTTGTGCCATGAAGAGTACACTGCCTAGTGCCTTACCAGTAGACATCCAGTAGATGAAAGCCATACTGTACTTGGGCACCACAGATAAAACAGAGCAAATGTAAAGCACATAAATGACGTTTGTGTAATTGATCATTAATCTGTAAAGAGAGAAGTAATATTCATCATTCATCTACTTTAACATATGCTATTAAAATAAATCAACACTTTCATGAGTTTGACGTCTTTGGAGAAGAAAATATTGTGGTTTTAAACAGAGAAATCCCACAGATTCCAATCCTACACATGCTAATGAGTGACAGAGAACAAACACAAGTCTTTGAGTCCCTGAGAATTACAATAAATCAATGTCACAAGGGAGAGCACTGGGAAAAACAGGGAGCACTTCAGCATTATTAATTGTTTTTAGACTACACCGGGGAGATGTCCAGATTTTTATCTTAATCAAAAACTGACAACTTTGCCCAACTATGCACTTTGGACTATTTTTATCATTATTATTATTATTATTACTTTAATTCTTGTTCTCGGGTGTCAATATAAAACTGAAAGACAAGAATAGGAAACAAAAGTTACCATCCTGGAATGAAGAAATTATTTTAACTGTTACTACACATACAGCTATGACACAATGAAAATCATTTGCTTAGTAACAGCATCACTGTATAAAACAGAGTGACCACAAGCCTCTTGGTAAGTCTTCAGAGGATTGTAGTAGTTCTCCTCACATCAGTTGTTAAGATACGAATGTGAAAGACAGCAAACAAAGCTCTTAAGCCAGCTCCTACTGATTTGTCAGGTGGCATCAAATAAACAATGAATACTTCAAGTGAATTTCCCATTTTATAAAGAAGTATCAGTGTGAAAAAGAAAAAAAACAAAACAAAAAACATTGGAGGGTTGGGTTTTTTCCAAAACCTGGTAAATTCTGACTTCTCTTTGTCCCTCCAAAAAAGAAGTAGCTTGAAGTTTTAAGATCCCAACATTTGAACACAATTTTCCTTAACACAAAAGAAAAAAATAAAAGTTTTAGCTGGACAGAAATGCTTCCATTCCAAAAACTGCAAAACAAAAATTTTGATTATTTCAGTTTGAAAGAGGTAGATGCTATTTTCAAGGTAGCATTAACGTTGTAGTGCTTAAACTAGAGGAGACCTTTTGTTGTACTACTGACAGTTTATTGATCTTAACTTCTTCTAAAGCCCCCATCACACACCTTTGAGCACTGCCATTGCAATCTTTTAATCTATTTATCCTTACAGCACCACTGAGGGACAGCAAAGGCCCGTTATCCCCATCTGCTGGGTGAGCTGACGCAGGGAAGCCAGTCCCTTGCCTACCCATGCCCTTTGCCAACTCATGCACTGAGCACCAGGCACAGGCAGCAGGGAAAGGGTGGAGATTTCTGCTCAGCAACCACCTAACTCCACACATGCCCTTGGTATCACTGGTGCTCACTCGAGCTTTCACAAAACCACCAGGGTCACAGATATCAGGGGGTGCTCCTAAGGCACAGTTCTTGACCTGGCAGTTCCCAGCAATTAGACCAGTGCTAAGCCCTGAGCAGCCAAAAGTCCAAGGACAGAGGGATATCCTCCCAGCAAAGCGGCAGAGAGACACTACCCATGGCTACAGCACCTCCCCAGAATGAAGAACACCTTGGGTCTTTGCTCCCAATTAAGCATAGGGTTGAATTCCTCTCTCAGTCATCTTAAACAGTTGCAGTGCAGCTCAGCAGCTACTCATGAATATGGTTCAATACCACACTTCTGCATTTAAGCAATTAAACCACTTCAGGAAAAAGTGTCAACAGGTAAGGAACCCGTAAAAAAAATATTCACCTCTGACAAGGCCTGTTAAGATGGTGCCTAAAACTCTCCTGTGCATCTTGCTCATGATTGCCTCGCTGCAGGTGACTGCTTCTCCCTGCACACAGCATAGGAAAACTGCGCTTTCAACTCAGTGCTTGGAGTGACCACGGAGGAGTCAGGTCTTGCAGTGTTGAGGAGACCTGAGTACAAGCACCTCTGAGGGTCCAGCCCTGAGCAGTTTGCTAATAGTAATAGGAAAAAGGCTGTCGAAGGTAAAAGAGGAACATAAATTCAGGCATTCCTGAATTTGCTCATAAATTCTGGTGTTTCAGCCCCTGGACTATCCTTACTGCTGGGCCTTATAGGTTTTTGAAAGGAGATAAGAAGCATTCCTGTCCTGACCAATCAGGACTGTTTTTATCCAAGAATATGTTCAGAATATCTTCTCTCAACCATCTGGCAACAAGATGAGCACACATGGGGTGGGAATGTTAATCCATTACATTAGCTTCCTTCACCTCCTCCAACTGATATAACTTCAGAGTACGCAGTATGAGAGACTGATTTATGCAGCAAGATTAAAATCATTTAATGTGTTTAGCTTGGCCAAACAATTTCTAAAATGGGAGGTGACTGTAAGCGTTAAATAATTTGGAAGACATAAAAAGTGAGTAAGGAAATTAACTGGTTAGATTAATCCAAAGGAGTGGAAATTGTCCCAGATGGTGGTTAGGTACCATTGATTTTTATACTAGACTATCACAGAGATTAAAAATTGCAAAAAGCAATTTTCACCTTCAGCTGCTGTTACGGCATGTATTGCTAGAGTAAGATAATGTTTTCTGAGTTTCAGTGTAGGCTCACAAAGTGCATAAATAAAGGGCAAGCATATGGCTGAGAGGGAGGGAGAGAATTCACTTCTATACCAATATGCTCAATTATTAAAGGCCCAAGCTGCTGCCCACATCTTTTCCACTCAAAGGCAAAATGGACTGTGTTCATACCCATTGCCATTTCACCACATTTCAGAACTACATCACAGCTCAGTCTGAGCAAAACCTGACGGTTTTTACATTCACATTGAAGAAAACATCTTCCTGAGCAAGTAGCAACTGCTTCTAGCTATCTCACAACATTATTATAAGTTTTCCTTTTCTTTTTCCCCTTCTGCATGCTCTTCTCTAATTTCCTGCTGTATTTCAAAGAAACGCAGGACAGTTGAGGTTGGATAGGACTTCTGGAGGTCATTTCGTCCAAACCCCCTACTCAAGCAGGGTCACCTAAAGTAAAGTCAGCTGCCCAAGACTATGTCCAGCTGGCTTTTGAATAAATGTATTTATATTGTCTAAGACCTTTAGTCAGAAGTAGGCTAAAATAAAGTAAAGCTAGCATATATCCTAGGAGGTAAAACAGTGACACTTCTTGGCATAGTGATCATTTGACTTACAGATGTCCTTGAAGAATCCAGCTGTAGTGTACTCCACACACAGCAGCGGACTATACAGTTCAAACAAACTTGAATAGTCACTGTTATTGACTGCCATCGAAGTCAGATTCCCTTTATGTTCAGTCTAGAAAGATACAGTTGATGAAAAGAAGACCTGAAAAAAGATCTGAAAGTCACCTGAGATCTTAGGTAGTCTTGATGGATTGGACCTGAACCTCTCTGTCCCAAAGATGCTACAGCCTAAATAGACAATGCTAATGAAGATAAAAAAGGAAAGCCAAGAGCTGGAAGTGACACATCTCCCATCTCTCAGGAGGATAATGGCACAGAGAAGAGGTGAGCTTCAAGTAACTTGCTCCTAGGTCAGTGCCTTGTACATGACCCGAGGTGTCTGGATCACCCAGCTTGAACTCTTAGAGAGCATCTCTCAAATCTTCTTTCTTTCAAAGATGTTAAAAATTATGCTGCTTACCTATAAAATATGGCTATAAATAAGCATGCCAGGCACAGACACATCCTCTTTGTGAATGGTTCCATGAATACATACTAATGGCGCTTTTACAAAGATTGATCTGAAAAATCATGTTTCCCTGCTGTTTGGGCATGCTTTACTAGTGCATCTGAAAGCTTTTGCATTGAATCTTATGCCACAACAGGACTTGGGTTTCAATCAGTTTTCTGCACTACACACACTGCTTTGTTTCTAAAAGACTGACTGATCAGAGAAGCGTGCCTCCTGAGTGTTGGAAGCACATCAGCACTAAGCTTTACATGTGGGCATAGGCAATGGCTATAAAGAGCATACTAACATAACAGAATAAACAAGGATCTCACAATCGATTAACTGCTTATTTAAATGTCCACTGATTGTTTAATTGACCCATTCTAAGCATAGCCTAAATACCAAGCATGGCAAGTTTTTCACATGCAGATAAGATTGACATCTAGACACTTAATTCTTGTGCATTTTTTAATTCAACAGGACTGACTTTTTCAAACCAGTTTAAGTAAGTTAGATGCACAATTGCCACTGAAATTAGGAGCCAGTTACTTGGTGTCATTTAAAAACACCATTCTTCTTCGAATATTTCAGAAAGGAAAATAAACAACTGTATTTTGAAAATTGGATAGTAGCTATCATAAAGATTGATGCTAACAGAAAATTATCACTTCAAGCCTCTGATTCATACACCTGTAAAAGATTAAATTGTCTTTAGTGACAAGTTTTTTTGTGCTCCCAGACAGTTAATTTTAAGCAGAAGTTCATACTTCATGGATAAAATGGGTATAATGTTGGAAATTACGTGACAAAACTAAAACACTATGGATGCCCAGTTCACATTCCTGCAACTTATGTACAAACCCTCCTTTCCTTCTCTCTAGCCAAGTGTATATTCCTAGCATATGCAGACACCCCACAACATACACCTGTCACACTTAAAAACCCAGTCCTTCCATTTTCTTGGCAGTCCAACATAACAGATGTCAAGATCTGTGGTTCTCAGTCCATGGTCTGCATGACACCAGGGTATGGAAAACTCTTCCAGGTGAATGTGTAGGGCAAGTGGCAGCAGCAGTTCTTGACAACGGCTGCACGGAGTTTTCCACAGGAGCTGCTGGATAAATCCCTCATGGTTCCTAGAGGGCAATCGGGAGCTGATACAATTAGCATCCAACACAACCATGCCTGTAATTCCAATGCAAACTGCAGGAACTTGGCAGAACAAGGTAGAGAGTATTGGATTAGGATGGAAGAAAGGCTAGATCATGTTTACCTCTGAGATGAAAGGAGAAGACCAATTAAGAAGGAAGAGGCGTAGGATCAGAGTTCTCATTTTGGCAGATAGGAAAGGAAGAGTAGAAAATAGGAGCCAGACAGTGAACTGTTGCTTAAGAAGGGTGTGTAGAAGGAAGGAAGGAGCTTAAGGTAGGGAAGGGAAGATGAGTAGGAGTGGAATCCTAGTTTGGAAAGCAAGCAGGAACATGCAACTTGCTCTGAAAGCTAGCAGCTACTGCTGCCTTGAGTAGTGGTTCCCAAACAACCAAGCCTGGAAACCCCATTTCCATCAAGTTCAGCCTGGGTAAAACAGAGTAGAAAGTGAATTTCAGAACAACGGGATTATAGCAGACAACTCCCAGCTCACCATCCCCCCTCTTTAATTTTATGGGAAGAGGAATCAAGAGAAGGGCTCAGCTTTGGAAATGTGGCTCCACTCCCAGCCCATTTAGTATCGGAACCAACACCCTGAAGTGCACCCATGGGAGCAGCAGGAGCCAGAGTCGCTCAAAGAACAGGGTATCTATCCCATGCTCCCTCTCAGGTACATTGCATACTGACGTGATACTTTTACACCAAGACTGGACTGCCAAGCAAGTACTGTGGGGTAGCTTCCAGGTCTATAAATGCAGAGCTATAATTTGCAGTAAAAAGGAAATTTAAAAAACACCACACAATAGATGTGTATGCTGGAAACAAGGAAGAGAAGTCATCAAAAATATAGATTTTTTTTTTCCCATTGACCACTAATGGACAATATGAGAATTTGGTATCACTGAAGAAAAGCTGGCCCCCCATCCCACAAATACTTAGATGTATTTTGGCCGAGTTAAGCAGGCAGCTCTTAGCCCTGATTTCAGTGAAAATCAATGCTTAAAGTTGAACTCATCTACAGGCATCTGCAGGATCAGAGGCTGTGTTCCCATAGTTAGCTTTTTCCAATACAGTTCACAGCACTGCCAGAGAATTATATTTAATCCTGTACTGCAGTATGTCCAGTCTATTCAGCTGGTGGCTCCTGCATCTCGTGATATTGAATTGCCACAAACTATTACTGAATATCTGCTTTTCTGATTCCCAGTTGTCCTGATCATCTGCTTTCTTTTTTGGTCACGATGTAATTCATTAAACTGAAGGGACTTTAACTTTCTTTATGTTCACATCCATCATGCTTGCTTTGCTGAGTTCTGTATAAGTATTATTTGTGATACACATATTTGGAAACACATGAGCAATACACTCGCTAAGGATAGAAATTAACAGGCCCAAAGGCAAGAAAATGATGTTCATTCCGTTATCTAGTTTCCCCAACAGAAATCTCATTGATGAACTCTATACTAATACACAGCCAGATAAGCAATCTTATTACCTGGTAATGAGAGCTGATTTCTCCTCATCTAAATCTCCATTATTTCTGTCATCTCATTTTTATGTCATTTGTTTCTTACAGATGCTTTTATGTTAAATTTCCCCAAGCAGACAAGAAATATTATGTTTGTTTGATATCTATCACAAAGCCTTTTACGTAGAATGGAAATAAATTTAGAAAAGCTAGAGGAAGGTTTTGTGTGCTCATGCACTCCAACTAAATATATTCTACACTGCAGATTCCTTTTATAATGAAAACTACACTCCTTCTCAGAAACAATTCCAAAGGTAAGGATTAGCAAGCTAAGTTGCAGGCTCAAAAAAAAAAATAAATTGAAATTTTATTATTGTTGATAATACTGGCCAAAAAAAAAAAAAAGCCAGAGAGGCCCTATATATATTATATAATATTAGTGACTGAACCATATTCCACACATCTGATGCAACAGTAGCCTCCTGGAGTTCCCTCCTAGCCACGAATACAGATTTCTTCCTTCAACACACCCATGAACCTCACCACATTTGTCTTATCAAGGTACAGGCCCCAGAATCTATTTCCAATCAGAAACCTCGTAAAGAGAGAGATGAAACCAAACCTGGATGAAGTGCAACTTGCATTTGGCAAGTGCACATCAAACTAGACTAACCTAGTCTTTTTTCTGTGACTATCTAAAAAAAGTTAATCATGATTAAGGGTAGCAACAAGCAGCACAAAGTCTAGTTGAAGGTCAGTCATTAGTGATACCCCCGGGGTATGATGCTGCGGCCAACACTGTTTGGATGATGAGGCTCAGGGGGACCTGATAGAATGGGAATGGCACTAAATTAATTAGGTAAACGGAAAACCTTCTTCATGAATGGAAGCAAGGAGAATTCTGTTTATTTTAGCCTAGCAAAATAAAGGCTAAGAACAACATTTTTTTTAATTAATGAATTGTGTTTTCAAAAAGCAAGTGGCTTTGAATAAATTGAATCTGGAAAGCAGAAGGTATCTAACCAGCAGGCCTGTGAAGTCCTGGAAAATTCAAGTAACTCAGCAGAAATTCGGGAGAAGAAATTAGAAATTTAGCTAGGCTTAAGATAAAGGCTGAACAGTCTGTGAAAACAATTACAACATGGTGGTGTGTGGTAGCAAGGAAAAGAAATCAGCAAACCAAGAGCTTCCATTTAGCTGTCATCTATCTAATCCATGCTCGCCAGTCCAGTTTCAGGTCTCTACTTTACATGCTACCCTGGACTACAGCACAGGGGCCACTTCTGAAATGCTCTGAATTATACTGCAGACAAGACCAAGTGTATAAAAGATAAAAATCACCAAGTTCCAGGTTGTTTGATTCTACACTGGGAGAGGCTGTGTTAGTTAAGAGGAAGTAGTGAAGTAATTGACATCTTCAGGCAACTCTCAGCTATATATAGCTTTATATGTGGAAAGGGAGTGAACCAAGAAGCTCTTAGGCTAAGGTGACCACCTTGAACTGAAAATAATAACATTGATCTCTTTCCCAGATCCTTTTCCGCTACTAACAATGACACAAGTTAGTTTAATTAAACTCAGACAGTCACAGACTGTGTCATGGTGAGATTTGCTAAATGAAATCAAGAGACATTTCTTCATTTGCAGATCTAATTTTTTAAAAAACAAAGATGCTCAATTTAGAGCAGTCAAAAATATTCAGAAGTGCTAAAGCAGTACAGTCTGGGTGATTTGAATGGCTTTGGTACTGCTCCACACCCCTCCAAAATCAGCTTCCATATATCCTAGGTCTGGCACCTGAAGGGAATGTAAGCATTTGAAATAATGGTCATTAGCTGTCCTTAAATTAAAGGATAACTCTAATCACTGCATGATGAAGTACAAGAGAGCATGTATGACTCAGACAAGTTCACCTATGTGTTTAGAGACTCAAAAGAGAAGGGGTTTTGTGCTAACAGGTTAGAAAAACAGTATGAAGAACAGCCTGAGGGCAAATGATCTAACAATTGTGTCATGACACGTATTTTAGAAAGAAAAAAAGATTAACTGCCATGGTGAGCTAAGTGATCATTTAGACAATATTGCAGACAAAGGAACTAGTTCCCTGCTGAGTTTTTAGTGACTTGAGAACAAAACTGTGACACCAGAAGCATTTGATCCCAACAACCTGCTCTTGCTATGTTCCCCAGGTTGTGCCCATGCTGCCTTTTTGGTTCACAACTGAAGTGAAAACCCTGACAATCCCCATTTACCACCTCTCAGTTGGGTTTGCAGAGTGGTTTTAGCACATTCATACTAGATTCTCTGAGGAGGAAATTCATTCAAAAGCTCTTTTCTGTTCACCTACTCACCAAACTCACCCCAGTCCATAATGGAGTCAACAAGTGGCTAAATCAGTGACTTGTCCTTCAGACAGCCTCAAACCTCATGTGACGGGGGGATATCAGGGGACCAAATTAAATCTAGTCCAGAGTAAAATACCAAAACCATTTACAATTTGATACATTAGGTGGTGATCCATCTGCCTCAGTCTACTGATCTGCTTCTTTCACACAGAATTACTTGCTTAGGTAAACACAGTCACAGAGACAAAATTATTATTTCTCCAGGTGAAGGCTTTATATTAATAGCTCCATCAGGTCTGTGATTGCCACTGGTTTGTTGTTTGGGGTTTTTTTCCCCAATGGTGAATTGAAACTCATTTATACCTCAATGATGTGATAAACAATGTCTCCTCTTCCTAGCAGATGTATATCTGACCCAGATTCAATTAATGTGAACCATTGACTGGACACCAGTTTCCCTAGCAGATACCCGTATTAAGAAAGAGCATAATGATAAGGCTGCTTCTTACTCCAGTAATTGAAATGGTTGTTCTTCGCATTTTATGATCCTACTGCAGGATAGATACTATTCAGAAAATGTAACACCTCATGTCACAGATCAACAGAGAAAAAAAGATTACTCCATTCCCACCACTTAATAATCAAGACTGCTGTGAAAATGAAAAGATTCTATAACAAGACTTGCAGGCACCAGACATTAGGTTTAAAGTTCCTTACTCCAGTTTCCACAGGCAGATATTCAGAAACGTAAATTATATTTTGGCCTCAATAATCACCTTCAACGTCCCTATTACAAAACCCTAATGCTTGCCTCCATTTCATCTGTGTACTGTAATTTTATGGCTAAATATGTCTTGGTTTTTGCCCTCAACAATTATCATAGAGTTACACTTGTAATATTGCAAAGTTGGGTCATTTCCAATTCTTGTTTCACCTTGTCCATTTTAGATGTAACACTGAATCATGTTAACTTCAGACCATGCAATTGCTTATTCACATGGAAGGAAAGTAGCCTCATGAGCCAAATAATGTGGGCTTCAAATGGAGTTGCCTAATGCCATGGTACCCCTGCACTAAGGTACCCAGACACCTACCCTTCCTTGCTGCCAATTCTCTGCGTGTCTCTATCCTTAGTGAGTTCTCCCTGCATCCCAACATCCTGAAAATGAGTTCACTTTGCAACTGAGCAGAGCCTGTATTCATTGTGCCCGTAGATCTCGTCCCTCTCTTGCACACAACATGACATTCTCACAGCCATCCTGTCTTCCCCCCAAGCACATTCCTCAGGCTGCCTTAGCCCAGGCTCTCTTGGTCATGGATCTGGAACACGGCTTGAAACAAACAAGCTCTGCACCGGTATGGGAAAGCACTATAACATACCTGCAGCAATCACGTGAACCTGAAGAACAGGTCTGTGCAATACCAGATGTCTGAACAGGTAGCCTCTAATAGAACCTATAACAGATCCAAGGGAATGCTCGAGGTTTCTTGGTGATCACCAAGAAACCTTTTCCACAATACCTCTTGGCTGCAGTAATGTCCTATGAAGCATCATGCATGGGAGCTCCAGGCAAGGATAAAGTAGAGCTCTGTGAGGGCAGACTCCTGCAGCTGCCTTCCCATAGCTTCTGTGTGCCAACCTGCACCGGTGCTTGACCCATTTACAGTTGCCATGGAGAGACTGAAGCATACAGAAGTACCACAGCCTCCAATTGCAACAAGATCTCAGAAATAAATATCTATTTGTGGATTTAAAGTGGAAATGCAATAAAATAATTACAAAAATCAATGTCCAGTGACTGCTGGCAAACACGAATTATCTGACAAAGCTAATCTATCATCCTTCCTTGTCAGTAGGCTGCAGCTCCAGCCTAACCAACCCCTTTAGTAAGAAAAGAGAGGAAATTGGACACAGCTGTGGCACCTTTCCTTTTATGACTTTCACTTTTAAAACTCAAATACTTTTCATTTTAATGGTCTTGTAACACAAAAATGGATTAAATTAGCATTAAGACAAGAATCACATTTTTATGTGCGGTGCAATTTCTCATAGATTTTCTAAGTATGTTGGTCTCCCTCCCAACAATGAGATTTCTGCTCTCTGTAATTGTGCTGCAGCTACAGCAGCTACTAGTGAGAACTGCACAACGATAAGACTGATTCTCTGAGGTTGCAAAGAAGAGCTCAAACACCCACTTCTTCCAAGTGCTGCTACTTGGCAATGTTTCTTGAAGAAAGAAACACTAGTATATTAAGGTTCATTGAGCAGTCAGGAAATGACCACAACCTTTTCATTCAGGCTTCAGACCAGAGTAAACACTTTATGCGTTTTAATGTTTTTTTCATCAGTTTATTCTCTTTTTCTGCCAAACTGTGAATTTATGGATCCCAACTAGGTATAGAAATGTTAAACAATTGCAATCAACTCTGTAGCCATGAAATAGCTCAATTTTGCAAGCTTGGGAGCTGAAGGTAATTTTGGTCAAGCCTCTGATTAAGGATATTTGCAGCATATAGTAGCAATAATTTATTGAAACTATGGCTTGATGAACAATGCTATCTATACTCGTGTGTTGGTGGATGGCTCTTGATTAGCCATTTATGTGCATGTAGCTGAGCACATCCATTTATTATTATTTTCATTTGTTTTAAGAACTTAGAAGCCTAGTTGGGGACCAGCATTCCCAAACATAACCCACATGTGAAGGAGCTAAGTGTTAACTAAACATCCAATCCCACTTTTTTCCACTGAGCCCTCTGAGTCTGTTGCATTGGCGATAGCGTGTAGAGAGAAACAGGCTAAAAGAACAAGGTACAAAAATCAAGTCATGTAAAGTGCATTACTCCAACCAGAAGGTCCCACAGGCAAATGATTCAGGGCTAGCACTCCTGAAGCTGGAGAGGGAAACTGTGCTAAAGTGCTAAAGCACATTTTATTATCACAGTCCCAGCTTTTTTTTTTTTTTTCTTTTTTTTTTTCTTTTTTTTTTTTTTCTTTATTTTCCCCTGGTAAAGACTGAAAGCAGGACAGCTGAAATTAAAGAAGCAGGCAATGTCTCATCCATCCCAGAGACAGAGGGAGGTGGCTTGTCCTACGGTGATGCAGTGCCATCTAGTGATTCCTTCCTTCAAGGTAAAAAAAAACCCACCAAATTACATCCCCAGGTTAAACAAACGCCTAACTTACACCTTGGCCCTCCCCATCTCCACCACCCTCTGCAGGGATGTGGACCCAGGGTGCCAGCTCAGCGGCTGGCCGCAGATAAAACGTTGGGCAGTAGGTCTCCCCATCAGCTTGCCAGCTTCAGGCAAGCCAGCATGTAATGATGCTCCACTTTGCTTCCCAGGGTTTAATTAGCTGCTGCTGCGCTAAATAACAGTTCCCAGAAGGCAGCGACATGTCAACGCTGTCACAAGCTGGTGCTTGAGCAAGCCTAAAGAAAGACTGCAGCTCAGTATCAGAAGAAGATGGCCACCCCAAAGCAGAGAAGAGGACCCTCTTTCCTGCCCTCCCACCTCCTACCCTCTGCCCTACTGTCAGCTGTGTTCGAAAATGCAAACTTTTTCAGTGGGTGGTATCCGAGCTCTTACTCTGATTTCTAGACTCCTGGTCCCTTGGTGTTTAACTCGTTCGCTTTCTCAGTTTTTTTCTGACCAGTCACAAGAACAGGCTTGCTCGATCTCATTTTAACTAAAAAAAAAAAAAAAAGTATAAGCAGTGACTATGTGATTCCAAAGACCTGGAGAAAAATATCAAATATTTCCAGCTATCCTAACTTTTACCATGAGTTTTGCAGTGGTGGAGCTTACCAGTCTCAACTACACATAGCTAAATTTAACTAAATCCAAAAGATGTATTTCGCAGGTGTGAAAAACTAAAAACATGGGAAAGAACACTTTTTTTTTTAAGAAAAGTGAAAACAAACTTTCTCAACACAGAAGACTTCATAAACTTAGAGCGATCTCTGGATGCTGGCAGTTACTTAAAAGCTGATTTATCCCTGTCCTTGTGAACTGAGGTTCAGGTGTTAGTGTGGGTGCCTTCCAGGTGCCACACAATCCCATGAGCTAAGCACCAGCCTGCGTGTCAGGAAATCCCACATCTGTTTCTGCTTCCATCTGACCTGATGGAAACCATCCATTTGTATTGCTGTGTAGATGCCCCAGGCCAGGAGACTGCAGCACAACACACATGGGGACTGGGGTGCGGTTGCATGGTCTCAACATCAGCACATGACCGCCATGTATGTCTGCCATATCAGCAGGTGCTGAAATGGGACTACTACCTTTCCCTCACCAGCAAATCTATGTTTCAACTTCTTTGTTACTGAGAGGAAGATAAGTGAGAGAAAGACTAGCCAACCAGTCTGGGATTTAGGAGTGCCAAATACAGCTCCTTGCCCACCATAGACCATTGTGACCCTGTGTTTCCCTGGGCACATGAGGCACAGGGATGCTGCTTGGCTCCCACATCCAAATGCACTCTCATCCCCTTCCATTTTCTCTGTTTGTCTTCTTCCTCTGTACCCCATTCTCCCACAAAAAAAAAAGCCCCAGGAACGTAGGAGGGACCAGAACAAGGGAATAGAGGGCACAAGGCTCTGCCTTTGAGATGAGGGAAGTTAAGAATTTTGTCTTATTTTGCAGATGGGGAAAATAAGGACCAGAATTATAAGCCAGACACCCAAGGAAATAAGATAACCAAACAGCAATAAGGACCTCGAGGTCCTAAGCCAGTTCAAAGGCTGGCAGACAGCTGTGCCTCCTACGGCAAGTAAGTGGTTCCACTGGCAAATCCAGAGTAGTTACCTGATACAAATAATATATAGGCAATCAGATATACTAGATACATCTAATATATATAAAAAATATCTTAAGGTAAAGTATGTACCTTTAACCAGGGTGTTCCTACCTACTTGGAATTCAAGAAATAGCAAACTAGACCTTCCTTGTGAGTTTCTAGCCATAAATAATAGAAGATGTTGAGGAGAACTAGGTCTGCCAGTCACTGCATCCCACAAGGAAGATCTGCTCAGCATGCAACCAGCGTATGAAGGGAGGCACTGCCGTTCCTCAGGAGTCAGGCTGCAACAGGGCTGGAAGTCATCAGGACAGGATTGTTTATTTTCACTCGGTTGTACTGAATGCACTGTTCCAAATAGCACTGTCTCTATTATGGCATATCTAATAACACTATAAAACCAAAAATGGGTAACAGAAATGTCCTGATGACTAAACACAAACAGAAAATTCATGTTTAGAGGAGCAAACAATATTCATGTCACCAATTTAATGATTCACACAAAAAGGAATTATTTTTATGTTTAGAGATACAAATTAGTTGGAGAGCACTAAAATACTGAACATTGAGCAATATATTACCTTTAAAACCATTAAGAATATTCATAAACATTAGTAGTACCATTAATTATCATTTTCACAGCCATGTTTCATGTCAAAAGTCACAGCACTGAACTCACACGTTGCTAAGCCTTGCTAATACAGCACCAGAGTAAATGGAGGAAGAAAGACTCCTTACAAAGGGAAAGCCTGCATCTGAGGGAAACATTCCAGCAGGGTTGATGCATTATTACTCTCTGCGTGAGGACTTTGGGATCAACCCAATACTGGCGAGGGCAGTCTCCCACAGGGACATTATTTTTCTCTCTCATCAGTGTAAAGAGAGTGCTGGTGAAGGAGGAACTTATTTGTGAAAGGATTACCAGTAACCATTCTCCAATACTCTTTCAGTGATAAATAGAATATATATCCTAACAGAAGTCAAATTCCTGATGCAGAACCAAATAGGAACTTTTGTACATTTGCGTTTTGAGCTAGTTGTTCCTCACTGATGCAGCATTTACCTTTTCCCATTGCTAACATTTTTTTTCCTTCAACTGGAAATACCTTCCTGAAAACTATAGTTTGCATATTGGGCCATAATAACATCATGGTCATACATAATCTGAGAAGGTCTATTGAAAACTATGGGAAAGAGGCTTTTCAAATGGTAGAGGAGCAGATCCTGAGAGCTGTAGTATTTCAAAGCTGATCGTTGCTCAGCACTGACATATAATTCTCAAATTCCATGAGGCACATGAAGCAGTCCTTTGCCCTGTTCTGTCCTGGCAAGCTCCCACTTGGATAGGGGAGGGCAGTCGATGTTGTCTACCTTGACTTCAGCAAGGCTTTTGACACTGTCTCCCATGGCATCCTCACAACCAAACTTAACAAATGTGGTTACTGTAGCCAGGACTGAGTGTCACTTTCTCAAAGTATGTGAAGAAATGCAGTGAAATCAGTGATCAGCTAGAGAGAAAGTATGACATACAAGGAAGACTTGCATGGGATAAAATGATCTAGCAATATATCACAAACTAGTGGAAAGAGGAAGAGACAAAATGGGTTCTTCCTGTCCATCATGGGTGGGAGGAAGATATAATGACCCTCATTTGTAGTTAGGAGAATTCAGGTTGGGTGCTAGCAAAAAGCATTTTAGCATTGCAGGTAGTGATACTGGAATAGGGTGCCAGAGAGGCTGAGGACTCTCCACCATCAGAGGTTTTTAAGGACAAATGTAATAAATATACAGGTATAATTACTCTGGCCTGAAGCAGAAGCAAAGCCTAGACAAGTTCATGAGGTTCTTCAAGCCCTATTCCTCTATGAGCCTCTGATATTAAAATTCTAGCCTAAAAACAGTGAGCTTCCTTCCAACTGCAAACACAGAATCAAATTACAAGCACAGCCTGATTTCACACACACTAGTGTAAATAAGGACGTACTAAGCTAAAGGCAGAGTAATTATGCTGTAAAGCCCAAAAAAGATGGCATTCAAGATCATTAAGCCAATGTTTTTTTAATGTAACACATGGCAACTTCACGATAGTTCTTTTTGTAGCCATACTAGTTTTTTGTTCTGCTCTATTCTGGGTTTTGTAGCAGTAACAGTATCATCACTTCATTATCTTGGCACCTGAGTAGTGTAGCAGGGTGGGAAAAAATATTAGCCAGGAGAATAGTAAGCTGATTTTATTCTCCCGCACCATGTTTGAAATCCATTGATGGAAAGTTTAGAGATCGGAATATTCTTTATATAACTCCGCTTAATAAACCAATTTCTCTGACTTCTATAGCTAACAGTTCCACACAACTTTCTTTTTTTAACTGGCTAATTTTGTGCATGGTAAGTGTATTAATTAAAAATGGAACCAGAGGGCCTAGCTAAATCTTTAATCTTCTCTGTGCCCCAGTTTCCCCTGTCTGTAACAGAGAGATTGTATTTTTCTCACCCCAGACATCTGCTGGACAGTTAGTTCTTTATGATTTGCAGTGTGCTTTTCATATCCCCAGATCATTAAATTAGATCATAGCAGATATTTCAACCACCATTTTAGAAATTAATTCCCATTTATTGCTGAAGTCAGTTAACAAGTCTCCCAGCAGCCTCAGTGGGAACAGGATCAGCTCACACTTTCTCACTTTGTCTCCAGGATGACTGACTCCTCCCGACACAACCTGCACCCTCCAACAGTTACCTTCACTTCTGCTTTAGCATCCTGTCCCAGGGGAAATCCCTTAGCCATCACCTCCCAAAAAGTGGGGCTGCCCCTTTGTACATCTGTAGGCAGCTTTCATTGCATACAGGAGCATTTCAATGTCCCTTCTATTAAGCGTGAAGGGCAAGGTAGTCAGTACAACTTATTGACAAGGACAGGCCTACCCATGATGGGTAGACATCAGCTCTATTCAGAGGTAAAGGGAATGTAGTCTGCCTAGTTGCACAAATGCCACAGAGCATCCCATGTAGGAGTGATTATATTTAACACTCCATGTGTGGATACTCTTATCCTAGAAGTAACAAGGGCATTTTCCTGTTTAACCCACTCTGAAGATGAATGTTTAATGTGAGTAAATGAAGCAGGAAGACGGCACTCATATGCCAGGAGATAAAAAGGGGAAGTTTATCAGGCTCAGCATGAAGACAAAGCCAAGATACGGTGAGACACACCTGAAGCTATTGGTATCAAAAGCCCAGGCTCAAGGCATGAATTAATCACCTTAAAACATTTGACTGCACATGAGCAGCCTGCTTACTAGGAAACAGGTATTTGGAAGTGTGAGGCAATGGTCACTAATTCACCAAGGGTATCTGGGATGGTTTAATCACTTTTAACTATCAATGTCTTTGACTTAGAACAGCTTGATGAATCACAGGTGAAGCTATTCATATGTCCACAGCTGAGAGGGTACCAAGAAAGGACAGCTTCCACTGTATGCTACAGTAATGCTCTTGCTTGAGTAGTGCAATAACTTTGCTATTCTCACATTATCTGGCAAAGCTCCTTATTTTCCACTGTTTTTAAATATAATATAAATTTGAAATAAGCGAGCATTAACTTTAGGTTATTAACTTTGAATGCTAGATTATGGTTTCCATTGTTTATTGCCACAACAGACTATTAAAGAGACACCTCTGCTCAGCTAAATTCAAGATTTTGTCTTCAGGCATAATAATATCTCTGAGAGCTGCTTGACTCTAATAAGATATTTAAGCATATACTTAAATTTAAGTGTGCAAGTTATCATCTGAGATCAGTCAGAATTTTGTTAAAAATAGATCTGTGGTTAACTTTTTTTTCCCCCAAACCAATATAGCTGCTATAGCAACAATCAGTAGCATAGCATTTGTGGTGAAGGGCAGTGTGTTTTGATTATTAAATTAAGATCCAAACCTTCAGAATTAAATTGTTTTACTAGCAGCTAATGTCCCTCTTGTTGACCACACTGAGTTTTTATTAGCTCTGATAAGCAGCACCAAGACAATGATTGTACAGCATGCTCTAAAAAAACACTTAGTATTGCAGAATAAACAAGGCATTGACTCCCTGCACAACAGCCCAAAGATGACAGTATATAACATATATTTAATCTATAAGGAAACTATCTTTGCCTTGGTAAGGAAATATTTTCATTCACTTCCTCGAAAATTAACACCTAATTGACTCTATTATGCAAATGCTAACCACAATCAAAGCAGGTATAAGCAGGGATATCCAATCCATGATCACAACTCTATAGTTTTATTGTGTGTGCACAACATGCATTCGATTTCTATCAGAACCTTACAGAGCAAAGAACAAATATAGTATCAACTTGTCCACTGAAAGCCGAGAAATATTCCCATCTAGCTGGAAGAAAAAATAGATATGTGAGAAAGAATAAATAAAAAATAATAGTGAAGACAGAATAGGAAGGGAGAAGTTACTGTTTGGTCTGAAGGTCACAGGTAAATTTGCACAGATTTCTGAAACTATTTTCCGTGCTGAGAAACCTCAGACCTCCTAAATTGCCTGTTCTTAGGAGATGCCTTCAAGGCTGGTCCTGAACTGCCTTTTAGGAATTTTAGGACAAAATCTCCCCAACAGCGTCCTCATGACTTAGCCGAAGCACAGTTGGGCTTTTGCAGCTTCTAGCTATGCCCTCTGTCCTTTCGGTGACCATGCCTGATAGAAAAATGTCAGATATCTTTCCTTGATGTTACTCTAGGATCATTTCTACCCAGTGTCCTGTTATCACCTACCACAAAGGTGTACAGGATTTATCTGAATATAGGTTGCTACAAAAGACAACATCAACAGAAACTGACATCCAAGGGGTATCTTGGGATTCAGCATGCTCTGATGCTCTGCTTCAAAAGTAAAGCACACACAACAATTCAAATATATCTCTGATAGCAAGAGGCAGACATTAAGTCTCCAAGAGCAGCTGAAAAAAGGAAAAAAAAAAAAAAGTTATGTAGTTCCCATAATATATTCCTAAAGGAATCTGTATTTATTCTGACAGTTTTCATGTAAAAGAATGGTCACGTGTTGATAAAAGAAAATAAGTAATTAAAAAGACTGAACAGTGTTCATAAGTGTTACCTCACAGTGGATCCAAAAAGCCACTTTAACTTTGCTTAACTAAGCTGGCTCTGAAATGGGAACAGATGCGTGGAAAATTCTTTTGGCTATGCCACCTGTTTTTGGCCTTGTCAAAAACAATTTCTCATAAAATTGATCACATCACCTAGATTTTTCCTGGTTTCAGCTGATAAAACATTTATTGCCTTTCCCCATGTACCTCTTTCATACTGGTGTGTTTCTTCATGCACAGTAACTGAGCTTGCCTTCCTTCAACCAAACTGTGTCTTGTAAAGCCTGATGTCTATGGTCCAATTCATAATGCCAGAGTCAGGTCTGATATAACTGTATATATCATATACCTTTTCATTCAAAAGGCTGTAGTTTAAGTCTCAGCATAGCCAGTGAAAACTGAAAAAAAGAACATGATAGAATTAGAATCTGCCACTGGATATTTTGACAGGCACAGGTTCACATCAATTTAAGACAAATTTCCAAAGATTTGATATTTCAAAGTACATCACATCTGGATCTGGTCTAATACCAGTCTAGGGGAACTGTCTTTGACAGGCACATGGGAAAGCCTTGGGAAAACATTCTTCACAAATGCTAGGTCTCATGCTCAAAACTACGGAGGCCCTCCAGCCATATACTTTCCACACTTTTAAATGGTTATATGGGACCCAGTATGAGAACTTGATGTTCCTTTGACATTAATCTGCTTTTGCAGAAGTAGCAGAACTGTTTCATCCATTTTCTTTTTAATTTATATAAACATTAGGTTTATACATATGTAACCAATCATTTTGTACTTCTAAAATTTACTTTACTACAAGACTGAAATATAAATTCATACAAGACTGAAAACAAAAACCTTATCAAAAGAAGGAGGGAAAGAACTGAGAGAACTTTCTTCTCCTAATATAAGTGATCAGTCAGATAAGTTTTCTGTAGCTATCAACAGCTTTGGTTAAATGAGATTTCATTTTGCAGTCCAACACTACTAAAACACCCTGTAAACTTAGTCCTCCTTGCTATGTATTGCCAAAGCAGAACTATCAGAATATATGCCTGCTCTAGTAAAAATCGTGCACTCACAAAATACTGCAATTTGTTTTACTGGTAAAATTATTTCTGAAGAAAATGGTCCTAATTCTGCAGACTAAGGCAAACTGTTCCTCAAGTAAAGAGCGATCAGGCAGAAAGGAAAATTCATTGCTTGGCTCAGAATTTTGTGAACACTGAGGAGACCTCTGCGGACAGCCTCCTCCTCAGTTCCTCAGCCTCCTCCCATCCCATCCAAATCAATCAGCACTACAGCTCTACACACCCTTCAGGGCTGGTTTATATTTAGAACTTAATAAAGAATAAAAAATAGTAAATCATACAACCACTTTGCTTTGGGGAAACAAATGTGCTAGTCAACGGAAGATATAAATAATCATATGATGACAGAATGAAACACCTCATCCGGTGGCTGCAGCGCAAACTGCTGACCACCAGCCAGCAGAGCGGCTGGATGTGCTCCATTAATCTCTTTTCCAAAGTGATGGATTCTTTTTTTGGGAACTAGCCCAGTTCACTGAGGAGTCACTTTTTCCCCCATCAGCTGAGATCAGTCACCAGTAACTCATCACTTTTGATCCAGCCTGTGTTCTTCACTTGTAACTGAGACTTTCCAGCAATGATACTGCAGCTGGCCTGCAGGAAACACCTCCAAACTCCCTATTCATAGTCTGGGCAGGGCAGAGGAAGGAGAGAGCAGGCAATCAGACACAGAGTGATAGGAAAACTGTGATCTTCCTTTCCCTTGATAATGACACCATTTCTTCCCTCACTTTTAACCTTTCAAAAACATTCAAGAAGCCATGTGAAAACCCACATGCAATCTAGGCATAGTAATTCCAAATTTTTAGATGCAAAGCAAAATCTGTCGTGCTGGACATGGATAAATAGACCAGAGAAAGTGAATGGTAAGAGCCAGTCTGGGTTCCTACTCCAACGACTGCAGGCATTTCTATTAAAAACTGCTTTTATGTTCCACTAGATAAATTGGACAGGCTGTCCTGGAAGGGAGAAAACAAGAGCTTTGTGCACGCAGCTCTCCCACTCTTTCACAATTTACCTTTAGGGAACGTATGACAAATAAAGCTTTATCAGGTACATTCATGCTCCCTCCCTCCCAGCTGCTAGTGAGGTTGGCACGAGGCAGAAGTAGTGATGTTACTAGACACACACATGGAAGGATTGAGAAACCTGGAAGATTTTGATGCTAAATGCAGAGAGGACAACAAGTTTACGTGGTCACTAAGCAGGGGCTTGGGCAATTGCAATGTGATAAGTCACTGTCTAAATAGCACTAAAGTCTTGTCTTACCCATCTAAAGCCTTTGGTGAATCTGGCCCTATAAGTCTACCCTGCTTCATAAGTGCTTGCAGACACAAGTGTTGGTGTGAGGGCATTAAAACAGACTGCAGTGTATTTTTGTCCTGGTAGAATCCCTTCTGAACTACCCCAAGGAACAGGGTCAAACTGGTAACCAGCATAAACCAATGAAGCTCTGCCCAAATGTACCAGCTGCAGATCAAATCCCTATCACCCCAAACATGACTGGAGGTGTACAAGGACAGAACAGTAAAAAAATATGATGGGTTTATAGGGAGGGAACTTCTTTCCAGCTGACTCACAAGAAAAAAGTGCTCATATGGCAGGCTGGTGCTCTCAGAGAGCTCCTTGATGGGGCAGAAAAAAATCAAGGAGTTTATTTACATGTTCAGTTGCTCTCTCCGACCTCTAATAGGAGCAAAAGCAGCATGAAAGGAGGTCCAGGCTGCTGTGGATAATTGCGAGTTGATAGGGTTTAAGGGAGATTACATGTTTTTATATACACTCCTCAGTGCTTAACCACTGTATCAAGCAAAAGATATGCTGCCACTTCAGGGGTTAAAACAGATTCATTATCAGATACGAGACTACAAAGACCCTAGTGCAATCCTACTGTGCAGGAGGAATGTGAGTGTGTACACACACCTGCTTCTCCTCGCAGCAGCAACATTTTTGTTGCGCTTTCCCAGATACCTTGGAGCCAGCCATAAACTGCAGGACCTTTTGTTCACTGGGCTATTGGTTCAGTCCTGGATCAAGTTAATGCCATAGCTCAAAGGCTGGTGCTTCCCAATGCCTTTTTGATGAGCAGCACAAAGCCAATGGGTTGGGTCCAACCTTCAGCAATAACATGGCTGCCGGCACCTTTGCTGGACATTTCTGTGCATGCTGAGAATGAGTTTCTTCTTTTCAGTCCTGGCAGGGCAGAGCTGAGGTCCTGCTGCAGAAGTTATTGCCTGATCTGCCTCCGTTTGTGGAGGAGGAAATCTAGGCCTCTTGGGCTATTAATTCTACCAGAATTTCTTCAAAACTTCCCTACAGTTCCTCCAGAATTAGGGGTGGTGGAGGAAACAAGTCTAAACAACCACACTGCAAATATTTTACAGTAGAAAGAAAGCACCACCCTAAAACCAGCACAAAGCCATCAATTTAAATTACACAGAGCAAGAGCAATGCCTCTTTGGAAACTGTAATTTCAAGGTACTGGGGTTGTATGTTGCGGAAAGAGTGTGTGACCCTGCCCATATTTCTTCTCCAGAGTAGGTGGGGATGGGTCAGGAATAGGTTGTCACCACCCAGAGCCACTCCACATTCCTGCACAGCACACTCTGTCTTGCCACCAAGGGACAAAGTAAAGCCGCCACCGGGGCCACACCATACGAGCAGCTCACAGCCCCTTTATCACCGTGCGCATGCAGCAGGCAGCCAGTGGTGCCAAGAGGCAGAAATAGCAGCACTCCTTTTATCACCCAAGGCAGAGCATGTTTCACGCTGCACAATGCAGTGTCAAAAGGTCCGTGGATAGCAAGGGGAGATTCCCCTCACCTTTCCACAGGGCTCATCACTTAGTCTTGACATTTACAAGAAACTTAGGGAAAGGATTGCTGTTTCCATGTGCGGCAACATCACCCTAACCTCTCAGTTCAGGACGTGGTCTTTCTAAAGATTAGACTGCACAGGACACATCCTGAGGAAAGGGTGCAGCGCTGCTCTGCATGACCGTTGCCTAAGAACATGAACCGTATTAACCTTCTGGGGGGTTTTGGAGGGAAAGGGGGAGAATGACACGGCTGCCGATCCAGGATATATGGTCACCTTCAAACAATACTTCGGTCACACTGTCTACTGACTGTCTCTTTACCTTTGTCCCCATCCCACTCCAGTGGAGAACTGTAGTTTTAGAGTGGAAAGTTAAGAGCTGGAGCTGCAGATTTAAACTGTGCTTGGCCAAACTTCCTACTGCGATAACCTGAAGCAAAGTAATGAGAACGGGCTGAGTCGTCCCAGCTCTTAAGGGCTGGTCTGAGCTCCACAACCATGCTCCCCCATTGACAGCAGAGCTGCCCCTGGCAGTGGAGACACATCCATTTATGTTGGAAGAACAAAGTGCTGCATTCAATGTCCTCTCTAGGACTAGATAGCACTTCTGTACTTCACATTTTTCTGTTAATAAAGTATGGACCAGTTTCCCTGGCAGAGAAATAAGTTACTCCTACTCCTGCTGTTTCAGTTGTCAAGTGTTTTGTATGGAGATCTGCAGGCCATCCATACAAAGATGGACCTGTAGCTATTCAAAGCACGGTAAATTGTCCAGGGCCACACAGAAAAAGAAAACAGATTTCACACAAGGTTTGCAAAATCCCAGGCAACTTCCAGTTTAGATAAGACAGCACAACCTTGATATGGCATGACTAATGTTTCTGCTCTGTCCATGCGGGGCTTGATGCATGCATGTTCACTGCTTTGAGTGATCAGATTTCTTAAATTGAGCCTGAAGAATAGCTAAGTAGACTGCACATGGAAAGATAAGTAATGCTGTGAACTAATCACTAACTATCTATCATCTGACTTAGCTTCAAGGAACAGAGCTCTTTCAAGAGCTACCAAAATCTAACAGCATCCCAATGGCAGTTTCATGTAAACCAAAATAAATTAAGCTCCTATACTGTTAATGGCAGTGAAATCCAAAGGAAAATTTAGTATTACTCAGAATACTGCTGTAGATTTGTGATTTTCCTGTCCTGCATATGGATGTCAGCAGTTGCTTTTTTTCTGTGTTCAGGTACGTGCCTCTCAAAGGTAAAAGTCAACAACACCTGTAAAACCTTTTTTATTTTTTTTATTTTCTGAGCTTCACCTGAGTCTAGTTCTCACTTATATTCTGGCTTCTTTACATCTATGAATTCTTTTGTGGTACAAATACCATCTACTGTTACTTTAAGGATTATTTATGACTTAGAGGTATATAAATGGATTTACAAGAGTCACCTACAGTAAAATAAGAATTACCCAGACAGATTGCCTGAATTAAAGCAGTCTGACCTCTCAGTAATGCATACTCAAAGCTTTAATTCTTACTTTTCCTACTTCAGCTCTGCTCTAACTCATCCCTACCAGATACCCAGCAGCCAGAGAACACACCAGTTAACACCTTTTTTCTTGAGTTACAGCAATGAGCATTTTCCAGGATTCTTGAAGACCACATAAACCACATTACAACCAAAGAAAGGAATAAGCAAGAAAATTTCAGCCAGGAACCTTCTGCCTCCCCCCAAAAGCGACTTTCCAAAATGACTTTCTTCTCCAGGAAGGTTATTCAAGCCCTTCAGGATATGATTGTGCAAGGAAAAAAACACCCTCAACTTCCTTTGAAGAAAATATCTTGCAGGTATTAGAGTATACTCTGTCCGTAAATTGCCTCAGCAGCAAAATGAAAAATGCTTCACTCTTTCAGATGTAAGATGTGCAAAGAAGCTTAATTAGCTAAAGTTCGTATACTGCTTTGAAGATGGGAAGACCTCTGAATGAAGTGCTAATAACAGATAATCAGAATCCATCTTTTCCGGTATAAAAAACCCATAAAAAGCAGATTGATGTTTCACAGAAAATGTATGCCAGAAAAATTGTCCAATCATAGGATTATTCATCAAAGTTTTACTTGGAGCCTCTGGGATTGTTTAGATAATGGTATTTCTAAGCTGTATCTCAGTCAGAGATGTGATTTCACTACCTGGTTTTGACAGGCAAGTCAAATGGGACATTAGAGTAAATATTGCTAGAACACTATGACATTTTCTTCAACATTCAGGGCTCATAGTTTTGATGTTTAAAATAAAGGAGATTTCTGACAGCTTCCTCAAAAAATGATCTTTTTTGTGTCTGTCCAAGGACATAGCAGCCCAGCTAAAAATGCTGTTTCTGAAGCAAAGCACAGTATGTCCATTAAATAATTCATATCACTGAATAACTCTAGTGAGAAATGGTATCTAGGAGCAAAACAACAAGTGAATCTGAGAGCATGAAAGGTCATTTCCAAATATTAATTAGGAAAGAAAGAAAGATTAATAATATTTAAATATCAGAAACAAATGCACCTCTCACTGCATTTTGTCCTTGGACAGAAAATTACTGTCTTCACATTCAAACTCCAGAAACTGCAATAACCCAGCAAAACTTCAGGAAGAATGATTGGAGGAATGACTACCACTGAGTATAGCTACTCAGTGTCCTCTACATGGAAAACTGGCTCAAGCGTCTCCTTAGAAAAGGGTGACTGAAATACAGTCACTAAGGAGGACCAAAATTATCTATTTTCAGCTAACAAGTACTCATGTGAAAGCATGGATATTTTAGCACAAGAAACCAAACAAAATCCCAGACTGACATTCTGCTGCTTTCACCAGCAAGAATTTTGGCAGTCCTCCTGGGGACAAAAGCTTGCATTTTCAGCAGGTAAACACAGCTAATTCACTCAAGCTGAGAAAGTGTAAACAAATCTGGTTTTAGAAAATCAAGGCAAGATTAGAAAATGTTCCTTTAATTTACTTTTTTTTTTTTCTTTTTAAAAATCAACTTCTGAAAATGCTATTTTACAGCTGCAGAAAATGTGACTTTTGCCTGACATTTGTGCTGGGTCAGCCAAACTTGAAGAAAAACAAGAAATCTCTCTGTAACCAAGAATAAACCCTCACTGTTCCCAAAGGAGGAGAAAATTCAATTACTAAAATGGTAGCATAATCTTTTCATCATTATTTCAGGAGCTCAGAGTTAAGTGGACAAGTTTAGCACCCTGTGAATGAATGTGTGTCCTTCTCCATCATAAATAGTCTATCATTACTTCCATTTCCCTGAAGCCAGGAGATAGCTCTCATTAGCATTACTCTGAAAGAAGCCTTTTGCTCTTTTGGGGACTTATATAGGCCCCATCGTTATTGTACCTTAGCACTCTACAACACCTCCCATACAGAAGGAAATGTTCTTATTTCGTCTTGCACATAGCTGTGCAAAGGCCCCGCATGCCTATGGTGATGTTGCACAAGCACTTATGTCTCAGTCTCGACTGTGGTTTAGCATCTGACTCTCACCATGTGTCTCAGCAGGCTCCTTGGACCAGGCATCCCTGTCCTTACTTGAGCTGAGCTATGAGGTCCAGCACATCTTCCCAAAGCCCAGGACAAAGACTGAGTGGTTGTAACCAGGTGAGAAACCCTGGCCTGATCCACCTGACAGGTCACGGCTCCCTGTCACCCCCTTTCTGTAAACAGCTTGCTTTAAACCACTGGCCATAGTCCATTCAGGACCCTTGTGTTCCCTTCTGTGGAAGCATTTGCTGCTGTCCGAGCAGGAGGCACCATAAGCCAGGTTGTGCCATGGACGACGGAGGGAACATCTGTCAGGTGTGCTCCACCACCTCCTGTATTTTAGAAGACAAAACCTGGTTTTTGAAATACCAGCCCAGTCGTGTGCATCTGCCCCTCTGGACACATCACTGAACCCTCTAATGGCTTTCCTGCATCTGAACACACAGAGGTGCATATACACCAGTTGCCTTAGTGAAGCAGATGTTTCTGAAGCCAAAGGATGATGCAACACATGGTCCAAGGTCTAAGTCCCACACTACAAGGACTTTTTGAAAATTGAGAATTATTTTCCTCCCTCCACATCCTTTAAAAGAGATCAGAAATAGATGCCCAACGTGACAGTAACACTACATACAAAGGTAAAGATTATTTGCAGTTTCAGCACACTACTTATCCCCTTCAGGATCATGCTGGCTCTCCCATTAATTGCAATGATGTAGCAGAGCTCATGCTGAGTTCTCTGTTGGGCTAGTTTGGCTGAGCTGGTATTCTCATACTGATTGTGCTTACCCTCATGATCTCCAAATCCTTTTCAACTGCTCCTTTACAGGAGGCAGCACCACACACATGAAGTTTCTGGATGTATAACTATCTTTCAGCTGCATTAAAATGCCTCCAGTTTACCCAGTTATAATGCTGCAGGACTTTGCTCTGTACTCATTATACCCCACTCTTCACCTAGACTACAAGCATTACCAATAGGGATTTTATATATCCTGGAACAACAAAGCTAGTGCATTGAGGCCCCTTAAGTATGAGCATCACCCTCCAGGTGCAAAAATGAGTGCTCAGAAAGGAAGGGGAACAGAATTCAATTAAGAAAATGGCCCAACTGTTCTGGGTCTCCTCTATTCATTACATTTAGCTTTCTACAGCATACTTAATTACTCACTGGGGTGGAGAGTGGAACCCAGATGTTCCTCCAGCCTAGGAAAATTTCATTCAGTTTTCATTTTTCACTCTCTCACCACACAAAAAATCCATAGGCTTACTAAGAAGTTTGAAGTTAAGTACTTGGACACTTCAGATGGCATCCCTTCTAGAGCAGAGACAGGTGTTGAGCAAACATCCTTCCAGACTGAGCAAAAAACTTATACTTCAGCCCTGAGGACAAGCCAGACAGGAAAGTCCTCACCGTTCCCTCAGGATCCCATCAGCCTTGTTTTTCCCCCTTTTTTTTTTGTTGTCATTGTTGTAAGAGGAAAGTGCTAGTGGTAAGAGATCTGACTCTACTTGTGAAGCTGAATCTTAAGGATAGCATTCTGAAGTTTGGAAATTCAAAGCTAAGGCTTTAAAACTAGCCTAGCTGACATTCTAGTTCTGCACATTTGAGTTAAGTTAAGCATGAAACTTTCTTTGACCCAAAAAGTTGAGTCTGTTTTCATCCCTGGAAATTTTACAAATACTTCTTGTTTTGCCTAAGTTAGAAACACTGTGGGAACGAAAAACATAGCTTGATTTGGATATAAACATTGGAACTGATGTGTCTCCTCTCCAAAGTATGTCCAGAGTCTTTCTAAGCAAAGCATTATACAATAGATGGATACAGATATAAACATGCTAAGAAAAGATCTGAAATAGAACAAAAATAGCCCTATGCTAATTGACAGCTGTAAAGTATGGCAAATATATTACTATCTACCCATGTAATCATCTCACACCAGTGAGATAATCTTCTGGTGTTCAACAGAATTGTACTCACTGTAGCTGTAAGAATTAACAGGTGGAGCAACTCTTGGGGCTTTACACAACAGTAACTAAACAAATCCTCCCAATGGCCACATGATTTCATGAACAAGCCAGGCAGCCTACAAAAATAAAACCAAAAACCCAAGAAAACCCAACCACCACTTTGCTGTCAGGTTGGAAAATTCCAGGTTGCAGAGCTCTCTGAGCTCTGCAAGAGCTCTCAGCCTGATGCCTTGGATCAGGCTGCCTCGTCCTCCAGGATATCCTCTTTTCACCGCACACTGGGACTGAGAGCAGAAAATCCAGAAACAAAGCAGCTGCAACAGGCACCTTCATCATCTGCAAGAAAAAGTTCTTGGACTACTTTATCTGTAAGATGAGAGACAGTTACCCATGCACATTGCTATACTAGAAGCCAGTCTGAATCAAGAAAATACAGGAAAGTTCATAGCATTTGGTACGTAGGAGAATTCAGTGTCCCCCACAGACAGCCCCTAGTACAAGCAGGTAACCTCTCACACCTCGCCTGCTTCACGCTATGAGCAAGAGCAGCTCTCTTGTGGGCTAGGACCTGAGGCTAGAGGTGGGCATGTGAAATGCAGGAATTTCCCATTACTACAGGCAGGAAAAGAAACCTCCCCACTAGGTAATACTCACCCAGCCACCCATGTGCATATACATATGTGAATCTCTACTCATCTGAAAGGGCAAGAAATAGCAGAATAAGGAACGCACTTGAACTACACTTTAACTGGAGAAGGAAGGAGTCCATTACAGATGGAAAATGCAGAGAGGGACAATATTTTCTGTCTTCACATGGGCTCTAATCCTGCCCGAAAGCAAGCATCATCACTAGAACCAGCAGACCTCCCTTACCTCTCTGTGGTGCTGGACACAAGGATGACCGAATGGGGCATACCAGGAGTTCACCTCCGAGAAACCCTCAGAGCCATGCTGGACATGGAGCTGCCACATACATACTCCGCACCTAGGGGTACCACAGAGCTCGGTCCCCTCCCCATCTACTACACCACCTCTCTATAAAATACCTCAGATATCTTGGGCCAGAAACACATTGATGACACACAGGTCTTTGTCTTTATGTCCTGTACATTAAATATATACTGAAATCTCCCATCACATCTAACACCAAGCCAAAATTGACACCTGAAAAAAAATTCAGCTCATTAAAACTGAACCTAGCCCAGATCCAGGTGGGGGAAGAAATCCATCCATATCTACTAATTGTGTAATATCCCACCTGCTGTTTCTGAAAATGCTTGCCCTCAGAATAATGAAGCATTTCACAGCTTTTGAGGTTTTTTGCTCTTCCAAACAGGATTTATTAAAAAAAAAAAAAAAAAAAAAATGGCAGAATGAAACATGGACTAATATAGCTGTTCATTTCCCTCCCAGCAAAATGAGTGACTAGGGGATAAAAAACCCACAACGCAGATGTTCTGCTGCCACCACATGGTCACGAATAGACCTAGGCCTAGTTTCAAAATAAAACAAAATTTGCTTCTTCAGAATACAACAATTCACTAAGCCTATTATTTTTATGTATTTCCTTAACTCATCTCCAGTTGTGGGTACTTGTTCTGAATCCATCAGATGACCAGATTCTCAGCCTGCTTGGTAGGTCTGCCCTGCACCCTGTTGGCATTTTTATTTTTACTAAGAAAAGTGCATATCCCGTCATTAGCTTGGCCAAACTCTGGAAAGAAAAGATAAATCCTCTCTGGAAAACATATCCTTGAAAGATACACTATCTAAAAAAACTATCTTAATTAAAAGTATCAAAATAAAGTATGACCAGTATTCAAGGCTTAGACAGTCCTCTAGACTGTCTACATCAGTTTTACGAAGTATTACAGCCCCATAATATCATAGCTCCACACTCCTAAAAATGTTATAAACTGTACAAAAAATAAAACTGTATTTTCTGTTAACCCCAAATATCTCTCTGTATTTTCTTTTCAGTGTGCAGAGAAGTAGCAGAACAATTTTCTACTCTATTCTTTCATGTCTCATCAGTAATAATTTTTCAACAGGGTTATTTTTTGTATTTTAGAGGTGCCTTTTTCCCCCAACAGTCTCAATTACTCGTTAGCTCGCCTCAGAATAAAGGCATTTATGAAATTCCATGCAGCTTTGTTTACTGTGAAATTCAGCTCAAAACTTGAAAAACAAATCATGAAGGACTGCTGTAAAAATTCAATAGCAACGTAGCCGTCTTGGGGTGGGGGAAATGTGTATCCAACTTTATTTCTCCTTTTATGGAATGTGAACAAGTTTGTGAGATGCCCAATTAAAAAAACACCTCTGTAAATGAATGAGGGAAAGCTGCCACTGGTTGTACATTTTGGTGACAAGCATTTCTAACAGTTAGTTCTCTTAGGAGTCATTTCTAGTCTTTATTAATGAAGAATGACACGGTTTGTGATACAGCCAGATCTTTATGCAGGGAACTGAAAAACACCATCACTGAGGCCTAGAAGCGACAAAAGACTGTAACTCCAAAATAGTTAGGTAACAAGCCTTAGGATGATTCAGCTGCATACCATAAAACAGGTTATAATTAAAACATTTATTGTCTCTGTGTATCATGCAAATTTCATGGCCCCATGGTTAAACATCACTTAATAGATTAAACGTATTGCCTCATGCACTTAAGTGTCTGATATCAGTGAAGTGCAATATGGATTGGTGCATGGAATGTACTGCTTATAGTGGAAACAGGCTCGTTCCCATTACAATATCAGCCTCACAACATGCTTGCCACTTTGTCCCTCAAGGTAGTTCACCAGTGACAAGTACAGTGATACATCACCTTCTTTCCAGTCTGCCTTAGAGGGACAGACTTTTGAAACAGGAATACTCAAAAAACTTTAGGATCCATAAGATAAGCAGGTCATGTGGCTTGGGCTGGGTTAACTGTGGAGTCTTCTCCACTGATCTTCTCATTTAACATGAAAGGCTGAATTCAACATTAGCATTCGGGATGACTATTTGCAGCTCTCATTGACATTAGAGTCCAGCGCAGAGTCACTAAGGTGACTAAGGGATTGGAGCATCTCCCATATGAGGAGAGGCTGAGGGAACTGGGTCTGTTTAGCTTGGAGAAGAGGAGGCTGAGGGGGGAATCTCATTTATGCTTATAAATATCTCAAGGGTGGGTGTCAGGAAGACGGAGCCAGACTCTTCTCAGTGGTGTCCAGTGACAGGACAAGGGGCAATGGGCACAAACTGGAACACAGGAGGTTCAATCTTAACATAAGAAAACACTTCTTTACTGTGAGGGTGACAGAGCACTGGCACAGGCTGCCCAGAGAGGTTGTCGAGTCTCCGTCTCTGGAGACATTTAAAACCCACCTATGTGGTCTACTCTAGAATTCTGTTCTAGCAGGAGGGTTGGGACTAGAAGACCTTAAGAGGTCCCTTCCAACCCCTGTCACTCTGTGATTCTGTGATTACTTGACCAAGTTCAAGAAAATGATGGCCACAATAGCAGTCTGTGTTCCAGAAAGCGATTTATGGTAATGCAAATTACTATCATTTATTTTACCCTAAGATACTTCCATTGACATGTCAGTGCTTTATTGTGATGGTTTTGATCTCAGTGAAGAACTCATAGGAATCCTTTGCTCCCTCCCTCCCTATGCCTGAGACTTTCATCCCACCAAATGGCAAGTTCAGATCTCTGACAAGCCAGCAGTTGGTCCACACCAGTCCAGACTGCAGTCTTTGTGCCACCCGATGAACACGTCCCACATTGCTGGACCACACAGTGGCTGCCAAGCCGTATTTCACATTGTTGGCTCTTTCGATCACTTCTTCTTCTGTATCAAATGCTACCACACATGTCACAGGACCAAAGATCTCTTCTTGCATGCAACAAGATTCATCCTTAACTTCGGCAATAACTGTGGGCAACATGAAATAGCCTTTCTGGTTGCCAGTTGGGAGAGTCAAGGAATCCACTCCCTCTCCACAGAGGACTCTGGCTCCTTCAGCTTGGGCTTTCTTCACATAGCTCCTTACCTGGGGAAGCAGTAGGAAAACATCACTGCTAAAGGAAACCAAATCCTGGGGGTCCACCTCTCCAGTCTCGGCACATCAACAGGAGCCCCTGAATATCTCCAGCTGGATCACATTGCCTTGACTTCCCTCCTAAAAACAGAGGTCATTCCCTAGCTTTTTGTTGTTATGTTTCTGTAAAAGTAGGATGGGTATTTCTTGCTGTGAAACAATCTTTCCGTCTCTCCAAACACTTACTAGCCTAGCAAGACAACACTGCTAGCCCTTCTCATTAAGTATTCTCAAAAGGATAGGGCCTCTGGTGAAAACACAACTGGTCCCAGAGCCTCTCCCCCTCCTTCCAGGAGCTTGGGAAGTTTGCCACATATTCCATGCCACAGTTCACTCATTTACTCAAAGGGATCGGTAATATTTTCCTACCTCACAGGCAGGCTTGTTAAATGTCTACATGCCACTAGGATGATGAAGCCATGAATGTGATAGAAAATCTCATCAATAAATAATTAAAGCTGTTCCCATGGCTGCTGCTATCATAGTCTACCTTGAACACACAGGACAGGCTATAGATCTGCTTCTGCTGTTCTGAAAGTGTTGCCTGGTTTCTCTCCCTATAGAAACACCACAGAGATGAAACCACCAGACTTCTTTCTCTTTCTCTTTCTTTTAACCACCTTGGTAGGTTAGACTCAGAAGTCCTCTGTGGTGCCACATACTGAGGACCTCGGGAAGTGGGTGCTTCTGCCACTGCTTCTGAAGAGGTCTGGAGAACCTGCTGAGGCATTAGGAAGCATGACAAAGGTTTGGCTTTCAGTCTGCTTCTTGCCTATGCTGATTGTGTCAGATAGTTCTGGGATGTGAGCATCTGCTCTCCTGAACTCTGTTTGACACCATGAAAATTCATTTCATGTAAGTCACTACAGCAGACTATGTTTAACTGTGCACCATCTCAACTTCCCTCTACACATATTCAATTCCAAATTACTGCAAGCAGTCCTAAGAAACTGTCTTTTACTCCCCAGAAGTTGCCAGAGTGATATAAGAATAAAACATCAAAATAAAAATCTTGTTAACTACCTTATTAGGCAAATAAGTGATCTCAGCAAGTGCAATATTAAAATTCATTAAAAAGTTGCTGAACTCTAAGATCGGTTATTATAAATTCAGGATTTATATTTACACATTCTGAATTGTTTCACTTTAAATGGGAAAAAATTATTTGTCATTTTAAATCATTTTCCCCATGGAGTTGATTTTTCCTGAAGTAATCACGTGATCCCAGGCCAACAGCAACAGAAACCTTATCAAAAATATACCATATAATGGCTTTGAATCATTATTCCTGAGAGATGATCTTGGAGAGGACGTGGTCCTCTCCATACACTGCTGAAGTCACCTTTCATAGCCCTCTAAAAGATGAGATGAGATCATGTAAACTCCATGTAACATCACCTTTTCCAGATGTTCTTTACTTATTAGTGCTCCCACGTCGACTGTAGGATCTGAGGGGTTCCCAGCCTTCCACTTCTTAGCCTCTGCCACAAACCTCTTCAAAAACTCACTGTATATACCCCTCTGAACAAAGATCCTGGAGGTGCAGAGACAGATCTCACCCTACCAAGAAGAAACACACAAGGAAACCAAAAATATTAATTGATACTATATTGTACTAGTGACAAATATTGAGTCACATCCCAGAATGAGACTTGTGTCCCTGCATTCTCTGGAGTGCAAATTACATTCACCAGCACTGCAAAGTAGGATTTTTCCCAGATTAAAAAGAAAAAGAGAAGAAAAAGACAGAACAGCAATAACAGGCTTGTACAGTCACTTACTCATGCAAATAAATCTGATTTTTCATTGATTGCATGTTGTCTTCTCCAATATTTTTCATAGGAGATGTGATTGACAGTTCTGAATGATCTCTGTCTTCATTTCCTGATAATCCCTTTCTGACACCAAGCTATTTTTCTGAACATTTGCCCTGATACAGTTTCATGGCTTTGGTGATCTCTCCTGAGGGTGGTGATGAAGGAAGAGGAACACTGATAGAATTCTGGGGGGAGTCTCCTAATTTAATACAAGCAAATCAGCAAGCTTCCTACTTACTTGCAAATTGGGATTTAAAACAATGGCTTTCTGGAAGGATAAGCAATATATCTATTTCCAGAGGGATAATAACACCTTGTTATTTTCTGATGGAAAGTATTAGGAAGATCCCTTTAATATTTTATTTCCCTGCTTGTGGAATAATGAAAATTTTTTCATATTTTTCTATTTGCAGATTGTCTATAGCACAGAATCTTGAAACAGACCTGGACAATTTAGGATTTGGATCCAAAGGTATGTGTACGTGCACACGTGCGTGCACACACTCTCAAACACGTGCACAACTCCTGCTGCAAACAGGACATACGCTACAGAGATGGAAGGCACCTGGTTGGCAAAGCTGGACCTCAGGGTCGTGGGGATGCATTGGGTCAAGTCAGCATCATCAAAGATGATTGCAGGGTTTTTGCCTCCCAGTTCCAGGGAAAGCCGTTTGCAGTGCGGAGCACTTTTCTCTGTGATGCGCTGGGCCGTCAGTGTGCTTCCCGTGAAGGAGATCAGAGGCACGTCAGGATGGCAGACAAGGGCTTCTCCTGCCTTGGCGCCCGTTCCAAACACCACGTTCACCACCCCATGGGGTACTCCTGATGGAAAGAAAGGCACACAGTCATCATACTCTTTTGCCTCTGTGGGTTTCACTTCACTGTGTTTTGTCTCTGATGCTAGAAAACTACCAGTAGCTCTAAGGCGACAAAGAATGACCCTTAACTTACATAGTAGCTGAAATGCATGATGTTTAATAACTCTGGGGCTCATGAGTTAAAAGATGAAACCAATTCCACTGGTCAGTCAAGCTTGCCTGACATCCATCATCAGAGACTCAGTTTTCAGTCATTCAGAGTTTTCAGTCATTCAGGGAAGAAGCAGTTGTCCTCCTTGTTTTTCTTAATAGCGCACCAAATGCAGCCATCGAGAGCTGATTCTCACTCTCTTACACTCTCATGGTTCCTCTGCCGGCACCACCGACTTAGGACACCCTTAAGTGGAGTGCAGGAAGGGTAAAGGAGGCACAGGAAGACTTCTCATAAGATGATAGTGGAAAAAAACGGACAATAGGTGGGGTGGAGAGATGGGATAGTATGAGGACAGGGTGAGCTTTTTGTTCTCCAGTGCAACACTCAGTTACAGCAAACAGTCTTTCCCACATTCTTGGAGCACTTTCTGATTTCTCTAACAAACAAGTGGTGCACAGGCAAGCATTCCCACCCCATTCCTCCTGCCTAGCACACCATGGGACTTACCTGCTTTCTCCAAGAGCCTGCACATCATCCAAGCCGTGACAGATGTCATCTCACTTGGCTTGGCAACCACAGTATTTCCACATGCAATGGCAGGAGCTATTTTCCAGGTCAACAAATACAGTGGCAAATTCCAGGGACTGATTAAACCAGCTACAAAGCAAAAGACAGGAGTTCAGTCTGCCGGGAGACAAAACTCGATTCTCTGACCTGAAGCAGTTATATGCCAATTCAGATTTATGAAGGGCAATTTGTCTTTTATTTGTAATTCGTGCAAATGATCCTAAAGGTGATCAGCCAAACACCTGCAGTCAGTTTTTCTGATCCTTTAGGGCAGAATATTATATTGACAGCAGCTTGTCCGTGTTTCCTAGGACCATTAATGCAAGATTAGCAATAAAAACTATATATACCAACTGGTCTGTGGTAACATTCTGTGTTAGCCAACAGTAAGTTAAGGTAATATATGTTAGCTCAGATAACTCTGGCTTTCTCCTGCTCTTTTGAGCTTTTCTTTCCTCTCAATTTTAATAAAAAAAAAAGGGCATGCATAACGTACAATGAATATTTTCCTGATAAATTTTAGCCTAACTTATGAATGCCAAAGTTTATCAGCGTCCAAACTGCTGTTTCCACAAATTGCTGAATGACCAGATCTTTTTCAGTAATTGCCTTTCACAGAATCACAGAATAGCCTTGGTTGGAAAAGACCTCTAAGATCATCAAGCCCAACCATTAACGTGACACTGCCAATTCGCCACTACACCATGTCCCTCAGCACCTCATCTACACGTTTCTTAAATAACTCCAGGGATGGGAACTCCTTTCACCTAAAATATTTACAGGAAATAGTGAAAAACAATCTGTAATTTTTTTTTCTTCGTAATTGCACAGAAGCCACAGGATTTCTGTTTGTCTCATTACGCCTCAGCTCAGCCCAGCCACTTTATTTCTGCAGCATTAGCAGCATCTAGTGGCTGAGTTCAGCAAATACCCAGCAAACAGCAGGTCAGCCATCAGTGTGAATTCTGGCCACAGGCTGAAATGTCACGTTGCAAACTACTCCTGCTGCCCCAAAGGCGATGAGGATCCAGCTCTCTCTGCAGGAGCAGCAGCTCAGTGCTTCTGAAGGCCTCACTGATCCACAGCAGTATCACCGACTCGCCCACACAGACACACACATACCAAACACAAGAGAGATTTTGAGGGTGAGAGGTTAAAACAGATGCTTTTTAAAGCATGTAAGCACTCTTTTTAACATGAAGATTTTACATAAAGTTGCTCATGCTTTAGCAGACTTGTTGTGTTTAGCACGTGATCCACAGATAATAAATGCTTTTGAAAATTCCTCTTTCTTTGTAGAGCCACTGCTGAGGCAGACACTCTGCCAAGTATTCCAGCATTTCAGGAGCACCATACCGACTCCCACAGGTGCCCTTGAGGTGTAATGTATGCAGCCCATGGTTGCCATCTCGGTGCACTCTGTTGTGTGATGAAGGATGGAAGAGGCAAAGAATCGGAAGTTGTACACAGTCCGAGGGATGTCCATTGTTCTAGCAAATGTAATAGTTTTTCCTGAAACAAAACCAAGCATACTACTGTAATATCATGGGTAGAAACAGTGCTTTAAACCCTGCTCTGAAAGCTGATTTGCACATTTTTCAGGAAATGTGTTTTGTCCTGCGCCCAAGTAATCCCTGGCATAGTGCTATAGTAACAACAGCTCCCCTGTAGTATTCCATTTCAAATATCTAATAGCTGAAGTCAAAGCCAGCAATTCCGAAAAGCAAGAATGTCCCAGGAATCCAAAATCAGTGACTTCTGCGAAATTCATGCACACCAACTCCAATTTGCACCAACAGCTCATACCACACAAAAAATTTTAACCATATCCTCCATTTCAATATTCAGCAAGACACTCTACATTTGAGATCAACAGTTCCAGTTTTTACCCTGATCCTTTGATTCTGCTTGTGCAAATGCTTCCAGGTCATGTTCAATCAGGTCTGCCAATTTGTTCAGGATCTGAGATCTCTCTAGTGGGCTTTTTGAGGACCAAACTGGGAAGGCAGCTTTGGCAGCTTTGACAGCAGCTTCCACCTAAAAAAATCAAAAGAGGGATGGTAAATATTAATGGAAGGTCTTTGAAAGAATATCAAACAATCAGGAGATGAACTCATATTTGAGAAACTAATCATCCAGACCACATTGTCGGAAGTCTGCAGAGTTGTGACTATTGATAGTTTCTCCATTTTCACCTTCTCAAGACACTATCCCATAACTCAAGACAGTTTCCTTTCTTGATACTCTATTTCACTGTAACTCTTGCTTTTTCTCTACATTCCAGAAACTTGTGGGCAATCCTCCAGGCCTGGAGGAAATGCCAGACTGGTCAACTGGCACCAGTAAGTGCCACTGGCCAAACCCATGGAGAATCTTTTTTCTCATGGGGGAAAGTGCAAGAATTTCCCAGAGCAAATGCAGCCTCCATCTAAACATTCACAGTCCTTGCAACACAGGACTTCGGCCACACCAGACAATGACTAAAAAGTAAGGGGCTGGGGAAGGAACAGACTGTATGCCCTGATAGCCTTTGATTTCTTCCTCTCTCTCCCCCCACTGGTTCAAGCAAGGACTAAGAATATATTTACAAAATAGACACTCAGAGAAAATTTTTAATCTTATCTGATCACAGCTAGAAAAACTCATTAATGCCCTCACATTAAAAAAAATAATCTTTCTTAAAACTCTTGGGTTTAGTCAGTTCTCTCATCAGATATGTAACAAAGTTGACAGATATGAAAGATCACTCTATGCATTTCATATAGATGCATATCAGCCTTGCCAGTATTTTGCCCGAGATGTACATAACTTCAGCCTGACCTTTCTGAATAGTGGCAGAATACCAGCACTTTTCTAAAGCAGGCTAGGCTTCCAAGGATTAAAATTCACAAAAAAAGTGCTCTCTTCCATCAGTCATTTCCTCTGGGCTCTTAAATGAAAGTTATGTGCATCTGTTGATTTATAAGCAGTTTCTTCTCAATGTTGTTTACTAGTCTAAAGATGTTTACCAGCATCCAACTATATTTTAATTTACCGCCCTATTTCCCAATTTTTGCTTCCTATGTATCACTTGTTAATTGCTTCCAATGTCTAACATATGCATCAAGGTGGGCTTTTAGCCAAAACTGTCTTAGTTGGTTTCCCATCATTTTTGCTCATAGATTTCCTCAGCTTTTGGAAATCTGCCCAAGTCAATAACTAGGAGGATGCTGATATAAGATTAATCAGATCATTCTGACCTCTCCTCATGTTGCCACATTGCTGATTCCCATGCAGTTACTGAATATTCCTTTCCATTGATTCCACAAAACCGAGTTCCAAATTTGTTCCTTCAGATCATGACTGGTGTTATAAAAAACATCACAAAATAATTTATAGGCACTCCAATTATGTTTTACTAATGAGGGCACAAAAGTTCAAGCAGACGGAAATACTTTTTTTTTTTTTTTTTTTGCCCCCACGTGCATCAAAATTTATAGTCTCCCTAAAAATAAGGACCAGAATTTGAGGGCCAGAGTGATATTGGTAGGGAGGCCAAGGTGGGAATAAACCAACTTGCACAAGGTCACACGGATCACTGGCCAAGCTCAGACTCTTTCGATTGTAGTTTGATAACCTCCTGCTCGGGTGCCGAGGACGGCAGACTGTCAGCCACCACACAGCTGGAGCAGGGCCAAGGCTGGCCTGGGAAAGGGGAACTGCAGCTGCTTGAGTGAGTTGGGTGCAGATGGCACACCACCCCGAAAAGGTTCATCCTCTGTGAACACATGCCACCCGTACTAATTAATTTGTTCTTCCATCCTCGTGTCATTAGGTGCCATTGTGGTGCTGCTTCTCATCTGTCCTGTCCTCTGTGGCCTTTTCCACCAGGTGCTTCGTGCATCAAGAGAGGGATGGTGTGCAGTTAAGGCTATGTGCATTTTTAGCCCTCCAGTGGGTTCAGAATAAGGGAGATGTCACATTTTCACAGACAGCAGAAAAGGAAATCAGCAAAGGAAGGAATGAAGTAGCAGTAGATTGATCTAAAGAAAGCAAGAGGAAAAAAGAGAGAGATTTGCACAGAAGTAAGAGAGCGTACAAAGGTTAAACAGTTACTTAGTTTGACTACCAAAAAAAAGCAGCGAGGAAAGTTGAGCCATAAAGAAAACGTGCATAAGAATTCAACTATGAACTCGTGTCTGAAACACTTCCTTCTGCTTTCCTCTTCTGCATAAGACAGAGACAGAGAAAGAACACACAATCCAGAACTATTGTAAAAGGTTGATACCAAAATTCCCCAAATTGTACTCAGGACATGATGTTTGTTTTCCCACTGGATGATGCACAGGATCAGATTTTGTTTTTAAGGAGATATTTGCCAGGACTAATTAGCCCTCACCAGCCTGTCTTTTGGAGATACAGGGCACCTATTCAGCCTGCTTTGGTGCTGCTGTTTGGAATTTAAGCATCAAGCTAGGGGACAAATTAACCCCTGAAAAAAAATTGATGTTCTTGGCAGAAATTGGCTGAAATGGTCACTACGGCTGGCCTGGTGTTAAGTTCCAGGGTCAGCAACAGATTCAGTGTCTGTCTCCAATCTGTCTTCTCACCTGCCATTAAAATTAACCAAGAAAAAATCCAACATGACATTGAGCCTTGCTAGAAACCAGCACCCCGAGTTCTTTGTTGAACCTGGGTCTAGGTGCTTATTTTGAAATTTCCAGATGCACCCTAAGTAGTATGCGATTGCACTTTCTCCTGCAGCATATTTCATCAGTCACCAGCAGACATCAACTCCACAGAGCCCAACCTTCGTGTACAGTTGTCCAAAGGCAGGATTAAAGCACTCCCTGATTTTATGGGCATTTTAAATGGATTCCCACTGCTACAGCGCACAATCACTAACTCAGAAAGCTGCAAGAGAAAAGCTGTTGCTCTTAACATGTATTTGAACTACAGCTCCAAAATGGCCAGCAGTATACTTTTGTTAGGCTGCTCTGGCATTCTGGCATCTCTCTGGTTTTAACGATTTTGCAAATGAATGAACAGGAAGATTTGCACCTGCACATCAAAGAGAAATCTTTTGAGGCATAATTAGAGTTTGAATGAACTTACATAGATGTATTCTAGCAAACCCAACCTGTTACTCTTTAACCCTCCGTCATCAGCATCTAGCAAATATTTACCCAGTTGAAATTACAGTGCAAAGGTTTCTGCTGAGAGAAGCAAAGAGAAAAATATGTCAACAGGACTGAAATGCAAGTGAAGGGAACAGCTATAGACAGCAACAGATTGTTTTAAAAATGTTTTGAAAATACTGTACACTACTTGTCAATAGTTTCCAAGCCCTCTGCATGATCTAAGCTTTTCCAGTCATTTTTCTCTTCAGTAAATCTGAAATGCTATGTTGGACACACACTTGTAGGTCTCTTATGAAGTAGCATCAATGAAACTGCAGCTCCCCAGATGAATTTCACATTGCCCATCCACACCTGAACACATATAAGGTACCAGGAAACATTCAACCCACTACAGAGCACAGGACTAGAGAACACTACAATGATGCAGAAGACAGGCTATGTTACAAGGAAATACACACTCATTGCAGCCACTTCATCACCTAACATCCAACTGCTAATACCAAAACTAGAGAGGTCTGGAAGCTTTTTGCCATCTTCAGGGAAGAGTCAGAAAGTCAAAAATCCTTTTAAATGACAACTGCAAGTCATTAAGACATTGAGGGAGAACACATTTAGTTATATGCGATGCCTCTAAGGTTATTTACAAAAGAGATCAATAAACCCACTTCTCTCTTCCAGATTACACTTTGTTAACTTACGTACAAGAAATCTCCAAAGTAAACTGAAGGAGCTCCGCTGAAGTTATTGAAGCTTTGTTGATTGACATCAGCCTAGGATCCAGCCTCTAACTTTGTCACAGCAAAATGTCAAAAAAACCCAACCAGTATTTGCTGCTGCAGCAATAGATTACACAGCATTACAATACAAACAAGAACTTACTCATTTAGCATTAAAGTCTTAAGTGTTTCTCTGTTCCCTCACCTTCAGCCTCTCTCACTCAAAATATTAATGTTATGTGCATTTAACATTTTCACTTGTTTGTACATTTGGACAGTACTCACCTCTTCTTTGCCACTGTCTGGCACCCTGCAATAGACATCTCCAGTGGACGGATTATAGGAGTCTATGTAGGAAGAACAAGGAACAAATTTGCCAGCTATAAAGTTTTCCAGCACTAAGAGAGACTTTGAGTGAGCCATTGTTAGCCACTTGCTTCTGTGATTTTTTTTCTACAAGCTATTAATTTAGATTACTAGGTCTGTTTGTATTTGCACAGCGAGTCTGAACTCCTCCCCCTCTCTGTCTTCCCTGCACCACTTGCTTGTGAGTGGGAACAAACCCTGGACAGCAGAAAAGGGGAAAATATTACTATTTCTGGGACACATGGTTGTTTTCTAGAAGTTGAAGCAGGGAGGCAGGATCAGCTCAGATGTTAGAAAACAGCTCTTCTATGTTTATAGAAAATAAAATACTGAAGAAGGGGGGGAAAAAATGGCTCGACAGGGAAATTTCTCCCTATAACAGTTTTTCAAGCTCAAGTCTGAAGAAAGACATTTTGGAACTACACAAAGTGATTCAAGACCCAAACACTTAGCCAGGGACCTTACCGTCAGTAGACACAGAAAAGACACTTGGACTGGCATGTATACAGCTTAGGTTCACTGCTTTGTCTTCATCAATACTTTTCCTTGTAACCCCCAAAACAATGGTTCTGCCAAAACAAAAGATTTTGAACACAAGCAACAATCTTTTTTTTTCTGCCACTATCCCCAAACATCAAAAAATACAAGCAGCAGAGTGGCTTCTCAGTTCCAAAAAGTTGAGAAGCACGATCCTATTTGGTATGCTCTGTGCTATGTTATCAGCTTTTAAAAAAAAGCAAGAAACCAGCTTTCATGCTTTCCCTTCCACAGATATTCCAGTTGAAGCCACCGTACTATAGAGAAGCCTGTTACATATAATTAGGTATTTCTTTAACTTCCTAAGAACCCAAACTGCCTGGTAAGAGCTATGTAAAAACCATTTTTCTCTAAGAGACAATGCTTAAATGATCAAATTGCTCTAAGATTGCACACCCCCTCCTTGCACTCCAGAGATACAAAAACCACTACATCCATACCAGAGAGCAGGATACGTTGTCACCAGATTGTGAATATCTCAACTGGACATTTAGAAAGCTTTTGCACTCTACACCACTGGCAAGCCATCAAATTTCTTGTGGATCAACATGCAAGCATATTCTGATCGAGTAAAGGTGATATTTTTTTGTTGCACAACAAGAGATCATTTATGCATCAACCACCTGGCGCCTCTGGGCAGAGTTCAAATCAGTGTGGAAAGGTAGTGCAGTCATGTTGAAACTGGATTAGGTAATACCTCTGGCTCTCCCAGGCTACAATATGGGAAAGCATGCAGTAGCTTTTCTGTCATCACAAAATACAGTCTCAGAATTTAATGTAACCATGTGTGAGAAGGATTATCAGAGGTTCATCCTGTATCACACTTCCTTGTCCATAAACAGCAAGGAATTTACTGAAATTTTAAAACTGAAGACATTCTTCTGCCTGTAGCACTTCAGCTTAAAAGCAACCTAAACATTTTCAAGGTTTGAAGGCAAGTTCAAGTGGAACAGGTTCAACACAGGAGCTTAGAAGCACAGATCTCCGGAATCCAACAAGTGCACTGAAACCTTCACGGCTGGCATGCTAAAACTGGTAAGTATTTAAATGCAATTTCTGGACTATAAAAAGATGTAACAGATAGTGATAACTCATAAGCTTCAGTTTGGGCAATAACAGTTTTTAGATAGTTCAGATTCATAAGATTTCACAAAAGTCATTTCCACATAAAGCATTGCTGATACTTCTACAATGCTGATACTTCTACAATGTACATGCAGTCAACAGTACAATTTATCTATGTGGTCAAGTGCAGGTATCTGCTGAATTAGGGCTAAAGCATGTAAGTACAAAAAAAGTTACCTGTCCAAAAAAAGCATGTGGGAAGAGTAGGTATGGACCGTACATGACACTGAATTCAATAACAATCATAGGGGTTTTGTGTTCCTCACTACAGCAGGCACAGCTTTACTTCACTTAACCCCAGTGACTGATGCTCTGGAGCAAGTACTTTAGCTCCTTCCCCACACTACTAACTATGGCCAAACGAGAGCTGTCTCCACCCTGCACTCACGTACAGGTCCAGAAATATCTGAGGTCCTCTCACACTCCCTATTGAAAAAAAACCTTTCAAGTTGTAGGAAAGCGTGTCTGTCCTGAGCTTATGCTGGAGGTGGCAGAAGGACCCTCTTTTCAGCTGGGAGGTTTTGCCTGCCCTATTACTGAAAAGAAAGAAGGAGTTACAGGCCCGAGTAAGCCCAACAATCTGGCTTTAGTATACATCCCACGAATAAACCACCAGCTTTTGTTCAAAAGAGCACTGAGTCTGGATGAAAGAGATGTGTATGCACAGTATCTGCGCTGAGTAATGTGAGAAAAACTGAAATTATTTCCACAGAAAGACAAGTCGCATGCCAGTTTCTCATTTTAACTCATAAGTTTACTCTGAAACTTCTGAGTTACAGAAAGTAAAGAATGATTTAACACAATTTAGAAGTGTTTAAACAACAAAAGATGAAGGAGACAAAAATTATGCTCAGACAAAGTTATTTTATTATTCTTACAGTTTAAAAAATAAAATTAGCCAATGTTGGCACAGCTTCCACTACACAGCAAAAGAAAACTTCTTTTTTTAAATAAATTTTGGGACAGGGAAAACAATCCCAGGATAATACTACATGCCACTCTCTTGAAACCAAAGTAAATAGTTCTTTTTTTTTTTATCCTGAATATGCATTCAACTCAAACCTAAAAATATATTAGACCAATAAAGTTATTTTACTGAATTAATGTGCAGCAAAAAAGCAAATCAAAGAAAATATGTAAACAATTTTTGTCTGGAAGTAAGGAGTTTGTTTCATAATGATTTAATATCTTTTTCTCTAATTCAACTTTCTAGGATTTTTCCATCAAGCTCTCTAAGGACTAAATTCGACATGGAGAAACACATGAGACTCTTGAGGTCAGGAAGTGCAACATTAGCAGTTCCTTGTCAGTTGGCATCTTGTTCTGCAGTGGGAGAGACTGATGAAGGGATCCCCGGATGTCTCACATGATTTAACTTTTGTCATCATCACCTTCTCCCCAATTAATTGCACTTGTTCCTTCAACTGAAGTAACTGGATTCTTAAACAGAAGTTTGGATATCTGATTGCATTTTGGTTGGACGGTGGAGGTTCTGGCACCACTGTCATTCTTTAATCTAGAAATATAAGCAAATGGAAAAAAAAAATGCAGTAAAAAATGAAGTACTAAATGTAAAATGATAGATTTTTTCAACATCATACAGTTAGGTATGGAAAAAATAATTCCTTTTCTTCTGAAATTCTCTGGAACAAGATCACAAGTACTAAAATAGTAATTCCCAAATCACAATCAAAAAGTTTATTCCGCAATTCTACAAACACTGGGCATCACAGAGCTAAATAGAACCCTGTTCACTTCAAATTAAATTTGATGAAAAATGGGTGCAATATTAAAACCCTAATTCTGGATCCCATTTAAGACCAGACAGATTGTTAAGAGCATTAAAGGCCCAGAGCCTCTGACAGACTTAGCACATCATTCCTATGCACACAGGGAGAAGCTAGAAATTCTCACACTCCAGTTCCAAGTTTTGACATAAAATGACTCAGCTTTAAGTCTCAGTACCAGAACTTGGTTAATGTGACTAAACTGCTCTCCCTAGAATTAGAATTTAAATTCTTATCCAAAAATCATAGCAAGATTTTTTAAAGTGACAGAGACACATCCATATTTTTTGCTTCTAACAGAAGGCAAAACATTTATATCTAGCCCCTCACAATCTTTGCTTCGTCTCATTTACACAGGATCAGAAAATGTCTACAGGCATCAGTAAGAATCAAATGTACAATTGTCTTTAACGCCAACAGAAAAACATCTGGGACCCAAACTAGCCACAGTAAAAATGGCCAATGCTTCATATTTACAAATACTTCCAGTATATTTATACAGGAAATTGGATTTCAGAAAGACTGATGTATGCTAAAATAGTGAAGGGTTATTTTTTAACTCATGAGAGGGGGAAATATGCGCAATATTCAAACATTCTAAGTAAGAATTATTTTTGCTCTTAATAAATTGAACAGAACCGTGGCAGTTTTCCTTTCGTCTTGCCGAAGCACTGTCTCTTTTTCAGTAGAAAAAATTCACTTTTTAGGCCAAAGGGTGTACAACAGGTCTTCACCATAAAACCTAAATGCTACATGAAAGTTAACACCATTCCTTTACAGTATAGAAAGTCCATTACAAAAATGCCATACCTCTGTGACAACTCCTGCAGCAATAGTGGAGCCACTGTATCGTAACATAAACCTCCCAAGCTCTTTAAAATCTTTATACAACTCTAGAGCAACAGGTCTTTGAGTTTGTAGTTCTATTAGAGCATTCTGTCCTTTAGTCAAGCACCTGCAGGTAAATAAGCAGAAAACTCTAACATAAATATATGCATGCATAAATGAAAAAGAAAACAGTGAATAAATGGAAAAAAAATCTTAAAAAGCCAAAAGTATAATGTTCAAGCTTGATTCCAAGTATAACACAAGCCACCAGACCGAAGCATATCTTTTAAAAAGGCATCTTGAGTTTTCTTTAAAAATTTGTAGAGAAGGGTATCACCACAACATTTAGCAAATTGTTTTGAAGTTAGTTATCTCATTAATACCTTTTTTCATGTCTAGTAGAACTCAAGTCTTGTTTCAAACCCAACGACTAAAGAGTCAATTCATTGCTCTGTAGAAATCACAATTTTTCTTCCTATTACCTTTCAGCAACAGTTTCAGCCATGCAATTTCTGGAAAAGGATTATTCTGATAACATTGTATGTATCAAATAGCATTTCTACCCTAATACAGCTTTAATTAACTAGAGGGATGTTCCCATAGTTTAACTTGCATGGAAAGACTCCCTAAATCTCTTTTTCTCTGACTCACTGTCTAGTCAAGTTCATTTTAGACAGTAACCCATCACCAGAATTATACCAAGGATCCCATGCTATTACAGGAAGAAAAGAGATAACACACACACACAAAAAAAAAATCTCCTTTAAGTGCAGGGCTGGCGATCTAGGATCCACTCCCAATTTTTGACATTAGGCAAGTCATTTTACTTCTCACGTGCTCAGCATTTATCAAGTGGGAAGGAGGTTTTTCGCTTTGTAACACACACTGAAATCTAAACATGAAACCACCTAAACCAATGAAAGCATATTCTTACTGCTTCATAAGAGAACCTGCTTGATATACCGCATATTAATCAAAAGTCAGCCCATTTCTTAAGTAATTATTAACTATACAAAACACTTACTTAGGTTTTTTCTTTGTCACTTCACCAGTGCTTTTGTGCAGGACACTCAACAGCCTTCTAATAGTAGCAGGTTCACTTACAGTTTGATAGTGTAAAAGCACCTAAAAATACATTTTTTTCAGTTATTAAACATTCTACAATAATCAGAAATCCTAGGTGTTAATACTTGAAAACATCAACTTCTTTTAAGACTGATTTTTTAAACAAATGCTTTTAAATCTTCTCTCACAGGAGTGTCTGCCTCACATTCGATAACTGTTCCTAGTTCCTAAAATTTGTGATCTCTACAGATATGACACACAGGTCACATATTAATTCACCATAAATACATTTTTCATTCTTAAGTGTTTTGCTTCTGTCACTTCAGTGCAGTTCTCTAGCATGAACTGATATTTTATTTACTTTAAAAGATATCTTACAACTAAATGCATTATTATGTTTCTACAGGCATGAGCTTTCTAAAGGACAGCCTAGCCTGACTCTGGTGGAACTCATGTTCTTTGAAATGGCTCAGCTATGTATTAAAAGCCAGTAAGAATATGCATAAGCAGCCACAATAGCCTCTCCTCCATCCTCTTCAAACAACAGAAGAGTCCATTTCCTCTGGAGAGGAACCACTCCCGGACGCTAAATGCCTCTCATATTCAGGGGGAACATGGAGAGGAAAAGCCCTGATCAACCTGTAATGTAACACAGTAACTTGCACAGAGACTTACCGGAAAGCCTTTAGTGATCGGAACCTCAATATTGAAGATAAGAACCCGAGCTCTGAAACGAGTGCAAACTTTAATGGGTTCCTTGGGATCACAAAATACACAGCCAACACTACAAGAGAAGAGAACAAAATTAACTGATATACATCTTGACATACAAGTGTAAATCACTGCACTGGAACAAATTAAATATTTAAGACAAGCAAAGCAAAGACAATGCCATTTTAATATAACCTGGGGGGGAATGGAATCAGAAACACCATATTAGAGCCTGTAACAAAATTAGTTCCTAGACAATGTCTGTGGTATGCATGAAGAGGTCTGTCTAGTTCAGTGAACAATCACGTCCATTGCTAATCAGTTTCTAAAAATGTCACTATTTCCTGTGCATGGGTACTTTGAAGAACTAGACTTTCATTCAGAAATTAATTGTTCCAGATCAACAGCATAAAATACTGCAAGGCGCCCCAGACTGCTGCTGCTTGTAACTCAACTATTTTGTGGACAAAGGAACATCATGATGAGGACTCTCAAAACTTAAGCTCCCAGCAGCACTCATTTAGAAAAAACTCTACATGGAGTCACAGGAAAGCTCCTGCTCGTTGCAAGTCAACAAGGTAGACTGACACACAGCTTTTTTACAGTGGCTAGTTTTAGCCTTCTAAATGAAAATAAAATTAATTACGCACAGAAAAACATGTCTGAAGAGAACAAACAGCATGATTAAATGTACACATCAGATGTAATAAATTTCATCAGTATCAAGAGTACTTAATACTTCACATCTTTTCTTGACCAGTCTAACATATCTCCAAAATATGAATGACATCAAGGTAACAAATTGACTCAAGCCTTCATTCAACGAGTAGAATAAGACTTTTTATCCCCCTTCCCCCACTTCACCACAGAGAACCACACCCCATTATGAACTGGCAATAGGGAAAAGCCTATACTTTTCCCTTAAAAGCAGAGCATAAATTTGCAAAACTATCAATGCAAGGAGTTTTTAAAACAGTAGTTCGAAAGTTTGCTGTCTGAAGTCTAACTGGAATACAAAAAAGCTGAATAAATATGGATCCAATTTCCTAGCCTGAACCACAACTGACACTTACCTAGAAGCTTGAGGCTAGCACTTAGCATGAAACCTATAGACTGAAACAGACCCAAAGAGATTTGCTGTGTTTCACTAAATGTATGGGACCCCCCAAAAGGGTCAGCAAAACATTTACCAAAACAAATGTTACAAGTAGCTAAATGTGTTGAATAAACAAGTTTCCATCAGTTCCACTTGTCCAGAATAACTTATTGGTATGCCAGGGCAGTTTGGATACGTTTTGTTAGAATTGTTCATGATCTGATAAGCTCTTCAAAAGTATTTTGCTTTATTTAGCAACAAGGTTTTACTTCATTCAGCAATTAAAATGTCCAAGGACAAATCTTAAGGAAAAAGGCTTTGAAGGTCACCAGTGTCAGCACTAGGGCAAAGTACAAAAATTAATAGTACTCTTCTGAAGTTGCCGTTGTACATGCAGCAGATGTTTCCAACGTTTGTACGTGCAAGCCAGGTGATATGCATCACTTTGGTTTTAAATATCCTGGTAGCCACATCATTCTTCAAGTAAACCGCTGATTGTTAAGTGTAATAGTTATAGGGCTTTTCATTAAAAACAAACCGTTACTTAGACTGAAACCCAGTTTGGCTCACTTGATTTTGATGATATCCATGCCGGTCAAAGTGAGACTAACGTGATCTCCTGCTGCAGCCCAATCAACTGGTTCATCATGCAGTGTGATTCCTGGAAATGAGTAAGAACAGAACCTCACAGTGAAGTACCTAGGTTCTGAGCTACAAACAAACAGCTCTGTTTGGGCCATTTGTGCTTCATCAACCATTACTCATCAATTTTCAGTATGAATGGGTTGCGAGTAAAAGCTTTTTAACTGAGAAGACTGAGGAAGCTTTTTATCCCTCTTGGTGAGAAGTCGCTATTCTCTCACCCCACCCTGCACAATAACATGGCTTCATCTAAGCCAGAGGAGGAGACCTGGCACTTGTCACAGCGCAGATGACGCAGACCCGAAAATGCCGTAGTACTAATATGTCCATATCTGCCCCACCCATCCTTTGAGGCACATGCACACCCTAGACCGCATCTTTCATATACTTTAATTGTACTATGTCAACTTTCATTTACCTTAAGTGGGTTTGCTGACTCTTTCATAAAAAAGTGTAACTGACGCCTTTCATTCACGACATCGCGTATATTAGAAAGCATCTTTAAAAGTAATTTTATTCTAATATTGATGTGTTTAAATTGCTTTAGAAGATAATGTGACTGGTGGGTAAGGATAAAGCTAATTGCTTCTGACTTAACTTTCTGAGGTTTCTGGTAGACACTAAGAAGGAATTAAAAAAATCTCTCTTTTTATAAATACTGCATACACTTATAGGAACTAGCTCTATTTTGCTACGGATTGTATTTATTGATTTGGAGATCTGTACCCAAAACCACTTGTCAAAAACATGCCAGAAAGCATCATTCAACTGCACACATGTTAAGTACTGGTTTTTAAGCAGTGTTGATAATTATTTCACATAAATGTCATTCTCACAGAGTAAGTGAAACTCAGCCTCTTGAAATTAAAAACTGGAATCCTAATGTGCACACTATCTTTAGTAAATATTGTATGATAAATTAAATTAACTCTTCTATACATTAAAAATAAGTAACACATGCTTAATGAACTAACACTCACAACCTTCACCTGCATTTCAGCCATATGAGAGGCAGTACAACAGAAAAATCACAGAATTGTACCATTAGGGATATCCAGACAAAACACATCTTTTTCCACACTACTTCCTCCACTCCCAAAACACAAGAGCAAATACAGTGGTCTGGTACCCATATTCATCCACGTTACTGTAACATTCCTGTGCATGGGAACAATGTGCATACAGCCGTATAAACAGGCACACTGAAGAGCTTCCCAAATTAGCACCAAACAAGCTGGTTCTGGAATGGAACAGGACAATTGAACCAGCACATTGCTGAGTTCAGGCTAAACAGTTCGATACAGAAACCTATTTGTTTACTTACAAGGCTTAATTTTTTTTTTTCATTGGTCAATGTAGGAAAATAATAATTTTATTCTGTTTGCATACAAAATAAAAACAACTCTGCAGTACAAAGACAGTAAGCTTAATCAGGAAACAGCTCAACATTTAATGTTTTGACTTAGTTATTCCTCTCTTCAGAAATCAAATGATTGAAATTTTAATCCAATTCTCTTCTGTAGTTGCTCAGGACAACTGTATCCTGAAAGTTTGTATATTATGAAAGGATCAGGAACAAATCTCATGAGCATCAAACTGCAGAGGCTTAATTCTCAAGCATTTTCACTTGTAATTGATAAGATTAATTTCTAAAGGTTTTTCAACATCCTCACACCTCCTAACAGCAGTAACACTCCACAGCAAAGCTGAATATTAATGACTCCTGTACTGCATATTTTTATAGACATTGCTAGAACTCAGATGTTTTTACATGTTCTTCATAAAGCAATGTCAAAAGTCATGAGGCTATAACATTTGGAATACCTGGTATGGTAAAAAAAAAAAAAAGCAAGCAAGATTTCACATGCTCTTCATCGACATAATTATACAGACACAGTCACATCTAAAGAAATTCGTTTTATGCTTTCACATTTTATGTTTGACAGTTAGTATCAGTTTGACAGTCTGTTACCATTTCAGTAACTGCTTCTAGCCCAGTATTGACCTGAAAGTAAACATGCTTCTGAAGACTGTACCTTTTGCAGTGCAAGTTTCATTGGGAGGCATTGCCAGCAGTCGTTCTCCAACTTGAATATAGCCTGCTTCTATTTTACCAGTCACACAAAATCCTGACCCTTGATCTGTAATAAACACAAAAATAATCCCAAAAAACTTCATAAGGTCAATTACCCATCACAAGTTATCCCTTCAGCAATGTATAGATAAGTTTTAATATAATAAAGACAAGGTTTTTTCTTCCCTCTCAGTAGTGTGTTCAGTACTTGCAAGTTAGACAGTTGTGCATCATAATGAAAATGAAACATTAAATTCAAAACCTCTAGATATTATGTTTTTCACAACTAAGGGAGAAATATCCTTCTTTAAACAAATGTAGGTACATGAAGAAATACTTTTTAATTTTTCAATATTAAATTAAGCCCTTTAATTTTTAGCATTTTTATTTAATTCAGCACTTTCACACTATAATTACAGATTAAAAAAAACATACCACAGACCTCTCAAAAATTCTCACGCATACAGGTGCAAATTCCTATGCCACTTACTGTTTAACTGAATCAGAATCCTACATTCTCTGTCTGCATATTACTTTTACTCCTGGAAAGTCAAAGATTGATTCAGTCCTATTTAATGTGCGGAGGAGTTATAATTACAGATGACTTAAGTATTTCTGAATAAAAGATCTGCAAAGTTTTTCTTCTTCAATGTCCTAATATTCTGTATATTATTTGAAAGATATGTCAGTTATTTTCAATAGATATGCTACATGTGCACATTTATGCACATACACCTTAATAAATGCTTCATCTCTTTAGCATATGTTTGCAGATGTGTTTAAAAAGAACCCTGTGAAGTGATTCTACAATTACATTTTCAGTATTCATACAAACAACAAACAGATTTTGCTGACCATAAGAATTCAGTGATAAGCAAGCATCTTTGTATTTTGCATGTTGTTAGATTAAAAGCTTAATTTAAAGCTGAATTCAAAAGTGCAAGCTGACCTCAAATCTCTAGGTCACATACTACCAACTTGCCCTTTTGTGTTCATCATCATTATTGATGAATGCTTCCATCTATCTAGCTAAAAAAGTATTACCAGTAGGCCTGCAAGCTATTTTTCCTCTACTCATTCCAGCAAATGAGATGAATGCAATCAATTAACAGATGACATTGGGTGTCAAAACAACAGAAAAACGGAGAAATAGATACTTCCTAGAAAAAGAATCCCCAAGTCATGGTACAAATACCACCTTGATATGGTAGACAAAAGAACTTGAAGCTGGCTCTGCAAGCACTTGCAGGCAACCAGAAATGTGAACTGGTTCCGTGTTCCCAACCACTCCCAAGCACAATCAAGAACCATTTTTTTTTTTCCCCCCCACATCATCACCAGCTCTGGCTTGGTAAACTAGTGTGGTGTTTGAAGCTTCGCCCTCTCCCATGCTGACTGCTTCCTCCAAAGTGTCGAGTTCCTTTAGGTCCCCAAAAAATCAATGTAAGTACAAAATAGCGGGAGAAAGAATAAGGGCATAAAAAATGGCCTGATTTCTGCGTATCATGGTACTTTGGTTTTGCCCGGACATGTTCTTTGTCCTCAGTATTTGGCTGCTGGACAAGGCTTTTCTAAAGTCATGTCAAGTCATACCCTAGAGAGTGCTATAATATGGAAAGTGGGGACTGATACAGCAGTGAAAGAATTTATAGGGACCTCCTGGATCAGGAGATAGTTTGTCTAGAGAAAATATTAGGAGGCCTATGGAGGACAACAGCAAAAATCAGGCTGAGGTAGATGAATCATATGTGTGGGTAACCTTAATAAAGAAAGGGGTTTTCCGTACTACATAAGAGTACACTCGGCACTCTCACTTTTTACATACTTCTATGGACAGCTCCTCCTGAGCATGCACAGGCACTGGAGTAGAGCTGACAACAACTGTTGCTTCATGTACTTGTACCTATAGCTACTTCCTCTGGAGGCATCCAAATTAATTAAGTTTTGAGATCAAAAGTTAAGAAAAAAATAGCCTAAAAACCACCTAAAAGACCAAATTTAGTGATAAACCCTGTGTATGTAAATCGAGTCCCTTCCAAAGCCATTTTTTTTTGCATACCAGAGAGAAAAAACAGACTTTTCCACAGGACAGATTGAGTCAAAATTACTTATTTTGTGAAACTTGGCTCAACACAAAAATTATTATTGCAACAAAAAAGCTGTGATAATATTTTGAAAGATCTCAATCAATAAACCTAACACACTTTTCCACAGCTCACAAAATTTAGAAAAAAAAAATAATACAGTGATGACCTAGATGACAAGATTAGTGCTAACCCACTAGGATAAATTCTCATGCAAGGTTTCAATATTTAATAGTGTGGCTTCAGTACCTCAAGTCAGCTAACCCAGGGCATGTCTAGTCTTTTCTCAAAGACCCACATGAAAATTGCACAAAACTGATTTTTCCAATTACAAGCAGTACTTTGATCTGGTTTGTTTGTACTTCCCCTATAAACACCTTATAGATACAGCAAAATTTATTTTAAAATATGAATTTCGATAATAATATTTGATTACAAATATTTACAACATTTCAAATCATGCAACATTGCTCAAGGGACCTATAGGACGTTTCAAGTGGGATGAGTGTTACAAACCTTATTTATTCTAAAATACCTCTAAATGTAAATGCATTTAACTGAAAAAAATATCAAGTTTACTGTGAAAACCTTAAGGGCTCAAGACAGTCTATTTTCTGCAGACAATGGGAATAAGAACTGGTTATAGTTACTTGCTGTCCAGATCTCTATTAGTCCCAATAAATTCTATTAGTCTAGCTGCCTTTCATTAAATCCTTGGCTGGTTATAACAGTATTACCACTGCCACTCCCTCCTTTCCTTTCACCTCATCCCCCACATTTTTATACAAAAATGAAAGAATTTATCATTATTTACAGCTACACCATAAAAGGAACAAGTCAAACTTTTTTAAAATCTAGGAGTGGAAAGTAAAAGAGCCCAAAGTCACACTTGTAAAAAGTTTGAGAAACATTCATTTAGGCAATAAGAACCAGTTTGGGAAAGAGAAACTCCCAAATTCTGTCCCACTGAATCATCAACTCATTACATAGCCAATTAGCTGGTCGTGCAGATTTTCTTCAACAATTTCCTTTCCAGTGTGTTTGTCCTTCAGCAGTGCTACCTAAAATTTGACAAAGAACAGTGCCAGAAAACCTACTATTCCTGTTCAAGACTACTGATACACATAAAGCTCCTGCTTTTAGTTTTATTTTTAAATAAGACTTGGGTTAAATATTGGTGAAATTATGGTGAAAATATTATAAAAACAACTAACCTTTAAAAACATCAGCAACACATAACCTAAATGGTTTATCCACTGATCTCTGTGGTGGCTTGAAAGAATCTGCAAATAAATCGATAAGACCTCTTAGAATTTCTGTATTCAGTAACCATCTCAACAACTTCTCACTTAGGGATAAATCAACCGTATTGCATTCCAAAAAACTTTGTCCCACATTTCCCCCAAAATATTTTTTTTTTCACACACAGGACTAACATATATTTGTTTTTAAATGAGGAAAATTGCACTCACCAATTTGCTCTAATAAACATTTTCCTTTATACCACTGCGTGAGGTCACTTGACTGACTCCTTGTGACCAGATTTTCACCACCGAGGCCACTTGTTGGGATATAAGCCACATCTGATTCCTAATTAACAAAACAAACAGAAGGTAAGCAAACATTAACAATAGGATCTTCTAGTAGAAGCAAGAGGTGTATTTTTTAAATATTACACATCTAAGCTATAAAAGAACAGTTGGCACATTTGTATTGCCCCTGGAGAAAACAAATTACTCAGTGGATCCATTTCCTTTCTGTTTACTTCTTGCCTGATCACAGTGCTCCAACAGAGTTGGAGATACTTAAACATGATGATAGCAACATTAGCAACTAGAAACTGAGTTCAGGTGACAAACTCCAATTCCGTATCTGACAGGTAAAACTTTGGTTTGGATTGCTGGTTTACACATAGGGATTTCAGGAAGGCCACAACCAGTCCAAACGGATAGTAGTCAGAAATAAGGAAACACAAGAAGAACAGTCAAGAATGGCAAATGGAGAGTGTTCTTATGAGTTCATAATCCACACTGACACCTGCTCTAGTACAAAACTCTCTACTGTCATTCATGTAACCCTGAACACTAAGCCAGACAATCCTTGGTCTGTTCTGCTTTGTAGACAACAATCCCAAGAAACTACAAATGAGGCGAGTGCCCCAAAGATTTGACAGATCTATAGAAAGATGACGAAAGAGTACTAAGGAACTAACTAACCTTATCCAGGGCTCAATGTACACTCTATCAATAAGAAAAGGAATTTGCTATACTATGAGCACGTAACAGTAGCAGAAAAATGGCACAAAATAACCTGACTATCAAAAAAAGCTCAACCTATACAAATGCCTGTACAAGGCAACAAATACCTCAGAAATGTACATTACCTTAAAGCCAGCTTGTTTAAGAAAATGGCCGAGCTTACTCGTAATTTCCTGAAATCTTTCCTGTTGCCAATTGACCTAAAATAGAAAACAGAATATCATAATAAAATTGTAGATTTTTAACCATGACTTGAACCTACAGCCGTATGTCATCAACTCTGTAGTACTAGTAGGTGTTCTTCAGACACAGCACCTAATGAATTTATAAACCTGAGATTTCCAGGTGGATTCATAGTTGAATACATAAGAGCATACACATTAACAAGTACTGATCGCAAACAACACACCATTTAGCTTGCAAGTCCCTTTAGTTTGATTTGTCCTTGAACAGCAACTTTTTTTTTTTAAATTTACAGAAAATTCAGATTCACTAAGAATATATACAACACAGTAATAACCTAAAACACAACTAGTAATAGTTAACACACCTTACAGGTTTAAATAAAGCTCTTGGGGTCTCGACCTGAATGACCACAAAGATGCCCTTGCAGATGCCACTGGGCTAACTGCTTATGTGAGATATTCACAAGTACAAGAGGGATCCCTACTCATTTTAGCACCAAAACTAGCCATCTTTGTGCTTTGAAAATACACCCATAAATAAAAAGAAAAGCACTGTGAAGTCTAAACACAAGAGAGAGCTGAGAATCAAAGAAAGAAACAATATCTTATTATTAGTTTCACAATATCGATCCTTAAACTTAGGGTCCACAATCCTATATGGAAGCCCTTCAATTAAATGAGAAAATTAAGCATGTACCTGGTCCATTTTATTGACTGCAACAGCTAGCTGTGTCACTCCAAGAGATCGCACTAATAATCCATGTTCTCGAGTTTGTCCGCCTGTCTCGAACCCTGCTTCAAACTCTCCTCTGCTAGCATCCACAACCAAAATAGCCACATCGGCCTAGATTCAGAAAAAAGAGAAAAAAAAAAAAAAAAAAAAAAAAAAAGTGGTTAGGAGGTGGAAATGATCTTAGTAAATATGTCAATCAGCAACATTTCACACAAAACGTGCTTTACACATGTGGAATCCTGATGTGCTTAAAATGTAATTGAAACTGCCCAGTCCTATCTGTGTCATGCCCACTTCAGTGAGATATTATGGCATTCTGTCATGTCATAAACCACCATTTTCTGTTAAACACAAGGCGACTCTTGGTTTTGGGTACCTGTCCTCTTCAAACCCACTATGAATGTGCTGCAGAGACCTCAACTAAATAAAAGTGGCCTGTGCTCCAGAAGCTTAAGAACGAGTATGAGCACAGCATCCAGTTCTACCTGCTTTAGTCTGGACACCTTCATAGTGGGAAGCTCCAAAATTACAGATAAATTACCTCACTATACAACTGGGATAACCAGTCAACAGCATGTTGGATACAGATGCTTCACAGTCCACTCAACACCCTGGAGCATGCCAAAAATCACAAGGTGGAAAAGACCAAGTAGCCTATTTTATCATCTAGGCAAATACTCTGCCACAGCATTAGGAACAAACCGGTATCATACAGTCTACAGCACTGCACAAAAGTCAGTATGTAAGCAGGGGAAAAAAACACAGATTTTGCTGTTAGCCTTAAATGCTGTTAACATTTCTTCTACTTTTCCTGCTTTGGTAAGCCAGTTAGTTAGTAAGCCATCACGTACCAAACAATGACAACAGACATGAAGAACAAAGGTACTGCTGTCAAGAGGCAGGTGTAAGACAATTTCATAGGTCTGATGAGATGGATGTAATGGAAATAGAGAGGACAAAAAGTGGTACTTTCTCCCTTTCCTTACATGCTTATGCTTCAGGATGCCAGGAGAACGAACAGAGACAGCACACTGTCCTGGCTCTGAATTCCCCTTGCCTCGTCCGAGGCGTGAAACCCCACAGCTCATACAGAGACGCACCAGTGTGAGAACGGGAAAAGGACAAGGGATGAATTTCCCCACAGCTCTCAGCCTCAGAAGTGCATTGCGGTAAACTTCTCCCTCAAAAAAAGGACATCCTGTATTTTCTAAATTATAAAATCCGTATCTCGGGACTTACGCGAATTAACCATATGTATCAAAGGCCAGATCTTGGCCCTGATAAGGCTGATTTGCATTTTGCATAACAGCAGTTGGGGATTCACCTCCTAACAGAATTCTCCACAATAAAAAGGCATCAAAGCCATTTCCACATTTGCTTTCTGTCACCCATTGCTTCAGCACTGAGCCTACTCTAACAGGCAACAGAAATTTGCAAAGTTTCAGTGATTCCTTAACAGGCTTTAGAACAGACCAGTCCCTCACAATCCTGAGAGTGGAAGAAACACAGAGATAACAAGTCTTATTTGGCCAGCCCTGTCTTCTGCTGAACTGGTAAAACTGCTAGTGGATCTGCAAGTCTTCTCATAACACTTCTGCTTATATTACTTTTTCCCCAAAAGAAAACACAATTTAAATTAAAGTTGTAAAGAAAATGGCACGGCTGAGTCAATATTTTCCACTGTTCAGAAACTAAAGATCCATTTCAATTTTAACAACTCCTGAACTTCCTACAACATATGGTCCACAATATAGATGACTCTACAAGCTCTACACCATAATTTACAAACTTCTGACTATTCTGCAGCCTAATCACTGGGTCACAAGGTCTTAATTCTTACCCAGACTCCCCTTCAGAGCTAGAGCAGAATTTGAGGCAAATCAGTCTTCCTACAGCAGAGTCCTCTATCTGTAAAATCATACTAACAGTACCCATCCTTATTGAGATCTCAAGATAAAACTCACATTTCAGACTGTAATGACATGCACAAAGCAAAAACCTCTACACAGTAGCTTAGCTTTGGAAAAAACTAATTTTTGATTCATCCATCTAGAATCAATTCTATTATTTTAAAAATGTTGCCTTTAAATGGAAAAAAAATCACATTTTATGTCATGTAGCCAAATGTTTATTCTTCCCCCACTCTGATTTATTATTTCCATTAATTAAATAACTAATCTATATGAGAATGGCAAGTGCCATACTGAATTCAATGCGTAGTGCCCAAAACTTTTTACTTCACCTACTGCTCCTAAAGCAAGTAGCACAGTCTCTGCAAACATCCTGTTGACAACACAGATGCATTCTGTATAAACTGTTATCTATGTTATGTTTTATCATCCCATGTAAAATACACTGGTAAATAGAAGAATGCCTTTTGTTTTACCCCTCCAAAAAGCTTAAAGCCACTTAAAATCTTTACCTACAAGACCCCTTTCACAGAACTTAAGTAGATATATGCTATATTTGAATAGCTTTCAAAGCTCAACTCTGATCAAACTGCAACTTAGTATTCAAATTACTTTCCTAATAAAACTGTCCTCCAAAAAGTTAATGTCCCCAAAAAAGAAAAACAACTGCCTTTAAAGTTAAACACACTCTTTAAGTTTAGAAAATTCGTGAAAGCCTCAAAGATATCTTAGCACCATCAAAGATTCCATTTCATCTCAGATTTTAAAAGACAAAGAAAACCTATTTAGGAAAAGGTTATAAATAACAACATTACTGGAAAAAGTTTTAGACCATCTCTACCTGTGCAGCTCCTGTGATCATATTTGGAATGAAGTCTTTGTGGCCTGGAGCATCCATCAGTGTAATTACTTTAGTCTTTGTCTCAAATTTGGTCATACCCACATCCATTGTCACTCCCCTTAAACAAAGCATACATGCAAGGCACCATTAATATGCTTTGAAAGCTTCATAGAGATATAAAGGAAGCTAATAAAAACACAACCATGAAGTTATACACTTCATAGCTTTCATTTGATTTAGTCTGCACAAAAAAAAATATTAAAGAAACCTGCTTGCTGGAAAAGCAGACCTCTAGAGCTGACTTTCAGTAACTCTAGTTGCAAAGAAACAAACACGCAGAATTCACCGTACTAACTCCATGCACCCATATACTACGGCCCAACAAGCACAGTGCACTTCCTGAGGGAAAGGACTCACACAGGTAAAAGTTAAGCAATATACAGGGACATTGCAGAAGTGCCTTTAAAAACAACAACAGTTACACACTCGACAGGGACTGCCTTACTCCATGTTCTTCAGCATCGGTTTACATCGTCAAGGTTACCTTTTCAACCAGAAGAGCTTATATGCTATGAAACTACGGGTGACAAGTGATTGTAAAAACATAAACACATAAGGAAATGCCTTTTTTAATTATTTTGTGAACACTTAATATCATGTCTTTAGCTTCCCAATATAGTGTTCTTAAAAGCTCTTACAGATTTTTTTTTAACTTAGCTGCACTGCTTTCCCATTACATACTTTTTAAATGTGATAAAATTTAATTTTAAATTTAATGTTTCAAATTAATAAATTAAAGGCAGTTTATAAAGAATACAAATATAATTTATTAATTTAACTTATAGATTTTATATTCAACATAAGTCACACATGATGAACTGACATTTCAGTGCTTAGATTATAACTCTGACATCCTTTAATTGAAAAATTTTACCTAGAACTTCCCCATACAATGGTAACCAAACAGAGAAATTTGGCAGCAATAAACCAGTAAGGCAGCTTTAAATGAACTAACTTGGCTACTAGAGGCATTCCACATTGTAGTTCTACACTGCACTCAGCAGCATAGAAACATGTGAACAAATACTCAGCTTCTCATTCACATATCTTATAACAAAACAAGGATATTATTTTTTTTCTTTTGATAACTTGTATACACATAGACAAAGAAAAATATTTGCTGACAAGTACTGAGTAAATATCTTTAAACGTTTAGAATATTTCTACCAAAGCATTATTATTAGATTGATATTTCCTAACAAATGCTGTTCTTTCAGGAAAAAAAGGTAATTCACATGAGAAGACATTTCTACCTTTCTCTTTCTTCACCAGTTTCATCCAAGACCCATGCGTAGGCAAACGAAGCTTTGCCAGCCTTCTTAGATTCCTGTTCATATTTGTGCATAGTTCTTTTGTTCACATTTCCCAAAAGGTAGAGCAGATGACCCATTAAAGTACTTTTACCTGCATCAACATGTCCTATGGAGGGAAATAAATATTATCTCAATTTTATTAATGTACACATTTTAAATATAGTGCAAGAAAGTCACATGCAAAAATAATGCTTATGCAATCTGTAGAATTTCACAATCCTGTCAGAGATACAGAGAGACAGTTTATTGAGACAGTCAGCTAGCATGACAGCCATATAGCACCTCCAAATTCATACTAAAAAGAGCATACTGCAAGAATGAAACTAAACCAAAGTACATTTTATTATATTGTCAAAAGGAAGCTAAGTCAACCTCACTGTCCTAGTGAAGGAATCTGAATGTACTCCCTCCGAAGTATAATGTTCAAGCAGATTGAACTTAAAACAGCATGAGATTTCCCTTCCCTGCAGAGAAAAGAGTTTTGCTTCTGTATCATTTCCAGACTCAACACAGTTTTTAATGTCTATGTTTGTCAAAAACGTAATTTAACAGTATTACCTATTACCACCAAATTAAGCAGTTGCTTTCCTCCTTGCCTCTTTTCCAACTCTGCTTTCACATCTATTTGTGGTTTTGTCTTGCTTGACTTCTTTACTGGAGTAGGCACTGTATTCTGGTCTTCTGCAACCTGTACTACTTGGGGTGAAAGAGCAGATTTTGAGACTGCCTCAAGTACCCCAGAAGCTACACTGGCATCTTCAGTTAACAATCCTTTCTGAGCTGCGTTAGCATGGCCATTTTCTTCAGCAACCACACTAGGGAAAAAAAGAAAACACAAGGAATGCAAATGACAAAGGAGGTACAAAAATATAGGAGAGAAATTGAGTTTTCCCTTCACTATCACGTAAGACCCAGACAAAGAGTTTGTGATAAGCCCATTAAGGTGGAAGCAATAAGCAGCTGCATACAAACTGCATAGATAACAGCTCCAAACATCTTGGATGGAAAGCACTGTATATACAAAAGCAAGATAAGAAATAATCTTATAAAATACAAGAAGCAGATAAAAGCTTCTGATAGCAACTTCTTTTAACAGGGAGGGAAAGGACAGTTGTGTAGAACAACTACAGAGCTGGTTGTTTCTGGAGTAAGAGCTCAAGTCAACTGTGAAGCATCAATCCTCAAACAGCTTCCACATACACTACAAGTACTGCAGCTGAACGTAGCGATGATCTACCGTGAGAACAGCAATATAGCATAAAGAGTAGAAACCAAACATATCTGAGCTGCAATTTAAGGCTCAATGCTTATACTGAGCCATAACAGACCAGTTACGTTTATCAATACTGAGAGAATTTGTTTTAAGCATAAAACAAGTCATCTAGAACTAAGGAAACTGGGATTCCCCAACTCCCCTTCTCTAACACCCTGTTCTTCCACAGATCACCATACTAATCCTAATAGTAAATAATCCTAAACATATGATTCTCTTACACTCTCTCACTCTTTTTCTCCATAATTTGTAAATGAGGATATTTTCCTAATTTACACAAGTGTGCTGAGAATATACAATATGATTCTTCACCCGTTATGGCAAAGATGACCACTAAAACCAAACACTAAGTAACATCTTCAAGAGAGCAAAAGCTTTCTTACTGCCTGACAAGAGCTACCTGGTGAGGTATTAATGTAAGCAGCAAGACAAGAACCGAAGCTGTTACTACAGGCGTGACATTATTATATCATAGCAAACCTCAATATACAAACCACTGACTACTACAGTATATTGAAAATACCTACAACATACTGTATTTAAAACTGTATCCAGGGAGAATAGGCTTCTTCCCCTGGAAAAGTGAAAATCCTTTCCAATGCAGTACCACTGTCTTCACATTCAGTGTGAATTTTTCATTCTCTACTTTCTGCTTACGAACCACAACTGACTTCCCAGTGTTCCTCTTGTCAACTTCTATAAACAAAACTACTTATTTTGGTAATTCACAATCCCACATTGTGACATCTCTGCTTTTATTTGACAATACTTCTCATTTTCTGACAGCATAGGGGTATTTTCATTGTATTGGTCCCTTTCCATGCCATGTATCTCAGGAAACAATACAGTCCAAGCATGTTAGTCTACTGAACAAAACAGTTCAAGAGTTATGATCTAAAAATTAAACCTCGGAAATGTTCAGACTGAATGAAAAATTAGCCTTTCATTAGGGCACTAAGCAACATGAGACATTTTGTAGGTCTCCCTTTTTCCCCTCAGTTTCAGAACCCACCTATGCAATCAGCACTGCAGCACAGTGAGTGATTCTGCCACCTTTTTCCCAAAGCTAAGTTTTTCCTCTTGATTGTGAGACCCCAAAGCTGCAATGTGAGCATTCCTCTTTTTTTGGCTACAGTTCCACAGCCCAGGGCTAGGGTCTTGCATCATGGTGGGATACACAAGCTGAGCAAAGAACTTATTTTATGCCAGTCATGCTACTTTTTCAATGGTGCAATATTTGAACAGGCAGTACACTGCTCCATTTATAGATTTACAGGTTTCAGATATTACCATGTTTTGGAAACTTGAAAACAACCTCTGCCATAATAAACCAAGTCTTGCCATTTCAGAGGAGAAACATCAGAATGGACAGAGTGTATGATCCACCTACAGAGCATCTCTGATGAGGTAATTCAGCTTTTTGCTGACCAACATCAGGAAAAAAGAGAGTGAATTTATTGCTAGGTACCTAAACAGAAAGATCAGCAGGTGAAATGTACAATTCCAGTCCCATGGAAGCACATGAGGAGAGATGCAGCAATAAGACCGTGACAGATAGTTACTCCTTATGGCAGAAAGATGAGTAGTTTATTGAAAGCCTGATAACAGCCAAGAAAAATGCTAAGGAGCTTCATCTCTAACAGTCAATGAAAAAATTAACGATATTGAAAATGTTTTGCAGTAAACCTTTTCCACTGAGATTTTTAAAGATTATTGAACTGAAAATTTATGTCAAAAGACAGAACATACAGGATAGCATACTGGTACCTAGTTTGTTGTTTATACCCTCAACTGCCTGCACTAGCAAGTCGATTGCATTAGCAAGAATCTTCAGTAGGAAAGTTCCAACTTGGTCTGAGTTATTTTGAACCATCATACCAAGAAAACTTTCTATTTGAAGGAATAGCATTTCCTAACCAATTACTTGCATCTTTGTAGAAGAACTTGACGGACCTACAAAGAGCAGTCAACATCTATCAACATTTGTGCCAGTCCGTCACATCACTGCTAGCTGCTAATGTGGAGCCATTGATTAAGCAACTCTTGACTTCTTTGAAAGGACAGAGCCATCAAGCACCTCGTATGTGCACTGAGGTCATGTACTGAAGAAAGCTTGACCGACAGCAGTTCAGGCACAAATGTCAAAAGAGCTTACCACAGCTTTTTGTGAGGAAATCAGCAAACATACAACTAACATTTAGTCATAACTAAAACTGCCAGGCCAGAAACTTCCTATGTTGTCTTGCCAACAAGGACCATAAGAGTAAACTGAGTAAAAAGTTATGGTTACATCACTGTTTTCTGGGGAAAATTAAGAAATACCACATATGTTGTTATAAGACATGTTAGAAGACACTCAATCTCACACAACTGTTGAAAGGTTCACGCTACCATGCATTCAAAGAACCTGAAAGCTTATCTGATTAAGATTAACTCTGCATAATTTAGCTTTTAAACATTATTTTCAATCATCTAGTCTGGATGTTTAATGAATTATTTTTATACAACTGACTCTTTCAGAGTACTTACAGTCATTACAGGAATGCCTACATTTATTTCCCCTTTCAAAATTATTAATTACACAATATTGGTCAGGCTGGTTAAAATAATCATCCTTTTTTGTTCACATCTTCTTTTGGCTTCCTTTACAACTTAACAGGAAGAAAAAGCCTGGTAAGTAGTTTTGCTAGAGCATCAGAACAACAGTTTGTCAGAAGTAAGCAAACTCCATTTTCTGTAGACAATACCACTAGGAATACCCAGCAACAATGGCAATCAATGCTCAAAGCAATTCATGACTTCTAATAATTCATTTTAAATAAGATTCATTTATTATTATGAGGTCATACCTCATAAAAAGATTGAATCATAAAGATTGAATAGCTAGTCAAAGAATGGATATTTTTGTTAATGGTAGGCCACTGGTTTTAAAAACATGGTCCATCAATTATCTTTTAGATCCCATAAAAGGTGACAACAACAACTAGTTCATACATACTATACAATCATCTTCCAATGGTATCTGCACCAATACCATATAAACATTTGGGGGTGAGAACACGGAGCACAGCTACAGGTGCTTCAGAATCCAAACCGCTATGAATAACTTATAACACTGTGCTTTTAGTCAGTGATATAAACTACGTACTTAGAAATATGTATTATAAATTCTCTGCAGTACACTTACCAATACAACAATAACATAAAGAGTCTGAAAACAGTCAAAAGAATGAGCCGTTCTTAGATGTTAATAAACACAGATTCATTCTGTTCCTTGACAACTCATCCTTATGCTGTCAATAATCCAGAAAATAACTGCAGAAGAAAAAACTCAACTCTGATACTCATGGAACTGAGGCAGGGGTTCATGTTTTGATTTGATTTTCAAGTTTAGAAATGGATGCATCTAAGTAGCTGAATGAAAGTGCTGCCTCTTAGCAACAGCATTTATCAGTATAAAAAGAATAATAACAGCAGCTTCACACCTTATATTAAAAGTGCTTAAGAGACTGAGTAGATGCAATTGCTTCCTCTCCACTCAGTTATCAAACAAGCACAAGATAGAATCATAGAATCACTATGGTTGGAAAGGACCTCCAGGATCATCAAGTCCAACCTTTATCCCATCATCTCCCTAACCACTAGACCATGGCCTCAAGTGCTTCATCTACTTGTTTTTTAAACACCTCCAGGGACGGCAACTCCACCACCTCCCTGGGCAGCCTGTTCTAGTGCCTAATCACCCTCTCAGTAAAGAACTTCTTCCTGATATCCAACCTAAACTTCCCCTGTGAAGTGCTGGGGTCTGAACCCCGAGCCCTGAATTAAGGTTGACATACGGGTGGTTCCTACAGTCCTTCAAAAGGAGGGGATGAGTTTGCCTTTTGGCTTTCCTCCAAGGTGCAGCCAACCTTGTAGGGAAATCCCTTGGGTAAACAAGGCCCAGGTGCCCTGCATTGGGTAAATGAGTGCCAGGTGTCCTGTTTTGGGCATAAAAGCTGGGACCACTTTCAGGAAGAGTTGGAGTGTCTATCTGTGAGGTGGATGCACTTTGCAGAGTTTCCCTGTTGGGGAAGGATCTCCTGACTCTCCCTGCAACTGGGCCCCAGTCAGGTTTGGCATTTGCAAACGCGGGCTTCGTGGGGAGACAATATGGGGCTACTTCTGTCATATATGATCAGCCTATTGACTTGGTTGTCTCCCACTTTTTCTATGAGATATTTTGTGTCTTTGTTTATTCCACCTATTTTTGGTCGTGCTGTGTCATTGCTGGGGTTGCTGGAGTTGATGTCTATTATGTGTGATCTGTTTGACTTGTTTGTACCCCCAGCGATCCCCCTTATACTGACTTTTTTACTTACAATAGAATCTGGTTACTGGATTGTTTTTCTGCTGGCTGTGTCCTTTGCGCTAGGCCTAGTGATTGGCAAAACACCCTGACGCAACTTGAGGCCATTTCCTCTCGTCCTATCATTAGTAATTTGGGAGAAGAGACCAACACCAGCCTCACTACAGCCTCCTTTTAGGGAGTTGTAGAGGGCAATGAGGTCTCCTCTCAGTCTCCTCTTCTCCAGACTAAACAACCCCAGTTCCCTCAGCCGGTCTCCATAAGGCCTGTTTTCCAGACCTCTCACCAGCCTCGTTGCCCTTCTCTGGACTCGCTCCAGCACCTCAATGTCCTTCTTATCCTGTGGTGCCCAGAACTGGACACAGTACTCAAGGTGTGGTCTCACGAGTGCTGAGTACAGGGGCAAGATCACCTCTCTACTCCTGCTGGTCACACCGTTTCTGATACAGGCCAGGATGCCATTGGCCTTCTTGGCCACCTGGGCACACTGCTGGCTCGTGTTCAGTCGGCTGTCAACCAACACCCCCAGGTCCTTTTCCACCGGGCAGCTTTCCAGCCACTCTTCCCCAAGCCTGTAGCGCTGCATGGGGTTGTTGTGACCAAAGTGCATGACCCGGCACTTGCCTTTGTTAAACCTCATACAACTAGCTTCAGCCCATCGCTCCAGCCTGTCCACATCCCGTTGCAGAGCCTCCCTCAAGCAGATCAACACTCCCACTCAATTTCGTGTCATCTGCAAATTTACTGAGGGTGCATTCAATCCCCTCATCCAGGTCATTGATAAAGATATGAAACAAGACTGGCCCCAAAACTGAGCTCTGAGGGTCACCGCATGCGTCCGGTCTCCATCTGGATTTAACTCCATTCACCACAACTCTCTGGGCTCAGCCATCCAGCCAGTTTTTAACCCAGTGAAGAGTCCACCTGTCTAAGCCATGAGCTGCCAGCTTCTCCAGCAGAATGCTGTGGGAAACAGTGTCAAATGCCTTACTGAAGTCCAGGTAGACAACATCCACCGCTTTTCCCTCATTCACTAGGTAAGTCACCTGATCATAGAAGGAGATCAGGTTGCTTAAACAGGACTTGCCCTTCATGAGCCCATGTTGGCTGGACTTGATCCCCCTGCTGTCCTGCACTTGCTGCATGATCTCCCCCAAGATGAACCATTCCATAATCTTCCCTGGTACCGAGGTCATACTGTAAAATAAAGACCATGCTGCCCTCTAACTCTCCACACTGCTTTCCAGATCAGAAGGATCTGGAAAACACTGCAGGATGAGGTGGGGATTTTGGCACTGCTTATGCTTACAATTTTTTTTCATAAGAATGAACTGGGGAATTTCTTGCCATAGATTAGGTGGCTATTATATGATTGGGTTCAAAAACAGAACAAGAACATCCAAGTAAGAAAAAACCATTAACTGTTCTTATAAGCAACAGCCTAAGCCAAGGAAAAAAAACAGGTAGGGAGGCACAGAATGCTACATATAATGACATTTCACAGACTGTATTCCCAACATGCATGCCCTGCCCTTATATATTTCTCTAAGTATACACTGCTGGCTACTGTTGTAGGTAGACTCTGATCCAGGTGTCAGTTTTCATGCTCTCACGAGACAGCTCCCCAACAGTTCCAAGTTAGGATAAAATAAGAACCTCTGCTCAACCACTCTAATTTACCTAAAGCATAAGGAGGACCAATTTCTTCTCTACAACAGTTGTACCCTGTACACCTGTTGAAGTTAATAAAAGCTGCAGAGAAAGGCAAAGTTTAGCCATAAATGATTGTTTTCTCCATAAATTATTCTTAAATGTATTACTTCCTTTGAAGAACAAGCAATTACAGTTAAGATTTATTGATTTCATAATTCCACTTAGAGAACTAAATTTAAAATAAACGAACCCCAAGAAAGTTCAGTATTCTATGAAGCGGATGTTTAAATAATCTGACTAGCTGATGTCTCTCTGCACTATTCATAGTGAAAGGATTTGTTAAACTCAAAACGTGAGGTACCATCTTCTGAAAGTAATTCTGAGTCAAACAAGAAGCTGAGATGGTTAGTTCTGGAGAGTGACACTAAAACTGCTGTAAAAAATAGAAAAAAAAAAAAAGAAAACTTGCTACAGGTGCATCAGTCTGAAAGAAGAGCTGCTGATGTACCTTGATGTAGGAGGGCTTAGCTTACCATGGAACTTCAAATCCCATAGATTGTTTCTTTCCAGACACTGTCATTTTGGTAACTTTTGGCACAATTTCAGATTCCATCGTGGCTGACTGGGAACCCCTTGTTTTTCCTAGTAATAGACAAAAAGTAAGTTTGAATTTAAAGTTGTGACTAACAGGTGTTAAATATAAAGTTAACAAGTTACATTACTCCTCTTCAACCCAAAGATACCAGCCTGTGATGATGAATTCTCACACTTCAGTGTCTTACTTGCATATACTACATATTTATTCAAAACCATCTAAAAAGTTATATTTATTGTGAAAAATCTCATCTGTATCTTCATTCATTCACATGACACCTACGCCATTCAAAAGCTTTACTTGCAGCAGTTCTGCAGGATGCCAGAAGCATTCCATGCAATATAAGGATGAAGAAACGCTTTGTAGGTGCTCACTAGCTGGTTAATTAGATAAAAACATACATCTACCTCAGGTACTGCTAGCAGCAGCACAAGCTATGTGTGGGCTACCAGGCCTTCCCGAAACCTGGAAACAGATTGACTCGTACCAAATTACACTGAAGAAGCCAAGCAATATCCATAATAGCTAATTTAAAGGTTATTTAGAAATAATGACCTGAGTTGAGTAACTTAATTACTTCAAAGGTATTAATTTTTACCATAACTGAAACAAAAACACAATTACATTAAGGTTCACTCTGAATTTTGTGAAACTACAGTTTCACAACTAATAGCACTACAATGCTAATAGTTTCTTGTCAAGCTGTAAAAAAAATAAAATAAAGTTTTTATGCTGGGGAGGAGGAGTTTCAAGAATATTAGTAAACTAGCTCTTTTCTTTTGACAATTCCCTCTTTAATATGTTAGGATCCCTTCTCCCCTCAAGGAAAAGTACTTCCAGCTTTACAGTATATGTGACAGTGGCTGTACCTTGTGTTCTGAAGGATGTTACACACACAGGAAAGCAATAGAATAACTTGAATTTAGAATTAAACTGCAAGTTTTAAACAAACTTCACCTACAGATATATCTGAAAACTAGAAAAATGGTGTTAATCTTCCAGTAATAGACCATTTTGGATAGGCAGATTCAAGTGAGTACTTATTCTGAATAACAAGTTAATTTCTTAAGTATTTAAGATTACTACTGTAAAATGAACTGTTGGAGTCATTTGGTCCTACTCATTTAGGTTAACTCTTTATTGTGTTCTGAAGTATGATGGCTACACCTTTAAAACCACAGAATCATATTGCTTTGCAGATTATATATACAATTGCGGTCAAGGCTACTGAAAATTTCAGGTAAGGAAACCAAATACCACAGACATGTCTATAATAGACAGCATACCAAAAAAGCTGTTGTGCAACTTTTTCTAAATCACGCTACAGATTGAGACATTCTTATTTAACTGATGACTTGGTCTTCAGCTCCCTCATATTTCTTATCTGCTGATAATCATTTTATTCATACACCACTTGGAGATCTCTGGAAGAACTAGCTTTTATATATTATTAATAGTTGCATACCAAGTACACTCTAAGTAAGGAAAAACAGTAAGAGAAATAAAAGTGATAGCACAAATCATGGTTCACAATAATAATAAATGATGTCACCGACAAACAAATAGTAAAGATTCAGAATATAAAATTCTCATATCACTGGACAAGGACTACTTGTCAAGCACATAGATTTTGCTTCATCTTCAAGCTTCTACATAGATCACTCACAGCATTTTTCAAAGTATTTAAGCACTTGAGTTACAGTAAAGTTACATTACTTTTCTTGCCAACTTGGTATTTTTTTTTCCATTTCAATTCTAACAATTTTCAAGCAGCCATCACCTTCAACTGTCAGTTAAACATAAATGCTTTACATGTCATTTGAAAGCTGAATAACAGTTAATTCTCAGAAAACACCAGGTTTGAAATTTGGCTGCTAGGAACTATTAATTACAGAAAACACAATGAAATTTCAGTAAGATTAGTTGAAAGAAACCAAGATAACAATTCATATCATATAACTCACAAATAACTTGCTATGTATGATCCAAAAATCATAAGTCAAAGGTTTTACAAAATACATGTTCTCTGATCCATTTAGAAATTAAGCTTTAATCTGTACAATACTGTTGGGGTGTCTGCCACTGATCCAAAGTACAAGGAGACAAAACACATGCCATGAATCAAGTATTTGACATAGAAAACACAGAAATCAGACTAGAGATTAGGAAACACTAATAGTTGAAAGAAGATACAAAATAAAATGACAAAGAGCAAGAGAAAGTAAAGTAAGTGTCCATCAACAGCACTGACAGTTTGAGTGTTGTTTTTATTTATTTATTTTTATAAAGCACTAATACTTCAGCATAGGTGGATTGAGGAAGCAGACTAAGATCATATAAAGACAAATCAAACTATACAAGATAATCCTGGAATGGTGGCATTCAAACAGATGCAAAAACAATATAAGAATTGTGAGTAACACTACTAACAGACGCATTAAATATAATTTTCTGACTTCAATGGTTTTATAACCAAAACCAATAAAATCAAGCCATGCACTGGAGATAAAGACTAAGTCTATCTTTTGTGCACTGCAGGCACCATTAAAGATTAATAATTATGGGCTTCATTACAAAGGACACAAGGCCAGGAAAGGAGTATAAACTATCTAATCTATAGGGCACAGGAGAAAACTGCAAGATAAATTCTTATCTGATTTAGAAGGCAAAACAAAAGCTATTCAGCACTTAACAGATCGTATGCAAATCCTCAAAGCGCACCTTGGAACTAAAAGGAAGTTAATGCTGATACAATTCCTAAAAGACACACTTCTTAAACAACAAACAGAGTTATCCTATGCCAACTGAAGTTCATTACGAGCCTGGAAAAAGTGTAGGAGCAGTAATCCCAATCTGATTAGGACAACCCCAGCTGTGAGGAAAATCAGCCTCTGAAGGGAAAGGATATAAAGGAAATGTAAATTTTTGCCAAGAAAGGCTTCATAAATGTTCTTCATGTCTACTGTCATTTGGACATTCTTAAACACACACCTAAGTAATCAATGACAATACATTTCCTAAATCAAGACTACACAAAGTAAAAACAAAGACAAAAAGGTGACAGAAAGTTTATGAAATATACATCTTTCACAAACTCCTAAAGAAGCTCCAATTCCTCGGTGCTACATTTTGCTTACTCTACCATTATAAAAAGCAAAATAAGAGTGGATCACATGCAAGTCTTTGTGCCGACTAGCCAATAGTGTCAAATTGCAGAGCAAGAGATTTTACTGAAGAGGACGCTCCATAAAAATTCCGGCAATTCACTAACAACACTAGGAAAATTTTCCTGCCATGAAAACAGAAAGAATACATTCATAAACCATAAAAATGTGAAAGCTTGTCAGCATGACAGCTCTCACAATTCAGAATGTTTTAAAAAAAAAACTTCTAGCCTATTTTAAGCAAAGTAGTTTTCAGACAGATACTTTGGTATTCAGACTGCATTGACATTAGACCACCTAGACTAAAGCGTACTGTAGCTAGAGCCAAACACTATTACTAAACAAAACATACACTGACCCACCTAGTCTCAGTATTAAATTAGGATGAGCCCAATACCAAAGGAAACAGAGACCTGCATTTACATTACTCCAGTACAACTATGGCAGTAACAACTTGATAATCAAAGCTCTCTTCCCTTTATTACTCTTCTCTTTGCTTTTACCTATCCCCTTACTGAAAAGCCTTTTGATTTGCTCAAAAAGCAGTACTGAAGACACTTGCCATAACTTCAGAATTATTAAAAGTACAACTCCAAAATCTGATGGCACAATAAAGGATTTGCAGACTGATAAACAGGACAGACACACATATATGCACGAAGCAAATAAAACATAGGGACAGTCTTTAAAAACAAAAACGGTCTCTCTGGGTGTCCAAGACAGAATAGCAAAAGTGTACGAATACAGTCTACCATCTTCCTTTACCATAAGCAAGTCCATAGATTTTGGATTTCCTTTGTAAAAATGGTTGTAAGGATTACCTGTAAAAAATTTAAACAGACAAAAGATTATTTTTGCTTCTTTATCATATATAACAGGCTTGAGAAGTTCTTTTTTTCAGTTTTTGTTTGCATACTTACATTGAAAGTAACAGGGAGATAAAAATAGGTCTTTTCTCTAATTCTGTTGGAAGTTTGGAAGTTATGCTTCTGTGCTCGGAAAAGCTGACTGTCAGTCTACTCTGTTCCCAGGTAGTTTTGAGGGGCATAAAAAGAATAGGAGTCTGCTAAGCAGCTATCTCAAGTAAGAAATGTTGATACCAAATGAAGCAAGGATACTGGCATATTTGGAGAAATGCACGCTAGCACTGACTAGTTAAATCCACACTGGCTTCAGATGGCCATGACTTTTCAATAATAGAAACAAAATGCTACCATTTTCGATTCCTATATACAGACTTCTCCAAATTCATCTTTCTCTCACCAAACTGTACAACAGCACTGAAACTTTAAGCTCAACTATACCATTGCACAGAGAAGCCTGCTTCTGATAAGATGAACCAGAATTTTTATTATGCCTGAATTCAGCTTGAAAAACTAGGAACTAAGAATGTCAACATGTTAAGTATGTCTTGAGTCCATGGTTTTTCAGATGGCAATCCTATTTAAATAAATCCACATCTACTCCCCACAAGTCACCCATCTGCAGTAAAAATACCTTGGTCATTTTGGTTTTTAAAAAACTTTATCTCAGCAATTCTGTTCTAGTATCTTTCTTAACAGCTGCATTTCTACAACTAGGAGGGTAGTAAAGCACCAAGGGCACAGGCCAGGGTAAAAAAGTCTACCAAAAGGTGATACACACACAAAACAGCTATTAGCAGTGTATCAGCAGTGGCAAAGGGAACACCTCCAAGGGAACAGCGTGCTAATAATTAACTCTGGCCAGACTGCAGCTTCCTTTTCTTTAAAGCTTTAAGTTATTTACATGCTTTTGAAATTTTGACTTGGTTTATTTATTTTTTTATTTTCAAAAGTGGTATAAGCACCTAAAGAAGGAGGCTGCATACTATTACAATTTTGAATGGGGCTGGGCAGTCTAGATGCTATTGATACTTAATAGAATTAATTTACTTAAGCAGATGATCCTAGCCCCATCTAAACCACCACTGCCATAGAAAAGTAAACATGTAACACCACACCCTCTGATCTAAAAGATACGGTTTGCATCCCTTACTCTGCTACAGACTTTCTATATAACCACAAGCAAGCCACTTATACCTTTGTCTACCAACTACACACCAACAGCTACCAATTGCATAAAAAAAGACAGTGCACTGGTTTTGTGCACCACGTCATGAGCTCGTTCCATGTATGTTTCGTGACTCATTGATTAAAAAAAGTATTTTTTGCATACACTACTTGCAGTGCAACTATTGACTGTATTACAGAGTAACAGAATCACCTAGGTTGGAAGGACCTTTGAGATCGACTTCAACCATTAACCTAACACTGACTGTCATCGACTATACCATATCCCTAAACACTATGTCAACACAACTCACCTCCAGGGATGGGGACTCTATCACTGTCCTGGACAGTCCATTCCAATGTCTGACAACCTGTTGGAATGGGCTACCCATTCTACTAGTAATAACAGAAGCACAGACAAGACACAGCTGTCTGAAACGCAGATTTAATAACTGAGGCCTCTATCAAGATAGTATTTCCCCTCCTATATGCTCTGCTATAAAAATAATTTTAAGGCCCTATAATTGTGAAAATATTCCAAATACAGACCACACAAGACAACCAGATGCAGAGATGCCAGCCTGATTACATACAATTTCATGCTCAGCAGCACATATTACTTGTTTGCCCACATGTATGTGGGTTTATATTAACCTCTAATACATCCATTTATCATTGCAATCAGCTATTTCAAAATGTTGACCATAACATATCCCAGCTGACAAATTTCAAACTATTTATATTCATCTATTTAAGCCATGAAACTTGTCAGATCCTAGCCTTTAATTAAAACTTTTAATTTGCCTTAAAAACAGTAGAAGTGTCTTTTTTCTCCCTTCAAATTTCAGAGCACATACGGAAAAGAATCACATAAGGAAATATAAAAATTTGTCAAATTAAAGGGCTACACTACTGAAAAAAAAATATTTTTTTAATAATTCGACTGAATTGACACACAAATTCTACAAAATGCTGTATAACATGGCAGCAACTTGCAGCACAGTTTAGTTAAGCTTGCCACAGAGCGCACTGGATCTTCAGCGGGAGTGGTACTGAGTATTAGTATTACCAACATATCACAGTGCTGGGAATATTCCAAGTCCAGGACTCTCAACCACGTCCTATCAGTACATAATACAACACTGAACTTAAAACATCCCAGATTTCCTAAATTTACACAATTCTCTAACCTTTAAAACATCCTGCCTGCATCTAATTCACTGTGCATGCACCCCTATAGCCCAGCATTTAAATTTCTTTGGACGTAACAGATCAGTGACTAAGTCTGCTGAAAATGTGAGCAGTAAGTTCAAAGTACAGGAATCCTTTCTTATGCAAATAGATAAAGCAATAAAGGATAATTGGGAAAGGAAAAATTACATTATTTAGAAAAGTCTCTCCTACTCTTCTATGATCCTAGAAACACTAGCAGCCCTCCCTCCAAGGAGCACTTCCAATAGCAAGGAAATACCACCTAGCTGTAATAAAAATGCCAATGTGAAAACATTCTGCAATAAAATGTTACTTCAATATTTAAATTATACCACTTCAGAGTACTCCTTTTTAGGAAAATACATGACATTATACTACTGTGAACCACAATATACAAATGAATGCTACTGAACATCCACAGCACTTATGAAAATAATGCAACAGTCCAAAATAATAGAAAAGGCAACTTGCTAAGTCACCTCCCAGTCCTAAGACACAGCCATTCTAAAGATATAACTGGAAACAATTCTCCAAACACCACCAAACTTTTTCTTTTTAAAAGAAAGGTTATTTCCTAATAGAAACCACAGTCAGGGGTTTTCCAGGTAACTGCGTCTTGTTGTTACAACTATTACCTTCTCTGAAAAGTTTCAGATGGTGAATATGACTTCTTTTTTTTTTTTTTCAATAAACTGGGAGTAGCCATTTTCAGTGGAAAAAATGCTGAAAATAAAAATGTCTACATGCACCTGACTATAAGATTTATTTATTTTTTTTAAGGTTTGATACAGCAGGAGGGAAGAGGGATAGAGCAGGCTAATGAATGACACTCCTGAGAATCTCCAACATGGGCCAGCTCTCTGTGGCCCCAAACACACAAACAGCACAACTTGCTACCCCAAGACTGAAGCTCCAGAAACGAATTGCGTCACTACATGCAGCTGCAACAACTGGAGGTGCAGTAGGCACAGTCAGAATGGATGCCAGTCTCGCCTGTTACAGTTAGCTGGCACTGCTGAGGCTTTACTTTCAATGCCTGCAACTTTCAGCAAGTTGAACTCTTCAGTTCAAAAATTCATGTGTTCAACTGAGGTACCTGCCTGGGGCTGACTTTTTGTTGTTGTTTTATAATTTTTTTAAATTTTTTTTTCGTTCCACACAGGGAGAACAGGGAAACTGGAAAAGAATAGATCAGAATGGTTTATTTTCAAAAATGGCACCTGAAGAAAATATTATTTGCATACACTAAATTGTTCTTTTCACCTTCTGAAAATCCACTCAATTTGGCCTTAGAAAACAGTTTGTACATGCTCTTATGTCTGAAGTTTTAACAATTACATCCCCAAAATACTTCTTCAACATTCAACATGTAGCTGCTGTGCCTATTTTTGACTGGCTGGACTTGGCTGTGTCACCCAAGAGCAAAACCCTACTTCTCCTGTGCTCTCCATAGTTTCCTATCACATCAGTCAACTGGAGGTGTGAATCTGCCTTGGATAATCATAAAAAGTAAACAAAACTTGGGGTCAAGAGAAAAAAAAAAATCCAACAGAACAGTGAGCACTCGCAAGCAGCAAGACAAGTAGATTATCAAGAAGAGACAAGGACTACGAGAATGAAAATCAATAAAGTAGAGAAGAAGAAATGAGAGCTACAATGATCACAAAAAAAATTGACATTAGTTAACTACCTAACTTGGGAAAAAACTGTGTGTAAGGCGAGGGAGAAAGCAAGAGGCCACATACGCAGTGACAGGTTACATGCGGAGCTAAACATGAACAAAGGAAGCAGAAGAGGATCAGAACTAAAAATGAACGCAAACTATGGATGGAAAAAAGCTAACATAGAAAATAATTATGGCCAATGAGTGGAAAATAAGTAGGAAACTGGGAATGGATAGATAAGGGGTTTGGAATGATAAAATGGAAAAATGGAACTGCAGAGAAAAACATGGAATGACATGAGGAAATATTGTGTTCAGGGCACAAATGGGAATTAAAAAAAATTTGAACATGACTGAATAAACTAGAGGATGAGAAGGACACTGACACTAGAACAGGTTGAAGTGGATGGGGTGGGATGTGTTATTACAAGGCAGTAATGCATTTTCTCTCCTGCCAGGAACTTGGCCAAAATTTCTGGAATCTCACCATTTCTCTTGCTGTCCACACTTCCTCCCTGACTGAAGCCAAATGATACAGAATACAGCAGTCAGCTACTGCTGTATTCTCTTGCTCTTCTTACCTGAAACAAACACCTTCCCATGGAACTTATATGGCCATCAGAATTTATTCAAGCTACCATTTTTTTCCTCTGTGACCTTTTATTGCAATCATGCCACTCAATGGTGTTCATTCCATTTAGAATATCTGATGTCCCACAGAAACATATTGTCTCAGAGAATGTTATATAACATACATGAAATGTACACACCAGAGCACAATTCTTGTGAGGAATGGCTGAGGGAACTGGGGTTGTTTAGCCTGCAGAAAAGAAGGCTCAGGGGAAACCTTATTGCTCTCTACAACTACCTGAAAGGCAGCTGTACTGAGGTGGGGGTCAGCCTCTTCTCCCAAGTAGCAAGCCATAGGACAAGAGCAAATGGCCTGAAGTTGCACCAGTGGAGGTTTAGATTGGATATTAGGAAACATGTATTCACTGAAAGGGTTATCAAGCATTGGAACAGGCTGCCCAGGGCAGTGGTAGAGTCCCCATCCCTGAAGGTATTTAAAAGATGTGCAAATGTGGTGCTTAGGGACATGATTTAGTGGTGACTTGGCAGTGCTAGGTTAACAATAGGACTTGATGATCTTAGAGGTCTTTTCCAAACAAAACAATCTGATGATTCTATGTATAATATATATTTTTACATAAAACTTTTTACTGACCTCTATTACAGCTGTGAGCATTTGGTGTTTTAGCAAATTACACTTGTATGTCTCAATATCTGGATACTTAATATGATATTCCAATCAGCATCTATCTCTAAGAAGTAATGTTTAAGCAACATACTGCAAGAAAGAAACAAATAATTCAGCTCTATACGTAGGCCTTTGGAATGGTCTTTCCAGAAACATGGATAATTGATCTGGTTTACATTCACAGTTAATGTATATGGGGAAAGAAAGGCACTGCCACTAGAGTAAAACTCTTGAGATTTCCAGTTTCAGTAAGCCAACACCTCCCATGTAAAAGAACAGAGATCTGCCGTACAGAAAGGTGGACTGGGGTGGAGGGATGTCTCTTCCTCTAGAGATTACGCAGACATCAGCTGCCTCCTTTTGATGTTTCTGATACGTAAACACATAAAGGCCCAATAGGAATTTGCAAAAATCAAAACAGCAACTTACTCATCCGTCAAGTTTTTGACAAGAGTGTCCCTGTGGTATTTCTCATGCCTACTGCTTATAGGTAAATGGACTAAAATCCAGTCCTTCACATAATCATAACTCAGTACAACTCATCCTGTAACTACCGAAACCTTATTGTGGGAGGTATATTTCTTTGCACTCTAGCAATGCCAACGATGTCCCTTCTCAATCCGTAACTGAAGCTACGATCTGCTGTAAACATAATTTATTAGACATTTGCAGTTGTTCTGTAACAGTACATTTACTCTCCCACACATACACAACCATAAGTCGTTGGTGGTGTTTCAACGAATTTTTCTTAAATGACTGTGAATTGTCTTTCACTGAGATTTAGAAAAAGCTCGGTCTGATATTTCTGAAGTGCAACTTCCTACCATAAATGGTCATGTAAAGAGCAGAATCAGCACTATGGGCAGGATGACCCTGAAAAGATATCCCCTTTAGCCAGTCCCTTAATTGAACAGAATACACAGAGTCCATGCAAATTACCAGAATTTCTGTTAAAACCTTGGCCCAAAATGAGTATGTAAAACTGAAAGTACAATATGTACATTCTATTACAATTACATTGAATTTCTGAAAATAACAGACAGCAATTTCAGGTTTAATTCTTAACTAATACAGCAATGCCAGAGGATGGTGCTATTTGCCTGCACATCATCCAGACACAACATCCTGCCTTTACACATTGACATTATCTGTGCAAGTACATTGCCACTGATTGTATTACAATACTGCAAGGCATTTTACAAAAGAAAGCCTTCCTGATCCATAACTTCTATTTATGCACCTAAATTACTTCAGTATGAAACAGAAGTTTAAATATAGGAAGAACAGTGAACAAGGAAAGCATACCAGCAAACTGAGAGTACATAAAAAATAAAAACAACTTACATCTCTTCAACTTTTCTACAACTGTTCTACAAATTTCTCCAGAAACTTAATGAGGTGACCTTTTAAAGTTGCAGAAGAAAAAATGTATTTACTAGTCCTGCAAAATTAAGTATGTTGAAGCTGCAAGTATTTTCAGCTTTTATAAGTTCCCAAAAATGGTATTTTGGAAAATTTTAGTGCAGCAAGAACTTCACAGTAAGATTAGTTAAAACCTTATCTAATTTAATTTAGGTTTTCCGAATTATCAACTCTCCCATTCTGCTGGTGACATTACAACCACACTAGACCCTGACTGGGCAAAAGAGCTGAAATAGCTGCAGGAGAATTAATCAATTCATTCTTAAAAGTCAGACAAATTTGCAAGTTTTTAGTTGTCCACACATTCACTCTTTTATTTCTCTACAAAGGTAGCCCTGTATAAAAAAAAATACATTTACTTGATGTTCCTTCATGATTTGAGGGGTGGCAGTGCAGACTGTAATGTCACAGCAGAGGGCGTATTACAGACAGGAAGGTTTGTGACTTTAGAGGATCAAAAGCATAACTTAACCATATATCAAGAATTTATCATCTACATGAAAAAAGCAGTTTAGGGACTTAAATAAGACATGATTTCAAAGAATCAAAGATGTTCAACAGATTGAGTATAGTTTAAAAGAAAAAAAAAAAATCAAGGTGTAACAGTACAGCAATTATTGAAGATACTATGTATACACACACATACATCTTCACTGTAAACTGAAACATAAATGTACTTAATAACAAAAACCAGCAATTGTTATGAGTACAAGGGAGACAGACTCACTGAGTGACCTTGACTTTTGCATTTCTGCTTCCAAGGTTATGGTAATTAAATAGCAAATCTGCACAGAGCACTAAAATGTCTGCTTTTAGTTTGTGGAGTTTATTCCTTAGAAAAAACCAAAAGACAGACATACTCTACTTATATGTTTCACATAAAGTCAGCCAAAGACTCCAATTTTGGAAGCTTTAACTATAATGAAGATGAAAGGAAATGACAGTATGCATTAGAATTTCATTAAAAGAAAGACTGTAGGAATGGTGGTATGGGATTGTCAACAGAAATGGGACTGAAAAGATAGAAGCACAGTATGTGGAAGAGTTCATATTTCAAGGGTTTTTAGTTTGCATTGTGACAAAACTGACTTCTTGATTAACTTTATTGTGCCCACCAATCCCAACTCAACAGAGATGGTGGTATCTTCCCAAGTCAGTAGCTAGAGCATTTCACTGGGATCTGCTACAACTAGGTACAAAGTCCTTACTATAACTGACAGAAACTGTAGATGATATGTGTATCATCCACAGCACAGTAAATGTTCACACTCTTCACAGTTCTTTGGGGAGTTTTTTGGCACTTTGGCAAGCTACAATCTTTCAATTAAAAATTATTTCACTACAGACTGCTGATCAGCTTTGGGCATGAGCCTCAGTTGAACAACAACCATCTTTGTGTAGGATGCGCGGTATTTGTTCATACATGTAACTCAAAGCAGACCTATCTCACATTTTTCTTATACTTAAATGCTAGTTATATTTTACAGTCATTAACCATAATGGAGACTTGAACTCAACAAGAACTGCTTCAGGCCACTGCTCTGCTTCCATTAAGACAGAAAGTTTCTATTGAAGAAAAAGAAACTAAGGTACAAAGATGAATAAAGTTACAGAGCTTTTTCTACATGAATCATAAATATTATAAAAAACAACATACCAAAGAGTACAGCAACTCTCTATATTGAAAACTACAATTAGACACAAGAACACAAATAAAACACCACTGCCAACAAAAAACACATCTGTGATATGGTGAAAACTACTGTGCTACTATAAATTCCAAAATAAAAATAATTTAAAAACGCTATTTTGACCAAAGAAATTACACACAGCCTTTTCCCAAATGGTCACAAAACAATGTTTAGTGCTTGTGCTTCTTGACCATGAGCAATTTTAATAAATTGAGGAAACCGGCAAGGCAAAAGCTGACAGTATTCACCAGAATAGAAATAATGATGCTGGAAGGCTCCAATGCTGAGGCTCTAATGAAAACAAAACCAGTAAAACACAGAACTGACACTCTACAAGCTTGCCTGCTTTGCAGAAATGACTGTGTTCTATGCAAGGCCTCCAGCTCAGAGAATAAGCAACACTTTTTACTCTGGATGGAAAAAAGCTTCCAAAGAAACAAGACTAAGCTGTTAAACAGGAACTAGCACGTTACATGTCTTAAGTGCTCTCACTTTTCAAGGCAGTCTAGCAGAATGTTGTCTGCCTGTGCACCCCCAAGACAATGGGAATTTTCTTCAAAGTATTTGTATCTGTGCACATGAATGCCTTTACTTAAGATAAGTAGCTAAGTATTGTAAATAAAATTTTTGAAGGAAAAAAACCAAGATATCCGCTCACATGAACTAGTAATGTAACCGATGGAATGATGCAAAAGGTACCTCTGACAACTGACAAGCCCGAACTGTAGAAAAACTTTCACACCTAGCACCTGATAAGCCCCTGATTACAAAAGAAAGGTATTAAAAGATGGAGGATAGAGTAGAAGATATGACATTTTAGTGTTTTACAAAACAGCTCAAAGGTACTACAACGTGAAAATCCTACCTCTTTTTGCTATTAATACAGTCTCTTAATATCCAAAACTTAAGAAGCTACTAGAAATGTACGACCTTGTAAAAAGTTGAATGACACATTAACTGAGTTTATTTTAAAAAGCTATGAATTTTAAATAGTTTAATACATACATTTAAAAGCCACCTGAACAATTAAGAGAAAAACGTTTAACGTGTTCAGATTGTTATTGTTTTAAATGTATCAGAAAGAAAAAATGTTAAGAAAGAACAAGTTGGAAACAAAAGGCATTAAAAATGCATTGTTGTCCTTTGCACATGTAAATTAGGTAAAGTTAAACATTTCACACAATCTATTCAAAGGAAATTTGCTGAGTGAACATACACCTTTTATAGTACTCGTTTTACTAGGACTAAATGTAAAATAATGAAGCAAAGCACATACACTTATCAAAACCAAGCAAAATAATTAACAAGGTGCTGGTTTTCCTTTTTTTTTTCCCCCCTCCAAATAAGAGATTAATATTGATGGAGTACCTGTTCTTCCCCTCCTTAACTATTCCAAGATTTCAGATTAAGTGGTGGTATTTTATGCCACTAGATAAATTTTCCATTATTCCTCAACTACAAAATATTAAGTAGCTTTTTTTCAAAAATAACTGCAGGATCACAATTCTGCAATAGAAATTTCAGAAAAGCTACTTAAAGTTTTAACACTTTTTCTCCTATCCAATTCAGCTTAAGACAATTAAGAAGAAACTAGATTTATATAGTATTTCTATGCAGATGGGACAGTTTAAGTATTCTGTAGACATTCAACATCAATTTTAAAAAGATAACACCAGGAGAAAACACTTCAGTTTTCCTCCTAACTGAATTTTGTTTTCAATGTGTTCTTACATCATGAAACCAAAGGCTGCAGGTGCACGACCAAACAAGACATTTCTACAATATGCTTGCAACCTACCAATTCAATATTAATGCTGCTATTATTCAGTAGTGTGGTCTCCCTATTTTTTATATTAGATACCACTTAAAAACAGAACATCTTCCCATCATCATCCAGAGTCTTATTCCTCTCCTTAATGCTATTTTCCATTCACAGTGGAACATCAGAAGTGAAACACAGGGAAATGAGGCTTAAAGTCTGGTCACGTTCTTATTTACTAGTTTTTCATACTGTGTCCATAACAATGGGGTATATGAAGACATGTTATTTCATATGTGACCGCTGTACTGGAAGAGACATTAACTGGCCATAATTACTCTAGAAAACCAGCATTTTATTCTACCTTACCACTGGGATTCAAAGCTCAGTTTTTCTGGTACATCACCACTAGCAGCTCTTGCTAGTACACTTTCCAAATATTCCTGTGCTGTAAAGGGCTATTTTTTTGTATGTACCTCCTAAACTTAAGCAACTACTGCCACTTGCAAGAGTGCAACACCTACTTTTGCTGCTTCCTTTAATTCTAATTGAAGACACCCTGCTCATTTGCTAAATAAACAGAATTAGTTTGCCAGACCACTATCTTGCCCAGTTCATATGCAGAGTACATTTGAGGAAGGGCAAAAATGCCGAGGAAGTAATGGCTATTAAAAATACAAATACAGAGAAACAAGAGCTTTAGTATTCTTTGCTATTTAAATGTGTTAGTGGCAACACATTTACAGAGAAAGAATCTTTGAAACCTAAGTGTGAAACTGCTAAAGATCAAACTGATTTATAAAAAGCTATGTATGAGTTTAGAAGAAAAACTCAATACAGTAAAATATAACCTGTAGTTTTAAATAAGCTTTGCAAGATTTGTCAAATGCAGATGAATGCCAGGAAAAGTTCATTTGCCAGTCTGAACCAGTGCATTTCACTCTATTCTGACTTTAGAGAGGAACCTGCAGGGACTCGAGTTCATTGCTTAATGTTTTCCTCTTCCTTGATGCAGTGAAAGAGTAGTTAGATACTACACATTTACAGTAGTACCTGCATGCACATAGATGGCATCAACAACCTTACAATAGTTTGCTGGTATACAAATGTTATCAGAAAAATAGTGTTAAAAGTATACAATTCAAATTACATTTTTGACTTGAAAAATGTTTACTTAAAGTCTTTTAAGTAGCACTTTTCCTCCTTTTTTTTAAATTAAGCATTCGGTAGCACTTGGTGTATACACAGTTTCACTTTGTCTAGCTGACAAGCAAAGTTAGTCATTCTCCTGTTTATGTGGGTCAGCAACAGGGAAGAGGAAAACATTAAAAATAGGAAAATGTGATTCTAAAACCACATAAAGTGGTAACAGGGACTCAAATAAGGAGTACCCAAAACAACTTCAACTCACATTTTGAAATTAGTTAGATATAAAATTTCCATTTAGGCTGAGCTTTTATATGCAATAAAAACACAGAACTGAAGCAACAACCAAAGCTCTTCCACATCTCTGTCAATTGGGCATCACAGCTTCTGCAAACACAGGTATTTTCCATATTAAAATTACCTAGTTTTCCAAGCTTTTGGCATTTTAAGCATGAATTTCTACTAGGGATTCTGACAGTAAACTCATGAGTTTCAAGTTTAATGGCCATTTCAAGTGACACAAGTATAACAGAAGGGAGGAACCTGGTACTTTAAGCATTTGTATCTGACCACTCTGAAGACCAAAATACTACTTTGACGAAAGAATATAGAAGCAGAGATGATGGAAAAGAGATAATGTATTGTCACATAAGAATAAACCAGTTCAGGTGCAAATAGAGGCACACAAGTAGTGGTTGGGTGGCATTTCTATTGGTATGTATGTGGCATAATGCACTAGGCTATGCAACTAATATCTTTTATAACAATACTGAATCATACAGAATTAAAAAAACTATGATACTGCAGAAACACATCCAGAAGACAGTACAGAGATAAGGTAGGTATTGATAACACAAATTTTACAGGAAATGAACAATAGTATTTGTAGTGAAAGACACTTAGCATCAACAGACGTTGTAAAGTAATTGTGCTTTAAGCTTGCATTTTTACACCTTCCTGGCTTTTACCTTTTAACTTAATTTCTAAAATTTTATGTGTGTTTCCTATTAGCATTCAAGCTCCTTTTCATCAGTAACTGATATATTTTAAACGGTTTCTTTTGCTCCCACAATTTTGGATTTGATATGCCTATACTTCTAATGTTTAGGTGTCTTACTAGATTCCAGAGCTGAAATGCACTGGTTTACAACTGTGAACTACTACTGTCAACAGCCTTGCTTTCAGCACTCAAGTGTAAAGTTCAGGTAGGACTCTCAGTGTTTAAATTGATATACAACAGCACTACAGCAACAATCATTCATCCTTAAAACTAACTAGGATTTAAAAAAAGAAACACAATAAAAAACATGACTTCAACCATACATTCCTGGCACTCCAGCAATCACATCTGAGAATTTAGTAAATTCTTCACTTTACCTTCTAAAGACACAGAGAAAACCAACTGATGGTTGATCATTACCATGACCTGAAGGGAGTGAGATAGAAGGCCACTGTAAGAACAAGTGGAGCTACTGTTTCCCCAGGATCTCTGGTTCTTCCGGAATCCCAAAGTTCTAAAAAGGACACAATCATTTTTAGTTTTATCTAAGGCTCTCTTAGCTTCATAACAAAACACCCAACTTTCATATATGATATGGTCAACTATGAAAATGATTGATTTAGTACTGGTTTACACTTTGTCCAAAAAAATATAAACTAAACTAGTGTTAAAGGACCACAAAAGAAAACTGAGAAAAAGCCTGGAGTGTCACTTTTTCCAGTGTAGGTGTACAGTATGTATGAGGAGAATCTCAAAAAGGTATCTCAAAGGATTTTAAAAAGCTTTTCATTGCTGGTGACACATTTTTCCCTGAAATAAGCCACTTCCTTTCTAAAGCCCACACAATACCTCAGTGTCAAGATTCAGTAACTTCTCAAAGTCTGTGTATATATTTTTCTTACACAAAACACGCAAGTCTTAAATTCTCATTATTTTCCATGATTTAAGATATAACTATATTATCAGTCATGCCAGATTTCAAACATTTCCATTTAGTACAGAACACACTCTCTCTGTCACAGACGGAATACACACCATATCAGAGTATCATTTAACAATGGGCTCTCATCACTACAGCAGGCATTTGAGAACTGTCATGTTACAAAAAGTTAGCACGGCCAGTTGTTGGAGACAAAAATTTCTGAACTACCTAGGTTTTTCAGCTACCTACGGATTTTCATATGTCTGAAATCAAAGCACTGGAGCCTAGTATGCTAAATGGAAGCAAAACCCAAGGGACTCTAAGCCAATGAAAATATACTGTACATCACCATTAAACTTCAGACTGTTTGCTCCTCCAGGATTTCTTTGGAATTCTCCTTATAAATAAAATCCGAATTATCAGTTTGTTTGTTTTTTCATTTAAGACTCTCAACTTCACTTGTCCATTAACCACAAAGCAGGAGTGATAAAAGCTAACTGTTAAAGCACAATAATGTGCATTCTGACACTTTGCACTAGGAAGCAACTGCTATGACAGTGTCCACCTGTAGCATAAAAAGACAGAAGACCAGTAAATATTTATCCATGGACTGAGATACACCCATAATTCTGAACTAAAAGCAAACCTTGCTGCATACAACTGAGTGAAAAGAAAAAGTTAATTACATTAATTCACATTGCAGTAATGTTTGTGGGATTTTTGTTTATTTGTTACTGGTGTACAGCAAAAATGAAGATATTTACACAGGAGAGGAAAAAAAAGAATTCTAGAAAATTGAAAGATAAACATTAACGAAATGCAAGCTAAGCATCTACTAATTTTACTTGTGGCTTGTATTCTTGAAACTACCCACACTGCCTTAATAGCTACGTCAAAATAAAGCCTGAATGCATGCAATATTAATACAAATCATAAATAAAAAATAAATGCCAGTGAAGAAATATCTGCTTTGCTATTAACAGCTGCAAGCAAAAGAGTCCAATATTTAGAAAACTAGAATTCAGCTTGAGATCTATGCTCTATTCCTAGATTATCTGGCATATCATGAGTAAGGCTTTTTAACTTCCTGTGCCTTACTTTCAATTTTGACTATACTGTGAAGTTTGTTTCTTATTAATTATTTATACATATAGGCTATAAAAACCCTGTTCTTGGTGCTATTCCCGAGAAATTACCATAATACAAAATAGCCAGTGCCCCCACAAAGACAGCTCAACTACTAGAATGACTTTATTTAAAAAAAGACTAGATTCATTGCTACCCCAACAACAACCAAACTGAACATGCTGAGTTCACTGTAGTTTTAATTTCCTGCAAGGACTTAACATTTACAGACATCTGATCTCCTTCTTGCTCATACATCACTAAAACCAAAAATCTTAGTGTCATAAAGTGGTTAACAATTCTGTTAATGGTGCCTGAAATGGAATAGAATCTAGTTCACCCACCAGTATCTGTATTTGTTCTGCAATATTAACATGGCCAAAAAGAAATGAAAATGCAGTTTACCCAGAAAAAAAGCAAGCAGAAATTAAATGAATATGCATAGAATGCAGATTCTTTTGACTACAAAGGTACTATTTTTACATAACATTTTTTAGGAATTTGAAGTGTAAGAAAGGTTTCTCAGAGAACCCATAAATATCAGCTAAATTTCACCAAACAAGAATTCTTGCTTCTCTTGACCACAGTGAAAGCAAACTTACTAAAACGGTTCATTTCAAATTGCAGTTTCTGAGCATCACTAGTACCCCTGCTGAGATCAAATGAAGGGTGCCTGAGAAACACAACATATGTCAAGAACATATGTCACCAGTTAAGAATTTTATATTAAGATTTCATTCTTTAATTTTATGGAAAAGAGAGACTCAAAATAGCCAACTGAAATATTAAAATAATATCCTTCATCATCAGCTTCACCAGCTTTGAAAAGTTGAGCACTTTAGACTTGAATGAGATGTGAATGATAATCCTAAACTACTGCTCTTGTATAAAGGTACCGTAATAAACTATATACATTTAATAAAGACAACCTATACTCCATCTTCATACCAGTATTTTGAATAGCTACTCATTTTTGCAGTACTAGCAGTTGCTCTTTAACTTTTTGCAGAAGTGTAGATTTTCAGAAATTGTTGATTAGTAAAAAATGTATTTGAATTACATGATTAGAGGAAATAAGACAAAACACAAAATAAGAAAGACTACCTCACTGCACCACTTAGTCTATTCGAAATAAGATTTTGAAATATTATTGTGCAACAGTTCCAGAAATTCAAATAGCTTGCTGCCTCTGAAGCTTAAGATCCTGAGAACTGTCTGAACAGTTCAATGAGAAATTACTCATATAGTTATTTCTGAATAAAAAGCAAAAATCAGGTATGTGAAGTTTTAATCTCATGGGGTTTTTTTAAATCTGAAGCTTATGTTCCTAACATTCTATACTCTTCTCAAAACAAAAGTGTTTTCTGTTGTAATTAAACAGCAGCTAAATATAATTACATTAAATTGCATCCCAAAGGGTACAAAGCATCAATCATTTTTTATATCCCAATGGGGGTGTTATTTTCCTACCCTTCTCGTACTTTGATTTCCAATTTCCCCTGGTTTCCCAAAACAAGTTCAGATAGAAATCAGCTAGAAAAAGGAAACCTACAAGAGAAAAACGGAACAGATATCTAGAGACGTGTTAACAATGTTGATTTTAAGAAACCAGCTGCAGTAGCTCTAATTTCTACTATACCAAAGAGCTTGAGAACTAACTTTAGACAGTTGTTTTTTTCTTATTTCACTCATACCCTTTCCTTTTCAAGATCCAAATAAGGTTTAAAAATGCTATCAAAATGATCTTAGAAAACAAAACAAAACAACTTTACCAATCCATTTCTAACCAAAAGCAAACGAGCATCAATACGGTATCTGAAGACGCACTATTGGATGCCAGATTTTTTTACTTTCTCATCTTCCATGGAAAGAAATATGTCCATGCAAACCTAGGCATGACCTGGAGCCTGTTTCCACAACAGATACAATCTTTATAGAACATTCAGTCACAACCCTATTTATATCAGGTAGGTTAACAAGAAATTGTAATTAAGTCAGTCCTTTAAGAATATGCATTTTATTTAGGTACATAAAGTCCACAAGGCAATTTTATATTAAAAATATTCATCAGCCCCTTAAAAATTATGTATAAATTTAATGTACAAAATACCTTAGGAGTATACAGTCTGAATACCAGTAGTATGTTTATGCAGTTTACAATTATCTTTTTTTATGTCTGTATGCAAACACAAACTCAAGTACTTTGCAATGTTAATACGTGAATGCCAAAACAAGTAACACAATTACCCATATTAGACAAAGATACACTTAGCTGCAAAACGGAGGGGCGAGTATTATATGTACATGAAATAAGCTCACTGTGTTAAGCATAAAATAGACAGATTTAGTTAACAAGAATTCTAACATACATTAGGCAGTAACTTGAATGTAAAGGCCAAACACAGACTTCTTATACAAAAATACCATATACCATAATATCATGCAGTATTCTAAGACAACTAAACCTGCCATTAATGACACAAATCCAGTTCTCAGTAAGGAAATTAAGGAATAATTAAGGAAATTATTAAAATACCTGTTTCATTTAAAAAGCAAATATAGCAACACATTACCTCTTGTTTATAGAAACAAAACTGTAAAATTTTCCAAGCATGGAAATAAATAATCTCTGCTGAAAATTAACTAGAATTCAGGTTTATCCACCACTTAGGCACCTCTGCCGTGTTCAGCCTGAAGGTTTATACTAACTCAAGGCTCACTTCGGGATTCAGGATTGAAAACTAGAAGAAAAAACCCTCCCCTACTCCATATACACTGAACAGCATGCATTGATTTTTAAGACCACTAACAACACTGAGTCAAATGCAAATGAAAAATTATTTATATATGAAAATCTAGCTACCTAACAAGATCTAAAATTGTTTACTAAGTTATCAATCCCACAGTAAGATCCACCATAAGCATATTATGCTGATGCCATTTGGCTACAGTCACTTACTCGAACTTTAATCTGCATGAAACCCATGGCAAAACTGAGCTCCAAGTGCTATATGTTGCCACCTATTACTTGTACATGCTTTCCAGTGGAATCCATAGGACATACATTTACATGTATGTCCAGTTCAGGCTCTAAAATTATAAAAAATGCTAAGAAGTTTTATGCAAAGAGCAGTCAAGGGAGTGAGAAAACAGACCAAAATCAAAGAGAAGATCAACAAGAATAAGAGAAAGGATTTAGAGGGAAAAACAAAGCTATTCAATGAAAATTTAAAAAAAATGCATATATTAGAAATCTCTACCTACATTAATTAGGGCCTCAAGAGTATTTGAAACATAAGAAAGCAAAACCACCTAACAACATACCAGGCATGACAATGCTAAACTTTGCACTAATATTTTACTTTTAAAAACTAGAACTTCTTTATTAAAACAACACATATAATTCTGGAAAAAATGAAGTTTAATTATAAATTCCCCAAATAGGACATTTTGCCTCAGTGGGAAAAAAAGGCTTGGATTTTTAAGCAGTGGGAAGTTAATATTTGGACTAACTAGGGAGAAACTGATCACTGAAAGGCATTTCATATTGCTCAAAAAACAGAATTTGCCATTATGAGTAACTAATAAAACAACCAGTATACAATCGGTATCAGCCAGACTTCTAGAGGAAGTCTTCTGAAGAAATGAACGAATTATGCTCCTGCTCATGAATTTAGCAGATCATAATATGTACACCACATTGCATTATTTACATTTTAATGCTTTAAGGCACTCAAAATAGGTAAGGATACAGATGGCTAGACTAACACATCAACTAAAACATAAACACTACAGCACTGTCATTATATAAAACTTTTATTAGTAATGGTAAGAAACATTAATTTCATTCAAGAGGTCAGAGGTCACATTGCTCATAGTCCCCAATGACAATAACATCAGCTAGACAAAACAAGCAAAATATACAGAACACGAAATTTGTACCTGAGAGCACTGGAACATGGTTTATTTTTATTCAGAAAAAAAATTGTAGTGCAACCTGAAGTCAGGAATAAACCTAAAGTTTTGTCTCCTTTTTGATGTGACATGGCCAACAAAAAATAGGTTAAAACTAGATGAAAATTACATCTACTGTTCCATACTAGCTGCCAAGTTTAGCATGAATAAGTATATGACTGTATATGAACAAATACATTTTTCTAGTTGCAGCAGTATCTTTATTGTACTTATTGCTGTTCAGGATCTAAAATACTGACATTGACACTGGAAATATATTAAGAGTAGTAATGTGTACTAAAAGGAAAGTTGAAACATAGGTGCAGTTACTAATTTGACTAACAGGGGCACCAGAATCTGGTAATTGTCAGCTAAACAAAAAGTCCAGAATGTCCTGATGCTGATCTTCCATCTAAAGACTCAAAAGTAACAGCAATGGGTGCAAACAGTAGAAGAGAATATATTTCCATTACTAAAGGAAGCTTTTTTCAAAACAGACAAGAGGCAGAAACAAACAGCACTTCTGCTTTGCCTCGATTTTTTTTTTCCATTGAGCAAAGACTCCCATGCTAAAGGTGAAAGAATTGTTACTCCAATAATTCTCTGAAAGACTTGAGAATAGACCATAGAAAGCTAGTGAAACTTCTCATAAAACACATGCAACATGTATATACCTACAAAACGGCTGTTTTAAAATTCTGAATATCACATTTTGACAACTAATTAGACCACGGGGCAGGGGGGTGTCACACAATTTTAATTGCTTGCTCCCTTACAAAGTTGGTCCTATCCAAAACTATACGTGTCCTACCATAACTAAAACTGTCAAAACCTGAGGTTAGTGAGGGTTTTAAAACTAAAGATATTTCTGTTGTAATATTGTAATCAGTATAAAGATACAAGAGAATAATGACATTGACTGGAAAAATAAATTAGACTGGCAGTTTAGTAACATACCTTCTCAGAAAATCTAACTTTAAGAACATTTAATAAAACAGTCCTAATATTATCTGAGGCTTCCGCTCCCCAAACTATACACCATATAGCAAAACTAAATTACTTTACAAAATAATAATTGAGTGTTCTTCCCAATGAACTGTATCTTCAAAACCTCGTGAGATGTTTCAAAAAGTCTAATGGTGTTCATAGACTTTCGTATATGCAATATCTATATAGTAAAGTTCAAGACTTTGCAAAAGTTAAAAATGTTAAATTATCAGACAAAAATAAAAATACTCAGTGCAACAGTTTAAAAGTTCACATACAAATTTGCTACCAAACAGTGAGAAATGCAATATATCAATAAAAACCATTTTAAAAATTCAATTCTGGATTATAAATAAGTCCTATATAATTACTTTTTTTTAATATACCAAGATATAAACACTGATTTTTAATATTTTTTTTGTCCTCACTACTCTCTTGTAAAAGCTTTTTTTTGGTTAGCTTTCACAATATCATCAGGAGATGCTGATTTGAAGTCAAATGGTGTTATGGTTATTATAGGACCAGTTTCCTTGGGTTTTTCATCTTGTACTTGTCTGCTGTACAGGAAAGCTTTATGTATACCAATTGTGCGCCTCTTATAACCTTTTGGAGGATAACGGAGACACAAGGTTAAAGCAAAAGCTGAAGGTCTTGCACACAGTGTCTTCATCCATGGAAGGGACAAATCCTGCCTCTTGGGACAAAGTCCCCTTTTTGGTTTTTTATTTGTTTTGGCAAAATCAGAACATTTTCCTTGTTTTTCTTTTAAAATTTTAGTTTTGGGGTTTAAGATATAGGACTGTCCTACCACATTTTGTTCCGCAGATACATCTGCATTTTTCACAAGGACACTTAAATCAATGTTGGTTCCTTTACTGGGCCTCAATTCAGTTACACTGGGCATGGGGAAGTCCGTCCTTTGCTGAGTTGTATCTATTTCAATGGTCTCTGCTATTAAATCTGAGAGTGATAAATTCTCAATCTCCTTTAGTGGAGAAACTTTAGAGAGGGCTAGAGAAGACAAAGATCCTGTTAGCTCTGGCATCCCACCTGAAGTTTGTGGTTGACTTACTAGTTGTGATAATGATGAGGTTCCCAATTTCATATCAGTGAGACTTGCTGTTGACTGGGTATAAAGATCAGCCAAAGAGTAACAGTGGCTAGCACTGCTTTCCTGGTGTTCCTGAAGTAAATCAGCCAATGATGTACTTCCAGACCTTAACACTGGCAAAGTGACCATGTTTGAAGAAGGGCTTTCTTGTTTTGTACTTTGCACAAGTGAAGACAAATTTTCAAGATGATCATTCTTTTTATTTACAGTATGACTGACTTTGTTATCAAGGGCCAATTCTCCTAAAGCACTTGTTAAACATGGAGAACTGTAAACATTTGCGTTACTGTTACAATCAGAAGTATTCGAGGAAAGAAGAGGAATGCTGCCTTCAGGACTCAGAGAATCATAAACCACATTATGCATCAGCAAGGATTTCAAGTCCTGTGTTTCCTTGCATTCCGACTTCTTAAAGGGAGAATTTCCAGATGGGTTACTTCCTATGATAAAGTAAACACCTTCACTGTTAGGAATCGAACTGACTGCATTAGCACTTTCTGGTAGTTGATTCTCTGCCTGTTTATTCACAGGTTCACAAAACAATCCTTTACACAAATCATCATTGAAAGAAGATGACAGAAGAAGTGAAGAGGATTTCAATCCTTTCCTCTCAGATAGGGGTATATTGGATTTTTCAGCATTAAGGAGCATTTTGTCATTTGTCATTAAAGAGTAACAAGCTGAACCACTTTTGGCTGTCAAATTTCCAAACCCAGGTTTGTTGGTGTTGTCAGAAACATTTTCTACTGCACAAGAGAAACTGTCTGTATCAATACACATTTCTGGACAACAAAGTAAGTCTCCTTACCTTACAATAGCCAATAATTTTCAGATGGAAGTGTAGTCACAGCGAAATATCCAATTTGTTAAAGTTGACAGCAGCAACAAAAAAATCACGAAGAAACATGAAAAGGCATTTAATTACTAAGTGTTATCCAAAGATACGCAATGTTCTACAATTAAATTACGGGTATCTACTGAAACATCTAAGAAACTTTAAGAATCAGCAAAGAATGCCAGTAAAGATTATGAAGATTTCAGCATAAACCAAAATAAGAAAGTTACTGTATAGATACTATCTATAGATACTTACTATCTATAAAAAAGGGGAGGTATTAGGGATGGGAGATGTCAGTTCACCAAACAAATAATGGAAATGCATAAAACAAAGATATTGTCCAACTTTTAGGACATGTATTCATGCAGTGAAGTCATATATTAGAAATCAGAAATTTACTGTGAACTGTAGATGGTTGCAGTTTGAATTGAAGCTGACACTAACGTTTTATTGTGACTTCTGGCACAAGAAAAGCTACTGTTTCCTTCAGATGTTTTTAGAACATCGAACTAGAAGAGTAAGTTGGTCTTTTTAAATTATCTAATAAATGATTAATGCAATAACAAGCATCTTCACAGCTTGTAAAGCCAAAATTAAACTGCAGATAGCAAAGAAGCATCTTGAACATAAACAATTAAATAGAAGTATACCTTTTGTCGTCTTTCCTACAATCACAGCGTCCTCATTCTTGGTCTTCACGCTTTGCTTACTGCCTTGTGAAAGCACAAGATCCAAAGCCTTCTGTACATCAAATCTACTATCCAGTACTGCTTGCACCATTGTTTGCTCTGGTACAGACTCTGCCAAAACTTCTCTCATTTGATCAAGGCATGAATTAAGACGGGCTAAAAAAGACATATTATTGTTATAAGCTGCACAAAAAAAATGTCTTAAGTGGCCTAACCACTAGCATCACATATCTGACTAACAAAAACAAGAGAAAAATATCACAGTAAGAAATAAAACCTTTCGAAATTAATTTCAGTCTCACTTATTGCCATGATAAACTTTGTCGTCAAACCCTGTAGAATATTTGACTAATTTCAGATTTTGCTATAAGGAATACATCACTGACTACTACTTACTAGTCTAAAAAGCATCAATATTGAAATATTTGATGTTTTATAATTAATTACCTTCACTGCAGAAAAAAAATACAAATAATCAGCTTAATATTATCCACAGTAATTTAGTAAGTCAATGTGGAATCCCATTGAACACCATATTTTAAGTGTTTACAGCTGCTATAACTAACACCCAAAGTAAAATAGCACTTTCAGGGGCATTTCAGGTTTGAAACTACCTGCAGTCTTTACCTTTCCTAAAATTGTAATACAATTTTTAGCTGACCAAATCAATTTTGCTTGGAGCAAATTTCTGCAACTAATGTAAGCCTCAACTAAGGTAAGTTTCTTCAGTCTTGACTTGTAGCACAAGAGACTGGAAATTCACCAGGATGCCACTCATTGGAAGTAGTGCACTATCAGACATAGAAACACAAGCGAATAGAAGAAAAATCTTCCTGAATATCAGTTTCTGCCAGTTCAGATTTTAGAAAACAGGAACTGAACAACAGGAAGATGCCTACGAATTCTTTATTTGAACACCTCCTCAAAGATGGTGATATTTTAAGAACTTTGCTAAGGGAATTCAGCACCACAGAATTCCATCTTCCTCTAGGTTACTTACATCAGCACCGTTGACCCATAATCCAAATAGTAAGTCAACATTTCCCAGACATCTGCTCTGCAAAACAAGTACTGGCAGAGCCCTGCACAATGTCCTGGTTGGCCATTTTATTATCCCACACTCAACAAGGACAATCTTGCCAAGCTCTTTGCAGCCAGATTGACTGCAACCAATAATTTTGTATTAATGGCCAACACTGCACAATATACCAAACATAACAGATCTTGTGGGACCACTGCTGTTTTCACAGTAGAAATTGTTATTTCTAGGTTTCTTTTCATCTTTTTTTTAATCCAGAATATTACTCTCCTTGTTTCAGTATCAATTCTTAACTGATAGGGTCAAAACTTAAATGCCAAAAGCACTCTGAAAAGCCAGGCTACCATATCATCTAGATTACCTGCATCCACATACTGGCTGATTCTTTCAAATTGCCCTCTACAGCTTTACTTCCTGCTGTAAAAACATGTATATTACATCCCAATTCATCGTATTTACTCATATGTCTACGCATTAGCATAGCTTCTACCAATTTACTTGACATGGAATCCAGACTATTTCTGAATTTTCTGCAAATCGTTTTATATACCAAATTTCATTCATGCATTTTAGTGTCTATTCATTCACTTTACTCTGAGCTTAACAACGTTTTAAAAATAACCCTGATTATTTCCAAAACATTAAAAACTAAGCTAACTATTAATACTTAGGAAAGAGACTTGTGAATCTTTTTCACAAAGTTATCAGGCAGCAAGTTTAAAAAAAAAAAACAAAGGAAGTATTTTTTCCCAACCACTCAGCTCAGAACTCAGCTTGTTGTGTGGAACTCACAGTTGCAGGACTGAATGAAAACAGAGTCTAATGAATTCCAAACAGGGTAAGAAAAGATTGTAGAGGATACAGATATCTAAAGATATTGGCTACTGTTTCAAGGAAATGCATGACTTTGAAAACCACTCAAATACTGCTAATTGCCATAACTTGGAATGCAAAACAAGCAAAAGATCATTCTGCAAATACTGTTTCTAATACTTTTCCCTAAGCATACATTTGCAGAGTCAAGAACTTGAGCTACATGGATGCTTGGCCTGAGTCAGTATAGCTGTTCTTATGTCTGAATTTTATATCAAATCTCATTATTTCTAATAAAAGACTAAGAACATATTTCAATGTATGCAACCAAGTTACAAGTAGTATACAAAAGGTAGTACGAACTTAAAGAATCACCACTGAAGCTATGCTCATGAACAGTGTTGTTCTACAAGAAAATTACAAAACTGTAAGCGGTGTCAGTGAAGTAATAAACATTAATTTAGGACTATTTTAGTAAGTCCTTAGTTCATAAATGAGATAGTTCTGAGAACTGTTTATTTTCTATAATTACCTCTGTCAAGTTCAGTCAACTGATGACTGGATGTAAAATAATCAGCAGCATCATCTGTACCTTCATAGCCATATTCTTCTTCCAATGGCTCAGCAAATGTTGCTGGTTTGTCTCGTCTGGAGTAAATAAACTGCGCTGCTGCATTAGATTAAAAAAAAAAAAAAAAGTGTTAAAACCAAGTCAGATCTTTTTTCCTCCTTTAAAAACAAAACATATCTAGAGGAAAAAAAAAATCGGGATGCTGACCTGTCGCAGTGGTTTTTGCGGAAGACAGAACAGTACTGTATAATAACTACTACCTGAAGACTGTACAGAGTACACAGAAGTTCATGCTAGAATATAAATAAGTCATCATCACCACAGCAAAAACACAGGCTAGTCAATATCCTTGTATCCATGTAATGCAATAATTTTGCAAAGTTCAGTATTCAAACAAAATAACATACTCCATGTCTGAAAAATAGTATTTTCTATACTGAATTACCATCTATGGCCTACTATCTTCTGAACCTTACTCCACAGTTTTGGGTTTTTTTACGTCAGTTACAAGTAAAAAAAAAAAAAAAAAGTTAGCATGAAAATAATGTAGCTTTTACAGTGTGGCACTGCCAAACTACTGATAACAATTTAATGGGAGCTGAACACATTCTTCTCTTCTTGGCATTTCATTAGAAATACAGCCCATGAGTTAAAATGTATATGCACACAAAACTTTGAACAAGTGCATAATTCCACTCCGATTTAGCAACACATTAAGGCATATATAGACAAAATTTCTTGACGAACATAAGCCCCAATCATTACATCCTCTCAGAAATGTGCAAAGTATAATGTAAATCAACTTCCTTATGTTATGTAATATTCTCCCCAGCTCTGAAATACATACTGAAAGCATATGTATATCCAGAAGTTAAGTAGCATAGCCTCAGCAACTGTATCCCAAATGCACACCATTTCATATTCAATCACCATAACTGAAGCAATTATTAAAAAGATTGCTATACAATCAAGACCAGATTACTTTGTAAATGAAGCTTACGTAAAAAGAACTCTTAGGAAAATTAACTGTGCACAAACAAGAATTAGTTTTGCAATTTAGCAGTTTCTATTTGATTAAAAAGTAAATACATTGCACATTTTTCATCACACAATACAAGGCTACCTTAATTCTTAGAAAAGGCCTGAAAAATTCTAGCAACTAAACTTAGAAATGGAATGCGAGACAATCTAAATTTAAATTAGGGAATATGACTACACTAATTAAAATACACACCTAGATTCACTTATCTAAAAATCAAAAGGATGACAGAGGAACAGATTTTTAAATCCCTAATTAACTCATGTCCCTGTGGCCAGAGGTCACAGACTATATCTCAGCCACAGTGGATTTAGATCCAGCCTAGTTACCTGCAGTAGCACAGCTTCACATCAACCACAGTATTTTCAGGGCCTGCTCAGCTCTAGTAACACTGCCACCAAACCTGGGGAAACCCCAAACTGATAATCTTGCCAGAGATTTGACTGGAAAACATAACCCAGTGGTTGAATTCAACTGGGCTGAGCCGCTCCAATTACATCTTACCTGAGCAAACAGCATCACTGTTTTTATACCTGTTTTGCAACATTACAAATGCCGGAAGGCTTACTAGCTCCACATGATCTTGCATGAGAAACAGAAGCCAGTGAGGACCAGTGCTGCACTCCACAGTAAGACTCCCCACCCAACACTGAGTCAAAGTTGTGTAGAAGACATCCACCAACCAGTGCAGAATGACAACTGTTAAGCCCAGCTAGATCCTACTAACAACTTTTAAAGATACCGAATGTTTCAAGACTATTAACACATTTCCATAAAACAGATTTTTACATTAACAAGTACATTCTGACCATGCAAGATAATATACTTTTATGACTGAAAATGTGCCCAGTTGTCTAATGTGACTTCCCACAGCACAACAATGCCTAACACTACCTAATTGACTTTAACAGGATTATGGCCGGTAGGTGCTTTTCTAAAGTTTCACTAGCTTGTAAATATTGTTTTATTCTAGAAATAAATATTAGAGTAGGAACCAATGGACAATGTTTATATGTAATCGTTTGAACTAACCTGTGGAAGGAGAAATGCAATAATCATCTTCTACTGATTGGCCATACACATCATCATCTTCAAAATCTATGAAGCAGAAACAGTAAGATTAGTCTACACAATTGCTAAATACTTAATATTATAATTCAAAGGGTAGTTCTTACACACAAGGTTTTAAGAAATTATGCATCTCCAGTATTCCAAAGTGCAGTTACGTACTGTTCATTTACCAAGGTAATAAATTCTAAGTTACAATAATAGAATTTTAACATTTAGTACTCTATTCATTAGGAAAACTGAAAATTTGCACGAGCGTCCATGCTTCACACCTCCTCCTTCAGCATCTCCTTTGGAAGACTGCCCTCACAATCCAAACTCAACCTCCTACAGTTCCACAAATCTTCATGCATGGCATTCCTCCTCATATTTCTACTTGATGTCTCATTGGTCTTAACCATAGACAGTTGAATCACACTGTCTACTCCAACAATTCCGGATCAACATTTCTACTCGATGCCCATCTACTTTTCAGTTTTCTTCTCTGGTCTATCCTCATGGACATATACCTTTAAACTCAAGTTCAGCAAGGCAAAAACACAATTCACAATTCCCCTTGAAGACACAAAATTGTTTCAGCCAAAAAGCAAGAATCTTATACAGTTACCTCAACATAGCCATATACTTTCCCCATTAAAAAAAAAAAAAAAAAAAAAAAAAAAAAAAAAAAAAAAATCAGGAATCAGTTATCAGGAAACACAAAGAGAAACACAAAAAAATCCTATTATTATGTAAACCTTGGAAATAAATGTGTAAGTAATACTGTAATACATGAAAAAAGTAACGAAGTATTTTTAAATATGTTATTGCATACACTTGGCAGTTTCACAAATAACATGTATTGTTTGCTGGTTTAGAAGAATGAAAGAAAAAAGTACCTAACAACAACAAAAAAATCTGCAGCCTGCTATCAACTTACAGACCACAGAACTGGGACATTACATACATCTGTAGAAGGCTCAGAATTTGAGGCATGAAAGGTTCGTTTATCTCTCAACATGGAACAAGAAAATCAAAGTCAAATTAACTCTACAATTCACTGTAATTTAAAAAAAAAAAAAAAAGTCAACCAAAAGCAGCAGCTAAAAGGGCTGGCACAAGTGTATGTGAAGTTTAGTGAAAGACCCAGGAAGCTACTTTGGAAATTAAGTATCACGGGATGAAGAAACCATATTATAGGCTTGTTTTGATTGTTTGTCTTTAAAAAAAGAGAATATTGTCATCTACTTTTTTTAAAAGAACACACTGTCTCCTGGTTCCACACTAGGACCAACTAATCTATAAAAAGTCTATAGAAGAGCTATATGCTTTTTTCAAGGTAAGACCACTTTTTGTAGTTTGGCCAATGCTTAGAGAGTGTCAAGGTGAACTCCAAGATGACTTAGTAGTACATGAAATCAAGGTAAGTCTTGCCAGAAGGGATTACTGTAATCACTTGAATATCCCATAATGGTTTAATTTCTAGACTAAGAAAAAGACATCTCGGTGAACATAGCTCAGCTTGCATTGACCATAAAAGTAATCCTTTAAAAATGACAGAAATTACAGAGAACAGAACAGAAGCCACAGTATCCACATTTCACAATATCAACAGCTGTATCACCAGCATACTCTCAGCTGGAATATCACCTTCAGTTCTGGTCACAATACCTCAAAAAGGAGAGAGCAGAAATTGAATATGGTCACATAAAGGCCACAAGATCTAACGTTTCAGAAGCCCTCCTAGGAAAAGAGACTGAAAAATACTGCAAACATTTACTTTAGAAAGGAGACAAATAATTGGGCCAGAGCACTGTAGAATCGTAAGTGGCATAAAAAGAACATATGGCATTATATTAAATAAAAAAGACATAAAAGCGTACTTCATTTAGTACAGAAACGATTGTATATGACAACGAAAGTGGTATATGGTCTAAGTATAAAGACCACACATATACACACTTCTAGTTAAACCTGATGCATAATGCAACAGTAAAGCTTCAAATAGCAACTTAAGCCTCATATGGCTACTGCAAATTACTATGCATGTCAGCAACCTCATTAAGAGGTTCTAATGAGTTTACAAACACTGGAATGGGTTCTACAGATTGGGTACCCAACTTTACAGATGACAGAGATCCAGTTGAAATGAACATTTCAACCAATCTGTGACTAAGGTCAACTCTAGAGGATGAAAGAATCAAGCAGCAAAATCCTCAATCCAGTCTAAGATTTTGCCTCTATCAGGTAAATTTGCACCAGTGAAACCTGCAAGGTAGGCCACACAGATGTCATGGCTCACATGGATTACACGACTTCCCCAAAAATTTCAAGATCACGGTGCAAAACACAGTTTGTGCTACTGTAACGCATACATACACATTGCATCTGTCCACTCAGCAGCGAATGACCAGAGGCAGGCAGAAGTATTTCCTGCAATTTATGTATATAATCTGAACAAGTGAGGCAACAAAACAGCCGCTCCCATACCACAGGGTTCTTTAAAATACCAGTATCAACTGGAAGCGTGTGCATTTTTCCACAGCCCAAGCCAACACAAACAAAACCGCTGAGGAAACAGGGTGCAGTGTACAGTCTGCATACGCTAATGGGACAGGCCAGGGCCGGGCCTGCCGGCCTGCCTGCCTGCCAGGGCCGCGCTTTCCCGGCGTGGCAACCCCCGGGCGCCGCCGCCAGCGTGAGCCGGCCCTGGAGGGCAGCGGCGGCACGGCCACGTGCGCCCGGCCCGCCGCTCAGGCGGGAAACCGGCGGGGGGGTGGGGGGGCTGACGGGGGGGCGGAGCGAGGCGGCGCGCGGGGCCCCGTCCAACCCCCGCGGAGGAGAGGGGAGGGGGCTGGTTCTCCCCTCCCACCGCCCTTGACAGCCCCACCGTGCCCTCCCCTTCACACCCTCCGGCTGGCGGGCACCGCCGCGGGGCGGACGGGCCCGCCGGGGGAAGGGGTCCGGGACAGGGAGGCGCGAAGGGACCGGCGGCTGGGGCGGCCCCCGCAGCTGTGCCGCTGGCTCTTGCTCGCTACTACCTTCGTCGTAGTTATAGCCTCGGACGTTCCTGTGCCGGGACATGATGGCGGCGGCCGCCTCTCCCGCCCGCGGTGGCGCTGGCGCAGAGGACCTAGGGCGCCATGTTGGTGTCCGGCGGACCTGGCGGAATCCCCCTGCGCAGGCGCGCCGGACACCCGCCCTCGGCGCACTGGCGCGCATGCGTGGCGTCTCCCGCCTCGCCCGGCAGCTTCCGGGCCGCCCGGAGGCGCGGGGAGAGGTGGGCGGCTCCCTACGCCGCTCGCGCGCCGCCCGCCGCGCCGGGCGGGTGTCGGCGTCAGTGCCGGGCGCTGGCATGGCGGTGCGCGGCCTGGTGGGGTGGGGTGGGCCTCACCCTCTGAGGCGGTGAGAGAGGAGTCTCTGCCCGCGGCCTCCTGTTCTGTCCTGCTCAGCCCCGCGCAGAGCAGGGCAGGCCCGGGCCGGGGTAACACCTGCGTACCTCACCTACCCCCCAGCAAAGAGGCTGCCCCGTCCTCCCCATGCTGTAGCCCGCACTGAGAGTGCCGGTATCCAGCCGCCCCACTGCCAAAGCTGCCGTGAGTCTGATGCACTTGGGTGCAGGCTTGGCATTTGAAGTGTATCCATCACTGCCACGTAATTATTCACACCTCAAAATGTGATAAACTGCTGCAGCCATATGTAAGCAAGCGTGTTTAAGGTTATTCAAAACTTGTATCATTGATGATGGCATTCTGGGTTGGCTAAAGTTCACTGAAGGGTGTACTCATTTAAAGACACTCAAAAAAACCACTTCTGTATTTGTGTACCACCACAGGAGCAGAGTTTAAAAGGCTTTGAAATTAACTACATTTTTATTATTATGGGTCTGAAACAGCACAAGTTTACCTGGCTTCTTGGTGACCAGTAGCCATTACAATCCAGCGTCTGAGTAGTGACCAGAATTAGATGAGCTGGCTGTAGAGAAATGCAAACTATTAATTAGCATTGCTGTTGGCAGCATTCAGCAGAAAAGTATCAAAGCACTAGGCTCCATAGAGGTCTTCATTTGATTTAACTGGCACATTACTGTCAGCACCGTCTAAAACCAAGTTTCAGCCTGCAAGTGCTGTTGCAGTACCAAGGGGATTGGGTTATCAAGGAACAGCTACTGCTACTTCTATTGCTGGGTCAGAGAGAGAAGGGCAAGCAGAGAAGACTGTAATCTTCAGTGGCAGAGGGAGGCAGGAGAGATATCCCTGTTCACAGGCCCTACCAGTGCTCCCCACTGAGCTCCAGCTCTGACAGACTCAGTAGTTTCTACATCCTCCAGCCTCACTGTTTCCCAGATACCTGCATTCATCTAGATGCTCAGGAGCTGCTAGGCAGCTGATCCCATTAATATTTCTCTAGTCAGATGTCTCCATGTTCAAGAGCTTTAATACCTTATTTACCATGTTTTTATCCGGTCTTGACAACACAAGAAATTTATCCTCCTCCAGCTCCCTGCATGCCCCAGGTGTCCTCTGATATCTCACCACATAGCCACACATTCCTACAAACACACATACCCTGATTTTGTTATTGCCACCTAACTATTGTCTCATCCTGGCCCACATGCCAAAACTGTCACTATGTGCCATTCAACATCCTTCCTGGTCGCCAGAGGCAGGATGTGTTAAACACAAGCCAAAGTTTGTGTTCATATACAACTTGTATGCAAATATGCAGATTGGTTCCTTATGCTATTTGCATATTTCTAACTAATGTGTACAGAACAACACATGCAGCTGCACAAACTTAGGATCTACATAATGTCTTTCGTGTGGTGCTAAGATTAAAATGGAATTGGAAACAAAGGTTTCTAATTAATGCTGGTATCCTATTGACCTTTAGTGACCCAAATGTTCTCTGCAGCAGAGGTTTGACAGTTGTGTTGATCATTATCTGTACCAATCTCTTGATATGGGTCAAAAAGATACAAAAGTGAAGAATTGCTGTCGTTCATTATGTTTTAATATTACACAGCCAGGGTGACACACTTGTAAATTCAAAACCTGATTCCAGCATGTGCTCAGCCTTTAGCGAAGACACAGTATCCTGCCAGTCTACCTCTAGCCGCTTTACCTTGGAAATGGCACTCTTTCCAGCATTCAAAGTTACTTAGATCCCATTTTGCAAATGTTAGAAACTCCAGTAAATCTTAATCAGGCAAATTTAGCTTTTTCTCTTTCAAGTAGTGACATTTCTCATTTCACACCTGACCATCCTATTGCAAGGAGGTTTATTTTATCCATCCAATTTATTATTTTTTTACGCAAATCACCAGCTGCTTATCAAATAATCATTTTTTAATGTTTGAATTTTATGTTCACATTATATCATCAGTCTTGTTTTTCAGCGACTGTGGCTTCCACAGGTATGAGTCACGTTTCATTTGCTTGATTTTCAAATGTAACATTGTTTTCAAGGTTTCAAAATTAGTATTTAAAAAAGAAAATAAATAAGTGTTGTAAATATGTAAAGATGATCTAAGCCCATTGTGGGACACTATGTAGTCCTTCCATGTCATTACCAGTGAACTTGGAAGGCTGCTATTTTTCTTCATTTAAAGTATAGTATCTTACATCATATGAAGACCTGAGGAAAAAAAAAAAAAACAACCAAAAAACCAACAAAACAAGAACAATTTCATAGAGAAGCACAATCATTTCATATTACAGCAGAACCTTTAGAGAGTCATAAATACACTGTGATCATTCCCTGCCTTTCCTTAGCTCTGAGACTTCCGTAAATGTTTTAGAGAAGGGTGTTAAAGAAATAATAAGCTTTAGTCCTAAAGCCCTACCTATACCTCAGTGCTATTTGTAAGTGAATGCAAGGTTCACTAAAGCTGATAGCAAAGCTGTCTGTAACTAAACATTATTCATTCAGCAGCAATTAAAGCACCAGAGAACCTTATCAGCCTGGCTCCAGCAGTTCTGATGGAGGAATGACTAACCAGGTCACTTCTGGTAAACACTATGAGCATTCATTTCCTTCCTGCCCACTGAGATTATATACTACTTTAAGGTGTGTTCATTAAATGAGCTAAGACCACCAATCTCAGTCCAGGTGGCAGCATTACTAGTAAAATCCTGTTTTTTTCAGCAGTTCCCTCAGCACTCCTAGCCCCAGCACTAGTAGGGTTTTTTGAATAGTATGAATCAATTAATAAAATATTTAATAACTTTAGCTAAGCAAAAAGTCTTTCAAATGATGTTATTTGTTCTTGAAGTTAAGTTACCCAATTTTTAGTAGTTTTAAAGTTCTTGGCTAAGAAACATTCAGTCTATTTCAATATTGTTTCCTTTTCAACCACAGTTAAGCAAGACATGGTCTGTAGAAAAAACAGTGTAATTCCAGATGTTATACCACACTATGCAGTGTGGGTGTTAAGTTTTAAATTATAGATATTATCAATGTCAACTAAGCACTTTTCCAGCTGATAAGTTATCTGACTAGATCAAAAGAACTGCAGCCAATGAATACACATCTGGTTTTGTTTAAAATGACACCCTCTAGATCAGTGGCTGATTTAGGAGTCAGAAAGTGAAGAGTATTAATAAATGATCATTCTGTACATATGGTAAATAGCAAGCATCTCCAATTTTCCACCATATGAATGAGCTTGTTAAATATATTTATTATTTCTTTGAGAATGGATCAGTCTGCAGAACAATAAGTTTCCCATGTGAGTTAGTGATTTATGTTAGTCAAAACCTTATACAACTTCAACAGGATCTAGCTAAGTTAAACAGGTAATATAACGGCAATTCCATCTGGAAAAGTTGCCTATTTGGATGGTTTAACATGAGCCATTTGTGTTTCTCACAAGTACTTAAAGTTACTGTTAGAATAAGGAATAAAATATTTTTGTGACTTTAGCTATGTCTATACTTCCCGAAACACTTTGGGTTCAATCCCAAATTCCCCTGTCATCCTGCTGGCTCTCAGGCTGCTTCTCATCTGCAGGGACCTAAATGTCAACCCAAAAAGGGAAGTTCAGTCTCTGCAAGGAGGAGAACCACTTTGAACCACACACCGGTGAGGCCAGGAGTTCAAATTCAAGCACGGCTGCCAAGAGCATGGTAGCTGTAGCCACTGTGAAGCACTCACTGAAAATACCTGATCAATTGTTTTTACCATTGAATGCAAGTAGAAATAAGATATAATTACAACAGAGTGGCATTCACTTCATGTTGATCTATGAAGTATGTTGTTGATATAGAATGAGGTAAGTAATGAGAATCATCAAGGGCATGGGAAATTTCTTACATGAAGAAAGATTAAAAGGATTAAGAATTTGTCTTACAGAGAAGAAAATGGGACATGACCAAATTATATACTAAGGAATGGCTCATAAACAGCCATTATTTTTTTCCCCTCATAGTAAACAAGGAAATTCCTTGAGATTGAAAGAAGGCAAATTTTAAACTGATAAAAGTAAATTATTTTCATTCAGCACAGAGTTAGCCTGTAAAACTCACTGCCAGAAGAAATGACCAAAGCCAAAAGCTCAGCAGGATTCAAACAGTTTCAATACTTGTGTAGATGATAAGAATACTTAATCTTGATCACAGTAAATATTTAAAATCTATATAAGAGTTCCACAAGGTATGGAAATCTTCACATTAGTGATTCCATCTACTTTTAATTGTTACAGGTGAATGACAGGTTAAATTAATGGGAGCTACAGATATAAGGAAGAGACTAAACAGAAGGCTATCACTATGACTCAGTTAAATATGATGCACTTATCTGTGCTGTCTACATTTAACCTGTACCCAGGGCTAAACTGTAGCAGTTGTTCTACCACACAATGTCCCCTCCCCAGCAGAGAAGGGGAATCGGGGGGGGGGGGGGGAAGGGAGAAGCCCCATGAGTTGAAGTTTAAATGGATTTAATCAAAAAACAAAACTAATACACTCACCAATATAAAGCATACAAGGTTATACTCAGCCTCAGAAGCAGCAGAAGTTAAAGAAGATCAAAAGGAAGAAGCCCCAGGAAGAGAAACTCCCTGCCCTTAAAAATCTCCCTCCTTTTATAATGAGCGCGATGTCAGTGGTATGGGATACACCTGTGAGCTTGGGTCTGCTGCCCTGACTGAATCTCCCAGCTGACTCAGGGCTGCTCATGGCCTGCCTGCCATGGATGGGCTGTGGGGCTGTTCCTGTGAAAACAGGACATGTGCTAAAGTATATTATAATGACTCGCATATATATGGCACATTCTGTTGCTTATGATTGTACACATCAATTTAGCAAGCACTTTAAAAAGTTTGTCATGGGTACTGGCTACTACCATAAACTGTGTCCTTACCACAATATGTCTGTGCTGAGATGTATTTATTGAACATGGGGATGCTTCAAGTCAAGCTTCTAGTAACACCAGAGGGATCTTTTTCTGTTGCCTCAGAAGGAAAAAAAGAGCTTAGATTCTGGAAAATGTTGTTAAGAAACATTACACAAGTGTCCACAAGTTCAAATCAAAGCAGGGCAAATAGTTTGAAAAGTCCCTCACTTTTCCAGATAAAGTCATTTGTCATACAAATCTGACCAGGACATTCCCCTCCTGATCTCTTCATATAGACCTTAAATTAAAAAAACAAATGCTGACACATGTACACTTGTGAGAGGCATAATTATAGTTGGTTTGTTGGGAAGGCAGCTTGCTAAACTGTACGCATTATCTTATGCTTACTGTGTTTTTGTTTTCTGTGTTCTGCACTTAAATTTTTGGGACATGCCTTTGGCAAACCCAACTTTATATGCTGGGCAGAACAGACTGAATATGTTGTCAAGAAAACTCCATATGCTAGTCTCTCAGAGACTTATTTTTTTTTCCCTTTCTGGTTACTGACCTAAAAAAAAGCTGTCCTAGAGTGGGGGAAAAATTGCCTAACACATGGAAAATACAACAAAGACAGAATAAATTCTGAGTTCCAGAAGACATCCAGAAGAATTACTATTTGATATTCATATATTAATTGAAGCTGTGGCAAACTGGGTGATGTGTGCATTTTATTTGAAGTGCAGACTCACAGATGGGGTCTGGGCAAGTCATGGGGTATCCTGGAAGAGCAATCTCAGCTACGTGATGTTCATTACGCTCATTTCAACTACAGCCTTACTGCCAGTGTGCACAGTCTGCCCTCCGTACCGTGGAGTGTGGAGCATTGCCATGCGTCCACGTTGCAAGGCTGACAGCCACCTGGGGTCTGTAGGCAGCCTGAGATTCGGTGACCTTTGTGTGATGCAGAACAGGCGAACTGCAGGCATCCTAACAGCAGGGATAGCATGGCCGCTGCACCAGGGAAACCCTCTATACTCACCTTTCTTGGAAGTCTGCTACCTGCAGGGTTTTCCTGAATCACATTCCTTTCCACATGGGGACTCAGGACTGAATCTGTAAAATTGGGATATGTCAGGCTGAAAAGAGATATATGGAATTTTTAAGTGTGACAGAGAGCATCATTAGATGGATAAGAAATGTGGCTGCATTCAGACTGATACTATACTTTGTTCTTTGACTAAAGTCTTTGTTTTCTTCCCCCCAAAAAATTCACTTTAAAAGAGTAATTCTACATGAAATTCTCAAGTCCCTCTTTATCTCTCAATTAATGCTTATGTACTGCAGACTGAAGAATCCCATAGCAGGTATTGCTAATTTGTCCTGCAATCATAGGAAATAATGCACTTCAGATATTCTTTTATTTTGCTTTCCTTGCTTTGGTATCTGGTTATATTTTGTATATCCTAGAGTCAAAAGTAGTCCTGGAGCATAAAGCAGTGACACTAGCAGGGCGTGGAAACTTGGACTAATCTTGCACAATTATATCATTTAGTTCAGTTTTTTTACTTTATCTGATAACCAGGAACTACTTAACAAGATGGCCATTTACTATCTGGTTTGCTTCACATGTCTAAAGTATAAAATTCTATCACTCACTATTAGAACAAATGTCCTATCTTCCATGAGCTAATCTTGTATGGCAGATGCACTGTCTTAAATGTATAAATCTACTTGAAAACCAATCTGATAAAATTTTATGCCTGCAAAATGATGATTCACTTATATCAATGTACTTGTCACTCAGACCTTTAAAAAATACATATAATACCACAGAGTTGGGTGGATGCTGAAAATATGCAAGACTTTGATAATAGGAAAACATCAGCCACAAAGTGTAAAGGACAAACACCATTTTTTTTAAAAAAAAAAACACAGTACCAGTTCAAAGTTCTCTAGTCTGTACACCATATGTTACAAAAAGGAACATGTAAGCTTTTGGTCTTATGGTGCGGCAGCAGCTACTTCATGGGTGATAGCAGGATTTCAGTTTAACTGGAGATATCTTACTCATCTCCCCAATTTTCATATTTGCACTGTTTATAAAAACAAACATGGCTTAGGCCCTGTGAATCAATATTTTAATACTGGTGTCAAAAGCTTAACTGATGTAGCTGTTCTACTTAAACATTATTCTACCTCCAAAGTATCCCCTGCTGAAAAGGATGTTGTCTCACTTTCTAAGCTATCTCCAAGGACAGGTTAACTATATAAAATTTTGTTTAATATGCTTAAAATTATAATTTGCTATATATGATTTTCTTGCTGACCGGAGATGTGGTAAAGTTTCATCTTTGCATTGAAGTCCACATTTTTTTATGTATGTATCCATGCAATGAATTCCTGGAACACACAACAATGTTACAGTGTAAGCCAAATTCAGTTAGCATTAAAATCATTTTTCCCAAATCATGCATGGACACAATGGAAATGGTTCTTTCTGTCCCTCTGCTGTGGATAAAAATAAATTTCCCACATGTGTACCTTGCATCAATCATTCCTGCAGACAAGCTCTGAAGAGACTAATTCATCTGAGTTCCAGTAACAACTATATCATCTTCGAATGGAGAAGATCCCTGCAGCAACAAAGTCTCTCTTTGCACTCATGGAAATCAAGAATTAAGTTTATTTTCCTTCTACATCAGTAACCTGGGTGGGGTTTTTCTCAAGCTTCTATAGAAGCAAGGCTTATGAAAAAGCACTTTTCATATCTTCCTTCAGTCTTCACAAAATTCAGTGGTGAGAGTTACGAGAGACTCAAATCAGTGCTCCCTCAGACAGAAAAACATCTGAAATTGAACGGTTACATGTTCTGCCTATATGCAGGGTTTCACATTAGCTGCAGTATGGGCCCAGTGATGGTGTCACAGAGATACAGAGACTGCTCTGGTTACTGCTGTGAAGGGTAGTTGAGGGACAACAAATACAGTGCAGAGAATCCAGTTTTCATCCTTTCACTGACTGTGGAACAGCTTGTCTTATTTGGCAAGATCTGTTTCTGGAATCTGAAGGATTTAATGTAAAAAGTCACAATCTATCCACATCACTGGAATTGAGGGTAGGATATCCAGGAGATAACAAAATTACTTCTATTCAGTGTTTAATAATTGATACTCAGCAGTATGAATAGTGAATGAATTAAATCCATATAATTTATTTGGCAAGACAGGTAAAAGTAATATCAATGAGATTTAATCAGGAATTAATTTAAACCCATGGCAATAAATTTTAGTATCTACTTGCCATTCAGAAACCTTATTCTAGTGAAACATCAGATAGATGCATCAGTGCTTTGCTGGACTTCATAAATTTGAGATCATAATTTACAGCTATGATGCAATGCCAGCACTCTGTATTGGTCGCTTAACTTTGTTAAAAGAAAGTTTAGAATGATTGGAAATGTTACAAGCAGAATCAGTAAGAGCAGTATTAGCAATAGAAACAAAAATATTCCTACTGCATTTTAATTCATCTGTGCTCATGTGGAAATCCACGTTTCATTCTCAATAAATGCTACAGCAGAATGCTACTAATACTCTGCAACTGAAAGATTCTGGTAATTTTTTATAGAAATTCATTTGGGGCCTGGTCCAATCCTTATGAAAGTCAATAGAGATAATTGCATTGGCTTTCATGAATCAATTTGACCCTAATGTGGCACAACTTGAGGCCATTATCTCCTGTCCTATCGCTTGTTACTTGGTTAAAAAGACTCATCCTTATGTCTCTACAACCTCGTTTCAGGTAGTTGTAGAGGATGATGAGGATTCCTCCAGACTAAACAACCCCAGTTCCCTCAGCCGCTCCTCATAAGACTTCTCGAGACCCTTCACCAGCTTCGTTGCCCTTCTTTGGACACGCTCAAGTATTTCGATGTACTTTTTGTAGTGAGGGGCTCAAAACTGAACATGAGTCAGAAATATATTAACGTTGTTCAAATGAGAATAATTTCATGAATCTGCAGACACCTTTAGTGTGGTTGCACATTAAATTTGAAGAATTTAAAAATTCCACTTCATAACCTGGATGGAAGTAGTATATATATTTAAAGTAAATTCTTACCAGATACAGACCCAGAGGAACTGATTTTCCTGTCTTTTACATCAAACAGATTTTCCTGTCTTTTACACCATGCACTTATTCTGAGAAGAACCCAAGGCTATATGTGAAATAGTAGAAAACTGTATTACTCACCAATGTAAGTTAAAGAAGCCTTAATTAGTCACATGTTTACAAACTATTCCAAGACACAAAACAAGCTCTTGAAATCTTTTGGGGATGTTTTTCTGTTGAACATAACCAAGGGGAAAATCTAACAAATGAGAATGGAGAGCAAAATTGTAGCCATGAGAAAGATGTATTCAGGAAGAAAGGAAAACAGTAACTGAGGGAAGTCGAAATGGTTGCATATATTTCCTTCAGGAAGGGTGAAATCTGTAAAACTAGATCTACATTGAGTTTTACCCAAACAGATTGCTAGTCTTTGTGCTCTCCTGTCTCTGACTGAAAGCTAAAGTTGGCTCTTACAGTGTTTTCTATCAGTAGTAGAAGGTAAAACATAGACATATAGGTCAAATGTGATCCCTTTGCATCAGCAAGGTTGAGAAGAAAGTTATACTGTTTTAGCTGGTGAATGGATGGACATGTTGCAGCACTGTAACAAATTTTATTCCATGAAAATCCTCAAACGAACAATCTGTTCAAGGTATAAACAATGTGATTATTTATATTCTGAGCCTAATACAGACCTAACACACTTAACTGTGTGAACAGTAAATACCTTGTGAGGGTAAGAAAGTTGTAAAGCTGTTTGTCAGCACTGCCACATGCTGTACAGCATTTGTTGAGAATCATAATGCAACATCTCCTCCAGATCCCCACAGGATGTGTATTCTTGTTATTTCAGGGTCTTTTCCAAATTTATTTGACATTATTGTAAGACTCACGTAAAATTCAATGGATTTTGTATCTTAGCTTGTCATGTAAAATACTGGCTCAATATAGAGTTTATATTTGGAAAGGTGAAATAAAACCTTCCTATTCCCACACCCTGAATAAGCACTTTTACCCTGTGTAAAATCATTCCAAAAATAACAGGAAGCAGGCACGTAATAGGTACTATCTGGCCTAACATTATAATTGCAGCCCCAGGGAAGGAGGGAATAATAGATTCTTCTGTACTCATTTTCCCCATGACTGAATCTTCAAGGAAAAGGGACATTTGTAATAATATATATTCTGAATCTTTAAATAATCACCTTTTAAAAGCCAACTGATTAAATCATTACTTACAAATCAATCATTTCTACCAGTTCTATGTAGTATATACATAGCTGTTTATTGTTTTCCTTCTTGACTTGAGGGATAAATGTCTAATGAAAAATAAAGTATGGAGAGACTTTCATGAGCACAGCTCAGCAGATGAGTAGAGAAAAGTGAGCGTGTGCTTCCAAACGTAGCTCTCAGTTGTCAGAGTTTTAAATATGAGCTTATAATGAGTTGTTAGGCTTTCTGCTGGTAGGAGTTAGGGGTCCCTTGGAGGGGCTGGGAACTCATAAGCAGCAAGGGAAGCTGGACTGCCATGCTTGTTTTAGGAAATATGTTCTACCTCTTTCCGTCCATCCATCCGTCCTTCCATCCATCCATCCTCTGTGAGTATAAACTGCTACAGGTACATTCCCAAATGTTGCAGAGCTCTTACATTAATGGAGTTTGTGCTTTTAGCTGGTGATTTCCTGCTGTTTGTCAGTGACCTTGGCTTCACCCCTAGCGACTGTGGTGAGCCCCAGCTCCATCTTACCTGTTTATAGTACAACAGCCTCTCGTGAACTAAACTTAGCCCGGAAAACCAGGAAGTGAAGCCAGCACCCAGCCTTTCAAGTGGCGAGGTGGTTGGAGGTAGAACGACGATGTTGCCATGAGTCACTGGCACGAGAGTCAGACAGGATCATGGGAAGAAGTAAGGGTCAGACGCTGGCCTTCAGGTGTTTGTCTGTCTACAAGGTGGGGGACAGATGTGGGTGATCTACAGGCAGCTGTGTAATACCATCATCTTAACAGTGCAATTATGACTTATGACAATCCCTTCTGATAAAGGATTATAGCTAAGCCACCATCAATCAAAAAAAATTAGCCATATACAAGAAACATTTTTTTTCATTGTTTGATTCATGGACATGAGAATTCACATAACAAAATTTCTCAAAGAGGATCCCCATTCATTAGTGCAAATTTGTTCTGCTGAACACTGAATGGATGGTTATGCAACTTTAGTGTGATGATTCCTGGGGGAATTGTACACCATCAACAGTAAGGCCTCTATGCTTCTCAAATACATGGCCTGCAGATGATCAGAGAATATGTTTCAGCTCTTACCTCACGTTATCTTGCTGAACTTGTCTGGGCTGAGGGAACTTGTTTTTGCTCTTCCCTGTAGGCCTCCGACTAAGAAACAAAAATGAGGTGATTTCAGTATTTCCACCTCTGCTCTCACAACCCACATGATTCAGAAAAATCAAAATGCCTCTCCTCAAAAAATGGCAAAACAAAACAGTGATCTCCACAAAAGCAAGAAAATATTTACAAAAAGATGAATGAAAACTCTGGTCTGTGTGCAAAAGACAGAAAGTAATCTATCAAGAATAATATATGTGATTTGTTTAACTAGAAATATGGCACTTCTTTATGTTTCATTCAGCAGCCAGTGAAGACTCTGAGGCTTTTCCTGGTAACACCAATTAGAGCTGGAAGACAATATTTTATGCTCATTTGTGACCCACACACAGGTTCCTGCCGATTTTCTACTTAACTCCCACATTCAGTAATAATGGAACTCCCTTTAACCTGAGGCAGCTATCATCTTCATGCTAATTAAACTTACCTGTACATGGTTTCTGTGCAAGTTTATTATTCCTTCCTGACAAACTTTCTTTTCTGTCTTTCTGATGATTTTATAGATTATAGATGAAGAAAAGGCTAGTGTTATCACATAATTTGACCTCCTACATAAACTATTTGAATCAGTTCTTTAAATTGGTGCATGGCTTTTAGATGTATTGTTTTATCCTAGTATCACGAGTAAATGCTTCAAAGCCAGAAAAAAAAAGGTTGAGGTCTGCATCCAAAAACCCCTGACCATTCTGTTCTGCCTCCCTTTCTACAACAGGTATTTTGGGCTACATGTATACTACTAAGTAAAACAGACTGGAGACTGTGGTTTGGCCAAGAAGACAAAAGACATGACATGGCTTGAATCCAGGTCCAAAAGCCCCCACCACCCCATCCCAAACAGACTTATTTTGTCCAGACCTCCTAATGGGAAAGGTTCATGTAACATGCTGTCCACCCAAGTAAATAGTGGTAGTTATCCTTAAAAGCAGGCTAACAGCTAGCTGAGCTGACTGTACATGCTGAGAAAATGGACAGGTGGTAGTCCTGTCCATTGGTACTACCATGTGTGAGAAGACATGAGAAGACCCAGCCCTTCAAGCTGAGGTACTTGAACATTGAGAGTCACCTACTGATACCATCCTAGTTTTATCTGGCTGTTCGGGCAGGAAGGAGGGAGTTCTTTACTGTTGCTGCCCAATCATAATTCTGTCATGATGGTGGTGAGTTTTCTTCTCGGGTAGGCAGGAGATGTCACTTCCCTCTTCACTCAATATGTCTGAAGGCAGGGAATGAGGTCTTAGGAAAGAGGACGTTCACAGTACTTGAATGAAGGGCAGCTCCATGCAGTATGACCTTCTGTGGATACAGCTGCTACTGGGATCCCAAGGCAGAATATGAATGTGGTACAGAGTTTGTGGCTGTAGTTTTAAGGAATAGGGGTCATGGCATGTGAGGACATCGCTAGGGCCTCAGATTACCTTAATGGAGGTAACTGACTTCTGTGCTTAAAATTAGTTCACTTTTTCTAGCTAGTAACTAACTTCTTTAAAGCCAGTTAATTTTCAATGCCCTACACTGGGCCTCTGACACTCATACAAAGTCAGACATGATTCACATTACTTTTGAGACTACTTCAAACACAGATGCAGGTGGCATCATGATAGTGTTGGATGTCACCCTCTGCAAGATGTGCCTTTCTCAAAACCACAGTCTGCCTTTGTGGTTATTGTTTTAGAAAAAGCCCTTCAGCTGGTGTTATCACATGATGACACAAAGTGTGGGAAATGAGACAGTCAACAGGTGCTAAGAGATTTTGAATACTAGAAGCAAGAAAAGAGAAAGAAAAGAAAGACGAAGTTAGGCCAAGGAGGTACAAAAGCACCAAAAGTTTTCAAAAATATTTTCAAGGTAAAAAGAACCCAAGCCAAGAGAATTATAGGTCATTCTGGCTAGGTCAGAGGAAACACTGTGTGAGAACAATGTATTTATAGCCCATATCTTCATGTGGTTATAAGATTTCCCTACTCAATTACATCAGACTTTCTCTAGGACTAAGCAGAAAGAAACCTTTATTTGCTGCTCTTTTTTTGGAAGGTTTTGCTTACAACAGGAAGGCCATGCAACAATTTGTCTTTGTTGTTTTAGTTGTTGCTTTTTCAATGAAAACTTAGTTTCAGGACATGGATTCCAGGCAATAACAAGATCTGGGGCAAACTCAGTTGTAGAGTTTTTGAGAAGTTGGAGAAGATACTGTAAGTCGAATGTCATAAATTTTCTATTTTTTAGCTTGATTTCCTAAGGAAACGAGGGTTTGATTGTGCTATCTGAGGATTTGATTGTCTCTCTCTTCCTTTGTATGTCTTCTGCCTGATACATTCTGATTTCACTGACTAATTTTTACAAATTTCAAAGTGTGGCAAGTATCTCAATGATAATCGTGATTTTCAGTGTTTCATGGAATTCAACTCCTAGGTGGAATACCATCCCACATTCATACTGCAATAGAGCAAAAGGAAAGAGGACTCAGCAGTTATAAAAAGTATTTGCCTTGTTGGCCAATGAACTTGCACATAGTGACTTGCCACCAACCACATCAGTATCTCCAGGTCAGCCACAGTATCAACATCTCCTTTGCACTGGAGTTGTTGAGGTAATTATTGTTGAGCAGGGGCTATTGTGGTGGAAATGGTTAAGTGACAAAGGATCCAAATCTATAGGAAGCCAACAATTCCTCTGCTTATGGAACCATCTATTAATTACACTTACAAAACTGCCCTGCAGTCACCAGAAATACTCAGCATGGAGTTGGCTTTTCAATAAGCATATGCATGAAGAAGTACCCCAGATGCATCTTTAAATGCAATTAAATATATGTACAAAATAGCTAAGGAATATGTTGATATGTTTATGCATCATGTTCTAAACATTCAAATGCTTACTTGCATATACAAATACAATGTACAATTGCAGCACTTGTAATATAGGCACCCAGAAAATTTTATTATCATTTCAGTTTGATTAGCATTATCAATTTTCTCCACACTATTGACAAAAATCTCAAGTCAAATTAACAAAGAATAAACATCCTAGTAGTATTTTAATATATTGTATATACATATATTTACCAAAGTAAGACTTTCAAAATTAGGAGTAGACCAAAACTGAACATAATTAATTGTAAGAATATATGTTTCCAAGCAAGGACTGATAATGAAAGGTATCTTCTGAAACAAAGGCTGAAACAAACTTTCAGCCCGAGACATTGTTTTTTCATTGCTATCACCAGTGGGGCACACGGTCCATCGTGGCTTCTCTGCCAACTCCTTTTTTTGTGAGTCAGCAGGGGATCAGAAGTCTGTCGAACAACAGAAAAGAGATAACACATCTGTAGACCGCACTGTTTCATACGTGCCTCCACAGCTTTATTCTAATATGCCAGAAGAGGAGAATCAAAATGACTACTTCCTCAGGTCCAGCCACATGCTGTTCTGTGCAGGCCTTGGTGAGCCAGACAAAAGGGCAAAGCTGTCTGTAAACGAGATTAGCATTAACAAGGGCAGTGGGGAGTCAGCTTGGTCACTGCTGAAGATCAACCCATGCTCCCAGCTGCTCTACCCAGCAGAGATGCTGTGGTGCCCCAGGAGCTGTTCCCCAAGATGTGCTTATTCCACCTACGACAAACTTTTGGATTTCACTCCAAGAATGCCAGGAGGGAGAAGTGTGGGGGCAGCTACTGGCAAAACTGCATTACAACTTTAATCTTTTTGATTTTAAATTGAACCTGCATAAAAGATCAGGCCCTATATGTAAAAGACTGTATTGTACTGGTGAAGAATGTTTCTCCCCAGATCAACAAACCAGCAATGAGTTATGCTAAAATGAAGTCACTACCTTAAAATTAATTACCAACAATTAAATTCGTCAAAAATACCTACAGCAACTTTTTTAAAACAGCACTTTTTTAGTAGTTTAATTTCTAAGGAATTAAATGTTCAGAGAAACTCTTTGGCAGTTTTATTACATATATTCACATCTTCCAGATGTGACTGCAGGTATAAGGAATAACATTGATAGATCACATTTTGAGGCACCATTCTGCACTAATAGTTAAAATAATGAAAAATTCCGAAGATGAGTATGTCATGTACAATGTAGAAAAGAATATTAAAAAACAAGCCAAATGGAATATCATCTTTAAAATCAGCAGCAAGACTCTTCCCCAGAGACTGAGTACAGTCAAAATTAAAAATTCTACCAAATAGTTAACAGGTGTTATTGAACATGGGGTGGAATGGTTTCAGGCTTATATCCTGAAAGAAGTAGCATGGTACCACACTAAATCATGCATTACAAGAATATGAAATCCTACCCACCTAGCTGCTGTTGAACTTCTAAGAACTGTCATGGCACAGGTGGTTAATAGGGCAGGAGCTAAGAAGGAAATCTGGAGCACAACTGCATCTCTCTGCTTAAAGGAGTTTTAGCATAGCTCCAGCAGACAGATAAAATCCTCGCAATGTCATAGGCGGTAATGTCAATGAACAATATTGCTGCTGCACTCTACATGAGAATCCAGATCCAAAGCTCAGTGAAGTCAAACATGAGGGGGCTTCAGTGGGCATTGAATTAGGTCCAGGTTGCATGAGGCAGAGAAGCTGCACTGAAGGCCTGGGAAGGGAAGAAGCCTACATAACCCATCCTATAGCAATCAGCAACAGAGTGCTCCTTGGGTACCTACACACAGTTTTCTCTCTCAAAACACTGTAAGCCAAAGGTGAGTTCAGGTCTCTCTGTTTTGACTATTTTAAGCTTGTAATAGCTGAACTGAAAGGGGTATAGAACATAGCGTTGGACGATTACCTAGTCTGACAGACTGAACAGTATGTGCTCATAGCATGGACTGCTGTAGAAGACTAAATACAAAGTAATATCCTGAATAACTGAAAATAAAAAATAAACACCAGAAGGTATTCTTTGAGAAAAATACCTGCTTGACATATGAAGACTCTGACCACATTATGAGTCACTGCAAGTGACTTATGATGATTCACTGCCATTCTTTAAAACTCTGATAACAATCTCTAGTTGTTTCCAAAAACTTTCCTCCCCATCCCCCCCCTCCAAAACAAACAAATGGCTTGGGCAGCTTTTCATATCAAATATCTGCAATTTAGTTTTCTTCTTAAGCCTCTAAACAGCTGTATTAGTGGGCTGTAGTAGGTTAAGATTGCTTACATTTCTTGCTCCTCCTGGAAACGGCTTTCCAAGATAGGAGGAACAAGAGCATCGAGGTCCTGACCGCTCCATCTCAGACTGTAAATTACTTGTACTTTGGTGGTGGTGGTGGTGATCTCCCAGGAACTAGACCAAGGGAACAGAGCTCATACTAGTAGACCACTGGAATGCCACCAGATTACGTCTCTTTGTTACTAACATAGCCTCTGTGTAGTGTCTTGTGCCTTACTTATGCAGGAATGTTTAGTCACTTCCTTACACCAGTATCATTGCTCAGATAAAAATAGCTTAGTGGACATTCTGTAAGGTATGAGAACGTTCGTCCCAGTCAAGCATGAATCCCCTTTCAAATGACAGAATATAAACTGAAAAAAAAATTTTTCCATCTCAGAAAGAGACAGTTGTGGGTTGTTTGAGTCTAAGTAAATCAAGGTACTTTGACACATTCAGCAGTGCCCATGTGGACAGAGTTTAGCAGTGAAAGGCTCAGCTCTATAATTACTAGTCCTCTTGACAGTTCCCACAGTCTTCTGTCCTAAACCTTTTCTTTCCTCACATGATCTGAATTTAGGCATGGTAAAAAAAATATGTCCCAGCAGTCTCAAGGTATCCAGACAAATTTTGCAGGCAGCACTTTTGGAAAAGGACATTATACAGTTTTGGAATAGCTTGGAATAGTTTTGGAACGTGGTTCAAGTTTAATCTGCTTTGCAGATAAATTATTTGAATAAAATAAAATATATACTTCCTAGTTTAGACCTCATGAAGTATTTCTTCAGTCTGTTCATTCTGCATCTTATTACACATAAATAATATGAAAATTTTGGATGGGAAACACCACTAGTCAGATAATTCTTCCAGTAATTCTTCTCTGAATTTTTATTCTACTCTAAGACATACATGAGTGATTGCAATCACATGGAAAAAAACAAACTGGTCTTGGATTATTTGTTGGTTGTATTATTGCTGGCCATGTGAACACTCCTAGTCCATTTCATTGCAATATCGAAGAGGCTAACTACTAACTAAACCACTCTGAGCCTGGTTTGAGCTAATCTGTTTGACTTCAAAAGGAATGCTTATATATTTAGTTACCAAGTCTCATATGGGAATCACAACTAAAAGTAAATTATTCCTAAGTTGTTTGTTAGAAAAATATAGCAGAAATACAATCATGTCATAGGAATGCAAGAGTAGACTGTAAAAATATTCATACTGAGTCAGATCTAAGACTGATCTAGCTCAGTATTCAGCATCTGCATTGGCCACTAGCAAAAATGGTAAGAGGAGGATATAAGGAACAAGGCCAACTACTAAGTGATGTTCACATGTATCAGCAGTCAATGATTAGCAATTTAGGGGTCTCTCAATCTGAAACCTCCTGATGGACCCATCCTATGCAGATTTGATATCTCTCTTTTAATTAATCTATATTTTGGTCTTCTTGCTATTCTGTGTCACTGGTTTTGTCACAATACACTTGGGCATCACATGGAAAAAATATTCTCCTTCTCTTAAGCCTGCTGTCTGGCCATTTTATGGAGTGGCTCATGTCCTCATGTTGTAAGAAACAGAAGGAGAAGACAAGTAAATCTTTTACTAAATGTAAAACCAGTTTATTGTGCCATATTTAATGTATTATTTCTTACTTATAAATCAATATAATTGTGCAAGTCCTTACTGAATTTTCCATTTGTTTTTAATGCATGTGGACCTGGCAGTTTATGCCATTTTGGTTACAGTACGGAGTTCAACGCTTTTCTGATTCCTATGGGGACATCTGTTCATTAGCACACAGGGTGGCCAATATTGCTTTAGGTAAAGATCAGCTAGTTCCTCTGTTCAACACACTTGGGAAGAATAGCGTTGCTTATAAAATGTAACAAATGTTTCCTGGACTCTAGCCAATATATTTTTGATCCTTTCTTGATCTTCATTTTCACTAATCCTTTTCTTTTTGTATTCTTGCCTTTTGTTGACATGCCAAAATTCTGTCAGTCTTGTTTCCTCTTTCAAAAAACGTATTTTTGTTAAGTTGAATTAAGCATTCTACCATGTTGCCAAGAGCAAATTAAGTTCCCCCCACACTGAAATCAAATTTCCTAAAGTGTCTGGGCAATTAGCTTTAATATGTGGTTGCTGTAACTCTTAATTTTCCCTTTTCAAGGGTTTTCTTTTTAATCCGTCTTTGTTTCTGAACAGAAGATGTGAGATTCCTTCTCTTCTCTCTGGTTGTGGCCTTTTAGTTCCCCAGCATCCAGCAACCATTCACGGATACTTAGCCAAACCTCACTTTTAATCTATAACCCAAAGGTATTTGAAGTAACAAATTGCTCATTCTTCAACCAGGAAGCTGAGCTGGTGGACCAGCCTGCTGGAACTGGAACAAAACTTGAAGAACAGACTTCTGAAGAGCTCACCCAAGCACCACTTTTAAGCACATCATGTGCACACCAAGAGATTTCCCATGACAACTGAAAACGGGCACAGCTCACCCACATAACAACAGATGTCTTTCACATCAGAAGTTATCTTCTATGTGTTTGTTGTCAGGGGTTTGATTCCAACAGGTTCAAGGAGGGCAAAATATGAACTCATAATTATTCCAAGTAGATGGGAAAGGAAAGGGCCCATTTCAGGAAGGTCACCACAAAATCCTATCTGGTGTTGTATGGTGGAATGGCTCAGCTCTAGCTTAGCCTTCTAGCAATGCTTTAGCATTCTCACATCTACATCAGCCTACTGTAGGCTTTCCTCTCCTGACTGCCTTTAGCAGAGAGGTTTTCCTTATCTGCTTCCCCAAACCCTTTGTATTGATGCACAGGCAGGATGCATAAGACATCTCTGCTAGCCATACCAAGCGCTCTGTGGTGAGGAAGGATGTAATCAGAGCCAAGAAAGCAGTTGTTTCAGTTCCAATAAAAAGTCATCTTATATCAAAAAAAAAATCCTGGATGGTTTCCCAGTGTCAACTAGATTAGGATCAGCTAATTTGTTCATAAGGAATTTGACAGTTTGAACATTACTCAGTCAGCCACCGTCCCTCTCTTTCCTTTACATCCCCATTTATTTTGGCAGACTTAAATAGCGCACATGATAAAGCTGTGTTATAGTAATAGCCATTGTGCCATTTTAAACATAACACTGGAAGTCAGAGAAAAGCTGCTAGGATTCCAATGGATATCTATATATATCTACAAATTGTCAAGCCACACTGCAAAGGCTCTTATGAAGCAACAACTGATTTTAACACATGAAACTTGCATTTACATGGTATACTCTTCTGTTTAAAAAAATTACTTCCATCCACAGTTGCATGCAGAATTATTTTCCTGCCTCCCAGGATTCCCATTGCTGACTGCCAATCCCTGTCAATGTACTACTCCTTTAAGCCTAAAATGTGGGTAAATTTTGCTGTTCCTGTCCTCCCCCTTTTTCCTCTTACTCACCCCTGCAACACTCCTTAGTCTACCTCTTCCCTAATTTAGTTTTCTGTCAACCCTGTAAGTGATTCACAAGAGAGTCAGGTGTCTAGCCCTCATTGACATTCACTGGGGACTAGGCGCTAAACGCCCTTCAGTGTTTTGAAAATTCCCTTATGAATAGTAACATACTAATAACTTAGTCTCTATTCAAGTTAACGTGGCCACAACAGCATCCAGAAATTCATAGGTAGTCTTTGACCTGGTTTGTATGATACTCATCTATCTATCGCAGCCAATTCTCCTGCTCCTTCAGGCCACATAAAATAATCTGCATGTGGCTGAGGGCAAGAAGCTCAGTACATATCTCAGGAGAACAGTCAGGGGGGTTCTGGGTGAGGATGTGGTGGCAGCTGGGAGGTGAAGCATGTTTTCTTTCAGCTGTCCAACCACTGCCCCGTGGAATGGGTGGGAAAGGGCCTGGAGCTAGATCATGAGGCAGCCGGCATCTGAACGCCCTCCCCTTTTTAATCTAAGCGTCCTCGAGTACTTAGCAATTCAAACCCCATCACAGAGTCATATCGCATGATCTTACCATAGCAGCCACATATGACCTGCTCCCAGTTTCATGCAGTACAGTAATGACATTAGCCACCTTTCTCTATTGTAATCAATACCAGAACTGCAGTGCCTATACTCATAGTGCCTCTAATAAAAGGCTGGGATGTTTGAAGGCAAGTCTGATAGCTTGTGAATTTCCACAAAGCCTGAAGTTTCGCAGTAACACTCTGCTCCCCAATTTCATCCTCCTCTGTTTCAAGAGCCACCCCTTACTCCTCTCTCTTCATCTTTTCATTTTCTGTCTGGCAGACCTGATTCATGCTCTGTTCTATCCCATGTGCTTCAGCTTCTTAATCCTCCTTGATCCTCACCCCTGATAAGACTGACTTCTTTGTTATTAATGTTATCAAAAGGATGAATTAAAATTAATGCAAGGCTTGTAATTCAGCTGCATTGTTGAAGTGAGAAGTCAAGCTAGTCAAAACAGCAAATGAAATATGCTCAAAGGCATATCATGGCAGCTTTTAAAAGAAAACACAGCCTCTTTAGAAAGCCTAGGCTTCTAAACAGAAGAGAGAAAGGTGCATGATCATACACGGGACAATCGGTATTCATAGAAACTATTTGTAAAGTACATATGATACTTTTCAAACATTTTAGGTCAGTTGCATGATCAGCACAACCGATCTCATGATACAGCTGTGGCATTCTTATGTCAAACCTACAATATAATCACCTATAGAAAAAAAGTAGTATTTTTTTAATATTGTAATCTTAGCACTATTTTCCTAATAACATCAGTCACTATTTTTTCTATAATTTCCTTATATTAAAAGACAAAAGCTAAAAATAAAAGTATTTTATCCAGTATCTTTGAGTTAGTTCATAATGCCATGTAACATACAGCCAGTGGTTTTCAGCTTTGAGTGAGAAGAAGAGGTTACTTTCTTTTTGAACAGTGACTGCAGTCTGTTTCCCATTCACTTTAATTCTCATTGCTTTTGAAACTTTATTTTGCAAGTTAAGTAGTACTTAAACTTGTATTTCCTGGCCTTCAGGTTAGGATTTCCACTGAAAGGCATATTATTTCATAAGCATTATTTCCAAGCATGATCAAGTGGGGAAAAATTAGAAAACCTCAAATGGAAAACAGGCTTATCATGAGGCATAAAAAGCAAGAAAAAAAGTAGCTATGAATGTATTAGAAAGAAGAGGAAAACAATGTATATATCCATTGCATAGTGTAGGAACAGAGCAATAATGGATTCACACACACACAAACACAAAAGATAAATTGCAGTCAGTCACTTGGAAGAAAATATATTTTAACAAAGACAGAAGAGTACCAGACAGAGCACAGAAAAAGCAGGTTAAAGAATGTATTTAGATAAGTGACTTAACACAGAGAATCACACAGAACGGCGGGGGTTGAAAGGGACCTCTGGAGATCATCTAGTCCAGCCCTCCTGCCAGAGCAGGTACACCTAGATCAGGTGACACAGGATCATGTCCAGGTGGGTTTTGAATGTCTCCAGAGACAGAGACTCCACATCCTCTCTGGGCAGCCTGTGCCAGTGCTCTGTTACCCTCACAGTAAAGAAGTTTTTCGTCATGTTCAGATGGAACTTCCTGTGTTCCAGTTTGTGCCCATTGCCCCTTGTTCTGTCACTGGGCACCCCTGAGAAGAGTCTGGCCCCATCTTCTTGACACCCACCCTTTATATATTTATAAGCATTGATGAGACCCCCTCTCTGTCTTCTCTTCTCCAGGCTAAACAGACCCAGGTCTCTCAGCCTTTCCTCATAAGAGAGATGCTTCAGTCCCTGAATCATCTTTGTAGCCCTCAGCTGGACTCTCTCCAGTAGTTCTTTGTCTCTCTTATACTGGGGAGCCCAGAACTGGACACAGTACTCCAGATGAGGCCTCACCAGGGCAGAGTAGAGGGGGAGGATGACTTCTCTCGCCCTGCCAGCCACACTCTTCTTAATGCACCCCAGGATACCATTGGCCTTCTTGGCCGCAAGGGCACATTGCTAGTTCATGGCTAACTCCTGGTCCACCAGGACTCCCAGGTCCTTCACAGAGCTGCTTTCCAGCAGGTCAACCCCTAACCTGTACTGGTGCATGGGGTTGTTCCTCCCCAAGTGCAGGACCTTGCACTTGCCTTTGTTTTATTCTGGCTGGCAGAGCTAGATGAAATTTACTCTAGAAAAAACTAGCAAAACTTGGAAGTAGCCAAACTAGCTGATTTTGGAACTAACCCAGATACTTTCCTAGATATTAGTGATTGCCTGTGGGAACATGGAAAGGACAAAGGAGGATCCAGACAACGAGAAAGGGCAGAAGCCTTTTAAAGAAGGAGAAAGGAAGATGTGAAGATGCCGAACATCATAAAATAATCAGTCTATAAAAATCCTGGAACAAATTACTGAACAATCCATGTCAAGTGCCTTAAAGACAATAAAGTGATAAAAACAGGCAACAAGGGTGTGTCATGAGCAGCTCACTTCAAACCAAACCAATTTATTTCTTTGATAGGCAATAGACGTTGCACAGAAGGAAGAAAAAGAAGATAGGCTACATTTCAACTGCAGTAAAGCTTTGTCATTGTCAGCATTCTCAGAGGGAAGAAGAATCTTGATATAGTCACCAACAGGTACATAAGGTTGGCTGAAAAAATTGGTTTCAAATCTACTTATTGGTGATTCCCCACCAAATGAAGAAAGTATCTCAAGTGGATGAGATTCTGCCATGGGTCTTCCGAATCCAGTAATATTTAATGTTTCCATAATGATTTGCACAGTACAATAGAAATCATACTTTAAAAACTTCTGGGCAGCCACAAATACTTTAGTGAAAAAGATCACAGTTTGCACTAATCTTTTTAAATGGGAAGAATGGTCAAAAGTTAGTGTCCTGAAAATCAAAGAAACCTGCACAACGCTGCACAGGAGCAGAATGCCACAAAACACAAAAGGAGGAATGATCTGGGCAGTGCAACAGACCAACAGCTGAAGTGCCTCACAAACTGGATGAAAGGCAACAATATCACATGGTTAGGAAAAAAAAAGCAAATATTGGTTTATTCTGTGCTGGGGAGATTTCTGATGATGCCCTCCCTGTCTCTGCTGATACTATGGGCCCCCAAAAGTATCCTAGTCATATTCATATTGCATAACAAGATGCATTCTGCTTCTCAGCCCTCTTCCAAACTCTGGGAGCCATCCGGGTTCTCCTGTTAAATAAAAGGCTGAAGGATGTTGCTTGTGCTGGGGAGTTTTGAAGAGGCATATTGTACTGGGAAGTTGATAAATGGATCCATGGATCTGACTTGAAGATCTCTTCTGTTAATACAAGTGATAATGGTATGCAGATGGGTGATAAAGTCTTTTCGACAGATTCTGGAAGACTTTACTCACTTCCCTAGCAGAGTGACTTAAGTATTTCAAGAAGAAGTTGGACAATAATCTGACAATTACACTTGTTTTTACTTTAGTGGTGATAGTCTTTTGGGGATGGCTCCACAATTCTGTCATTAATTTACACTCAGGTAGTTTAAAAACAGTAGTCAGATGGTCAGTGAGGAAAAACTGGCTATAGCTACACTTGGAAGAAGTAAGTTTGCCTGATTTATATGACATCGAGGATCTGGCCCCAGCTGTTCAGATGTTAATATGTCAGTCTGTATTATATGAATGAATTGGTGCTAGTTTATTTCAGAGTAATTTTAGAGTTTTATAGCCGTCTCTTAAAAAGGAAAATATATATACATTTCTGGTTTATATGGCATCTTCTATGGAAAAAAAAAATAAAAAATCTATCAGTCAATAGAGTTGGGTTTGCTTTTGTTTTTACTGAACACTGGTACATATCACATATTTAAGCTGTTATATCATAGGCCAGTAACTGCTGAAGTCAAGCTTAGGAGCAGGATTTCCTTTAGTCACTGAATGATACCTATACTTTTTGTTAACTTCAGAGTCAAATCACCTTTGGTTCTCCATCTCTGTTTTGCTATCACAGGCTTCACAGAGAAAAGACTAGGCTTATTCACAGGCATCAAGGCACAAGAAACATAGTGAACTAAAATGGCAAGGACACAGTCCCTGTATCAAAGATTGAAAAGCCTACTCAGGCAAAACACCACCCCTACATCTTAGCTGAGTAAAAGAGTTTCCCAGACAGCAAGATATGGCTTTAAGTACAAGGGCAGATCAACTGAATCTTAAAAATTAGTCTCATGCTATTTGGCCCAAAACCTTGACAACTGAACAAAATAAGGGTATCTAGATGAATTTCCAGGTTAGCTGGCTGAGTGTTGTGGGGACTCTACCTCTATGGACATAACTTCAGAAATGTAATTTATTTTTCATGGCAACCACAGCCTGTAGGTGCAAGAACAGGATAAAAGGGAGGAAAAAGAAAGCAATATTTACAGTTGATCTTTTTTTCGCTTAGCTCTCACTTACAGAAGTGATTCATTTTTACCAATAGGGAAAGTAAGGGCATCCCTTTCATGAGTCAGAGTCTTTTTTTCTTGTGGATTTCTCTGTTTTCAATGTTTTGTTTCTAGATTTTGCTTTTAATTCCCTGTTACAGAGATAAGCTTAGCAGTAAAAAGGTGACCAACAGATGTGCTTTCTCATCATCTATTTTCTAGTATTTTTGAACTAAGTTTCAATTCAGGACTTCTTATTGCTAATAACAGTCTGAAGTGAGCAATTCAGGTCAGTTTTAAACTAAAATGCCTAAAGCTAGGAAAGCTAAAAAATGCACATCTTTTTCATTTTTGGTCAAGAGATACAAAATCTCAAAGTGGGCCGTATTTCATAGACAGCTAAATGAGTAGACTGAGAACTTGTCTTTAGTCCTCATAGTTTGAAGATCTTGGTCCACTTTTCTGAAAAAAAAAAAAAAAACCCAACAAAATTCAACAAATGTTATACATACTAACTTGAATTTCAAAATTTAGCCCTCATATAACTCATCTAGGCCTCCCAAATCACACCAGAAATTAATCAGCCATACAGAGGTAAAGCTGAAAGGGCTCAAAAGTATTCACTGACTTTGCATGCCTCTGTTTACGGTTGTCTGGCTTTAGACTCTTACCAGCAGGTGTCTAAATTAGGCTATCTAAAAAAAGAACCCAAAATGTGGGGGACTTTTTAGAAAAGATTCCCCCAAGTGACTTATGTAAGGATTTTGAGTGAGCCAGTGCTCAATTCAGAAAAGGCAACCAAGGGCCCAATCCAAAATTAACTGTACGACATGGTTGACTTGCATGATTCTCACATCTCTGGAAGTGGCAATCACAATATACACCGGATTGTATAGTATAGTCCATATGTTACAAGGTTCTGAGGCAGAGAGGTGGTCATTTTCATACTGAAACTATATATTGCTTTTCTACGCACCTGGCTAGATACTTGGTATACAGACATTGTCTTCTCTAAAAAAGAGAAGGAAAAAAAGTAAGTGAAGGCTTGTTTTAATCCAGTTCATTCATGATCTCTGCTACAATCCTGAAACCAAGGGAAAAACAATCTTTAATCTTTCTCAGCTTGTCAAGGAGTGCCTGAGGAACCTACTGTAATCATTTTGACTGGTATTTAGAAAGTGTACCTAGCTTTTTTTGTGTTTTCTTGGACTTCCTGGAGCTAAAAACAAATCTGAAAAATCAGAGTCACTTGGATACCAGCCATTCAAGTATTCTGATGCCAGACTTCTACGTCAGTTTTCATCTCCCTCAAAGACTTATTGCATAAAATTTAAAAACTCAAACCATCTTAAACTTTTTTTATATTTACAGCTCTGTTACAATCCTTAGCTCCCCCTCACTGGCTAACAGGGCTTAAAACCCTCCAGTTGTCTTGTCTTCTTCAAGATTTTATCAGAGATTAATTAACATGGCTTGAAATGCGTCCCTTTTCTTTATAGAAGAAAAGCTGTATTTATTTTTTTAAAATTTGCCACCAGGAGAGTCAGGATGTGAAAAGAAAAAATTTTAACAATATAGACAGAAAGACAGTTTTGGAGAAGTTAGACTAATGACCTGACAGTGGCAGAGTGCAAACAGAGGTGAGGAAGGAGGTCAAATGTGCATCAGTCAAATATACCTGTGAGAAAGCAGGTGTGGAGAAGAGTTTACTTAAGAAAAAACAGGGAAATGTAAATGTCCACAAGACACTGAAAACAGATTGTTGAACTCCCATCCTTCCCCAGCCATCTTGTTGGGAAAAACAGGACAGTGTTTGCTTGCCTTTTAGTAGAGGAAATTGGGACAGATTAACAGATTTTCTGACTCTTTTACAAAGGTTTAAGTAGAGGAAGAAAATTCCAAGATCTTGGTTATTACCTGTATTTAACTAAACACAGAATTTGGCCTAACATTTATCTCTGTTAAAGAGAATTTTTTTTTTTTCTTTTCATGAAATCTTGACTCAAGCAAGATAAATACCTGACTTATAACCACAGGGTGAAATCTAGTAGTTACACATAAGATGGGTAGAAGAGCACTGACACCCTCATTCTCAGGTGGGGACTTGAGCTGCAGAGCATGGGAAGGTTAGGTACAGAAAGGGACACAGCTAAGCATCTCCATACTTAATTCCCACTCTGTGTCTACCTTAGCAAGCAGAGCAGCTCAACAGGCATAGATTCACTGCACAACATGGCTGATGTTGAGGACTCCATGTCCACCCATTGAGCCTTTCAGGAGGTTTTAATGGCGAGAAGCTGTAGTCTGGCAGCAGGCACTGAAAGCCCAGTAGCACTAGTTGTGCTCCTGCCATGCACTCCCGGCTTAGTTCCACCTGGAGGAACATCTAGCCTGTGCGCTCCCTGGCCGCTCTGCAAGGCAGACGGGAGCAGAGCAAGTGGGGTGGGACGGTCAGGAGATTCACTTTGGTGAAAGCGTAGATTCTGTGCGACCAGAATCTACAGTGAAGACACTGAGTGTCCCCTCGCCTGGTGCCCGGCCTGGTGGGTTGGCAGCCGGTGAGCCTGCCAGCCAGGCCCCATCCCTGGTGGAAGGTTGGTGGAGAAGGGCTGAGGCCTTTTGGCCAGGTGAGCTCAGGCACGAGCCAGGCACTTGTTGTTCAGTCATGTCCACGCAGAAGCATTCCTCACACAGGCAGAAAGAAACAAAAGCTTAGGGGCTCAATGAATTTCAGGACATGACCAGCAGCGGTTTGAGGACTGTCTGTTTTTGCTGCCTGAGTAACATTATGGGGACCTGTACAGGACTTTAAGTAATTTGCCTGAGGCCGCCACAACCATTTGTGGCAGAACAGGGAAATGCACCTTCATCCCCAGAGGCTCTGGCTAACACCATAACCGCATCAGCGTCCTTCCTCTTTTCTCCTTCCTGCTGGCTGGTCAGAATCAGCTTAGGTTCACACATCAGGAACCTATTTTGGTCACAGAGAGATGGGCCCTTGACAGGCATTCCCATCAGATGTTTCTTACGGAAAGAGAGAGGCTTTGATCACAAAAGATAAATCCATGTGGCACGTATCAAGCTGCACAGAACCCACAGTGGTCTGTCAAATGTGGTCACGGCAACATGAAACGAGATGGCTGTGGAGATGCAAGGGGAAAGGGGATGGTGAGGGAAAAGGAAAAGCTAAGAAAGATATGTATTTATTCAAAAGAAAATAAAGTTCTTCGCTATCATCCTGTTTCACTCAATGGCAAAATTGCTAGCAACTTCATCAAGACAAATGGCTAACAAGCCACGCGCATGTCTAAAGAAAGTGGGCCACCGATGTACAACTTGGAACTGCCACCCCCTGGGAGGCTCTGCAATGCCAGCACTTTGTTCCGTCCCAGATCAGCAGGAAAATTTAAATACTATATTTATTTTTTTCAGATTGAAATGTGCTGTGAATATCTGTTTTGATTAAGTCACAGCATTTATTTTAGGCCTTGAGGTTTTGGCTAATGCTATGATAGGAAAAGCTTAAATATTAAGTACAGAATGCCCTGTATATTTAGTACATCAATATGTAGAATATAAAAATTGAAATGATAGAACATTTTGGTAATTTCTTGCAAAACCTTTACAAAAATCAGTACATTAACGTGAAAATATTTTCATTTAATTGAACAAACATTTCAAGATTTCCACCCAACTTTCTGTTCATTACTTTTTACAGGCTGTACTTGCATGAACAGGAATTTTAATTTCAAAACATAAAGCTTGAATTTGCAAAACTCAGGCAAGTTGTCATGCTCAAAATCATGCAGGAGACTTGCTAATTAGTTTTAATGAAACTGTGATAGCACCTATTACCTTTCACAAGCTTTAGATCAGGCCTTTGGTGAAAAATCTTTAATTATATCATTCATCACAGTAAAAATCTAGACATGGAAATTAATCAAAAATAATTAATAGATTTTTTCATAAGTCTTGTTCTAACTTGTTTAGTTCATTTCAGTCAAATATTTAATTAGTAATGCTTTATTTACTGGATGTAAAAAACAGTGAAAAACAACAGTAATGAAAAATAAATTAATGTAATATTTTTCTCCGTATTTATAATAAGCTCTTTAACAATTCACGTTTTCTAATTACAGTGCCAGATGAATACGCTGTATGTTTTCATTGCAGGTGCACGAGTAGCAATGTATGTGTGAATTGCTACCAAATATGATGCATACATTTTCTTGTGGTATGTTTTCAAAATTAATACAAGACCTCATTGAATTATTCATCTCCCATTCTGTCCCTTATACTAATGAATCATGAAAAAATAGATAGTATCTGTCTCACCAAAATATATGGATTAATATATGGCCTGGTTTTTTCCATTGATGGTTTTTTTATCAGTCTCACAGAGTCTGAGCTCCTACGGGAGGGGAAAAATGTCTCAACTGTAGTTGCAGGCAGTTGAGTGAGTGCACAGGGAAGAGGACTAGTGTTCATTTTATGACCATAGCATTAGGATGTGAATGAGTGGAGTAAGAGGACTGAAAACAAGGGACAAGAAGAATGTGGAATCTCATATGCACCCCACAAAAACTCAAAAGAAAATGGTGCTGATTATCAGCTTAATGCCAGGTAAGAAGAAACTGCATTTCCAAATTTGGGGCAAAGAGTCAAAATATTGAGATTTGCTGTATAAAACAAATTCCAAAAGGTTTCTGGGGAAACATCAAAACAACTGTATCAAAACGCTAAATATTGGAATGTTTCTGCTTTGTCATCTCAGTTTGGCAATACAAACTGTTACTGTTACATTTTGATGTTAAACAGAATACAGACATCATATTAGCACTAATAATGTTAAGGTTTTAAAAAAATAAAAATATGAATGAAATAAAAATGAAATGGCACAAGAAAACTAAAATAAAACCTAGAAGTAAGATTTAAAATATTTTAAAAATTAAATATCTTGCAAAATATTTGCATTTTTTCAGAAGAATGGCATTTTCTGATTAAAAAATTCAAATAGTTTGAAGGAATCTGATAATTATAATCATAAGGAAGCGATACATTAGGGTTAGAATTGTCCTTTTCAATTTTTGGGGGTCATTTTGGTTTTTGGACAATAAAATGTGCAACTGCACATGTTAGTATCTAGTTCTTTTTTGTATAATGGAGAAAGGATATGATAGGATACAGTTTTAAAGGTATTTTTCCCTGTGAATCATATTTTTTCTATAATAATATAAAATACGTGCCCATTCCACTTACAGTCAGCACTTCTCTACTAAAATGCAACACCGTGTAACATGGTTTTTACTTCAAAAGTAAAGCAAGCTTTCTTGTGAAGTGCGGGAGAAAGTATTCAGAGGAAGACCAAGCCCTAGTGAACAGCTTAAGCTGGACCTTGCCCTGCTAAATGTTTCCTTACACAGGGCTGCCAGTGTCCCTCCAGAAATCTGCTGCCAGCGATGCTGTGTGAGCTGATGCAGTTTCATCCAGGTGCCGGAACCTGCAGGGTCTTAATTCCTGTTGCCTCACTGGGGCTTGAAAAGCAGAAGAAAAGGACACCGGGTAGGAAGCTGCTTACAATCATTCTGCTACATTTTATGAGATTAAATGAGGGGATTTCCCATCAAGGTGAAGGAGAAAGCACACCTGTAAAGACTGAACATCAGCAATAATTTGGCATAGCCTCCTTCCTGCTCCGAAACTTGCTGGAATGTTTTTCACTTTTTTCAAACTCTCTTTTGTGTTACAGCTGAAAAACAATATACAATTTTAAAACTGTGAAGCTGTACTTTCCCACCTGCTCACGTCTTAACATGACTGGACTATTTTTGGTTTAGAAAAACTAAAGAACTGCTTTTATACCTTTCTACTTCTTTACCTTCCAGTCTTGTTCTGTGATTTATTTCCCCTCACTCTGTCTTTCTCTTCCATGTGTCATTATGTTGAGGCTCTTTAAAAACTGCCACGCCCTCCGTACTTCACCACTGGGACAGCCTGAGCTTTTCTCATGTTTGGATCACTCGCTTGGATGTCACTCTGCTGATAGAACCCTGGAGTGCAGAAGGGAGATAAACCCCATTTCTCCCATATGAAATAACGGTTGGACAAGAGTTGACCAAAATACGTTCTGAAAGGGCCTGATCTAATATCCCCTGCAATCAATGGAAGGCCTTTAACTGACTTCAGCAGGTCTCAGATAAGGACCCACATTAATATTATTACCATTATCATTTGTAACGGGGGCTTTGAGCATTGCTACACAGTATGTTGTGTAACAATAAGAAGCAAATATGGGATGGTATGTTTCTCTCTGTTGTTTTAAGAGAACATTAATTTTGTGCAAATTTTGTTTTCTTTGCTGCTTTTATATATCAGATATTCCCTTGTTAGAGGTCCTCCATGTGTTCTGAGATCTCTCAAGCCTCACAGAAAGATAAGAATATTAAAAATCAACATGGAAGTTTTTCTCACATACAGTTTAGGCATTTGCGGTGATTAAGTGTTAAAGAAAAAAGACTTTGGAATAATTCAGATGAAAGAAGCAGTCCCACTTTATTTAATCGAGTCTCACTTGTGTGGGTGAAACTGATACCATTATCCTTCATGTTGCATTGTGTTCCAGGAAGAAACAGACCTAAATATCTGATATAAAAACCAACTTTCTCAGGCTGGAGATGTTGAAGGCTTAAAAAAAGGCATAAATACTGCTCCCTTTTTAGAAAATTGCCTAAGTACTATGTAATAAAAATCTTTAGAGATCAGAAAAATTAATAGAGCTGTCTCTGACCCTGTTGACCTCCACTGTGTGGAAAGAAGGAAGTGGAGCAGGAGAAACTGTTCTAAAAGAAAGATATGTCTCAGAGAGTTTTTTGCTTCAGTAACTTTCCATTTGATTTATACCACGATTGTTTCAGTGACTCTCATGAACTTTAGTGGATTATCTTTTGCAATGTCCTCTAAGGAACAGTTACAGTCCTTAAGCTGGAACTGCTGAAGCTAGATGATATTGGGTCATGCAACAGATCAATGGTAGCATGTGGTCCTTTTCTTTTAAACTCTTAGTCTGACAAACAAGCTCAGCAACTCCAAGATCACACTTGAACACTTGAGGAAGTTGTAACTGTGTCATTTGCTGCTGGCTGTTGCTCTTGAAGTTATTGCATCTCTTCATGTGTTATGTTCTGGGCTTTGTCCTACTCTCATTTAAATTATCCTTTTGACTGGTATAAACAGAAGCAGGCATACAACATCATGCAAGGAGCCTGTTTAAGAACTAACAACTAAATTCAGCGTTGCATCTGAACCTGAATTCTATCTAAACTGATGTGTATACTTACATATACACCTATGTATACATCTTTTTCTATCATAGAATCACAGAATTATTTTGGTTGGAAAGGACCTTTAAGATCATGAAGTCCAACCACTAACCTGGAACTGCCAATTCCACCACTAAACCACATCCCTCAGAACCACATCTACATGTCTCTGAAATACCTCCGGGGATGGGGACTCCACCACCTCCCTGGGCAGCCTGTTCCAACGCCTGACAACCCTTCCAGTGAAGAAATTGTTCCTAATATCCAATCTAAACCTCCCCTGGTGCAACTTGAGGCCATTTCTTCTCATCCTATCACTTGTTACTAGGGAGAAGAGACCAACCCCCACCTCACTACAACCTCCTTTCAGGTAGTTGTAGAGGGTGATAAGGTCTCCCATCAGCCTCCAGTATCTTACCTGTTTCTTACATCACTTTATTCTTTTATCTCCTCTCCCTGATTTGTTACATACCCACATCCACCATCTCTGCCACTCTAAAGTTTAAGAGAGCCTTTAAAATTGTAGTTTGTATGCCCAAACCTCAATACCAGAATGAAGCAACTAATCAATAAACACTTAAGTCACCACATCTTGTCTCTAAGAAGTATCTAGTAACTTCTCCAAGTACTTTGGCTTGTAGGTTTTACTAACTCAGCACATTGAGAACTGTATGTAACTAGGGAGTTTAAAAGAATACAAATATTATTTATATATCACCAGTAAGGTTTGTCTGTATTAAAATGTATATAGTTTTAAAATTACATTTTTAGCTAAACCAATGCAGTGAAATTAATTCAAATGTCTGATTCATATAAATTTTATCCTAAATGGATAGTTAAAGTTAAATTAATATGAGTCGGGCTGAACAAAAAGAATGTATTTGTACCATGTTTTGCACTGTTTTCACTAACTTGCTTTCCAGTGTGATTTCAAGATAAACAATTTTGACTTTGGTAAAGACGAAAACCTAAAAGTCTGGCCTTAGTACTCCGAAGCACTAAAATGCTGATGAAGTTACAGAACAGCCAGAATAGAAAGAATTCTCACAGGTGGATACCAGCTTTTAAGGACTGTTAAAAGTAGGGGAGAGATCCCTCAGTTTGCCATGGGATAGGAAGGGGAGAACATTGGTTTGCCGATCACAGCTTTCCTAATCAAGGAGGGGAGAAAAAGAAAAAAAGGAAAAAAAAAAAAAAAGATGAAAGCCATGAAAACCTCAGGAAACTTAACTATGACTTTATGTCCAAATAAAGCTTTATGAGATGGTAATACACCTAATGGAAGACTGTTAAGTATTTGCCAAGATGTAACTCTATGAGAATAATTAAATTTGAGACAATCTGGTAATTGTTATTTTTGAAGAGGATTGATGGATGGGTTTCTAGTCATATACCACTGGCACTCTAAAGAGCACCACTGAAATGACCCTAAGAAATAAGAAGTCGGTCATTTAACAAAGTATTTGAGACAGACATTATGAAAGTATTTCCAACTAATGAAAGGACACAGAAAAGCATAGCAAGCATATGTGATCAAAGCAGTAGGCAGTGCTTAAAGACTGATCCTATCACAGACATGCTAGAAATGCAAAATGTAGGAAATTCCAGAGGAAGTGTCATTTTTCAGTCGTGTGCTGAACAAAAGGCACCCAGGAGGAGCATGCAGAGCCATTCTTCTCAGGCTCTATTACTTGTGTCGGTAAGTCTGATGAACCCTGGAAAGTGGATTTCATACTTCATGGCAAGCATATGAGCTTTAAAATAGGCCTGGTGTTTCTATTGTCAGAGCTAGTATACAATGATCTTCATTACCAATCCAAACTAAAATAAACTGGTGTTGCCCTCGGTAGCTCAGCAGGAGAACTGGACTTGAAAGGGCAGTTTACAGAGAAGACATCACACTATGGATGTTTGTTGAGAGCCAGTGTATAGGAAGGGTGCAGGTTAGCAGTCTGTTGAGCTGTAGTGTCATACCAATGCAGCTGATACGGAAGTTCAAAGGGACTGTCTGAAGAATGTGGGTCTCTTGAAACGTGAGGCAAAACAGATGAAAAGCTGGAGAGGCAATTCCCTTGTAGCAGTGATGCAGAGCATCAAATCTCATTCCTCTACAAGGTCTGGAAGATCTAGCCAAGAGGTCCAAGTGCCACGGTAACAGGTCCTGCAGGATGTAACACAGCATACATCTAGACCAAAACCAAACTGACAAAACCCTGATAGGACAGCAATGCATTCAGGTGACTGCTCTCCTGAAGCCATCAGGCAGGCAAAATATAGTGTTTCACGTGGACTTTGGCAGAGCTTTCTTCTTGAAGATAGTGCTTATTTTCAGATTTCTCCATTTGGCCAATGTTTTTAATTTTAAAATGAGTCTTCTGCCACTGCCACTACTTCCCCTCTTCCAATACAAGAGGCTGATTGAGGAAGGCCTGAGCCTTTTGTACTTCTGTACTCAGTACATGTGCTTAATCAAAAGAAGGTCAAGAAGGTTTGAGTGTTTCCTTAAGTTTCATAAGCGCACAAGTGTTCCCCTGAATCAGGGCCTACATCATCATTACTAATTCAGAAAGCACAGGAGATAACTGCAAGTGGAGAGTATCTTCCTCAGGCAAAGGGAAGTAGCTGCTGTGTTTCGTGCTGCTTTCCCGTGAAACGAGACCAGTGGAAGACACTTATTCTACAAATGAATCTTTTGAGAGTTTCATTGTGCCTACAGTAACCCTGAGGTCATTCTCTGCAGTCAGTTCATCTGTATCAGAAAGGAAAGGAATACAGAATGACAGGGCCTTTCCAACACCCATTAAAAAAAAATACTGTGCAGTGTACCAGATTGCTTGAAAATGTTTCCTGTAAAACCAAGAATGTTCTTGGTACTGCTGCTTTCCACGTAATAGTAAAACAGTCCTCTTTCTTTCTTCTCTGATATGAAACCATGTGAAGCTTTTATGACTTGTTCCTTACACAAGATTTCTGCTAATAAAGTATTGGGGTAAATTACTCCAAAGCCGGGCATAACCTTGTCCTACAGAAAGTTTTGATAACAATAGATATCCCAATCTGTCATCCAGCTACAGAAACAAAAATCTTAGTATATTTATCCTGTGGAAGAAAGCACAGATTCCACAGGGTCAGGGAAATCTACAGGCCATTGGTAAAGTCAAAACCAACAAAATGACATTTGCCTGACCAGAACCTTTCAGAGTAGAATAAATAGTCACAAAATACCCCCTATCTTTTCAAACAGTAGTGATTCGCTAGCTACAAACAAAATAGCATATTCTTTTGTAGATTTAGGGTAATCCCTAAAACCTGGAGAGGAAACTGAAAATAGAAGACAGGATGACCCTGAGGCAGTTTTCTAAAGAAACTGCTGAAAAAATCCACTATTTCTAGTGTAGCCTACAGCATGTAAAAAAGCCAGAGAATCTCTGAATTCTGACACTTTAGTAAGGCAGTAAAAAAAAAAAAAAAAAGTGATATTCTGATAATACCAGCTTTGTCTGAGGAAGACCAGAAGAGAGGATATCAATCTTTGTGCACTGGAGGGAGAGAAATAGCCAGCTGGGCTAGGATATTAGCCAAAATACTTATGAACTGTGTGGTTGCCAAGTACAACTAAAATGTCACTGGGAAGGTTAAGATTATGTTCTCTTACTGGGGAATTCCAGAGGAACTATTATGAAAACAAAACAAAACAAAAAAAATGGACCATGGTTTGTAGGGCAAGGATTCAAAGCTTTTTTGGCAAGATATAATTTCTACCGCTTTATCACCAGCTCTCAATATCCTCAAGCAAAGGCAGAGACTAGAAGAAATGTGCAGACAAGATGATCCTTCCTTGGCACAGTTATGTGCACATCAGCTCCTGTTATGTCAGCTAAATAAAACAGACTTCACAGAAAAGCACTTGCCATCTCAGTGACTGATGCTAGAAGAAGCTCTGTCTGTCTGTCTATTTACCTATCTATTTACAGAAGATAGAGGTTGTACAGACTATATTATGACAATGTCCAGCTCTCTCTATAACATTTACATGAGAATTTAGGTGAGGAGCAAAGGTGAACACTGCCTGCAAAATCACAGGAAACTTTGTCTCAGCAAAATCATGTGAGTACTTTCTACAAAAGATGCTGAAGTATTGTCAGAAGTACCTAAAACTGCGCATTTAAACAGAAACAGTAACGTCGCCTCTATTGCTTGTGAAGCCGAGAGGTATCTGAGGTTAAAAAAATCACACAATTTTCCACAGAAGCAACCTCTGGTAGTGTGAAAATAGGTTTAATTCATATCTACTTCAGCTGAATGTTTTTATCCTCTGCAGTTGCATAGTCAAAGGAACTTGTGCAGTATGAACTAGTACAGGATTGATGCCTGCATTTGAAGCAGCTCCTGTAATCAGTTCATGACATTCATTTGGCTAAGTCTTAAAAATAGAGATGGACCATTTGGGCATTGTCATTGACTACTTCATCATTTATATTCGAAACATTAAAAATGTTTCTCAGTCCTGTCCAGACTCCTCCAGAATTACATTATAACCTAGAGTAAATGCCTTCAGCTTCATTCTTGACCTCTAGAAGGCAGTGGCACCTCAGAGGAGAGAATTTGTGTGTGTGTGTCAGCTTACTACACTGAGATATAGGGCATCTGAGGTTAATGTTAATGCCCCTTCCCATGTAATCAGATAGCTCCTACATGTCTGTCAAGAAGTCATTTGACATAGCTCCATAATGGCACTTAGCTGGTGTGTTGCCGCTGTTGACTTCTAGTACCTTACCCTAAGAGTTGAGTCCTGCTCTCCAGTTACATTTGGGCAGAGCATGTGTGAGGGGGTATAAGCAGAAATTGGCCTCCTCATCAAATTAAAACAACATCTGACAAGTGATAGATCAGTAAGGATGGATGCTTTACTTATTCATATGCACCCCCAGCAATTTAGCTGGTTCCCTAATTGTCTTAAGAAAAGTGAGTTGCCTCTACTTGTCTTATATTTCTACCCATGAAGCACTAAGGATCCAACTCATTTTATCATTCTCAGAACTATTAAAGGTACTTTTACCTACTTTCTTTTTCCTTTCCTTTTGAACAGCAATCACATCCAGTGCAAGACTGACTCTGTTAGTGACCAGTTTAAAGAGTCAGATACTCAAGAAGATGGAATTGTTCTGTAATTTTGCTTGTGTAAAGTAAATGTATTTTTAAAAATCACTCCCCAGAGGAACTATGATCATACCTGTATTTCTGATTGAGAAAAGGGAATAGCCCCGAAAATTGCATTTTACCTAAAACTGGTATAAAAAAAAAAAATCATGAAAGTTCCATGTGAAAACATAAGGAGAAGCAAGGAACTAAGAAATCATATATGACTGCAAGTGAATAAAAAATGAACCAAGCATAATAAAGTTATTATATTCATGTTTTATCCTTAATGAAACAAGTATTAAATATTTTATTACAGACTTAAGACTAATAGATGACTAAGTAAAGGATTTTTTTTCCAATAATAATGTTGCATAGCAAGTCCCTCAGCCAGTTTTCACAGGAAGGAAGGGAAGAAATATCTAACTTTGACCTAAAAGTACAGACCAGAAAAGCTGTCTTTGGCTCCATCTGATTCTCATCTAGCAATAATATGCTCATCAAACTGCAGTCCAAACAATTGCCCCCACATCAAGTTCCCCTCTGACAAGAAGTTAAGCACTCTCAGTGCTCAGTTTCTGTATCATCTCCAAAAATAACTGAGGAATCAGAACCCAACTGCTGTCCTGGTGGTACAGCAGGCAGATGATGGGCCAGCTCCTTTTTCACGGCTCTTTGTGTTTTACAGTGCTGACAACACTAGAGCTTGTTTTCGTCAGTATACTATCCAGATATGACTCAGAAGACATATGGAGAATAGATATGTGTACTACCAAGATTCAATTTTTAAAGTCACTTTTCTGCTCATAACCACACTGCAAAAGAAACACGAAAAACAAACCAACAACCACCATACAACAAAAATGTGCTAAACTGACAAAAACTGTCATTAATAGTTGTCTAAATCATTAGCTGGTCATCTCCTGCCCTCTAACTTCAGTGAGGATGGGAAAGGGGAAAGGTGCTTGATGTATAACTATGAAAAACATCCAGAACCCGTAGATTAACAAACCTGAACATTGAACACTATTTTACAAAATAAAACCCTGTAAATTTATGGGAGCTGAACACATAGCCCTAATTTATTGGTTACTGTTCAAAAGAAGGAAAAAAACAAAGAAGATTTCAGTTTGCTGTGGAGACTTTTGCATCACAATATGCCTGCAAAATAAGGAGTGCCTCTAAATAGGAGAATAGGCACTTGTGAAGTCCACCTTTGAAGCTATATGCATAATATGGCCATTTGCTGGGCGATCTGTAATCCATACTAGAAAGCAACAGTAGATGGCCTACTTTTCACAAAAAGAGAGCTAGAGAAAGACACATTGTGCCATAGGGAGGGGAAGCACAGGCACAGCCTTCATTATTAATTGGCATACACAGAAAGAGCAAGCAGAAACAAGACTTGGTAAAAGAAAGAAGGGAATTCTCCCCGGAAACATATGGGAAGCACAAAACAGAAGTAATAAAACATTAAAGAATAGAGATACAAACACCAGCATGTCCAGAAAGTGTAATCATTAGTAATGAATGTAATGAAAGCACTGGAAGCATGAATGCAAAAGTTAATGGCTTCTTTTACACATGTGAGAGAGTGCATGGCAAAAGACCAGGGTATCTAAATAAGAAATGTATGAAAGAGTCTTCCAAGTATCATTTTCTATATAACTCACCAGCCTTCACTAAAGGGAGAAGTAAAGGAAAGCACAGAAAATTCCACTTTGACACCTGTCTTTTAAAGCTGTTTTCATTTTCACAATTTATCTTTGTAGTTCCTGCACAGCAGAGCTCTCAAAGACCAGCACTGTCAGCAAGTCATTCTGACTGCAAACCTGCTTTTCAGCTCACTTATGTGACCTGTCCACTGGACTAACTCCTTTTTATAGTTAGCCACCAAGGCTAATTTTCAGACTAACCTTGCCATGTAAACCCAGTACAGGCTCAAATCCCTAAAGAAAACTAAGCACTCAGCCACTGTTGGGGGGGCCTCTGCTCAGGAAGCCGAGCATAAGCCCTTTCAATACTTTTGACTGTCCTTTTCCTATCCGGTTGAGCTCTCAAACCACAAGTTTCCGAATGTTGTCAATTGACATTTACAAGGTAACTCAGGAATCAGATCACAGAATTACAGAATAGCCTTGGTTGGAAAAGACCTCTAAGACCATCAAGTCCAACCATTAACCTATCGCCGCCAATTCACCACTACACCATGTCCCTCAGATCCCTGAAGCATTTCCAACCCTGGGAAACCGGTGCATGTAAATGAATGCAGATGCAATGTTATACGCAATTTTAAGAGTTATTGCTATAAAAAATTTGGTGAACACATTTTCAAACAGGATACACAAAGTTTGTGGGACACAAATACTCAGTAATAACACAATGATTGCTTCAGAATTGTCCAAGTAATCACCTATTTAACCACTTAGTCTTGCTTCTAGTTAGGATCCAGCAAATTTCTTTGAAAACTAACGGTGTGATATAGGAGTAGCTTAATTGAATTTAATGGCAGCACTTACAGGCACAAGGAAGACAGGAAGGAGCACAGCATTATTTGTATACTTACAATATTTATATACAACCTTACTGCAAACATAATTTGACTTGCTCTTGAACAGCAGTGGGTAATAAGGGTTGCAAGGTATAAAATGGAGGTGATTAATTCTGTCTTGGCCTGAAAAAATTACTTTTCTTGCCAATCTTTTGGCACCTCCTACTGACTAATACAGAAAGGGGTGACACAGGGCCTGAGGTTGTAAAACAACTATAATGAGAAATGAAAAGCTTTACCATCTAGCCTACCATTAGGCTACCACAGCAATAGGATAAGTGCGAAGGAAAATGAAAAAAGAAGGCAGGGATTGATTCCACTTCACAATCTTCAGTTAGTGCAACACTGGGAGAAAGTTTGAGAGGGGGAAGGTTATAAGCCTAAAAAATATTGGATTTTAATAAGGTGATAATGAACTAAGAGGGAAATAGGGTTTTGTGCATGAAGTGTAGGTGTCCATGACAAATCTACAAGATGGGATTAATAACGGGTTAACCTATAAAAGGAAACCTGTAAGAAAAGACGGCAACCAGTGAGTTAGGATCACAGAAGGCAACATATCTCCTTTATATGTCTTCCAGTGAAAGGAGAAATTATAATTTTACAAACAATGAGCTTGACAAGAGGAGAGTCTGTGCACCCTTTTATTTAAACTGGTGTAAATCAAATGTATTTCCTTCCAGCATAGGAAGTCAATGAAACAAGAGGAGAGGAAGACTTCTGTAAGGGGGAACCAGGCCTTCCCAGCATTGTGACAGGGAAAAAACGGTAAACGTAAGCAGTTGGTGTCTATGGGATGTTGCTATGTTCTGCATTGCACAAGTAAGTGACTAAACATATTTACATGTGTTTGCCCTCAACTACACTACTATGGTTTATAGCTTAAGCTCTGCTTTCAGGTACAGCCGAGTATATTAACAGTACCTCAAGAAACATCACTGGAGTAGCCTTGCATTTGCAAGAGCAAAAATAGGAGAGAAGCAGAAGGCTGAGTTCTCTGTTAAACCAGTGCAAAGGTGCACCTCTGTCAGAGGACGCTTTTAAAAGCAGCTACAGAACAAAAGCCTCTCTGCTTGCCAGCCAGGCATACATTATAGTAACCACACCCTTCTAGGTAAACCATGTACATAGAGCAAATCACTTCTTTTGTGAATAAGGCTTACTTTATCATTTTGAAAGGCATATTGCTATTTCTTGACATATTACTATGCTTAAATGAATCATTTAAGAAAATAAACTTATTTGCCTGTGTTTACATTTATTTGTCCTATCCTCTCTTATTAATCAAATTTGTCTAATGTTGTTATCACAACATGTTTTAAATAAATAAATAAACACCACAATTGCCTTTGAAGTACTAGTTGCTAGCAATAAAATAAAGGCAAGAAATCACACAGGCTCTTGTGTGACGGGAGTAGGTGGAAAGGATGTATTGCTCCAGGTATACTGATAACATACAAGGTCAATACCCCAACATATTGTTAATTTTCTATTGCTTTGAATGTCAGTGTCCTGCTAAAGGTTAAAAAGATGGAGATGCATATGCCACAAATGCTTCTTATTGTTAGTACTCTGCTTTAAAAAGAAAAATAAATATATATTCTGTGTCATGATGTAGGTTTTTGCATGGAAAGGAGCTGGTTTTCATGCCAGGCACTACACTCACAGCATCACTGAGCTCACTGTGCTTGGGCAGCCCACTTGACACGCAGTTCTGCTGGTGTCCAAGGAACTGGTGCCACTTGCCCCAAGCTTCATTTTGCACCTACTATACCATGCTATTTCAGAACAAATGAAATAACAGCTTTTGTACAACATATGTTCAGTTCCTATAGCACTCTATTTTTGCAGTTGGAAGGCCTCAGGCATCGCTCTCCTTCCAAGCCATACACAAACAAAGAGGGTTTACCACAAAAAAGAGCCTCTGCTGAAGAGTGTAAAGTTTACCTTTGCTCCCTCACTCAAGATCCTAATTTCATGAAATTATGTCCCTTCCTTTCATTCTGTAATATACAGATATAACCTACAGCTTTCTCCCAGCAGCAGCACAGGTCCCTCTTGATTTTCCCTTACCATTTAAATCAACAGAACAATCCAAGACTTTGCCATCAGGAAAATCTAGATGTTACAACAAAAAGGAAATAGATCTCTTATTCTGTTGGCAATCCCCTTCATATAAGATTTCAATTGATTCAGTCTAACCTTATCACTGGATTCTTGTTGTTACCAGACCTGGGCTAAGGCCAACTGTATATTAAAAATAAACAGACAAAAAGAAATAATGCAGTCAACTGGTAAGTAAATCTGAATTGTTGCTCTTTTTTTCCAATTCTGTACCAGAACACACTGCACATTTTCAGTGTAGGAACTCCAGTATAATCACAGGATAATAGTGTTCTAGTCGGCTCTAGAACTGCATGTGCTGAAACCAGATGTGCAAAGCTGAAGATATAGGCTATGCCATCTGCACAGGTGGAGTAGGAGCCAGCAGAGCACCTCCTTCTCTCTCTAAACACATGGATGCACTGCAAAGTCTGACAGGGAGCGGCAGTCTGGTCCTGCAGCCAGCACAGGAGGGATCAAGGGCCGGTGCTGTTGCTGTCTGTATGGTTCAGCCAGGAGGGGGTCTGCTGGAGTCCCCATCCCTAGAGGTATTTAAGAGACGTGTAGATGAGGTGATGAGGGACATGGTTTAGTGGTCAATTGGCAATGCTGGGTTAATGGTTGGACTGGATGGTCTTACAGGTCTTTTACTACCAAGGCTGTTCTATGATTCTGTGATTGATTCTATGATTCCATCCGTAGCTTAGGGGGGATCTTGTTTCCAACTGCTGAAACAGTTGCCTCTCAGCTCATGGCACTTTCTCTGGCTTTTCAGCTTGGCTGCAAGAAAACGTGGGTATGATGATGTGAAGGTAGCCACATCACCTGCCACCCCACAGTTTGCTATCTCTTTTGGCCCTAACCAGGTCCACACAATGTCCATTTTCAGGTGATTGTCACTCACACCTACGTATTTGCTGTTCTAGGAGTCCCTGCACGTGTAAATGCAGGTGGTGACACATCCAGCTACCCTGGAGGCAGGTACCCCTCAGGAAAGCAGCAGTGCAGCCCTCAGGCTGGCCCTCATGCACTACACAGTTTACTGGAACAAAAATGTTGATGCACATTGTTGGACATAATTTATATTCACAGGTAGGGGAATCTGGCTAAATAACATGGCTCTAAGTGACTTGGGATGTGATACAAGTGGCATTAAACCCCAGCCTCCTGCCTCCCTCCCCAGAGTTTTTAATCAACCTTTTTTCATGAGAAACTTATGTTAGGAAGTCTACATAAAAGAAAAACATACATTTGTATTTTGTTTCAAATGTGTTAACAATATTTATTGAAAATATTTCTGGCCAAAATATCAAAAACCATCTGATTTCCAATGATAAAAATACCACAGCTGCATTTGAAACTTTACAGTAACTACAGTCTAAAAGTGAAACTAAAAAAGTGAAAGTTGCTTGTTGTTTTTCGCTGCACAAGCTGAGAGAAATGCAGAAAGTAAACAAAAAAGCACATATTAACATGCATTTATAAAAATGCTTCTGGCATTCTAAGATGCCTTTGGACCAGAGGGAAAGAAAGATGACTATGTATAACACTTGCGAAGATAGAAAAAACAAAAATGTGTGTGTGTGAGGCACTGATTTCACAGTATTCCTTGCAGATTCTGTGACTAACTCAGCAAAAGTAGGAACAATACATAGGTAGAGATTGCTGCTGGCATTTTCTGAAGTCTAGTAAGAAGTCATTCAACTACTTCCTATCCATTTGGAAAATCCCGGTGTTCGGGCTTACTGTTCTTCTCCCAGCTAAATTTCCTTCGCGATTCCTTTTCTATTTGGTTATGGCTAATTAAGTACTGTTGGCAATACTCACCCCAGGTCATGCCAGCTAAACAGCAGATCGCAACAGGAAAATGTGAAGGATGGAGACAACACGTCTTGGATTTGATGTTTAACTAGGATCCTTGAAACTTTCTTCACATGCTTTTAACTTCATTTTGAGGTTTGAATTTGTAGCGGAGGTGCAGGAAATCAAGTAATTCAATGTGTATTTACCATTTATATAATTACTTTTATTAAATTACTTATATAATTTGTGTCAGTAAAAGATCACCAGAAAATGCAGTTACACTGTTTACAATTACTCTGACAGTTGATGCAATTACTATAAATAGGCTCAGAGACATCACTAATTAATGGAGTTGGAAGGGCAATATAAGAAGTCTGCTACTGCACATCTAGGGCATATGATCTCTAAGTTCAGATGCAGAAGGGCGATTACTTTTTCTTCAGGGCTTTGGCAAGGATATATTGTGAAGAACCCTCACACCCCAAATTGCCTCGGGCTACAGCTGCTCGGGAAAGAAAATAAAATAGAGTTGAGGCTCATTTGTAGCTAAATTCTAAACATTAAGAATGAAGCAATACCAGTGGAGTGTATGCACACACCTTCCTGATTTTACTGAGTTTTATATATGCAGAGTTGCGGAAGACTGATCTTTAAACCTGGAGTGGAAGGGTCATTTCCCTCTTTATTTTGAACACAGTAAAAATATGGGTTTTTTTAAATTTTAAATATTCTTATCAACCAAATATGTGGTGTTTTTTTCAATCTGGGAGGAAAAAAAGGATTTATTCAGACTCACTGGAGAAGAACTGTAGACTTAGACAAAACCTTCAGAAGAAAATTGTGCATATTAACAGTTCTCTTGAGAGCAATAATAGACATTCTTTGCATTTATTCAGCAAATTTACATCCAAATGGGGAAGATACTGGATTTGTCTCAGTTAACACTGAAATATTTGCAAAAATCAGCAAGGGAAAACATTTCCCACAGAAGCAGGAAGAGATAACCTTGAACAGTTTTGTTTGTACCTCTGTGGGAAACTATAGGCAACACAACCACACCATTTCAGTGGCGCGTACATTTTCAGTCACCAAGTAGTACCTACCCTCAACAGCAGATCCGATGAATCCTGTCATGGCCTCACAGCTGCCCTGAGTACGGGCCCAGCTTCGGGCCTCCTGCATACTTAAGCAATACTCACTGGGAGAGCAGCATTCAGAAATCTCTCTTGCTTTTAAATAGTGTTCTGTAAAGGATTCAGGATTAGACTCTGACAGAGCTATGGAAGTATCATTCCTGTTCGCAGTAATGAAAGAAACATTTTATAGACACATGCACACAAAAATTACACTCGTGTGGGCTATTATCAGCTTTGGTTCCGCATCAGTTACTTTCTTTTCCAAAGGAACGAAATGTAACGTCCCCAACAGCCCGCAACTGTGGCTAGCTACAATGTGGACACCGAGGTGTCTTCCTATGTTCCCTTCTGATTTCCTTCATTCCCCAAATACATCTTTTCCAGGAAAAAAAAATAAATCAAAAACCTGATGGAGTTGAGTAGCCTTGTTCTCTGCTGATGCCAGTACACACTTTATATTTAAAGTTGAACAGGTGTAGAACAGAGCTGAATTCATCTTTTGTATTCCAGTTCTCTCACTGCCAACAGTATTACAGACCCCCTTCCTAGCAGAGAAGTGCTTTGCAGCGACGTGAAGATGTCACTGTACAAAGCACCTCCACTAATGCTTGTGGCACCCCCCGCCACGGTGCAGGGACGGCAGCCTCATCAGAGGGGTGAGTCTGGCAAAGCAGGAATGATTTACACCTTCTGGCTAATTTGGGGCAAGGTGTGATCCCAGGATGCGATGCATCTCCCCCAGAGTTTGGGGAGAACCCCCCCTCGCTGCCTGTCCATCCCTGCGCTGCAGCGCCAGTGAATCCTATTACAGGACCTGCGGACATGAGGGACCTGACGGGGCGGTGGCGGGGACTGCATCGCGCCCCACGCACGGCCCACGGTCACTCCGCCTCGGGGTGCAGCGGGAGCCGCGCCCGCCCCGGCCCCGCGGGAGCGGCCCCGCAGCCCCTCCCCGCCCCGCCCCGCCCCGTCGGCGGCTCATTGATGAGCTGCGGCCCTTTGAGGAAAGGACGAGTGCGCCGAAACCGCTGCAAAGCCCCGATTTTTCAAGCAGCAGCGCAGCCTGGGAACTTTGCATGTTTCGCCATTTTTCACATCCTGACTCATTTCTGTATCAAAAAAAGCCGTGTTCTCTGCAGCCCATCGGGCACCCGCCGCCTCTCCGGCGGCGCCACGCACCATCCACCGCCCGGCGGCCCCAGCCAGGGGAACTATAGAAAAAATTCCCCGCGGCGCGGGCAGCACGCGGGCAGCTCCCGGCCCCCGCCCCCCCGGTCCCCCGCTGTCCCCATTTATTTGACGTTTCCCGCGGGGGGCTGCTCGCTCCCCGAGGGCTGCTGCCGCTGCAGCCCGCACGCCACGCAGAGAGCGGAGCAGGTGCACCCGCGAAGGGCCACCCCCCCACCCCTCCCGGCGGCGGGAGGCACCTACGGGAGGCACCCGGCGGTGGTCCCCAGTCACCCCGAGGGGGCCGCGCCGCCCCACGGCAGGACTCTCCTTCCCCACCCGCCGTGTACGGGGGGTTTGGGGGGGTGGGTGTGTGTCGCTCCCTGCTCCGACGGCTTCATCAACGACAGCCTGACGCCGCGGGAACGGGGGAGCTGCGGCCTCGCCGTCGAGGGGCCGCAGCGCTGGCGCGGGGGGGTTCCGCCGTGGCGGGGCGGGGCGGTGCTGCCCCCCCATCCCGTCCCGCCCGCCCCGCGCCCCGCCGCCGCGGCACGGTCCCGCCGCACGGCGCCCGGCGCCTGCGCACTGCAGGGGCGCCAGATTTGGCGGGAGGGGGAGTGTCCACGGGTTCTTTGTTTGATGGCATCTCTGTTTACAGAGTTTACTCTTTAATCTCAACCTGTTTCCTCCTCCTCCTCCCGCGGCTCCGCGGCACTCCCGAGCGCGGCGGCGGAGCGCCTGGGCGCAGCCCGGCAGCAGGGCACGGCGGCGGGCGCGGGCTCCCCCGTCCTCCTCCCCCAGCGGCCGGTGCGAGGATGGCCCGCAGACCCCGGCACAGGTAACCCGCTGTCTGCGGGCGGGGGGCGGCCGGACCCGCTCCGCTCCGCGCTGTCAGGCGGGGCGCGGGGCGCGGGAGAGGGAAGACAGCGGCGGGCTTGCCCGGTGGAGGGGGGCAGGCGGGCAGCCCCCCGTCCTCCGCGCACCTGGGCTACTCCGCCCCCGGACCCCAAGCACGGGGCAAAGCGCCCCCCTCCTCCGGAGGCGCTAGGGGAGCGGCAGCGCAGCGGGACGCGCCGCAGAGCCGCCGCTGCCAGGGAGCCCGAGCCCCGCGCCACACGCCCGCTGGGGGGGGCCGGGGCTCACTGCCCGCAGGGGCTTCGCGCCCCGCAGCCGCACGGCGGGACAGTGTCGGGCCGGCTGGGCGGCGGCAGGCAGCGCGTCCCGTCCTGTCCCGTCCCATTCATTCATTCATTCATTCCCAGCGGGGTGGGACGGCAGGTGGGCTCGCCTGCTTCCTTCTATTTATCGATCCCTTCCGTGGCGGCCCCTGTGCTCTCGGGAGCGCGGCGCTGCCCCGCGGGGGTAGTTACACCCTGCGGGGCTTGACTCTGTCCCGCACACGCCGCTGGGCACGTGCGGGAGCGGCGGGTGCTGCGGGTCCGACGGGGCGCTCGGCCGGAGCTGTCACTCGTGCGCAGCCGCCCGCCGCGCTCCCGGGCGGGGGCGATCCCCGCCGTGCCGGGGCCGGGGGCGGCGGGACGGGACGGGACCGGGGGGACAGCGCCGCGTGGCCGCGTCCGTGTCGCTGCTGGCGGGCGGGCGCTCAGAGCGGAGTTGTTGTCTCATGAGCTGTGGCCGGCGGGTCGGACACGTGGAGACTTTTTTCTCTTTCTCTTTGCAGCCCGGCGTCCCCCCCCTCTCTCCTCCCCTGTGGCGGGGCTGCGACAGGGCAGAAAGCGGCAGCCCTGCCTTTCGCTGCCCCGCTGCCCGACCCGGGCTGGGGACTTGGCGGGGGGGAGCTGTTTTTAGGGAAGAGGGGCGTGCGGTGCCGGAGCCGACAGCGGGCCGCTGGGTGAGCGCCGGGCTGCGCTTCCAGTGTCAGAGCGGCGGTGTCGCTGGGGCTGGCGGCGAATCGCCCGGCTCGTCTCTCCCGAAAGAGAAGGGGGGACAGCCGCCGTCTGCCTCGCGGGCGCCTCCCGCAGGGACACGGGGCTCCGCCGCCCCGGGCTCGGCCGGCAGCGCCCGCACGGCGGCCCGGGATGCAGGCGGGGCGCTGTGCGGAACGGGGCCGCCCCGGCAGGAGCAGGAGCGGGCGCGGGCTGTGCCGCGGGAGCGGGCTGTGCCCTGCGGGGCTGCTGCCCGAATTCCTTCAATCGCGGTAGCAGCAGCAGCAGCGAGTCATTTCCTCTCCACCCCCTCCTTTTTTTTCTCTCTCTATTTTTCCCCTTTCCCGGTATGTCGTTGCTCGAGCCGGTTGCCCGGGCGAAAAGGGCGCTGCTGCCGAGGGAGCGCTGAGGCGGGCGGGGGGCTCCGACCCTCAGCCCCGGACGGGTGCGGCGCCGTGCCGTGCCGTGCCGTGCCGTGCCGTGCCGCTCCGAGGGGCGGGGGGGGGGGGGGGCGCTTCGGGGCTGCCAGGTGTGCGAAATAATAAAAAGTTGTAGATCAGCGCCCAGGGCTAAAGGAGGTACGGAGTGTCCCGAAATCCCAGGGCCCCTTGATCCTGCTGGAGAGCACAGGTAATACAGCGGGGTTCGCTCAGTCCGGCGGTGCCAGCACGGCCCCGGTTGTTGAAATCAACCGGTTACATTGCTGGCACCGCACTTAAAATCATTTTAACCTCTTCGCCGCTGATGTTCTGCTGCCATCGCGCAGCAGCGTTTCTCTGCTGTGCCTGAAACTCGTCGCAGCGCAGGAAGCGGCACCAATGGATGCGTACCTGGTGCTTTTACTGTCTGCGAAACTCATTTTCAAAATGATACTTGGAAATCGAGCCACAAAACTTCCTTTAGCAGAAGGGCAGTCGCACAGCTGTCTCTGTGTCTCACTTAGAAAAGTGAATCTACTCCGAGTGGTGGCAGGGGAACAGCTGGAGCGTGTGAGCTTTGCTCCCGTGTGCTGCGCCAGCGGCCAGCAAAGAGGGGGAGCTGCAGCCGGCACTTCCCCCAAATGGTTCTGTGGGATGGGGAGTAGGGAGTGGGGGCCACGTAGGCTGGAGGCACCGGTGGGGGCAAGTGAAGGGTGGCAGGCGGTGGGCTGGGTGGGTGAGTCAGGGGCCACCTGGCAGAGGGTCAGGGAAGGCCACACACCCCACGGCAGGCTGTGGAAAACATCCTACGTGTAGTGTAGTTTTCATGGCACATGCCACAGGCCGAAAAACAGAGCTGGAGATGTAAGGTGCGATCAGCCCAGTGTACTTTAAAAGGATATAAGTTTAGCAGCTTGTGTTTTGGAGGAGTTTGCATCTCGACTAACAGTCTCTGTGCTTCACCGCAGCTTAATTTTAAAAGTGATCTGAAAACAAGTGAATGGGATAAACAATGCCTGATAATTTTATTACAAAGTAACTTTATTTTAATGTCTTAATCACACCTTAACATCCCACAGCATACCATACCATCAGATATATCACAGTTTTGAGTCTCGTAGCATGACATTGTCTCCTTTCTAGCACTTGTGGTTATCATGTGAGCTGAAGTGTCAGAACTGCTGCTCACATCTTAAAAGTTGGAAGTAAAATACTGCCCAGCAGAAAGATAGCTCTTGTTGCAAAACACTCTCGTTTAGTTTTGGCTAACTGAGTAGAGCAAGTGCTGTTTGTGAAGAGTAACAGAGCCCTTTTTACCCATGGATAGCCTCTGGGGAAATCCCTTAGTCATGAATTAGGTGAGTAGCAGAGTATTTCAAAACCAGTGTAAGGTATTTAGAAATAGAGTAGAGGTAATAAAGTCTTAAGTGAGAGAAATGAAGAGTATAAAAGTGTTCAATCATTCATTTGTTGGTTGCAGGATATTAAATATACTTGTCCACAGCTCTTGTCTGTCCTGACCCATAAATGGCAGGCACATTTTATGTTAGAGCTCATTGCATGTTAATGCTACCACTTACTGGCCTTACATAATTATAGAAACTTTTGCCTTCACATACAGGGCCCATAACCATGTTCTACAACAAGGTTATTGGTTATTATTGGTTAACTTTTTGTATTTATACACAGTCTGTTTTATTTGGGAATGCTGTAACTATCTGCTCTGTGAAACATACAAAAACGTTAGTATTTTTCAGAATGTATGGCACGAGTTAAAAGATTTTGAACATGCGCTTGTGTAATGGACACAGCCTCTAGTTCTCTTTATTATCCCAAACATTGTATTTTAATTTGAAGCCTTCATTGGTTGAAAGTTTGCCAAATGTGTAATTCACCACTGATCTAACAGTAAGAGCAGGTCTAAACATGCACAGCAATACGGAGGTTGCCAGCCCTTTGCTTGTATCTGTGGATACCAAAAACAGCAGAACCAGTTCAGAATACTAGAACAACAGAATGCAGAACAAAATCTTGTTGTGCAAGTTTTAAAACTTTTATCTGTGTAACCTTTGTAAGGATTGTAGTGGGGTTTTTTTTTGTGTTTTGTAATTAAGTAGCTCAATTCCTCATGTTCCACTCTGTGTCTGACTGTGTTTCCTTCTGCAGTATATATAGTAGTGATGATGACGAAGAAGATGTTGAGATGTATGATCATGACTATGATGGTCTGCTTCCTAAGACTGGAAAACGGCACTTAGGAAAAACCAGGTGGACCCGCGAAGAGGTAAATCCAAGTTCATTCATCCCTTGCATGTAAAAAGACAGAGAGAGCATGGATCACATTATTCTCTGAGTTGCTTGTTTGCAAAATAACTTCAGTGACAGTCCCATGTATATGAACAAGGACCAAGTTTTTGACCCTTTAGCTACGTTCAGCGTTATGTTTAACTTTGCGGATCGTTCTTCTCTTTTAAATAAAATGTATAAACACTGGGTTTTTATGTCCACCAAGGTCTGCATTACAAGTATGTGAGTCTGTGTGTAGTCCCTGTTGGAGAAACAGATTAAGAGTCACCTGCAGCAATGCTTGATTGTTACTGCTGCCTCTTTTTGTTTGAAAGTGGTTGCTATGTGAGAACTGACGTGTGTTCAGTGTCCCACAGCAGCAAACAACTGTGGCAGAAGCTGCTGCAGTCCTTTTGTGCCATTTGAAATTCGCACTTTAATTGCAGCATTATGATTCTGAGTGGAAATAAATCAAAAGCTGGAAGAAAGAAATCCAGCAGTGCCAAAATTGAGCATTCAAGATGTATTTTGCTTTTGAAGGTCAGAATGTGTTTTAGTCACGGTACCCTTGTGCTGACTTCCTGGATAGATTGTGGTATCAAACTCCTTTGCCAGGTGGATATCCTGTGGCCATTTAACTGGTTTGAGTTTATTGTGAAATACATTAATACAGTTCTTAAGTCATGTTTTGACTTTCTCCTCTCTAACAGTGTATATTGATATATAAACAGTGGCAGGTCACCTCTGGCAAGCATTATTTATTTTTATTATATCATGGTCTGCTCTTACAGAGGTGGAGATGTGGCGATGGGAGGAAGGATGGGATGTTGCGATGTGGCCTGGGAGGAAGGGATGGCCGAGGAGCCCAGTGACCGCTTTCTTGTCACATGAACTGGGAGTGTGCTGGGGAGGTGCTGGTCAGGGAAGGGAAGGGTTGCTGCTCTCCTCTTATCTCTTGGGGCAGCTCTCGCTTGTCTTACACTATCTCAATCATTCCCAGTGCATGAGATTGGTTTCTTTTGTCTTTAGGGTCTATATTTCTGGCCTTATCATTAAAAATACTGGGACAAATTTCTTGCTATTGCAAGTATGCCAAACCCCTTCACAGTGATCAGGAGCAAAAAGGAGCCATTAGTTTTACTGAGCATTCATTGTACACGGATAGGCAATGAGCAAATTGCTGGAACTTCCATTACTTGTAAGACATATAGAGCTGTGGTTTTTGGAGGTCCCCAAACAGTTGTGTGCCTGAGTGTTACTGAATTTCATTGTTATTCTGATGCCTGGCATCTAAACATCCATACCCTCCTGTAAATCCAGTACAAGAATAACAGTAACATTACTCTGAGCAGTAAAATTGGGAATGTATAGTGAAAATCAAAGAATGGCACAGAAAAAGTCAGTCCTTCTCCTGCAGCACAGTAAAGAACCTACCTCCCATTACTCTCAGGACACAGACATAGATGTATGAAAAGCTAGAAGGCAGCTTTTTTAAAAATATAATTTATTTCATTTGCATTATAAGAGATTGCTATATTAATTATGTCTGGGGTTTTTTTAATGATTCAGGATGAGAAACTGAAGAAGCTTGTGGAGCAGAATGGCACAGAAGACTGGAAAGTCATTGCCAATTTCCTTCCTGTAAGTGGATATTGGTTTCTGTTTCCAGGTCTAGTGACAGCTCTTTATCAGAGGTTTCCAAGTAAGGGAAAAGGGAGTGGTTGCATTGTAGTTATATTTTTGCGGGAGATATAAAACCTCCACAGATGGAGACCTCAGAAATTTAGTTAGACTTTAGTTAGACTACCTTTAATTTTCCTTTCACATCTCAGAAAGTGTTGGAAACAATCAAACAAGCAAAAATGAGGGGTGGCTGGTTGTTGCATAGTAGATGGTCAATGTGACACTAAAACAAAATGTCTCAGCACAGAGAAAATATAGCTTTGATGAATGGTAAGTATGGTTTAGAAGATAATTGCGTTGTGAACACTGGCTGTTGTAGAAATACTGCATGTGAGAGCATGACAGCTCTTGTGCAGGTGGTGAAGATTCAGTTTGTGTAGTTTTGGAGATCACTGCAGAAATGATGGAAAACTTACCTAGTTATAGTTCAACTGATAGTTGAGCACCTTCTTCTCAGACCTGCTGTATCACTCCATGCTGTTTAATAGTCCTAGTTGGAAGTGAAATACATCGGGAACAAGTGTACCTAGATAAGAGCATTATCACTCTACATTCATCTTGTCTAAAGAATGATCTACTTTGCATATTTTACATTTCACTAGAATCGGACAGATGTTCAGTGCCAGCACCGGTGGCAGAAGGTACTAAACCCAGAACTTATTAAAGGTCCATGGACTAAAGAGGAGGATCAAAGGGTAATCAGTTTTCCTTTCCATCTTATTAATGCCTTGCTAGTGGATTTCATGTGCTGGAGCAAAACTCCTAGGGACTTTGGTGGTCTCAGCACTCCTGGACAGAGGCAGACTGATCTTGTCAGTATCAAGTCTCAGTATTTGTGTAGTGCTTTCTAAGTTTTCTACACAGATCAATGAATGCTGCTTTACAGCACTGTAATGTAGAATTGCCTTGACTATCGCCAGATTTTTCCTTTTGGGTAAAAGTATAAATGGGAAGTGGGGAACCTTAATTGTGTGTTAGTTTTACCGTGGCAATTTTGAGAAATGTTGTTGAAAATATTGCTCCACCACAGAAAAAATTCATTGATTCATTATGCATCGTTAAATACAGGCAGTTTTTATGTCCTTCTTTGAAGGTAATAGAACTCGTGCAGAAATACGGTCCAAAGCGCTGGTCTGTCATTGCTAAGCATTTGAAGGGAAGGATTGGAAAACAGTGCAGGGAGAGGTGGCACAACCATTTGAATCCAGAAGTGAAGAAAACCTCCTGGACAGAAGAGGAAGATAGAATTATTTACCAGGCACACAAGAGGCTGGGAAACAGATGGGCAGAAATTGCAAAGTTGCTGCCTGGACGGTAATGACATATACCTTTAGCTCTTAAATAGGAAAAAAGGAAAAAGCTGCAGGTCTGAGCAGTCCATTCCAGTTGCCTCAGTCTGCACTGTATAAATCAAATAATTTTGTAATCAAAACCTGGAAAGCCAGTGACATGGATGTGCATTTTTCCCAGTGGGGAACAGTGCTGTTTGGTCAGTACATGGAACAGTACACTATTTTTACATGCTTTTAACGTTTGCCATAGGTAAACCCCCCCTGTAACTAGAGCAAGACTGTAACAGTTTGCTAAATCTCTGTGCAATCTCTTTTGTGCTTGCAATAACTGTTAAAAGTTCAAGTTGGTTTAACAGTGAAGGATCAGGCTCTGCAAGTGGACCACAATCTACATTCCACTAAGGATATACCCTCAACATGAAATCCAGTCTGTTTGTTCCAAATGGTTTAAGAGAAGGCTGCTTCAACATTTGTACATGCTCCTGGATCACCTATTAAGAATCCATGTATAAAACAGGAGAAACTGATTTCCTCAAACTCTGCTTGTGGAAATACTTGTCTCATTGAAAGCTTATGCACAGCTTGCATACAATTTCAGAGGTTCAGTGTCTTGCTCACTCTGTAGTAAAAGTGACGGAACATGAAGTGTAGTCAAGCAAATAATGTAAGCAAGGGAAAGGTTTCCCTTCCCATTTTTATTCCTGCTATGTGGTGAAACATCATTGAGATCTAAACATAATGCCTAAGATCATGATAGCCTTTTAAGCGGGCATTCCCTAAGCTGCTTTCATCTTACAGAAGAAAACAAGAAAGGAATTACCCCCTTGGGAAGTTTTTTGTAGCTTCCACACATCACAGATAACACTTTCAATAATACGGTGTGGTGTTGATGTTTTTCAATGAGAGGAGCTGTTTCCAAGTGCACTCTTAAAAACTCACAGACTTGATAAGTTTGTTTTTTTCTGACTCATGTATGTGAGAATTTGAATCTCAGTTTTTCTGCAGCTAAGAAAAATCCCAACAGCTTTTTTTACTGAATTTGTGTATATAGCATGATGTTGTCATTGTCTAGGTGGCCAGTTGAAAAGTTGCTTGGAAGTTAGTCTTTTCACAGCTGTTCTCCATGTCTTTCTTTCCCGCAGCGAGGCATAATAGAACTCGACTGTAAATATTAAGACTTAAGAAGACGATGTTGGCAGTCCTTTAGGGTGGCCTCAGGGGTGTTAGCCTTTGCTGTCACCTCACCTCATGGGAAGGAGATGAAGCTGAAGTTACTAATTTCTTACAGTTTGAGGACCTAAGAGATTGCTTTAAAAAAGACATAATCAACCGTAGCCTATTTGTCTTTTCTCCTACCTTTTATAGAGAGCATCTTTCCTGAGAAGTTGAGAGTAGCATTTGTGAAGGCGGGGGCAGGAAGAAAGTCAGAGAACAGCTCAAGGTTTAAACAGAAATGCCAACAGCAGTTTCCTGCCTGTTAATCTATCTTGAATTGGAAATGCTCGTTTTAACAACTCCTCAAACATACCTTTTTCTCTTGCAGAACTGATAATGCTATCAAGAACCACTGGAATTCCACCATGCGCCGAAAGGTTGAGCAGGAGGGCTACCTTCAGGAGTCCTCCAAAGTCTGTCACTCCTCAGCAGGCACTGGCTTTCAGAAGAGCAACCACTTGATGGCCTTTGCTCACAACCCGCCTTCTGCACAGCTGCCAGTAGCCGGCCAGCCCCCGCTGAGCAGTGACTACCCCTACTACCACATCTCTGAGCCACAAAATGTAAGCGCCTGAAAATGTGGGGCTTCTTTTGTTGTTGTTTTGATTTGCTTTGTTGAATAGATGCATGCAATTTAGCCATACCTGCTTTCAGGAAGCATGGAGGGTCTTCTCCCAGTCTTGGTGGACTTGTATGTATTTGATGTCAGGCAAGGACTTCTTTGACTGTGACTTTATTCAGTGATGCAAATATGTACATTTCAAATCGATGGCCGACATTCATTCAGGTGGTGGAATCGGGTTCAGTATTCTTAATGTCTTGTAAGGAGTGAACATACTTCCAGTACTGTTTCTTAAGGCAGTGAACATTACATTTCTTGAAAATCAGTTCAATCTGGTTAATTCTGTGTTCTCTGTCAAAATCTCCCATGTTCCCTTCAGTAATATTCTGTTTGTGAGTTGCCTGTTGGAACCGAGTAAACAAGTACTGTTTTTAATCTGATTCCTTTTCTATTAATGATTAATAATGAAACAAGCTGCTGCTTCAGGCAGTTACATTGTAGAGTTTTAGATGATAATAAATTGCATCTTTTGCATTTTCACTTCAACTTAGAAAAATCTTACAATGCATCTATAAATTATTCATCTTTTCTCATTCAGGAAGGGTAGATATTTCATTTATGAACTTTCTTCCTCTGTAATGCTCACCGTCATATTCCTAAAAAACTGTTTACTTTTCTTGTAAACGTTGCTGGGTTTTTTTGCTATTTCATCTCCATAGATTATAAATATTAAGTATCTAAAAGCAAAGTATGTTTAACACAATTGCACAATGCAGGCAGACAATGTGATATAAATAATAACTTTTAGTGTTTTTTGCTTTTTGACCTAGGTCCCTGGTCAGATCCCATATCCAGTAGCACTGCATGTAAATATTGTCAATGTTCCTCAGCCAGCTGCTGCAGCTATTCAGGTAGATAACTTGAACCTCATTTCCAGAGTCAATTTGTTAAACATTTGATAAGTCAAAGTGCAGATGTCGTGCATTAAGGAAACATTTTAATGTAGTAAGCGTGGTGAAGACAGAAAATGGGGAAGGTGGGGAAGTTCTAACATGGCTAATAATTGCTTCTTCTGAAGTGGATTTAAAACACATTAGCTGACATCTGGTGTGATAGCTTTCACCTTCTCCATTTCAAATGTCTATACTAAAATTCAGCAGGGACTTTGGTAGTGGAAAACACAATTGACGTTTGTTTCATCTTTGAGTCTAATTTGGCTATGATAACCACAGGACGGCCAGCCATAAGCATTTTAGTTGCTACATCCTATCAGACCTTTATCTTTTCTTTTCCCTTAACTCTTAATTTCAGAGACACTATAATGATGAAGACCCTGAGAAAGAAAAACGAATAAAGGAATTAGAGTTGCTACTAATGTCGACTGAGAATGAACTGAAAGGGCAGCAGGCATTACCAGTAAGATTGTCACTGTGTGCTTGGATGGAGGGATAGCAGCATTACCCCAGTGCTTGTCTTTTTAACTTTTTACTCCCCCTCTGCCTTCGATACTAATCAAGGCTCTATATTTCCGTTTTAAAAGGATGAAACATAGCACATATATAATCTGTATTTGCTTCATAAATTCTTCTACTGAAAAAAAGCAAACAATTAGCAAATATTTCAGTTTGCAAAGTGGGAGCAGGGCTGGGCTCCGTGACTTGATGTAATATTGGAAACATGATGATTTACCAAAATGAAAAATGCCACAGAACTTAAATCAATGGGATCTGCATTTCTGAAAGTGTGCAATGGTTCATGTGATGAAAATGTAGTGCCTGTACATTAGAATTTTCTTCTCCATTGTATTCTTTCCTTCAGCTGTGTTTTATAGACTTTGTAAGCTTCAGACTTGGTGCATGTTTGACAGTTTGTTTTACTTCTTCAAATAATGTTAGATTCTTCATGACTTGCATGTGTGGAGCAAATGCTGGCTATTACTGAATTCTCACACTTTGTTGTATATGCCATTGGATGTTAATGTGTGAAAACCCATACGTAATTACTTAACATCATCACCAAAGCCAAGAATCCCCAAATTGTTTTTGAAGATAGGTGATAGCCAGCAGATTCTTTTTTTTTTTTTTTTGGGTAATATTTAAATTAATAGTAAAACAACTGCATGCATGATACGTTAGTTTGGACACTTTTTAACTTTAGTTAACGTTTTGCAATTTCTTCTGTTGCATGATCACACTGGAAAGAAACTTCTGTTAATTTGTTCTTCTGCTTTCCTAACCACGTTGATTTGACAGCCTCTTCATTGCATTGGTGTAAGCTGTAGCGTTAGACAGGGATAGAAGAAGAAAAGGAGATAAGCAAACAAAAGCAACTCTAACTCTTAAGCTCTTTAGTCTTCTACAGTGCTGAGCATTCAGTAGGGAAATCTTGCCGTTTTCTTGCTTCTCACAGAAAATGACTTGCAGACACTTTTGAGCTTTTGGAGCAACACTATGAATTGATTATGTGTTAGTAATGATATATACTCATAATCCTGGAAGTAAATTATGAGGTAACTTTGGGATAACAAATACAATGCTGATATTGCTTAAAATGAGATCTTGCACTGATGAAAGGAAACATCTTGACAATTGTTTCATAGGCATAAGCTTTTAGACGATGATGCAACTACTTTTATCTTTCCTCCAGTGGCATCTGACACCTTGTGCAATTTCATTGCTAAGTTCCTTCTGCCTTTCCACCCCCCCTTTTCTTTTTTTTTTTCTTCTTCCTTTAGACACAGAACCACACATCAAACTACCCTGGCTGGCACAGCACCACGATTGCTGACAGTACCAGGACCAGTGGTGACAATGCACCTGTTTCCTGTTTGGGGGAACATCACCACTGTACTCCATCTCCACCGGTGGATCACGGTTGCTTACCTGAGGAAAGTGCATCCCCTGCACGGTGCATGATTGTTCACCAGAGCAACATCCTGGATAATGTTAAGAATCTCTTAGAATTTGCAGAAACACTCCAGTTAATAGACTCCGTAAGTAGACTTGCTGCCTCAGGTGGTTTCGTGCATAGTCAGGGAGTAAGGGGAGAGGAACTGGGACAGTCCTAAATGTGTTTATTTTTTTTTCTGAGCAACTTCTAATTGCTGCAAGATCTGAAGCTTAGCTTCTGACATAACAAAACGCGGCTGCTCATACATGAAGCCCTGCAGTGTGGATGCGTATGCTTTTTGTGGGTGTCTTCCTTTCCTGCTACATCTTGGTATGGGAGTGTGATTTTTAGCAAACTGCACAACAGGAGCTTGAAATGATCTCTCAATATTAAGTCTCCTTAAAATAAAATCAGAGACACTGTGAAAGGTTTTAAACAATGACTTACATTTGAAGTGACACATGCCATACGTTTATGTGTGGCAGCTCATGTATCTTCATTATTTTCTAAGTGGTTTGTAGCTGCAGTAGCAGCTTCTCAAAGTTTGAGGAGCTTGCCCTGGCATATGTGAAGAACTGGTAACATGCATTTAAATGCCAGGTAGCTGACTGATGTTGACAGTCAGCCTTTTCTCATTGTAGTCTCTGGGATACTATGTGTCACAGAAGTGGCACATTGAAATAAGTTTGTTGGTGTTACCCTCCTTCAGCAACAGAGGTGTCTGCTTCATGCAGCATCACGTCTCATTCAGCACATTCAGAGCAGGCATGCAGGTTAGGAGGAGACCAGTCTTGGTTTAGAGCCCAAGGCACATATTTTTTGGTAGTAAAAGGCACCATCTTCATACCAAGCAGAAAACCCTGCGCAAGTATATAGTAAGGACATCATTTGACTCGTTTCTTTTGGGACTCAGTTGGCAGCAACACTACGAGGATGTTAGGCAGTTTGATGTGATCAAGGTATATATTGAAAACACAAATAAGGGTTCACAGAGTTACTGCTCAAATAAACAAGGTCAAGCTGAATTGAACTGGGAAAGACTTTGTTGTTGTTTTGGTTATGGGCATATCCTAGCACTGTATTTTCATGAGGTGGCACTATATACTGTCTTATAGCTCCGTGCCTCCCACGTTGTTTCAGGATCCTTCATCATGGGGTGATCTCAGCAGTTTTGAATTCTTTGAAGACACAGACACTTCGGCTAGCAAAGCTCCCTCAGGCAAAGTCGCGGAGCTTCAGCAAGGAGGGGCCAGTGCTTGTAGACCTCAAGGACACCCCATCACAAACTCGAGCAAAATCATGTCAAGTCAGGGCTCTCCTGGCTCACCAAAGTCCTTATCTGCCTCACAGGGCAGTGTGGCTCCGTGGGTCCTTCTTCGCAAAAGGAGAGGGCATTCCGGCCCTTTAGCCAGTGGCCACGGTAGCACCTTGGTCCTAGCTGACGTCAACAGCTCAACTCCTTCTAAGCGCTCCCCTGTCAAAAGCCTGCCCTTCTCTCCCTCGCAGGTAGACCAAGACTTCTGCACAGATGTTACTAATTCTCAAAAGTCAGCCCAGCCTTAACAATTTAGAAACTAATCCTTTGGAACAAATGACTAATTACCGTTGCGCTTGTTGATTTCACTCTGTGTTTGAATCTTCTCACTGCTCTTAGTCTTCACTGCTGAGTTTAGATCATGAGCAAGCTAACTGTTGATTATCTTGTTTTAAAATAATCTGTGGGTCTTGGGATTTATTTTTTTTTAATTTGGATCATTTTTGTAGGGGAATATGATTGCTTGCTTTGCTCTTGCTGTTAACTCCTTTGACTACTAGTTGTAACATTTCATGATCATTTGTAATACTTTCCATCTCTGTCCACTTACAGTATGATTCATTGACCTAGAAAACCCCAAACTGCATTTAAATAGCATTCAGGTTGTGAGACAAACAGACAACAACCAGAAAATTCATGTCACAGGTCGCCATCCTCAACCCCGGCCGTGTGGGGTGGAGCGGAAGAAAAAGGAGGAGGAAAATGGCCTGTTAAAATGGCCTGGCATACACTTCCAAATTCCTGTGGATGGTTGCTTTGTTTCACAGCTGTAGCACTATTTAAAAGTGTTTTGGATTTTTTGTTTGTCTGTTTGTGTTGGTTTTGCCTTGGTTTGGCTTTAGTCCTTGAAGCCAGAAAAACACTCTTTCATGAAGGATAGTACAAGATTGCATGTAATGGTCTCCCACTGTATTTCCCATTACCTATTAGGTATTTTAATCATATATTATTTATCCAATGAAATCCATATTTTCTTACATGCCATATCTTTATAAAGTGTATTTTAATCTGATGCAAGTTGAGTCTAGAAGGTAATACACTGAATTGTTGTCAGAATAAAGGATACCACTATGCTCACAGATTTGTAGACACTAGAAATGGAACCAATATTTTAGGTTACTAGGTAGAACTCATGCAAAAGAAATTTTCTCCAAACTAACTAATACTGCCACTTCCTTTTCAGTCAGCTACTTCCATTCCAAAACACTCCACACACCCATCACGGGTGGCAGTTTTCATTTTATGCTGAGAAAAAGGAGCACTTTGTTTTGAAAGAGATGATAGGAAATTTATTTTCCTGTCATAAACACTTTATTTACTGCCTTAAAAGCACCTATATAAATCTTTGTGGAATTTAGCCCCATTTCCAGTGGGTTTATTCCTGAAACATCCCTTACTCATTTTCACCCAGTTCTTACTTGGGCACACTAGTCTTAATATTAACTAAATTTTATTCGCAGAAAATCCAAATCAGGCTTTTAGGATGTGACTCATAAAGTGGTGGAGGGTGTTTCTCATTGGAATGGAGTGTCATTTTCTTTATAAATTCCCTCTCTAGAAGTTCTCGTTTTGGCTTCCTGAGTGCTCCAGCCAAACTGTTCAGTATTGTTTAGCCGTGTAGTCAGGTACCCCATATACACCTACCTGCATTGTAGGGTCAGGAGAATCACTTATGTCAATCAGAAGGAAATAATTTCTTTCTCTTTTGTTCAATAAGAAGTCAGTGTCATAATCTGGATTTTCTTGTTGATTTTTTCTTTCCCTACCTGCAGTTCTTAAACACCTCATCCAGTCATGAAAACCTGAACCTGGACAACCCTGCACTAACTTCCACACCAGTATGTGGCCATAAGATGGCTGTTTCCACGCCGTTCCACAGGGACCAGACTTTCAAAGCTCAGAAGGAGAATCATGTGTAAGTCTGTTATCACATTGTCTTGTCAGATTCACAAGGGTTAATTTCTTCAGATTTGCACACAACCAAAGTACTGGGTGACTTCATGCTTCCTGCAGAGTTGTTTCCTAACACACTTGGATTTGCAGTTTGGAATAAAACTTCCACTTTATAACTGTGGAGGTAGGTTATTAATACACAACGATCATTCATATAGACTCACCAGTTTTTTAAATAAAGCCATTCCACCTTATCACAGTTAAATAGATGTTCTGCCAGAAAAGCAAAATGGATTATAGGATTGCCACAAAATATTTGTCCAAGTCTAACAGCAGCCACTGCCTGGATGCACGTATTTCTGTAAAGAGAAAATATTTCTAAGCATGTTCCTTTAAAGTTTTTCTCCCTCTTTTTAAAGTTTCAGAACTCCAGCAATCAAGAGGTCGATATTGGAGAGCTCTCCAAGAACACCCACTCCATTCAAAAACGCACTTGCAGCTCAGGAAATCAAATACGGTCCTTTGAAGATGCTGGTAAGAAGGAAACAATGATAAAAGTTGCTTTGATATTAGTGCAGAGGGATGTTCTGGGACTTGGATATAACTTTTCTTCCTTTCAGCCTCAAACTCCGACTCATCTTGTAGAAGATCTGCAGGACGTTATCAAGCAGGAGTCGGAGGAATCTGCAATAGTGGCTGGGCTACATGAAAGTGGGCCCCCTTTGCTGAAGAAAATCAAACAAGAGGTAAATCTCAAACTTACCTGAGGCAATTTAATTCAGCGCTCTTTGCTGAGAAACTTATACCAGTATCTTTTCTGTTAAATAGCTGTGTCTGTTTTTCTTTCATGTAAGCCCCGAGATCTTAGTGTCAGTTCTATATAGTATACTAGGCATGCCTAATTCATCTCCCATTGATTTCCATAGAAGTCTTTCTGCTGTTTTCAGCAGGGGTTTGCTTGGGCCGTTCTAATGCACTTTTCGTTTGAAACTTAAAAAGAAAAAAAAAAAAAATTAGACAGGAATTTGGATTGAATCTTTCTAATATTGGTGAAAACTATAGAAGAACCCCGTGGGGACCAAGCTCCATGGAGTGACTTAGAAACCTGAACGTTTGAGGCCATTGCATTATATTACTTTGTCACTAAAGTTCTAAAAATACATATATTCTGAATCCTTTCTAGAGGATTAAACTCCTGAATACTGACAGAGCGCTGAGTGCAAGTATTCAGTTTTATTAGGTGGGGATTTTTTTTGAGAACCTTGAACTTTTTTCTTCTGCAAAGAGTAAGGGCACTGTAAAAGACAGTACTGTAAACATGAATTATGCACAGCTGTGAAGAATATTTATTCAATTTATTAGGCAACTGAAAGATAAATCTCCTTCTGGTCAGTTAGGTGCTGTTTTTTATTATGGTGCCTTTCCCTCTTTCAGGTGGAGTCTCCAACAGATAAAGCTGGAAATTTTTTTTGCTCAAATCACTGGGAAGGAGAAAACCTGAACACTCAGCTCTTTACACATGCATCTACTATGGAAGATGTGCCAGTAAGTGCAAGTTTTCACACCACCAAATGATTTTTCTGGTTTACATCCCATTCAGTTCTTAAATACAAGAGAGAAAATACTTTGTCTGACTTTCCTCACAAGTAGGCATTATTCATTATTTCCATATCACTTTCGTGTATTAAGCATAAGAAGCAAAATCCCTCTCTTAATTAGATCACTGTAATGCCTATAGAACGTAGCAGAAGTTGCAGCCACTGTGCAGCCCACAGTCTTTGTAATGAACCTGCATTTGCAGGACGCCTGCACCTGTGTATAGAAATGACCAGGTCACAGAGTTAAAACTGGTAAAAGAAAGAGAGGGTCTGTTTTGTTTTGTGGAAAGGAGACCTTGCATGAGCACGGTTCCCTTTGCTTCACTGGGACTATTCAGTGTTACTGTTATTCTTGCACTTGGGAGTTTCACTGGATGAAAAACCTTTGGATGTGACAATGCTCCTGCAAAGCTGAGTCCCAGGGACCCCAGGCTGAGGTCTGCTCCCAGGCTGAGCGCTTTGTCTGTGACTGTGCCCAGTGTTGCACCCTCTGCAGTCAGGCTGAGTTTGCTTTTAATGTGTTCAAATTCAGGTGGTTCTCTTGAGTTACTGAGTTTTTTTTCTTTTTCTGTTCAGAATCTTCTTACCAGCTCCATTTTAAAGATGCCTGTGTCTGAAGAGGATGGTAGTTTTCACAAAACATTTGCAGTACCTAGGAACAGGCCACTAGCTAGTCCTCTGCAGGTAATTATTCTTTGATAAAAATACCCTTTGTATATAAAAATACGTATACATATTACTTTCTCACAGACTGATTTTAAATTTTGAGTATGGAAGGATGAAATGTTCAGATGAATGTGGTTGAGGATCTCACTTTGCCTGTGAAGCGTGAGGATGTGGGGGCTGCAGCTGTGCCAGGAACTTAAACAGGGTAAAGCCAATGTATGGGGCATTGTAACTCAACTGATTCCAGTCTTAAATTGGCAAGATTGAGAATTAATTCAGGCCAGAGGCTTTTTCCTATAAACTTCTTGTAGGCAGCTCTGCTGTTTTGGCAAGCAGTAGAGTTGAGTGGTGTGGTCATGGCCAGAACTTGTCACTGGTGTTGGGGTGAGAGCAGAGACTGGCACTGCCCGGCCGGCACCAAGCACCAGGGTGGCCTTTCCCTGAGCACAGGCTGAGGCTGCACCAGAAATACAGTTCTAAAGGTCTGAAGGGGGCTCATAAACTTTATGGCCAGTTATACGTCTTGGAATCTCTGAACTAAATTTAATGTGCGATTGTTTTAATGTCAGCCAGGTGTGAGGCTGGGTTTTATATACTTATGCTTTTTTCCAGTGTTAACAAACATATACAATTGCTATACTTTAAAATATAGCTGTTACATAGGGCCTCCTCCAAAGCCCACCAAAGTCATTAGCAACCTCTTTGTCCACTCATGTGGACTTTAGATCAGGCCCACAGCAAGGCATTCAGGGAACAAAACCCAGTGTAGATAGTGATTAATTATCCTTTCACCACAGCCCATGATTTTGAGGTAGATGAATAAGTGGTTTTGTATCCCTTCTCCACATGGGCAAATTGAGGGAAAGTATGTCATTCCCCAGGGTGAGTCGCTGTCAGAAAGGAAATTATAACTCTGTAGTTCCTGACTTTGAGACGGATAGTCCACGTGGCTAATCCTTTCTTTCCTCCCTCTTTCCAGAATTTACATTAGAGATTATTTTCTGTAGAAGGAATGAACAAAACCTGGTTTTGATTAAGCATCTCTAGCTGGGCATTATAAAGTGAGATATTAAAATTTCACACATGTCCCCATTTGGCACAGTTTGCCATGGAGTAGGTTTGTATTTTGCACTGCAGAATCATTTGATAAAAAGCAGCCTTGGAGAGCAGGGACTGTTTCCCCTCCGCATGGGGGAGTCCATAGGGGCCAGAGACACACTCTTTTCTCATGAACAGTGTTTCTTGGCTGCATCATGGTAGACAGTTAAGAGGAGAGTTTGAAGATCCACTGCCCCTGGGTTAGGGCAGTTATTTACGGACCTAATTCAGATCATCTCATGGTAAAGGAGCCCAGGGCTCCAGCTTTGCAGGGGGGTCAATGGAGCTCCCCGGCTGGCATGTGGAGGGGCTGCTGGTCTCCACATGCTCATCCCTGCTGCCTTGCCAGCGTGCCAACTCCTGGCCAGGTCCCCTGGCCAACCTCTGGGTTCCTCTGTAGGTTTAGGGCAACATTTTCAGGTCGCTAAATAGAGTATGTTGTGGGTTGTCCAGTTAGTGGTAGTTGCCTGCACTCTGCATGTAATAAAAATGAAGCATCTGAGGTGCCTGTAAAATAGGATCTTTTGATCTTTGGCGTAAGAGTGTTATGTTTCCTGCTATCTAAAAATAATTTCTTTACAAGCTGCTGTAAATGAAAGGGCTTGTTTAACCTTATCTGCTCAGGCACTCTGATTTTGTTCAGGAAGTTCACGTGAGGTAATCTGTGGGCCATTCTGGATCCCATTCTTCAGCCCTTGCTCAGGAGAAGCCTTGAATATTGCATGTTAAAACTCAGGTATTCTCATTGTGCAGATAAAGATGACTTTTCCTTAAGTAGGAACTAAGTTAAAAATTATTTCCCTAGTCATCTCAGTGTTTAAGATGTGTTGAACTAAAAGGAAAAACAATGGTAAAGTCCCAAAATGAATACTTAGTGTGCAGCTTCTTGGTGTACCAGTATGAAGAAACATTGAGTGTTTCAGCTGAAACGTAATCCTAAATGAAGAGTGAGGCTAGAGGTTTCTGTGACAGTGGCACAGGCAGCTTTTTCAGAATGAAATACAGACTTTTTATCACAATGTGGTCTTGTCTGCCGATGGCTGCACTCTCTGATTTGGACTTCATATCATGGTTAAAAGGGAGAATCTGCTTCATCCCTGGTAAGACTTGCTTGGCCTCAAGTCACGGGGAGTTTGGCTCCATATAGCTCAGAAAGGACACGTGGCTGGGCTCTCTTCCATGCCAGAAAATGCTGCTGCTCTGCTGTAATGCTTCTACTTTGTCCCTGTGGAGCTGGACGTCTGTGAGGAGGACACAGTGCATCTAAAGGGTGCAAAGCAATTGGAAATGTTAGCCTTTGCACTTTGTCTAGTAGCATTTTATACGTGATCAGTGTTTAGCATGTTCTTGTTCTGTGCTTTCTAGTTTATAATTTGGTATATTGCCCACATACACATACACACACACACACTGATGCACACACGAACACTGGACTAAATCCATTGATTGCATGCAGGTAGACATGGAACACCAGGCAACGCATCTGGCTGAAATTTAATTGTGTCTGCATATGTTTACATTACTGCTGTTAATATTTTGGGCCTGATCCAACTGTTCTTACTTAGGCAAATTCTCATTGACTTCAGTCCAAGTCAGAATTATAGCACTCTCTGTACCTTGGGATGTGTACATGGAAAGGGAAGAGAGAAACAAAGAGCACAAAACTTTTTTTTTTTTTAATATGCTTGGTTCTTAAAATTCCATTTTCTTTTACATTTGAACTTACATAAGAGGGAGGTAGTATGTTTACCAGCCTGCAGTATTTTTCACTGCTTTTAATAATTTGCACTGTATTTACTTGGAGAAAAAGATACTTGGTTAGCAATAAACTCAGCAAGATGCCTGATTGCTTATTGTTATTATTCCAAAGAAGGTAGGAGTAACAAATGTTCAAAGCTATCTCTAAGGATATTTTTTCCTGCATTTTGGATACACGACTGGTCATACACAACTCAGTAAGTAATAGTTGATGACCATATGAGATAGCACAATATGATTCACCATCACTTAGGAGGAACAGCACGTTGCATCATTTAGCATGTGAGGTCAGGTAGCTGCATATAACTGCACTGGGAATGTGGTAGTACCACTGTTGCACTAGAGAAAAAGCCCCCTTTGACCCAAGAAGAGATTAGGCTTCATCCTCATTCGATCCCCTGGTTAAGTCTCTGTAGAGTGTTGGATGTAAAGGCAGTTATGTGTAGGATCTTTCTGGTAAGGTGTGAAGGTTCAGCCAGCTTTTTTCTCCTGCATGGCAAACCTCACAGCTGTGCCTTGGGTATTCTCTTACTGGTAGGAATAAAAGATGTCTCACCAAACCCACATGTTGCCTTGTGGTGGAATTACTCTTACACTCCATTGCACAGATCCCAAATACTTCTGCTTTGTATTACTGGAGTTAGTTACAACCTGTATTTTAGTGTCTCATATTTTTGTCATTCAAGCAATACTCAGTTGTGTGGCAGGGAGATTTTGGTCTCACTTAGGAACTTTTCCAAGGGCTAGGACTTGCAGGTAACATGAAGCCCGTATTGAGGCAAACCAATGATCTGTACTGAGCATTTGCTTGAAAAGTGCCTTGTAAGAGGTTACGTAAAAAACTGTTTCTGGTCCTTCCTATGTAAAAGTTATGTTTTATTTCACATTATGTGCTGTAGCAGTAGCAGTACATAATACAGACTATCCTAACATAGCCATTTTAACAGATAGAAAAGTAGGCTAAATCATAGACCATCCACCTAACCCCGCAGGCTATCAAAAGACACCATGAAATGGAACCTGCTAAGAAAATAGCACTGCTTTGATATCTTCTTCCCCCAGTAACAAAGGAAACAACACAAGGTAGAAGCCCTGCAAGCTAAAGAGAATGTTCTTCAACCCCTAGCTCCTGTCACTTTCCATTTTTTAACCACAGACTGACACGTTTCAGCTCGAATTTCCTGACTTTCAGCGGTTTATGTAACCAATTTCTTTAAAGAGTAAGTTTAAAGGATTTTAAAACATCTACTTGGTTAACCTTTTCAAGAGTGTGGGCTGTCATTAACCTTAATTTTCTCAGTTTAAAAAGCGAAATGTAGGATTTCATTTGCAGCTGGTTGTCCGTCAAAATGTATAGGCGAGACAGCATGCTCCCCTACAGCAGCAGACATTCTCTGGTTTTCCTCTGTGGCTTTTTTGGGGCAAGAAGATCCCAAAATCTCATACTTTGTTTAATCAAGGGAGAGGGAGAAGCACACTGTGCTCACATCCCAGGAGGTGTAATGTTTGCACAGCAAGGGAAGGCAGCCCTGTGGGTTTCCTTCCCTTGTGTGGTCCCTTCTCTTGCTAGTGGCTGATGTGTACAGTAGCTGGGCTTGGTACAGCTGAGGGAGCAAAAGGAGGTTGGAAGCTACAGGTCAGTCATCATATGTTTTCCTCCCAGGGCAGCAGAATTTAGGGTACGAACAGATCAGGAGTTAAAGCTGCTCCGAGCACCCAATGGACTCTCAGAAAAGTGACAGCTTAACTATCAGCCATTTGCAGCAATGTGTTCTGTTCTGTGAATGAAAAAAATTACTTAAGGACAAAACTAGAAAGGGACTGAATATCCTAATGTGAGTTGTAGGTACTTAGCCCATTTCCCTATCTCCCCATTAATCTTACTTGGAAAGCTTATACATCTGAAACAGGAGTTTTGTATGAGTAAAAGCTTCAGGCTTAAGCTCGTGAAAGCCACCAAATAGCTCTTTATAGCTTTGGTTGATACCAAAGCTTTTTATAATAAAAGCTTCTTTATAATAAAAGCTGAAAAGTTGGACCATCTTACTCTCTCGCAGTTAGCAAGCTGCATTTCTGATCAAATGGGCAAGCCCCTGAGGTTAAGGGAAGGCTGTCCCATGCTCCAGAGGAGAACTAGCAACATAAGCAGAAACAGTGATCTGCCTTAGCAAATGGAAGTAGAATTCATTTATGGTCGCTTGAGTTTTTAATTAGTCTTTACTGTCTGGTCTGGATAAGTAAGAGGGCTTCTCTTGGTTCTGCATCCTTACAGAATAGAAAGTCATACTATTCTACATGATACGCATTGTATCCTGCTAGGAAATTGCTTTGTTTAGGGCATTGATTTTTTGACTGTTTCAGAAGGAGTACTGCATTTCTGTTGCAAGCCATCATGCATCATGTTCTGCAAATTATCAGTGCCGTGCAATCTAAGGGAAAACTGGCAAGAAATCCTCCTTTTTGCAGTAGAGAAACAGGATAAGATGCCTTCTATATATTTTAAACATTTTGGCTTTTTTTTGTTTTTAAATGCCATTACAACTTGGCTAAATTAATGGGAACGTATGCATGTAACACCAGTAACTTTGCTGTAGTTGCTGAAGGTACCTTGCCAGTCTAGCAGAGATTTAAAATCTGCCTTCTAACACAGTTCTTTGCCCAAAGATTTTTACTACACTTCCAGCAGTTTGGGAGCTTGGTACTGCAGGACTGCAGCAGTGTTTGGTTTTGGCATCCACTCCTAACAGGCAAGGTGTCGTAAAGCAGAAGCTTTCTTAATCTACACAGACAGCACATGAAAAGGCAGCCCAGGCTCCAAGTGCAGAAGGACTAGTTCTGTTAGAAAAACACCTTTCCACAGTCTTTTCTTTCCTTACTCTGATCTGTTCTCTCTAGATGGTCCAAGTTTTTATTTAAAATGCTTTAACTGGATATCCCAGTTACAGCTTTGACAGTTTGTTTACAGTTCGCATGTGCCTGAGAGCAGTTGAAGGCACAGGGTGAGGTAGTTTTGCTGCCAGAAGGATGTACTTGTAGGATTACTGAAGTTAAAAAAAAAAAAAAAAAAAAACAGAGCTGGGAAGAATAATGTAGCTGGAATTGTACCATGTAATTTTATCCTATGGGAACTCATAGTATTATCTCTTCTTCTCCCCCCCATACCCTGTTTCAACTTAAAGAGAGAAAACTGCTGTGTGTGGAAGAGAAAAATACAGCTGGAGGTACTGGCTGAAAAGGCTTAAATTCTTTTAATTGATAGCGAAACTAAGAGTAGTCTCTCGCTCTTTGAGGCAATTAAAAAAATATATATATGGAATGAATTGTACTGCAGAAATCCCTTTCCCCACTGGCTAGAGATTTAGGTGCCAAACTGAACACCTCACTCTTAGGTGGCTGAATTCAAATCAGATGAATCCATTGAATGAATGAAAACTCCCATCAGTTTCGGTGGGTTTTGGGTCGGGCCTCTTGGCTTCTAGTTAGAAAACTTCTGTGTTTCCATCCTTTGATTTGCTGAGTTTGTCCTTTAAATGTGATAGGGGAGATGCAATGAGCTTTCTGTGAAAGGAGTGGTCTGATTTGGGCTTCTGTGCTGTTTTCCTGCATGCCTGTAGCTTTCTGCCCGGGTCTCTTCTCTTTTGATACCTTTGCTAAGCACTGCTTTCTGCGGGGTGCTGCCACTGTCCTGTGACAGAGCCCTGTCAATACTTGCTGCGGTGCTGGTGTGGGAGGGACATGTTGTGCTTTTCCCTTTTTACTAAGGGATCCTGTAGCTGCGTGTGCCCGGAGCCGGGCAGGCGCTCTGCCTGGGTCGTGGGACCCAGCACTCCCTGCCAAGGAGGGAAGTAAAACTTCTCACGTCAGGGTGACTTTCACACGTGCCTCCGGCGCTGTGCTGCAGGGCTGGCAAGGCAGCGGCATTGTGCTTTGTTTGGTGTGGGCTGCTGAGAGCCAAGGCTTCAGACAGAAATTGTTTATTAAAAATACGTGCTTTAAATGTTATCTGAGCTCCCCAGGATGGAATTGAAAGGTGTCTTAGCCAATACACTACTCGAGTAAATATACTACTTTTGGTGAAATTCTGCTTTCTTTATTGGAGCTGTCATCACCATCAGTGAGACTGCAAAGTTAGTCTCTTTTTATAAAATTGTCATAAGAGGAAAAACAATAGTGTAATGTATTTCTGGGGAAATAATACAAGGGTCAAACCTCTGTGAGGAGGTTCTCCCACGCTGTCTCTATGGCACAACCTGAGTAAGTTCTTTCAGGCAGGCTGGAATGAGGGGTGCAGCTGCTCCTCCTGCTGCTGGCTGTGTCTGCTGCCCACTGCTTCCCCAGGGCGCTGGGGTGGCCGAGCCCGCAGGGAGGGCAGAGGGTTACTGCCTGCCCGAGCGCCTTCTGCTGCGCTGACATCAGGTTAAACGAAGACCAGGCTTTCAGTGGAATGAGTGACATGTAGCAGCCTGCTGAGATGTTGGAGATATCAGGATGCAGATTTATTATTTTTTCTTTCCTAAGCACATGGCTGTTAATACAAAGAGCTCAGTGTAGGTACTAACAATTAAGCCTAATTTATGAAATTGGGACGCTGCTTGCCTGAAGTTACTTCTGTTTTTTAAAAATTGATATACTGTGACAGATGGACTTTTCCTTACATGTTTTCAGTTATTTAAGGGGCTGCCGATCTGTCATTTCTAGACCAGTGCATTGAAGCTTTGGTTGGACACATATTTCTGTCCTTTGAAATGATGGATATTCTGGAACTACCAACCGCTTTTGAAGTGTACAGACCAAATCTGAATTCTAAGTAAAACTGATGGCGTTGTACCAGGCATTAATTTGGTCCCTGATGCAAATACCTCTAAAACAATAGGGTAAAATATTCACAGGTGCCTGTGTCCCACTGATGATCAATAGGAGTCTATAGGTTCCCAGCTAATGTAGGTGCCTTTGAAAAAGTTACCCTGGAAGCTGTTTAACCAAAACATAGAAGAAGCTGTGGCATCTCACGTGCATGTCTGCGGCACGCAGAAAGTATGTCACACCTGCTTTTTGGCTGTGGTGTGTGCCCTACGCTGAGCCACAGCACAAGATACACACCCAGCCCAGGTTGAACCACTCTAGAAAAGAGGTGTGTGATGTGTTTGTTCACTTCACAGATACATCTTTCCCACAAAAAACTGCAGAAACTTAATGATATGAGGCCTGACCCTGGTTCTCCGTCACACAGGGGACTCCCACTGAAGCTCAGCTGGAGTTTTGCCTGCAAAAAGGCATAAGGAGCAGGGACAACATTTGTGTCTTGTTTACAGAGAAGAGAAAGCCGTGCCGAGGGAAGCCCAGCAGAAGTTTACAGAGGACTTACATGCTTGCCCTCATCTTGGCCACGATTCTTACTTATTCATTGGTTTTGTCCCTTTTAGACTGTAAGCCCTCCAAGGCAGGGAACCTCGGTCCCTGTGTTGGTACCAGTTGCCCTGATTAGGGCATGTTATGAGAAATTATCTGTATTTTCATATGTTACCCAGCCTTTTACTATCCATATGTCTCAGATAACAGTGTTTACAGTCAGAAGAGCATTCTCTAAACATTTGGGCCAGAGAATAATTTAAGTATCCTCTTGCACAGTTAGCAACTAGAAGGAGCAGCATAAAGAGCCGTGGGCACTCCAGGACGGTTCTGCTCTTAGCAGGCAGTTTGCAGTCCACTCCACCCAGTGTCCTTGACGTTGGGAAGGCTTTGGCCATCTCGTTGAGCAATGTAGAACTTGAACTGCAAAGATGATCCTTGTTGAAAGCAAAGAAGGACAGTGAAGGGTTTCTCCTAACTTTGTTGGTGGATCTTGGATGTGGACCTCAATCTTCAACAGTACTGGGATGCCCTCGATGGCAGGGAGCTTTCCATTGAGCACAGTCATGTGCATTTTTAGAATGTCGGGTATTCATGCAACTAGCTCTATATAATAATAGAGTTTTTATTCAGAGATTAGTAAGCATCTCAAGGTGGAAAAGCAGACGCACTGAGTAAGTGAAAGAGTTCAATAGAAAAAAAAAAAAAGTGTGTGTAAATGTGTGTGTATACTGGTAAATTCCAGGAGCTTTGAAATTTCATTACTGTTTATAGCTCAAGGCAATGAGAAACATCTCACATGTGTAGCGAGTAAATAAATACAGTGCGCACAGCCCTCTGCAGATATGTTTATCTCACTTTGACATTATACTAAATGGTGTCTGTAACCTCCATAAATACCACAAGAAGTGAAATGGCTTACACGATAATTAAAATGCTGTTTCTGCTGAGAGTCATCCCCCCACACACCCTCTCTTCTCCTTTGCCGGAGGAGCTCTGCTAATGGGCACGTGCTAATCGCTGCACACAGGTGAAAGCAGCTTTGAGCACAGGACTTTTTGTTAGCTGTGGTCATGCTGTCAAGATTGTCAGGTATATTTAGGGAACGCTGGGGCAGAGCAGCTGGATTTCTAGAATGGAGGTTCGGCAAGAATTTGTGCGTGATCATAGCACTGAACATTATAACTGTGGGCTTTAGCCTCTCTGCCCTGTTAACTGTAAAGCCCACCTGCAAGTAAATTCTTTTAGATCTTTCATGGAAAGGAAGGATTAAAGATAAGGCTATAGATATGGCCTCATAGAGAAGACACTGTTTGAGAGAGAAGCAGGGCGGTTTGCATCCTGGCTCTTGTGTGTGCCCCTCTGCAAGTCATTGGGTCTGCCCACCCTGCCGGTTGCTGACTGAAAAATGGGGGCGATTTATTTTTGGCTGTTGTGTTGAGATTGCAATTTCTCTGTAGATGGGACAACATGCTACTGCGTGTTCATGCAACATTTGATCGCAAGCAGGCCCAGCTTTGACTGGGGCTACCAATAAATCACTTGACATTCACCCCAAATCTCTCTGCCTGTTTCTAATTTAGCATCTGAACAACGCTTGGGAGTCAGCGTCCTGTGGGAAGATCGAGGATCAGATGGCCCTGACGGATCAGGCACGCAAGTACATGGCCACCTTCCCCACCCGGACTCTGGTGATGTGAAAGGGTCGACGGACAGAGAAGCATTATGGTTTTGAGAACACTTCACCTCTGCTGGGAAATTCCTGTTCCTCTGTGTGAAGACTTTTCATGAATGGGAGAAGAGCCTATCTTTGTTGTGGTACAACAGTTGGGAGCAGCACAAAGTGCATTTAGTCACTCAGCATATATATTCTTGTTGGATTTCACCCAACTTAAGAGGATTTTTTTTTTTTTTTTGATAAATGATACTTGCCTAAATTATTAGGTATTAAGTTTAAATCAGTAATTAATGATCTTAAGTGCAGACTTATACTAAAGATAATTTTTTTTGTACTTTTTTGAGATCAAGCAGACCTAATACACCAGTATTGTTATTTCAGTGATGTGCTAGCCAGGGGTGGGGTTTTGTTTGTTTCTTTTTTTCATTTTTTTTTATAATAAAAGAGCAGGTACTCAAACAGATATATTTTAAATCACTGAACAAAATGCATTGGTATAAAATACTGAAGTGAAAAGCATTACTACACACGCTAGTCTGTGCGAAGGGGGAAAACTGATCAAGATTGTGAATGCTCAAACATCCATGCCTCTTGAAATACTTTTTCATTTTGTTATGGTTCTAGACCATTAAATATTGTGTGTTTCTGTTGGGGGGGGGGTAATTAGCTTGCTTTAAAAAATTTTACTGTATGAAACATAGATTTATGAGAAAAATTATATTTTTATTCAGTAATTTAATTTTGTAAATGCCAAATGAATACTGTGTTTTGCTGCTACAGACCTTAGCATGTAGACATGCTGCTAGTGTAAAAGGAGCAGTAGAGCTTTATATGGAAAGAAAACAAATGTTGATGTTAGCTAATTGACTATGCACTAGCATTTCAGTCCTTTTTATTTTAATTTTTTTTACATCATTTATATTTTCCCCCCTTTTTTTTTTATAAGCAATATTTTTGAACACTGTTCTTGGGAGATTTTTCTTTTGTCTGGATGTTGTTTTGTTTCTCAGTGGTTTCTAACAGCATGCATTGCACCTTCATATGTTTGGGAGAACACTGTCTTGTTCATGTTGTCTGTTTTGTTCCATGTCTAGCTAATTGTTCCCTAACTTGGGTCTTGTGTACCAAATCAGGTTCTTAGAAATATATGGTTCTTCGTACTGCCATACCAAATCTTTATCGATATGGCAAAACACTGATTTTATTTTATTTTTTTATTGTGTTGGGATTTTTTTAATAACAGCCTCTGACTTTGCTGCCTTAATAGCATTCAGTGCAGCTTCATCTGCACTTAATTTTTTATACGACAATGTACTGCCTTGTAGATAAATAAAGTGTGTTCTTTTTTACTTAAGCCTGCATAGTCTCCTAATCTTGTTTGTCCATAGTGTTTTGGCGGTGTTGTTATAGGCAACAATCAAGCCAAGAAGGTTTTTTCTAGCACACTTAGAGAAGTAAGGAATAAAGTTTTGCACACCATAGGGTAACCTCAGCATCCTTGGTTCTTATTGATTGTTAAGGAAGTGGAAGGAGCACAACACAAAACAGTAAGCATTTAGCACGTTGTGGACTCGAGGCACATCTCTAGTGACACCAAAGTCCAGGTCAGCTTCAGCCAGTGGGAGGCTTACTGCACCTTTTGTGCAAAACTGCCATTCTCCCAAAATACTGGATAATTTATTTCTTCATCTGAGACCATCAAGATCAGGAACCAACTGAATAAAGGCAAAATAGTGTGTAGTTCCTATACTGTAGAACAGATTTTTTCATGCTTGTCTTAAGAAACCAGAGATGAGACTATACTCTGAAACCTTGTGTGTTACCCTGCACAGCAAATAATTGCGCAGTCCTGCAGACTCTCATGCAGCACAAGTGCCGAGAACGTGCAGACCCAGGAACACTAGAACATAAAAGCAATTTCCAACAAAGCAAAATAAAAGAAAAAAAATATGCAACCTACCAGAAAAAAAAAATTGCATTTTATTTAGTAGCTTGAAAATAGTTTGCTGAAACTTAAGTTGACGCAAGTGCTTCAAAGTCAGACAGAGACTTCAGCTCCATGAAGGAAAGAATTCCAATTTCCAAGCTTTTGTAGACATTTTGTGGGAGCCCTCAGAAGCACCTTTCAGTCCATTTTACCCCTTACCCACCAGCTTGCCCAGTTCTTCCATCCCAAGCCATGCACTGGCCCTCATGCCATGCCGTGCACAGAAAAGGGGAGCAAAAGGTCTTTTTCCACCGTCTGGAAGGTCCCTGCTCGTGTGCTTTTGGATTTCAGCGCGAGAAGGGACTACTGCTTGCAGGAGCCTTTTCCAAGCGTTGTCCCTGTTTCCCATCTGCCTCCACATGTGGTTTGGGCGCTCACCAAATGGTGGGGGGCCAAGGGAGAGCCAGCCCAGAGGTATTTTTGCAGCGGTTACCACAGGCAGGACACCGGCACTGGGTATGGATTACAGAGAAGGGGAAGTCCGCGGGTGCACTTGCCTCCTGTGCAAAGGCTGCAGGCTCACACGGTAAAAACGCTTGTGCAAGAGGTGAGGGAGGACTGTGGGACTTGATGGTGTGCAACTTGGGAAGAGGGAAAGGACTGCCTTTGAGGCATGCCACAGTTTAAGCAACACATTACAGCTTAAAAGAAAAAAAAAAGGAAAAAGAAACACCAAGCTTACAACAGGTCTTTGAGGCAGAGCTCTTGCCTTCTACAGCTTCAATGTACCTGCACCAAGCCTGGCTGAATTTAAACAGATCATTATCTAGCGCCCGGTGCAGAGCAGCAGAGCAGGACTGGGAAACATGGAGGCTCAACCTGCAGGTGCCCAGCATAAGGATTGGGTGTTTTTTTCCCTTACACCCTCAGCTGCTTTAACCCCCATTTTAACATGCAAAAACATTGCAATAATTGTCTAGTTGATGGACACACTTAGAGCTAATACAGAGGAAAATGTTTCTTTTTCCCCTCTCTCTTTTCATTGAAAATGCAAAACACTCAGTAGATTAAGGCTGATTTGCATATGTTTCTGCATGCGGTGCTCAGCATGAGCTGAGGAAGAGGTTTTGTGTGAATGCCGTAGCCCAGGAACCTGATTATTTTTCCCCCACCAATACTTGCTAAGTTTCCTTTGCAACAAAGTGCCACCTCCTACATGTCTTTCTCACGCAAATAGCCCTATGTGACCATGTTCTGCTTACCTCTGAAATACACATCCTTCTTTCAGGGGTCCAAAAGAAGTCCTAGTTGTCTGTTAAATTTGGTCAGGCGAGACCTATCCTGAGACAGGTCCCTGTAGATGGTCTTGGCGATGGCTATTTGGCCTTGCGGTGGCTCTTTGCACAGGTGTATAGCCATCCCGGATCCATTTAAATCTAGAGTAACCTACCAAAATGAAGGGAAAACAGGTTCAGTCAAGTTCTCTTTTAATGGAGAGTAGATGTTTGGCTCAAATTCCTATTAACCTTTTTCTTCACTGTAATTATAACTTAATAATGTTGTCAGTGGGAATTCTTTTGATTTCTGAAAAGAATTTAAATTATCATTTCAGCATGTGCCAGTAATTAAAAATGAAGAGGCAAAGGAGCCAGGGCAAAAATAAAGGAAAATACCAGAGCGTGAGGTGTTTCCCAAACAGACCCTGTAATTTCTCCAGCTCTCCTCAGTAAAGCATACTCTATGCAGAGAGTCCCAGGGGGTTCAAATCACAAAGGTTTGACCTATGTGACAGCTATCAGCCTAAACTGAAAAAGTGTCAGAGCTTGGATTGGTATGGAAAAAAACATTACAGTTTGAATGAAAGAGCCAGACTTTGTAGTTATGAGCCAAAATAACAAGTCTGCTGAGGGTAAAGCACAGAGTATAGCACTGAATATTCTGTAGCACAGAGTGATCCTTCAAAAGACAGAAGAAAATGGTTTTTCTCAGTATTTGCAGTCTTGATCCTTATCCATTTTAGTCAATGGCTACCAACCATCACTCAAGCTCATACAGTCAGGCATGTAAGCAAAGGGTGTTTCTGTAGGGTTGTGACTGGAGCATCATAATCATCACATCCTCTTACTCCTGCCACATTTAATATGAGGCAGAGGTGGTGGCAAAGGACAGAAAAAATCCTTGTACCTAGAAATGTATGTAAAATAGTTTATTGTTTTGTTTTGTTTTTTTTTTTAAAAAAGACCACATTAGAAATGTTTCAGTTCAGGAAAGAATGACTTTGAGGCACTGGTCTACATCTTGCTTGTCTCCATGTTCCCTAGCATGGGTAGAGTCAGTTGATAGCCCAGAGGTTGCTCAGGAGCAATGGTGGCGTTTCACCTGGGTGGCCAATGAAAGACACTGGCCACATCTTTCAATCACCAAGCTAATGTCTTAATTCAAAAAGAAGTCCTATTTCCTGACCAAATGCACTTATTCCTTTGTTTGCCTGTTTTCTCTGAACTTGACTTCAATGTCTCAGCAGATTTCACTGAAGACCCTGCTACCAGCATAAACTTGTTTGTGACTTATTTGTTCTCAGTGACTGATATAAGATAATAAAGATAGACCGTAAAGGTTCAAATTCTGCCTTCAGCCATGTTTGCAAACTGACAGTGGTTATACAGCTCATTGTTAAGGGCTGTAAAGTGTATTCACTCTGCTGTTATTTTTCCATAAATTATTTGTGATCAGGTTGCTGGGTTTTTTAGAATCCTTCTTGATACATGACATTTCTACAAGGCATTTTTCCAATCTATTTGGGTATCAGAACAATTGCTGATTTTAATTTTTTATTTTTTTTTTTAAAAAAAAAGAGCCTCAGCTTCTCAGGCTGCACAGATCTGCATTAACAGATGTCTTGGTTTAGACTATTTTTCTATAACCTAGTAACCCATTCACACCAGAGAAAGGGAAACGGGAAAAGGAAAGGAGACCTGTGGGTTGAAATGGAAACAGATTTAATAACAATAATAATAAAGAACTAATAGTAATCCAAATACTGACATGAAATACAAAAGGTTATACTCAGGCGTCAAGCTGTGCACTCCCAGCAGTGAGTGCTGATGTCACACACTGCGAACACCACAGCTCCAGCGAGAGCAGGACGGTCACAGCAAACCTCTGCTGGGAGCAGAGCGACGGGTGAGACCTTCCGGGGACAGTGGCCACTGAGGAAGAGACCCCTGCCTAAAAAACTTTCTAATTTATAGTGAGGGTGACGTTTATGGTATGGAACACTGCTGTGGCCAGCCTGGGTCAGCTGTCCTGGCTGTTTCTCCTCCGTGCCTCAGCACCTGGCTAGCCTGAAACTGCCAAAGACCTTGATCACTGTAGAAACCTGCACACCGTGGCTGGCCACAAACTAAAACAAAGCGCTTTATCGACTTTGTTCTCAAGGAATCGGGTGCTGCAGTCTTCTCAGAACTGCAGCTTTCCTGAACAGAAAATTGATTCTATAATTCTAGCCCAGAGAAACCAAGACAACAGACTAGCTCAAGTCACACCTGAGGAAATTTCATGCCATGAGGAAAAAGCTTTTACTACTGGATTAAATTACTACTCATCACTACAGCTCCAAGATGTGCTCTGTGCACACATCTGTCAGAGAAGCCCTTGCAAACGGCAAAGAAGAAAGTTTCAGGAAGCTCTCCCCAAACAGGTTTCTACGCTAACCATAGAGACCACCTCTGCATCTCCCAGTTCCTGCCAGCCCAGCTGCAAGCCTGCCATGGCCCTCCCGATAAAGTCAGCCCCGAGAGAGTCTTGAAAGGGTGTCTGCAGGTGTGCTTTCCTGCCGGCGCCTCTCTCTCCCCGCTGCCTCTAATGTTTCATTAACTCTCTCATCAGCGTACATCAGCACAGGAGTTATCTGAAGGCAAAGGGAGGCCGTGACTATATAAGCGATGGGTTTTCAGTATCTGAGCTCCTAAGAACTCAAGGCAGAGACCTCAGAGGTGCCAGCTCAGCCTTCCTGTGCAGATAAAGGCGCTGCTAGCCCATGCTGCTGACAGGGAAATGGAAATCTGCATGGGGGTATAGATCCTACCTGCCCAGCCATGTCTTGCTGCACCTAAGAATAAAATAGAGAACTGGCTACAGTTTGCTGCAGTCAAAGGTGTGAAGTATCAAAGATGATACTTTTCAGCTCTGCTCATCCTCCTGGCCATCCTCTTTGCCCCCGTAGCTGCTTTTGGCAGGATCAGCTCTGTTTCACCAAGGCACACACCCCTGATGCGGTCTGGCTCAAACCCTGCTGTAAGTTGATTGAAAAAAGTCACTGGTCTCTGACCTCAGCAAGCCCAAGCCCACACTTGGCAAGGGCTAAGGACATGGGTCATTTCCGTGCCTACAGCTGCCACTTTGATTCAGAAGAGGCCACTGCACAGTCAGGCTGGTGCTTCTGTTAACCTCTAGGTTCAGGTTCACCTCCACTGAAAGGCAAGCTTGGGTGGCATCTTGAGTCCCTTCCTCCAGTCAAACCCCATCCATGCACAAAAGCCTTTCACTGAGGGTGATTCACCCTAAGCTGGGAGGCCCACCAGAAATGGGCAGGACAGGCTGCTTGCCTGCCCTGCCACGTTACATTCAGCTTCGGTGCCCTCTCAGCAGCTTCCCACTTGCCCAGGATGGGGACAAGTTCTCCTGCTGCCCCAGAAAGGTCCCGCGGTGGTGCCCCAGGAGCAGTGACTCACAGGGAGAACTCTTGAGCTAGCATCGATTCAGGCACACCCGTAACTTTCTCTAATCAAAGAAGTTAGAGTAATCCTTTCCTCACGAACCTCTGATTTGTGGCCACATCCTCTAACAGAAAACCAATAACAAATACAAACACAGTTCATGTGATGATAAGCCACAGAACTGATGTGATAGTCACCCCTCCATCACCACTCTAAAAAACATCGCTTCCCAGCACAGGCTGTCATCGCATCCCATTGGCATAGCTACTGTTTGGATCTCAAAGAAAGTCCCACTGCCACAAGAGAGGAGTCAACCTGACACACACCTGCCCTGCGATTTTGCCACAGGCATCACAAAGCAGCAAATTCACATGATGATTAAAATAAGGTGCTGGACTTTTTTTCCCCCCTCATTGTTAAGTTGTCACTTCTGAGGTTTGCTATACTATCTGTCTGACATCCAAAAAATAGCTGTTACCATCCTCTCTGGCAAATGATCAATGGAGCAACTAGGTTTTTATGTGACAGCTTGAATGGATTGAATGTGTAATCTTAAATGATACCTTGGTTTACCTTCCTAACTGTCAGACTGGTATGAGATCTTCTTCCTTCCTCTTCAACACACATAACTGACTTTTTTCAAAGGATTTCCAATAACAGAAATCAGCTTTTGTCTAGAACACAAGAAGTTGTCCAGAAGGCTCAATGTACCAAACATGCTCCTGCACTCTCTTGAAGCTGATGCTGAGTGCTACAACTTCAGCCTTGCTATGCTAAAGCAGGTTTTCATACCCTAACCCAAAGTTTCCAGTAGAACCAAGATTTAGGAAAGAAGGAGAGTTCAACTGCTACATGGGTAGGTTTGGACTTAATGGTTTTCTATTAGCTGTGTACACCAGCTGGCAAAGGGCAGGTCACCCTGGTTCTGGAGCAACATTTGGGTGTTACAATGATGAAGATGTTTTGAGAAGCTGCATGTAGATTAACACAGCCAAGCAACACAATGTGTTGCCCTTGCAGTGTCCAAGTCCCTTAATCTCCTAAGGAAGTTTGTGTTTGTCGGAGAGCTGCTGCAAGTCAGCAAAGGATTCTGCTTTGTCTTCCGTGGGAAGTGATAATTTTCCTTTATGTTTGCTTATGTTAAGTATGCATGTGCACATATATCCATGTATCTCTCTCTATATACACTTAATTACCCTATTAAAAGTAAAGGAGGAATGTTTTACTGAGAAAGCCCAAATCCCAGCCAGCAGTCTGAATCTATCACAGGCTGTATCTCATGTGCTTGAGTCATGGAGACTCTTGGCCACCAGAACAAAAATCGTAAAGGACAGAATTCAGACAAACATCAGACTCCACACTCAGAAAAAGAGAAAACTATCCAAACAAGAGGCTGCTGTGAGAACATCTTCTGTGATGAGAACTGAAACTGCAAGTCACTGGTTTTCATTGAAAGCAATGCAACCAAGAGTCTGAAATCAGTCATGTCCCCCAACTGATGAGTCGTCTGAAATCTGCCACCTTCCAGAACACGTGGATCCTGAGATCTCTGCGTCCTCATTTGTGATCACAGATTTCTGTAAAAGGATAGTTCATTTTTAAAATCAAATTGATAATAATAAAAATAAAGACACCATGGAGAAAAACATACACTGAAGTTGTCTGAGTTGTTTTCTTTTCACCAGTGAATAATAGATTAATTTTTGAATTTACGTTACAAATGATTTCACACAAAGCCATTTATGTTAGAAGTTAGGTTGCCAAAAGTTTCTCTAAATACATTGCAGCTTAGAGTGGACTAGACTTAATTTCACAACCATGTTTTAACGTAATTCTTGCATGCCTGATGCAAGAGTTGCCAGCCAAGTCAATGGGAGTAATCATGTGAATAACACACGCAGGTTTTGGCCTGAAAATCTCTACCAACCTCATTTGTGGGTCAAGGTTGGTCTGCTTGGGGAAAAGCACAATGCAGTGCCAACAGTGAATGGCCTTTACATGGTTCATTTCCGAGAGATACAATGATACCACCAAACCACCAGGACTGGATGCACATAATGAAAAGTGACAATGCAGTCATTTGTGAAGGATATAAGACAGCCACGGTAGTTAGGGAAACATTTGCATAATCACATTAACTTTGAGGACCTACTTTAAATTGACCTAACAATGGCTGCCATTGTTTAAAGCCACAGCTATCCATGCTGATTGGACAACATGCTTGGCCAACTTGTGTTGCAGCCATCTTCTTCAGGAGTATTTAGAAAGTTTGACTGAAAAAATCATGGGCTCCAGGACATCCTGCAAATATTTGGCTTCCCATCATGGTTTGGGTATCTGGGAATCCATGGCTTTCAGAACTGCACAACTGTCGCAGTTTCGATGGGACTGATGTAATTTATTACACAGCTTTATTTTTCAGAATTGTTCATCAAGGTTGTGTGAAAAAACACACACAGATTACTTATTAGCTGCTAAGAATGTTACAAAACATGGGTAGTCTAAGCCCTGGTTATTTTAGGCTTGTATGAATTATGGCTCAGATTTGAAAAAATCAGAACTTGTACTCCAGACATGACACTTCAGCCACATGTTCCTTCTACAACAGGGAAGAGTAGACTGTTTTCATCTTCATATGTGCCTTGCACAATCATCTGCCACTGCAAAATTGCTGATATTCAGCCAAAAATATACCTGGCTCATGCTCTTTAGTAGAAAAATATTTACTTAAATTATCAACACATTTCAAGGTAGCTGGCCATATGCAAAGTTCTGATGAAAAACCAGACTCTTCTTAGCTTCTTTTTCTTGTTCTCATCCGTTTTAGAAAGGCAGCCTTGTCCACCTTGAAAAACATGTTTATTTTAACAATTTTCAGGATTCTCAGACAAGCAACGTAGTACTGGATTGGCTGCAGGGAACTCAGTTTCAATTAGAGTGTGTCTTCTTTGAATAACACTAACCACAGGTAGGAGAATGACTAGAGCACACACTCTAGACTGGAAAACAAATAAAGAGAAATGTTGAAGAATAAAAAAAAAAAAAAGGTAGAAAAAATGGTTCAGCCCTTTCTGAGAATGAGGTTGAGGAAAACTCCTTGCCCTGGTAGGCCTAGTTAGCATAGCTGGTAGGATGAGTCCATGAACTTTAACTGACTTTTTTTTTTTTGCATTGCATAAACCTGTGATTAAAAATCCATTTAGTTTCCTCACTGGCACTTGGTCTTAAACCATGATACTCAGTTAAAATACTTTTATATCACTTTCAATTAAACTCGCCTGCCTCCACACTGTGGATTAGGGACTTGAAATTTTACATGGGAGTGTCATTTGTGACTTATTCCTATGAAGATCCATATAAATTTGACAAAGACATGCCCTCTGAGCATTTCATCTCACACAGGAGTACCAGAGGCTCACTCCAGTTTGTCAGCTCCACTCCTTGCAGATCCTCTGGGCAGCACGCACCATCCATTTGAGGCTCGGGTGGTGCAGCTGGCCATCTGTGACCCTGCTCCTCACCATCAGGGTCCATTGCAGTGTCACACAGCAGCTCAGCTCAGCTACCTTGGTCTTTAATGGGAACTCCTGCTGCCCCTTACTGAGCCTACAGGGGAAGAAGGTTACCCGACACGAATGTGGAGGGATACAAAACAAGGTGAGTGTAAAGACAAGTTGGAAGCAATGGGAACTGCTGGCTTGGATCCAGATGTAAATGTGTGTATGACTGTGTACACACACATAAATATGTGTAATTAAGATTAGTATTATAATGCATATACAGAAAAGTGGGGAGTGAGGGGAGGGTGAATTAATTGCACGGAGAGCATCAATTCTGACTCCCCTAACTTTGAAGTACTGCTCTCCCAAGCCTTAATGGTCTTTTAATTTATACTTTAAATGATAATTTACCTTTTGATTATTCAAAAGATGGGCAAATTTTACACCAACACTTTATATTCAAGCAAAGTAATTGAAAAGATGCAAATGCCTTTACTGAACAGATATGCAGAATGCCTGTCTGAGTTAAGCACAAGTAAAGTGAATAAGCATATTAATATAGGCAAAGCTTTACTAACCACACTGTTATTTATATTTAAGATACTTAAGTCATCATGAGGATCAGCATTCTTTCCTCATATTCATATCTGAACGTATTAATGCTACTAGAATAGTTCAATAGCATTACAAGAGAACTGCAGATAGAGCAAAGTTAGGGATGAGGTCTATGAAACTTCTTCAGAAACACCTATGCTGTTTCAGTACTTCTGTACTGTTGCAATACTTCAGAAACCCCTATAGTTTGGGACTGAAAGAAAATACAGCTTCATATCACTTAGACTCATACATTTCCCACACCAAGGGAAGTCTCAGAGGTGAGTACTGTTGAAAGAAAAAAATGTGATGGTTGAGCAGTACTGTCTTGTGACAGTCAGAATCGACCTTTGGCTGGGAAAATGATATAACACCTTCATTTGATCTTATTTTAGGTATCCGAAGAACTATGGCAGTCCCTTTATCTTAAGTAAATGTCAGGATTCGTTATATAATTTTTACTTTTGGAAATCAGCATTGTGCTTCTCATAAACTCCCATGGATTTGGTTATTGTTGAACACAGATCTATTGCAATGAGCTAACTAGATACTTCATTACACAAAAAATCTTGCCTAGGTTTGTGCAGGGATCCAGGATTGAATGGACATTTTCCATTTTTCTATATGGAAAGTATGACATTAATAGCCCTGGGATTTCTGTCTAGAAAATATCTTAGTATTTCATAGGAGAGACAAAAATGTGTAGGGCACAAAGGGATGAACTAGGGAATCCAGTAACATGCTCAGTAAGCCGAGTACCAAACCCCTCATCATCATCAGACACATCCAGTACCACACATGTGATCAGATGCCACTGCCAGCACACCGTTTCATACAAACCCATTCAATATGGGCTAAAATCAAAGCTTTACCAAGTGAAAGGCAAACAACAAAACACCATGGCATTTAACTCAGGCCTTGTCCACTACCTTGGCTCATCCAAGGTTTGCATGTCTGAAGAGGAAGTTCCCTTCAGAAAATCACACTTGCCTTTCAGGCTCAGTCCATTTGAGGTAAAAACTTGCTCATTTTTATAAGCGATCAGCATTCACTCTGCTCAGTTGCCACTATTTGCTGACAGATTACAGTATTTCAGGTTTCAGCTCCACCATTTTACACAGACTATACCACTTACACTAAACACGTCTGCGTTAGAGAACAATTTGAAATGATGTCAAGTATGAGCTCACAGCAACATAAAACTGCCTATTTACAAATAACATCTATGGTAAAAAGTACAGACTGTAAACTTTATATTAAATTCAACCTGTCTGTAAGACAATAATTAGCCATTACTAATACATCTGGACATAAAATGAATACAAATAGCATTGTAACTGTTCCATGTAACTCCCCAAACCAAAGAGAAATAATGAGTCACTTATCTTAATGACACCAATATTCTGACAAACATAAGATAAAACTGCAGAGTGTGGATAGAAAGTTCAGAAACCCATTCAAGCACCATGCAAATGTAAGTTCTCATCAGCTATCACCAAAAGTGACTCATTAACAACAGAGTAAAACAAGGTTTAAAAGGAGAGCAATATTTTTATTAGACTACCTGATACAGCTTCTTAGACCAATGGCTGAACTAATGCAGAGATAATACAGGCTTTGATTTTCTCCGTAGCAGATAAGAGAATCTCACTTGCACCCTTAGGCAATCACAGCTACAAAAGCATTCATTAATTACATGACACACATGGGACAAAGTGATGTCCCATGACTACATATGAAACTAGTGGTGCAAAACGAGTATTGGCAAGATCCTCCTACACAATGTTAAACATGGCATTAACACCACATCTTAGAAAGTCTAAATAGCACAGACACATAGGAGCACACTGTACATATACTAAACCTGATATAAGATCCTCGGTCCAACTATTATCCTATTTTGCCTTACTCAGCAGATGGTGGTACCTGTTGCTGTAGAGACAGGTGAGATGTATCTGCAAAGCAGCTAAGTATTTTCTGCAGTGGTGGAGAAGAGGGAAAGCCATTCTTTTTGGGGTACTGCACGTCTTGACATGCTTCATACCAAATGCTATTTTGTAGCCAGCTACCCATGTTGTGCGCATAAATATACACTGCTTAAAGACAGATTAGCATTGGAAGGTCATAGGCAGCTCAAAATAAAATTGAAAAAAACACAACAAACCAGCTCCCTTCTCCAAAACCCCCACATACTTCATTGCAATATGCATCTGGGTTATTTTCATCTGCTCTAACTTGCTGATATCCATTTAGCAACTTCTGTATTTTTTCCACTTTTTATGGCACTTCGAAGGCGTGGGTTTGTAGAGCAGTGATGTAAAACAACAAGCTTAGAAAACAACCTAAATTAAGCATCTGTTCCTATCATTGAAAAAAGAGGGAAAAAATCAGATGTCTTTTGCTTCTGATAGTATTTTCAAAGCCCACACAAACAGTGCATAGCTCTTTAAGTTTTTCGTTGGATATTTTTGGTTTTTCCCCCTGCTAAAAGTCCTTTCATGGAGACTGTTACCCTACAAGTCTTATGTTCCACTCACATTTAAATATCTCAGCTGCTATTAAACTATTGTTTATTTCTATCACAACAGCAGTCAAAAATGTCAAGGAGAGCCTTATTGAATGGCAGAGTGTGACACAACCCCAGAAAGTTCCCATTGTGCCAAGCAGAATTTCCTGCTATGAGATTTATTTAATAGTATTCTATTGTCGTGAGAATAGATCTCGCCTCTTCAAAGAGTCCATGTGTTATCTGCTGCTCTGCAATGGGCAATGAAGGTACCTTCATGAGCAGGTGGGACTATTTATTCTCATCATACAGTAGCACATTATGACATAAATCTATAGGGTCTCTGTGAGAACTTCTTTTGTGAGCATACATCAAGCTGTACAGTTAGAGCTCCCGAGTGATTCTTTGCCTTGCATTGGATTATTGGAAGAGCTACAACAGCTCCTCTGTCGAGGAACTGCACTAATGATATTGCATGGTATGTGTTATACAGTGGCAGTTTGTCCCTTCTGCGTATGGTCACTCAGTTTGGGATGCCTTCCATGCATTCATTGTCTCTTTCAAAAGAAAAAAAAAAATTAAAAAGGAAAGAAAGAAAGGAGGAAGGGAAAAATCTCAAGCTATTTCTTCTGAGTCAAGATCTCCACGTGGTGGCTGGGCACCCACAGCCTGTTGCCTGTTTTTTGCTCTGCCCTGTTATGTGGCAATGCAATAACTTTGATCCCCAGGGAGGTGAGGCGGAAGTTGGTCTTCACCATTAAATTTTTTTATAGATAGCAAAGTCCATCCTTCCACCTGCATCCAAAGCACTGAGGCAGCTGGCAGAACAAAGCGCTAGAGAAAAATAGTTGACCAGAATCTATCTGAAATTGCCAGCATACAGGTGCAGTCTTGTTTTTCATCTCAGTCACAGCAGTCCCTAGTGACTTGACTGTCAATGTTTTACTGAGACTAATTAACCCTTTTTTGCCTATGATACACTAGAGCAAAAAACACCCCAAAAAATCACCAACCTGCCACCCAAGCTTAAAATTACACATAGAGAAATGCAATAATCATGCCCAGTCCACAACTAGGCCAAAACTAAAAAGGTTGCTGCAAAAGTAAAAAAGAAACCGCAAAAGTATAAGGAAACTTTGCATCTTGGCATCATTGATTTTGTTCCAAGGTTGGCATGTTACTTCTAACACCTGAATGAGGTGAAAGATAAACAGCGAAATCACCCACTGCTGAAGCACCGCCAACTCCTGAGTGCAAAGGAGCAGTTGTTAAACAAGGAATAGTAAAACTGAACAATAAACTGGGATAAGCACTGTAGACAGGAAGTCAGGAAATATAAACAACTGAAACTAAAGATAAGAATTTGAGGATAGATAAGAATTCCCAAAGCTGCAGTTTGGCTGAGCCGTCAACATTAAACATTCCTTCAGATCCTCAAGGAGAAGTGGTGGCCAACCAGCCTTATGACTTTTAACCTTCTTCCTCAAAGAAGCCGGGGAAATCCAGATTATCCATGCAAAAGGACAGACTGTTCCCTGCGATGCAGTGCCTCGTGGTCCTTCTCTGTCTGGTTGTTCAAGTCCTAAACTACAGTCTTCCTTTACTCGCCTGGGGAGATGATCCCACAATCCCAATGTTAGGGGTTTTCCATTTACATGTAGCCTAAGTTTTGCTTCTCATTTTCATCTCATTCCTGCTGTTAATACCTCCCTCATTAAATAATATGTCCATCATCATTATTTGCGTGTTTCAAATATTTACCTCATTTTCAGATCCTCTCTAGCTGTGCCTGTCATTAACCAAGGTATATTTAATTCTCTGACAGCCTCCATGGAAGCCACCCATCAGTGATGACAGAGCTGTTCTGAATCCCTCTCACCCTCCAGGGCCAGGCTCACCATGGCCACAGAGGGGGAAAGGTCCTTGCTTCTTGCTGCAGTCACCTGATACCTCCATATGGTCCTCTCAAGATGCACTGGTCTTTTTTTCCTTCTCCAGTCACATGATGAGCACATGTCTAACTTGACTAGCAAAGAAGTTTCTTCCCTTAAAGAAAGTATATTTGGTCCAGGTTACTTTTTCCCCCAATATCAGTTTTTCCATAGCAACTTGAATTAGACCTAACTACATCTCTGATTTGTCATAAAAAGTAATACACTGACAGCTTCCTATCCACCACTAAAAGCCAAGTGATGGCAGGACAGAAAGGTCAAACAGGCAGGCACCATCTGGGTGTGTTTTTACCCGCATTCTTTGGTGTGACCATGTTAGGAGAAGAGACAGAAGTATGAACTAAAAATAAGGGAGATGCTCATTGCCTTGCTCTGCTTTTCTCCCAAGCTTTCTGCTTTCATGATTTCAGTGCCTCAGTTTCCAGAGTGGAGAGTTTGGAAGGACACTCTGCAGCTGCTCTCCAGCTGTGGCAAAACCCAAACTCGGATCTGACAGAGCCTCTGTAGATGTAAATAAGGCAGATTTGGTAAACAGAGAGGAATGCATAGGTCTGGGATAGAAAGAACAAGGCAGGCTGCAAGAGGGCAAAATGCTCAGTCGTGCTGGTACAGCAGGAATTCAGTGCTGCTGTCAGTGCTGCTGTCAGAGCTGCTGAGCCCTACCCGATTCATTTCCAACAAGGCAGTTCAAAACACCTCGCCAGCCCAGAGTTGGGGATTCCTGAGCTGCAGTCGCATTCTTGGCCTTCAGTGAAACCGCCCACTCTGCTTCTCAGGAGCAGCGTCAAGGAAAGCGATGCCTCCAGACCCAAGAGGTGGAAGCCTGCCACGGGGCTGGAACTGCTGGAAAGCCAGGCCATGATGCAATGCTTTGGCAATCACTGGCTGTGCTGCAGTTGGGCTTGTATGGATGTGCCAGTTGTGCCTTCCATATCCCTCGCTTTGAAGGATGCCATGCACAGAGTCAGTGAAAGGGAAAACATTTCCCTTGCCAAGACACGTCAACAGCAAGTCTTGGACAGTGTGTTGGCTATAAAAATAGAAAATACAGTTGGAAGGCATCTCAGGAGGTCATTGTGTTCATCTTCATGCTTTTAGGCAGCATCAAGCCTAAGAAGCATTCCTGCAATGGATTTGTTTAAGCTCTTCTTGAGTGTCTTCAGTGGTGGAGACACTCAGTTTCTTCAGGCCCCTCTGTTCTAAATGCAATGCTTTCTCCAAGTCTTTCCTGTCTTCCTTGCTGCAGTTCAGGCCCAATCCTTCTTTTTTGATCGGCAAAACACATGGAGAGGTTCGTTATTCTTCCTCTTTACAGCAATGTCAATAGTTAGTATTAACAAAAAATCATCCTCTAATGAAATGGAATACGATTTAGAAATATCAGTCTTTAGGAGCCTTCAGCTGACAGGCAGTACAGCTTAGTAATGTAGTATGACAAAAGCTGCCCTGTAAAGGGCCCTTAAGTCTAATATTTCAGGACTGAACTGGATTCACACTGTTAAATTAAAATTCCCCAGCAAATGGAATTCTGGGCTTTGAAAACTACTTCCTCCCATTCATATATCATATCACTTTGCATATATTTGAATGGTCAAACACATCCATTTAGTCACTGGAATGATTTGTTCTTTCATTAATGGAGACTAGATGAAAGCTGCAGATAACAGCTCATAGTGACTGAACATAAAGTAAAACTCCTTTATTGTAAAGGATCTGCAGCCCCAGCGCCATGGCAATAATCTAATGATGCCAAACCTTGGATGCCCTTCAAATGCTTCAGAACAATAGGTGCTGTCAACATGACCTACACGAGGTCCCAGCAACTGAGAAGCCAGAGTCTGAGGTTACACTTTCCCTGACACTGTGGGCAGTACCTAAAGGCAGCACCTTGGTGGCACCCAGGAAGTGCTGGGCACACAGAAAGCTGGGCAAAGGGCTGGCACCACTCAGGACCAGCCTATTTGTGCTCATCTTTCTTATTTAGACCCTCTAAAATCTGTCTGCCATCAAAGCCACTGCTAAAACTCTCTCAGAGGTAAACCAGAGCCCTTGTTAGGATATTCCAGAGCAGTTAATCCCAGCAGCTCCCATTAACTTCAGTGGGACTTGCCCAGAAATGAAGCATGTAAATATTTATGCTTGCAGAACTTCCATATTTTAAAGTTAACAGGGGCTCCCTGCAGTAAGAAGAGTGGGATGGAGGTTATCCCTATAGCTGCTCCAGCACTTTGGAGCAGGCAGTAGAGGAGTTTTCTCAGGGCCAAGTGTGCAGCACACCATGGACAATAAAATATGTTGATTGAATGCATTCAGCTGTACATCAGCAGCACCTTTAGAAGAAATGTCCAGCTTCTGTTTGCCACCAAAACCCAAACTATTTTAATGACTGGTGGGATTATTCAACATATATGCCATAAAATCCATATGCACTCTCTGTAGCCTAAAACTAAAATACAGCTGGAGCAAATACATTTTACTTGCAGGCAAAAAATGACTTCTCAGACTAATACTTGGAGCAGACCTGGTGCTTTCAGGGGGATGTGGGAATGGGAAAGGTCGGGGACAGTAACCCAACCAAGACATAGTGTAGTTAGTTTCCTGACTAGTATTTCCCTCCTTTCTGCCAAATGGTTGCTTTCACTGACTACATTATTTCCTGAACAGAAATAGTGTTAATTCTGACCTGTGGAGAAAGATTCCCCCATTGAGAAAAAATGTGAGATAGTTACAAACCATTCACCAACTGAGTTCACAAAAGAAGAAAAATGGACAAAAGGCCCGATTCTCCAACAATGAGACATTCCCAATTGGACTGTGGTATTTATTTTAGTTTAAACATATTGCTCAGTGAATGAATGAATTGAAGGTGCATAGGTCAGGACCCACCAGGGGTACCATCCTCTCCTATCATAGGCATATTTTTCAAAAGGCTAAGTGGTTACAGCCTTTATTAGTCCTGTTTCTGTCTAAAGATACTTCCACTCTTTAATGAGGGCATGCTTAAAATTGAGATGAACACCAGAATTGCAGCACGACCCCCCAGATCTTTTGATAGGGCATTATTATCTCACGTCCTATAAAACAAGCACAGTCTCCTCAACACATTTCTGTTTTGTTATCAAATAGGCATGCCATCCTATATGCTAGGCAGGCATTCCTGCTTGTGGGGGACAGCAACTTGGGTCCTTTCCTTGCCAGCTTATCCAGCATTTATCTTCTTTCTCTGTTTTGATGGTAATTATCACTTATGAATGCAAGAAACCTGAGGGGAAAAGTAACCTCTCGTTCTTTGCCATGGAACATACTTCAAGGCTTTGAGTTTTTCTGGCCAGACTCCCATCCCAGATTTTTTGGAGCTCCAGTGGGGCTCGCTCTCTACAGTCTATTATAGCTGCCAGGGGAGAGTGTATTGTACTAAGTTATAGTCTCCAACTACAGATGAATAATCCACCCTTACAAACAAAGGCCTTTTTCAGAGCTTTTTCATCTCATCTGATATTGCCAGCCCCAAAAATAAGATAATCAAAATTGCCTATCCAAGCCATAAGACTGAAGAACACAAGTTTACAAAAGTACATCAAAAAACCCCTCAAAACTTTGTCTCACCATAGATATGAACTATTTGCTAACTACTTACTGAGTCATATAGGTACGTGACAGCTAAACTTTCAAGATTCTGCTAGACAAGGGCTTGAGGACTGTACATTGTCAAGACAGTCTTACACAGATTAGCTCTTGGGCTGTCTGCAGGAGAAATATTAGTACCTCCAGCTAAAGACAGGGAAACTGAGGTGGAGGTTAAATTTACCCAAGGCCATGCCATAAATCATCGGAACAGCACGATTAAAACCGAATAGCCATGGGCTCATGAGTTCTGGAGAAAGATACAGGGTTAAGATTTTTGCTCCAGTTAGAGATTTATGACAGAGGAGATAATGAATAAAACACTTCCACTGTCATTTTTCCTCAAAGAATGGTTGTTAAGCACCAACACTGATCTAGTGGGTCTTACAGATGCTATTTTAGAGGAAGAAAAAGGCAACTAATAATAGTAAGCATAACACAGAGAAAGAAAGGAAATATATGACCATCTAATTTAAATGGTCTTAGAAATACTTTTTGCTCTGTCACACTGCTGTGAGACAAAACAAAGCTTGTCCACAAGTGAGAGAAAAAAAATAATAGATGTGCTCTGTAACGAAATCACATGGACATAGATCATACCAAACAGGGCTGCCTAACCCTGTGCTTTCTGTAAAAACCTATACATAGCTAAGCACTGCTATCGTGTCTCCCATTCCTCATCTCCTTTCTACACTAATAAATCCAGGTCCTTCCACATCCCCCATTGGTTTCTAAACCTTTTGTCACTTCCACTGCTGTTCCCTGGACCATCTTCAATTTGTCTACTAGTTTCAGTACGTGGTGTCCAAAACTAAAGCAAAGTATTCCTGCTAAAGCTTCACCAGCATAACCTGGAAAGAAATAATCATCTTCTGATCTTACATATTCCATCCCTGATATCAACACTCAGATGACTTTTTTTTCAAACAGACAAAGTATGTTGTTGATTCATGTAGTTTGTGTTTGAACCTTTTGCCTTATTTCTGCAATATAACTAGAAAAGGCATTTTATTTTTTTGCCTTTGGTTCCTTCGTCCTTGGCCCAAAACTTGCTGGCTGCTGTTTTACTGATTTGCACCATTACTTCCAGTTTCCAAAATAATTTTTCATTCTGATCACGTCCTGAAAAGAGCCTGCAAACTCCTGGTGTCACGCACAAGTTTTATAAATACTACTACATCGTCCAGCTCATTAATGGAAATAATGAATAGAAGTGACAGACAACTGACCTCAGGGACCTCACTTGCAATATCTCCCTGGTATGATAACTAAACTTGGGTAACTCTTTTTTGAATGAGGCTTTTCTTTTTTAATTAGTTATGCATCAACTCATTTTGATAGCTTCATCTAGACCGTATTTTCTCCTTTTGTTTATAAAAAATATTGTATGAGACAGTATCAAAAATCTTACCAAAATCAAAATTTGTCACACTTAACATGCAGTCTTATTCACTTAGGCCAGTTACACTGCTGAAGGAGCAAACTCATTTGATTATTCAACATGAATTTTTTTCAAACAAAGATTTTTCCTAAGAAAAATCTCTAAATAAACACAGAAATTCTCTGTGAAAATCATTTCCTGTGACAATGTAATTACTATTTTTTTCAAAATTATTGTAAAATTGCTGCTGGTATTTTTTATTAAATACTGAGAAAACATAACTTAGGATAATGAATTAGGTCACTGAATATTTAGACAAGAGTTTCAGATTAAAGTTAATTAATCTGATTTCAGTTAAAAGTCATAAAACCAGATTACTCCAACAAATGGAAACAAATAGTCATTTCAACATCTTTTGACAAATAATTTTCTTGGTCTTCAGGCAGCAATAAGATTCCAGATCACAGTTTTAAATTTAACGTGGCCAAATGCTTTTCACCCTAGAGCAAGATAACTTCAGCACCTTAGGACAGAAGCAGTAAAAAATCAGCTCCACTCACACCTTTCTAGTCAAAGAAGGTTATAACGATAGTGGCAAATAACTAGCCAACCAACCTAAACAAAAAAGCCAATCTTCAAAAAGGCCGGTACAAACCAAGGCAGCTATATCAATATTTGCAAAAATTTGTCCAGGAGTGAATAAGTTCTTTGAGTTAAACAAGGCATGAGGGCATGAAGAAGTGAGTCACCCCAGGGATGGACGGCAGGGTGTCTGTCAGAGAGATAAGCTGTGCTTAATGCCCGGGCATCTGGCATGCTGCCACCCATCCCATTTCTCCATTTCAGCTGGAGTTTTACAGAGGAGGCGGGAGGCCAGCGGGGAACTGAGGGCAGCTGGGAAGGAGAATGGCAGCAGCACCACAAATTGCGTGTCCTTCCAGGAACCCTTAATCTTGTGTGACATTTGCCACTGCTTACAAATCCATGTATAGCAGGGCCTGTTTTCCACACTGCTGCACCATGCAGCAAAAAGACTACCAGTGCACCACTCAAGCACTTCTTCACTGGTTTTGCACAGGTTCAAATGACAAGCAAATTCTCTTTGTCTCTTTTTCTTTCTCTAAACTCTTACTCAACTCTCAGGATTCAACCTGACCCTGCAATATGTACTTATGCCAAGAAACTCCGAGTTACAAAGGAACTCTGCAAGTGAGTTTAACCACCACTCAGCTACAGTTTCAGGCATAAATACACGTCCTCAAATTTGGAAGCTGTGCTGGTCCATTTTCAGGTCCTAAGAAAGCAGGTATCTAAACTTAGCTGCTTCTGGCTCTAGGAAAAGACAGTCATGTTCCAGAAAAAGATACCAACAGTTCAAACGAACTAGGAACAGGGTTCTTCAATGATACAGAGATAAGTTTCCAATATGTACTACCACACGTTCAAAAAAGGAACAAAACCAGAAAAGAAAAAAAAAAAAAGGTACCCCAAAACATTCACAGATGTTACAGCACTGCTCTTAGCGTGGGAAACTGGCAGAGTTCAAATGACTCAGTGAAGCAACCTCAGCCTACAAAAAGACCAAACCTTGACAGTGTTTGACCAGTATCTCAACCCCAATGTGCTGAACTAGTCACTCTTTCCTCTCCATAAAAAACCTGTTCCTAGAATAAACAATCTGAGCTAAACATTAGGTTTATCATCTTTGGTGGCAGGACCAGTCTAAGTGCACTTCGGCTGAAAGGGATTCAAGTCTTGCAGCTTTCTCCTCCAAACCTCCCACTTTTTCAAGGCCCAGGAGAAATCTTTGATGGTAGTGGTATGACCTCACCATCAGCAGTACTAGTTCTCTATTGCCTCTTTTTCACTGGGGTGAAAAAATGCCAGTGAGTGCTAAGTATTGTAAAAAAAATTAGCTCTCCTGATGAACCAAACTGAATCAAACTGTTGCTGGATGATAACACAAACCATGGTAACACAAAGTACAGACAGGAAACTGTACTTTAGATCGTGTCTACATGGGTCTCTGTCCTTCCACACAGAACCTGACCAACAACCAGAACCAGGGAATTATCAGATACCAATATGAATTCAGACTACTCAGGGACCTAACTGGGGGCAGCCAAGTCTGTACCCTTGGCCTATGGACCAGGTGTCAAAAACACTGCCTCAAGTGACTCTTGGCAGGAGTCAGGTAACCAGGTTTCCACATGTGTCCTGAAAACCTACACTATTTTGTTACCAAAGAGTATAAAGGGCAAAATGCTAGAGATGCTGAACTTGAAGAGCTGCCATAGAATCACAGAATGGTTTGGGTTGGAAGGGACCTCAAAGATCATCTCACTCCAACCCCCCTGCCATGGGCAGGGACACCTCCCACCAGACCAGATTGCTCAAAGCCCCATCCAACCTGGCCTTGAACACTGCCAGGGAGGGGGCAGCCACAACTTCCCTGGGCAACCTGCTCCAGTCAAGTCAACCACCCTCACAGGAAAGAATTTCTTCCTAATATCTAACCTAAATCTACCCTCTTTCACTTTGAAACCATTACCCCTCGTCCTATCACTACATGCCCTTGTAAAAAGTCCCTCTCCAGCTTTCTTGTAGGCCCCTTCAGGTACTGGAAGGTGCTATAAGATCTCCCCTCTCTCTCTTCTCTTCTCCCGGATGAACAACCCCAAATCCCTCAGCCTGTCCCCATTGCAGAGGTGCTCCAGCCCCCTGATCATCTTTGTGGCCCTCCTCTGGACCCGTTCCAACAGCTCGATGTCCTTATGTTGGAGGCCCCAGAACTGGACACAGTGATCCAGGTGGGGTCTCATGTCAAGGCCTTTTTCCACTTTCAGACAGAAAACCTAACCCTGACTGGAAGAATGGCAAGAAAAAAGCAGCTGTGGCTACTGCTTCACCCAACCATGTGGCAAAAAGCATTGTCTAGAGCTTCTACCTTCCTTCCCTGTGTGGGCTCACTGACTGGAGTGCATCCCTGGGGAGCAGGAAGGCAAAGCCCTGGCCCTGCCCCACGCCAACCTGCAGCCTCCCCTCTGAGGAGTTTGCCCTGGGTGCCCCCTCTAAGGAGTGAGTGTGCCCTGCTGCCTGCTGACCTGCCCCCAGAGCAGCACACCTAGTTCGCATCCAAGCATTTGGAGGCAGGCAATAAATTAGGAGCTTTGGGGTCTAAATCAGGAGTCTTGAGTCTGGGATGTCTCTTTCAGTGAATGGGACCTGCAAGGCTGTACCCTTTGCTGGGCAGGCAGCCAGCCAAGGTCCACGTGTTGCTCCACAGCATCTGTTTGCCTGTGCATGTCCGTGCCCCATCATCGAGGAGAGCCACCCTGAAATACTTATTGCACTGTAGCATTCTGCTCTGGTTAACAGAAAAGCCATCTTTAGTCACCCTGCATTGTAACTTGGAGCTGATCAGCTCTGGTCATGCTGTTGGTTAAGCACAAGGGATGGCAGGAGCCCTCGGCCACACTGCAAAGTACATTTACTGCCCCTTCTGCCCTTTCCCTGATGTCACTTTCTCATTATGACATTATACCAAATCACAATGGGGATTAACCACCCCCGTATAAGCTTATTATAAGCTTATGCAGGCTGCTGGAGCTTGGCTTGAGATAGAATTTATTTTAATGAGCCTCAGGCTGATGTCACTACTACACCCATCAGTGTATATCCCCATTAAGTGCTAAAATTAATGCAGAACATAAAATTAAGTTGCTTTATACAATGTCTATACAAAGGTGTCAAAATCCCAATGATGGAAAAAAATGCCTGACGATGCAATGGCAAAATAAAAACATCTAAGTGAAACTAAGGGAACAATTACAGTCCATAATAAAAAAACACTGCCAAGTGAGTAACGCTTGATGGAAATAACCAACCAATTTCATTTACTCTGCACTGCTCACCTGCAGCAATGGATACACAAAGGTGCAACTTGTGCACATTGAAACAAACTGTGCAAGCAAGGAAGCAAAACAACCTATTCTACTTACCAAATTTGACAGGGGAGAAAGAGGAATTTTCTTCAAACTATACAGTTGTGCAGTGCTAAATTGGTTATATTTAGCCATGGATTAATAGCATGGTATTAAGGTGTCCCTCCCCCCAAAAAGATGAAATTCAGTTATCCCTTCATTTTAACTGAGAGCTGAGGCAACAAATTGAGAATAAGCAATGAATTTAGGATAAGCACTTGAATGCAGGGAGGACCTACTCTAGTCAACTTTGTAAGAACTAAGAGACATTAAAAAATTGTGAGAAATCTCTTTTCAATTCACAGACAACTTTATTAGAACTCTCTTATTATTGTTAAACAAAACAGTGTCTGTAACATGGTCAGAGAAACAAAAACATGTACTGATCAAGAAGAAAGTTAAACGGTCACTGAGTATCTCAGCTCCACTTATTAATTTCATCAGCAAAACACACGGCTAGGGCCTGCACTGACTCACAAAATGTGTGAAAAGAGCTTCCTCAGTTGAACATGTTCACAGGACTTCATTAACTCGTCTTCTGACTCCCAGAAGAGTAGGATCTAAGCCAATATATTCTGCAACAATTTCCTTTCCAGCTCGTACCTCTGCCTGCACTGGCTTTGCCATGGACACTCCATGATGTTGGTGAGTGTGAGTCTGGGAAAAGTTTCTAAATTCGGAGAAATAATGGTAATATTGAGCTCTCTGTCCTTTTTCTTTCTTTCTTTCTTTTTTTTTTTTTTTCCCAGCTATACCTGCATTTTATGTGACTAGAGAGTTTTCAAACAGCTATATCATAACAGTCTGTCGCAAGTGTATTGGGTGTTTCAGTTTGGCAGACCTGTCATAATAAATTAATTACAGGATGTTGCAGAAATGGCTGAGTTCCAGCAGCATCTTGCACAGTTTAATATAGCCCTATTTCCCCATTTCGATGTATTTGTGGTTAGATAAATCCTCAGAAAATTTACAGCTGCTACATGCTAGTTTATTATACTCCCTGCCTGTGCAGGCGATATAAGTGCAACAAAAATTTGATGTCTGCTCAGAGCATAGATTTTACTGATATTGCTTTACTGGTGTGGAAACATTTTTCCGCTAAAAGTGGCATCTGCAGTTTCTTCTGAGTATTTGCATTTCAGCATTAGACAGGACTTGTAAACTTGCTTGCCACAGCCAAACATAGTCCAAATTTATTTGGCCTAACACTGTCCTCACAAAAAATCAGATGGTCAAAACCACTGTCAGGAGAGCACGTCTACGTGTAAGAAAAGGATCACATGATTTTTAAGGTTCAAAACAGCAGCTAGATGCTTGGTGTGAAATTCTCATCTCTGCTCTATGTTTTGTGCCAATGAAGAGGCTGTAGTGGACTGAATTCAGAGACGTGAATTGCAACTGACAACAACTATAAAGGAGCCCTCAGAAGACCTGTACCAGAAGTTAAGGAACCAAAGCTTCATCTACCCCAACAGCACTGCAAGCCATAGATGATATGGACCTTTCCAGGCTGTAACGCAGAGTTAGAACAGTACCAAGTTATGAGCTACTGGAAAGAAACAGGAGAATATTCCCCATGGGTTCTAGGAGTTCATTCAAAAAGCTCCTGTAAATTGCATAAAACTTAATGTATTAAAAAGCGGTTAAATATCTTCATTTCTAAAGTCTGAAAAACATGACTGAAGCCACCAACGCTCTGCTATAACACTCCTGTTTATTATCTTCTGTTCCTTCTTCTTTAGTTCCAATTTCTAATTGCCATATTCTTGCAAGTCTCCCTCAGACAGCAGTTTTCTTCTCAAGTTGCCTATTTCCCTCTCTCAGACCTCTTGTTTCTATTCCTTACATGCAGCAGTTTTGTTCCTAATGCCCATACATTACACTCCAAGCAATAAAACTCCTTGAACTAACACAGTAGGTTTTTACAAGTGCAGGTGTACATCCATAAATTAATTTGTCCAAAACATTCTGGCTAGTCATTGGACAGAATGCTAAGGGGAAAACCCCGCAGTACAAACTTGTACATGAATCTTTCTAGCCTCCCTCCACTATTCAAAATACTTCTATCCCCTCCCAGTTTCCACATCCATAAAATACGCTGCACTGCATACATACTAATTTCATATGTGCTAGAAAAGGATCATTTAAAAAACCCCACCACTCTTTGTGTTTACCAAACAAGTGTTTTTGCTTTAGTCTGTTCCCGCCTTAAATGAAGTATTTCCTATTCACCTTCGTAATTAGAGCAGAAGGATGTAGTGAATGAAGTGCCTCATTACCAACTTTGTATCCACGGTCTCTGCAGAATGGCTACCATGCCGGTTATTTTTCATAGCTGTCTGCTTTTGCTTGTAATAGGCCATTGTTAACCCTAAATGATCCTGACATTCAATTCTTCATCAGACAATCGGGTCCAGCCGGCAGATTTAGTTCACTAGTCAACAGAGACTTTCAGTTGTCATGTTCCTCTGTGTTCTCATTAGCCCTTGTTTGACTGCGATCCATCCCCTACTGCCTTCTGAATTAAGTGATGCTACAAATACACTCACTGTGTTTTATGATGTCTGTTCCTCAAATTATTTTAAGGAAAAAACTAGACGCAATCTGATGGCACATTTTTCCTGTGTTCCCCAATAGCCATTCTATTCTATTTTGTTGATTTATGCATTGTACTCGATGTCTCTGCCATATCATAAAAATGTAATAGGAAGTGTATGTTGTAACCACACACACAAAAACTAAAAACACCAGAACAATGAAAGACTTACTATGCTGTTATCACCAGGCAGTTATAAATATCTAATACTTACCCTTTTTTTAAACAAGGTTTTATCTGCCTTATTCCAGCAATGAACTTGTATCGCCCTCAAAAAACTCCTCAAATAGACTGCTATAATTCTTGTATTTTAATTCATGGTTCAGGGAGCAATTTTGCAGGGCACTGGTGTTTTAGGAAAATTCATGTAGTTCTTCAACTAAAAAAAAGAAGGAAAATGTTCAGCAGGGAACCCCAGTCCTTCAGGAATTCTTTTCTTCCACTGAAATTTAAGTCCTTTAAATACTTGAGCAATTTTCAGCAAATGTACACAATGTTAATTTTAAAATGACTTTAAGAAATATGTAGGTTGCATTAACACAGAAACAAGAAGCATTATATAAAGTTGAATTAAAAAACTTTTCTTTAAACCATTATCCTAATCCAAACTGTTTAAATGTTTTATTCTTTCTTGTAAGCTTAAAAACCTATCAGCAAAGTCTGAAAAATAAAAAAACCTGAAGAGAAAAGCAGTTTTTCTTAAAATGAATGTATCAGCCATATTTCTGAACAAAAGTTAAAAACTGTCTTTGCCATTATGCCACGTTAATAATTTGTTCAGAGATTTTAGATTGAAGGTTCTAATTTTAACGCTGAAGGATCACTTTGACTTTTTAATTTCAGATTTTTTTGTTCATTTTCTGTTAAATGAATGCAGAAAACTCTTGTACCACAGTGACACATTATAAAGGAATAGAAGTCTCTAGCCAACCATGTGGTAGGGAAGAAAAAAAAATATAAAAGCAAAACAAAAGTTATTGCAACTACAAGAAAACATTATGGAAAGTTTATTTTCAACTCCCTGCATCTTCATGTTTGGCTCTTATCTGATTGCTTCTGCTTAATTGTTATTTGGAACTGTGCCTTGGAAGACACTACTGCTGCCTCTCCTCTCAATTTGGAAAGTGTGGCAAAGCAGCTCTATTCAGCTTCAGAGCAGTGAACATAATTGGAGCCCTAGTTCGCAAGCATGAAAGGAGGTGCTGTGCCTTTGATTAGAACTACCATCTCTCTGTGGTGTTTATCTGAAGTGTTATTTCTGTCTTCAGAGTCCACAATGCCAAATTAACATTTTACAGTGCTTTCCAATGAGCTCCCAGGTCTTGGCTACTGCTCAGTTCTCCCTGACGTGGAGCCTGATGTCATGCTCTGCCCTCATTTTAAATGTGATCCAGGACATTTTAAGAAATGTAAGATGTTGAGATTTTTCTCTTTTATAAAAATCTTTAAATCTTTAAAATGCTGAGTTGGAATATATTGCAAAAGATGAGATAAAAGGCTAGGAGCCCCGCTAGAATCAGACAGTCCCAGAACAAAGATAATTTTACACCACCTCTGACTGAGTAAAGAGCCATCGGTAAGTTTCCAGTACACATATGCAAGCCCCATTTATGGGAGGACTCCATACGCATGCTCTATACAAAGCAAAGCTAGGACTGTTAGCGAAGAACAATTACCAGTGGGGCCAAAAAAGAGTATTTGCTGCCACGCTTTACTCAAAAGAAACAAGCTTACAGATTTTTCTGGCTTTAAAACATGTTCTGGGAAGATATTACAATATATAGCAACTAGTCCTCTGCATCTGGGTGCATTTCACACATCAGTGCCCAACATTGTTATTCTCACTTCTTTTTTTAATGGAATCAAGTGCCCTGTCTACTAAATAAGGGCTTTCTAATTTTATGTTATTTATTGCTTCAGAGGGGGAGGAGGAAGAATTTCCTAGCAGAGTAAAAATAAACTGGACATCATCAGCCAGAAAAAATACCAACACTAACTGATAGAAAGGGTTTCATTTATTAAAAAACATAAATTATTTAGCACTGTAGATAATTAGTCGTCATTAGTAAAAGTTCACAACATAATACTCAAGTAAAAAAATAGCTCAGTGACACAAGTGAATAAAGACTACAAGTAAAACAAACAGCACAGTTGGATACGAAATATTTCATTCAGACAAAAGAAAGTGTATTTGGCAAGACTGCTGCCAAAGCAGCCAGGAACTCTGACAAAACTGCAATGCATCTTTGTTATGGGCACAAAACCTCATTTGAAAAACATAACTGCCTGGAATTCGCAACACTTATTTACATTGGTAAGCATGAGTAGTGCCACTGAAGACAGCACAGCTGCATAGGTGGTTACTCAACAATTTGCTGCAGAGCTGCAAAACGCAGTCCAAGCGAATATTTGATGTCAGGAAAACATTGTTTAAAAGCTTATGTTTTTAGGTACACTGTAATTTCAGCACTCCTTTGGAACTCTACTGTTCTGAACAGTCCTCTATTTTACTTACAACACATTTTAAAATGCTAATTCAATAACTTATGTAGTGGTTAGGCTTGTTTTCCTCTAGATCACGCTTTTTCACTCGATTCTCTGCTCCCAATGGACTGATCTACAGTCTATGGAAATGCCTAAGTTAAGGTGCAATCAGATATTAAATTGGTTAACACTGTATTTGACAGTTCCAGATTTTACCAGTCCAGCGAGATCAACATTGAAGTTCTGTTAATTTCAAGGAATACAGGGAAAAAGTAATCCAAAACAGGTTTATACCATTGGTAAGTCACAACTGGTGCCATTTTGCATATTTCAGTATATTAATTCCTTTTATTTTTTGTTAATCCTAGAAGTGAGATTGTAGTTGCAGCCTTCAGTGTGTATACTGAATATCACACCAATATTTCAAATTAAATTATGACTATACATCATAGCATTCAGGCTCAAAAGCAATATTTGTCTTTCCATTTGTGCTTAAGCTTGAGCCTCTCGCTGCCTTTTTCTTCTTCTTCAGTTCCCCCCCATGGGCTGTAGGTTCATTTTCAACACCATTAGCTGTAACTGATGATACAGGAGTATCAAGACCCATTAAGTTGCGCTGATTTTCTCTCTCGTTCCTCTGTATCCTTTTCTTCTTTTTCTTTGCACCTCTAAAGGACGGTGGATATAAAAAGAGTAAAAGAAACACAAAGTTAGCCCAAATTTAGAGCTTTTTCCACCCGCAGCTGATGTGTTAGAGCAATTGTCTGCCTGTCCCCCTTGAGTACAATGCTGAAACAGCTACAAAAACTACTGTTTCACAGCAGAACAAAGACAGAAAAACCATGAAGACAAAATATGAGACCACTCCACTAGTCTAATGTTTGACATATCATAGCATTGCTTTGAAAAGATCTGCTCATGATCTTAAAAATCAGCTACTCTTGATGAATAGTCAACAAATGTAATTAAAAAATACAAATTACCAGCCTCCTCCTCTCATAAAAGCCATTACACTTTTTTTTTTTCCCTTTCCTAATCTCAAATACCAAAATACTTGCAATTAAAGAGAGATTCCTGGTTTACTTATTCAACAAGAATAAGACAGGCAGGCAAAGTGCATAAGATTAATTGGTGGGGTTTTTTTCTGAACTATGACAGATTTACAGAATCAGAAATCACTTTGACGTCTATTCATGCTTATCAGACTTCATACAATGCCAAAAGCATCAGTCAAGCTCCTGTATCTTTCCCAGTTAGTGCCTTTAACAAGGGAATTAGACTGGTCTTGCAGATGACGCCAGGGATTATGCAGATGTTACACCACTTCTACCATGAATTCCCACTCTTGGCAGAAGTTCTATACTGTATTTAACTATGAATATGTAATAATACTTTGACTGTTACTTTTCAAGGGCAGGTACTGTCTGTGTTCAGAACTGGTATTGTGCCTAGCACAAAAAGGTCATGATTTGTGACCAGAACTGTTGTGTTGAATGCTGTTGAAACACATAAGCAAGTGGATGAATCAAGAATAAAGAATGTAATGAGATATGGGCAGTTTCCTCAAAAAGGGTGCTGCGAGAGCATTACTGTTGGCAATAGTGTCCTAATGTAATCATATTTTATAGATGAAAAAGTTTACACATCAGCTTGCTAATGGACAGATTATCTGCCTATAGTTTGAATTTTTAAGCTAAAATGAATATAAGAATTGCTGCAGCTCTAATACTGAAACATCCTAAGTAAAGGGTTCTGGAGTTTAAGATCCTCTGCATTAGGATTCCTGGAACAATTTGAGAAGTACTGCTGCATGAGGAAATCGGAATACAAAATCATAATTAATCTGTAATAAGTACCAGTCTACCAAACTAAGGGTTCAGCTGGGTCTCATGCATAATCACTTGAAAATTTATGCAGAGAGTACTACCTAGTGTAGCTCAACAAAACTGTTCAATGGGAATATATCTAAGGAGATAATATCTGTACTGACAAGTAGTATCTAACCATTAATATTCAAAGGGTGAGATTACTATGCAGACTTTCAGTATAAAGCTACTCAAAGTTTGAGAAGCAGTTTTCATCTTTTTATTATTTGAACATCAGATGTGACAATGTATCAGATCTTTGAGATACCTGGATAAAAACCTTAGTTCACTTAGAAAAATGTAGACATTTCTCTATTTGAGAGTCTACAGAAGTTAGGTTAACTGTTTGGCTAAGGCAAAAATCTACTACCATCTTGGATAAAATTTGTTTTCCTATTACAAAACCATATTTTCCATCGAGAAATTCTGAAAGATAGACATGTCATTCACTTTATTTTACAGCAAATGTTGTAGCCATAACAAATACTGTTCTAATAGGCAAAACAGCAATCATTCATTTGGAGGCTCAAAGAAAGGTATAGCGAGTTGTGCAGGTGCTAACAGTTTCACTTCTCCACAGTGAAGCGTGTACTTGGCAATCACGTCACTTGATTCTTACAAAGTTTATTTACTGCATAATTTCTATCATATACTAGCATGTGACATGGATATTAAGTGTATTATCACAGAAAACAGGAAGATAACAGAAAGGTTTAGGTGGAGCAACTATTTAAGTACAGATCAAACTGGATCTCAAGTCATTTTGATATTGCTTTTAGATGCTAAAATAGAAAACTTTTCCAGTTAAGATCACAACACTTGCATGCCTGTAATTTTTTAAGGTTATTTCAAGATGCATCAACTACAGTGAACAAGAAAACTACAGTTCTGTCACAGCCGCTGCAGGTCATAGTTTCAGGTACAAAGAAGTGAGAGTGTTCATTAAAACATGCAACCATGTTTCTGAGATGTTTTATTATCTAATCTGTACTACATAGATAGCATATAAACAGAAATATGGAACAGTCTTTCCAACTAGTGGCATCAGAAATGCCAGAAGATCCTTCTTTCTTCTAGCTCACAAAATAAGGCAAAACCATTTCATTATGTTCTGGTTCATGGAAGAGCTTGCAAAGCACATACTTTCAGACTCAAGCTTTTAGATGAGGAATAGACACTACTCAGATTTGCATTCTGATCTTAAAACACACAGTGAACTCTGCCCTCTCCACACCAGACAGATCCTGCTAGAGCAGGATTCTAGAGCAGATCACACAGGATCATGCCCAGACAGGTTTTAAATGTCTCCAGAGACGGAGACTCCACAACCTCTCTGGGCAGCCTGTGCCAGTCCTCTGTCACCCTCACATTTCTGAAATGTGACTGAAGCTATTTTGGAGTTCTGTTTTTTCAGCATGACACTTCAGTGTGACCTCTTCTCAGGACAGCCTTAGTTTCTATTAAATGAAATTTCCAAATTTCAAGTTTCATATGACTCAAAATTCTTGAATTTGATTAAATCATTTGTGATTTCACATTTTAAATCTGTTGCCCCACATTCTTCACTAGAGGCCCCAGAAAGGTTACTCAAACTAATTGTTTCCTGAAGTTCTACTAATGGAGTTGAGTCACACCAAATTTTTGATACTGGCTTCTAACAGACTGTATCAGCCATCACAGTAACTGTGCTTTTAAGGCCTTTCCTTCCTTACTGTCCTAACAGAATAGTTATGCCCAAAATTGAACACTGAATTCTGTCCACACATTGTTATACAGCCTATTCTGCATAATACATGAGGGTTAATCTTTCCACTCACAATGTATTTTCAAATCTAGATACAGCTGGAGAGAGAAAATTAAGATTTAAAGATAAGATAAAATCAGATATATATCTGCATCTACACCATATATACACAGATTATTTATACGAGAAAGGGACCAGTCTGGAAAATGTTCAGTGAAATAACTGCTTAGATGACAGATACTTTTCTGTAATGGCAAACACAGGAAGTATTTCCAGATTTATTTTTTGAAGTATAAATGGTTGCAATAGCTAAAGATATTGTGGAAGCTCTTGTTCAAAATGCTGAGATCTTATCTGCTTACAGCTTTCACACAAGAAGTACATACGATTTTTAAAAAATGCATGTGTCAATCAAAGATGCTAGCTTGCATCTTCTCAGTATCTGATAACCTTTTTGCAAATTACATTAATTAATTTTTAGAAGGTGCAAAAATAGATTGCAGTTTGTAGCAATAAAGCCTAATACATAGCTAAGAGATGCCACAGGGCAATCCTGTATCCCTGAGTTTTGATTCTCATATACATTATAGTCCTTGCTCCGTTAGGAAAGAGAATGTATGTATGCATGTGTGTGTACATATATATGAACTGTTATTTCCTTCGTGTTTCAGGTGTGAAGCACTTGATTATCCTACAGCTAACTTCTTGTTTCACTTGCTAAAACAAAATAACCCTTCCAACAGTTCTGACAGTTTTCTAACAGCAGTTGTAGAAAGAACACTGCAAATTGTTGTAAGTACTTCTTGCTTACTGTGTTGCAGGTGAGTCTCTATCTGTGTCATGCTCCGAGGTAAATTTTAGGTCCTCTGACTTACTGATGACTGGTGACATCTGTAAAAGAAAAAAAAAAAAAGCAGGAAGGTAAAAAGACAACAGACAATGGGGCCAACGCATGTACATAGAAAACCCACCAGCTTCCTGAATAAGGAGAGAATATACCTCATGTGAAAAAGAATGTCTATCAGCCATAAAATGTTAACTCCTATGTGGTTACAAACAAGGAAACAGTACCCTGCTTTAAAAAAACAAACAAACAAAAAAAGCTACTTGCAAATAAAAAACAGTTTTCAGGTATGTGTAGAAACAGAAGGTTATGAATCTGCTTGAAGTCAGCTTAAAATACACGTTCTCTAAAGAATTAAGTTATTTCTGCTACTACATGAATACAGACAGAATGCTAAAAAGTCATCTTACTGCTAAGAGAAATCTGTCTATTTTTTAAGCCTGCAAGTTTCAATCAAAAGTAGTTCAAATCACTCCAGGTTACTTTGTAATTTAGGGCTAAAAAACCCCCACACAACCCAAATGAAACAACCTAAATGTGGAAGAATTTAAGTAAATTCTCTAATTTCCAATGTAATAAGTGGGTCTCAATACAACTCACTCCCTCTATAAACAAACCTCTTGTAATTCTAACAGGTCTCATACATACTGAAAGAATTCCCATAAGGAAATGTGAGTGCCCTTCCTGAGTTTACTGTCTTCAGGACAGATTATTTTCTCTACCTTCTTCCACCCAGGCTGTTCAGAAGCATCTGGTAACTACTAATGTAATTTCATTTTCACGGAGGGCAGAAGCCAACACAACTGATAGGCCGTATGTCTCACTCAAAATTTGCTCCTCTGGAACCAGGCACACACTAACATCCAGCCATGAACTTCAGGCCTCCAGAGCACCACAACCAAAGAGAATAGCTGTGGAAAGCAGTGCAGCACACTGTAGGTTCAGACCTATTATCACAATGCTATCAGGAAAAAACTGTGGTGGACCTCTACTTCAGATTGACAGGACAGCTGTGTTCTGTAAGTGTCCACTTGCTATGGCATGCATGAAAGAACAAGTTACATCCAGGCAGGCATTGTGAGAGTGGGAATCAGTTCTAATGAAGACCTTGGAAAGCTGGAGAAAAAGCCTGGGGCCCTAGACCAAAGAAGGGAGGGAGAGAACAGAGCTAGTACTTTCCAAAAAATAAGTTTTTTTTCAGGAAGTAAAGGAGATGAATGGGCTTGAAACTAACTCAACCCTCAAAACTTGCCCCACATTTATGATTTTTTAAGACTGTTAGTTGAATTTTGGATTCATAGACAGCCTAAAGCAAAACCTACTATACTGTTTCTGAATTTTTCAAATAGCCTTAGTGTTAAAAAGGTCAGACCATCCAGTTCTGCCAAGCACAGAGGTTCTCATCTGCTTGCAAATAACATGTTTAATGTTCTGCTATCAATCTGAATTGCTTCAGTCAATGGCCAGTTACTGACATCACTGTCTCTAAAACCCCAGCTGAAAATGAGCAGTGTTAGGAAGGGAGCATCATTCAAGCAGCTCTGGAGTGCCTAACAACAATACAGCATCCAAAAAAGTAACCACAAAGTCAACAAGAGCTTTCTGGAAGCAACAGAGAAGAAAATTACAGCTCTTGACCCTACGGTCTGCCAATTGTTCAATTCATTTTGTGTGACCTCACAAGCAAGGCAGTGCAGGAGCTGATGCAACGAGGGGATGAAGCAGCAGAAGGAGTACATGAAATGAGTGAGCAGGCTGGGAAAACAGGCAGGAGATATTTGGCTGAGGAGGCAGTGGTTACACTTAGACTCTGAGAATGCTTCAAGGACATGCTAATGTGAGGAGCAAGCCACAGAACTCTAAGTACAGAGGGGCTGAAGAGGCTGTTGATCTCTTCTTTCCCCATTTCTAAGCCTCTCGACCACTTGTTACGCATGGGCAGATCTCACAGGAAGCTCCAAACAGCTCTGCACTACTGCCACTGTGTCTGTACTAAGATTCAACAAATTTAGTGTTGTAACAGATATGGTGTTAGCTATTAAATTAATCTGGATTGCAGAGCTTAAATAATATTAAATAAGGTATTCCTGCTCTGGCAGGGGGATTGGACTAGATGATCTTTTGAGGTTCCTTCCAATCCCTAACATTCTGTGATTCTGTAATACACAATTATTAGGTCTGTGTTTGCTTTAAAGAAAAAAAATATTCAGATAATTATGAATATCTTGAACTTTTCCGTTCGCAAGAACAAATACTGAACATAGTACAAAATATGAGCTCCTTTGTATAGTGTGCCACTAAGAGTGTTCAATTTTGTTCCTATATTCTAATTCTCCACCCTTTGAAAGAAATAGCCCACCAGAAGTAGAGGAGAACATCAGTTCATATCAACTGTAGATGCTTAGATTTTCTGAAGTTTCTTTTGCTTTACTATCATAAACATAAAAATTGTAATAAAATACATACTTTCCTTTTCTAGAAGGTTTGCTTGCTGCCAGCTCATTTTTTTGACACTTGTCTCAGTGTTGCCACATAAGAAGCAACCAAGGCATAACAATTAAAGGCTAAATACACAAAAGCATATCAGTTCCTGACCCCTGCTGCAGAATCCACAGCAGTAAGTCAGGCGCTAAACCCTTCATGTGCGACTCATGGAAACAGCCAGATGCATCAGAACACACTTCCTAGCCAAACCTAAAGCAGAGAGCATCTAAAGGAAATACTAGGGACAAAGTCTCATCTCAGATCTACACCTTTAGTAATGCTTTCCTCTAGGCTGTGCAGAGTTGTCTCTTAAGACCCACGGTCTGCAGAAGAGGCAGGTGGACAGAACAGAGCGGTGCAGGCAACCTATTTAGGTGATTCAAGCCCTGAAAGTAAATGCGCTTGCTCTATAGCCTACTCTGCACAGGGGAACTCTCCCGTAGAAGCTGTTTCTACAGAAGTTGATCTAATTAAAGATTCATTGGATCACAGATGGCAAGAACAAACATGTCGCTGTCTTTTCAGACTGGTCTTAGGACGTTAAACTCAGTATTAAGTTTGTATTTTGTTTTCTATTATACAGTCCATGAATAAATACAGCAATGTACTTTACTCCCCAGAACTATGTTGATGCCTCCTGTCAAAACTGTTCTAACAAGTCAAGTCTGGGAGAAATGCCACACCACGCTCTCCATGCATTTCCCCACTAAATGAACAATTGGCAGGGAGCTTTGCTAGTGGAATTACATATATTTCTTTTGCCACAACCTTCCTATTTAAAATACAGTTAACTTAAAATTGCATTTTTTCCTCTAGTGTTTTTAAAGAACAAGACTATCTAAATCAGATTAATCATATTGTAACCCTTATGTCTAACAGTATTAACTTAGTTACGAGTATCCAGCACAACCGTGGCTCTGTATACGACAAAGACATTGGCATAAATTTCTATCTTTCCCATAAAAAACAGCTAAACCACTGATGTGTTTAGGATTAAGTCAACACTCGCCAGCTTCTCCATCCGTGAATGCTAGAGCCACAGGCAGAGGGGACTTTGCCTTGTCTAGCCTTTGAAATTGCAAAATCCTGGGCCTGTTCAGGGATAAGAGAGACCAGCAGGAAATCTGGTGGGTGAAGACTGTAGTCATGGCTCACTACTGACAAATACTGCATCTCAGAAAACAAATCAACTAGATTACTATTTGAGGGACAACAAAAGAAAGAGGAGGAAGAGTGCATACAAGATACTACGGTTTAGAACAGCTGTTTTCAGTCTTGAAGTCTTGTCCTCTGGGAATTTACCTGTGGTTACAGCTTTGCATTAAAATTTGCATAAAAAGAGTTCAATCCTGTTCAGAAAGGGACTATGAGGACCCAAGAAAAAAACTACTGGGAAGAGAGAAGTTACCTTGCTCCTGAGAGCTATCTTAATAATATAGGTGTCCCTCAATAATCTTTTTGGTTTTGTTTGACCAGTTCAGTGGCTCAGCCCAATTCTTCCTATTGTTAAACAGACCAGTCACTTACAGCAAATGACTATGGATGTCATTTAATATTTTCTTTTTTTTTTTTCCCCCCAACAGATATTAATTTGCTTATAAACCAGATACCTTTTCTTTCAATGACGCAAATAATACTATAGACACAGGTGTAAACATTTTTTGAGACAGAACGCATTATGAACCACAGAGAAGATTTTGGAGTTGAAAGAGCGACCAGATTACAAATAAAGTAGCAGCATACATGCTTAAGAGAGAGTAATTCAACTTGAACACTACAAACTGCATTTTAAAGGGAAAACAGAATACCTAAGACTAGGAAACTACAGAACTAAAAAGCTTAAATATGTCAATGTTGGGTTTAAGGAAAATGGTCCATTCCTTGTAGATGGTACCACAGTAACATTTCCTTCAGAAGAAGGATTTCTTCAAGAATAATCAAAGTAATTACTGTTTCAAAAGTAGGATTTGCAAAGATATATCTATTTTATAATGCCTATTCAACAGTTTATGTGGAAGATAATACAGCAGCTTTACAGACCGATTCTATAAAAGCATAGTTTCTTTCAGCCCAGATGTCAATGATTTTAGAGAGAGAGATCTGTAATCATATTAGGCACAAAAGAAACCCAGAATTATAAACTTTACTATAATGCATTCTAATTCAATCGAATAACACATTTTGGAGGGGTGTGCAACATCTCTGAAGCTTCAAAATTAACGCACTGCATGACATGTTCAAAGTCTTTAGCTCTACTCGCTGCAAGAGTTCCATCTTATTAATTCTTTAATGTCTCCCTCATTAGCATTATCACATCTTCCTAGTCCCTCTTCCTAAAAGATAATCAGTCACTGAAGTTTTCCCCAGTAACGTGAAGGCACCATTAAAGGAGAAAACAGAAACAGCCCAAACTATAAAATGAAAATTTTTGATGAAACTAATAGCAGAATTTCTAGCTAGTATTTTTGGAAATATTTTGGACCAAGTCTTCTATGCTTTTACAATTTTTAGATCTAATAAGTAAATTTTGAGCCCAGAAAAATACCCACATCGAAAGAGCTCAAGCCCAGGGGAAAAGCATCAATTGCTTGGCAGGTTAGTTTCAGACACGCTATGCTAAGTATTCAGAAAGTCTGACAGCAACCTACTCTAGGGGAAGAAGAATGAGAACATGAATTATTTATGTGAACAGTGATAATCCCAAACTTTAAATATACATGGAATCAAGGTTTTATGATCTCAAGGCAGTTTATCCAAATTGTGCAAAAATAATGTAGTTCTTGAAAGTAATCCTTTTCTTTTCATGCTTATGACCATTATCTTACACATTAACATGATTTTTCAAAGATACATATACTAGAAAAAATATTTTCTTACACTTCTAATAGGCATTTTAAAATACTGTGAGGTTTTTTTTGTCCAGTACTACTTTCCACTATTCTCACATAATGTGAAATCAAGCACTTAACATTCAGAGTCCAACTAGATGTGGATGTACTGAGTGGTAGGCCATCTTAAATTACAAAACATAGTCACAAGATTTTATACACAGCAGAACACTTCTGGCCAAAAAACCCAAAAAACAACCAAAAAAACCCCAAACAAAAACCAAAACCCAAACACTCTATTGACTTTGAAATGTCTCTGATTTACCAAAATTTTGCAAAACCCAAATTCTGGTTTCTAATAGAACCCTATCTGAATTTCTGTCTTTTCTGCCTTCATCTTAAGGAATATGAAAACAGCACATTTACTAGAACAGCGAGATGACAGGACCATCTTCTGTTTCTTGGGATTCTTCATCAGTGCACTGAGAACTTCACTCCATGAAATTTCTATTGGCAGTTTAGATGCATGTTGTAATTAAAGATGATTATGACCTAACTTTGTGGCTCAGGAGTTAAGTAACTCATAGGGCAGGAAAACAAAGTTTGCATAAAATTATTATGTTATGAATGCAAAGCTGATGGTAGAAAGCATTTTGAAAGCAGGTTCTTTGAACTACAACTTCTTTTTTATTATTTGCAAAGATTAATATTGGATCTTGAGTATTACACCCTCTTCTAATGTTAATGATTCAATTTTATTTACTCAGCATAAAATTCTGATGCTAGATATGCATTTATAATAATTGCAATTGGAAAACTATTTTTAATTAGACTATCTGGTATTCTCAGTAATTAAAAACATAGTTGTATTCTACATTTTAAATGCCCTATTCAGTCTCCTATTGCAGCAAAATCTCACAAGTAACTGCTATGATGATTTTCACAGTAACTGTGTTTGCAGTCTTAACAGCTAAATATTTAAGTATTCCTCAAAAGAACCAGAAAGAACAATAGAAACAGCTGACCTGGATATAATTAGAGTATTTGGGAAAATGTGCCTAGGGCCAAAAACCAAACACAACCAAAAAATTCTGTTACATTTTCCTGCTTGTGGTAACAACTTAAGCAACAATTTAATTATTTGATAAATATTTTTGTTTTTTTTTTTTCTTTTTTTTAAAGCTTCATTTTCTGCCAAAGTAAAAAAATAAACAAACAACATAGGGTATTAAGATGTTTTGTTACTTCCCAGGTAAAAGAAGTTGGCATTTCCTTTCATCAGCTCTTATATTGAAAAAAAAAAAAATGCAAGGAATAGGAAGAAAAGTTGCTTTGTCACTGCTGCAACACAGGAACTGCCATAACCGATCAGCCCCCTCAGTGGTCTTAGCAGTTTTGTCTCAGAAGTATCTGGTATTGCCTAAAGCCAAAGTGCTGTAGAACTTTCCTTCATTATGACAAATAGCTGGATGACAATTTGTTTCTTCTATGCAGCACTCTGCAGCTCCTGTTAAACCATTACACTTCAAGGCATCACAAATCTTACACAGAGACCTGATTCATCATTTCATCCAACTCACTATCTTCTTGGTGGTTTATATGGTGCTTATGTAGCTTGAAATTAAAAAAAAAAGAAAAATCAGCCAGATTAGTGTTTCCCAGTCATTTAGATGCTTTTGGAATCTCTGCTATTACTTCAGCCTAAAATGTGTTATTAAAAAAATTAATCCCTAAGTGCATAAATCTTGTAGTAGCTAGCTTCAACAGGTTAACTAAACATAAAAATTTCCTTCTACCAATATTAGATGTGTTCCATTCCAACTTAATGTTCCCTGATCTTGCTTAACAGCAGAAGGGAAAGAAAAATAAAATAAAAAAGTGTGCATCCAATTCCCCTTACCACATCAAGTACTATTTTATACACTCTCTTCACTGCTCATTCTTTGCTAGTTTAAAATTGTAAGTATATCCTCTTATATCATTTTTTCCAGGACTTGTAAATGTTTCATTACTTTTCTCTGGACTCTCTATGATTTTGTAGTTCCCTTGGATGCTGTGCAAGATAAAAACCAATATATTTCTTTAGTTTTGGACTGTTACTGTACACTTTATTATATTGTTTGATTTTCCTGTATGTACTATATAGATTACTTCAAATTTCAACTAATTATTAAATATGCTGTCAATTTAATTCAAAGTGCCAGCAGAATCAAAGTAAAGAATATCTTGATGAAACATTACTAAAACTGAGTGTTACTAAAAAAGTGCTAATAGTAACACAAAAACTATTAGAAAAATATGTTAACCATAGTCATTTAAGAAAATCGAAGTGATGAAAACTAATCAAATGTTACTTCTCACAAAGTTGAATAATAAATACTCATCATAAGCGTTAGTAACATTAGTTAGTGCACATAAATGTATTTTGATCCAGTAAATCAACTAGATTCCTTCTAGATTAAAATAGAAAAAAAAAAAGATGAGGATAAAAATTATCAAATCTTTAATGACAGTATCTCAGCACTCTGTCCTTTTCTAATCTGGGTATGACCGAAACTGGATGAGTACAGCAACATACTCCCTTGGGGATACCTTCCTTGCCTCTAACAATGCAGACAACAGATGAAAGAAATTTTCATGCTTTCCAGTAATGTAATTTTTCCTATATTCGTTCCAGTCTGCCTTTACAGGAGAGTCTGGAAGTAATCCACCTTTGCCTTTCTTGGACAATGGTTTGGCTATAAGTTTCTCAGCTACAAAGAGGTAAAAGATACTTCAGATTAATTATTACTACTTGGTGTAGTGATTAATTCCATTTTTCGAGTATAATTAGAAACAAAACATTTAGTAATTCGATTTAGAGCAGTTGGCTTCAACAAGACTGCCAAGTGAGTAATCTGTACTCAATAATTCATTAAATGCTACCTCTCTCTATTTGCCCATTAAAAACAAAAGTTACACAAAAATGGTTAATAGAAGTAGCTTTGAGTGTTTTAACATTGAACATTGCAATATACACTAGGCAGCGAAGATTTGATAAATCATCTGAAAAAAGAAAAAATTGTCACTAAACAACACAGCATACATTTAGAGTCTTGCTAATCAGACACAAAATATTAGATTCACTTTTAGTAAAGTATATGGAAAAGTTAAGTCATCTGAAAGAAATTTGAACAAAAATTACTTTTGGAGTTGTTATGTTAGCACCATTTGACTAAACGAATAGCTGTGGAAAGCACACTTAAAGAGTGGAATAAAAAAAATCTTAAATTTTAACAGTTATTGAACTAATTTCTATTACTTTTTTTGCTTACTAAGTGCCCCATGTTTTAAGACAATCATCAGCCTTACTTCACAGAAGGGGAACATAAGCTAAGCAAAGTTTCTAATCTCTGTTTGTCTGGAGAAGTGAGAGTCATTTGGCCTGCTTTGCACATAGTAGTATCTCTAAAGATCTCAAAAAAAAATAAAATAAATTAAAAAATCAAACCCCTATTTTTTTCCTTGACTAAAAACTGGCTGCTGTTTCTTTGTTCTTCTATATATACTGTATTCTGACTGCTAACTAAAAACACAGAAACAGGAATGCTTCTGCGTACAATACAGTATGTGATGTGTAAACATATGCAATTACAACTCAACACAAGTACCCAGTAGGACTGGAGAGATATTGCATATAGTCAAGACAAAAGCCTTTATTTCCTTTGCTCCTCCAGACTATGAAGTCTCTACAGTCCGCTCTCCTGAGCAACCTACAGGATGGGTGCAGTCATTGACATCAGAGAAACATCATCAGCTTTTAAACAGAAAAATTCATTGACAAATAAGCATGTTTAGATGCAGCATATCTCATGGTCTGATAATAAGGATTTATGATCACATTGTATATCCTTAATTAGGACATTCTTACATGGACTAAAAGACTAAAGACTAAAAGATAGAAAAACACCAGAGTTTTTTCCTAAGCAATCTGCCATTTCATGGCAGAAAATCTGAAGAATCTGTGGGCAGTGCATATTTCAAGAATGACAGTCAAGTGTCTGAAAGCATGTCAGGTTTTAACAAATCTATGTTGTTTCTTCAGTTATTATTTACATCAGGTAGCCGTGAGAAATACTTCTGTAAACCTTGGATTCAATGGGAGATTTGCCACTCATTACAACAGTGCAAAAGTAGGGAGAATATTTAATTGCCACGTGATGGAACAGCTGGTTCCACATGAGAAACACTAGATATCTGCTGAAAATCAACCTGCTTGCCTGGAATGAAGTCTACACATAAGAAATTTTTCCAAAAAGGATCGAAAATTAATACAGTCCACCTGGCACACAAAGGACATATTCTACTACTACTTACAGAATCCTTCCTTCTCAAATTATTACCTTATGAAGTGTTGGATAACCTTCCTCTGCTTCTGTTGGTCCTTCAGGTAGGAGAGGAGCAGAATCTGGTACTAATCCTGAAGGTTGTTCTTCATATTCTTCTGAAAACAGGATCCATAATTCACCATTATGAGAACCATGAAAGAATTACGAAAGTATCTATGTTATGTGAACAACCACGACATTATGGTCTAGCCAATAACAGGATGTGAACTGAAACAGGTAAAAAGTGTTTGAAGCCAAACTTTGTATGAGAATTATCAAAATTTTCACATTAACTTTTATTTATATTGGTAAGATTAGATTTAAATGTAATTTATACATAGGTAATTTATATAGGTAATTATAGAAAATAAAAACAACCAGACATTTACATGACAGAAAATTAAGACCAAAGTCCATACTGACAGAAATGCAGAAACTTAACAAATATATCATACATTCTTTTAATTCAATAATAAGATAGTTACCAACTGAAATAATTTATATACCAGGGGGGTTTTTTGCACAGTTGGACAACCACCTCAAAAAAAAATAATCATTTTTTTTTAAGAACAGGCCATCACTGAAGACTCTTGCTCCAGACTGCTCTCTGGCTTATTTTTCAAGGAAGAAAGGAAGGAGAAAATGCACAGGGTGTGGAAGGGGAGGACAAAGAGGAAGGGCAGTAGTTAAGCTAACTTTAACTACCCTCATCAAGTTAGCAGTGTTATGTCCAAGTTGTTTTGTTTGGTTGGTGGGGTTTTTTTGTTTGTTTGTTTGATTTGGTTTTTTTTCAGGAAAGAGGCATATATACTAGACTTCACTTGAAAGACAGAGGGAGGAACTAGAAAAGGGGGGAAAACATCTTGAGAAATGCTGGGTTAAAAGATTTCTAAACACCAGTATAACTGATAGTTTGATAGTTTAGAAAGGCAAATGAATTATTTGTAGCATGCAACCACACACTATGTCCATAAGCTGAATACTAATGACTGTCAGGACACTGATCATTTTTACATCAGTTGACTCTTATATTATTTGTTCAAATTCATTTAAGTTTGTCTGTATTAGTTTAATCAAAACTGTTTTAATGACAAGGACCTGGTAGAAAGTTGAATGCTCAGATATGAGATTTAACCACTGTTCTTTTAAAATGTCATACTGACATCCACTATTTGGGATCTGAGCATTCTCCATTAGAGTAGGGGGAAAACCAAGAGGTTTTATAAAAATAACTGGTTAGATCTAACAGAGGTTGCCTAAGAAAAACCCAAGATGTCTGTGAAATGCTTTGATGTATCCTAAAACATTGGCAAGGTAGGGCATGAACCACGTAAGGAGAACATGTAAGGAGAGATGAGCAATCAATCCAGTTGACTGGTAACTAAGCCAGTACTATATAAGCTGGAATGTTTAACTAAGTGCCAATACCTTCCTAAGTCAGGTATGTCAACTTTATACAATTTCTGCATCACAGTAAGTCATTGTTATGCCATCTGTGTGCTACATAAATTCCTATCTGCAGAACAATAAGCAGTACAGCATGGTAAAATCTTGGACCATCAGTTAAACCCACATCAGTATACCAGGAAGACAGCAGTAAACTTACTTTCACCAGCCACATAATTAGCTGGAAAATAGCCTTGCTGTCCATTTGCTAGGCTGCCAAACCACCAGTTATCATTATCTTTGTATAACACTTGGATAATGTCACTGCGATGGATGGTTAGCTCATCTGATCGATGCGCTGTGTAGTCATAAAGAGCCACTACCTAAAAGAGAGATAAGAGCACCACAGCTTTATCACAACCATGCCACAGAGAAAAAAGCGCAACATTCACTTCCTCTTGCAGAAAAGCAGCTGAAACCAAAGCTGCACTTTGGTAAAAGCTGAGGCTGTCTCAAGTTTTGCTAATGGGATCAGGGGTGGTGGGAAAGCAGCAGGAGAGGCAAGATAAAGGACTGTGGGATTGTAGAAATGGTTAAGAACATTCAATTCACTAAGATTAGCTTCAAAACAGCAGCTGTTAGTTTTATAAGCAATTTACTTGTAAAGCAAAAGAAAAAAAAAAACCTAAAAACACTTCATACATTCACTTTCTCAGAATTGTTACACCACCTTCAGATCCCATTCTGTGTGTACTCATGAAGCATATGTGTTCGAATAAATACTTCAACAGTATGACAGTTTCACTGAAGGAAAAATTTAGTACAAAAATGTTATTGCTAAGTTTTGCTTTGATCACTCCACCTTTGTTTTGTTTATTTAGAAATAAGGATTTGCATATACAATTTTATAAATATCTGCCAAAATATATATTTATATTCTATTTCACATAATATATCCATCTGCCAGTGATATACAGTGCATCTATACTTTTCTGGAAAAAAGTAGTAGTAGTGGTCAGCACTACACATACTACACAGAATACATAACAGAAACCTGCTTTCTACCCTGAACACGAAAATATAAAGATTAATTTCTTTTTTATTTCCTATGCCTTATGAACATAAATCTGTTCTGATGAATTCAGAGCAGAAAAGATTGAAAACAAGTGAACTGAAAGAATAACGGAATTGCTCACTTCCCTCATCATAAGTGCAGAGCAAAATTATGACCTATTTTACACAAAGAACACCGCTTCCCTACATATAATCTTCACCTCAGATTCCTCTGCGAAATTGTAAGTAAAGAGGGTCAGAAACAGGGATCGTTAGGAGTGATAGGAGGTTACAGGGGACTGAAGGAGATAGAGATTTGGAGAAAAAACTTCCTATCTTCATAATAACTGCTTTTTTATTACTCACACATGCATTTAAATCCTAAGACTGCAGAACCACATAGTGCTTTTCATATTTGTATTTCTGTTCTGAGTAAGATCACCTGTGAGTTATGTGTGTACAAATACAGCCAATGTCACTTGTATTTTCATATTTCCATGCCACCCATTAAATATATTAAATCAGTTATGAATGGAAATTATTTTACCATTATAAATTCTATGTGGCAATTTGTGAGCTGGTCATCATCAAAGAATTAGTGTCAGCATAGTTCTCACTAGATAGGAAAATTATCTAAATATTCATTCAATAATCCTGAACTTACATAAAGAAACTAAGTAATGAAATACCATCCTTTATCATAACTCTCCTCCCTGCATTAGGAAAGTTAATATAGTAATTATAGGTGATGTTGACAATGTTGAACTACATTCAACATGTTGACAGTATGAACTACAGAACAAAACCAAACTACAACACACTAATGAGCACCACAGAGACACAGTACACAACTGGAAGCTTGCATGATCATGGCCAGTAAGGGGTGCACTAATAGTGCCCACTTCAGTTAAGTGGCAATAGTTTCCTTAGCAATGGTACTATGAAAATCATGAGGTCACTTAAGGTTAAAAAGAAAAAAAGGAATGTAGCACTAATTACTTGGCAGCATGAAAAATAATGAAAGGCAGAGCAACGAATACTTCTTTTTGCAGTTTCTTTTGTAAGATAGTTTTGGTGTAAATGCTTTGGTTTTTGGAAAAAACTACAAAAATTCAGTAACATGGAAACACTGCCAACAAACCGTTCAAACCAATCAAGCAAGTCCCACTGTCTGTCTCCCAGAAATAAAAAACCTAAAATACCAATGTGTCCTGTAATACAACTGCTTTAGCAAGCCAGACAATTTAAATGAAATGTGGAAATGACCATTATATTCTCTGTAGACATGTGATCAGAAAATGACCATAAGGAGACACAGGAAATGCATCTCAGGACCAAAGAATCACAGAATGGTAGGGGTTGGAAGGGATCTCCAAAGATCATCTAGTCCAACCCCTCTGGTACAGCAGGATCCTAGAGTAGATCACACAGGAACATGTCCAGGTGGGTTTTGAATGTCTCCAGAGACAGAGGCTCCACAGCCTCTCTGGGCAGCCTGTTCCAGTGCTCTGTCACCCTCACAGTAAAGAAGTGTTTTCTTATGTTAAGATTGAACCTCCTGTGTTCCAGTTTGTGCCCACTGCCCCTTGTCCTGTCACTGGACACCACTGAGAACAGTCTGGCCCCATCTTCCTGACACCCACCCTTGAGATATTTATAAGCATTGATGAGATCCCCCCTCAGCCTCCTCCAAGCTAAGCAGGCCCAGGTCCCTCAGCCTCTCCTCATATGGGGGATGCTCCAAGATGTAGAATGCTCACACTTATGCCCAAAGTAATGGAATTTCTTCTGGTGTGACATTCAGACGTGTTAAATTCTGTCTGGGTCCAAGTTTAAGAAAAAAAAAAAAAAAAAAAATCTACATCTATATTCATCAAAATTTTACAAAATGATTTTTCAAGTGGGATATAAAAACAGCAGTAACATGGTTATGCCAATTATGAACATGTTGGTATGAATTAAAAAAATCTAGGGTAGCAAAAAAAGAAATTAATCCTTCGGATCATGCTAAAAAGAAGAATGTGCTTTGAAAAACACAGATACATTGTAACAGATATAGAAGATACTGAGTAAAACTACATAATACTTACCGTCTCTTGCCCGAGTGGACAACTGCTTCCTCCTCTCACCCCCAGTGTAGTGAGGCAGTTATCATTCTAGAAGAATAAATTATTTTAAAACTTTAATATGAAGCATTTTGATAAACTTTGAGTATTTTCATTTCTCCTGCAAAACAGTAAGAAATATCTGTAATAAAATACTTTTTAAAAAACATAAAAAGCAGAAGTGATGTTAAGCAACACTGAGTAATACTGGCTATGTAGATATTTAGAAAAAGATATTAAGTTTTTCAAGTATGTACAGTACACTAAAGACAACATGAAGACAGAGGACTGATGACTATGCAGTCTAAACTTGCTTGTATTGCAAACACTACAATAGATGTTTAAGAAGTTGTTGCAGTGAACTTTACCTTTGAACCAGTATGCGAAAGATATCACTTTTGCATAATGGAGAATTTCAGGTCAGTCTTAATAACCAATACTTTCCATTTAATACTAATTGTTCTATCTTTACCACTTACTCTTCAGACTTCCAATGAAGTCAAAGAATAGCAGGTATATAATGCAATAATGAGAATCTGCCTGTACCCACAAAATTTAATTTCTGTCAAACAATAGAATTCCTCAGTTGAAGGAAGATTTAAAACAGAAAAAGTATGAAAATTAGCAGAGGAACAACAAATTAGAACAAAGGAAGAGATGGAAGTCCTTTGCTGATGTTAATTTTTTTCAATGGCCTATTTTCACAAAGGGGAAACCAGTTTCCTCTAGATTTTGTGTCAGAGGATACGAACTACAATACAGGATAGAAATATTACACAGCAATTAAAATATTTTAGAAGAATCAAACGTGAGCTCTGTGAAGTAAACAACATTTCCACCCGTAACAGAGTGTATCGCATTATAAACATTTAAATTTGAGACTTCCTATCTAACATACTTCACCTTTTTCATATTTTACAGCTCCTCCTTTAACTGTCTTTTGCATGAACTTCTTTCTCTTCTCTTGCTTTTTAAGAACATGTATCTAAAATGTATTGCTCCTTTTATTTTCTGGTGGGTTTTTTGTTTTTGTTTTGTTTGTTTGTTTTGGTTTTTTTATTAGGGTGATCCAAGGAATATCATTACTGCTTTCCTCAGCAAAATAAATGGCATTCTCTAGAAAAGAGATTCTTGCCCTCAACATTGTTTTCCTAACTTAGCTAGGCTTATCCTATATGGGAAAGTAATCACTGGCCATCCTAAACAGAAAGGTCCCATCCAGTCTCCAGATTGTTTCCATATTGCCACAGTAGTTACAGACACATGCAGTACATACAGGTGAATACAGTATAAAAGCAAACAGTTGCACTCAGTTTTTATCATCTGCCAGAACATCTAAGCCTACCACCTAAAGAGTTCTGAATAATTATGTACATACACAGAGGGGAGGGAAAAAAAAAAGATTAATAAGTGTAACTGCCTGATTTGATAAACAAATTTTGAACAAAGACCGGTAGAGCTGCAGTTCAGAGTACGTGGCTTGTTCAGTGGTCTACTGGTAGTTAGCACTGCCTTACAGGTTTCAGCTAATTCTCATTTTCCATTCTCAAGGTTAAGAGAACTGTGCAGGCAATGTGCTTAGCCTGTGGGATGGGAGTGCCTCCTGTTGCTCAAAAATGATTCATCAGAATTATTAGCAGTATTATTTAGGTATCTAGTTCAGGTACTCCTATTGCCCCATTATTGTGTCTCAATCTGTCTCGCTCTCTTTTTAATAAAGTATTTATGTGCTCTCAAACACTCAATGTAAGACGAGCTTGAAGAGCGCGAGCTGTTTGGAAATAACAAGCTAAAATCCATGAGTCATCGTAAGATTATGTTGAATGTTCTCAGACACCTAGTTAAACTTTTAAGGCAACAATCCCAAGAGTTTCCTCTTAAAGAGATACTCCGAGTGTGTCACAGGCTGCACACATGCCCGGCCTCCAGCAGGACAGGGGAATTGCCACGGCTGCCTACCACAAACATAGCTACTGCAAGGCAGCAGAGCTGCCTCTGGCATACCATGCTGTGCCATTTCTTAATTAGTGCCAACTACCAGTTACACTGCAAGTAACACCCAGCACAAACTACTGGCCTTTCACTCCAGAATAATTTTTTTTGATGTTATGCCACAAGACTAAGCCACATTTTGAGAATTCCAAAAAAATCAGACAGACATACTGAAGTGCATGAATACATCACTGTTAATATAATATTAACATCTCCTTTTTAAAATGCAAGACGGAAACTAGTAAATCCTTTTCTTGCATTGGAACAGACATGGAGCTATAGTTACATTCTGAGGAGTTGGTCTTTTTGGGGAGGCAGACCATCTGTGAGAAACAGGAACAACACGCTTGATGAAAAAGCCCCCCCCCCCCCACATGTTTTTAAGACACTAATACAAAAGAGAGCATTGCAGGTAAGAGTAAAGTGATAATTAAGTTGCTGTGTCAAGTGTCACTGATTCCTGATAATAGCACTAATTAAAATGTTTACGGTTTCTTTTTAATTGGGCAGTTTCAGTGATTGTGGTAATGGAGGTTCTGCTTTTATTCATGCGTATGTATAGCAGCCAACAGGATTTGGGCATTAGATAGCATTCACTCCCTTAGAAGCAGCACTGAGTAAGTACAAATGATATGTTATTATTGCCTTTTCTGTAAAAATTTCAGCATTTAATTTCTATTAATGAACAAATATATTTCAAATATCATGACATGAAATTTTAAAGAAAAAAATAGGGAAAAATGTAAAGTCTACCGGTGGTTTCATATGCTTCTTCCTTATAGGCAAACACATTCTTCATTGTAACAGAATAAGCATACAGAATAAGTCCCACTTCTAATTAGTCATTAACTCTTAATAACTACACCTGGAAAATAAGCTTTCCTAAGATTAATCTTTGGCAGACACTTCACATACTGGGGGCAAGCCCTAATGTGCTTGCATACAAGGCCAAAGCCACTCTCTCTCCCTTTCCTGTTAGGAGTGACAGACTTGGTGACATTAAGGACAAACATCTACTTCTTGGATGCTGCACAGTGCCACTGCTTCTCTCCACTCCATCTCCCTATACCTGCTACCTGCCAGAATGGAAGAGAAACCGGGGGTGTTACTTGTGCAAACACTCCAGTAAAGACACAGGGAATGAATGTTAAAGCCTCTCTTGTCTGTTCAGTAAATCTGTGCCTCACTGTGTAATAGCCTAGGTTCTGAGATTGCTACCTTTTGGGTTTTTGTTTTTGTTTTATGGTGCCTTTTTTTTTTTCCCTAAAGAAGACAAAATAAGAAATGAACTTATAGTGCTCAAAAACCCCACAACTGGCTAAAAAGTGAGATAATATTTAAAAGATTTAAAAATTTTACAGAATCAATCTGAGCTTTTACAGTTGCTTCATTGTTTTCATTTTTCCTTATGAACCTGAGGGTTAGAAATTTACTTAATCCTCTCCTTCCTTAAGAATGTCATGCAATCTCTTTACCCCAGTAATTGAATTTTTAAATGAAATACTAAATAAGCTGAGATGTAGCATAAAATACTTGAATATTGTTAGCACTGTCTTATTTCTGCTCTTGTTCTCTGGTCCAATTAATTTCCAATGCACTCCTAGCTCAGGATACCTAACTGTATACAGATTTAGTCTACGGGAAACAGAACTACAAGAACAGTATTAATAGCTAAATTAAAATGATTCTACAAGTATTATTGCTAAGAATAATCTACTCTTCTTTGGTCTTAATTAATTTGTCTGTAGACACTGTACAGTTACCTCTTTCAGCTTCAGATGACTACAATCCTTATTTGATTACAGCCCTTCAATATTTAATGAGCATGGGAATCTATAATCTGCCTAGAGGTAAAAAAAACCAAAACTGTGCCAGGCTGCACTTTATTGAAACCTGCAATGTACAAACAGAAAACAGAAATGCAAACACAGCTGCTAGAGTAAAGCCTACAGGGATTTAAAAAAAAAAAAAAAGAAAAAAAAAAAGAAAAGGGAAAAAAAAGAAAAAAAAAGAAAAAAGGGAAAAAAGATAAATTCAGAAGCATGTGAAACATTCCAGCTCCTGAAATTATTGAAAACCTCTTCAACTATTTCATAAATAGGCTACATTCTTGATATAAATTACTCAGTTTCCCTCAACTTATAACATATATTACTGCATTTATAACAGAAAAAGTAACAAAAATATTCAAAAACTTAATATAACCCTCTCAGAAAAAAAAAATTAAATAGGCTGCTATTTAGTATTTTCCAAAACAGTTGATCCTGTAAATATTTACAGAGCTTGCTGTAATGGAGAACATTAAAATACCAATTGAACCATTTATACTTTTTCATAAAACTTACATATTGATGGCTAAAAAATTGAAAGTGTGAAAACAAGAACTGTTTAGTCACTAACAAAACAGCAATGTAAAACTGTACTTTTGAAATTTCTTGGTGAATCCTATGTATCTCATGAGTCCTCCACAACTCTGATAAATAAGGTAGGTCCAAAACACACCTAAACCAACGAAAACCAAAACCCCAAATCCAAACTGTAAAACAGCTATAAATGATCCAAGTTACTTTGTGTCCCTTTCTAACATTTCCCTGAAAAATTACAATTAGCACGTAATTAAGACAGAATATTAAATCATGGCATTCTGTCCATGGATGCAGGAGGATTAACATCTCCAGTACAGCAGGCCCAGCTTTCTACAGCCACACACACGCTCAGTATTCTGAAGCACTACTCATTCTGCCATCACTAGTATCTCCACATGCTTTGTGTTTAATCCTGGTTTATCAAGTATATAGTTGGAATTAATGACATTTACAGATTCTGTTAAGATTTTTACTATGATGATCAGAAAATCAGAAATAAAGGAACAAATACTAGAAGTTTCCAAACAATATTTAACAGAGAAGCAATTAACTATATAGGATAGCTGTGATTTCACTTGTTACAAAAAGGTGAAGTATGAGTAAACAATGAAAACATTGTGCTGTAAATAGGATTCTATTTCAAGTTATTGTCCCAGCTTTCTCCCCCTACTTATCAATGCCTGTATTCTTAGTCAATCAAAAATACAGGATGATAATTTTAGCTTATTTATTTCTAAACAACAAAAAGTAAAGAAAAAATACAAAGCTTTTAATTTGCAGATATCTGATCTCTCTGCCAGCTGGCTGCAACAAAAGCTTATTTGCCCACGTAGACAATTCGCTTGAAGACACCTCTTTTGTGAATAAAGACAGGATAAAAAAAACCCCTCTCTACAATGAGAACTTGTGAATAATGATATTTTATAGTTAAACATCAATTTTTTAAAAAAATGCAAAGATTGAATTCCTTACCGTCTGTAGTCTACCCAATAGTGTTCGGCTAAGAGGATTTCCTACTGGGCTGAAACACCCTGTGAAAAGAAAAGGCTGTGAATTTTCTGCTTGTTATCCTTTTCCATCGAATAAACCATTTTATTTTAAAATCATTATGTTAGCAGGATATGTTTGACAAAATTCTAATGAAAAGCAGCAGCATCTTTCAGTCACAACTATGCATCCTTCAGTCAGGAACAGCTGGAGGGTTTATTTAACTAACAGACCTGACACAAGGTTAACTAATCCAATATTTCCATTCAAATGATTTGGAGAAATAGCTCAAGCTATGTCCACATGCCACCTCGTGCTCAAAGCTGACACTATTATCTAGGCTGTATTGCTTTTCTCTTCATTGAATTTCTGAGTAATGCATACAAAGTTTTCCAACAGAAATGATCACAAAAACTCTCAAAGGAATTACTTCCTTATTTTATCTGAAAGAATAACTATGCCTATTCAGTAGTTGTCTTTGATCATCTGAGTTCCTATCACAACACATCTTGCTGTTTATTTTATTCACTCTCTACACAGTGCATTTGAACAAGTACTTGTAAATTCTTTTCTTTTCAAGCTATTATGTTAACTACTAAGCTCAAGAAAATCCTTTCATCATCTACGGATTTATCTTTTTGTTATTGTTCTCCTCAGCTGTATACTTAAGAAAACAACTTAAAAAGAAAAGATACAAAAATTTGGAAATTGTTGAACACAACAATGAAAATGCTACAGCTTCCTTAGAGAATGGTTTCTCAAGTACAGAGATGCCAGACAACACAGAGTTAAACTCACTGGATTTTCTCTGTAAGACACTAGATTTAAAATAAGTTTTGTTTTCAAAGAGAAATAAGTTCTGAAAAACTCATTTTCACTTGCCACTCCAAAAGCCTGCTCTTGAGGAGTCCAGTATCTGAACAAAAAGGACTTTTGCGATTCAGATTGCGTACTGGCACAGCTCCACAAGCAAGCTTGCACACCTCCACCTACAGTACACTTTCTAAGCCTAGTGGTTTAGACTTTCACAGGAGATTTACTCATAAGTGTTTAATCATTAAGATATTTAGATATTTCTAAATATAAGAAAAGCTGCAAGATCAAACAATCATAGTTACACCATGCTCCTGCAGATCTTCTGCATGTGAATACTTTTGTACTTGTGAGAAATCCTAAGTGCAGCAATTGATTTTTCAATTTTGTGTACAAGTTTGAAATGCTGTGACCTTAATAATATCAAAAAAGCATGTATAAATTCTGAAATACATAATTTTGAAAGGCTTACTTTGTTTTTTAGTACTTTTTTCCATCTCTTTTCAGAAGAGGAAAGAGAGGAGAATAGAAACTGTTTTCTGAATTCAACCCATACTCAAAGACAGTAGACCTGAAGGTTACATTTTTTTTTAAAATAAGCTATTGCTAAAACATTTGTTAAGCAATAAGATCAAAAGTCAGTGGGGATATTACTCCTATTACTACTGTTGTCTACATACTCATACAGTTACAAAATGAGCTGCTACAGATATAGTACCTATGGATATACTATTGCATACAAATGTCATATCTACTTTTTGAATTAAAAAAACCCCAAACAACAAACTCAAGACCAATTAAATGTCTGCATGATAAAAAGAAGTATTTTTTCTTTAGGCACCTATGTATTCTACCACAGAATTTTCAATTAGAGCACTGTAGTGTTGTGCCAGTTCACACAAAACCACTCTAAGATAAAAGCTGTATAAAATACATGATGAAAACAATTGTTTGGAAAAATCTTCAATCTTTAATTAAAAAAAATAATCTGTATTTTTATTAGTAATATCATTGACTTCCTTGTTCTTGTAAGGAAAAGATCTATTACCTCCAAATACCTCTGGACTAGTATGCTTATGTACGTGAGTACTCCTGTGCAGTCTCTGTATTTAGCTGCTTGTCAGGTGAAAACTTTATGGTTACACTGATATTCCCAATTAAGCCTCGATAAAGGGCAATGCAGACCTATTCTGCTGCAAGAGTAGGAAAGAGATAGATGCGTAACTCAGATACAGGGTGTCCTTTACTGAATTCTAGCAGCTGGCACTGGTTTTGACTTAGCTTTTTCCATGACTAGAGCCTTTTTTCAAAACAAGCAGAAAATTCTTACTACTACGCTTAAGGTGTAAACACTAAATAGACCACAGCACACTTGGGTCCGAATACTCTATACACCACAGAGCCAGTGCTATTTGTTCATATTGATCATGCCTCTTGATTACCCCAAAATAGTCTTTAGTGGTATTCATTAGTCATTTTAAGTTATCAAGCATTTCTTTAGTAGCTGCTACATTCAGAACAGTTATACTAAAAAAAAAACCCAACAAAACCCAACTGTTCAAATCTTCCTCATTCACAAAACAAGGTCCATTCAGCAAGCAAGGGAATATCCATCCCTTCTTTCTCAAATGACAAAATAGATTTTAAAAACAATTTTACACAGCTATTGGCTTGACGTGGTTCCGCACTTGATGAAGCATGTACATGACACCAAGCAGGTGTGACTAACAGCCTCAGCAGTGCTTGCTTTGGTTATCTCTGATCCAGGCTGTGCAAACTTTTCAACTACTATAGTGAGGTACTGAAATTGAGGTCAGGATCGCAGAAGGACATTTCCACTTCATCCAAAAATGTTTACAGGACACCGTGACCTGTTGGGACTCTTACTCAGCCTGAGCTTATGTAACTGTCATTAAATCCCTTGGAAGGTCAAACCTGAAAAAAACCCCAGCACCCACGTTAATCTAGACTGTCTCTTCATAATGGAGAAGCATTTTTATTGACTCAGAGGGTTTACTTGAGCTCTCCAATAATCTTTCTTAACAGCATTTGCTGTCTTCACCTTCAAAACCCTGTATGTCTTGAGACGCTAATCTTCCCTATGAAAGTATTAACATTTGAACCACTGTATTCCCTGTTACTCTGCACTGATTCTTCAGTGGTCTCCTTTATATGGGATTTTTCATGAGAAGAATAAATTATTTCTAGAAGAACCTAGTGCTACTGTCTAAATGCAATGTTAGATGTCTCAAAATGATAGATGCTATTGCTTTTTCTCACATGATCAGAATTTTCACATTGACACAACTTAACAAGAGGACAGCTCTTCTTTATGGTCCACATAATCCTCTCACTATGATTATTTTATAAGTCCAAGCATCTGCTTATTTAGGTAAATGTCTGCCAAAGAATTGGTATCTTTTGAAAAACAGTGTAGCTGTCTGCCTTGTGAGGGAGCCTGAAACTGTAGTAGTTGCCTGTCCAGTTTGAACAGTGAACTGAAAGTCTATCCTTAGTTCCCCCAAGTCACTTCTGACAATATACTTTCTGCCAGTATAATTGCAACTAGAGAGAAAAGATGACGACAGAAACCAAGCAGTCATCCTGTCCAAAATGCGTCTGTACTACCAAGCTCCCAGTTTTATTGCATGCTTTCACTGAAAAACTACCCTCTGCTCCACCTAATCACATTAGCATGAATTGATCAAATTCTAAATAGTTGGGCTGAAATACACAGGAAGTAGATGAGTTCACTTCCAAACACATTAGACTTACACAGAAATTTATATAACAGCAACAATGCCCCAGAATAGTACTTGTCATAGCTAAGAACATTTCCTATTAAATAACAGCATCCTTAGCTATTATGTTTGTCTTAAATTAATAGTAAAAGAGCCAGAACAGGGAAAAAAGTCCTCCTAGGGAGTCACATAATTCCACTATTATCCTACTGGAGTGCCTATAACCACCTAATACGAAATGTTTATGTGAAAAAATTCCTCTTTAAATAGAAGCTGAGAGAACATTCGTTACAGAATTTATGTTTTAATTAACTTTTCAAAGAAGGCTTTTTCTCCCTTCATGAAATGCTCTTGATAAATTAATTCTGTTAACAAAGATATTATGTGCATCATAATTCTGCAAGGATTCTAGTCTCATGGACTCTACAGGTAATGAAATCATCCAAAAGTTTATCCTGGAAAAACCTCAGAAAAATCACAGAACACCAACAAACAAATAAATAACTAAGAAAAGTGAAAAAAAAAATAGACTATTCAGACATTTCTGTGATGAACTCCTCCAAAGCAGAGAGGAAAAAAATCTTACCTATTACAGTTCCACATTATTCTATTTTTGAGTTTAAGTTTATACTAATTCTTAATGTCTAAAAAGCCCACAAACAAATCCTGAAAGCCATGAAAATAAACTATGCCTCTAGGAAATGGTATTTCTTATTGCAGACATTATTCTTATAATTTATATTGTGGCCTCTTGCAACATGGCATAGTTAAAGTACAGCCAAATAAACAACAAACTGGAAAAAAATATCGGCTCAGATATGAGATGAACACGTGTGTATCAGCTCATTCCTCTTCTGACTTGCCTTCTGTGGCTTTAAAATTGTTCTCAGTAAACATAATTATGTTTTCAGCACGGTCACCTATTCAAAAGTATGACCTTTGTGACCAAAAGATCTTTTAGTATACAGTGTAATCTCTACTCTAGGCTTCAAAGGAAAGTTTTGAGGTTTTTTAAAAGTAAAAGCTTTCAGAGCAGTATTACTCAGTTCTTTCTGTAATTTTATTTTTCAAGTGAGGTATAACATAAGAGAAAGAAGATCATTTTGCAATGATCTAAATATATATTAATCTTCCCTCAAAGGCTTTATCCTCACAACAATTATGTTTTAATAGATCAAACAGAATTCATTAAATAAAAAGACTGTTTATATATTGGATAAGAACCTGTTTTCCTTTATTTAAACACAGGATCACAAATACTTTCAGAACCCATTGCAAACATTTTCAGATGCAGTTCACATAAAATTAAAGGAATGGGTGCACTCACTTGACACACACATACCTCCTTCTTTTACCAGCGAAACAGATGTTTTACTAATAACTAATGCAGTAGGTGAAAACCCACTTCAAATTCTGCTATACATAAGTTAGTCTATGATTTTGAACATATTCCAAATTGAAAAGAAGAATGGATAGGACCAAAGTTTTTAACTGTTTCAGGGAAGTTCTATCTGCATCGTAGCTTTTAAAACTACTTTGGAACACATTTGGCTGAAGCTGTAGAGCAAGAAAACTACATTCAAAAGCAGTTCAAAGCGAGACAAGGAGCAGAATATTTTTACCATCCTTTCTAAAGTAGCGTTCTCTTTGTAACTAATACAATGCCCAAGGAAATGGTCAATTCTCGTGAGAGACTATCTTGCAAGTCACTTAAAATGTATATTCTCAAAATAGATGTTTCTCACATGCTATGCTTAAGTGTATATACAAAAGTGCTGTGATGGCATCACTACTGAATGCAAATGACTGCTACAAACACCTGTAAGATTCTTGCAATGTATTCTGCACTCACTGAAATCTATTCAACATCAGGTGAACCCTTGCTGTTACTCGCCCTCTCCTTGTCTTTTCTCCACTTTTTTCTTCTATCAGAGCATATTGAAAAGACTGAACTATCATCTCCTCAATGTTGTGCTCATTTTCTAAATGGGGATCCAATTTGTTAACCTAAATCCATCTACTTAAAAACAAAATATCTAAAGGACAAATAAAATCTCTTTGTTTACTGTCTTAGTTTCTATAAGTTATATAGAGAAACTTCTGTTAATATGCTTTGCCAGTCAGAGATGAGAGCGGTTTTCATGCTATATACCCTTAAAGAAATGAGAGAGAAGCCTTAGCTCTACTGCTGTCAGATGTCACTTCTCCAGTCAGTGCAGAGATTGATCTAGATGGCAATAACACAAAAAAACCCAAACCAAAACCAAAAAACAAACCCCCACAACACTACAATTAAGCCAAAACAGAGCTGTGCTGATAGGTGGAAAAGCGTAACTTCTTGTTTCCCTTCCCCATCCCCATTAATACAATGAAAACTTGTAAACAAACAAAATAAAGAAACTTGGGAACTTATATCAATAGATTAGGCTGTGGTTGCCATTCACAATACTATACTATACAGAGAAGTCTGCACAGTGGATAAGCTTTCAATAAAAAAGTATGTAATATTTATCTTTTTAACTAATTGTTTACTAAATGCTGGTATTAAAACCAGTTATCTAGAAAAGTAACTTCAGCGAGTTACACAATTCAGTACCATGCAGTTCCACACACATTGCTGCAGCTTCCTTCATGCCAGCACACGCTTTTCCAGTAGATGCCCCAACTCCAGGTATTAGAGGAACTCTGGCTTCTCAAAACACGAGTCACTCACATTCTTCCTAAAGTGAGAAAGACCACTGGTCTCGCATGCTTAAACACAATAACTTTCTTATCCAAGGACTGCTACAGCTATCTGTAGCTACTGCATCTGGTTGTCTCCGATTCCCCAGCCCGAATGACCACGTACACCCTTACAGCAGAGTTAAGTGAACACTGGAGCAGTGGAATGGAGCAAGGCTGGAATTCTCATCTGGAGATCCACAAAGAGATACCTTCATTGTAACATCAACTAATTCCAATCCTCATATAAGAGACCTCAGAATCAGACATCACTAACACGAAAAAACACTATGCTTCTGGCAGTGCCATATCCCACAACATAATTACATCTATCATCAGCCAAAAGAATGCATAGATACACTCATTCAGGGTTAGCCATCATTTTCATTGCTGGTTCAAGGTGTACAAGGGCACAAACACATATTTGCTCTGAATCTTAGAACAGATAGTCTGTCACTGGCTTTGAGAAGAACACTGTTTCATACCAATACATTTATCCTGTACTTAGGCACAGTGAACAGGCAGAATTTGGCCCCTATTTACAAAAGGTATATGAAGTAAAAACTATTGCATCACAAAAACAATTAAAAAATCCAACTTTTTAATTAGAGATTAAAATCAAATACATTTAGCAGCCTACACACCCACCTAATTATTTCTGAGTAATCTTATCAAATCATCATCTTACATTTTTCTTGCAAATGTTAAGTTTCTACAGTACCATATATAAACAATACAAGTAGTAGCACGTGTCCCAAGCATTCTTTTGAAGTAAAGAACATTTATTGAATTCATGCTAATCAGGAATGTGCTAATTTATGACAACTTCTAGCATTACATCATAATGGCAGTATATACAACTGAAAATGAGCAGGGGTTATAGTATCCAACTGTTTCTTTCTACAATGTAGAAAGTAACTCTACAGCAAACATCAGTAAGTCTGCACAGATATCATCAGCATTCTGAAATCAGATTCGCAATATTGTTTACAAGTTCTAGATAGCAGATAAAAAAGATGTAAGGAAAATGCAGACTATGACACATACTTTGTATTAATAAGTTATTTTTCTTCTAGTGCTGCTGATATCCGGAGAAATTCACTGTTTTGCTAAATTCACCAGGACTATTTAAAAGCAAACAAACTAAATTAAATTTGAAAAGAAGCTTATTTGTATTACATTAAACAAAACTTATGTTGTTACCCTATTGAAAAATACTTCATGAAATACAGAAATTGCAGTCCCTTAAAGATGTGGATGCCTAACACTGAAATAGCAACCTTCACTATTGGGTTTGGCAATATTTTTGCTTCTGCATTAACCTACCCTACCTGAATCAGAGGAAATGGAGCTCTTAAGCAGGATTTATGCTTATCTGTTTCCTAAAAATATGCAGTACAGTTAAATTATATTAATACAGTTAATTTCCATGTAATACAGTTAAATAGAATTTAACACTATCTGTAACTCTAGAAGTCAAGTGTCTACTGACCTCAGGAGGTCTACTCATGTCTTTAAAAACCATACTTGTCTAGAGATAAAAGACAAAGAATGAAAATTATGCAAGGAAGGAAAACAAAGTAAGTTACTTTGCACAGTTCCTCCCACAACTGAAATTCAGCAATGGCTAGTTACCCACAGTTACTTAAACCAAATTAGCCAGTTGCTCTACAAATGGAAAGCTGTAAGAAAATATGCTTAGCGTACCACAATTTTTTTCCAAAATAAGCCATTAACATTTTTGCAATGCAGTGTCTTCTCAGCTAAGAAAAAATAGCCAGTTACAGCATGAACTGAGTTTCTGTATCACCCAGTACCCTCACAATGTCAAGTCTTGACCGGAAAAAAAAATAAAAAAACATCTTGTAACTGCTTGAAGAACATATCTAGCATTTTTCTAACATTTGCATTCAAGGAAATATAGTGTCAGCAACATTATATGCTACATGCTGGAAAAAATAAGTCAGATTGATATTTCAGGTCTTTATCATGATCAGAATAGCCACTAGTTTCTACTTAGCCTACTTTCTCCACTGAACTAGCACTTTCAGCCAGTACTGAATATTAATTTTGAGAAAATATTACCAGAAATTCCATTACATTGCCTAACAATTCAACAATACATTATTAAATGAAAAATGCAGGACCATTGGCAGACACTAAATCAGGAAACTGTTATATAAGAATTTTAATATGGTCTACGATCAAAAGAGTAAGACAAAAAGTTCATAGGAGATAACACTTATTATTGTATTTTCAGAAATAGAAGGATGTGTCTTTAAAATACATTCCCAAGTTTACTTTCCATTTTGTAGTTCAGAAACTAGATTGGCCAGATATTTCATGAGAAGATGTGTATGGTGAAACTCACCTACCACATGTGAGTTTCTGTGTATGCACACTTGAGTTTTCAGACTATTTATGAACAAACTACTCTAAGAACATGTATGAATAAGTAAGTCCTTTCTAATTCATTTCCAACTGTATATGGAACTAAAATAGTGGCCTGTAGCAAATTTGGTAACAAAATCTGAATACACTTCCTCCTAAATAATATATGACAAAGCGCCTGAGACTAATATTGGTATCATTCATTACAGAGGATAACATACTGAAAAGCTGAACGTTAAAGCAACGCATTGAAGTTCCAGTTGGGCACAGATTTCAGTGATGTTGATTTTTCAGTTTCCTTCACCTACAAGGTCCGCAAAGTTTTCTATAATGCAGTAGCAACCTGCCACTACTTTTACAACAGAGAATTTTTAGAATGGTTTTTAGAAAGTACCACTATTGCTATAGTCTCAGCCTTCAGCCAGCATGCAAGTACTCTAGCAGAAGTTACACTGGTTATACAAATCTGTGCATACCAAATATTATACTACTTTGGAGAAAGTAAAAAAGATGACTTGGCCATTAAGGGCCACCTTCTGCTACAGGAGCCTGTGGTAGAAAGCTTGAACTATCACTTGACAACGAGCTGAAAAGCAATCTGTCCTAGACAGATTTTTCCTTTGGTCTTAAGTGAAGGATATGCAAAATATAAGCATGCAAAGCAAACTGTTTGCAAAGAACATAATTAGGAGGCAATACTCCCTTTCATTTACAAAGTGGTACCTGACCTGAGGAGAGGTAAAAGACAGAAAACCAAGACTCTACACTACCTCAGCATCAAACCAGCGAAGTTACAGTCCTATCCAGTGAATTTGTATCTTATTTATATTGGAATTTTACAAAGAAAAGTATTTTCACAGCAAGTCTAAAGATGTAAACAAAAATATTAGTGAAATTAAATTCAGAACGAACGTAGAATACCATTTGAGTAAATATTTTCTATAGTATCATGAAATACAATTTGATTAAGTAGCTAATATAATAACAAGAGGTTTTTGTCACATCATCACACAAGTAGTGCCAAACTGATAAAAATTGCAGTATTATATCATATAAGCTTAATTACATCACCCATCCTCTCTGGTTTGACTACAAGCAGCAGCTAAAATCACTACTGACTATGCTCATAGTGCATCTCTGATATCCCAAAATCCACACAAGAGCAGCAACTGCAAAGTTTTCATACTCATCAGTACGAGAAAGTGCATTTTTGAGGTCTGACTATTCAAGGACAGAAAGTTCTTCTCCATAGCTTATTATGGAAGTAACCCATTTCTATACATTATGCATGCACTATTGTGAAAGATATCTAGGTTTCTTTAAAACTGACCTAATTGCTAAATGCTGCACATTTGTTTCTTCAAGAGGACCAAAGAACTGTACAAACCACAGAAAACTATCCAGTGACACTCTAGAAGACTGAGACTCTCAAAGCACATGCCTTAATAGCCTTGTTAATATAAAAGCACACAGGTGTTTGTCAAATGTTCCTAGATTGGTTTTGCACATTTGCATGAGCCAAACTATTAACTCAAGCACTGGTGATACTGGCAACCATGATACACCTTGTTCTCTTTGCAGGATTCCTGGAACTTACCCTGAAAAGAATTTGTTTTGGTAAGAAAAGCTGATTTGCAGGAAGATTCCTAATTCAAACCACAATTTCAATTGCTGAAGATCCTTTAAATATATAAGTAGTCAACACAAGATGGAAGTGTCCTTTATGCTCTTTAGCACAAGGAAAACAACTGTCCAAGAAAGTACTGTTATCAAGGTACACATGGTGTGGTGTATTATAGATGTCTATTAAGTGGGCACTGCACTCCAGATCTTGCAAGTAACAGTAGCATAATTATTTTTCTTCTCCTGCTGGTTTCGTTTTTTATGCAGAAACAGCCAAATTTGAAGCAAATATGTTTGGGCTGAACGTATTGTTAGACTGAACTGCTGGACACAAAAGATGAAAAATTACCACTAATTAATCAATATATAGTTCAAAACACGAGTTCTGAATATATTTCTAAAATGAAAAATTCCAAGACTGTGACTTGGAGTCCTTAAAGGAGGTAAATACCAACTCAGTTCTGGCTTGTACCCGGCTCACAGGAGAAGTTCTTCAAATAGCAATGTGCACCATACAGACGTTATCAAGAGCTTTGTTACAACAGATTGTCCTGAACAAGTAGAGCAGGTGACAGACCTGACTGATATATCCTCTGAATCGAGACAGCCTGGGAAAAAATATTTCCGGACAAGACCATCCTTTTTTATTAGAGGTGAACTCTGCTTAAATGTGGTTATCCAAAAATGAAAATTCAAAGATGCAAGGAGTAAGAAAACAGCCTATTTATCATCTTTACCTGAAAACAGTAGAAAATACGACATCTTACAAAGTGAATCTTAGCAGTTACAGTCCTTGCTAGGAAAACAAAAACAAAAAACAAAAACAAAACCAAAAAAGCTTCTTATGCTCTACTGGTAGATAGTGACAATCAGAAGTTTGGTGAAAGAATTCTCAAAACATTTTCCACTACTAGGCAATTTATCACACAAGAGATGCTCAACATATATTATTAAGTAAGCCCCAATTTTCTGTTTTATTCTTTGGCATATTAGCTGCAGCAGTCTGCCTCCTTTGACCAGTGTCTCTCCTTGGGTCAGACAGGCTCTGAATGGATTCCAGAATGACCTATATCAACATATGTCACTGCAACACCCTTCAGCTAATCTGGAAAAAAAAACAACCCGAAACAATCAATGACGCACAATAAGATAGCACATAGACAGCTGAAGTAGAGACAGTAGCCCTCTATTCAAAAGCGAGGATATTGACAGGATAGGAAAAGGGAATGTGACATCTAGAAGCATATGGGGATATGATACGATGGAATCCATCTTCAGATGAGATATAGAGTTTGAAACACTATATGTTATACAGTTTGAGTTAAGAGTCTTCTGCAGAAGGACTGCCCAGTATACCAGAGCAAAGCCTGGGATCAAGTGAGGAGGAAAGACTCTAAAGAGTTTTTCTGAATTTGCCTGTGTGTCATTTGGATCTTTTTTTCTCTGGCCAAGGAAGTAAAAACTGAAGAGACTGAGCCCTATCTGTGAGGGTAAAAGATGAGGAAGGAACCTGTGCATTCTGTTCCCTTCACTGGAGCATGCTATTAGGTTGCAGAAAACACCCAAATAAAACTCTGCTCCTGAAAACTTGTAAGGCAGTTCTACCACCTCATTTGAAGCCAACAAGCAATGAGTCACTGTTCCTTACAACCTCCAGTGAGCAAGAAAGCAAGCTAACAGTGAGGAGGCAGGCTGCAGTGAAGCTCTCATTTCCTCTGGATCAAAGCAGCACATTGAGGCCAGCTCTGTAAATAACACCGAGTCACTAGGATGTGTGACAATAGCAATGTATAAGTTACACACCCACAGAGGCCTTTGTTTCTCTGTACATGCCTTCTGCTTTCTTAATGCTTTCCCATGCCACCACCATCTATCATTAGTTTCTATAGGACCAACATGATCAGTATCAAGCTACATTGGTGCCACAGTAGCCTATTGCAGAACATAATATGGACCATAGATACCCAAAGTTAATTTAAAAGATATTATATTAGTAGAATGAATCGTGTGGGGGAAGCTTGCTCTCACTGAATTTAGTGCTTCAGCAACAAGGGTAACAGCAGCTGCGTATGAATCCATGGAAGTTTAGTTGTTTCATACAGACAAAAATCTATCTACAAAATTAGCAAAAGTTTTTAAAAATAGTTGAAAGAGTATGTAAGTATACCAAGAAAGAATCAATAATTTATCTTGAAAATACGGGGGTTTTTTGTTTGTTTTGGGTTTTTGTTGAGTTTGTTTGGTTTTTTTTTTAACATAATTTGTTTTCGCTCACTTGTCAAAAACCAGGCATGAAATCAAAGGACCTAGGTATCCTCTTCGGCGAGGGAGATGCCTCCTTTCTGTGCACCATGGCTGCTACTGGGTCTTTTGCACAGTCCTCCCAGCATCTCTGGAACTGATAGGAACAGTAGGACTGGAGCAATACAAGAAGGGATCAATTTGCTCATCTTATTGACTCATGCTTATTGCTGTACAGATAGCATCCTTGCTGACCTGAACATTTGCTGGACAGAGAATTGATACTTCAGTGCACAGTCCCTGGGCAGAAGAACTGTTTCCACCTCTGAAATCAGCTAGATTGCATTTAAGCATGCACTTTGTCAACACTTGCTGTCTTGTGGCTCAATAGCTCAAAGATTACAGACAAGTTCAGACTGAAAACAGTTAACAGGACCTCTCTACTTAGGAATTAATTAGATTTGCTTGTTTCAGGATCCACATAATTGAGAAAGTAAGGGCACACTCAGGCCAAATCACTTTTGGCAGAGTCTTTCCACAGTACTACGTCACACCCTGATTTTGCAATCTATATCCACTGCTGCCAAACAGAGAGTAATGCTTCATTTAATCCACACCCTTGTATAATTTGGCTGAGAGTACTTCCTTTACCCTGAAGGCACAGCAGTAATTACCCTAACATACACCAATTTCAAGTAAATATAAATGGTGTTCTTTTGATAAAGTTTTTGGAATCTTCAAAGATTGCTGTTATTGTGCTCTGTATTTAGTGTAATTTTTAGTGAAATATTTTAATTAACTTGCCTAGAAGAAACATGAAAAAGAACATATAATAAAGGAACATGTGTATCTTTGATCTCAGTATAAACAACTCTAGCAAGTTAAACTAGAAAATACAAACTCCTCTGACATTTATAACATCTTATCAATCAGATAGAGGAAACTGGATAACCAACCTTTCAAAATAGAAGAACTAGATTGTCATTAATGTTAATGGTTTTGTCTCCCTGTCTTTACTATTCTGATGGAACATTTTTGTGGTTAGATGAATCTATTTAAACACCTTTTGTTTTCAAATTAAAAATTCATTTTTACTATTCTTTTTATAAATGTAAACACTCAGCTCTTCTACTTTAAAACAAGGTCCTGTATTTGTGCCTTGAGCCAAAACTCTGACATTGGTAACTGATGTTGGCAGCACAGTAGGGCCACAGAGCTCTGAGGAAGTTCTCTCCCCTGCAGAATCACCTGAGCTGCCCATAAATCATGGTGAGGGCACAGCTGTGTCCTCATACTCTTAGTCTTTCTTTACTGTAAAGGTCAGCTGCAAGGTGGAACATCCCAGAGATGGCTCTAGTGACTGAGAAGAAAGAATAAGATCATGGAAGTACATGCAAAAGTTGGTGACAACTGAGCCTTTGTAATCTATGCGCTGAAGAAACTGAGACACAATATTCAAGTGCCTTGCCTTCAAAATGTAAATGGTATAGCAAAATAGATCATAAAAGAACCAGAGCGGCATAAAAAAAAATTAATATAAAATATTGATGGATGTTTCTATTGTTTTAAAAGAAAAGTAACTTTGAGAAAAATATTTTAAAGTTGAATTTTCCAGTTCTTCCATTCTGCTATGAGATAATAATAATAATTAAATAAACAAACAAACAAATATATAAAAATAATAATACTTTTATCTTCTTTCTCCCTTCTCTCTTACACTTTCCCTCTAAGTAAAAGTGAGAGATACAAATACATTAAAATGAATGATCATTTTCCCTAGGGGAGTTCCCATTCAAATTAAGACACAGACATATATAAAAAACATTTTAGACTTAATGTTCTTCTGCTTTTGGTAAAAATACTTTTCCCTAACTTCAGTGTAGGTAAGTTAGTTCACACCTGCTGAAGATCTGATCTGCGGTGTTTAGCTGGTACTTCGTCTCTATTTGGTTCTTACCTTCTTTTGAAAAATAAAGAGAAATTTTGGTAATTACATATAAAACTTAATCTGTTATAATTTCTCTGTCATTATGCAGTGCTTTATAGTTAAAATAAAGCCTTGTAATGAATGTAAAATTATTATCTTTGGTTAATATGACACTAAAAAACCCCAGAATAATATGCTAAAAAACCTAGGGACTAAAGTAAGCCAAGTTTATTCACTTAAAAAGTGCTATTATTCTGCACTTTCTCATAACAGTTTTCAAATTTTATTGTTATCCAAACTGGGTGGTGGGTGTTTAAAGTAATTCAGTTTCCAAAAGAAGGAAAACATACACAATCCAATCAAAAAGCCAGAAGCAGTTGAGTTCTAAAAATTACAGCAAAATGTGAGAATTCTGCAAAGTTGCAATTAGATACTTGCTACAATAACAAACAGTAGTTCATATTTCTACCTTTAGGAATGCAAAACAATATTATAGGCAAAACAATTCTGTTTTTTAGAACCACTATCCCATTAGAATAATTAAATGAAAAAGTCCATATTTCAAAAAAATCCATCCCCCTAAAAATGTGAGAAGAATTCTCTTGAAAACTTTTAAAAGGTTAAATTTCTGAAAAACGTGTCGGGCAGGATCAGTTCTTCAAATATATGACAGAGCAGGAAAACAGCAAATTGCATAAAAATATGGAAACACAACTGAGAAATGAGAAACAAGTATTGGGCACATATTTATTTCACCTTAATGAACATTCACCCTTCTCAAATACATGAGATGATCTACTAATACAGATTGTAGCTTGCAGGAAGCAAACTAATCTGCAAATATTTCTTTTCATGTATTCTTAGACTCCTTTCTATTTTGGCAACACCTCTACAGAACATACTAATAGTGCTCTGTATTTCTGCACAGTTTAAGACTTCACATTGAGGCTGTTACGACTGTCCTGTGGTGAACAGGAAACCTGTATTTCTCCCTCTGTAGCAGTAAAGATAAATAGGAAAAAATATAAATATCAGGCCACCATGGAAAAAAATACTAAACCCCTTTTGCACAGACCTCATAATGTCACTTATTTTCTTAACCAATACCACAAAAATATCCCAGAAGACTTACCAGTACTAATGAATTTGAGACACTGTCTTTTTGAGATTATTAAGCATTACTTGCTTCCCTTTTGTAAGCATTCTCATATACAAAAATAATGAAAATTAGTTTCCATCATCACCTGTTCCTCCTAGCAGCTTGTATTACACTCAAACCCCTTTCAACTAATAGTGTGGGTACTGAACCACTTTTATGTACATATTTGGTACTCTTCACCACAATATGCTCCTGCCCTGATTTTAAGATGTGGGGCTAAAAGGAAATATCTCAAAGTGACTTAGACATTATGGCAAATTGCTACACCATTTCCATAGCTCTGATCTGTGCAGCCCTGCAGGCTTAATTGCTTCCCCCATCACAGCAGATCTAAATGAAGCTGTTGGGTGAGCTAATGAAGCAACACACATTACAGTTTAACAGGCAATGGATATACCCAGATTCTTTCAAGACAAAATTGAGAGTTCTTTTCTTATTTTATATCTTCTCCACAAGACGTCTTTTGCACACACTCAAGCTATTTCTCTTTAAAAATGCATAGGAGGAGATTTCTCTCCTATTTTAAAATTGGAGAAAATACAGTATTTACAGTAATATTTTAGGATAAAAAAAAAACAGGTAATATAGGTATTCAGTGATCTGTATGCTATTCAATTTGCCTGCATGGATTGGATCCTAGTAAACAGATTTATCCAACTGGTGCTCCCACTGGCACTCCCACTAAACAAAAATGGTCCACCAAGGTCAGAATTATATAACTTCAGCACAGTAGTGTTGGAAAGCTGGCAATGCTGCTGGCTGTACCGCATGCTTCCTCTTAGTCACTGTCTGTCAATCAGTTCTTTCAGTACTCTTAGAAAATGCCACCAACCTGTATCCAAAGACAGCCAGAGATATACTACAAATATTGTCTTTTATGTTAGACTTAGACTATATAGTACACATACACGCAACCTGCAATTCACATATACTCTTCAGGATATTTTATTACTGCTTATTCTCAAATTAGAAAACTTTTTTCAGTTAAACTGAATTCAGTTGTTCATTTGATACTTTTTCCATGACAGTTTGCATAAATCTTTTTATTTCCCCTTAAGAGTTTTTTAATAAGAGATGAAAAGAAAAAGGTCACACTGAACTAGTTTTCTACATAGATTCTTCCTTGAGTGGCACAAAATTATGTCAGAGGAAAGATAAATGCCCCCAAAACAAACAAAACCAAAGTATTCTAGGACTGTAGTAGTACTGAAGATAGATGTTACAGAGTTGGAGACAAAGTATGAAATACTGAAAAAGCAATAAATTATACCAGCATTCATATAAGGATGTAACTTTTGACAGTGTTTCCGCAGTATCTCTGCAAAATATGAATTTTTCTACTTGATGTACCTCCTTTTTCTGCTTCTTAAAAAAACAATAATCAAAATAGTATTTTAAGAGCATTTAGTTGATGCATAAATATTTTTGATGTATACACCTTTTATTGTTTGCTTGGGACTGAAAAACGTAGTTTTAGATAGTCTATCAAATATAATGGAGGAGTTAAAGGCAAAGTCAGTTTTGTTAATATCTTCTGAGAGAGAGTGTGCTTTGAAGCTTTCACTTTATATAGGTGGAAAACACCTTTGACTGTCAGTTGTGTTAATGGAGAGAAAATTTCTAATTGTTCTCAACCCTGCCAAAGCACTGTTTTTTATTTTTGAGTTTTTTTTTAAAGATACAAGAACCATCATGTTTCTAGCACATACGTAATTAATTTTTAAGAGCAAGTTTAATTAACTGGTTTTATTGAAGTAAAAATTTTTAGTGAAAAGATCTGTACACTATTTATAGTCAAGCTTCAATCTCCCACATAGTTAACAATTAGGGTCACTGCTAATTACAATGACTTGAAGCCTAAAACTTATTTTAGAAAACATGCCCTGAACACAGTGGGAGTTACTGAAGAGTCACTGTTGAATAAAGCCTAAAAACGTGGGCCATTTCGCCACGGATCTGCAAAACAGTGTCTGAGAGCGTCGGAAGGTGATTTCACTGTCCAAAGATGTTCACAATCTTAAGGAGGGAAGGCAAACAAAACCAGACGCGATTTTAATATCTCTCAGGGAATAGGTAATTGAAACATGGAGCTTTTGCTACTTCCTTATTTGTTTAAAAAATATCAACTAGGAAATGGGTTATCCTGGAAGAAGACACAAAGATGAGAAAATGACAAGGAAAAGATAAGAATGTCTAAGACAAAGTCCTGCATAATGCTACAGTGCCATGCTGCAGAGTATCACCACAGTATTAGTATGATAAAATTAGCACTGAAAAATGTGCTGTATAGCTCTGCTTATGCTCAAGGAAGGTAAAACCTCAATTTTGACTACCCAAGACAGGTCTTAGACAAATCTTCTTACAAAAAAAAAAAAAAAAAAAAAAAGACAGCAGAAAAGTAGTACAGCAAGCTTAAAAATCACATACTTTTAGGGACAGATTCCCTAAAGCATACTAAACCATAACCAAATAAGAACAAAGTAATCTGCTACATATACAACATGGAGAAATTTGAGTAGAGTGAAAAATAGGACCAGCCATAATACTTCCTGAATCCAAATTATAAAGGTAAAACTCAAAGGCAATGACTTTCCCCGAAGACACACATTTAGAAAACTTTTCAAATGACCAAAATAGCTATTAGCACAGCTGCAGCTTTACTGAAGCAGACACAAAACAACTCCGATATGGAAAAATGAGTTACACTCTCAATGAATAATTCAAATTCACGGGCTATCAGGATGGACAGCAAGAAAATCTAAGCTGCGTGCCTTTCTCTCAAATTTAACACTATCTTTGTGAGAGAAAGGCACACAACATGTTTTCTTAAATTTAAATTAATTTAGTTAAATTTTAAGAAATCTCTCTAAAAGTGCTTGTTACAGAATGCATAACAAACGAGTTCATTCATGTCTTGTCTCTGCTTTGTGGTACCTACTTTGTTAATTACTATTTGTCAGAATTCATTACTTTTTTCCAGTAATTCTAACCATATTCTTTTTAAAACTTTGTATCTTTTGCACAGTACTACATAGCATTGATGGGAAAGCAGCAGATGTTGCTAACCTTGAATTTAGCAAGACTTTCAAAACTGTCTCTAAACATTATTGTAGACAAACTGATGAAGTATGGACTGTGTAAGCAGACAGCGCAGCGCACTGAAAATTGGCTGAGCTGCAGGGTTCAGAGGTTTGCAAACACACAAAATCTAACTGGAGACCAGTCACTCATGGTGCACTGCCGGGGTCAATACTGGGGCCCATACTGTTTAACATCTCCAATAATCACCTGGATGATGCAACAGAGTACACCCTTGGCAAGTGTGCAGATGATAAATAATTGGGAGGAGTGGTTGATACACCAGAAGGATGTGCTGCCATTCAGAGGAACCTTGACAGGCTGCAGAAATAGGCCAACAAGAACTTCACAAAGTTCAACTAAAGGCAAATGCAAAGTCCTGCATTTGGGGAGGAATAATCCCATGCATCAATGCAGACTGAAATACACAAAATACCATTTAAATATAAGAGATGTTGTGGAATCTCCATCCTTAGAGACATTCACAACCCAACTAGACATGGTCCTGAGCACCCTGCTCTAGGTGAACAAGCTTTGTCCAGGAGGGTTGGGCTACATAGTTTCCAGAGGTGGGAAGGACCATTATCTTGTCTGTACTCATCTCGCGTAAATAAAATTCCAGGCTTGAGAAAGGTGCTGAAGCTCTCTATTTGATGATTAAACAATGAATTATTTAATTTAGAAAAAAGGTAAGTTAGGATATCTAAGCATCACATGTAAAACTCAAGATCAGGGATAAAAAAGTCACAACTGAACAAACTCTTTAAGGAGACAAGGAAGAATCGGATATTAGTTTACAATTAGAAATTACAGCAGCTGAGCATGAAGAAAACCAATCACTAGTTGATTGTTTCACTATACAGCACCACTTCATAAAGATAATAGTTCATCTTTTTCTAAAATTAATTAAATAATCAGAAAGGGGTGCTGAGAAAAGTCTCTAAACCATTATAGAACAGAGGGAAGACTGAAATAAGAAGAGGCATCTTTGTTATCACACTATGAAATATTCAACGACGTATGAATGCAAGTGGTTTTAAAGTAACTCACCTTTGCTTTCACAAAATAGTGTTGCTGAGGGAAGAAGCTATATTAGAATGATAAATACCACTAAATCACTTTTTCAGTGTGTCATGAATTTTTCCTTCACATAAAATACATACTTATGTTTCTTACTCTTTCACTGGAGTGTTATGAGAGCCTATGGACACAGGCTCTTTAGGAAGGCCCAATAGGGAAGACAAGAATGGAGAGTGCTGTAGGGAAGGGAAGAGAGGTTCAAAAATGCCAGGCAACAGAGCAGGTGACGGATTTGTCAAAAGTATATGGGTCAGAAATGGAAGAGAGGCCAAAAATATGTACACCGTGGGGGGCACCTGCTACAGACTGCCTGATCAAGAAGAGCAAGTGGATAAAGCCTTCTTTAAACAGAGCAAGAATTCTCACTGTCACAGGCTCTGACTCTCATAAAGGTTTTTAACCACTTCAATATCTGCTCAAGAGACAAAAAGACAGGCTACAAGCAATTCTGACTTTTGGAATGGGCTGGGGACACCTTTTGAAGGCAGATGCTAGACAGGTTGACTAAGGGTGCAGCACCCTTGAGCATGCTAATAATAAATAAGCCAGAAGTGGTTGGAGACAAAGACAGCCCTACCTCAGTGACAATGAGAATTGATCGTGAAGGAAGTGAGGAAGGTAAATAGCAGAACAAGGACTAGGGCTTCATGAAAGCCTACATACATGTGAAAGTACACACTTGAAGAAAAGCCAAAACATATTATATGTTTGAGAGTATACAGAACCCATCTATTAAAATGAACAGGCATGTTTAAAAAATGTAGTAGTGAATGTAACTTTAATTAGAAGTATTATGAAATCACAGCTATTTCTGCAAATATATCTGGATACAAAAAGATTTAAAAGTCAGGAAAGACTTGCAGTATTACTGCTACTGCCCACAAATCACAAAGGTGGATACCTTGTTTTTTCCACTGTTTCTACCTAATGCAAGACCTAAATAATTAAATTGTCTTGTTGAAAGACAAAAGTGTCCCATGTATCCAGGCTACTACACTGTCAATATCATGAGACATCAGCTACAACCTTATCATGTTAATACAGCATGCATATACACCTGTTACATGGTTAAAAAAATTGCTTATAGAGCTTTACACATGATGCCTGTAGGGACTTCACTGTAATTGGAATTCTACATTTTGCTTTAAGAAGCACTAAACACATAGCAAAAGCTGGCACTAAAGTGTGAGAATGAGAAGACCGAATAACTGCCAACATAACCTTCAGGAATACGTAATCATCTACTGGACAAAAACGAAGGATCTCTGTACTACAGGCGGTTGTTAAAGATGCAACATCCCAATAACGTAAGTAGAGAAAGGCATATATATTGTGTATATGAAACCAACACAGGAAAAAAACATAAGTATTTGTGCTTCCAGCACAAACCATGCATGAACAGATCTGTTTAAGTACAGATTGTCTATTATTCAAAAGTAAAATTAAACTGGCAGAAGCAATGAACACAAGCACCTGCCTTCACACTTTATAACCAATGGGGAAAGATGAAATAAAGGTATACATCTTTCTCATACATTTCGCTGAAAACGACTCTATCACAGTAGAAAAACTTGGAGGCCCCCAAAAGGACAAAGAAGTAATTTAGGATTTTAAATTACTTTCTTACTGGAAAATCTATTTTAATTGTGGTCCACTAGCATTTTATGGCCTCTTTCCCCTAAGAATCTTCATTTTCTCATTGCTTTCATTGAATGTTGAAAGATCATCGAGACGTACCTCTTTTTTACAACACTTCCCTTGCATAAATAATATCCTGTACCTATGGATCTTGAAGTACTAATCAGTTTTGGAAAAAGCTACATTGGGAGCACAACTGAACAGCTCTAACATATGTTTGTTCATGCTGTTTAAGAAGTCTCCAACACATTAATTTGTGCTTCTGCATAAAGTAAAATTCAAGACAATAGAATGCACTACTTTAAGCAATATTAGATATAGCCATTTAAAACAACTTAAAAGTATATGTTTATGTTCTTTAAAGGGTTAGTCCACTTATGTTAAATATCCACAATATGTTAGACAGCATATGTATTCTACTGTTTCTCTAAGATTTCGGCACTGTGGAAACAATGAGCATCTGTTGTGCGACAGATGAATATTATTATGACACTAAACTCTTTTTTTTAAGGTAGCAAATAGAAATACAGAAGTTAATTATGAATTAGTGACTAAGAGTGATTCTGAGACTGGTGGTCAATCTTTTAGTCCATGCTAAGGACCTTTTGCCCCACCACTCAGAAAAAGTAATCATAACTTCATTTGTGAAGAAAACTGTCTGCCTTTAGAAAATAATTCTATATAATTATAGAGACTATTCCTATCTTTACTATCTGCATTTTAAATCTCTGTCACCTGTTTTTAGTTCATTATATATTCCACCCTCCCCCTGGACTTCTTTTTACTCTTCTCAAGGATACAAAACAAAAACAATTCAAAACTAAAGTTCCATTCTTCTGTCTTATTTTACAGGTACCCCCCCCCCAAAAGGCATGAAATTATCGATTTTATTATTAAATATTGTGATTAGCAATGCAGCAGATTAATATCTGCTTTGCTGTACTTAGCAAAGTACCACAAAATTTACACAGTTTCATTGCTTACATTTTTCTCAAAATCTTTGAATACAAAATGTCTTTAGAAATGCGCCCCTAAAAATAGGTAACACAACTGCAAAGAGACTACCAAACACTACAGTTCTTAAGCAAATTACTTTTCTTATTACTGTTTTCTGTTATCAATACATATGCTTTTAAAAATATGATTTTATTGTTTTTCAGTGTCTGTGTTTACGATATTTTGATAATATTATAATACTTACGAAAGTATTAAATTAAGAAAAACTGACAATCTCATAGTGTTCTAGGAACTTACAGCACTACTAAATAAGTGCACAGCTAATAAAGCATTACACGGGAACACATATCAGTACTGGACTATATCAAAATACACTTGAAGCAATATCACATATAACAACCAGGACATTCTCTGAAAGTGCTGCACAGCAAAATTTACAAAGGCAGAAAAAAGTCCTCATGGAAGTTATAAAGAAATGTAAATAAGAATAAATAACTAAATAAACTTACCACCTTTAGTAGTGAATGAATATAGAGGATTCAGTGGAGTGCTCAGAGTGCCTGGCAGTCTTAGCTTGGAGTGTGGTGACAGCGATGATGATGCAGGAAGCAAGAGATTTGAGCTCGTCTGTAATAGGAAAGACAAATCAGAAAGTGAAGTGTAATTTCCTGGGTTACTTACTGATGCAACAACTAGAAGAGAAATATTTGTTTATTGTAAATAACTATAAAACAAGACTCAAGTCAATGATAAAAACAATGTCAATAGATTTTTTTTTATTTTTTTTCATGGAGTATTTGGAGACACAGACTTGGAAAATTTACCGACACAGCTATGAATTGAGTGTTTGCATATGGACACAAACTCTCAAGCGGTGCAAACAATGGAACAAAACTATTTGAATTGACATCTTGTTGCATCTTCATGTATAAAAATAAAGTGACATTTATACATGGTTATAAACTGATAAATGCAAAATAACTTCTAATTTTTGAGTCTCTCAAACTACAGTACCTCTATGAAGAGATTACTCGATATTGGGATGAAAGGAAAAACAAAAAATGTTAAACCAGTCCTAACACAAAAGTGATTTCTGCAAATCAATGAAGCACACTTAGACCAAAACACTGGACACTTCCTTTATGTAAGCTACACAAAAAAATATATGCAGTCCTAATTTCCATAGCAACAAAGATAATGTAGTTAAAATTTGGGTTGTTATGAAGTTTCTTGATATACATGCAGTTATCACAAAGCAAAAACCTTTCCCAAACTTTACTCTTGACTTACTATCTAGTACAGCCTATGTAAAAATATATATGATGACGGTCTTTTTTTTTTTTTTTTTTTTTTACATGATCCAACTGAGAATTTCACTGCTTATTTATTAAACATTTTCACTGGCTGCCTTGATAACAGAGCCAAAGGGGAAGGAAAACAGGCGTTAAATAAAATATCTGTAACTTTCTTCAAACAAAATAGATTCATATGCTAAAATTTTTGAGAGTTATTCACATAAACCAATATAATTCCTGAACCTTTCAAAAGTCAAGCCTATTTCACAATCTAGGCTCAATGCATATTGGTCACTTAATCCAGTTAAAAGCCCACACTCTGGAACACTTCCTTTGGCCTCAGTAAACTTCAGACCAGATCCTTAAACTAGTTGTGGGCCAAAACAGAACAATGACATTTGGCAAATTTTCAATCTACTGGTTTCTAAATTCTGTTTAAAGAACGGAGACAGCTAAAACAAAGTGAATCAGTGGCTTATTTCCAGAAGCAATATATTTTCTATACATACTATTTCTGTCATTTAATAAATAGTAAGCAATTCAGCAAGGTTTCAGTAATGCAGAATATTTGGGCATTAGCAGGTGTACTGAGATGCAGGTAATATAGCACTAAAAACATAACTTGATTGGGCCATAGAGGATATCTGCTCTTATCTCCTCTGTATACTACATTAGACTTTCATCTTAATATATCTGTATTTGTGTAGCAATATGAATAAAAACTGTCCTTTACTAGTCAAGTACTCTCTCAGCAACTGCGAGCAACTGTAAAGATTATATTCCAAACTGACCAGAAAGAAAAACAAGACAGAAAATCAGATCAACCACTGAACATGATTTTAAAAAGTATTAAACCAGCTACATTTTATTGCAGTGTACAAATTTAACAAAATATTAGTAAATAGGAGTTGTGAAATGTAAGCAGAATGGAGAGGTCTGGTGTCATGAGCAAGAAAACCAATCTGTTTTTCTTACATTTACATACGCGACTAAGTTTCTATAACACAAAGTTTTCTCTGATACACACAAATACTGTGGAAAGCCATTAGCTTATGTGTTTACTCAAACACAGAAAAATAATCTGTTCGGCGAATGTGTTGAGCTCAGCTTCCCAATGTTTCATCTTCTTTTATCCACTGTCAGCTCTAGTGAGAGTCTTTCTGCAGCAAGACAAATGAGAATCTCCCGCCTGCATGAATTTCTTGCCGAGTGCACACAACACCAGTGATGTATGTTTGTGGTGCTTGAATGAATTACAGAAGAGATGTGGAACTCTGTATGTAAATTATTCCTGTACAGCATTTAATTCATTTCTTTATTTTCCTGCTGTATTACCCAAATACTCTCATTATAAATGCTAAATAGCATGCTTTGAAATCAGATGCAATTAACATGTACATTAGAGGACAGAATGTATGCTCCTGAATATTTAAGAAAATCAGCCTTTTTAAAATCCAGAATAAGTTCTATCTTACAACTCTTCTCTCCTCTAAAAGACCTTAAAAACAAGATAAAAAACATTTTTATAAAAGAAAGATTAAAAAGAAAGTTTGAAATTTAAGCAGTCTTACAGGAGTGATTCATTCCTCCTCTTAATGGCAGTGAAGCTCAGTGCAGGTGAGCTATAAAAGACTGTCCATCCAAAGTAAACACACAATCAGAGTTTTTATGACCTTTCAGCCACTAGCTCTTAAGAATTATTTATATCTCTAAAAGGCTAAAACACAAAAAAACCCCACAACATTGTAACAGAATAAGGAATCACTCAGCTAATGAGGACTAATGATTCAGCAGAACTGTTTCCAGATGAAGTACACTGACCTATGAAGAATAATTAATTTTCCTACAGCAGACACAGACATAAGATGACCTACAGAACAGAGTGAAGCAATCTTTTTTTGAAATGCATGCTGTAGGAAGGCATTGCTAAATACCTTTACAACAATGAGTGAAGTTGGCTAAGATAGCCAACCATCAATCTACTTATTTTTCACAACAGGCTCCACTTGCTTCATGCATAAACCACAGCTTTATCAAAGACACGGTTTACTACTATCCTGAATTGAGTAAAACTAAGAGTTATAACATTCATGTAGTTTTTGTCACAAAAAAAGGAAATCTACATAATTTTTGCCAAGTTTAAACAAAGCTGATTTGCATTTTCTTTTCTGTATTAGGGCAGCTCTATGCAAATCATGCAAATACAAACTTTGAATGGAACTAGTTTTTACATTAAAAGCTAATTGCATGAGACAACACAGAATACTGCAAGACTTGACAAGCTGCCAACAACAATTTCTCTTTTTTCCTGAGAATGGAATCTTATGACCTTTGCAACCAATATAATTGACATTTCCATATATACTTGCAAGTCAAATCAAGTTGGCCAGCTCTATACTACCTCATTCTTTTAGTTTTAGGCTTCCCTTTTGAAACTTTAAGCCTCTAGGACACTGTTTTTAAAGACAGTTTAAAAACGTTATCAGACCATGATTCTGAAGAATTTGAAAGTTGACAACTGAATCTGAAATAAAAACACCACACGAATTCTGCTTTTTTCCTTAATGCTAGAATAAAATATATAGTAATAATGCTTAAAGTAGGAGTACCGTACTATATCTTTTAAATTTACAATGTAAGTTTGAATCAAGTTTACATGCAATCACTTCTATGACAGTAGTGTTAGAAGTGCTCCAGCAAAGGCTGGGATTCTATCATGGTAGGTGTACGGCAATCACTTACAGACTAATCTATTCTGCTCTTAAGTAACTTCTAGATTAAATGGAAAAACCAAAGACAGGTAAAATAAGATTTCATCCTGTTACACACAAGCAAATATAAAACATACTGACTTTGCTTGTTTGAAGCAAGTGTGTTCCCCTGACGCTCCCTACAGTCTTCTTACTATCCAGATCAGGAACACATCTAGATGCTAATACAGCTCCCTTGCAACTTGGGTGCTCCATTATTTTCCCCACAGAAGCCCAGGAATGACCAGGGCATACATATAAAAATTGAAGCTAGAAGGTGCTTGATCCTACTGTTTAGTATTGTCATTGTCTATAGAGGATATGTCTCATCACACAGTAATTCTATATATTCAATTCCTTAGTTCTGCCAGAGAGTTCCGGCATTTCAGTAACAGGCTTACCACAGAAGCTTTCTTCCCTTTTTTTTTTTTTTTTTTTTTTTAATAAAAAAAAGAATGTTAAGAAGAAATTAAGATTACTATAAAGAGTTGGAACAGTAAGCTGGTTTCCTTTAGTCACAAGGAAACCAAATTCTTTGTACAAGATACAAAACAGGCTCAGTTATACACAGGCTGTGTAGACTCACTCAGCCATTAAGCACAGAGAGCAAGACCTTTCCTGGACTGGAAAAAAAAATGGCATTTCAGCTTAAGAACACGCCTTGATAAACAAATTTTAGCAGAATTGGCCAATGTCATCATCAATGATAGTAAAAAGTACGTCTGTCTTGCCTAGTAAGAGCCAAGTAGATGACTATGTAAACTGTGACTTCTTCTGTGGCTGGTTATGATTCTTGCTATCAAAGAACACTATAAGCAGGAAAAAAAAATTTAAAAATCCATGACTTAACTTTAGTAGTTAAATTTTAAAAATGTCTTTTTTTTTTTGGTGCAAATTAAAAGTGGATGTAACCTGTGTCACACACAAAATACATCCAAAGGTACTTGTCCAACAATTTTATTGAAAAGACACCAGAAATTCTTATAACTCACAGCTTGCTACATACATATAGAAACCTATTTCTCTGTACCTTCTAGTAAAAGACAATAGGACATAACTCTACATACAGTATGTAGTTTCAGGTAATCACGTAACTACCCAGACATTTGTAACCTCCCCTCCACAACAATTAATAAACTAAACCCCAAGCCTACAATGCAGTAGGCCATATGGATCTGACTTGAAATTGCTATAAAAGCAAAACTAGAAGAAAAGTAACCTTAATAAACATTTTAAAATTCAACTGAACTTCAATGATTTTCTAAATTATTTACTAATCTGATGTAATGAAAAGAATATTAGTAACTCTTATGGAGCATTACCACACAACCCACTCATAAATAACATGATAATGCCACACACTTGTCAGTAAAACTTTTCTATATATTGTATACATACTCCATAACCTAAGAATAATTATGCTGTGTTAGATCACAGGCCCATCCTCATGTTTTTCAACAGTAAACTATAGCAGATAAGGTGCATAAGATTAGAGCAATCTTTCTCCTATGGGCCCTTCCATTTTCATCACTCAACAGTTTAAGAACTTCTTGAGCATCAGCTGGCAGTAACACCAGTTCATTGGGCCAATACTTGTGCTGAATCTCTACGAATTTCCCCAAAATCTCTGAACCCATGTACACTTCAGGCCTTCACAGCATTCTATGTATGTAACTTCAGTGCATGTCCCCACTTCAGCAGTGAGAAACAATTTTTTTTCCCAAAAATGTTCATGATTTCATATATTTCTGTTGCAACTTGCTTCTCATCACCATCTGCACAGCCTCCAAAGCTAGGGAGCTCTAGTCAATTTGATCTCATTACGTACAAGCTTTTCCGTAGCTTCAGTATTTGTGTTACTCTTGTTTGAACTTCTTCTCATTTTACTACATTATTTTTCAAAAGAGTTGTCCAGAACTAATTACAGTGTTGAATATATGGGCTCACCCTGGATTCCCTAAGTAGAAACACACAAGCATCCTCCTCATATTCAGTTTGGCATGGATCTTACTTGTTTTCCTAAAAACTATTCAGCTACAGTTTTGTTTTTAATAAGAAATAAAATTAATCACTTTTTCCTTCCTCCCCCCACAACTATGGTATGCACAGTATAAAAAAATTGGCTTCCTATTCATCTGTAAGTTTCCCTGGGGAAAAACTTAAGAGAAACTTAAGACAATTACTCAGTGAAAAAGAGGCTTTAAAATACTGCAAATTTCTTATACATCTGATAGATACTATTACAGAATATCAGTATCTCCTCCGACAGTTTATAGATAAAAATTTTTAATTGCAGGCATGATCAAGTCAAAAAGCTATTTCAGCCTGCCAAGACATTGTGGTATCACCTTGTAATTGGCCAAAAACATTCGCAGAATTGTCAGTGTTTTAACAATAGCCCTCAGTTCTTTATACCATCATGATCCTCCGGTTTTCCATTTTCAGGTAGAAGTTTTAGTAAATTACTACAGAACTCTTCTCTTCCCAACCTGCACTAAAATCCAGAAGCCAAGCATAATATTTCAGAATCTACCAAAAAGATTACCTGGAAGAGATTCTTACAAGTCTGACAACAGTAGCATAAAAAATACGCACCACTTTGGCATCCAGCTCTGCCTCTAGGTCTTTGTTGCAGACAAAAGCACAAGTTTTCAGCTCCTTCCACTTAATGGCTTAGAAAGTATCATGTTTATATGATCACTAAAAAGGCTGCATTTTTTTGAAAAAAAGCAGTAGCTTTAAATTCTGTTCTGTTTTCACACAACCAGATGTATTTTGCATCTCAACTAGATTCTAAAAGGAGACCATCTGGAAGGACTATACAGTATAGTATTTGATGTATACTATAGCAAAGCATCATATATGACCATATTTTATAGTCACACAGCTTAATGATGAAAGTTCAGTACATTTGATACAGTTCAAGGTATAAGCTTCTGGATTCTCTCACAGTACCTACTTCCTTAATGAATTCTGTCGTAATAATAAATACACTCAAAGGAAAAAAGAAAAAAAAAAAAAAAATCAAACAGTTGTAAGTAGTTCTGTGTACAGGAAAGAATACTTTTACATTCCACTTGTCTAATACTGCACGTAAAACTGAGTACTGGAATTTTTTTAACCACTTTGATAACTTTTCAATATTTTTCAGAAATAGATCATGAAGTGAAGACTGGAAAAGTCAAACATACTTTTAATTACTCCTTTTAATTAGGAGTATTCACATATTAAGAGACAAGGCACCCAACATATAATTGATTCCAGGACTATTACTACACAGTATATATAGATGCACTTCGTAAATGCTGCAAGGGTTTTTTTTCTTCTCCTTCAAATTATGGCCTGAATGTTTTGACATGTAAAAATCGTAACTTCAGACCTAGGATATTACACCTTGAAAAGAAGCTCTTTTCCCCATATCTACATAACATATATCACCCCCTTCTTATGCAAAGTTATAAACAGGTATTTTGATTGCTAGATCGTAGAATGGTTTGGGTTGGAAGGGACCTTCAAGATGATACAGTTCCATCCATCCTGCCGGGCAGGGACACCTCCCACTAGACCAGGTTGCTCAAAGCCCCATCCAACCTGGCCTTGAACACTTCCAGGGAAAGGGCAGCCACAATTCTCTGGGCAACCTGTGCCAGTGTCTCACCACCCTCACAGGAAGATTTTTTTCCTAATATCTAAACTAAATCTACCCTCTTTCACTTTAAAACTATTACCCTTCATCCTGTCACTACAAGCCCCTGTAAAAAGTCTGTCTCCAGCTTGCTTGTAGGCCCCTTCAGGTACTGGAAGGTGCTACAAGGTCTTCCCAGAGCCTTCTCCAGGCTGAACAACCCCAACTCTCTCAGCCTGTCTTCATAGCAGAGGTGCTTCAGCCCTCTGATCACCTTTATGGCCCTCCTAGATGGAAGTGAAATTTTAAATACATAAACAGTAATACTGAATGAAAAGCACTTATGGGTTCTTTCAATGACTAAAGATGAGTTAAGTGTTTTCCTAACAAAAACTTCTGTGAATAGAAACATACATTAGGATTAGTTCCTTGAGGCAGAGATAAATAACTGCTGCCAAGATGCACTGTACTGTAATTTCTCTATGTAGAAAAGAAGCCAATTCTAGTTTTACAGAAAAATTCATATTTACCTTTTGTAACAAAAAGTCCTAGCTTCTGTGAATTACTAAAGCTTTAGCTCAATATGCTTTTCTGTTTGGTTCCAATTTCAGTTGCGCAGTAGGTCCATATTGTCCTTTATGGAGCCGGTTGGAAAGGGCTGTGCCCCAAACAGGGCAGTCCACCATCTCCTCCCAGACAGGTCAGCCCTGCAGCCCTCCCTGCTATGAAATCCCTGCTATTTATGCCACATACAATACTAAAGGTGAACAGAAAAAAAAAAAAGATAATGTTCTAAAGCTCAGACATAATGATCTATGTAGTAAATCATATGAATGACAACAGGCATTGACAGAAAGCATCCCCTGTCATCTATACCTGGTAAACAAATAGCTTAGTTCTATAGGATTAATCTTTTCTAAACAGCTACTTATAGGTGCATTAATATTAGTGAGAGATGCATTCATCTCTGAAAAACAAATCCCAAGACTAGATATATATGTTCTGTTACATATATCAGTCCCAGAATATGGACTTTGGCTGAGAAGACTATATATCTGGAAATTAATTAAATTTGACTTACCACAACAGAATCAAGTTTTTGTTTCACCTTCTGCATTCTCATTGATGCTCTTGCAACACTGACAAACTGATCTGCTGGAGACATCACTGAACTGTTTTGTATTGGAATTTCAGAAAAACTACTAAAGAACTGTGGCCCTTTTGGTACAGCTGTGGCAAGTGATGAACTGAGATCTTTTACAAGTTCAGCTTCCTGTTGTGCAACTGTAGAAACAACCAATATCAATGTGTTAGGTGAAGACTTACATTGCCATGGGGTGAAAAAAAAAAATAATTTATCATTGTCATTTTCCAGCCATGTCTTCAGTGAAACACCATCAGATTCTGTATTAATAGTGCTATAGGGAAAACCTGAAAATTACATGAAATTTTCCCCATACTACCCCATTTCCCCCTAACTCTTCTTGTTCACAATGTCTGGTTTCTGTTATCTGCATTCATTAACCTCTCACAGAGAACTGGTATTTCTGTGTTGCTTATAACCAATAGTATTCTCCATGCAGAAATGTTGGGGGAAAGGAGTTGTTTCAAAGGCAAGAAATTTATATAGCTTGCACTGAGTTCAAGTCAGCTACTTTACTAGGTATATTTCACATTTTTTCCAGCCCAGTTCAAGTGAGCTTATTACACTTGAGTAAAACTTCAGAAGTTGCTAGACATATATACAGGCACAGGATGCATTCTTAGGAGGCAGCCTGCTCTAGAATAGGTTATTTTTGATGAAAATTGTGCTCACTGTCATTTAAACAAATTGTTTAACTTCTGCAATTTTTTTGTACTGTGGTCTCAAGCCAACAAAGGTTAAAAGAATTCTTCATGAAAGTTTTGTCCAGGAAATTGATAAAACTCTTGGTGTATATAAAACACATACTGCAAGAGTCTTCAAAACTGTATCAGTGACTAAAATTAGTATTCCTATATGATTAACTCTTTCAACACTAAGGCAGTAAGACTATCTTCTGAAAGCAAAGCGTGTGCTTTCAACCAAAAAAGGAACAAAAAGTTAGTAACAGACAATGTAGAAAAAGACCACAACCTATGCAAAATCTTACTGTCACTAGTGACTTAGTTAAGCAGTCAGATGATACAAGTAACTACCAGTGTCATATCTGTGTGATCTCTAAATATACACACACATATATATTAAACTGCTTTTTAGAGATTCACTGTCTGCTGAGTAGTCAAAAAACTTTAAAGAAAACCTTCACCCCAAAAAATTTTCCATTGCTCTCTAGAATGCAGGTATCTTAACTGGGTTGAAGTTTAGCACTGAATATTGATTGTGAAGTTATTCCACTTTATTTTCCTGTAAAAGTCAACCAGTTCAACAACTAACCTAAACTGTGAGATTGGATATGAGTAATCTCGTTAGTACATGTTAGTTTAAAAGCAAATGTATAAAGATAGGATTATCTTTTAAAATATCTGTTCACTGCAAATATAATTCAAGCAAAAATCTGTTACAGACAACACAAAATTTATTGCAGAATTTGTATTAACATTATCTACTGTCTAGATGCAGCGTGGCATCTGAAACTGCGTCCTTAATTGAAACAATCACACTGCTAAAGATAACCACAAAAACACAACATCAGAAAAGCTTGCAAAGGACAGTATGAATTTTATTTTGTATATAAAAAAACTGAAAGCTAGAATTTCTCACTCTTTTCTTTAATATAACATGGAGAATAAATGTATCTCTCACGTAATCACATCGCAGATGTAATACCTGTTTATTAAAAGTCTATGCTATCTCATATCAATTACTTTCTATGCAGCTCCTTAACACTATTTTATAACATAGCCAGCACAAAATAGTGAGATTTCTATTAAGCTATTAATTAATTTTCAGAACTATTGTATTTTCTGGCTCCATAATCCACCTTGATACTGAAAAGGGGCTTTTAAATACTTTCATCATGCTCCCTAGATATCATAAAGTGCTGTAAGAATCACACGGGATAACAAATAACAACACATGTAAACCTGAGGTTGCAAGGGACCTCTGGTGATTAGCTAGGCCAAAACCCCTGCTCAAAGGAGGGTCATCTGTAGCAGGTTGCTCAGGGTCATGTCCAGTTGGGTTTTGATATCTCCCAGGGTAAATATATGTATTATAATCAAATGACTCTTATTTGTCTTTCAAAAGTAGTACAAAAACTAGCAAATTACTTCTAAAAATAAAATATATACAGGTGTGTTTCAAGAAAAATTGTACTGTACCTTTATAATCATAAATGTATACAAGTATTGGCTGGTTTTGACCAAAGGCACAAAATGACACCATGTGTTCATGTGGATGAAAGGCAACATCACGAAGTGGAGATGTGAAGAAGAGTTCAGAATATATGGCCACCTGATCTCCTACAGAAGTGAAATACATTTATTAATCCCATGGAAACATATTTGATGCAGTAAAATAAAGCTTGTATTACTACAGTGCAGTGACTGTCACTCTAAATAAATATTCTTCAGTCCATTTCCTTATTGAAATGTAATATTTGGCATAAGACAAAAAAATATTGCATGCTTTAAAGTTATTGAATAAGTCAGAAATGTTAGTGCTGTTGCAACAGCTGCAGGAAACCCCAGAGGATGCATCAGGTTAGCTGAGTTCTCTTGTTCTGATAAGCAAGTTCTGGAAAGGTGGCGTTCCACAGTATTTGTTTGTGCTTGCATTTTGCCAGAGATAGCCATCCTAGGTGTGGATTTCAATTATATAACACTGACAATAGGAGTGAAAGTTGAGCACAAAATTATTAAAAAAATAAATAAAATCAGCTCTTCAGCTGATGGCATTATGAATGCAACTACAGTATGCAAGCAAGAGTCAAAGCCTGGCGAAAACACACTACTAAGAATTTTTCCCTCCTTTTACTTTTATTCTTTTTTAAATTTTTCTGACAAATTATGTAGTGGCATAGATGTAAGCTAATATAATTGGAAACGTAGAAAAAAATTCAAAACAGAACTGTTGGTTAGCTGCCAGTTTTAAAATATTTCCTTTTTTCCTTTTAAAAATTGTTTAGACTATAATTGGAGACAGAACACCATGTCATCAAAACAGTGTATTCTACTACTGTCTACTGTTATTTTTGTCCCTTTTACCTCACTGTACAACAAAGATGACAACCTCTTTATTGTACATTTGCTTAACACCTTCCCAGAAAGATTTTGGTAGCTATTTTGAAACTACTCAGTGTGTGGAATAATTCATGAAGAAATTTTACACAACCAAGGCCAAAAATATTCAGAGTGTCCAATCACCCATGGGAAACAGACGAAGAGGTTCTCAACAAAAGCTTAATTCTCAAATCCAAAAAACGCAACAGGAAGACTGACTTGACTTAAAACATTTTTGTGCATTCCGTTTTAAGACCCTCATCTACAGGTGAAGAATTGCAGTACATAAAAAAACTGAGCTTAAGGTACACCATTCCTGCTGGGTATTACAAATGCTACCTCTGCCTATTAATTTCCTCTAGATAATTAAATCTTAGAGATTAATAATAGCTATTTAAAAGGTGGAGCTAAGGCTTCAGTATTTAAGAACATCTTACTGATTTTTATTCCATATCAAAAGTGTTTCAATAAAGCTTACAAAACCCTTTCCCCTTCAGACTTAGACACCTGGCTTAAGATCATAAAATAATTACTTACCTGTTTCTGGATTCCAAACATAAGCCTTTCCATCTTCACTCCCAGAAAACAGGAATGTACCACATGGTGTTAAGGTGCTGTGAATCTTTTCTCTGTAATTTGTGGCACCTATGTATTTCTTTGTTGCCAAGCTAAAGATAAAGAATAGTTTGCAAATGTAGCAGATACTTTCAGAATAGACAACCTAACTTTATATGTGTCAGTACCCCTTCTCTATTCCTCAGAAAAATCAATACTACTTGCATCCCAAATAGATATGTAAGCACCCACTTTTTACAGAGTGCCATGTTTACCCTCTATTCCCTGGCCTTCATAATACACCTGAAATTATAGATGAAAGCGTACATCCTTGTCTTTCAGTAGAAAACAAATACTCAGATCTAGAGAATGGATACAGATGTAGTAATTTGCATTTTCTTGATCCTGGGCTTTGCAAAAAATGGGGAAATTGGCACTATTACTCCAAGCTCTGCCAAAAAAGTTTTCATTATGCTTCCTGAGCTTGATTACATCCCAGTAGTGCTTAAATTTATCCAGTATCTGTCTTTAGCTCTTCAGACTAATGTCTCCTTGGTTAGAAAACCAGCAACAGAATAAACAAATTTCAGATATCAATGTTGATTTACTATTAAAATTAATATTTTTAATATTATTGTGCTACTTAAATATCCTAATCTTTTTTATAGTGAAACACTCCTAGTCAGCATAGTAATAATGACCTACTAACAAACTGCTGTCAGTTTGTAGGCATCAAGCATGAATCTACAGAAGGATTTAAAGAAGCCTCTGACAAACTGTCTTATGCTATCTCAAACATGAGGTACAGCTTAGAAAGAGGTATGAAAGTTCAAAACGGAAACTAATAAATACAGCAGTAATACTTTGATGCAGAATTTGAGGCAAGAAGAATGGCAACAGGCTACGAAAGCCCTCAAAGGCACTAGATATAATTTTTCAAATGTGCCACTGCAGAAACAGTCGAGGTATTCTGGGAGAAGTGCAATGCAGTTAGTATGACAGGAAAATTATTTGTAACAATATTCTGAATAAGTATACTTCAGATACAATTCTATTTGGCAAGAGAAACGGATGCTTTCATGATCACAGTGCAAGACCATATTAGCCCAAGTAAGAGTTTTAACTGTGTGAATAAGAAAGATAGTATCTCTGAGATGTCATGCAGAAGAGCTCTGCAAGATGTAAAACTAACCTGAGGAGAGGTCTGACCCAAAACCAAATCCCTGATCACATACCTGAGTGACAGGACAACAGCATTATCCAAAAAGATCAAAAAGCAAGTTGAAAGAGGGAAGTTAAGAACAACTAGCTGTCAATCAAAGTGAATTGTGTTGATCTGTAACCTCCACCCCCTCTTTTCTCATGCAGGGAATGAACAGTTAATGCTGACGTATACAATTATCACTGCTGGGTATCTGACCCTGTGGTTTATTGATAGACTTAAGCCAATGTAACTGTGGGCTGTGGTCAAAGCAGCAGTCCTGCTGCTGTCCTCTCCACCCTTATTTTCCCAGGCTCTCCCTCATTTCTTCTCTAGTGTTTGGGCAGCTATCAGATGAGTTAGATCAGATAGTTGATTAAAATGTAAATTAATCATTTGTATTTGTAGGCTGATTTTTAGTTGGATCAGTTCACTGATTTGACTTACCCTGCATCAAAAGATCTCTAGAGCTGATAAAAAGTGCTAGAAATACATAGCAAAAGGTATGGGAGACAGGAGGAGATGGTGTGTCCTATGGATAAACTGGCTTAGTAATCGTGAAATTGCACACCATATTAACCCTTTCTTAGAGATTAACATGCATGCCCATTTTTCAAACTAAAACTCTCTGCACCGATTTTGTGCTTCGATAGAGTTGATATTTTAGCCTTCTAGCATGGTCATTATAATTTATGATTTACAGTAAAAGATGAAGAGTGCACTATAAGACTGGAAAGTCTTCAGCTAGTTCAAACATCCAACCTAATATATTAGTTAAGAGTGAGATTTCCTGAGACAGTGTGTGTGTGTATATATATATAAAGATATACAAAAGTATATTCTAGAAGAATGTAGTTTTTCCTGCTATAAAAGCATAAAGATTTATTTCTTCCAGATAATTTCATATGGAACACCAGGGACCTTTGATTTTCTGTATGGTGAGGAGAAGAAAGGAATCTATAAAATTGCAGTTCATTATTAAGGAATTATGTTCACAAGTATTCAAAAATGAGAAAACCATCAAAAACCAAGTTACAAATATCTCACCACCTGCTTAATATACCATAATACATACATCACTGCATATTTCAGTATTTATGATGACAATCTTTATTCCATTTTATCATCAAAATACTCTTTCCCAGAATCTAAACAATGAGTAACGCACAAATGTTATCATTTCAATGTTATTTTCACTCCCAGACAGCATTTTTAAAAGTGAATTCAATCTTTAGAAGACTAGCGTTCTCTCCTTCATGCCACCTTAAGCTCCCAAGTAATCTAGTAATTTTTGGATATTCTATTCTAAAAGACTTACCCAATATCACACAAAAGGTCTGTAATACAGGAGTGTTTTGAAACCATTTCCTAACCCTGATATTGCTATCCTTGATTATTAGGACATCTTCTCCACAACTATACATTTAATAGTTTTATAGCACTTTATTTCCTTATGTAAATTTTAAAGCAAAAAGGAAATACACACTTGTCACCAAAAACCTACTTACATTCTGAGATCCATGATTCTCAGGGTACTGTCTTTGGCATGGATTAATAAACGCCTTCCATTTGGATGCACTTCCAAATGATTTATTGGTGTTCCTTTAATATCATTTTCTTTTATTTCCTACAGAAAGAAGGAATATAAAGTTAAAAAAATATATTGTGTTTTAAAACTCATGTTCTTACTCATTTTTCTCTTGTGTTACTCTTTCTGCCCACTTCATTCTATTTGGCTAAGGAAAAAGTTTATTCCTGTAGTTCCTAGGCAATCAACTTTTCACAACCACAAGGCAGATTCTACTGTGAGTGTAAACTTCTGACATGCAGTTGATGACAGAAACGCTGACTAAACATTAGGCCTCTAAGGTATGAACAAAGATGGTTTGTAAAGCTTGTGGTCTATTTTATTGTTGCCTCTAAAGAACAAACCTAATGCATTAGCATTTATCTACTAATACAATGCTATTAAACCTCAAATATTTTCATGTTTTATATACAAAAAACCTGAAGTTGCCGAAGAATTCAAAAATTTTAAGTCAGTGAATCACAGCATGTTCTACCAGCTCTTTTGTACAATTATTTAAAGAAAACACACCTTTTCTGTTAAACAAAAGGTAATGTATAAAAAATTTAAATTCAAATCAAATGACTAAATTTTGGAACAGTTCACATAAAAATTACAATGCTAGTTTAAGAAACATTTTATATACCTTATTAATCCTCCAGTGTTGAGAACTTCCTTTAGCAGATGTATCCCAAACTATTACCAGTCCTGAACTATCTCCTGAGAACATGCGGAGCCCTGTGGAATAACGTCTTATAAGCAGAAGAATACCACACAAAAAAACAAATACAGAAAAGGATATATGAACAAGAAAAAACTTTTTTCTATTATTTTTGTGAAGAGGTGAACACCACTTTCTTCTCTTTTGCTATGATATACTCATTGCAAATACATTTTGCTCATACTGCATAAGTCGATAACCATACACTTCGATTCAGCACATAAGTCAGATACTGAGGTGCTGAATATTCTTTCAAGTTTCTTTCACTTTTACTCATATTCTAGAACCAGCAAAAAATGAGCATTTGTAGCTCAATGAGCTTCACATGATAGCCTAATGCTTACCTGCACATTCACTGAGAGCATCTTGAAAAAGAACAAATACTCTTTTCCAACAATTGCTCTTAAATTAAAAACAAACACTTATTGTTTATAAAAATGCAACTCTTTCCTCTTCATAGTACCTACTCCAGTGAATACCTCCCAAAAAGAACCACCTAATTACTAATGATGTCACTAATACCAGAAAAAGTCAAACACTTCCAAATATCTTATTCATTCACCCATCTTCAACTCTTCCCATCCTCCACTAATACATGCCAGTACATCTCTCTCACTCATTGTCAGCAGTTAACCTACTGGTTAACATTATTCACAATGGTCAAATTTCTGTCCTTTTATCAGTTTTTCATGTTCTCTGTCAATGTTGAAAAGTTCATCACCTTCCCACTTCTTCAGTCTAGCATTAAAATTCTCACAATACAACTACTGCTACCTCATTCTCTTTATCTTTTATTGAGTCAGTAACTATGAATGACAATATGGTGGAGCTATCTTTGCTACTGTTCTGATCACGAAGACTCCCATCCTGAAGTTCTGTTCCGAGAGCTGTCTGGAAGCTGGTTTCAGTTTCCTGCTTCTGCTTTTAAGTCAGTACATAATTCTTCCACCTAGACAAATTCTAGCCAAACCTGCCTTTTTTCCAACTTACCTCTATACACTAACTGCTAGGCTTTCCACCTGCATCCTTATACATTTGTCTCCTCTGAACTGTAGCATCTGTAGTTTATGTTCTGCTAATTTTTTGCTGCAACATGTACAAAACATTAGCTAACTAATAATGGCTAGTTATAGGGACAATGAAAACTAAACTATGACCAAAATTTGCCCAGTCATCATTGCCTGATCACTACACATTTATTTGCCTGTCCTTTCTACAGTTACCTTTTCTGATTCCTCTCAATTTATATCAGGGACTATGTGTTCCTTTGTGTTTGTCCAAATAAGGCATCACACTAATGTATTAATTGCAAACACAGCTAAGACTATTCTATTATAGCATTTCACACTGCTTGTATGAAATAAAGCAAACTAGTAATACTCAAGTTGGTCTTCAACTGAAAAGCCTATTTGAAAAAGTAACATGAAGTACCTACCTTCTGCATCAAAACAAAGCGTGTTGATGAAACTTTTGTGACCATCAAGCTCCTGTAGCAGTTGCCCATGGATTTCTTTCACATTTGCATTCCAAATTCTAATCACTGAATCGTAACATCCTGTCACTACCAAGGAGTCAGCAACGGGGTGGTACTTTGCAGTGTAAACAAATGAAGGATGAGGAAAAACTCTCACTGCAGATGCTGCCTGCGTTTCTATTTTCCACATTCTAAAAGGAATGGATGTTAGGACAGCTACTGTAATAAAGCAGGATAGCTACAGTATAAAGGAATCACATATACAGGTGTAACTGATGCCATATTTTGTGCTACTGGTTCCAGAGGCAAATGCTTGCAAACACTTAACACCACCTGTTTATCCTACCAATTTGTTCCACCTATATTTAATCCTTTAAAATCGTACTTTCTAACAAGAATTAAGGTACATTTAATACTTTACATAGTACTTTGTCTTCAAAGTGAATTTATGGCTACTTACTCATTTAGTGGCTATTTTGCATGTTTTAAAATACACATAAAGAATTCCAACAAATGGATCTTTTTTTTTTTTCTTTCAGGATTCATAAACAAATTAAGACCTTCTGGGGTATTGCTGGGGTTTTTTTGTTGTTGTTTGGTTTTGTTTTTTTTTAAAAAAAACAACAGGTAGAACAAAAAGCCCACAAAGGAACATTTAGGACTACTAAATATAAATAAAACCCCAGAAAGTTTTAAAAGAACAATTACCTACCACACAGTGATTTTGATCTCAAGGATATTTTCTTCACATAAATTCAGTTCTTACTATTCATCTATTTCCTGTCCTTCACCACCCATAGCTGCAAGATCAGATTTTTCTTAGGAAGTGTTTTTTGTTTGATACTACACATTTTATTACTGAGCGTTCACCAAAGATAAGTCCATAAAGAATGGAACAGTACCTGGATCATGAAATACAGGTGGGTGGCACATTTCAGAGAGAGCTCAGTTACAATATGGAATTTAATTGAGTGCCACCCTTCCAGGTGGGGCGACTACTAAGCCTACTCTGAGGTGAGTTCATTATAAAATTGCAGTCCCTTAGAGTATAGCGATTAACTTGCAACATAACGTGCAAAGGTCACAAGGAGTCTACCTATCTTTTAGAATGGTTTTGCTCTAACAACATAGAAGTTAATTTATTGCTTACAAATAATGTGGGACTAAAGCTTGGGAAGACTCAGGAGTAACATGTAAAACACTATATAAAGAAGGATTCACATAAGTTCACAGATTTCTCTTCAAGTTGCCTTAGAACTCAGACTGAGAGATAATCCAGGGAATAAATTGATAATGACTTTAAAGCCATGGGGTGCCTTTTGGTCCTCATCCTTCAATTCTACCATATTTCAATGACAAATTGCTCCCAATATGAAAGGGGAAAAAGAATAAACTCGTTGCCTAAACTGAGACTTTTTAAAGAGCTTAAGGCAACGGACAACAAATACAGGAACTAACAACTCATGCTGTGACTATGCATAGTACACAGACAAAGAGGCAGACCACTACGGTTTCAACTTGCTGCCGCAAATTCAAGAATTGAGGAACAGCTGGGCATTCTTGTAGGTAATGTAAATGACTGAAATTGATATTTAGTTCAATATAAAGAATTCCTATTTGATCTGCTTCCAAATAAAAAACAAAAACATGAGCTAAACTCTTGAAATACTCTTTTTATGCCTACATACAAGCAGCAAAAAACCCAACATAACTGTTCAACACGTACAATATATCATTTAACAATTCTTCTGGCATTTTAATTATGCAACTGCCTGTAGCATTACTGAGTTGCATAACAGAAACAACAGATAGGGATCTAAAGAGCTGAAAAAAAAAAAAAAATCTTATAAAAACCTGTGAAGCTGCTCGCAATAAAACTGTGCAGTGTCACAGCCATATTTTCATGTTTGAAGGTTTTGGTTTTAAATCTTGGACAGATTAGTACTTTAACGTTAGCATTGCAATGAAGTACACTTTTTAATTATAGAGGAAAATATGTACACATTTATTCTTGGAAATAATTCTATCAAACTTTATTTACAGCAATTTAAGTTGAATTATTTAACTAAGTGTCCAAAAACTAAAAAAAAAAAGCATATGTATGTGCAGTGTGGCCAATTCATACACATTAACTTGAATCTTAAATTTACAATTTCCTGCCTTACATTCAAATTTGAAAACTTAATACTGCATTCATAATATGGCAATTTCTCCAAGAACAAAATATTCCAACTGTCTCAGTGACTTCTGGAAATATAAAGCCTTTGGGTTTTCTGCACTGTATATTTATACACTATGCTTTTTGGTAAAGCTTTGGTCTCAAATATGTATACATCAGAAATCAATATAGTAAATACAGCATAAGTGATTAACTCCATCACGATTTTTACAATATTATAGAGTATGTTACACTGCAATCAAATCTTTGTTTAAAAACTTCATAGCACAGTTTGTAGTAAGACACGAATTGGGCCACTTTTTTTTTGTGCTTCTGATGCTATCTGCCAGAACATCTTTGTCATACTGACCTGACAGTGCCATCGGAGGATGCAGTAAGAAGGTATTGATTGTCTTTTGACCAACAAAGATCATACACTATGTTAAGGTGACCAAAAAATTCTCTCAGGAACTGTCCAGAAGGAATTTCATACACTAGTGAAATTTAAATAGAAAAATAAAAATTAAGTATTACTTAGTTATAAGTACGTACAAACAGTTACATGCAATTACTAGTGCAAAGTTTAGTTTAATTTTAGGCTGAACTTCTGCTAGTGTAAGACAACTCTCATTTCCAGAGAACAAGATCAAATAGTTGCCAGGTATGTATGGACAGCAAGCATATACTTCCATCTAGTGGTTCATGAGTGTCACGAATGTCTTAACCTTTAAGAAACCGCCTACTTGCTTTAAATTATTAGAACCAATTAAGATTATATACTTTTTTTTTTAATTTTGACAGATACCCAACCAATCTTTGAAGTAGATTAACACAGAGATAATTTTCTAGGACTGTGTAATAAAGGAATCTAGACTTACTGTTCGTTGAGTTTAAACATTTACTTTGTGTACACTTAAAATATTGTTCCCTCTAAATCTCAAAATTCTTATGCAGGGCTTAAGAACTATGCAGTTGAGGATACTGTGATGAAGCAGCCCCAAATTTGAGTAATAAGGAATATCTGAAGTTTCAACTGAACTGGATCATGGAAGACAGCAGCCTACAGTAGTCTGTCTAGAGATGACAGGGTATCTCACTTTCATGACAACTAAGGAGAAAATCTTACACAGTGTGGGGTAGGGACTGGAAAACTTATTTCAGTTAAAACCTTATTATCAGAAAATATGTTCCTTATGAAAACTGATTTAGTATTTCTGTTACTCCTCTGCACAGAAATACTGTGATTTCATACCATTAAATCTTATATACATTATTATGCATGAAAAGCTAGTTCTGGTTTTATTAAGAGAGAAAGAGCATTTTCCTCAATACTCTTTAATGCATAGAATAATTTACAAAACACTATTATAAAACAAAACCTTGAAAACCCCACAATTCAAAAATATATCTTTTGCCCTTTAATTTCAAACTACTTGAGTTATAAGGAAAAAACATATTTGAAACTTACAAACAATGGGATAACCATTCCTTCCTGCACATGCTGCTGCCAGCGTTTTCCCATCATGAGAGAAACGAATACAGAAACAGCCCATATCTCCACCTCGTAGTGAAAACAGATGCTTGTTCGGTATGCGGCAAGCCTAGCTTTTCAGGTAAGAATTGGGATTACACAGTTTTGAATATTAACTACCCAATGCATAAAACACATTCTTAGTTCCTGTCATGCATAAGTTTTAAAAAGCTACTAACATCTTAAGGGAATCTGAAAGAAAAATCCAACCTTATAAACAGAGACAGTTCTACTGCATTACTTAGGCCACACCTAGTTTGTGAATTCTTTTCTGCTCCACTAATTACAGACAACTAGCAAGTTGAAAAAAAACTAAGAAAAATTAAAATTGAAATAATTTCCGTAATCTTAAGAAGTGCTTAATGATGACTGTCATCAATAATATAAGATGTAGAGTTAGATTGTTAATCAAGCTTATTTAAGGAGTCTAAGCACAACTTTTAGTAAGTTAATGATTGCAGTGTGAACTCAGAAGACTTAACTACAGGCACTCGAACCTCTGGTCTACCAAATCACCTCATCTGTATATCAATTCCTGATTTTTTTTAAGCATAACTCGAGATAAAACATTTCAAAAAACTGCACAAGTATTATAGTCCCCTGTTCTCTCTCCCAAAATATTTCTTCTTTTTCATCCAAGGGCTTTTTGTCTAGAACTAAGTTTAATAGGAATTAAAATATCCAGAGTGGTTATGCAATTATTTAACCTAAACCTGATTTACCTTTATGTATGAAGAATGAGTATGAACAGATTCACATGCATTTAAAAGTATACAAACAGATCTACTTATGAAATAATTGAATATACATTGTTCACTTCAGAATAAAGGTAAACACATTTTGCTAGAACCTACATATGCAATTAGGCCTTCTTATGCTTTATAACCTCTCTTTCTGAAATAAAACATTACAATGTTGAATCAATAATTCAACGCAGAACAATTTTCTTTTATTTATAGATCATGCAGCTACAGTTTACATATAAAATTAATTTCATATTTAATTCATGTATCAATTAATTCATAATTCTATAGAATATTTTGCAAAAATAACATCATCTAACTACTAATACCTATGAAGACAGATACAAATATATTGTGGTTCTTCAAAAGTATAATTTAGCTTTAAAGTTAACATAATAATTTAAATGTAAAAAAAGGAAATAATGATTTTGAGTGATTATTCATTTTTAAACAAGTATATCTGCTTTAATATTCTTTGGCTAATAGACATGCCAAATCATACTAACTTTAATGAAACATTTTTCACAAACAGCACATCACAAGATATATCATTGTTGCCACTAAAATTCAATATGTACATGGACTAGTCTAAGAGTAAGTAAACTGCCAAATTATATTTGTATGACGGCAGGCAAATACTCTCAGGATCATATTTCTCTTGGTTTTGATTACACACGCATTTTCCAAATGGCAACTTTCTGTAAAGTAACAAACACTAACATAAATACACCTTTTAGGTACCCTGCCATTTTTAGTTAGAAAGTTGTCATCTATTCTTTACTATTTTATTCTTATTAGCAAACATTACTGGGAAATAAAAATTAAGTCTATGAAAACTTAAATATTCTTTCTGAAAGGATGTGTAAAGGACTACAGTATGGAATCAAAAGAAAAATCAACATTATTTGTTAACTAATCTTATGTTATTCAAATTTTTATAGAACCATGAACTCATGCTAATGCCATTCTACAGAAAAATATGAAATCATTGGATGAACATTCTATATATAGTCGCAAGAAGATTCCCATTTTATGACTGTTAATTGCCATTAGCTACAGTGATTTAGGAGTTAGGATGAAGTCAGCAAGAACCTTCTTAATAACGTTCTTCAATGAAAGTTCCTTCATAATTCTGTTATACTGTACTGAAGGAAAAAAAAACAATACAACAGCAAAAAAAAACCCCAAGAAAACATATTTCCAAGCTGAAATCTGAGAACTGGTTTCCTGTCTTACTTCTACTACATCAATAGCCCTACTCTTTCAACTTCCTAGAGAATTCTGGAGATAAAAATTTTTTCCCAAAAGAGTCAGGTATATTTAAATCAACCATATTTTGTATCCTCTACTATTCTGGGAGTTCCTTATGTTTTTTATTTTGTTTAGTTTTGGGTTTGTTTTTTTTTTTTAATTTGCTCTAAATGAATGACTTGCTTCCTAATACATCATAAAAATAAAGTTATAAAAAGATAGTACGTCTTTAAGGTATTTTTCTTTCAAAAGCAGAAGAAAACACTTCACCTGTCCAGGCAGTCTTGTCCATTTAAATGGCTCCTTTTTCTCCTCTGGAAACGGTTCACATGATTTTTTAGATCCCTCTCTCTGGAGCTCACACAGTGTTGCACTACTTTGTTCCTGCTGAACAGATATCATAGAGTGGAAAGAAGGAGCCACCTTAAGGCAAACAAAAGTAAGTATTAGGAAAAAAATATTTTTTAAAAAAGATTGGAAATGCTTAATACAAGAAAACTGCCAAGTGAAAATTTCATTTAAATAGCCAACAAATCAGAAAATAATCTGAGCTTCCAAAGTTGTATCAACCAGATGGAATAAAAGATTTTTTAAATAATCAATCCTTTTCTATTGTTATTAACTAGCCAGGTCAGTGCTAATGAGTAACACTCTACTACCTGGTAAAGGTACTGTATTAAAAAAAAAAAAAAGGCATTTCAGCATGTTCCAGTGACATTAACCTACCACCTTCAAATCAAGATACTACTTCAGCAACAAAATCCATTCATGACAGCAAAAGGTATTATCAACGTTGTGTAGTGAATAAACTACATTCAAGTGTTGCAAAGAAAAAAAAAGGAGACTGACAACATTTGTGATTTTAATTGTGGGTAAAGCATATATACTTTCCAAACTTCTACAAGTACATTTACTGAACCTTACCTAAAAGTTACACCGAGCTTTAACACATAGAAAGCCTTAATGCTGTGAAGCAGCCTAGCGACAGTAAGGCTGTAGGACACAGAAGCCACTAAGCACTGGCTGCAGTTCTGATTGGTTTCAGTAAGACAAGTCTCTTCAGAAACACATCTGAATGCCAGTAAAAATTACTGTTTTCTTCCAGGCTGATAGTCATTAGGTATCCACTTCAGGGTGATTAACTATCTAGGTTCCTCTGACTAAAATACAGAGGCTGGACATCTACTATCCAAGTAGAAACCAATTTAGGAGCTTAAATCAGTTGTCCACACATAGATGTCTACTTCCATGCAAGATGCCCTGTTTTACTGGCGACATCCATTTTCATAACTACCAGTGCATGCAGTTAGGTATGGGACATCTGGGCCCTTCTTGAGAAAGAGGAGACTAGGTAGGATCTATAAAAATTCTTAAATGGAAGCAGAAATCTATGCAAAGAAAACTATCTTGCCATGGCTCTTATCTGGAGGTCAATCTCAGCCTTGGCAAACCTGGCATTTATCAGAATAAGAACAAAATAGTATCAAGAGCTAATGGATCCAACTCAAGCACAGCTCAGAAAGCCTACACAAATTCATCACATCACCTGAGCTTCAGAGAGGACAGGAAAGTAGAGACAGCTGTAAACCAGTGTTTAAACCACCTAAACATACCAGGAAAATATTCAGACCATGGAGAAGACAAGCTCAGAACACTTCCAGAAAGATGAAGCATAGCTGCTCAAGCAAAGCATACAAAATTCCTAACAACTTTAGGAGCTGACTGAGCAAGAGATCTGCAGATGTCATTCCAGCATATGGATTAGAAAAAACGTCACAAAAACATATGAAATAATCCCACAGATTAGCTTGGTTTTGTACCACGTCTCACCAGGCTTCCACAGAACACCCTTGATTGTATCAACAGTGATCAGAAGACTTATGACAATTGTAAATACATATGGAAAATTATGTAATAGAACAATATTGTACTCGCACTATAGAACAATAAATACTGTATATATTTGAAGTGCACGTATCAGCACATACCAATGCAAATCTGTCTTCAAAGGAGTTTTCATTTGATAAAAAGTTACAACTCATTATAGCTTGAGGGTGCAGGGAATCAGAGTCAAGTGACTTATATCTTCTATCACTTACAGAATTTTCACACCTGCATGAGTCCAGTGACTTAAAATGGCACTTCTCCTAATGAGAAGGAGCATCCATCTTCAAGAAAGCTTTCTGTCAATGGCAAAATATGCAAAGTTGCAGATGGGAAAGTACACTTATTTTTCAAAGACAGCTATGAAGGGATGAGTTTGGAACATGCATCTTAAGATGCAAAGTTCTTATTATAGCCAGTTATATACTAGCTATTTTACCTAATGCATATAACTACAGTTTTTGCATGCACACACACTAGCTAGCTACTAGTTCTTACAGAAAAGTCTCTATATTTGTACATATATTTAACTTACATGATCTGGCAGCTTTATGCCTCTTATGGTTACATATAAAGTTGACGGGTAACGATGTCTAGGACATTTTGCCCACCAGTCATAAACCTCAACAACATTTGAATGTGACTTAGTCCTTGTAGGTGGGCAATATAACTGTAGACGGAGTTTTCCATCAACATTTAGAACTCCATTTGCACCTACAAGCTGGAAGAGTGATTAAAAAGAGGGAAAAAAAGTGTTATGTTAACACAAAAGTAATAAAAGTCACTGATGATTTTTAGTATCTTTAACTACAGTATGAACTCTGAAATCCATTTCTCACTGGGAAAACACACTATCATCCCTAAAACTGTCAACGAAATAAGCATGTATTAAACACCTCCAGGATCAAACCACTAAGATTAAAGCTTAGATGTCACTTTAGTTTTGAAACATGCTTCATATGCACAACAATAATATCCTGTACGTGGGATGACCTCTGCAGTACCACTTTTTTTTTTTTTTTTTTTTAAAATTATCACTAGTGGGAATCACTCAAATCTCAAAGGACTGTCAATCCACAAAGACCTTCTTCCAGATCTGCCCCCTTTGAATGCTGCAGCAAAGTGCGTTGGTAAGGCTTTGACTCAGAGGAAAAGACACAGCAAAGCAGCAACCTTTCCAACTTCAGAGGAAAGAGAATTCTCTCTGTTAAACTAAAGAACAAGATAGGAAGTAGTGCTTATGTTTTTCATTCTGTATGTACCTACTGCCATTAAAACTGATCACTGTTTATCAGAACATTTCTGCTTAACTGATACAGATGAAAGGATAGTGCAGACAGTTTCAGTAGGAATGAAGAACAGGCTACAATTGTATTAGTATTTATGAGTTGGAAAGCCATCCTTCTCTTTGTTCAGGAGTAGGCTGTGCTGAATGCCTAGATGCAGAGTTCCCACCAGCTATACATCAGACATGGAATACCAGACTTCTGATTCCAATAGATTCATCTTGGGAAGAGCTGAGAATAGATTCTGTATGGAATGATATGGAGCTCCCTCTCCCTTCTCCTAAACTTGTAGCCCATTATCCTCTCCTGCAATTCTTATGTTGTGGACTGCTCAATGGTTGTCAGGATCTACCATCCACAGGAGTAGGTATAAACGAACAATCCTCAGGCAAATTAAAGTACACAATACCTTGTCAGCTCTCAAAGGACAATCTGGCACATTCAGGTCTCTCCTAAAAGGGTAAAATGGTATATGACATGCTGGCTAAATTACCTATAACTCATTGCTGCAGCATTTCAAACTCTGCAACTAAAAATGACAGGCATTTTATAATTTGGCTAGGGAGTCTTTTCAAAGACTGGCCAACTGAAAATTGCTGCTAGAATACAGAATAGCTGAGGTACAGAAATTAGTGGATTTTTCTTTGCAGAGACAATCTCATGAACACACAAAACCTCAAAGAAAACCTCCTGCACTTTATGAACAAAAAAAACCTTATACATTCTATACTTTCTTGAAAAATACGTATTATTTACTGTCAAGCTCGTTACTGTGAATTTTATGGGGCGAACAAAAAGGGAAAGGAGAGAACAGCCAAGCAAGCAAGGGTTTGGTTTTCTGTATATGTTGCTTGAAAAGATGAAAAAAATGTTTTCCCACTTAGTAGGGTTAGCGTCTTTTAAATAACTGAAGAAAAAGGTTTATAATTTTTTTTTTCTTCATTTAAATATTTACAATACCTTTAGAAATGCCCAACAAATCTTTCGGAAACCACATTCCTGAATCTGTACATCAGAGTTGGCTCTCACTTCATCCGTACTTAGAAAATCAAGGATCTGAAAGTATTGGTAGGAATATATTTCCAATGAATATATATTTCATAATAATTAAAAAATACTGCTGAAAACATGCTAGATGTGATTCACTAAATCAAGCAGATGTCATTTTTAAGTAATTACAAAAACAGTACTTCTTCCACACAAGTACGCAATTAGAAATAACAGATCCTTACGATAGTCATCCTTACCTGATGGCTATTTATGACCTGCTTTAAAGAAGAACTTAAGTCTGGTCTTAAAAAACTGTTCTTGCTTCTTTTCTGTCTCAATAAAAAAAATATTCACGCATAATTTTCATAAATCCTATATAGTTCACAAATCATATAGATCAAAAATCTGACAGCCAAAACCAGCTGTATACTAATCTAGCTGGAAAAGGGCAGTCAAAATGCTAGTTTTGCTTTCCTAGCTTTATGGCTTTTATGTCATAGATTCAACCACAAAATTATTTGGGTTGAAAGGGACCTTCAAAGATCTTCAGAGTTCTGTCTAGGCAGATCATCCCCTGCCATGGGGACAGGGACACCTTTCGTAAGATCAGGTTGCTCAAAGCGCTGTCCAATCTGACTTTGAACACTTCCAATGATATCCATGAGATTCTTCATTTTTCTGGTCAATGACCAGAATTTTCTCGTATTTAGCCACTCCTGGAGGTTTATGTGCTATACAAAAAAAACTTGGAATCATGCTATCTTCAAATTAGTATTTCATAAACCATGCTGAAGTCAAACTGCATGCTTTCAGCATAGTCATACTTTTTGTCCCAACATTTAACATGATTTCCACAAAGAATCTTTACATACAAATGTAATCATTTTTGTATTAAGCAACTATGCAGTCTTAATTCTATAAATGTGTTCATTTATGAGTATCACAAAAGAAAGAAATATATGGTGATATTGTATATACGATCTATTTGAAATATATTTCATTAATTCCTTGGTTTTCATAAAAAAAATTTTCAGGTTAATATTACAGAATGTCTCTTCACAAATATTGAAATACTTCAGCTAAAAATCACACTGAATACATACCTCACAATTTTTCCTTTAAACATAATTGTATTGGAGGACAAATTAAGAATCACTTTGAGAAGAAAGGGAGAGGAGAAATAGATGTCTAAAGTATTGATGGAAAACAAAAGCTTGCTCAATGGTACAAGGGAAAAGAGATGTTGCTACAAGCAGGCAAACTCCATCTTTGAGTTTCTGATACTTAAGATTCTTTTCAGATTTCCAGAATGTAGAAAAGGAAAAAGTGATATCCTTTGTATGTGGTGTCATCCCTCCTGATCTGGAACGCTCTTACCAGCCTTTCCCAGAAGTTTGACAGTTGATTTCATAAGAAATCTTTTTCCTCCTTACTATTATCAAAACAGGGGAGTTTTTTGCTATAAAAATGTTTATTAGTATTAGCAATCACCAATACCACTTCTTGGTATCTCCACTTAATTCTGTATCTTAAGGCTATATTATTAACCCAATAAAACTGAAATAAATCATTTGGATCAGTCAAACATATACTGTTGAAGAAACAAACTGAAAATCATAATGTGAATAAACTGGATGTAAATTATTTAACCTTACCTCAAAAAACAGAATTACCCGAGGGCTTTCTTCATTATTTTGAATAAAATAACTAAAACGCTCATTAAATATGACTTGCTCTTCCCACTCCGGAACTGTTGATTTAGACTGTCTGAAGTCATATGGTTGTGTCATAATAGGAAGAATATACTCTATTTGTTCTTGTTCATAATAAGATGCAACTTTCCTCTTGCTGTTTCAAAGAAACATAGAAGATACCATTTGTTTGATTTCAGAAAAAAGAATAAAATCTAAAACTAGCCAATATTTAAGACAATTTGCAACGTACATAGAAATGCTACAGGCTGAAGTTCAAAATCCTAACATTCAAGTTACTGTTACCACATTTATGCATAATGATCATAGTAGAGTCTACTGCTTAAACACTGCTAAAATTTGGTTTTCAAGAAAATTATGCATGACGACAGTGGAAACAAGTAACTGAAGTGATTAGAAATGCAAAGAACTAAACTTCATTTCAGGATTTACAAAGTTCTTTTATTTTATATAAAAGGCAGACACTATTTATGCTATAAGACTTTTGCTTACTTATTCTAATCTTGGTTTCTACATATTTTTGAGATTTAGGAAATTTTCTCTCTGGAAAGAATAAAGAATGAATGTGCCATAAATACAGTGACCTCAAGAGCAATGCAGTAGTGCAGAGCATTTAAAAGTTCCAAAAAGGAAAAGAAAATACCATACTAATTTACTGTAGGTATATATATATATATATGCATTATCATAGATGTACAAATAAACAAATGACCTCACAAGCTTAAAATTCAGCAATATTTTAATTTTCATGTTTAATTTTCTATGGAAGAATCTATGTATTTATAGTAATAATTGATTACAGAAACAGTTTATTAAAAGTCACCTATGATCCTTCTTGACGTATAAGCCACTATTCTGATCAACAACATGGATTTTAACCATGGGATGAGATACCAGGAGATCAGTTTTAAGTCGATCTGATCGATGGATATAAACTCCCAACACAAGATCATCATCAAAATCAACTTTAGACTGAGTTGAAATTTCTGAATTCTTCATCTCCTCATCATTTTCTGCGACTTCTGTGTTTTCTTCTAGAAACAGGAACAAAGTAAACAGAGATTACTATGTTCTGCTAGTGACAGTTTAAAGGAGTAAAAATGCTCTGTATTGTCTTAGCAATCAATAGTAATTATATTTAACATGTTCTTTATGTAAAAGATTAAAACAAAATTATCAAATTTGCATCATTTTAAACACGTATGAACATACACGTGAATATATAGCAACATAACGCATTCATATTAGCATTTTTATTTAAAATCAGAGGCTGTCTTCTTGATTGACATAGGTTCTTCTGTGCCACAATAACTTAAAATCCTTACATTCTATAGCCTAAAGTGGGGTTTGTTTGTTTAAGGAAAAAGTAAAAAAAAAAACAACAAAAAACCAAACAAAAACATAAGCAGAAACTGATGTTTTCTCCAGGTACATTTTCCCTGAATTTACCAAACATTTTCAGAACTTCCTCATTTACAAGTTACAGTGTGACCACCATACTTACTAGATATCAAAAGACCTACACCTAATAAATTTCTGTAATCTTAATTTTTTAAACTAATTTCTTATTTTGGCCTCCACAACTTTTGAGAAAATTAATTCTCCAATTTGATCATGCATTGCATGAAAAAGTATTCCTTACATTTGAATTGAGGATCAGGTTAAAATACTGCTGACGTACCACTTATAGCATCAAGTAAATAAAAATGATAAAATAATAAAAAGTAAATTAGAATATGCATCTAAGTAGTACACTGTAAAGGTGAGATATATATCATAGTATTACTTTATCATGCTTAAAAAACCCCACTTTATCAGTTTCAAAATTATTTACAGTAAATGAATTTTCAAGATTTTAGATTGATACATCAACTTGACTTCCTTAAAATTTAGCCTCAGAATTGGAAGAACAAAAATGCGATTAATTAACTAAAGAAATTTAAGTAACTTCAACAGCTCAATCACTTTTGTGTTACTACTATGGACAAATATTTCTGTAGCAGAAGAACTGAAAAAAGGCTTGGATAAAGCAGCACATAATTTTAACATTTTGTTGGCAGACCTTTTCTGGTTTTCTTTTTAACCTTCTTTGCTTTAGGTTTCTGTTTTTCCATGCTTTCCTCCTGTTTTTGTCCTTCTGATGTAAATAGTCTTTCCAATGACTGATTTTCATTGCCATCTTCTGCTGGATGGTGCTGTAGCTCAGAAAGGGACATTGCACTGCAACATAATAGATCACTGTCAGCAATTGCATTCTATTGCATATATGGATGCAATTGCTCATTACCATTATTAATTCACTTGAAATTTCCTCTTTAGTTCTTCGACTCATCATCTGTGTATCTTGAAAATGCAACTCACACCCCCAACTGAACATCAGATAGTAATGGAGGATATTTTTTAAAAAAGTTAAACAGGATCTGCAAGTTAAATACTAATCTTGACAGCATTTTGAAAAAGCAGTTGGTATTATTTTTTCATAACAGTATCATCCAGTTCATAACTTAGAAAATACATACAGTTCATCAGAAAGCTTCTGCTTAAAACTAAATGAAATATTTTTCTTAAGATTCAAACACACAGTATACAGTTTATCATGGTACCTTGTTTCAGGGTCACTTGAAACTGCTATTTCTTTCTTCTTTTTCTTCTTTTTGCCCACTTCATTGTTCAATGCAGCTTCACAGCTTTGAACACTGGAGGTAAATTCAGACATCTGTTCTTTAAGTTTCATTCTTATTCTCTTTTTAATTGCATTTGTCTCCTCCTCAGCCATATGCAGCTGATAGGCTCGAATTAGCTCTTCTTCCTCTTCTAATTCAGTTACATTTCTCTCTTCAGTCAAGGATTTTTTAATCGTTCTATCGCTTCCTTGATGAGGTACATCTGTCTGTGATTTACTTTTTGTTTTCTTCTTTGGAAAATCATTAATCTTTTTCTCTAAACTCTTCAATTTAGATTCACATACATTTTCCTCCTCATTAAATTGTTCATGTAACAGTGATTTCTTTTTTTTCTTGTTAGAGTTTGGTTGCTTGTTCTCCTCCCCACTAACAATATCATTGTTTATTTTCTCTGCAATTGAGGCTTTCTCTCTTAGTTTATTTTTTGTAAATCGGGGACTCTCTTCTTCAGGATTATATGTGTTGTTTATAATTGCTTCATCAGTCACACTTTCCTTAGCTAGATCAATATTACTTCTAAAGGTGTCAAGCTATAAATGAGAAGAACATAAAACATTCTTGTACTAAATATTATGTTCTAAGGGTAAACATGGTACATCATGCTATTTCTTCAGCAACATTACACAAAGTAAAATGAAATCAAAGATGTAGTTATTTCCTTGTTTAAAATTAACAAGTGACAGATGGAAAGGCAACAGAAAATTCACACTGGAAAAAAAAAATCATTTTGTGTTTGGGCACTTCATCCTCAATTTCACTGTGTTTTTAAAGGGCTTTTGTGCATATCCAGTAAAAAAAAGAAATCAACAAGTCTACTCCATGAACAGATGCCAACACTATGGAAGACTTGAAGGTTACATGCAGCATGAAATCAAGCCTTCTCACCCATTTAAAATCCAAGTTAGAGACAGGCTTCAGGCTCAGTTGTTTCTAGTCTCTTTCTGAAAGTTGCTTGCCAAAGTTTGAAAATATATTAAAAAGTGCTGAAACTGAAAAACAGACTTCCGAGGCTTTTTTTTTTTCAAGTATAAAGTTGAAAACTCCCCTGCCACAGTATTCTTAGTAGAATAACCAAGAGTTGATCTAAAGACTAGTCTGGAAAAACAGCCAAGATAAATTTCAGCTAATGCATTTCTCTGTGTACTACTTTTGCCAATTTTTGGTGTTTTTTAGAAAACACATTGTAAACTTTCTTCCCTCCTTCAGGTCTCTATTCTTGGTTATTGAAAGTTATAATGACCCATCCCTGGAAACATTCAAGGTCAGGTTGGATACAGCTCTGACCAACCTGATCTAGTTGAAGATGTCCCTGCTCACTGCAGGAGGGTTGGACTAGATGACCTTTAAAGGTTCCTTCCAACCCAAACTATTCTACGACACTGTAACTCCAAACAACACAGCAAGTAACTAAGGCCTAATTCTGTAAGAAGCTTGACACACAGATCTCTGTTCCTTGATGGAACAGAGTTCCGTATAAAGTTCATTTACTCTAGTCTTACATAAAACTCTCTGGAGTCTCCACATGACACACTAGAAAGGACTTTAAAACACAAAGAAAAGAAAATTAAAAAAAAATAATAAATTGGAGAAAATATAAGTATCTGCATACAATCTTTGCTTTGCCAAGACCATCTTCCTCCCTCAATAAACACAGACATCTTCCCATTCTAGCTGGGATACTTCTCCCAGTCACAAAACCATGTTTGCCTCAACTGTACACATCTCTAAGAAGAAAAAACAGAGAACGAAGTTGCAACAGCAACTGTGCTTTGGAGGGTGGATCCAGACTTAAAAATGCCCACTTGTGAGAATAATATTCCATGACTAGAAGAGAACACTCAACGTGCAAGTCATCTACCTCCATATCGTATGCCCTCAATTATGTGAGCCTGCAAACCTTCATCACTATCTTATTTTTCTCACATCTGACATTTGAAGAGAGAACACAGAGAGCAATGAAAGTATAAAAAGCACTGAAGAAGGAGAAGGGAGGAAAAAGAAAAGAAAGGAAAGTTTGAAGTACACAAGTAAAAACACAAGGCAAAAAAAAAAAAAAATCAAGGAAGTTCATTATTTGTACAAGAAAATTGTCAAATAAAAGCACTGTGACAAGAAAAATAAACCAACACAAAGTTTAGCACAGAAATAAAAGCTAATGTCTGAAACCAGAGACAAAGCTTAAAAATGTAGTAACTAGACTTACTAATTCTACATATTAAACAACACTGTCCTAAGAAAGTATGAGTTAAAAAAGAAAGAATCTAGAATTTCATGCAAGTATGATTATCTAATATATCAGAAAAGTCTAAAGCCATTCATGTATCTTCTCACTAGGTATCTTTATTTTTAGCATCATATGCCTAAAAATAGTTTAAATTATCTCAATATCAAATGATGAAAAAAACCTTGTCTTTATACCTTCATCTTTTACTTCTTTAAATAGACTAGTAACATCCTCTTTATTCGTAAGTCAATAATTTAAGAGGATGTGGCAGATTTCATATAAATACCTTGAAATATAGAATAGAGTAAGGGAAATAAAATAATTATAACAACAAGCTTTGTAAAAAACTAGAAAAAAAAAACAAAATAATGCTTTCTAATAGATTGTCCACTTCCTTATCTGCATTTCTATGAAGAGCTTTAACTGCAGAGTATAAGGAATGGAGGTTGAAACACATTGGCAATTAAGACTCAACACTAACCAACAGCTAAGGTCATGATGATTTTTGCCTTTGATAGAACATTAATCCACTGAGCCCAAGAACAGAACTCTTTGAGAACACCTAAACAAAAAGCACTTATCTTTGACCTGTTCAAGAGTTTCTACAATAACTCTGGGGAAATGATTCTTGAATATCGAAGGAACCTAGCTCTTACAAAAACTTGCTTGAAATATTTACTAGAACTCATTATTATGTCTAAAAACAAAAACATACATCCAAAAATGTGTCATGAAGAGCAGCAGTACAAAGTCACTTAATTACAGCAAATATAAGAAAAAAAAAAATACAGCATATCCTCATACTGAAATAAAACACAATCTCAAACTACAGCAAATTCCAGGAACATTAATGGATACTGCAGGCAGTACAAAGCTGCTTCCACAGTTCAAACACAAATTCCTCAGATACGTAGCCCATATGATCTTAACTTAGGCCACTTTTTCCACATTGTAATTACATGATGTAATTAAACAGAAGGGAAAGAGGAGAGGGAGTTACAAAACAATAAAGTAAAAGCCAACACATTTATAAAAAACATCCAATTAGTTCTCAGGCAGAGGCAGGAATACTGGTATAGATTCTCTGCCTGACATCCAGGACAGAGAGATCAACTAAGAGCAATTAAACATATTTGAACTGAGTTAGAAAAAGCAGTTAGGCTGGAAAAGCAGCTCAGAGGATAGGCCTGTCTCTGGAGTAACTCCAAAGGGTTGCTGACCTAAACCTGACCTCCTTAGCTTAAACATGGAACAAATGAGAAGGCTTTTTTTTCGAAACAGCTCTTCGGCCACATTGCAACACCAAGGCAGAGGAAGCATTCTTCCCTGAGCACAGGCCTACTTGCAGCCTACTTGCACTACTGGCTTGACAGGAGTGAGAGATGGGTGCCAGCCAAAATGCACACAGGTGGGCTAACACAAGGCACAATGAGCCAACCCCAGGTCACGTCACTTGCCATTCATGTTCCAGAGCTGACAGCAGAGACAACGCCTAATAACCTCAATCCTTTTTAAAAAGGCTTCTCAAATGTGTGAGTGGAACCTGGAAACACATCAAGTGATTTTGCCCAGGGTATCTGGAAACTCAGATAACCAGATTTACAGAGGTATCTGAACTTCTTCCCGTAATACAGGCACACCTTGAAAAATTCAGAGTGGACATTGCCAGCCCACTGAAGGGCTGATATGTACTGGTTGTAAAAGACCACTTACTATCAACTGAACTGGTAAGGAATGTACTTGTGATGCTAGCTAGTTGGGTGGGATGTTTAAGAAGATTTTAATGCACTAGGGAACCCATTTTACTGCCACTGCTCATATAAGACTACAAAACGTAGATGCTCAAAGCCAGAAGCACTTTAATTTACAGATAAGGTGGGCTTGGTGAAGTTTCACCAAATTTTCACAGAAAACATTGAGAAAATGTATAGGTCAAGTATATAGTCTACTATTAGCAGTTCTCCTATTTTAAATGTAAGAAACAAAGGGCTAAAAACCAGTGGTGATCTCAAGAATTATTCAGTGCCTGTCATCTTCTGGAAAAAGACGGGCTATGAAACAGACCTTGAGAAAATACTACAACCTCAAAGCTTTGCAGGTTGTGTTTTACAGAAGCTAGTACTGAATTAGTCAGAAGAAACCTGTAAAACATCCATCTTATCCAAAAGAACATTAGAATTTTCAAGCCTGGAAATAGACTCATATAATATAACTGGAACTCATATATATATATATATGGACTTATATAATATAAGCTGGAAATATAACACAGCAGAGAGAAAACAGTCCAAGAAGTTCCTAGAGTGCGTGGAAGATAACTTCCTGACTCAGCTGGTAAGTGAGCCCACCAGGGAAGGTGCCTTGTTAGACCTGTTGTTCACAAACAGGGAAGGACTGGTAGGGGATGTGGGGGTCGGAGGCCGTCTTGGGCTAAGTGATCATGAAACGATACAGTTCTCAACCCTTAGCCCAGTTAGGAGGGGGGGCAGCAAAACTTTCACCGTGGACTTTCGAAGGGCAGACTTCAACCTGTTTAGAACACTGGTTGAGAAAGTCCCTTGGGGTTCAGGAAGGATGGACTCTTTTCAAGGAGAAACTGTTAGAGATGCAGGAGCAGGCTGTCCCCAGGTGTCGTAAGACAAACTGGTGGGGAAAGCGACCGGCCTGGCTGAACAGGGGACTTCTGCTGGGACTTAGGAGAAAGAAGAGAGTCTACCACCTCTGGAAGAAGGGGCAGGCTACTCAGGAAGAGTATAGGGATTTAGTTAGGTTGTGTAGGAAGAATATTAGGGAGGCAAAAGCCCAGCTAGAGCTCAGTCTGGCCACTGCCGCAAAAGATAATAAGAAGAGTTTTTACAAATATCTTAACAATAAAAGAAGATGCAGGGAGAATCTCCATCCCTTATTGGATGCGAGGTGGAACATTACCAAGGATGAGGAAAAGGCTGAGGTACTTAATGCTTTCTTTGCCTCGGTCTTTAACGGCCAGACCAGTTCTCTTCATGGTATTCAGTTCCCTGAGCTGGAAGATTGGGATGGAGATCAGAATAAATCCCTCGTAATCCAGGAAATAGTAGTGAAGGACCTGCTAAGTCAATTGGACACCCATAAGTCTATGGGGCTGGATGAGATCCACCTGAGAGTGCTGAGGGAGCTGGAGGAGGAACTTGCCGAGCCACTCTCCATCATCTCTCAGCAGTCCTGGTTAATGGGTGAGGTCCCGGATGACTGGAAACTTGCCAATGTGACGCCCATATACAAGAAGGGCAGGAAGGAGGATCCGGGGAACTACAGGCCTGTTAGCCTGACCTCGGTGCCAGGGAAGATTATGGAATGGTTCATGTTGGGGGAGATCACGCGGCAAGTGCAGGACAACAGGGGGATCAAATCCACCTAGCATGGGTTCATGAAGGGCAAGTCCTGTTTAATCAACCTGACCTCCTTCTATGATCAGATGACCCGCCTAGTGGATGAGGGAAAAGCGGCGGATGCTGCGGCTGGAAAGCTGCCTGGTGGAAAAGGACCTGGAGGTGTTGGTTGACAGACAACTGAACACGAGCCAGCAGTGTGCCCAGGTGGCCAAGAAGGCCAACGGCATCCTGGCCTGTATCAGAAACGGTGTGACCAGCAGGAGCAGGGAGGTGATCGTGCCCCTGGTACTCGGCACTCGTGAGACCACACCTTGAGTACTGTGTCCAGTTCTGGGCACCACAGTATAAGGAGGACATTGAGGTGCTGGAGCGAGTCCAGAGAAGGGCAACGAGGCTGGTGAGAGGTCTGGAAAACAGGCCTTATGGAGACCGGCTGAGGGAACTGGGGTTGTTTAGTCTGGAGAAGAGGAGACCGAGAGGAGACCTCATTGCTCTCTACAGCTACCTAAAAGGAGGTTGTAGTGAGGCTGGTGTTGGTCTCTTCTCCCAAATTACTAATGATAGGACGAGAGGAAATGGCCTCAAGTTATGTCAGGAGAAGTTTAGGTTGGATATTAGGAAGAAGTTCTTTACTGAGAGGGTGGTTAGGCACTGGAACAGGCTGCCCAGGGAGGTGGTGGAGTCTCCGTCCCTGGGGGTGTTCAAAAAAGGGGTTGATGAGGCACTTGAGGCCATGGTCTAATGGTCTAATGGTTAGGAATATGATGGGATAAAGGTTGGACTTGATGACCCTGAAGGTCCCTTCCAACCATAATTATTCTATGATTCTATGATTTTATAACCTGTACCCTCATGAAACTCCAGACTCCAACATGTCATCCAGGGCCTTATGAAGAATGGGAAGGAGCAGACTCAGTGAGGTAGGAAGTAAAAAGCTTCAAATGGATAAAACTGTGGCAGTCTTGACTTGAGACAAAACCTTAGTTATCAATGCACACCCATTCCAATACTATAAGCTGGTCAGACTACAGTCTAGGAAAGAAAGTCTTGCCTCCATAAAGGGACTTTGCTTTTCACCTGGCATAAAACTTTACTGACATTTTCCGAGCTAAACACCCTATTTTTTACCATGCAATTTAGATTGAACCAAATAAACTCATTTTCTTGCTGACTTGAGACCAATTAATGTATCTGGACAAAACAGTCTGGTCTGAGACTTGCCTCATTCTAGTAACTTGTAATAGGAGGCACAACTGGTAAAAAATTAATATGGTGACTGTTAGCCCTGGAAGGGATGTTAGCAAATTCACTTTCTGACTGTGTCCCAATCGCATGTTTTTTCAGCCATGCCTTCAGGCCGCATACCCACTGCACCCGTGGCTACTGAACAACAAAGCAGATATTTCACTGGCCACAGCTGATGTCTATCTCCATCTCCGTTACAAGCTCCTCATTCCTGTCAGTTGTGACTTCAAACTCATCCTGCCCTACTGACATAAGTCCTTCCTCCTCCGGTCAGGCTGTTGCCCTTCTCTCCAGGCAACATGCACACAGAGCAGAGCAGGCAAGCATGCAGGCAATCTCCTTACCCTCACTTCCATCATATAAAACCACAGCAACCTCCTGCAGCTCCAGAACTCAGGTTTCAAGCAAACAATGGACTTTGATGGAAAAGGATTTATTAATGTAAGGAAGGCTAGGTTCAGAAAAGTCAAAGGAATGAAGCAGGCTGGAACATTTCCAGTGGAAATACACTCTCAACCATGACCTGTTTCTCATCAAACCTTGGACACCATTTATGGCAAGTGCGTGACAACCATCACTGATAAATTTCACATTATTTCAAGACATGTGAAACTCTATACAGTTAAATTACATAAAGTGAAGAAAACTGGAACAAACCCAGCCAATCTCCTCCATCTACCTCTTCTTTCCCTCCCACACACATTTATTTCTTACAAAGAAGTGACTGGTTATTTGCTGAAACTTTTACAGAAATTTCTACTTGAATGCAACCAGCATGGAAAACACCAGCCTGAGCTCTTGCAACTTTGCCACACTTTCAGAAAGTACTCAAAATGGTCATTATTAGGTTTCAAAACATGTTCTCCACAAGTTCTTATTTTTTAGTGCTTTGATTGATAAAAATCTATGGCTTCAACAAAACCATAAAGATAGGCTTCCACGCTGATCCTAAAACACTTCTTGATTTGTATGTATGCCATTAACTTTTGATTCAGTTCACTGTGATTTTAAGTGTTTCTAGGTAACTCCAAAACACTGATTACATCAGAGACTACTGGAATGGAAACCAATTTTAAAACCAAAGTAAGTTTAAAATATTTATCAGTAATATGTAGTTGCATATGAACATACAATTATGTGCTCAAAAATACCTACATCATAAAGTACACATTCGAAAATGTACGTTTCATCAAAAAAGTGAACCTAGCCAAGGAAGAATTTAGTCTTGTATTTACACATATGTCAGCAAAAAAAAAAAGGGAAAAAACCCCTCTAATCTTTCTATGCTATATTTTAGACGTAACACTGATTCTTTGTATAGACTACTGACTAAACAACACATACTTCAAGGAATGCAAAACAAAAATCCACACAAGTATCAACTTCAAATTGCCAGTCTAAAGACAAAATTATGTTTCAGCATAACAATACTAAGTTTAATTTGGCTATTCTGAATATAGTTATATATAATAAATACATGTAACATTCTGGTATTATATAAAATACCACTCCTTTGTCTTATATGAGTATTAAAGAATGAACACTCACTTCCAGCATCTGGTATGGATGCAACTGTATGAGAAAAGACTGGAAACAGAAAATATAGCAGAAGGAAAATAAAAAAAAAACAGAACACTTGTCTTTTAAGCAAATTGTTTTCTTTTGAAATTTCAAAGTTGTAAATCAATAATTGGCATATATAGGACTCATAAACATTTATTCTTCTGTTCAGGAAAAAAAAGCTACAATATCAACCATAACTCAGAAGAATCTCTGAGAGCCTTTTAATGAGACACATGCCACAAATTAAAATGTCATCTAACCGTAAATTCAGGGCGTTAGAATCATTCCTAATCTGCAAGTCACAAGCTGAAGTGGTGGGGTTTGAACCCCGAGCCCTGAATTAAGGTTGACATATGGGTGGTTCCCACAGTCCTTCAAAAGGAGGGGATGAGTTTGCCTTTTGGCTTTCCTCCAAGGTGTGGCCAACCTTGCAGGGAAAGCCACTGGGTAAATGAGCTTGAGGTGCCCCCTCACTGAGTATTTGCCAGGTGTCCTGTTTTGGGGATAAAAGCTGGGACCACTTGCAGGAAGGGTGGAGTGTCTGTCTGTGAGGTGAATGCACTTTGCAGAGTTTCCCTGTTGGGGAAGGACCTCCTGACTCTCCCTGCAACTGGGCCCTGGTCAGGTTTGGCACTTACAAATGTGGGCTTCATGGGAACAGTATGTGGCTGCCTCTGTCCTATGTTGTCAGCCTCTTGGCTTGGCTGTCTCCCATCTCTTCTATGGGAGACTTTTTGTTGCTTTGTTTATTCCACTGGTTGTTGGTTGTGCTGTGTCATTCCTGGGGTCGTTGGAGTTGATGTCTATTATGTGTAACCTGATTGACTTGTTTGTACCTCCAGGGATCACCCATGTACTGATCCTTTTGTGTGCAATAGAATCTGGTTACTGGATTGTTCTACTGCTGGCTGCATCCGTGTTAGGCCTAGTGATTGGCAAAACACAAGATAAGGCCAAAACCTATAAAATAAATCTTTATACATATGTGTACTACCTAAATAGACATACAAACACATGACCACTGAGACACAAAGCTCAGCACATGGAGAAATATGCTGATTACTGAATGCAGATTGAAAAAAAAGAAGTTTCAACTGTTGTTTAATATTGTTAGTAAATTCTTATTCTTATGCCACTCATTTTTAGGAAATGGAATAAAGTTAATCATTATCTCTAATATTATTATTAACTCTCATCAGTTATCAATTCACAGATGTATTACACAGATGTAGTACTCTCAAAATAAATACAGCCATATAATTCTACTAGCCCATCACTCCAGCTCTCACTAAAGTCAATACTGAAACTGAAATCTTAAAACTTCTGAAAAATATGAATGGAAAAAGATTGCTGGCAGACTTTAAATGAGTGCATGCCTGCATGTCCCACTTTCTTTTTACCAGTATTATAATCTGTATAATTTTAGCATACCTCCAAATTACGAGGATGCATTGCCGGTGCACAAACAACAAATAAAAGCCACATCAAAAACAAAGAATACATGCAGAAATAAACTCTATATATTATTTTTAAAAAAAATGTTTACGTCTACTTTCTAAAATACATTTTCCTGATCTTTTTTCCATTAAGGATGACAATCAAACAGAGTTTGCATGTGTTCAAACTCACCACAATATTCTCTTGAGAGGGAAACTTCTTTTTCTTTGATTTCTTTGTCTCTGTTAGGCCAGCATGACGTCTGAAGATTTCCTCAAAGCGGACTTTGGTTTTTGCCTTTGCTTCACTTTGAACTGCAAGAAGAAATCTAAAGTATGATTCACTAGCTCAATAATCGGGATTGCTAAAAAAAAGTGTGTAATCATGCTTTAAAATTGCAAAGGGCAAGAATTGTTCTATCTGGGAATGTTTACCAAGAAATTTGCTTAGTATTCAGTTAAGAATTTCCACTGACAACATAAACCACACAAGAATAATGCAGCAATATTATACAAGCACACCAGGCTATTACTTGTTGCTGAAGTCTGCGCTGCCTACTCTGTTTCCTGAAGAAAGCACGTTTTGAAGAGCAGACACATCAGGATCAGCACAAAACTTGGGCTAGCCAAAGCACAGGAGAGCTTATGGCTCTTGCCATTCATGAACAGCGGCACACTGATAACGGAGGTGACACGCTGTCTCCAGGAGAAGCAGCAGCTCTGGGTTCTTACTGAGTCTGGAACCCAGAGGAGCACCATCCTGAGATAGATCTGCAACAGGCAGGAGCATGCATGGATTCGAAACCAGCTTGAGCTGACTGTCCCTGCCTTTCATGATACTGCTATCAGCAGCATTTCAACCCTTGAAGCAGAAGGTGTTCTAGCCCCCCTGAGGTAATGCTTAATTTTTAGCTAAAGAATTAAAAACACAATCTGGCAAACCACTGAAAAGGCTGTTGAATATTCAGCTACAGCATGTAATTACAATGGTAAATAATGTTTACAAAAGCCCCCCAAATTTAAAAAAGATAAAAAAATAAAATAACAACACTTAAAATCAGCTATAAATATGGACTCAAAACAGAGACAATGCAGCATTAAAAATTTACAGACAGAAGTAACACCTATCATTTGCACCTAATTCCGACTATAAAATATGTACTGGAAGTCAAACACAAAGTATTCTTACCTGCTGGCATTTTCACTCCTCAGTTAAAAGTGGCTCAACACACCAGTTGCTTCTTCCTCAGAATTTACCATTCTATTTAAAGTAATTAACAACTTTAATTAACATAACTGGTCCATAGACTTGAAGCTAACAACTGAATGCATGCTAATTAATATCAAGGATGAGTACAGATCTTTCAGGGAAATATTTATTTCTAGACTACTTGTCTAAATTATAAATTCTCTGCCATCAAATCTCAGCTCAGGATTCTCAGCATCAACCTGATACTTGTTATTTGAGAATAAATAAAAAACCAACACTACAGCAGTTTAATTAGCTATACATTTCTGGGCAATAACCAAATACTTCTAGTCTTCCAGTCTTCTAAACAAAGCTTAAAGTTTATTGAAATAATAATGACCCATGAAGTCATTTATATTGAAGCTTTTTTAATCAGGTTCCTATCCTGACAGCATCATCAAGGAAGTCACACCACAGTCAGCTGATAGCTTTCAATGCAAAAAAATCAGTATCTGCCAGCAAATCTAACTTTATTACAAATCTCCAAATATTTATGTTTACATAAAGCATTTGTATTTCACATAAAGCAGACAAGCAATTACATGAAACTCATTTCTCTAAAGAAAAAAAATGTTAGGCCCTCCTGGTTGTGGAGAAAAGCCTATAAAAGCAATCCAAACAAAGCTTGAAGGCAAATAAAGCTATTACACAGCTTTATCTTTTCATCAAGAAAATTCAGAATGTTTTACAAAAAACTTTAATACAAAAAGCTGTTTTGTAAACAGTGGAACTAATGAAACCTAACTTTCTATGAATGTGTTATGTTCCCCTTGGCCTTCCATGCAATGAACTATCACACCTACCTCCCCCACAGGCAATAGCTCCAAGTTTTCTCCAGGTAACACCTTCTGTTAGACACCACTAACTCACATTCACTGGACACCCAGACTACATCTATCCTAATAAACTAAGGCATAGCATAAACATAAGGCTACGCGGTTGCACTATCCTCAGCACCATTTTAGCCCAACACTCACTCAACCAATTCCTGGGTGCAGTTTAGGAGTTAGCATGGATTGTTATTAATAAGCAGTTTGCATGTAGCCACTCTGATCTGGGGATAAGGGAGTTTAATAGTATTTAAGTGGGGGAAACATTACGCTCGGCCTCAACACTAAAAATCACTCCTGGGCATGCATACCTTACCAGTTTAGGAAAGAGCTGAGACTACAGTTACATCCCCACGCATCTGCACTAATGTAGCCTCAGATCTCTCTAATCTGTCTCACAGTGTTACTTGCTTCTTCCCTGTCCCCCCACAGGCTACATACTTTCAGCTCATTTGTTACTTACAGTAGTTTGGTCTGCTGGCCAGCCAAACCAAACCAAATTAAAGCAAAAAAGACAAAGTGTTAGGGTTAGTTTGAGATTATAGAAGTGATGATTAGTCAGTCGCCAGGTGTCATTAGTTTATTTCATGTATTACATGAAGCATTTATACTAAGTATCCAACAATCTAAGGATGTTTGAAATGAGCAAGAATGACTAGGAAGAAAAGAACAAAACAAATAGTGTTTTGTTTTGTAATATGCCTCATTGTGTCACTGACAATGTACAATGTAGCAATATTTTCACTAACTAAAATGTTTTGACTTGTAAAGCAAAGCTTTACTGTCACAACTAAAACAGTTAAAAACAACACTTCTTACAAGAAATGAAAACAAAAATATTATTGAAAATAAATCTGCTTTTGCAATTTACACTTGGTTACACCAAAAGGCTGTTTTAAAAGTACTACAGTTATTAAGTGCTGCTTTTCAAGTAGTTGATTCAATTGGCTAGAAAATACTTACAATTTGAAAGAGTAGAAAACTAAATATAGTTATAAAATATAGCAGATTCTATCACTCTAATCATTCACTGAGGATTGCAGGAACATGGAAAAGTCTCTCACGATTAGTTGTGTGATTTCAACCGCCCCTCAGAAAAACTAATTACAAACAACAAATGAAATGCTGAAGTGCTCTTCAATTTAAACCAAAAAATATAAGAGCCATCATTTTCTATTTACCTCTGTTTATTCAGTAAAAGTCTTCTGTGGCAACAAAATTAAGAGAAAGTCCTCTAATGATAGTGCTATTATTTCCAATTTAGAATTACATGACCTTTGACACCGTGCATTAAAGCAACTATTAGGCTTTTGTAAATATAGACCAATAACCAACAAGGGTAAGAACAAGGCTGTTTACTCAATGTAATCTCACCTTAAAATAGGAGAGGTTTAATTGTACACCCACAGTTCAGGACCCACAGTGCCCCAGTCTGAATCAACTCAGTAATCATTAAGATTAATCTTGTAAAATGCATTTTTACCTGATCAGATTTAGTATCTTTTATGCTAGTTAATATAAGACAATTCAGGAATGACAAAAATACATACTTGGAAGAGTATCACATTCCAGTCATTAGGAATAACCAGGAAAACAAAATCACGAAGACCAAACTTCCAAGAATTACTATATACCTTCCTGAAAAATATCTGATTTGCTCTTCTCTAATATCCCATCTGTATTTATAAATGTGATTCTACATTAAATTCGTGCTCTTTTCACAGTATTTTACAATAACCTTTGAGCTGCTACATTCTGCATCTGTAATGTAGGAATTCTCTATGCAAAATATGCCACAAAGCCTATTATTCACAAAAAACACTTTTATTGATCACTAAAAAAAACAAAATATTAAAATTGAACTTATATTATAACAAGCAAAGCAAACAGAACCTGTAATACACAGTGGGAAATGAAAAATTTCTCACCTAATTAGGACCATTTAGGAAACTGAATTGAAAAAATATAATTGCACGCTTCAGGATTTTAATTAAGTAGATCTCTCATTTTTATTGCAGAAAGTGGATGTAATCTTCAGTGGCTGAAAAACAAGTAGAACATTAGGCCTTGTTTACTCATCTTTTCTTCTCAGATTAGTTCAGTCATCACAGTGGGAAATCTTGGGTTTTACTAATAGGTTTCTACTTCAGCTATCTCTGGGTATCACTACTTTGAGATCTGAAAAAGTTTTAACTCAGAATTATACAGCAAAATAAGACTGAGTTGAATCTGTTCCTCTTCACTAATGATATATACAACATCGAAAACCAATCCGGTTTTATTAATAAAAATCCAGCATTTAAGTCCAGAAAACTGACAGACAGCTTTATTTTTACCAGGTAAACATTTACGTACTTGCATATCAAACAAACACTACCAAAAACACAGTGGCTTTCTACCAGTTCAGACGCCTGTAAAAACCCTGTGTTCACACTAATTTAAAAGGATGTTTACAAAAGCTGGTGCTACCCATCCGAGTTGTTGAATAGCAAGGTATCAGAAAGCTTTAGCTTCAGAATAACTGCTGTTTGGTTTTTATAACTGCTGTTCGGGTTTGGGTTTTTTTCCCCAGAAGATTTGGTACCTTTTGTTGGTCAGAAAGCTGAAAAGTGTCTATCTGCCCTGATGGCAAAACCATAGACTTCAGTTCTGTAAAAGCAAACACAGCTGACTTTTATTGTTTACTACGTTTTAAGTCTCCGCCTTATCTTAAATCATAAAAACGGATTTTCATCAAGCGGACACCCGAAGTATTTTAATTCCCAAAGCGGCATTTCACTCCGCACAGAGGACAGAGAGGCGCGCTCCCGGCACACGCCGTAACCGAACTAACGGTGGGATTAACCGCACCGACGTGCGGGTGTGCGTCCCTCGCTGCTCGGGGGCCTGACACGTCGTGTGCGTGGGGTACAAACTGGCCATGGAGCCTCTCCTGAGCAAAGCTTGCACCCAGAGGGTAAAAAAACACTAATCGAGGGATTAAGGCTTCACGCGGCACTGCTTCACGCCACCGCGCTGTGCCGAGGCCAGCAAATGACAGCCACGCCGGCCCCTCTGGGACACCCGTCCCGCCTGCCCCTGCAGCCAGCCCCGGGCTCTGCCTCCGCAACCGCGCCAGGCGCAGGGCCCGACTGCCGCTTCTCCCCCCGCACCCCGCGCTCCCCGGGCAGGGCAGGCCGCCAGCCGCCCCCCAGGCTCCGCTCCCGGCCGCTCCCCTGCCGCCTAACGCCGCCCGCGCGCGCCACTGCCCCGCGCGCCCCAACGACCGCCAAACGCCCCGCCGAGCCCCCCGCCCCCGGCGGGGGAAGGGGCCGGCACGCGAGGAGGGGGGCCGGGGGAGGGCACAGCGGCGGGGAGGCGTGCCCCAGCCTACCGGCCTCTGGAGCCGCGCACAGGGACGAGCGGCGGCAGCGCCCGGCGGGACCCCGGCCGGGCGCGGCTTCCGGGCCCCGCTCCGCACCCCCCGCCGGCCGCCCCTCCGCAGCGCGAGGCCGTCACTCACGTCGGCGCCGTCCGCTTCCCCGGCAGCGCCGCAGCCGGCCGGCTGCCCTGCCTCCCCCCGCCAGTGGTCTCTCCCTCGCCCCGCGCTCCCCCTCCGCAGCTCCGCGCAGGTGGTTTTGCCGAAAACAATCGCAGCTGCCAAGGAAACAGTGCCCGTGGCGCATGCGCGCAGGAGAGCGGGGTGGGGGGGGGCAGGAACGAAGTACTCGCCAGGCCTGCGCTGCACGCCGGGGCGGTTTAGGCAGCGCACCCTCGCATCTTTTCCCGCCGGAAAGTTGTGGCGGCGGTGACGTGCATACGTGATGAGGCAATGCAGCGTGCGGCGCCTGCGCAATAGGGGCAGTCCCGTGGAGGCTACCGGTGGGGCGGTCCTATGCGCATGCGCGGCCCTAGTTCCACATAGAGTTTTTTCGCGCTGGTAGGAGTGGGTCGTGGCTCTGTGCGGGCTCTTCGAGCCCCGAGGCGGCGGGAGCGGGGCTTGGCCTGGCGACGAGAGGAGGAAAGTTGGCTGTGAGGTTCCCGGGCCGCTTGCCCGGGCGCTTCTGCCGCGCTGGTCGCGCCGCTGCCCGGCGGTGCCGCCATCCCCTCGCGGGCGCCTGTGAAGGGGACCCGGAGGCCCGCCACGGAACGCGGGCCGGCCGTGTCTGGTGGAGCGAGGGGGGGCGGGAGCTAAGAAATTGATCCTCGGAGTAACCATCCCCGCGGAAGGGGTTTGCTGGCGTTAAAAGCGCTCGGCTGCACCCCGCTTCTCCTCCTGCCCCTAAGTAACTGCACGTGGGAAAGGTTCCGTGATCTGAAAGCCGCGCACATTGCAAAGATGGCGCTGTTAGACCACCGCGTCACAAACCAGAAAAATCCCAGTAATCAGCCGAGCAGCGCCTCCTCCTGTCTTCCAGATCTGTTCATAGGTTTGCTTTTCACTCATGGATTATGAGTGGATTACAAAAACCTTAATTGAAAACATGAAACTGGAATTTAGAAAAAAAAGACTGTTGAAAGCTTTAGAAACACTAACCGTTCAGGAATACTTCATCATGCATTTAAAAAACTCTCAACAGTACAGAATAGCTCTTAAGTTCTTGAGTGCCACCTTGACAGGCTGGAGGGGGTGGCCCTGTGCAAACGACATGAAGTTCAACAAGGCCAAGTGCAAGGTCCTGCCCCTGGGTTGAGGCAATACCAAGCACAAGTACAGGCTGGGTGGAGAATGGATTGAGAACAGCCCTGAGGAGAAGGATTTGGGGTGACTGTTCATGGAAAACTCAACATCAGCTGGTAATGTGTGCTGGCAGCCCAGAAAGCCAACTCTATCTTGGCCTGCATCAAAAGAAATGTGGTCAGCAGGTTGAGTGAGGTGATTCTCCCCCTCTGCTCTTGTAAGACCTCAGCTGGAGTACTGTGTTCAGCTCTGGGGATACAAACATAAGAAAGGCATGGACTTGTTGGAGGAAGTCCAGAGGAGGCCATGAAGATGATCAGAGGGCTGGAGCACCTCTGCTATGAGGACAGGCTGAGAGAGTTGGGGTTGTTCAGCCTGGGAGACCCTATAGCAGCTTTCCAGCTTTCCCATCCTAGTAGCTCCAGTACAGTCAAGAAATCAATAGGTCCATGCGTAGCTTATCAACTGTGATCTGGCAAATTGTATTGAAAACTAGACATTTTCTTGAGAATCCATTACAGGACAGTGACTGGTAAGACAGACTCCTGAAAGCTTTCCATGTACCATCTTGCACAGTAGCCTGAGAGTTCCCTTGCACAGTCTTGAAGTTACCTGGTGTAATGCTGCAGAAGCACTGTCTTCCCCCATAAACATAAGTTTACAGATTGTGCACATGCCCAGATACTCTAGCACAGTCCACAGTCAATGAAGTCTTCATCCTGGCTGAGATGTCTCTCTGCAGGGGACTTTTTTTATGGCTTAGCATGTTTAGTCCTTTAAGAGTGTCATTGTCCTATTAGGAAAAAAAAAATAGTGTTGGACCCTCCCATGGCCACGCTGCTAGGGAGAGGGAGTTTGAGGCTGTATAGTAGTGTATCTACCATACAGTAGAATCACAGAATAGCCTTGGTTGGAAAAGACCTCTAAGATAATCAAGTCCGAGCATTAACCTAACACTGCCAAGTCACCACTACACCATGTCCCTCAGCACTTCATCTACACATCTCTTAAATACCTTCAGGGATGTGACTCCACTTCTGTCCTGGGGAGCTTGTTCCAGTGCTTGATAACCCTTTCAGTGAAGAAATTTTTCCTCATGTTCAATCTAAACCTCCTGTGGCACAACTTGAGGCCATTACCCCTCATCCTATTGCTTGCTTACAGGAGAGGGAAGAGCCTAGAATTAGATTTAAGCTTTTGGAGAATAAGGGCTGAAGAGGTAGTCCTGTGTCCTCAGAGCCTAGTGCAGGTAACAACTAAAGCAAGGGGAATTTGAGGCTGGATTTTTGGAAGCTGAGAGTCACCTGTTTTAGTTGGTCGTGTGGTTAGTATACAGCTGAGGTGGAAAGAACTGTAAAGTTAATGGTATTACTGGACCCTGTATGCCATTAATTTAGGAAGAAGGCTTTCTGGGGAGACCCAGCTAATCAAATGGGAGACAGAGTTCCCTTCACTGTAGTGAAGCTTTTAGGTTATCATTAAAGTTCTAATAGAGCAGCAGAAACTGTAGAATATATTGCTGGATGTGGCAGATTTGTGGAAAGTGAAGCAGGTTGAAATGAGAAGTGATTAATCTTCGGTGGTAAATTCTGAAGAGTGCTGTCAGTCTTCAAATTATGCTTACTGTGAGGATTAGGATTGGTCTTAAATGAGAATCTTTTGTGGCTCGTGGGACTGAGATGTGGGTTGGTGCCCACCATATAAAATATGAGAGTACGTAGGGTTGTAATTCTTAGAAGGGTAGGTGTCGAGGCTATTGCCAGATAGCTTTTCTGACAGCAAGGCTAAAGAAAGATGTCACTTTTCAAATCTGTTAAAAGGTAAGATCATGCAGGTCCCCCAGGTCTTGGATGAAAGCTGAGCCTGGCAGAGTGAGTGGCGTGTGGCAGCTGGGAGGCTCAGTTATGGTTAATTCCAAACCAGCTGTTTATAATCGTTGACATAGAAAGTGGATTTGATATTGTCTAAGATTTGACCTAGCAGCAGCAGTAATGGGCTACAAGGCCTTTTAAATAAACCTGGCTCTAGACACCAACAAGTTTTCCTATTACTAGTACAAATTTGTGTCAAGTTTCCAGGAATACTTGTTTCATGAGAATGTCTTAAAGAGTTCTGTGGCCATTACGCATACAAAAGACCCAAGGTATATTTGCAGTCTGAGTTCTGTAAGCAAGTAGTGGTCAGGCCCATTTTCCATGTCAGAGGAGAATTCCATCTCAGCTCTTCAGCTGACTTGCTTGGTTGGATTTTTTGGGAGAATAGGCAGAAGGAAACACTGCAGCTCTTAGTCATGAAGAATAGATTCTGTGATAAAACCAAGAATATAAGTCTATGTTAAATTTGGTACCTTCGGCCTGGAACAGTTAAAAAATCATTATTCTGGAGTTAAGAATATTCCAATACAAAGCTACTGTAAAACAAGATTTGACATGCTGATCTAAAGAAGATTTTTTTCCTCCCATGTTTTTTCCTATGAGGTCGTATGTCTTACAGTTCTTCCTCTGCGCATTGCATAGTGCATAACGTTCTTAAGGTTATTAATCACACTTTCACTACAGCTAAAAATGTTGCAACCTCTATTCCAACGTCAGTGTCATGAATATTATTTGTTCCATTTCCTGACATGTTTGGGCTTTTTTTTAGAGATTTAGATTTCACTCATTATTGCAAAGGTAATGGAAGTCAGGGGCAGAATTTAAGAAATTCAGCCTAGGAACTTCGACAGTCCCAAAAATAATAGGATGAGTTTTGTCTGTTCTTTGATGGCCTGTGGAACAGACCAAAGAAAATAAAGCATATTCCAACCACAACTCATCCTGCCCAAAAGCATACACAAGTGTGCAAATTCTGTTCTGCTGGAAGGAGAAAAACAAGACTTTTGGAAAAGATAGAACAGTTATATGGATTCATGGAGTTTTTCAGTGGATTGAAAAGCATGTGCTCACTGTGTTCCTGATTTTTCAGTTGCAGGGGCTTGTATATAGAAGGCTTCCCATTACTTATCTTACATTTGCTATGTGTGGGAAGTAGAAAGGGACATGCACAATGATGACAGGTAGAACATTTGTAGATATCAGATGTATTCTGAAAATCTCGCAGGAATTCCGGAATGATGAACAATGGATCAAGGTTGTTGTCAGAGCCTAACTTCCGACAAGAGGGTAAAATCTATCATGTGCATGGGAAAACCTCTAGGTGTCACTTGAGTGTACAAAATAGAAACAGGATTTGGGGATGGGCAATTCAAATAGCTCTAAAGATGCAGTGCTATTTTGGCAGAAGCTAATTGTTTATCTGATCAATGGAGTATTTTCTCTTGATAGTCAAATATAACTCAGTTTCTGTTATGGAGTATTCTCAGCAAACAATCTAATTGTTTGATATAAGTTGAGGCTTGAGTAGTTTATGGGGCAAATCATAGAAGAATTTTAATGATATTGATAAGAAAAGAAAATGTTGCAAAAATTACTTTAAAGTCAATCATCAGCTTATGTAATAGACATAGAGACCAATTATGCAAGATGCTCTGCATCCTGAGAGTATTGTGTCTTGCATGCCAAATTTCTAGTGCCTTGAAAACAAGTCATAAGGTCTAACTATTTTTGGAAAGGTGGTGTTCCCTAAATATGCAGATATTGGCAGTATAAATGTCTGTACATGCTTATTTGGCAGTGTACATTTCTGTGACCTTCTTTCAGAGACCTTCAACCTTTGAGCTGGAAAGATTTCCATGTTAGTTCAATCCTTGATGTGCCACTTATTCCTAAAGTGAGTGCTCTTAGTTCAGGGGGATATATAAGCATGTAATGTACTTAGTCCTTTTTCAGAAGGGAGCTTTTGCATGTGTTTAAGAATTTCCTTTATCCTCAATGACTTTCTGAGCCATAGTTACCGTCTTAAAGTGTTTTCCTGAGTAGGGACAAGAAACAATTATTGCCGTGTTTGGCTTTGGGTTTTTTTTTTCCTTCTGTTTTATCCCCTTAGTGTGGGTGAGAGTTCTCCCAAAGCTAAAATTCTGTAATGGAAAAGACTTATTTCACAGTTTACTGTGGTTTTTACTTGTAGGCCAAGAGCAAAAAATTCTTGTATTAAAATTCAGCAAAACATCTAAAGATTTTTTTCTATTTCAAGGTGTTTCCAGTTTAGGGCTTTGAAATGTTTTAAGAAACTCAAGCCTTGATTGTCATATTAATGCAAAGACTTGGAGCTGGAACTACAAAGTAGCACAATCCTAGGATCTGGTACTAATAAGAAATGTAAGTTTCATAAATTTTTAATGAGTACTTTTATTTCTCATTTTAAACAGGTTGAAGTTAATTGGAGAGTCACGTCAACACTCCCTTATATCTAAAATTGTGTACCTATATGTTCAGCATACTAATTACCTATTTATAATAAGGTGTTATATTTTCACAACATGAGGGAAAGAATGATGTAAACTAATTTTATTTAACTGCCAGAAAACTAGATTTCAGAAGCTGTAGATTCAAATTGTCTTTCTAGACAATGAGGTCATGAGCCCTCTGAAGTGAAATTTTGATTGTGATTTCTTGAGCAATATCTCCTGAGGTATAGCTAAATCTCTACTGTTGTTTTCGTGTCTTCAGAACAAGAATGCTAAATCTTGTCCTTTTAAAAACAGGTTATCTGGAAAATTGTATGATGTTCACAGAAAGCTGCAGGTACCTTGCCACATGATGGCACTGTAACAGCACGTCATTAAGTCTGATTTTTCTCAAGTGTTCTGGAAACGTTGGATATTGGAGCTCTAATTTGTCTGCAACTAAGTGCAGCATTATAGCTTTTTAACTTTTCAAAATACCATTGTTCCCCTTGTATGGGTAGTGCATCTTTGCATGCATTTTAATTGCATTGTTTTCCTTTTGTGCTGTTTATTAGCTATATAAGCTTTAATAAAGAATAATGAATCTCCTGAATTTCCCTATTGTGTCCTATGATTAATAGTATTTTCTTTGTAGTCTGCTTGCCACAATCTTTTTTTTAGAAAAGCAATTCATTCTTTAAAATGTAATTGTTGATTTGTTTCAAACTGTAATTGTTGATGTGTTTCATCTGGTATCTTTCTTTCCTTTAAAGGGTTTTATTTTTTAAAAATTTATTCCAGCTCCAAGAAGAATGGGATAAGTTTTGTCTGAGTTTCATTTAGTTGTGGAACAATCTGGGACCAAATAACATGAGAAGCCTCATCTTAGTTTTGTACTGAAGTTCTCTATTCAACCTAACATGCAGTTTATTTCAACAGTGATGGGCATTGACTTATTAGGTAATTCTGCCTTTGTTAGGGTGATGTGCTGGAACTATGATGTAGTCAGATTTTGGTATCTGCCCAGCAAAAATAAACGCTTCAGCTCTAACTTGTCTTACTTAAATGCACCATTCTGTCAAAAGTTACATCTGAGGTTTATAAAGATGCTTTAGAAGTCAGTGTAAGTTGACATTTCAGGTTCATTTCTGAGTAAAATGAACTCAAAATGAAACTTAGTGAAGAAAATGACTAATTAAACATCCAAATGGTTTGATGATTAAGAGCGAAATGAACAGAACACATTATTTTTCATATTCATCCTTAAGTAATTTGCAAAGCAAGAACACAAATTACTTATAAAGATGCTTGTAGTTTATAAAAGGTCCTGCAATTCAGATATGCAACATAGACAAGATCTAAGTTTCCGTTCTCCCATTTCTGCCTGTTCTGTTGAGCAAGAAACCATGAATTGGCAGAAGATGCTTTTCTCCCTGTTTAATTTTCAGTGTTGGCTAGCTTTACAACCTTCTTTTCCCATCTTTAGAGATCTTTAAGAATCCCCTCTTGGAAGTTTTTTATATATCTACCCTGTCACAATGCATAATGAGTATCAATTTTAGCCGTTGTTTCTATGTACATTTTTATCAGTTCTAAATTTTCTAACTCCTACTTACATGCCTGTCTTGATTCTGTTACCTTCTGAGTAGAGGCATGTCTTCATTTAGAAATAAGTTACTGGCAAACAGTTGTTCTTTTCCCAGTTTCTGGTTTTAGTTTTACAATTTCTGAGTTTTACAATTAATTCAGTTCTTAACATTTATTTTTGAGACCAGAAATCTAGGAATTGTCCTTGATCCTCTCCCTTTTCCTTCAACGCTCTGGTTTTCTCTGTTTCTTTCTCTGTCTATTCTTGGAATGCAGTCAGAGTTTGTATTTAATGTGGTATTGCCTGCTTTTTCTGTGTTCGTGCCATTTTCTTCTTGCCTGATACAGCTTCTTCTTATGAGCTTTCCGTATTCTCTTTCTGTTAAGCTAGATAATCTAAAGGCAACTACCCTTTCTTGTTGCTACAAGAGGATAGAGCTGTCTTTTGCTTCAGGATGTAGAACTTAATACTCATATGTTTTGCCACTGGTTTCCTGTCACTGCAAAAAAGCCTTGTAAAGCAAGGACATAGCAACCTGACCACATCAGCGGCAAAGATATCAGATGCATGTACATAAATCAGTCAAATGGAAAGCCTACTTTGCCTAATACCAAAGTACTGGAAAATAACAGTATCGATGTTAATTGATTTACTCCTGAAATACTTACTAGATACTTTTGCTACTCTCATCTCTTTGGTATTTTGATGGGCAAGATTTCTTGCAAGGTGTTTTTTTATGATTTTTCAAACTGTTTCTTGCTTATGGTCATTATACTATTAGCATTTTTTTCCTAAGGTCATACAAAGTCAGGTTCTACCTATCAGATACAGTAATTGTCCATCATTCTCCATTTCAGCATTACACCTCTTGGTTCAGTTATTCTACTTTTAAATATCTCTGAGTTGGGCCTGCAGATCCTTGCAGGATTAAAAATTTTTGTATTACCCCAACTCCCTGAAGCTTTCTTATGCTGCTTATTGAATCACCTTCTCTTGTTTAAATGGTTGTTTTTTCATTTCCACACTGCAGCCCACTTCTGCTCTGTGTTATTGAATAAAGCTGGAGAACACTTGAATCCTCACTCCTATATAACATATATAAGCCCAGTTAAATTACTGTAATTTCTCACTATACTTTTTACTGTACTTTGCATAACTACATAATTTTGCAGTTTCATAGCTCTCACCATTGTTTACACTGCCCTAACTTAAATTTTTCTATGACCTGCTAGAGCTTGCCTATCTCAGACTAGCTCATTGAATTAATTCTAGTTACCACTTTTAACACTTACAGCAACTGTTACTAATCAAATGAGCTGTGGAGAGAAAAGTCTATTTGACATATTTGCCCTAGAATCATAGAATACTGGACTCTGAAGTGATTTGTAGTATATTTGTCCTTTTTAAGGCAAGGTAAACTATACATATATCATTGCAGACTATTCTTAAAAGGTCTTCCAGAGCTGGAGTTTCCACAGCCTCTTCACTCACTATGCCCTGACCCATGTTGGAAAAGACCTCAAAAGATCATGTGGTCCAACTTTTCATGTGAAGGGGAGTCTAGATGAGCTTATCTAGCACCTTGTCCAGTCATGTCTTGAAAACCTCCAGTGATAAAGACTCTACTGTGTCCCCAGGGAGGTTGTTCCAGTGGTTGATTGTTTTCACAGTCTCTTTCTTATATCAAGACGAAGCCTCTCTCAGTGTACCTATTGCCTCTTGTCTTCTCTATGTGGCTCGTTGTGTAGAGAGAGCCTCTGTCCTCTTTGAATCCACCCTTTAAGTACTGGAATACTGTGATGAGGTTCCCCCTGAGCCTTCTTTTCTCCCTGAAGAAAAGACCTAACTCCTTCAGTCTTTCCTCATGGAGCAGGTTCTCCTGCCCTTTTAATCATCTTTGTGGCCCTTCTTCAGACCCCCACTAGGTTGTCCGCATCTTCTTTGATTTGTGGGGACCAGAATTGTATACAGTACTGCAGCTGTGGCCTGACAAGTACTGAGTGGGACAACGGCATCTCTGTCTTTACTAATAACACCCCTTTTGCTGCCATTTAGGCCTATTACTCCTGTTCTCTGCAAAGAGAGTAGGTTATTGCCTTCCTCTTTGCATTAGTTAAGAGGAGTATTCTTCAGAATTTGAACAGTTAATTTTTCCCCTCAGTCTTTTCTCCAGCCTGAATAGCCTCAGTGCTTTCAGTCTTTCCTCATAAATTGTGTTTTAGAGACCTTCAGCCATGCCTGTTGCTCTTTGTTAAGACTCCGGAATTGGTCCAAATCTCTTCTAAAATGTGCCTGAATTAAACACAGTATTGCAGGTAAGGCCTTAGTGTTGAAAAAGATGAGATAACAGCTTTGCCAGTCTTCTGCATGGTAGTCATGTATGCTTTTTCCCAATGGCACTGATACCGTTGACTCACATTTGTCCTGTGAACCATGTAGTTTCAGATCCTTTCAGCAGAGCTGCCAGCTAAACATTCCCCAACCCATATGCATGCTTATTGCTGTGTGTTTAAGTCTTGCACATGTCCTTAGTGAATTGGAGTCTTCTTTTTCAGATTTATTTCCTGTTTGTCAAGATCACTTTGAATTATATCCCTCCTGTCTGAAACTCTTGCGGTTCCTCACAGACTGGTATAACCGCCAGTTTAAAAAGCTTCCTCTTTATTATACAACCCAGTTCAATAACTAATGCAACAAGTAGTATCAGACCCAGCGCAGACTCCTGCAAATGTCACATTGATATGTCCTTCTTTATTGATAGTGAATTAATGATAGCTACTTCTAAGTAGGTTTTCAATCAGTTTTATACCATCTATGTGTTTATTTCCTCTAGAGTAGGTAAAATTTGCATAAGCAGGCTAGAGATAGATGAGACAGTGTCAAAAACTCTACAAAAGATGGCTGTGTTGCATCTGTTGTCTCTTCCTTGCGCACAAAGCTTGTTACCCTCTCAAAGCACATTACCCTCTCACAGAAAGAAACTATATGATCTGACATAAATTTTTTTCAACAGAACTATGATGACTGTTACTTTAGTCATGTAGTAGTTTGTTTATTCATTCCATGATTTTTTAAATTTATTTTTTTTTAATAAGAATTGCTGTTAAACTGATTGTTAGGTAATTTCCAAACAATACTTTTAATCTTCTGCCCACCCTTTTATTTTTGCCCTTGTCCAGCCTTGGAAGTTCCTAGAGGTGATCCAAAGAAGGATCACAAATACAGAACTGCAGAAGAGTTATGATGTAGGACTAACTCCACTTATTAGAAAGTAAGTTGATGTGACATAAGTGCCTGTGCTGACGTACTTTCAATGCTGAGGTTGTTACTAGGCTCGTACTAATCCTTACCTTTGGAACTGGGAAGGATTTTTTTCTCTGGCTTGGGTTGACAAGACTTCTGCTGCTTTCAGCAGTTGCCAGTATGGTTTGCCAGCTGATATTGTTCATCTTGGCTTAGCCAGCATATGGCACCACTGAAAGCCAAACCCTTGTCTTTGCTTGGGACATACAGCTTCATCTTCTGAGAATCTAAACATTTTACTAAAGTCTTTAAGGTTTATGTACAGGTACCTGAATACAAATCTAATAACCTCTTACCTCCATAGGTTGATTAGATGATTTAATGGTCCTTTCAGCTCTTAAATATTATGAAATTTAAGAGTAATCTATCAAAGAAAAATTCTTCAGATTTTCTGTTTCATTTCTGACATTATCAAGAATGCCCCTTCTGATTATTTTATTCCAAGTTTATATTAGAGTGCAATTCTGTGTTTGGTGGGAGAAGTCCATATTTCACAGAATAAAAAGAAACAGTCACAGCCTCTGATATGAAACCACATATTGGCAAATGATAATTGTGGGTTGCTGATTTGGAAATTCTTTTCATATACTTCAGCAGCACAAGATCCCTGTTAGAGGCAAATAATAATTTAGATCGATTTCTGCTTGTTCAAGTCAACTGAGAGACTTCCATGCTTGTTTTACAAAATTAGTCTTTTATATGTTGCCTTCTTAAAAAGCATCCATTTTTACATATAGCTGAGTCACAATTATAGACTTGTTAATTGTAATATTAAACTCAGAATATATGCATTTCTCTTACACAAAAAAAAAAAAAAAGTCTGAATGCTGTGATATTTTCAAGGTAGCTGAATACTGTGCTCTTTTTTACCGTTAGTCTTATCAGAATTGCTGGTAAAAGAACTCCAAGGGTATACTTCACCTTCTTGTAACCACTGCACTGTGACTTCACAAAACCCTGTTTGTGGAGTAAGGGAGCTGGCCTCATCTTTTTTAGAGGCATCCTGAAAAGGAACATTTGTCAGATCACTTACATAAAAATAGAAAAATGTATTGAATTTTATGTCTTTTTAGTGAATTAGCTGTCAACCCTAAATGACTAAAGATAAGACACTTCAATTTCACAGTCCTCTCTGCACTTTTAAGAAAATGATCACTACATACTCAAAAAATAACCGTGTTTCTCAGCCTTAGAAGAGGACCAAGTTGTCCCCTAGTATGTACCATTCTTCCAGTGACCCACATGTGCTCTGTAACTTAATCATCTCTCAAGTAGCAGCATTTGCTTGTGTCAGACTTAAGTTTCTCTCTCTGATTAAGAAACAAGCAAACAAAAACTTCTTTTTGAATAAATGCACTGCTTATTTTTTTAGTAACAGAGATGTAAAAACATATTAGAAATGAGGGGTTTTGTTCACTGAAAAACACCATGTTCTTTTAAACTTTGTTTTGGTTGTATCTTTACGTATTAATCTATTTTCAATTAAAAGACTTCCAAGATGCTCTATTTTTCTTCAGCTTTTTTTCCCCCCTGCTTTACTTAGCTATGGTATAAAGTAACTTAGATGACAAAGGCAATGATGTCTTGTGCCCTTGCGTCAGACTGGTTTCATTGGTAATATCTCACATTTAGGCAGGCATTTCACAGGCTTCGTGCTTGACCGTACAAACCTCATGCTGGTCTAAGGCCAGAGAGGGATCACAGTTTAACCTGCCATTATCTGCACCACCGTCACATTTTCATGAATCAGTGAATTTCAGCTAAAACAGTGGTTCTCATTCTACTGTCTTCCCAAGCTGCTTGAAAGAGCATGCTTAGCTTCTGACCAGGATTCTGCTGCGCATCTCTGGGGAGACCTTATAGCAGCCTTCCAGTACCTGAAGGGGCCTACAAGAAAGCTGGAGAGGGACTTTTTACAAGAGCATGTAGTGACAGGACAAGGGTTGATAGTTTCAAACTGGAAGAGGGTAGATTCAGACTAGATATTAGGAAGAAATTCTTTACTGTGAGGGTGGTGAGACACTTGAACAGGTTGCCTAGGGAGGTTGTGGCAGTGTTCAAGGCCAGACTGGATGGGGCTTTGAGCAACCTGGTCTGGTGGGAGGTGTCCCTGCCCATGGCAGGGGGGTTGGAACTAGACGATCTTTAAGGTCCCTTCCAACCCAAACCATTCTATGATTCTGTGATCTCTGTGGTCACAACGCTGCCTGGGGAAACAAGCCATGCTTTCTTGTTATCACTTCAGGAGTCTGGATTGGTCTTAAAGCCAGGAAGGAAGAAGTGGAAAGTCCAACTGCTTGAGGGAGTTCTGCTTTTTTTCTTAGTCTGCAACTGATAGAATAATTTTCTTCATCTTTCTTTTTCCTCTTGGTGTAGGAGTTGGAAATGCTTTAAGTTGATAGCTTAGAGAAAGCAGAGGTGAGACAGAGAAGATCAGAATGAACCTGGAGGCAAGTTTAGTTTGAGGGCCAGAGGTTTGACATATACAGAGTTGGGAATTCTTGTAGCAGAAGCTGAAAGTTTCTTCTTTACTATAGTGTCATGTTTCAAGTAAGACTAGCTGTGATTCAGATGCACCTAATACAAACACACCATTACATACTCCATCATTTTTCTCATTCTGATCATGTGTAGCTGTTACAAAGAGCTGACAGAAAAGTGCATTATTAATTATCATGCAAATATTATGCAATAACTAGTCCTCAAACGTACACATTATAGAAAAAATGTGTAGTGAACTGAGCCTGTGTGCACAATTTCTAAAAAATTACCTATCGCACTCAGTTTACACAGAAAGGCTGGTATAAGAGTGTGTTTCTTTGTTGATAAATGAAGTATTAAAGCTCTCTAGAACTATCCAGCAACAGGCTGCTTTTAGGCAACAACCTGCATTTCATTAGGAGAGAAGTTGAAATTTGTTATCTCTATTAAAATGAGTACCAAGATTAAAGATTACAGGAAATATGCGAGGGTATATGTACACTCAGGGGAGTTTGCTTACTCCTACTCCAAATAGTAGTTCTTACTCAGGAAGGCTGTGCCTGGGGGTGCAGTTCTTCCAAGAACTAGGTCACACTTTTAATCACTACAAAATTTTTCCACTAGTTTCAAGCCTTGGTTTTGCCAACTAGGCAGAGCAGAGACATTCCAAACAGAGCATCCAAAGGACACTCTGCATTTTTGTAATTTCTCTTTGTATTTTTCTCCGAATGTAGTAATGTATTCTTTGTAATGTAATCTTTGCAATGTATTGAAATAAACTTTTTTACTTTTCTTCTACAGCTTTTCTGGTCCTACATCTGGTTTCATGGTGGCAAATAGTAGATGTTCCATTCTCCCCGTGGGTGGGAACATCATTAGCATGTCCTGACTCCTCTTGAAGCATCATGCTACTATAGAGGTTGGGAAGTCTGGAAGGACCTGATGGGAACATCTCAAGTGAACTGAAATGGCTTGATCACTGGCTGGCAACTTGGGTGCCAGATTTGGGGAAGGAAGCCTCTTTTAATGAGTATGAGTAAAAGTCTGTCTCTAGGGAGAGAGGATCTGATACTCAGGGATTAGCTTAGACTGTGCTGTTCATACTCTGGGCAAAGCTCGCAAGTTAACGAACTATGACAAACATTCTTCAGGGACAAGGGAACCAAGGGGAAAAAAACCCAAACAAAACAACAAAAAACCAAACCTCATCAAAAGGCAGATCTCCAAAATCAGAACACAGTAAATGTTCTTTATTAAAAAAAGAACTTTTTCGCTTGTAATATTGGACCACTTCTACTGTCTGTAAGCTTTTGAAAATCTTTTCTTGGTGGAAAGAGTGATTATGGTGAAACCACCTTTTATGGATCTGGATAACATATACAAAAGAGATCAAGATGGCTTACTTGATAGAAAGAATATGTTCACTTTTCCTTGGGAAGGATGGAATTTTAGGGATTGGAGAATGCAGACTTTCTTTGACAAACTGGGAAGGAGTGCTTGCTTTCCAAAAGGAAAAGTCAGGGTATTCATGTCGGTTTCTCTGAGGCTAGGAATGGTCTAGAAATCAGCTGGATGTTGTTACTGTATGGAAATTGTTTGAGAGAACCTCAGGACCTCCATGAGGAATGGAAAGATACAAGAATGGACTAACAGGAGGCAGAATAATTTTCGTTTGGTCCTAGTTTCAATTTCTACCTGGTATTGGGGAGATGGAATTTTCACCTGAACCCTCTAACATCTCCTTAGTTAAGATATCACTCGGAGTAAAGAGAGAACATTTTGCTGGTAGTTCACTGTCCCTCTGCACATGAGGGTCACACACAGGCTTTTAAACTTAATCTCTTTCAGTTGTTTTGCAGAAGCCTCACCTTTCAGATTTGGCACATAACTAAAACATGGGGATGTTAACTGAGCTACATGTTTGCAAAAATATTAAACCATAACGACACCAAGTTTCCTCTTGGGTGAGGAGAATGCAAAGCTAGTATTTCTTATGTGGTTTTTGTTTAAAGCTGCTACAGTTTTGAACAGAAACTGAGTAAGATGATACGCTCAAATTTACTGTTTGTAGAGCTTTCTTCTCATCTATACTTTGGATCTTCTGCATGTTCCTTTTCTCTAGGAAATGAGGCCAAGAGTTTTATTTTGACTTTATGACAACTTTGTACAGCTCCATGCAGTACTGAAATGCATGGTGCACTGGTAAAAAAACCAAACCAAACCAAAACCCAAAACCCTATCTTTATTTTAAAACAGATTCTATCTGAGTGTTATAGTCTGATTGGAAGCTAAAAATCTTAAAAATAATATTCCTTTTCAAAAGAAGTAGGCAATAGTCTAAGTTAAGAAAACAACATTACTTCTCTTCTGTACCTAGAGTTCTGTATGAGGAATAATTAAAAATACAATGTATTTTCGTTTGGAAAAAAAAATATTTCCAGCTTCCATGTGTGGCAATCAAACGAAAAGGATTACCACCTTTTTATAAATTTGAAACATTGCTTCATACACATCCAGCTTTTGTTTTAGTGCCAGCCCTTCTCAGAGTGCTACATTATTGTTTTCTGAACAAAAGTGCACTGATCAGCTTAGTAAGCTGTGAATAAATTTGTGTCCTGTTTTCTCCTGATTATCATATTAATTTCCTCTTACTATTTTCCAAATGCACTAAATAGGAAAGTTGAATAAAAGTTTAAGTGAAACTGTGCTTACTTTTAAACTGTCTTATGATGGACTTCTATACTGTAGAGAAAAAGAGAAAATAAAGGAAATACTGTAGAGAGAAGCTAGCAGAGGTTTTACAAGGTGATGATAGCTGGCTGATTTTCTGTGGGGTTTTTTCTGGGTTTTGGTTTGATGAATCAATCCAGTACTATCCTGCCTGCTGCAATTACTTGTTTAATTTATCATATCAGTTTTGTCTTTTTGCTTTTTTTTTTTTTTTTTTAGAGATTACATGCAAGGTCATGGTTTACAAGAAACTGACAAAGGCACTGTCTCATTCTCCTGAGCCAAAGCTGTGTGTTCGCATGCAAGCTAGCGTGATAAAGGCTCACTGCAGAAGACAGAAAGTGTATAACTGCTGTGGTGCCAAAAGGCTAACAGGGCCCAAAAGAGATGATGCTGTTGATGAATACAAACATTTCCAACCGTTGTGTGCAGCATTGCCCCAAGAATCTCCCTAAATTCAACAGGCAGCTCAGCTTCCATAGAAAATCAAGGGGTTTTACTTACTCCAGTTTTGAGAAACCTCTTATAAGCCTTGAGGTAAAGGTTTTTCCTTTGCATGATAGTGACTTTGGAGATGTGAGACATCAGAAGCCTTCATAGAGCTCCTTCCTTTCTTCCCTCTGTGGTGCAATGAGCCCACAAGCAGGAGTGGTTCCAAGCACTGCATCCTGGTGTGCTCCTGAGCATAGTACATGCACACAGTGTCCAGGCCTTAGGCTCACTCCCTGCAACTACAGAAATATTTGTTTGTTGTTAAAAACAACAACTTCAGTTTACTTTAGCCTTTTGTGTTCTAAAATACATGTTCTCATCCATACTTATATCAAATAGTTGCATTTTCCTTTGAAATGGCTTTTGGGCTAACAAGTGCAAGCTGGCAAACCTAATTTCAGGTCTGTGAAAATGTTCAAGATTTGGAAATATTTTGCATCCTACACTGGGGCAAAATGTCAAGAATGTACCTGTTTCTGAAGAAATAAAATCTCCAAATACTTTGCTTTTGGACACAATATGGTGTATTCAAAACTGTTGGATGTTTGAGTTTGTAATCCTTTAGAGGCAAGAAGTAGATAGTGGATACTCACTGCTCACCCCCATTTTAAGAAAGTACTTTTTATGCAAATCCTTCAATTAATTCTGAAACCTGAGATGACATGATGGCGATAGTTTTATCTATTGTGGGCGATTCCTGATTCCAGACCTCCATACCAGATCTGTGGTATGTAATTAATACGAGTTCTGTCTCATCACAAAGATCTTCAGTCCCATGTCAACTGGCTAAGGGAATGCTTACCAGTGAAGTCAGGGGGCTGAAGGAATGGTAAATCATTGTTCCTTATTTTTGTGGAGCTTTTCCCATTATTTATGAATTTTGCTGTACACAATGAACCACACTGTCTCTAATATATGTACAAATTCTATCAATAGCAATAAGAACTTCACATGCCCCTGTCAAAGGCTGTTCCTCCTTCGGAGTCTTTTCATAACCTTTCACATGGCATAATTGAGTTAATCTTAGTCCTTACTTGCTTTACTATTAAATTTCAGTTTATTATTCTACTTTATTTTAAAGCACATTCTTCTTGTATTTAAAGTCTTTTTTCCTCATTGTCATCTGTGAGAGTCTATTTGACATTCTGGATTAGAAATATTTTTCGTACCAATATTTTCTCCATCACATAGTTGTTTGTTCCAACTTATGAGCATTGGCATTCATTTTATTTTATTAGCCTATGTAGAGCTTTGAAATGTTGAGTTTAATTTCGTTTTGACCCTCCTGCCCAGAGAATTTCGAGGACACTGTAAAAAGATACAAGAAAAATATTTGGTCACATTTTTACCCTATCACTTCTGACAATATCTGTCTTAGTCTAAACAAGGAATCAGTCTTTTAACCTAAAACCTACCCTTCCATGTGCATGCAACCTTTTCACCTCAGTGGGACCAGTATCTGCACATTGAAGGACATAGCATGACCTTATAAGTGTGCCTTACCTGCTTTTATAATACATTTTTTTGTTTGGGTTGCTGAGGTTTTCTTTTAAGTCCAGAGAAAGGAAATATGACCTTTTAAGGGACTTTCTGTGTACTTTTCATTTAAGTAAGATAAAGCATTTGTCAGTGAATGAAGCATCCAAAATTAAATACTGGAATAAAATAATCTTTAAAGATGAGCAGTATCTAGACCCTTACACTCTGTACCCAAGGGATCTGAGGAATTTAAGAATGAAATGCCTGAGATGCTAACAAAACCACATAGTGTCTTTAAAACCAACTGCTGTTCAAAAATAGAAAATATGAATGTCTTAAAAATCAAGTGATGACTTCTCCAAGAATCCTGTTAGCTTTCAAATGTTATGAGGACAATGGCGGTGGCAGGAGTGCGTGGTGGCAGCTACAGGCATGAGCTAAGTGAGCCCTACTCAGAGAGTGTTCGGGCAGTCTCGTGGTCTTGTGAGAAGAGATTCTTGCGGGGGGCACCTTGGCAAGGTGCAGAAGATGTCTGTTGTGGGTTTCCAGGTGCTGTGGAGGTGACATGGGTGAGTGGTGATGGCTCCACAAGTGACCAGTGCTCACTGGCAGGTTTGTAGTCATGCAAGGGACACAACTGGTGTGGACAAGGGGAGAGCCTTGTCCTGGAGCAGCCGTTGCCTGTGCTGGGCTTACAGCTGCTGTGAGGGCAGTGCAGGCAGTGGGGTTGGGTTCACAAGCACGCTGAATTGGTGTCAGGAGGTGTTCACATGAGCTTCTAGCTCATGAGAAGAGACTCCATGGAACTGGCCTAATCCTGGAGCAGCAGTGTCCCTTAGGGAATGCAGTGACTAGGAGCTGTGAAGAGGGACTTTGGCATTCAGACTGGCAATTCATGGGACATGCTGAGAAGATGGGGTGTTTCTCAGGCTCCTGTTCTCTGCCAGTGCTCACCATTTGCTGAGCAGCTCTGGGCTTTGCTTCTAGATCTTCTGAGGGTTTTTTTTCTGACATCCTCAGATCCAGCCTGGTTAGACAGGGTCAAATACCCATTCAACTAGTGTTAGCAGCCCCAGAGCACAGCTCCCACCGCACAGCTCTCACAAGCAGCAGTTTGCTCAGAAAGGCACAAGGAAGGGGGCCAGAAATGCTGAAGGCCATGTGGGACTCTTCAACAGGTAGTGCTGCACTACAGGTCACAGTCCACAGCACCGAATGGAGTAGCTACCCCTGGCACAGCAGAGGCCTCTACTAAAGTCACAGCTCCAGGGGGAGGATAAAGCTCTCCAGATCTCAGGCTGCAGTACCCAGTGCCTCCCGCAAAGGCTGGAGCAGGAGAAAACAGTGTCCTTGCCTGCAGAAGGTGCGCACAAGATGAGGGGATATTTTGCCAAGACAAGGAGCTGTGGGAGCAAGAGGGCAAACTGCACAGCATCAGGGAACATAAAAAAGATGTTGATGGCATATTCATAGAGATCCTGCAGAGCCAAAAGCTTGAACCTGTGCCTGCACAGAGGGAGGGCAGTCAGAGATCATGGTCAGTTGTGGGGCAAATGGAGAGTCCCAGGCTGGGAAAGGCAGAAAGCTTGTGACTTCTGGCAAGAGAAGGATGCCAGATCTGCAGCTGCAGAACTGGTTCAGTGTGCTTGTAGCAGGCAAGTGAGAGAAAGCCATCCTTGGGGAGGCCACAGATCCACCTGACGAGCCATGCATTAGCACCAAGAAGTCATGAGTGATAGTGGCGGGCTCACCTCTGGGGTACAGAAGGCCCAATTTGCTGATCTGTCTTGCTGTCTAGGGAGGTCTGTTGCTTGCTAGGAACTTGGATCCAGCATGTTGCAGAGAAACTGCCAAGACTTGTCTGGCCCTTGTACTATTTCACTTGCTCCTTAATTACATTGGCAGCATTAATACGTCTGGGGCAGGAACCTTGAGCATATCAGGAGTGATTGGATGGCTTTGGGAATGAGGCCTAAGGGCATGAAAACCCAGGTGGTGTTCTCTTGAATCCTTCCAGTGCAGAGGGAAGGCTTGGGGAGGAGTAGATTCCACAGGTCAGTGCCTGGTTGCGCAGCTGATGTCGTTGACAGGAATTTGGCTTTTATGAGCATAACACTCACGTTGGACAGTAGGAACTGCTAGCCAGAGATGGTGAAAAGGCTCTGCAGAAAAGGGGAGTGGGAGTCTTTTCAGCCAGCAAGCTAAGCATGACCCAGAAGCCCTGGCAGTAAAGAAAACCAACAGCTTCCTGTGCTAGACTAAGAGGATCAAGAGAAGGAATTATTCCCCTTTGCTCGGTACTCATGAGATGTCAATTTGGGAGATGATATCTGGAAAGCTGTGTCCAGTTTCAAGCCGCTCCATTTCAGGAAAGACAATAAACTGAAGCAAGTTCATCAGAGGACAACCAAGATGGTCAGGAGGTTGGAGCACTTGCCTTGCAAAGGGAGGCTGAAGGAACTGGGCTTGTTCAGTCTACAAGAGAGAAAGCTGTCGGGAGACCTAACAGTAGCCTTGCCCTAGCCATGATGAGGTCATTAAGAAAATGGAGCCAGGCTCTTTCACAGTGCTGCGTGGTGGAGGACAGACAGCAGATACAAACTGAAGCAAGAGAGGTTCAGACTGGGTGCAAGGAAAAGATTTTTTACCATGAGGACAGTCAAACACTGGAACAATTTGCCCAGCTGGGCTATGCATTCTCGATAGCCTGAATAGATAAAGCCCTCAGAAACCTTGTCTGGTCTCCCAGCTGATCCTGCTTTGAGCAGGAAGTTGGGGTGGAAATCTCCTGATGTCCTTTCCAGCCTGAGTTATCCTGTCATAATATGACTATCCTATTGTCCTTATTTCCCGGGGACAGACCCATGGGCCAGCCATGCAGGCAGGCCATGAGTAGCCCTGAGTCAGCTGAGAGATCCAATCAAGGCAGCTGACTCACAGGTGCATCCCATACCACCCAGTCATGCTCATTATAAAAGGAGGGAGCTCAGGGAGAGTGGAGTTCTTCTTCCTGAGGCTCCTGTCTTGGCCTTCTGCTCCTGCTGCTGACCCCCAAGGACCAGGCTGAGTAGAACCTTGTACACTTTATGATGGTAATTATATTAGTTTTGTTATTTCATTAAAACTGTTTCTGCTTCAACCCATGGGGCTTCTCACCTTTTTTTCCTCAGTTCCCCTTCTCAGCTGGGGAGGGGGCATCATGTGGTAGAACAGCTGCTACAACTTTGCCTCAGGTACTGGATAAATGTAGATGCCTATGATCCAATGAATTAAAAAAATAATGAGCCACTAAACTCACTGATGAGCACCAGAGTATTTACATGTTGTGCCTTAGCTTTCCCTGAACATTTTATTGCAGAGTTAACAGAACAAGACATGAAGGTGTTAGCTGTTCGGATTCAGCCTTGAGTCTTGGCTTTAACTGCAGGGAGAGGGCATTTGCTTTGAATTGATGGGTTGTGCACAGCAGTAGTTGAAAAGTACATGCCTGTTCCAATTTACCACGTCTGCTAGACTTCCAGTGGGGTTGTGAAATGGATGAGCGAAAGGGTTAGCTGCACTAGTATTTCTCTGTTAAACCCTTTCCCTCTCTGTGAGAGGAACTTTTTAAAATGAAGATTAAATCAAGCAATACAGATTGCTTGAAAAATAGTGATGGGGGAAAGCAGCCCTACTTTGCATCATCTAGTAGTTTCAAAATGTTATCAGAAAGATAACTGAGGTAGCTTACGTGAATGTATTCATTAAATTAAGAAATTGGGTGGAAGTATGCATGTGTTTACACAGAAATAATGGGCTTAATAATATTAATGTGCCAAACTGCATTCAAATAAACATAAGTAAGTAATGGCACTTGAACAGTTTCTAGAGCTTTGATCAGTTGCTTTGAAAGTACTTTGCTAAGAATCACAACTATTGTGCTTTATTTAAATTATAGGGAAATTGTGGCACACTGAAGTGATTTGTTGGTCACTTGGCAGACTGAGGAAAAGAATTCTGCTCTTCCGAGCCTCAAACTTGTGTTCTGTTAAATTGTAGGGAGAAAGCAGACTGAATCTTTGATCTTAAATGTTCACCATGCCAGCAGTTGGATATTGTAATATATTAAACTGTGTTTTTGTTCTGTGATACTGGCACCAGTTAAACACTTAAGTTGAGCAATAACTGAGTTGCAGCATTTGATTTTGTCTTAAAATGAGTTATCCATTCATATGATGAGTGTCATACTGACCTGTTTACATATTTCTCACAAAACTCTATTTTCTGATTTGCAGCAGCTTAAAAACATGAAATTTTGGACAAATATCCCTAAAGAAAGCCAGGGTTTTGGCAGACCATTTCACAAAATCGTATTTTCCTTCATATTTTCTCTCTCATCTACATTCACACTGTCCCTATACATATGGCCAAATATTTGCCATGGGAAAACTTTTTGTTTGACAAGGCATGCCCACAAGCTCTTCCCCACTTTTGACTCTTTGGAATGAAGGAGCAAATACTCTGTATTTTTTATTCTCCTCAACTTTTCAAATCTGATTATTTAAATCTGTATTATTCATTGTTTTGGGTGAAAGTTTTGTTAGTTCCCTTTGAAGTTATCTGATTCCCCTTCTAGTATTTAGCCTCAGGAGTCTGTGAACAATACCTAATATTTCTACTTATGGACAGTCCATGTGCCTGCTGAAGTGGGTTTTCAGCTATCAGAGCAGCCTTCACTGGTGACAAGCAGTGACTTTCTTGGGCTGAGAATAACTTTCTTCTACATTGCTGTAACTGTCTCTGCCATCATAGAAACTACAGTCTCTGTGGAGCTTGGGCTCTAAGCTTGAAGTACTCTTGCTTGAGCATGATTTACATTACAGAAACATCACCAAAGAGGTCAGGATTGGCAATGCACACATTGGCATCAGCCTAATATTCTTGTTTCTTCTTGTTGGTGTTGGTGTAGTTATGCATATTGAAAGACTTGGCCCTTTTTGCCGTATCTGGCATAAAGTGCTTTACCATCTGGCATTGTTTATTGGGATGCACCTGCACAAACTTCAACAAGGTGTTATTTTGCTGGTGGCAAAGGCTGTCCTCCTCAACATTTCAAGCACTGCAGTATGTGTCCTGCTATTTGAAGTGGTGTTTGGAAGTGTCTCTTGGCTTCAACCTTTGGACAGGCTCAGTGTGATACCATGAACTTCAGTAGGAGGGGAGAGACCTTGCTGTGAGGGCAGTTACTTAGTCCTTTCATCTATTGATGAAGACAGCTTCCCAAGACCTCAGTAAGAAATACTGTCCTTCATGCAGATCTTTATTTATATATTTTTCAGGACAAAGACGCAGTTCAGACCCATTATGAGTTTCTTCCTGAGATTGTCTTCAGCTTTCACTTGAGTCAGAAGATTAATCACAGATTAATATTTAATTATTTTCTAAGCTACAGCCTATCATGACTGAAGTGCTGGGGTCTGAACCCCAAGCCCTGAATTAAGGTTGACATATGGGTGGTTCCCATGGCCCTTTAAAAGGAGGGGATGAGTTTGCCTTTTGGCTTTCCTCCAAGGTGCAGCCGGCCTTGTAAGGAAAGCCCTTGGGTAAACAAGCCCCAGGTGCCCTGCATTGGGTAATGAGTGCCAGGTGTCCTGTTTTGGGGATAAAAGCTGGGACCACTTGCAGGAAGAGTTGGAGTGTCTGTCTGTGAAGTGGATGCACTTCAGAGTTTCCTGTTGGGGAAGGACCTCCTGACTCTTCATGCAACTGGATCCCAGTCAGGTCTGGCACTTACAAACGCGGGCTTTGTGGGGAGGCAACATGGGGTTACCTCTATCGTATGTGATCACCCTATTGTCTTGGTTGTCTCCCATTTTCTCTATGGGATACCTTGTGTCTTTGTTTGTTCCATCTATTACCGGTCATGCTATGTCATTCCTGGGGTCGCTGGGGTTGGTATCTATTATTTGTGATCTATCTGACTTGTTTGTACCCCCAGCGATCCCCTATATACGGACTCCTCTACGTGCAATAGAATCTACTTATTGGATTGTTTTTCTGCTGCTGGTTGTGTCCTTTGTACTGGGCCTAGTAATTGACAAAACACATGACCAAGCTTTCCCTTGCCTTTGTTGATAGGCAAGCTTTCAACTTTTTATGTTGTTAGGCCAAGATGTTTAAAAAGTATCACCCCTCTTCACAGTAGTGGCAGAAAAATGAGATAGGTATATTAACATAAAAAGTTAATTATATTTTAGTATGCCTGTAACCATCATGCCTTTCTGTTAGACTTAAAGTGACCATCACTGATCTCTCTGCAAAGTATCTCCATCCCAGAGGTTTGCCTTCAGAAGACATTCTGTTCTGTTTCAATGTGGAGGATTATTCTTGAGGTCAGTTACAGGTTTTTTTTAGTTGTCTTTCATAGAGTCACACAATATTAAAATGCTTATGAACAAGTACTCATGGGAGGCAGATGGCCATCTATGGTTCTTCTTTGAAATTCTTTTTCTATATGTACATTTACAACCACCCTTCTTCCTGGGATTATTTGCAAGTTTTTTAGTTCTGAGGCTGAGAGGCACAGTAGGCATTGGATGTATCTTTCTTTTAGACCAACTGGTGCAGCATGCTAGGAAGGTCAGGCTGACTGTACACCTGTTGAATAGTATTGAGGAAAAATACATGACCTTGAGAACAAATGTGTCTCTTTATTGGTATGTAAATCTACATCCAAGCATAGCATTTTTAAAAGAAATAGTTGCAATGCAATACTATGTCTATCATGTTATCTAAGTGTATGAGTTCTGCCTCATCCATGGTATCATTCTTATGTCAGTTATATAAAATTAAGTAGGAGTGTGAAAAATTAAGTGAAAGGACTCAAACATTAGGAACACTTTTCATGGTTGTTTTATTTCAAAAGTGATTACTTGTATTTTTTTTTTTTTTTAAAATCATATATGCCTTCTTCCTACAATAATCACTCCCAATGCTGAAATGGCTGGAGAAATAAAATGTAAGCATTGTAGCCAAAATTACATATTCTTATGATCTCAGTTAGAGAGGATTGTTGGACCAAAGTACGGACTTAACTTCTTTTCCAACTTTGCTACATCAAAGTAAGTGACTAACCGTCAGAATTGACAATAAGCAGTTAGTCAAACCTCTGAACTAAACGGGAGTAGTTTATGCTGTCAGCAAAGCACTAGAGAGTCATCTTCCTGTGTTTCTTATCCAATTAGTACGTACTTAAACAAATTGGAAAAAATTACGTAAAAAATGTAAAGCTATAAAGATAGTGAAGACTTGTGCTTTTGACATAGCTTTTCAGTTGTCATCTCAGGGCATGTTGATTTTCTGTTTAACTGTGGGGTCAGTTAGAAGCTTTGGTTTCAAATTTCCCCCTTGGTCATTTAGTTCAGTTCCTATGAAGACAGGCAGAAGGGAGTTCACATAGTAAATATTTTTGCAAACTCTCCTTTCCAAGTTTCTCTGACTGTCATAATGGCATACTTCAGGGCCCTTCTGCTGTTTTTAAGGAGGCCTGAAAGGACAGAATTTGGGAACCAGGGAAACTCTCTGGGGTGGCTGACTAAGGAGCAGAAGAGGCCTGAGAACATGGGGAAGGCACAGCTCCTGACTTATTGTAGTGGTAGAGAGCAAAGGAGCCCTCAGGGGAAGTAGTTCCCATGTGGATGGGGTGATGGTGCTCTTGAGTGCATAGATCTAGTGAGATTACCACTGGAGACCACCGCTCATCCCTTCTGTGTTCTTCCTATCCTCTGTGTGCTGGAGTTGGGCATACAGGGAGGATGGTCTTCATGCTCTGACCTGTGGGCAAACTGCTCCTCATTGTTTCTTTATAGCTGAGTACTTCCCTCCTACACTAGAGCCAGCAGGGCCAGAATACCTTAAAGCCCAAGGTCTGTGCCACAGCCCTGAGACCACAGCGCTGCTCCAACTCAGTTATCTGGCTCACTTGTACTAGCCATCTAGTTCAGTGTTCCTCTTCCAGCTGGTGTGGTGGACTCCACCAGCTGTGTTAACATTTTACAATGTTTTTGGAAGCTCCCAGTTGCAGAGCTGAGGAGTACTGACATTATATATAGACAGAGATGTGAAAATGTTTACAAAAGGTGTTGAACAAAATCAAAACTCCTTTACTTCTCTCAACTGTGCTTTAAAAAAGGATTCATGATTTTAAAAAATATATTATGAAAATGGTCTCCATTTGCTTTTTTATACTTCTGAAAGTGAATCATAACAACCCTGCACAGAATCTGCGGTTTACTTCAAACCCCAGGTCAAACACAGCAAACCAAGCTGCCAGGTGATATGTTTCTTTGGCACCACAAGTTCAGCTCCTCCTGAAGCTCTTGGTATCCATCAAAAGTGATAACTGTAGGTTAATACTTTCCTGTCAGGATGTTATATGATGCTTTGTGTTAATATTAACACATAGGAGAGGGGGAAGAGAGGGAAGATTTAAATCACCCTGATATCTGTTGGAGGGACACAGCAGGGCATAAGCAATTCAGGAGGTTCCTGGAATGTGTTGATGACAACTTCCTTCTCCAAGTGACAGAGGAGCCAATGAGGAGAGGTGCTATTCTGGACCTTGTTCTCACCAACAAGGAGGAGCTGGTGGGGAATGTGAAGCTCAAGGGCAGCCTTGGCTGCAGTGACCATGAAATGGTAGAATTAAAGATCCTTGGGGCAATGGGGAAAGTGCACAGTGAGCTCACTACTCTGGACTTCAGGAGAGCAGATTTTGGCCTCTCAGGAACCTGCTTGGTAGAGTACCATGGGATAAAACCCTGGAGAAAAGAGGGGCCCAAGAAAGCTGGTTAATATTAAAGGATCACCTCCTCCAAGCTCAGGGGTGATGCATCCCAACAGAGAGGAAGTCAGAAGAAAATGCCAGGAGGCCTGCAGGGATGAACAAGGAGCTCCCAGGCAAACTCAAACATAGAAAGGAAGCCTACAGAGGGTGGAAGCAAGGACAGGTGGCCTGAGAGGAATACAGAGAAATAGTCTAAGCAGCTAGGGATCAGGTTAGGAAAGCTAAAGTCCTGATAGAGTTAAATCTAGCCAGGAACAACAAGGTATGTCTACAGGTATGTCAGTGATAAAAGGAAGACACTGCGCAAGTCACAGTAGGCAAAGGTAGGGACAGGGAGAATGAAGAATCATCCACTCTAGGAGATCAGGTTTGAGACCATCTAAGGAACCTGAAGGTGCACAAGTCCATGGGACCCGGTGAGATGCATCCACAGGGAACTAGCAGGTGAAGTTGCTAAGCCACTCATTTAAGAAGTTGTGGCAGTCCAGTGAAGTTCCTACTGAGTGGAAAAGAGGAAACATAATCTTCATTTTTAAAAAGAAACAAAGACAGTACTGCACCCCCTACCCCTATGAAACTTTACTTGCTACTAGAGGAGTTACTCCTGCATTGCAGGATCTTTTGGGAAGTGTACAGATGCTATAGCAGCTCTTGTGACCATTCCTTCCATTTTCTGTGCAGGCAACAGTATCGTTTCTTCTCCTGAGGACTGAGACAAGAAAAAGATGCAGCTAACTTGCTACCATGTTCTGCTGGAATGAAATATACACTTCTGAAAGCCAGCTCTAGACTATACAGGTTGGGATATGCTTTTTCCTGGATTATACCTGGCCCCATTGCTTAAAAATTGGATTATTCTTTGTAAGGTGTTTTGTTTTGGTGGCCCTTCCTGGACTTATTGTTTAATCTCTAGAACTTCAACTCCTCCATCTAAAATATGGTATATTACCAGAACAACTTAGGGGGTAATCATTCTAATTTACTCAAGAATTTGAGATTTTAAAGTCTGACTTCATTTCAAATTGGGCAACAGCCAAATATTTTGAAATTCACAGAAAGAAAAGGAGAAGTAAAACAGATTGATCAAAGCATCTCAACTGTAATGTTTATCCTGAAAGACATTTTAATATCTTAACACAAATTTTATCAAATTCATAATTTTTAAATGGAAAATCCATGTTTTATTTCAGGAACATCTTCATGGAATATTTTGAGGCTCTTAGAACTGCTTTCAGTGTTTCTTAAAGGAAGTTTGAATACAGCAAACAAGGTTTTGAAAACATTTGATTTTCTCTTATGAAATATCTCTCAAGATTATAGACACATATTCTCTTTGTTTATTCACTAGACTGTCTATGAACCATCACAAAACCAGAAAGAATTGTAAGGCTTGGTGGTGGAAGCTCGGACAGAAAATGTGAAGCAGATTGTCAGCTGAAGTAGAAGGTTATTAGCTTTATTGAAGTCTGCCCTGAGAATTGCTGTAGTCCCTGCTCAGCATTTTCAGCTATATACATCTGGTATAGCAAGAAGGCATCATGCACCACCTTTTATTCATTTCTGAAGTGCTCAGGCATTTTCATTAGGCACTTCTATGTATGTGAATATATGTCATTTGATCATGAGCACAAAGCCTAACATGTAATATTGACTTCACTGTGAAAATACAAAATATGTGAGATTTAAGCAGGGCATCTAAATTATGTTGTGCTCAGTATTCCAAGTCAGATGCTCAAGCTTAAATATTCAGGACTTGTTTTTTTTTAATTTCCAAGGAGCTAATTAAAGCCATAGCTAAAATAATACTGTTTTACACCTCAAAGTAAAAAATTGCCCTGCATAACACAGTGAATATGCAGTGGTTTGAGACGTTTGTACTAAAAAACTTAGAGGAAGTGATGCAAGGTATCTTGATTCCTAGAAACCCTTTTAAAAATATATGTGCAACTTTTTAGTACCCTTAAAAATATTTGGTGTGCACTTTTTTGGTACTACATGGACATTTTCCTCATCATATGAGTTTAAACCTGGTTTGCATCAAACTGATAGTCTGCCTCTCTTAGCTGCCTCCCGTAATTTTTTAGTAGGGTTGTGTGTGATGTGTGTGCTTAAGAAAACAACATTAGGTTGTGTTATCTGATCTTAACATGCTGTACTGTTGTGGTGAATTTCTTAATGCACCAGGGTGTCCATCAGGCCCCAGATACAACCACAAAGCCAAGCCAGTGACGCAAATCAGCAGCTGATATAAACAAGTTGACACAAACCAGAAGCTAAGCTAGGAGTGAACCTCTGGAGATGCTTTTTTTTTTTTTTCCTCTTCTGTTAGCTCTTTTTTTAATAAAGGGTAACATTTCTCAGCAACTGAACTGCTTTTGCATGTGCTTCCAACTTCACAATTAACCTAAATTTGATTCTGTAATGTGCAAGTTTACAAGAGAGAATGTGATACAGCCTGCTTGTAATTAGTTTTATAGACAGTGTCCTAGACTTAGCATGTTTGTGGATTTTTAAAATTGCTCTGATGACCTCTTCTCCTATTTATATGCCATTTAATAATCCATAAGAGTACTCAGAAGAAACCGTAGCTCTTTAGTTAAGTACTGTAATTTTTTCTTCATCTCTTTACTATTAGGTGATTAAATGCATATAATCACTTTCTCTACAGTAAGTAATCTCTCCCTCAGTTTCCTTTTTCCCAAACTGTATCCTTCTTTTAAGGGTATATCTAGCACTTTATTGTTGCTGTTTAGTTCATAGTCCTAAGCACAAGCATCATCTCATCTGGATTTATACTGGGCATGCATTGCTAGTATATTTCCTGGAGCTACATATTATGTTAGTAGCACTAAAAGTAAATGCAGCTTAGAGTATCAGAACTTTGTTCCATGTGGTGCTCTGTCCTGCTTTCCTCCTCCTTCTAGGCAAATAAGATCTTCCAGCCCAGGTCCAGGTTTGTCCCTGTGGCTGCATCTGCAGTGAGGGTGTTGCCTGCTGCAGCTATAGCATTGCAAACCACTCACTTGACAGACACAGCCAGAGCAGTGGGGACTTGGTCAGAACTATCCACCTCCTTGCCTCTTCTCAGAATAGTTATTGTTTATTCTGCTGTGTGTTTTTATGAAGTAGTTCATTTCAAGTACCTTATTCTGTATAAATAAATAACTATAAAATATGATTATAACTCTGTTTTCAGCCAGCTTATGTCTTGTACTAAGTAAGTTCCCTCCTGGAAAACTTTTGTTTGTTCTTCTACATATTTATATCTGAAAGCACAGTATTCTGAACCTACTTTATTTTATTAATCTCCAAGTTTTGGTTTCTTTTAAGGGGTATGGCACAAGCAAAACAGCAGATACAGCCTGATCTAAAAGCTGACAGTTTTCAAGTTATGGTGGCATGAGATATATTGAGACTCCCCAGTCTATTTGTGACTGACCCTCTGCTTTAAATGACCTCAGTTTAATTGATTAAACTTTGTTTACGAACCAGAATAATTGTTTTTACAGAACTTAAATGCTTAAATATATTAAGTAACTAACATTCATTAACAAAAATTCTTTTGAGGACTGAAAATACTGGTTGTTACATATGTAGCTGCAGTGGAAAATATTTTTCTCCTGCTATGGAAATGCATATATGACCATGCTAATATGTCTCATTATGCTACAAATCTGTTCCTATTAAAGAGATAATAAATAGGCTGTAAAAGCTCTATTCCTCATATCATGTATCCAGGCCTGCTGGAAAATACAAGGAAGGTTTGTCAGTCAGGCCTCCTGGTAGTGAATGTCTTATCTGGACTATGAAAAATACTGTAACAGGAAATTATTTCCATATGTGGCATGCACATGTGTTATGAAGAGCAGGACATTTTTTGTATCTATTAATAGAGAGATGTCATCTACTGGATATTCTAATGTACTGAAGAGTCCCCAAGGTTAGTTAGGAAATGCTAGCTGTTGTTGCAATTATGACCTTTTGCAAAACTGCTTTTAATGTACTTTCCACAAAATTTAGCCTTCTGACAAAGTGGGTTGATATACAAAAGATAAGGAAACTGCAGTTCGCATGTCTTTTTTCTGATTATCTTTTATCCACCAAATAAATTACAGATATTGCCTGCAGTTTTCTAGTCCTATTTTTATCGTCTCTTGACCTCAATGTAGTATAGAAGATGATGCTAAATAGGTGTTTTGAGAGGCAAGTGTTGAATGGGTCTGTAGACTGAGACCGACATTTTTACTTTGCCATTCAACTTCTACTGTTTTATCAACTTAAAAATTAAACAAAACAAAAAACAAAACCACAAGAAACCAAAACCTGGGGCCACTGTCATTAGCTCATTTCAGCTTTAGGAAAGGGTTCCAGGGATTAAAGTTCAGATTTAAAGATTATGTATTTAAATTCCAAAATCTACTTTTTTTCTGTCTAAGCTGTTAGGCTTCTAACTCGGTTCATTGCAGTATTAATAATCTACAGTATAGTTGCATCTATGTACTGTATAAAATAATAAACAACATTATCATCACTGTCTTGTTGCTTTTAGCTCTGGATTTCACTTTTTATCTCTTATAAGAAATGCTGTTGCAATTTGGGGAACTACTGTTCATGAATGACTGTGTAAGGGAACATTTTTACTTGTGTGGACTCAGCCAGATGCTGTCAGGCTCCTATGTCAGATGTAGACAGTGCAGGATGATTGTGCTTCAGTCCCTCAGACGCAGATGGAAGGATGTTGAAACTCTGGCTGGGTATAAGCATTGTCAAACTAGAGTTGGTGTCTGCAGAGACAGACTGAGAAGTGGCCAAATCATGTCCTTAAAGACTGAGAGGGATTCTCGCCTTCTTTGGCTCCAGTTGCTGTCAACTTTGAAACTGTGTTACTTTTAAGGGGGAATAATAGCAGGAGAGCAGTTCTCATAGACAAAGTTCTCCCTGAGCAGCTCAAGCAAAATCTACATTCATGGGTGCTGGTAGCCCTGTGCTCTGCATGGTCCTTGTCTCCACTCCTTGCAGGCTGAAAGGAGGGGTGGTGTTGCTGGTGGACTAAGGGGGGTGGTGGGGTGGGGTGTGGAGCCTAGGGCAGTTGCTCTGCCTCCTCTATGTGCAATTTTGCTTACAGTGATAAAAAGCTTGAGTTGTCCTAGCTTCTAACAATGAGATAGCCACATCATTCATGAAGTCAGTCTTCTCCAGCAGCTCTGCTAGGGATGGTGGTTTGAATGTGGAAATCCCCCAAAAAGAAGACAAAGAAACAGCAGTCTAATGCAGAGTCTTAAAAACCACACTGCTGGTTAAGCTCCAGTGAATGGGTGGAAGGGAGGCTAAAAGGTTTTTATCTGCTCTGCTTTTGACAGTTGCCCTCAAGAGACCATGTTCGGTCATTAAGGACAGTAGACCTCCAAAGGCAGTTCTAAATTCAGTGGAAGTACAGTTAGATACCTCCCTGCATTAACTGACATAACCAACAGACCACCCTGCAAACAGCTGTGTAAGTGGAAGGTGGGTGGGCTGCAGAGCATGTCATGCTTAGGGCTGTAATTGCAGAAGCCTGTCACACCTTGTGGTGACTTATCTAGTGAAGCAGAAAGCTTAGGAAAGACAGAAAAATGGAGGTAATATTTTTATTATAATAGGGACTCATTGTGGAGCCAGCCAAGAAAAAAAGCATGCTGCATGGAAGGCAGGTCCTGTGGTTTGAAGGAGAAGCCCTTGGCAGAATTCAGGATGAGTTTGAACTGGATTTCTTGTCTCCTGAGAGTCCTAAGACGTCACCTGAAGGAATGCCCGAAATGTGTTTAAAAATCCTCTACAACAAGGAGATATATGCAGATAATGCCTCAACCTCACATGTTCTTGAAGGACAAATTGTAACAGCAGGTACCCAGAGCACAATGGGAAGATGGGCATGCTGTCAGCCCTCGTCTAGAAGGCCTAGGAAAACTGGCATGGGGGACATAGAGAAAAACTAAATACAGGAAATATTCTAGAGCAGGCAGGGAAAGACTGCATGCTGTTCCACAGCCTACAGGGGCCAGGGGAAAACTGAGAGTATGCAGGCATAGTGTGACTGTGTCTAAATACAGTCTGACTTGTCTCCAGCTGTAAGAAGTTTATCAGGACTTTCTGACAGGATTTGTCACAGACTGCAATATGCGTGGCTGTGGTTGTGCACCAGGGACATTATTAAGATGACAGATGATGCTATCATGGAGTGTCACAGGGAAAGAAAACATTATATTTAACCCCTGAGTGTAAGGGTAGGTAATGAACTAAGTAATCACCATCTGATACTTCTGAAATCTTAGATTAAATGAGCTGGCCTCCATTTAAGTTCCAGAAAATAAGATATTCTTATTACCCTTCTGTTTGGTTTTGGTGACCTCTGCCAGGTCAAAGGAATGAATTCAGGGACTCAAATATTCCTTTATCCTTTAGATCTCATATCAGGAATGCTGAACCTGATGCTTGATCCATCTTTTCGGAGTTTATCACAGGATCCAGGTAAGGACAGTTCACTGTCAGCTGATCCTGAACAAAAAGCAATCAAAGGAATTGCTTTGCAACTGGGGGAAGTCTGAGTATGGAAGGAGATTGCTCGTCATTTCAGGTGTTGTATTGTTCTGTGGGGCTAATTTCTCATTCACTACACTTTGGAAATTAAGGATAGGCTTCCTCTTTCCTACCTTTGTTTACCTAAAAGTTATTTGTATATTCTAAGCTAAGTATCACAGGCTTCCTCTATAGGAGGCATAAATTTTCAGAGAATGTTTTTCTTCTTCTTCAGTAAGTTCTTGAAGATAACTAAAGTGAGGTGCTCCAAGAGTGTACTCATTTCCAGCACAACATACAGCTTTTGAAAGTCTAAGATCAGCTGAATCTCAGCCTGAAAAATGAACTTAAAACCATAAACAGTAAATGCAGTGTAGCTGATTTTAATCCAGAGTTGCTGTCTGTTACTAACGAGAGCTAGGTATGACTTACAGTGTTGTAAAAGGGTCTTTACAGATGTGTTTTTGTCTAAGGCTTTTATGAAGCGACAGAAAAAAAGTACATTGTAAAAATCTGAATGCATGCTCATGGGGGGATGACAATGTCAAATGTGAACACAGACAAGAGAGAAATGAAGGAAATGGACCAGCAGGAGAGTAGAGAAAAAGGAAAGGTGCTACATGGGAACACAGGTGAATTTTTCAGAAATCTAACTTGAAAATCATCATCCAGATCCCACACTTTCCTAAATCTGGTCAAAAATATCTGAAAATGCGGACCCTAAAACCTTGAGGTAGAAGTGTTTAGAGACTTTTTTGTAGCCTGTACTACTCTATACTCATTAGTATTTCTGGGGAATGCAAGCTGCTGTAGAACAACGTTTCTGCTCTGTTGACGTGTCTTGTTCTGACCGGAGCTAAAAAAATACAAGTGGAGTGAAATTAAAATTATATGAAATTTATAATGATTGATTGAAATTTAGCATGCAAAATTGTTAGATTTAAGACATTTTAGATAAGAGTGGTGAGGTAGTTATATATTTGTGTATCTTCTCTCATGATACAAACCCAGGATATGCTAATGGAATTTTAAGGTAGTAAATTTAAAATAGGTTAAAAATAATTGCAGATGTGAAATGTAGTATGTGGAGTGGATTCCACAAGGCAGAAGAGTCTAGAAATAATGAAGATTCAAGACAGTATAAAATGAGAATATATATAAAAAAAAAACCCCAAACCTAGATGAGATTCAGAAAGTGAAGAAGAGAATTTTTGCACTTTACTATAATCTGTAACTCTGAAGCTGTACCAAATCTACTGGGCACTGCTGAAAATAGTACTGCATATCACAGATCCTAGTCTGACCACTTTCTCTGATTTCCTGTGTCAGTTCCTATGTTCTATGTTCCTCCTCAAAAACCTCCTTATGGCTGAAAAAATTGGTATCAAATTGTTTGAACATTAGTCACAATGACAAAGCTGTTGAGAATTTTAAGGAGCTGCCTTTAGAACTGTATTAATCTGGTGGTGCTGTCTAGCCTTTGATTCTTTCAGTGGGATGTGGACAGGATAGAAGCTTTTGCCAGTACTTCCCTCTTCACTGCAGTTCTCCACAGCCTGTACTAGCTTCTTTAATCAGTGATCCAAGCTCATCTTAGTCTCTTTTTTAAAGATACATAGTCTTAGAAAACAGTTTTATTAAGATACCCATACCAAATCCAGTCCACAGCATGGGTGCCATCAGGAAGCCATGGGAAGATATAGTTCTGTAGGAGAATAGTACATGTATCTATAGGATTACATAGGAAACCTGCAGGATATATTCCCTCATTTTTTTTTTATGCTGATCTGTCACTGCATTTTAAAAGAAATTAAATTGTTTTGTAGAATGATGAATAAGGGTAAGGATTACCAGAGCCATCCTGGATTCTTTAAAGAGCTCATCTGTGAAAATAGTGAACAAAGAAATGTGTGTAACATTCCTCAGCAGTCACTGTATCTGAGGAGGTGAAGGAGGTAAATGTGATACCAAACTTTAGAAGTCCATGGGTGCTCTGGCAACCTACAGACTGTAAGTCTGACTCCATTACCAGAAAAATCTTTATAAATTATAATAATGAACAGAACTGCTAGCCAAATACATAGATGAAAAGTTAACATAGCTTTTGTAGAGGGAAGCCACTCTCACTCATGTGTTGCGGTTCTTAGTGTCATTACCATGTGGATGAGAGTGCTCCAGTGTGTCAAGCATGCTTGGATTTCCAAAAAATTTTCAGTGTCCTTCACAATGATTTGTGAAGAGGACAAACTTTGGCATTAGAAAAGAAAAAATATCCTTTCAAGTTACTGGTTAAAAGATGAGTATGTTTTCACAGTTCTGGGAGGTTTCCCTTGGAGTCTCATGAGGGTATGTGCTGGGAAATGTGTTCAACTATTCATAGAGACTGAAAAGTGTTGGAACAAGGATATGATGAAATTTTCCAATAATCAAAAATCGTTCAGGATGGTCAAAACTAGTGCTAGTTGCCAAAGGACTTTGTAATGTTTAGTAAGTGCAAAAAAAGATGAGGCAAGAGTCTTAATATCGGTAATATACAAAGTGGGGAAAAAACTCCTTAATTATGTTTGCAAAGCAACGGACTTTAAATGAGCTGTTACTTTTAAGAAAGGACATCTCGACCTTTTTGGGCAGGTCTCTGAACACCTCAGGTCACATATTACCAGATGAAAACATGAAAAGAATGAGGAAAGGAACAAAGAGCAATATAAACAGAGTCAGTACACCACTAAATAAATTCAGGGTATACTCACATTGAACATTAAGTGCAGTTCTGGTTACCTCATTCTAGAAAGTAAATGTTAGGATATAAAATATAAAAATACTGGTCAGGAGTATGCAATGGAGGGAGTTAATAAATTGGGAGAGACCCCTTTGGTGTGGAAAAAGACCAGATGTAGGTTGAGAACAAAATGCATAATAAAATAATAGAGAAGGTGGGTAAGGAATGATTATGCACTATGTAACACAGGAACTCTAAAAGCAAAACAAAGGAAGCACTTTTTCACACAATGCATAGTTAAGTTCATTGCCCCAAGATCTTGAGGCTGAAAATATGATTGTTTTCAAAATGAATTTTTAAAATATACATAGGATGGATTCATATTGCCCAAATATGCCTTCTGTCTCAGAAGGTCCCTTACCAGATTGCCAGAGTCCTTCCTGGAGAAAGGATTGCTCTGTTTGTCTGTTTTATGCCCCTCCTGTAGGCATCTGCTGTCGGCTGTTGTCAGCAGTACTTTTAGCACCAGTGTAGCCACTCTGCTTATGTATTCTCTTGTTGTTAATCAAAATTGAATATCTTCTGAGTTTTAAAACTTTTAATCAAGGATTTTAAAACTACAGTTCAGAGTGGTTGAGGTTTTGTATACTTAATGATAAAACTTGAAGGATTCTGCTTATCAGAAAAGGTGACCATGCAGCCTGTAAAAATCCAGTCCCTTTAAGCTATCGCAAAGTGAAGACACGAACCCCTGTTTGAACACGTTTACTTTTATATGTTTCTTAAAGCATATTTTATATGCAGAGATCTGTATATAGAGTTGGAAAAGTTTTCATTCAGTGTTTATCAATAGTTAGTGCTGGTTGTAGCCATGTCAGACAAACTTCATATTTATGCGTATCGTCAAGTGATGAAGCTACAGAATTCTGTTAGGATTTTTTGCGTCCCACTTAGAAATGGGCCAATTTCAAAAGGTTTCCAGGCTCAGATGGGTTTGTGTAATGATCCCCTTTTGAGCTGGACATCTTCAGAGAGCAGGCATTCTCATGAGACTGTTGATATTTCCTGTTTCTCATCAGACCAGAGATACAGTAGCAGAGGAAGAGCTTTTCTCTTCACACTGTATGAGATTTGTGCTTCTGCCTGAATCTGGGAAGTGCCACAGTGCATAAAACTGAAAGAAAACAAACAAGCAAATTTAGTATGACCTCTTCAAACCCCAGGAGAAGTTCATATTTGCATTTGGACAGCAGCAGTTCACCACTTCTTAGACTTTGATATATATTTTTCTTCAGAATTATAGACTAATGTACCATTTTTTGAAGTTAACTACATGCTTTTTGTAAATCTGTCTGCTGTGAAGCTCTGATGTATTTTACATTGTAAAGACACAGGTATTGTACAGTGGCACTCAACAAACCTATCATGATGTAAGACTTCTTTGTAGGACTAAATACTTGTCTAAAAATATCTCTTAATGAGATATGCATTAAATTAAGATATGGTCTTACTGATTTCCTTGAAAGCTTTCTAGTGATTTATTTTATAAAATGTGCAATTGTGGATATAAATTGAAGTGTATGTAGATTTTTAAACCCAAAAGGTCAAGCATTAATTTTAGGTGATTTCAAAACAGACAAGTTAAAACCAGCACAGATCTAGAAGATTATGATAACATAGAGTGACTAAGTGTACATTTGTGTCCTTACAGTACATACGCATACACATTTTAGATTTTAACAGTTTTAAAAATTAAAATATTCGTAATTTTAAAAATTTTTGTATATTTGTGTACTTTAATGGTGTGTTTGTGTGTAGATTTTGTTTATATTTGTGGAGCTACATTTTATTATATATATGTAAAAAATAATGCTGAGGAGCAGGAAGTTTTGTCTTTTTATATTTCAAATGTATTCCAGCTGCATCAGGCTTTGGCTGTTATTTTCACCTTGCTGACCACGTGATTTTACTGTGGTGAAGATGTGCGTAAGTGAGGTTTTTCTTGTGGATTTCCTGCAGACACTGGGGGGTTGCAGATTATGCAAAGGTAGCAAGACAGTTTATTATTCCGGATGTTAAGAGATGTAGAAGGCTTCTGAAATGTTTTGTTTAAAATATTCCTCTTTTGGTATATTAGAGGAAAACCTCCTGTGAGTGCCCAAAACACAGTACCTAATTATCCTATCTGTGGCGTGTTGCTATGCTGTAAAGCCATTTCCTGTGAATAAATCGCTAACAGAAGCAAGCTTTACCACTGCCACTAATTTGAGAATTTTTAGAAACTCCACTCAAGATCTTTTCCTAAAGAACCCCTGATATACATATGTCCTCAAATTTATATATTTTTTTTCACTAGTTTTACAAGATTGTAAGTTTTTTTTCCCCCACTTGCAGTTGGTACTGGGAAGATTTTTAAATTTGGGTGAAACAGGTAGTGCCTAGTCACAGTTCAGTCATCGGACAACAAAAGTTTGCCATACTGAGCAAAGCTATGCTCTTGGTTGCCTCAATGGTAATACTTATTTGTTTCAAAGAAGTTAAGTTTATGGGAAATGACTAGTGAATCTAGAGAAGTTGAAGGTATTTCACCATCTGGAGGTTGTCCCACCCTTGCTTTAAGCTGCTTCTCTGGTGAATATAGAATCTGCACTGGCCCAGGTTAGACCTGTCTATTACCTATTTTTTCAGCCCATTTCTCTTAGTGAATTCAGAACACTGAATTAGCATCACGGTTCCTTCTGCAGCATTTCTGGGAATGGAGTGCATCAAAGTGAGATTCAAAACTTGCAGTACTTCGAGAATGTGACTGCCTAAAATCAACAGGCAGCTGAGTGAGACTAACGAAGTAGTAGGAATGCTAGAAAAGGAATTGCTGAGGGCAGATGCCCTTCTTGAATGTTTCCCATTTCTGGAGCCCAGATATAATTTTCTCTAGGCTTTAAAAAGGATCACTTTATTCTGCAGAGGTGCAAAGCTTTAAGCTCTTGCTTTAAAAAAGACCTTGGCAGGGCTTATTCTTTAAGATATGGCCAGAGGTACAGCTAGTGGTGCCCATCTTTTTTATACTACAGAATACTACTTAAAGCACTTCTGTAGAAGTACAAAGTTTTGGTCAGTGATTTGCTCTGCTTAAAGGCTTTTATACTGACAACTTTGACCACCTGTAATAAAATCCTAATCAGAGTCTAGAGAATAGTAAAGGAGAATATTTTTCATTGCATTTATTGAAAGTGTGCAGGAAAAATTCAAGAATCACTGGTCCAGGAAAAAAAATATATAAGTAATCAGAAATCTTTTGTAGTTTAGTAGTTACTGCATTTCTCTAGGAGTAAAAAACTTGTGGTCTCTAATGCCTGTTCTGAGCATCACTCTTACGTTTCACGTGGAAGTATTATTTAGTAAAATACTAAGGTGGTCTCAGGTAGTAGTTACGGTGGTCCTGAATACAAGGCAATATGATGAGTGTCCTAGCTTGTAGGGTGTAATGTAGAGAGCATGGGCAGTTGCTTCTCTCCAGGTCCCCTCTTTGAATAGAAAGCAGCTTTACTACCACTTTGAGACCCCAGGGCTCCACGGTGTGTTTTATGAATGGTTTGAGAATACCTATCAGACTGTTCACCTCACATATTTTAGCAGAAATGTATCTCTTCTGGATCATGGAATTGATCCAGGCATTCAATTGTCCAGTTCATTGAGATTTGGAAAACTCTTCTCATCCTCAGAAGAACGCAGAGGACTCTAACAGAAAGCATGAAGAGTGGAGTGTGTCTGGGTTTGAGAATCAGATTTAAAAACATAATCACTATCTAAATCTTAGGTGCATGCTGGGGACCTAAGTTGTTATGAGTGTGCCGCTCAATAGTATTTTCACTCTTGCTGATTTAAAGGTGGTTTCATTTGTTGCAATACTACAGGAATGTGAGGCTTTTAGAGGGGGAATTCTCAACAGGTTTGAACCATATGAAATCATAACCAGGTATCTAATCAAAATAACATTTAACCTTTGTAAGTTTTACCATGTGAATCCAGGTACTCTAAAACAGAAAAGACACTGCTGCTTAGCTGATAATCTGTTGTAGACTTTTAGCTCTAACCTCGGTAACCCTGCATTTGATGTCGTCTTCACACTGCATAATATAACCTATTCTAGTGAAATATCTCAATCAGGAAGTAGAAAGAAGATGCAACAGGTAGGCCATATGCAAGGACGACCTGGATTAATGACTACATTACAAATGTTTTCTTTTTACTAAACTCTTAGATTGCCATACCTTTACTCAAAGTTTGTCAATGAAAATGAAACTTGCAAATGTCTGCCTTGGCAGAAAATTCTCTTTGCTTGCCCTTAGTTAAGCATGATTCTTATTGCCATAAGTCTGCTCAAGACATTGCTATATCAAATTTTCAGCAGGATGATCTTAGAGGTCTGTTCCAACCAAGGCCATTCTATGATTTCATATCTGGCAACTATCCAGTAATACAAAGGACATTTAATATTTCTGAGTTACAAAAATTTATATCAAAGAACACTCCAATATTTTTTGAGCAGTTTTAAGAGTTATGTGGACATGAACCTTGGAAGAGACTTTTAGCCAGTGCAGAGTATTGCACAAGGATAGATGGTTAGTTTGTTTTGCTGTGTCAGCAGAGCACTGCTTACTCAGCACATAGTCCAAAAAGGGTGTCTGCTTTTTAAATGGGAATATAACTCCCTATGGTCCATGTTCCCACCAATCCCATGGTGGATGTTTGTAAATCAGTGATTTCCTGAAGTGGGAGAGAAATGGGAATCCTCTGATGAAAAAATATGCCATAACCTATGAGAAAATGAAAAGTTTCCTATTTTGTTTTATTCTTTCTGATCCCATATTTTCTGTTTCTGGCTAGAACTGTAAGTGCAGATGGATGAAAATAAAACATAAAAGCAAACAATATAACTGCCTTTTTTGGCTTGAAATTTGTAAAACACTGTCCATGTTAAGTTCAAGGTAAAAATTTTTACAAGATCTTATTTTGTCTTAAAGTTTTCTCACCCCGGATCAAGAATTCTAGCCTAGAGTATGTATTTGAGCATCAAATGCACTGAGATGTATGGATAGATAGTTTATTTTCCCATTTCTAATGTTCCTTACCATGAGTTTTATGAGAAGAAATCTCATCATGATCCCGTGAAATGGTCCCCCAGTGTTTTTCCATTTGAATGTAGGGCTGGCACTGGTGAGAAAGACTGCAAGATCTGTCTAGACTGCATCAGCTACCTTTAAAATCTACACAGTATGCTAGGGTTTGCTTTTTACCTCCTATCAGCTCTTCACCCCTCCTTCGTGTACACATCCAGAGAGAGAGAGACATGGGCCTTCATGGGAGATAGCGCCAGGCAGGTACTGATCTTAGGGCATGGGCAGAGTGAAGTCAAATATGATTCCTGGAGTAAAATACTGGAGTGTTGAAGGCAGAAGTAAGGAAAGATGAGTTGAGGGAATGCTCCGAGTGTGGATAGTGGTGTTTGTGCATTTATCTGTATACTTAGAGAGGGTAAGAGGAGAAAACACCAATGCAGAGAGAGAGGCAAGAACATCAAGTCACCAGTGTAGCTAAAAGCACAAGATGAGTGGTATTTTTAGTATTCTTAGAGTTTTCTCCCAGATCATCAGTTTGCAACATAAGCTAAACCTTGGTAAGATCAGCAAGCTGTACCCACACCCAGCTCATCCACCTCTGGAGACTGGGATTGAATAGAAGGATTTCCTGGAATGAAATGTGGAAAAATGTTGACCAAAACATTAATAAATGACTGCCATGTAGTTATGAAACATACATCAGTTGTCAAAGCCATCATGAGCCCTGTAAGCCAATTAAAATGGTTAGTATACATTTTCATTCTTTTTATGGTAAGTGAGGAGACAATAAAAGGAAGATGTGCCAGAGTAAGGTCTAGAGTTCAAACAAAATACTTTTGTAGTCTATTAGCCTCAACTTGTTCTGCAATAGTGCTGAAGATATTTCTAAACCAACAAATCCACGCACAAGATGGAAAAAAAAATAGAGAGGAGCAGTGGGGAGGACAGTCATAGGGCAGGGATATAGGAGGTCTGGTTTCTGTTCCCATCTCATTAGCTTTTGGTTGACAATAATGACTGAGAAGTAAAAAGATTTTCCCACTTCCCCTGCTTACGTTTTTGTCCCATCTGCTTATGGTATCTTGTCTACAGTTCATGCTGATATAGTTTATATCTGCACTGCTGTTATGATGGTCAGCAAGAATGTGTGCTCACACTGACCCTGTTCAGCTGCAGGAATGCATATAACCCCAGAAGCAGCCTTGCTTCAGGTTGCCCAGTGGTTCTGTTTCCCCCATAGCACATGACTTTGTGGCCCTTCAAGGAGGGATCCTACAACAACATGGCATCTCTGAAATCCATGCCTCAAATTGTGTGCCAAGGTCCTTATGAAGGCATGGCATAAGCCTGATTTCCTTGCTTTGGGGACATTCTCTGAAATAACCCCAAGTTTGCTCGGCTGTTCGTACTAAAATGCATGCAAGACAGTTCTGTAAACGGTCACAGAACCAGAGTTTAATTGCTTTGCAAAGCAGGGGCAAGTAGGCACTATGACTCTGTATCTGCTAAATAATAGTATACTGCATAATAGCATTTCCTTCAGTACACATGTTTCTAATCTTTTAAGGGAGTAAGGCAATGAACTCTGGTTTCTGCATTGTAACATTGCTTTTTAGATATTTATTTAAAATATTTTTAAACTTCTAAATTTCCAGGAAATGGTTACTTCATTACTACAGAGCTACTAGCTGTTATTGCACGTATTGGCCTCTCTCCGCAAAAATAGGCAAATAACTTTACCAGATGCTGATGAGTCTTTTGTACAGTGGGAGCAAGTCTATCTGAAATAATGAAACAACATGAAGGATGATGCCATCAAAAAGTGTTTCCTTAAGAAAACACTGAGACTCTTCCTTAGGGTTCAAAACTTAAATACACTTTTTTTTCACTTCAGTACTATGAAGGGAATCCTCTATTCAAACAAGGACACTGTAATGTCTAAAGGCGGTTACCAAATGGTTACATTCGAGCTAAATTATTTTTACTATTGCTGACTATGAAATGGAAGGTTGCACCTTTCTTCTCTACTTTCTTTCCTTTCCATGCCCAGTCATTCAAAACAAAATTAGCTTCTCATGATTTCTTTCTGGAAGAGGTAAAATGCCAATGACAGTGCTGCTGTTGGTACTGAAAGGTTTTTTATATCTATGTGAAAGAGTAGTGGATTCAGAGGATTAAGTCTTGAATTATCAATCAACTGGGATTTTACAATCTCATGTCAATCGATATATTTAAAAATTATGTAAGATAACAGGATTTGACACACTGTGCAATTACTCATTTATTCTGGCTACATAATTTCTTACAACAAATTCAAAGAAAAAGTAGAACATCAGGCCTTGTAACTATTACCTTTACAAAGGACATTTTTCTTTTTAATCTCCTGCTACCATCATTTGAAACTGCTTTTGTTCACTTGATCTCTTATGAAAACTCAATCTCGATTGTACTGGTTATGTCAAAAACTTTTCAGTCTGTAAGATGATGTTTGAAAAACCAAGAATTATAATGATCCACAGAATTTTGTGACAGCACATCTGGATGGAACCCAATAAGTGAATGTCAAAATTGTATTTTGAAAGATTGAAGGACTACTAGCAGTGGTAGCAGTAGTGAGCAGAGCACTGTAGCTGTCCTACAGGGAACAACTAGGAAAAAGGAGAAGACAATCAGGTTGAATTTACATTGCATATGATCGTGACTTCTCTAGGTTACCTGAACAACTCTTCTAAAGTTGCTAGTCTCTAGGCAGAGTGACATTACCATCCCAAGTCTGTCCTAAGCATACATGCAAGTGGTATGTTAGTATGTGGAGCCCAGCTCCCGAAGATGATTGGAGCAGCTTGGAAAAAACCACTGTCAGTGGAAAAGGAAGTTATTCTAAAGCACATCTTAAGTGCCACTGCTACTTAATACACACATAATTAGAAACACTATAAATACACAAGTTAGTCTTCTGGTTGCTTCAGCTGTAGCAGAAACCTTTACAGTGCATGATTGTATAAGGCCCTTCTTGTACAACCGTATGATGGAGAGGGTTAGACGTGACCTATTCATCAGCATGCTGACATTTGTATCACGGGGTTAGAGTAATGTGAGATAGATGCTAACTTACGTAATGAATTTCTGAAAACCTTTTTAGAAACAATTCCAAGAGGTTGACTTATTTGTTACAGAGAATCCGAGGCTCAGTCCATTGGGGAATTTGAGCAGGGATCCCAAATATGTTTCTCAATCCTCTTGCAGAAAAGCACTTAATGAAGAAGTGGGAAATCTTTCGAAGATGAATTGGAGCATGGAAAAAGAGACTTGGAGAGTATCAGTTCTCCCCTCCTTCTGAAAAGTATTTCCCATGACTGGCAAAATTAATCATGAGCTATGATTCCTCTTTGTTTCATCAACTGAAGTCTTGGACATTTATTTGTAGGCTGCATTATTAGAAAATAGATTACTTTGTTCAGCAGATTCCTAGTAAAAATAGAATAAATAATTGAATCAATAAGTCTTGGGAGATATCATGAAATAGAACCCTCTCCTATTTCACTGCACAGGATTTTTTTGGTTTTGCTTTTGTCTTGTTTTAACCCATTTTGCTTTCCATTTTTTAATCCACAATTTATGCTGTGTAAAGCAGAATATAATTCTAATTACTTTTATCTGTCTCAGTGTGTCACATAGAAAGTCATAAACACTTTATCATCTTCAAACCTGTTTGTTAAAACCTATTTGTTAAACCTAGTTAATAACATAATTAAGTAAATTATGTCGTTTCCTTAGTTTTAATAATCAGTAATTAAATACAACACATTTGAGCAGTAGTTAAATATAACAGAGTTACAACATCAAACATCTAAATAATAAACAGATCTAAAATAGTAAACTGAATTGTACAAAAACATGGAAACATCTGTCTCCCGTTGTATAAAGCATACTTACTTTGAAAAAAGAGACATCAAATCTTAAAGTTGTAGTTTTGGATACAGTTTGTTTATTTTTCACTGAAGAGATCACTTAATAGAGATAGGCATATTTTTCTGAGTCAGAGCATTTTTTGCTTTCAATTAAATATCATTTTAAAAGTAATTTTAAATTACTGATCCTGTAATTATAGTTAGGGCTTATTTACCTTTTAATTGTAGGATTTCCTGCAATGCTGGAGGTGCCATTCTTGCAAAGCATTGTTGGTTTTGAGCAACAGGTCCACATTTTTCCAGCATCTGTGGGCCTCAGATTAAATAGTACTATACTAGGAAACTAATATTAATTGATACAAGGGATGTATTAATACAGAAAGAAGGTAAAGAAAATCAACAATGAACATGTATCAGATCCATTTATTTTTTTCCTTCTCATTCCCTTACTGATAGAAAGTTGGGTCTTGAACTGTTCTCAGATGTTTTTAAATTCTTAAAACTCCTGCTGTGCTTGTCCTTGAAAATCACCTCTTCATAAGCCCTTCTGAAAATTTTCCAGTGTTCTCTGTATTGAATAGATAAATTGATGTCTTAAGGCAAGATTAAACTCATCTTTACAATAGGATTTGGTTTATTCACTCTTATAATAGGATTTAAACTGTAATTAGTAAGGAGTAGGAATGGATGTAGAGAAAACTAATGTCTCTGTAATGAGAAGTCATACAAATAGTAGAGCAAGGACTAGTCCATGATCTTACATCTCCAAAACATAGGTTTCTACCACTGCAGGTAAATGTCATGCTTTGGTAAACTGTCAGTTTCAAAAGGACTTTTATGTATTCTGAAGTCTGAAGTCAACCAATAATGAGAAACATGAAAAAAATCCCCCAGGTGAAGTCCCATTAAAGTTAATATTAAAAGAAGAGTACATTAAAGGTAACAGAATCAGAATTTGAACTTAAAGGTGGAGGAGTCCTGAAGACAAAAGCTCTGTTTAATCGTTACGTATTTTCTTTAAATATAATGAGCATGCAATTGTTCAAGAAATGAAACTGTAGAAAGTTTGAAAGGTTAATAATTGAGTTTCCACATCTCAAAAGAAGTCGGCGAAAGAGAAAAGAACAGAATCTTAATCTCTGAAGCAATAAACCATTGTGTTACCCAGGAAGTCTCAGTGCCTTCATGCTAATTGCTTTTAGCATCTATGCCCATGCTAATGTAAAACCAAGCTGAACATAATCTCTTTCCTAAAAGTACTTTAAGTCATACAACATAAAATGGCTTTTTATGTGAAAGGAATTAACAAGCACAGGGGACTTTAGATGCAGGATTTTTCCTAAACAGTCATCAGTGTAACATTTAAGCACTAAACCAGCATTTTTAATGAGTAATCTCTGTGGAAATGTGTAAATAATTTTGGCCTTGCTTTTTGAATTTGTTATTTTCTTTAAATGGTTTTACAACTAAATGCTTTCACTGTATTTAGTAACCTCAGGTTTTTGTAATGAATACTCTTTGTTAGAAAATAATACCCTGTCTGAGCTTAGCATGTATTAAATTTGTTAATACAGACCAAGTTTTAACCCATGATTTCGTTTGCAGGATCTCTTATGTTCTAAAAGGAAGGCTCAAAGCCCAAGCGAAAATGAAGTGCTAAAATCTGTGGCAACTAGAGATAACTAGAACCGAGTCAAGTGATTTCAGTAACAGTTTTGTGATGCATGTGAAGTGTAATAAAGTAACTAGAATGGGTAATTGTCTAATACTGCAGGTGTGCAGTCCAGTGTAACACCTCAAAAAAAAACAGAGACCAAACAACCAATTTAGTTTCAGATCAGTAAGTACCTCAGTTGTCATTAGTCAGTTCACTAATAATGTAAGCTACCCAGCCAGCTAACATGGACAACAGTGATTTGACAAAATAAGTATGAGTTTACATGCTGGTAGGAAAGGAGTTAGGAAAGCATCAAGGATTTAAAGCCAGTACCACCTTCTATTGCATTTATTCCCTTTGTGTTACTTGCAGGACCAAGGTCCATCCTAGAATAAGGAGGAGTCTCCTTTTCCTGTAAATCAGCTTTATACTTATATTTTTAGATTTTTCTATATTACTATGTTTCCTGGAGTATGATAAAACTCCTCTTTAGTTCTGTCCCTCAGGGGAAAGCAACAATGTTTACAAGCTATGGGAAGTATTCAGAGATATAATGGAGGTTATTATTTTTACCCATGATGTTGTTTGCAATTCAGAGGTCACCTTGGACTTTCTCCTGCTTTCATTAACCATCTGCAAATAGTGATTAATACTGATACTTATTTCATAGCTTTTATTTTTTGTTTTTGTTAGTCTGTTCATAAGCAAGAAGTTGCCAAACATCTTTCTAGGCACAGGTGTCTCCCTAGCTTGCCATGGTCTCTCAGTTATTGCGACATCAAGGTTTATATTACATCTGAAGATGAAGCAGAAGTTTTAACTGATGTAGAGTGTGATGACTGGCTTGCTAAGTCATACAGAAAATGTGTTTCATTTTATCAATGGCAGCTGCATACAACGACAGCATATGACTTCATCCCTTCCGTAGTAAATAATAGATTACCATAATTTACGAATAGGTTCACTTAACAATTATACTTTCACTTTGAAGGCAATGTTTTTATTCACTCTAGTAATTATTGTCTTAAATCTGTGCCCCTGATAATGTTAACTTCTAGCATCTCTGATAAGTTTATATTTCAAACACTTTTGCCCCAGAAAGTTTAAATGACTTCGCTTCTGTCAACCTCAGAGGGTATCCTTTCCCCTGTAGTGCAAGATAGTAATTATGATAAAAGGCATGTACTTGAGTGTACTCTCATTTAACAGAAGGGCTTTCTACATTCACTGTCATCACATCAGCAATTTACTTATCACTGTCATCTCCAGGTTTATCTAACTGAGCTTTGGTCTATTCAATTCTAGGGCTAGCTACAAAACTTATTTCTGAATTTGTGCTGTGGGATTCAGATTCTTTTTCTTAATAAAGAGTGTTTTGTTTTGTAAATTAATGGTAAATAATTTTGGGGGCAGAGGCCTCAGGTCATTCTAAAGATGAATGTGACTTTAACTTTTGTAGCAGTTGATTTTTCATCCACGCTGAATATTAAGAATAAAAGTAAGGCAGTTTAATTCTGAGGGCTTGTCAGATTTAGGAATGTATCTGTACAGCACAGTGGAGCATAGCACAGAGATGTCTCTACTTGCTCATGAATGCACAATTTCTGGAACGTAATTTACCACTACCAGATTGTTTCAGGACCTTAGCTCTGCCTGGCTCTATGTCATGTGGATGATTTAGATCAGGTTATCACCAGCATTGACAGGGCTCTATCACATGGTAGATACACACTTTTAATCCTTTTGCAACTGCTGTATCACTGAGCAAACCTTACATAACATACACATTTTACTGTCTTGACACTTCTAAACGCATCTCACACCTTTCTTTAGGTTGCCTGGGACTTTGATCAAAACTCCTTTGCACTGAGCAATCATATTTAAACTCTAAACTGTAAGGCTATGGGTTACTGGCTGATAGGATGATAGACTAAGCACTAATTTAAATTTTAAAAGTTATAGTAAGAGTGCCTGGTCTTCTCTAAGAAACTTCAAGCCCTAATAGTGATTAGTCCACGCAGCTAGATTTCTGCTGCACTAGAGCAATAGTTTTTAGGCTACAGAGTATTTAAAAGCTGATTTCATTTGTATTCCACGTGGCTGTCACTTCTACAGCTTATGGTATTGACATTTATATTACTTTTGATGAGGAAATACCCATCATCTGAAAGATATCTTGAAGATTAGCCAAGCATTTCATCTGGCAGTATCAGTAAATCTTCCTTTGCTTTACATCAGCGTCTATTGACCATCAAATGTCCTCCCTGCTGGAGGGAAAAAAAAAAAGTGCTGAGTGTTGTGTGATATCATCCCTCAGAGGCAGCAGGAAAAAAGGCAGGGTTAATAGAAACACGTATATGGCCAATGGATCATAAAAAACCTCTAACAGGTGCTGGGCTGGTTACCAGTTGATTAATCTGGGCAGCAGCTGATGCACTCCTATTTTAAGGTCACTCTGTGCTATTGACTTTTCAGCAAAGTCCTCCTGGTATGGTGTTTCTCAGGAAAGTTGATTACAGAGTTTTATAGGTTAACAACGGACTGAACAGGATTATCATTTACAGGTGTCTAAGGGCAATACAGCTGATCAGACCACATCTCAGTGTCTCAACTAGTTAGAATGGTCTGTTGAATGCTTTACTTATATTCTAGAAAGAAAAATATGCAGTTGTACCAGACATAATTACTCTGATGTGGAAATTTCTTCTTTGGTACTTCCTTTTTCTTGTATGTCAGGAGCTGCTTGTTTTCCTAGGAACTGTAAAGAAATATATAGATCTGAAACATGGTGAAGCATCTTGCATTACCCATGACCTCTCTGTGTCGTCTTGCTCTTCTGGTCTGCAAATAAGGCAAAGTTGTGGAAATATTTTGATTTGTAGAGTAATTTAGGCAATTTTTGAATACTACGTATGATTACAGCAGAAATAAATATATCAGTAGGTTTTTAGCTTACAGTAATTGATTTTAACAGTCATCAGGAGATATAAGTAATGTTTTGCTGTACACTTTATTTATATATCTGTTTTTACAACAAACCAATAGCTACTAGACCAGCCTGGATCATTTGTGAAGGGATTTTTGGAGATATTTGTTTGATACTTCATAGCTTAAAAAGAAACCTCAGATAACATTATTCATTGAAACATTTTCCTGTTTGGCCAGTGAAATGAAAATTCTTTAAACTTAAATGATGTATCCTTAGGGCATGTTATGTTCTGAATAATTTTTTTCCTTATAAAACTCTGGTATATAGATAGCCACACAGTCTGGAAATCTTTGGAGTGATTGATAATACCTTATCAGTTATTCTTTTTCACATACTCTGTCAGGGTTTCTGTAGGGGCATCTTCAGTCTTGTATCAAATAGCTACCATTATTGAAACTTAGTAGGCCAAAATCTCATCTTCCTTTATCTCTTGGGCAACGTCTGACACAGAGGTACTAATTCTAAGTCACACCTCTGAAATCTAACACCAGAATAATATACACTTTTGAATGAGGTTACTCACTGTAAGCTATGAAGAAATTATACAACTGCTGCTGAGTCTGAGCATTATTCTGGGATAATGCAGGAGAGCTTTTATGGATCTTTGGATTACTATCTTTGTGATTTGCCACATGCATAGTTTTCTACTGAAGAATAGATTATGAGAGCAAACAAAATAAGACTAAAAACCATATAAATGCATGGCTTTTATTTTTAAAATTTTTCTATATTGTAAATTTCTTTTTTAGTCTCTTTTCTGATCCCTTAAGGTAATAGAAGTTGTATAACACTAGGGTTTTGTGTCACATTTTTTTTTCAGCATCTTCCTTAGCCTTTCTCACTTTTTTATCTCCATAGTTCTGCCAGACATCTCAAAATTAAATAATTCAACATGAAAGAATTCAGTGAAAGCTGTCCATTCTCTTCACTGCAAATCGCTAGGAGCACTGAGGCCTTTTAATTTATCGAGGCAATAGTTATAGTTAAAACCTTTTATAAACTTGTACCTAATGAGTTAATTGTACCTAATGAGTGAACTAGTAGTTGAGGAGTGGCTTTGTTTCTCTAGTATTAGTCACAGTATCATCAGCAAACTTGCCAAGGGTACACCCTGTCTGTTCATCCAGGTCATTGATGAATGTTGATGAATGATGATATTGAACATCGCTGGAACCTCAATCATTCCTGTCACTTACATTTCATATGTGTCATTGACTTTAAAAAGGCTGCCTCTTTTAGGTAAGCAAGAGTCTGAAGGAAAAAACAAACAATTATTTATCTTTTTTACCTTGCAGTCTTACATAATCGTGATCTTGTGAGTTGTGTTTATCGAGGTTCTATCCATGTCTTAGTTACAAGCACACAAAGCCTTAGTGAAAGGAAGAGGAATCCATGTTTTTTCTGTAGCATGGGATGCTTAATCCATCTTTTCTCCACCTTTACAGGCTAATTACCTCTTTTTCAAAAGCATAAAATCTTTGACATTTTTTACTCATCCTTCTAAAGCAGATACTTCAATTAGAACACAGTTCTTTAACTTGTGTTTGTGTTTTGAGGGGCTCATAGGGAATACTTGACCTTGAAGGGTGTGCAGAGGAGTGAAGGACCAGGATTTCTAAATAACTTCTTTATATCATAGTCTTCAAATTGAGATTTTTCTAACAAATCTCTTCTTAGCCTTTCCTGACTCCCTACAGATGACAACCCCATCAATGTGATACTTCTTTAAACTGTAAGTCATATAGTGTCTCTGTATTTGATCTTCCATTAAGCGTGCTTCTGTGCATGTTTGCTGCTGAAATACTCTTTCACCTTTTTTTTAGGCTTTTTTAGTACAGCTCCTCATGATTGTTTCCCTAGATCCTTTTTTTTATCTAGAAGCTAAAACAGGTAAATTAATCTGAACAACAGTACTGCTCAATGCTACTCTTCTGTTTGCAGAGAGAGTCATACATAGTGTGTTGCCACTTTCCAAATCAATTTCAAACCTATTTCTGGGTCCTTCTCTTTAAGAGAATCAACAAATCTGCTTCTTTTAGGTCTGTCACCACCTGAAGGAAAATCCTGTCTGTGCCAATATTGTGAAGCAGTATGTTGTAACACATTATGATTAGTGAGTGCCAGGAAGAGCTAGAGGTAGAACAGGAGACATGAAAGACTAACCTGCCCCTCTGGAGGGGAAGACTCTGATATGCTTTGCCAGGCCAGCTGGACACCATCTGATAGGAGGTGCACTGCTGTAACTGCATAGTATCTGAGACTCAGGCAATGTCTGGAGGTTTTGGAGGGTGTTGTCAATGGGCTCAGTCTCACTGAATCTTGATTGTTCTGAGCAGGCATCATGGACTGTGCTAATACCACATACTGCACTCCAAATATGCTGCTGATTACCAGTCATAGCTTAGTTGCATAGTAGTTCAGTATTGATATGTCCACCTTAATGACTGTTTCTCCCTCCATTTCATGCTTATCCTCATCTAAAATATCCAAGACTTGAGCATCACATTCCAGTGCTGTGTCACAACGTGCATCCCCGTTTGGATGGCTACAATATAATCATGAAGGGTACAGTTCCATCAGGCATCCTTGTAGGATACTGTAAGGGTCCAAATCAGTCAATGCCATTAAACTATGTAAGAAAATGCAAGCACCTCTTTTTGGAGACTAGCTCAGATTTGATACCTGTCAGTAGGAGCTATAAAGCCTGATAGCAGTTGTTGGGTGTATGATGAGGAAATTCTCTACTTGTGTCTAGCTTGACAGGAGTTAGCTTGTCTGAGCAGTCATTAGCTCACCTGCCAGAATAGGCTTCAACCTTCATGTGCCTCCCTTTCTCTGTTATTACCACTGCCAGTAGAGGAAGATGCATTTATAAGGCACAATATATACACAGCTTAGTCGTTTTACAAAACCAGTTGAAAATACTTTGAGTAGAGGATGTTCCATCATAAACACTAATTAGTTACAATTAAAACTTTTTTACTCCGTTTCAATTAAAAAGAATTGAGTCAAAAACAGGTAAAAATACCTTGCACTTGAATAACTGATTTAACTGGAGACAGTAGGGACATGCGATGTGGCAAGATAGCAGATAGAAAATGGTCAGTCTCCTCACGGATTCTGTCATCTAAAATCAGATAATGTTTGTGTTTACTGAAATATTTTTTTGCTGTACTGTGCACTGCAGCAGTATTTTGTACTTTGGCTGGCATCCACAAGTGTGAACGGTGTTCTGACATGAAATTGTAATTTTGTTTAGCTTTGGTGAGAAGTCCATCCCTACTTTGCTGAAAGATTTGTAAAAAAATGCAGCAAATTTTCACTCTCTTTGTAGCTAGATATATGTCTGCACATATATAGCAGTTGTTCCCCTACTCGCAGGTCTCAGTTATAATTTTGGGGCAGTTTATCACTTCTTTCAATTCTGGCTACAGGCCTCTACTTCAGAGATGATTTTGTTCTCAGTGCTCTGAGTGTTGAGTCTTTTTGCTTCTGGCAGTGCATATGCTTATCTCATCTTCATAATTCCAGCATTCTTGCAAGGCCTGTGTGACATCTCCACTATTTTCTGACCATCGCACAGAGGCTATGCAGCTATCCATTTCTGTCAGTATGTAATTGCTTTTGGATTCTTCCCAGTTCCACTGTTAAAATGGGCTTGTAACTAGCTTTGCTGATGCTTCCAAATGAGCTCAGGATCATGTTATCTTGTCATGTTTTCATGCTCAAAGACTGCCTTAGCTTAAAATTTGGCTGTGCACATCAGTGACTTGTCTAAACTACATCTGTGTAGCTTTGGTAATAAGATCACAGTGCCCCAAAGTTCTGGCATGTGGCTCTCAGTAATCTGAGTGATCGTGAATCACTAATGATCTCTTTTTTCCTTGAGCAGAATACTTAAACATTTAACATATGTAAACACCATTGCACATTTGGCGTTTTCACCTGAAAGGCCCTGGGAGTTTACAAATTCTGATAGCCTGTAGGTACCTGTAGGTCTGTACCTAAACTGGATTGCCTTTGCCTTTTGTTTGCTTCCCTCTGTGAGGGGATTACAAGTACTATACCACAGTCTCCCTTTTTTGAGTTGAGATTAACTTCCTTGCCTCTTAGTGGCAGAAATGAGATCTTTGTGTTCCTACACCAGAAAGTGAAAGGCACCTCTGCAAATCCTATTAGGCTGTGTCTTACTGCCAGAAACAAGTAGCCACACTAGTTGACACTAATGTTGCTAAATTAGTAGTCACAGATAAGAGCAACAATAGTGTCATTCTTCCACTGTAGATTTCTAGAATCTTTATTTGTCTCCTGAAATGAGATGAAGAATTATTTCCTTATCCACTAGTATTTGACAGCGCTTGTCTGACAGTTGGAAAATAGATTTTTTTACCACATCTGCAATACTCTTCAGTTGTGAGCATGTGATAGTCATATCTCTGTAGTACTTTTGTTTACGCTATTTGGGCTTTGCCTTGTGTCACCAGTTGACAAGCCATTTTGAGGGATTGTTAGTCTAGAGAGGAAGCCTTTTTTCATGTGCTTAACTGCTCCTATTATATTCATTATATTCATTAACTCCTATTACATTCATTATATTCATTAACTACTCCTATTATATACATATTCCATAAGTTCATTTACTTAGGAAATAGTACTGAAGGCACATGATGTTGTGAGTCAGTTTATTTAGTTTGAGATACACTATACATGGGGATTGAGTCCTTCAAAAACATCTTGGTAATTTTTAGCTATTTTGCTGCAGCTATGTCAGACCGTGTTCTTATGGATAGTTTTTTATTTGGCTTACATATCTATTACACTAATAATTTCTCTCAGATTTAATCTTGTTAGATTCCTACATTTCCTTTTTTGTTTGTTTGTTTGTTTGTTTTTCCTGGAAACTGTGACTTGTAGTTTTTGCAGAATTTCAGTATTCTTCCGTGTTCTTCTGCTTGTGATTGATGTTGTTCCTATGTTCTTCTTAAATTCGATTTGCCATTACTACGCATAGATACATCATCATGCTAGAATGCCCTCTTTGGGGAAGATCTCTCCCACAGTGCTGTGAATTGAGTACAGGTCATTTGAGGTCTTGATATGACTTCAAGAAATGGAAGGAAAATTACTACTTAGAGCTTTACCCAGGATGATTTCGAATCACGTTTGTGTTTAAATGTTGACTATGAAATCAGCATCAATATATTCATATTTAAATAGAAAATACTTTTATATAAAACATAATCTTCTGACTTTCTACCACCCCTCCCACCACAGTAATTCCAAAAAATTACTTTCCAGTTTTTAGGTGAAATTGGTAGAGGTAAATTGCTGTTCATTATCAAAATATAGATAGGTGTTACCAGGGTATTCTAAATGTGTAGCTGCTGGGTTAACAGAAAATGACCGCAATTTCACACTGTAAGTAACCTTTCAGATATTAGCTTTAAACTTGGACTTTTCAAACATATACTGGTAGATGATTAGTTAAGCATGTTTCAAGTGGTTTAACTGGAATAACTAAGGGACAATATTAAGGGATGTTTTGATATCTAAAATAACAGAACCTAAATATAATGGAACTACTTATGAAGTAGTAATTTTAATATTTCCATATTGGCCATAAGGTATTGAAAGAGAAAAAATGCAATTGTGAATACAAAAAAACCCCAACCCCTTTGGATACTGATGATTCCTGTATGGCAGCATTAAATTAATGCCAGTTATAAAGTGTTTATCTGTCTAGAATGTCAGTGGAGTTCATATAAGTATATAGACTTTATGTAGGAACCAGTGGTACTTATTTTGGACTTCAGTTTAGTAAACCTTTCACTGGATCACACTTAAGCATATACTGTCTTGAAGAGAACAACAATTTCACAGGTGTTTCAGTGGTTTATTGATTCAAGAATACTTTTTGGGAGAGTCAGTCTCCAAAAGACTTGCATGTTCTTGCAGAGAAGAAGTGGTTAAACTGATTATAGAAAACAAAAAACCACAAATGTCCTCCCCAGGCTCAAAAACTTTTTATCTTTTGCAAAGATAGTAAGGAGAGTAATTTTACCTCTGTTTCTAGTGCACGAATGGAAGGTTTTGCATCTATGTAGCTTGGCTGCTCAGTTAAGAGCCTTGCTATGTGAAAGGTGTTTGTTTATTTTGCTGATGTTGAGTTCCATTCTTTTATATTTGTTTTTTTTTTCTTTCCTAGGGTGATAGGGTTGAAGCAACAGGATGAGAGATCTCAAGCATGCTGCTAAATGTTGTGGTCTGACAAAACTACGTGGCTTTCTTTATCAAGACAGCTGTGTTTTTATGTAAATAATCCTACTTTGGCCTGTAGAAGGGTTACGCCTGATCCTCAAATGTGATACCTTGAAAGGTCACCTTGACTTCCTCAAGGAGTTTACTTCAAGGTAATCAGGATGCCAGACCAGAAAGCTTCACAGACGGAGGTATGTTTATTGTTTACTACTTAAGAAAATAATATTGGAATGAAAAGGACACCTTCTAAAATAGCAAAGAAAGTTGTTGCTACTCAAAAATCACTTTGAAATAAAGACTGCTGAATGGGCTGCTTCATTTTGACAGTCATACCTAGTATGGATCACAGAGAATAGTTAAACTGTGTTAAATTAGGCTCCTGTTAAATAGGTTTTTATCCCTGTTAACTGGCCTCCCATAGATGTCAGTAGGATTGTTCAAAGAAACATGACAAGACCGGGACAATGAGTAATTCACAGCAATTATATATTGAAAACTGCAGTTTGCAGCAATTAAATAAATTGGTCTTTTATTTTAATTACCACTGATGATAGATAATTTGGCCAATGCTCAGAAATACCTATTATAAAGAATGTCAAGGATGAGCTCAAAGATGCCTCCCTGTTTATTAAAAATCAGTTACATGAAAATAATTATTTTATACTTCCATATCAAGCTGTGTATACCTCATATAATACAAAAAGGAGAGCTTTAAGAGAGAAATGGATCTATTGCTGTCTATAGAAATAGTGTATTATTTTCTTTGTACATCTATGCTGATCAATATGTATAAATTACCTTTTATGTCACAAAAAGGTTGAAGATGTTTTCATAAGTCTAAACCCTGAAAAATTAGTTAAATATGTTCCTGTTTTCTGTAACTGCAGATTACTATACCCTATCAGTTGGCTAGGTGAGACGCACACAAATCATATGCTTTAGTGGTAGAATTCATAGATGGTCATGAGGTCAGTAATATTGAGGCCTGGGCTTTTATCTGGTTTGAAATCTGTCTGAGGCTGAGGCTTTAACTTCAGTGTGAAGAGTGCCAAAACATAAAGACATGTTTTTAATTTCATGACCTTATGCAGCATGGAGAGGCTTACAGTAACCCACTCAAGCTTTTCCATTTACAAATTCAGGTTGGATATGAGTGCAGTGAATTAAACAAAGAGCAGTCATGTCCCACTTTTGTTGTTTCCAGTTGTCCCACTTCTATTATTTCTACTTGTTTGGCTTGTTAACATACAAATGTTAACATACAAAGAAAACAGAAATCTGTAAATAGAAACTGGACACTAAAGCAGTAGTTTTGAAACCTTCTAGTCTGTTTTTTCTTCTCAATGTACACACCATTAGAAACAACTTGTGTTTTTACATTCAGAGGCATACTTATTATTTGGACCGAATTGCTAATGCATTTGATGAAAGAGTCTTTTTTTTTCAGCCTTATTGTTTCACATTTCCTTAAATATTGTGTTTGTGTGGCAAGAAACAGAAGGGAAACTGTTTTCTGATGTAACGTGTAAACTTTTCACTATCTTATCCTTTTCTTTTGTGCACAAATAAACATAGAAAAAAATGTCCTGAAAGAACTTTTTGAAGTCATGGTTAATACCCCAGACACAAAATGCTGAAAGATGTCCACAGCAACTAGTTATGGTATCATGTAGTATTTCCAAAATTTTAAGCCAAGTCAGATATACCAGAGTAGACACTGGGGTTTGTAGAAAGCTCTGTAGCACTGATTTGTTTTGTGCACCGTTGCTTATGTCACCTGATGTACCTCTGGATCCCTCCTATTTGGGTTTTGTCTGTGTCTCTGTTATACAGTTTTCTAGTCTGCAATCAGGAAACCCTGAAAGGAAGCCTTGCTGATCTTGTCTGTGTATCTCCCTAGACTGATGAGCATTGCGTAGAATCAGATATGTGATCACAGAACTGAAGATTACGTAGTATTAATCTATACTGAAAAGCAGAAATGATGTAACATATCCAGTATTTTATGGTTTATGATTGTTTCTTATCAGTAAATATTCAACAACACAGAGCAGGGATCTCTTTCTAAAACACCCAAAGACTGACTGAAATGAAATCTAAAACATTTGCAGACTTGGAGAAAGGCTCTCCAGTGAGATGATACCTTATTGTAAAGAGTGTTGATTTCTGAAAAAAAGGGAGTAATTTGTGCATGAACTGAAGCTTGTGATGAAACCTACACCATTTAGTAGGAATGATTAATATACTTTTGACCATATGGCTAATTTATTCTTCACATGAATATACATACTGGAATGTTCGCAATGAACTTCCAAATAGTGTCCCAAATTTGTTAGGCTTATGATTATTGTTATAAGATTTTTTATGAAGTCTCACATCAATTTTCAAGAACTCTCAGCTAGGTGAAATTGAAAAAGTGTTCTCTTGAATATTCAAAGGTACACCTGTATGCCAAGTTTAATTTTTCAGTCTTCAGCCACAGGGTTTTTATTCTTAAAATCAAAATAATTACTTTATGTGTAACTAGCTGCTTGTCTATAAGAAGAGAAAAAGATGAACCATTTGTTCTCAGACTTTGAAGTATCTCTCTTTGTCCTACAAGGAGCAATCATGTATGGATAATCTCAGCTAGAGAACTGAAATTTTCTGAGAGTTATAAATGATTGAGAGAATGACTTTTAAGTGGAAATACTTAATCTCTCTTAGTTATATTTGTCAGTAGTACTTCAGCTACAGCTACAATCGATGGGTTAGCTCAGCGTTTTTCTGTAACAGCCTCTGCCACACTGTCTAAGTGTTGTATAATACCTACATTATGCCCTAAGTATTGTGTAATTTCTGGATTATGTTGAATGGTTACTTTTAAAATCAGCATGAAATTTTTCAGTGTTGTTTCATTTTGTTTCAAAAATATTGACTGTTATTCATGAGGCCTGCTTCCTGATGAATATTTTAAACAATCAGGATAGACAGTAGCTATGTCAGAGAAACAGGTAGATAGAGGACGAAGAAGAGAACAGTGAAGAAAAGATTATTTTTATACACATATGCAAACTAAATTAATTTTTAAATATGACTTGTGTGTTCATTTTTAGATGGTTTTAAAATGGTTTTACCAGGAAACATACTGAACTGTGAATGAGGAGACAGTAGCTAACTAAATCACTTAAGAGGCTTTGACTGTTTATTGGTATATATACTTGATTGCATAGTGTTTCTGTAACAGACAAAAAAGATGCAATCCCAGGATTCTTAATTTAGCAGTGAGGTTTTGTTAACATAGAATAATTAATTAAATTTGAAAGGTGTATCTTAAATCACAAAATCATCATATAAAATGTCTTCACTGAAGAGACAGAACTAGACATATACTATAATTGTTCAGCATTCTGGACTAACTCGTGTAAAATTTAATCTTTATTATACTAAATACCAAAATACAGTTAAGTGACCTGAAGACTATTTTTTAGTCTTCTAATGTTACAAGTACTTCCATTGGAATACAATGGAATATAAACTGTCCATTATCAACCATCAGATTGTCTTGTCAATGGAAACAAAAGTGATTCTCACATAAACAAGAAAGTTATAAGTAAAGATGACGACTGTTCTTTCAGGAAATTGGTATGTTTCTTAACCTTACACCGTACAGTATTCAGCAGCACCAAGTCCCATCATAGTGAGCAGAAAATAAAACCATAGGCCAACATTTTTCCTCTATATTTTGCATTCTTCCTTAGGGAATACTGGGATATGAAACCGTAGGCCATTTAAAGCATTGAGTAGCCCTCCCTTTCTAGAATTAGCCCCTGCGTGACTTAACATTGATCTTCTTCAGCTGATCAATGACCAAATGATCTGTAAACTAAAACTTTTGTTTTATGCTAAGTATGATGATATCAACTGTCACCCTGATTAGGCTGTAAATTTGGGCACTTGCCTCCATATTCATATTTGAGACAGAACTAACATGCAGCAGTTATCTGAAGCATTTTCACTGAAAAGCAGAAGACTTCTTAATGTTCTGTTTCTTTAAAGCACATCTACCACACATACATTAAAATGTTGACAGCAAGTGACTGGTGAAGTTTCAATTTATGTTTCATGGGAAAACATGAAACTCTGCTTCTTCAGATGTGACTGAATCTTACGATACTCAAAATTATGAACTCAGCTCAATGCTGAGCTTCTAAAAGGTGGCTGGTATACCTTTTAAGTTAGGTACTTGCAGCAGAGGTGTTTGAAGTGCTCCTAATATTCCACTAACGTATTGGATTTAGATAAAAATATCTTAGACGTCATTCTTAACATTGTCATTTGATGGGATATCTTTGAACTAACTACTTTTTTTCTACGGCTGCATTGAGATTTATTTTTCATCTCGACTTACCAGAATCTGATCCAGTCAGCATCACAAATTTTACATACATAAACTGGTAACCCTGCTTGCTGATTTCCATCATCAGCTCTCTAAGATTTCTTGTAAGTAATAATGGAAGATAGGTAGTGATGGTATGAGATCAGATCTAACACCTTTCTTCAAGTTAGTTATTACTAGGTGTGAGTCCACATTACAAAAATGCCATTGTAGTTAATGTAAGTCAAACATGGCAAAACCAAAATCATATGAACTCTGAATGGCTATACTGCTGGACAGTGTTAAAATCTTTTGCTCACTCTTTGCAAATAGTCACAAAGTCAGAGCTGTTTTCACACACTGTTTAGACATTTCTCTGGCAAATATCTGTGTTTATGTAATAGAAAAGGAAATTGGAAGATGAATAGGTGTATTCATTTCTCATTATTTACCTCTCTAGTACTGGACAGCTTGAAATATTTCAGATATTTATCTGGGATTTAGAAAGAGATAATAATTCTTATAAAAATAATAGTTACTGCTTGTCAGCACATCAGGGCAGATCTTTGTTAGTATGTCACTTTAAGAATACATGCAAATGTATTTTTGAAAACTGGAATAGCTTCTGAGTGCTTCGAACAATGATAGAACTGAATGTCAAATATAACTACTTGCCTCCTCAGTAGTCGTGATGTGAGTTAATTTTTGCCAAATGCCAAGGAATTAATTGACACTAATCCCCGATTGTTCTGGGGGCTTTTTAAGGGCTGTCAGCTCTGTTGGGAATATTTTAGCAAAATGGAAAGGCATAAATGGTTGTGATATGGATAAAGAGAGGTTATTTATTTCCCAGCACTTTCATTTCATTTTGTACCTGGTTAGTAGGTTGATTCAAGGTAATTTTTTAAATTAAGAAAAAAATCTGCTCTAAACCCCACTTTTGTATTCTGTTGTAGCTTGCATTATACTGATGAGTCTTTGCTGCTAGTTATGTCTGTGGAAATTTATTTTTCAGCAATTAAAAGGCATATGAAAAGAGATAAGATCATGGTACAGCATAGCTGATTTTAATGTTCTGTGATCACTTTTCAGACTGAAAAATTTATCATAAAATCAATGTTGTCTCTAAGCCATGTAATGCAGAAGTGTAAATCAATGGTCTGGAAATACAGAAGAAATCATGCACAGGCACAAAGTAATTGTAGCCTTCCTAGAAGATAAATTATGAGATCCAGTTAGCTTAAATCATATGCTAAGCTTAGGCTAACAGAATTGCTTCCAGTGATGCTGAAAAACACCACCTTGTTCTGACTGTAGAGAAAATTAAATGCGTCATTTACAAAGACTGCTTCTTTATATACCCAAAATACAACTATCCATACTGGGAGAGAACGGACAGCCACTTGTTTCTTGGTCTACACAAAACTAAGAGACCAGCTATTTAGAGACAAAACAAATTATGTATGAGGTCACCAGCGGTCATGAAGACTGGAACTAAAGCAGATCCCATTGCAAACTGTAAGTAAGGCCAATAGTGTGAATGTCAAAGAAGTTAGCTGAGTCAGAAGTGGAAAAGTCACTCAAGTTTTAAAACAGAATTTCATGAAGTACATAGTCAAGAGCAAGTATGGTCTTGCACAGCTGGTATCTGGATAATGTGAGTGATTTTTCTCGAGATAGATTTCCACACTAATTAGTCTCATTTCCAGCATTTGTACCCAACGGCAACACTTCTAATTTTTCAAAAAAGCTCAGTTTTGGGTAGGATGGGAGAGTGCAGTGCAATCTTGATGGCCCACCATTTGGAAGTTGCTGCGGTGTCTGAGAGCTTGTCAGTTCCTGTCTTCCACTTCCAGCGCAGCTCTTGGCTGTCTGCTCATAGCTGCTGAAGAGTCAAGCATTTCCTGCACAGCAGCCGGATGGAAAGGAAGCCCCATCTGCTTCCTGATATTGGAGGTTGCACAGAGAGCACGCGGCCAGTAAAAGCAACTGTACAAAGTGAGATAGGATTTGGTGACCTCTCAGAGTGAAGCTTTGTGTCATCCTGCTTGAAAGCAATCACCATTCCTGTGCATAATTAATTGTATGACTAAAACCATATCCACAGCCCTAAAACAAAGAGGATTAGAGGATTTAAAGTTTTAGAAATTCTTGATTCTTGTTTCCTCTTCCTTTCTTAAATGTATCTTGTGATATGTTTCTGGTATTAGATCAGTCAGGGTTGTATCACTCATGTATCACCTCAGAAAACAAGGCTTTTACTGATTGTTTCAGATAATTTAACACTTGTGAAAAGTGCCAGACAAGTTGATAGCCTTAAAGCCTTCCTCTTTTGGAATGATCCTTTTCTGAATTATATGCAGAGCCTCTAGGCACTGCTTGAAACCTGTTTCCTGCATCTTAAATCTATCTGTTTTTCTCTTTTTTTCTGACTGGTCTTGGACCCTATACCAGTTGGTATAAATCATCATAGTATCCGAAAATTAATTCGTACTGTACTGGCTTGCAGGATGTAAGGCTTTTGCCCAGAAAGTATAGGAATGTGCAGTGTCTTTCTGTACTGAGTATAGAAACAGCAGATCTGTTTCAACTAACTTGGGGATGGTGCATTCAACAAGAGCCATTCCTACTGTTTAAATACTTCCTCAGGCACTTTGCATTGTCAGAAGACAGTTTTTCAGTTAATCCAGGTAGTTTAGCAAAACGCCATATGAAGCCAGATCCACGTGACCACATGCATACAGGTCTGCTTCCTGCATTGGAAGAACATCCCATAGTTATCAGTTCTACAGTGATTCTCTCTCTGACTGTGGGACATATACTAACGTACTTTCATTTTCTTATGAGTTTGCCAGCCTTGGCACCACTGTGTCAATGTCTGTGTCAATGACATGAAAACATTATTTTTTTTATAAACAGTTTCCAAGTGGGGTTATTTATCACTAATGGAGGCAGATCTGACAATAAAATAAAAATTTAAAAAACCACTAAATTGAAATAAATCTGGTTTTCATTTGAAATTTTTCAGTATTTGAAATTCTGCCATAAGTTTTGTCAGCATTGCCTGTAGAAGATATAGTTTTACCAGCTTTACTTAAGACACAATAATCTAGTTTCAGCAGAAAATATCTTGTTTCAGTGTGCCTGATCCTTTTTCCCCAGTGTTTTAGTTCTCAACACAGCAGCAGTTCATCTGCTAGGACACTAACATTAGCAATAGGAGATAGCTTGGGAGAGGATGAGATGGGGTAGAAAGTTATGTGACCCAGATGTTTCACACTGCAATATTTAACAATACAAGACATAAGCAGTGGGGAAGAAATATGGATTCTAGCTACAACATTCTGTATATGTGCAAATACAGGGAGCAGGATAACTTAGCAGAAAAGAAAACCTAGAAACATCCACCAATAGGGAACAGGCAATGCTAAACAATATTCTGAAGGGATAAGACAGCATACAATTGCTATACTATAGGGAAGACTTGGAGTGGAAGACATGGTCCAATACCACTTAATTCTAGCTTGCATAGTGGTATGAAGTCCTTCAAGGACATGTCCTAGGCCTCCATGAGATACTCAGGAGGTCAAGGATGTTATTACGAGAAGGAAGGCATCTACGTTGTGGAATTCGAGCAACCACTTTATTAACAAGACTTAATAATATAAAAACAATTGGTGGTATACTTTTTTGGTATCAGTGTTATGAAAGATTGAAATGATACTGCCCATCATTTGATGAAGCAGCCACTGAACATGTCCAATAGCAGTTTCTGAATCTGTGTGGGAAGATATAATCATGGCCAAGTTGCTTGGCAGGTCACACTCAGGCTCCAAAAATTGATTTTGCTGAGGTCAAGATCAGAAAAGAGAAATGGTTAGAAAGATAGGATTTAAAGATGACTCTGAGAACAGAAAGGATGATTAACACTAGACTGACTGATAGATACCTTTGTCCTCAGAGCTGATGCCAGTTTGAACACTGGAGCCAGTTTTTTCACAGACTTCTCTGGGTAACTGCGGACCAAACAGCTATAGAAATTTTAAATCAGGGGTATGCAGTTCCTTTTTACTGAGGTATGGGGTATTTCTTGGTGAGGTTACTGTCTGAACCTGAATCTATTTGAATCAAGCTGCCCTAGGCTTCTTGGTCTGAAGTGGCTTACAAAGCATTGGAGTGTTTCCATTCTTTAAACCTGAAGTGCTCAGGTTTGAAAGTCGTTTATATTATTCACAGTATCTTCTCATTTACAACAATTGAAATAAGGTAGCTTACAATGATTCTGAGTGTTTGGACATTTGTTTACAAAATAACATTTCTTATAGTTTCTGAGAGAGAGAAAATTCTCTTAGAAGTTAACTGGAACCTGTTCATATTTTCTTATCAACATTTGCTTCAGCAGATTATTAAATGGAGGTTTAGGATGAAGGAGAGTGAAACAGAACTATATGTAATATTGTCTTGTCTCTACAAGCAATTATATACAACAAAGATATATTTAAAAAAAAAAATAAAAATGATGAGGCTGCGAAATGTTAAAATTTAAGATGGCAGTTAGTCTTATCTCAATTCTCTCAAGCTCCTTGCCCAAGCCTCTCTTTACTTCACCGGTTAGGATTACATTGACAATCCTTATGCTTCCCCTCTCTACCCTGCTTTCACATCCTATCTATCCCAACTGCTATTTCCAACCCACTCAGTATTACTCTGTGACTTACTCCCCTTCCCTCTCCCCAAGTTCTTTTCCCCTCTACTTTTAACTCTCTAAATCAGAGGTATCACTGGGAAACCCAAAGTAGTGTTTGCTGACCTCAGTTCAGGTGCTCAGACTCAACACTCAGAGCACAGGTCATAAGGACATTATGTTCAGTCCCTTGGGGATGAAATCTTTGGGGAATGAAACTGTTAAAATGTTAATCTGTTGAACATGTGTGGACTTCCTTCCCCACCCCCCCTAAGAGTATGAAATTTAATCAGCTAGGGTCAGATTCCAGAGGGCTGGCAAAAGACACATCCTTGATATAAAGTGTGCTTACTCCTCCCTCCTTCCTTCCCTCCCTCACTCCGTCCCAGGTTTCAGTCTGAAACTTGGAACAGTCAGTTTAAGGTCTTTGGAGTTAGTTCACATGGTCAAAACTCATTTTTCCATAGCCTTGTCCTTGAAAGCAGCTGAGCTACTTTTTTCTGTAATATTCCCAAAACAAACAAACAATAAAAGCAAAACTGATCCAATGGAGACACCTAAGATGGAAAAATTTATCCCAAATGACTGAAGCTTGGCAATGCTACAAGTACCTGAAAAAAGCCATTAAACGGGAGGTGACAGGGACTCTAAATAGGCTTTACTATTAGCTTTGGCCTTAAAGTATGGATTAAAACCATTATTTTACAGTTCCCAAGGTGTTAATCAAATGCATTAATTTTCCTTCCCGGTTGTCTACAGATACAGTAACCAAGGCAGCAGTTGTATAAACAGGTACTGGTGATTAAATATAGGTTCTAAAACAGAGCCTGTGCTTTGAACTTCTAGTTCTCTGTGAGCACTATTCATGTGGACCCATATGGTCCATATGAGTCTTGGAAGTATATGATGAACTGAACCTTTTCTGTGCAAATGCTTAGATGGTTAAGTTGGCCAGATGATGGAAAAGTAGAAGGCACAGGCAGAGCAATGAAAAGTGCCTGTTGTTGTCACTGAAGTTCACTAATAAGAAGAGATCCTATGTGCTACTGACAATGATCTTGAACAGATTCATATCTATGGAAGTGGGTTTTTCAGACATCCCTTCATCCAACATGTGGTACGAAGGGTTAAATTCCAGTACGATCAGTGGAACCAATTAGTGCTGAGTTTAAACCACTGAGTTTTAATTTGGTATTGTCCATGTTAAATGGCACAGTTCTGCAGCTATTGCCTAACTTCAGATCTCTCAGGCTTTGAACACCTTTTGAATCATTCTTTCCAAAATGTTTCCGAAAAAACTGAAAGGATCATTTTCCATTCCAAAGTTTGGGGGTTTTTAAAAAAAAAAAGAGAGAGAGAGAGAGAGAATAAACAAAACCATTATCTCCAAGGGAAAAAAAAAAAAAAGAGGTTCTGGTCTAAGTTACTTTGGTGGAAGGGAAACTGCACCGGTGTATTAGGAGCAGAATTTGATTTGCCCTTTGAAATAAAATTACAGTATTTTTATTTTGCAAAATTTTATTACTTTTTTTTTTTTTTTTGTATTTGAGAAACTCATGGACATGGGAAATTATCATTTGCTCGTGGGATCCCAGCATGTGCTATTCCTATTAAACCAAAATATCCAGATGTAACTGAACAGCTCCTTCAAAGTTCACAGGATGTTCACATTGGCTCAATTTCTTTAAGACAGGATCCATACCATTTTTTGTTTTGCCTTAGTTAGCACAGCTGATATGTCAAAAGTACTGCACGGGATTAATTTTAGTTTGTTTGTGTCATTTTTGGATTTTTTTTTCCTATTGAATGGCCATCTGTACATATATCATGGTTATGTTACTTTTTCTGAGAAATAAAGCAAAGATACTGAAGTTTAAGCACTAGTCCATTTCCTTTGTTAACAAAACAAACAAAAGCAGCCCAAGTAAAAGGTTTTCTTAACTCTGAAGGAACATAGTTTGCCTCTGCAAAAAAGTGTTGAAAAATTGGCTGCTGTGGCTCAGTATTGCCATTTCCTGTGTCTTCTCTCCCCAGAAAGTGCTGGACAGAAATGGTCCATGAAGTATGTAAATAGAGGCAAAGATTTCTGAAGTTTTATTGTGGACATCAGCACAAAATTTATTTGTATCCCAAGACAATTTAGTAGAAAATAGAGACAAATGAGCATACTACTCAAATTATGCAATTCTTAAACCATTTAAAGCCATCTTAACTATTGGCTGAATTAATGTTACTAACAACTAGGAGTTCATTATTTTGTATACTAAAGCTTTAGGCCCTGATAGTATCAGGCTGTTGGGAAGATTGTAACTGTTTGCCTGATACTTCTGGTTTTGCTTTCCGTCAATATTCCATCACAGGAATCTCAAAAACATTAGACTGCATTCAGCCCTAATGCAGGCAATGCCTCATGATCTCACGCCCCACATGATCATCGTGGCTGTTTCACATACCCTGTCATCATATAACATTCCTCTGGCAGGAATGAAATTGTTTACATGGGAATATGTCATGTATTTCAGGTTTGTTTTTTGCTTGGGTTTTTTTTATTATTATTATTTTTCAGTGTGATATAGCAGGGGAAAACAAAGATAACAGTCAATTTGCAAAGATAAATACTGACTTTAGAAATAGTTTTTCTAGCTTCAATACAATCAGAAATGTTTACTTTGGATTTTGGGACATCTGAAATCAGATCTTCCCTTTGCAGCAAGAAATCTGAGAGTGGCACATACAATCATGCCAATAGCCAGTAGTTCAACGTGCTGTCTCCGTCAGGGACCTCTATCAGCTGCTTCAGAAAATGTTACAGAATGAACTGACCACAGAAATGTTCTTCTTAACCCATGTTAGTTAGATGTTGATATCTGCCTTGAAGCCTAACTCCATAAACTCCTGTGGGCTTTCAGAAATGCTTATTTTGGATGTTCTTATTGTCCACACAAATCCAAGACTTTTTTTGCTGGACTTTTGACCTAAATGATACTTTGTGGCATGAATCCTAGGCTGATTGCATGTTCTGAGTAATTATTTCATTCATATTCCATTCCCCACACCACAATTTGGAAGCAGAGTTTAGGTTAAGCAGCTAGCTATGTGTGCCAGCTCTACACTAGTTGTTTTTTGTTGTTTTTTTTTTTTAAATGTAAAAGAGAACCACCAAGGTCAGCAGTACAAAGATTAACCTAATAAAGAAGAAATATCACTCAATGGTGAATAAAACTATCAATATTTCTTTTTTTGAAAGAAAATGTGCCTTGGACAACATTCTAGCCTTAAGACTGAAGGCAGCAAAAGAAAGATCAGGCCAAATACAGAAAGTGATGTGCTGTGGTTATGAATGTGATAGAGAAGCAAAATATGGTGTTTCTTTGTTACTTGTTTTGCACTAGCAGTGTAAGTATCTAATATTTAATGTTTGTTACCTAATTTAAAAGGGAAAAAGTCCTTGCCTACCATCAGTGCACAAACCCTTTCTGTTCTGGAAGCTTTGAAATCTTCTTGCACAAGTCCCATGGTTTACACCCAGCCTGAATCTCTTGAAGTCTTAGGAACTGAAGTATTGTACCAAGCTGTAAATGAAATACCTAATGGTAAATATGTACATCATAGTTAGTCAATATAAATATAAGAATTTATTGTGCCTTTAGCCTGAAGATTTTTGCAATTGTTAGTTATGAATCTTTTTGCTGTATAAGTGTTGACTCACTGCATCAGAATGAAAGTGATTTACACTATGTCTGCATTCCTTGTTGTAATACAAATCTGATGGAGAGCACAGAACTGCACTTCCTATAGTGATCTTCTATATCACATATTTGTTTCCTATTTGATTTGGAGACTGCTGCTTCCTCAACATCTGCAGAATGAAAACTGCTTATATGGTTACTGCTGTAAGGCTGGGGGTTAGGAGCAAGGGGACATTTGCACTAGAGACATTAGGATGTGTGTGGCATTTCCTCAGTGCTGCACAAACAGGTAGATTTTTCATGGAGAAAAAATGCAGTTGGAACCTACTGGTGACGGACGCAGTGTGGCCAAGCAGCTGCAGAAAATACTCCTTTCTGGAGCACTCATCTGACAGTGCCTGTCTTCTCTGATGCCTGACTGCTTGTTCCAGCTCCTGCACCTGCTTATTCACTGCTCCCACCTTTCCTGGTTCCTCTTTCCCTAATATTTTTCAAATTTATCCCCTTCTAAAATGCCCCTATTAAAAACATTTTGTAAAACCAGAGATGGCTGAGCTAACCTGACTTCTGCAAGGAGTCTAACATTCCCTCTCTTGTTTTGCTATGTTCCTTTTTTCTGCTTTTCATTTTTCAAAAGGGCTTCAGGATAAGGACTGAATCATTTCAATGTTTGCAAATTATCTAGCATAACATGATACAGCCCATATTTTTGTCAGCAAGCAAAAGTATTGTTCAAGCACTAGAATTCACCACCATTGTCTGTGGCTACTGAAACATGGGATAGCATACATTAACTGCTCAAAAATGCAGAAGAGCAGCATGTATCCCTAGGTTTTTATTAGTTACTCATCTGGATTGTAATTCCATTAAAAACTGCATATTAAAATGCCATTGTATCTTCACTAATTTGTGTTAGCTTTAGTGTTTCATACACTGTCTTACTTTGTTGGCATGATGTTATAACCTGATATTCATCCTAGGCAGTGCAGCGTATCCTTCCTCAGTTTGCAGCTGCACCAATACGAGGAGGCTGGCTGTACAACCATGGATTTCCACTCTGTCAGTGTGAATTCTCACTGTGTACTGTAAGGCATTTCAGAGAGATAAGGAAAAGACCAGTTCAGGAAAAAGTGCTGGTTGCACAGCATTGACCCAGAGCATCCCAAAGAAATGGTCCTCAAACGGAGGGCACCTTCAAAGTAAAAGGGAAGAATCAATGTCCTGGCAGAGAGAAGGGACCACTGTGCTGACACCAGTACGAAGTCCATCCTTCCTTTCACACAACAGTGACTGAAAACAGGTTGTGAGCTGTAGTGGATGCTGCCTCCAGCCATCTCTAGAGTTGACCTGGAATCTGCAAGCACTGGGGCTTGTGTGTGGAAAGTGCTAAGTGGAAGAGGTTGTGCTCCCCCAAGACTACTCATCCTGAATTTCTTGGCAGCTTCCTTTTTCCTACAGTGTCTTAGTTTGTGGGACCTTTTATTCACTAAGTCTGTGTATGATCTTTGATGCAGAGACAGAGAACAAATGGGGACTATGGGCATGACCAAACAGCTAAGGGTGCAGTCACACATCGCCTTGTAAGACTCTGGGCTGGCTCCTGTGCTGCCAGCCTGTCTGGAAAACCATGGCTGCATGTGGAGGGGGTTGGCCTCCGTATTTCTGTGTGAAAGAAAGAAGGAGGAAAAGTAGGATCAGAGAGCTCTTCCTTCACTGTGTTGGAACAGGAACCTGGGGTCCAGCTGGGAAGGAGAAAGAAGGGTGGTAATGCAACTACAAAATTAAAAGAGAATGGTGTCCTAATAAGAAAAAAGATGGAGTATGCCATGGGTGTGATTCTTACTGTATATACTGGGGAGGAGCAATGGGCATCTAAAGTATTAAGCATGATCTTTAAGGTAGTGGAAACTGGAAAAGTGCCGAAATAAAATATCCATGCTGCCTGAGTTTCTGCCCTTGTTCAGTTTTGCGTTGCTCACTGCTGGAAAGCAGACAATTAAATCAAAGAGGCTCAATAAAGACTCTTTCAAAGAACCAAGCTTGTAAAAAAGTGATGCTGCATCTCAAACAGTCTCAGATAATTGAACTTCAAAGCAATTAAGAACTATGTTAATAGTGGGAAGCTCCCTCCCAACTGGGATAATAGTGTAGGTCTGGGCAGTGAAAGGAGGAAAATTAGTTTAGGGTAAGATAAATGCTAGGCTAAAGACATAAGAAGAGAGTGAAAGTCTGATTCAAATCACTGGACATTTTTTCCCTGTGGTTTTGATAGGACCAACATTTCACATTATTTGTTTTGTTTAAATTATTTATTTTTCCTCGAAAATGTTTCTATTAGTACAGCATTTGAGAAATATGCTGGTTTGACTTCCAGGGCACTAAGGAGGTCTACTCCCACCACAAATAGCTCAAGTGCAACAAGAAACCAAAATGCTTTGTAGTGCCCTATTTAGCCTATAGTCAGAATCTGTTGTCCTTTTTTTTTGATAAATATTATAGTTTTTAGGTAATCCTTTTGAAATCATGGGGCTGCTGATTATTTGAGGGATTCAAGATCTGACAACAGAGGAGTCCCTTCTGAGGGGAAAAGTGCTGATTATTTGTTCCTCCCTTGGTATTTTGGAGAGCGTATCTCATGGCCATGCTAACTGTGATGACTGTTGTTTTCATGATGTTGAAATTATTGGCTAAAGGCTTCATCTGCATAATTCAGTATTTGATTTTTCATCTGGAGGAAGGAGAGGAAGGAAGATAGAGCAGTTTGATTTTTTTCTTTAGTTGAAGTTTTGTTTTCAAAAATAATAACAAGCACATTAGCTAAAGAACTAGGAAAAAAATAGAGATTAAGCATATTTTCAGAGATCTTTAATAGTGTGGTGTCATTAAAAGCAAAGAAGATTTGATATAGCCAATGCACAAAATTAGTCTAGTCTGTGCTTGATGTAAACATACATGATATCAGTAGGAATTCTTTTTATATACAAAAGGAAAAGCGAATCTCTCCGTTTATATATACTAGGAAAATATTTATTCGCTAAGTACATGCTGAGCATCCTTCTTGCCTTTTCTCAGAATAGGCCCTTGTCTCTCTGTGGTTAGCCAGACTGGATACATGGTTCACGTAGTTTAAGGATTGCTTAACCTAACAAACCTCTCTCCTTTGTACTTTTCATTCATGCTGCTGGTACATCACGCCAATGGCCAGATGTGCATTACTAATACAGTAGTTTTCATTTTGATTTTGCCAGCTTCGTCTTAATCATATGTGCAGCAATGGATTGTTACGAAGCCGTAGTAGTTAGGATGTTTAGAAGGAAAACTTCATTCTTCCTTTCCTGTTAGTGAAGGGAGTACTGGTGAAAATAACACTAAAGTAGTTTAGCAGAGACAGAAATGCAGTAGAGTCTGACCATCGCCCCCAAATTCTGTCTTTTTAATCTAGTACCAGGTGGTAGAACTGAGCTTGCTGACAGGAACTCCAAAACTTGGTCAACAAGCTCATCTCTCCTAAGGTATATGGCAAGGCAGGATCTACATGGCTAAGGGTGGCAGAAGGCAAGAAGTGGTTGAAGTTGTTTTTTGTTTACACTGACAATTTCCATGGTGCAGATTATGAATTGGCACCAAAACAGGTTGTGCAACAAGTACTATTGCAGTAGTTACCGATTGATATTGCAAAGGAAGGAACAGACAGGCTGGGATAATAACAGTAGATAGCTTCTTAAAACTATCTTCATTATCAGAAAAAAATGCACCTGGAACCAAACCCTAAGTCTCACAAATTCATCTTCCTTCGTCTTACTCCTCACCCTCAACTCCCCTGCCCCCAGGCAACTAAATTCTGCATATATCAGGACTTTGACAAAGAAAAATGTTTATGACACAGCTATTTAACTCCCTTGTGTATGTGCTTGTATACATGTTGAGTCCACTTTACTGTCTATGTTAATGTTTCAGTTGTTCTTACCCGGCAAATTCATAATCCACAGACTAGACACCTGAGAAGCCATAGTTTATAGACCCAGTTCAGCCATGCACACAAATTGAAAGTGAGATTCATTTAGGAACAAGAACAAAGGCTCATCCATCGATATAAAAGCTACAGGGCTTCCATTTATTCAGCTCTTAACTTTCTTGTTAGCCAGGTAGGGAATGAGCCAAGAGGCAGGCACAATAGAAAAAATATTTACTCAGGGCAGCTGGAATTAGATTAGCTGTTAGGAGACATTGAACTGGGACAACAGCAGGTTTAATGAAAGTGCTATGGGAACAGAAGTACATTGATAGAGGCATTTGGGGGAAGTAAGAATAGACACTTAAAAGACTGTAAAAGTGGTTAGATGAACAGGAAAGATTGTTGCAAGCATTCAGAGAGAGGATTGTTCTGCTAACTGGGTTTGATAGTAGCCATGTCTTCCTACTCCACTGTTTGGAAAAGGCTGCTGGGTCCCCAGGCTGAATGTCTTCTACCTGTGAACTGGCTTTATACATCTCATTTGTGAGGTCTTTCTAAGCAGTGTTTCTTCCATAAAGACATTCACCACATAACCTTTTGGCAAGTTCTCCTTTGAGTGTGTCATGCCAGTGATCATATCCTGTCATCAACCTTCTGAATTCAGGGCAGTTTCAGAACGAGTCCGAGCCTTCACAGGCGGTCACCAGCCCTCGCTCTCCAGAAACCCGAGGAAGTTGCTGGGGACGTGCTGCTTATCCGTCTCCCTGGTTATCAAGTTGCTGAAGGGCACAGGGGTTCAGAGGAGGACTATACATGGACCAGCATTCTTGGGACACTAGGGAACAAGAAGAGAATATTAATATCAGGAAACCCAATACTGATTTGCAGATCATCAGCTGCCATGTACCTATGGATAAACTCACATGATGGCATCTGTGATGCTAATCCTGAAAGTTACAGATATCTGACCTAATTTCCTAAGACCAGGCTTCATTTGACTAAATATCTGGAGAAGGCTATAACCTTCATGAAAGATAAGACACAGGGATGGGAAGGGGAACGGAAAAGGGAGAGATGCCTGCAGTGAAAGATGAAGGGGATGATTAAGAGGCCTTCTCCACTAAGGGGGCAGGGCACAGATGAGACTAGTCCTGATCAGTCTAAGGAAACAAATCCAAGAACACACTGCATAGGAGACATTGTGATTGAATAGGAGGAACAGCCTCTATGTGCTGGCCGCCTGCTGTACAAGAAGTTGATGAGAATAACTTTTCAAGGAAAAAGGAGAAAGATTTCTCAGGTGAACAAAAGACCCAACAAACAGGTAAGTATGTTTAAAAAAGAAACATTGATTTATTATGAAAATTAATATTTAAATGGGATGAAGATTAAGATTTAATGAGATTATCAAGGTTGCCCTAAAACTGTCTGAGAGGAAGCTCTGATCATCAAACTAGATTGTTAGTACTTGCTATTTTTGCTGCCTTCAGCACTGACCAATTTATTTTGAAATTACTGACACCCATCCCACCAGGTTTTTAGGTTAGCAGAACTCAAGAGGGAAAATTAATGTTCTTCATTGCTAGAATAAAGATGTCATGGTATTAGCATTGCAGTGGCCATGGTGGTGCAGGGATATGTGAGAGGCCAAGCTAATAGGGAAAGACACGTAGTTTCCTTGGATAGCCGAGAAAAACAGACAAGCTTTACAGTTCACATGCCTTTCCCTGTCAGCACTCTAACAGTCAAGCTGGGTGAGGGTGGCTCAAGCATTCAGTTCATATTGATGCCTGAAAAGGCTAAGCAGAATTCGTTTGCTTGCAGTGCTGGCTCCCTCCACCTGCTGTTTGCTCTGTCTCCTGTAATGACAAGATAAGCCACCACTGAAGAGTAAATGCACATGAGCAGGGGGCAAATTTGGCAGCCAGTGCTTGTCTTTCATTGCAGGGTGCTTTCAAATCCGTGAAAGAAGATCACTATAAAAGATGTTGGTATTTATTTTATGGTATTACTAGTACAGCAGCTGCTAGACGGTATGTGGCATCATTTGAAATGTTCTCAGTGAAATTTACGATTTGTTCTAGTCACTGATTGCTTGGATAAGCCTTGTGAAAAGTTGGTGTATGCAGTATGATCCCGGGCAAAAATACTTGTTTTATCAAAAATGCCATTAGTTTGAATAGAGCTATAAGGTATGTTAAAAATATTTTCTGAAAGATTTCAGCTCTAATAAATTGGCCAGACTGTTAACTTTGAAATTAAACCCCAGTGAATAATACATTTTGAAGAATTGGAATGTTGCTTCTTTTTCTCCTCACAGAATAACCAAAACATATCCTACTTTGCTCGATTGCTTTTTCAGAAGTATTGAAAAATTCTGTGATACAATTCAACTCTATATTTTATGTAAGCATGTGGTATTTATTTCAGTATGTTGTTTCATTGTTAATGTCAGATGTCGTATGGCTTAGTTTTCACTTTCAAACAGGTTAAATATAAAAAAAAGTATTGCAAAAAATATTGTACTATGTAATTATAAAACCCAAGAGCTGTCAACACTAGCACATTTAATGTAATATTTTGTTTTCAATGAGTGTTTAAACAACATCATCCTGCCTTTGATATCCATGGACAGCATCAAAAAACAAGGGGCACAAACATGAATAAAGCTTGTAAAGGGAATTATTGCAGACTTTTTTGTAGTATTCAGTTTGATGAATTGTTTGATTTAATCTTTTGCTCATCATTTTAGCAAAAAAACCCACCACTGTCTGTGTTCTGTGTGAAAACATCCCTGATAGTTGGAATTTAGATTTTGTGCCCTTCCTGCCCTACCTTCTTTTCTCCCAGAAGCTTATACAATTGGTGACAATTCGAAAAAACATCCTAACCTGAAGTTAGATTTTCCCAGTTAGAGTCTCTTACATACTTTCAGATAGCAATCTGTTAGCCCACAAGATATTTCATTTGGGTCCTTTGGACTATCCTTTCTCAGGTCTCATGAAGTCACAAGTCTGTAAAATTCCCCATTTTTGTGGGTCAATTGAGGAATTATTTTTTTTCCAGTGCTTCATGAGAGTATTTTGTTCACAAACCGTCAGATTCTGCCACCATTTACATTGCCGTTATCCAAAGGCTGTGTTAGAGCAGTGTTTGTAAATCTGATTGACTACAAATTGCTATGTTAAGTTCTGCATAGCTGCACACTTGCAGGGCAAGATTTGTTCTGGCCTGTAATGTCCACAGGGAGCAAAATTGTGTGTATGTTTTGATTCTTATGTATTTCCCTGGACTACAATCAACTGAAGGAGGGGGCTAGCCATCCAAAGTTAAATACTGCAGAGTTGAGCAACCTGCACTCAGACAGCAGACTTGAAGTGCAGCTTTCAAACCTCTCATAAGATTGGATAGATCAGCGTTGACTTTCTGCTGGTTTGTACCCATTTGCCATAACATACTTAAAGAGTGTAGCACAGTTGTATACAAACTGTACACTCCATAAACTGAGGTGAAAAGAGGTAAAGTAATGGCATCTCTGCTTTGAGTTATTGTCTGTGATTAGTACCCATTTTAGGAAGGTGCTTTTCAGAAATTTGGACCTGGAAAAATGCACTTATTTGATAAGTGTATTTTATAAGCTCATTTTATAAATCTACTCCAGGAGCAGGTTTATGTAGGAGTTCCAGCAGGCTCTCTTCTTTGCCTGTTACAGGCATATGTTTGCTTTCTGAGCTCCCAAGATAGGCACAGGCAGCTCATGAGGGCAGGGGCCATGGGACCTACTGTAGGTCACACTGCTGTCAGCTGAGAAATGCAAATGGGGACTACAGTCTCTTCAGTTTTCCAGTAAATCTGTGAGTGCTTGGGGAAGGATAGTGAGCTTTGAAAGATGTCTAATAATGCTTTCTAATTCTAGAGCCGGCTTTAGGCAGGAGCCTCTGCTATTTAAAGGGTTGCTGTGTTTTGCAGCTGGCCTTAGAGCAGCCGAGCTGAGATGAGCAGAGGTTCTAACAAGTGAAGCGTGGAAGAGAGAAGCTGTGGGACAGCAAACCTGGTCAGGAGAACAGAGGTGAGAGGGCTGTGGGTGAGGTCAGAAAGTGGCGTTTGGAAGAGAAGTATAAATGTAGCCATTGAATACACTGTTATGGTGTTTATTCCCGCTCCTTGAGAAGAAAGGATAGCCTTAGTTTCAGGGCTGCCTTATCACAACCCTGGCCCAAAACCACAGTTTATAAAATTCTGTAAAGACTATAGAACATTACCCAAATGTTTGGAAGGTAGAGATGGTAGTAGCTGTTTCATAATTCATCAGACAAAACGTGTAAATCCCTCCTATAATGTGAGAGGTCTTTTTAGGCAGTCACAAAAACTTGCAAAAATATGCTGACTGACTTCTGCATGTTCATTCTGGCTCTTCAGTTCCTACAGAACCCAGGAGAGGTGGTAGCTTTCCTCTAGAGTGAGAAGGGTAATCCTGAATATGCTCTCCAGGGAAATTACAAGACAAGCCTGAATTAGGCAGGCAGCTTTCGCTGGTGTGTGTTGTAGTTCTATCCACTGTAAATTCAGCGAAATAAAAAAGTTAGTTTTAGGTTTTGTGATTAGGGTCCAAATGCTTGTTTGGAGGAGGCAATTTCGATTTGTCGTGAGCTGACACAAGTGGAGCTTTGCCTTTTTAAGCCCTGCTCAAAGCATGACGGAAACTCCACAAGCCCAAAGTATGTGACCCTGCATTCAATAGGTGCTCTGCTGGTGGGAGGCCTTGCTGCACTGGACTTGGGCCATCACCGTCAATCTGTGGGTGTCATCATTAATTGCTAACCTTAATAAAACTGAAAATATATTCTCACCCTCCTTTTCTTAGAAACCCAAATGCAAGAGGGACTGACTTTCATAAAGTACTTGGGCAATAAGCATCCCCTAGTTTATCCCATCAGATTGGACTACAGCTGTGCAGGACAGGCTGTACTTCCTCAAGGGCACTCTTTTAAAATGAGCCAACAGTATCAAAACCTCGTGGGCAACATGAGCCAGGCCTGCACATGCTTTTAGACTTCACATCTGTTTAACCAGCATTTGTCGCAGTATCTCCTATTAAAAATGATAACTACAAAACCTCTTCTGATTTTTTTTTTTTTTTTTTTTAATGTAGAAGCTTTGATTTCATGAACTTCGGGTCAGGGCCTTCCTTGAGTGTGTGAAGGGGCCCTGACAAGCTGCATGGAGGACTGCACGTGGTCCCGGGAGCTCCCTTTCATGTCACCCCTGGGCCTTCAAGTCCTACTGTTGCTGTTTTGTAGGACCAGCCTCCAGCTCAGCCATGGACCCTGTCAGTCTGGTCCCTGACCTGTGGACTGGCCTTGGACCTGTTTGGTCATTATTGACCTGCCCAGTGATCCCAGGGCTGTGTCCCACCCAGTCTGCCCTCACCAGACTTGACCCTGACCAGCTTGACTTTGGACCTGCCTCACCACCATAAACTGGGCTGGTGAGCAGCAGTCCCAGCTGAAGCTAGCCCAGGTGTCTTGCTCAGGCACTGTGGGGTGAGTGAGGCCCTGTAGCTGCTGGCCATCTTACTGTGCTCACCTCCTGCCTCCCCATCTCCTAGGCAGCCCTCGCTCTGGCCCTCACTGCACCATGGCATTTTACTGAAGGACACTTCTAGATAACTTTAGGATCTAGATAAAAAGAGCATGAAAATTGCAAGCCATAATCTCAAAATTTAAGAACTAGTAGAATCAAGTTTTATAGAATGTGGTCCCCTTGTGAAATGCAGATAGTGTCCCTTGGGCATATATTGCAGAGTGGAAGATGTATTAGTAGTGGCTCTTAACTAGCATGAGCACCCAAAGCAGCATAACTGTGATGGCGTGAGGTGCCTGAGCAGGTTAATTTATTTTACTGAAGGATGATACAAAAATAGCTTAACTGACTTGTTGAAACACCATAGCAGGGAATCTGAGACACAAATAAGGACAGAATTCACTTTTCCAAGGTGGCATTCATTCATTACAGCTGCTTTTTCTTCTTGCACTGACTCATTTACTTTGTGTTCTCTCCTTTAGCAATGAATACAAGGGAGATACTTCTTACAACTTAGTAAGGGCACAAGTCCTTTTTATTCCCACAGGAGAACTCATGTTCTTATACTACATAGTAATGGCAATAAACTGTTATATTCATACCCACAGAAATGATAAAAGCCATCTAAGTTGTGAGTGGTATACTGTGTGACCTATATTAGAGGAACATTAATATAATGTGAGAGTCCAAATGTAAGTACATACAGTGTTTTAAATAGTCATGTAGAGGCATATATGTGTATTACTCTGTGTGTGAGTGCGTGTGTGTATATATATTTATCAGCAGTGAGTGCATATGTACACTGCATCAGCAGTACAAAGAAGTTGTTACAGCTGTAAAATCAGATGGATATAATATCTTATCGAGACTTTTTAAGGTCCATTTTATATATTTGTATTCCAGATAACTAGCTACCATATTTGGGGGTGGGGGAGAAGCCACTAAAATGGTACTAAAACACTTAGCTGGAGGTCTCAGGATTGGAGATAGTAGAGTCAACAGTGGGGGAGAAAGAGAGAAGTTGACAGGCTAAAGCAAACATACATGGAAATGTCTACAAGTCATTGTATCACATTCCTAAATGGAGTAGTGATTCACGAATGCTGGAATTCATTGCATGGTCTGCAGGTGATACCTTCAAATGACTTGGAGGCTTTTTGTGTATGTTTGCTTTACCATTTGTGACTACTTTTCTTTACTCATGATTTTTAGTCATTCTCCTCTTCCTGCTTTTTTTTTCTCATCTCTGTACAGGCTTTTTCTTTCTTCTGGAAGCCTGGACACTAGTAGGAGGGAGATTGGCACCTAACTCCACAGAATTCTTTATTAACTAGGAAGAGCAGTTGCAGGATCAGACCAAATCATGAGAGAATCTCTAGATATTTTTTTCTTCTGAAGTCTAGAAGTGTTCTCCTGTTCTCTCTTCTCTCTTTTCTGGCTAGAAGATTTGACTGAATTACAATTTGGATAATTTTGATGAAGGAAGCAATATATGACTACCTAGTTCCTGGAAGATACTTCTGCCAAATTTTATATTTGTGCTCCAAAGTTTGGACACTCTGGAATTCATCAGTGAAACATTTGCAAGAGTTTAGTAAGGGAAGAAAAATTATATTTCTTCAACTGTGCTGAAAGAAAGAGCTAAACTTTTTTTCTTTATTTCAAATGAGAAAAAAAGTCAAGGCCTGTGCACTAAGGAAAAGAAAACCAATTTGAGTAAGATCAATAAGGTTATCAATTCTGGCTAAATTTATGAGCAACTTGATCTGTTCTATTCTGTCAATTAACTGGTGCTTTGTTAGTGTCAGTCTATATATCAAAAAATAGAAAACTCCCGCTGCATTTGACATGGACAGTGTGCTTAAGCAAACAATGTAGCTCTTTCCAGGCAATTATTATGAATCTGTTTATTAGTAGGAATAACCACTGTGTAATCTCATATACAAGAGCCTGATTTACCTAATTTCTATCAGATGCTGCTGTCTGGAAAGAGTATCTTCTTTGTTTAGTCAACAGTCTTGAAACCTAAACAGCCTGAGGAAAATGAAGATTACTGGTTAATCTGCTAATTTTCTTCCCTGAAGGGATCTTCTACACAGATTCAGGAAGCACAGGTATTCCAAGACAAGGGCAGTAAATATTAAACAAGCATCCTTGAGATTATTGCAGGGAAGTTATTCTGTATGATAGACAAACTTAAGGGTTTTTTAAGACTTTCAACTCTTGAGCACTCTTGATGGAACGACTGCTGACCTCAGACTGACAGTACCCCTTTGGTCTCCTGAATTTTACACATTTACAAGTACTTTTGTCTGACTATCCCAGTCCTCTACTTCTTTCATTTGGAAAATATAACATTAAAAGAAAGCAATCTTGGCATTGGAGCCTCATTAATAAATTTCTTCTTTTTTAAAAAAAAATAAATTAAAACTTTAAATCCGGACTTCACAGCTGTTTAAAAATGCACAATGACTTGTTCATCAAAAAGCTATTTAGTTTCCTTTTAGACGGAAAGCTGATAAAATGCATTTACAGTGGAGAAAGAAAGTGGCAAACTACAGATTAACATGCTGTAGGATGCATAACATATTGCAAGTTATACAAGCAGTAAGTGGGAAAATACTGAGCTCACGAATACAACTCACAAAGAATTAGATTAAATGTATAATTGAGTTGACATGATACACTGAATAATTTTACCAAATGTTATCATATTCAGTAGAATAAAGAAAACATAATATAATGGGTGCCAAGCATACCAAACAGGATAAAATTCTTCATGAAACTGATGAATAGCTCACTGCACCAATCAAATCTAATGAGTCAATAAACAAAGCAATTGAATGACACTTGTGAAAGATACTGAATCAGAGGGACCACAGGAACAGATGAACTGTGAAGTAATAGATTTTGCTTTTGCAAACTCTATAGGTATCAAGACATCAGCAGAGGAATATATTGAATTCCTATTTCCATACAATGTAAAGAGATGGGAAATTATAACAGTAAAATCACATCATAAAACATTATCATTATTACATTTCAACTGCTAAATAATTTTCCTTAATTACTTATAGATTGTTATGCTTTATGCATGAGTTGCAATTTTCTGTAGATTTTATAAATACAAAGAGACTAAGAGATGATGTAAAGTTTTAATTTAATCATCATAGGAATGTACTAGCTTGCTTTGCCATCTAGTATGTAAAGAGATGGGAAATTACAACAGTAAAGTTATAGATTGTTTTGGTTTATGCATGAGTTGCAATTTTTTGTAGCTTTTATAAATACAATGAGGTGAAGAGAGGAAATAAAGTTCTATTTTAGGTCTTGAAATGTAAAAATTTTATTTTTTTGAGTGAGGTAAAGGGTGGTGATCTGGTGCCAATGAGGACAGAGGCTGGAATTTGAACTCTAAATAATTGCCATGTCTAAGATTATCATATTTGAATATATTTACAATGAGATGTTTCTACACAGTGAGTTTGGATGGGATTTACAGTTCTTTTCCTACTTCTGTTCACTCTTCTTGAAAGCTTACTCTGTAATCAGGAAGATACTATCATATCTTTAGTGAGTAGTAATGTTGAGAATAATCTTACTTTATGAGAAATATCTGAATGTTAGTCACCTAGTCTAAGCTAGGTTCCTTTCATAATCAGTGAATCGTGATGAGCTCTTCCAAAGGGTGCTTCTGCCTATTCTAAAGATGAATAAATGGAACCCTGTTGAGTCACATGAGAATCCTAGTAATAAATTGAGTTAAGATGAATCAAAATCTAAGTCTCTTCAACTGAGAAATTAATGCAAAAAAGCTAATGTGTTGTAAATTCCCAAACACACTATGCAGGAATTCCCCCACACAGACAAGTCTACAAGTAGTCCTCTTGACTTCCTTGTGGGGTTAATGGAGTATATTCCTTTCAAAGAATGCCAGTGTCCACTATATCCTTACATCACAAGTTATAACCAAGAGAGAAGACTGCAGTTAACATATTAAAATGTATTATTTTTATTCAATGTTTTGAATAATAATCTGTATAGTTTTTGCTTGCCTAAAATTTCATTAACTGCAGTTTCCTCACTCATTTCTCCACAGCCTTCACTCCTCTGCCACACTTTGGTTACTCTGCTATGGCAATAAAAGATGTGGCTTTTGTTGCAGTTCTAGATGAGGATTCTTACAAGCTAAGGTGGTGACAATTTTGAAGGGAAGTTTGTGCCCTATACAATCTTGCCTGAGAAAGGTCTGAATTGAAAACTTAAAATAATTCAATGACCATTTATTTGTCTTTCCATCTTGTTGTGCTGTTAATTTGTCAGCAATTTCTTTTTGTTCTCCTTACCCTCGGGATTCCCTTTCCATTGCCAGTTTGTTTATATTTTTACTCCTTGTAGCCTATTTGTCATTAAAACATTCTAACAAGAATATCTGTCAGAAAAATATCTGGTCAGGGCTGGTATTCATTTCCTGAAGCTGGTCAAAAGATGTGCCTCTGTTAGACAAGCAATTCTTTTTCCCATTCATTTTAGAGCTACTGTGACAACACTTACTTTGTCCATCTAGATCTTTCAAATAATGTTGAACAAACCTTATCAATGTCCAGTCTTTGCTAACAAGGCAGGGTTCTGGAGGGTAGAACCTGGCCCTAGGAAACAGACTGTATCTCCACTTTCAGCACTGACTCTCATGAACCTGGGGAGAAGGTTTAATTGTTCCATGCCTCAGTTTCCCCTCCTTTAAAATGGAAAAATCAAACTGTCAACAGTTGTCTTAACATTGGATATAACACAGGTGTGCATTTTAACAAGATTCAAGCATGAAAGATTTCTGAAACTTGAAAAAACTTTTCATAAGGATAATATACTACGATGTAGACTTCTGGAGGAGAATTAAACTTCTGAAATGGCTTAGAAATAGTACAGTCCTTAACTCATTATAGGAAGGGCCACTACCAACAGCAGAACGCTTTTATATCAGTGTTATATGACTGTTACATTGTATACTGCAGAAGAAGCTTAGAGTGAGAATGTCTGCTGAATGAGTGAGAAGTGCTTTTGCTAGTTATACAATTAAATTTCAGGTCACAGCAGACCTAGATCTAGAATTTCTGGCACAGAATCTTGCAGGCTAGAAAGCTACTAAAAGCTTAAGACCTCCTACCATGATCTGATTTGAGAGAGCTGTGTTAGTTTGGCACTTCATTATTTTTTGTTGTGGAATGTGATAAAATAGAGGTGGTGTTTTGAATTTTCTTCTTACAAGAACCTTGTACCACAGAAAAATGACTCCAGTTTAGATATTTGCAGATAAAACCAATATATTATATGTGGAAAAAACAGTTACATATTTAAACACTTGCCTCTTGATTTTTGTTCACTATAATTGCACATCATCGTTGCTCTAGAATGTTTAAACCTTGCAGAGTGTTCATCATTTCTAGGATTCATATTTGAAGTCATTAATAAATATATGAATGTTCATAACTGTAAGAACTCTGCCTTGATAGAATATTTTTCTTTTGTATAATGATTAAATCCATGAGATAACTCCATACGACAGAGAAATCAAACAAAAGAAGATTTACTTGTAAAAAAAATCATTTATCTTCTCCTGCAGAGAGCCCAAGGCTAAAGTGTTTGTCAGGTTTAAAACTCAGGGTCTGGAGCAGGTCTGGAGCAGATTAGGAATAGTGTCAAAGAACAAAACCAAACACAATTGCTTCTTGTTTGAAGAATGGCAGCTCTTTAGCTGAAGGTTCCGTGTAGTTTCTGACAGTTTGTGTATGAGGAAACATTTTGTGAATAAACAAATTATACTAAGAAATTACTTATAATTGCTCATAAGTGATTTCTTCTCTGAATGCAAGATGGGTGTGGGTCTTTTTCAAAAGAGCCATGTTATTACTGCAAGCTTTCTTGCTTCCTTAATCGTTACTGTTTACTTTCTCTCCTCAAATAAAAGTACATGAAAATAGGAGCCTGATCTTCCTTGCAATATTTTCTTGTAAAGCACTAAAAGGTGAGTTGCCTTTCCTTTTTTTTATCTCGATTATTAGTTAACCTATGGAAGAAGCAGAAGGAAAAAGAATAGTGTCTTAGCCCTACTGATGAGACAGAAAATTAAATTTTAACTGACAATTTCAAATATATAAAAACACTACAATTCATGGATTAAATTTTGACTGGATTTAACTGAGGTTAGATTTCTACTTCCTAAAGGAGCTGAAGGAACTTTGGAATAAGAAGTGTAATATGTGAAGTTAAATAAAAACTGGTCTCATAATAACTTTTAATAGTTTCTCATTTCATAATTTTCCTTCTAGTGGTAAGGGCTCCTGTCTTCTTTCATGTGCAATGAGAAAACAAAAAGAGAGAGCACATGGTAGGATCTGCTGCAGCCCATATTGGAGTCTGTAATTAATCCTTCCACTGACAGGCATGAGAAAGGGCTATGTGGGGACCTGCACCTCTGAGGTTCCAGCAGAATCTGATCAGGCATGGTTGTCTTGTGGAGACTCATGTTCAACATTGTTTCCTTAAAAGTCAAACAGTGAATAAGACATAGCCTTGGTTGTGTCTTTGCCTTGAAGTCCCTGCCTTCAGGTCACCTCTTGACTGCATAGACTAGAGTGCAAGGCAGATACAAAGCTCTCTATAAATGTGGAGGACAACTAGAGAAAATTTAATTATCACTTCACCCTTCATATGGGAAACATTAAAGAAATGAAAACAGTAATGAAGTAGTTTTACTTTTTATAATAGTTTGTTCTTGACATGCTCATTCAGTCACTCAAGAGGGAAATCTGGGGATTTGTAAGCTTGAAACATGCTAACACTATATTCATAACATAAGCACTGGTAAAAGAATAAAGATTTTCATCTAATGGGAGAAAGTCATGCACAATATGCTACTATGAAAAGTAATAAATTAACTTATAACACATGTAAGTAAAGGTTCTATTGGATTGGTAGATATCAATGAGAATAATTTTTGGAGAATTAAAAAAAATATAGAAATATGCTTTGGTAAAGACATTGTCACATTTGGAATGAAAGCAAATAAAGATTAAATATGATGGACAAAGCTTGATGTGTTACAGAAAATGTAAAATACTGCAAGCACAGAGTACTTGGTCGGAATGGCATAGTGAGCTCCACATCCCAGTCCACAGGATACAGCTGTATGTATTTTCAACAGGCGAAAACTGGTCTGCCTACCACAGGAAGTCTTCTAGTGGTCAATGGCCAACAATTGAAACAGAAGATGAATATGTTGTCAGACTAAACAAACAGGGATCCTTAATTTTAAACTTGACACTGGGGTATGAGCCAACGTCATATATGAAACAATGTTTTATCAAGAAAAGTAAAGAAACAGGTTGTAGAAGCTAAATGGTTAAAACCTAGGACACACAGATATAGCATATAGCACAGATATAGTTTTCCATTAAGGGATTATTTGAACTAAATATATAGATAAATAGCAAACTGGAACAGATTCAGTAGAACACTGGTAAAATACAGATTTTATCAAGTTAAAATGTCTGATTTACATAAGACTCAAATTCATGCCCCTGGAAGGTTCTTGTTGTATAGGAGAAAGTACCAGAAATGCTGGAATTTATGTGAACAAAAGTGATTTAAGTTGCTTTGTAGAAAATTTTCTCAATTTACAAAAAGAAGGTTTTTTATAGAGATAAATATATATTTTACAATTTATCACCAAGACTCAGGAATGAGCCCTTAAAAGTAAGAAACAAACAAAATGCACATTTATGTACAACTAAAAACCTTTTTAAGGAGATAATGTTTCATCTTGCTACCATTCACATTTTTTTCTGAGCTGAAGAGATTTCGCAGGAAAATGCAACGAATTTAAGAAGGAGATCTTAGTACTTCCTGAAATTTTATTAAAGGCTCTCATGCAATTCCACATGCTCTACAAAATAACATAAGAAAAGCATATGTGAGGATTTTTCTAAGAATTCAGGATCCATGATAGGGACAAGGAATACTTTCTAGAGGGCTCAAATAGCAGTATTGCAGAAGCTCAGTTTGTCACACATGCAGAATGAATAATCAGGAAAAAGTGACCCTCTTGCAATTTAGACATATATTTGTTTATGCTTACTGAAAGTATAAACTAGAGAGAAGAAACATCCTATGTGTTCAACATTATCCACATTCCCTTGAGGAAGTTGTAACATGCCAAGTGGCTTGTACTGAAAAAAAAAATAACAATACTTTTTCATTTATATCCACAGCTGGAATAGTAAACACTGACAGACATCTATGTAGTATACTATGACATTAAATGGTCTGTAGTGAGGTAGAGACTTCTATATGTAACCACTGGGTTCTGCTGTCCCTTCATCTAAACAATAGAAAAAAACTGTCAAAGTAGCATACGACCTTCAGAAAAAGGATGCAAAATAGATATCAACCTGTATTTAGCATGATTATTTTATAGAATAGCACCAATGAATCCTGAATTGTAAGCAGACATGATTTTCAGTTCAGAAGAAGAATGTCTTCACTTACAGAAAACAATATCAGAGTTACCTGTGCAAGATGTTGATATAAACTCCTCATCCAATGTGGTTTGTGCTATATATTTCATGCAATATCTAGTAAACATGAAAGTAGGAAAGAAAATAACAGATAAAAATAGGGACATTAAGAATGTTCCTTTTCTCCAAAATTTAATTCCTGGAATCAGTCTTCTTACTAAGATATACCAGCATGATGACTGACATTCTTTTCAGGTCTTGCAGCCAGAAGTGCAGCAACTAATTAGAGAAAAATGTTCTAGGACATCTTGCAGCAATTCTTGGTCACTAACTACTTTGTTACTTAAAAACCCATGACATCCATGGGGTTTGGGTTTTACACACATTTACATGGGAGTAGAAAGAAAGGAAAAATTTGTGGAGAATTCCACATTTTAGTGTAGAAACTAGGCAAATGAGACCACAATTCCCCCTCATGTCCAGCTTTATGAAGAATATTCTGTCAGCCCAAGTAACTTAAAAAATGTGGATATATGAAAAATGCAAAAATAATACGATTTAAGTACAAGAAGCAGCATAGGTCAGTTAATTGGAAAATGACCACAAGTCCCCTACTTGTGTCTGTAAAGAAAGGCAAACACAATCCCAAGATATATCCAGAGAGGTGTTTTCTAGAAAAGAACAAGTAGCTTGTGAAAGCCTTCATCTAGAAAATGGTATGCAGTTCTACTCGCTTATTTTTTAGGTGCATTTGTTGAAATGAAATATAGATCTAAAGGAGGCCTGCAGTGGCAATCAAGGAAATGGAGAGACTGTTGCACTAAATGAGGAAAAAGTGCTTGGTTTGTTTACCCTAGCAAAGTGAAGGCTGAGAAGAAGTAACAGTTGTTCTCTACAAATGCACTGAGGAGGTGCATTTACACCAGAAAAAGAGAATAACTATTAAATTTGTCATAAATAAACTTAGGCAGGAGATTAGAATAATGTTTCTAATGACCAAAGGTATGCAACTCTAAAAGAGGATCCCAGTAGGAGTAATGTAGGTAGGCATCTTAGCCACTTTTTGATTCCTTCATGAAAAGGACTATATGATATGGAATAGCAAGAGATTGATAGGCTTTTATGTTGTCAGATATGTAAATGCAACATTATAATTCCACCTAAGTTTCAGTTATAAAATGACTTTTTAGTGAGAGACAAGAACATCTGTGCTTGCGTAATGGAGGAAAATTCAAGAATGCACATGGTTTTAAGGGGAAAATACGCAGCTTGTTGCTTTTGTGTATTTTCAGTGAGAAAGACATTATGAAGTAACAAACTGGCTGAAGACCATGATTATTGTTTTTTCTAGGATTTGTCTGGAGTCAGATTTAAGGTAGCAAGAAATTAGCTCAATGCTACTATTTGTTAATAATATGTGAGAGTCATTGTGTCTGTCCTTGAAAAAAAATTAGCTAATTCACTAGCATTCCGTCGAGTAAGCTTGAGGTAATATTGGTAAACTATAGGAGGTAATTGGATGTATGTAGAGATTATACCTGTTCCTTTTATTGAATGTTTCCGTTTTTTATAACTCGTGTTTACCAAATAGTGTAGTGTTGATGCCAGGCTGCTGTAAAATAATCACATTCTTGTATTGCTGAGGAAAGCTATTCTCTATCTTTGGTTTGCAGATGGCTTTGGTCTGCTTTGAGCACAGGCCAGGGCTTTTTCCATTTTGAGATTAGATCATGTATTATGAGGGATAGAACTTTAAATCAGTCCAGAAACCATAGCTGCTGTGGCATGTGACACCTGACACTTAATCGCTGCTTTTTGGCAGCATAGAGGCTGAACTGAATTTTCACAAATGTCCACACAAGTTTCCAGATGCAGTTGAAGGTATAAATTATTTTGCAAGAATGATTTAGAACCTACATGTTTCAGAAACTGTTTTATTCCCTATATTGTTCTGCAACAGCTCTGTCCAGTGGAAGCATTTTAGCTGGACTGAGAAATTAGCAGAAGAAATGAGTAAAAAAAAATAAGAGAAAGAAAAACCAAAGATAAGGATTTTTTCTTTTAGAGACCTTCAACTTTGACTCTATTTTTTTCTTTTCTTGTTTGGTCTTACATTACCAAATTTGACCTTCTTATGTGCACAAGATACCCTTATCCTCTACCCCGTCTGTGCAAAAAAGGCAAACCCAAAGAAAATGGTATTTGTGAGAGAGGACAATGTTGTTTAGTTTTATTGTAGGGTTGTTTTGTTGGTATGAGAGTATAGAAGCAACCTTTAAAGATCAGGTTAAAGACTGGGACATGTGATCTCCTTTTATGTGTTAGATTTTACAACATACAAACATGTAATTGCTTGCATTTTATTAGGTAATGCATGACTGACTCCCTGGAGACACCAACTATCACTTCTGTTCTCCAGAAGACATGACTGCAGTCATTACTTCTTTTCCTCAAGATCCCAGCCATCAGTACTTAAAACATCTATTTATTACACTCAGGATATGAAAGATATGTATAAAAATCAAATGCCAAGGTTTCTTCTGTTTGTTTTCAATTCCAAAGAAAGGCTCTCATTCTTTCTTGCATAGGGGTTTTGAGAAGATGACAAATAAATTACAAAGCTTGAGAAAATTGCTTCCAGACAACACTAGAAAAGAACAAAAAGCCACTGAAACCATTTGACTCAGCCTTGGTTTCTTCCAGTGGAAAAAAAAATAAAAATAACCAGCTGGTCTCAGAAGCAGAAGGATTAAACTTTAGAATGAACAGACATAGTGATGAGTAAACTACAAGTTAAATGAAAAAGTATTGTTTGTGTGCATACATGTGAAAAATAGAGATGTTCCAATGGAATATTTGGCTTCATTAGGAAGCCAAAAGTTGTGTTGTTTGTTTTTTGGTTTGTTTTTTTTTTTTTTTTTAAAGTTTTTACAATCAGCTCTTATTAAGAAAAATATATAGACAAAATATAAAAATACTGTGGTGGTACACACTTCTGTATGTGGAGAGCTCTGCTAATATCTCCCAAAATTTTCTCTTCGTATGATGTGTGTTGGCAGCTCTGTGTTGCAAAACATACAAAGTGCATCAGGGCATCATTATATCATGTAGTGAATGTACCAAAAGAAGTAATAGAGGAAGGGCTGCGCATCTCCTTGCTGCATTACTATCCCTTGGCTTCTTCCTGCCGTGGCCTAAAATACTAGATTCATCTGGTTAACAGGTTGCTTGGCCAACTGTTTCTGCTTCTCACATTCTCAGATGTGAGTCAGAACACTCCAGAGATGCTTCAGAATTGCACAGCATTATGGTAGATAGACAGATCTGGTCGGGAGAGTATGTGCGGGGGACCATTGTGAGAGTCTCATACCCTGTGCGCGAGACCTGACGTGAGACTTCCACTAAATGGGCTTCTATGTGAGAGGGTGATCATATCAAGAAAGGTATTAGTATGTTCAATATTTCAGTGACAGCCTCTTCAGAGAAATGATACCATCATTTAGTACAGAAATATCAATACAGTTTAACTATGAACACAGTACAAAATGTAGATGTAAGAGAAAGTGCCCATCTTGCCCAATCCACAGTATAACTTTGGGCAGAAATGTGTACTTTTTGAAAGGTGGATGCACAATGAAGTGAAAGAACTTGCCCAAGAAGCTGGTCACTGATACCACCAGAAATACAACTGCCTAATGCCACTCTCTAACGCCCTAGCTACTGAAATACTGGACCAACAGTAGAGGTAAAACGTGTTCTTACTCACTAAGGAAATTTTAAGAAGCTTTCTTATGCAAAACATGTTCCAGTTTATGAAAGCATTGATTTGGCTTGAGGGATTCAACTGTGATTTTCAAGCATAAAATTCAAACTATTGCTATATTTAAAATAAATGAAGCTGCAAATGAAAAATACATTTCCTCTCCTTACTAAGCTATGAAGGCAACTGAAAAGTGGAAGGTTTTCCTTTTAGCCAAGTCTTCTCAAACCAGGAATAAGTCTCAAAGAGAAACAGTGGGGTTGGCTCCCTTGCTAGCAAGGGCCTGAGGCAAAGTGAAAGTCTGGTAGTGCTGCTTTCATCTGGTTCAGCTCAAGCAAACAGACACACTTCTCAGCTGAGGAATGCGAGGACATTGTCACGGGGTCAAGTCCTGGGAGGGGAACGTGGGCAGTGCCCTTTCACTCCACTTTCACAATGCAGTGGCAAAAAAGACATCCTGCTCACACATGTGCACAAACAGTATGTGCATGCACACATTCTTTTCAGTGTTTGCCAAGCTACCTAGCCCCCTTCACTTTCCTCTTATTTTTTTTTGTAATCCAGCTGAGGCAGACTTCTCTGAGCTGGAAAGGAGATATCGATGAAAAGAGTTTCTGTCTCACTGGAACAACACCTGACTGCTTTGTACACATTGCCTGTGCTGCTGGGTAGGCCACTGCTACTTAACGAACACATTTTTCTAGCATTATTTCCATTGTTATGAATTTTTACCATCCTTTATCACTCTCTGAAATGAACTCACATTAGTTTTGGCAGGGGAAAAAAAAAAAAAAAAAAGCAGTTCAAATAAACTATCTGAGCCTTCAAAAACATTTGATGCATTATCAAAACAGAAAAACAGCTGTAAGAAAGTGTTTTGTAGTTTACTATGTAATCATAGAGACACACATTCTATAACTCACTAAAAATGCAATGGGAATGAGACAAGGGCAGTGCCAAATGACACTGAGATGCTGTTAATCACAATTCTCATCTAAGCCTATATTTATTTTTTGAGTTGTGTGATTTACCCTGAAAGAGTCCTTCAATCAGGTTACATATCTGAGTTCCCTAAGATGAGCTACTGCAATGGGGCACTTAGAAACATGGTCCCACATTTTGAGGCAAAGTCTTGTTACTTTCTGACCAAGAATTCTTAGGGGAAAACCCTAAAGCTGCAGATGAGGACTTTGTTTCTCGTTATCTGTGGAAGTAAATCAGCAAATGAAAAGTCAGGATTCCTCAGTGAATAAGAGATTTGAACTGGGTGAGTTTGATAGTTGATTCTGTGAAATCTTCTTATTTCCCGGACAAAATATACATACTTATTTCCTTAGACAGAAGAGTCGTATGCTTTCAGTGCATCTCCTTTATTTTACCATCTGTTCTCCCTGAACTTGTGTGGTCTCAGCAATGCATACTACATCCCTTCATTACCTTGACTCTCTCTAAATCATGGAAATTTTTCCTTGTCTCAGTTATTAAACTCCTGAAAGTCATCGGAGTGCAGAACTGATGCTATCTGGCAGTGCTTTGGTTTACCACTCCATTCAAATGCTGCACCAGACCAGCTGTGCTACAATGCAATGCTTACTCCCACTGCAGCTCACTAGAGCTGGAAGCCAAGTGTCAGTCACAGTTTCCCTTGGCTCCTTTCGTCACTCGAAAGCACACGTTAATATCAGGACAGTAGCTATTCTGACGGAAGGAGAAATGGAGTCACCATTGATGATATTCTAAGAGGATACTGCTGCAGGCTTCCTGAGTGTCCTGCTATTCGGTGTTAATGCACATTTCTGTAGCCCTGACTTTCCCTTTGGCTGTGTTTGTGCAGTTCTCATTGATTTCGAGTGAATCTATTATCACATCTAAAAAGCAGTGTTAAGTCCAGGACAAAGTGTATACCATTCCAAAACAAAGAGACATATGTCTGTAATTAATTTTGTTAGGATGAAGGAGAAGTATATAGATTTTTAGAAGTAGCTGAATTTAGGTTTTGCATATAATCACTGGCTTATCAAGACTCTCACAAAGCATGTGAGCATTTTCCAGGCTCTGAACAAAGCTGGTTTTCATGTCATCATATTATAGCAGCCAGCACAGTGATTACTACCTTCTGATAAAACGTAGCCCCTAGGTATCTTTTACTTCTGACTTGCATTTAACAAAATTTTAAACCATCTAGTGCCATTAAGTCGTCTTGCTTGACTTCCTCCATAAGCTATTGTCCTGGTTTCCCAGGAACAGACCCATGGGCCAGCCATGACAGGCAGGCTATGAGTAGCCCCAAGTCAGCTGGGAGTTTCAGTCAGGGCAGCTGACCCAAGTTGACTCGCAGGTGTATCCCATATCACTTGATCATGTTCATTATAAAAGGAGGGAGTTCCTCTTCCAGGGTCTCCGCCCTCTGGGTCTTCTGTTTCTGCTGCTGACCCTAAACATGAGGCTGAGTATAACCTTGTACACTTTGTGTTGGTGAATGTATTAGTTTTGTTATTTCATTAAGTCTGTTTCTACTTCAACCCATGGGGCTTCTTCCTTTTTTTCCCTCAATTCCCCTTCTCAGCTGGGGAGGAAGCATTGGGTGGTAGAGCAACTGCTACAGTCTAGCCCTGGTACAGGCTAAACTTAGACATCTGTATAATTTCATTCTCTAACTCCAGTACTGAATTGGTGTTATGGTGAAGCATATGTTCTTAAAAAGACACTCAGGTATTATTTGAAGGCATCAAAGAGCTCTTCAGTTACTTTCAATTGTAGTTTGTTGTGGAATGATTCAGTAATTTTAAATGTTTATGCTTTAGGTTACTCTAATGCCTATGAATTTTTGGCCTAATCTGAGATCTCATTATGCCAAATTTCACAGGCATGTAAAACAAAAAGATAGGATGAGATGCCAGTGTGCATGATTATTCAAAGAAGTGCTAATCCCTTTCTTTTGACCTGACTCTTACCCAAATTGACTGAATTCTCTTGTAGGCTGTCTTCCTGGGCTTACTTATTTCTGTTGATTTATTCTACAAATTCAAGTTTTAGTAACTTTTTATTTTGTTGCCAAATTCCTGTGGAGGAGCTCGGATTAACCACACTGGTATAATAAATTTTGTCCTGAGTTACAGAATACACTTTGGGTAAACCAAACTGGGGTTACTCTTTTGTAGGCACACATCTGGGCCTGCAGAGCCTGATACTTTAAAGAATTCAGAAGAATGGATATAGATGGTTGTGTTGCTAATGACTTGAGTGTGCAGTTCAACCAGACAGTGCCAATAGTAACACTTAAAAAATGCTTTCAAGTTCTTTGGGATAGCCTGTGTCTGTGTTTGGATGGAGGTAGGGGTATAAGTGAGAAAAAGAAAAAATCAAACGAAGCAACAATGTAAATATCCTTTGTACACATTTCAATGTCCATACATTGTATACTACAAGCACTTTTACCCCTTCTCCAGAAGAAACTCTGTATTTTGAATATATAGTCAGCCACAGCCCACTCATCTGCTGTTGATATTTCTCAGGTCTGTCTTCATTGCTATGTGAGTTATTTCATGACTGTTATATCAGTTTTTTCAAATGGAGTTAAGACTACAGTGAAAAGCAGAGTTTGTAGGAATGATAGGTTTTCTTTATAACTTAATACTGGGAAGATCTTCTCAGGGAAAAAAAAGTTGATGTAATTTTGAATGTGTCAAAAAAGACTAATTTGTTCTTGGGAGAATTAATAAATTAGATACTTAGACTACACTCTATTATTAAAGTTTTAAAGAGAAATGTATGTATTATGCAGGTAAAATGAGAGTTTTATATGAATTGGGAATCAACCAGATTTTTAGCAGATTTTCACAAGTTCAGTATTTTCCATTACAAAACAGAACGACATACGTGAAACTCCCAATTTCCTGTAAAGGAAAATTGTAAAAAATATCTCATGGATTAGGCCGTTTCATTTAGATAAAACTGAAATTTTCTGATTTCAGTTTGTATGGCTTTGTATAAAGGCTGCTAAAAATAAAACAAGAGAACTTGAAAACATTTCTGAAAAGGAGCAATCGTTTCATTTTTCTCCTTTTGGGATTCTTATCTTTGCATGAAACGTCCTGCTTGTGATAAAATTGCCAAACCAAAAAAATCTTATAAGATTTCTAGTGAGCCTGATATACTAGAAAAATATACTAGAAGTGAAGCCTATGACATACTAAGTTTTATAAGAATGTCAATCTCCAGCTCAGCTCTGACAACACAGGTCAATGGCAACTGCCCAGATAACAGCAGCAACTTTATGAGCAAGTTCCAGTGATAGACACAAGATAAAATGATTTGACCTGGCGTGAGCGTAAGAACAGTATTTTGAACTGTCTCCTACCTCCTTTGGTGCAAAAGTGAAATCAAGTTTCTGTGTGGGTTATTGTGAAAGAAAAATTTTGCCAAATGCCTCCTTTTTCTCATTCAATTACTTAATTTGTGTTTTTTGATCAATGCCATGGGCTGCCCTCAACCTTCTCTTTGCTTTGAATTTTCAAAAGAATAGATTTATTTCTGTGGTAATGCATGCTGAGTGGGAAGCAATTACTGATGGAGATCTGAATTAGCAAAGTTTTAAATCCTATTGGAACAAGACTATAGCCAACAACATTTACATTAAGAAGTAGTTGCTAAGACTCTCTTTAAGTGTCATTTTTAGAACAGACTTTAGCACTTAGAAGTCTAAGTCGTGCTGAAAGTTAGGCTTAGATGGAGATATTTTGTCAGTCAAATTGGAAATGTTCCATAAGCCTCCTCAGCTGAAACATGCAAAGTAAAACACTCATTGTCTATGTGCATATTCAATTTAAAATGTGTTTTTCTGTTGGAGATGCTTAAGTCAGACTATGTTTTGCCTTGGATATACCTGGAAGCTGTTCTTCTGTATGCCCATGTCCTTTACATTGTCTCAGCTGAACTGGAACACTTAACCAGTGAAGTAAAACATTTTTGTGAAAACAAAGCTCTTTGTATATTATCTTATTCACATCTTTCAGGGGAGAGTTCCTTCCTTTTATTCTATCATATTCATTTCTCCAGCTCTGTAAAACAATATGAAAGTTGTGCTCGGCTCTGACCACACAGTACCTTTTGTACCCTTCCTCCCCATGTTACCTTGGAATTTCCATTCAAGTTAACTGGTATTTTACCTTAATATTTCTAACATGACCATGCTATTTTCTGCAGGCAGTTTCATGGACTGCCCATCTTTCAGCAAGCATATTTTTGCAAGCATATTTTTGCCATAGATACCTATGGCTAGGTTTTGAACAGATACTGAAGTTGCTGTTCTTTTAATTCCTGGGCACAAGCACAGTGTGAATTGTATCTGCATAAGATTTCTTAGCTAGACAGTGGCTTCTTTTTGAACGTGGGTAGTCAAGAGGGGTTGGCACTCATACTGCCTACTATCCATCTTTATTGTCAATGCTGGAGGAGACTGACCCCAGCTCTGAAGGGGTCACGTCTTCTAAAGTGACATTGAAAATACTCTTGCACCTTCACTATGTTAAGTTGGAAACATTGATCTTTGGTCCCTGATAGTCACTAGCAAGGCTCAATAAAGCCAGAATTCTGAAATTCTAGTTTGGTTTAATCATAGAATAAGTCCACTTTGGTATTTTCTAATATCTGTTTGTTTCAACTGCCAGGAAATTAAATGGCAATAGCCACCTCTCTAAAGAGATTGCCCAGATGGATAATACGTTATGTTAGGAATAGTTATGAGAACACCAAAGTAGTTTCTCTCTTTAGGAGGTAAAGATGTGTACCACCAGAGTTTAAGCAACAATTGCAACATCAATTGCAGTTGCAACACCTACAGTGCATGTACAGTGAAGCTGTCTAGAAACTGCAAGCTTATACTAGTGTTGTTACACATATGATGAAATAAGAATGTAAGAGAAGTTTTGTAGTGAGGGATAATATCTTTTATTATAGCACATACTTTTTGTTCTCACGGTGCTGGGAGGACACATGTTCCTTCTCCTTCTGTTTGCCAGGTAGATAAGAGGGCAGTTCCCTTTGACCATAGGAGCTCCTGCAGGAGAGGCTTGGACAGAATGCATAAGAACTATAGCCATTGGAAGTAACTTCTTCAATACTCATCTGTATGCATTAACACTGTGGGTGATCCCATGCAGTTCATATACTCACCAATTACCTGAAGTTAAAACTCCTATTGTAGCTTCTTCTGAAAGACAGGGTGGGAGGAGTGGAGTCAACACAATCATTGTGTAGATACAGAAGCAATTCCTATGTGATAACAATACAAGAGAAGAGAGAGAGGGGCAAGATTCTGTTCTAAGTAAAGGGAGAAAAAAAATTACAAAAGTCTTTGAACTCTAGCTGTCTGGGAGCTGTTCAGACCTTCAAATTAGTGCTAATCAATACAATGAGCAGTAACATGGATGGGCATGGAGTGGTATGAGCTGAAGCTCTTCCTTTAGTAAGAATATTTGACGACATTCCTCAAGGCACAAGTTATAATTCTGCCAATTATAATTGTATTTTTTTGGTTTCCTTCACTTCTGTAACTTTTCCAGTCTTGGAATCCAGAACTTAAGCTTTTGCTTTCTTTGATCAAACTTTTGTTTTCACTTTCAAACTTGTCCAGTGGAAAGACTGAATCTAGATAAAGATGATTCAAAGAAAAGGACTTGTCTGGAGAGTAACCAATACTGTAAAACTGTTTGTTCAGGCAACAGCCTTTCTCCCTTCTAGAAGCTGACATGTATTTTGCCAGGTGTAAGGAGCAGTTTGAAAGTGTTATGAGAAAGTATTAGGGTTTAGTGGCAGAAAGATAACTTATAGCTGCATGTACAACTCAGATTATCAACATGCTAATTTTTTAGATTAGATAATTTAGATGCTGTTAAAGCTTTGATGCTTCACCCCAAATCTTTGTTAATTCTAAAAAAATATGAATCTGTTAGATCTCATGGTTTTGGAAAACAGAAACAAATTGTAGAGTCAGATGACTTACCAGAAAGATTATGTAGTTACTCTTCTGAAAAATGCACTGATAACAAGTTCTGGTCTTGTGTTTTGATTGTGGAATGGTTTATTTTCCTTCACAACTCCAGTATCATCTCACCAACACTCTTCCTAAGATCATCTGTCATCAGGAATGCAAATGAGCCGCATCATGAATTTTTATCTCTTCTTAGGTTCTGTGGTCCTTTGAGACCAAACTTAGTAGAACATATAGCTGTGAATGTGCTACTACTCTGATTAGGATTTCATCCTATACTCTTATTAGGATGAAACACTTTGCTAGACTGAGGCCGTAAGCAATATGATTCCTATGACCACCAAACTAAAGGTCAACTTGAAGAGCAGGGATCAGATCTTTCTTACCAGGCTACTTTAGAAATCTATGAAAGTGTTGTGCGTGTTCATTAATGTCTGTTGCATGGGATTTTTTAATTTGCTTGATAATGCAGACCAAATGTCTACCTTTGGTCTCTTTATTGACACATCCAGATTAATTTAAATTCACCAAATCATTCTGAAAATACTTAATTTAGTTGTTTTGTCTATGGCCTGATTGTAAAGAAAAAAAGAGTAGTTGATGAAAATAAAAAGAGAAAAAATAATCAGTCTTTTCTCTTTTGCCTTTTTCCCTAAGGAAACAAATGTAAATTTAGCATCTTTTAAAATTTTGGTTAATAATCTGTTGGGATGAAATGCTTGTAAACCTAATGGCTTGATTATGCACAGATACTAAATATTGGGCAATACAGAAATTCTAGTGGAAAATATTGTTTTCAAGAACTCTTCCCAAGGTCCAGCCAGTCACTACAACATTGCTATTAGTGACACTGAATATGACAAAAATGGCTTTGAGCACTGTGCAGATGATTTAGTCACAAGAATTTCAGGTTTTGAGCCTTTTGATGGTAGGCAGCCTTCAGCAGAGTCTGTGATATGTGCTGTTTGATGCAGCTGCCCTTTGAACAGCTTAGTGTCATCATTTTCTATTCCTCTAATCCTATAATTCTTGTCAGGTGAAGAGCGGCTTAACCAATGCATTAGCAGAACATGGTGGGTATCTGGGTCCTGACACTCCAGCCTGGGGTTACTTGGTACTTTTGTCTCTGCATGCTGAATTTGCCAAAATCTTGAAGCAGAACCACTTTGCTATCTTCCTGTCACACTTTTATGTAAGCTATGAAAGATGTTACTTGTGATGTTAGCACAAAAGCAAACAGTTGAAAAAGGTGACTCAGGAAGCAGGGAACATCAGACCTACTGGATGAGGAACACATGGAAAAAAACAGTCCCAACCAGTGTTTCTTGCAGGATGAGTGTCATTTCTCCAAGTCCTACCAAGGTTAGGAGCTGGAAGTGACTTGTGGGTTGAAATAATCACTGAAGTCTTCTCTGCATTCTTAGGAATGGTTCTTTTTTGTTTCATCTGAGCTCAGCTTTGAGTCAGCACCACACTGTAGACAAGCAGCTCAGGAATATCCCAGGCTGCACTAATGCTGATTACTGTTTCACTGCAGAGCTAAGCTTGCCCTTGAGGAAAGGAACAATTCTGCCCTTCTGCTTTCCAGAAGTTTAAATTTGACTCAGTACAGGAGCCAGAGTGAGCTAAACATACAACCTTCTTGGTTGCCACCCAGGTAATCTCTTTAACATAAGAGGAAATATACACTGGATTTATCCAATAAACTGGAAACAATCTATCATTTGTAACCACAGCACTATAGGATCAAAGTGCTCCGAAATAAGGCACTTATTAGTAACAACTTGGATTTAAGAAGGCTTTATTATATTATTTAGAAGTTGAGTTTTGTTCACTATTTCACCTCTTCTGGGGCAGATTGGTTGTGACTTTCAGCATGCAGGACACTTATTCTCATATATATGTACTTTTTTCTAAGGTTTCACAATGGAAAGAGCTTACTATCAAATAAAAGCTCTTCCATTTAGATTCTGTACACCATGACTGGTCTTCAACAAGGTGCTATGAGTCAGTCAAATGAGCTTGGTTTATATTAGTTGAGCTAAGCTTGTTTTCTGATATGGGCAACTTTAACACAAAACTAGCCATATAAATCTGAACATTTTTTCTTTAATAATACTTCTCTAATTATTTTAAACCACTTGGGGATTATAGAGCCTAAGGAATTCCTATTCCTGTCATTGGACAAATACAATATTAGGGAAATTGTTCTTCCAGTCTTTGTCTGTGATACTCTCCACTAGTCTGTAAGTTCTTTGGCTCAGATTCTGTCACTTCACATGTGCTTCTACAGTACCTGGCTCCTGCTTTCATTAGGGTGTTTAAATAACAAGTTAATACAATAAAATTGAATATAGTTTGAAATATCTTACTCTGCAACTGAAGAATATTAACGGAAGGACTATGATTTATTTTGTTTGCAAATCTGGATTTTAAGGAGCAGAAAATAATGCTTGTTTTTCCCAACCAACATAGGAAGCAGGAAAATGTGTGCAGCTGTTATTAATTTTAATTTTAGTAGCCAGTTGTAAGAAATTTGTCTCACATATTTAGGCAGAATCTTGTGTATCTCTCTGAAGAAGTGAATAAATTGAACTATTCACATTTGTTTCTGTAGTGGATATATTAATATGACTACTAGTACATTCTAATGTGAAGTAAGTGCTCACAAATGCTCTTAGAGCAGCAGTTTTATAATCCCACAATGCCAGTAATTTTTGGAACTAAATGCAAAACTAATTTCTTCAAATTAACTTTCCCTCAATGAGTATTTTAGCAAAGGTCTCAAATACAAAACTGATGAGACAACATTGGTGGTAATAGTGATTACTTTACCAATATACAAACATATCTATGTATCCATGTGAAATGCCAAACAAAAAAGAAAAACCTGTTTCAATGTCATTCTCTCGTTAAATTATGTTGAAATTATTAAATGAAATAGAGGTTATTAGTATGCTAGAATTGTTTATTTTATATTGGTCATCCAGTGTGCCTGAAAATTGATAGGCAAGAAAACAGTTCAGCTGGTCAACACTAGGTTGCAGCTATTCTGTCCCCATCAGCTCTACCTCTGTTTGCTGGATGAGGAAGGAGGCATGTTCATAGATCAGAGCTATGACATGGACAGATGATTGCCTGTCAGCTGATGACTGGCCACATAAATGAGTCTGGAGCAGCATACAACCTGTCTTAGATTAAGTCTGTGTTTATCTTCAGAATCTTTTTGCCTCCTCTGATACTGTTTATTACCCAAATAGTATGAGAGCAAGAATAAATAAATATAAATAGATGAAAAGTGCCCTTAACTTTGTCTCAAATATTTTTCCATTTATTATCCCAGATATGTTTTGCGGTGAAAAAAAAAAAAACAGCCCTCTCAGATATATCCAACACGTGTTACTGCTGATATCTGTACACTTGTAGCACTGAAACCTGCAACTCCTTGTTATATAAATGTACTTACACTGCTCTCCAAAATCAGCTCCTGGTTGCCTTAGCAACGCGGACTGCAAAGAGCTCACCAGCCTGGTGTTCTGCTGCATGTACAAGTTTCCAAGTCAACTGGAAGATTTTTGGTTTGGGATTCAGAACTTTGCTTAGACCAGTTCAAGCTACTGGTGAAGCAGATTCTTCTTTTGCAATCTCAAAAGCTGTAATTCATTGAAATATATAGGCAATGAACCAACAGGTTCTGAGAAAAAGCACATTTTCATGGCAAAAGACTGCAATCTATTCCCTTCCTCCTCCCCATCCCATGCCTCATGCCTGTAAAGCAAAACATTTTAATACTGGAACTCACTTCTTTAATGTAGCTCCCCTTAACTTAATCACACAAGGATGCAAGAATGTGTACAAGAACAATCCCATGTCTTTCCCAAAGCTTCTAGAAATTAATTCATTTTTCTTGTAAGACAGGAATATGAAAAATCTTAGGTATTACTACTCTTATCAGTGCTTGTGAGGTGCTATTATAAGTGTAATGGTTACCTAATACTTTTATGCCTGGCTTTAGCCATTGAGGACTTAAATTGGTTCTGGAAATGAAAGTCTCCTTTTAAATCATTCCTTCGTTAGTCCCTTCTAGTTAGCTTGTGGTTTTGTTTGGGTTCTTTGTCTTGTTTTTAAACTTAATTTTCATGCTAGTTCTGTACACATACATGTAATAGTAACTTCATTTACATTTAAAATTGAGATTGTTCTATATTATCAGTTATCAGTGTACTCCACTGCATACCCTGATGTCACCAAATTGACAAGGAAATCACTAAGTAGGGCAACGTTGCATGCATAAGCATTCATATATTATCTTACTCAAAACATTTACAGGCTTCTCGATTCGTTTTCACTGTGCTGAGAACCAAGAGAGGGAACACAAGGATGATTAGTCTCTTAGGTCAGGTGGCTTCGAGCTGCAAGCCCCAGGATCCTGCCTCTGCCTCCAGAATAGATTGGTGGGAAAAGTGATGCAACGATGAGATCACACTCTCCTTCTAGACAGTTTCCTTTTTCCTATGTATTTAAATACACTGGGAATAATCCCTCTATTAGAGTGGGGCCCACTACATGAAGATGGAAAAAGGTTCAAATGAAGGGAAAGGAAAATATGTTCTTATACCAGGAGATTCTCCTGCCTGAACAAGTGGGGAATAGGTTTGTGGCTCGTTTGCTGGAGAGCAGTGGGACCTGCAAGAACAGGTAAGCGTGTGTCACAGATTTCCCTTAGCAAAGGAAGTCGGGATGGTTTTGTTTTCCTTCATGGTTTTAAATTATAGGAACAAACCTTAAAGGTCTGTGATTGAAGCCTCTGAGTGGAGAAGTTACACTGCCCAACTGTGCTGGTAATGCCAGCTTGCACACGTCTCCCCATCCGAGGTCTGGGAGCATGTTGTGTTTGTACTCACTGTACTCTGACTCTTCAGCAGCAAAACACGTCTGGGTCTATCACTGCTTTATTGGCATTTCTACTCCAGAGCAATGCAAAACCACCAGTCCCAGAAAAAAAAATAAATCTATGTAATTAGATTTTCCCACCACATCCACTTGGATCGAAGGGACTTGCTGAACATTGTGCTGCCCCCAGGTAATATAGGAGAAGGACTTTTCCAGTCTGTAACAAACTCCTGCTGGGAGGGTTTTACTCATGTTACTGCAATGCTCTGTAAAATAAAATTTAGTCTGACAAAAAGCAGCTGCAAGTGAACAGTAATACTAGTTTCTGATGAAAACTTGAATGACTGGATTGTATGCTGGGTATGATTTTAAACAAAAATATTTCTTGTGCATAGCTTGTGCCTAACTTCAGTTGTCTCATAGCAAAACTAGTAGATGAAATAAACCTAAATGATTTTACAAAACAATTTTATAGCTGTGTCACTTACAGGATATGTACTACCTTGAACCTAGCAGCTCATGTACCATTTTTTATTGCTAATCTGTAAATAAATCTTAAGCAGTGAGAATATCTCAAATTGAAACAAGTAAGCTCTTTGATTCTCATTTTCCCCTCTGCTCATCAGTCAGAACAGGAGAAGTGGTTTCCAGGTCTGTCACTGCAAGCTAAATCAAAACCAGAACTAAGAAGTACAGGAAGACTTTCTGTATTCTGTTTGTTTCCCAGTCTCTTTTACCAGCCTTTTTTTTATGTACCCTGAAAGTAACTTAGTTTCCAGTGAGAAGCTGCGCCAGTCAGAAACAGAGAAATTTTGAAATGTTGCAGGACGAATGTTTAATAAGCATTACCTTATTGCGTATTTTTTTACAAGGGTAGTGGATTAGAGAGATCTGCTCATTGTCATTTAATATTTTGTGTTTGTATGAGAGATTTTAACTCATCTTTCCTTCACTTCAGCCAGTTAGATGGTTATGGAATGAGGTGAGTCCTGGTTGAATTGTCCTTTGCTTATGAAAATACTAGTTACGAATAGTTGTTTGGCTTGGTAGTAAGTGGTGGCTAAATGTCTTATTCTACAAAATATTAATTAGAGATGAGAATACTCAATTCAATTTGACTTTGTGTGTTCGGTCTGTTTATGAATGAATTTAGTTTGCATCTTATGTTTCTAGATGGGCTGGTTTCAATAACAAAAAGCAGAAAAGCAGCTGAAATTATTTTGAGGAGTTTAATATAGGAAATAGGTTCAGAGAAATCCTTACCTATAGCTAACTGTACTGAAAGCTACCTGAATCTAAGAGCACTCCTAAACCATGTGGAAAAATAATTAGGTTTTCCTCCATATAATTAAAATCTGCACTGTAAATGCATATGCGCATGGGATCAGAGACACATTTCCATCTGAAATTTTACCTCTGGCATTTCCTGACTTTTGGGTACTTAACTGTGCAGTCCTCATGTTTTCTTAACTTGGTGGTTTTACTTTTTTGAATGGAATGTTTATTTCTGCTGGAGACAGATAGTGATCAAACATCTGCCTGTGGATACACACAACAAGTACCAGCTAACTGCTTGCAGGCTTCACCAGGGAAGGAACACCCAGGTTTTTGGGTCCAGAAACACCAGCCTCTACTCAACCGCACTGTCTACTTTTTCATAAATAGGCTATAGGATATATTCCTTCCAGCAGAGGGCAGTGGAATGGTAGATGTACATATGTAAAGCAGTATTTTAATGGAATTTAAGAGAGAAAATTCAAATATTCATTGAAATAATTAAAATGAAATAGACTATAAGCAAGAGATACCATTTGCATTGGCCTTCAAGCATAATGTGATTTTGCTTTGGCTTTATTCCAAGAAATACAGAGGAGACCTTTTGATTAACAATGGCATGCCATTATGAAAAACACTCTAGTGCTAGAATTAATAAAATGTGAATTTCTGAACTAGAAGAAAAAATGTATTCTGAATGCCTTAATCACAAAAAGTCTCATTTATGCATGGCCTGGTTTAAGGTGCATCTTTTTGACAGATATTTTTTCTCTTGAGGAAAATATTAGGTTAGTATTTTCTGTCAAAATAGAACCCATTAAGATATTGGCCACTATTTTTTCTAATAAAAAACTATGCAGACACATACAGGAGCCATGTCTTTAAATATCTGTTGTGAGATATGATGTTCCATTTTTGATTTCTGACCTTTGAAAGCTGAAAATACTCTCAAAATTGTAAGACCCTGTGGCAGGTTGGAAATCACATGGCTTGAGACTGGAATTTCATGGTTGTGAATAAATAAGACTACTGATAGCTATGAATTTGCTTTTTTCATTACATTTTTGTGAAGAGTATCCATTCTGAAAGTTTAATGCTTGACATCTGAAGCTTAGCAGCTTTGGTGGTATATGCCTTAAGCCAGAGGCAAATGCTAAATGAACACGCTGCTTACTCTCATGCAGGCTAAGCTTCTGTTCTCTTAGAACTTCCTCTAGAAATCTGTTAAATTAAACTGCTCCTTCTTATAGCTACCTTCATTTAAAGCAAAAGAAGAGCAGAATTTTCATTGTAATTGCGAGCAGCATTCAAGTAAAGCAGTGCTGCAACCAATACCAGTATTTGATGGGAATACTTGAAAAGAAAATAAATGTAATAGCTGATTCAATCCTCATTTTTTGGTCTTTCTTCTAGATTACAGGTGTCTGATACAATGTCCATTTAACATGGTTTCTAATACCAGAATCTGCTTTCCTTAAACACTTTTTCTTGATTAAATTAAATCCAGGCAGATTGTGCAGTAAAATCTTCTAGATAATACAATCATTTGGTAAAAAAAAAAACAAACAAAAAAACACAACGAACCCCCCCCAACCAAAAACCAAACCAAAACGACAAAAATAACCCCAAGTAAAACAAAACAAGACAACTGAGGAAGGAAGAAGGGTAGCAAAGAATGAGGATCTTTAATCTGAAGCAAAAAGATATATTGCCATGACATTGAATTTTCTGGTTTTTTTCCCTAGGTCAGTATTATACAGAACAACTGTATTGCACATCCTCATTACTGCTCAGCTGAATCAGTTGCTAGTTTAGGGTGATACACAGTGTTGGTCTATTCCTAAAAGGCTATAACTCCAAAGACTACTTTCTAAATATGCTATGATGTCATTTCATACTATAATTTCCCCTAGAATTAACCAACATGAAACTGGTTTTCGTGCTTTTGCATGGTTGTCCTTTGCACTTTTTTTTAAGTGTGTGAATGCATTTTACATTTTTATAATATTTTATAATCCTTTTCCGTTTTCTTTACATTGGTGTGAAAGAGATGCATGGCAACGAGTAGTCACGGTCAGGAGAAAAGATACGAAATGAGTTCTAGATGTGAATGTAAAATTCTAGCTGTGTATAAGCAAGGTTCTGAGCTAAACTCATGAAATGCGTTTCAGATTTGAGATATTACCAGTAAGCAGAATCAAATTTCCAATTCCAGCTATTTACTTTATATAAACATCCTGGCTGCAAATTGACCACAAAAATGTTGGATGAAATCATGTTCTTCATCTAAATCCACAGTGAATATCTAGCCAAAAGTAGTATGTTGTTCTTTGCCGGTACATCACAAAACTCTTGGTGAGTTTTCAGTCTGTTTTGTTTTGTTTGCCTTATATTTTCAGCTATCCATAAACATCAGCCTTTGATGTATATCAGTCTTTCTATGAAGGTAGCTCTAGAGCAATAGATTGAGCCTCCTATCTGCTCTTAACTTCCAGAATTATAAATAACATGAAGAATGTCAGGGCAACCTTGGGGGTAAGCCAAGTCTCAGAACAGCTGCTATGACCTTGCATGTCAGCATCTTAGCCTTTATCAGTGTTTGATTTGTGTACAACATGGAATTCCTTGGGGTTTATGTTAATTTAATTGTATTTCTTTTTGCTACATATTAGGAATATTTTAAAACTAACAAATATTTCCAGGCAGCACAAGGTTTCCTATGAGGTTTGCTTGGAAGGTCTCTGACAGATAATTCATAATGAAGTGAATTACACCAATTTACTCTGGCACAAGGTAAACACAAGGTAGGCATATCATAAGCTTCAGTGAGCTGAAGCCACTGTGCTCGCTATAAAAATTTATCTGCTCTGACCTACCACGTAGGACAGAGAGCCAGAAAAGAAGCTTTGCTTATATGCAGAGCAGTGAATAATGACAGTTTTGTAGGAATTAATCCTCTTCCCACTGCAGTTCTGTACTTCAATTAAGTGTTCTTTAATGAATGTCTAATTTTAAACATGCAATTAGAGTGAGAACAATAGACCTACCTGTGCTTAATTTCCTTAATGTGTCAAAGCTGTACTGACTTCAACAGAAGTATAATAGTTTCTACAGTTCAGTAGTTACTAGATAAAAGCTAACTTAGGTCCTCAATGAAACACTGAATTAAACTTTTATTTTACAGTTCACTAATTATTTTTTTTTATGAATACCTTTCATTAGGTATGTGTTCACTCACATTGCCATTGGACTTAAAAACTGGGCTAGCAGCACCAAGATACTTCTCCCAATATCGCTACTGGGTTCAATTATTCGAAGTAGTAGAAATCACACTGCTTTAGTTTTACAGCTCTTGAGTTTTTTCAGAACCAAGGCACTAATTTTTGAGGCAAGTATATCAGTATTTAAAAAACCCACAGCTAAGAAGTATGTAACATCATTCTGTCTTTGATTTTTATCATTGTTGATATAGTTTCCATCACTTCTGATAGTACATAAGGTTTTTTACCTGCTGTGTCCACTTTATGATTACAACATAGGTAGTCTTGATGGGAATATATATCTAGCTGTTATGTAAAGACTGGAAATACTGCCCAGTCATCAAGTTCTTGTGTGTCAACATAAGCAATACAAATTCAACGTGACATCCAGAGAAGTTCAAGAAGCTATTCAGAGAATGCTTTGGTTTCCATGTCAAAACTGTCTTGTGAAGAGGATCATTTTTTCTTCAGTTACTTTAGGTAGCAATACCTGTTTCACATACCACATTTCAGGCTAGACCTCTGGTTGTACCGTATTTGCCAAAATTTACAATCTGCATCTCAAGTTTAGATTTCCAAATCCTAATAAGGGCACTCACATTATTAATCTATGGATGCCAAGAATTTATGGACACATAGGAACCTGTTTTTACATATACTTCCCTCTGCTGACTGCTGAAGGACTCATTAAAGAAAGACAAGTCTTCATTCAACATGACTGACATGCCTATAATGTGATAGATCCTAAAGCAAGATCTATAGAACAAATTTCTATAGACTAGTGTGAAGATACATTAGCCTCTGAAAATTTGACCATGCAATGGCTCTGCTGCTGTTTCCTGGGAGCACAGTGATGCTCTTTACTGAAGTATTTTCTGACACAATGTGCATAAGCTAAAGAATCTGCTTGTGTTTTGAATTATACACACGTGGTTTAGCTTTACCTTTGTTTTTTCTGGTTGTCATAGGTCCAATTAAAAAAGAGAAAATCCTGCTTATATTCTTTTCAGTATATTACACTTTCTACCATTTCAGCACAGATGTGAACCAGAGAAAATATAATGTTCAATTATCTTTTAATTTTATGCAAATTCACTGAAATTAAAGTCGAGACTTCATTACAGTGCACACTTTTCCAGTACTTTCACCACATTTTCTTCTCTCAGGCTCTGCCTGAAGGTGAATTTGTGTAGAATCCATTCAGGTCTACACACTGAGTTGTCAAAATGCAAAAAGCATGTTTCCCTCAATGAGGGAAGTTCTTCTTTACTTTTCTTTCTGTCACTCCTTCTCTGTCTCTTATTCCTTCAACACACGCATTCAGGGAGTAACTCAAGATGTTTGTGTCTTATACACAATATCTACTGAGAAATATGCATTTCCAGCTGTGTGAAAGGGAAAAGGTAGAAAACCTTGGGAGTTAGCAAAAGAAAGAATGTATCAAACTGTTCATATGTATGTGAGCAACCAACCAAGCAATACTCACAGTATTTTCTGTGAGTATTTCTACTAATTAAACTTAAATGCACAAATGTCTGCCTAAAGGTATGCTTAAAAAGTGCATTAGTATGAATGAAGTAAATGTACTTAACATTTCAAGCCATTCTTTGGGGAGCAGTATAAGAGAGTATGTAGCTCTCTCTTAGTTTGCACTTGGCTCCCAGCAACAACACTACTCAAGGAAGATGCCAAAATAGACATTAGACTGAGTAGCAATATTTTTACATGTTGTCCTAGGCTCATGGTCCCATTCAAATCCAGATGCCTGAGATTTTCTCCTGCAGAAAACAATACTGCGGAAGACAGTTGCTGAACACCTCACTATCATTGCACCACTCTGGGACCAGAATACAATTTGGGCATACACCAAGATCTGGGATCTTCTCAGCTGTGTAGCACAGGGTACACTTGGGCCTCCATTCACATTTATGCCTAGGCTTTGGCACTTGCTCCCTGTTAGTGCATGCCTAGTAAAGCACAGGTTTCCAAATTCACCTCAGCATATTTGGCTTCCCAAAGCAGTACAAGGCTTTCTCAGTCTCCAACAAGATGTACATGAATGAAGAAAGTGCACTGCTTTGCATTGTAGGTGGTTCTTCACATAGGAGTCAAGAAAGGTGGAGATTCCATCAGATCAGAAATACAGCATTTTATACTAGTTTTACACATACTTGTCTGACTATACCTGGTCATGCCAGGCAGCCATTTATTCACTCAATCAAGTAATTTTTTTTTCCCCCACATGTTTTGATTTTGCCACCTAGCTCGGCAGAAAGGAGATATTTGGCCATAGAGCAGCCCATGCAAAGACAAAAACGACAAAGAGAGAAGAAGGGGGAAACAATCCAAAGTGTTACTTCGCAACATGCCCTTTCCCTGGGAAGGTAGGAAGCCACTTTTCAGCCGTTGTTTGCTGTGGGGAAAGCACAAGCAGGGTGCAGAGGTGCATCAACTAACAGTGAAAACGTGCACAATAGGTGTCAAACCCCAAAATTGCAATCAATCGTGTGCTACTGCTGTACTCGCTGAAGAGGTGCTAAGGTTCATTCTTCTTCAGTTGGATGCTTCAAATAGTGGAGCTAATTCATCACAGACAGAGCAGCTGAACATGTAGCAACATCCGTAGTGCATTATAGCCTAGTAGATTAATTGTATAGCAAACTAGGTTATTTGTCCATCTACTTCTTCCCGCACATTTAGTGGAGGATAATGAGTAATTAGTTGTGATCTGTTTGGGGAAAATGAGTTGTTTGTTCAGCATTTTGAAATCATAAATCAATATATGCTGCAAATGAGATATGCCACCTACAGCTCCATTCAACAGAGAGCAGCACTGGACTGGGAAAAAGAGGTATCTCTCCGTGGCTCTTACGTGCTGCCCTCTGCAGAACCTGGTAATGGGGGTGATTCCTGGGACTCTGTTTTGAGAACAAATACGTTGTAAGTGGGCTTATTCACCACCTTCTGTGGACAAAGTGAGCAAAAACTAAATGACGCAAGAGGAAAAAACTATGGTTACCTGAATCACTTTGACTTCCATGGAGAGGACTATTCAGTTAGCAATCAAGTGACACAAGTATTTTCTTTGGCACTCCAAGGTTCTGTCCAAGCACATCAAGCTGATGTTTTCAGACAAGCCTTTAAAAAACAAAACTAGTCTCTTTATGGAGCTCTTTCTTAGGATTTCTTCAAATGCTGGCTTCAGAATCTAAGGCTGAGGACTCCAAGTGAGATTCGTTTCTCTGCGTTACTCTGATGGACCAAATAAACCAGTGTACTCCCTGAGGTAGCTTACAGCAGCTTTCAGGGCTCCTCGATTCAGTGGTTTCCTTGAGCTGTTTTGGAGGTACAGTATTTCTGAGCTCTCTTCAGCCCTGCATTGCTCCCCATTTCTGATAGTCTCCTTTTCCTCCACTCCAGAGATCTTCCCAGGGATACTCTGGAAACAGGGAAGATTTACTATTTATAAGATTTCAGTTGTTTCCAAGATACTGCAGAAAAAAGAGGTGAATTAGGTTCCCTGCTGTCTACATTTAGCCCACATCTGGGCTAAACTGTAGCAGTTGCTGTACCACCCGATGACCCCTCCCCAGATGAGAAGGGCAATTGGGAAAAAAAGGAGAAGCCCCATAGGTTGAAAGAGAAACAGATTTAATAAAATAACAAAACTAATAAAAATACCAACAAAAAGCATTCAACAAACTTATACTCAGCCAGGTCCTTGGGAACAGAAGAAAGAACCAAGACCAAAAGGGAAGAGCCCTAGAAGGAGCTCCCTACCCTCAGTAAACTCCCTCCTTTTATAATGAGCAGGTGTCAGTGCTATGGGATACACCTGTGAGTCAGCTTGGGGCAGCTGCCCTCACTGAAACTCCCAGCTGACTCGGGGCTATTCGTGGCCTGCCTGCCATGGCATGGGGAACCAGGACACCTGATTTCACTATTTGCCAGCACTGTCTAACTGTTTATACTGGTGTAAAATATTCTGTTCAACAACTGATAGATCCTAACAAATCTGTGCAGCAGTATTTTTAAGATATAGTCACAAGAAGCTGTGGTTAGGTTTCCATTTTCAGGATTAACTCTGCCTTTTTGTTTTTCTACCTACACCGTAAGCACAACACTCAAACTCAAGGTGTTAAACCAGTCTTTACAGTGAATCTATAGCACAAGCTGTTCAATGTGATTTTGTAATTAGAATTCTGATTTTTTTTTCTCCTTGGTTTGCAATAATGTATGTGCTTGGAGGGAGGGTAACGAAGATGAGAATTAGTTTACATTTAGTCCACCGCACCTTGCCCAAAATACATGAATGACTGTTACAATACTGTAGTTATCCATAATGGAGACAGAGAGAGGGAGAGAGTGCTTTTTCTTGTAGTGAATACTAGGCATTTTACTTCCAAAAATTCCTTGTGAGTTCAGTAGACGCAGTTTTATTTATAGTTTATTTTAGCTTTATCTTCTATACCATGTGACCTACACTAGGGGAACACCAGCAATCTTCACAGCAAAATGGAAGGAATAAGGAGAATGGTTATGCAGGAACAGCTGCTTGTTTTCAGCAGCATCACTTGTGAGTTTTTCACATTCTCCTTCTCCGCCTCTCCCCAAATGTTCAGCCTGCTGTGTGCAAGCTGGGTGTTTACAGTTCAGGACTATGGAGGAGGAGGAAATATTTTGCCTATTGTTCAGTGACGTCAATGGCTTCGCTCCCAGTCACTTGAGGGACGCTGGTGCTTAGCAAATGTCAGTACACTGCTGCTACTGCCTGTGTCTTACAGTCTGCTTGCAGGAATTTAAGGTCTCTCGTTCAAGATAGATCCAGTTGGTAGATGAGGCGGGTGTGAAAGGCAAAGAGCAATAGCCATGGAAAGCCGGTCTGCTGCTTTTTGCATGGGAAAGTGTTATATGCTTGCTTTTTATTGTGGCATTAATATGGCATATTTATTTAATAAATGATGAATTTCATATAAAACTGGCTTTTATCCTGCACTAAGTTCTTCCCTCTCACACTATTTTCCTCTGTATTACATCAAGGTTCTGAAAATAACACGGAAGACACTGAGATTTATACAGTTAATCAGGATAAATGGTTAACTCATCTGACCATATTCAGTGTTTTTCTGATGTGCTCTCATCACATATTTTGTTACCAGATATTGATACCTTTATTGCAAATGTATTTTGCTGAAGATTTTTTAACCTCAAGGCTAATTTGTTTGGGGTTTTTAATGCGTATTTTGTGAAAGTGTGTTACAGTTGATGTTCCTAAAGGGACTGCAATTGGAAAGCCACACTTTAACCACTTTATTTGCATTAAAACACATTTGAAATTATTTTTGGCAAACTTTGCTGCCTATTTTTGTGATTGGAAAAATGAGTATCTGCAGCCTTTGTGCATGTGTGCAGGAAGCTGGGATTTAAGAAAACACTGAGAAATTTTTCCTTGCTGTCAGTGCTTTATGTTGAGGTTTTGTAGTTGAAATTGAAGAGGTTGGTTTTGAAAAAATTATCCATAATATATCTGAACAGAACTGTGACTCTGGACAGGAACAAAAGTGCATCCTACTAATTGTCTTGATGTGAGACCCTGGATTTGTTTCATTTCAAGGAAATAACTACTGTGAAAACTTCAAGTATTTTGAGAGTTTAAATAAACTTATAGTATAGTGTAGCACTGTACTGATACTTTCAGATAAAGAGAGAACATAAATAGATGCAGCCATTTTGTAGGGCAAAAATCGGAAAGCTAAGAGCAAACAACAGTTAATACAGAGATCAGCACTGGAGTTATAGTAGGAAATAAAAGGGTGAGACAAACTAGTATCAGTGCCTTCTAGGTCATGACTTAGCCACCAATCACCATCCATTGGCTATAGTGATATACATAGTCAATAACATCTATTCCAAAAATGTCAAAAGAACATAAGTTCTCAGAAAAGATGCTCAAAGCTAAGGATCTTCGGAGGTCCCTTCCAACCTCTACCGTTCTGTGATTCTGTGGAGTATTCCCATAATTTGACTTACTTCTGCATATGATTTTCAGTAAGTCTTTAATTATAGGATCACATGATTCCTTTTTTTACTTCTCCTCCAAAATGGTTAATTTTTCTTCCAATCTGCCTGGCCCTCAGCAAGGGGAACCGTCTAAGAAGGCAGCTATTTTCCTTGATCTCAATCCTCAGCTCTGGTCCTACAACAGTCTGCAGAAATTCAAGAAAATCTTTGTTGCTTTGAGTATGCTCAACATGGGCAGAAGTTTTCAAAAATTAAGCTAAAGAGCTTGGTCAAATCCATTTTAAACATACATGAATTGCGATGTTTTAGTTTTTTACAGCTTGACCAGCTGAAGTGATCTTTCTTGAGGAATAAAAAGACACGAAGAGAATTATCCTACCCTCTTCATTTCAAAGCATGGAGGCCAAAAAATTACCAAACAAAACTGTTCTAAGAAGTTTTAAATATGGGAAATAATAGACCGTTTAGTTTTCCACATAATTTTATTACTTAAAAACTCAGCCCAAAGATGATACTCACCAGGGAAAATTTCAGTCCAAACACTTAAAGCTGGAGAAGTCATGACAAAAAAGTTGTTAAAAAGCCAGCCTGCATAATATATTACTAAAGCTGGGGTTTAAGAGGCAGAGATACAAGCACAGGTGATGTAAGGGTAAGGGAAGAGAGTTTAGAGTCTCTCTTTAGAGTTTAGATATAAATCATGATGGAATACAAGGAATGTGGGTTTTTTTCCTGTCCTGTTAGTTGGAATAATAATTTCAGAACAGTAAATAACAGAATAACTAAGAACAAGTGTTTGGACAAGTTATCTTCTCAGTTTCTGGACATGCAAATATTGCCCAAAGCATCACTTCTAAAAAAAAAAAAAAAAGTCTTCTGAGGTCTTTATTATCTGGGTACAGAGTTTAACTGTATTTTTATTAATCTGTAGGTGTCATATTTTGTTTATATAACAACTTTGTGCTCAAGATAGGGGAAAAGGCGGCTGGAGGAGGGGGAATGGTTGTTTCATTTTAATGCAGAATCCTTGCAAAAGCTCAGCATAGGAATATTGTTTTCTTTTGTCAAACATCTCTTCCCAGAGGATTTACAGCTCCAGTTGCATGTAGTAGATAGTATGAACGGGGGTTTTTACACACATTAAATAATAGGATTAAATATTTTCTGGAAAAAATACATATACCTGCTCTATTTATTTGCTTGCACAATCTAAATCACCACACTTTTGACTTTCTCAGATCCCAGGTGTTTTGGTTTCGCTTCATTGATGTATACTGTATTTTTAAGTAGCACAAAACAGCAGAAGATGGCCCAAGAGACAAGTGTCAGAAAAGGGGGTGTCAAGCCACCCAGACCGGAATCCTTCTTCAAGATGAGGATAATCAAAAGACCAATATAATTTATTTTTTCTGATTTACTATACTGGGTTTGGTCAATATGATAAATATCCTGGCAAGATTTCTAAGTATTCTGGGAAATCTGTTTCAAATCAGTATTGAATATTGGCTTCACAATCTGAATACAGAGTAAGGAAAGCCTGTTGTAGTTCCACTGTTGTTATTTCAACCACTCCATAATCTTTCAAGATGAAAACAACTGTTTAAGGCAGACTTGTCAGCATCTACCAAGGTGGTGTCACCACCACCTCTCTTTCAAGGAGGAAGCTACTGAATTCAATTAGTAGATTATTCCTGAAGAAGAATGTTTAGTATATCTTCTGCAAAGTATTGCCAATTTATTTGTGAATCCTTTATCAAATTTTGTACTAAAGACAATAAGTCCCAGAATTCTGCTTTATCTGTTAATTATAGGACACCCTGACACTTCACTTAAGAAGCATTTTTTAATAATACTAAGTCAAAACGAATAACGTTTTTGTAGACCAAAGGTTCACTTTTCTATTTTCTATATAGTCATCTTACCTTCTGGATAGTTCTCAGTTTTGGACAGAAACAGGAGATTAAAAGGCTTTCTGAACTTGAATCACAACCGAATTACTATTACCACAGTCCCCCAGTAATTGTTTCCTGATTTTTCAAGAAGTTTTCAGGAACAGCTCATCATCTAATGAGAAGGAATGTAGTGTTAAAGATTATGAAACATAATATAGAGCATGAAATGTAATACTTAAGTCTTCCCTAGAGGCTTTTACATAGATGCACATACATATAAATATCAAATTAATGTAAAATGTACCATATCAAATTAATATAAAATACTGCTATGATATATGTAGTTATAATTCTTTTTCTTACAGGCAGAGACTCTAAGTCCTACGAGACTGAAGCTGAAACTATGCTTTGCATTTAGAAACCTTTTCATAACAGATATGTACAAAGACGTGTCTAAAATTATTCATATAAATAGAAAACACGTGAATGTTGAAATACTCTTCACTTAACCTTGATTTGTTGTCCCCCACTAACCTGTAAAGAGACATCTTTCTTTCACCTTCTAAAGGAGTTTCTAAATCAGGCTTACATTTCCTTTACTTGTCTTAAAGATTTTTGTAACAGCATCAAATAGCTGTTTGCCAGATCTCAACAGTAACAGGGAGGAGACCTGTCATCACCCATAGGAAAACAGTTTGAATTGTGTCTAGCCAGAAAATAAAGTGATCACTTTCTTCACATAATAAATTAGTTCTTGGCAGAGCTAGTTTTTCAAACAGACAATATAGAAAGAGTATGCCATGAATTCTGTTGTTATAATAACACTGTCCCCTGTATAACAGGCATACGAGTTTTTTGGAAGCAAAATCTATTGCAAGTCTTTTGGAGAAAACAAAAAAAAAAAAAAAAGAAAAAAACCCTATTACATCACTTTCTGCTTCAGTAGAGGTGGGTAAGAGACAGAAATGAAGAGAGGGAGTTCTGTTTCCCCCCTTCTTCCTTCACTCCTTCCCTCTCTCTGCCTTCTTCACCTCTTTCCTTTCCCTTTCCCCCTTCCTCTCCTTCCAGCCAGACCCCTGTCTAATGCTGTTCCTCTGTGTGTTGTGGCTCCTTCATTTTAAGCTACTGCAAAACAAATAAAAAAATCTGTTTTAGAATAACATATAAAGGCTAGCTCCATTAGTTGTTAGGATATCATTCGTATTGTTAGAAAATTAATTTTAAAGTACATGAAACGTATGAAATGTGAAAATCTCATCTGCTGGCAACAGTGTTAAGCCAAGTGTTTGCTTTGGTGGTTCCTGTGACGGTAACCCATGTTTTGGAGAAAATCTATATTCGTTACATTATGTATCTATAACCACCTCTCGACCTGTTGCAATGGCTTGGGCTCTAGGCTTCAGGCCCCTTGAGAATTGCCTTAGGGTAGTTATTTCTGAGAAGGTTTTCTGTGAGCTCCACTACGACACATGTAGTGATGGCTCACAGACTGGACTCGCCAGGAAAGCAGAGGACCATTCTAAGGTGGGCATTTCTCTCACTTGGGCTCAGACTGAAGACAAGCTTTACCTTTCAGGCATAAAGCATATTGTTACACAAAAATTTCTTCAGAGTGAGAGTGGCCGCTAAGGAGTAAGCGGCTAGCTGTTTTCACAAAAATCAAATGGAAATAAAATATAAAAATAGTGAACCTCTCGAAATAAAGGAGGAGAGTACAGTCCTCATGGGGGGAAATAATGCCACTATTTAATGTCATATATGATTCTTAAATAAATATTATAATAGGTTATTAACATTAAATATATTTAAAATAGCATCTCGGATCTTCTGGGAATCCTGCAGTGTTTTACAGACTATTTCTCAATCACAACTGCAATGCAGTGGGTAGAACATTACAGCTTTCTGCATCCAAAAAGGTACACAGAAGCTTTCAGCAGAATGCTGTGCGCAAGAAGGACAAAAAAACTAAGCTGGCAATCAAATAGGAAGCTGGCAAGGAAATATGGAGGGGGAAGGGAATAAAATATGCTTTTCAATTTCTAAATAGTAAGATGTAGTTTCATTTCTCCTCTAGAGATAGCAGCATGTCAGCATGACATGCAAGTTTCATGTCAACGTACTAGCCAGGGGATCTTCAAGTAGCTGGGTTATTTGAGGGGGAAGAAAAGGGAAAGAGATAAAAGGAGACTGGAGGAGGGGAAATTTGGCATATTGTTAATCCAGAAAAAAGTTTGGAAGAATGGTCCATGCTGAAAAGTACCTTGCCACCTTTCCAGGATAGTGTGGGGCATGGGATAAACACCAGATGCAAGACAGAGAAGGGAAACTAATGCCTGGAGGGAATGGTGTCACTCTATACTTGGAGGGGGTAACTGGTCCAGAAGGGAGAGAGCAGGGAGGAATAAGACACAATGCCACATATGAGAGAGAGAACCTGTTAGAGTTTGGGTCTAGCACTTAGTGAGAAGAACTGCTAGAGCCCAGGGACAGGTAAGGATCTCATACCTCAGGTACAGAAGATTATCATAAGAAAGGGTGTGACTCCAGACCTGGCAATAGGAAATGTCCCCTAATACAGAAACGAGTGCTGACATTTGCACCCAGGCTCAGCCTGGTTTGAATGATGGAACCACAGTCAACATGATGAAACTCAACTTTGAAGGGACAAAAAGTTACCCCAATTTTGTGACTGGTTGGGTCTCTGCTCTAGCACTTGTGGCAATGACAGGCCGCAATGCTGAGCCGCTTGGAGATGCTGAAAATCCAAGAAGCGGAATGATGCCCTGCTGAAGACCAGAGATCTACACAATGCTAAAGCTGGAGCACCTTTTTCCCCTCACACTCCCAAGGCTGTATGCAAGGCTAAAGAAAAGACACCAGGATTGCACTGGCAATTGTGAGATGACTATGCCATCTATGCCAAATATAGCATGTTAGCCCTGGGCTGAACAGATCTCTACTGTCTGTCATTTAACCTCTTTCCATTTTAAATAAAAAAAAGACAATGTGGCTCTCATGGTAGCAGGATCAGAATTTTATGTCAGCCCCCTTACCTGCCAATCTAAGCTTAATTTAACAATGGTCCAAAGAAGAGAGGAACTATAAACTGCCAAGTGCTATAATCTCAACATCTCCCATGTAATTTACAGCCATTTTTAAATTTCCTGTTTCTTTTCAGATTTTAGTAGTTTTCTGATTCTTATAAATGTTTATGTAGCATTTACCACCCTCAAAGTAGTACTATTAGCAATAATATTTGCATTATACTAGTGCCCAGAAACTCCAGTGGGAGTTGGCGTATCTGTAAATACCAAAAAACCTCACGTGATCGTTGCCCTGAGAAATTTACATACTGAATCTTGTTGCAACTAAATTACGTTTCATCTATTCTCCTAAATCAAAATGCTTAATAATGACTAAAGGGGTTATCGTGTAATTACAACAGGATTCCTGTAGTGTATCACTCTCTATTGCAGCTCTTTTTCTCCTGTTCATTTATTGTCTGCAGTTGAATTACATTGCTTTTCCACTCCATCTTAAGAGCAGGTAGGATCCTTGCACCATGTATAACCAGATCAGCAAAAAAATCTTTTTTTTCTTTGCCTATGGGATAGGTCTATTCTTTGAATGGTGAATGAAAAAAAAAATTTACACTTAAACATTACTTTTAATTTCTTTCCTATACATATGACACACCGTTTTATCTTGAGAGCCTAATGTGAGATTGCCATGGGAATAATTTGTTCTATCCCTTTCGGCAAGTCTTTGAATATCACCTTATTTTCCTGTGGAAGTGTGGCTAGGCATGATGCACCCCCAAAACAGCAACTCTGTAACAAAACATAATTTCACACAGGATCTGTATGCAGGTTTTTTACGTGGGAAGCCAGGCTGTGGTGTATAAGCCTGTCAGGCTCTCACAGAGGATTAGCATGGCTGTCACACTGTGTAGAAAAGATTGCTGAACTATGTCAACATGAACAGTACATCAGCCCTCCTGCCTTCTAAATTGCCACATAATCAATATTCTCCCAGTCTCCTCTTCCTTTTCTGACAGCCATTTAAGGCAGCACTGTCTGCTCAGCTAAGATGTCTGCTGCTTCCCTTTGGTGGCTTTAACAAGGTGCATTGGGATGATTTTCTCTGGATAACTGAACTCATATCTTACTGTATCTGCTTGTGGTGAACATGTGAGTGGCACAATTTCTCTGCATCTCTGTTTTGCCAGTTACTAGGCCCAGCACAAAGGACGCAGCCAGCAGAAAAACAATCCAGTAACCAGATTCTATTACACATAAGAAAGTCAGTATATGGGTGATCGCTGGGGGTACAAACAAGTCAAACAGATCACAAATAATAGACATCAACTCCAGTGACCCCAGGAATGACACAGCATGACCAATAATAGGTGGAATAAAAAAGAAACAAAGGCTCCCATAGAAAAAATGGGAGACCACCAAGTCAATAGGCTGATCATGTATGACAGAAGTAGCCCCATATTGTCTCCCCACGAAGCCCGCGTTTGCAAATGCCAAACCTGACTGGGGCCCAGTTGCAGGGAGACTCAGGAGGTCCTTCCCCAACAGGGAAACTCTGCAAAGTGCATCCACCTCACAGACAGACACTCCACCCTTCCTGCAAGTGGTCCCAGCTTTTATGCCCAAAACAGGACACCTGGCACTCATTTACCCAATGCAGGGCACCTGGGGCTTGTTTACCCAAGGGCTTTCCTTACAAGGCTGGCTGCACCTTGGAGGAAAGCCAAAAGGCAAACTCATCCCCTCCTTTTAAATGACTATGGGGACCACCCATATGTCAACCTTAATTCAGGGCTCGGGGTTCAGACCCCAGAACTTCAATCTCCCATCTGTTTTTGTGACTGAAGAAAGGACAAGAATGAGGCAGGGTAAAGGTGAAATATCACAGACCTATAATGAGTACAGGAGTGTTCAGGAAAGAGAGAAGCATCTCTGCCCTTTCACTTAGTTGCTCTTGCTGCTCCAAAGAGGCAGCACAGGTGAATGATGCTGGTGGGCAGCTGTCCACCCAACTGCACCTGTATGCAGGGATTTCTTACATTAAAGTACGTCCTCTGAAACAGTGATCAAATATAATCAAACTGAAGACAGGACAGGCATGAATTAGCAAAAGGATGAAAAGAGGAGGAGGAACAAGTGTTAAGGTTGGAGGGCAATGCAAAGAAGCAAAGAGAAGCTCTGAGGTAAAGCTCTGAACAAAGCAGAACAGTTGACTGGGTTAATGAGGTTTTTATTTTGCAAATAAACTCTTTTAGTTAAACTTAAAAACAAGGAAGGAAGATGTATTCAAGATCAGTCGCACCTCAGCAAACATATGTGTGCCCTCAATAATAATGACATAACTGTTGGGCTGGTAAGGTTGGGCTCAGTGTCCTGATGAGCCTGATGAACTGGTTTGGACAAACAGAGGCAAAACCAGGGCAGAGGAACTTTGGCTAGGTAAATATAATCTCTCTTACTGAGAAACTGCCCAGAGAAAACTATCAACTAAATTTAAACGAGGTGTTTGTAGATGAAATAAAATCAGCATGCTGTTAGTTTATTGTCTTCCTTTTAGAGATTAACCATATTTGAGCAACATTGAACAATAAGACTGTCAAGTTGCCATATTCACCTCTTTCATACATCCCCAAACCAGACAGAAAGAGCAGAACCTGGCAGGTGTGCTAGTTAGCATAATGGACAGTCTGACCTTAAGCTGTACAAGAACCACGTTATTGCAGCTCCAGAAGAGGCACAAGGCTGGAAAGCAGAAAGGTTCTCACAGTGAGACCAGCCAAACGAGAAAGGAAAAGCTACACCTGTAGTAGATAAACTATACGGATGCATTCTATAGGCTATATATTCTAAAGAGGATCATGTACTTAAATTTTCTTTGAATGCTTATCCAAAAATCAGTTTGTGGCACGATTTGTTTCTCAAAATAGCCTTAGTTCCTAGTGAGCATGATTTGATTCTGAGTTAAATAGAAAGGGTCCTAGGACCATACAGAATACTTTGGCTGTTGAATAAAATTAGGTTTCTTTGCACTGCTTCATCTGGATATGTTTTTCTGTATTTTCAGTTTTACTGGTGTGTAGGTGGTAGGTAGCCTTTCTGACATCATTAATTCAACGGCTTTCTCTAATCCTACAGGTGTACATATTACTTTTACATGTATGCACTAACGGTGATTTTTTTTTAAGTTTCTCTCTGGAATATGTGTAGATAGATTCTAGCCACAGCTGTCTTCATATCTTTTTTAACAGCAGGAGTCTGAAGGAAGTATGACTGGACAACACTTTGTCTTGTTAGACATGTACAAATTTGTTCAGTTGCTATGACAAATTATCCAAAGCCACATGCAATGGTGAGCTCTCATAATACAAGAGATAGGGGGTAAGGTTGAATAAAATGAAGGAAGAGTTTATTGGTCTTCAGTGTCTTTCCAAAGCATCCTGTCCTCACTTTTCCTGTTTTCTCCATCCTCTAAGATTTCTTCATGTGACCACTGTGGAACAAAACTGGAAAACATCTAGTGTATAATACAAAATGAGCCAATATAAATTTAAGTTAATGCGTAAAGCCAGGCGTGCTGTCCTTTCTTTCCCCACAACCTGCTGCTTTTTCTTTCCAGTACTGCTGGAGGAAGAATATTTTTTGTTCGCCTGAAACACTTTTTGGGCCGTTCCCATTTAAAAGTACTGAGTGTATCCTTGCTAATAATCTAGTGAGTCAACTTGTACAGACAGTTAACCATTTTTTTTTGTGCTATGAAATATTAGAAAGATACTGAAGGCCAATTTATGTATTCATATTCTCAATAAACACAAGTTTGTTATATTAACCTGGAAGAAAGATGGAGAAAAAAATACAGTAGCTTCATTTAGAAAGAAGGTGGTCCATGACTTTAAATGAAAGTAAATTGAGTAAAATTGGCTTTCTAGATGGCAAAGTTGAGAATGTGGTAGAAATCCTTCACAGCGAGCAGATATTCATAGCATTTCTGTGCAAAAGGCATGGTGCTAAGGAAATCAAACCAAAAAACTAAAAAGTCATCAGGTCTATAGGGTTCAAGTATTCCAAAACTTGCAGACCAAGTTGGCAGTTGCTGCTCATAAGGTAATTCAAGAGTGGAATATCATATGGTGTTAACTGTTAGGACTGAAGTGCTTTGGTAGCAATGTGTGTGGGAAGTCTGCACAGAGCCTGCTTGCAATGTGTCTAACAACCAAAATTGTTTTGCATTACATTTACCCACAAACTGAAAATATATGGAATATTTATTCTAGTATAGTTTTTGGCATAGTTTACACCTCTAACACTTTGAACAATTTAAGCAAGCCTGGGATCTTATCGAGGGCAGTAAATTAGAACATTTTGTTTATAGAAAAAGGATTTGCTGTACTCCACTGCAAAAGCCAAGCGAAAGTTGAACTACGTCCTTTAAAAAACAAAATAAAACCTTTTTCATAAGATAAACGGTCTCCATCTAGAAAACAGTTAAATAGTGACCTTACTGACAGCAGCTGAACAAACTTGCCATAGAAAAATGTGTAATTTTCAATGCTTTTGGATTAAGGTTTCCCCCCCCCCATTTTATTACTTTACGTACATGTATTTCTATAATGTATACAGTCCCTCAATGGTGTTTGAAAAAATAAACACAGATCTTGGAAATATTTTATAATTTCAAGTTTTTCAAAAGTTTACTTTTACAAAATCCTGAAGTACATATGAACCTTTCTGTCCTTTTAAAATAATATGTATATGGAGGTACGGACTATGTTTTAGACTGTGAAAATAAAAAAAAGATGTTTGCATGCCTAAAACCTTCTTGCAGTTTAGGTGGACATGGCCACTTGAAACTATTGATAACAGGCACTGCAAGCTACATAAATTCTCAGAGAGGTTTTTAAAACAAGGAAATCAAGTTCAATCTATTTTTTAATATAATTCACAGTGGTCTTTCGGCACCATCACAGAAATAGCTTTTTTCTTCTCTACTTTTTGTCCAATCTGTTGTCTATCTTCTCTCTATCGTAATTTACATTATCCCCATTTTTTGATGTGATGATTTTTGTGAAGCCCTTGTGAGAGTGAGAAATACTTCTATAATCTCATTATAAGGGAATAGAAGCATTGTAGAGCCAGGCTACTTGCTGAGCTTTTACAATATGTTTTGTAGTAGATCAGCAACTTCACTCGGCATCAACTAAATCCCAAATGGAGTAAGCGAAACATTGGACTATTTAGGGTAATTTAAGGAAAAAGCCCTGTTTTTTTCAAGAATACACAAAACTTTCTCATTCAAAATCTCATTTGGCAAAAGCTACTAAGATTTTGTAGTAAAAATAGATTTTTTTTAAAAAAAAGAAAGAAAAAACACAACTAAAAACTATAGCTCAAACATAAATCACCACTTTTATAGTATAAATTGGTCATCTGTAATGCTACAATTCAGAGCAAAAGCTGGACAAGTGGAGTCTTGAGTGGATCCCAAAGCAGATCAAACTGTCAGCATTTGTTCCTGGCAAAGAGGCCCTTCTCAAGTGGAAGCAGACGACCAACAGAAGACGTAGTCTTTAATATTTTTATCCTGACCTAAGGCTGTGTTAAGTTTACATTCCATGATAGGAAAAGTTAAGTAATGTAAGAGAAAAAAGCTAGTATGTTCTGGCTTCGTGTTTCATTTAAGGAAACACTGTCTGCAGAATCTAGTTTCTATCTCTACTTCACGGGGTTCTAGATATTAATATAAAGATTTCTATTTTCTGCATTTGCTTTCTATTAAACATCTGGTGATATCCAGTGGCAGAAATTTAGTGGGGTGGTACTCTCTGTAGTACCCAACAAGGGTCTTCATTTTCTGCAGATGTTTCCTCTTTTAAATTAAGTTTAGTCAGAAGAAGCAAATGGCAGTGTTTCTCTCCAATAATATGGAAATCAGGCTGAATATTTCAAATGTATTTGGATTTATTAAACAGTATTTGATTTATTTGGTTGAACAGCAATTCCACGTAGAAAACCCAGCATGACATCACACAGCTCAAAACTGTGGTACTTTCTTCTGAAACTAGTCTATACTACTACCATTCAGCCATAGTGAAACCTAGTCAGAACAAGAAAAGAGCAACAGAGAAATTGCTAGCAGAAAATTAAACCTGATCTTTCTTTGCATGTTTCAAACAAGAGTACCCCAGAGAAAAAATAACTCATACATTCTCCTTTAGTTGTTCTTTTTCTGTATTTTGAAACATTTGTAAAACATTATTTGTCTCTATGTTATTACTGTGATTAAACATCTTAATTAAAAAGTAAGTTTAAAGTGCAGAGTAAAGAGTTACAGACATTGAGGAGGGGGTCAGTCTCTTCTCCTGGGTGACTAGTGATAGGATGAGGGGTAATGGCCTCAAGCTGTGCCAGGGGAGGTTTAGATTGGATATTAGGAAAAAATTTTTCACTGAAAAGGTTGTCAGGCATTGGAACAGGCTGCCCAGGGCAGTGGTGGAGTCCCCAACCCTGGAGGTATTTAAAAGAAGTGTAGATGAGGTGCTAAGGGACATGGTTTAGTGGGGAATTGGCAGTGTTAGGTTAATAGTTGGACCTGATGATCTTAGATGTCTCTTTCAACCAAGGCTATTCTGTGATTTGGAAACTGCTGGAGTCAGTATCTATCATAAAACTGATGTGTTTTAAGATTTAGGATTGTTTGAATCATTTATTGTAAATGGTTTATTTAGACAAGACAGCAGCAACTTGGAGAAGTACCCAAGCTAGATGTGGTGTAGCTTGAAGACCAGTGGCAGCTCAGCTCAGCACTCTGCATGTGCTAATTTATCTTATTCATGACTGTTTTTTTTTCTTTACCATCTTCTGCAATGATCCGGATTTTATTTTAATGCTCTTGTTAGTCATAATTATTCACCAAATAATTTATGCAAACAAATTTCAGTTTTTGGATAGCTTTTTCTGTGCTCACTTACATGAAATATGGTATCACTCACTGAGTCACGTAATTGTTTTTGTCCTCTGAGTCATTACATGACATTGCTACAACAAAGCCTTAATAAATAATAACAAGAGAAAATGCAACCAATGCTCATTTGTGTAAACTTTTGAATTAGTTTTGGGACTCACAACTCTTCTATGAATAAACTACCAAGCCTCTGAATAGCACTACACTATAAATAAATAATGAATACTAAATAAATAGCAACAAAATATTCTGTTTCAGTTAAACCTTGTCATGTCGAATGATAGAACTCTTGCTGATTTCACTAAGGTCAGGCTCTTAGTGTTATTCATAAAATATTCACTAGGGTTTTTTGTACCATTCTGCCAATTTATTGGCACCACGATTCACTGGATTGTTATGGTCTGATGGTATAGCACAGTCACGTTAGCTGTAATATTTTAGTTTCAATGAAAATTAAGAACATGCTAAGACTCCTTATTTTTCCAAAAATTTCAATTGTTGTTAATAATATAGAGGACTGGATCCTCTAAAAGGCAATCTGGAGATGCAGCTTTGTAGGATTGTTTGCTTGTTTAACTATCTTTTATTAAGAACAATGACAAAATCTCAATGTAAAGAAAGATCTAACCGGAGACTATCTTTCAAAACCCCAGCAAAACCTTAGGAGGAATGCTCAGCTGTTTTCTTTTATATTATTTCAGATGTAGGATTAACACAGCTAAGCATTTTAAAGGGTCCCATTTGAGCTCTAAAATCATAAGCCAAAGTGAGAAACTTTTTTTAAGAAATATAAGACAAATTGCCAAAAGGCCTTAATTAACTTTTAAGCCAAATCCAAACGCCAGTGCTTCCCTACCAGCAGCTCAAGGCTAAGGGTGGAGAAGTGGCATGTACTGAAGAGAGTGACCTGTCAAGTTCTACTTTGGAGTCCAGCTCAGTCCCCTTGAATACTGCAAATGCTGACATTTCTACCCCTTTCTGTCATGTAGTTTGGGGACAGCAGAGTTGGGACTTCACTCCCTCTGCAGAAAAAAACATTTCATATAAAGACAAGAATGAATGTGTCCTTGCTTCCTAGCATTGAGCCGTTTTTTTTTTATCTCCACTTAGTGAGCAAAGTCAGAAGGGCCCAGTGACATCTGTATCACCACAGACTTCCAGGTGAAAATCCAGAGGATGTGGATATCTGGTGAGCAAAATCCTCTTTATTTTCCAGAGGGTGTCTAACTAGTCAGGAGTCTAAACAAGATGACTGAATAGCAGATAGTTGTATTTAGCAGGTGTTCTACCCACCTGTCCACAAAATTAAAGGCTTATACATAGTGGAAGAGATCTCTGGAGGTACAGGTATGTCTCTGAATGTTTAAGTCAGTGGTCTTCATTAGATGGATATGTGAAATTTCTTTATGCTTTGTAAGTTTGTGGGAATTGAAACTGAAGAAGTTTAGAGAACCACAGAATATGGAAAAATACTGTTTTCTTCTCAATGTCAAATACGGTTCATATACTTGCATTTTTTAAATTATGGAAAAACATCTGCAAATATAATCTCTCTTTGACACCACTGGTTTTCTATATTCTGAGTATTAGGTTTCAATTACACCAGTTAAAATGGTTGTATGGCAATGGCAGTCTGATTCCTGCTGCAAATAGAAGCAGCCCAACTTATGTGTACTATACAGCAGTTAGAGCACTGAGAGAGCTAGATTCTGGCTGGATCTTGCTCTCTGTGGTCCTTACTCACAGATCCTACTTTCCAGGAGATGAGCTTTGTGCCCAAGCTATGGGGCAGCTTACTACTCCTTCTGAACAGTGCTGTGGTGCAGCCAGAACAGGAAAACAATGGATCTGGCAGGGAAGTGGCTGATGCCAAAGCCTGACTCCAGGCTCACAATCTGAGCACACAGCTGGCAAGGAAAGAGTCCTGGGATCCTCTACCCTCCTCTAGTATGTGAAAGACCATCACAGTCATCACAGACTTTTAACTGAATTCAGTACTAGTTTGAGGCATGTTCTGATCATAGTCAGCAAACAGAACTCGTCAGAAAATTTGAGCAGAGAGATGCATGGGGATTTTTTCTATCTACCAGAGATTTTTGCCTGAAAACCTTAGCACCTAAGGCATTTTTTCTGACTTGCTTCTTGTTTTGCCAATTACTAGGCCTAGCACAAAGGACGCAGCCAGCAGAAAAACAATCCAGTAACCAGATTCTATTACACATAAGAAAGTCAGTATATGGGTGATCGCTGGGGGTACAAACAAGTCAAACAGATCACACATAAAAGACATCAACCCCAGTGACCCCAGGAACGACACAGCACGACCAATAATAGGTGGAATAAAAAAGAAACAAAGGCTCCCATAGAAAAATGGGAGACCACCAAGTCAATAGGCTGATCATGTATGACAGAAGTAGCCCCATATTGTCTCCCCACAAAGCCCGCATTTGCAAATGCCAGACCTGACTGGGGCCCACTTGCAGGGAGAGTCAGGAGGTCCTTCCCCAACAAGGAAACTCTGCAAAGTGCATCCACTTCACAGACAGACACTCCACCCTTCCTGCAAGTGGTCCCAGCTTTTATGCCCAAAGCAGGACACCTGGCACTCATTTACCCAATGCAGGGCACCTGGGGCTTGTTTACCCAAGGGCTTTCCCTACAAGGTTGGCTGCACCTTGGAGGAAAGCCAAAAGGCAAACTCATCCCCTCCTTTTAGAGGACCATGGGGACCACCCATATGTCAACCTTAATTCAGGGCTCGGGGTTCAGACCCCAGCACTTCACTTCTCTGGATGACACGCTTAGTCATATGATTTCCTTTAGGTAGTCCTGCAAAGACCAGGGAATTGGACTGGCTAAATAGAGAGCTCTGGCTGGACCTCAGGAACAAAGTCTACGGCCTTTGGAAAAAGGGGTTGGCAACTTATGAGGAGTACCAAAATGTAGTGAAGCTGTGCAAAGCAAAAATTAGAAGAGCCAAAGCTCAAACAGAACTCAGCTTGGCTGCTACAGTTAAGGACAATAAGAAGAGGTTCTTTCAGTACCTCAACAGGAAAAGAAAGACTAGGGAAGATGTTGGCCCACTGATGAATGAGGCGGGCACCCTGGTGGTGGAAGACACAGAAAAGGCAGAGTTACTGAATACCTTCTTTGCCTCGGTCTCCACTACTAAAGTGGTCTCTCGTGAATCCCAAACCATGGAGGCAAGAGGGAAGGTCTGGAGAGACAAAGACTTTCCCTCGATAGAGGAAGAGTGCGTTAGAGACCACTTGGCCAAACTGAACATCCATAAGTCCATGGGCCCTGATGGGATGCACCCGCGAGTGCTGAGAGAGCTGGCAGATGTCATTGCTGGGCCACTCTCCATCATCTTCGAAAAGTCGTGGAGAGCAGGAGAGGTGCCTGAAGACTGGAGGAAGGCCAACATCACTCCAGTCTACAAAAAGGGTGAGAAGGAGGACCCAGGGAACTACAGGCTGGTTAGTCTCACCTCCATCCCTGGGAATGTGACGGAGCGACTCGTTCTGGAGGTCATCTCCAAATGTATTGAAGAACAGAAAGTTATTGAGAGTGGTCAACATGGATTTACCAAGAGTAAATCATGCTTGACCAATCTGATAGCCTTCTATGATGTTATAACTGGTTGGCTGGATGAGGGGAGAGCAGCAGATGTCATCTACTTTGACTTCAGCAAAGCTTTTGACACTGTCTCCCATAACATCCTCATTAGGAAGCTCAGGAAGTGTGGGTTAGACGAGGGGATGGTGAGGTGGATCGAGAGCTGACTGTGTGACAGATCACAGAGGGTTGTGATCAATGGAGCAGAGTTGAGTTGGAGGCCTGTAACCAGTGGTGTCCTCCAGGGGTCAATACTCGGTCCAGTCTTGTTCAACATATTCATCAATGACCTGGATGAGGGGACAGAGTGTATCCTCAGCAAGTTCACTGATGATACCAAGTTGGGAGGGGTGGCTGACACTCCAGAGGGCTGCGCTGCCATCCAGTGTGACCTGGACAGGCTGGAGAGCTGGGCAGAGAAGAACCTCATGAGGTTCAATAAGGGCAAGTGTTGGGTGCTGCACCTGGGGAAAAAGAATGCCAGGCACCAGTATAGGTTGGGGGGGAACCTCCTGGAAAGCAGTTCTGAGGAGAAGGATCTGGGAGTCCTGGTAGACAGTAAATTATCCATGAGATGGCAATGTGCCCTTGCCGCCAAGAAGGCCAATGCCGCCATGGGCTGCATAGGGAAGTGTGTGGCCAGTAGGTCGAGGGAGGTCATTCTCCCCCTCTACTCTGCCCTGGTGAGGCCACAACTGGAATACTGCGTCCAGTTCTGGGCTCCCCAGTTGAAGACAGACAGGGATCTACTGGAGAGAGTCCAGCAGAGGGCAACGAGGATGATTGGGGGATTGGAGCATCTCCCCTATGAGGAAAGGCTGAGAGAGCTGGGACTCTTTGGCCTGGAGAAGAGAAGGCTGAGGGGTGATTTAATTAATGTTTATAAATACCTAAAGGGTGGGTTGAGGGAGGATGGAGTCAGACTCTTTTCAGTGGTTCCCGGTGACAGGACTAGGGGTAAAGGGTACAAGATGGAACATAGGAAGTTCCATTTAATTATGAGGAAGAACTTCTTCACAGTGAGGGTGCCAGAGCACTGGAACAGGCTGCCCAGAGGGGTTGTGGAGTCTCCTTCTCTGGAGATTGTCAAGACTCGCCTGGATGCAGTCCTGAGTGATGTGCTCTAGGGGATCCTGCTTTTAAGCAGGGGAGTTGGACTAGATGATCTCTGGACATCCCTTCCAACTCTGAATATTCCATGATTCCGTGATCCTTATGGGTCCCTTCCAACTCAAGGTATTCTATGATTCTATGACTCTATGACTTCAGATGCCTAAAATGGCATTTTAGCCCCTCAGCTCACTGCAGATCGGTCCCTAATGTCTAATTTGATAATGCAACAGTAGGTTCTCATATCTAAGATTGCAGTATACTTAACATGTTGGCTTGGCAATAGGCCAATAAGACCTAACTTCTGTAAGAAGCTTGGGAAAAGGGAAGACAGCTGAAAAAGTCCTTAGACAATTTGGCTTAAGCATAACTTACTGACTGTAGTCAAATAAGCAAGATGTTAACTCATTGTTAGTATAATATAGTAACAGATAAGAAGAAAGTTATAATCAGCCCACAAATAGTCTTAAACAAAAAGTGTTTGGAAAGTGTTTGGAAAGTCTCTGATGTTACAAGTTAATTAGTCATTGCTGATTATTTTAAATTGCATGTTAGGAACTTAAGGGGAAGCTATAGATCATATTTTATCTGTGAAGACTCTTCAACAGATGAAAAATACTGCAGCATGGTTTACTTGTCTTAAAAATCAGTTTGAGAGAAACAGACTGACAAGTATGTGAAGTTAAAATCTCAAGTTAACTTGAGGCAGATCTACCAGATCAGTCTAGACTAAAACAAGGGTAGCGTTACTTCTCTCCAGCTCTGTAGACACCACTGCAGCGAGCCTGGCTCCTGCCAAGTCTGTGGTGCAGAAATGACACTGGGAGCTTGAAAATGTTCCCTTACTGATTCAAGCCAAAAGTGCCTCCGGAGCCACTGTGACATTCAAAGTGAAGCATCTTCCCTGTGCACAAGTTTGGCTGCACAAGCTGTGAGTCAGGGATAACCAGTTTTTAATGCTTGCATTTTGCCCCAGGCACCTGTAGAAACCTTGCAGCTCACACTGTCCAGGTCAAACTTGTGAGTCTGGAGTCTTTTCCACCTGTCTGAACTGTTAAGCAATAGCGATGGTATAAATATTTTTCATTGGGGAAAATATCTGGCAAGAAACCATTTTAATGAGGGAGTTTGAAAAGAATACTACTGCTTTTGAGGGCTTTGATCTACTCCTCTTGTTAGGCTACTAATAGATTAATTGAGGACAAGGAAAGTGACTGGAAAAGCTGTGACTGATTAAATGTGATAAATATCATTTGCTATAAATTGTGAACCCACATCCTTTAAACTTTTGGTATTTTATTATATAATCCAGTTTACTCCCGTTTTTACTGCAGAATTCCATTAATACTCATGTTTTTTAGAGCTTTGTCCAGTCCACTTTTCTTACATGTGCAATGACATACTATGAACTGGATACAGAAAGTACTCCAGAGTAAAATAAAAGAGGTTTATCATGATGTTCAGCAGACGCCTGTTCTTTAAATGTAATCTTCCCCTTTTATCTCTGAACAATTCCTCTTGTTGATGACATCTATACCCTTCTACCACTTTTTTTAAAATCACACTTCCAAAGAGTTGGCACTCAGCTTTATTATCTGCCCTAAGTCCTATATCTGCTTTGATATTTCTGCCTATAGTTTTTAAGTTCTTGTCATAGCAGACTTTGTAGTTTTCTCGAAGTCTAGAAAGCTTTTGATTGCAGCAATATAAATCCAGGATAATTTCATTAACTTTACATGTAGTCTAAATTCTCACCAAGGAGCAGGCTAACGTGATGCATGCTACTGTCAGAAAGATTAATAAGATTGAAGAGATGCATCAGGTACTGTGCAGTTTTCCTTCTCATCCTGTTATTTGTGCCATGGAATTTCAGGGGGGGGGGGGCTGCATTTGCATTCATCCTTTGCATGTAAAAGCCATATGATTTCTTTCCAAAGAGTGGAGATGGGCTGTAGACACATGCATAGATGTTATCTTCTTTGGGAATTTGCTGGCTGGATTTGTAATTTGACTGGAGTTTTTGTATTAGAGCAAACTTGGAAGGAGAGAAAAGTATTTGCTTGTAGTTTAGAGCAAAAACATTCAGTGACTTTGTCCAGTTGTATCCTGTGTTAACCTAAGTCTTCTTTTAGCTTTTTGTACTGAAACACATGCTTTTTTGTCTGCCTTACCACGGAGCCTAGTGACATCAGTAGAATTGTTCTGGATTTACAGAAGTATAACTGAGAACAGAACTTGGATCTGTATCTAGTTCATTCAGTCTTTCATTATAACAAACTTCCAAGTTCATAAATAATCACTGATCTTCAAATCCTCTTTCACTAATCCTGACCACTCTGTTTATTGAAGTATCCAGAACTAAAAGGAAAATTAATGATGGAATATTACTGGCTTTAAATGCAACTCAATGAATTGAACTGGGTGGAATTACTCAGAGACTTAAAATGAAGCAATGTTTAAGTAGTCTGGTGTGTTAGATTGTTTGACTTTGCATGAATGATTATTTTAAAGGAACATTGAGTATTAGTACTAACTGAAGTTATTGGAAAATAAGATCCTCAACACTTCTATCTATTGGAACACTGGGTTCAGATACTTTGTTAGATATTTAACACAGTACCTAACAAGTGAAGTCAAGCTGGAGATTTTTGATAGGACCAGTTTCATATTATCTGTTGATTAATCTAGATCATCTGTTCACTTATGATTAATAGCAGCACAGAAACCTGAAGTCATACTGTCCTTGTTAATTTCTATATTAATTTCTAACATACTGTTGTTTACTACTCTCAACAGTTATATTTTGTGTTTCTCTCTCTGCCGTATCTGGCAAGTTGCTTTTTTGTTCTCAAAATTTTATTGTGTTTTCTTCTTTGCATTTATTTATTTCTAATTAATCTGCCACTATATTTATCTGTCCTTGCAATAATCATAGGAGTTGAGTGTCCAATGTAAGAAATCTTGCTTTATCTTGTCAGTTACCAAAATCACCTTTGACTTTTTTTAATGCTAACTTTATTTTAATGCCCCTTATCCATTTCAAACATCCTTATTTGAGTTTAAATCAATGAGATTATGACAACTGCCCTTCTGGGTCAGATCAAAGATCCATCTGTCCTAATACTCTAATGGCAGTACGAGATGCTGCTTGGGGAGGACACCTGAGCCTGGCTGCTTTCAGTTGTCTGCTCCCCTTCTACTCCACCATTACCCTCAGTTGTTGTATTAGGGATGTTAGAGAGCACAACTTTGCCGCTTCCTGATATTGTTTGTAGACCTGTTGTCTATTAATTCATCTAATCCTTTCTTACACCTGCTGAAGGTGTCCACCTCCGCAACCTGATTATGTGGTACCTTGAAATAATTGTTATTTGCTACTTGATCTTGTAAAAAAAAAAAAAAAAGCATAAATCTGTGATTTACTGTTAGACTCAGTCTTGCTAATTTGATCAGAAGAGACATTACTCCGCTTTAATCAGGACCTCAATGAGTAACAAGTAATATTTGGTCCTTATATTTGAAAGCTATCTTGACATTAATTACAACAACAAACAGTGATATCAAAAATGTTAATTTTGATTTCACAAAAGCAGGAACATAGTGAGTTTGAAGAATGATTATGCAAGCATGAGACTAAATAATACCAGTGTGATTAGACAAAGTATATTAATAATAACAATCTTGCCTTGTTTCAATACTTGCTCCATTTTGAAAGTCTCAATCTGATTAGATTATTAACCAGTAAATACTAAAATAATCAGTATATGTGTATTCCTTCTCCAGCCTTTGAAGATGATCCAGCCTTTACACTCATGTAAAGAACTCAAATGGCAAAAGAATTGAAATCTCACAGCATACAGAGCAGGAAAAAAAAGCAACTATTGTGTAAATTTCTGACATTTAACTTCACTTCTGCAGTCCTTCCAGTATAGATTCTGGCATTGTGTGCTCATTTAATCTGATGTTGTGTCAAAATTAATCAGGATTTCATATATTTGACAATATAATCCTGACACCTCTTGACACTTCATTAATTGGACTTTATTTACAAAACCCAGCATTTATAGTTCGTAAAGCAGTTTTACAGACACTGTACAATGCCATGTGTATTCCTAATCATTACTGTTACACTTGGTTTAGTGTATGTTGTAAACATAGTGGCAAATCAACCCCTTGGTAATTGTGTAGCCTGTTGGCATTTCCACTGCAAAGCAACATTTGCAGTTTTCTGTCATATTTCCTTTTTAAGAGTTTTGGAAATGTAACCTTACAGTTTTAAATTACAAGGAAGAAAAAAATCTTCACTCCATGTTCTTTGGCCACTTAGTTCAGAGGCCAGAATTATATTTATTGAATAACTAGTTAAACCCAAGGCAGAGAGTTGAAGACAAGCAAGGTACTTTCATCAAAAATACAAAAAAACCTTGAAGTCATTATAGACAAATGAGAGTAGCATGAATTTGAACACCGAATCAGAATTGCAAAAATTTCTGTAGAAGATTTGTGCCTCTCAAGCCACAATAAAATATTACTGTAACCTAAATGAACTGCAGTTTCTTCCTCCAATATTTGAGGTCATTTATTTTTATTATTCATTTCATTAAGCATCTCCTCATAGTATATGGTTCACACAGATATTCTGACAGCCAGTCCTCAGAGCTAATAGGCCATTCCAGGATCTGATCCCCTTCAAAAGGGACATTTTGGTAGATATGGTCCAAGGGTATACCTAAGGTGAACAGTTCACAGGAGTGGAGCATTAGATTAATCTCTTCTTTATCTTTAAAGTACCGTGATTATTAATGACACTGTGAGAGTAAGTCTGAAGAGAGACAATAAACTACTAAGTTTTCCATCACATAATTTTTTTCTGTGTAGTGTTACCTCAAAGACAAAAAATGCTTTCATGTTACACAAAAAAAATACCACTTTCATAGTACCTTCTGATTTCCAAGAATATCAGCTGCTGCATTTCCTTCCCTGAAATGTTTACTAAAAGTTTGGATGTGTGGAGCAATACCTGGTTCCTAGAATACCCACAGCAACTTCTGTTTTCAGTGTTAAAATAAAGATGTAGGTACAGGGGCAGTGACTCATTTCTGTGCTTATGGGAGCTGGTATTGATGACAGCAGAAGAAAAAGAGAAAGAAGTGTTAAGGAAAAGAACATTATTTTCACCAGTGGGGAAGGGAGCCTGAACCTTTTACGTCACTTCGCCCTGCTGATGGAATGGAAATGTCCAACTTTTCATTACTGTTGCTAATGGCAATTTCCAGCTATCTCTGTCAGTGTCCCACAGAGCAGAGAATAATCAGAAAAGGCTGGTCACAGGCTGCAAGAGGCCCCTGCAGACACCAACAAAGAGGATCTGGAATTTGTCTTGAAATGCTACAGAACCCCTAACAAGGTAGGAAGGAAAACGAAACATTTAAAGGAGCAAAAAACTAATTCAGGCAATGATAGGTCTGACAGACTAGCATTAGTCATGGGAAAAACAGTGGAAATCCTGATACAAAACTCAATTAAAAGAAGCTTATGTAAATTATTTGCATTTATATAAAATGATATAAAATGTATACATTATATAAAAATTTATAAAACCAGTATCTGGACAATAGGACCTGTCAAATTATGTCCTTTAATAAACTGTTAAGTTTAATAAATGGTTAAATTTAGCTCATAAAGCTAACATCATTGATTGAATATGCTTAGGTCTCTGTGAAACACAAGACCTGATATAGAATGGCACTTTCTGCTAAGAAGTTAGGATGATGCAAAATGAATGTTTTACATGATAAATTCATTAAAACTAATAGGTGTGTATTAAAATGAAGTTGTAAAATGTATCTTTTTCATACACCGATTTTTTCAAAAATGTGATTCAAAAAACATGCATGAATTTAAAGAGCAAAAGGAACTTAAATCTAAACCACCACAGATATGTGGCCTGGAGTTCGTATTTTTGATTATATGTCTATAAAAGTACAACAGGCACCCTTCCAGTCAGATGTATGTCAGATGTGTCCAAAACATACATCTAAAACCATGCAGCTCTGTACAAGGGATGAAAAAGAAATGACCATATTTTAGTTAATGCAAGCAAGGAGTGCTGCAAAATAGTTTGGTCTAGCCCTAGTGTTGCTCATCCCTGGCTTTTTCTGTTTCAGAGAGAGGAGACACTATAGTTACTGCTGAAGATAGCAGATAAATACATATACTGAAAATATCTAAAAATGGCCATCTCTCTTAGTCCCTATGAACTTTTTATTACAGGCTGATGAATAGATAATACGGTTTTAAGGAGGTGTGATTAAATAAGTTAAAGAGATGGGGCTGAAGCAGAAAATCCTTCTCATAATGGTCCTTTACTCTTAGTGGGCTCAACTTACTGAAGTGCTGTTTTTTTCCTCAAACCACAGCATGAAAAGAAAAAACTCCAGAAGGCAATTCCAAGAAGTACAAGCTAGGCAAGAACAAATTTGGTCTTGAAAAATTTGCAAATCATCCTTTTTCAGTGAAAGCAAAAGACTGCAAATATCTGTTAGCAGTAGCTGAAGTCACAACAGTAGAAAATACAAATGTAAAATCAGTTTTAAGATGATTGAGTGCGAATATCAGTACCGCGGTTTCTGTATTCCACAATAAGGTTGACTTGATTGCACCTTACATGGCATGATATCCAAAAAGATTTACACATTACACAGCACAGAATGCAGCAAATACTTATATTTAGCCAGCAATGGTGATGAAGCCAAAGGTAAATCATGCCAGAACTAAGCCAGGCTTTGCATGGTGCCTGACTTTGCATAAAGTCTCTGTTTGTGAAGCAATAAGATTATTCTGGCATTACTGCTTGGCAGTTGCAGTAACTTTATGTATTACAATGAGTTTTCTTTTTCCCATATATACAGTTGGTTCCATTGGGCTGGATTTGCCTTTTTCACCCCTTACAGAATTTAAGGCCCATCAAATTATAAATACTAGAAATAATTAACAACACTAATGTTAATAATTACATTGCTGATTTCTTCAGAACAAAAATATAAAACCCACCGCAGACTGTCAGATGTTATTTGAACAGCTACCAGTTAAGGACTTTAAAATGTAGCTCCCTAGTCAGAAAGGCCCAACTTTATGAAGGGCAGAGAAGTTCAAATACAAAGAGATGAAATACATTCCTTTGTTCTGAATTGCTTAAATAGAAGAGGTTGCAAAATTCCCTGTTTGTCTTCAGTGCATCTCTATAGCCTTGAGTATATTGATGTGCCACCTCGCACATAACTAAGGAAAGTAAACCTGTATTTCTCCCAAGATAGTGAGGGTGCAGTTCTAGATTCATCTGCACCCCGGTTTGATTTGGCTCTGACAGGAAAAGCAATTGAAATGGAGAATTAAGCTGTCAGGACAGTGATGGACTTCCTCTTCTTTTGGTCAGACTGAGCCAGTTCCAGGTCTTGGACTGCTGAGCAATCCCCTGCATTATCCACATCTGATTTCATAGGTCTACTTTGTAATGCTACGTTTATCACAGCCCTTACTCAAGAGGATGGGTAGGAGTAGTTGGTGCAGTATTGTCAGCCAGTCGGGAAGGCCTGTCTACTCTGTTCAGGTGACACAGGAGCTGGAAAGTCACTCAGTTCCCTTTGCAGAGTTGGGAGCAGGCACAGCAACTTCTACGGTGACTGGCACCCTGACTACCTGAGGTCCTGAGAAGGTGGCATGGGGAACTTGTGCCTGGTCTGCTTTTGCTGTCTATGGAAAATAGACAATACACCAGCAACACTTAGCACATTTTGAAAGCTTGGTCTTATTTCTTTAGAAGAATTAAAAAAAAATAAATTAAAAAAGGCCTTTTATTCTTACTGTGTGTTGTCAAAAGCCTCTCTCAAATGAGCAGTTCTTAGAGCACATTGCATAGGTTTTCATATTGTACCTCCTATTTGTTCTTACATGCTTTCTGTATCAAAGCAGTTAAGAGTGCTGATATTTTAAAATACTATTTACATGAGGTAAGAGTCTTGCAATGAATGGGGCTGTTCACACCTCAGATCATGAGGGGTTTTTTTAATCTCTCTGTATATTCAGTAAATTAGTTATGTTGGATATACTTGGATCACACTGGAAGTATTTCATTTGAAAATCTAAGAGCTAAAATATTTTTCTTTATTAGTAAAAGCTGAGACAATAGAGAATGATGAAGAGGCTTGTATATATAATCAGTCTCTCCTTTGACAAAATACCTTCCTTACTCCATACAGGGGGTACTGGGAAAATACTGCACTTTGAGAAAAGTCTGTTAACAAAAACAAAACCCAAAGCAAACAAGAAATGAAGGCTATCTATACGTTTTGCTGATATAAAAATATATTCATAGATGCCAGATCATCTGCAAATTGTTAACCAGTCATCTTATGCACTTGATTTCTATCTATAGTTTAGCAACTAATCCAAAAGTCATCATTCTCAGCTACAGTTCAGGAAAAGTTGAAGAGCAATCCTATTTGCCAAATCAAAACAACAGGAACACTAAATCCTTACCTCTCCTCCAGGAAGCAATGAAGCGCTCAAACAGAGCTCTGATGCCCAGCCAAGTTATGTATATCAAGATTTTATCTAGTAGACAAGCAATGGAGGAATGTTCAAATGTAATCAAAGACATTTGTTCAGCTCATAAGCTCGTCTGAGTATTGATGGCTCTGTTCTTAAGTAAGCAAGGTTAATTTTCAGTTCAGAAAACAATTCATTTCTCCATCAGAAAACTTAAAAATGTTGACAATATTTATAGCCTAGTTGCCAGGCTGAACGAAAAGATAAAACCAGTGCTGGTATACCTCTGTTGGTTATGTTGGAAATCATTACCTGGAGAGGCTGACTCATAAAAAAAATACGATAAACTTCATATTGAAGATGTGGTGTTTGAAACTAGAGTTACTCTGAAATATTTGTCAGAATAAATTTCAAGTTAATACAAGTAGGCAAAAATGTTTTAAAACAGGGTAATACTGTACTGTAACTGAGAGCTTGTGGTCGTAAGCAGTATGGATGATTAGGCAGTCAACTTGGAAGAAATAATTGTGATTTTTTTTTTGTGCAAATCTTTTTTTAAAAATAAGCACGTAACCCATAAATTTTGTTTAAACCTGAATCTGTGTCTGAAGTCACATATGTGGTATGCAACAGCATAATGAAGCTATTACTTCTAGTAGGATATCTTTCAAAACAATCAATACGTATTTCTAAAATATTATATCCTTTATCAATCACAGTTTGTTTATAGTAGTAAATAAGGGGGAAAAAATCTTTTGCCTGTAAAGAGTATAAGAAGAATAAGGTAGGCTTGTTGGCTGATAAAGCTGTTAGAAAACACTTGATGACCAAAAGTTTCTGGAACTTACACATTTATTAAAAGAAGTAATTAGGGTAGAATTTTACTTTCCTCTGAGAAATAACAGTATCTAGCATTATGATATAATGGGAACGCAGGGGGAAGGTTTAGGGGGAGAAATGATATTATGTAGTTGGGAAGTAGCCTTATATTTTCCCTATAAGACCACATGTCTGGAATGTTGATATCTGAATAGAAATATTCAAAACAAAGAATTAAGCAAGATAAATAGTAACTTATGCTGCACAATAGCATAATATCGGTCTACAAAGATTTTCGCTAAAAATTGTTCATGGCAAATTAACAGATTGCTGTAATATAAAGCTGCATTAAGCCATATAAAGTAGTCCAATGATACCTTGTACATCCTTTGCTACGAACAGTTTTATATCCCTACTAGTTCCCAGAATAACAGATTCTTTTCAGTCTCTGTGCCAGGAATCTATTTATGTTTCATTTAGTTAATTAACATACAAAGCACCTAGGTTGATGTCAGAATTAAGAGTACTGTTCTGCCTACATTGTGATTTACTAGATATTTGACAATATAATAAAGAACACAAAGCAGAAAAAAAAAATGGCTTAATTCAAGATAATAACTTTGTTTTATTTAATATGCAAGTCACAGGTATAAGGAAAACTTTTTTACTTTTTCATTAAAAACTGCTGGTTTAGGTTAGACCAAAGGGCCAACTATCTAAATTAGTATTTTGAAATACAGCATCAAGTAGCCTGTTGACTGATGCAGGAGAAACAATGACTAAGTTACACAGCAAGTCTGTAGATATTAAAAGACACAAAAGTTCTCCATCACTTGAGCAGCAGTATACATTTTGTCCTTTTAAAGTCTTTTTTTGTTAAGAAAACAAAAACCAAAGGCAAGACCTGGTAGCATATATATCATATTCCTTCAAGTGTCAAAACACTCACATCTTTAAAATCATGTCTCCTGATATGCCCAACAAAGACATAAACTTACTAGTTTACAAACTTCCCCAAACCACACCTGAAACCACTTCATTAAATAGCTGCCGTGCTGGTTACCTTCCAGTAATCAGGCATGAAGCAGTTCTAAGCAGGAGGTTAAACATCAGAGTTAGTTTCAGCTGTTTCTTGAATTTCTTTGAAATTCTCAAGCAGTACCAGCTGAGTCTTGTGATTTGACAAAATAAACATTAATACTTTGTTCTGTAATGTCCTTTAATGAGTTTTCAATTTGCATCATCTGATGTGAGCACTTTAAGAAGCTTCACAAAAAGTAATTTTGATTAACTGTGTATCTTTTGCAAGCTATTTCTCAAACTGCTTCTCGGCTTGATCATCTCACAGCTGAACATGCTGTAGTCACTCCCCCAAAATTACAGGTATGTAGTCTTTTCAACAGATAGTATGTTCATCTAAAGGTGCTTGGATATTTATAAAACTTTGTTTAAATGCCATACATTAACATGTTCTAAGGGTTTCATACACTATCAAGAGGAATTTTTTCAGGGTATATAACCATTTATAAAACATTGGAAAAAATTAAAAACTGAATTCTGATGGTACAGAGAGCAGTTACTATAGCACTTGATGTTTCAGTCTGTTCAGAAGATGATACCTGGCTGAAAACAAGGTTAAATCATTTGAACATTGATGGACTTTCCAACTGCCCAAGGTTATGTTTTTGTGCAGACTGAATTTAATTCAGAGCTGGACTCTTACTAATCAGTGGCCAGTCAGGATACATTTTGTCTGACCCTGTCTCAGCATAGTTGGGGGCCAGTATAGGGTCACTAACAAGACTCATAATCAAAAAAGCCAACAGGAAGCCAAGATTTCTTCCCTTCCTTTGTTTTTGTTTTGTGGTTTGTTTTTTTTAGGAAGTTTGGGTTTTTTAAGAAAAAAGCCTAACTACTTCCTCTTCCCTGGAACTTCTCCATCATTTCTTTTCTGATGAATAAAGATGGGCCACCCCCTTTTGAGGTCACTGGCATTGCCCAGTGAGCTCCACTTGAATAATTTTTGTGTGTAAGAAAAAAGTCACAGTTTTCTTCTCTCCAAAATTCTGGTAATCTGAAGTATAGAAAGTATGTATATCCCAAATTATATCCAGACAGTGAGCTAGCATATCTGCAAGAATTTGAGACATTTGGAAAGTCATAAGGAGGAGCATCATTGATATTCTCTCAGACAGTGTTAAGTCCCATCTAAAGAAGTTTTAAATAATGCAAGGCTAGCAAATATTAACCCTGCAGTAAGAAGTAAAGGCCAGTCCTATATTCATTTCTGAATAGACACAAACTCAGTTCCTTACTCTAAATTTTTGTCCATACATATACTCAGAGGCTCCATTTGTTCAGGAAAACATGCTACTTTTAACTCTAAAGAGGAAAATAAATATTTTCTTCCTGAAATTACAGTTTAGTGTTGGCACTGTGTCCTATAAAGGCCAATATATGATCAAACATCAATTTGACAGTTAAAAAGGTCTTCCCAAGTGAAACTGGTAAAGAGACAAAGGGGAAACTCTCAAAGATGAGCATGACACACAGCATGGAGTAAACTATTCTATCTCTTGCTATTAAACCTACCTTAAAATCATCATGTCTTGATCCTGTCATCCAAAAGAGAAGTTTGCATTTAGAAGTATTTTTCACTGGTTCACATTATTACTTGTATTGTTACAGAATGCAGAGCTACAGCTGTTCTAATAAATTGAACAAGTGCAGGGCTCAAGTCCAGGAATATCTGTGCTGTTTACCTGAAAGCACAATCCCCAGCATGATTTGACCTGAATAAATGAGCTACTGCTTTCATTAACAATACACAGATAAGGTTAAGGTGACAAGACAGACCACAGCTTGCTTTCATGAAGCAAGTGTCCTACAGTGTTCTGGCATTTAACAGGGCAAAGAAGGGGGAAGAGTGGTGCTGTCTGCAGATGCTGTGATGGCTGCCTGCACCAGGGAATGGGCAAGTGTACAAGTAGCCCAGAGGCCTTGATGTCAAACCAGTATATTTACATATTGAACGTAAAGATGGTTTCACCATCGTAGAGCTATGTTTTAGCACTGTGCTCATGCTCTACTAAAAACTGCTACACAACAGGGCAACAGAAGTTTTAAGCAGCACTCTTCTATCACTTCTGTCTCACCTATGGTGTTTCTTTGAGAAAACCCATCTAATACCTCTGTGAAGACTTCAGATGATAGAGAACCTTATATGCACCTAGCTAACTAACTGTCTCACTTCTAGATGGGAAGCTGAATCCAGATAACCACTGAATCAATTTTTCTCTGAAGCAGTTCAGGCAGTTACTTTCAGAAATGTCTCTCCTATGGAGGTACTTACCAATCAAGAACAAATTTCACCTTAACCCAGTTAGCTGATATAGGGAAGACTGGGCGTTTTAAGCCACGACTTCCAGACCTGAAATAATTCTTGTAGAACTACTCTGAATTCTTTTCAATCCATGAGCCTTTTATTTCAGTCGAAGGCCAAAAGCCTTTGCATAATACACAACAACAAGACAATCTAAGAGATTAAATTTATTCTCAGACTGAGTAAACCAGAGCAGTTTGAACAATATATGCTACTTCAGTAACTACAAATAATTTACATTTCTATTCATCTGCTTGTGCTGTTGGTGAAATGGTTGAAATTTGTTTATTTTCTTTTTACTTCATGAGAAAGTTTTTCCCTAGTCTCCCCACAGATTCCAGTTTAGCAAAGCATTTATACAGTATTAAGGGGGTAGGCCTTATATTCAGATGTGTTGGGGGTTTTGTTCGTTTTCACGTCTTTTTTTTGGTGTTTTGGCTTTGTATCAGTATTTTGTAGACAGATTGATTTCTTATTTCTATGTTTCTTTCTTTGAGAAATGTATCACTTTGAGACATGTGTTGCAAACAATGTAATTTTCTGGACAGAAGGATCATGTGTATGTCTCATCTTGTTCACTGTTTGGGATAAATCTCTGCAGCACTGTGCCTTTTCCCCAATCTGTACAACACAAAGACAGTAAGAAAGATAGTGTTTAGATACAAGCATCTCTGAACAGCTTGGAATAAATGCAGTATATAAAAACTAGATATGAAGTGCATTGGAGAAAAGAGCATAGACTTATTTAAAAACAGGGATTTAACGCAGGACCATGGTAGTCAAAATGGTATAGAGCACCTCAAATTTAAGCGTGACCTGTGAACATCCATGAGTTCCTAGTTGAACTGTCTTCTTCTCTGTTTAAACTAGCACTTTTGGCATTAAGAATCCTTTTTATTTTTTGGAAGTTCTCTCTCTAATATGCTGTTTTTCACTAGGAGCTTTGCTGATTTAATGAAAAAGGATTAACTGTTTCTCGTTGTAAAGATCAGCTCAGTTCAGCATCTGATAAATCTATTTTCTACATATAAGCACGTCTCATCTTGAGGAGCCATAACCTCATGATGTGCAGGCTGACTAGATGGCTTAGATTGTGAGATAAAGAAAGGAAAAATTTCCCTCATGATTTTCCTCAGAGACAGGGTAAAATCTCAAGTTTCTCAACTGTATTCTACAAGCTATGTTCAGAGTTGCTAATTACAAAGAAGGATTCCTCTGATGCTGTGGGGATATTCACAAATGCAACTCTAAATTTAAACATTTGTATAAAAATCTCTAGAGTTGGTTTTGGCAATCCAGGGGTGAGGGCTGTATTTGGGGCAGCCAGTGCATTAGATTTAGATGGATTTATCCACTTTGCCTTGAGGTGAATGGGTGGGATTTTTCATTTTTTTTCTTCAGAGGATTTACTGAGTATTTGGTTTAGTTATGCGTATTAACTATTGACCAGCACTTAGACATTGCCAGTCTGCCCTGCTCAGTGCATGATATGTATGTCATTATGTTCAGAGAGCTATATGAAAAAACAGCAAGCTTTCTAAAAAGCAGCAAGCTTTCTGCTGCCTCCTTTGGGGAAAAAAAAAAAAAAAAAAATTCTCAGCTATGACCTTCCTGTTTCGTGGCTGCTTTCTTCAAAGTGATTACTCAGGATGATCACAGAAAGCAGATTTCATGTTCAGATAACATCACTAACTGCCATGATGGCTGACCCAGATACAGAGTGTACGAGAGGAATGGGAAGACCACCCTGTACTCTCTGGCTTTTTTGCCTGTAAAAGGGTGAATTTGTTTTGCACTTATGCAATTATTAGATCTAGTCAGATATGTCATAAGGAAGTGACAGAAAGAAAAGCTGTGATTATTAACTGAATTTGTTGATTGATCTACTTAGAGTTTTCAGTTGCATTTCTGACATTTGATATGTACTTTTATTAAGAAAGGTACCTGATTTGGGTACAAAGCACGGTGGAAACATTTTTCTAGTTAGTTTGAAAAGCCTACCTTTAGTGTCGTACACAGTAAAAAATGGAGTTTAGAGTGTATATTAATTAGCAAGTCCATCTCAGAAGTTTGATTGCATTTCTTGGAGAAAAGCAGCTGATATAATCAAATAGTGTAATAAAAAAAATACCAGCAGGAAGGAAGGTTGGTTGACTGTACCCCTTGCTCTGTCTAGAGGCTGCCAAGAGAAAGTCATGGCACCCATGAAGCTGGGTGCATTGCATTTGAAAATTAAACTGCTGTTAGGCAAATCATGCACTAGCTTGGTACTAACGAACTTCTGCTCAACGTTCATACAACACTCAATTTAAAACCGGACAGTCTCTCAAGACATAATAGTACATAAGGTGTAGTATGAGCACTCGGTATGAGCTCCAGGAACATACTGCAGTCACATGTTTAGAAAAGGGAGAAAGGACACTACTCCACTATCTGTTCTTCTTCCCTTACAAAACACGTTTGGAATCTGCATCTTGCAGTTTCCCCTGGCAACTCTCTATCACAGAACACAATGTCCCAAGGCTACACTCCATTACACTGAACCATCTTTTCCTTTTCTCTTGCTCCACAAGCTTTAATGAAGCCCATCAAATTTGCACAAGTGCCCTATTTACTGTACAGAAATTACGTCAAAAGAAATGATGTTGGCTTCCTATTAATGCTTGAAGATTGGCAAACGATCATGAAAGTCAATTGCTGTTCAGCTTGCTAAGTGATGGCATGTATTGCTGCCTTGCCTAATTACAGCAAATCAGATGTTTCCTGTTGTGGAAAACAATACTAACAAATTGCTAACTCTTGATGTTTTAAGGGGAATAGTATATCTTATCAATCAATTGAAATAGAGCATTGAAAAATGAATTTCTGTCAATGTGTTATCATCAGTTATTTTAATGTGTATTTGTAAGGCAGAATTCAGGTGAAATATTCAGTCTTTCAAATATACGTTACTGATCTTTGCACAGTAGTAGCCTTTCTCAACTGATTCAGAGCTGAACTATATTCAGACCTGAATGTGTACACTGTTTTTTTTCATAAGCTTTTCTCTGAGAATGATCTGTTGATGAGTTAAAAGGAAAAAGGAACATGTGGTAAGCAGTGCAGTAAGCACTAGTATGCTGAATGGTAGAGATAATCTACAAATAATTTGCTGGGTGCACGCAAATAAAAGGAATTGGCATTACCGCAAGAAAACCAACAGGAACTTACCTCTATCTGAGATCTTAGTGCTCCCAATGAAGACAGCAATAATATAGCCATTTCTATGCACATGCATATTCTCTCTATTTCTGAGCCAGTAGTTCCTGAAGACGTGTTCTTACACCGAGGGATTACTAGCACATCATGGTAACTCCTACGCACACTCTTTGCTTAACTTCTGCATGTAATTTCAATGTCTCTAGCTTTTCATCTAACAAAACCCTGGTTAGTATGACAGACTTTGTCTCTTTATAAAGGCTGTCACTCACTGACTTTCTTCACTTGTGACTTAGCTAAGAGGAAGGCTGGATGAATCAATCAAATCTTTATAGAGTAACATTAAAGAAAATAACTGTTGTTTAAGCCTCATTTACAGTGTAGAATTCAGCCTGAAGAAATGTCTTCTATCAAAAATCTAACTGGAAAGCTAAAAAAAAAAAATTCTCCTTCTTATTTTCTTGAGACTCAACTGAACTAAATAGGTGAAATAATAATCATGCTTGTTACTGCATGCTTGAGAAATTGGCTGTTAAATCATGATTTTGCCCACACAGCTCTGATTTCGCTCTTGCAGCTCAAGATATGAAACAGAATTCCATGAAGAAAACTTCAAGGAAGTTTCTTTAATACATATGCCAGCAGCAAATCATTACTACTTATGAATATAGTGGATACTGTTTCAGGATATATCAAAATACATATCCACTCCTGCTAGAATTTTCTAGACAGAGGCCTCCCCTGACCTCTCCAGAAATTTGATGGAACAGCCCATTCCAGATGTTATCTCTAAGCATGTGAAGGAAAAGAAGGTTACCAGGAGTAGCCAACATGGATTCACCAAGGGGAAATCATGCTTGACCAATCTCACAGCCTTCTGTGATGGCATGACTGGGTTGGTAGATGGGAGAAGTGGTTGTTGTCTACCTTGACTTCAGCAAGGCTTTTGACACTGTCTCACAACATCCTCATTGGTAAGATTAGGAAGTGCAGGTTAGATGAATGGACAGTGAGGTAGATTGAGAACTGGCTAAAAGAGCTCAGAGGGTTATGATCAATGGCATAGAGTCTAGTTGGAAGCCTGTAGCTAGTGGTATTCCACAAGGATCAGTACTGGGTCCAGTCTTGTTCAACATATTCGGCAATGACCTGGATGAAGCAACAGAGTGTACCCTCAGCAAGTTTGCTGATGGTACAGAACTGGGAGGAATGGCTGATACACCTGAAGGCTGTGCTGCCATCCAGTGTGATCCAGACAGGCTGGAGAGCTGGGCAGAGAGGAATCTAATGAAGTTCAACAAAGGCAAGTGCAGGGGCCCGAATCTATGGAGGAACAACCCCAAGTACAGGTTAGGGGTTGACCTGCTGGAAAGCAGCTCTGTGGAGAAGGACCTGGGAGTCCTGATGGACAAGACGTTAACCATGAGCCAGCAATGTGCCCTTGTGGCCAAGGCCAATGGTATTCTGGGGTGCATTAAGAAGATTGTGGCCAGCAGGTTGAGAGAGGTCATCCTCCCCCTCTACTCTGTCCTAGTAAGGCCCCATCTGGAGTACTGTGTCCCGTTCTGAGCTTCGCAGGTCAAGAGAGACAAGGAACTGCTGGAGGGAGTCCAGCAGAGGGCTACAAAGATGGTGAAGGGACTAGAGCATCTCTGAGGAAAGGCTGAGACCTGGGTCTGTTTAGCCTGGAGAAGAGAAGACTGAGGGGGGTCTCATCAATGCTTATAAATATCTAAAGAGCAGGTGTCGGGAGGATGAGGCCAGACTCTTTTCAGTGGTGCCCAGTGACAGGACAAGGGGCATTGGGCACAAACTGGAACACAGGAGGTTCCATCTGAACATGAGGAAAAACATCTTTACTCTGAGGTTGACAGAGCACTGGCACAGGCTGCCCAGAAAGGTGATGGAGTCTCTGGAGACATTCAAAACCCGCCTGGATGCCATCCTGTGAGACCTGCTCTAGGTGAACCTGTTTTAGCAGGGGGGTTGGACTAGATCATCTCCAGAGGTACCTTCCAACCCCCACCATTTTGTGATTCTGTTATTGTCAGCTGGATGCAGCTCTATAAGTCAAGCTCAAGGCTGTACTGAGCTTCTGCTGTGCTCTGCTGATCAGAAACTGCTGAGGAGCTACAGGAGGAGAGAGACCTTCAGGCCTGTTTGGGAGAACTGGAAAAGAAAAGGATTTCCTTTGAGTCTAGGGGGAGGATTGAGTAAGGTTTTTTTGGAGCATGTCAAGGAAGATTCCTCTAACTGATGAGCATGCTCATTTACAGCCAGACATATGCAAAGTCCCTGGAAGGACTGAGATATAATGTTCATATCCATCCAGAGGGATTTGCAGTGACAAAATAAGATCAGTTTATTTTGTTCCCATCAGTTTCCCATTCTGTCATCTTCTTCATGATCAAGTTCTATGTGTTTGATCTCAAACATCTGTGGTTTACTCTAAAACTGAATGATTGTCAAATTCTTTACAAATTTCATACATAAATTCAGTAACACTGAAATGGAAAAAGTCTGAAATATCTTTCTGGCTGCTCTTATTTAAGGCAGTTTTGATGTAAATTATGTGGACTTGCCTTCTTTTAACTCTGTCTCACGTTTCCTTCCTTTGCACTCCCCTTTAACATTTTCTCCCGTCTCTTTCCCTGTCTCTGTCCAGGGAAGCCAGAGTGTCTCATATCCTGTTCTCTGAATGATGTTCATTTGCATGACCTCTACCACCCTTGATTACTGTAATGAGTGTCTTTAGTAATTATCATCATCCTGTTCTATTTTTCCAGAGCAATATCCACTTCAGTGAGTTTCAGATTTATAAAACATGTGTTACACTAGCAAAACCTTAAATACTTCCTCTCCTCCCGAGTAATGTTTGTACACATCTCCAAATAAATCAGTAGCTTTCTCTGACGGTCCTGAATAAACTTATAGATGACCTGATGGAAGTGACTCAGCTGAACTGAGCACATCAGCCAGTGAAGTGTGTCTTACCATCAAAGTGGTTCAGACTTTCACTGAGCTGATGTATAAGAATTTCTCTGTGCCTTGCAGCCGCTTAATTTCGTGAGCACCTCTGCTTTACTTAAGAGGTATATTCAGTAAGGTGTTCAATGGCAAAAGAATTAATAAAGTGTTGAATGTGCATGCTTATTACACTTTCAAATGCTTTCTAACTACTAATTGTCAAAGTAGACAAAAAATTATAACTCGGTTCCAGCCTTTTGCCATTACTAATACACACACTGAGTATAGTTACTGCTGGATCCAACAATTCTTTCTGGAAAGCAGTTGTTTACAGCAATGTGGATGCATTGTCTGCAAGAACTTCAAAGGAGCCACTGATTCTCCAGCTGTATCCCACCTCTCTGGAAGACAGCAGCTCCTGCCAAGCTGCAGTTAGTGCCATCATTCAGAAAAACAACCACTCACTCTATAAGCAGCTTTATGGTGCTGTTCAAAGACCTTAGTGGCTTTATGACTTGCCACAGTCAGTCATAAAGTCCCACCTCAGTATTGCATATAGATCTTGTCTACCTGGATTGTTGTGTCTAAGCTGGCTCATTCAGCAGCAACACAAAACATGGACAAAACCTCTGTGGGCAGTCTGAATCTGCCTGTGTTGTCATGGCCTAACACACATCACAGCATTCCCTTTCCAGACTGTGGGGACTTCGAAATTCCCTTTTTCTCTAGACTGGGAGTCAGGGAGAACCAGAAAACATTGTATCTCTGTTGGAGAAGGAGACAGCAAGCACCGTGTTTGCCAAATTGATTATTTGGAAATGCTGCTTCTGGTTCTTGAGAGACCTCCAGGAACTATTTGTATTTCAGATAGCAGAGAAAAGCTCTAATTTCAGATTTATACAGATATCAGAGAGACCTGACTGCCTACTTTTTCCCCCCATATTCTGCTATTTGTCCTAGAATTCCTTTCCACCCAAATCCATTTCCTATAGAGCTCTGGATCTGAAGGTGGAAAGGCAATTACAAAGTGATGCAGACTAGTGTGATCTGCAGGCCCCTGAAGGGTTTGCAAGGTGTCCCACCAGTTGTTCTGCAATGTGTGGGAAGCCTGGGAAAGCACCACAGCATCCCAAGAAAGTGAACCAAGCAGTGGCATGAATAGATACATTTGGCAGGAGTAGGGAAAAAGGAGCACGGTGAGCCAACAAGGTGGGATCTTCCTGTAGTCATGTAATGGACAAATTCAAGTCCTAGGCTGAATCTAACACACAAGCCAGATTTTGCCTCCACTGCCTACTGATTGCCCTTATTGCTCCTCTCCTTTGTCCATTTACTACAATAAGCAAAGACACTTTTATTCTCCTAGAACAATTACTACAGAAGAGATTCATTGTACATAAGGCAACTAAAAAGTTCAAGTACAATATATGAGCACGGGTTCTGATACAGTGGTAGTGGCAAACTCTGGACAGATTCTTTTGCTCCTATAGCTCTTTAGTGGGGTAGAGATGAATGGCATGCAGCAAACTTCAGAATTCAGCATTGTTTCTTGGACACATGTTCATTATTTATATTGTTTTATCCAAGTTCAGCGAGGCAAGTCTCTTAGGTGCAGAAGATGTTTTTTCAGGAGATTTCTAGTGCTTCCACACCCAGACACATTGGAAAATCTTTCTCATAACTTTCCAGTCCCAACAAATAATAAACATAAACTAACTGCTTTTGCTTCAAGTTGTGACTAAAAGGTAAGGCCCTGACTCAGAATTTGTACTTTTTATACCAACCCTATCTTCATCTGTCTTCTTTAATGTCAGTGTTTTGTCCAGTACCACTTATATTCCTTAATAATAGTTCAAATAATAATTGCAATTGCTTGTTGCCTCTATCAATGTTTATCTGATAATTACAAATGAATCTAAGCAAGACAGTGAAAACAGAAGGTGCAGTTAAAGACACGTTGTCATACAAAGTACAGCAGCATCTTGTTCTACAGAATTGCCTCTTCAGTCAATGTCAAGTATTTTAAAACAAGTTTAATTTTGAACTAAATATCTTTAAATGTGTGCTAACTTTGTAAGAAATTGTCCTGTACTTCTCTGACCTTGAAATTACAGGGATGGGGTGGTGTAGCTGACTGAAAACTAAGCAGGGAGACTTTCACAAAACAATGTTTCCATAGGGTGACTAACCAATGTAAAAAGGTATTTTCAGCAGTGCCTAACATACCATCCTCTCTTTAGAATATGTAAAGATCGCTTGGATTTTATAATGTAAATACTGACATTTTGAACAAGAGTAAGAAATACGCAGATGTATGAGTTTGTGTGTCTGTGAGTATACAGAGCTGCAGTCCAGAGAGGATTTTGTAGGTAGGGAAGTCTGAATTAGGACTTTGGAAATAAAAATCACTATTCATGTTAAGAGATCAGCCAGACTGATTAGGCAAATGTGTGTTTCACAATCCTGATCATTTGATATCTCAATGTGTGAGAGTGGTCTGTGATGCTGCTGTCATTTCAACGAGGTATCAGCTATGAGATTTCTCCTGATCCTCATTGTGCAGCTGAGTTAATCTCTGAGCATCATTCAGCTCATCTCCTTCTGTGTGTCAGTGCAGGCCATGTGCTCGCTTTTGCCCTTAATCTGGGTCATGTTTAGCCTGTTTATGTATCTAGTGGGTGAGACATTTTGCCTTTAGGATTTAAAGTTAGGCATACTGGAAAGATTTAGGACCATACAAAAACATGTGTCTCTTCTTAATGCTTGTTATTGGTAATTTTTTTTGCTCTTTTCTGCTCATTTTTGTTCTTTAGTCATTTCCATTTATGTCAGGTTTGCTCTTATTAGAGATTAGTTTGTTTCCTGGTACTGAGTGATCTTAGTCATCACAGAAAAATATCAGAAAAAAATCTTAGATAAAGGGCAATTGCACTTCAGTGCAAGTAGCCGAGGCTCTTTAAGCATGACAGCTGCAATTTCTAGCATTTTGGTTCTGTGTTTTCTCTTCACTACACAATAATCTGGAGTTTCAGGTGCACACCAAATTGTAGAAGCACAGGACTTGTAGCCATACCTGACAAATGCATAGAACAGAAATTACTTTTAATAGTCTTTATTTAGCTATTATTTTAATATGTATTTATTGAGATGGATTCAACCCCTAGCTTGACTTGACTTTGATTCCTAATAGTTACTCCTGGTTAATAGTCAGAAAAACATATTTCCATATGTTTAGCAAACCTTGTGTCTGAAAATGAAATTCAGACAGATGAATTATGAGAGAGAGAAATCAAAGAGCTACACTGTACATACCTCAGCACTGCAAGCATCTGGGAAGGGGATTGCGTATTTTAAGAGTGCAAAGCAGGGACACTGAGCACCTGGTTTGTGGGCTGGATCTGCAGAGGTCACAGGGAAAGAGTTCTGCTCATAAAACAAAAGTTCATGTGCAGCAGGAGGGTGGGTCAAATGCAGAAAAAGGGAACATTAATTGAGGTCATGTTTCATGCCATTAAAAATTAAGCCTAAATTACTCTAAAGGAGAGCCTTTTACTCCAAAATCTAGGGGGCCTTGGTAGCTATGTCATATCTTTAATGTAGTTCAGTGGCTGGATGACACAGTAACTTTGTAATTATTGTTGTGCTAAAAAATACCTCTAATGTTAGTTAGCAGAAATAATCATATTGTCAGATTAATGTGTTACTGTAGTAATTGTTATTCTACCCTCTCTGGGACCACATTTGTGTCATTGGAAGTTTATACTGAATGCGTAGTGCACTGCACATAGTCCTGATGAAAATATACTTCTTATTTCTTACATGTAATGCTATATACTGTCTTTAAATTATTGGAGTTCACTTTTCCAATGTCCTACCAGAATTATCCACTGATAACATTTCTACACAAAAACATTGAAAAGCTGGGTCCTAAAATTTATAGCATTTTATAGGAAAGGAAACAACTTTTCAGGTAAACATTTACATGTGTTCACACATCTGGAATGTATGTACAAATATGATAGCATTAAACATAAATAAAATGTAAGCATTAAGTAAGCTAAACTGTACCTATGAAAGACTATTGACACATATATATTTTTCTATATGCAAAAATATATACAGTTCCCCATAATTTCTAGTAACTTAGGTTCTTATATATCCTGAGTTTTAAATCAACATAATGTATTGATGCATGGAATAGATGAAGTCAGATTGCTGGAAGAGATGCTTCTTCTGGAGGTCACTGTTGTCACATCAAGAGCAACTGAATTGTACATGAAGCAGCTCCAAAAAGCACGTCAGTGCAAAGGCGACAGCCTCCAGGAGATAGCTAGGTTGAGGAGGTAACGGACTAATGACTTCCATCACCCAACCTCATCTATTGCCTACAAAGCCAAGGGGAAGCTATGATCTTGGTTAAGGTCTGCGAAGATGTGGATCAGAGAATTAGAATTTAAGGACTGAAAAAGGAGGAAGGCAGCTGACAGAAAATCAATTTGTCCTCTGTTAATATTGCCAAGGCAAGTTGTCTCAAAACGTTACTGTATTATGTAATTTGCAAAATTGCAGATGCTTGGCACAACATCGAAGCAACCTGTATTTGTCCTTAATGAGTCTGCCTTCACAAGAGGAGTTGAGCATGTACATGTTTTGTGTCATACATAACTGTTCTGCCTGTTTATCGAGATTCTGAATCCATGTAAAGAAAATGTGAAGATTAGCATGATTAAAGTATCTCTATGCTGTTAACACTGACTACATTCTCCATTAGTATATCATCATAAAGTACAGCAGGTATAATCCATTAAAATGAATGGCAAACTCCCATTGACTTGAATCAAACAAAGCTTTTATCCATTTCTTTCTGTATCTTCAATACATTTCAATTTTTTTCATGACTCTTACATACCTAGCATTCACTTCTTCAGCATTTGAATGAATTCATAACAGTTTCAACTTGCTCTTTTAAACAGTTCATAATTATGATGCCTTTAAAGGTTCAAACTGTATAGAAAAACACTGCAAATCATTACTGTTCTTTTAAAGCAACTGATCTATTACTGCATAAGTATTATCAGTTGTACATCGTTATATATGCTTTAACTTTGCAGATTGTTTTACATGTATGTGATGGTAGAGTAATTAGGGATGTTTTTGTGTAAAATGCTAAGGAAATGGCAATTTGTGACCCCAACAATGTATTTCCTCTTCTGTGGAAAGAAGTTATGTTTTGGCTTGCATTTCAGGCAGCATAGCACCAAGATGATTTAAACAAGGTGGGTTTAAAAAAAAAAAAAAAAAAGGTGAAAAATTGAGACTCAAATCTTGCAGTCTGGAAAAGATTAACATTGTTAACTTTAAGTTCATCTTAAAGGCCTGCTAGTTCACCCTAACACATTTCAATTTAACAGGATAAGAAAATATATCACTATTAGCTTCATATGAAGGCTAAAATTCCCTTTGATGTTAATTGAATAATCCATAAAATTTTTGATAGATTAAATAATCTTCTTGCAAAAATGCTGTCTTCAGTTTCATTTCAAATAATGCCTATTTCATGGAAAATAGAAGGGAAATAAGAAAAAAAAATCTCATACTCTGAAAAACATAGTGCCTAACTGGTAAAATTGTTAAAGTAGATTGAAATTCACTTTATTGTATAAAATCCACTCTACGATCTAATTCCAACTTTTGCTCAAAGATTTTCTTATGCAACAATCAAGTTCTTTTGCACCTAAAATTTTATAGAAGGTAGGAAAAAAAAAACCACAAAGAAAAAGAAAGGATGAAGGTCTTTGTAATTTTTATTTATTGAAATTAAAATCTAGGAATTGTGTACTGTTTTCCTCAGTATTTTTCAAGAGAACATTTACCTGTATGTTTATCTGTGGAAAACAGCGATGCAGTACAAAATTTTAAATATTAAAAAAGATATTTTTAATTGGAAACCGCCATATCATTATTTTTCCTACCTTTCCTTACTTGTTGGCCACAAAATAGAAGATAATCAGTTGAACAAACAAGGATGATTTCTTTTTCTTGCAATACTTTTTCACTTCTACATTTTCACAGGTTGATATACTAACCTTTCTGAAACTGCTTTTAAGCCTTCAATGCAGAACTGCATCTGGTTTGTTTTTCTGGTGTTTCAACTTTCTTTCTGGCATAGAAAACAATTGGTTTTGGTTTATCTCTCCTTTTTTAACTGCCCTAAACACCAAGAGGCCCATAAAAGAATCCAGTGGCTGAAAAGAAGCAGATAAACATAAAAATAACTTACACAAATTAGGGCTTGATGAATGGAACAATACCAATATTAAAAAGACAAAGTTTTGGATTTGCTGATCCTGCTGCTTTTTAACACTGAAAATTTTCTCTGAACATGTTTGGATTTTAGAGGGAAGTTGTGCCCCCTGCTTATGAGTGATAAGAGTGAAGACAAAACTGCTCAGCATTGGCCAAAATCAAAGAAAGTTTGTCATCTTTCAGGTAAGGAAAAACAGTAAACTTTTCACCTTTCTGTTCTGAATTTTCCTGGGTTTTGAATCAAATGTCATATTAGGAAGCAAACAAATCTTTTTGCATATGGTCTGATCACCAAAACAAGTGAGTCATTTGCAACGAGGTTTTCTCACCCTTCTTTTTCCATGCCTGGGAACTGCATGTCAGCTCCTTTGTTCCAGATAGTGAAGTCCTTTGTGTCTATATACAGCATTTGCAGTAGCAGCATGAATTACACTTCTGGCAATATGGCTCTACTCTGATTTTGAGGGGTTTACCACTGTTCTGTGCACCACTGGTGAGGAAGCCTGACTCTTAGAGAAAGCCATGCTGTGGTCCTTTTCACTAGTAGTCCAACTGGCACCCTTTTAAACTCATGTAGCCTCTGTAAAACAGAAACCAGACTATGACTGGACCCTAAATTAGTTAATAATATTCATGTATTCAGTTATTTTTTCATTAATTCAGGAGTCATGTCTGTTGAAAATCAAGGTTGACACTATATTCTAGACCAGTGCCCAAAGTTAATGAGCTTCTGGATTCTTTCATCATCCTATATGATGCTTGTTGAGTTTATCCAATGCTGTTTGTGTGAACTACCTAATCCATAGATCAAAAATTATGCTCTTATTATAGAAAAAAATCACCATTTTATTAGGGATCTTTCCCATCACTGAAATCTATACATAGGTACATACAAGTAAGTAGAGATGTTTTCTAAAAATCTAGTCACATTATATAACTCCAAACATTCTTAGGTTAAGCCAAACAAAGTTAAAATTCTGGAACTTTACTTCTTTTCTATATATTTTAATATACTGGCTAATATAAGTTTTATAGAGCAGTAATATAATGTGTTAGATCTTTATAAACCACACAAGTAGCCTTCTGTCTAGGTGTTTTCTCCCTGGCCTTGATAGAAAAAGTATTACCAGTAATACATTGATAGTCATACCCGACTAATCTAATGTTACTTAGGGACTTTCATGCTCTCAGATCAGAAAACGCTCCTTTCCTCTCCTGCCGGGTAAATGTCCTTCTTCCTTCAGTTACACTACTTGCCTAAATCCTAAGGGTACCTATGCATGGGCACCTAAAGCTCTGTACATGCCTACTTTTCCCTTTCTGCCCTGTGAAATAGGAGGCTATTCACAAATACACAGTGCTGAGCCTCTGCCCAAATGCTTTTGTGTTCTCCCTTGCCAAGGAAATGTCTAAGGTCAGCACAAATTGCCTGAGAAGCCAATATTATAGCTGGGCTCAGATCCCAACTGTTGTCTACAACCACTTCCAAACTGAGGCTCCTGAACTGTATTTGAGTTGCAGCAAATGTTGTGACAGAGGAACTTTTCTCCCTTGCATATGTCCTTGGCTTTGCACTGTCCAGGGAGGGCGGAAGCTAAAAGAAACAAAGCAATATACAGAAAGACTTTATTTTCTTTCAAACTCAGCATTTCAGATTAGAGCAGATGCTGAATGGAAAGGAGACTGGGAACTCTGATAGGGCATAGGGGACAGTTAGAGGAAAGTTAATTGCCAAAAACAGCTGAATTTCTAGATCATATTGGAAAATATGTCTGATGACAGGTAGGTAGGGTCAAGGCTAGAAAGCCAGACAGAATAATGCATGGATAAGTTTGTTTTTTTTGTTGCAGACTCCTTTCTCAGGAGCAGTGTAATCTTGTTGTGACAGCAATTTGTCAGATGAAGTCAAGGCCGGAAGTCTAACCCATGCAGCAACACACGAGCTTTATGGGTCACATAAATGACATATACAGTCATATCAGCAATCTGTGTCCTTCTTGTGGACCACCTTGCTTTGAACAAGGTCATGCCCTTACCTACCCTCATGCTTGTCTGAGTCATACTGTCCTCTGCATCCTGGCCTTGGGTCACTCCAGACAACCCCAAATGTCAGCTAATCACCAGCCAACGTCATCTTCTGACAGTTCTCACAGACTGTCTGTAAATACACTGAAAATGCTGCACAGATCCAAGGTGAAGAAGAGAACCGTAAAGGAGTCTGTTCCACAGGTGGTGCACCAAGTGTGCTTCCAGCAATTCATTGCATCTGTAACAAGATTAAAAAGCTAACTGAGGGCACTAATTTGTAAATAAACAGGCACAGGACATCCACATATATTCACTATCAAACACTGGAACAGGCTGCCCAGGGCAGAGGTGGAGTCCCCATCCCAAGAGGTATTTAGGAGATGTGTAGATGAGGTACTGAGGGACACGGGGTAGTGGTGAATTGGCAGTGCTGGGTTAATGGTTGGACTTGACGATCTTAGAGGTCTTTTCCAACCAAGGCTGTTCTGTGATTCATCCTGGAGAAATCTGCCTTAAAAAGTTTCCCAACAGCAATATATCCAGTGTAACATAAACTTACCTGTAAGAGTAGTACATCTGTTGTTCTGGGGTGATATAAGAGTAAACTTCCTTAACACTATGCTTCTTTGACTGTGGTTGTTCACCGCCTCCTTCCTTTCTTTTCATGACTGCAGAATACTGTGCCCCTGCACTTTATTGTCCCCCGACAAAGATACCTGCAACAGACTTAGCAAAGGACAAATTTTGTCACAGAGCCTTCAACATCCTTAGATTTGCATGCTCATGCCCTAAGGAAAAATAGCAATACCTTTGGGAATTACTGTAACATCTACAGCCTTGCATTTCAGAGCAATTTCAGGGGGAGCTGAGGGATGTGGAAGAGTCAGACATCAAATCATTCAGCAGTGGCAGCAGCTTGAAAAGGGTGCATCTTTTTCCACTCCTTATCCCCACACTCCGAAACTACTATATTGCCTCAGATGTCATTGGCAGCAATATGAAGACCAATATATAGTCCTATGCTGGAGCCCTTCCTGAAGGTGGCCAGGGCAGAAATAAAGAGACAGGAAGAAAGTGGAAGGTATCTTAGGAAGAGGGCATCTTTTTGCCTGTCAATGCACAGTGCCTGCTATTCTATCATGTGCAAGAGCTTTCCAAGGACTTAATTATTAAAATCTCCAATTATGGTCAAGTTCTGTTCTTCAGACAATCCTGCTAATTGTTAACAAAAAGAATTATCCACTTGATCTGCCTGGATCTGCAGCAGATGCCCCAACAGTGCCTATATTATTTTCCTTTGTATTATCATTCAGGCTTTCAATACATGTTTTCTGCTGCATTCTGAACATCTGAGTGAGATATGTGGCATAATCTCCTCCACCTTTTTTCCTCCTGTTGTTCCTGAACAAGCTGTGCTCTTCAGTATTAGTATTCCAGTCACATACTCACATGGCTGTAACCTACCAAGTTTCTGTTATGTCAATTAATTTGTAATTTTGATCTTACACTAAGTTTTCCAGCTCCTTCTATTATTTCAATACACTTTATATCAGTATAGAGACATATAGGCTGAGTACCAGTTGGTTTGGTTTCTTCTTCTTCTTCCTCCAATGACATTTTTTTAAAGAACCATAGTGTTTTCTTATTTTTTGTTTAGGCCAGCATGGGTCACATTTATTTGGACATTCATGTCACCAGCCTGACAGAATATTTTAGTGCATATCTGATCAGATTAGCAAATCTATGCTAAAGGTTTTCCTTCTTTCTTTGTTAGATGGAGCTCATTTCTTCTCAGTAGTCCTTCCCATCCCATCATGGAAGCACGTGGTTATGCTGAGGAAACCAAGGTCTTCCTTATAACACACTGCACAGCCATCCTTGCATGTACTCATTTGAAATTATCTTTGTCTAAGTAGAAACTGCAATCATAAGTGCTTCTAGACCTCTCCATTGTTTCACCCAAGAAGCATCTAGATCACAAAACCCACAGTGGCTACTTACTGTCAGAGGGCCACATAATTCCCAGAGACTGAAGTAATCTCTAGCTTCGTTAGGAGAGAGTCAATACCTATCTAATACTTAGTGCAGAACTTGTGTGCCAAGATCCTAATTCATGAAACACAGTGTAATATTATTAATAAGATTGATGCTAAAATGCAGAAAATGGTAAAAATGGGATTGAGATAGACATTCAGAAATCTTCTCCTCTTACCTCTATACTCCAAAGTAGGATCACCTATATCTAAATTGCTCATGAATGATGGTTGCCTAACCATACTTTTAAAAATAGCCAGTAACAGGACACTGCAGACTATCACAGTCTATCTATTTCAGTACTTCACTCTCCAATCTTCAGTTTTTTCTATGTTAAACAACTTTTCTCTTCTGCATTTTGCTTGTTTAAACCACAATAAATATAGGGAAAAATTTCTTCCCTTCTTCTTTGCAAATTGACTACATCTACACTGGTAAAATAAACAGAGCCAGAACACAGGCCTGAATGGTGGACCTTGATTATCTACAATTTTACGTTCCTAGAATGAGCCCTCACAGAGTTTGGGCATTGTCCTAATCACTACAACTCACTTTGAGACTTATTACCAGCTCAGATGCAGCTAAGTCACCATGAAGGTTGTAAAAGAGTTTAAAGACCAGATAATGTCTCCAGGCCAAAGAATAAACTCTAGTATTGTTTTGGTTTGGGATTTTTTTTTAGATAAATGTACCCTTTCTGTAGCTAACAATTCTTATCAGCTCTCATTTTTTGGACTAAACAATGTCAATCTCAGCCTTTCTTCACAGACTCCAGATCATTCTCACTGGAACCCATATAATTTTCAACTGACATTCCCAAAACTGGTCCCTGAAGTGCAGTTCTCAAAGTGCACTGTGCAGCTGCCCCGTCATCAATACTGGGTGAAGATGAACATGATGATTTTCTGTGTGCTACAAATAATATTCCTATTTATGCATTCCAGATTGCTTCATACAGTTCTCTAAGTACAGTCGGATGAACTTAATGAGCTCTAATTGATTTTGTAAATCTCTAACTTATTTAATACTTTTTAATATGTTATTCCAGTATTTACAGCACCATAGCCCTTTGCATTTGTTGTTGAAGCTGATTAAATTAGCAGTGACAGCACAGGCAGACTTTTCAGTGAGAAAAAAAACATTAAATATTTTGGCCCCTCTGGTATAACATTTCAGTAGCATCAAGCTCTTATTACTTATGTTATTTTTCTACCTGTTCTGCAGATTATTGGGAAATTTCTTTCTCAAGAGCTGTCAGCCTATCCACTTTCAAAAGCAGTTAAACATATTTTAAAATTAAATGTTAGGCTGTTAAGACTCTTTAGGAATTAACTGTACCTCATAAACCACTCTCTTTGAAAGAAATTTCTAGAAGAGCAAACCAATAAAATTAAAATTTTGAAGATAACTAAACAGTTACAGTTGTGAACTGACCTCCTATCAATTATCTTGTGTTGTTGTGGCCTCTGTAGCCCATGCTAATTGACCTTGACATATGTTACTTGTTTTTTGAAGCTTCAGCTGCATAGCTGCTCTGTTGACAATGGTATGGTGATACAGGAAGGCAGGCTTTACCATTGCCTGTTGCCTTTTGACACGGACTTTGGTATGAAATAAAACCCTGTGTGGTGGTCTGCAGCAGAGTGTGTAGGTGAGCACATCTGGGCTGCAGTCTGCTGCTGGAAGGAAGGGGTGTTTGCCCAGAGCAGCAGACCTGAAGGGTGACTGCATGCATGACTCTGATGGGGTAGCAAAAGAAGTTTGCTAATTTGCAGTCTAGGTAGTGCTGACTGATAAAGGGATGTGTACAGTAGTCTCAGTCTTAGCCCTTTCACCAGGTTTATGCTGATGCGACAGCACTGAATTTAGAGAAGCGGTTCCTGATTTGCTTCAGGGCAAGGGCAGAATCAGATCCGATTTTGCACCACAACCCGTACAGATAACCCAGCTCTCACTGTGAAACATCTTGGATATAGCTAAGAATGCTTCAATATATATAAACATATTTATAGCCTTTCCCATTTTCTGAGGATATTTTGGATCTTTCTGGTACCTCTCATTATAAAATACTTCTCAGCTAAATCCAGGACTGATAAACCATGCCTCTGCTTTCTTTCGAGTAAGGGTAGCCTGCCTAAATCACTGCCACATTCTTCCCATAGCAGTTGCTTAAAATTAATAGCACATGCAGAGGAAAAACTAAACCCTTTGACGTCACTCCTGAAATGAGGAAACATAAACAGCACAGGCTTCACTCCACCGCGCCGGCAGTGGGGACGCGGATTGGTTTTCTCTCCCGCGCCCGTGGCAGTTGACAGCACCTCCCAGCCCTGCGCGGCCTTCGGCTGGCTCACACAGGCAGGCAGACTGCAGCAAGCTCAGCTCTACCCCAGCCCTTACCCTGGCAGAAAAGTGCACTCTCTTCCCGAGCCTTTTTGCTTCTTAAGGTGGTTTTATTGGCTGGGTTGGGGGACTTGGGGAGGCTTCCTTTTATTTTATTTTTTTTATTTTTATTTTTATTTTTGTTTGCTGTTGTTACTTAATTCTGTTCGTAATCCTGGATGCAGTTACTGGATTCTGCAGTACAAGTCTTCATGAACAAGCTGCACCGCTTAGAGATTTCACGGCATTCAAAGGTCACAGAACTGCCACTATGGTTAAATGTCTTGTTTAATGGTTGAGGTATGTACAGCAAATCTAAAAGAGGCAGCATGATGATTTTTGAAGGGGAACTAAAATTATGAGGGGGAGAGGGAGATAATACTATTATTTAGTGGAAAAGATTTTTACTGGTGATTGTTACTACAGCAACCAGTTTTTGAATTTGCTCCCTTTTTCTCTTTATTCAAACTAGATGAAAATTTTAACTTGTGTTGATTTAACCATTTGATGGCAAAAGAAGATTGCAGAAATAATCTGTTATTGTAGTCCATTCTGATCCCACCGAGGAAAGTGTTACTGCTTTTTCTATATGTTTTCTTACTGCTCTGTAGCAGGAGAGGAGATCTGGGACTTGGCTGGCTCAGATGAAGGGAAAGCAGAAACTCGTTCTTATCCTGAGGGAGGCTGCGAGTTTGTCTGAGAGTTACAGCAGTGAGAGAAAGAGTTGGAAATAAACAGATCAAGCAGAAAACAGTATCAGCCTCATTTTTAAGAGTACATGTACCATATATATATATACACATGTATATATATATATATATATATTTTTTACTACATGCTAAGCTTATCTTTCTTAATTTGGGTTCAGAAGTTCAAAATTAAGAAGCAGCCTGCACTTTGATTTATAAGCAGATCCTCAGTGGGAAGGGAGGGAGCTCAGCATCTTATAGAACACCAGTTTTCAGATAGCTTTTGCTACTAAACAGAGAAAAGTGGAAATCTGCTTGTAAGTTGAAGTAATGTAGCCTGAGATCTGTTTGATAGCATGTAGGTTCAATTCATATTCGAGCTAGTGATCTGCCTTGAATGAGTACTGCAGCATTACATTGGACAGTGTGTGCTGCAGGAAACGAGAGCCACTGCTAGCATAAAACTAACATTGTTTTCAGGAGTGTGATTCTAAAATACAAGAGGAGGAGCCACTTGTCAGAGCCTGTGTGTGTGTGTGAGTGGTCTTAAAACTAATTTCAGCCAACACAGCCAGCTTCTATTGTTAATTGGGTTAACATACAGGTATGCTCAAGGACTAGCGATTTTTATATTTTCCCAATTTTTGAAACAAGACTCTTTACAGCTCTGTTTGAGGTGTTGCTGTAGATACAAACCCTCTGCAATCTGAAAATCTTTTATTGTAACTTTAAAAATTATACCTGAGAAAGCAATTATCAGCATATGAGCACACCTATCTCATGTAATGCACCTCAAAGGGTTACAAAAACTAACTACACTAGGCTGAAGCATGCTAGCTTAAGGACTGCAAAAATATTAGCTCTGAAATGCAGAGGATGTGATATGTGCTGTGAATGGACAATTGCTATTCTGCAGTGCCTAGTGGGAAAACAAGGACTTTGTGTATTGCAAATGCATAACTGCAGCTCCTCCATTTCCTTTGCTGTATCTTCACTGATGACTGCAGAAACAAAGAGGCTTGTCACAGATAAACTCTTTAGTGCCCCGTCTCTTTCGAGATACTTGAGGATATTTTTTTTTCCATATCATCCAGCAATCCAAAATCCAGCTTCACTAGTTGAACTGTTATTCTGTAATCTCCATGCCATTCTGTCCTCCCTAGCCCTCCTCAAAGTCTTACTATGATGTGAGCTGCCAGCTGTTTTCAAAAACTAAGCACTGCTTCTCTAGCCTCAAGTTTAGAAAGGTTAATATAGTATGTCTTAAATGATTAATTGGTAAATTTGACTAGGGGGAATCCTCGGTCTATAGGGACTATATCCTCTTCTGTAAGGAATAACCCTGTAACTACATGAAGATATCCAAGTTTCCAAAAGACAATCTGTAAGATATTTATTTACAATAATTTTTGAGAATTAAATTATTCCATTTTTTTGATAAACAATTTTTAAAGCAGCTTAGTTTTTAAATTCTGTAATCTACATTTTGCTGCATCTGTGTTTTGTAGCATCTATGACTGGTGATACTAATAGTAAAGATGCTAAGTGGACTTCAGCTGAGGAAACGACATTTTTTCTACTTTAGTAAGAAAAGTTTATCTGCAATGCTTTCTCTGAACATTCTCAATTCAGTATCAAGGAGAAAATATAATTTAAGATTGGCCTCTCTGCAGTGGATGAAACACTTACTGACATTTGCAATCACATTCAAAAATAAAAGTCTACGTTGCAGAAGTTTCATGCGATATGAATGGCTGCTCATTCTGAGTTTATTTTCACAGAGTGGACAAGAGTTGTCACCAGTGAAGTTCTAGGGACTCCAGCAAAAGCAATCTCTGCTGAGTCTGATGCAATGTATCACTTTTTTAAATTATGAAATTTTTAATTCTGTAAGCTGGTATCTAAATATACCATTATAACAGCAGCTGTTTCTTCCCCTTCCTCCTGTTTATGTGCTTTTCCCTTTTGAAATCCAGCCCTCCGCTTCCCCTTACCAGATCTCTAGGTAGGTCATTGAAGCAGACTGATTTTCCAGTGTCTTCATTGCAATTATCAAGTATGACTGAGACATTCAATCATACATAATTCCTTTTTGCTCAATCCATGGTGGTTCTACTAATAATTAAAGCATATTTTAACGAGAAACAGTCTGAAAAATCATATTTTATAATGTATATGTGGGGGTGGTGGTGATTTTTTAGTTTTATAGGGAAAACATTTCTCTTGTACTGGTAATTTCCTTTATAGGAGCTGTATGAAGCAGAAATGCAGCTACTAACCAAGCCATGACTGTCAATAGACTAAAACCTGATGCCTCTTAATTTAATTGCAAGAAATGTTTAAGACCTAATCTGTCCTGTAGTCAAGCTAGATATATGGCCAAAATCTCGTGATGCAGTTGGGCTAACAGAAAAACAAGTCATTTGGGGCAGCCAGGGAGATATCCCATGTAAATGAGCATTCTTAGCAACTCACTATTGTTCATCTTTTCTCCATTTTCATGCTTGAAATTATTACAGCGCTCCATGTGTTTGTCACAGGGTGAAAGTGAAAGGGACAGCTGGGGTCCTACCAGCTGCCAGGACAAAATTAAGTGTTTTGTAATGAAATGATGGCTCAGCATTCCTCCTCCCACATCCATATTGGGTGGAAGATGGGACTCTCTTTGTTGGAATTATCACATTCATTTTTGTTGTTCTTCAGCCAGAAAGTAAGCTTACCCTTGCAGAGATATCAGTTTTTACACTTTCAGTGAAACATTGGCTTTACATCTAGAATGAAAATTATACTTTTCAGTCACAAGCTTCAGGATATGGAACTGATGTTATTCAGAGTTTATACCCTGGGGGCACTGGGACACAGAGGTGCAGCCTAAGAGTTCAAAAGCAGTTCAGAAGTTCTGATGCTTCTTTCTCTGGCCAACACGAGGTGTATTTAGGCAGCTAAAGAAGAACAATGGTAGCTGAAAAGCTGGGCCACAAAGCTGGGCACCACATGTGCAATCAAATGAAGGTGGCTGGTAAACTTTTTCTGTGGTTTCACAGTAAATGAGTGGAAATCAAATAACATCTTCTGATGGTAGTAGGAATTTGTCAGCTCTGAAGTATTAGCTTTGTGTAACTACTAGAGACATAGAATGTATTTGTTTTATTTATGACAATTTATTTCATTAATTTACATAAACTTAAAATGCGAATCTTCTGAAAGATCTTTTAGCAAAAAGAATTCTTCTGTATCTTCCTGAAAATTGTTTAGACAATTTTTAATTTTATTTTTACTATTATTCTTACTACAGTACCATTCCAAGAAAATTGCATTATAAAGCAGCATTTGAACCTCTGAACTTATTTCTGTTTTCTTGTAAAAGACTATGGGATTCAGGAGATATATTGCTAGGATTCACAGTTCTCAGATCTGGGCTAGTGATAGCTGTATGTTTTCAAGCCTCCAGTTTTAAAGTGGAAAATTAACAAATCAGAGCCAGATCAGATAAAAGAGAGAGCAGTTCCAGAAGCCAGAATTCAGCGGCAAAAATGTAAGTGAAAAGTTTGGGGCAGAGACAATTCTCAAAAAGCAACAGTCAAAAGATTTAAGCATTTTTTTTGCACACATTTAATAGTGTGGCACCTGCAGTCCATTGATGCTGTAATTTTGATACACATTTTTCACTTGTTTTGTTCTCAGAAAGTGAAAAACCTATAGCTATCATTTTGTTATGTAAACAGTGTTGAACTATAGAAATTAAACTAATGAAAGGGCCTACTGAGTTTGATTTTCTTACTCTATTCTTCCTCCCAGTGGGAGCTGTGAGTGAGGATGGATGAGAACTCAGTTTAACTACTTTTTTAAGCCATACTGCCCTATGGTGGTATATGATATGCTTCTGCTAGCTTACTCTCCAGCCAAATAAGACATCCAGGTTGCCTGGATGCATAAACATAGCTGATGATCTCTCCCTTTTAACAGATGGGGATGAGCATTTAGGATTCTCCCAGTCACACACAGAGACAAATTTGTTATGGTCTAGTAAAAGAAGAATTGCATGCAGATACAAACAGCAAGATTTATTTCTCTTTGAATAGGTTATTTTAAAAATAAGAAACAAATATTTAGAAGAAAATAGTTGCAGAGGTATTTTTTTTCTGTAGCTGGTAGGTTTATACTAGTTACCCACAAAAATTTCTGGTATGAGAAAACTCACCAACTAATATCTCACTACGGCATGTGTTAATACTGGCAGTGTAAGGTTTTTAAAAGTAGAGCACAGAATCTCCTTTTAAACTAAGTTTAGCTAATTGTCATGGAGACATAAAAATCCATTTGTAGGGCAACTGCTGTCAGGACGTGTATACAATTTTGTATATGGTTGTTTGTAGTAGAGTCTATGATACTAACCTATCTGTATATAGGAAAGATGTTCTGGAAAGGAGGATCATTACCTGTCCAAGAATAAAATAGGAGGTAGACATATTTTGACTGAATATGCAGCAATTCAGAGAGGGCTTAGAGAAATATACATCTGTAAAAGTGAAATTAAGAAACCTCAACTTCAACTAGAGAATTCCTGGAGGATGGTACTGAGCTACCGTGTAATCTCTTCTACTTACTTTGGAAATTGCCCTTTATTCCTTCTGACAGAAATGGTCTGTACTCTCATGTTCTTATTCCCCTTCTTTCCTCCTACCCAATCTTTTTCCTATAGCACACTTCCTACAGTGCTTGTGAAGACCAGCTAAGTTCTGGGGCTTGTCCTAATATGAGGGGGCAGAGCTATCATTAGTGTGCAAGGACTCATCCCTTGGAAAGAGAGATGATGATTCCTAGGTCATTGCTGTGCTTTAGAAAGGAATACATATTTACATGAAATACCTTAGTACTTTCCCAAGAATTCAGCTGCCATCCAAAGGGTATAGCTATTTTCCCCTTTATGTATGATGATCCTGGTACAGAATGAGAACTGGGGCCTCTGCTTAGACAGCCCCAGAGGACATCTGCCCCAGAGGACAGAATCTGCTCAATATTTCTGTAGAAGAGCACCAGTTTCCACAAGAAACCAAGAGTGCAGCAGTGCTGTGAGCTTCACTTCTATGTATGCAGCTGCATGTTAAAGTGCAATAAATATGGGCAAGACCTGATGTTTGGTTTTGCCTTTCCCTCAGCTTACCACTTATACCTGGCTTTAAACCTCTGAGAATGTTAGACAGAATGAGGACTTGCTCTGTACCAGGCTGCTGGAAAGGAAGAAAAGATTTCACATAGACACTCAGTGAGATGAAAGCAGACACATGGGGTCTCGATGGAGAAAGCACACTTCTGGCTTTGTGTTAACTGACAGCCAGGTTGAAACAGGCTACTACCCCTTTCTGTTTCAAATCTTGGGATGTGGCTTGGCTCTGTATTGCTTATTCATAGGCATTTCTGTTTCACACAGTGCCATATCTGAGTGCCTATTAATAACAATGTGCAAGTGGCATCAGAACGGCCATCATAAATGTAATTAGGCAGTGTACCTCCAGTTTAATCAATATGGTCATTAGAAGACTGTAAGACAGCCAGGAAAACAATAATTAGTCCTGATTAATAAAGGAGAACTTGCGCACATCAGCAAAGGAAAGGAGGGAGCTTTGCCTGTTCAAGGCTTGGGAGTACAATGAGTTGCTTTCTGCTTTAGCAGATCTGAGGACACTTATTAAAAACCCCTGTTGAAAATGCCCTTACAATACTAAATAAGGTGGAAAATAATATACTGTAGAAAGACAGCTACTATAGTAAAAGCATATTTTCCAAATTCTAGATTTCTGTTATTGAAAAAAACCTTCATTTTCTTGAAAAAGCTATAAGTGCCAGCTACAAAGATAAAACTGGAATGTATTTCTTGAACAAGCAAATTCCTTAGGTGCACAGTTGCTTTGTTTTTGTAGGACTGTTTTATAAAGCAGAATGACTGAAAGATAAAAAGAAGACTCAAATTGGATCAGTGTGTGAGAGTGTAAAGTGGTGTGGGTCCACTGGGTTTAATAGGACTCCATCAGTTTATATCTGCGAAAGATCTGACCCACTGAGCTTTCAGGTCTTAGAAGTGCTCCCTTCTCTTCACCAGACAGATGAAATTTTACGCTCATTAGCCTTTAGCCATATCTGTTTCACACCAGTTTTCCACAACTTCAGCATTATGGTACCATTGGGCTGCTTTTGATGGCTCCTCAGAAGCAGCAATGTATTCTTTCACTTCCTTCGGCCTCTAAATTTCGCTTCTTTCGATTCATAGTATCATAGAATTATAGAATCACCATGGTTGGAAAGGACCTCTAGGATCATCAAGTCCAACCTTTATGCCAACATCTCCCTAACCACTAGACCAGAGCCTCAAGTGCTTCATCTACTCGTTTTTTAAACCCGGGGGGGGCAGGGAAGAAAAAAAAAATTTAGAAGATTTTATTTGAAATCACAAACTCACAGTTAATTTTTAGCTTATGTGCTAGCATCTGCAAAAGCCTATATATTTGTAATACAGAGGGGGCTGATCTTGCTTGTTTCCAATATAGACCATGATCTGCTTCAATGACACAGCTATGTAAGTAATAATTTTAAAAGCTGAGGAATAACAGGAAAATAGTAATTTTGTTTAGGGACCAACATGTACTGCACTGTATCACAAGATATTTTTCATGTAGTAAGGCTGTAACATTCTGTCTCTTCTAACCATGAAACTATATCTATAATAATAATATCCATGAGCAAAATACAAGCTCTGTAATAGTATGGTAACAAAAACCAGTGCAACATGAGGATGTCAAATGAAGTTTGTGCTATACATCATCATCAAAGCTGATAGAATTAGTCAAGCTTTCAAAAAAACTCATATTCACTTCAGTCTCTAAATGGAATGGCCAGATATGAAAAATTGTGCATGAGAGCTTGCCTGGGAAATGTTTTTCCATCCTACCTCAGACACAAGTAGCCAACAGCCTGTGGTTAGTGCTCTCAAGTGGGTATGGGAGAAAAACATTCAAGTTCCCTCTCTGCTTGTGTTGGCTTTCCTCGGGTCTGTTACCACTGCAGTGTCCCCCAAGGGTTGAACTCTGCTTTCATGGGGCCCGGCAGACAGAGCCCCCAGCCCACTGCCCCGCGGTGAGCCCTGGAGTGAAACCAGAGCTTCTCCACTGCTGAAGTGGCACACAAAGGTTGTTTCAGGTGGATCTCTGCCTGTAGCTCCAGGAGTTCTGTCCTGGACCCTAGAAACCTTTCTAATGGGCATTTTCTCCAAATGAGCACCTCCTCCGGAACAGCTTTTGTTCCAACAAAAGTGGAAAGCCTGGATATATTTTGAGGGAAAAAAAATCTCACTACTAACAGAGAATTCTCACCTCACTTGTGAGGACTGAGGGGCACAGAGACTTTGCTTGCTTTGGGTGCCTGCTAATGGGCAGAGATGACTGAAAATCTGGCTCCAATCTGGTGATGATTTTGAAAAGTCTGCTTAGATCATTTTATTTTATGGTACCTGAACTGAAAGCTCAGAGGTCACTGAAGCATTGAATTTCCAAATCTTTCAGCAATCCTCTTCTCACCCTCCTCCCGATAGACCTAGTACTACTTTTGTTGCTCGTTTTGAAAATAAGTGAAAAAAATAGTAGCACTCCATGCTTTATTTATGTGATAATTATATAGTGCTGGAGAGATCATTTCTTCGTGTTAAGATTTCCTTGTAGTTGTTGCAGTTTTTCATCTGTGAAACACTTGCTTTAAAGAGAAGCTTGCACATGCACCACAGATGTGTTCTTCTTCTCATTCTTCCTTCAAATTTAGCCCTTTAGGGCTTCTCTAGCATAGTAAAAGAGTGTGGGATTCTGTTTGGTTTTTAATTTTTTGCTTAAACACCATAGCAAACATTATTTTAAATCCAATAATATGAGAAAGGGAGGATTATAATGTTTAAATATGTCAGCTGGTCAGAAAGCCTCTCAGGGGGCAGTCTGACATTCGTCTGGACCACCTAATATGTATCTGCAGCTTGGTCTTACTACATTCAAATTTTTAAATTATATGCACAGTTAAGTTTAAAAACCCACAAAGCATCACTTGGCTAATCCTTTTTTAACTTTTAATCATGTTTACTACTAATGAGAACAATCTGAGCTTACTTCTGTTGTTTCCCAAGTATTAGTTAAAGCTATTTCCCATTTCATAAAAGAAGAAACAAAAAGCATTTAATGTCAATCTGTGTTTGGCATTGGAGCTTTTTATGATAGCTGGTGAAAATTAGTTTGCAAATAAACAAAACATTCTCTAAAAAAAAGTCTCTAAAGGTCCAAGTGTTTAAAATGTAGAAGATTAGCAGAGGGGTCTCAGTGCTATGTAGCCACCCTCTAATTGTCATCTGTTGACAGTACTTTGACAGTTGACCTTCTTTAGCTCTTATTTTAGGAGAACTTTGACTTAAAAAGCCACTGAGCTACTTTTTCAGTTTCTAGAGACTTTTTTTTAAAGAGTATATTAAATGGAAATTTCTCCTTTTTGACTCTCTGTTACCCTTCTTTTCTCCTGAGAACACTTGTCTAAAAATTACCTTTTTACCACACTGATTTATAGGTTCTGGCACAGGAACTAATGCCATTTCTCCTAGTAGCAGACAGAAAATTAGTCACCATCTGATGTTCACAACTTCTTTATTACCTAAACTGTTTTACACTTTATTAAGTTCAACATAAGCAAATCTAATGCCTTTGAACAAACCAGGGAGTTCTTGTCCATGTCACAAAAATACAAGACAATAATTAATTTATAAAGTCACTATTGTAAGTCAGCTTCTGTGGCAAACTGGGGTCTGGATTGTGACAACAGTGAATTCTGCAGAGAAGTGCCACTTGAGTGCAGCAGAGAGAAAAAAATTGGTTTAGCTGATTTACATTAAAAAGTCAAATATGAATAACACTGTCAGCACAGTTGCTCTTGTGGTTCTTGTTGGGAGATGAGGTTCAATATATCCTGCCCTCACATTTGACACATTACAGATTTGTCTGTGCTGGCAACAAATAATCTGCACTGTAGGGAGTGATAGGGTGGTTCTGAGTTATAAGATACCTGTAGATTTCAGTGACAAGGAAACCAGGAAAGCTTTTACGAAGAGTCGGTCTACCACTAGGTGTTTCTACCAAAATCACCAGTGGTGGTGACATTTGTCATGCTTCATGCATGCAATGTATTCACTGTTCTAGAAGAAACTAGTATAAAAAGATATGTTAATGAAAAATATAATTTAGAAAGAGAACGCTTCTGAACACACTGATGAATAAAGTTGAGGTTTTTTAAGAAAGGCTTTACAATTATTATTTTTACAAATAGAGGCATAGAAACAAATTTTTAGTTTGACTTGGTCACTTCAATACTTTTCCTTTAAATGGAGGTTCTTTTAAAGACCAAACTCGGAGTTTTCAAAATTATCTATTTCTTTAAAATGTTATAGGGAGCTCATTTTGAAACCTGAGCCTTGATGGGGCACCTAATGCTCCCATTGGCTTTGCTGTATTTGTGAGAGCCTTAGAATTTTTTAAAATCAAAATGTCAAATATGTCACATCAGCTGTGCTATGGTAGACTTCAACAAAATGGTAGGCCTGAGTTTTCAAAAGGGTTGGACATTGTAATATGAGAAATACCCAAATGTTTACTAATTATAATTTTATTATAATATTAATTTCTATTAAAAATAAAATAAATGCTATTTGCACTTCACTAGGAGAGGCAGAGTTATCTCCAGTTAACCTTCTACTCTGTAGAAGAACTGGAAGGTGCATGCTGGGGCAAATATTTTGCATCCACCACTGTTCAGAAGTATAAAATAATTTTCCCTAACTCATAAGCATATGTGTTTTCTTTTTCCTTAAAACTCTTTTGCTTAAGGCAATATTTCTTCTTCTGTCCATATACTCTATTACATTCACAGCAGCTGCTTGCTACTTCTGAAAACTTCCATTTTTTTTCTTTTCTCACTTCATTTGAAATTCTTGGTTTTTCTTTAGAGAGTAGAAAACCAAAGACCAGAAAATTAACTTGTTACTACATTTAGGGATAAAGAATTTTATATCTAACTAGTTTTTTAAAAAAATATCAAACATAAGAGAATCTTTTGTCTTCTGATTGTGGACCATTACAGCTACACTGTCCTTCTGGACTCTGAGCAGATCCTTACAGGAAGTTGATGCAGATTGTGGGCGGGCATAAGGGGAAGGCATATCCTCAGCTATCACAAAACATCAGAAACATTTCTAATTATGATTAATACCAGAGTGACAGGAAGAAAGGCCAGCAGAGATGGGCTCAGAGACGTTGCATCCGAAATAGGAACATGATATCATGTTCAGACTCATACCAAATGAAATGCTAACCCTGGAAAAATTGTATTGAGCTAAGAGATTATTTCAGGCTATTACTTTATGTTGCAAAGTGTTGCCGTACCAGAAGAGTGTTAAAATGTTGTATGTCACACGTTAGATCAGTAAGACTTATTTAAGTGAGACATCTCTATCCCCAAAAGATAGAAACTGAGGAAACACAAATGTATTAAAGGCTACTTTTTTGGAAATGGCTTCTCTATCTGTGCATAAATATTTTTCAAGAGTTGAAGATTCATGTTTTTGTCACTCTAGATTTTCTACCTCTGAAAATTATTTTATTAACTCAGAAATTATTTAGTGTTTAAATATAATATTTAGGTCTTCTATTCTCTGTCTGTGAATCTGGTTATTTAACTGCAGAACAATCAAACCTTTGTTTAAGCAGTTTATGTTGACAGACTTCTACTATGGAAATTTGCCATTTCATAAAATAAATAATTTGTTATGGAAAATTGCTCTGTATCCTAGGGATTTAGAGTTGCTCTTAAACTGAAGGTTGAATGACTTCAAGCATCTATTTGATTATTTTTTAAAATGATAAAAATGAAGGGTTCAGTCCACCTACCATACGCACACTGAGTGCAAACTGTACCCACCTCCCTCTAAACCCAAAGCACAGACTCATTTCAGAAGGTAGGGTAGAAACCTCACATACTCTGGAGCTATCTTTCCTGTAGGCAACCGCACAGCAGAGAATGCTAAATTGTCTGATCCCACAGTTTTGCTAGCAGTGCACCTTTCCTCAGCATCACTGGCCACATCCAAGACTGTGTGGCTCAACCCAGAATCTCCGTTAGAGGATTTGTAATCTCGGTCTCAAAAAGCCCTGTCTCTGCCTCACATTATGTGGGCATGGTGTGTGCAGGTAGGAGTGAAAGGGTGGTGGAGGAGGAAGGAAAGGGAAAATGTGGATACAGAGAACAACGGGGAAAAATTACACTGTATCTTGCCATCTTAAACATCTTCCTACATCCGATACTGCCTATGAAATTCCTGATAATAAGTCTATTGCATCACTGTTTCTCCTTGTTTACATCAAGTCTTGATCTTTTGAACTCCCATATTTCTACACCGGTTGCCCATAGAAATATTTAATCTCTTCAACACCATGGTACTTGGGGGCTTGGATCCAGCTTCACACAGATTTCTTTACAATGGTTGACTGCATGATTCTGGTGGCATAAAGGCTGTCTTCAGCATCAGAATAAAGGTTGTTTGTATAGGAGACATCTCTGTGAAATTTCAAAATGAGCTCCTAAGAAGCTGAGAATTATCGTATTCCTCAACACATCCCTTTCCAGGTGCAAGGTATATTTCTTCCAGTTTTTCAAAGAAATCATCACATGGTTGAAAGAGAATAATTGAGACAACAAATCATATGTAACAGATACTGTAGTCCTATTCTATGCAGTATTGGAAAGTATCACCCTTGAGAATGAGGGATAAAATACCAAAAAAAATCTGAGAAGAGTGTTGGAAACGTAAAGATTTGACTTTCAGAAACAAGGAGCAATGAGGATCATAATGTATTTATTCCAGAACATTTATTAACCTCACTGGTTCACCCTGTAACATCTCATTATGTGTGAATATCTGGACCATTCACACATTCTTCAAGAGTTTATTATGGCAATTTTTACTTAATATTGAAAGAAAAATCACAGTGGCAGTACCTGCAAATAATGTGTTCCACAACAATAATATGACCATGCTTTTTTTTTTTTCCATATGGAGCATGGTGATTTTAAATATTCTGAATGTTTTAGATCTCTAACAGTGTATTTAATCATGCAAATAGTTTTGCATATAGGAGTGTTTGAATAATGAGCAAATTCCAGTGTCCCTACAGGTCTCGACAATACCAATTCAGAGTGCCAGCAATTGATTACCAAATTATTATAGCATTTTTAGAAATTATATAAAATATTTATTCAATGGTTGTTTTGGAAAACTGACAGAATAGATCTGTGAATTTGAAATACTTGTATAACCTTCTAAATTTTATAATGGTATAAAATATTCTGATCGTGGATTTTTTGTGAGTAATTAAACACAGATGTGGAAAAAAATTCAGGATCACAAAATGAAAGATCTTATCTGTGACTGAATGGTTAACTTGTCAAGGGGTTTTGAAAAAATGCACAATACAGAAAACTTTTTAGATATTAAAAAAAATCCTTTCTTATATGTGCAAGGAGAAGTCTGCTTGGCTTTGTGGTAATCTTCCATGTATGGAAGAGTGTTGTATACATTACATAAAGAAAGTAGTATTGTTTCCAGTTTTTGTATGCAGTTTATATCTGAGACTGATAACACAAAAAAACCCTGCTCTCCTGTTTTATCAACCTGACCTTGCTGGTTTACATGTTTTACGTAAGTTCTATGTTAATATTGTGACAACTAATCTCTACTGCACTTCATTTTGAAGAGCCAAACCATCTTACGGTTCAAGTCTTTCTGGGATCTGCGGCATTCTTAATGTCTTCACTTGCTATCTTTTATTCTGATATAGCAAGGTCAGTGCTGCAGTTATGTAGCCTCCACCATATCTCCCAACAAACATTTGTTCATAAATAAATTAGTTTGGCAAAATTATCTCATCTTCTCGTCACTAGCACATCAGCAAATCAGGCATCTAGAGTCCGACTTCTTAATCATTCTGAAGAAACCAGTAAAAATTTAAAATAATTTACCTACAGGCATCTGAAATCATTGTAACTAAAGAAATAAGTTCCAGAAACTGCAGGGATTGCTTTGCAATTGTCACTTAGCTCTCGTTTGAAATACATATATTCCTCTCTCACTGCTGCTGTGGTCTATTTGCGCTCACGCTAAATTCTCTGATGGCATCTTTCCCTCTAAGTGATTGCCCTTTGCATCTTCTTGGCACCAAGTTATTTTCAGCAAGCTGTACTCACAGTGCTGGCAGCTGTCCCAGGGAAGCTGCTTTGCCTCGGTGGCATTTGGTACATGGGAATTCCAGAGTAAGGAATGGGCAAAGGTTACCCCGTGTTTTACATCACTCTCAGAAACATCAAACAAGGCTATTAGTGTTTGACAACAAACAACGCATGAGTCCTCTAGGCTTTGTGGTCTGTCTCATTCTTTATTTTCCCTGTTCTTGTACCTCCACTCATACCAGACACCTTGAAATATTACCTGTGCGTTATGCTTGTAATATCACCCTATGATGCAGGAAGTGTTGATAAAAGATGCAGTTTGACAAAGAATAGTTTAAATGCTAGGAAATAGTTTAACTGCTAGGAATCAAACCAAATGCTCAGCATGATTCGGGTATTTGTATTTGCAGACTTTTCCAGGCCTTTTCTATTCTAATGCCTTAAGATACTGGTTTCAGCCTGGAAGTTACTCTCACTGTGTGTTCCAAAAGCAGACAGGCAGCAGCTTTTTTTTTTTTTGGGCAGTGAAACTTGCCATACCTCACGAACGTCAGGAATATCTTATCAAGAAGCAGCAAATACACAGAATAAATATACGTATATATCTGTTGCTAAAAGAATGCAAGGCAACTCAGTTCCCACAATTTCATTTTTATAGTGAAGTTCTAATTGTACTTCTGCCTGCTGGAAGTTTAGTCTACAGACCTGTTTAACTATGTCTTCCACAGACTCCTGAAGGCTGTCTGTGTCTCAGGTGTGCTCCCTGATTTGCCAGCCTTCATACCACTACTTGATGAGAAGTCTACCTGGCTGTGCCTCACTCTGTAGGTAAGAAGTCACCAAGCACACCAAGTGGTGCCATTGGTGGCCTTTCTTAGCCCTTACTGGCTGTCCCTGGGGACTGTTCTGCCCGTGATATGGGCAACTGAGTTCTGCTATACCAGGGTATATCACTGCTCTTTATTAGCAGTGCCTGCCTAATATTCTTGAGAGGGATTTTGGTTTTTCCTGACAGGGCAGGTCCTGTACTAGTAAGGTAGGATTGTCAGTTGAAGAACATTGTTTGCTGAGTAACCTCAGAGGTTAATGTTCACTAAAATAAGGATGGAAAAAGGAATCAATAAATCAAATTCTGTGTTGAATACAGAAAAAATGAAGTGGTACCATTAAGTAAGACGTCTTAGTGTCAGATTCATCTTAGTACAAACTCAGTAGACTTTGACTCGTACTTGATCCTTTGATATTGATCCTTAATATGTAGAAAAACACAGATCACAATCTTAATTATCTCTATTTTAAATGAAGAAAAAAATTATGCTCCTTTCATTTAATGATAATACCTGGAAAGGAGTTTATTTCCTAAAATATAAGGTTTTCTAAAAATTGTATGAAATCGTCTGTAAGAAGTAAAGATTTAGAGCAAGTACATTGATATACAAATAGTCTCATTCAAAAAATATATTTATTCAAGTCAACGCTATGATTAGCTAGGCGAGCCTTCCAGACTTACTTAGAGATCTTCTTATTAAATCTTTATAAATGGATTTGTTACTTACAGCAGAAAGATAATTTAGAATGCAATTGGGAGTTTTTACATGAATGAACTGAGCAGAACTTGTAAAAATGAGTATCGCTAGGCATAGGTTCAATACTACAAGAAAAAAATCACTGGTCCATAACATCCTTTTCTAGTACAACATGTAGGAAGCCTAAAGTGTTGATTTTCAAGTACGGAGTAAAAAGTGCTTACAAAAACAGATGTATTCATAATATTACCTTTGGTTTTCTGTATACATTATTATCATGTCACATTAGCATTTCCCATAGCTATTTGGGAATACTGTTTCTCTTAATTTGAATGCAAATGTCAGACAGCCACATGGCAGTTATCAGCAGCTTGCTGCAAGACCTGTCCACAGGAGCCATCTATTTCAAAATTACAGTTCTTCCCTGTAGTATCTCGGTTCTGCAGAGGGCATTTTTGTCTTGCTTCATTTGCTTCATTAACTTTAAGGTGAGGAAGTTCATCTTACTGTGAACAAAAAATTTTTTTTTTTTTAATATAGTGTTTTTTTAAGTGAAGGATGGACTTGAGAACTAGCAGAAAAGGGTATAAATTCCAAGTAATTGCCGTCTGAAGGCATATTTGCTACTGGAGATGAGTAAGAAGGAAGCTGTAATGTATCTGTGATGTTTGCAAAAGGTAAGGGTAGTATATTCACATTTGGAAGTATGAATTTGTGTTCCACAGGATCAGGAAGAAATTTTCCATCATCACGACCGCCATGCTGGCATCAAGATATGGCATTCACATCTTTATGTGAATAAGTCAAAATTTCCTATTCCTGCCAATCAAATATCAGAAATAATCTGATCAATTCTTTTGTAGACCAATGAACCTTTCTATTGTGACAAAACCCGTTTTCCTTTTTTTCTGCCAAACTTTGTCAATGATCTCTAAATTGTTTCATGATATCATAACTAAGTCTGGCTTTCCTTTACTAAAGAGAGACCTCCATGAAAGACAAGGGAATATGTGTTTTTATGAAACATTTTTTGCTATGTTTTTACTCTCTATCTATTTACTTGTATTACAATTATTCCTGTTTCTCTCTGACAAATGAAAGACGAGAATGTAAGCATCCAAAAATAAGATTAGATATTTGCATTGGCTAACTGTTGCATAGGTTGATATCTCAATTTTTGTATGTTAAAATGAGCTAATAAAGTGTAGAACTTTTTCAGATGATGTATTTTTATCAGTGATTTAGTTGTTTTATTTACTTAGCAAAAATATAACTGAAATTATCAGTCTTTTTGAGGAATTCAAACTGTACCTTCATTAGAAGTTACTCTTTTTGGTGCATTCTTACTGTCAAATTAAGTTGTGAGCCTACCTTTGAATCAATCTTGACTGGATTTAACAAAAACTTTGTAGGCCTTTTTAATTCACAGTCCTTAATGACAACTTCTACTGAGATCATTAGATGTTAATAATTCATTAACAATCTGTACCATGAAGCCACATCTGGAGCAGTGCATCCAGGTCTGGGCTCCCCAGTATAAGACATGGAGTTACTGGAGGGAAGCACCACAAAGATGAATAAGGTCTTGGAGTATCTGTCATGCAGTAAGAGGTTGAGAGAGAGCTGGGACTGTTCAGCCTGGAGAACAGAAGGCTCAGAAAAGATCTTATCACTGCATATAAATACCTGATGGAGGGTGTTAGGAAGATAGAGCCAGACTATGGACCAGGTGATCTTCAGAGGTCCTGTCCAGCCTCAACCATCCTGTGACTCTGAGCAGTAGACATGACACACATAAGACTGGTAGAGTGCCAAGACCCACAGATGTGATAGGACTACCAGCAGGCATCAGCTGTAAACGTAAATGCCAATAGTACAATTCAGGAAGAGGACAGGAGGAACATCCCTCTATTAACAAATTTTCTGTACCAGGGAGGGCCAAGCTGACAAATGCTTTCAAGGAAATGTAGAAATTCATATATTTAGTTCTTTAATAAAACAATGCAGATAATTTAAACTTTGTTTCCATTATGTTTCAGTATATCACAGGATATCCTGTGATATGGCTGTTGCTGCTTTTATTAGTTGGATCAAATTCTGTTTCAGTGTATCTTATCCATTAAGTCATATTCAATAAGGCATATCCTTTTGCTAGTGGGCATTCTAGGTTGTCTGTGCTTTGATGTCTTTCTGCACAGCCATTAGTATACTATTAGAGTTCAAAAGGAACTCAATAGTAAATGTTTCATATCTAACGTATGTTTCAATTCAGTATTTATGCTTTTAGAAGATGAACAGGAGCTCCATTTCTTATGATGTTCCAAATAATTTCTCCTACAGATAATTTGAAGGCCTAATTTTGTTTATGTGTCTGTATGTGTGTGCACATGCCCAGACACTGCTACTTGTATCTCTTCCAAAGACAGCAAAATCCACAGGGAAACCCCATTGTAATTTGCACATCATTTACCTTTACAGCTACTAATTTTTTCAAGCCTATGTTTGCTAGATTTATTCACAAGGGAGAATATTTCTGAACGTCTTGATTAATAGCTTATATTAGAGGGACGGGGTTATATAAAAGAGAGAAGCATCAGCCACATTTGCTCTGCTCTAGTAGCCTACTGCTGCAAAATTTTTTATAACTAATAATGAATCATAACTTATAATTCAGAGATTCACTCTTAACCAATGCAAATTGAAATTTACTAGAAGTAAGGCAAAAAGCCCAAATAGTTCTCAGTTTAGGAACAGCCTTGGAAAATCCAATATGTTGTCTCCATTAAGTAGAAAGCCTACTTTTGTGTGGCAGTTCTGCTTACAAGTCTGTGTTTGAAGATGATAAGATGCCATTCTGTGAAACTGATCTCATGCAACATGTTCCAGGTCCCTTGTTACAGTTATCTTTAATTAATATTTTAATTGAAGTGTATCTAATTAATGTAATGAGCTCTGTAATAAATCTCCTGTGGACTACGACAGAGCCAGAATATCACAATAACCATGAGGAACTAGCACAACAATGATAGGAACCAAAACTCCACAGAACTTGTTAAATCTCTTGACATATCCCAATCTGCCCTGTTTGATTAATACATTCGGCATGTGTTTCATCTTGATCAAGAAAGGGCAAGGAGTCTTTCAACAATATTATTTTACACTCTGGTAACCTGGAGCTCTACATCTATTATCTCCATGTATCTGAGTGGGTTTTGTTCTGTTCTCAAGTAAAAATTATTTTTCTATTTAAACAGTTTCTCTTTTTGAGGCTGATTGTTGTACTGTGTTTATTCTCATTGTTAGGAACCTCTTCATTTGACTTCAGTGTGACTTGGCAGCCAAGAAACTTCTTACTAGCATAAGAAATTGAGAATCTCAATGCAGTAATACAAATACGTCTGTGGAAATTGCTGAAATGCGTAATCCTGTCTCTTCTGTGTTCTTGCATAGTCATTTTTGGTAGCTATACACTAAAAATATACCTACATGAAACATCTGAAGAAAATCACACACCTAGGTGATGAACTGACTGCTCAACCTACTTCTTAAACTTCGTTACAAGATGTAGATTAACTGCTTTTGCCAATTCTTGATCACCTGCTGGCAATAATTATCTTGGGTTTGGGGTTGAATTTAAGGAGTACTTTTTGTTTGTAAAACTATTAGAATCAATCAGAAGCTATAAATGTTACTTTTCTGGTTAGCAACCAAAATTGGTTCAGAATTCAATATAGTGGAAGTGAATAAGTATGTTTCGTTTCATATGTTCTCTGTATGTATATAGTCTGCTGAAATTTTAGTTTAACACAGGCATAAATTGGAACCTCATCACGTTAATATCAGTAACAATTGAGATTTTGTTATGAATGGCTTACTTACATTTTCTGTCCAAGCTTTTATAGTGTGTTTTCAGCAGTAGAGTATTGGAACCTTCCAACTGTGACTGCATATTCTAGTTATAAAATAATTCATAAATCACAAGGCTGTGTTGTTTGTACAAGGTTCCATGTAAACAGCATTTTCTGAAATAGTCAACAGATTAGTTGGATGCTTGCCCTTTTCCCACAGATGCTGATTTTACGAAGTGTTTCAGTTTGACAAACTCAAAATAATCTAAATATATTGATCCAGTCTCTCCGCACATGTGTACGGCAAAAGTTTTTAATTTGCTTTTCTAGTGCAAATATTAGTTGTTGCAATAATGCAGTAGCAGCAGGCCTGTAGTCACACTAGGTTGGGAAAAGAGAATTCAGTGAATGTTTCATGTCAGACTTGACACTAACAGTGACAGACTTACTAGTTCTTAATGAGCCAGACTTTTAATACTAAAAGAGCTCTAAAAAAATTTCAAGTCCTACATATCATATCTGTGGTCCTTGCACAGCTGTGTTTGTTGTCTTGAAGAATCTTTAATTATACTACACTTGCAAACTCTTATGTGGCTCCTGGTTAGTTCATCGACATGGAGAATTCTGCTGTGATGAATATAGAGTACAGCAATATCTCCATTGTTTGCTAGAGACAGATGAAGGATACAGTAATACTACAAAGTAGACAAAATGATTCTATAATAAGAAAATGCATTTTTTAATTTTCAAATTAATATTTTTTAGCGCATTGTTCCATGAACTGTTCTTATTTATTTAGGGTAAGGTTCTTATTCTCAGCTACAATGTTGTGATTTAAGAGCAGATCCAAAGCCCATTAAAATACAAGAAAAGTCTCTCTGACTTCAGTAAGCTTTGAATTAAGTCTCTTGTCTGAGCATTTCTCACAGGTTCCTAGTAGGGAAAAAAGCACCTGCTCAGTGTTTATATTGCTTCTAACTAATAGTTGTCATTTGTAAATGACATGTAAATATTGTCATTTACCATATTTGCACAACCTAGTAATAACATTTTATGCTAGACACACCCATTTCATTTGCCACGTGTGGCTGCATTAACACTGGTGATTGCCATGTAACATTTTTGTATTTCTGTGTAAGAAGTTAAAGAGTGCCCATGTGAAAACGCATGGGGCCTTTACCTATTATTTGGGCCCATAAGATCTTACCAGCTTTGTTGTACATTCTTCCTTCAGTCACGTTTCAATATCACTTTATTTTGACGACTTGCGAAAGGGCAGATGGTGGATCTCTACTACTATATCATAAGTGCTAGGCAGAGTTTGAAGTTTTGCAAGTAAGTTTATATCCCTTGCCTTAAATAGGAACAAGAACTTTGTCTGATAGGGGTTCGTGGTCTCACATTTTTTCGGAATTAATTATTACAGCCACTTGAATTTCTCTGTTTCCGTGTGCTTGAGGGTTCTTTCAGAATGTGCATATTTTATATACATTTACCAGCTACTTCATGCTAACAGCAGGGTTGGTACCCTGATATATGTCCAGACACATTCAAATGAGAGCTAGTACTGTGGTTTCTTGTTCTGTATAACAAACACTTCTAGATGGCAATCAGTACGTGTCTGCTTCCCATGCCTCCATCTCCTTCATGCCTTTAATAGCCATAACATTTAATAATTTATCCTTGTCTTGGTTTGTATGAATGCATTCTCCAATATTTTCTCTTAGAGAAAAGATGTGTAGATGTGATGCTGAGGGACATGGTTTAGTGGCAACATGGCAGTGCTGAGTTAACAGTTGGACTTGAAGGTGTTTTCCAACCAAAATGATTCTACCTTTCTATTATTTCAATTTGTTGTTCTGAATGTTTTCCATCATATTTTGTTTGCTAGGCAGGCAGAATTCCCTCGTCTTCCTGTTTTTTATTGTGAAATTGTTGTTCTCTTACTTCATCTCCTGTTTATTGGCTATGTTTTCACTTTCCTAACCTAGCTTGTAGCTTCCTGAGACAGGTTAGGTTCAAGGGTAAACAGATCACCTAATCAGTAGTATAATGGCATTTATAAAATCTGAATCAAAGTTGAATCCTTCTAAGGTTCAAGAGGCATAATCTTCACAGATGACAATCTTGATCACTAAATTTGAGCATCCTCTTGTCTGGTTTTCCTGATTTAAAATGACTGGGCCTTAAATTTCCAAATTACCTGTATTATTTAGAAATGTATATGTTAAAAAAAACATGTACCATTGATTTCTACTTTAGAAGAAAATATTTAGATTTCTTAAATGAGGGCTCATAAGCTGAATTTGGGCCCTGACAAAGTAAAGGAAATAAATTCATAACCAACTTTAAAAAATACGTTTGAGGCATTTGTAAAGCTAATGTATATTTAATCTTGAAATCCCTCTTGGTGCCTATTTGCATCTTTATGAAACAAAGTTAATAGTCTGTCCCTAAATTAGGAAGTGTAACCCAGGAATGCTGTGGGAGCAGCGGGGACTGAATGACGGTTGATCCTCAGTGCCATCACTTACCTGATAAATCTGGCAGAGGTCTGGTGGGAAAAAGAGAGGAGGTTGCAAAGTTAGATGTTTCTCAGAATACAGACTCACAGGAGGGGGGGGGGGGGGGGTGTTTCTATTTTTGTTTTATCTGAAGTAAATAACCGTTGTTTTTTCTCTTTTAAATGCTTGGCAGTGCACTCTTATTGTTTTGGGGTTTTTTTGTCAGAGAAAGGAGGATACATTCCTGCATTTTTAAAGGGAAAAAACCCAACAAACCACAAACTTAAGAAAGAGTGTTTCTATCTGTTATGGATGCAATTCAGCAAGACAGCAGTATCCAGGTTTCCAATACTTCTCATCTTGCATGGAAATCAACTCCAGACAAAAAAAAAGTAATTTTCAGAAAGTTTTGAAGATAACTTGTTGATAGGAGGATCAAAAATGTAAGGGGGCCTCGTAATTCCACAAGGGGAATCTGAAAGTGGACACCTTCAGCTCATAATTCCAGTTTTATTAGCTGCAGCTCACAAAGCAACAGCTGCATCTACATTGCAAAATACCTCCCACACATACATACACACACAGTGTTTGCACACAATACTTATTTTTTTCCTTTAATGTGTGGGAATAAATTAGAATCCAAGATCTTACTGCAGAGAAAGTGTGTATTGTTTAGTTTAAAGGAGTAAAGATAATACAGCTCCTATAATTTGATCATGCATGTTGCAAATGGAAGAGGGTATCCTGCAAAAAGAACCATTCCAGCAAATCCAGGTAGACTTTTACTGAAATCATTGGGTCTACATTATTCTCTTCATAATATTATCTTCTTTATATGTTGCCCAGTGGTATCCATTAATTAGGAAAGAGACTGTATGAGTTGAATTGGATGCTGTGTGTGAGTACAACTGCTTATACATAATCATAAAATATTGTAAGCAAAAAAAGCAGAATCTGAAAACTGATTGTACCTAAGCTTTGTTATGAACTCAGAAGTATGGAACCTTGTTTGCTGTCTTTGCTGGTCTAGAAATTTCTCAGGGGAATAGGATTTATGAATAGTACCTGATTTTTTAAGCTGGAAACACTTTGAAAATCTACATTGACATTTTCTCATCAGTCATTAGCCAAGTAGTTTTCTAAGAATGGCTCCAGTCTAATTCACTTTTATTTAATTAGTTCATTCATTGCTGTGATCTAAACATGTGATGACTCTAGAGAATGGTTGGTCTTTTCACTCTTTCTAGCTATGGTACTCATTACTGAAGTGTACTTACAAATCCAGTGCAAAATCATGTCTCACAGACTACTGTGCTCTTATTTCAACTATAGAAATTGTTCTCTTCCTCAAATCTGGCAGGTTTTTCTTTACAAATTTCTTCTGTAGCAAATGGGACAAAGTATGTGTAGTCTGCAATGCTTGTTGGAGAACTCTGTTAATAATATTTTGTTAAAATCATTTCAGTGCTAGTAGGATGTTCCCTGAAGATCTTCCAGTATGAAATTTCTGAAGTCATAAAGAAACCCTTCAGAATAAGTGGCAGGCAATGCTTCTTCAGATGCCAGGGAAAACATTTCCTTCTTGATTTTATTAATGCTTTATGGTCATCATAAGTAGCCTCTAAACAAAGTCCATTGTGGATTTAGACTGAGTACAGCTTGACGAACTCACCCAGTTCAAAGTAGCAGATCAGAGAAGGTTGCTATTGATTTTCAGGATCCTGGCAAGCATAAATGATTCATGTTCAGTGATACTTGTCCCACTGTAGATTGAACAAACAGAATGAAATGTACACCTTCTTGAAGGTATAAGTTAATGCTTCTGGCAGCCCACTATGTCGATGTGACTGGCAACTTTAAATATATATTAATATATATTAAACATAGAAACAAGAAAAGTTCCAGCTCTTTTAGGGGAAAGAAATAACACAGAACAATGTGGAATAATCTGGGAACATGTGCATTATTCACTGTTTGACTGGGGACAAAGACATCTTTTCCTTTGGAAATCAACCAGAGAACTGGAAACAAATTCCTCTGAAAAGGATCTGTGTTACATATCATCACATTCTTAATCGGAAAGCAAACTTAATTGGAAGGGGCGTTAGAGAATTTGTTTTCTAACCTCTTAGACTATAACACTGGCTACAGCTGAGTGCAATTCTGTTCTGCCAGCGCAGCCTTAGACATGCTGAAGCTGAATGTCATTAACCATGAAAGAGTGCATCTACTCAAAGACACAGCATCTGTACTGCCCTTCATGGGGACCTCAGATGCCTGTGCCATTAGTAAGTACTCAACATTTTTTGACTAAAAGCTTGGAGGTCTTCACAACATCATATCAGAAATACAATACTCTCCTCACAAAAAAAAAAAAAACCAAAGACAAACCCCCCCCCCCCCCCCGCACAAACAACAAACCAAAACAAAAAAAAAAAAACAGAAAAAAAAAAAAAACCCACAACAAAAAAAAAGTATTTAATTACCCTGTTCTCCATTTATCCACTGAGATCCTAATGCACTGTTTCAGGAGAACAGTCAGGCTATAACTAAAAGGAAGTCGTGTCCTGAATGCCACTCAGTCATTTCAAATTAGGAAGAATTATAATATAGGATAATCTTTGCTTACTTTAAGACTGAAATAACATGTGGTGGGAAATACAGTAGCATGAAGGACTTGAAGAAACTTCATTGTTCTGTGTAATTTTGCATCTCCATCATCTAGAAATGATCTGTCATCAAATGAGGCAGTAAAGATGATAGCAAGTGATCGGATAACTTAAATGTCAACTTCTTGCAGCACACACAAGTTTTGCACTCCTATTTGGAGCTGAAATGGTATTGATTGCATTAGTGCATAAGGTTCTCCTAACAGTGATAAAAACTGAGTCTCATTTCCTAAACTGATTTGACGGAAGTTCTAAATATCTTTGATTATGAACAGTTTCTCTGTTAGTGAAGGAATGTTTCTACTTGCCAAAATACTTTCAGAGGTTCATATGGGATTTTTTTTCTTTTGTGAGAGACATCATAATGTAAAGTTATTCAAGGTCCATCTTGTCATCCTTTCTGTTGAGCATGTGCTGGGATCCTTAAGGGGGCTGTTTGAGAAGGTAGTCTAAAGTATAAAGCATGAGCGATATCCAGCACTGTATTTCTATTTTGTTTTCTTATCCAGCTTTCATCTTGTCTGTCTAGACTAGTACTTAAGGTCTTCATGAGAACTAGCTGATGGAAGCAGAGCTGGGTGAGGCTGAAGTGATGTTGGTGCAGTATATGAGGGACAGATGCAGGTGATAAGGTGAAGCTAACATTTTCTGACTCAGACAGTGCATTTAGTTGTTACTCACATGTTCACCAGTCAGGGATATTGAGTCCTCACTTAGTGATGTGGGTTGAAAGAAATCTTTTGCCATCTATATATGACCAGTTATTTACAACTTTGCTCTTGATGTGTTGATCTGATTCTTAAGACTGATATTTCACCACTCCAAGGCTAACTCTAAGGCCAATTTAAATAGTGAAAGTAGCATAAAAGGGTATGAATTTATGCTTTGCCATAGATTTGCTTTGAAGTTGATGTAACTTCAAATTATTTTAGCAGGATTGAATTCCTAGGTCTTCATTTTGATCTTTTTTCTTATATACATATTGCCTCTACTGTCTACGGAATTTAAGCATGAAAACAACTCTAATTTTCACTAAGGAATTATTTTCATTCTGGATTAGTATGAGATTTTGTTATACTTTGGATATCTGAAGATTATCTGATTTTTCCAGTGATTAAGCTGGAACTTTTGGAGTTATTTCTATTGGTTTTTTTAATTCAACAGAGACAAACAATTCATTCCACATAGCATGAATATTCACATATGCTGAATTTGAGGAACTGAACCATTAATTTTATGATTAAAATTGATGTTCGACAGTGGCTGTGATACATCTTCAGATATATTTAAATTAGAATTTCCAAACCTCAAATGATAAATTTCATCACTACAATTAAATAAATTAAACTGTTAATTAATTAAACTATTTTAAGTGCACAAAGTTTTATGTAACTAGAGGACAGATTTCTGAAGCTAAATTCTTGTGGTGACAAAAGACAAAAAAAGGTCAAAAATGATAAGAAAGTAAGTTAAAAGATAAGTTATGCTTTGCTAAATAATCTTGAGGTACTCTAGTTGAAGTCCTTAGCACAAAACACAACACAAACACAAATTCTGAGTATGTGTTTAGCAGCATAGTTTATGATAATTGTAAGGTTAATTCCCACCACCTTTTTAAGTTTCCTTGCAAAGTCACCTTTTCCTTTCATTCATCTCTATCCTGTTGTTTTCAAGGCCAGTATTTGTATGGCTGAACTGCAGGTTGCCTTAGGTTTCTTGTGTTTCTTCTCTGATTCATCATCATCTTCTACTTTGCAGTGGCTACAAGTGACTGCCAATCACATTTTCTGAGAAATGCAGGGAGCTGCTATTTTCTGACTCCTCTTTTCCAGTTCTCTACTAAGGACTACCTCAACCTCAAATTTACCCACATTTCCATTTCCCATTTTCTGTGTCAAATACCAACCTTATCTGCTTAGTCAGTGCGTGTTCTTGCTACTGCATTGGGTTTTTCCTCTCTGTTAGATTGATATTCTCAAGTTCAGCCAATTTCAATAGGTATTGTGCCTAAGCTTTTGCCAAGGCTCCTTCTATTTGTTTGGCAGCATTTCCCCTTCACACTAATTCTTGTTCACATTTCTTCCATATCTTCACTTCTTGTATTAAATTTTCTTTCTTGATCTCAGTATTTCCTTTTTCTGCACTCTGCATTCTGTGTCAGTGAGATGTTATGTCCACGTATTTTGCAGTGTAACAAGCTGGTGTTGTGTGCTTGAAGCAGAAGGTGGGGAGTTTCATCTGCTGCTCTTCCAGGTTTCTCCATTTTTAGTATCACAGCAGAAATTCCCTAAATCTTGGCTTACAGCAGCCTGTCTCTCAGCGCAGAATAGTGCTACAATTAGTTCCAGGAAAACATTTCATTTCCACATCCCTATCTACTTAGTTGTAGCTTTCTTTAAAGCTGATGACAGAAATGGTTGATAATTACTCAGCCCATTTTTTTGCAACCAGAAAGAAACAGCTTCAAAATTTGTACTTGTTGGCAATTTCACCCTCATTCCCAAGAACACGTGTTTCAGAGATGTCAGTAATATACATGAAACATGGACTGTAGCAGAGAAAGTGCTTAAGAAGTTGGTTGTACCTTTTCATATTGGGCTTAGTGATTAATGTATTTGCCTCCAGAGACTCATAAATAGGCCATATTTGTCTGTCTTCTGTTCTGTTGCAGCTGTGTGTTGGCAGGAGGGGTGAAAGTTCTGTAAATAAACCGGTTTTATGGTGCACTTGTATAGCTGATGCCAGAAATGTCATGTAAATCCAGAGACAAATATTGCTTACAAAAATCATTTCAAGCCTATATAAATGAACTGCCATAATATTTCCAAACAGTCAAAGCCAAAATAGCAACTTACCAGGAAGAATTCCCCAGAACAAAAAGGGAAGAGACTCCTCTTCCCCCGGACACCAAATTAGGCACTGACTAGGAGTTTGTAACTTTGTGGACATCAAAACTTATCATTAAAGTACAACTGAGGTTGCAATTTGGCCTTGGATTTTTAGAGATTGTATTCCCTTATCTTAGAAGTTGGTAAAATGTTAAAGAAAGAGAGGAAAAAGTAAGTTTCCCCCAAGATTGTAGAGTAAAAATAAAGGTGAAGTAGTTTCCAAGGACCAAACTTCACTCTGGTACTGAAATGTGAAACCCCTTCTATATGAACCCTCCTTTGTGGAGAGAAATGATGATGGACATTTGCATTCTAGTGTCTCAGAGAAAAGCTTGTTAAATAAGATATCCATCGTAGCCACATTCCTTATTGCCATGACAAGGTCAGGCAGCCAGCCCAGCCAGAAGGCAGCCAGCCTTCTCTGGTTGTGGTAGGGTTTGTTGACCATTACTGCTTAAATGGATTCAGATTCCAGTTTGGAAAAAGTGATGCAGGGGGAGAAGAGTGATAAGTGAGAAAGGAAAGCATTCAACAGAGATCTAGAAGTTTCAAAAGGTATGGAAATTCACTGGTTTTCATACCACGGGAATTAAGGAACATAAAATAAGAACACCAGGCAGCAGAGTTAAGTGCAAGGGAAGTACTTCCACACACAATGCATAATTAAATTGTGGAACTCATTTCCACAGGATGTTGAGGAGGGCAAAAGTACAAATGAATTCAAAGAGGAACAAGGCAAATTAATGCTGAATATATCTATTTAATGCTGCTAAACAAGATAGCGCAGCTGCAACCTGCTCAGGAAATCCCAGTATTGCTGAATTCCAGAAACAAGACAGCTACTTACCAGTGCAGGTTCACTCTCCCTGTTCTCTGTTCCTTATGGTCTTTACCTCAATATCTAGTGCTGGCCATTATTAAAATAAGCTACAAAGCAGAAGAATTTCTAACCTGATCCCATTTGTTTTTATTTTCGTTAATTGTGAACAGAATCTGATTCAGATACTGCTGTACCTTCAGACGCAAAGATAGGCAGGGATGGACTGCCATGCAGAATAACTGCGAACTTTAGGGGACCTCAGACTTGCCTGCCTTATCACCTTTGTCCTAAACTCCTGTCCAGAGCAGCCCTGCTATCGTCACCTTCTGTCCTTAGCTAAACCCAGTGTCTGAGGGGACACGTCAGGAGCAACTCTTACTTTTCTTTCCTGAAGCCTTTCCTGGCTTTAGTTGTGTTATAGAGGCAGTCCAGAAGGATATGATAAAATCCTATGACTGTTTACGTATCTGCTTGGGTTGACACTTTACGTACACGGCATTATTTTAAAAATTTCCATGACCATTTTTTCTTAACAAAAGGCAAAGTCTTTAAAAAAAAAATCACCTTATTTTTCTTATTTTTTGTATGATCTACTTGAAGAAGATGGACAGAAGTAGAAAAAGGCAAAGGATCCTGTCTGTGGCCCATGCATAGCATAGCCACTGCTCAGTCTAGAAGCAGACCAAGTGATTAGCTGCTAGTTTGCAGGACTTCATATAATAGATAGCAGGTAGTCACTAAATGTTCTAAACGTTCATGTTTATTTCTATAGCTAGATAGCTAACTTTATGTGACACAAAAAAAAGGTTGCTGAAGGAGCTTTCAATAGAAATATATCATTTTCACACAGCACAGCTGCTCACTGATGTATTTTGATGAAAGATTTTCCTGGAAAGGGTCTGTTTCCTTTATCTTTTATCTGTTTGTTTGTTTGTTTTACATCAGAAAAATGAAAATTAGAGCATTTTCTGTCACAGGTGGGAGCTAAACTAGTTTTGGTTCTTCTCAAGGAGCGCTCAGAGGAATGCTGTAAGTGAACTGTCCAGATATATAGAAATCATGGCAAACTCCCACCTTTGTTTGGAGCCTGATTATTTTAGTTAATATGAACTCTTCAGATGCAGGTATATTTAGATCTGACATAAGTGGTTCCAATTCCTTGGAACTCCATGGAGCCACAGCTGCTTGGAGCAGTTCTGAGCGGGTCAGTGCCCTCCAGCATAGCCTATTGCCATGCCTTCCAAAAACTCATTAACTCTTTGGTCGCCAGATTTACAAAGAAGTAAGCAGCTAAATGAAATATTTGTGCAAAATAATGTATGGCTATAATTTCCAAATAAGAAAAAGAGATAACTGTAAAGAGATGTTATTAAGAGTGCCTGATGTTTCCTGCATTTCTTTCAAAATCATGGTTTGGGCCAATGATGGTTTTTGCACAAGACTCTAGAAAGAAGTCTTTCATTTTGGAGAAAAACATTGCCTGGAAAAAATGTTTTTAAATTTTCAAGACTTTATTTCTTTTTTCTAATCTCTTCCCTTTTCCACTTTGCTATATGAAAAAGACAGGAGAAAAAAATCAAAGAAAAATAATTGAAAGAGTGGTCTCATGTGCACAGTTCTGTTTGGAAGAAGATGGGAAAAAATAGGTTTTCTGCTTGTTTAAATTTAAATACCAATGGCACTCCTTGAAAAATCCTTTTTTTAAATTGAGAAAATATTTGAGTCTTTTCTTAATAAGTAACATGTAACAAAAGAGACAGGTGATAGATCAAAAAATGCGAAACAGGTTTTGATATGAAATTATTTTCTTCCAGAAAATAAATAATTCCAAAACTTTTGTTTGAGGGGGAAGGAATAATTTCAACACATTTAAATTGTCTTTGTTTACAATTTTTGGTGAAATAGATGGAAAAATCTTAACAGTTTGACAAGCTCTGGATGTTAGGTTGCTCACACAGCTTGTTTTTCTGTTTATAAATTAACTTGGAAATAATACTTTTTATTTAATCATTTTGATTTCTAACAGTTCGGCAGATGTGTACAGTGATGAAACCAAGCGTAACACTTTGTGCTACTGGAGCAGAACCAGAAAGTCAAAAGATCCAAAATAGAAAACAATGCCACTTTGTTACAGATGTTTAAATATCAAAGCTTAGTGTGGCACTTTCTGATAAAATTTCCATAATACCAAAAAAATCCCAGAGGTTACATTAATCACCTTTATTTACATATTAAACTAAAGAGCAGCATTGATCATGTTTTTATCTCAGTTGTATTACTTTAAAAATTCTGTACCTTTTTTGTATTACTTTATAGATTTGCCATATATTATCATATTCAAATGCACAATGGGATGTTGCATGTCTATACAAAAAGATGGTGTGTATGTGTAATATAGACATGAGCGAATACCTGTCTGAATATGGTATGCAAATGTGATGGTAAAAATCAGATTTCTTTGTTTATAGGCCTAACTGCATAGCTATCAGCTGGATTGTGTTTTCACCCTTTTCTGGAGTGAAGTTAAGTGGGGTCATTTTGCTATTTTCCTGATTAACAAAGGAATAGTTACTCCAAAGAATACTGCTGTTTTGCACAAGAGCTCCAATTGTTTCCTCTTTTCAGGGTTTTTTTCCCCTATTGTATTTTGTAGAATATATTTTGCATTGAATTTTCTGCCACAGTCTTGGAGTTTATAAATTCCAGTGTTTTTAATTAGAGAAAGTTCTTCATCTATAGATATAACCAGCAGAATTATTTTCACACAAACTCATGAACAGCAAGTAGTTACATGAAAGCTCTCGAATCACTTGGCCTGTTACAGTCTGCATGATTTTCTCTCAGGCTTACCTAACCTGTCCTTGAATATCTGGTAACAGCACCTACAGCTCCCTTCCTTGGAATTCTGTTTCACTTGACTGCAGAGCACTTCTTCCTGCATTTACCCTACTTTTCTCAGCTGCTGTAAACAGTCAGTTTCCTGCACGGAGCCAGTTTCGACAGAGGTCTGATGCTATGAAGTGTTTCCTTTATTGTGGTTCCATCACATAAACTAAATGTTGTTAGATTAATGGAAAAAGCACCATTTTATGCCTCTGATAAATAGCTATACTCAGCAGCATTATTTTGATATACCCAAACAAGGTTTTGCTGCCGTTGTCATAGTGGGCAGGCACATACTTTTGGATACTACATCTCTAGGAAGTACTTTGCATAGACCTACTTCCATCCAGCATATCTGTGGTAGAATAGCCAGAAAAATGGGCAGTCTTACTTGACTGAAAAATGTTAACATCAGAAATACCTAGAATACACATATCTTTGTTACCACCAGTTGTTTGTCAGAACATTCAATAAATCAGTAAGAAATGTCAAGAAGTTAGGAAGAAATTCTTTACTGTGAGGGTGGTGAGACATGGGCTTCCCAAAGAAGTTGTGGCTGCCCGCTCCCTGGCCGTGTTCAAGGCCAGGTTCGATGGGGCTTTGAGCAGCCTGGTCTAGTGGGAGGTGTCCCTGCCCATGGCAGGGGGGTTGGAACGAGATGATCTTTAAGGTCCCTTCTAACCAAAACCATTCTATGATTTACCACAAAGAACGAAATTCTGTTGCATCAGACGTTTCAAATGGAAAACACACTGGAGTATGTCTTGTAGCAAACAATCTCACGTTAAATGGAAAATAAACAGATTTTTACTATTTTTCAATTTATACATTTCAAAATTAACTGCACAGTTCACTATTTTTACTGTACCAGTACGTTGTGGTAAAGGACTTCTGCCATATTTTGACACCTGCCTATTAAGATGCCTAAAAGAAATGCTTAGTAACTCTTTACTAAAGTTTTATACTTAGTGGTTTTCTTCTGCATGGACAGTGCTCTTTTTGCATGAAGCTTTCCAAGTTTTCATTTAATCTGTCTATGTGTGAGTTAATAAGATTCTTCATAAATATTTTATTTTTCTATTAAGATTGCACTTTACAGTAGACAGTCAGATCCCAAGTGTAAAATCTAAGTACTAGACACTTAACAAGCCCTCCCCATGTTCTTTCTTTAACATGGAAACACAAGCTCTCTAGCATACTACTTCTTCTATTAGGAGAAAATAGTCTATGCCAAGGGTCATAGTCAAGAAAAAAGGACAGATCAGACTTGAAATCATATGCTATCATTGCTTCTACTTGAAACTAGGTGGGGTATGTCCAAGATGTACTATGTTTAGGTAGGAAGTGGATATGCTGAAATGTTGAATAATTTTTCTGGCAGGCTTTGTATTTTCTTCTGGAAATATTTACTATAGAAACTTTTAGAGCTGAAAAAGCAATGTTGGCCAATTTATAACAAAACAAACGTGTTCCTCTGACAACAAGAAAACATTAGAATTAGAAAACATGAAGGACAGCCCTCTGTGGGAGTAGGTCTTGTAAGGCAAGACTGGGAACAATCCTTTTTGTAAGGTTATTGGAAACCACTTCCTAGTAAAAGCCTTCTGAAGAGGTTGTGGGGACAAAACTTACTCCTCTAGATCACCGTTTCTGCCTCTGTCATATTTTAGCAATCACAAATCTTCATAACAAAGAGCAGAAAAATAATTTATTCTTTCGCCAAAAATGAAACTGTGATAAGTAATGGAGTTACCTGATACTGATAGACATTATATCCCACTTACGAGTTTGCCCTATTTATTGTACTGTTTGGCTCTGTAAAATTTTGAGATTATCTGAGTTTAAATTTAAAATTGTATGGTATACATCTATTCATATTTAAAATGTATGTAAATGACGCAAGCAGGAGAATGGATTAGTTTGCTAGTGCCAGGTGGATAAAATTTTCGTATGTTTATATATTGAATATTCAGGGGACATGTTTTGAAAATTGGGTTGTCAGGTATCACTGTTCTTCTTAACTGAATGAATAGGATTTTCTTTAAATTTGATTGACAATCTCCATCTACACCAAGCAAAGAGAGTTTTATTAGGAACAATGGGGAAGGTACAATCGTAAGACCACAAGTCAACATTAGGACTGCTATTTTAAAGAGAAGGTGTGGCGGATAACGTATGCTGTGGTAATTAAGTCCACAGCCACATGCTGTGCAGTATCCTGATGATTTGTTTTACAAAGCATCACTCTGGCAACTTGGCCAACCAGATAAGGAAATCTCTGGTTCTCCTAGACGGGTGAGATCTTGCAAGAAGGAATCTGGAGGCTCTGCTAGAGAGAGAACACAAGTATCAGATGTACAGTTCATGTTATTTTATCTGGTGTAGCTTGTTTAAAGATAACACAAGTGCTTTACCTTCACTGTGATAAAGTAAATTAATTTTTTATCTTACAGCTTTGACTAATAATCATTGTGGTCATGATCTGAAGCTGTTATACCCATAGTGAAATTTGTTCTTGCAAGTTATAAACAAGGTAGAGAAATATACAGCCTAGACATACTTTGGAGGGTTCTGGAGTGGTGTCATGGGCCTCATACTGCAGTATAAAACCTAGTTTGGAGATTGGTGATGACTCCATCACAGCTGAGGAGATCAGTTTCTTTTAGCAGATGATAATACCTCACTGAGGTACACTTTGTAGGACAGGGGTGAATGGTTTGTGATTCGCCAAAATCACGCCTTCTTTGGACAGAGTCTATCTCTCAAGGAAAAATTCTTCCTGATTAATTCAAGTATCATAAGATCAATAGTAAACAAAAATGAAAACTGAAATGTTTTCAGAAATACAGGTAAGATTTCAATGAATGTTAGTCTCTTTGCCACACTTTTTCTCTTTTTTTTTCAAAGTTTCATTTTGATTCTCAGTCTTGAAGTCCATTTGTGTTTCAGTCCAGACAGGAAAAAAAAAAAAAAAGAGGATCTAGATTGAGACTCTGTTTTTAGCTTAATCTGTAAGTAAAAGACAGATATATGGTAGCAGGCATAAACTCATATGCAGAATAAACGTGACTGACCACATCATAATGTGTGGATAGAGATTTGATTCCCTGTCATAAAAAGCTCACTGTAAAATAGTCCAGGCAGTAGCAACAGTAGGTAGCAACCTGAACGGAAAAAAAATAGCTGTAAGTTTTACAACTGGTAAATTTACATCTAGACGCTAGTCACTTCTCTAATCATCTTTTTGGAAGATCCAATGTGGTTTACATTTCTTCTATATATTGTTGCAGTAAACCATCAGTGATTAGAAGATGCTGATGATGAAGCAAATAAGGCTTTTTGAATCTGCAAATTATTTTTCATCTAAGATTTGTGGTGTTTGTGTATCAATAATTAATTAAGACTGAGAACGTTTCTGAGAGAAATATTTCATCCCAAATGTGTAGACATGAGGACAGAATTGATAATTAGCAGAGCCTCATGCTCGTAGATTTAGAAGTATATACTATAATGCCTTTGCTCCTATGTGTTCTGATTAGATCTAAATAGTTACAGCAACACAACTCCAATTAAAATTGCCATCAACTGAGTCCAGAAGCAACATGTTCGTCTATACTTCCATATATATCTTTTTCACATTCTTCTTGTTACCCTATTTTTAACTTCCACATGTCATTGGTTTTTTAAATGAGATTAAGAAACAATTAAGGCATAAAAGCAAAGATTCAAACTTGGTGGCAATGACAAACTTGACAAGCTTGAAAGCAATGACATTTCCTTAAAAAAAATTATAAAGTTTAAGCTTGCCATAATGTCACTCCATCATGGATATATATTACACAGTCTCTAATGGTGTTACGTACTTCTTTATACTATTTTAGCAAAGGTTTATTATATACTTTTATCTCAGCTTTTATAGAAGAAACAATAAAATCCAGCCTAAATTGGAATCTGTATGGTCTGCTGGCAGGGCTGGGACCTGTAATGGGTTGGGATAAAGGTAACACTGATGAACTTTCTTCATCTATGCAAAATAGCCACAGAAGAGCTGTATGAAATATTTTGCCAAAGGTTTTTGCAGCTATTTTGTTTACATTTTAGGGATGGGTTCCAAGTCAGTGCTTAAAAGGGAGTGTATTATAAGGCCTATGTGCTCTCACTCTTCCAAGATTGCCTCAGTTCTTGACCTGCATTTGTTCCTATTGTGTACAACTTAAATAAGTTGAATCTGATTCTACGCATCTGTGTCTTTCCTCTGTCTTTCTTCTCGCTCTGAATAGTCCCTTTATAATGAAGCAAATTAGGTTGCTTCTTCCTTGTCCTCTGCAGTATGTTCACTTCTACCTGGATGACTTCTTTATGGACAAGTATAAACACATTACACCTGAGCAACTGACATTTCTATGGAGAAAAAGAAAGCCTTTATCTACTGACTTAATAAGTAGATAAAATTTACCTGTTCAAGAATATGTGTCCTTGAGGTGAGCATCTCTTTCACTGCCTTTTGCTAAGAAAATCATGCCTATTGTTTGAAACCATCCCAGAAAGCCATGGCAAGAACCTTCCATCAGCAACAGTCTGATGAGACATGGGGTTTCTGTTGAACTTCATGTTCTAATAAACAAATCTGTGGTGCCAGTAGCCACAGGACAAGAGTTTTTCCAAAAAACATTATCATAAACAGCCCACGTAACTACTTTTCCATTATTAGGCTTTGATGCTGAACAGTGGATGAAATGAGAACAGCATAAGTTTGCAACCAACTGAGAAATAATTTTAAAAGCTCCAATGTTTTTCATAGCAAAAAGAACAAGTGCTGAGCAGGAAGCACCAGTCCTAGCTAGGCCTTATTTTTTATGAAATCTCAGTGGTGGCTAAATGCACCTTGTTCCTTCCCCACAGCTTGCTTGGAACTCCACAACTTTCACTTAACTGTTACTTATTTGTGTTCATTTATTTTGATTGATAAATCAGGTCAACTGTTGTGGTAAGAATGAGCAAACACTGCTATGGGAATGAAATTGTTAACTACAGTTGCAGAAAAATTACATAGCAGAAGCTTGCAAAGTCTTTGTGGTTTATCCCAATAACATAACTGCCTCATGGTTATTGGCCTATCTCCCAACTTCCAAGATGTTGTTAGCAGCAAACAAAAGTACAGTACAGCTTTATTTTGTAGAGCATCTGCCATGCAAACATATTCTCACATGCTTCACCCAGTAACACATATGGAGTACAGGAAATGCAAGTAAAACAATGTTTTAGCAATAATGTTTCAGTTCTATTGAAGACAGTTCCTTACAGCATCTTTCCAGTGAATAACAGGGTTGATTTGACCAACAGGATCAGCTGCTGAATACTTCAAAATATCAGCATTCACCATTACTCTGCAGTTGGTTTTTACAAAATTCATTTCATATGTATGTGTTCTATATAGGAACTGAGTGCCCATGTATTGTGCAACTGTTCTTTCCCATTATTAATAAACATTCAGGGCTTTTATATTCTAGTGACTTCTTGTTTATTTCTCTCTAAATTATGTATCTATCTGCCCCACCAAACTCTTCCTTAAACCAGTTCCCCAAATGTGGCTGCTTAAAAGTTGCTAAGTAGCTGTTAAAATGCCAGTGCTGCCCATAGCTCTAATGACTGCTTCTGCCTTCTCTTTGTCCTATATAATAATTTTGCATTTGAATCTTCCCAGAGCATGGACCTCTAGCAGAAAAATATCTGAAAGCATTTCAATATGCTAGTAAAAAAGGGCTGATTCTCTTCAAATAGGTTTTTTTTGAGGCTTACATAAACTGAGCCACTTATGTAAACTGAGACAACCACACTTCCAGATAGCAAATAGGTAAGTAACAATAAAAATGTCTCTTGAACATCACTGTTTTCATAGGTTTATGTATGTACCTGTCACCATGGTCATCTCTCATGAATACCGCTGTTCAAAGCTGGCTCAGCAGATAACTCTCCTCCTTCCCTTCCACATTGAGACCTAGAAACTCTTCTTCTTTGAGGAAGATCCAAGTTCATGTCAGATTGATGTGTATTTGTCAGCATATCTTTGGAGACAGGTAGCAAACTGCTTAGCAATGATAAGTATCCCCAGAAGTGCATCTTTAAGCACAGAGGAAAAGTTGCTGTCAAAAAATTATGGATCAAGGGTTTTGATGCTGGTATGTTCAAATACCTGAGTTCCAACTGTTCTACCTTAACACCTTCTGTACTTTTGTGGTCTGCTGCAATTTCTTTGTTTAAAGAATGTAAATGGCATCAGTTTCTGGACCAATTTGTGCTAATTTATATCCAAGTTAGTAAAAGATAAATAGGAGATTCAGGTAGCAGAGATACAGGAAAAACATATTGAGGAAATGATGGAGGATGACAGTATTAGGAGAAAGTAAAGCAGACTACACAAAGAACACTGAAGGGAAACAATTCAACAGAGAGAGCTGGAAAATTATTTCAAAGTTGTAGAACAATAAGAGAAGAAATACGGCTCTGAACAGGCATTATAATAAATAACAACATTTTTAAAAAAACTATTAAATTCCTAGATAAATTATTATAGAGATAAAAAATATGATTTGTCTCTTCTGCATACTAAATTTATAAGGTCAATTTAACTGATCTTTTAATTCAGAGGTGAGCTGATGTAATAGCAAATTGAGTCTAAGCAAGAAAATAATGTTAGGCACTGCAACACAGGAGCAACTTTGAAAATGAGAATATTTGGAGAAAAAAGTCTGGACATTTTGAAAATAAAATATTCATTTCCCTCAGATTTTTTTCTAAGGCCTTTTATGGAAAAATTAAGAAACACTGAAAATAAAATCTTTGCAGCTGAAATATTTCATCTCAATGATTGTGAAAGCATTAGAGAAATGTTGAAAATATTTATTTTATATTTGAACCCCACAAAATGCTTTCTATAAATTGTAAACAAGTTCTTCAAATTTAATTACTTATAATATTGGATAAAATCTTTTCCATGTGTTATCAGCAAAATTTACTGTGATCCCCTATTCAAACTTAACTACACTCTAATGACTTGCTACAGCATTTTCAAATATTTTTTAGCTCTTTTCCCAGTCTTTCTTCAAGTGATTGTTTACATATGGATATACCCAAAAAAATACTGTTAGCCAGAGATTTTTCACCTCATTATTTTCTTGTCCAGCTCATCAAGCTCTGATGCTTTGGATGTAGCCATAAATTATTATTTTCTCTACTGCTTGATATTTTAGTGACTCCTGATCTGCATCATTAATCTCTTTTCAAGTTGGAGCTTCCTTGAATATCTAAGAATTACCTACCTACCTTCAAAGGCTTTTACCAAGGGATTTTTTTCATCTTACAGGTGATGAGTGATCCTTCTTTCAAATAATTCTTTGCTGTTTCTTGGATAGGTTTCAAATGGTGTATTACGTGTAATTGTTTCACCACCAGGGATTTCCATACTCACTATCCACAGAGGAAGAGGAGCATGTCCTAGGAAGTGCTCTGTTTACAATGGCTCTAAGTACTATATTGCTCCTGAATGGCAGTGTTATCCCTAGAACTTCACATTGAAAAAGTCCATGAGCTTCTCAGGCTCTGATAGAATAGAAAAGGCCTATTTTGTTCTATTGATGCATCTTCTCAATCATTCAACACCACTAATTTTTTGGCAAGAAGCAGATCATCAGCGCAAGACACCGGTATCAGTACCACTGTAACATCCCACAGGCAGGAGGTAATGCATGAAGACAAGCCTTCAAACTTTCACCTCAGCTTTTCTATTGATTCTAAAAGTACTGACTAGTGCAGCAACACTTAACTAGGATTATCACTTTCTTCCAACATCAGCTGGATGTCCTAAGGTACACTGGGGATATGAGATTATTTCACAGAATCACAGAATGTTAGGGATTGGAAGGGACCTCAAAAGATCATCTAGTCCAATCCCCCTGCTGGAGCAGGATCACCTAGATCAGATCACATAGGAATGCGTCCAGGCGGGTTTTGAATGTCTCCAGAGAAGGAAACTCCACAGCCTCTCTTGGCAGCCTGTTCCAGTGCTCTGTTACCCTCACTGTGAAGAAGTTCTTCCTCGTATTTTTTGTGGAACCTCCTATGTTCCAGCTTGCACCCATTGCCCCTTGTCCTATCGTTGGATGTCACTGAGAAGAGCCTGGCTCCATCCTCAAGACACTCACCCCTTACATATTTATAAACATTAATGAGGTCACCCCTCAGTCTCCTCTTCTCCAAGCTAAAGAGATCCAGCTCCCTCAGCCTTTCCTCACAAGGGAGATGTTCCACTCCCTTAATCATCTTTGTGGCTCTGTGCTAGACTCTCTCAAGCAGTTCCCTGTCCTTCTTGAACTGGGGGGCCCAGAGCTGCACACAATATTCCAGATGTGGCCTCACCAGGGCAGAGTAGAGGGGGAGGAGAACCTCTCTCAACCTACTAAAATTCTTCTTACTCTTAAACTCTTAAATTCTATTGTTCTTTATTTTCTGTGGCATAACTTTTGCTTTCTAATACTGAGGTTATTACTTAAGTTTAGGGTGACCGCTCATCCCAGGCACCCAGGCGTCATCTCTCTATAAGATATGAACAGTGTTCCTCCTGTTTTGGTCTTTTGTTTCATCCTGGAATTCCTTGGCAGAAAAGTAAGTGAGTTGACAGGGTTTTGCTTTTGCTTTAGGCCTTAGTCACTAACACTTCACAAATGAAAATGAAAATTGGAGCTCTGTCATGAGCTTGGAAAGGTACATGTATTTTTCTCACAAGTCCAAAGATCGAGATGCTATTATCATTCACTCCTCTCAAATAATTTGCGCATTTCAGTCGACAAGTCATGAACCTCCATGTCTAAATCAAGTTTTTGTATTGGAAGGACCTATGCGGGAATTAGGACCACTCCCAGTATCAGCTTCTGCCATTCACTTTCTTCAGCATTCATGATATTTACCAAAGCTTTGGACCCAGATTCTGCCTATCCAAAGATAAGAATGATGATTTAGTCCTATCAGCATATTTGGTTCATAAAAAAATACTTCCCTGGACTGAATTTCAAGAGCTGTGAAGCTTATACCACTACTGCAGTTCCCGTCTTATACATTTCTGGTCTTCTCCAGAGGCTGATACACACTTTCAGGAACTCTCCTGCCTGATCAATAATGGAACAAAAAAACCTGGATTCACTACCTGAGTTTTCCTTCTCCATTTTCTCTCCAAGATTTCTTGTTTGAAGTGGGAGAAGAGGGCTCTCATTTATTCCACTTGCAGAGTACCTGGCTGTGAACTGCAGGAAGAATTTTTCAGTGTTCTTCCTTACTGGTGCCATAAAGTTTCTGTAGGGTTTAATTTCTGTTCTTCCTGCCACACAATTTCTCCTCTAAAGCACTCAGGCTGCATCCCCATCTATATGATGTCCAGTCATTCTCCTACCTGTTCTCAGAGAAGGTGGCCTTTCCAGTGGTTATCTTCTCATTTAGGAAGGTTTGGGAGGTTCAGGCCTGTTTGGCAGACTATATATGCCACATTTTGTAGGAATGAGGCTATTCTCCTGCATCATCCCCTTTACCTCATTGTAATAGTGACAAAATTTCATGTCATTGAGGACTTCAGCTTGACACTACCCTCATGTTTACAGGTTGGATTGCCAAACACATGCCTGCATGTTAGATCAGTCTTCCCTTTTTAAAAGGAAAAACATTCAGGAAAATATCTTGGATTTGCCTCCAACTGGAAATTGTAAGACATTAGTAGAAAGTGTCTTCCTGGCTAACTCTACTTGAAGTCTGCTCTTACACTTCACTGGTGAAATGCCAGAGCTTAAACAGTGATCTTCCTTGCGCAATGTCCTCAACTCCAAGATGTGCAAAGTCGTTGCCTGGAGTGCTGGTCAGACCTTCACCAGCTTTCATGCCACTGCTGAAGTCTCCAGACACCATTCCACCTTTGAAGAGCAAACCTTCCATCTTTATTCCACCCTAGATGCCAAGTCCTTCCTTCCCATAAATAGTGATTCATGAAGAACATTGGCTGCATTTCACGACAGTGAAAATTGTACCTATAAAGTAAGAATTCAAAAGAGGAACTTCCTCACCTTTTTAGCAATGTGTTGTCTATATGCGCATTCACAATCCATTAAGTTATTCCCCTTTCTCACCAATTCATATTATTTTGTGGAACTATTAGAGTTGAAAGAAAGCAAGAGGTAGGGACAAAGACTAATGTGTGGCATTATCTGCAAGTAACTGTATCTTTCTATATGGGTATGGTGGGGGTTTTGTGCTTGTTAGTAACTATTACAAGAATATGCTTATAAAGAATATATCTCAAAGGACAGCAGCTATGGGCAAGTAACCTTTCTCTGTTATTGTATTTTCAGTAACAGAGAGGCATTGCCATGACATACTATTTCTGATCCCTGCAGATACATCTTTCCTTTGTTGCGTACAAGCTAATACTGAGCTTTCTATTTTCAATAATTTAAATTTCCCCAAATTAAAAAGAAATCAACAACTAAACATCTATTTAAGTGCAGATTTATTTCTGAAATTATATATTTTGTTACTCAAAAGTAAAGGTTTTACTATTTTTTCAATCCTTTATACATCAATGTTTCCTTTATGCTAAATGTAGTCTTCATAATGTTTATCTTATTCTTAAAACAAACTTCAGTTTTGAAAATAGAAATTCTGTGTATCTTTAATTGCTAAGAAATTATGTTTTCTAGAAACAAGCTATTTCACACAACATAGAGACCTTTGCAGGTTTCAGTAATTACACAAAAGTTTTTATGAATAGTCCACCATCTTAATTTTAAAACTGTGATGTCTATAGTTGGTAAAAATAATGAGTATTCAAGCAGCCTTGATGGTTTTCCAGGGTAGAAGCAGGATGTACATGTTGGGTGAGATGGTTAACACTAACCTGAGAATAGATAAGGAGAAAGTGAGCTGGATAAATGAAATGCTTTCTAGAGGTGTTATAGACACTATTCATAGAAAGTCAAACTAAATTAATATTGGTGCAATTCTGTTTATTCAGTGGTTTTAAATTCAGCGTGAATTTAGTCTCTCTTTTGTGCCATATTAGCTACCATCAACAGCTGACACCGTCCTAAAATCTCAAAGGAGTCATAAATCTTTCTCCTTTGAAGCACTTGGCAGTGCAGGGAGTCTTCTCCCTCTTGGCCCTTGTTGTAACCCTGAGTGTAATTCTACACAGACTTCCACCTTGAAACTTGGCTATGAGGTACTGCTCTCCCACCAGCTAAAACCACTTTGGCTTTCATGAGTCTCTGCCAACAGGAATGGTACAGAGGATTTAAACAACAGGAGTCATTCATCTCCTGGAGAGTCACCTGGCCACGCTTACTGGTTTGAAATCACAGAAGTCGTATCATAACAGAGTATGTAACAAGAAGTAACAGAGAAGGCTGCCTAGGGTGAGTATTAATGAGATGAGGGGTGAGAGCTTACACCTTCCAGTCTGCATACTTTCAAATTGGATTTGCACCAGCCTTATGTTCCTGTGCTGATAGCATTTTGCAAGTGCTCAAATGCCAGCAACAGGCTAGATTATTCTGAGATCCATTGAGCCAAATGGCCTAAATGGGAGATACACAGACATTATAACTAGGTGTCTGCCTGCTTAGACTCTCAGGACTCAAAATCCAGAGACAAGTGTTCTGCAATTCCAACTCTTTTAATGCATTTGAGCCAACATAGAGAAGGTAAAATGGAGCTTTAAATTGTAGGATATTTTTATTTTCTGAAGGGAATGGTTAAGGCAACTGAATTTTTGTCTCCCAGCTCTCACTGTTCCCCAGGGAGGAGCAGGGTTTTCTGCTGCTTAATAGGCGTAGATTTTTCTTGCTGGCCTCTTTCAAAGCTGCCAGACAGAAGTGTGTGGTCAGTGGATCATGATGCCCCTCTAAGACTTCCTCCCAGCTGTCTGTAACAGTAGCAATATTGTGCCCTGCTTAAACAGCCACCATTCATACTAGATACTCTGGCTTTCCCTGATTGCTATGAGCCCACAGTGAATTCCTCCACACATGTGCATCAATATCACTGTTGTAGTCACCAGTAAGGATTGTTACAATTCAGATAGGTATTATTTCCCTTAATGGTTCTGTTTTCACACACATTTCCTAAGCTGCCTCCTTGGGAGCTAAAACTGTCCAGAGTCGGCACTGGCTGGAAAATCTGTGCCACTCTGTGTACAAATGCAGAAGCTATGCCAGGACTCAACATGCAGTAGAAAACAGCAGCAACTTGTAAGCTATCTGTAAACAGTAGTCTTATACAGGGGCCTTCAATACAGTTTATACCAAGCAAATAATTAATTAATTTCAAGGCTGAGCTATCTAAATGTCTGCAGCCCCGGTGCAGAAGCTGCCAGAGGAGTGAACAAAAACGTAGGAATCCAGAGCTCGATCGCCTGTTCTGTCTCCACCTCGATGCCTGGCTCACTTTCCTACTTTTCATGTACCATACAGTGCTCTACAAACATTACTTTGCAAACATTATGTAGGTGGGCCTCACAACATCTCTGTGAAGTAATTAAACACACAAACCTCACACTGCAAACAGGGAAAGGGAGGCTCAGAACTTGGCTCTCTTTCCAGGCTCACAGGGAGAAGCAGTCTCACAGAGTTTCAGGCAGTTTCAGGCATTACTCTTTGGTTCTGCATTTTAGCAGTTGCAAGGACTGTGCTAATCTGTGGGGTTTGATTTGATTCACAGCAGTATAATCTTTCTGTGGGCTTGGTCTCATTCAGTTTGTCACTGGGGGCTGCTTTTAATCCACAGAGAGATATAGATGCTTATAGGGTACTCCATTTCACCCTTAAATGGACCCTGACGTGTGCACTACAAACAAAACCACCACTGACTCTAATAAAGGGAGACTGCAGGAACTACTCAGCTGCAGACTGCTACAGCTGGGCAAGAGAATCACCACTCTTTGCCTATGCCCATATTAACAAATAGTGTTAGATAAAGTCCTGGGATTTGTCAACTATATCATTAAATTATTGACAATAACTGGATGCAGTTTTGGCCAGGGCTGACCAGGACTTTTCCAAAGAATTCATCGTACAGTTTGAGGGGTTCGCACTGGCCAGGGACCCAGTAGCACTTTGGCTGCAGCCACTGTTTTGGAGACTAACAGAATTAACCAGTTGGCCTCACTGCCAGGGAACAGTCCCTGATCTCTTTAATTTGCTAGTATAGACAAAGCCTTTATGTCAAAACTGGAGAGTTCAGAAAATAGTCACGTTTTACTAAAATCTGTGTGAAGAACAATTTTCCTGATAACACTTTGTCTCTGATGAAAGCACTGTTCAGATCCTAGAAACTAATGGAAAAAGACTATATAGAAAAGTATTAATTATTTGTGATTATGAGAGATTTGAAAATACTTTTCACAAAAGCAGGAATTTAAATTCCTCTTTCAGGTCCTTATTCTAAATTACCTCCAAAGACTGATCTTTTGTTCTCCACTTCAGCTGTATCACAGAGCTGGTGCTACCCATCACTTGTTTTGTTCTTCAGAAGGATGGTTACAGATTATGAAGTGAAGAACTGAGGCTGTAGCTTTAGATATATACTTTTGTGACTGTTGCATTGTGGCTGGTCTAGCTACAGAGGGCTGAGAATTTTTTAATAACAGCTCTTCTTTATATAAGAAGCCTTGAGTTTTCACTGTGTTCTGGTTTTGGTGCAGATTGTTGGAGAACCTCCTACTTTCCCCATTATCTCTTCTTATGGGTTCTCAAGCAGTCCTTGCACACTCCTGATTTTCCCTTTAAAGATACCATATTAATGTAGCTGGCTCGTGGGTGGAGAAACTCATGTCCTGGACACTTGTGGTGAAGGTCAACAGACTACACAAGGTTGCAGTATTTTGTGTTTGTTTTGTGGAAATGTTCAGGAACAAAATTGTAAAATATTTATTTTATGCATTGTTTCAAGTATTACGCAAAACCAATAAATGTAAGTTGAAAGAAAACATCAGCATTTCTGATTTTAAATATCAAAGGACAGGAAATTCTCCATCCTTAATTTCCCATTGGGATTATAGCGATGTACTGTTTTGAAATTCCCTGCTTTAGTGTGATATAATGTGTAAAGGATATGCAGGATGACATTGAATTCCAGCTTTGTTTGGTTCCGGTCAGACCCTTCATAGTTATCACACCATTGTAAGGTGATATCCGTAAGCTTCCAAAGATATCACAGCCTAAACACTTTTTGATACTGGATTAACATCCTTTCCAAGGTAAATACACATTTTTAATCTCTTTCCAAGCTTCTGTGTTATTACAATAGGCTTCTAAAATCCTTCTATATAGACTCCAGATAAAAATAAATGTATGATCAAGCAATGTTGAATCTTCATATTGAGAAGGAAAGTGGACTTAGGACAGAGCTTTCTCTTATAAAGCAATATAATTGGGAAAACCAATATACATCAAAATGCAAACCAGGCTGGCCCACATCGTATTTATAGATGCTGTTGTTAGTGAGCACCACCAGAGCAGTTCAGTAGTAGCTAAACAGTGTCTAGTCGAGGTGAACAGGCAGTCTGGAATGAGGGGTTATGTCATCACACTAATGTCCAGAATGCCACTGATGTATGATGGCTTTCATTTTTGGTGGACATTCAGTGATAAACACGACCTGTTATTTAATTTGTGTGTGGTTAAAACAGTAGAAGACGGTAGTTTTATTCAATGATGGTGGTTTTGGAGTTAGGTGTAGAGAGGAAAGCTGCCTTTCTGCTCTTCAGAAAGGCAGGGCTGAGTTTTGCTTGAGACCTGGGTTGGTGGTTGCCACCTCATTTATCTGCATATGGAGGATGCTGAGTGTTGTCCGCATCAGTCCCTGGGGCAATTACTGTCTGTAGAAGCTGGAATTTCTAAGCAGCACTAGCCCAGCATCAGTAGACCTCCTAGTTTAGCTGGAACATGATTTCCAGTGGCCCAAGAGGGCTGTCTGCCATCTGTAGATTAATTTAGCAATAGCTGGAAACTGAGCTATTCAAAGAGCCAACTTCTTATGTTACAGGAGTTAGATTTCTGGCAAACTACTTTTTTTTTTTTTTTTTTTTCATTTATAGAATCTAATACTGCAAGGGATGTTTCCCAATGTACTGAGGAAAGAGGCCCCAGTCAGTTGTGAAATACCACACAACACAAGAAAAACAACAAAAAACCCACACAATAACTTTGTTATCCTTCTCTTGGATTACTGTACATCCAGATGGGAATATTAGCCTTACTTAGAGATTTTTTTAACTTAAGGAGTTTTTGTTTGGTGATTGTTTCCAAAAGTAGAATCTCTTTGAGTTCAGTTTTATGATTCTTGACAAAGTTTGATTATACTGAAACAGACATTTTGCTAGGATCCACCCTTCCATGTTTCCCCTTGAAGGGAAGTCCTGAGAAGGTAGTTTTTATGTCTGTCCTTATTCACATTTTTGTACAAATCTAATTAGCTTCATGTAAGATGAATGTGTCAGTACTAAACACAGAACAGACCATCTGATATGCAGAGCTGGCAATGCTTACCCTCTCCTTTAGATGTATCCTCACAGTTCCTGTTGCTGTCAATGTGTCATGTCTGGTGACACTCCAGGGATTCATCCAGTGGCTTCCAGATGGGGAGTGAGAAGTGGGGCATGGTGATGATCAGCATGATGACCAACATGCTACCTCTATGTGGTGGACTTACTTACTTATAATAAGTATATAAGAAAAAATCAAATGGTCAACAAGCCCAGGCTGATTTAGTAACTGTGCTGTTAAGTCACCAAGGTGCCTTTTGGAAATAAAATCTTTACAGTGTTTTTGATCTAATGTGACACTTGTTTTCAAAATATCTCCCCTTAAAGCTGATTTTTCTGGCCTAAGTTGCACAGTTGACTTTATGAGGTGAGAGTGCTCATCAGTCTGCACTATTAGTTCCTGTATTTACTCATCCATTACTCAACAAGATAAATGTAGTCATACTGTTAATGTGAGAAACAGTACACAGAATTAGAGGCAACTGGAATGTTACTCCCTGCTCTTTCAGTGGGTTGGCGACCTTTAGCAAGTTTGTGTAATTAGTCCTTTCCTCCATTTCCCATCTGTACAGATCTAACTTTAAAACTGAGCCTGCCTCAAGGGTAATGTTAAATAATATTGTAAAAAAAAACTAAGGTAAAAATGGAAAGAGCTAAAAAAAAAAAATAAAAAAAATCGCACACCAGATGTTTTCCACGTGGAGAGACCTGTTAAAAACTCATTACATTGTATCGGTCTCAGCATGAGATCTGTTGCAGTCACTTCAGTCAGTAGGTTCGCATTGCATTGCTAGCATTCAAATAATAGAAATGCATCTGCATCCATAATACAGATGTGTCTGAGCAACAAGAGGTTAGATCAAAATGCAAATTTCATGTGTTTTCATATAAACAGGAGGCACTTCAAATCCTCTTTTAATTGGAATCCAGAACATTTCCACTGAAAACTTGTTTGCATGGAACAGCATTTTCACCTGGGTTATTAATCAGGATCATGTGGCATAAAATGAACAGTACATTTCAGTTTTAAAATAAAGTCAGCCAACATAATTAGATACAACTTCATTATTTATATATTATGTAAATTCTGTTTCAAAATAATTTTTGTAAGTGCTAGGAAAGCGAGTTTAAACAAAGTTTCTGATTGCTGCTGTAAAAAACTTTGTCATTCTTTCTTTGTAAAATGATACGGATGTACCACTTGTAATATGTGCAGTTTTATGAGAGTCACGAGGCTCAGGTATATTGCAATATATGGGAAACCATGACTCATTTGTGAAGAATGCTAAGCGCCATATGTAAATACTACAGACACCATAATAATGTATTAATGTTTTAAAAAGAGATTTTTTCATAAGAGGTACTTTCAGATTCTGACATGGAAAGTGCTCCTGCTCCTACCTCTCGATCACTGCACTGCACAACTTCTAAATGTACCACTGCTTCTCACAAAGTATAATTCACTCAGCAGTCTTTACCCCCAACAAACTATAATTGTATTTTCATACTCCGTGTCTATAAATACCTGAGGAGTGGGGGTCAAGAGGAAGATGCCAGTCTCTTCACAGTGGTGCCCAGTGATAGGACAAGGAATAATGGGTGCAAGCTGGAACATAGGAAGTTCCACCTCAACATGAGGAGTAACTACTGTGAGAGTGATGGAGCACTGGCACAGGTTGCCCAGAGAGGTTGTGGAGTCTCCTCTGGAAACATTCAAAACCCGCCTGGACATGTTCCTGTGTGGCCTACTCTAGATGATCCTGCTTTGGCAGGGGGGTTGGACTAGATGATCTCTAGAGGTCCCTTCCAACCCCTAACATTCTATGATTCTATAATCATATGTTATATACAAAGTTATATAAAAAAATAAAATAGGAAAACTGGAAACATTATGTTCCCTACTGCTTTATCACTTCTTTAAACTAAGAGGAAATAACAGGATTTACTCATAGCTTCAGAAAAATGTGTTCTGTTAACTTTGAAGAAAATGGCATGTTTTCCTTTAGCTGTTTGTGAGCCTCACAGCTGTACTGTGCTATTCACCCTGTACTCTTCCCAAGTAGTCAATTAGTCCTAATAACTACGACCAAAGCAGTATTAAAACCATCTTTTTAATTCCTTCACAAAAATGCATTGACTCTAGAGTTGTTAAACAGTCCACGCTGGCCTTCCTCTATAACCAAACATTCTGGATACTTCACAAGTCCTGGTGAGACCATTCGCAATTCCTTCATTTCTGCTTACCTGCCGTCCACCTTGCACAGGGAGAACACTTCTTCTGTTGTGCAAACCCAGCCTCTAACATTCAGGATTAACACTGATTTTAGGGTTCAAATGTACAGCAGATGTTTACGCTTAGTCAGCTAAATCCTTCCAAATTTAATTGACAAAGACCTGGGCATCCTGACTTTCTCTGTAAGCAGGTGAGCTAAATCAATCTCTAGAAATTCCCACCTCTCTTCCTTTATGAACTTAGAAATTTAGAGGTCAGTTTCTTCAAGGGAAATTCATAGAATCACAGAATGGTAGGGGTTGGAAGGGACCTCCAAAGATCATCTAGTCCAACCCCCCTGCTTGATTGAACCTCCTATGTTCCAGTTTGTGCCCATTGCCCCTTGTCCTGTCACTGGACACCACCAAGAAGAGTCTGGCCCTGTCTTCCTGACACCCGCCCTTAAGATATTTATAAGCATTAATGAGATTCCCCCTGAAGTGCTGGGGTCTGAATCCCCAGCCCTGAATTAAGGTTGACATATGGGTGGTTCCCATGGTCCTTCAAAAGGAGGGGATGAGTTTGCCTTTTGGCTTTCCTCCAGGGTGCGGCCGGCCTTGTAAGGAAAGCCCTTGGGTAAACAAGCCCCAGGTGCCCTGCATTTTGGTAACGAGTGCCAGGTGTCCTGTTTGGGGATAAAAGCTGGGCCCACTTGCAGGAAGGGTTGGAGAGTCTGTCTGTGGAGTGGATGCACTTCACAGAGTTTCCTGTTGGGGAAGGACCTCCTGACCACTCGTGCAACCGGGTCGCAGTCAGGTCTGGCATGTACAAACGCGGGCTTTGTGGGGAGGCAACATGGGGTTACTTCTATCATATGTAACCACCTTATTGTCCTGGTTGTCTCCCATTTTCTCTGTGGGTTACCTTGTGTCTCTGCTTGTTCCATCTATTATGAGTCATGCTATGTCATTCCTGGAGTCGCTGGGGTTGATATCTATTATTTGTGATCTATCTAACTTGTTTGTACCCCTGGCAATCCCCTATATTCTGAGTCCTTTACGTGAAATAGAACTTACTCACTGGATTGTTGTTCTGCTGCTGGCTGTGTCTTTTGTACTGGGCCTACTAATTGGTAAAACACCCCCTCAGCCTCCTCTTCTCCAAGCTAAATAGGCTCGGCTCCCTCAGCCTCTCCTCATATGGGAGATGCTCCAATCCCTTCATCATCTTAGTGGCCCTGCGCTGGACTCTTTCCAGTAGCTCCATGTCCCTCTTGAACTGGGGAGCCCAGAACTGGACACAGGACTCCAGATGAGGCCTCACCAGGGCAGAATAGAGGGGGAGGAGAACCTCCCTTGACCTGCTGGCCACACTCTTCTTAATACACCCCAGGATACCATTGGCCTTCTTGGCCACGAGGGCACGTTGCTGGCTCATGGTCAGCCTGTTGTCTACCAGGACTCCCCGGTCCTTTTCCCCAGAGCTGTTCTCCAGCAGGTCAGCCCCAGCCTGTACTGATCCATGAGGTTGTTCTTCCCTAGATGCAGGACTCTACACTTGCTCTTATTGAATTTCATTAAGTTTCTCTCTGCCCAACTCTCTAGCCTGTCCAGGTCACAAAAAAACTCCACTGTAATTTTTAATATGATGTAGATGTTAATTTTTAGGGAGTCTTATAAAACAGATGTTCTACCAAAATAGAGACTTCATTTAAAGAAATAACTAGGTAAGACAATCAGTATTTTCAATTGTCTGAAAATATACAGGGAGAATGATTTTTCTTGAAGCCTATCATGTAAAAATTGGGAATTTGAGGAAAAAATGAAAAACAGTAGGTCTTAGGAATTGTTTTTCAATCCCATCTTTAACATAAAGACATAACGCCTAAACAGCAGAAGACCAAAACAAACACAACCAAAAATAAAATCTTTTGAAAAGAAAATGATACATCGTACACCCAGTTTTCGCCTTGGGGGACCAGATAAAGAACAAACTATATATGGCAGGTGTTAGTCACATTATTTGATACACCTACTGCAACAGATTCAGATGTATGGTGAGAAGATTGGTAACAGACACTGAATAGAAATGATGCCGCGCTTATTAGTTAGAATCAAATTGGTTAACACTAAAAATCAAAGGCATTATCTGGTTTTGTACAGACTGATAGGGGATATACAACAGAAACTGCAACCGTAGTATGTTCACCGTGTTGACTTTGGCAGCTAAGAGTGGAAGATATGAGCAAAACCAGGACAAAAGGCGATGTAAGATTATTCCCATGACAATAAGAGGTCAATAAGTTAAAATTTTTGTCTTCTACAGATGAAGTACAGTTCTCAGTTTCCCCCCAGAAAAGCAGTATCTAGTTGAATAGGGAGTAACGGAGACATGGCCTTGCCATTTTTGCAAAATACTTGAGATTTACTACACACAACAGGAGGACCTGTCTCTCTAAGAGAATTTCTCTTCAGAAGGTAAATCCAAATGAGGGAGGGAACCACATTCCACCAAATCCTTTTCTAACCTTCATTTAGCTACCATAAATAGTAGGTGTTGTCTCTTCTTAGCAATTCCTGAAAGAGTAGTAACTATTTCCTTTTTCCTGTTTCTAATTCAAAGAAAGCTGGTTTAGTACAGAGGCATTCTATGAAATCAATTTGTACTTTGCTTTTTACTATATATTCCCTTTCTTACATAATGTGCTTTATTGTATGGCATAGTTATTTAAAGTGTGATGTACATGTTCTTTTTAATTCTGAAAAAATACAGTTCATAATCAAGTGTAAAATACTTCCATGTTCTTTAGTGATGAAAACTTATTAAGAAAACAAAGTGTGGGAGGTGAAGTGTTGGCAGTAGGGTGACTTAAGAGGTCTTTTACCTTCCGATATGGTCAGGATCATTTTTGTATTATACATGGAAGTGAACTTTCTAATATCATTGCAGACTTGTTTGATTACCTGTCCACAAAATAGGATTATGACAGTCAGAGATAGCTATGAAACTATGATGGCTTTATTTTCTCTAGGCTGGTGATGACTGGCTCAAGAAAACTTTGAGTGCAGATCTAGGGCACATTTTGTTCCCATGGAGTCTTTTTTGCTGCTTTTTATTCCAGTTGTTTCTGCAGTCTAAAATAAGCCTCTTTAGAATGAAATGCTTTTCTAATTTTTGAATGGGGAATAAAGATGCACATCACTGGGGAGGACCTTGGGCCTGTGAGAGAAAAAGAAAGCTACCTGGGCAACTTCTTCCTTATGCAAACTCCTATGACAAGTTTTACCACAAGTAAAAGAAACATTTGCAGGAGCTTTTACCATCTCAAGGATAGGCATAGATGTAGTCTTGGCTAGGACATTATAACCAGCATCTGTTGAGAAGTGAGAGAGGAAAAAAGAGCAGCTTTGTGCAGCACTTGCCAACAGCACAAATCAGTTTTGAACTGACGCTTTCACACATTTAAAAAAAAAAAAAAAAAAAGAAAGAAAAAAAAAAAAAAAGACTCTAAAGGAAAGTCTTTGCTTCTGGGAATTATTTTCAGGGAAAAGATCAATCTTTTTAGCATTGCTCCAAAAGACTGAAACCTTGGACACTGTAAATAATATGTCCAAAAGACATGGATTTCCCTGTATCTGAAATGTGTTCATAGTGATTATTTCAGTAGCATCTAAATGTTTCCTGACAATAATAGCATTTGTATGGCTCCAAATATGTTATTAGTCCCACTTTGAAAGTTGTCAAAAAGATGTTAGTACCAAAGACACTTTTCTTTTAATGCGGAGGATGCTCTTCCCCAGTGTCTAATACAACGATTTTGAAATGCAAATTTTTCCTGTCAAAACAACACTTGCTGGTTTTTATCTCCATATGTTCTGTATGTAGAAACATGATGTATGCTGGCTGTACTTGAAGTTCTGAAAGTCATTTTTGCAGTGTTAAGGTTAGGTTTTGGGTTTGATTTCCATTCCTAAACTGCACTAATAAAAGAGTACTTCTAATTGATAGTTATGTACAAGGATGTGTTAACAGCTAAAATACCACTACAGAAGCCCATTTCTACGGTATGCATTTGGTAACATGCTGGACAGATGCCCACAAAATTTTGTATCAGGCCATTGGTACAGAAGAATTGAAGACAGTACTTATATATTGCGATTGCTTATAGTGGCAAAAGAGTTTAAAAATAAGTACGAGGTAGGACAGCTCAAAATGTGTGAGAAGGATAGCCAGAATCAAATGTGGGAGTAAAGCTGTAAGTGGTTGGTGATAAGCTCAGGAGATACAGTCTGAAGTGAGGATTTCATATTGTGGCACATTGAAATCATCTATGCAGCTAATGAAAACAAGGCCTGAGGCCATTCTTTGGTTTTGTCCTCTTTGCACTGCAGTTGGGCCCAGGTTTCCGTAGGGCATCATGCAATGACACACTGTTGCAGGATTTTGTTCGTATAAAGTTTTATTTGGAGAGTCCCTCATGGATGGCAGACATCAAGCACAAAGTTATCTTAGGGAAAGAGCAAGGAGAGAAAGAGAGCAAGAAAAGAGAATGGGAAAAGCTCACTTTTAACAGGATGACCTAATTTTGCAGTCATTGTTTAGCTATCCATAGGACCCTACTACCTTCAGACCCAAGCAGTATGTGGTACACAAGTGAGGAACTAGGGAAAAGTAGTTTCCTGCCTCCTGCCTTCTGCCTCTGAGTGCTCTATTTTCTCTTCTGCTGAAGTTCTCTGCTTGACCAGACCTTCCACATGTATGTTTTGAGGTTTGTTTGATGACTTATAAGTCTCTTCTTCCTGGTTTGATGATCCAGGGCTAGTTCTGAGCTGATGCCAGAAGATGAGTGAAAGCAGTGGACTCGTGAACATGTTACCTAGTTGTTGGTGTGCTTATGGCATGTGTTGCACTCGCCAGTCCTGGAAAGGATGACACAGGACTGACTCAGTGCATGCTGATGTTTTGGAGAACCAAGAACGCCCAGCTCTTGAGAAGCAGGTGGCCACCAGCGCTCAGAAAGCTGTCAGGGAGACAGTCTTATTAGGCAGGAGGAACCTGATGACTGTGTCAGCTTACCAGCATTTAGTCTTCTTGTCCTACCTGAGATTGTGCTTTTGTATGCAAAGCATACAGTATGCAGTGGGCACATAAAAATAAGGTGCCAAAATTCATCCCATCTTGCTCTCAATGGCCTGAGAAGACTCTTCAGGAGATTCGTTCTCTCACAGACCTTTGATTTGCTTCTTGGAAAAAGTGGTGTGTCAGTCAGTACTTCTGAGGCTTTGACCCTTCCTTTGATCCAGTAGATTAGTGGGAAATATATGAGAAAAATATGTGGTTGAAGTTGAGAACTAAATTTCAACAAATTAATCCTATATTTTCCTCCCATGAGGTATTGCAATATAACATGAAAGTCAAAATGGCAGTGATCATAGGAAGCAGCTAGAACAGCCCAGCTCTGCAACTCAGAGGAGGAAAGACAATTATGTGGTCCAGAAAATGTTTAAATACAGAGAACTTTGATGTTTCACATCAGAGCAACAATAAATAGAGACAACGAATTTGCCTTTTCCCTAGTATTGATATTTTCCTCCAATCTTCCCTCCCACTTAGAACTGTTTTGTGGTGGGAGGATCCATTACGTAGTCTACAGATGTTTTACATTCTTTAAAATGTAAACTAGAAAATGAACTGTAATACAGATTCATCCCATGAGGATAAAAAATTAGTCTACTCTAACATTTCTCAGATGATGGCACCCCCCCAGAACATGCCCACAAGTTGTGCCTCGCCTGTTAATGCACACTCGACTGTGGCTTATTTCTTATTAAAACTCAACATTTTTATGGCTTAGTAATTCTAGATTTGGCTCCCAGTGCCCATGTTATAAACACTTAAAAGTAGGGATGCCATATTGAAACACTGACAAATTCTCAGGGGGGTCACGGCTACTGGCGCCTCCCTTATGAAATCACACACTGTTAATTTTTTTTTTCCTTAACTGAAGAAGAAAACAAAGCAGTTAAACTGCTATATCCATTTTCCAGCAACATTAATCCATTTCAAACAACTTCGTAACCACAGTAAATCACAGGTTTGCAAGAAAATGAGCTGCCTAAGAGTTCACCTCAGGCTATTTAGCCCACAAACAAGTTGCTGACTACTGGCAACAATGGTTGGTTGGGAATTATTGCTCAATTTGGTTGTAATTACTTATTTTGCTGTCTTCTGTTAAGACTAGCTGAGGGTCTACAGCATGGTAAATTCCAGAATGAAATGCATTGCCAAGGTGCCACTGGAGAGTGACACTGACAGTGTTGAAAGGTTACTTGAGCAACATGTTTTAACTTCCTGGAGGGAAGAGAAACCTCCTCTTTCACTGGGAAAGCTTGGAAAGGGAGGAACTCTCAAAACAAGTCTGCCCAGATTTAGCTGTTCTACTCTGCAGAAAATCATCCAGATGTTAATAGAACCTGAATTTTCAGTTTAAGTATGCCTCAGTTCTGATACTAAATAGTGAAGCTGGAAACTTTACTCGTGAAATGTGGTATAGCAGCAATGTAATAGTTGCAATGTAATAGTAGCAATTTGAAGAGCAGCAAATGTAGCATTCTGGCTGTTAATAGTATTTTAGAGGCAATTGTCAGTATGCTGTGATTACACCACATTTATAAATGGGTGGGCATACAAACAATACATACCAGCTCAAGATAAGTGTACTTTTTTGCAGCTCAATTTAGTGGAACACTTAATTTGCCAAATGTAGGTCTAAATTTTCAGGTAATGTAAGATTTTATCTATAATCATTATGGGAACTGTTAAGAAGGCCTGGGGAGGTAATAGGTAAACAATCACAATTTTTATAGATATTGGGCAATTTCTTTAGCTGAAAGATTGTAGTGGTATTTGCTACCAATGGGAAAGTCTGTATATGCAATTCTCAAGTTGTATTCATTAGACACATACTTTCATGTCAGAAAGGCTAAGTAAAGTTCTTGAATTCATAGTTCGCAATTCAAGCTCATAGGTATAGGGTGAGCTTTCTGCAGAGAAAATTGATCAAATGTGGGCTGTTAAATTTAAAAGAAGGTGTGACATAGAGAAAAGAAGCTTTTATCTCTAAACAAATAAAAACAATGACTTAATTTCTTTGGCTAAGGCCAAAATGGCCATAGGTAAAGATTCAGCAAAATTCAGAAGTATTTGACATTTAAGCGCATCTCAAGATTACGCGGAGTATTACAGAATCACAGAATGTTAGGGATTGGAAGGGACCTCAAAAGATCATCTAGTCCAATCCCCCTGCCAGAGCAGGAATACCTAGGTCAGGTCACACAGGAACATGTCCAGGCGGGTTTTGAATGTCTTCAGAGAAGGAGACTCCACAACCTCTCTGGGCAGCCTGTGCCAGTGTTCTGTTACCCTCACTGTGAAGAAATTCTTCCTCACATTTATGTGGAACCTCCTATGTTCCAGTTTACACCCATTGCCCCTTGTCCTATCATTGGATGTCACTGAGAAGAGCCTGGCTCCATCCTCATGACACTCACCCTTGACATATTTATAAACATTAATGAGGTCACCCCTCAGTCTCCTCTTCTCCAAGCTAAAGAGACCCAGCTCCCTCAGCCTTTCCTCATAAGGGAGATGTTCCACTCCCTTAATCATCTTTGTGGCTCTGCGCTGGACTCTCAAGCAGTTCCCTGTCCTTCTTGAACTGGGGGGCCCAGAACTGGACACAATACTCCAGATGTGGCCTTACCAAGGCAGAATAGAGGGGAAGGAGAACCTCTCTTGACCTACTAACCACTCCCTTTCTAATACGCCCCAGGATGCCATTGGCCTTCTTGGCCACAAGGGCACATTGCTGGCTCATGATATTGATAGGGAACTTCCTTGTTTTACATAAACATTGATTTAATCACTAACAGGTATTATTGTAAGGCTTTCATTTTGCTTGTAAAAAGGCTGCAGGCAGGACAGATTACATACGTCAGTCTGCTCAGGTAGTTCCTGTACTTTTTGTCCTGTCAGAGAGGAGAGGCAGAACTGGAAATACCACAAGTGTAATAAGGTATCGGAAATCCTACAGTTCCTACACTCTGATACTTCATCAGCATTCAGGATGAATACACCTTAAACCTCCTCCCAGGCAGACTGAGGACAAAGAGCGTGTGGCCTGACTCCTTTTGAAATACTGCCCTTATGTTTCAGCTATTTATATGAGCGGCCAGTTGTTTTTATAAAAGATAGCTAAGACTTATGTATTGTTGCTTTTCACAGTAACAGACTTTACATCTATAAATCCTTAGGCAATTACAATGATGCTTTTAAATAGTAGAGGACTTTATTCAAGTACTTTTTAAAGGTGATGGAGAAAGGAACGTGATAGGAAAACAGAAATATGAATAGCAGTAGCATATTTTTGCCTCTGAGATCATCCATTATTTCGTAGAAGCTGTTTGCTCTGCCTTAAATTCTTTTAATCAGTTGTGTTTATCTTTTAACTCTGATTTCTAAGGGAATGAGAAATTATATGCAGTACTCTGAAAAAAAAACAAAACAAACAAAAAAACAATGTTGTTATGTAGAATCCACTTTTTTTCTACTATTGGTAAGAGCAAAGCATACTAACTTAAGGTTACTTTAAAAAAAGAAGTCAGATGGATTTTTAAAAAATATTTGGCATGCAATCAATATGCAATTAAGACATCTCCTCTATTTGGAGGTATAATAATCCCTTTCACCTCCTGCAAAAAGAAAATTATCTAATCTTTATTGTCTTGTTTGGCTGATCATGTGCATCAAGTACCTCATTGATTATTGCAATGTTGGAAAAGACATATGTGTTGAACACCATACTCAGGATGTGCAGAACAGAGTGAAGAAACCTATAAATATGATTACTACTCCAATAACCTTTTAAAATGACTAAGCTGGCTTTTCAAAACTTGGCTGTCTGCAGCTTAAAAAGGTCAAAATTATGCATGTTCAACTTCCATGCCAGAAAAACTCTTATATTTTTAAAACACTATACACTCTAAAATTATTAAAATAGTTAAATGTTAATTATATGCATTTAATAAGTAGAAAATTAACATGCCATTTACTGCAATTCTCATGACACTTTCAGATCTTTACTCACTGAATTTTGTCATAGGCAAGTATTTAGCCCTATTTGTTTCAATTACTCAATTTGCCTCTCTCTTCTTGAAACATGTTGAATAGAATGACTTCAAAAACATTTTTTATCAGTAAAGTTTTCTCCACAACATTAAAAAAAAAAAACAAAAAACAAAAAAACTACCCACAACAAAAAAAACCCAAACTAAGGGCATATTATGTCTGGAGTATACACACCCTGTTTATTGCCACATATCTCAGATCCTCAGATGCAGGTGGTGTGAGCCCAGGCATGCTGGAAATTGCTGGAAATGGAAGCCCCACCTATGAATGATCATGTAATACTGGAGAAGTAATCTGAGGTACGTTACTGCATTCATACAACTGACTAGAGTAGATTTTCTGTCCGCTCTCTATATGAACTCTTTTCTGCTAGTCGTGCCCTACTTTTCTGCAGTTTTACTTACACCCTTTTGGCACAGGGCTCCTTGCAGAAGACTTCCTATTGCCCTGTACTCCTCATAGTATCTTGCAAAGAGGTTATCTTGCCTGAGAGTACCCTCCTCCAGCAGAGTCTTTCGCTATGAAAGATGGTGCCTGTGTAGTATGGTATTTTCTTTTTCCAACAGGTGGTACTGGGCCATCATAGCCAACCAGACTGGCTTCATGCTTTCCAATTTACTTATCTCATCATTGGACCTGAGTTCATGTCACATTTCTCCTGAATATCATGTCCTTTCATCCCTCTTCTCTAACCTCAACTCTAATTTTTTTCTTTGTTTTTTTAAGCTCCACTTTCAGCTGCTCTGTGATTTGGTCTCTTTCCGTGGAGGACTTGTAAGTCCCATTCTAGTTTACCACATTTCAGCTTGTATAACAGACTCAACATCATGGAATGCATTTGATCTCAGACAAGGGAGCTGAGAGCAGATAATGTATTAATTTATTTTCTTATACAAATATACTTTCTCACTTGCATAATGAATTGCTGTGATCCTACATGGAAATACTTCTACATTACTGAAAATATCATTAACTGCAAGTACCTGTACTTTTCTCTTCACCAGAAAGAGAAAAAACTCACAGTCTAGTCCCATTTAGTGATTCAAGAGATATGAAGGCATAATGCAGATATGGAGGGGTCGATTTTAATTGCATTTACCCCCTTCTTTGTTAAGTCTGACCACTTACATACACAGTAGTGTTTTAAGACTTTTCGGTAACAAATCCTCTCTTACTTTAGGGGAAGTGAAAACCAGTGGTATTATTTTCAGCAGGGCTGCCTCTGTAAACTCACCAGCCCAACATCCAGGACTACCACAGCAGATTCAGTCCCACCAGTGCCGTAGGGACAAGAAAATGATTTATCATATTTTTAGAGAGTGAAATCTTGAGACTTTAATGAGCTTCAAATATAGGTCAGGACTATGAATCCAACCTCGTCATAGATTTTAAGAAATGACGTTCAGAGGAACTCTCCTGTTTGAGTTCACTGCTCTTCCTAACTAAGTAGTATGTTTGATCTTTACAGCTCACTGTTGATACTCTTCTCTAAAATGGCAGTAGAAAATTAACATCTTCCAGACTTCACTCCTATGACTACAGCTAGTGCTGCTTATAAGCAGCAGCTTCTAGAGGTTGTTCAGCCTGTCTTTAAAAGAGATGTCATATTTCTCTCTCAGCTTCTCCAACAGACACATGGTGAGCTGCACGTGCAATAGAGCTGCATATGTAGATGTGCAGATTCTTCCTACTCTCTCCACTTTCTGACTGGTTGAAACTGAAAAGTACAATAACCAGCATCTAATGTCAAATTCCTATTCCTGCTCACTGATCGATCCACTACTAACTTTGTAGCCAGCTTAGAAACTTTCAGAAGAGAATGAGCAGCTGCTTTGGGACTAGTGTGGAAATGGATAGGGACTGGAGAGACTCTCCTCCTCATCTCTTAGTATCAGCCCCAGTACAGAAGCAGGGGGAACAAACCCAAACCAGAAAAGGAAGGAAGCCAGGCCAGGAAAAGGACAGGAGAAGCTTATTCAGCCCTGGCAGGAGTTCGTACCAGTAGTGGCAAAGTCTCAGTTTAATCCTAAAGATTAAATCCTGAAGTCATTCCTTATTTCTTGTTCATGGAAAACATTTGCTAACAACAAAAATGCCCAAACAACTCTATTTTTCGGATTAGCAAAAACAAGTCCCTGCTGCAGTTCTGTGCCACTTCACACATCCTGAATCCTACCACATCTTTTTCTGCTCTGAGCAGTTTTGTAACAGCTTATTTTTCATCCCATTGATGTGTACTTATGATCTTTTACTGGCATCAGAAATTGAATTGCTGCAGAAGCTTTTTCTCCTGGTATTTCCAGCTGCAATGGTAGTAGTGAAAAATCTCCTAGGCTGACTGTTGTAGCATGATTTTCAGCCAGTTCTGTGAATTGCAAGGGTTAAGGGAATTCAGATAAGCCTGTGAACTTGTATACAGTTATCTGAATCTTAATTGCAAAGTTTTCAAAGTTCATCCATCATCATAATGGCTCCTGTGGGATGTTAGGGGACTCTGGGGAACTTTAGCCATTTTCCCTATTTCATAACACTAGCACTGGTGAGTATTGTTAGATATTGTAAGGCTTCATTTGCCAGCCTGAAATGTGATGTTTATATAAATATGTCTGGAACATGCAATATGTCTGAGGGACTAAACCTAAAATAACCAAGGGTTTTCAAAGAACAGCTTAATATCAGGCATGAGGCAGGCAGTGAAGTTTGATGTGCTTTCATAAATCTGTGTTTTTCTGAGAATGCTTATGGTCATGAAGAAGAAGCTGGAAGATTTCTGCGAAAAGTTGCCTATATCTTAACATATTTCCTAGAAGAATAAATAGCAAATTTCTGTGTCTCCTGACAGGGAGCTGGTATAAGAGCATTCATAAAAATAACTTAGAAATGCTGGGTGTTGTTTTGCCTTTGCAGTATTTCAGTAGTATGTGCTCCCACCTAGGAAGGTTAATACAGGCGTCTGTTTGCTCTTTTTAGATGTCTGAAGAGACTGTGTGGGAGATGGGCTTTTGTTTGTTTGTTTGTGTTTATATCAGTCTGAGGGAGGTGAAGGCTATTTTAAAAATAGTGAGTTCCAAATGTGTTGTTCATTTATGAAACTGTTGCTGCATTCATCTTTGAAGCTCTAGGGGTTTGTACTTACTTGATTATTTATTTGTAGGTTTTAATATTTGCTGTAAATGTCACTTTTGTTATTAACAACTTTGTCTTACATAAGAGAAAAAGCCATAGGTGCTGAAAAAGGGAAACTGCATAAGAAAGAGAGAAAAAGGAAGAGGCAGGGAAATGGACAGCTCTCAGTGATTTTTCCAAACTTGAACAACTGTGCTTTTATCGCCACTTGGTCATAGATACTGAAAAAATAAATATGTAGATAAGGAACTACAGACTACTTTAACCTATAAAATATGAGGCTGTCCTTAAGCACCTATCAAGAACATTGAGTGTAGCAATACGAAATTCAATCTTTTTTGTAGCACCTGAAGTGGGATCTGTACGCTGACTTTAATTGGAGCTGGATCAGACCCATGAGCCACACCAATTAGGCTCCTCCTGACAGCTAAAATGACATGCCTGTCTGCACAAAGGAATAAAAATTGATGTCTTATCTTTGAAAATAACCCAACACTTCAGTATTCTGATCCTAACTCTAATGATGTTCCTTCACTGGGTTTGTATAGGGGCAGAAGATCAGCTCTGATAATATCGGTACATGTGAATTGCATTTTTTGTTAACAAAACACGTTAGCAGAGAGACATACATTATTTGCACTTTACAGAAAACAACTTCACTCATAGACGTTATGGAGAGCTCAAATTTTGTGAAGTGACAGCTTTTCTTAATAAATATCTTAAGAGTTACAGAGTCACAGAGTGGTAGGGGTTGGAAGGGACCTCTGAAGATCATCTAGTCCAACCCCCCTGCTAGAGCAGGATTCTAGAGCAGATCACACAGGAACACAACCAGACGGGTTTGAAATATCCCCAGAGATGGAGACACCACAACCTCTCTGGGCAGCCTGTTCCAGTGTATTTTACTTTTTAAAAAATAAATACATATATATATACATATATTTTTACAGAAATACAAATTATTGAATCATCATGGCTATCTGTTTTGTTTCAGCTGGGTCATTTCACAGATTCTGCTTAGGCTGCAGCCATGTGACAACTACATCAGTATATTGGAGAGGGCTGCAATGTCTACCGGTAGTAAATGGGGCCTCCTGTTTAATTGAGCCTGATGCTAACAAATAGTAACATGGATGAGGCAGTAGCTTAAGCCATAGATACAAAGGCAATAGTGTTACCCTGAATTTTTCTTGGTGAATACCCTGGAATACAGTGTTGACCAATCCTTGCATGTTAGCAATATCCATTCTTCCTTCATTCGCACCTTGAGTCCTGTGTCCAGTTCTGGGCACCACAGGATAAGAAGGACATTGAGGTGCTGGAGCGAGTCCAGAGAAGGGCAACGAGGCTGGTGAGAGGTCTGGAAAACAGGCCTTATGGAGACCGGCTGAGGGAACTGGGGTTGTTTAGTCTGGAGAAGAGGAGACTGAGAGGAGACCTAAAAGGAGGTTGTAGTGAGGCTGGTGTTGGTCTCTTCTCCCAAATTACTAATGAGAGGGCGAGAGGAAATGGCCTCAAGTTGCGTCAGGGGAAGTTTAGGTTGGATATTAGGAAGAAGTTCTTCACTGAGAGGGTGGTTAGACATTGGAACAGGCTGCCCAGGGAGGTGGTGGAGTCGCCGTCCCTGGGGGTGTTCAAGAAATGGGTTGATGAGGCACTTGAGGCCATGGTCTAATGGTTTAATGGTTAGCAATACGATGGGATAAAGGTTGGACTTGATGACCCTGGAGGTCCCTTCCAACCATAATTATTCTATGATTCCTCAAACTTTGGCTACTTGAAAATCTTTTGATTTTTGACATTTTTAACAATGTGACTCTGCACATCTCTAGTGCCAAACATAAACAGAGGTACCAGAGGACAAGGACAGGGATGCTAGCACACAGTTTTCAACTAAATATGTCCTCCTTTTTGTTTTTCAGAGGTGCGGAGAAATCTCATTTGATAGTCCTGACCAGAATGCCAAATGTGTTCGCATGCTAGGTAAGGGTAAGAGTCTTTTCCCCTTTTGATACAAATATGTGGAAGTATGTTTCATTGGGGATTTCTTCTCAAAAGTACATTGTAATGGCTGCAGTGATTCACAATGGCATTTAGACAGCTCATCTACATGTAGTCCTCATTGATTTATTCTTTATGGTGAATTTTCAATTTAGTGTATGTATTTATATTCCAGTAGTGCCCATGGATGAAAATATAGCTGTACCAAGACTATAATTGTAATCTCTGAGTTACTCAAGTCCAGAACTCATATTTGAAAGATAAAGATCTCTGTAATCACGCCAGATGTTTAAAATCTGCACAGGGAAAATGTGAACTTTTGTAGACTGCACACCTTTAATGTAAGGGAGCATTTATGTACTTCGAAAAAGAGTGTGAATTTCACAAATATATATCAAATGCCTCTAGGTCAGACCTTCAACTGCATCAATCAGCAAAATTTCAGTCTCTGTGATTTTACCGATTGCACTGACATAGCACTTTGTCCATCATTTGTAAATATTAATACTAAGGAGAAGTGTCTATTCTTTGGAAACAATGCAGGAATGTTGTACTATGTTTCATTAATTTCTGTGACCAATTTTATTGTATTTGCTTGTTTCATCTTCAATGCTAGTAGTGAAACACTAACAGCACAATTAGTATCACAGTGAAAGAGAGGGAGTAAATATCTAAAAACCTAAAAGATAATGTTCACTCAGAAAAAATGAAATCACAGAACACTTGCAGGATTAGACTTTAAATTCTGAACACCTTTCACCTGCCAGGATTGAGATAAATGTATGCTGTAAATTAGAGCATTGTATCTAATAACACAAAGACTGAAATAGTCACAATTTTTAAAACTGCAACTGGCAATGTGTAGGAACTTAATTCCCATCTGGGCGCATAGCTGTGTTCTGGAGTAACAGATTATGTGGTTTGTTGTTTATATTCATTAAATCCTATTGTCACAACAGACTATAATTGCTGCAGAGGAAATCTGTCATGCTTATAGTGCACAGATCCCAACAGATGAACTGACACAATGGGCCATAATGATCTGTTACATCAATGATCCATGGTTAGAGGTTCTTAATGGAACAGGCTGATAGAGAAGATACACTTGTGATCCTTTATCATGCCAATTATAATCTACAGTTTAAATACCACTGAGTTCATAATATATATATCCATGAAAATGTTATTATCTAGTAGCAATTAAAAAAAAAAAAAAAAGCAGGCGGGGTGGGAGGGGTGGCAGGAGAGCAAATGGGGATGGAGTTGAGAATGAAAAAGTAACCTGAAGATGAAAGTCTTCTGCACAGGTTTGTTCGTCATTTGGTTTGGCATTTTTATAGTAAGTCAGTCCAAAAGTGGGAATTTGACATCATCCTTAGTGCAAATGATTCTTTAGGAACAGTGAGCAGAAAAAGATTTTGTTTCCATTACATATATTCTTATCTATGTCTTGTAGTACACGCATGTGCAAGAATGAGAACATATGCTGTGCTCTGTAAGGAAACTGCTGGGAATATAAAAATTACTCCAAGAGTTCATGCCAAAGGTGTGACTGGCTCTCAGAGGTTACATCTCTTATATTTAAAAATATTTCCCCTGCTATTATTATTCATCAGTGTCTCTAACAAATTAAGTACTGTAGTGTCATATATAATATAGGGTATTAAATTTCCCCCCAAGGTATCTCAATTCATATACAGAGCTGAGGTTATTCTAAGTGCAAGTGGATATCCCACAACTGGCTCTGTAAGAGGTATGAGAAGGAGAAACTTGCATTATATAGTTGCTCTGGGGGCAACTAGTGGAGACAAACTCCACAGTCTTGATTGATCACAGAAATGCATGTGGTTCTTCTAGTAGTGCCACAAAGACAGAGGGTGTCCATTCTGGTATGTCTCCTTTCGTACTGAACTCCATATAGCAGACCAGGAGCCAGAAATCATGCAACCTAAAAGGTCTAAGACTTTGTGTTGCATGCATCACATAGTGTCCAATTTCAGGTTTTACAGGGGAACTGGATTTCCAAGAGAACAAAAGACAAAGATTGTCACTGATCAATGCAAAGCCGACATTGTAACATCTGTGGGTGTAACTAGTGAACAAAGCACAACGTGCCTTCAGAGAGGAACATCTTTCTTGACTGCATGGTCTTTGAAATGTGCTGAGGTAATCATGCTGTCATTTACTTTAACAGTGACACAGTGCTGACAGAAATCTAGAGGGCAAGTCCCAACAACTGCAAGTGGATAATTATTTAGTATGAAAAGAAACACAAGAGCTTGGAGTACTGACTGTATTCCTTCAGGGGTCTTTGATGCAAGACCAGTCTGTACTTAGAACTGTGCATTATCGAGCAGTACTCTGAAATGGTAACAGCTGGTTTTGTCAGAAAATGTCTGGTCAGAAAGGTTATACTACTGGTTCTGGGTTAGCTTCAAATTTAAGGATTTTTGGAATAATGCTAGATTTGCTACTGTGAGTCCCCATTCCTTGAGGCAACATGGATTATGTGGATAAGGTTCTTTTTCTATAAAGGTTGATGAAGAGAGGTTTGCAGTGAAATTCTTATTCTGTCCTATATTCCTACTGGAAAACAGATAAAGAAATGCCTAAATGCTTACAGTGGCTACAGTGAAAGTAGGTAACTTTCCAATGGACTGACTAAATATCGCTTAACCTGAGGTTAAGAGCATAAGAATCAGTTGAATGCCTCATCTTTTAGCATAACTGTGTGTACTGAAGTTCTTAGAGAAAATTATGTTCCCCCTCTTGTGCTTGTTTCTTTATACTTCTATTTGTTATACTAGTTAAAGCAATACAACTTTTGTAGCTGTCACAGAAGAAGATTGGTCAGTGGCCCACATTAGCCTTTTGAAGACCAGTGTTCATATCCTAAATCTATCATAGATTTCTTGAGCCTGGCATTGGCTAAGGCTTTAAACATCCCTGCACATCCATTGTCCTTTGAAAATGGGAAGAAAAGTGCTTCCTCACTTCTTAGGAACAACAAGAATAACTTTATAAGTACAGTGAGAAGCCAAAGCACTATAGTAATGCAGGTCATAAAAATACCACACCGTCAATAAAAGCGTGTTGTCAGAGGTTTCCCTTGAATCTCCCTGTATCTCTGGAGCCACTGGTAGCTCATTAGCACTTTCAGTGGAAGGTAGAAATCTGCACTGTTCTGCTCAAACTGAAGTTGTTATCAAGTTAGTGAGGGCACTCAACCATGACAAAATTGCTAGATAACGCTGAACTGGGTGTCAAAAAGCTTTTGCTTTATGCTGTATTCTGGAAGTTAGAACCTTGGCCTCCTCTTGCCCTTTACTTATAATGATTTTGACTTTAAAAAAATGACAGTTGGCACAAAAATTGAGCATATAGCAAAGTACTGACTATGTGGTTATTAGTCCAGATATTCATACTACAAAGGGCAGAAGGGAACTCTCTCTCTACCCAGAGCACCTACTGCTATTTTCAATGGCACAACCTGTGATTAATTTTTCCCACATGTAGACAGACATGTTCTTTGCTCAGACATGACACAATGCCATATCATGCAGAGATAATTGGGTTAGTTTGCTGTGAAAATTGCTGGTTGGATGCCTAAGCTAATTAACTCTGCTGGGAAGAACTGCATACTAGCTTGGAAGAGTCCATAGTTAAGACAACCTAACCAATTCTCACAACTTAACATCCAAAGCTAACTCAGTAACCTCCAACATGGCAGGGCACTGAGTTTTACGATTTTTTCCTGGAAAGAATAATGTTCCTCTATCAGGCTGTAGGATTAGTACAGAAGGAAAAAGGTCTGCCAACTAGAAGAGAAACTTCAGTGTATAAATAAATACCGGTTTATACAGAATAGATACAGTTATCCTTCCATTTGCTTATAGAAAGTAGGCTTCTGCACTCCTCATAACACATAAAAAATTAAATGACCCCATCAATTTTAATCTGTTCAGCCTTACTGATGGCAGTGGAGTAAGGGAGATGAATGATAAAAGCAAATTATGTAATTTGTTACTCTAGTAACCAGTCTTCCACCACCAGATTTGGTCTTTACTCCTCACTGAAACGCTGGGTAGATTTTGAAGAGGTCACATCTCTTGCTGGCCAACTCTGCTGTCTGCAGAGATTTTTCCAGTGGAAATATGAACTGCCCTTCTTAAGGAGCTAGTTAGTAAGATTAAAACACAAGCCTTCCAGACACCCCATAGCAAATGGCTGAGGTGCTTTCTTGTCATTATTGTAAATTCTATGCAGACAGGAAAAATGTGGGTGAGTTTTGTTTCCCTTTTGGTGTAGACTTAATCCTTGCAAAAGCAGACAGATGAATCCCTGTTTGGAATAAAAGTAGTTTCCTCACAAATAGCCATTTAAAATTCATCCAAGTATAAAGCAATTTAAAAAAAAAAAAAAAAAAGGTGGAGGGTAGCACCTTTTTTTCTTCTTCCCCAGACTCCTAGAACATAACTTTGTTGCTTTAGGGCAACAAACCTTTTCATATTCCAAAACAAAGAGGTGTCTACCTCCCTCCGTGCCACCCCCCCCCCCCCCAAAAAAGCTGCTTTGTGGCATACGTCCACCATTTATTACCTATGGAGAGTTATGGTTAAAGGAATCAGCATTTAGCCATGAAATGGGTTTCATGGATCCAGCTTCAGTCTTGGTGGCTCTTTGCCCACTGCAGAAAACCACCACACATTTGAACAGAGTTGGCAGCTGTATCTTAAGAGAGAGAGACATTACTGGAATAACAACTGTGTCGAAAGCCAGGACCGAGGGGTACTGGCAAGGCTCTGGCTGGCTGGCCTCTGCCTTACATAACCATTGAACTCACCAAAAAAAAGAAATCTATTAAAATTTACTTTGAGAAACCTAATCAGGTAAATAACCATATAACTTAGTGGGAAAAATAAATATTGAAGAATAGTTAAATGTGTCAATTTTGCCCTGAAGTGGAGGGTGAAAAAGAAACAAGGCAGCCAGTCAAATGGTTCTGCACTGACCAAGCTTTGCAGCTTTGCAAAACTTTCTGAAGCCCTCACTGACATCAGGTGAAATGTGACCCTATACCTCTTGCACACGCAAAACTTCTACTGAAACTGATAGGCATGCATGAGCAATGGTGTTCTAAATAGCCAAATATACAGACTATTTATATCCCAGTCATTAGAACACTTACACGTGCACTTGGCCATATGTAGACTAAGTATTCTACCTATGCAAATTACATGAAAATAAGCACATGAATTAATCTTCGTAAAATTAAGCATTATGTTTATGGGAAAAAGGCCTAAAATATTCACTGACTAACAAGAAATCTGTGCTCATCACTAAGCTGCCCATCAGGCTAGTGGTGGGAGAGGGGAGGCTTAGGATGTCTGCTACAAAAAGATAGGCTTCTATTCCATGAGCAGCTTGCAAGACAGGATGAAGGGAAGCAGGTTTTTTTCCGCTACAAAGCAATGGCATGAACATATACAGAAAGATAAACACTATGTCTCTTTTTGATATCTTGTTAATGTAGATAAATTCAAATCTAAACACATAAGCCCATGCTATACGCTATTCAGTTATGATTCATTCAGTAACTGCAAATGAAAGTCTCCCTACCAACAATTTATTATGATGAGAACAGTATGATGTAGATATTGTCCTGAAATACAATACTTTCTACATCTCACCTATTTTCTCCTAGAATGCTCATGATTTGTACGCCATAGTGGTACAGAGTAGGCTGAAGACTTGGTGCATCACCCCATGCTTTATCTGGAAGGCCCCAGTCAAGATGCCAGGCTGCCTACAGTTGAGTGTAGCTTGGAGACAGAAAGTATCAAACCAGTGGGCACAAGGCCACAACAGAGACTCCTTTGTCAAACAGTTTACAGTGTACACACGCTATCATTGTGACCCTTCATCACTGTGCTATGGTTTTATGCTAAACAATGGTTGGACTGATGATCTTAGAGGTCTTATCCAATCAAGGCTATTCTATGTTTCTATGATTCTATGGTTCTGTAAGTAGGAACACTTTGTCTTTACTATAGTGAGATTTGGGCACAAAGAACCACAAAGAATGTAAATATCAAATCCATCTTCTACTTTCATGACTATTTGATTAATTTGATTAAGAAACTATAAAAAAGATAAAATAAATTGCAATTTCTGATGCCCTTAGTATATTTTAAAGAGCATTTCTCTAATACCATCTTATTATTGCAGTAATTTTGATGTAATTACTATTTTAGGTAATTATATAGCCTGGTAGCTGAGTGACAGTGACCACCTGTCTATTCTGTTCCATCCTGTAAATCAGGTCAGACTGAAATGGCCTGTCTTGTGGTGTTCTACCTTTCAGAAGGGTGCTGAAGGAGACAAAAACTGGCCTTGGCATTTTGAGTAGGCATATAAAACACTTTTCTAAGTGTAATTTATGGGTTTTTGGGTTTTGTTTTATTGTTTAAACATTAACTTGAACCACATATAGTTTTATCCTATGTCTGAGCTCAGTGCAGGAAAAAAAATGAGGGTGTCAGGGGACTTGGAGGGAATGCAATAATGAGGATCTGACACTATCTATATAAGTTAAACACACCATGATGGCTTTCTGTACAAATAGAGTTACTGTGTTGCCCACACCTACAAAAGCCATTCATAGGGACCACGGGATCCAGTAGAGATATCAAAGCACAAGACATGACTAAAAAGCCCTCCCCTCCCTCAACTAAAAATACCCCAAATCCCCCACTCTTCAGCTTCTCTTTCTATCAAAAAGATTTTTTGACTTGGCTGAGACTCACTACATATCACATTTAGTAAAAAAAAACAGAGGTTTGTAAGTCCTATCCAGCAGTTGCACTCAAAGCATGGCTACAAATACTAGCAAATTCAGTGCAGTGTGTAGCCAAGAAGCACCCCACATTTTGTCCAAAGCACACTGCAGACAGAAGGAATGCATTCTGCTGCCCATTTATGTAATAATCTAGGGAAAGTTTAAACTTCGAATCTGGGGCTTGTCTTACCCTGAAGTAGTTAAATCCCACAGCACCCACTTTTTCTTACCCACCAAACTAAAGGCAACACAGGTTAGGGTTAGGTGCTCTCGGTTCCACCTATTGACCTTGCACAAGTTAAAATTCTGGGTATGGCTCCAAGAAGACAACAAGTAGGCCTATGACTTGCACCCCATCTGGGACCACATACATGTAAGACAAGGATAATCCTGAGTTTTGTGTCCCAGACTTTTCCTTTCTTTTTTTTTTTTTAATTAGGCATTTCTTAGATAAAGCAGAGAAACAGTTGTTTGATTGATTTACTGAAGATGATCTCATATCTTATTTCCTGGTATTTGTCACATGTGTTATTGCTGATCCCCTGTTTGAAAAAAAGATTTCAAGTGCCTATTCAGTCTGCTGCCTCACAGTTTGATTTTGCCTCGTGCCTAACCTCGTGCCTAAACATGGACTGCATTCACGTAATTTCCCATCTTCTTTGTCCAAACTGTTATGAGTGGGATGTCTTCACCCAAAGTACTTGCTGTACAGAAAATTGCCGTGACTAACCATACTGCTGTAATAATGCTCTCTCAAAAAATGGGAAGGTGGGGGGGAGGGAGTAATTATTAGATCTATTAATAGGATCAAATTGAAGAAGAAAACACTTATCCACAGTTTTACAGCCACCCATCCCTTCATTATAGGATAAGTGTAATAAAATCTCCAGATGTAAAATTTCTAAACTTAGATTTAAATTGTTCAAATTTATTTTTTGTAGCTTGAGCTCATCTCTAGTGATTAACATTTTTTTCTTTAATTATTCTTTGGTGATACCTTGCAGTTTCACAGTCTCTGCAATTTCCAATAGATTACTCTGTAGCTACCCTTAGGAAGGGTGATTTATGTCTGAGAAAGCCATGGAATTCCTGTGCTTTCAAGCACTCAGTTCCTGGCTGTAAAGTTCATAAACTTTTCAGCTTAAGAATGCATTTTGCTTTATTCTTTTCTGCTCTGTGTTGTAAAGGATGTCTCATTGTATTCTGGAGCTAAAAATTTTTGCTCTTCTGTAATATTATTAATAATTTTAACACTCTTAAGGAGAATTGGGAGTATTTTGTTTGTAGTTATTTTTTTCACCTTTAGTACAGAAAAGAAAAACCCACAAAATCAAACACCTGCTGTTCTTTGGCCTTTCTAGCTGTGTAGCTAGCTTTCTTTGTTAGCTTTAGCTTTCTTTAGCTTTCTTTTTTTTAAAAAAATAAATTATCATTTCTAATGATAATCTGTTGTTTTCTTGTACATCTTGTACTTCTTAAAGCATTAAGTTGATCTCTTAGATTATCCCTTGACCATCAAACTACTTAAGCATGTATTTACATATTTTCACTGAAGCCAAAAAATGCATAGGCTGAAATATGTTCCCGTGCCAGGGTCAGTCACGCTGTCTAGCACTGTGCATGCTCAAGCCCTGATCTGATCCAAGTACTTGAGGCTCTGGGCTTATGAAATCACTGAGTGCGACTATGAATATTGGTAGTAAATGACGGGAACTCGATTTAGCAACAAGAAATGAAATTTCTGAATCTCAAACAGCATGTCAAGAGATTACTGTATTTCTTATAGAAAAGTTCAGAGAATGCTCCTACTGGGTTTCCGTTATAGGGCGTTCCTCTCACTCCACAGATGAAATGATGTTGAAGATAGCTGAGATGCAATTCATCTGACAGAATGTCTGTAAACATCTGTAAAAAAAATACCTTTTGTAAGTCTACAGCCATCCCCTAATCTTCCTTTTTGTAGTTGAAAAGAATGAGAAAGAGGTACTTCCTTAAGACTTAGATAATTGCAAAATAGACATTTAAAGGTTGTCTGAGGAACCCTGCTCGGAGAGTGCCTATTTCTCCTTGCTGGCTGCTAAGGAAGGTGAAGTGTGAATGTGAGCAGCTGGAGGAGATAGATCTTATGCAAGGAGAACAGACATTGTTTTTGGTGTTCAAACCTCTGAACTTTAAAGTATGGAGGATAATAGAAAATCAGGCTAATCAACCTCATCTCTAAGATAATTTATGGTTTTCTAATATAAGAGCAATTTCTAAGTTTTCAGCATATTATCGTAATGTAGGTAGCAAACTGGTTTTATTAATTGAGTTCTTTTCCTTTGTGAAGTCTTAATTTTTCTCTCTCTCACCCTGTGACATAGCTGCAGGACATCTTCCGACATCTGAATAGCTCCTGAATTTTAGTTGCATAAAATAAATTGAAAGCATGATAAAACATTTTTCAGATACTTAAGGGGTTCAGATTGGCCTGATGATCACACTATTCTACGGGTAGAAAATTTGACTGTATCATGAAATGTTTGGATATGAAGACTAAATTCAGCCATTAATATGTGAAATACATGCTTGCTTTTCACAACATTTTAAATACATGTTTCATGTCGTGGTAAAATTTTTAAGGAGGGTACTGTATAGTCTCTCCTTGTAAAGGGTATGTCTACATTAGTGTTTTAGGTCAGGTCAGGAGTGTGTTTTTGAGATGCTATCCCAAGTTACTGCAAACTTTCGTTTGCATTATGAGGCAGTCTCAGAATAGGCAAACTGGATTACTTTCACATGAAACAGAGCAAGCCATTCACTCTGGAAGCACCTCTAGTGCACTCTATTTGCTACTAGATATTTAGTTCATTGAAACAGATGAGAAATAGTCCAAACCAAATCCTCCAAAGTATACACAGTGCAGGCCCTGGATCCTCAGCAGTGGCTGTTTGACTCAACCAATGTGCTCTTGTGCTACCTGCTTCTGTGAATTTTGCCAGAGTCAACACCAGTTGTGACTTCAACCTAACAGCTGTTCTACCACACAGATTTTGGTACCCAAACATTGCCTTCGGGACTATTCAGCTGTGTTAAGGTTTAACTGAAGATCTCAGGATACAGATAAACTGTAATTTATGATGGGTTGTGAGCATGTGTTTTCCTGGATATCGCTTGCCTACTTTCAGTACATGTACCATCAATTTGTGCATGCAGCCTAAAACTTTATCAGGTTTTTGTTTTATGCTCTGAAATGAGGACAATTTTATGAGGAACAGCAAATGTGATTTAGTCCAATGTGAAATACTATTCTTGTTGAAACTTAAGGCAAAATGCCTTTTAAGTCTATGTCGAGATTTCACACTGAGTTTATAGATTAATACAGAGCAAACTTAATTTAACACTTAATTCAAATGACTTATTAATATTCCAGAGCTTTGTTTATTGACATACAATAGTGAGATCCTCACGTTTTATTCACGCATATACAAGAAAAACTAATATTATAATATTTTTCCATTTTATAACAGAGAGTGCTAATGACAGGAACCCAGAAATACTGGCATCATATGCTTTATTAGCAGATATTTTTAACAAGAAAGCAAGGACTAGTGGTCTAGAATTTACTTTTCCACGCGAAAATAGTGTAATAAACTGGCATCAGAATTGTATAACATTATCATAACAATTAACATATTACCATGCCATCAGAAGAAGAGATAGTTAATTTCAGTGTCTTTCAGCCAGCTAGATAACAGTATGGCTAAAGATAGCCCATACAGATATAAGTGCTTTTGTCTTATTGTTGTTTTTGTTGCTAAATACTGTATGAAATCTTGGACATCATCTTAAAAAGAAGCCTGTGCATTTTCATTCCATGAGCCATATTTCAGGTTTATACAAAAGTAGGAAGACAAATCTATAGTTAAGGTACATGACTGGGCACTTTGTCAAGTCCTAGAATGTGCTCTGGCACTTTGATCATTGAGGAAGGCATTTGTCAACGGACAGGTCATTGCTCATCTCTTAGAAAGAGACAGAAATTTTAAAAAGACAGAAATTTTAAAAAGACAGAAATTTTACCTCCCTCAGCTCTAACTGCCCTGCAAAGATTTTCTAATGGAACCTAATTTCTTTACCTATTGGTCTCTAGTATTTCATATTTACAGACTTGTATCTGTTGTATCTGCCATACAACAAAATCATTACTAAACTGGTATTATTTTGCTTTGCTTTGGAAAACCCAAACAGAGGTGCCAATACACCCAGCCATTCAGTGAATATTCAATTAAAATTGCCGTGAGACTGCTCCTGTGGAAGGAGTTGTGAGGATGTGGAAGTAAGCTAAGGGGCAGCATAATTTATTTGTGTCTTCAATTAGTAGCTATATGATGTAGCAACAATAGCAGTGACTGACAGGGCTCTGCTGGAAAGGGAAGATGAATGGCAGATGTTCCACTGTAATTTCTTGCTATCAGCAGAGAGCATAACAACAGGCATTAACACACTGGTTTAATCAGAGGTAATAATATGCCCAGGGAGCTACCACTTCCAAGGCACAAGTGCAACTGCTGTCATTGTACATTTGTCCTAGAGGGCTCTTTAGGCAAGTGCATGTCATAATATTTTAGGAGCCAAAAGAATCCGAGTTCATGTGACTTTAATTATTAACATATTTCCCTTTTCTTAAAAAGAAGGAATGGAAGCATATAAATCATGATGTCTAATCTCATTTACTTTCTGTTGTTTGAAAACAACACTCAGGGCTTTTGAAGTCTGTATATTATTTGTTTCACAGGGAAAAATTACATTATAATAACCCTCAGAACATCTTAGAGAGAAAATTCTGTTGGTTTTGGATGTTTTTATTTTAATCCAATCCAGTTTCTCTGTGCCATGAAGGAATCTGTGTTTGCTTTAGGCAGAACCATCTTAGATACCACAGTTGCTTCAAATTGTGCAGCTCATTGAGACAAAACAAAAAGTCTCTTGATAATTGATGACTGAATAAACAAAGAGGAAACTGGAGGCAGATGTGTGCTGGAAAGCTGTCTGAAATCCTACGATGGGATGGGAGAGAGTTTGATTTTTATTTTAATCAGAAGCACTGCAATTCTCTCTTCACTCTGAACATTTCCTACTTGACAATTTTTGTTCTTAATCTTTGTTGGGCTAGGGTGTTGCTGATGTTTAATTTTAAGTGAATTTCCAGTAGTAAATCTAGAAAGGTTTTAGGCTGGCAGCTGTGCAGCCTGAAGCCCTCCCTCTGCAAAACAGTCTCTGAAGAGGGAACAGCATAAATCCCTCTAACACTGTCCTGCCAGAAATCTTCTTCCTCAACACGGAAAGATCATCTGCAGGAATTGCTAAGCTACTAGCACCTTTGTCCATCTGTTTCTTATATTCTTCCTGAAGCTGCCTCAAGTGTAACAAGATTTTCCGCAGGATCTCATACTATGGACACATTTAACTCTCTCGGTAGAAACTACACCAGAAGTCCAGGTTCACATAGGCAGGGCCCGTCATACTGCTCCTGTCTTTATTTCTCCTGCCTCTATGCCCACTTCTACCCAAAAATTTGCCTGTCTCTGATAAGTATGCATCTAAACTGGCTGGAAGAGGAGTTTCTTCAGAAATGTTTGGCAAAAATTGTGTTTCTGAACTTAGATCCTGTAAGTACCTTTCAGTAAAAGATGAAAACTTGAGACGCTAATCCAATAATTTTTAGTGAAAATCCTTTGGCCAGTAACAAGCTTTAAATTCAGAAAAGCTGCTGCAGCATTTCACAGGCACGGTTGTTGAAGGTCTGCACACTTCAGTCTTTTATGTGGGATATGCATCACTGTGTCTCTCGCTGAGTTACTCCAGAGTAAGACAGGAGTCCCTGGTGACACCTCATAGCAAGTTCAGCTTGGCTGAGTAACCTCAGTCACAGAGGAAAATGGGATAATGACACAGACAGGTTAACGCTCACCTGAGGAATTTCTATGGCATCTCTGAATCAAATATTTCCAGGTAGAAATGCAAATTTTGTTTGTGGGACAAAATGAGCACTAAATTGCTCGACAAATAGAAATAATCCCTGTGAAATTCAGAAACTTTTTGACAGAAATATTTTACAACCAAAAGTCCGGTTTTCTACCATGTTTCCTGATTAAGCTTAGTCACTTAGAGCTGATAAGTAAGATCTTTAACAAAATGCAGTGACCCCACTTTGTGGTAGTAACTTATCTGACATAGCGTGAGATGGAGTTGGGTTAACACATGGACACGGATGACATAATGGGAGTGATGGAGCTGATGTAGAAAGTGTCTACATCAACTGTAGATCAGTGCTGTTGTGTAGCTTGTGAGAATGTGCTGCTGGCAGAGGAGCTGTCTGCTCAACAAGATATAAAACTCTGCTCTTAGCACCCTCTGCTCACTGATGATCCTGTGGCATCTCTTTCGTAAGAGCAGTTACTACGGTTCTCTAAAATATGACTCCTTCAGTTGTAAAATAAGTAAGTTGGTCTTTTATTCCCTTTAATCGTTGGCACAGCGTGTAGCAACATGTTGTTCTAAATTGGATTTAATTGGGCAAGGGATGAGAATGAAGGAGGGTTTTAGTCATTCTCCCTCTGTTTCAGGTTGGCCAATGCAACACCTGCTCCTGTGTTCCAGGCTGCTTTTTCCCAGAAGTGCCAGTGCACAATCATCTGCAAGTTGCCCTTTGACTATAATAAGAAACTTATGGGGTTTTTTAATCAGGTTGCTCAAATCCAGGACATCAAAATGAGTGCATCTGTCTTGGTAGGACAGTTTTTTGTCTACGTTTTCCTTGTCTTCATAAAGCTGCCCTAAAGTGTTGGCTAGTGTCTAATGCAAGGCTTTGTGGCAAGCTGTTTGTAATTTCTCTTAGGTGAAATACCACTGCAATTTGTGCATGAGTCTCAGAGTGCCCAAGAAGTGCAAATGTCAATTCAAAGGGGGAATTCAAATATATCCACTAAATAAAGTAGCAACACCGGAAGAGGGAATTGGCAGGTTCTGTCTTTAGCAGTTATGAAGTATTGAACCAGTCAATTCAGTCCCAGCGGGGCTTTGAAATCATCTGGATATAGCTTATCAGCCAATTAGAAAAAGAATACGAACAAACGAATGACAAACAGTCCCTTGCAGACTCTCACTCCTGCATTTCATTTGGCTCACAAGCACCTGACCAACTGTTAAACCATAGAGAGCCACTGTAAACCTAGTTTAAATTTTAAAAAGTCTCAAATAAAAAAGACAGACCTTAAAAGGCAAAAATAAATTAAATTTTAAAATTACAGCATAATCTGTTCCCATTAAAATCCCAGACTACTGAAGAAGTATTCCTACACTGTGGTTACTGAACCAAGAGTCCCCATGAAAGTCATGTAACAAAATCCAAGACCAGACTGTGAACCATAGACAAGATCCCCATTCTCCCTCGTCCTAGGTGAATGTCATAACCATTACACTACAAAGCCATTTCACTCTTGCACACACATACACAATGAACCTTGAATTCTCTTGAATACTTTCCTGCATAGACAGACTGTTCCTGCTCAGCACACCTAATGCTGCAGGCAAGACGTTGTGCTGGGAGCTAGAAGCTCAGGAAGAAGCACTCTCTCCAGCAGACAATGAAATTTGACCTGTGTGCCCATCCCATGTTCCCCCCCCCCCGCCTATTTTATGGATAGCCCATGTAAAAGCTAAACTGCTATATAAATTCCATGCACAGTTTTATTGTTATATCAAGAAAAGGCACTTATTTTTCTCCTGGTCCTATTTTGTAATGATCACCACTACAGCTTGCGATGAGCCGCACCCTGTACCTGGCATGTGCTGAGGATGCCAAGTGGAGTGAACACAAGGGGACTCCTGTAGATGAATGCTTCATATCTGGATGCAAGTAGGATGGAAACATGAAAGCAGCAGTGGTGTCAGAGCTCTGCCCCAATCTGAGGTACTTTGAGCATGCCCCCACTCAGATCTTTCAGACACTGACTGGGGTTTAAGGTTCAAAAGCAAGCAACCACGCAAAGCAAGAAATTTGCACCAGGCACAGTGCTGAAGCATTGTCAACATCAAACAAAAGCTAAGTGGGAGTTTTCAGGTTCTTACCCTTGGATTTAAGTACAAAATCCTATTTGGAATTCCTAAATCTTGTGTCAGGAACATTTTTTTGATCTAGTCCTTAACATCTTGATGACCTATGTCAAGTTCTCACATTCAGTAAGAAACAGAGACTAACAGGTCTCATCTGTAACATCCATGCATAGCAGCTGTAGGCTGCTTCTAATCATCAATATTATTTAATTATTAATAAAGGTTTTATTAGCCATGAGTCAAAAGCTTCTCTTTTTCTGGTAAAGGGCTGGGAAGATAATTTTTCTTTCTAACAGGAGATATTTTTAAAGCAATAACCCAAAAGTTAAACCAGACTTAAATATATTAAATGCAAACCCCCAGATAATTAACACACTACATAGCGAAGTTGCTAAATACATAATATATCAAATAGCTATTTCTGTTAAAGAATATCCCAGACAATTCTGCAACAAAATTCACACCTTGTTTTTCTGCTTTTAAGAGACTGACTCTTATTCTAACACAGTACAAGATGTTACTGTACAAACTTCATTCGTGTTACCTTTTAATCTATTCTTAGAAAGCATTTTAATGATAGCACCTGTTGTTCTAATAACAATTTTCAGTCTTTATTGCTTATGGGATCTAAGGCTAATCAGAAATGTAATGCTTCACTGTGCTTGAGAGTGAATGATCTTAGTATATAAAAGACTTTTTTTTTTTCCCAGTGCAAAACATTTCTGTCTTTGTACTTTGCAACTACTGGCAATAACAAGAACCTGGAATTAAATCAGTGCAAACCAGAAATATGCACTGAAGATTTCCTATATGTATTTGCTGCTTTGTCTTTCATAGGAAAGACTGTACCTGCATTCCCCAGCTACATTATCACACACTTATAAAGGAGGAAGTTCCATGAATGCAGTTGGTTCATTCCCCCCAGGAGTTCCCTCTGGTAGAATATGTCAAAGTACTCCCAGCCGTCAGTCTGTCAGGTCTGCTCGGATGTTTTGGAAGGCAGCGTGCTCTGAATGGGAATGTAACAATAGCAGGCTGATTTTTCAGCAGCCAGCACTGATAACTCTGATAAACAGTCTTCTTGAGGTAAGAAGTGACGCATATGAGAGGTTCCTTCCTCAGACGCCAAGGTTATTCGTCATGTAATTGGACATTGTTGGAGAAAACCATAATTATCCCAGATTTAAAGGCATAAGGCCATTTAGTTGATAATATGTGGTCAAAGATCATTTGCTGCTGAATCCACTTTCATCTTTCCTATTCATTTACTTTTAAGAGATGTGACCTAACCAGGTCGTACTTAAACAAAGATGTGACTTACTGGCTTTGTGATTATTGTTAAATTACAGACCTGGCACTTCTGGAATTTCATTGCTGTGGTAGGGTAAAACTCACCTAATTCAGAAGTTCAGGAAGTTATCAGTTGACAAAAGTGAGGAACATGTACAGCCCCAGGCAGCTGCAGAGGTCTAGGTCTAGCTCCAGATAGCAGAGAGCAGCTGTAGTGAATCCCTGCTACTGCCATCAAGTTCTGCCTACACTATGGCCTATTTCACCCTACAAGTGCAATAAAAAATTCCTGCTGATGTACCAGTGGGGTCCATCATTAATTGTGCCTGAATCTGCCACTTTCAGCTGACCCTGGGCTGCCCAAATGGTAGGAAACCTCATGAGACCTAGGGAGTCTGCTACTCCCGTCCTCACCTACCTCTTGTCCCCATTTCTGCTCTCTAGCTGCTCAGCTGTCCCTCTGCTGAAATTGTGCTAGAGCTGGATCCCAGCAGTACTAATCATCCCCTTGGAACTGTAGTGGGAATTTTTATCACATGGCCCATTGACTGACCCAGGAGATTCTAGGAAGTAGCTGGCTCAGCCGCCCCAGTGTGCTGAGGCAATTAGTCATCTGGTGGGCTATCTTCTGCTTCCAGGAAGTCAAGGACTATCACATCACAACAGGTTTTAGCTCCTGCCCCCGGGGAAACAAACACATGAAAGCTCACAAAGTTATACCAAACAAAGTAATTCCTCTGGCTCAGGCCAGCTGCAGATCCCAGCAGCCTTCTCCCTCACATCTCCTGGCACCAGAAAATCGATAAATGCCTCCTCCTTTTATGCTTTGCTCAGTCATGTGATAGGAAGTCTGACTCCCTACCATGCTCGCTCTCTCTTTCATGTGCTAACACACACTTGTGTGTTTCTCATTATAAACCTCCACAAGCCATCCATATAAGCATTATAAAACCTTCATGTAAATGCTGTATGCTACCTTTAAAGATAGATTTCTGTTTGAACAGCCTCTTAGTTGCTCATTTGCTTTTTTGTATTCTTAGCATGGCAACCATACATTGCAATACTTTCTTAAAGACTGCACAAATAAATGAGGCTTTGGCTTTTCTCCAGATATTTTCCCATTGTTAACAGGAATATCTGTTTTTAGACTCTTTCCCGTTTTTCCGTAAAGGTAGCCTTATCTTCTTGATTCATCAGTTACAGTTCATTACTGATGTGGAACTCTGTCTCTTTGAGGCAGCCTTTCCTGTAATTACTGTTTCTGTCATTAATTGTCCCCTGAAACTTGGGCTATCTAAATGACATTTAATGCAATTCCTTCAGCTTTTATAGGGAAAAAAAATCTACTGGAGTTATTTGGAGATATTTAATTCTGTTATCTTATCATTATGGAATAGCAGTTAATGTTTGTAAGCTCTTTTTCCAGCATAGGCTGCATATGGAAATAGATAACCCTGGCTGAAGTTCTAGATTGGTTTTGGTGAGTGAAGTGGAAAAAAATTTGTAAGAGATTGGTACTGAGCCAAAATATCAAGGCTCATATAGATCCTAGGCTTGTTTAGTCCTGTTTCATGCATAGATCAAACATATTTTCATGCATATTTTTTCATGCATAGATACAACATATCAAACAAATTTACAAACGAAATTATAGAACTTCATAATAAAAAAAAACCCTTCTAATTCTGAAGCTTTTGACTATATTATTTTACTCCATTAAATTACTGCTTAAGAAGGAATTTCATCCAGGAAAATGAAAGAAGGCAAAAGGCAGTAAGTAATAGAAAGGCATTGGAAGAAATGGTTGAATAGTACAAATGAAGAATCTCAGCTCTGAGCAAGGAATTTACATTGCACAATACCAAGAGTAGTAAATTCTCTTCACAGATAGCACACAGCATCACCAGGGGAGCAGCGTGCCTTCTCATCACTTCTTTTGTACCTTTACATGTCCACAATAAGAGTGTTTATATCTGAAGCTTCCTGACAGTCAACAGACACAGGCATTTTGAGAGGTCTTTTCAGCTCACAGTATAGCAATGTAAATACCTCACCAGAATCAAATGAACTGTTTCTGTTGGTTAACTAGCAGGGACCCAAGGATGATAAGCTCAAGAGTTTCCTCCTCTGTGAGGAGGAATAAGAGAAGGTAATTAGAGAGGGTAATAAGACTTTGAGAGGGCTCATATGTATGAAGAATCAGACATCCAAGACACTTACACTTGTCTGCTCAAAATCTTCTGATGCCCTTCTAGAGAGGAGTCATGTTTAAAAACAGCAGGTTCCCATTATAGAAAAGTTAAGGGAATTTTAAAACATTTGCAACTAGTGTCCAATCTTTATTTTTTAAAAATGATCACCAGTAATTCAGCCAGAGGTGCAGAGAGGTGGTTGCATATTGCCTGATATTTATGATTTTAATTCTCAATGTCCCACATGAGCATGTGTGGGAGCCGGTATGTTCTCCCTGTCTTTCTTTGTCTACACACATACATGAACATTAGTGGAGTGGATGTTTTTTAGAAAACATATAATGCTCATTGTGAAGTAAATGCAAATGCAAGGTACTATATCATGTATGTAAAATGCATTTTACATGGTATAATAGAGAAAAATGACTAAATTGGACATGCTCTGTGAATGCAGAGAACATTCCATGACATTGGAGGAATTAGTCCAGCCAAGAAACATGATACAATATATTTTAAAAAGAAAATCTGGCTCTTTAAGGAACTATGATACCTTTTACTCAGCTATTATGTCTTTTCCAACACAACTTAAAACCTCGGGGTATGATTTTATGATAACAATGTGCAACATATTAAAAAGGTATCCTTCTTAGTCAGATGATACTTATTCATTAGTTCCTGAAAATCAATTCATTTTGGATACTTCTAACTGGATTGTCTGGAATCAGGACACCCACGTCAACAGTCCTCTTAGAAACCTGCCGCTTCCAGGTTTTAAAATCTACAGATTCATAATGAAAAAGACTTTAATACATTTAAATGCTTTTTAGAGTAGTGCAATTGGAGGAGTTTTATGTAAATTCTTGGCAAAATTTAACAACAAAATAAAAAAAAAAGTATCTTCAGTAATATGGAAAGTAGCATATGTTAAAGAATGCATGGAAATTGCTTACGGATATCCAGAATTACAACTTTCCAAATTCCACTACTGCACATTAGTTCTGCTTAGGAACAAGACACCATTACTTTCAGGTGGGATGGGAAGATCTTCTCACCCAAGGCCATACACAGCTGGAGCAGAAAAATCACACACAGGAATTTTTGCCTCCCTGTCTCATTGTTTCACAGCTCTTCATACAGTTTAGCTCATGTTGAAAGGCGTTTGAGTGCTAGCTCCTCTCAGAGATACACCCCTTCACTTAGCATGCAGAGCAAACTGGCTTGCCTCAATGCCAACAGCACTTTTTTGGTATTTAGGTGGAAAGGCAAGGATCTGTTGCAGCTGATTTCAGTGCTGCAGCACGCAGGGCTGGCAATAGGCCAGGCAGGGCAATTTCTGACAGCGTGAGCACATCTTGCTTCCAGAGCATCACAACCTCCAGCTGGGCCCACCGCTTTGCCCAACATGGGCCAGGTTGCAAGTGTGGGCTGTGGCTGCTGGCTATGACCATTCAGTTCATCCATCACTTGGGGCAGGGCTGAAATAAAAGATGAATTAGGTAAGCACTCTTCCCTGTATTAAATTAAGGAAAATGACTTGTCCTGAACAATAAAGGATAAAGGAGGATAAAATAACTGAGGCCTTTGTTACTTGTGGCTATGAAAGACGATTCTTAGAATTGGTCCTTATTCCACTTTTCTGACCAGAATTGATTGTTATCCCACTTTTCTGACCAAAATATTGCTTTGGCCACAACACTATTTTAAATTTCCCTTCATAATATATTCAGGTTACATAGATACAAATAGCGTTTATATCCGACTCTTTTCAGCAGCATTCAGACAGCAGAGCTTATAGTTGTTGCCACAGTTTGCAGCTGTCCCCTCACTTATAGCCCAGATGTTATTGGCAAGACAACACAAGTAATAAAAGAAAAAAACACGTTCAAATGTGGATGGAAAAAAAGAAGTCTTACAAATTATTCAGAATAAAAGCAACTACAGATGCAAGACACTTTTTGTCAATAATAAGCAGACTGGACAGTAAGATAGCTGGACTTATCTAACACTTCTTGAACATTGCACCTGCTGAGGACTTCAGGGGTGGTTGCAAATACTCTGTCCCTGCCCAAACCTGGCCCAGGGGAAGGCTGCTCAGACTTCCTGCAAACCGAGATGCTCAGGCCTGGAGGTTAGCTGGGGATACAGCACTTTGCAAGGTCACACAGGGCTGCCAGTGCTACCTGGCATGACTCATAGGCATTGCAAAGTGATGAACTCCTACTCCACTCCCTGAAAAAACACCACTCTTTCTGAACCTGGCTAACAGTGTTACATTTCAACATGTATTTGTTATTTGTACTGTCTTGCCAATTGCACAGAAGCCCTGAGGGTGACCAGATAGCTATAAATCTTGATAGTACAGAATAACTATGTTTGAGACCAGATCCTTAAAAATACATGAAAGTATCTAAGAAACAGGTATAAGGCCTCTGATACTACAGTATGCTAGAAGTTCATTATTCCTAACATTCATGTTTGCTTTCTTCCTTTGAAGAAAGGTAACACTATTCCCGTAGTAGCCATAAGAAAACAGTTACAGCTATACAGTGTGGCATGTATAAAACACTACAAGCCACTTAGTTCTGGTTTCCTAATCAATCAGCATTATCCAGTAGAGCATGGTGCTTTTGCAGCTAATGTCCACGGACTTCTTCCCAGAGAAATCAGAGGGCAAGAGGGAAAGGAGAATTAGGCTCCAGATCTCATCCCAGCACTGAGTTGTCTCACGTCGCCAACTCAGGAACCAGGAGGAACTCCTGAGTTTAGGCAGCTTCAATATAGCCAAATTCAATATAGCCAGTGATTAAAACTGATTTCTTAGTATCACACAGGCAATGTGATAGACCAGGGAGCTGAATTAGATTCTGCTCAGAAAAGAAGTACACAGCTTGTCAAGAGTGTGTATAATGTGCGGTGGATCTTTTGGACACTCTAGAGTTGACATCTCTAGAGATGTAAGATCATTATAAAAACACAGTTCATTTTCCTTTATTTTCCCATAAGGACTGTATAAAGGAGAGGGGAAGGGAGTGAATGCCATTAATAAAGTGAAACCCCATAAATAAGACTATTTTGAAAACTGCTGAAAACAAGATAGATTTAGTTATTCTCTTAACTTATGAATATTCATACAGCCATTACCATTGCTGTTTTGTAGAACTTCAAAGTCTGAATTTGCAAAATCTGTACTTTTAAAGCAATACTGCTGATATGTTTAAATAGATAACAGGCAAACCTCAAAAACTTTGACAAGTCCATTTTCTAAAAAAAAAAAACCAAAACTAACTGAAAATCAAACCAAACAAACCACACTTAGAATTCTGAATGTTTGCTTCAATTTATCTTAGCATCTTGGAATTCCGACAGAAAACCTAAGATCAGAATTTTCTCATCAGATTCTCCTCCCTGGAAACAACTGAACGGCAGCACCTCCTGCACCATTCTCATCCTTTCACCTCTGATCTTAGCAGAAACTGAGGTATACATCTGACTCCGATATTTATTTCAAAAGCAATGGAACATTTTGAACCTCAAAACAAAACGAAGGAAAGTTTGGTTGTTTGAATTTCTGCCAAAGATGCAATGAATTTTACTAAACAATTGTTAAACAGCAATTGTTATAATTTAGGATGTTTGGTCTGTGCTAACTGCTATTCTGCTGTGCATTATTGTAATTCAGGGTGCAAGCAGCCTACTCAAATATCAGCACAAAACTTGGCTGGTTAAATTATCTAGCTGTTTTCCCATGGCTCCTCTTTGAGACAAAGGGAAGACACAGGCTCTGTGATACAGTGATTCAGAGCAGAAGGCTAATTTCTGTACTTTGAATTGTACCCTTGGTGACTGTCTCATTCCTGTTTAAGTTAGTGGCCAAGCTGGATGTCTAAAGTCAGGGTTGTAAAAGTCTCCCTGTTTCCTACTCTGACCTTTGAACGATAATTAGGACCTGTCTGTATAACATCCAGTAAAACAAGGCTCCAGCCACATAGACATCTGTTACCAAGTTGATCTAATCCAAAATGATTTGTACTCCCACATACACACAGAAGTATACTGGCATATAGTAATATAGGAAAAAAAAAAAAAAAAAAAAAAAAAGCTATATTTGGCTTTATGCTGCAGGGAAACGACAAGAATAACCTAAAATTGATGTGCATGTTAAATTAAACTTCTCTCTGCCTTTAAGATTTAAATATATAATCTACATTAAAAGTTAGTATTTTTCGTCTTATCTAGACCAACTATCACCTGCTTAATAAATGTCTGCTCCTTTCATTTCTTGTATATAAAATTAAAGTAATTAACCATAGTAAATAGCTTCCAATCACAGAATGTGTATAGTTCTCTTTTAGCATTCATTCTTTCCATTTATCTGTCCATAGCTTATCATTGCTTCAAGAGAGAAATTTCTGCCAGTTCCTCTTGTCATGGTACATCATGTCCCATCGGTCCCAGCCACAGGAAAGGGCATTAACTGTAGAGCTGCTAAGGCTGGTTTTTTACCACTGTCAGTTCAAAGATATTTGAGTGCTACAGGGATGCTATCAGGTCTTCCTCTCTCTTCTGTGCCACACACAAGACACCTACAAGCCATTGAGCTTTTTACTCAAATGCATCCTCATTCTTGCATTCACATTGACCTGCCCGCTCTTGCTTCCACATGCTTTCAGATAGAAAATGTTCAATAAGATAGCTACAGCAAGCTGAAATTTTTTTCATTGGAGTAATTTTGCCTCAGAAAAGGCAGTGTTAAAATTTTTTCTCTAAAAAAAATATTTTTATTAACACTTTTTTTGTGAAGAAAAATTGCTTATCATTTCTCATTTTGTTAAGAAAACAACCAGCATTACATTCTGACCTTTTCTGGTAATTTTCCTTCGCTATTGTTTTGTTAACTTATTTAGGCTTTAATATTCTAACATGTTTATTCAAATGTTATTCAAATACCAGGTTAAATGTTATTCAAATATCAGGTTATAGGATCTGTTATTCTAACGCAATGTTTTGAAGTTATCTCAACAAAATACTTGCTACATCAAAAGGAAAAAAAATATTTTCTCAGAAGTAATTTACCACAAATTTTTAAATTCTGCTTGATGGACATTTGGTTTTAACTTCTACTTTCTAAAAAAAAAACAAAGTCTGACATTTTCATAAAACAAATTCCGCTTTCCAACTTGCTACTGTTAACATTTTTATTATGTTAGCAATTGTATTCTGAACTAAGGAACCATGCTTTTTAAAAGGACAGCAGACAGTCCTAGATGAGCATGCACTCTGTTTATGTTGTGACTAGAAAAGGAAATTTTTGATCATGTGAAAAGGAGGCCTAAATAAGTATTTCCTATTGGACTTATACAAGCACATGGGATGGCATAGTTGGAAACCTGAGATTCAGCTATTTAAAAAAAAGCTGATGTAGATGGCAAATATCAGCAAGGGAGATGCAGTTCATTTTCCAATTCACTGGCATAGGAAACTAGTGGTTTAATAGGGTGATAGGCCAACTGATGTTTGACTTTTTTTTCCACCCAGTCACAAAATCTGGTAAAAATGACATCACTTCCTCACATGCTAGCCCTGCTAAATTGTTTCCTGTGCCAGTGTTCCAGTTGAAGTTGGAAATACTGGAGGATTTCATTCCCTTTCTAAAAAGCCATAGTTAATGGTGGCTGAAACCAGTTTCATCTGGTATTACTTGAACATTGATACTATGCTTTAAATATAACAGCAAAAACTATGTAATGGGTTTCATTGAAGTGCATAAGAAGTTATTGATAAAAATAACAGGAACCATTTTACTTATTTAGTATATGCATAATATTCCATTTAAAAAAGCCAGCATTAGCAAGAAGACAGACTAGGCCATCATACAGATTTTTTTTTAACTCTGATTTTAGGACACAGTAACAAACATTCTGTAATATCTTCCCTTTTTGAAGCACTCGAGCGTGAACAGAACTGTATGGAAAATGAATACAGAACTGAGGAGCACAGTTGTCCCTAGCATTTCAGTGCTCCCTTGAGCACTGAAATTTTCTTTCCTTGGCTAATGGAGACACAGAGTAATCTCCTTAAGTGACCTTTTCTGAATGTGACCAGAACTTTGCAGACTTCAAAAAAAGGGGTGACACTTTGCCAAGCCATCCTTACAGAGAGAAGACAGTGCCTCTCGTTCTAAGGATCTGAGCTTGGTTTCTGAATTAAGCATCTTCAGACTGCAACTGCAGGTGACAGAAAATGTTGTTAGGAGGAATCACTGCTAGGTTTAGCTCTCTCATCCCACCCAAAGGTGGCTGCAAATGGTTTTATTGTTGTTTCTAGAGGAACTCTGTCAGCAGAAAGCAAGCTGAAGAGATTAACCCAAAAGTCTTAAAATTGTGAGATTAAGTAACCAGTGATGTCTTGTAATTGACTTGGCATATGATATTGCAGACCTCAGAAAAACAGATCAACCACAGGCAAATATGGTCCTTAGTACTGAACAGATGTGAAAGGGAGACAGAAATTTTGTCCTGACTATCCCACCTGAAAACTTCTGAAATCACACTGCTACTGATGAAGAGAGATGTTAGGTGTGTCTATACCGTGACCAAAGCTCACATTTTGATGTCTGATGTGTTTGATTTTATTTGTGTCTGGGGAAAAAATCTGGATACAGTACAGTATTTGCATGACCATCTTATCAAAATAACCTGAATACTTTCCTCTTTTACTAAGCTTTTGATCAATTAGGGATTTTAAAAAATCCTAGAAGCACCAGGTATCTAAATAAATATTGCTACCATAAGAGCTGTGCAAAGCCCTGAAAAATGATGTGTGATTGCCTGGATTGAAAAAAGAAAAGTCGTAACAGAGATCTTAGGAAACATTGGAAAACATTTATGGTTTTACATATGGTCAGGATATCTTGGAAAGCATACTGCAGCTGGAACTGCATTACTGAGAGCAGCCTGCTCAAATACATCTGAGAGAAACAGCTTTTCCAGAAAGCCTCCTCTCCATCTGCAGATCTAGTGGATGCCTTTAAGCAGTTAGAGATAGCTTTTCCTCCTAGGCTATCTACTTAGAGTTTTTTTCTTTCTGCAGCATCATCAACAAGACTACATTTTGAGTGGAAGCTGTAGTGAAGAACCGACACGTGTTTGCGTCATTATCAATGGGGCTTGATAGCATGGTAATAAAATGCCAGCACAGGGGTGACAACAGAGCTACAAAGCTGCTGACACTGGTGGAGCTACATTTACACAAATGCATTTGTAAGAAATGCAAAAAGCTTGATTACTGTAAATATGGCCTGATTTTGCAGTCATGAGAAACTAGGTCAGAGGAAGCTTAGTTTATCACTGGGATGTTTGTGCATCATTGTTAGACCTTTCCCACGACTCCCCAGCTGTATCTCCTGTCCATCCCCACAGCAAACTGCACTCGCTGCTGTCGAGCAAGATGCAAAGAGGCAAATGAAGCCATAGCACTCCTGTGAGAGGGCAAATAACCTCAGCTTTGGGGTGTGCACATCATCAAAAAGCTGATGTGCAGACAGAATAAAGACAGACAAAGTGTAACTACAACATGAACATAAATGTAGAAATCATACTCGAGTGCCATAGTTATTTCATCCAAAATATTTGTTCTGCTATAATTTATTGGCCTAGATATCCAACCTGACCAAAGCATCAAGTTTATTTGATCACTGCTGATAACAGGTCTGCAATCAGAATGTATGTGGCATCAGGCAAAACAGAACTCAGTTGTATTCTCATTCCAAACAGGAATAAATTTGGGGGAGGTCTGCACAAGGCCTATCCCTACCTATGCCATCCTAATGCTTATCATAGGGCCTAAATGGGATTACACACAGAGATAAATTCACTATTAATTATTAAAGTCACCAGAAAAAAACCTGAAGAATAACAAGGAATAAGATCACAGAATCACACAGAATCACAGAATGTTAGGGATTGGAAGGGACCTCAAAAGATCATCTAGTCCAATCCCCCTGCCAGAGCAGGAACACCTAGGTCAGGTCACACAGGAACATGTCCAGGTGGGTTTTGAACGTCTCCAGAGAAGGAGACTCCACAACCTCTCTGGGCAGCCTGTTCCAGTGTTCTGTTACCCTCACTGTGAAGAAGTTCTTCCTCACATTTATGCAGAACCTCCTATGCTCCAGCTTACACCCATTGCCCCTTGTCCTATCATTGGATGTCACTGAGAAGAGCCTGGCTCCATCCTCATGACACTCACCCTTTCCATATTCATAAGCATTAATGAGGTCACCCCTCAGAGATATTCTGCAATATTAATATGTGCAGCCATCAAATATCTAACACATTTTAAAAGTTAAGAAATATGTATTAATTTTATTTTAAATAGTGCTTCTTTTCCTAGTCAAATATGATTTTCTCTCCATTTTGAAAGCTAAAAGGAAAAACTAAGTTATCAGATCTTGTGATATCTGATTTACAAGTAAATGAGGAAGCCCTATTACTCCTCTATATTTATCATTATATTTATGTCTCATTTATTGTTACTGTATTATGCTTTCTTTGACAAAAAATTAAACTAGATTTCATTTAATGCACATTTTTTGGCCACTCACTTTATTTTTAGAATTTCAAAAGGCAGGAAAAGACAAAATCATAGTTGCAAGTCTTTTCCATATACTATAAAAGGCAAAGATACCATAGGCTATACAGCCTCTAATACTGCCTCATTAAGGTTATTAGTGAAATAAGAAATATTTCAAATGTGGAGCACCTCTCATCCTTCAAGCTGCTGCCATAATTTTTAGATACTTATGTCCCAACTGAGAAAATATATATGCACATGGTCAGCTTTAAAGATAGTAGTAATCCTTTTGAATTCATTGAGACTATCCAGTTACTTAATATTAGTTATGTATCTAAGGGATATGTGTCTCTCATTTGGTTAGTCCCTTTTGCTACTCAGTCTTTTTTTACCTCTTCACAAAAAGGAATCCTGCAAGATGCTGCTGTTACTCTTCTTATAGGGTTATTATATAAAGATGACGAGTAGCATTTCCACTACCTTGTATAATAGGTTATTATTTTCTGCCTACCTGATCTCTAACTACTTTTTCAATTAGCTGCAGTGTTCTTAACCTCCCACTCCATTACCCTAGTTCAATATTAAGCATCCGTTGCAAAACCATTGCAATGATCACTAGATAACAGCTTATTTTGGGATGGCAATCAGTTTTACTTAGATCTCTTGACTTTACCTTGGCTCAGGTAAATCTCCCTTGCATGTAAGAACTGAGGGAGGAGATAAACTAATGGAGTCCGGCAGGATATTATTCTGCAATGCAGTTAAATGTAGGACTGGCAACTCCCTTCTTGCTTCTTCAGCTTATCATTGTTATTTTCTTGTTATAGTTTATTCAAGTAAGATCACTCTATTATCTGTTATTTCCTTTAAAGCCACATAGAATTTCACCATGTACTGTGGGAGCTCTTAAGCATCAGGCTCAGTATGCTGAACTTTTAATTTTCCAAAGCAGGCAATGGAAAAATTACACAACCTCACTGTTTCCAATTAGTTATGGACTTCTGTTTATTCCTTTACCACAAGCATTTTTGCTTAGTTAGTAGTACAAATTGTTAATCATAAAAATGTGTTATCTCACATGTGCTAAGAATGAAAAAGGAATTGGCTCCTTGCCCTCCAGAACTCAAGCAATCCTCACTCCTCCGTTTCCAGAACCTTTTTCCAAGGAGTCTGATTGACTGATGACAACAACCAAAAGATAACCGTGAACTCGCAGAACACCACTGCCTGTCTTCAGCACTTTCCAGTAGGTGAGGCTCTAAAAGAATCATGCTGTGTGTAGCTCAGACAATAACAAATAGTGCATCCTACCATTCCCTTAAAAATTCATTTCACTACCCCTGACAGCGAGATGGTAGCAGATAAAAGAATCTCCTACTACGTACCTTGAGTGTGCATCAAAAAAAATTGTGGAGCAAATTGTTTATAATTCATAGCAAAAATGTTAAAATAATGTCAAGGTGTGGAACCAGAGGTTCTGAGGTAGTTTATAAAATTTAGTATGTCCAGTCTAGAGCAAAGACGTAGTAAATTTCCCCAAATAAATACAAAATATTAATATTTAATAAATTAATGGCTATGATAGAGACAATGAAGAGTAATTGTTCTCATTAGTAGGAATAAAATTTAAAAATATAGACATCTGTAATGAGACAAATGTGAGGTAAAGAATAAGAAAATTTTACTAAAATTTTTAAAGCAATGAAAGAAACCTTCCAGGACATCATTAGAAAAATTATTGCAAGCTCTTCACAACTCTGCCCACTTATGTTTCTTCCATCATATTCTCCAAGCTTCTTAAGCACTTTGTTCCCTTGTCCCTTCTAAAAGTTCCTCACTCACATTCTTGTTTTCTGTATTGCTCCTTTTAGGCCACCCTGCAAATGGGCAGCACATTTCAGGGGTTTTTTTTTGCTTTATGTGTAACAACTGTGCCTCAGCATTCACAAGCTTTTCTTTATTTTAAACTCACATCACACCCCTGAAGCCTTCTAAAACTTGATCCCATCAATGGTGTCATCACTTGATTCTGACCCTAGGCAATGATCTAGCCTGTTGTCTCTGCATGACTCCACGACCCCTAGGACAGAGGCAAAGGCCAGCTTTTCATAAGTGACTACTGATTCAAGATGATTCTGCTAGTAAGTGCTTTCTAAAGACATGTGCTTTACACTTTCTAAAAATCAGTATCTGATAGTCTTTAAAACTGGTCTCTACATTTAGAGTACTTAATGTTTACTAATCACTTAAAAAATTTGGTGGTCTTTTTCCAATTATTTTTTTTATAATGTACTGTGTAAATAGACAATATCAAGTCTTTTCAGGTGTCTGGGAATGTACTCTTAGTAAGTTGTGACACAGTGCAGTGGTGTGGATTTGTTGAAAGAATAGACAGAGTTTCCAACAGTAATGAATCTGCCACTCTATTAATTTATGAGCCTTTTTTTCAAACATCAGCTATCAGATAGAAGTGAGAGGAATAATAGAATATAACTCCTCCTTTACAACGCTCCGTTAATCCAGAAAGGCAAGGACGCCTGTACTCTAAGGAAGCTGTCAGCAAAGTTGCAGGCTGGAGGTCCCAGTATCACTTACAGTACTGGCAAGCAGGCGGTCATTGCTGGGGAATGAAGCTTGGGGAGGGAAGCAAAAGGAAAAGGCTGGGGGGGCATGGAAGGGAGAATCAAGGATCTTTCTTCACCATTGAAATAGATAACCCTGGCTGAAGTTCTAGATTGGTTTTGGTGAGTGAAGTGGAAAAAAATTTGTAAGAGATTGGTACTGAGCCAAAATATCAAGGCTCATATAGATCCTAGGCTTGTTTAGTCCTGTTTCATGCATAGATCAAACATATTTTCATGCATATTTTTTCATGCATAGATACAACATATCAAACAAATTTACAAACGAAATTATAGAACTTCATAATAAAAAAAAACCCTTCTAATTCTGAAGCTTTTGACTATATTATTTTACTCCATTAAATTACTGCTTAAGAAGGAATTTCATCCAGGAAAATGAAAGAAGGCAAAAGGCAGTAAGTAATAGAAAGGCATTGGAAGAAATGGTTGAATAGTACAAATGAAGAATCTCAGCTCTGAGCAAGGAATTTACATTGCACAATACCAAGAGTAGTAAATTCTCTTCACAGATAGCACACAGCATCACCAGGGGAGCAGCGTGCCTTCTCATCACTTCTTTTGTACCTTTACATGTCCACAATAAGAGTGTTTATATCTGAAGCTTCCTGACAGTCAACAGACACAGGCATTTTGAGAGGTCTTTTCAGCTCACAGTATAGCAATGTAAATACCTCACCAGAATCAAATGAACTGTTTCTGTTGGTTAACTAGCAGGGACCCAAGGATGATAAGCTCAAGAGTTTCCTCCTCTGTGAGGAGGAATAAGAGAAGGTAATTAGAGAGGGTAATAAGACTTTGAGAGGGCTCATATGTATGAAGAATCAGACATCCAAGACACTTACACTTGTCTGCTCAAAATCTTCTGATGCCCTTCTAGAGAGGAGTCATGTTTAAAAACAGCAGGTTCCCATTATAGAAAAGTTAAGGGAATTTTAAAACATTTGCAACTAGTGTCCAATCTTTATTTTTTAAAAATGATCACCAGTAATTCAGCCAGAGGTGCAGAGAGGTGGTTGCATATTGCCTGATATTTATGATTTTAATTCTCAATGTCCCACATGAGCATGTGTGGGAGCCGGTATGTTCTCCCTGTCTTTCTTTGTCTACACACATACATGAACATTAGTGGAGTGGATGTTTTTTAGAAAACATATAATGCTCATTGTGAAGTAAATGCAAATGCAAGGTACTATATCATGTATGTAAAATGCATTTTACATGGTATAATAGAGAAAAATGACTAAATTGGACATGCTCTGTGAATGCAGAGAACATTCCATGACATTGGAGGAATTAGTCCAGCCAAGAAACATGATACAATATATTTTAAAAAGAAAATCTGGCTCTTTAAGGAACTATGATACCTTTTACTCAGCTATTATGTCTTTTCCAACACAACTTAAAACCTCGGGGTATGATTTTATGATAACAATGTGCAACATATTAAAAAGGTATCCTTCTTAGTCAGATGATACTTATTCATTAGTTCCTGAAAATCAATTCATTTTGGATACTTCTAACTGGATTGTCTGGAATCAGGACACCCACGTCAACAGTCCTCTTAGAAACCTGCCGCTTCCAGGTTTTAAAATCTACAGATTCATAATGAAAAAGACTTTAATACATTTAAATGCTTTTTAGAGTAGTGCAATTGGAGGAGTTTTATGTAAATTCTTGGCAAAATTTAACAACAAAATAAAAAAAAAAGTATCTTCAGTAATATGGAAAGTAGCATATGTTAAAGAATGCATGGAAATTGCTTACGGATATCCAGAATTACAACTTTCCAAATTCCACTACTGCACATTAGTTCTGCTTAGGAACAAGACACCATTACTTTCAGGTGGGATGGGAAGATCTTCTCACCCAAGGCCATACACAGCTGGAGCAGAAAAATCACACACAGGAATTTTTGCCTCCCTGTCTCATTGTTTCACAGCTCTTCATACAGTTTAGCTCATGTTGAAAGGCGTTTGAGTGCTAGCTCCTCTCAGAGATACACCCCTTCACTTAGCATGCAGAGCAAACTGGCTTGCCTCAATGCCAACAGCACTTTTTTGGTATTTAGGTGGAAAGGCAAGGATCTGTTGCAGCTGATTTCAGTGCTGCAGCACGCAGGGCTGGCAATAGGCCAGGCAGGGCAATTTCTGACAGCGTGAGCACATCTTGCTTCCAGAGCATCACAACCTCCAGCTGGGCCCACCGCTTTGCCCAACATGGGCCAGGTTGCAAGTGTGGGCTGTGGCTGCTGGCTATGACCATTCAGTTCATCCATCACTTGGGGCAGGGCTGAAATAAAAGATGAATTAGGTAAGCACTCTTCCCTGTATTAAATTAAGGAAAATGACTTGTCCTGAACAATAAAGGATAAAGGAGGATAAAATAACTGAGGCCTTTGTTACTTGTGGCTATGAAAGACGATTCTTAGAATTGGTCCTTATTCCACTTTTCTGACCAGAATTGATTGTTATCCCACTTTTCTGACCAAAATATTGCTTTGGCCACAACACTATTTTAAATTTCCCTTCATAATATATTCAGGTTACATAGATACAAATAGCGTTTATATCCGACTCTTTTCAGCAGCATTCAGACAGCAGAGCTTATAGTTGTTGCCACAGTTTGCAGCTGTCCCCTCACTTATAGCCCAGATGTTATTGGCAAGACAACACAAGTAATAAAAGAAAAAAACACGTTCAAATGTGGATGGAAAAAAAGAAGTCTTACAAATTATTCAGAATAAAAGCAACTACAGATGCAAGACACTTTTTGTCAATAATAAGCAGACTGGACAGTAAGATAGCTGGACTTATCTAACACTTCTTGAACATTGCACCTGCTGAGGACTTCAGGGGTGGTTGCAAATACTCTGTCCCTGCCCAAACCTGGCCCAGGGGAAGGCTGCTCAGACTTCCTGCAAACCGAGATGCTCAGGCCTGGAGGTTAGCTGGGGATACAGCACTTTGCAAGGTCACACAGGGCTGCCAGTGCTACCTGGCATGACTCATAGGCATTGCAAAGTGATGAACTCCTACTCCACTCCCTGAAAAAACACCACTCTTTCTGAACCTGGCTAACAGTGTTACATTTCAACATGTATTTGTTATTTGTACTGTCTTGCCAATTGCACAGAAGCCCTGAGGGTGACCAGATAGCTATAAATCTTGATAGTACAGAATAACTATGTTTGAGACCAGATCCTTAAAAATACATGAAAGTATCTAAGAAACAGGTATAAGGCCTCTGATACTACAGTATGCTAGAAGTTCATTATTCCTAACATTCATGTTTGCTTTCTTCCTTTGAAGAAAGGTAACACTATTCCCGTAGTAGCCATAAGAAAACAGTTACAGCTATACAGTGTGGCATGTATAAAACACTACAAGCCACTTAGTTCTGGTTTCCTAATCAATCAGCATTATCCAGTAGAGCATGGTGCTTTTGCAGCTAATGTCCACGGACTTCTTCCCAGAGAAATCAGAGGGCAAGAGGGAAAGGAGAATTAGGCTCCAGATCTCATCCCAGCACTGAGTTGTCTCACGTCGCCAACTCAGGAACCAGGAGGAACTCCTGAGTTTAGGCAGCTTCAATATAGCCAAATTCAATATAGCCAGTGATTAAAACTGATTTCTTAGTATCACACAGGCAATGTGATAGACCAGGGAGCTGAATTAGATTCTGCTCAGAAAAGAAGTACACAGCTTGTCAAGAGTGTGTATAATGTGCGGTGGATCTTTTGGACACTCTAGAGTTGACATCTCTAGAGATGTAAGATCATTATAAAAACACAGTTCATTTTCCTTTATTTTCCCATAAGGACTGTATAAAGGAGAGGGGAAGGGAGTGAATGCCATTAATAAAGTGAAACCCCATAAATAAGACTATTTTGAAAACTGCTGAAAACAAGATAGATTTAGTTATTCTCTTAACTTATGAATATTCATACAGCCATTACCATTGCTGTTTTGTAGAACTTCAAAGTCTGAATTTGCAAAATCTGTACTTTTAAAGCAATACTGCTGATATGTTTAAATAGATAACAGGCAAACCTCAAAAACTTTGACAAGTCCATTTTCTAAAAAAAAAAAACCAAAACTAACTGAAAATCAAACCAAACAAACCACACTTAGAATTCTGAATGTTTGCTTCAATTTATCTTAGCATCTTGGAATTCCGACAGAAAACCTAAGATCAGAATTTTCTCATCAGATTCTCCTCCCTGGAAACAACTGAACGGCAGCACCTCCTGCACCATTCTCATCCTTTCACCTCTGATCTTAGCAGAAACTGAGGTATACATCTGACTCCGATATTTATTTCAAAAGCAATGGAACATTTTGAACCTCAAAACAAAACGAAGGAAAGTTTGGTTGTTTGAATTTCTGCCAAAGATGCAATGAATTTTACTAAACAATTGTTAAACAGCAATTGTTATAATTTAGGATGTTTGGTCTGTGCTAACTGCTATTCTGCTGTGCATTATTGTAATTCAGGGTGCAAGCAGCCTACTCAAATATCAGCACAAAACTTGGCTGGTTAAATTATCTAGCTGTTTTCCCATGGCTCCTCTTTGAGACAAAGGGAAGACACAGGCTCTGTGATACAGTGATTCAGAGCAGAAGGCTAATTTCTGTACTTTGAATTGTACCCTTGGTGACTGTCTCATTCCTGTTTAAGTTAGTGGCCAAGCTGGATGTCTAAAGTCAGGGTTGTAAAAGTCTCCCTGTTTCCTACTCTGACCTTTGAACGATAATTAGGACCTGTCTGTATAACATCCAGTAAAACAAGGCTCCAGCCACATAGACATCTGTTACCAAGTTGATCTAATCCAAAATGATTTGTACTCCCACATACACACAGAAGTATACTGGCATATAGTAATATAGGAAAAAAAAAAAAAAAAAAAAAAAAAGCTATATTTGGCTTTATGCTGCAGGGAAACGACAAGAATAACCTAAAATTGATGTGCATGTTAAATTAAACTTCTCTCTGCCTTTAAGATTTAAATATATAATCTACATTAAAAGTTAGTATTTTTCGTCTTATCTAGACCAACTATCACCTGCTTAATAAATGTCTGCTCCTTTCATTTCTTGTATATAAAATTAAAGTAATTAACCATAGTAAATAGCTTCCAATCACAGAATGTGTATAGTTCTCTTTTAGCATTCATTCTTTCCATTTATCTGTCCATAGCTTATCATTGCTTCAAGAGAGAAATTTCTGCCAGTTCCTCTTGTCATGGTACATCATGTCCCATCGGTCCCAGCCACAGGAAAGGGCATTAACTGTAGAGCTGCTAAGGCTGGTTTTTTACCACTGTCAGTTCAAAGATATTTGAGTGCTACAGGGATGCTATCAGGTCTTCCTCTCTCTTCTGTGCCACACACAAGACACCTACAAGCCATTGAGCTTTTTACTCAAATGCATCCTCATTCTTGCATTCACATTGACCTGCCCGCTCTTGCTTCCACATGCTTTCAGATAGAAAATGTTCAATAAGATAGCTACAGCAAGCTGAAATTTTTTTCATTGGAGTAATTTTGCCTCAGAAAAGGCAGTGTTAAAATTTTTTCTCTAAAAAAAATATTTTTATTAACACTTTTTTTGTGAAGAAAAATTGCTTATCATTTCTCATTTTGTTAAGAAAACAACCAGCATTACATTCTGACCTTTTCTGGTAATTTTCCTTCGCTATTGTTTTGTTAACTTATTTAGGCTTTAATATTCTAACATGTTTATTCAAATGTTATTCAAATACCAGGTTAAATGTTATTCAAATATCAGGTTATAGGATCTGTTATTCTAACGCAATGTTTTGAAGTTATCTCAACAAAATACTTGCTACATCAAAAGGAAAAAAAATATTTTCTCAGAAGTAATTTACCACAAATTTTTAAATTCTGCTTGATGGACATTTGGTTTTAACTTCTACTTTCTAAAAAAAAAACAAAGTCTGACATTTTCATAAAACAAATTCCGCTTTCCAACTTGCTACTGTTAACATTTTTATTATGTTAGCAATTGTATTCTGAACTAAGGAACCATGCTTTTTAAAAGGACAGCAGACAGTCCTAGATGAGCATGCACTCTGTTTATGTTGTGACTAGAAAAGGAAATTTTTGATCATGTGAAAAGGAGGCCTAAATAAGTATTTCCTATTGGACTTATACAAGCACATGGGATGGCATAGTTGGAAACCTGAGATTCAGCTATTTAAAAAAAAGCTGATGTAGATGGCAAATATCAGCAAGGGAGATGCAGTTCATTTTCCAATTCACTGGCATAGGAAACTAGTGGTTTAATAGGGTGATAGGCCAACTGATGTTTGACTTTTTTTTCCACCCAGTCACAAAATCTGGTAAAAATGACATCACTTCCTCACATGCTAGCCCTGCTAAATTGTTTCCTGTGCCAGTGTTCCAGTTGAAGTTGGAAATACTGGAGGATTTCATTCCCTTTCTAAAAAGCCATAGTTAATGGTGGCTGAAACCAGTTTCATCTGGTATTACTTGAACATTGATACTATGCTTTAAATATAACAGCAAAAACTATGTAATGGGTTTCATTGAAGTGCATAAGAAGTTATTGATAAAAATAACAGGAACCATTTTACTTATTTAGTATATGCATAATATTCCATTTAAAAAAGCCAGCATTAGCAAGAAGACAGACTAGGCCATCATACAGATTTTTTTTTAACTCTGATTTTAGGACACAGTAACAAACATTCTGTAATATCTTCCCTTTTTGAAGCACTCGAGCGTGAACAGAACTGTATGGAAAATGAATACAGAACTGAGGAGCACAGTTGTCCCTAGCATTTCAGTGCTCCCTTGAGCACTGAAATTTTCTTTCCTTGGCTAATGGAGACACAGAGTAATCTCCTTAAGTGACCTTTTCTGAATGTGACCAGAACTTTGCAGACTTCAAAAAAAGGGGTGACACTTTGCCAAGCCATCCTTACAGAGAGAAGACAGTGCCTCTCGTTCTAAGGATCTGAGCTTGGTTTCTGAATTAAGCATCTTCAGACTGCAACTGCAGGTGACAGAAAATGTTGTTAGGAGGAATCACTGCTAGGTTTAGCTCTCTCATCCCACCCAAAGGTGGCTGCAAATGGTTTTATTGTTGTTTCTAGAGGAACTCTGTCAGCAGAAAGCAAGCTGAAGAGATTAACCCAAAAGTCTTAAAATTGTGAGATTAAGTAACCAGTGATGTCTTGTAATTGACTTGGCATATGATATTGCAGACCTCAGAAAAACAGATCAACCACAGGCAAATATGGTCCTTAGTACTGAACAGATGTGAAAGGGAGACAGAAATTTTGTCCTGACTATCCCACCTGAAAACTTCTGAAATCACACTGCTACTGATGAAGAGAGATGTTAGGTGTGTCTATACCGTGACCAAAGCTCACATTTTGATGTCTGATGTGTTTGATTTTATTTGTGTCTGGGGAAAAAATCTGGATACAGTACAGTATTTGCATGACCATCTTATCAAAATAACCTGAATACTTTCCTCTTTTACTAAGCTTTTGATCAATTAGGGATTTTAAAAAATCCTAGAAGCACCAGGTATCTAAATAAATATTGCTACCATAAGAGCTGTGCAAAGCCCTGAAAAATGATGTGTGATTGCCTGGATTGAAAAAAGAAAAGTCGTAACAGAGATCTTAGGAAACATTGGAAAACATTTATGGTTTTACATATGGTCAGGATATCTTGGAAAGCATACTGCAGCTGGAACTGCATTACTGAGAGCAGCCTGCTCAAATACATCTGAGAGAAACAGCTTTTCCAGAAAGCCTCCTCTCCATCTGCAGATCTAGTGGATGCCTTTAAGCAGTTAGAGATAGCTTTTCCTCCTAGGCTATCTACTTAGAGTTTTTTTCTTTCTGCAGCATCATCAACAAGACTACATTTTGAGTGGAAGCTGTAGTGAAGAACCGACACGTGTTTGCGTCATTATCAATGGGGCTTGATAGCATGGTAATAAAATGCCAGCACAGGGGTGACAACAGAGCTACAAAGCTGCTGACACTGGTGGAGCTACATTTACACAAATGCATTTGTAAGAAATGCAAAAAGCTTGATTACTGTAAATATGGCCTGATTTTGCAGTCATGAGAAACTAGGTCAGAGGAAGCTTAGTTTATCACTGGGATGTTTGTGCATCATTGTTAGACCTTTCCCACGACTCCCCAGCTGTATCTCCTGTCCATCCCCACAGCAAACTGCACTCGCTGCTGTCGAGCAAGATGCAAAGAGGCAAATGAAGCCATAGCACTCCTGTGAGAGGGCAAATAACCTCAGCTTTGGGGTGTGCACATCATCAAAAAGCTGATGTGCAGACAGAATAAAGACAGACAAAGTGTAACTACAACATGAACATAAATGTAGAAATCATACTCGAGTGCCATAGTTATTTCATCCAAAATATTTGTTCTGCTATAATTTATTGGCCTAGATATCCAACCTGACCAAAGCATCAAGTTTATTTGATCACTGCTGATAACAGGTCTGCAATCAGAATGTATGTGGCATCAGGCAAAACAGAACTCAGTTGTATTCTCATTCCAAACAGGAATAAATTTGGGGGAGGTCTGCACAAGGCCTATCCCTACCTATGCCATCCTAATGCTTATCATAGGGCCTAAATGGGATTACACACAGAGATAAATTCACTATTAATTATTAAAGTCACCAGAAAAAAACCTGAAGAATAACAAGGAATAAGATCACAGAATCACACAGAATCACAGAATGTTAGGGATTGGAAGGGACCTCAAAAGATCATCTAGTCCAATCCCCCTGCCAGAGCAGGAACACCTAGGTCAGGTCACACAGGAACATGTCCAGGTGGGTTTTGAACGTCTCCAGAGAAGGAGACTCCACAACCTCTCTGGGCAGCCTGTTCCAGTGTTCTGTTACCCTCACTGTGAAGAAGTTCTTCCTCACATTTATGCAGAACCTCCTATGCTCCAGCTTACACCCATTGCCCCTTGTCCTATCATTGGATGTCACTGAGAAGAGCCTGGCTCCATCCTCATGACACTCACCCTTTCCATATTCATAAGCATTAATGAGGTCACCCCTCAGAGATATTCTGCAATATTAATATGTGCAGCCATCAAATATCTAACACATTTTAAAAGTTAAGAAATATGTATTAATTTTATTTTAAATAGTGCTTCTTTTCCTAGTCAAATATGATTTTCTCTCCATTTTGAAAGCTAAAAGGAAAAACTAAGTTATCAGATCTTGTGATATCTGATTTACAAGTAAATGAGGAAGCCCTATTACTCCTCTATATTTATCATTATATTTATGTCTCATTTATTGTTACTGTATTATGCTTTCTTTGACAAAAAATTAAACTAGATTTCATTTAATGCACATTTTTTGGCCACTCACTTTATTTTTAGAATTTCAAAAGGCAGGAAAAGACAAAATCATAGTTGCAAGTCTTTTCCATATACTATAAAAGGCAAAGATACCATAGGCTATACAGCCTCTAATACTGCCTCATTAAGGTTATTAGTGAAATAAGAAATATTTCAAATGTGGAGCACCTCTCATCCTTCAAGCTGCTGCCATAATTTTTAGATACTTATGTCCCAACTGAGAAAATATATATGCACATGGTCAGCTTTAAAGATAGTAGTAATCCTTTTGAATTCATTGAGACTATCCAGTTACTTAATATTAGTTATGTATCTAAGGGATATGTGTCTCTCATTTGGTTAGTCCCTTTTGCTACTCAGTCTTTTTTTACCTCTTCACAAAAAGGAATCCTGCAAGATGCTGCTGTTACTCTTCTTATAGGGTTATTATATAAAGATGACGAGTAGCATTTCCACTACCTTGTATAATAGGTTATTATTTTCTGCCTACCTGATCTCTAACTACTTTTTCAATTAGCTGCAGTGTTCTTAACCTCCCACTCCATTACCCTAGTTCAATATTAAGCATCCGTTGCAAAACCATTGCAATGATCACTAGATAACAGCTTATTTTGGGATGGCAATCAGTTTTACTTAGATCTCTTGACTTTACCTTGGCTCAGGTAAATCTCCCTTGCATGTAAGAACTGAGGGAGGAGATAAACTAATGGAGTCCGGCAGGATATTATTCTGCAATGCAGTTAAATGTAGGACTGGCAACTCCCTTCTTGCTTCTTCAGCTTATCATTGTTATTTTCTTGTTATAGTTTATTCAAGTAAGATCACTCTATTATCTGTTATTTCCTTTAAAGCCACATAGAATTTCACCATGTACTGTGGGAGCTCTTAAGCATCAGGCTCAGTATGCTGAACTTTTAATTTTCCAAAGCAGGCAATGGAAAAATTACACAACCTCACTGTTTCCAATTAGTTATGGACTTCTGTTTATTCCTTTACCACAAGCATTTTTGCTTAGTTAGTAGTACAAATTGTTAATCATAAAAATGTGTTATCTCACATGTGCTAAGAATGAAAAAGGAATTGGCTCCTTGCCCTCCAGAACTCAAGCAATCCTCACTCCTCCGTTTCCAGAACCTTTTTCCAAGGAGTCTGATTGACTGATGACAACAACCAAAAGATAACCGTGAACTCGCAGAACACCACTGCCTGTCTTCAGCACTTTCCAGTAGGTGAGGCTCTAAAAGAATCATGCTGTGTGTAGCTCAGACAATAACAAATAGTGCATCCTACCATTCCCTTAAAAATTCATTTCACTACCCCTGACAGCGAGATGGTAGCAGATAAAAGAATCTCCTACTACGTACCTTGAGTGTGCATCAAAAAAAATTGTGGAGCAAATTGTTTATAATTCATAGCAAAAATGTTAAAATAATGTCAAGGTGTGGAACCAGAGGTTCTGAGGTAGTTTATAAAATTTAGTATGTCCAGTCTAGAGCAAAGACGTAGTAAATTTCCCCAAATAAATACAAAATATTAATATTTAATAAATTAATGGCTATGATAGAGACAATGAAGAGTAATTGTTCTCATTAGTAGGAATAAAATTTAAAAATATAGACATCTGTAATGAGACAAATGTGAGGTAAAGAATAAGAAAATTTTACTAAAATTTTTAAAGCAATGAAAGAAACCTTCCAGGACATCATTAGAAAAATTATTGCAAGCTCTTCACAACTCTGCCCACTTATGTTTCTTCCATCATATTCTCCAAGCTTCTTAAGCACTTTGTTCCCTTGTCCCTTCTAAAAGTTCCTCACTCACATTCTTGTTTTCTGTATTGCTCCTTTTAGGCCACCCTGCAAATGGGCAGCACATTTCAGGGGTTTTTTTTTGCTTTATGTGTAACAACTGTGCCTCAGCATTCACAAGCTTTTCTTTATTTTAAACTCACATCACACCCCTGAAGCCTTCTAAAACTTGATCCCATCAATGGTGTCATCACTTGATTCTGACCCTAGGCAATGATCTAGCCTGTTGTCTCTGCATGACTCCACGACCCCTAGGACAGAGGCAAAGGCCAGCTTTTCATAAGTGACTACTGATTCAAGATGATTCTGCTAGTAAGTGCTTTCTAAAGACATGTGCTTTACACTTTCTAAAAATCAGTATCTGATAGTCTTTAAAACTGGTCTCTACATTTAGAGTACTTAATGTTTACTAATCACTTAAAAAATTTGGTGGTCTTTTTCCAATTATTTTTTTTATAATGTACTGTGTAAATAGACAATATCAAGTCTTTTCAGGTGTCTGGGAATGTACTCTTAGTAAGTTGTGACACAGTGCAGTGGTGTGGATTTGTTGAAAGAATAGACAGAGTTTCCAACAGTAATGAATCTGCCACTCTATTAATTTATGAGCCTTTTTTTCAAACATCAGCTATCAGATAGAAGTGAGAGGAATAATAGAATATAACTCCTCCTTTACAACGCTCCGTTAATCCAGAAAGGCAAGGACGCCTGTACTCTAAGGAAGCTGTCAGCAAAGTTGCAGGCTGGAGGTCCCAGTATCACTTACAGTACTGGCAAGCAGGCGGTCATTGCTGGGGAATGAAGCTTGGGGAGGGAAGCAAAAGGAAAAGGCTGGGGGGGCATGGAAGGGAGAATCAAGGATCTTTCTTCACCATTCTTTTTTTACAGCTTTTGTGTGTCTGGACTGATTTGTTGTGGGAGAGCTGCTGGAGGCAGTATATTTGGCACAGGACAGGGTAGCTCAAAGCCAAAAGGATGGTGCGATTGCCAGTTTAAAACATGCCTTTTCTTTTTTTTTTCCTCCTTCTCTTACCCCCTCCCTCCTTTTTCTTTGAAGGAAGGAAAAGAAAAAAGGGGAAGAAAGGGACTTGCAATGAAAACCAGAGTAGTGGGTTAACGACAGCCCTGCAGGCTTCAGTAGACTGGAAAGATACACGAGGCACTTCCTCTACCGTTTGGCATGCAATTCTCCTGCTGCTGCTGCTCTTAGTACATAACTTTGGAGTGAATAAGCAAACAAGTAAAATTTTTAAGAGACACCAATTATGAAAAGCCAGCTATTAATCTATCAGCTTCTTCCCTTCCCTTTTCTCCCACCACAGTATTCTTTCCTCAAGTGTTTTCCAGTTCTCATGTCTACCTGCAGAAATACGCACTGCCTTGTCAGGCTTTCAGATCCAACTCCGTTCGCCTTTTCGTTGGCGTTGCTTCCCAGGATGAACGAGGGCCAGAGCTAATATATTTATATTTCTCTTGTAATCACTTAAGCTTCTTTGACTCAGAGGAAAATGTAGTTAGCAGCAATAAAGCCATCCAACTCTGCTGAAAGATTTCCTTCAAGTCTGGCTGGAAGTGAGAATGCAAAAGAGAAGCTTTAGGTGAGCCGAGCTTGCTCAAGGACTGTTTAAAATGCAGTCACAAACGGCTGGGTACATTGCTGTGTAGGAGTATGTTATGTTTTAATCACAGAATCACACAGAATGGTGGGTGTTTGAAGGGAACTCTGGAGATCACCTAGTCCAACCCCCCTGCCAGAGCAGGTTCACCCAGAGCAGGTTGCACAGGATGGTGTCCAGGCATTTCTGATCAGGCAATTCTGATGGCTTTTCTCAAGTGCAATGAAAAGCATTATGTTGAGGTCACATCTTCAAGTTGGGTAAATCATCACAACACAACTGAAGTCAGAGAAACAGACAACTTGCAAAATCTGAGCATTTTGTCTCTTCAAAGTCTCTGAGAGTGACGCTACAGCTGATTTTTGATGCTGAAAACCTCATAATCAAATATGTATCTTCCAGGCTTTCCTGTGAGCAGCTCTTGTCTGGCTTCATTCTTATAACAAAAAAGACAAAAGGAACGTGAATCAGTAAGAGCAAAATAGTGGATGAATTAAGGATAAGGAATCACTGTATTGTAGTACAACTGTGGAGCACAAGTTTAGGAAGAGTATGATGTATTAAATTACAGACATACCCATTAATGCCAGGCAACATTTTTTACACAATTTATTTTTTTTTCATTTGCAACTGCTGATCCTTAAACTGGCCAGAAAGCACAAAAAAAAGAAACATGCTTTCATTCGACACTAATTTTCCCAGAAAAAATACATTCTCTCTGTTAGGTTTATTACACAGCTTCTTGAAACACTAAAACTGTAACAACAACAGATGACGGTTTCAGGGTTTTTTTGACTGGCCTCCTGCTTTGCACCTCTAGAACTGTAAGTGCAAACAAATACAACAATTAATACTTTGATTCTGACTGCCTGGTCATATCCACAAGTCAGCTACATAGACAAGTGACCCAACCACAGCTGGCACAAAACTTTTCACAGTTTTGGTTTTAAGGATACTAAAAGATAGTGTAGTTTTTGAAAACTCAGAAGATTGATATTGCTGCTATCGAGAGTTTTGGTGGCTAAGTTCTGTTAAGCACTTAAATGTTCAGATATTCATCTAAAAATTGGGCTGGGTACCTGTGAATATATTCTCTTCCAGGACATGTGGTACTTTTTGCACCCAGTGAAGCTGGAAATGCCCCAAGGACAGCCTTTCTTTCACACCCCTGGCACTTCTACTCTTTGCACCAGTGAAGAGCAGGAAGCGCAGAGGTAAACAAAGAGGAAAAATAATAACTGGGGAAAAAAGTTACTGCAACTCCTTGTAGCTCAAAACCAAAATGAAGTAGCCGGGGTGTAAGGTTTAACTCTCCCAGTAAGCAAGTCTTCGTCTTCTCAGTCTTTCAGACTTCAGTTGCCTAGTTTATCCCTCTCTAACAGGAACAACACGGCTTTAAAAAGTAATTGCACAATACATATATGAAAAACCTGAAATATCACAAGCCATATGAACTTAAAACCAACAAAATTTGCCTTTTCACTACATTATAACCATACATTTTACGAATGTGTTAATGCTTGTGGTACTGTACTGTGGCATACCATCTATTTGTTTTCTTTGTTCTTAACCCCTTTGTTCCAAGAGTCAGGATATCCTGATGGCAAGGAGTCTACAAAGTAACAGTCCACAGCAATAGTATAATACTTTGGAAGCACTTCATGATTTTCAAGACAGAGCTATCTGAAAGTGTAGTGCACTAACAGTATAGCACGACAGCCTGTGGTCAGAACAGGGCTAGTTTTTGACAAGCATTAGAGTCATCAGTTTGAGGTGGGAACACGAAGACAAGCGTGGCAGAGGATCCTAGAACAGGGGAGACAGCGCACTGCCCCTGTTGATGTTGGCATGAGGAGGAAAGCCTTGTCACCCTGTTTTCTACATGTGAGGGTGTTTGTTAACTTTCAGGCCATTCTCTTGGCTCCTCTTTCTCTGTGAAGGAAGATCCTGCTTGTTTGCCAGTCTAATTTTCCATCTGGAAAACACAAATGTAACCCGAATGTAAAAAATATATTAACTATGCAGAAGACTTATTTAATAGGATTTTAGTGGACATTATAATATTTTCTAGCAGGCAGTTTTTCCTGAAAACTAAGCACTGGTGCGAGAGCCCATGCTTTGCCCCTCTGCTCTACACTGTCAACTGGGGGCTAAAAGACAGAGCAGTACCAACAGCAGGCTGAAAGGGGTATGTTGAGTTAAAGGCGAAATAAAAATTCTGAAAAGCAGGAGGCCCCTCCCGGTCAGGGACAGCAGGGAAGGGACGGCATGGAAGGGATGGGATGGAATGGCAGGGAAGGGATGGGATGGCATGGCAGGGAAGGGAGGGCAGGGAAGGGCCGGCTGCTGCTGCGGAGCTCAGCCAAAGGCAGGGAAGAGGCCGAGGGACGCCGAGCTCAGGGCCAAAGCCCCGGCACACCACCTCATTTCTGCGCCAGACAGAGCACTCGCCCGGGCGGCTTCGCCTTGTTTTTAAAGATTAGCGACGACTACAATGGTCTGCTCGTTGGAGCCTGAGAGCGATCGCTGCCACCAGGCAGTGTCCTGGCCTGAACCCATCCAGGTGGAGCTTTGCAGCCACAGCGATGCGGACGCGGGGCAGACGCCGCACGCTCCCCAAAGCCGTCATTTCAGCAGCTCCCACCCGCCGAGCGCCGCCACCGTCGCTGCCCCTCTGCGCGCTCGTTCGGGGAACCCTCCCTCGGGCCGGCGGGGACCGCACCGCACCCGTGCCCCGCTCCCGGCCTCGCAGCGAGCGGTGGGACGTGAATCGCCGCCTTCCCTCCCGGCCGAAGGGCAGCCGAGGTTACCGCGGGGCTTCACTGAGAGGCCAAAAGCCCCACCGGCTCCGTAGCCGGCCCGGCGAGGAGGAAGGCTGGGGGGGTGGGGACTCCCCCACGGCATCCCGGCGCGGACAAAGTCAAACCGCCCCCTCCCTGCCCTCCTCTTCAGCGCACGGAGGGGCGGTGAGCGGCGGCTCAGCCGCCCAGCCCCGCGCTCCCCCGGCTGCCGCTGCCGGGCTGCACCACCCCCACGCCGCCGCCCTCGGCAGCAGCGGCCGCAGCCCCCGCCCCCGGGGCTCGGCGCTACGCCGCGCCGGCATGAGCGGCGGCTCCGCGCCTGCCCGCCAGCCGCTTCGCCCCGGTGCCGGCGCCTGGCGGCGGGCTGAGGGTGCGCAGAGGGCGGGCGGCGAGCGCGGCGGCCGCAGCCCTGCGCTCCTTCCTTGCGGGGCCGGCGGGGCGGCCCCCCTTGCGCGGGGCGGTGGCGGTAGGCGGCCGGGCGCCCCCGCCCCGCTCTGGATGCCCATCGCGGCTGCTCGGGCCGGGGGGTGGCTGCGGCTCCCCGGCGGGGGGCGCGGGCCAGGATGCCGGTGCTGGAGCGCTTCTTCCCCGCGGCAGAACCGGGCAGGCGGAGGAGGACGGGGGAAGAGCCGATGCCCTTTCCCATGGGCAGCCTGCCCGGGTACCAGCAGGGAACCCTGGCCTGGGACTTGCCCGAGATGATCAAGATGGTAAAGCTCGTTTGGAAATCCAAGGGGGAGCTCCGCGGGGCGAAGCACAGAGGGGGTTTGGAGAGCGAGGATGCCCTGGGCAGTTCGGCAGGTAGGTTTCCCCCGCCTCGCTGCTCGGGGGAGCCGGGGAGCAGGCGCGGCTGGGGGCCGGGGGTGGCGAGGAGCCGCGGCCGGAGCCGGCTCTCCCCGTCCCTTCCCGTCGTGGGGCAGAGCCGCAGGGCCCGGGGCCGCTGCTGCCGGAGCGGGGAGGGCGCGGGGCCGGGGAGCGCTGCCCGGCGGGCGCCCGAGTTCACAGACATGCTTTTGGCAGCTCCCAGAGACACGCACTCCACACGCGGAGTTTGTGCCGGAGCTGGAAGTCAGGTCCGTTGGCCGATGCCGCTCTCCCCTGCGACCCGTTGCGCGCTCCCGTGAGCGGGGTAATAAAAGCTGGGCTAAAAGCTACAGCGAGTAGCTCGGCGGCTTTGGGGCTGACCCCGGTCGGGGCAGTTGGGCTCGGTGCCGATGCGGGGGAGTCTCTCCCCGCCGCAGCGGCGGCCCCGCGGTCAAGGTGACAGGGACGGCGGCGCGGGGCTGGAAGGGGCGCCCCAGGGCAGCCCGGCCGCTGCGGGACGGGGGTGGCTGCGCCCGCCCCAGCGCCCAGGGCTCCACCCGGCTGTTTCTCGGTGGCTTTCTAAGCGCGCGGCCTCTCCGGCCACCAAACTTCACCTTCATCTTTGAGTGTGCTGGGCTCGTTTCACATGACCTTCCCGTGCTTCCCATCTGCGGAGCGGCGTGACAGCCTCACGGCTTGGGGGTGTTAGCCAGCAGAGGGAAAAACTTGAGACCCGTTCCTGGAGCAGCGCTGCCTGTCCCACTACTTTCTCTTTGAAGGTGGTATATTGCTGGCCAAAGAGCACATGCTTTTTTATTGACTGTATAAATCTTGCATGTCAGTTTTTTCCCTAACTCACAAAGAGTCGTGGAGCCATACGGCACCATATCAAATGCTTTATTGAAGTCCAAGTTAGACTTCTGGCTTTTTCATGGTGTAGAAATGAGTTGCTGTGTTAGCATGGTACTTCTTATGTCTGATTAGTTGGTACTGCATCTTATCCCGTGCTCCACATCACTTACAGTTCAAAACTGCTTGCCTTCTGTTGGAGGCAGCTTCTTGCCTCCTTCAGAACCTCTTGACTCCCGTTGAAGTCAGGCTCACAGGTCTCAGTATCAGTTGATAATTTTTTTATTCTCCTGTTATCATGCTACCATGACAATAGATTTACTGAAACTGTGTGGCTCATTCCTTCAGTACTCTGGATTGTCTCATCTCTGCTGCCTGGTTACTAAACTCTGAAGTCTTCAAAGATTATGCCTTCATCTTCCTTTGCTGTACCCTTTATCAAGATGTGTTCTGTACTGGAATAATTTGATTTCTTATGCAACATAACCTTATTGCAGGTATTTCAAAGTGCATGCGTGTGTATGTATGTATTCTCTGTGTGTAACTATATATAAACTTGAATACTAAGTATCTGTGTATCGCTTTTGGATGCCCACTAAGGCTGGCTGGTTGGTCACTGTATGTCCACTATTTCAGATGTTTGCAGTTAAACTAAGAAATGCATGGTTCACTTTTGTTTCAAGAAAGGGAAGACAAGTTCTCAGGCTCCAAGGAAAATGTACAACCTGCCACCCCAGTCTTTAGGAGGCACTTCAGTCTAGAAGAATAGTAAGTAAGACTGCTGTGGATAAAGGAAGGGGAGATCAAATTTCTCTGTAAGACTTGGAGCGAATCAGCTGGGAATATACTGTAGCCAACCAGGGGAGATGAAGGTTGGTGTGGTGAATAGTGAGTGTGCAGAGGTGAACCCTAATCGAAGAGAACTTGAGAAATGCTGCGTTGGTTACACCTCATGTATGAGTAATAGTGGTTTTTCAGTATACTTGTGTTAGATCTGGTGAAATTCGCTTCATTAGGTAACAAATGAGATTCACCTTCAGATTCCTGGAGGCAACTAAAAATGCACAGATTAGTCCACTAGCAGGATATGAGTAACTCGCATTTACTCAAGTGGCTATTACTCGTATCCTGTGAAGGGACAGTCCTCTTCATGGTGCCAGATCCTATTTCGTAAGCTAAGTTGACTTGCACCAGTACAAATCAGAGCAGAAGATGACTCTAACTCTCAACACTTTAAATACGAATCATCAGACAGTTTGAGTGAACCAGACCTGGGTTGCTGGTTTTTCCTCCTCAGCAACAATCATCCTGGTAGTTTTCCCTCTTGTGGTTTCATTTTAGTCACTTTAAGTACTTTGGAGTATGTGGGAAAACCAGTAAATGCTGAAATCTAGTATACTTAAAGTGCAAAATCAAAGAATGCAGAAATAGGAAGAAAATATAATAGTTTGGAAGGATCAGTAGTATGAGGTACTCAGCTTCATGTTTGTGTGGTGTTTTGTATGCGTTTGGTGCCTTTAAAAAAAACAAACTACATAACTTACATCTTATAAAAAGACAGTACTTCAGTAGGAAATCAGGTTTTCCTCAGGTAAAGCTAAAGCAAATAACTTCTGCTCAACTACTGCTAGCTAGGCAAATAAAGGTTGATTGTTCAGTAGTAGAGTTCACAGTACTTTCCACATCAAGGGATTTTTCATTTAAATGTGTAATTCTTCATGTGATAACTCATGTTCTGTTATCACATCCTCATGAAACTACTTTGCTTACAGTAGAAGAGGAGGAAATAGATAGGGATTCTGAAAGGAAACTTGTCAGGATTTCTGCCTTGCTTGATCATGTTTTTAGAGATTTACCTAAGCAAATTCCCTTGTCCTAGCCTGTGTATTTGGGCTGGCTTTCTAGAAAGGAATGACCGTCTCTAACCATAGGTAGTGAGGGGGAAGGAGAGCTATATCTGGACATGATGTCAGTTCTGTGTATGGCAGTGTCTTGGGGACCCATATAGCCGTAATTCAAACCACATTCCTCTTTCCTGAGGTAGGAGTAGAGAGCTGCTACAGAGCAAAGCTGCCTGTGTGTCATGGGCTCTCAAATAAAAGAGCTATATCTGGGTCTTTCATCTTCTTGTTCAGTACTGAGAATAAGCTACTCAATCTCCTCACAAAAAAAGTGTTTGCAATACATCATGCAGCATATAGTCGGGATGAATGAAGAATCCAGATCTCATAGAGACTGCCTGCCTGGGGTTTCTAGTGATTTTTGTTTTCCTTCCAAGGCAGTACAATTCACATCTTGAGCCCTCTCTTATTGCTGCACTGCTTTTTAAAGTTAATATCAATTAAGACTGCAGACCTTTCTTCTGCTCCTGGCCTGCTGTTGCTTAGTAACTCTTTCCCTCCCCCCGTTTCAATCCCTGACCAAAACAGCACAAAACTGTGGTTTGGTGAAGACTCTCTCTGGCTGTGCCAGAAGCCATTTCACATACTCAAACTGGCCACGCGATAGTAAAAAAAAAAAAAAGTGCAGTAATGGAACATAATTAATTTGAAAAGCATTGGATGGGAAATGGGTATAATTCAGTGTCATTCCTTACAGTGTTTCAAATAGATTATTTGCAAGCCAACACTTTTTACTTGAATAAAATACAACATTTGTTGATATTACTGCAATTGAATTACTCAATTCTTAACTGAAACCATGTTGATCTTGTGAGAAACAAAGTTCTGTTTATGTTTTTGTTTATGTTTCTGTTTATGAGAAACTGTTTTCTGTTTATGACCCTAGCTTTCTTACCACCCTCTCCTAGAGTTTAGCAGCAGCTTGGCAGACTAAATAAACCTCATCAGGGAATGGGTATAGGTCAGCCTCCAAGAGTCTTCCTTATGAGCATTAGCAACCTCTTAAATTTACAGTGATCATCCCAGATAACTCCAGTGAGACTTTCTGTACTGTTTGTGTCTTGCACATGTGCAAACATTCAGGACTTTCAGAGAAGATGCAGTGGTACTTAGATTATCAAGGTCCTTTGAGACACTGATCTCTGTAGGTTTTTTGAAAAAACTCTGAATGTTTTTTTCCATCTATCTCTGTCTGTAGATGTTTTCTCAGAAATGTAGGTTCTGATTCATGCATGCATCACGCTTATTGTTAACTGATGAGTCCCTTTGCCATAAGGAGGAAAAACAAGCAGTACCACACATCACTCCTATTACAGTTTGCTGCTGGGAAAATTTCTCCCAATAATTGGTGTGTCCATTTACTTCTCTTCAATCAAACCTTACAGCTGCGTGCTGAGCAGTCTTGTGATAGAGAACTCAGAGTTAAATCATCTGTGTTCTTCATTAGTGGTTTCTTGAAGTTCTTCCCTAAAGTTATTCACAAGATGTCCCAAAGACTCAGTTCTTCTATGATATCCAAGGAAACATGCCTCTACTTCATTTTTCTTTTGCGATGAACAACTTTCATGATGATGTGCAGTAGTTTTGCTGCACATGTTAAAATAAACTTCATGCTTCATCTTCACATCATTACTTATAGAATCACAGAATTATTTGGGTCAGAAGGAACCTTTAAAGATCATCTAGTCAAACCCCCTGCCACAGGCAGAGACATCTGTCACTAGATCAGGTTGCTCAAAGCCCCATCTAGCCTGACCTTGAACACTTCCAATGATGTGGCATCCACAGCTTCCCTGGGCAACCTGTTATGATGTGTACTTGCTGAATCATATTTAATTGTGACATCTTGAAACTCATACAAACTTTTGTAGTCCCACTACAATAATTAATAATCATAAAACGCTTAAAATCTGAATCTGTGGATTGCTGAAAACCAAATGGGGGTTTGGCTAACAGCTTAGAAAGCTCATCATTTTGTTTAGTTGATGTTGAGCATGTAGGTGCCACGGATGTAGATCCCAGCAACAGATAAAACACAGGAGCTATCAAATGGCATTGTCTTAGCATCTGACCAGTCTCTTGTGTTATTCCTTAGACTGAAAAGAGCTTAATTTGTGTCCTACTGAGAGATGCACAGCAGGAAGAAGGGCAGCTTGCTATATCATCCTGAAGTTGTCTTCCCTTGCCCCCTCCCCTCTTCCCTTCCCTCCTTATGTTGAGACTTATTAAATGTGTTACACTTACTAGGGACAAAGAATGTGAATTTGACAGAATCAAGGCTACCTGTGACAACCTGGATTGCTCTCTGACTGTGGTGTTGAAACTCCAGCCCCTGAGAACAGGAAGTATGCTCTTCTATATTCTTGTGAAGAGCTGGTGAAATCATTGGAACTGTGTGTGATGTTCTCATTAAGAACAGTGAAATTAGATGGTACGCAGTACCACTTCTATAGCGTGTGTTTGTAGAACAAGTGATAAAAGACTTAGAATACAGACCACATCTGTAGGTAGTGCTGTTCAAACATGACTCTCTAGTTTACTGGCTGAACACAGGTTAGTAATACATGTGATTTGGAGTTACTTTTTTTTTTTCCTGAAATACTTTACTAATTAGAGAATGGGCTTCAAAGATCAAAAAAATCATTTTGAGATATATGTAGTGTAGATTGAGAAGTTGAATCAGTATTAAAATTCTCTGGTTTTGAACATGTCAAAATGAGCTGATATGATTACCAGCCAAATTCTGTTTATTCTGGGGGTGAAAATTTTCATTCAACTCTACCTTTAAGTGTTTAACCACTCTCTCCTACTTCATTCTTATGTAAATTTTCTGTTGTAGATTTACTAGGGTTTGGGGATATTTGGAAATAAGAGGTAGACCAGGGATAAATGTTAGAGAATAAATTATCTGAAAATCTCAACAATTTCTGAATGGTCTTTCAGTTCAGCCTTGCTGGCACATTTTTTGTTTGCTTTAATGTGAATGTTGGAAAACAAAATTTGTTTGCACAAATACTTGGAGAAGCTCTTCTTCCAGCAGCTGTTCAACTATGTACAGCCACAACAGAAAGAAAAAGATTACAATATGGAGTTAAGACTTCAGGATATAGTTAGCAGGTAAAATATAATTGCCCAGGTTGGGTGTTGGCCAGCATTCAGAAGGTAATGCTGCTGGTGTGCTGGAAAAGTGACAGAGGCTTTATTGATATGTTGACTCAAAGACAAATCAGCAGTCTGCTAAAAGTTATAAACACAAATAGAGCAAGTTCCGGTGAGTTGTAAAATGGCTGTGAGATTTGTTGCTTTCAGTGAAGCTCTTCTAAATATCAGTAGCCAAAGATGTGGCTTTATATATAAAAATAGTGTTTCTAAAGAAAAAATCACTGCACTATAGTACACACAGGCTTCTTGATGTTTGTGGGGGTTTTGTATGCTTGTTTGCTTCATTAAGGTTAAAGCCGATAGTTTTATCTTTGGTAAATTGACTCTTAAGTGCTTTATACACTGTGAAGAATTAAACTGATAAATGGCTACCAATAGAAAGCAGTAGTGATATATGCCATGCTTGCCTAGTGGTGATAATTTTCTGTACTGCTTAAATGTTGGGAAACTTTTAAAATGCACTGTGGGACATTTGATACTGTATCTGTCTTCCAGTGCTTCTAAAGTAGGAGTAGAGCATTGTGTGCAATGTGTTCGCTATTTCAGCGCTCCTTCGTAACAAACTTACAACTTGTGGTCTATCACACTTCTTAAAACTGTTTGCTTGGAGACATGCATCCCAGACAGCTTTCTGTAGGCTTGCTTTGTGAAGTGTGAGTTTCGCTCTCCAGGCAACACAAGGACAAGGGTGCCTGTGTCACCATTTTCTCCTCTGATCTATTCTGACCCCTTCCCCAGAGCTCTGCATTCGGAATATCCTAAACCATGTTACTGTGATTGCTCACATACTGCTTAGCTGCTGTCACATTTCTAAGGGGCATCTTTACAAATGGGCAAACTTGTGTGAATCAGAGTCGTACTGCAGTCGTGTCAGCTTCTTTAGGTTGGCTGAAAAAACTCACTTGACCTCAGGCTGTTTCTTAATTACACACCTGGTTCTGGCCATGATGCTGTAAAACATGCTCGTCCTCCTTCTTTCCTTGGTCTGGACTAAAAAGCGCAAATACTTAAAAAGAAACCCTCTTGAGACTTACAGCTTGAAACATGCTTTGACATTTGTTAAAAACTTTTTGTACGTCATCCTAACCTTGTTCAAAAAGAACATTTTAGCCTGCTTAACTGTGGGATAAAATACAGTAACTTTTAAGTACTTGACTGGTTTTTGTTGTAGATTTGCAAATGTAAGGCAAAAATGTCTCGGCTCTTCTTTTTTTCTCAGCTTGCAAGATAAAATTTCTTCTGTCACTGTTATGGCTACAAACAAACAAACTCTGTATGAGAGAAGGAATAAATCCTTATTAACCTCTTGGGTAAAGCATTCTTTTGACTTTTCTGTGGACAGCCAACTATGGTTTTCCCTCTCTCCTTCTCAGATCACCGTAAGATCATAAAAGTTCCTTGTCTTAACCTGTCACCTGCTAGGAAGAGGCATTGCCCTGTGAAAGTTCCTGATGTTGTAAAGCTGAACATAGTGTGGTCTGAAGTGTGCACAAAGAAGAATGTCAAACACAGAAAGGGTTTAGCAGGCTCATCATCAAGAGTATTGTTGTCAGGCCCCTTATTACAGTAGGAATAAAGGGGCAAAACCCTTCCATTGCCCTTTGAACAGAATATCCTGAGATTCAGGTGTCCTCCAAAGTTCTCTCAGAAAATGAAATTTTTAAAATCAGTTAGCAGAGGTTGCTGGCAGTCCTCATGAGTGCTGTCCCATGAGAACACTCCCCAGTCAGGGGAGCCGAGGACCTGGTTCATATTGCACTGTAGCCCGGGAGAGTCTTCCCATGGACATGAATGGGCTTTGTTCTAAACCGCGATGTTCAGCTGTACTTCTAGATGAAATCCTGTGGAAAGTGTGCTGTTAAATATCTCTTTATACACAGGAGGCCATTTTGAGAAATTGCTGTAAACTTTCCCAGCGCTGATCCCTTCTGAAAGGGAAGCGTATAAAGCTCCACTTCCCTTGGGAGAGTATGAAATCCTCTCATCTGTAGCCAGCTCTGGCTTGCATGGAGGTGATGCCCTTCAAATATCGTTATCTCATGGTTCTCCTGCTACCTCTGACCTAAGATAAGGGCAAAGTATTAACTCTAAGGCCTACTTAACAGATGCTCTGTGCAGGTGCAGCTAGAAGCGAAGCAATATCCTGGAGGGTTTTCAGAATGCAACGTGCTGTGGCAGGTATTGCTTCATTCCCCATCGCTTAAGCACTGCCTTGAGACTGAATGTTTTGTTTTCAGCTGCTGGAATTACAGATCAGCCTGAATAATTCTAAAGTAAGTACTACACAGTAGTGTTTGAACACTGCTCTTTACAGTTAAATTGTAAAGTAGATTCATCTAAGCAGATGGAATTAGTTTTAAGCTTGGTGGAGCTATATTCCAAAAGAGTCAAAAACGAGTGTGAGGCACAGATGTGCCAGGTAAATACTCAATTAAAAATCATATGGAACAATTGAAAAATGCAGGCACAGAACATTTCTTAAGCCACCAAAACTTTGACAGGTGCAGAAGACACCTTAAGTACACAGTCCACTAGACTGTTTTTAATAGCTGTTGCCTAAGTTCTTCCTTGTCTAATAAAAAGTGCTGCTCTGAACAAGCTTTCCGTTAGTTAAGGTTAGCAGCAGTTAGTCCTTGGGGGCTTATCTATGCATGTGTCCTGATTATCAGGAGACTTGGTTCAGTGAAGCGCCCAGGTGCTTATCCAAATAGCTGTGTGTTCCAAACTTTGCTTATCCAAACATCTTCCAAACAGTTCATGTGTGCAAAACTTAAGCTGGAAATCTCATAATTACAGGCTTTCATGGAAGATTTCTTATTTCCTGCTTCCAGCCTGAGTGAATGTACTGCAGGAACAGCTGCCTCCACAGTCATTCGGCAATTGCATTTCTAATTCCAAATGGAACAGGGAGAATAAAGAGGTGAGAGAGACTGGGCTCCTGTGAAATGTCAAAAAGAGTGATCTGATCCAGCTTGGGATGCGCATATAGGTTTGTCTCATTAAAAGAAGGCGGTGGGGAGGGAAGAATTCTGTACACCTTGCTTGCAGATTGCTTTAACGGTTCAGATGATATTCAAGCACATTAACAGCGAGAAACAGAAAACTGTATATGAGAGATTCTCAACTTTATACATGCTGCACAGCTATTATACTTGCTTCCTCTTCTTCCTGGAAGCACTAGTAAGCATACTTTTCATGCTCTCATCTGGGAACTAAATCTAACTGAATAAATTAGTACTGGCAATAGCTCAGGGCCTTTCTTGAACTCCAGTTTCAGTGTCTGTGAAAGAGGTGTGTTGCCTTCTATGACTATTGGAAAAGAGACTAAGCAGCGAAGAATTTACTGCACAGCTGAGAACTACAGCCCTAAAATGGCAGAGGAGCAAGGCTTTTAGGTGAGACAGTGTCAGCATTCTCTTCCAAGCGAGGTCAGTTTGAACATCCTGCTTAGAGTCATCGAGCTGGAAGTTCTGAAGAAAGCAAAGCAGTGAGGAACAGTGGGCACTTGCAGGAGACTAGCAGATGATAGGAGTTGGAAGGAGAGAAGAGGAATTTCTTTAGTGCTGTTCAGTGCACTGGCATGGCTCACTTAAGTTTCATCCTGAGTTCTCTCCTTGTCGGTCATGTATAAGGCAACGATTGCAGCTGTGTTTCAGCACTGGCAAAGCTTTTTTCCCCACCTTTTTTTTTCTCTCAAGTAGTCCTGCTTTCTTACTGGAAACCATAATTGCAGCTGTGGTTCAAGGGCATGGTGACATAGATAAGCTGGGCTTGATGCAGTGAATGCAGTTGTGCATTGACTCTCAGAGACTTTTTTTTTTAAGGAGCATCTTGTGAGTTGTGAATTATCAGCTTTTCTTAGCTTCGTGCATTTCAGCTGAAGTGACAGAAAATAGCAAGGATAGCAACTCAAGTTACGGCAGTGTAGGGTCTCGTGTTGAAGACATGAGGCAGGCATGAGGGTAGAGAAGTTGTTACAGGACTACACTAGCTCAACTTCATGAGTAATCAGAAGGTTTTGGTATGGTATCTTCTATTTCTTCCTCAATGCTAGTTAATTTACCCATGGTAGAAGTGAAAGGGCTAGTAAGACTTAACTGGCTAGTGGAGATAACATACTACATGCAAGGTGTAGTGCAGCAAGTAATATTAAGCAGCTTAAGACAGAAGTGTGCTTAAAGACCCTATTTTGCCTGGGGAGAAAATAGGAGAATCCAGAGGAAGAGATTTTCCTGTCTTGACTAGAATGGACTGAGTTCACTAGGTGGTCTGCACGGCTTACCCACTTGGCGCACTCGTGAGAAATATATGATCTTTGACAAGATTTCAAAATTCCTCGGTAGGACTGGGATGCTCAGATCTTCACTAATAATTAGATCTGAAGTTCTGGTTCATTAAGATACAAGTCTGACTTAAGTGTCTAAGAAGCTACCTGATTAATGTCAAATAAATGCTTAAGTTACCTATAGAATCCAGCGTTCTGGTTTTCTGAGTTGTAAGATGGGATCTGTAAAATGTGATCATCTACTGAAGGTGCATAGCTATTAAATCATAATTACATTCAAGAAATGGAATTATGAATAAAGTTATAACCTCTAACTAGGCAGACTCTGGAAGCTCGTTTAATTTCCCAGTGGAATAGCAATAGAATACATCTTCCCTTCCCCCATTGTCAGCAGTACACATTATTAAATATGTACTTGGTAGCTGGCAAAACAGACTAAAAGTTAAACTAACTTTGCTAATAATGGGCTGGAATTCTCATAATGAAAATGCAAGGTACCTTATTTAAATGTTGGCCCCTTGACAGAATCTGCAACACAAGCCTCACAAGATTGTCACTAATCTTTTTGTAGGTGCCCTGTAGCCAAAAATGTGCTGATGTCTGGCTTTGCACAGTCTGGAGACCTGGGAGATTATATGTTTTGAGTAGGATCAAATGTCTGGAAGGGGAAAGCACTCTATACTTAGCTGTCTTGTCATACAGACACAAAAATGTTTTGCATGTGACCTTGTTAGCAGCGTGAGTTAAGAACAGCACTACAAAGCAGAGGCAGAGCTACTGAAGCTTAGATCATAATTGAGAATCTGTTTTTCTGGTCATCTGCTGAACGTTTTTTTTCCCCCAGTTCTTCCGTTTAGACTTAGTGACTTCCATTTCCATGCTGACTCTAGATCAGATGAAGAGATGAGGGTTAGAAAATGTAAGAGAGCCAGAAGATCCAATCACCTGGTCTTCTGGTTCTCCTCCATGTTAGAAAGGCAGAGCACCAGTTCGATATGGGATTTCTTTTTCACCATCACTGTCAAGTCCTTCTTTTCTCTTAAAAGTAATTTGTTCCTCTTTCCTACTGCCTGCAAAGTCTGTCCTGGCGTACTCCTCAGCCACCATGCCTTTGAGCATCTTTCTAAATTACTATGGCCAGGCTGACTACCTCACTACAAATTAATTCTCTTCTGTTGCAATGCACATCTGTCTTCAACTTAACTGACTCCTACACCTGCAGTCTTACTTGCCTCTTCTCTATTTTAAATACCCTTTTACATTTTCCCCTCCTGCAGCTTTCATCTCTCTGCACCACAGATTTTCTCTGATGCTACTTTCAACAGAAGATTGACATCCCCTATCCCCTGCTCTGTTCCTCCTTATTTACTGCTCCTTTCCTTAACCAAGAACAGCACATGGTAGAGAAGATTGTGTCCTGTTGGAGTCTGCAGGCACTTAATGTCCCCTACAAGTACAGCTTTCACTGTCACTATATGAATAGCTTGTGAAATGCCTCATAAATACCTAGTCCCTAGCTCAAGTTAATAGAACTCCTATGTTTTCCCAGGTGTCACCCCACACCTTCTTTTAGTTAGGGTAGATGAAGCTACTGGGATGACTGTCACCATGCAAAGGCACCCATGCTACCAACCACCAACTATATAAATGTCTCAGCCAGGAGGCTGAGGTCTTTGCCCTGAGGAAAGCTGCTCTTTCACCTTTGTTCAGAAGGAGAGAGTAAGTACCGAAACCTAATTTTCTGTGAAAACCTCATTATATTCTGGATCTTAAACACTGCAACCACCAAAACCATATGGCTCGTAGGAGTCAGCAGCTTTCCCAGGTAAACTGCTGAGGTGCTGGCAGTAGAAGCTTGTTTGTCTTTAATACTGTTGCTCAAAAGTTCCCTTCCTGTTCCCAGAAACATCTTTTTATCCAGAGAAGGGCCTCAGCCTCTTGTGAGTGAGCACAAGTAGGAAATACAATAGCAAAACTTTGTATCTGTCCCACATTGCTCTTGCAGTTGGAGTCTGATAAAATAACACAGGACCATCTGAGCCACACACAGATGCAGAAGTGGAAGGAGCAGAGATCAAATAAAATGAAGCAGCATGATAGTAAAAAGAAAAGCATGTAAAAATATGAATGCCAGACAGATGGTTGGAGGGGGGTGTGGTGTGTGTGCACAACTAGTCCATGGGAAATCAGAACAGTTGGTAGCTGTTTTAAAATCTTTTAACAGGGGAAAACAGCAATTTAACCAGACCGGATATGAAGAAAGCAAAGATAAGCTGCACTAAAATGAGGAAAGAATGGCTTCTTAGACATTACTTATATAGTGCTATAGGACATCACAAATCTAAGTACCCCATTTTACTCAAGGGCTGTATAAATCAAAGACTTCTTTGAAAGCAAGGGTATATATCACTTCCACTGGTGGCTGTCATCCTTGAGGATGAAGTAAGAAAATGCTTTCTTTAAGGCTTGTTATAGATGAATAGATGTCTGTGGAGAAACTTCTTATAGAAATAGGGACTGATGGAAGGTGACCAGTGAACAGGAGGCAGCAATGCACAAACAAGATGGCATTCTGTCCTTTGGGGACAGGAGTGGTTGTTTTTTGGAGGGGAAAGTGAGGTGGAAGAATTAAAACTGTTTGTTGCTTCTCTCGCTCTGTTATCAAATGTAAAATCTGCAAACACAGAAATTACAATAGAACCAGGGAAGAGCTGGACAAATATTTAATATTGCTGTCTCTGTTTATAAGATGTTTCCACAAATTAAGAAACATGGGGGAAATTATGAAAATAAATAAATAAATAAATAAATAAAAGGAGCTGCCTTCCAGCTCCTGTTCTCATGCCTTGAGTGGTGTTACTTCCTGCTTGCTTTGAGTGGAAAGCCACCCCTGAAAGCATGACCAGCTGAGAGAGGCAAGAAGTCAAGCTGGTGGAGCCGCATATTGTGATTATCCTAAATCACCAGTGACAAGCTCTGAAAATGCAACCTGCAAACTGTTACCGCAAGAGATGGCTTCCAAAGAGCGGTCTCCACTGCTTGTGAAGATACCTAGGAGAGGCAAGAGGAGGATGGGTGACCACTGCAATGGGTTTTCTGTATGAGTCTGTTATAAGATGCAGAGTGGGGGAGGGAACTGACTTTCTTCTGTTTCCTTTTTAGCTACTGAAGGCATGAACTGGTTTACAGGAAAGGTGCTATGGTGGGGTTTTTTTGGGGGGGGTGGAGAACAAAGACTCTGTGTGTAACTTAATGCCTTCTGGGGGGAAGTCAGCTAGCATTTAGAGCTCCTGGATTCCTGTGTGCAACAGATCAGAAATGAGCTTGGAGTGTCAGCCATCAAAATACACACAGAAACCACTTTAAGGAAGCATGAATTATGCATGAGGCACTCAGAAGTTGCTCAGGGCTAACGGTGTTGACATGTCACAGGTGACCTGTGCATGGGATCAGCGGTGGTCTGCTGGTGCCTTTTTGCTGGTTGTGTTTCCTGGGCTGCAGGAAGACGGGAGATTGAAAGCAGACCTGGCAGTCTCCGGCTCGGGCTGCTCAGCACATTGAGGATATAGTTGTACAGAGCTAAGCAGGACCACAAATGTGAAATTAAAAGAAGCGGTCTTATTTCCATACAGATGCAGACTTCTTTGTACAGCAGAGTTAAGCAACGTCAGACAGGAAAGATTTTGAGCTGCTGTGGCAACTTTCCAGGAGCTAATAAGAACTTGAAATAGAGCCCAAGCCCTAAATGCACTTTATTTAGGCTTAGAGTGGTAGCTTTTCTTACTGCTGTAAATCAATTAAAAAAAAAAAAAAAAAAAAAAAGCTTATAATCTTGTCTTTGAGTTTCTAGCTTTGAAACTGGATGGACTTAGAAGAGCTTTCATGTTAGTTAATAGGTAAGATGAGGGCAAAACCCTCTTCTCATTCTGGATTTACTTTGCCATCAGTGCTAGTCTTCAGTACAGAGATTGTTATGCCTACTAGTGAGGTGAAAACAGAGTTTGTCTCAGTGTCCTATACAGTTCACCTCTAAAACCAGCCTGCAGAATGTGGTTACAGATGGATGATAACTTTGGAAACCATAGCGGTAGGTTCAAGTTACTGCCCCACAAGTTCATCAGTCAGGTTAAATAGCTTATTTTGCATTGAAGTAGGCTCAGAATGCTTGCATGCTCCTCCAACATAACAGAGCAAGAGGGATGGTACCTTCAGCAGCATGGCAGTTACTCCGTAAACCAATATACACTTTGAATACCATAACTTAATCTTTAGACTGGAAGGTTGGTGACTGCCTGGAAAACTTCGTGTTGTTGGAAGCAGTGGCCAGCTACCAGGATGGTTGTTGTAACAGAACAGGTTGGGCCCCATATTTTGTAACTGACCCTTGCCAATTTCCCAGTCTGAACCAGAGTGAACCAGAAGGAAAAGTTTTTCACCATCTGACCCCGTTTTGGCTGCTTGAGGCGCAGTAAATCACAAAGTACAGCCAATGTTGTAAGAATCACTCAGCTGAAGCACTTATCCTTCCTCAGGAACATGTAATTTACTGATTTGTAGCTTTCATTTTTTTTAAATACCTATTTTCCTTTTGCAAATTTTAAAACAAGGAAGAGTAAAATGGCAGTTGGCAAGCAAGGCTGACTTCTCAGGTAGCACAAAAATCAGTTTTGACATGCTATTGAAGAAATTAAATCGTACTCACCTCCATAGGTTCATAAGTATGTCTAATTCAACTCATCAAATACGTACTTACAATATCTCTAGACTGCTGGTCTGTAATTTATAATGCACGTTATTCTACGAGTTCAGAAAAAATTATCAACGTTTAAGATACTTATTCCCTTCATGTTTATCCTGATGATAATTAAAATCTTTCAAGTGTAACTTCAATAAAGCTTTCTGTCTTCTGTCCAGTAAGGCTTACTCTGTTGCACTTAGTGCTAGCAAATGTATGGGAGAATGGGAGAGAGGAGCTGAGCCTTCCAGAGGCTCTTGGAGTTCTGCAAGGAGTTAAGGCATGATTAGAAACTGGAAAAAAAGAGAGACCAAGAACTTCTATGTGTCACTGAGAAAGGATGGGAGTTTTAGAAACTGTGTGTGTGGAACTTGAGCCAAAAAAAAGTTTAAACTTTTGTAGATCTAGCTTCTGTTCCTAGGCATGATAGAAATAAAGAGCTAATTGAGCAATAAAACACACTTATTGGAGTTGGCTAGGGTGTGATCACTTGTGAAGGACTACTAACAACAGGATGAGGGGTTTTTTCCTCTGCAGGGAAGAGAAATTAAGGAATATAGAATGCACAGCATAATATAGTCACGAGCATTTGAAATGCACATATGTATAATGTCCTTTAGCTTCTTTTTGACTTTTGCATTCATAAAACACTTCCACAGTTCTGGTGAGGAAGGTAGGAATAAAACCTCAGCACTGTGAATGAGTGATCACTTCACTGTCACTTGTGTATGCCGGTGCTGCTTGGGGTATTTTAAATCTGTAGGGTCTCGTTTCTGAAGTGTGAGTAAGCTGTGTCAAGCAGGGAGTTCTGCTCAGTGGTAGTCTTGATAGCTCAGGATAACTCCCAAAATAAATGGTGGTCCCTATCCATTACTGTCCATCCTGTTGTAAAACCTGATCTTGGAGATTGCTCTATTGTGCAACCTAGATACCCATGCCCTATTATGCTAGGCACTGTACAGGTGAAAAAAACCCCACGGTTATCAGGTTCCAGAAAACAAAATCTAAATAAACAAACTTAATCAATAGTTGTGTTTGGAACTATGTTCAGGTAACGACTACGATTTGTAAGACTAACCACTTTGCTCAGCAGTAAGTTAGTTGTAGAACTGGATTTTAAGAAAAGACTGAAGGAAACCAAATTGCTCAACTGCCACAAATGTCCTGCTCTGTTCCTGTAAAAGAACATAAACCAACAACTAATAAATAAAAAAATTTTTAAAAAGAGTTTTATTAACTGTTGGAAGAATTATTTCTATCAGCATTTCCCAGTAAAATTAAAGTGACTTAATTCCCAAACTTTCTTTCAAAAAAGGCGTTTTTTCAGGCTGTTGGACGTTGGCCACTAAATGTGTCTGTAACACATTAGGCACTGTTTTTCAAAACACCTTGTGGACTGCTAATTGGGGTTTGCATAATACCACAAAATTGCAAGCATTCCTTTGAAATAAGTAGGAATGAAAACTGCTTTTCTGGGGTAAAAGAAAAAGGAATTTTTTATATTTAACAAAAAGCCCTAACAAAAATCCTTTGTTTGAATATGTTATAATTATTGTTTGCTTTTTTTTCCTGAAGAAATTAGAATCATTTGAGGAAAAGTTTCTAAGCAGTTTTGAGTTACACAAGTTCAAGGGGGCCTTGTACATACAGTACTACTGTTCAGGCCAAGAGGTAAACAATTATGAAATGCCTTTGAAATGCAGGGTTGGTGAGGCTTTTCAAGGTTATGTATTTTGTCACTGAACACAACAGTAAGTTGTTGGGAGTAGCAGCGAGTGATACTTATACACAGATGTGCAAATGAAAAAATTACGAAATTTAATAGCTCAGCGTCCAAATTCATAGTTATAAGGATCAAAAAAAAAATATTTTCAGATTAGAGAAATATACTTGTTTGGTCAACAGAGTTGCTCTGCTTTTTTGCTGATGAGTTCATATGTGTTTCAGGCCTGCCTGTCCTGCAAATCTGGGACTGTCCTGGGTTTGAGCCTGAAGGTGCTTTTAGGGTAGAATGGGATCAAACCAGGGCTGGCACAAAAAAATATTGGGCTGCATTCTCTAGTTCTGTCTTTTCTAACCATTGGATCACTCTGAGTTATGAATGCTTTTCATGGCTTTGAATTTTCAGAATGTCAGTCCAAGCAAGCTGATTTTGTTGTTTCCTAAGTATCTAAGAACTTAGCATGACTGGATGTGGGTAGCAACTCTTACGAAGCAAAAGCTGGAGAAAGCCAAGTTCAGAGCATCGCCAGAGTGGCTGGGTGCATGAGAGGGCCAGACCTATCCAATTAACTCTTATTTCTGTCCTGAAATTTTCAAAGTGCAGTTGTAACATCTCATCATGCTCTGGGTGATGTACCCAGCCAGAAAGCATGAACATTGTATTTCCAAATGTGTTTCACCTCACTGCATGATTCTGTGTTTAATGAAATACAGCAAAAGGAAAGCTTTTAGGCAAGCAGATGTGCTGGATGCTAATAGAGTTGGAAACTTACACTGTATTTACCAATAAGAAGAGTCTCTTATGGTCAGAAGCTCAGTACAGCAAATAGTGCGGTCTCTTGGACAACAGAGAAGTGTCACAGAAAGGAGAATTTTTTGTTTCAAGTGTCAGGTTTGACAGTGCTTTTGTTTATATCTAATAAATATCTAATGCTTATATCTAAGACACAGTGTTTCAGACTTGTATAAAGAAGGCTTTAGATGAAAAGTACACATCCTCCACCTTATTCAGTTACACAAAAATAAGGAAAGAAAATTACCTTTTGTTATATCTGAAGCACAGGAGGAGGTGGCAAGGACAGATTAGCAGGGCTTTGTGCAGCAGTGCCTGTGTGTGAAATAAACAACTTTTGACAGGAAGATTACAAAAACTGCAATCATGAAGAGAGAAAAGCTGTTGCTAAATGAAATGGTAAGCATGAGTTTACTTTATTTACTCACCATTTTCCTTCTGCTTAAACAGAGGTACGTTCCAAGTTCTTGGAGATTTTAATCATCCCTGAGTTATCGAAAGCTTTGTGACCTGCTCAGTAAACACACGTTTACACAACCTGTTGGGTGGGAGAAGCCCTCTGCCCTCTCATGAGCTGCTAAGGCTGGGGTGTGGAGTTTGTGCACAGAAGTGGCTGGCAGCACTAAACAGAATGCAGAGAGATGGAGTGTCGGTGCTGTGTATTTTTATCTTTATACATCTCTCTTGAAAAGACAGGTAGGTGGATGAAGGAAATGCAGGAGGCCAGAGGTGGAAAAACATCCTGATAAGAGAAAAAATTCCTTGTTCTAATGAGAGGTTTTGTCACTGAGCCATGAACTTCAGAAAATAATGGTGAGTGGTCATAGATATCTACTAAGCGTAGAATTTGCTTTAGATTGAAAACAAGAGAAGCAGGAGTAAAAAAATCTCTCCGGAAGAGCACAGCACGTAGCCATCTCTCTTTGCAGCCATGATGAGAATATCATCATCCTCTCCATAGAGTTCTTGTGGGCGTGAAGGTGAGAATCACAGAAAATAGTCACGCAACAACTTAAGCTTTCCTTCCTTACAGTTCTGACTTACTTTCTCTCATACTGATACACTATAAATAATGAAATATGGAATAAAAATAGTCATGAGTTAAAGTACTTTTGTTTATTTGCTTACTGTTTCCATATAAATTTACCTACTCAGAATTACAAATAGCAGAGATGCTAGTGATTGTAATTAACTGGAGATAACATGTCAGTACGTCAGCATTTCTTAAAACCTGCCAGTTCTGTCACAGAGTTTCAGAAAAATCTAGAAAAACAGAGGAATGTAACTGTTTGCTGTCACAACATGTGTTTTTGCAAAATTTGTATTGAAATGCAGTTTCCTGTTGCAGGCACGCCCGTGGTTCAAATATATTCTGTTCTAGTGTTTCTTATTTTAGAACCACTTCTTAGAAATTAGACCCCAAAAGATAGATAAACCACACATTGAGAACAGTGTCTACTGAGATCTGGAAGAAAGTTTTCTTTGATTTGGGGGGGGGGGAGTGTGTTTAGCTTTCTACTTGTTTCCTCTGCAATTTCTGGGTTTGGCCCACACTAGTTGAGATGATGCATACTTACACAAAAGCCTGCAAAGAAGTCTTATCTCAGTATAATTTTGAGGGCGTGAAGGCTATGAATCATGTAAGGGCTGTTTACGTGGTCCTTGACTGGATTTGGACCAAAATAAGTGGTCTGCCTTACTAGTATACCTTATGTAAGTGGAACAGTCATAGCCAAAGTTGTTAATTCGTATGCTAGTAGAGTGATGTCTTTAAGTAATTTTGCTCCTGACCCCAAGATGGTAGATTTGTTTAATTTTACCATAGCCCATTAAAGTAAAAAAAAAAAAAAAATCTAAATCTAAAATCTATCGGAAACTGAACAAAAATATTATGAGATGGACTGTTCCCCCAGTATTTCCAATCCAGCCAAAATGTGATTTAACTTTCTTTGTCACTCTTTGCTGAGACCAAAAATGTTGCCTTTCCATTAGCCTACTCCACCTAAAAGCAAGAAATTAAAGCAAAACTGTATCTCTAGCAATGAAAGCTGTTCATTCTAGCCCTAATTCCATTAAGCATGCAGAAGAACATCATCTGTATATGAAAATGCACTGAACATCACTTGGACGATCACAGCATTCCTCAGTTAGCTGTAAACTGTCATGTTGACTCAAATTGTACTTTACACGCACACACACACATTTCAAAGATCCTTTTTTTTCTCTCTTATTGTTGAAATTGTTGCCTATAGCTGCTGTGCGGGTGCAGTGAAGTAGGAGTATTAGATACTTCACAAGAGTGGTGATTTTTGCATTTATCTTGTGAGACTGAATCTAGAAAGACAACAGGAGCCTTTAAATTAGTATGCCCTAGTTTCAGATAACAAAGTTTTATAGATTTCGGCAAGCTGACAAAGGATATTTTCCTGTCTTGCAATGGGTTTGTAAAGCCTCAAAGCATCTCACATACTGCTACTTGAGAATGTAGGAGGTGGTAGTTAATGAAATGTGGTAAGCTATAAGTTAGTAAATATTCAGATATGGGTGCCATACTATGTAGCTCAATTAATTTGACCACAATTATTATATAATTACTGTGGTCGTGACTGGTTCCTGAGTTTTGACTTCACAAAGCATAGTTGTGTACTGTTAGTAGTTGGTTGCTAGGGGTTTAGTGCAATTAGTCAATTTTAAACATAGCTTGCTATCAAAAGCAATGTTTTAGTATGTTATGGTTTTCCTGAGTGAAGACTGGGAAAGTGTGAGTTTACAATGAGAAAGCATAGTGAAAGCTAAAGTGTTCTTGGGTAATATCCAGAAAATAGGTTTCTGCTGAAAACCTATTTAAATGTCTTTTTTTTCCCTTGGTACTTTTGGAATGAATAGCCCTTAAATCCAACTAGTTTTGTGTCAGATAACCTTTGAAAATATTTCATCTCATCTCTACCACAAAAGGTAAGGTGAATCTAACAGAATTTTGCACATTATTCTAAATTACCCCCAACATTTAACGTAGTTAACTCCTTTCTATACAGCTTGTCCTGGAGTTGTCGTAGAAATTTTGTCCTTGGTCACTAGGGGTCAGTGATTCAGCTCCAAGATGCTTCAAGGTACTGAAGTGATGTGTGGAAGTTCCTGCTGTAGACAAGTTCCTGCTGTAGCCGATGGGAGTTGAGTGGAGTGAATGCTTCCCTAGGTTCCACCAACTTATGGCTTTGGCTGTAATGGGAGCTGAGATATGTAGCTCACATGAAAATGCTTACATTTAAGTATTTGAAGTAGGGAAATAAGTTTCTCTCAGCCTTTAAGTTCTGCTACATTCCAGTGAGGTTGGTTTGTTATGGTCTGATCTAGAGCCAGCTCAAGATTTCTCAATGGAGAAAGCAAAACTGGATTTGGCTGCTCCAGGAACAAAGATACAGGAACATGTATTTTGTCCTTAGCTTTGATGGCAGCAGAGCTCAGCATTTTGGTGCCAGTAGAAGAAATTCAGGACAGGGAAGGCTGAGAAAGGCTAGTGGGACTTGCCAGACCATGCCGAGGGATGGAGGCTCTGGAAGAAGCAGATGGGTATGTGGAGAAACAGGCTGGGAGAGCTCAGAGCGATGTAGGGGCTGAGAGTGGGAGTTTCTCTGTTCCCCAGATTGACCTCCCCAGAGATTTTATTGGAAGCTGGGATGGGTCCCTGGTGGCTCTCACCTCACTGGCAGTACAAGGTGTGGATCAGACGCACAAGAGAAACCTATACCTTAGCTTCTAAGTCTGCTTCCTCCCCAGAGCTGCCTTTATTTCATACGTTGCCAGAGTAAGAGCAGGCAGGAGCGCTCTCATACCCACAGATGCAAGACGGATGGCAGGCCTGGCCCAGCCTGCCTGCCTGCTCTGCTGTTGGTACTCTTAAAGCATGAATGAAGCAGGCACAGGGCAAGCAAATACAGCTTACCCCAATCCCTTTGCATTGCAGTCACAGGTCCTTTCTCCTCCTTCATCCTTTCCTTGCCTGAGCCCTGGAGGAGAAGTTAGTGCAGCAGGACTCAACACTCAGTGAGACCCAACACACTACACAGCTGCTTTGCCTGGATGGACCTTTAGTAGCTTGCTCCACTTCTGCCTGAAAGCTTAAGAAAGTTTTTTTAGGAATTTTTGCCAAAATTTTTTTTGGTAGAGTTCACAGGATCTGGGGATTTGCTGTTTGGCCAATGATCTTATCTCTTGAGTTGTGCAATTGTCCTTCCTTTGGTGTGATGTTAAAAAGTAAGAATAGAAAAAAGGAAAAGAAAGAACAAAATGAAATTTCCTCTCACCTGAGTTCTGTCTATCACTTAATTTCTCATGAAGAAATCATGTCTCTCCTAAATACTTAATGTGTGTAACTGTTGCTCATGATTTTGGACAATTTCTTGATTCTGGACAAATAGTATTCTCCTTCCATGTTCTAAAGCATTAAGGAAACATCCCTATCATGTTAGAGATTTACAGTTTTTAATTTTTGTGGCTGGAGGGGCTGTTGTTTTGTTTTAATCTGTAATGAATTACAGTTTAAAACAACTCTAGCCTTACTTTGGTTGTTACGGACAATGTTTGATCTAGTCCGAAGCCTCCAAGAACTGCTTCTTTAATTTTATTTGAAAAACTACTGCTTGACAGATTTTTTTACCTTTTTTCCAAGGAGGATGTGTTACTCTTGGTAGGTCATTGTGGACATCATGGAGCCGTTAGGAGTGAATTGCTCTGCTCAGTCACAGCGTGGCCAGTAGTGGCTGCAGCTGCTCCCTTTTAGCTCCCTCTACATGATTCTGTCCTGATCCACAGTGCTGTCCTCGGGAATAACAGAAAGCATCATCCTCTGGGCCAGCAAAGCCCTCATAACTCCCTACTAATCTCCCTGAGAAGTTTACCCAATAGTGAAAATGGTAGCGGTTGTTTTATGACATGGAGACTTGGCTACAGAGATGTGAATGCAAACCAACTTAGTCTTAATTACTTTTTAAAGGAAAGCAGATTTCCTCCATAGTGATAATCAATGGGACTTGTGTTCAGAAGAAAGATGGATTATTCAAAATGAAACCAAATCTGCCCAGGGCAGAGTTCCAGTGGATCTTACTCCTTTTTAAGCTCACTTATGCTTTTCTAAGTAGTTTCTGAATAATCTTTAGTAAGCGTGAATTAAGGAGCCACCCATATTAAAAAAAAATCAGCCAAGGTCTAAATCTGCTTTAGGAACAGTTTTAAAAGCAGTGGTCCAACTGTGTCAGCCAACACATTCTTCTTGCCTTTTATGATTTTCCAAACTGTTCAGTTTCCATATCTAAATGGCATTCTAAAGCACTGTCATATGTATTTCTTTCAGAATCTTAATCTTCCTGATTAGAAGTCAGTGCTGTCTTTGACTACACTTAGAAATGCAGGACATAACTTGGATCTCTAGGGTTTGAGAAGACACTCTTAACAAATCTGTTGCAAACACCACCATAATCAACTGCATCGGACACACCCACCAAGAAGCTGTCTGGATTCCTGTACCCACCACATTCAGGTCTATCCCATGTAATTTAGAACAGCTTCTTTGATGAGAGGATGCTTATGCTGCAACTTTTTTGGATCTGGTGTCTCACAGACGTGTGTACAGCCAGGATGTTTTAGCTCCATAGCACCCTGCCAGCTTACCAGGGCATGGACCAGCATGCCTCTCTCTGACAGTGGGGCTGGTGTGGGAGGCAGCCTACAATTCCAGCGCCTTCTTCTTCTTCATGCTTGCAGCTGGAAATTGAAGGCAACTTATGGCAGTTTTCAGGACTTCAGAACTTAAAGCCAGTTTTGGAATGTAATCCTCAGAGGTGCCTTTTATGAAAATAAACTTGGAGTTTTTTGAGAAGCACTGAAGCTGCATGAATTACAAACATCATGTTACTGACTTTCCGAGTAGAGTGACAGATTGTTCCGCCCCGTCCTGGTGCCATTGTCAGATAAGAAAATTGAATTCTTCACTCCTCACGATGTTTCCTTGGGTGCAAAAAAGAAATATAAAGTCTTCATAGCTAGAACTGGTTAATGTCAATTCTGTAATGACAAGATATTTCCAAATTACTGTCTCATGCCCTTTAGGGTTTTTTTTCTCTTTAGCAGTCTCCTCTGTCATAATGTGTTTACAGTAGGTACTCTTTTAAACTAGAATTTCTAAAAGGATTCAAAGAAAGAAAACAGGGAAATTACTTTGACATTCAGTGACAGCTGTAATATCATGTAAATCATTGCTAATGGAGAACAGTTATGGAGGCTCAGAGTCAACTGTAATAGATTTTTCACACAAAGGAGGAAGGATGTTGGACCTACTGTAGAGCTGTGAAGAAGTAATTACATATCATCTTTCGTACCTAACAAATGAGCTATTTTTAAAGATGCCACACTAGCCATGACATGCTCAAGAACATCATGTTCTAGGCAGTGGGGTGTTTTGTTTGCATTTAAGTCTTTTAGAGGAGCCATCTGTACTGCAGCATTTGTGTGCCTGCTACATGTTTTGAGAATGCATGTACGTTACCATTTTAATTTTGCTCAGTTGTTCAGTAACCTGTTACTGGGTACATTGCAGCCATTTAGGATCCGTGCTGTATATACTGACAGCTGCCTATTGTCTTGCTTCAGCAAACATGCAAGTTCTTTTTTAGAGTGACTTCTTTTCTACTTAGCAATGTGACCTCCTCAGGACTAATAACCTCCCATAGAGGAAAGACATCCTATTTCTACAGTGGTATTTTTATTGAGATCTGAGAATGTTTAATGAAATTTAATAGCTTGAGGTTCGGAACTCTGGTGAGAGATAATTGTCCATAGCTTATGAAGACAGAATAGATGCTATTTGAATGCTTCCTTGCTTCGAGGACATAATGTCATTGCTTCTGGCTGTTCTATTAATTTTCATCTGATTTTTCAGTTCTCAGTATGAGCACTTCCCTTAGTTATAAGTGGTTTTTAGTCAATGCTACTTTTCTCCTGCCTCTGCCTTAGAGATTGTGAAAAATTACTGCAGGGCAGCATGCATTGACCTGATAGATTGAAGGCTTCCATTGCACCTGCAGTTAGATTCACCTTTCATCATATCCAAGTAGAAAAAGAAAGTGGCATTAGGACATGGCACTTACTCTTCCCATTTGTGGACCGGAGCCCAGAACCAAGAGCCACCTTTCCATTGGGCTGCATTAGGAGAATCACAAAACTCAGGACCAGCCCTGCACCTTGCTCTGTATCTTGTAGTGACATTTTGTCTTGCGGAAACTCAGAGCTATGTTGTCAGATCATTTAGTGACCTGAGTATAAATACAGGACCTCTTTTAATTTCAAGATTAATTCACTTTAAAACAAGTCACATTTGGGGATCATGATGGTTTTCATTTGTTTGTCTGTTGCAGTCATCTGGGCACATCACTTACCTGCCTGTTGTAGGGATGATGGATACTGAATACGTGAGGTGCCACCCTGTTCTCCACCTTTGTCCTGAAGGGCAGAAGTCACTTGGAGACCAAAACATTTTATCTTAAACTAAATCTTTTAATTAATAGTTGGATAAAGGATGAGCGATGTTTGATATGAAGGAGTTTGGACTTGGTTTAAAAACCTTGGATTCTCAGAAGTCAGTTTCAGTTTCCAGCATTCGTTTCCCATCTGTGAAATGGATTTTATATTTAACAGCTACATGAGAATGAACTGAGCCTAGATGACATTCATGCCTTGCTTGTATTAACTGGAAAAGGCTGGTATTCTTCCTGTATTTTTGACCGGCCAGGATCCATCTGACCATTTGTAGAAGGCTTTGCAGAGGAAGGCAACCCATGACAATACTAGTAGAAAAAGCTGCGTATTTTGTGATCTTAATCACTAGACACATAAAAAATCTTCAGTGTTTCTTGAAGGTGTAACAGGGTCAGGGCATATGTGTTTTCTTTCAGTTATCCCCAAACATCTGTTTTCCCAGTGAATAAAAATGTAAACTAGAGTGAGAGGACAGTTTATTTTCCTGACTTAAATCTTTTTGTCGAAGTCTTTCATCTCAGAATTGCACTGTAAAAGAAAATTTTGGGAAAGGGGCATGTTCCTGAAATATTTGCAGTGTTTAAATCTTTGTTTCCCTTGATAAACAATTTACATTGAAATAATTGACTAGCTCATCAGTTCACTGCTGTGGGAGACATCACATCGTAAAAATCTTTAAAATGTGTCTATATGTTTATATTTCATTCTTTTTTGTGCACTGCTTTTCTTCCCATTGGAGGGTTGTTCAGGCATCTGGCTGCTCAAATGCTACATCAGTCTGATTTAATTCATGACCAACTTTGCCACATTTTCTTTGCCAATATAGCCTTTATAGAAGTCCTGGATTATTGCCATGCATTAATAGTTTGTCGTTAGAATAATTAATGTATTAATGTGTACGATCTGTCCTGTGGTTAAAAAAAAAACAGCTAAACAAAACAACCAAGGACAGAGTACTTGGGTTTTATTCCTGGGCAGAATTGCCATATAAATGTTTCTAGTGGTAAAGTTCACTTCACCGGTTCTTACCGCTGTGCTGATACCAAGTGATAACTGGGAATCTGCTGTGACTGAGAACCAGATTTGTACTGGAATGCTTTTTTTTTTTTTTTTTAATCTCAGGTGAGTCAATTTTCACTATGTCTGACACACAAATATTAGCAGCAATAAAACACTGGAGGCAGTTGAGGGGCAGGAACTTTCTGATAATATAAAGAAGAGTAGAGATGACTTGGCCAAGCAGAGTAAAATACATGTTAGTTCAGTACTGTTCTCTCCAGCTGCTATCTTGAATTCTCTTTGACTTCTAGCCTATGATGAGATTAGTGTGCTCATCTTTACTGGTCTTGTCATCAGGTAATTCACATATATTATCTATTTCAGGGTTTTAAAGCATGTATTTTTAACTGTGGGAGTTAAAAAAAAAAAAAAGATCACGGAGCAATTGCATTCTAAAAATCACTTAATGCATGGGAGACTTCACAAATCAAAGCATGGTGTAATGTCTTATGATGGTATGTTGTCTGAAAGATGCCACATGCCCAAGTGGAACCTGAGACTGTTTTATTTTTCAAAGTCTTGTAAATAACTGGTGTAAATCTGCCTAACTGAATAGCTCCTGCTGCAAAGTCTTGATTTGGTTGGTGTCCTGCAACTGAGATGAGGGAGTAGGAGAAGGAACTTTTCTCACAAGATTTGAATTATTTCTAGAAACATATATAGTGGATTTCGGTAGTTGTGTTGGTTAGGGAAACTGTTGCTCAAAACTTTGTCTCGGTGAGTAGTTGCTTTTTAGTCACCTCTAGGTGAGAAATATCTGGGAAACAAGATATAAGCTTCCTATATGGCAAGATTTTGCATGTGCCTCAGCAGTTTAATGAGTGCGTGCAAGAGGCTGTGGGAAAGCTACACAAAATCAAAACCTAAATAAAATTCAAACAATTAGAGAGTGACAGGGACTCAGTCTTGGAACAGCACCACTCACCCACCTGCACTTTGTTGAAGGCCCAACGCCTCTCAGGGCCAAAAAAAGACATTCATTGGCTCAGAGAATGTGAGGCTAAATCGTGGTGGGAAATGTGTCCCCAAAACTAGCAATTACAGTATATCAAAAAAGGTCTTAGAGATGAGAAGACAGGGTTTTAATAATAACCATATTCTCATCAGGAATTTGGCAGCCTAGCTGTTCAACAGCTCTGAACAGAGGTTAACACTTAAGTGCAGGATTTCTGGCCTATTCCATTTCTGATGCGGCTGGATCAGTATTAAAGTGGCATTTGTCAGTACTCTCTGAACCCAGAACGTACAAGGAGGCATCATCAAACAAAAACATGAGTGGTGGGGGAGGAGAAGAGGGGTGTTAGATTTTTTGATGCAGAGAAGAGCTACGACAGTTTGCAAATGGCTGCCTGGACCCAGACCTCCACCGACCAGACAATGCACAGCACTGCGCCTGCCCTGGCTGTCTGCAGCATGCTGACCCACCTGGACTCCCCGTGTGTGTGGAATGACAGCCAGAGGAGGGGACAGCTCAAAAAGCAGCTTCCCCAAAAGAAATTCAGGGGGGAGAACATGATCTTACAGCAGGCAAGGTTTGTAGGGTTCAAGATGTTCTGCTTCCTGCCAAAGCAAAGATGAAAAATAAATCGACATTGCTACCTGAGATAGTCTCGATAGGTTAATCTCAGAAGTGAACTCAAAATCTTTAGCTGAAATGAGATTTGGTGGGATTAAATGTGATGCAGAAAGATTGATTAGTGGGGCCAGTGAACTGTAGACTGTGGATAAACGTTGAGAGCAGAATTCTCAGAGAATGTTGGGGATATACAGATCCATGAAAGAAATAGTAACTTAAAAATCTCCCGAAGTGGAGCAGGAAGATCCTGTTAAATGTTACAAGCAAGATATTTTTTTCCTTTCTAGAAGCAAGAACAGCTGCAGCAGTAAGGAATCACGCAGAGCTACCTGCAGCTCTGCCGTCCTCTACTCTCAAACAAGCCTAGAGTCATGACATCAAGTTAAAATCCCCAGAACCACACAGGTGGAGGGGGCTGTCGGAGGTCTCCAGTCCAACTTGCTGTTCCAGGCCGGCTCAGCAGTAAGCTCAAACCTGGTTGCTCTGGGCTTTACCCAGCCAGGTCTTAGGAACCTCTGAGGATGGAGGCTGCACAGCCTCGGTGGGCAACATCTTCTTGAATTCAAGAAAATTCAAGAGAGAGCTAGAATCCTGTGGCTTGTGTGGGAGGACATTAAAGTGTTGCAGGCATTGTCCCAGGCTACTTTAGTGAAAAGTAGTCTTTGGCAAGTACAGTATGATGCTGGTGTCTCAGAGTAGTTGCCCAGAACCATCTGAAAAGGAGACCACTGCTTGGATGAGGAGTAGTTAAACATCTTTGTCACCGAGCTGGGCTGAATTTTCACGTATTGGGAAAAGGAGGGGGGAGAAGAAAAAGAAAAGAGGAAAGGATCAGGTGGGTGGGACATACAAATGAGCAGTTAACAAAGGTGGGAGCTGACTGGCTATTCCTTGCTATAGTACGTTTCAAGGCAAAATTCATAAAGGAGAGGTAAAAGAAGATGAGGCCTTTATTAAAGAGACTGGAAAAGTAACCTGGGTGATGATTCCTTCAAGAGTTCCTATTACAGTTGGTGATATTTAACAGGTTTTTAAAAGCATTGTCTGAGTTTATGTTTATGGGATGGGTGGATTTATGTCCTGAAGACAAAGAGAATAAAGGGATAGAGGCTTAGTAAACTATAGTTGAAAGATCAGCCAATAAAAATTATTTCAGTAACTGTTAAAAGGATGAAAAGCCTTTTTTTTTTAATATATATAAAGCAAAACCAGACAGATGTATTATTGTGCCATTATAAGGCATGAATTTGTAGAGTGGTCTGAAGGAGATATGAAGGAACATGAGGACTGCTGCTGTGCACAGTCCCTTCTCCCCTCAATATTGGGGGAGATATTTCCTGAGCAGGCTGTGTTGGGGGAAGAGGCATTAGGCAAGTTACAAGTCTAGCCCTTGATCCGTCGAGATGACTGATAACTACACAAAGCAGCATACAGAAAAGTTAGCAAACTCATTACAAGGCTTGTTTAATCGATGCTCTTAAGGAGTAAAAACTCCTTCCTCCTGGAAGATGTTAGGTGTGTATACCCAGAGCAGCATGGACTGATGGTGGGGGGGACAAATTTCACATAATAACAGAAAAGCTCTCCTACAGCACAGAACAGTTGTATTGACAGGTGAGCAGCTAGAGGGGATATTTAGAAACACTACATTTAGGAAAACATGGCTTCAGAGTTAAGGTGAGAGCTTGTGGTTTTGCTCTGTATAGGGCGTTTTACGCTTTTGAATTAAGGAAAGGAACGTCTTTAAGCTGGTTAATTAACATGGCAGGAGCCTCTGTGGTGTCTACAGCTACAGCAGGAGAACATCCATCTGCAGCAATTAAGCAGGAACTTTCAAACTCACGGGTCACTCATAGATGGAACAGATAGCTTGTCAGACAGATGATGTAGGGCTGTTTATACAAACCCAGTTTTCCTCTTAAAATCAATGGAATAGCGAACAAATCATTGGCAGTCTTTGGGTATAAAACTAATTGTGATAAATTGGAAATGTTAAGTGCCTGCTATTTTGAAAAAAAATTACACTGGGAGGGGAAAAAACCCTCAAATTCATTAAGCAGGGTAAGAATTCATACTAACGTGACAGAAAAACACAAGGTCTTATTGAAAGTTTATTATGTTGCATAAAATAATAAAAGGCTTTGGAGAATGGGTAGAGATGAAGCTTTCTCAGATGTGCAGAATAGCTTTCAATAAAATGAGTGTATTTCTACCACCTGTCCTGTTTATTAATTCTGTTAAGATTAGAGAATTAAGATTGTTAAATAATTTCTTCTCAGAATCTATCAAATGTGTCAGCTTGTTTTGGTCAGGGAATATATTGCCCTGTGAGGAGCAGGATATGAAATCTTCTGTAGGTATTTGAAGATACCCTATGGTGTAGGAGGGGTTTTTCAGTATGTTTATTTTTACTGTATGTAATGTTAATGTTTATAGAAAAGTTCTCATAACGCTATACACTTCACTATTGAATAGATGACTGAAGTGCTGGGGTCTGAACCCCAAGCCCTGAATTAAGGTTGACATATGGGTGGTCCCCATGGTCCTTTAAAAGGAGGGGATGAGTTTGCCTTTTGGCTTTCCTCCAAGGTGCAGCCAACCTTGTAAGGAAAGCCCTTGGGTAAACAAGCCCCAGGTGCCCTGCATTGGGTAAATGAGTGCCAGGTGTCCTGCTTTGGTCATAAAAGCTGGGACCACTTGCAGGAAGGGTGGAGTGTCTGTCTGTGAAGTGGATGCACTTCACGGAATTTCTTGCTGGGGAAGGACCTCCTGACTCTTCATCCAACTGGGCCCCAGTCAGGTCTGGCATTTACAAATGTGGGCTTTGTGGGGAGACAATATGGGGCTACTTCTATCCTATATGATCAGCCTATTGCCTTGGTTGTCTCCCATTTTTTCTATGGGATACCTTGTATCTTTGTTTATTCCACCTATTATTGGTCGTGCTGTGTCATTTCTGGGGTCGCTGGGGTTGATACCTATTATTTGTGATCTGACTTGTTTGTACTCCCAGTGATCACCCATATACTGACTTCTCTACGTACAATAGAATCTACTTACTGGATTGTTTTTCTGTTGGCTGCGTCCTTTGCTCTAGGCCTAGTAACTGGCAAAACAATGACATAGGATTTCATGAGAGCTAAAATCTATTTGATTTTAACAGAAAATATGGTAAGACTTGGCACATAATACTTAAAGAAAACAAAAAAAGGAAATAAGTTTGAACTAAACAGCGGGAAAAGAAGTAGAATAGTTGCCTCTGGTCTCCCCCCATTCCCTCAACCGTCTCTTAAATGTACTGTAAGGAGAACATTTGTACTCTATGGCTGCTACTTCTCTTTATGATCATGCACATTTTCTGATCATAGTGAGTAGTGCTGTAGAGGTTGCTGGCAAAGGTGCTTTTCTTTCGAGTACCTGATAGTTGTGGAAAAAATTCAAATAATGGCCTCTCTACTATTCTAGTTTAGCTACCTATGCTTTTCTCTGAGAAGCTCATTTTATAGAGAAAGAAAATCCGATATCCTGCCTTTTACAACTGCTAGACAAGGTATCACTCAAAGCAACAATTTTCTACCCTACCAAACCCCATGATTTGCTGAAACATAGTTCAGTTTCCCTGTCTCATAGCTTATCAGATTAGACCAAGAAAAAAAAAAAATGGGGATGGGGATCCATATCTGAAGGAAAAACATTCTGTAGCCATAATCTTCTGAATTCCAATAGATAGTAGTGTATAATATAGTATTTTTCCTTTGTACATGTCAGTATGTTGAGGATGGATACAAGGTTTTATTTCTTACTAACAGTTACATATATTCCATTTTAGAAAGCAAATACTTAACTCAATTTCTTGCAGCTTCTGTCTGTTCCACTCCAGGTTTTTACCTGACTGAGAAAAAAACTGATAAGTGAATTTCCTCGCAGCCTGACATGACTGCCTGACATGAGTGTGAGGTGTCACTGCTTGTTTTCAGGAGACCGAGTTCTGTGACTGCTGAATCAAGGTCTTGAATACATGTGATTTTTTCAGGTTGTAATTTCCAGCTCACTTTCTGATCTGAAATGTCAAGACTCCTCAGTAATGTACAAACAGAATAGCGTGTCTTTATAATTATGACAGAACCCTGTTTGCCTGGAATTGTTTCCATTCCCACAAGCATCGGGATGTGACTGGGTCACATCCAGAACCCAATTCCAGTTTCCATAGAGTTGAAATCTTTTTCCCCTTTTGTATACAAATGGAAAGTCAGCTCAGGAAAATGAGATTTGTCTTTCCAGGTGAAAAAGCAGGACAGGCTGTTCAACTCTTTTGTGCAAGCTAACCACTTGTAGCCACTTCCACTGGCCCTTGTGCACATGAGGTCTCACTGCCCAGCAGCCATCTGCATTCGGGGCTACTGAAACACCTGGAGATGGGCCAGCAGATCTCAGAGCAACTGCAGGAGCCAACACAAGGGCTCTATGTACCAGTATTTGATACCTGAGATCTAGGAAAAATTGTTCTTCCTAGATCTAGGAACATCTCATACTGAAATAACAAACCTGAAGTATGATCTCACAGCTGCAGTGTACTTGCTACACAAATAAGATGGTGCTGGAAGAAGTGATTAATTTTTGTCTATAACAATCCCTTTGTGCTGCAATGGATCCTGTTGCATTCTGAAAGAGAGCCATTAGGTTTTGGGGAGGAATAAAACAGGAAGCTTAATTTCAGATGAACTGGAATATATGTCCTTCATTAGGATTTTAGGCATGTTTCTGTCTGCTGGTAGAATTTTAATCAGTGTTTTCCTCCATGTAGTTGATGTAGGATCTGTGTTTGAATATCCTTGAATACAGTGTACATTACCTTGCTACACTTGTGTGGGCACTAACACTACAGTGTTTTTCCCAGTAATATACATCTGGTCCAGAGATGGTCCAGAACATTAGTCAGTTTTACAACTATAGGCAGAATTTTATTATATTCTTCAGTAGTGCAATAATGATGAGCTGATTCTTACAAATCTTTGTGGACTTTCTGGTCAGTGTAGAACCAAATTAAAATTTGACTTTTTAAAAACTTTCAAGTGTTGAAGTGTTTTATAGATTTAGTGAGACCTAGCCAAATATTTGAGGAGAGAAGGTTCTTGTGAGTTTTCTAGCAAAGAGTTTCTGAATTGCTTTTCTGTAATAAATTCAAAATATAATTTGCAGAACCTTTGCATTATATGTCATTTGTAAGTGGAGCTAAGGTTGTTTTTCATATAGTTCTTGATTTTTCTTTGGTAACCATTAGCTACTGAATATACTGTTATGGTAGAGCCTAGAAAAAACACAACTTCTTTCTGGATATTACTTTAAGATAGATCAGCTTGAAAAAACATTGAGTATGTTTTGAAGAAAAATACAATCATCTTATTGCTTTTTCTGTGTTATGTCTTGCAATTCCCAGAACAGAAGAACTCAAACAGAAAAAAAAAAATCTCTACTTAGTATGAATTGCACAAGAGTATGATGAGTTGAGAAATACTTTTTATATGCCTTCATACACACATGCCAAAAAAGTCTTTGCCAGAGTTATTCTCTGTTGGAATTTGCAGGGGTTTGTGAAGAGCAAATACTGATGTGCTGTCTTGCTCTTTCTCCTTTAAAATACTATTTGAGGAGGAGCCTGAGGAGCTGAATTGCTCAGAAGAGGATCTGTTCAATGAATATCTAAGACAGAACTCTTGGGTTGCTAAACTGTAATTTAAAGGTAATTTTTGAGACAAAACACAATTAAATTATTTTTTGTACAGTTTATTGTTCCTTTGGGACTTACAAAAACATCTCCAGTACTTTCTGCTTCCATCCAACAAAGTCTGTTTGTTTGTTGTATTAGAAGTTTTAGGTTGCAGTTTCCTCCTCTTTCTGAAAGACCTTAGCAATTATTTGAATTCCCTAAGAACATGTTAAAACACAGGAGGTAAAAGCCTCAGCTTCTGTTTTCAGCCCTAGTTGTGGAGAAATGCAGTGTTGCAGCATACACTGTCAGTGAGATAAATTGGCATTTCTCATGTAAAATTGTTTGAAATATTCATAACATTTTTGTTGCTGGTTTGGTTTTGTTGTTTATCTGTATTTAAAAAGATAATGAGAAAACATGCAAGGGTTTTAGTTAACTTCAAATAAAATTTAATGTAGATAGCACAATTGAATACATTTGCTAGCGACACTTCTTAAATGATGAATGGGAAAACATTAAATAGGAAGTTCGTACAGGGCATCTTGACCTCTGGAAGGGGTGTGAAGCCGTCACACTCTGGATCGCCAGTGTCCCCGGGAAGCTGCCGCGCTGGCTTACTTGGGCATGGGATGCCTGTTGGTAGCATTCTTGGCACTGACACAGTAGATCAAGCTTTGACAAAGCTTTGGCTAGTGGTGGGCCTCAATTGCTTGATCTACTGGCTTCTGGGTGTAGATCTAGCTTAGTGGTTCGTGAGTGTAGACTTCTGCATTAGTCCAGTTAACAGCTTAATTAGAAGTGCTATTTTTACAATGTTGGTTCATGTTTTTATTCATTCATGGAGGTTTTGGAAGATTATTAAAAAAACATGTATTGATGCAAAGGTTGAGCAGCGAGTAGTTCACTGTTTGAAAACCATTTTTTATTTTTTTTTCCCTCACTTGTGGAAGATCATACAGAGTAAAAGAAAGGAGAAAAATACTTTCTCCTGCTCTGCCTATCCTCCTTTGTTTCTGTTTCCAGGGCAAGACAGGGTTTTCCTCCCCTCAGGAGGCCATTTCCTCCCGAAGGGTAGTGTTTGGCACAGGTGCCTTATGTGACATCACTATTCATAACTTCAGTGTCAAAGTGAAATCAAGACTAGGTATACACAATTACAGGATGAGGGAAGAAGATGGTGATGTAAAGCATGATTAAAAGGGGCTCTGGTTACAGCGAGCTATGTTTAATTCTCTCTGCTTCTCTTGCTAGCTGCTTTTCCTTTCAGAACTTAATGTTTTGCAGTTTCTGGAATAAAGAGCTGGGAGAGAAACCTGAATTCACCAGAACAAGTTGAGCAGAGGCTACCTGGCAGCAGCTTGCACATTTGATGAGTTGAGCTGAGCTAAGCCATGGATGCCAGCACATCTGCAGGGGAAGAAACCCAAGTGCCGGCTGCTCCTGCTGGTGCTTGGCATCCCTGTTGGGGAAACATGAAACCAGGTTCTAGGGAAATACCAGTCTTTGCCAATGGCAAGCACCTAATTAGTTTTGTTTATCAACTGGTTTGTAATTACAAAAATATGTAGCTAATTATTTTTCTTTGAGCCAGCTCATGCTCACCTCTATTAAGAATGTGCAATGAATAAGGAAGGTAAACTGCTAGTTAATTGTACTTTAGAAAGTAAATATTTAGTGCAACTGAACCATAATGAAGGAGGCACAGAGAGTAGGCTAATGTTTGAGTAGCATGAGGTTGATCCAGAACTTCCTCTTGTGCCACTTTTTTCTGAAGTCTTAAATTTTAAATGCACAGTGCATAGCAAAGATGGCCCAGATCAGTGATCTGTTTAAGTGCAAAAAAAGTAGTCTATTTGTTAAATTCTAGGCAGATTGGGATTCTAGATTTGGTGGTTTGGTTTGGTGTTTTTATTTTTGTTTTTTTAAAGATCCAATCAATTGTTTGAAAAACACAGTTTAATAACCAGAAAAACATTTTCCAAGCAATGGAACAGTCAAGCTCAGCTTCCACTTTATTCCTGTGTCTAGCATCAAAATGAAAAAAGCTTCCACTCCAAATAGTTACATTATCAAGCTTTTTTTTTCTAAACAGAAAACATTATTATAAGAAAAAGGGGTTTTTATTAAAATATTTTCTGATGAAGAAATATTACATGATAAAATGTGCGCTAGCTCAGGAAATACTAATCTAGAATAAGCAAATAATGCTAAGGTTACCTGTGCTTATTTTGGACAAAGTTCTCTTGCCATATCGTTCAATAGTTATGTTATGTATGTATTTGCATGTTCCAGAGAGCAACTAAACCAGATTTAAAACCAATAAGAAAGGAGATTTCCAGCTATTGGCCATACATAACTGCTTTTAAATAAAAAAAAAAAAAAAAAAAGAAAAGAGGGTTTATTGCAATATATGATGTACAAACAAAAGTCAAATCATTAATCTCAAACATTTGTTCCTCCAGTCTCGTGTGTAGATAAAGCTCTCAATCAGAGCAAAGCTTCAAGCGGTGAGTAAAGGTTTCTCCTGCAAGATATTACAGGCACCTTCCTGTGCTGCTGAGCCAATGCTCAGTGCTTCCTTCTCCTCCTTCCCTCTTTCATTGCTCTCTCCCAGCCATGAAGACTACTGGGGCAATCTCATCAGGAAGAATAAATGGCCAACACTGCTGGGCTTCCTGCTACAAAGCCATGCAATGCTCCAGCCTCAGGAGAAGGCAGTGAGTAGAGGGGAGGCTGAATTACCAGTGAGTCAAAGAGAAGGGGAGGAAGCAGAAGGGTCACACCCGAGTTAGGAATATGTACATGCAGAGAGGAGTTGGAAAAGAGATGAAGAACATAGAAAAACTGATGAGGAAGAATCATCCTGTGGTTAATGCACAAGCTGAGACTCATTTACTTTGTGTCTCACTTAGTTGCACTGATGTACCTTAAAGGGTTGGGCAAGCACCATAGAGTCTTCTGGCAGAAGTGTTAGATATGGGGAGACAGGCTGAACCAGCCGAGACTGAACCTCCTCTTGTGTGAGGTGAATGGCAGCCGTGACATTCTAGTACAAAACGAAAAGGGAACAAATCCCAAAGGACTTGCACTTCCTCTGCTTGGCCCCTCCACGGACAAAACTGCCATTCTGTAAAAACTGTTGGCAGAATTTAGGTTAAGGCTGATGTTAAGCACTTCAGAAGTTGGTAATGTGTTGCTATAATGGCAATTGCTGTATTACTACTTATAGTTTTGCAGACGTATATTTTCTAGGTTCACTGGAGAGGGAGGGCATAGAAATCTCGTGGGCAAAGCTGTGGAAATAGAGAGAAATGTGAAAATTTTAGAAAATAACTTTAAGAAAATTAGTGTCCTGTTAAGAGCTGGCAGCAAATTTTAGTTTGATGGTATGAGCAAAACTTTCTGCGTTCATTTACTTTGTATATTGTCTAACTTAACTGTTTCTAGTACAAAAAGCAGATCATTAGTGTTTGTATTATGGCAATGTAGAAACCATGATCAGGACTACAGATACAAGATACTGTTGAACCACTGAGGCCTCGCATTAGAGAACTTTCTGTCTATTCAGGACAAACGAACCACAGAAGTGGAAAACCGAGGCATGGAAAGAAAATTATTTGTTCCATAGGAAACCAGGAAATGAGCTCAGGGCTTATGATTGCCATCCCACATTTTAATTCCAGGAGTCCTCTCTCAGAAATAAAAATGTTAATCTCAAATCATTGAACATTTCCCAAAGCAAGCTCCATTTTTCTGTTCCGCTTAGGAATTATCAGCATTTTTCTATTAATATTTTGTCATTATATCAATTGTTTAAATTTTGCGTATTTTAATCATTGGCTATATTAGATACATGTGTATTGTAGTAGCAGCTGGTTTAAGCTTGTTGACAATAGTAGTGCCTGAACAGAAAATGAGAATGATGCCTTGTGGCTCAAGTAACTCATCATTGCAATTCATAAAATGCATATACTTGAAAACAATACTTCCTGAGGAACTTGTAGAATAAAAAAGAGTCCCCTAAGAATGCATGTTAGAAAAAATCATTTAATAATGAGTGAAGAAAATCATATGTTTTGGGCACTGGGAATAGAAGTAGCTTGACCTAATGCACTGTGCATAGATATCTGAATTCTATACATCTTTCTGGCATTGGTCTTGGACAAAACACGGGTTCTTTGTGCTTTTACTTTTGCACAAAATGAAAGTCGTCATATTAAACTACTTTGCCTGTTTTGGAAGTTTGTATATATGGTATTGGAGGTGTGCAAGTCTTAGAAGTTTGTTATTAAATACATGTTTATTTTAGTAGCTGGGAGTCTAGCAGAGACGAGAATCCAAAAAGTAAAATTTAAATAACTAATAATGTGGTTTTATTTATGCTGTAATTTATTTGTGAGAGGAATGGGAGTAGCATGACAATAAGATATTATCTTCAAAGTTGCCATGGTAATGTAACCTACTACCTGTTGCTAAGATCATGCTGTAGCTGGTGTTACTACTTTTATTACATCTCTTAACATTACAGGATAGATCCTTTAGTGTTTACAGTGTTATTTTAAATGCAATTTCATATGTGAGAAAACCAGTAAGTTTTGCCACTTCCCAGCAGCATTCTAGAGCAATAGCAATGATAGCAATGCAGGAACCTGATTCTGATAACATCGCTCCCATCCTCTAGCGCAGAGTCATTTACCAGCTATCTTAATAATTTAGGAAGGCAAGAATTATCGAGATAGTTCAGTGCCCTATCTATATTAATATCCTCTTTCCCTGGACAGTAAATTATCTATATTTGGAGACAGAAAAGACTGAAGCCCCAACAATGACACAATGTAAAACCTCCTAAATACAGACAGGTGGTTCTTAGCGCTAGAAATGATAACATTCAATTTACTACAAGGATCCTATCTGCTCCAAGTCAGGTGTCCTGATCCAGCAAAGTGCCCTGGGACCGCTTTTACTACCGTGAACCTCCTGAGCAGCAGCAGTGCAATAAGCCTCAGGTCAACCAAAGTGCTGCCATTCAGGACTATGGCAGCCGTGAGACTTTCGCGATCCCATCAGTCATATGCTACTACTTGTGAGTACCATAAGCTGCAAACAAGAATGGGAATTATAAATGGATCACTCAAAAAAAAAAAAAAAAAAAAAAAAAAAAAAGGCAGAATCACATCTCTTCCTAGCTGCCTCTTCTCCCAGGTTTTCATTTCCATCTTTTACTAGTGAGTTCAGCCGCCTAGATAGTAGATGCCAGCTTGTTACAATATAGTTCAAGCAAAATATTTACCAATGGCAGGATGGTTGTCTAAGCTAATCCTTTCAGGTATGGAGGTGGTGATAGATGATTTCTGTCTTCTGCACTTGTAACATTGTATTTATACAGGTCTCCCTGCTTTCTCTCTGCATTCTTTTTTTCTAAGACCTGTCCCTTGCTTTTAGTTCACTAGCTCTATGTTCTTTGCTGCTAGATACCAGTGTTTGTCTATCTTTTCTTCTGCATATGAAAGCCAATGTCTGAATTTTGCAAGATTTGTGCTGGCAAACTCCTATGTCTGAATTTCTCATGTCTGCAAAATAAAAAGTTTCTATGTTAGTCAGTATGTGTAATTTGTTCATGTTCTTACGCTCCCTTTCTGTCTTTTTGTCCTGTGGTTTAGCACTTTGTGTAAACTTTTTATATAAACATTTGTATTTTTGTCTAGAAAATTCTGATAGTTGAGTAAGTATCACACAGTAGTATCAAGGAAGTAGTTTTTTCTTTTTGTAGTGAACAGTAGTTCAATTCAATATTGCATAACAAGTGCTGAGTTTTGTGTAACTGAGCTGTGGGGCAATACTACATTGTACAAGTGTACTGAGTGTGTGTACTGAGGGTGTGCCTGCACTGGTTTGAACTGCAGGTGTAGGTGTCTATTACATTTATTACAAAATAAATAGTAACAGTCACAGGGATAATCACAGTGAAAAACATACAGATAAGACATTTGGTGTGGTCTTGGCTGTGTGAGTATGATCCTCATAGTCAAGGTCTCAGATTCTTCCCATAGTATGCTGTGCTGATAACTGTAGCACCCAATTTAGGAACAGAGGTGTCTTAGACTTGATCCGCAGTCAGTCAAACACTTGAAACTCTGGAAGACAATTCGGTCTCTTACGTGTTAGTCACTGGGTGAAGGCACCTAGTCCTCTCTACTGACTTACACCTATGAGTATGTGAAATACATCTGACCTTAAGGCAACAATTCGTAGCCCATTATCAAACTCAAACAGTTGAAAGCATTTCCAGTGCAATATATTGTATTGACATTTTGGAAAGCTACCTTCTTTAGCACATGAAGGATTGTCTATCCTAATCGACTCTGACTATTTTTTCTGTTGGAAGGAGCTACTTAGTTTTGCAGGCTCTGTGTTTGCTCATTCCAGAACAAACAGGTCTGTGAAGAGGATAATACGGGTACTGCTTCAGTATCTGAATTTCTGGTAACTGCTGTTACCTGGTTCTCTATGGCAGTTTTCTCATCCCCTTGGATTTTAGTTGTCTGCAAGCACTTTTTCCTAAGTCTGCATATTGTAATAGCTTTACCTCAAGATATTTCAGTTCACAATCTTTTCTCCAGAGCTACTGACTTCCTTATGAGGAAAGTCTGAGGGAGCTGGGTCTCTTTAGCTTGGAGGAGACTGAGGGGTGACCTCATTAATGTTTATAAATATGTAAATCGTGAGTGTCATGAGGATGGAGCCAGGCTCTTCTCAGTGACATCCAGTGATAGGACAAGGGGCAACAGGTACAAGCTGGAATACAGGAGGTTCTGCATAAATGTGAGGAAGAACTTCTTCACAGTGAGGGTAACAGAGCACTGGAACAGGCTGCCCAGAGAGGTTGTGGAGTCTCCTTCTCTGGAGACATTCAAAACCCACCTGGACATGTTCCTGTGTGACCTGACCTAGGTATTCCTGCTCTGGCAGGGGGATTGGACTAGATGATCTTTTGAGGTCCCTTCCAATCCCTAACATTCTGTGATTCTGTATGTGATTCTGTGATATGAAATGGTTTAATGGAGGATTTCAAGAGTGTCTGTGAAATATTCATTTACCTTTACTCTAGATGTTCTTTTGTCAGAATGGACCAGCTGTTAAAGGTATGTCTGTGGGTCCTAGGGTCTTCCTCTGGCTGTATATCCAGACAGACTATGCATCAGTGCAAAAGTGAACTTAGCAGGAGACTTTTAGTATTGAGAAGAGTTTTATGAACAGATTGTCAGCTTCTGTTTCTTTCATTTTACTCATTGGCACAAGCAGTGGCAATAATATTGTTTAAGAGATTAAGATACAGCAGTTGTGTAGATTTTGGTCAGTAAAGGAGAGCAGAAATTACAGTTGGTGGGTACAGTCAGGCAATGCCACTATTTTATGTCGAGCACACACCATTTACTCTAAAACACAGTTTTGTAAGAAAACAGAGGATGAATGAAATGTTTCATCTGTGACTGTTGCTCGTCTGGAGATGGAATTTTGAATAGCTGAAATTCAAGTAACTGGTAAAAAAAGAAATAAAAATAACTCATTCACAGTGTAGAACCACTGCAGGGGAGATTTTCTGTGTAAAAAACCATCTACAAAACCAAATGGTGGTTCCTACACCGTCATTTTATCCTGTTTTTGTAAAAAGGGAGTACAAACAGTTGTCCTCCTTTGCAGAGCATTCTGAAATGAAACTGCAGAATGCATTGGATGAAGTCACTACTTAGGAGCTCATTAAGACTGTTACCAGAAATAGCAGAACCATGCATTGAATGGCACAGAATCCCCATGTTTTGGAATATTTACGTGTTTAAAAATTCAGTACTTACAAATGGATGAAGTGGGGTGGATCCCCCAGTTTCTCCAGCTGGAAATGAGACTAGTCCTGTCTCTGTAACCTTTAATGTCAGTCTTGTGGCTGCACAAAGGGAATGTTCACTGAAAATCTTATGCACATGAGGAAATCTGCATAAAATGAGGTATTTAAGAGAAGTGTAGATGAGGTGCTGAGGGACATGGTGTAGTGGGGAACTGGCAGTACTGGGTTAATGGTTGGGCTTGATGATCTTAGAAGTCTTTTCCAACCAAGGCTCTTCTGTGATTCTAGATTCTATTTGCAGTGATAATCTTTATAACACCAAGATAACAAAATTAAAATAATCCAAACAAGAACAAGCATCGGATGTCTTCAAAAATAATTCCAGTAATTTCGCTACTTGTTTTTAACCTAACTTTTCACGTTTGTTACTTTTGCACAGCAACACTTCCCTCTTCTAAAAGGCTTTCCACCAAAACCAGAGTGATGCTTAAAACGTCCACAACTTACCTTCCTTCATCTCAGAAATCCCTAGCCTTTTCATAACTGATATAGTGAAGGAAGCAGGGGCTCCGTGGGTTCCATAAGGGGCCTTATTACTGCGACTTGGGTTTCCATGGAAAGTACTCAGCCACTGCAGTGTGTCCTAAAGCAGTCAGTTTAAGAAATATTTGGATGAAAATTGTAGAAAAGCTTAACCAGAATAAATACATGTAACCTCTTGTGAATTTGCTGTGGTATTCCTGACTTACCGCATGGAGCTGTGTACTAAATAAAATCAATAATTTAGTGGCTGGTCCTAACTTCTGCTGTGTGAAGCTGCTCTGTTGTTTTGTCACAGCTATGGCCCTGTTTTCTCTCCTAATTTGTTGTGCTTGCTCAGTGAAATTGAATCCCACGTCATTTCAGGCAAGTCTTGGAGAAGTTGTTTTCCTCTGTGCAGATGGCTCTTTCCTCCAGATGTGTCAGGCAGCTAAGAGCCGCTTTGTTTTTTTTCTTAACCCTTCTGCCCATCTTGAAATCATGCTGACACTACAGCCACAGTAATGCCCTGGTTCTTGCCCCACATCTGATTTTCCCGTCACTTTAAGCTGCCTTGCGTATCAGTCACAGCATGCGTTGCACATGCGCCTGTTACCTAATGTAGGTTTCTTTGGTTTGTTTTCTTGACTGTTTGTTTTAACAAGGACTCAAGAGCACTGCAGCCCCTGGGAGATGTCCCCGCTGGAAGCTTTGGTGGTGACTTGGCTCTGTCAAGGGTGCAGCCCTTCATGTTTGCGGCTGCAAATGTTCCAGCCTTGCATCTTCAGCCCAAAGCAGCTGAGGAGAACCTGTACCCTTGCCGTTTCCCCTCACCCTGTTTGTTTCACTTGGGAACACAATGAGCTGTCAAAATTTCCTGCCCTGTTTCCACAGAATCCTTCCTTTTGCTCCAAAAAGGATTATTTATCTAAAACTGCTAATTGCATAAATTGTCAGAACAATTGTTTAGCTTGATTTTAAGGTGGAGAGCAGAGAGATGTAAAGGTCTGGTTGCTCTCAAAGTCCTCTGTCAAAGCAAAAAAGAGTCTGGTGTGTTGCCATGAATGGCCCATGCCTCTCAGAAATCAAAAATCATGTGATATGGCGTACATCTGCTGCAGTCCCTACTTTTAGTGTCTCTGTTGAGTGTACCTAGAAGTAATTAAAAGTAACAGTGAAGATTATAAATGTTTTCCAAATAAGTCAGCCAAGAAAAAAATGGAGGAAGGCAGGTGTGGTTGGTTTAGCCCACCACCACTTCCTAACTAATCTTTTTCTAATGATGTAGAAAGAGACTAGGAGGCACCTGGCGAAGTATTTTGAAATAACAGATTCATGAAGTAGAGCTACTTGATAACATCTTTTACTCATCAGAAACTTCTCTTCCCTGAGGGTAAAGGTAATAATCCTCAAATATAAGGATTTTAGTAGCTTTTACTAAGTCAGCAGGGATGCAGACTTATTCTGCATATAGATTCCTATAGTGCTAGACACCCCAAACTTTTATTATCTGTAAAAAATGTAAAATGACACAAATAACCAATTGGAATAATCAGTATTTTTCCATGACTTCACGTCCTCGGCTTTACTGGTTAAATAAAATTCACATTTTCTTAGTTTGCAGAACATAGAGCTGGTATCAAGTTTATTGATCATCATGTATAGTCCTTAACTATTTCATGTTATCTTTCGGTGTGCATAAAGCCCATGCCATCAGCTGCTTCAATTGTTTTTATCTCCTCCTTCAGAATGATATTCTTCTGATGACCTAAATGGTTCTTTTCCCACTCTGCTGCTTATCATCAATAGGCATTACTCCAGGGCGATTGTCATTTTATGAAAAGGCTCTTTAATGCCCTGATCGTCTTCCTAGAGCTCTTTCTCTCCACTTCTTCCAGAAGGAATTCAGCTTTCTCAGAGGCAGTATTTCAGATGAACTTATAACAAATTCTAATGACTAATGACATCAATACCTCCCTTGCATTCCCTCTCTTTTCTGGAATTACCTTGCCTGAATAGTGTACATACATGCCTGAGTTGGGTAGTCTTTAGTTCTGTAGGAGACATCAGCAGTGCCATTAGAGGAAGCTGGACTACTGGTAAAATGAAAGTGGAAGCTGCAGGTAGCTGAGCCATAGAGCAGTTGGGGCAGAGAAGATGACAGTGACTGTATCAGTATCTCACTAGTGCTCTTCTATTTCTGTGTCAAGATCATCAATAAAAAATTTTGAGTCCATTCCCAATATAAATCTTCTAAAGAGCATGTAGTAATTGTTCCCAACCAAAAGGTTCCTTTCAGTGCACCTTGTTATCTTCTTACTTTTAGTCCTTTCCAGCTTCAGTTTTTGTACTCATTCCCTTGCCTTCTCTTACATTTTTAACAAAGTCCATATGGTTGAAATGCATTACAGTATTTTTTTTCCTCTTGTCTAACAGTTAGCTATTTTATTTGAAATAATTAACTATCAAGTTTTATCTTGTATGGTCTACTTTTGGTAAACCAACATTGTGTTTTCTTCTGTGTTCTAGTTGTCTACCTACCTTTACTATTCTCTTCCTCAAAATTTGGGCACATATGATTAAGATCAGAGTTAGGCAATTTCTTTGATACATAACTGTGTATGATTTTGTTATTCTCTAGTACTATGGTACCTCTCTTGATCTGATATATGTATTATTTCATGTCCAGAAAGAAAATGGGTCTTTTTGGGTTTACAGTATCATATGTCTTGGGGTTTTTTCAGATTTTTGGAGATGGAGTTTATCCTTTTTTTTTAAAAAAAAAGTATCTGTTGATTTAGTCACAAGTGACATGTTTATCAGTGTGTTAATGCAGGGGATTATTTGCAGTTTCCTGTTAATTCATTGGTGCATACAGAAAAACAAAAGCCTCAATCAAGGCATGCTCTGAATTTACACCCGTTCTTAATTTGCTGATGCTTGTATTAATGACAGGCTCAAGCTTGTCTGATTTTTTTTTTTTTTGGATTTATATAATGTGAAGCATATGCTTACCATTCTTCCTGCACAAATCAGCCAATCTGATGGGTCTGTCTGTGGTGGAGTGCAGTGCTTTTTAAGGTGCTGCCTTATGAGCTCTGACTCATGGGTGCTGATGAACCTTGCTTTGGTGTTTTACAAACTCTCCAGGTATTTGCTCCACCCTTCTGCCCTTTAACAGAAGGATCACACAGGGATAGGTTTATATAGAATCACCATGGTGGGAAAGGACCTCCAAGATCATCAAGTCCAAATATACCTTGGTTGACACAAGTTGCACGTGATTTAAACTGCTGCTGAGGGTAGACCCATGCTATTATCATAACTTTGAAGTGCAACAGCTGAAGAGAAGGTTTGCACCTCCTGCCCCTGCTATCAGGAGGGGTAAGTAGGGTCAACAACAGCTTGAGTTGTTTTGGGCTGGTTCCTTAGAGCCAGTGGTTCACAAGTGGGAGCTGAGTACAGGGAACACATTTTGTCTCTGGAAACAAAAAAGCAAAATGAAAGAGAAATTAGATGTATATTTATAATCAAAAGTGACTGTGTTTGAAATATTCTTAATTTGAATGCACGCTCCTATGTCTTTTGTACCTCTAAGGACCCCTAGAGGGCATGGAAGTTTTTCTCCACCTTGAATATTTAACTTAATAGTTCTACTTGGATTTCGTCCCTTAAACATAATTGTAGTCACATGTTAAATGAACGTTAGATAGAAAAAAAAAAAGTAACAGCATCAACTAGGTCCTTCTTTCATGCTGCAAGATGTTTTCTTGTTTTTAAACACAAACAGTAGAAGCTAGCACTAGAGGCCAGATTTGTAAGTTATTTTTGTTTAGATTAGTCAGACACTATATTTGTATCCCTGAGGAAGCACAATTCAAGCTAACTATTAATTCATAATTTTATTGCAAACTTTGTGAGGCCTACCATGTGAGCTGTCTGCAGAAGGACAGTGGGTATGCTTCCAATGCTATGGCCTGTGTTTCTGGAGAGAAGGAACTGGTATTGTGAAGAACTGGAGTACTCTAACCTGAACCTCTAAGATCTCCAAATTTCATCTTATTTAAGATTTTTTAATATTTTGGTCTTGTTATTTGCCTGTTCATAAATTTTTCAATTACAGTACAAGATATTTAAAGCTATGGAAATGTAAAAATGACATCTGCTTCCTATCCACTTAGTAATTGTTACAAAAACTCACCCTCATCCCAAGCAGCATTCTTAAATGAGATTTTCCTATTTCATCAATGTTACACAGTAAGTCAGGTACTAATCATACTAGTTCTTAGTATTGTGTTGTCACTTTATGATATTTAAATATACATTCTAAAGCTCTGGAGTAATGCTTACCTCAGAACATCAAATTTTGCTTAAATAAAGCAGCTTTAGTGTTTGAGAAGAAGGCTGATATTTTGTAAAATACTCCAAGAGCAGTAAGTAAAACCAAACCAAACAAACAAAAAACTTTTTAAAAATCTTCATATTATGGGGGGAGGTTTTTTTAAGACCAGTCCCACAGCTTTGAGGTCAGTTGGACTGTGAGCCTAGTCCAAGGCTGAGACCTTTGTATGTGATGCCATGACAGTCGGAATCCAATTGGTCTTGTCTGAACAAAACACTGGACCTCTCCACTACCCCTGAAGCAGTGAGAGTCTACTTACTGGGCAAGAAGATGTTCAATAGAATAAACAGGGGGGTTTGTGCCTTTGTTCTGAGAAGAGGATCAGCTGTACTGCTTTACCCAATTACCCAGGGATGTCATGGGAGATGATTTTTTTGGACCTTAGTTTTCCCACTGGAGGAGTGTAACGTCATCTCTTTGAATAGAAAATAGATCTAGATGTAAACAGCAGAGAAAGGCAGCTGCCCCTTCTAATATCTCTGGGGATTTTGTGTTTTGCAGGAGATGCACGGGTGAGAAGTCAGACAGGGGTTCTCTCCGAGCGCCGTGGCTCCTACCCATTTATAGACTTGCGTCTTCTTAACAGTAAGTGCAACCCTTCCTTTAGGTCTGTATTTTTAAAAATAAATAAATATCTGTATTGAAAGTATATGAACCAAAGTATCTTATTTCATACATATCTATAGTTCAGCTGTCTTTATACAGTCAGCATTAATAATACTATTATTCCCACCCAGTGTTTTGACTGTGAAATGTTTTGATTGTATGAATACTGTCCATAATGCTGAGCCTGTCAAGTAAATATAGTAGTGCCATGGTGTGTGCTGGGGGAGCCAGGGGGTGCTTCAGAATTAAAAAGATAAACCTCTGTGTCCTTTAGCCTCTTAGCCAACAGTTGGAACAGATTTATGTGAATCTGTTATCCGGTCATATAGAATTGGCACAGAAAGGGAGCATGTGACAGCACTGACCAGTGGTTTACAATAACATTAATTTTTCCAACAATTAGAACCCAATCCAAAGCCCCATGGAGTCTTCTCATTGACGTCAATGGATTTTGGGTCAGGCCAGCAGTGAACATCTGTTAAAAATAATCTTAACCTCATTTTGATTGAAGTTATTTTGCCACTATTGTAAATAAAGGAGGGCAAATATAAAGGAAAAAAAAAATTAAATCAAGATCCTGGGTTTTTTTTTTTCACCTGATGGAATCTCTATACTGATGCAGGCCAATTAGCCAGTGTGTAAAAAATAAACTAAAATAAAATAATGTAACATAACATAAAATAAAGCCCAGAGAACACTAAGTCTTGGGCTCTGTAGCATTCAGTCTAGATGCTGTGTTAACTCCAGCGTTCAGACACAGGCAGATCTCAGTGTACCCTTGTGTACTGCACAGACCACTCCATGTCACCTTTGAAACAGAAGTTATTCACTGTCTTCATCAAACCAGTCTGAAATTCCAACAGTTTGTTTAGTGATGACACATCTAAGCTTCTAGCGATTATGCTTTTCATTAAAAAACAATTATCAAACCAAAGTTTTACGTCTCCTTTTTGTAACTACTCGCCCAAGTGCCTGGGGAAGGGGAAGGGATGCAGGTGGCAGGGAGAGGGAGGAAAAGCCGAGCAGCAAAGGGTCAGGTCTGACTGGGAGTCAGGAGAAAAGAGGGGCTAATAGGAAGGGGAGGACTTGGGCTCTGATCAGCTGCGTTTGCCCAAGCTGGCAAAGTTACTGCCGCCTGGAAAAGGGCTTGCTTTCAGTCTTGCTGATAAAAGGTATGTTCTAGGTCAGAAGCCCATTGGAGTGCTTGCTGTGTCTGAGGTAGGAAGACATTAAGGGGTTAGATGCATCCAGCAATTTTCCCAGGGCAACAAGGAAATAATGTGCTGGTTGAACAGACCTCTGAAGACAATTTAGTCGTAGCATGCCAATGAAAAATGTGAAGAAAAAAACTGTTTTAGGTTCCCCTTCTACTCTGCCCTAGTGAGGCCACATCTGGAGTACTGTGTCCAGTTCTGGGCTCTCCAGTTCAAGAGGGACAAGGAAGTAGTGGAGAGAGTCCAGGCAAGGGATGCAAAGATGATTCAGGGACTGGAGCATCTGTCTTATGAGGAAAGGCTGAGAGACCTGGGTCTGTTTAGCCTGGATGAGAGAAGTCTTAGAGGAGATCTCATCAATGCCTATAAATATCTAAAGGGCGGGTGCTGAGAATGGGGCCAGACTCTTCTCAGTGGTGCCCAGTGACAGAACAAGGGGCAATGGGCACAAACTGGAACATGGGAAGTTCCATCTGAACATAAGGAAAAACTTCTTCCCAGTGAGGAGGGTAACAGAGCACTGGAACAGGCTGCCCAGAGAGGTTGTGGAGTCTCCTTCTCTGGAGACATTCAAAACCGCCTGGCCACGATCCTGTGCAACCTGCTTTAGGTGAACCTTCTCTGGCAGGGGGATTGGACTAGATGATCTTTGGAGATCACTTCCAAGTCCCACCATTCTGTGTGATTCTGTGATCCTGTGATGACTGATACCCTTATAAAAACTGAGAGAAAATAAAGCATTTCATTCATGAAGTAGAAGTGAATATATGTTCACATTTGAATGTGACTAAATTGATTATTTCCTTTTTATTTTGAATACATAGACGATATATAAAATTCTCATTATATGTTCTTTCCTCTTCCTGGTTAAAGAAACTGAAGACTTTTCAGCTCTTTTTTTCTGGCAATAGGGCTTTCAGTTTTATCACCTGTAGATGAATCCTGCCATCCTTCAGACCCTGCCAGCTTCTGGGAAGTGCTGGTGCTGGCCATGGGCTGTCTAGGGAGAGATCCGTGGTGAGACATATGCTGGTGAATACTCAGCCTTTGATCATACCAGGAGCAGGGCACTCTGCCTAGCCCCTCTCCTGTAACTGCTGAACTGAAAAGCAGCGCCTCTCTCTGTGTGCACCTCTGGTCCCATGGGAGTGGGACACCTGGGGTTTATATGTTCCTCTGCTCTCTGTCCCAGGGCCTTCTGACTTATTCTTCCTTTATACTGCTTTTCCTTAATCTGAAGGAAGTCACTACAGCCAATCATGATCTCTGTGTAAGGAAAAGCAGTGATCCTGATCTTGAATTTCCCATCATTTTCCAGTTTTTATGTGTTTACTATGTTCTGCCTAGGGAGTGGTGTTGGTTTAATTTTGCCGTGCAAAATTAAATGAGATTTCTAGGCACTTAACTACTAATTTTGTAGCTGGCAAGTGCACTGGGTCTGGCTCACTCAGTGACCTACAGGTAAATGAAGAAGCTTAGTGTCAGAGCACACAGACATGTGCTTTGCCAGAAAGTAAACAGTCTTTTTTATTATTTGTTCATATACATCTGTCAGATCCATTTCTGCTGTGCATGCCATATAAGGAGCATAAACCATGGTGCTGCACATTCTATCAAGAAGAAACATATATAAATGTCACTACTGCAAACTTTTTTGAAAAGCGCCTAATACTTACAGTAAAATTTTGGCACTGTTACATTTGTTTGCGTGCAGTAACTGACAGGCAGCAACTGTGTACCAAAAGCTGTTACAGTAAGGGAGGGCTGAGGCTGAGAAAAGTTTATGGTAAATATCCTCAGAAGTTATAAGGAAATGCGTTATAAACATTACTCCAGCTTCTCACTAATTCAGACAAACTGAGCTTAAATAGTGATTGTTCCCTTGACCATTGAAATATTATTCCAAGTAACAGTACCACCCTTGTTTTAAAGTAAGGGAAAACACTGAAGCTCATTTTTGAACAGAGTTGACATTCATTTTGAAAATTGACATTTAGAAAAAAAAAATCAGGGCATTACTATTTAATGTCAGACTAAAAGTTACTTAAATGTAACTTTTTTAACATACTTACAGATTCAGACAAACGAGTGAATTTTTTCCTGCTATGGCTATTAAGGGTTAACACCGAGTAGACCATATCTTTTGTTTTTTCTGGAGTCCTGCAGTAAAGTCCCTGTGTAACTTAAGACACCATTAAGTCTTTTTGGATAGAAAAACTTTGTGCTCTGAAAATGGGATCTTCTGTAGCCCTAAACAAAGCCAACTGGATTAATGTTGGCTTCTTGCTGTTTGAGCTAACGTCTGTGGTGCCATCTACACATTCCTTCAGTGCCTCTGCAATATATAGAAAGTTAATGAGTGTTATTTCACCTTGTCAGTGCCAGGCTGTCAGGACCGTGAGGATTTTGCAGGATCCTGTCTGGAGGAGGTGCAAGGCTGTAGTACTGTCCTGTCTTTTCTCCGCCTAGTTGCAAGCTTTCCTGGAGACATAGTTGCACTTCTGGGTTTTGGGACTCTTAAGTTGATTCTAAAATACAAGACTAAATGTAAAATATCCCCGTGTCATCAAGAACTCCTCAGTTCTATTTTGCGAGGAGTGTATGTTTTCCTCAGCCCCTTGAATCAGTCCCTGCACCTTGTGGAGACCTGCATGACCAACCAGCTACTCGTTTGCATTGATGCAATTGAGCCAGAAGCTTAGGGAAAAGCTATGTAGCAGCTTCTCTCCCTGGGGAAGCTGTGGCAGCTGATCGATGCTGGTTAGCCAGCCCTGTGTGAAGACCCCCAAGAGGCAAGTCAACCATCCCTTTTCCCATCTGGCCAAGGCAAGGGGACCACCTGCTCCTAATGGCCACACATATACCCCCCCAGAAAATAAGCTGGACTTGGCAGACCTGAGGCTCCACGTTCTCTAGGGTGCTTATGAACAAATATTCAGACTTAAATTCCTAACCTAAAAGATTAGGAATAAGATAGAAAAAGATAGAAGGTCTGCACAGTCCTATAGGTTTATAGGAAAATGGGGAAAATTCCCTCTTCGTGCAAATAAAGCATTTCTTAAAATGGGAGCAGTGGAATTAAAAAACACTTAGCATTGGAAACTTATTTTCCAGAAGGAGTAATGGGATGGAATAGGCAAGTGTTAGATGCCATTAAGCAGCTGAACACAATGTATAAATGATGTAAGATTGATTCCAAAGCAAATCTTAGAAATTTTCACAGAATCACGGAATTTTCAGAGTTGGAAGGGATCTCCAGAGTCCAGGTCCCCTGCTTAAAAGCAGGATCCCCTAGAGCACATCACTCAGGACTGCATCCAGGCGAGTCTCCAGAGAAGGAGACTCCACAACCCCTCTGGGCAGCCTGTTCCAGTGCTCTGTCACCCTCACTGTGAAGTTGTTCTTCCTCATATTTAAATGGAACCTCCTATGTTCCAGCTTGTACCCGTTACCCCTAGTCCTGTCACCGGGAACCACTGAAAAGAGTCTGGCTCCATCTTCCCTCAACCCACCCTGTAGGTATTTGTACACATTAATTAAATCACCCCTCAGCCTTCTCTTCTCCAGGCCAAAGAGTCCCAGATCTCTCAGCCTTTCCTCACAGGGGAGATGCTCCAGTCCCCCAATCATCCTCGTTGCCCTCTGCTGGACTCTCTCCAGTAGATCCCTGTCTGTCTTCAACTGGGGAGCCCAGAACTGGACGCAGTATTCCAGTTGTGGCCTCACCAGGGCAGAGTAGAGGGGGAGAATGACCTCCCTCGACCTACTGGCCACACACGTCCCTGTGCAGCCCAGGGTGGCATTGGCCTTCTTGGCAACAAGGGCACATTGCCAGCTCATGGATAATTTACTGTCTACCAGGACTCCCAGATCCTTCTCCTCGGAACTGCTTTCCAGGAGGTCCCCCCCTAACCTATACTGGTGCCTGGCATTCTTTTTCCCCAGGTGCAGCACCCTACACTTGCCCTTATTGAACCTCATGAGGTTCTTCTCCACCCAGCTCTCCAGCCTGTCCAGGTCCTGCTGGATGGCAACACAGCCCTCTGGAGTGTCAGCCACCCCTCCCAACTTGGTATCATCAGTGAACTTGCTGAGGATACGCTCTGTGCCCTTGTCCAGGTCATTGATGAATATGTTGAACAAGACTGGACCGAGTATTGACCCCTGGGGGACACCACTGGTTACAGGCCTCCAACTCGACTCTGCTCCATTGATCACAACCCTCTGTGATCTGTCACACAGCCAGCTCTCGATCCACCTCACCGACCCCTCATCTAACCCTGAAGTGCTGGGGTCTGAACCCTGAGCCCTGAATTAAGGTTGACATATGGGTGGTTCCCATGGTCCTTCAAAAGGAGGGGATGAGTTTGCCTTTTGGCTTTCCTCCAAGGTGTGGCCAGCCTTGTAAGGAAAGCCCTTGGGTAAACAAGCCCCAGGTGCCCTGCATTGGGTAAATGAGTGCCAGGTGTCCTGCTTTGGGCATAAAAGCTGGGACCACTTGCAGGAAGGGTGGAGAGTCTGTCTGTGAGGTGGATGCACTTTGCAGAGTTTCCCTGTTGGGGAAGGACCTCCTGACTCTCCCTGCAACTGGGCCCCAGTCAGGTTTGGCATTTGCAAATGCGGGCTTCGTGGGGGAACAATATGGGGCTACTTCTATCCTATATGATCAGCCTATTGACTTGGTTGACTCCCATCTCATATAGGAGACTTTGTTTCTTTGTTTATACCACCTGTTACTGGTCATGCTGTGTCATTCCTGGGGTCACTGGAGTTGATGTCTGTTATGTGTGATCTGTTTGACTTGTTTGTACCCCCAGCGGTCACCCATGTACTGACTTTTTTTTATACAATAGAAACTAATTACTGGTTTGTTCTACTGCTGGCTGCGTCCTTTGTGCTAGGCCTAGTAATTGGCAAAACAAACCCACACTTCCTGAGTTTCCTAATGAGGATGTTATGGGAGACAGTGTCACAAGCCTTGCTGAAGTCAAGGTAGATGACATCTGCTGCTCTCCCCTCATCCAGCCAACCAGTTATAACATCATAGAAGGCTATCAGATTGATCAAGCATGATTTACCCTTGGTAAATCCATGTTGACCACTCCCAATAACTTTCTGTTCTTCAGTGTGTTTGGAGATGACCTCCAGAATGAGTCACTCCATCACCTTCCCAGGGATGGAGGTGAGACTAATCGGCCTGTAGTTCCCTGGGTCTTCCTTCTTGCCCCTTTTGTAGACTGGAGTGATGTTGGCCTTCCTCCAGTCTTCAGGCATCTCTCCTGTTCTCCAGAACTTTTCAAATTTGGCCCTTCTAATCTTCTCTCTGCACAGCTTCACTATATTTTGGTACTCCTCATAAGTTGCCAACCCCATTTCCAAAGGCCGTAGACTTTCCTTTTGTTCCTGAGGTCCAGCCAAAGCTCTCTATTTAGCCAGGCTGATATTCTTCCCCACTGGCTTGTTTTTCGGGACCTGAGGATGGCCTTCTCATGAGCTTTTAAGAGTTCCTCCATTTTTTAGGAAAGTTTGACTCTCAACTCGGTAGCTCCAGCTGGTAACTGAACTTCACGCAGGTTGAAATTAATGATGGCAGTTTATTGGCACTTTTACATTTCTGTGACTTAAATGAACCCTTTCGCGTTCACAGGACAGAAAAGGAGTTAAGCTGAATATATGCAGTGTAATATGTGCAGTCTGATTGACAAATTTGCTAAGTGAATAATTGAACTCGATCCCTCCACTGACTAAGGTGCATTGACCAAAACAGGTTTCATTATCCCATGATGAGTTGTGCTGGTGACTGTGATGGTCCTTTTCTTCATTGCGTTAACCAAATGTTTGAGGGAATTCCTTGTGATAAATCTAGAATTGTGGGTAAGCACACCACAGTAAGCAAGACGACCTCACCCTGCTCCTGTTATATTAGATGCTTTGTTTGATTGCCAGATTAAATTGAGTAACAAAATAACATAGTTTACATCTGAGATGAGTAAGTTACTATTTACAAACTTGCTTGTCAAGCTTTAAGTCAGAAAACAAGAAGGTTCTTAAGAGTTAAGCAGTGGTTCTTCAGTTCCCATGTTGTTTATGCTAAGCTTTTCTCTGGACTGAAGAAAATTAATGAAATTCAATAAGAGCAAGTGTAGAATCCTGCATCAGGGGACGAACAACCTCATGGATCAGTACAGGCTGGGGCTGAGCTGCTGGAGAGCAGCTCTGGGGAAAAGGACCGGGGAGTTCTGGTAGACAACAGGCTGACCATGACCCAGCAATGTGCCGTCATGGCCAAGAAGGCCAATGGTATCCTGGGGTGCATTAACAGGAGTGTGGCCAGCAGGTCAAGGGAGGTTCTCCTCCCCCTCTGCTCTGCCCTGGTGAGGCCTCATCTGGAGTACTGTGTCCGGTTCTGGGCTCCCCAGTTCAAGAGGGACATGGAGCTACTGGAAAGAGTCCAGCGCAGGGCCACTAAGGTGAAGGGACTGGAGCATCTCCCATATGAGGAGAGGCTGATGTAACTGGGTCTATTTAGCTTGGAGAAGAGGAGGCTGAGGGGGGGATCTCATTAATGCTTATAAATATCTAAAGGGCGGGTGTCAGGAAGACAGGGCGAGACTCTTCTTGGTGGTGCCCAGTGACAGGACAAGGAGCAATGGGCACAAACTGGAACACAGGAGGTTCAATCTGAACATAAGAAAGCACTTCTTTACTGTGAGGGTGACAGAGCACTGGCACAGGCTGCCCGGAGAGGTTGTGGAGTCTCCTTCTCTGGAGACATTTAAAACCCGCCTGGATGTGTTCCTGTGCGATCTACTCTAGGATCCTGCTGTAGCAGGGAGGTTGGTCTAGATGATCTTTGGAGGTCCCTTCCAACCCCTGCCATTCTGTGATTCTGTGAAATGACAAAATTATTAGCCTCTGATTGACTATACTTAAATATGTCTGTCAGGGAGTAATATAGTTAAAAATGTTTCTGCTTGCATTTTTAACTTTTCCTGGAAAATTCTCCATTAGGGGCTCTTTGCTTTTTTTCAAAGTGTATCATGCCATACCTCCCATTACTTTGCACCCACTTGTATTCAGTAAGCCATCCACAGTATCCCAGTGTCTGATAGAATTTATTTCTCTGCATATTGATCTAGGAGGGATAACAAGGAAAGGGAAAGGATGTACTGTGTGACCTGCAAAGTGGAGTCTCTGTACCAAAACTGTGTTAACCAAAGAGGTTTCTGTTTTCTTACACCTTGCACAACAGAAACATAGAGTGGGATTTTAGAATATCTTAAAGCAAAAACACGTCTGTAGACACTCCAAAGGTATAACTACGTATTGCTTAGGATCTTGCTATTAGCATGCAGGCAGAAATTGAGTCAGAAACAACCCCACCTGCTTTCAGTTTAGGTTAGCAAACAAAGTTAGTATAGATGATAAACTTTTAGTACCAGATGGTGATAAACAGTGATATTAGTTGCCATTCAGTCTCTGTCCTTTATTTGCTGACTGATTTGAGTCAAGCAAAATCCTCTGGTTTTCAGTCTGTTTGCAAATAAAGTGATGCTTTGCAAGCATGTGATGAATTAGGTACTACAGAAACGTAAAGTGTTGTCAAGGTTAGTAAGGGAAGATACGAACTCATGAAAAAGTCTCCATCTGAAGGAACCAAAATCTCTGGAAATTTGAATCTGTGGGTTTTGCCTGTCTACAGAAGGGTCCATTTGTGAAATTTACATTCATTTTTGGGTTTGGATTTTGAACAACTCCAGGGCTTTCAGGTAGGGCTTATCTCCAGGGAAAATAAAACTTAACCACAGTCACTAACCCAGAACTGAACCATCAAGTAACCTGAACCCAAATGGTGAGGTTAAAAAGATTTTGGTTAACTGTCTTGTTTTGTTGCCTTTGGCTAGAGAAAGAAGTGGGAGTGAGAGATGCCTTTTTAGATATTTCTAACCCAGGTTAAATTAGGACACTAAAAGTCTTGTGAGGAAGTTTCAAGGGCTGATTGGATTACTCCGATCCCAACCTAGCCCATGGAGATGAATCTGAAGTTCCAGATGATTATTAGATTAGAAAGGGAGAGATCTTATGAGGTCTGCATCATTGCTACATAATGCCTCCCTTAGTTCTTCATGGATAAGCACATCCAAAAGATACTCATCAACATCCTGAAGGCACATGGGCTTCTTAATCTGGTTAGTTTGTATCTGGTTTGAATGGGAAGAACACTTCCAGAACTGGCCTATGGCCTTTCTTTCCATTTCCTCTTCAAGGAACATGAATTGGGATTCTCTTAATAATGTTGCAGTACAAAGACTGTTCTGTTTTCTAGTAGCACTTTACTATATTCAGAAATTCTTTCTGTCATTGGAAGTCCATCTCATTCCCTCCTTTCCCCTTTTCATCAAATAGCAGCAAGATTTCTTTGGTTCAGGGTATTGGTTCTTTGAGGGGTTTTTTTTTGGTTGTTGGGTGGGGTTTTTTGGGGGGGGGAGGGGAAGTGTTTAAGAGTTATCTGCAAATTTAATAAAAGTGTAGATTGAAAAGTGTATTCTGCTTCTTGCCATTCGTGGTCTTTGTTTAGCTTTTATGCTACATTTGTAGAAAATGAAAGCCAGAATGTAAAACTGATTGATGCACATGACCTCATCTGCTGACAAAATGTAGCAGTTAGGGTTATGGATGCTTCAGGAGAACTCATGAGAGCAAGCAGAGCAAACAAAAAACTGTATGTGCTTCACACACAAAATCTTAGTGAACTCTGACCTGATTATACAGGTTTGTAACTTAATTTTTTTATTCAGATTTGGGATTCAATTCAACTGAGAATGTCTCTTTAAAAGTTTCCAAATTATGCGTGTCTCATTCTGCCACCCCACCTTCTTTTCCCTGATTAGAAAAGGGAAAGGGTGTACAGAAGATAACACCGAGGATACTTTCCAAATGACCAGAGGAAAAGAAATAACAAGGAGAAGGGATCATTAAGATGATAAATGAAAGTTGGGTTTGCTGTTATTACAGGTTATGTTGCTTTTTCTCAAGGGGAGTGAAGGGGGAGGGGATGTACCATTTCCTGTTGGAGAAACTATCATCAGCTATAGAACATTTGCAGTTTTAGGAAAAAAAAAAGGTCCTGACTGTGCTACTGTACGAAGACTGAAGTGGCAAAGTGAAGGCTCATATTGAAATGATAACGACTTTGTGGCAAAACAGAACACAACATACCATTTCCTAAGAACTTTTAGGAGGCTTAATAAAAAATGCCAAGATGTTTGTTTGCATAAAGATGATTGATGACCCCAATAAAGGCTGCAAATTGTGAAGAGGAACACATCTAAATTCATCTTAAATTTGGATTTAATCTATTCCTCTTCCTGTTATTAAGGATAATATTCTGTTACCTAACTGGTCTTTGAAACCCTAGTTTCTCCAGGACTTGGTGTAATAGAATAATTCAGTACATAAGCGGGGTAATCTGCACAATTCTTAAATTCTGTAGTCGCCTTCAAACAGTATCAAAAGGAATATATTTTAGTATAGGGGGAAAATGCATGATCAGTGTTCTTCAAGATGCCAACAATTGTGCAGGAACTTTATGATTTGGAAACTGAGCCACCATCGCCTCAAGTAATGTTTGAAGAAGAGAAAACCCCACAGCAAGGTGACCTGGAATGTTGGTGTCCCAGAGTCTCTCACATTTCATTAACTACATTCGCCAAAGAAGCGCATGAGCACCTCTTCTGTAAACATGGCTCTGCTTTGATTTTGTGCACTTGTGCAGGTGGTTGAAGAATGGAATCTTGACTCAAAAGTAGAAAATTTTAAAGATCTTTTGTTTTACTTCTTCTAAATTTCTGCTTTTCTCTGATGTGTTCAGCGTCCCCCCCGTCCCCCCCCCCCATCTTCTCACAGCCTCTTCCTAATTGAAAAAATATATTTACCCATTTAAAGAGAAATTAAAAACTTGTGATCCGTATGAGCAATGGAAGCTGACAGAACACAGTTGACTTCTAAAATTGAATTTTATCAAAAGTCAAGGAACAAAGACTTCTATAGACATTAGAGGAGCAAATTAAAAAATGTTTATAACACAATCTTTTTTGGATTCCCATATAGTTTGAAGAAGTCTCATTGTCCTGGTTCCCCAGGCACAGACCCATGGCCAGCCATGGCAGGCAGGCCATGAGTAGCCCCAAGTCATCTGGGAGTTTCAGTCAGGGCAGCTGACCCAAGCTGACTCACAGGTGTATCCCATAACAATTATAGATCTGCTCATTATAAAAGAAGGGAGTTTACTGAGGGTGGGGAGGTACTCCTCCTAGGGCTCTCATCTCTTGGCCTCCTGCTGATCCTAAAGACAAGGCTGAGTATGAACCTTGTGTACTTTATTTTGGTGATTGCATTAGTTCTGTTATTTCATTAATTCTGTTTTTACTTCAACTCACAGGGCTTCTCCCTTTTTTCCCCTATTCCCCTTCTCAGCTGGGGAAGCGACATTGGGTGGTAGAACAACTGCTGCAGTTTAGCCCTGGGTACAGGCTAGACACAGATACTCACAAAGTTTTCTACATTTACAAGATTTCAGTACAGCACTTGTTTAGCTGTAGATACATAGTGCAAGGTGTTATCTATGTCATCTTAGTAGTGGTGACCAGTGTATATTCAGATGGTAAGATTGACACAGTCTTACTATTTTTGAATCAAACCTGTTTGTCAGTTTCTCGCACTAGCCGCAGATGATTGAGAAGCACAACTGGGATATTCATCTGGTCTTCTTGGTCCTTCTACACTAGACTGAAAGCTTTCAAGTGACAATCCTTTTACATAGGTTTCTAGTGCTTTGTGCATTTTTTCAGGCCTTTCTTCAAAACAGCAGTGTTTCCTTTCTGAAGGGTTTTTGGACTGCAAGGTACAAGGTAACAGGAAAGCCTGGAGAGTGCAGAGAGAAGAGATTATTTGTTCTTCTGGTTTACCAGTACCTTCTCCAAAATTCAAACTTGAAATATTAAGTTTAGAATTAATTCCTAAATTACCTGTGCTAGTTCAGCTATCCCTACTCCTGCTGCTGTTGTCTTTTGGAAAATGTGATGAATCCATAGTGTTAGAAAATACTGAGAAGGCACAGCAATTGTTTTCTATCATCAGTGCTCTGCACTCTTTATAAGAAAAATTTAGCAACCAAGTCATGCACCAAGTATGCCAAACAAGACTTCAGTGAAGGTGATCTAAATGCCTGGCATGATTTGACGCACAAAAAAGGACAAACACCAATTATTCCACATAAGTCAATTATATATCTCTTGGGCTCTTAAATAAAAGCATTCTAATCAGCTGTCAAGCCAGGAGCCAGTGCAGGAAATTACCTCCATCATGTATAGGACCAGAGACAAATTGTTTCCCAGAGTCCTCGCTGCTTGCAAACTGTCCAGACAGTAAATTGCAGGTCTGATCCTCTCAACTTATCTTCCAGATATTCCAGCACTTTTGTACCAATCCTGGCTGACTCTTCAGGCATACAGTTGTAGAGCAGTGACTGAGTACAGAATGTCTTTGCATCCTCAGAAGAGGGGAAAGGGTATTATAAACTGTATGAGTCAAAGGCAGGTGCCTGAGGACCTGGTGTATTCTGCATCCTTTTGGAAAAAGGAGGAAAAACATTTTCTGCTTCTGAATCAGTTGTCTTTTGAAAATTGATAAACCTGTTGTTATCCACTCATGCTGCTGAGTGACCTGTTTTTATTGTATGCTGAGGTGCAATAAAATAAAAAAAGGCGATACTGTGAAGAAAAATTTGGAGGCCTTATTTGAATGCATAACCAAGTTTGTTTACTTTGAAATACCAATAACAATGTAATGAATGTCTGGTGCAGAATTAATTACATCCTTGTCCAAATTTGATTTATGTGGTTGTTCCTGGATGTTAACTCAACCATTGTTAACATAACCTCTGTGATTTTTATGTTCGCATTGCCTGTGGGCACATGCTAGCACAGCAATGTGAAAGAAATCTGAAAGAAAACTGGTAGTAGTTCCTAGTGCAGGAAACCTCTTTCCCTGTAATAACAGAAGTTGGGGTGTAGTGAGCCATAGATCGTGTTAAGGCAAGCAGATCTGTGTAACTGGAGGAACTTTGTTAGGAGAGAGAAGGCAGCCATTGATTCATGTAGCTTATTAACCTCTTGAGGGCCACGCACAGTATCCAGACATCATCCATGGTCTGATAGTGTGTATACGTGGTGTGGGTGGATATCAAATGACCCAAAGAAAAACGTAGCCACTTTTGCTGCCTGCTGATTCATGCCAGGAGATACGCTGTGAGCTCTGGCTGCCTGTGTTATTGAAGGCAGAAGTTAAGCTTTGTGAGGAATGCTTATATGGTAGCTTCTGTAAATGTGTATGTAATTCATACAGTAACTTTGTTCAGTGTACAAAGAAGGGATTCTCCAACTGTGCTAGGCAGTAATGCCAGAAGGTATGAGTATGTGCATCTTTTAAGAGATACAGATTATGCTTTTCTTAGGTAAACAAAACATTCAGAAGTTGCTACAATGATTAAAGATAAACACAGATCTCAAGGGAAGTTTTGTAGGTATGAACAAGCATGTCTTTTGTTTGTCTTCCATGTTCATTTCAAAATTGCACATAATTAGTAAATCCTTGGCAGCTTGTGTTCTTTTAACTAGATAATATAGCGTATGTTTTAGCACCCATAGTTCTATGATTGTAGTTCAATGATATCTGCAATGATATTGTTGATTTATTTACTTGTAATTCAGTTTAACCTAATTAGAAATAGCTATCAATAACTCTTTGTGTTTCAAAGTTATGTGATTTACTTCAGGTGTCATCATCAAAATTTCATATTTACAATTTAAATTGAAATTTACAGTTGTCAATAAAGAAGTGGTATGTTCAGCCTGTTACTGTAAGTCATTCACATAAAACTTTAATTTCACCTTAAAACTGCAACTTGATTTTGTCATCTGGTGGATCCCATATGCCAGGAATGGCTCTTCACTGCTGGGAGATTCAGATGTGACTGCTGAGTTGCAGACAGAATTTGAGTGTTCACTCTCAGCTGCTTCACCTTTTGTTCTTCTTTTTTAATCATCCTTTTTCTCTCAACTTCATATGGCTGTGCTTTTTATTGTTTGACACTGATCTTGTGAGGGGAAAGAGAAAATGCTGATGAAATTATATTTGGGATGTGTTGTGCTCGGACAGGGGCAGAGTCTTAGTCCAATTTTATGCAAGACACCACCATAATAAGGTACATTATTGCAGATGGCATAGTAATCTGTTAAGGGTCATGGCAATACTCTACCAAGTCCTGTGATTTGTAGACAAATCAATTATTACTGAAATGATCCAAAGGATGTGGTTTTAACATGAAATCCTTTAAGTCAACATCCTGAGTTTGCACATGGGTTAAAAACTGGCTGGATGGCCGAGCCCAGAGAGTTGTGGTGAATGGAGTTAAATCCAGATGGAGACCGGTCACAAGCGGTGTCCCTCAGGGCTCGGTCTTGGGGCCAGTCTTGTTTAATGTCTTTATTGATGACCTGGATGAGGGGATCAAATGCACCCTCAGTAAATTTGCAGATGACGCGAAATTGAGTGGGAGTGTCGATCTGCCTGAGGGTAGGGAGGCTCTGCAACGGGATTTGGACAGGCTGGAGCAATGGGCTGAGGCCAATTGTATGAGGTTTAACAAGGGCAAGTGCCGGGTCATGCACTTCAGCCAGAACAACCCCATGCAGTGCTACAGGCTTGGGGAAGAGTGGCTGGAAAGCTGCCTGGTGGAAAAGGACCTGGGGGTGTTGGTTGACAGCCGACTGAACACGAGCCAGCAGTGTGCCCGGGTGGCCAAGAAGGCCAATGGCATCCTGGCCTGTATCAGAAATGGTGTGACCAGCAGGAGTAGGGAGGTGATCGTGCCCCTGTACTCAGCACTCGTGAGACCACACCTTGAGTACTGTGTCCAGTTCTGGGCACCACAGTATAAGGAGGACATTGAGGTGCTGGAGCGAGTCCAGAGAAGGGCAACGAGGCTGGTGAGAGGTCTGGAAAACAGGCCTTATGGAGACCAGCTGAGGGAACTGGGGTTGTTCAGTCTGGAGAAGACTGAGAGGAGACCTCATTGCTCTCTACAACTACCTAAAAGGAGGTTGTAGTGAAGCTGGTGTTGGTCTCTTCTCCCAAATTACTAATGATAGGACGAGAGGAAATGGCCTCAAGTTGCGTCAGGGGAAGTTTAGGTTGGATATTAGGAAGAAGTTCTTTACTGAGAGGGTGGTTAGACATTGGAACAGGCTGCCCAGGGAGGTGGTGGAGTCTCCGTCCCTTGGGGGTGTTCAAAAAAAGGGTTAATGAGGCACTTGAGGCCATGGTCTAGTGGTCTAATGGTTAGGAATATGATGGGATAAAGGTTGGACTTGATGACCCTGGAGGTCCCTTCCAACCATAATTATTCTATGATTCTATAATAGCTGTTGGATTACTTAAGGAAGAAGCTTGCTACAGAAGGTGCTCACATATCTGCTGTTGGATAAATTGAACAGTGAACCATCTATGATCCAGAAGAACCCCTAATGACTTCTCTGAAAAATCTCTCAGAATAATAACACTCATAAGAACAGCATACAAAGTCATATTTGAATTTCACAGCAGAACACTCAGCATTTTTGCATAAAAAGGAATGACAGAATAGAGAGAGTCATCTTCTATCCATGGATGTCTTTCCTGAGCCCGTATTTAAACCCAAAATCCAGTGAATTGCAATGCAGCTTCTTATCTCAAGCAATCATTACTGTTCTCTAAAAGCGTTGCTTAATCTTCAGTTTCTTACGAAGTTCCTCTTACAAATAAAACTGTGTTAAATCTTGCTACTTTCAAACAACTATCCTTTCTGTCCTCCCTGTTTCCAAAACTTAAACCAGTCTGCAAAATGAAAACACAACAAGCGTACGTGAGGTTCTGTTAAAAGTTCAGATGAAATTACCCAAGTCATTAACAGTTTTAGGAAGCCTACATATTATTCTTACTAATAATAAGGTAATTTAATTACTCTAATTACTGATTTAATCACTGTTTAAAAACTGCCTTGGTTTTTGTGTCACATTTAGCCCTATATGAAAATCTCCTAATACAGCATTAGGGAATTGGAATTATCCTGGTACTGAGTGAAAAGAACGTATACTGTTGTGTAACCAGAAATACATGTATTGCCTGGATGTACTTGCTTTCCTAATTGTAAAACTAAATTATTTTCTTTATTTATCATTTGCTTCCTATGTGGGAAGGACAGCAGACAATAGAATAGGATTATTAACCTACTCTTACTTCTTTCTCTCTCTCTTTTCTTTCATTTTCCAAAAGTGGGTCATACATTTATGCTTTCAAACTGTATTTTGAGATGTCTTTTGGTGTCACTATTTTGGTTTTATACCCAAGATCACCTGGTATGCTAGTGCTATGCAATTTTAATATATTCCAGTGACACTCCTTTGAGGTAGCAAGGTAATGCTATTTTCAATTGTATAGGTAGGGAACAGAGGCACAGAAGAATAAGAGCAGCTTTCCTGTACCTAACTCTGCCTAGTCATTTAGGATCCTCTAGATATCTACAGTTAGGTAATATATCACCCTCCCAGTGACTTAGCCTGGTTCATATTGAAGTCTGAACTCAGATCTTCCAAGTGCTGTGTAAGTACTCTGATTACTGGAACGTATTTCCTTTCTCAAATAAACAAATATGCTGAAATATAGGGATTTGAATACTGCTTCCTCATGTGGATTGGCAAGAAGCGTGAACTTCATGGGTTTTGTATCTGTTTTAAATTTCTTGCTCTTTCTTGGACTAAATAATTGAGAATGTAATCCTCCATCTTGGCTTTCATGGTTTCTGTACTGATTGCTTTTCACAGATACTACGCTCTCAGGGGAAATCGGCACCAAGAAAAAAGTGAAAAGACTGTTAAGTTTCCAGAGGTATTTCCATGCATCGCGGTTACTGCGTGGAATTGTACCACAAGCTTCTCTGTACCTACTGGATGAGGACTACCTTGGGCAAGCAAGGGTAAGACCGGGTCTCCGGTTCTCTATTTCTTTTAATAATATTCCAGAGAGTGTCAGTTTTGTTTCACTGTTCAGATAAGCAAACATGTGGCTGATCTTTCTTAAATGACCTGCGTTACTTGCCTGCCTCACAGCAAACAGATTGTCCATTCCTCTTTTGTGGTTACAGCTTTAAAGGCTTAGTCTCAAAGCAACAAGATGTCTAGATCTATTCAGCATTTTCAGATTCTGTCAACTGAAATTATAATCTGGATTTATTAAAGGATGAAGGATCCCTGGCTAAGTTACTGATTTAAGTAAGTGCAGCCTCAACGCAGGATTTAGTTCATCTGCTTGAAAAAAGACAGCTGTCTCTCAGCTGCTATGGAGCAGCTATTAGGCAACCCACAATAGCTCGCTGTAATGGCAAAGGCTAGGAAACGGGAACATTCACTGCAAAGAACTTCACAATAAGTAAAATATAATTCTCTTATTTTGCAGCTCTCACACTTGCTTTGAATGATATTTTCTAACCAAACTTGCACAACTGATGGCATTGGGATTTTGTGCCTAGGCAATTTTTATTCTCTGCAGGTGTTAGAAAGAAATTAAGAATCCAGAACTGGTTGGAATATAGACTAAGCGATGGGAGTGAGCACACATTTCATTCACACCTATGCTATTGTAGGTCATGCAGTTAGTCCAGACTCAGTCTCCTGACTGAACTGATTGTACCTGTAAAAACACTGTATATGCTGGTAATGATGGATTCTTCTGCGGGGCTGAGTGGGCTTCACAGAAGCACTGTAAGTTTATAAAAGCTATTCCTGTGTCTTGCTTTGTTTAGCAAAATGGAATTCATATTCACCGTGAGAGCTAAGATTGTGTTTTACTATAATAAAAACCTAAGAGAATTTGTACTGAATTTATTTTGGGGCATGAAAGAATGATAAAGTTATGCAGCAAAAGGAAATATTTTCATAATATTTTGTTTTATATTATTCCATGTTTTGAGCCCCATTTAGAAGGTATTTTTAATGTCAAGTTCAAAATCTCCTCACTTAAAAGTGCAAGTGATATTTTTTGCAGTATAGCTAAATTTGGTTCCTGAGGTCTGATATTTCAAATACATCTCTATAGCTTTCCTAGACAAAACTTTAAAGCTGCAGCAACCAATCCTGAGATTGATGCATGTGGAATGATAACTTAAATCTGCTTTACAGTTTGACATTTGCCTTTTCATATTTGTTTTTTCTAGCATATGCTATCCAAAGTGGGAATGTGGGATTTTGACATTTTCTTGTTTGACCGCTTGACAAACGGTAAGTAATTTTTAAAAAGTTTTTATTTTAATATCTCTCAGATACGACTATTCTAAAAATCCCTAATTAATTAATTGCTAAACATTTCCAGTTTAGATTACTGAAGAGAAACTGGACACAGTTAAGTTATCTTAAAATCATATCCTTGAGCATTTTCAGGGTTTGCACAAAACGTTCACAACTATAGCATAATATTTAAAGTGTGTTTTTGTATTAATCTAGTCTCCTGCATTTGTTATGGTTACCTTTTCAAGGAAGTGTTTCAGTTTCCTTTACCTGGGAAATTCCAAAGGTTCTTTAAATTTACCTATTAGATACATTGGTCGATAAGTCCAGACCTCCACAATCAGTTGATTTCTATCAACGTGAAATACCTTTAACTATCTTTGCTTCTGTTCAGCAGCAAAAATTACGAACTTCATTAAGACAGTAAAAATCTGTGAAATGTTTTGTCTAAATATATGCCTGTAGCACCACACATACTCCAATGTCTAGGCAATACATCTTGATCAGGTAGCTGCTGAAGAAGGTCATGATCACACCTTTCTCCTTTCTGTATTGCTTATAGGAATGAGAGCTTATGCCTCACCCCCAATCTAATTAGGCTTGGCTGGGGCAGAAGGTGTAGAAAAAAGTTGGTTTAGAGAGTAATTCAGCTGAGTGACTGGCAGTGAAGAGTGGGAAGGACTGCAAATAGCAAGGGAAGCAAAAGCATAATTCTTCTAAATTACATTTCTGCGCCTCGCTCTGTAGTCAGGGCCAAATAAGTTTCCATGTCCTCTTCTTACATGTGTTTGTTTTCTTTCCTGAGTTACATTAAATAAGAAAAGACTCCCTTCAAACATAGTTTGTGTTGTACAGTTGGTTGGTTTGGAGATTTTTTTCTAACTTTTCTGGAAACATTGCTCCTGAATGATGCAGTACAAACATTTTAAAATAATGTGTGTACGTATAGTTAATCATATAATACTAGTTAGTCTCAATTTTGCCAGTGTTGCCAGTTGGCAGTAAGGACAGTGTAACATTACAGTGGGACTTGAGACCATAAATGCTGCAATTCTTTTTTTCCTGTCTGCATCATCATTATGAGATGCAGTTGTAGCTGAGCTAGGTATGTGGGTTAATTACATGTTTGTAAAGCTATGCATAAAATAAAAATTAATTACAAACTCTTTATTTCTCAGTAATTAGTTAGTACAGTATGGCAAACTGAAGTGGCAGAAAAGCCATTCTCCTTTCTGTCATTTCTGGAGGCAGACCTGAATTACAAAGGTGATGTGGTTATCAAACAAGCCTGTCAAAAGATTTCCAGTTAAAACCATGTCAATTCGCCTGCTGTGTCATGTTGAAACAGCAAATGTGACTTTATGGCATCTAGACACAAGAATGGCACTCCACTGGTACAGCCATTCCATCAGATCTTGCTTATATGTAATTTATATAAGCTACTTCTGAGTATGAGTGTCATCTAAGCTCATATGGTAGGAGCTAATAGGAAATTACCATGATTTTTAGTCTTGCTTGGTTTGTAACTAGGTGTTTTGGGAATCTGAGTTGTTCTTTCTGCTTTTAGGAAACAGTCTCGTAACACTGCTTTGTCACCTCTTCAATGTGCATGGACTTATTCACCATTTCCAGTTAGATATGGTTACATTACACAGGTTTTTAGGTAAGTGCTTACCTCAAAGCCATCTTTGAATGCAGTTTACAGCTTTAAGGAGGGCATCCAAGAAGGAACTGGCTTGGTCTGCGTATCTATGTAAAATCATGATGTTGTTACAAGTATTTCAGTAAAAAAATTCAGAGATATATATTAGCATACAATTTACAGGCAGTCAGGTAGTTGGTTCAGTACCTGTTAAATCAGTGGAGGGACTTGAAAAGGCTTTGCATTAGACTGAAGCATCCCAGTACCACAATTGCACTGTTTATTCGAAAAACAGTCTGCCATGCAGAGATGTGGCCAGCTGAGTAGGCCCACACAGACAGACATTGCAGAACCTACCCGTGCACAGTACAATTGTGGTACAGTGTCATTATTTTAGTGACTAATAGACCACTGAGACCCAGGGCAGTTAAAAGCTTATGTGTAAAATTTAACGAATTATATCAAGCTGTCTGCACTGAATAGTGTTGATGAAAGCCCCTGCTGCTGTTACTGCCAACAGAAATATTAGCCCCATGCTGTCAGCGAACCAAAAGAAGAAATTGGCCAAAATCAATTACTTTTTGCATCATGTTTTGAATGCAGCTGCATGCCGGTTTGTTAGGCTGTCAGACGGAGTTTCAAAGGCAAGGTCTCTTCTTTTAGACTACATAATTGTCGCTTCTGGAAAGCGTTCCTTTGGTGTGGAGAGAGACAAAATCTCCCTGCCGTTTGACTCCAGTGGGCGGCTGTGAAGTGGACGCTCAAATAATTAGAGCTAGCGGTATTCAGGGTTTAAAGGATTACCCACTGTACCTTCAAATGCTTCTGAAGCTGGAAACTGAAGACTCGAACTTTCTTTGGCATTCCCCATACTGGAGATGAGTGCCAGGGGAAATTTGCACATTACCTTTCTGTTTGATTAATTTGGTAGCACCTAGCAGAGTGCTTCAGGCAAGATCACGTGCAGCTTCCACTGTTCACGTGGTGTTCCCTCGAGACTACCTAATGGTGCCAGCAAGGCTGCAGGGAACAGAGGAGTGTGAAGCACACACACACCCCTCAATGATTTTCAGTGAGGGTGAAAGCTGAGAGTTACAAGGTTGCCAGTCAGTCTTCTGGCTGGTCCAGTTCCACCACTGCATGCTAAAACACGAGGGACTTGTATTGTAAAATGGATGCGTAGATGTGACTAAAATTACCACAAAAGATTTTGCTCTGAAAACCCCAATGCTTTATCTTTTGATTCTCTGTCTGGAGGATGTAGGAATGCCTCTGACCATTTCTAGTCATTCAAATAATAAATGATGCCAGGGTATCAGGGCCTCACCCCCTGCTGCTGTAAAATAGGTAGTACTGCCTTAATGACATTACTCCCCTATGACAGCAGCATAAATAATTACACTCCGTTGTGGATAAATTTGCCTCTCTTCCTTATTTATTTTACTCCTGAATGAGAGCCTTCACTAAGGCAAGAAAGAGTTGATTTATGAACTAGACCCAGTGTATCCCTGTGGGCCTCACAAATCCTTTCATGCATTTTTTCTCTAAAGGTGTCCCAGTAAGAGCACCGGTCTAAGTAAGCTACAGATATTCGAAGAAACTCCTTAGGCAGCTGACTGTAAAACCTCAAATTGTATTTTAAATCCAGTTCTCACTTGTGGCCATGGCATTCAGAGACAAAAGGGTCTTTATTTTCTGTTTTGGTTCCCAGTTATGGTTCAAGAAGATTACCATAGCCAAAACCCGTACCACAATGCTGTCCATGCTGCTGATGTCACACAAGCTATGCACTGCTATCTGAGGGAGCCCAAGGTAACGACAACCTTTCACACTGATGTTGCTTTCAGATAATTCTCAGATTTTTTTTTTTTCCCCAGGATTGAAAAAACACCCCCCCAAAAAAATACTTTTAGATAGCAGAAAATGATTGAGTACTTGAAGTCAGCAATAAGGCAGCAGCAGTCAGCTACAGACACTTTAAACAAGCTACTGGAGTCACTTAGCATCACGCAAGCAATACATCAAAGTGCTGTCGTGAGTTCTGGCAATTTTTACCATGACCACGTGTACCAGCCATCTGCCAGCAGCTGCAGTCCTCCCAGCAAAGCCAGTAGAAGGCAATGTGTGCCCGTGCCTCTGTCCCTTCAGGTCATAAGCCCCTCATGTCAGTACTTCAAAATGCCAAATTTGGCAGTGTAACACCAGAAAAGGGGAAGACCTTTGACTGAGTCCATTGCAAGGGTGTCCTCTGCAGGAGTGAACAGCAGCTTTGGACTGCTGCAGCAAGCCCTTACAACGTGAGGGTGTGATGTTGCTTTAGGTGCTGCTGGAAGACACTGCAGTACTGTAATGTTGAGCCACAGTGTAAGAATGTAACTAATATTTCCTGGCTTGACTTAAATGAAAGGAAGTTCTGCTGGAATTAGCAAACTGTCAGGCTGGAATATGGTAATGCTAAGTGAGGATGGGAGCAGGACCAGCTTTCCTGTTGTATTTCCATCTTCTGCAAGATCTTCAAGTCCCTGCTGTCAAAAAGTGCAGAGTACAGCCAGTATCCAGAATCTGTACCATACTGATCTTCATGTCTCATCACAGGATGCTTCTTTCAGCTCACAGACCTGTACTCTGTACAGACTCATCAGGCCAGTAATAACTACCTCACGCTCAGAAACAGAACATGCTAAGAGTTCAATTTTTTTTCCCCAAAATAACAAAATTTGCTTCTGAATGGTAAGCTGTACAGTAGAAAAAAATCTGGGCAGGTTTCCAATTTGGATGTCTGAAGTTAGGTATATTATGTTCTCTAACACAATACCTGTATTTGAACTGAGATACCTAACAGCCAAGTTTGACATTTCAAAAGCTTAAACTCTGTGTTTTACAGCACAATGCTCTGCTAGAAAAATGAAGCCTGATTTATTGCTGGTATTACTAAATACTGTGTCAGAGCCCTTATCATGTATGCTAACATATGCCAACCTGCTAGTATAGTTATTTACTTTTTAAAACAGAATCTTTTAGACTAAGCTCAAGCACTTCTGTGAAAACAATCCTTATATTACCATAAAGAGATATGAAGTACAAACTGTAATAAAATATGAGTATTTTTTTAAAGTCTGATATCTTTATTGATGTTTGTTCAAGTCACCTTAAAAACATGGATCACAAAATTTACTTTGTATTTGACATTTGTGTACTGTCCTACAAATTGAGCAGTGCCATGATGTTAGCTGATTCCTTTATTTGCCAAAAGCAAAAAAAAAAGTCCTTACTGTTCATGTTCTTGTTGTGATTAACATGTGTGATTCAGCTTGCCAGCTTCCTCACTCCGTCGGATATCATGCTCGGACTGCTAGCTGCTGCAGCTCATGATGTGGATCATCCAGGGGTCAACCAGCCCTTTCTCATCAAAACTAAACACCACCTTGCCAGCCTGTACCAGGTAAAACTGCTCATCAAGTTGATGATATGTAAAATCATGTCAAGGAGGGTCTAAGCAATTTTCTGTGAACTTCCATGCCAAAATCTGGCAGTGAAGGGATTTTGATATAATCAACCTGCAATTTAGAGTCTGGACAATTTCAGTTTAGCTCCTCACTGGGTGTCTCTTTTTACAGCAAAGCTGATACACATGAGAAAGAAGGTGGAAATGTTAGATTTTGAGGACATTTAAGCCAAATCAGTTGCCTGCATTATTTCTGCTGTAGATATCTGGGGTAAGGAACTGTAGGTAGGATATTTAAAATTATGGAGGGACAATTTGTACTTCATCTTTCTTCAGTGAGCAACCAAGCAAACAGCAGGCATGTTCTAAATTAGTGTTGCATTAAAAGAAACTTTTGCTTCAAGTGGCTCCAGTAGAATTGAATACTTAATGAATACTGCAGTTTAAAAAAAAAAAAAAATTGAAGATAGAGGGAACCAAGGGAAAAGTTGTAGATATTTACCCAAACATGCCTGGAGATATAAAGAAAGAAGTTGCAACAGCCACAGTAGGTCATGCCACAGGCTGACTAGACCAGTATCCTGATTCTAAGAGTAGCCAGCAAAAGATCTTAGAGAGAAACATAAGCCTGGGGTAAGTACAGAGTTGTCCTTTACGTGGTATACATCCTCCCACCTCTGCAAGTAGTAGTAGAAGACTTCCTGAAACAAAACCACAAACCCTCTTGTTCAATAACTGTCAATGAACCTGTCCTGCCCTGATTTTTGTGGACCTTTTTGAATATATTTGTAGTTTGGGTCCATGGCAATCACTGTAGCTCGGGATTTTGTCTGTAGCTGTCCTATGTGTATAATCTTTGCATGCATGTGTACACGATTATATATGTCCATCACTACTCTTTACGTTACACTTACACATACATGCCAGAGCAGTGCTGTAAATCATTTTGTTTGCACTAACTGTAATTCATAGCTAATAAATGGAGATGGTATTGTTTTGTAGCCTTTGGAAGAGTCAACTTCAGCCTTTGTAGTAAGGTATAAGAAACAGAATATCCCAAGTTAAGAATTAATCTAACTGAAGAAGTCTGATAGCTATTTACCTTTCTACATATACTTAGCAAATGGAGAGTTGTCTTACCCAGATGTGTGCGGTGCCTTTTTCTCCAGTCTTTTCTAAACATGAGGGCAGCTGAGTGGGGAAGGAAAAAAGCCAGGGGACTTCAGGAAGAGGAGTGGGTAGAGCCATTCCACAAAACCCTTGGCCCTGTGAAAAGGTATAAACAACTCCTCCTGAAATTAATAGTGGGAAACAGTAATATATAATTAGGTTGAAATTCAGTCTAATCTAAAAGAAATGTAACGAAAATAAAATATTACTGTCTTGGAAAGATATTTTCTGCTCAGCTAACTGGGCTTGAATATACTTTCAAATGTTGCTTAGAAAAGGCAGTGACAATACAGCAAATACAATCTTTCAACACAAAATGTGATTTTAAGTATCCTGTTTAGGGATGTTCACTGGCAAGTTTCACCTATTTTATCTGAAATTGATCCCAGATTGTCTCTGAAGATTTTAGTCGCACACAGTACATGAATGCAATAAAAATAACAATACTAGAAAAAAGGTTTTGCTGAAAACATTTTTAGTCAAACATTTAGATTCAGTAAATAGTCTTTAAAACAACAAATTACATTCTTCTCAAGATTAGTACTTTAACATGTGCTTGAAACTGAAACAAAAAAAGTTCTATGGTTTTTGGTTTTTAAGCAGCAGAGCCACAGAACTGCTGGGACTAATCAGAAAAATAATCAAACAAAAGTAAGTTTTAACATAGTTGGCAGTCATCTGTCACTGAGATAGTAGTAACTGAGACAGGGTTTTCTGTTTATGGCGTCTCTTTGTTCTTGGTTGTAAAATTAAATTAGAACTTCGCATTTCAATCATCTGGGGGAAAAAAAAAGGATTTTCAAAATGAGGTTGGTCAGTATTTGACAAAGATGCAAAGTGTTTGACAGCTTCTGAAGGGCATATATGAGCAGAATCATGTTTTGGAATGATAGGTGTCATCAGCAAGGAGTTCAGAGCTTTCAGTATTAATTTTCAAATTAAATCTGTATTTTATGATGCAAGTCTTTTTTTTTATGTAATCTATAGGGTAATTTCCACAAGAGTCAATTGCATGTGAGGCACAAATATAAAAGTGCCTCATTCAAGTCTCTAGCATTACAAAGATATCTGAGAGTGAAAAACATGACAGTAAAGACCTAGAGGTCATTTAACCTCCTGTGAGGAGCACAGCAGCATTCCTTGTTATGTGATGCAGACTTTGCTTCTAACTTTCATTGGCCAGTAAAATGAAAAATAAAAGTTTTATTCTTGCTTGATAATCATTGCCTTAGGTCTTTGTAGGCTTGAAAGTCATAAATAAATTTTGCTTGATACATTGGGCTTATCCAACACTGTTTCTGCTGCTTTTGACTAAAAACAGCATACAGCTCAAGGTTGTTCAGCCGGATACAATCCTGCCTTGTATTAGCTAAAACTCCACATCAAACCTAACACCAGAAAAAGTCATACTCCTTTTTTAAAAAAAAAAAAAGGTGAAATTGTATTTTACTGAAAACAATTTACAAATGTCCTAAGAAAAAAATAGCACTGATATAAATAAAATATTACTTTATAACTTCAGTAATAGAGAGTTGAGATCTGTCTTTGGCTCTTAAATGAAGGGTAATAGGTCAGTCTGCAGTGATCACAGACATTAGTAGTACAAAACAGGTGTCAGATATCTATGAAAGAACACTTTACAACTTTAATATAGATGTGTATAAACTAGAAATAGGAAAATATGTTTTCAGCATCAGTTATGATAGTTGTACTTTGCAGTCTTCCTTAAAAGCACTGTTTCTAATTAAAGTAACATTTTCAGGTGTCATTGTGTAGTTTAAACCAGTTGCTCAATGACTAAGAATGGATGACAAGATTGAAATAAATGTAGATCACCTTCCACTCTGAATTAAAATTGAAGTTTTCTCTGCACCTAGTTAATAGCAAGTCTTCCTCTCTTCCATCTGTTATTCTTTTCCAAATGTGTATGTCGAGTGTGGTGGTTTGAATGGCTCAGGGAAAGTCACAGACTGGAGATTTTATGATAGTCTAAGTGAAAAAACAAGTTTTTTCCTCACTGTCCTGAAGTCTATGTTACAGAAATCCCTAGTTTTAGGCAGTATATGTGACAGAGGCTTCCTAGCATGCAGCCTTTAAAACAAACCTGTGCTGCTACAGTTTTTTTAAAAAATAAAAAGTTAGGGAAAGCAAGCTCTCTGGAGCAGAAGGCTAAGAACCCTGGTCTCCAAGGCAGCACATGGACTTTTCCCTGCATGGGTTGTCTCCCCACCAGCCTAGGCAATCGGATAGCTCATGGCAATTAGTCTTAACAAGGCAGTAGCATGTTCCTAGGTGGAATAACTGACTCTACTAATTGTTGGCAGCAGCTTCAGGAGTTCTGGCTGCTTGCATTTAACAGGGGAGTCGTATGACTTCATGCTCAGTTGTCGCGCGTTAACTTGAGCTTTCCTTTTCCCTCTTCCATGAGCTTTAAGTGTGTGCAGCAGCTTCAGTTTAAGTTCTCCCTATAGCAGCAGGCAAAGAGCAGAAACTTACGGAAGAGGAAATACTCTGGGATGGACACCTGAGTTTGCTTTTTCCTCTGAGTAACTATTAGTTGGATGCAAGAGAGTTCCTGGATACCTGCACACTCAGCCCTGTTCTGGCTGGCTTTCAGTGTGGCCAAATTGCAACTGCATCCATGGAGTGGTAATTCCCCTGCTGCTGAAGCAGCTCCTTCCAGCAGGTAATGCCGCTGTGCTGGAAGGGATATGGGGGCACTGGATGCTCTGAGGGGGATCTTCCCAGCTGGAATGTTTCAAGGGTGCAGTCAGACCAGGGCCACAGGAACTGTGCATGCAGGCACTGCCTTAAGCAAGCGTAAGCCTTCCCAAAAGTCAAAGGTGACAGTCAGGCAGGGTTTGTCTAATTTACCTTAGAGTAGGAAGACAGCAGCCTGTGGATTTGGGGTGACTGTGGGACCAGGACTCAGCTCTAAGATTAGGGAGGTGGAAGAAGAAAGAAAAAAAAAAAATTTAAAAAAATGGTTATGACCTATTACCTTCCCTTATTTTTCTTGGTCAGAGTGCAGGGTTGCAAAAGTCCATCCTGATTAATTTAGGCAAAAAAGAAGAGAGATATTTAAGTTGGCTAATGAACGGAATTGCTGTCAAAAATAATTTAGATATTGCATAGATGATCCTGAGTTCTGAGTCTGTCAGCTCTTCCTTAGAGTTTGCGTGGTTGGAAGGTCTTGGGGTTAGTTTTAGTTGTTTTTTTTTCCCCCCAGTATCTGGGATTTCAATTAGGGAAACAAACGAAAACAAAAAAAAAAAATACACAAAGAAATACCAAAGCAACATATCAGTGATTGTGTGAATTCAAAAGCAACAGAACATGCTGTAGGAAATCAATTCAATTTGCCCTCTCACCTTTGCACTAACTTTGAGCACAAAATTTCAAGAAAAAAATGGACAAGAGGATGAAAATGCAAATTGGATCTTGGTTTCTAGCAATGTTCAGTGTTTCAGCAGTCATTAGATATGACAGAATTATAAAGGAGGATGGGGAAGCCTTAAGGAGGAAATAGTGTTCAGTCTCTCTTGAAGAAGTGGAAGCTGTGCATCACATCCAACAGGAAAGGCAGCACTAATGCAGCTACACCTCAGAGCTGTGGGACTGTGCAGGAGGGAGCCAGAGATTAACAGTGGCCAGAGAGAGGGATTCTGACTCTAGTTTCCCAGTTGACAGTGACGGGGTGGAGTCCTTGGTCTGCTACCTGCCCAAAATGTTTGGTTGTGTTTTTTAATCCAGTGCTAGTCCACTGCAAAAGCCATGAACTGCCCAGAACAGGGATCAGATGCCAAAACTCTCCTGAGAGTGTCCCTTTTGCTACGTGACAGTCATTCACACCATGCACGTTGGTGTGGGTAACTGAGGACTGTGCTGTTCACTGGAGGGGTACTCCACTGGGCTGCTTTTCTGCAGCAAGCAGAATTAAAATTGCGTTAGAGGTTTCTGGACAAGTGACATTTCTCAGGCATTCAGTGGCAGAAAGTACTCTGTGAACTAAATGAGTGATGATTGACAAATGCATTGTGTGTTAGGATGGTAATATAACATCATCAGACACAAGATACCCAATTTGTTGTAATTTACAGACAACCTAGAAATCTGGGTTCCTGTTCCCTTAGAATTTTTTCCGACCGAACTGTGGTTCCACTTAGTTGGAAGAAAACAAAAAGGACTAAATTTGTTGCAGACTAAGTTGCTGAAGCCTGCAGATGCTCAGTGATACTGATATTCCTCTTGCTTTCACTGAGCAGCTGCAGGCAGCTTCCTGGCTCTAAGGGAAATTTGGCAGGTTAGCTTTCTTTGTCTTCTCCACTCTGCATTCAAACTGTAGAAGCTGAGAAGTCAACCTGGGATCAGTAGGAGGTAAAAATATGATTTTGAACCAATGCTTTAGTTCATTTGTTAATAAATCTGCCAGAATGCAAGCTACCTCCCACTCAGATGAGACTAGCTCCTCTGTTCAGAGCAGGACTCAAAAACTGTAGAACAACAGGACTGTAGGACTGACCTTAGCTAGGAAACCTAGAAGCATGAGATCCTTAACTCTAGAAATCCAGACCAATTCCTCACATCCAAAAGGTGGCTAAAAAGCACACATTTTAGACTTATGTTACAGCACTTCCAACCAGCTCTAGGCATCATGTGATATGGCAATCTCTAGCTGTACCACGGATACCTGCCTAATCCTTGAATTTATTCCTTTTATTCCTCCCTAGAATGTTTCAGTGCTAGAAAATCATCACTGGCGATCTACGATAGGCATGCTTCGAGAGTCACGGCTCCTTGCCCATCTGCCCAAGGAGGTGACGTAAGTGTCCACTGGAGGGAATGCACGCCTGAAACTAGTCCATGGCTTCCATCACTCTTCTTAAAAGGAGACTGACAAAGAGGCCCAGGCTTCAGAGCAGGCTGAACTTCTGCCCTCTGTTGATGCCAGTACAAAATCATGAGACAAAGTTATATAGCAGAAGTATTTTCTAAGACTTTGCCTCTTCTGCAGCACAGGAATGGCCCTTGTCAGCACCAGGAACATTGGGAGTCCCAGCAGGAATGGACCTTTTCAGATCCATTGTTGGCAATTTTTGTTTTACACGGCACCAATGAAATGCAGAAAGATTTAGTGATTAAAAAGTATGAAATAGAGAGAAAAATGGAGGAGTTGGTTGAGTAGCATTGAGATGCTCAGGACTTCTGCACTTGACTGAGGAGGTGTGGTTCAGTCTTCACTGTCTTTTTGGGTGAAGCAAAAGAAAAAACAGCAACATGAGTACCTTGGCCAAGTTGATGCTAACTTTTTACCTGCTGGTTTTGTGCAGTATTACTCCCACCAAGACATGGAGATTGAGCCAATGAACAGCCTGTAACACTAAGTTTTAATCACAGGTGACCTTACCACAAATGTAAACAAGTTACCTGTAAGCAATAAGCTCCATAACCCTCCAGAAATCCGTTGCATCAGATGAAAAACTTCAGTCATACTTTAAAGGACTTCAGTCCTTCAGTACTTCAACTGCAACTTCAAAGTTGCAGTAATCACCACCCAGCTCTGAGGAGCTCAAGTAAGATGTGAGCATTTTTCTAGATGCATCATGCTGTTGTTTGGTTGGTTAGGTTTTCACTTTCCTAGCACTTTTCAGAAGCTTTCAGAACCACCTGTGCCTATTCCTCCTGAACCTGTTTAGGCAGCTAGAAGAGCTGTACCCTGCAAGCCCCAGCAGAGGCTGACCAAACAGATCAGACTGGATCCATAAAGAAAGAGGAAGCTTCATGTTACCTATGATCCATAGCAGGTTGTTTTGAGCTATTAATGTTCAATGGTTCCATGATTAAGGGGCTTATTTTCCTTAATTGCAGACGGGACATCGAGCAGCAGTTGGGCTCCCTGATCTTGGCAACAGACATCAACAGGCAGAATGAGTTTTTGATCCGTCTGAAATCTCACCTTGACAATCAGGATTTGAGGCTGGAGGATGCACATGACAGACATTTTATGCTTCAGGTAACTTTAAAAAATATTTTTCAACTATTGTTTTTTATTCGTTTTTCAAGTCATGGTATTTCCTGGTATGTATTGGAATAGCATACGATTTTGTGTCTGGACATCAGCATCTCCTTACCTAACACCATAAAGACTTTTCTTCTGCCACCTGGCATGTCAGGCAAGCATAATGTACCTCAAGTATTTCCTTACAACATTCACTTGAGCTAAAAAGCTGTGAATGCAACAGATACAGGAGACTGTCAAATACTCAGAAATGAAGATAAGCTATTAATTATTTTCTTTCCAGACCACTTCTTCTCTTGTGAGATGATGCTTCGATTATAGTCTCTCTTCTGACAAACGTCACTTCACTGGTGTTATTTTATAGCACTATGCAGGAGAGCCCCCTTGTTGGTGTCCTTTGCAAGACAGCCTGACATCAGGTGCCCAAGTCCCGTTCCTGTGACGGATGTTCAGAAACAGCCTCTGCAGAGACAGCTGTTGCCATGGCAGCAGGTGCTTCTCTAGTGGATCTGCCCAGCTAATGAGGAAAACATGCTTTATTTAAAAATTAAATAGGTTCGGACTGGTTCTTCCAGCTAAACTGCAGTCATTAGAGGCTCTTAAGAATAAACCTCTACCTATTAAAGCATTACTGTGATTAAAATGGCTGCATATACATGCCTCTCTGGGGGAATGACATTAATTTCACTCTTAAATGCATAAAAGAGTTTAAGTAATCATTATCATTTATAAAACAAACATCTATATGTTATCACTTTGTTGGGGTTACAGGAAAGGTGACAGTTGCAAGGACAGAAGTACTGATCTGTTAATTCTTCCCCCTCCAGCAGCATGAGAAATGTGGTAAACTGCTCACCTGTCCTCCATCAGACACGGTCTTCTGTCAGATTCCATCAGGGATCACACAGGACAAGGTTAATGGGCTTATATTTCTGGACAGATCAGGCAACAAAGTTGTGCAAATATCAAAGGCAGAGGGATTACAGATCTCAACTATGGCAAAAAGTTTCTTATGTGCTTTCTTGAAGATAGGAACTAGGCTGCAGACCTGGTGAGATTTACTTATCTGGTGGATTAGTTATGGAGAAGAAAAAAAATGTATTAAGAATTCTTGCTTGATCGGGATAAATTAAAGGTCCTTTTAAATAGACAGTAACATTAAGGCTAATCAGTTTAATCCAAAGAAGAAAGTGACTTGGAGACTTCCCTCCTCCAGTTCACAGGTCTGAATTTATACGGGAAATATTTCTTATGTTTTCCTCCCGGGTGCCAGAATGATTTCTGACCTCTGTCAGGCTAACTGTCTGTGTTCAATCTGTGAAGAAATGAGGCACATGACATCTTGTTCCAAGGCAGTAAGACAGACTATTACATGGTTCACTTTTCTGAAGCAGTTACTTGATTTTAAAAACCTCTTGCCCTCCTGTACCCCTTTCCCTGCAAAGCACTTAGAAGTACTATTTAACTAAGTGAAATGAAGCCAGGGGCAGTACGGAGGGCCCTGTGCTTAGCTTTGTAAACAAAAACATGCAGACAGTAAGATGAGGTGTAACTGAAGTGGGATGGAAGGTCACTCACTGAGACCACAGAGAACTGATGCCCAAATCACCAGCTTGGCTCTTCCCGTCCTTGTCATCAGCCATGGATGCTGAGCCAGGCAGTCAGCAGGAGCCAGGCAGAGGTTTTTGTTGGCTTATTCCTTGCAAGGAGTATCCAAAAGGCTTACTTTGCAGCCTCAGAATTTGGCCCTCCTCTTGTTCACACTATGGTAAAGCGGAGGGCTGAATGAAAGTTTTGTTTGCACCTTAAAGAAATGCTTTTTCTTCAAAAGGCATATTTGGGTGAGACTGAGTCTCTACAATGTGTTCTTAATCCTTCCCAACGCCACTGGTGAGAGCTGGGAGTTTCATGACTCAGGATTTACTGCTGAAGCACTGCTAGACAGTAACATCTTTTCTCACCGCTACTTTTCTTCTTTGCTTACAGATCGCACTCAAGTGCGCTGACATTTGCAACCCTTGCCGGCTCTGGGACCTGAGCAAACAGTGGAGCGAACGGGTCTGCGAAGAGTTTTACCGACAAGGTCAGCCCCTTCGCACGCGCGGTCCCCTTTCACATTGGCTTCCCAGGCTTTTTGTGTGGCGAGACAGAGGTAGCATTCAGCTCCCCCGTTTGCCTTGAAATCTCTCTCAAGAAGGAGCTGTTGAAGAGATACTCTGCCTCATTTGAAAAGTGGGAAGGGATAGAAGAGCAGCAGGTATTTCTTTGCCCTCGCTGCTCCTGTAGCAGCATCAGGCAGCCGGGAGGGCTCTGCTGTGCCTCAGCGCTTGAATTCGGCTGGAGAGCCCACAGCTGGATTCTTCTCTGAGAACCCTCCTGTCACCGTTAGCTCTTCTGAGCTGGGACAGCGCCAGGCTACACTGCACCAAAATCCTGCCGCTGCCCACTGTGTTTTGTCTCACTTTTCACACTCCCACTACAACTGCAATGGGAGCCTTACCCTCGCTGTTTCCCAAATATGACACGTTCTTCTGCGCACAAATGCAGAGAAAGGGTTCAAGCACAGTTCCCAGCACACCAAGCTCTTCGACACTGTTGAAAGGGCCAAAGTAGGCAAGCCAAAGCTCAGCTAGAACCTATTGCAAATGTTTTCAAACCCCTGCAGAGAGTGCAGTCAGGCAGGGTTTTTTTCAAACACAGTAATTACACCATTTGGCTCTATCTGCATGAGCAAGGTCATGCTGTGCTGCAACACAGGGTGCAGCAGACTTTAATCATTGGTAAATTCTTTGTTAGGAGCATCCTGAGAGCTGAAGGCAAGTGGTACAAACACTGGAAGGGCACACAACGAAGTTCTCAATTCATTTAAAATTCCGCACTACAAAGTTAAGCCACATTCAAGCTGGTATCTAGTACAGTTAGTCCATAATGAGGACAAATAGGTCAGCAAGTTAATTTTCAGCCTGCATCAGCTTAAGCTGGTGAAATGTCTTTGACTTTGATGCTTTTGAAGCGACATAAGCAACTTGCCAGATGCAGGTTTATTTAGTCAGGTGTATAGTCAAGGCATAATCAGTATCCAGCTCATGAGGACAGGGCCCCAGCTGTGTGATAGCTCCCCTTTTAGTGTATTGAAAAAGACGTGCTGAGAAAGACAGCACTCAACCGTTATAAATTTAGGCTTTTTCCCCAAGACTCAGGATTTATTAGTATAACATCTAAAATAGACCTCTGAAGGGGGAGGAGGAGCATATGAGCATGAGTTAGAAGTGTAACAGGGAGAAAAAGAGCATTTCATGTGGGGGAACATACAGAAACTGTGGTCTAACTGTCATTGCTGGCTCTATAATCCTGGTAAGTGATGCAAAAAACAATATTAAATAGCATGTATTTAGATACCATTGTCACTTTAAAATGTTATTGTTTACCTGTCTACCTCCTTACACATAATGCTGGGGCTTGAAAGTGGTTTTTGTCACTAAGTTTAACATTTGAAAACCATAGCTCTCATGTTTTGACTTTTAACTATAGATGTGGCAGGTAATACCAGAATTATCACCTTGTTTAGTCTTCCTTCTGGAACGCATACAAAGTTTCAACATTTTTTGTATCAAACAATTCTAATGCCATTTTAATGGCAACTCAGATCCTGATCTTCCAGTCATCTGATACATCTACAGTACATCTATGAGCAAATAAAATATACAACTCAGGTACGTTTCAGGGAGCACCTGATGCCTACAGCGGCCCCTAACATGAACCTTTCCTAGAAAAATACTTTAACTTGTTCTTAGATGTTTTAAAAGGCAATTAACAGCACAGGGTAAGTAATGCAACTTGATTTGTTTACATAAAACTGGAGCAGGCAAGAAACAAGTTTCAAGAAAATGGCTGATGTTTAAGCAACATCAATGATCAGTTTCTCTGGTGAGGTTTTGAAATTGCTTAGAAGGTTTTCCCCAGCATGAAAGTTCTCAGAACTAACTCATGCAGTTACTTTTATAATGACTTGAAACATAAGAAAAATTACTATCATTTAAGTTTTTACCATGCAAAGGAAAATCTTATTTTTGTGAATTAAATGACTTGTCATAGACAAGAAGATGTTGATAAGGTTTGAGCTAGACAGGTCAACCATTTTGAACCCAGAAAACCTGTAGAGGGGACCTCACTGGAGTTAGACACACTTTGTTCAGTCAAAAAATTTTTGAGGGGGGTAGAGAAGAAGAGGACAGTCAAACTGCATATGTGGAAACATGACAAACTGTTACTTTGTCTCAGTTTTGCTGGGTTGTTCTTTTGATTGTGAAGCTAAAGTTTTCCCCTGGTATTTTTAAATATCTAATTAAAACTGAAAGTATTCCCCTCACATCTAAGAAGAAGTTGCATGTTGCAGAGAGAAGAAAGGCAAGGCTTAAAAATGCACATGGTATTTTATATGGGGCTATACAGTCTGAGTAGTACAATAGCATTTAAGTCAAAATTGTCTGTTAGCAGAGAGAAAAGAGCTTTTAAACAAAACCAGTGGATTTAAAGCAAAATGTTTCTTTATGGATTGAATAGAGAGTTTTGTTTGATCTAGCAGGTCCATCTTACTTATGGGAAGGTTTTGTGTAACCAGCCCTCACTACATCCTTATTAGTAAATCAAATGGACAAAATATTAAAATATTATTGTCTGAGGGACAGTGGCACGTCTTAGCTTGCACACAGTCTCCCTTCCCTCCCTTCCCTGCACACAGAGTCTCCTCTCCCTATTGCATGAGGTCCCATATGTAGTACAGGGCATGTACGTAGTACAATCATGCAGTAGCTAAGACCATACCCTGGCAGTGTCTCAGAGAAGGCTGACAATCACAAAGGATGAATGTGTTCCACTCACAGACAGTGTTGTTAAAAAACAAAACAAATAAAACACACAAACAAACAGCAACAACAAAAAAAAAACGCCACCAAAAAAACCCCTAACTCATTTACAGCAGTCTTTACATGGAATGATTGCTTGCATGGAAAAATGCAGTCTCTGCAGCAGGACAAGTGATTGTTGTCTGGATAGTAACTGGCAAATGAGACTCCCTGAGCTGTTTTCTGCTAAATTCTTAAATCCAGCAAGCCTGTGGTCCTCTGTGACCACTCCAGCATATACATGGTCATTGCTATTGTTTACCTTCAGCTGCATAAAAACCATTTCCTGTCTTAGCTACATACAGAAGACTGTCTTGCCAGATCATTTCTGCATCTGCAGAAGTGTTTTCTACTGACTGTTCATAAGCATGTTCTTGATGCCAAATTTGGTCAGTTCTGCAGCAGGGATCATAGAAAATCATCTAATTTGGAAAAGATCTTGACGATCATTGAGTCCAACCATCAACCTGACATCACCAGTCCTCAACTATACCATCTCCCAAGCGCTGTCAACACGACTCTTAAACACGTCCAGGGATGGGGACTCGACCACTGCTTTGGATAGCCTATTCCAATGTCTGACAACCTGTTCTGTGAAGAAATGCTTCCTAATATCCAGTCTAAACCTCCCCTGATGCAACTTGAGGCCATTACCCCTTGTCCTATTGCTTGTTACTTGGTTAAAGAGACTCATCCCCACCTCTCTACAATCTCTGTTCAGGTAGTTGTAGAGAGCAATGAGATCTCCCCTGAGCCTCCTCCAGACTAAACAACCCCAGTTCCCTCAGCTGCTCCTCATCAGACTTGTGCTCCAGACCCTTCATCAGCTTCATTGTTGCTCTTCTTTGGACATACTCAAGTATTTCAATGTCCTTTTTGTAGTGAGAGGCCCAAAACTGAACACAGTACTTGAGGTGCAGCCTCACCAGAGCTGAGTACAAGGGTAAGATAACTTCGCTGGTCCTGTGGGCCATGCTATTTCTGATACAGGCCAGGATTCCATTGGCCTTCTTGGCCACCTGGGCACACTGCTGGCTCACGTTCAGCCGGCTGTTGACCAAAAGCCTGTAGCGCTGCATCTGCAAACTTACTGAAGGTGCACTCGATCCCCTCATCTAGATCATTGATAAAAAGGGAGCTGTCAGAAGTGGGATTTGAACCCATACCTCCAGGGGAGACTGCAACCTGAAATGCAGCACCTTAGACCGCTTGGCCATCCTGACATTGCCCATGAGTACTTCCAGGTCATGGCTGTGGTGGGATGTGGAGTGAGTGGATCCCCCAGCTAGGCTGTTCTTCAACAATTTGAAAGAGACCCCAGGGCCAGTCACAGCAGGAGCTGCCTACAGGACTCTTCAGGGCAGTCCCAGATTTGCACCTAGAGACCTCCTGCTCTGATTAGTCAAATACTCTGCTATGAAGGCAGCTAGGAGTTCAGTCAAACACTTTGCCTGCTGTCTTGAGTCAGTCCTGTGCACATGACTCTCTGGGGACTTCCTGGACCACCCAGGAAATTAGTGATGTAAGTTCCTTGCAGCAGCACAAGCATAGCCCTGGTACTAAGCTACACCACAATAATAAGACAAGCTTCTAATTTCATCCTTTTTCCACATTTGTAACTTGAACTCCATAGCTTTTGACACATGAACACATGCTGCCCAAGCTCATGCTCTGGCCCTTGTTATTTTCTTAGAGCTGAGACAGCTGCGGACTTCCAGGCTCCATCACACTGCCCTTTAACAGCAATTTCCACAAGCACATGGTAGCAATTCACACTACAGTCCTAATGGAGATACATTTCTTCTAAAATATATATTCTGCATTTTTCTCTTAGGAAGACATTTGAGCACTAAGTAAATGAACTAGAATGTCCTAAAAATCTTTCATGTGAGAAAATCTACTTTAAAAATTAAGGTCTTCAGAACATGTAAGTGCTCAGATTTAATGTTCATTCAAAAGTCACCTTTCCTTAGAGAGGTTTTTCTTAGTATAAATATTCAGTTTCTCTGATACCTAAAATAAAGTCCAAAAAGTGAAGGCATTAGTGGTCATCAGTGGTGCAAGATTCCAGCTGCTCAAATCCACACAGTTGCAGTGACTGTGTCTGAGATAGATATGTATGGAGAATTATTTTCTCGTCATTTTTTTGCAGGTGACCTGGAACAAAAATTTCAACTGGAAATAAGCCCCCTTTGTAATCAGCAGAAGGATACAATACCAAGCATACAGATTGGTAAGTATTAGTTTCATTCTCTTCTCTGTTTGTCTCAGTATGGCACAAGTTCAAAGAGCTTGTTGTTTTAACAGTAGGAACTGTAGGTACCGTAAGAGTCACAATTTGCGTTCTAAATAAAAATGTTCAAAAAGAAACCTATCCAAGCCAAATACTCAATAGAAAAACAAAGGAGTCATCACACAGGGGAAAAAAAACGGGTCATTCTGGTATCTGCGGAGAAAAATCTCAACCCACACACCAGTTACTTTCTAGTCTGAAATCTCAGAGAAGTATACTCTCTCACAGGTTTTACTGTTACACACACAGACAGAGCCACATCTTGTCATCTGTGCTGGTCAAAATCTGTGCATTTCAAAAGGACTTGATGGCTGCCTGAAGGTTTATTGTTGTTTCTCTTCAGGGTATTTGCCACTTATTTCACTGTATTCTGTTGAGGCACTCTATGGGGCAACATACAGAATGAATTTGTTCCTCACCTGCTGTCCTTTGTGTGTTTCCCCAGGGTTCATGACATACATCGTAGAACCACTCTTTGAGAGGTGGGCCCAGTTTACAGGCGATACTCCCCTATCTGAAAATATGCTAAACCATCTCAGGAGGAACAAGGCCAAGTGGAGGAGTTTGCTCCACAAGCAACACAGCAGTAGTAGGAGCAATGACCACTCAGGTCAAGTGACTGGCAGCCAAGAACAGACTTTACATGAAGAAGAGACTCCTTAGTGGCAGCTTTGCACTTTTCCTTATAGCACTGCTATCTCCGTCTTGATCACATCAGCAAACAAAACCCCGGGGAGGTAGGAGCCTGTTGTCCAGACCATGGAAAGGGAAGAAAAGGCAAAGCAGATGCTGTAAGGGTCCTCATGAACAAGCCTGTGGTTCTGCTGGGTTCCTTTCCAGATCTCCTTCACATTCCTCTCCCCTCTCTTCATTCTGTGCATGCCTGATGCCATTTGCCACTTCTGATCATGAACTGCCTGAACGCGGAGTCCCAGTCAGCAGTACTGAAGCCAGGCTGGTTACAGTTGTAACTGTAGTGAAGCAGGGAGGATTATTGAGAGAATGGGGGAGAGAGATAGAGTCACTCTTGGTTATATATTCATTTACCACAAGTCATCCTGTGACATATGTATATAGGCCTAGAGCGCCATAGGCTTTTCAGGCTGGCAGCTGGGCTGCACATTGAACCACCAGCATCTTCAGCATCCAGAGGACACTGGCTGAGTAAGACAGCGCTCGCAGAGGGCAGAGAGTCTGGTTATTTTAGTAATTAAAACAAAAACCTTTTTAACTTTTGTATTCTGTGCACTAAACAACAGATCTCTAAACCTTGGACTGAAGTTACTCTCTGTATACACAACTCCAGTGTAACAAGGCTCATTTTGGTAATCATTTTTATGCCACTTTGCATAAAAGACGGGCATCTTCTCGTTGCAAGGAACGATATTCCCTCGCAAGCAAAAGGGAAGGTGTTGTACAGTCTAAACCTTTGAAACATGAACAGATCTATCTTTTGAGTACTGTTTCAAGTAACATGTTTATATTCATATGTGTACATTTTCTGTAAATACAAAGCGCTACTGATTCCCATGCCAAAATACTGGAGTACTGTGGGATTGCTACCTGTAAAAACATTGGCACTGTGAACAGAATACTGTTAGTTTTAATACAAGAGAAAGCATTTGTAAATATGGTATAGAGTTTATTAATATACACCATTGTTTGTGGATAAAAGCCTTAACTTTCAGCATCCTTCATCTTCTGATAGCTGCCAAAATCATATGATCATAAGATATGATTCTGAACTGCCTTTCCACTGTCCAAGGTGTATCAAAGGTCATTAAGGAATGAAGTCTGGCAGGATTATTTCTTGAAAACTTCAAACACATTCCATATGGGTCCTTGTTGTTAATCCATGGCACCTTGCACATTTGGTCTAGGCAAATGCTTCACAGGGCCTGAAGTTTTAAGTTCAAAAAAAAAAAATAAACCCCACAGCAGCACCACATAATTTGACAGTTCAACCTGATTACTATTTATTCAAGAGTGTGAACTTTTATTAAATAGCTTAGTGATCTACAAAGCACGACATTCTAATAGTTCTGGAGTCCAAGTGTTTTCTCGAGTGATGTTGCAGTGTAGCTGATTTTTTTTTCCCCACGTTCCCTCCTTACATAGCCAGCATCAAAATGCATTTGTATTTTTCTTTTCATTAAAAAAAAAAATACTTCAACTGACTTTTAGATCAGTCTCACTCAATGAAGGAAAAAACATGCATTGTAGTCAGACTGTTAAGAAAAATCCTCTTAAATATCATAGTAGCTGAGGAATTTTCTATGGTCTCATGTTTGTGAAAAATACATGGCCTTATTTATGCCATAAACAACCTCAGTTCAGATAGTCTTTATAAAACTTTACTTAAGCTTCCATCATTTCAATGAGATTGCATTCTCAGACACTACTCCATTGCACCAAAGTAATTGTCCCCTTCTCCTCTGCCCCCAGAAAAATTAATTGCATTCAAGTAAAGTGTAGTGCTGTTGTAAACCCTCAGCACATCAAATCTGTATAGCTGTTTTCCAAAAGAACTAGCAGATATGCCCCTATAATCATGTTTGGACATGAATACCTTGGAGAGGTCAACCAAGAAAAAGCTATTCAAGTTGGTGGTTGAGAAAGATAATATTTACTTATAAAAGTGCAAGGGGAGTTAGAATTTTTCTCAATTACAGGGAATATTGACTTGATTAAACAACATGCTCATGCTCATAAGGTGACTAATGTGTTTAAGGGAAAATAAAAAGCATAAGTTTTAGTAAAGGATGTTTTACTCTACTAATTCATTGTGCAGGTATCTTCAGAGAAAGAGACTGAAGTGAAGTAGGAAGGGTGAAATCACAAAGCATCCTGAGAACGATGTTTTTTCTCCTCTACTGCTTTGTAAGCTATAAGCAGTAGGAAACATTGTTCTTCCTCCCTCTTCTAAATAGGACTCATATTAGAAGTACTATAACATGCAAAGAGAGGGAGTTGTAGTAGAAGAAAATTATTTCTACAAGACATAAATGTCTTTTTAACCACCTGATGGTGGGGGTGGGAGCATCACCACTTTGCAGCTTTTTAGGTGTACCTTTCCTTCTGACAGATTTAGGACAATTATTGGGACATTACACGAGCAGTGTAATGTGCTGCTGAGAAGCACTTAAGTACACACAAAAGGATATAATTTCCCGTGTTTTGTCTTTTTACTGAGAAATGGAAGCCATTTTCCATCTAGTTCGAAGAATTTTTTTTAAATGTTTTGAAGTTTACAAACCTGGTGTCTAGCAGCATAAAAAAGTTCTTGACATTGTTAAGCTGTTTCTGAGGAGCTTCCAGAAAGCAGGTCTAAGAGGAAAGCTGAGGTACAAATCAAGTTCTGTTGTAGCTACAACAAAACCAAGATCTTTTCTGTAATTAGAGCCAACAGGGTCCATTACAAGTCTACTCTTACCAAGTTAAAACTTCCTAACTTTGAAAAGATGCTCTTAAAATGAACAGGTTGTGGGGTTTTTTGGTGCACTGAACATACTTGCTAGATTTCAATCACCTTGTCTAATGATCCAATGCTTGAAATAGGTTCAAGGTGGCTCCAGAAATTCTTCTGTACTCATGAGCCAAACCCATTACACAAGATTGGATCTGGGCCAGTTTGCCTCAGGTGCTCTAGACAAAAGTGGGCTGAAAAGTTAGGCCCTGGCAGCAGATGCCTGGCAGCCAGACTCAGCAGCGTCTGCAATGCAAAATGCTACCATTTAATTTCCCTTAGAAGCCACCAAATCACACCAGGTAACAGCCCATCCAACTGCACCAGTGCTCAGTACACTCGGTTGTGATATATATTTGGTATTATCTAGTTTGGAGGACATTTCTGTACTGGGATTTCTCCCCAGGATTCCAACAAAATGCTAGATGCACAGAATAAAAAAAACATCTATGAGGATAATATAGATTTTTGTCTTAGCCCTATCAGCCACTTTACAGAAAGCCCTTGTAAATTAATTTTCTTTCTTATTAGGCCACTGCAGCTAAAAGATTCTGAAGTTTTAAAACTAAGTTAGGTTTTTCATACAAGGAAAGAAGCATAAAACTGCTAAAAGCAGGAGCTTAAAATGCTTTTATGCCCTACAAATAGAATTAATTTGATTAAAACCTAGTTTCTTTAAATAGAGATTTCATACCATCAGAGAGGCAAATTCTGTATAAATAACTGTAATAAAAGAAAGTGGTGATAAGTGAAACTTTAAGGCTGATTAAAATAATGCATATGTATGCATTTTCATTCAGTAAAAATTTTTGCCTATGTTTGGGTTTTTAAGGGTCAGTGTTCCAGCCACCAACCAAAAGGGGAAAAAAAGAACTATTGAAAATACGTACCTTTGAAATACAGAAACAGAGAGATGAGTAGCTGAGTCTGTGGAGAAAAAAAACACACGTGATCTGCAGTTGTATCTAACCTAATCTACAACATGGGTCAATTATTTTTGTATAAATTATTGGTTTTCGTGAAGAAAATTAATGTCTCCCTGAATGATCAGTGAGAAGGCTACCACAGTACATGAGATAAGCCCATTTTTCACACTGCATAGCCATCTCACCAGCTTTTCCAGTCTGTGGTTGAAGTTTCTATTAAAAGTTTCCAACAAAATAGAGACAGAATGCATACTAGCCCTTCCAAATGGACTCTCCTCAGAAAGGAGAAACACTCAAGTAAGCTATAATTTTATTTGCAGGTATCAGTCAGGGTACTACCCATAATTTGTAGCCTTATATTTTATGTCACTTAGCTAAATTGTCCATAAAGTACTCCCATTCCCCACAAAAATAAATATTTAAATTTGAATTAAGATCCTGAAAATCCAAAAAAAAAGCCACCCTAAAACACAAATAAAAACCCAAGGCAAGCCTCATGCCATGAGCATGTATCCAAATTACTTTGATTGGTGCAAACTATTATTCTATTATTTGTTTCTATAATCCATCCAATATTTTAGGTACATAAACTTAAAGTGCAGAGCATAAGTTTGACTTGGATGTAAAATATATTCTGCTTATCTTTGAATTCAAGATTGTATATGTCATGTTTATTGTAAAGCATTTTATATATACATATTCACATATCTTATACAACTCTATGGGCCAAACACTGGTCCCACCAACTTCACTGGGACCAAGAATCAGCCCCCATATGTGCGTATATATGCCATATGCATCATTCTGAAAGGAAGCACTAGATTGTGTGAAAATGCTGTGACTGCTATGCAGTGATGCCAAGAGACTTAACTGTATCTTTTTTAACATACTGCTGTAAGTATTCATCATGTCAAAGAATGACAACTAATAAAAAAAAAAAAAAAAAAGAATAATGAAGTGTCCAAAGTTCTTTGGTTTGGTAGAGCCAGTCGATTGAAAGCATCTCCTTAGTTTGCAGAAGACGTTCTAGTTTGACAAGGCAGCAAAAGTTCTGCTGTATCCATCCTCCCACTGCCTTTTCTTCTTACCAACAAAGTAAGAAGCACTTTTCTAGTGCACTGTTTCTGAGAAGAGCTTTTCTCTAAATTTACCCTTACCACTGCTGCAGTAATTTAAATGGAGTTACCAGTAAGGAAAGTCTTTCCATATCTTTCTCCTAGGCGTATAGCAAAAGGGTTTTCAAACCCCAGAGAAAATGTTTCCCTGTTTAAGTATTTAAAGAAAAGGGAGTTGTCTTTTACTGTTGTTTCAGATCCAGTAACTAGTTCTTAGTGTCATTGATCAGTTTTAACCTCTGTTTTCTCATTTCTCTGATGTGGAAAATGTTACATATATGTGTGTGTGTGTGTGTGTGTGTGTGTGTGTGTGTGTATGCACACTCACAACATGACAGAGGCTTGTGAAATTTAATTGAGAATATGGGAAATACTGACATTCTACACCAATACATATTTTAAGTGAGAAATACTGTCATCACCGATGGACTTCTGCCAATGCAGGGACTACTCTTCTTGACTTTGATACATTTCTAAAGCCAGAATTTATTTGTACCTCAAAGTCTTCAGTAACAACACTCACAGTTTGTGCAGAGCAAATGCTATAATTGAACTGAATACAGGGAATAGATTTGGTTTCACTGTTATTTGACCTATATTTTAAATTTATTTTCTGAAAATAAAAAAAACCAGCCTCAGAATCATACCAAAATGTGTTTCCATGTGTCCCCCCGGATGCAAGCTGAATTGCAGAATGGATTCTAGACTGAAGCACCTTAGAGATCTGTCCTATATATGGATGGAACTGTGATAGTTTCTCTAGAAGTTTTACACAGTCAGCATTGGAAAACCACTCACAATTTTCCACAACAGATTTAGCAGTGTTATTTTCAAGAACAGCTAAGTCAATACATTTTCCTAGTCTGCACATGCACCATCTGTATGAAAGCTGATGTTTAAAGGTTCAAAACAAATAATGTAGAGTCGCATGTTGAAATAAATCACTGAACACAAAAAATAATATAGCAACTTTTTTGTCCTGGCCAAACACTTAACTGCAATTTTAAAGCTCAGATGGAGAATCTGGGAAATATAACTGTTCGTTAAGAAAAGAAGCAATCTAATATGCACGTGACAAACAGTTATTTAGGTGACAGACACACCTTTTCCCTAAAGGTGAGGAAGGCTGGGTCTCTCCAATGTCCAACACAGTTCAACCCTCTCCAAGCTAACAGGGGCGTAGTTACAAAATATGCTGGTTTTAGCAACAAGGCAGGCTTATGGTGTTCCCACTCCTGCACCTCCTGATCTTTTAGTGATGATGTGTATAGTACAGTCTCAAACAGCCATTTAGGGACTGACAGGCAGAAAATGAACCACAGAATAGAGAAGAAAGGGCTTAAATTGGCTCTGCCAGCCACTAAAACCAATGGATCACCTTACTGTATCTTGGGCTAGTTTGGGTCTCAGGAAGAGTTTTACTAAACAACATGCAACAGCTCCATCCACAACAACTGAATTTTGTGACCAGCAGCAGCACCTCCTTCCTGAAAGCTACCTTGGTTGTCTGTGCAGGGCCACGTAGTCCTAAACACACAAGGAACTGAGTATTGCAACAACAGATTAATTTCATGTCACATGATTTTATGGTAATACGCTTCAGAGAGAAGAGTTGAATCCTATACCCTAACAGGGCTCAAAATACATTATACTAGATTAGAAAGGGGATCTGGATGTCATAAGAAGTTGTAACTGAAATGGAATATTAGAGTTCATACAAATAGGGCTAAAGAAGTTGTACCGTTATCTTCAGTTCTCCTACCACCCAGAGATAAATTCTATGCCATAATGTTCATACTAATCACCCCTCTCTAAAAAGTGCAAGTATAAGTGTGGGAAGTACAAAGAAGGATGACAAAAAGCAACTTGAATCACAAAAAAAACTTCCAGAAAGGAGAGACAGGTGAAAAAAAGACTGTAGCTTCATTAGTACCTTGTATTGAAATAATGGACATTTGGGCAGATGGAGAGCTGCTGTTTGCCTTGAATCAAAATATAGGTAAAACATAGTAAAGCAATACATGTGGAAGTTCCTGCCACAAGAATACATTAACCTTTAACCACGTAGTAAAACTTAAAAGAAGACTGAACATTTGTATGAACAAAAAGAAAATTAATGGTTACAAACACATATTTCTAAAATCATGATCTTGGGGAAATATACGACTTAAATCAACCTTTTGTTTAGAATGACACCTTCATGACCTACTCATGCAGGTCAGCAGCCGTTACATTCCAAATCCAGAGTTTTCATTTGTATGTGCACAGGATTCCTATGAGCTTAGCTCATATGTAAGCATGTTTATTAAAATAATATAGATACCAAAAAGAAAAATCTAGAGCTTCACCTGCACATGTATTTGATGCCCAGCCTCATTTTTCTAACAGGACCTACCAATATCTGGAGACAAACTCGTGCGTAGTCACTTCAGGCAATCAAAATCCAATGAAAATAGGAAGTACTGAAACATGTGAGGGTGACAGAGCACTGGAACAGGCTGCCCAGAGAGGCTGTGGAGTCTCCATCTCTGGAGACATTTAAAGCCTGCCTGGACATGTTCCTGTGTGATCTACTCTAGGATCCTGCTCTAGCAGGGGGGTTGGACTAGATGATCTTCAGAGGTCCTTTGCAACCCCTGCCATTCTGTGATGTGGTAGATTCAGAGACAGATTCATGAGAAAGATAAAATATTGTCACAAAGACTACTCCCCCTTCCAACCCAAACCACTCTCTGATTCTATATGATTCTATGATTCATGTTTTGCAGTGGATAATATATTTCAATTCAATCTTTAAAAGGAGGATAAAATAATATATATTAGCATCATCAACTGAGAGACCAGAACACAGTGGAATTACTTTGTTTAAAATGTACTATTTTGCTGGGATGAGGTTCCATGTATATGACAAGTACTTCATGGACATTGGCACTGCCCTCTATGGTACTTATGACAGCACTTTTCCCCTCAATGTAGCAAAAAACTCCACACCACCAGTTCTGCCATTATTGCAAGAAACATTGGAGAGTGGCCATTTGCACCATGTACAAAAAGTACAAAGTACCTTTTATCAGCACTAAGGCCTAATTAAGACGCACACACATGTGTATGCTACTTGCCTCAACTCCCACATTAAAGCATTCTTCTGGCAAAACTGGCTGCTCGTGGCTGGGATGGGCATACGCTTCGCTGGGTAAAAAACTGGCTGGCTGGCCAGGCCCAGAGAGTTGTGGTGAACGGAGTTAAATCCAGTTGGCGGCTGGTCACAAGTGGTGTTCCCCAGGGCTCGGTATTGGAGCCACTCCTGTTGAACAACTTTATCAATGATCTAGACAAGGGGATCGAGTGCACCCTCAGTAAGTCTGCAGACAACACCAAGTTGGGTGGGAGTGTCGATCTGCCTGAGGGTAGGGAGGCTCTGCAGAGGGATCTGTACAGGCTGGATCCATGGGCTGAGGCCAATTGTATGAGGTTCAATAAGGCCAAATGCCGGGTTCTGCACCTCAGCCACAACAGCCCCCAGCAGTGCTACAGGCTTGGGGAGCAGTGGCTGGAAAGCTGCCAGACAGAGAGGGACTGGGGTGGGGGTGGCAGGGAGGTGCAGGGGGAAGGGGCTAAGGATTTTAAAGATTTTATTGCAATAAAACTTGGCTTTTTGATTTAAAGAGGAACATTTTCCTGAGGCTCAGGTCAGCTTCAATTCCTGCCACACTTCTTAAACACACTTTACAACAGTATGAAACCTAATGTTTTATTTTTTAATTTTTTTACAAGATTATTGTATACATGTCATTTTAAACTAAGAATCCTTAAAACTGGGAAACTATCATCATGTTTGCTTAGGAAGGAGTGTAGGAAAAGTGTCTGGACTTCAGACTGTCTTTTGCCAAATCCTCCATCTGCCCAAGACCTAAACATAACACAGTATAACCTCACATTACCAACAGCCTTCATTTTCTTTCTGAACAGTCCCACTAAGGCCTACACGTTTGCAGTCTTTGAAATATAAACCGCTAACAAAATGATCTGGCATTTTGACAATTACCACTCAACAATCACACTGTACATGAAACACTAGCCAAAGGTGCAATTTATTTATATGCACTTTAGTTATACTTTGGAGCATTCTAGTTCTAGACCAGGGCCCCACAAAGGACACCAATACTGCCCCTACCACAAGCCTTCACAATAGAAATAATTAAATAACAAATTTGTGTTACTTCAAAGCTCAAGAAGAAAATCACCACAGATCCTGTAGAAAGCTAGATGTGAAAGGACAGCATTTGCTTTAACGATAAAGTAGCTAAACTTCTACAGTTTTGTGGATAAAGTGATTTGCTCACCTGTAAGAAGTACATTAAAAGAAACTGAATGTTTTGCTGGAATTTTGGGGGAAAGTTTACTCTTTCACCAATCCAACTGCAGTTAATTCTTTCTGGTACCTCAGCATCATTAATTTAAAGGGAGAGCTTACATCATCACTCTTGAGTTAGTTGACAGCTTCAAGTTTTGCCTGTGGGTGTTAGATTGCTCTCAGGGACATCTTTATATAATAATGCAGATGTCATTTTTCAGCTGGTACATCTACCAACTTAAATTTTACTGAGATCCATGAAGGCATGGAGTCTTCTTAAAGCTCTGAATATCAGCAAGGAGTTTGCACCTTCAGGAGTAACACAGGCTCCTCTCTTTGTGAAAGTAAAAGTATTTTTGAAACATAAAACAAATATCTTCAGTAAGAGCTGATCTCTTTGTAAGACAACCTATGATAAATAAACTGAGGAAAAAATGCACTTCAAAACTTCTCTGCAGAAATAATGCGAAGGAGAGAGAAGGAAGGCACCATCATCAAAAGGTGACTCAGCCAAGAAAAATCTCTCAGAAAGTTCACCTGATTCATATATCTGAGACCTGAGCTTCTACTTCTAATAAGCCTTGATCACCTAGATATCAGAAGCCACAGGGGGTTTTTTGTTGTTGGTTTTGTTTATGTGTTTCACTATATAGTTGGTTCACTGTAGAACTAGCTTTGGGTTCTACTACAGAGAAGAGTCACCACTTCCCACTGTGGATGCCATGTTCATCATTGAAACACATTCAATTAAATCATTCTAGTTTTAACTTCCTGCTACTGGTTAATATTACGTTTCTCTCTGTCAGAGAAAGAGGCTTTTAGTACCCCTTTCCCCCCCCTTCTTCATGCATTCACAGACAAATCAGGTCACTGCAAACAGATTTTCCATTCCTGAAAGAATACTGTAGCAAAACCTATAAATTTGAACAAAACTCCTTTGTAGTTTTCCAACTGACTGTACTAAAATGTACTCAGTTTCTGAAGACCTGACATACTATGGCATTACCATTATGGCTTTGTGCCATCATTCCCATCTTCATTATTTCTCACAATGTAATCTCCGTTTTTAATTATCCACAAATTTTATCACTTATTTCATTACTGAAAATATGAAACTGCATTAACCTAGAACCATTCCCTATAACCCTAGTAGAAATACTTCCTTTCAGTGATTGCTATTATCTGCCAGTTAATCAGTTCTACATCCATTTAACATATACTTTGTGGATAATATGAATGCTATATTTTAATTTACATTGTTCTATTACAGATATATTCGTCAAAGATGATTTAACAGATCTATTTGCCAATAAAGTCACATGAGATCACTCCTGTTACTTAAGTATTTCCAAATCTGCAAGAGCATCCCATCATACAGATTTTTTTGCCTAGAATTAATACTGCCAATTGACCTACAGACATCTGGTTTACCCCGCTTTTCTTAAGAAAGAAAAAGAAAACTTACATGCCACAATAATTTTCTGAATTTCTGCAGTACTCCAAGGTTTATTCAAAGTGAACATAAAAGGCCAAATATGTCCTTCAGCCTACTGCTTTAGATTTTACAGATTCAAATTGCTTAACCATCCGCAGTTTAAAGCTTTTTTCTAGCAAGCAGAGTTTAATTTATTGCTCTGTTAGAAAATTACTTTAGTAGTAATTATTAATTAAAACTCTTCACTTCCCCCAAAATCTATGCAATTTGTGAGACACTTGTTTAAGCAATGGACCAGCACCAACTTCCAAATGAAAGTGCCAGTGACCATTACCAGGTGTGATGTTCACGATCCTCAATTTGTACAGGTCAGCTATTGACAATTACTGCGCTCAGTCAAGGTCAACCACATACCATTTTCTTCAAACCTATACTGGGTCTTTACTGTAAGGGAGACCTGTATGCTGGAAAATGAGAAAGGACTTAATCCTGTGATCAAGGTTGAACAGCGTTTCTCCATGGTTCTTATTACACTATGGGGGAGAAGGGAATACAGGGAAGAAAAACATTGTCTGTGAATTCGTACAGATGTGTAGAAATAGCACAAGTTTCTTTGTGTTTCCCAGGGAACCAGCAGCTTAGAAGACTGTTAACATGCTCTTCACCTAGCAACAGCACCAACAGCTTACAAAGCATGAAGTGGGATCTCTTGTATTATGTTTATTTCACTTGTCTTATGTCAATGTTTCTTTCTTTTACTTGTGACCTAAAAATTCTAACAACATCATTTACCAGAAGTTTTTGGGGAAAAAATAGACCCTGCAGAAACATAACAAGCAAAACCTCAATATAATTCATATGCATGCAGACACTGCATATGAGAGGAATAGACGACATAAGAAACAAACACAACCAGTTCAAAAACATTTGAGTGGTCAAAAGCGCAGAGAAGAAAGAGGTCGTTGATAAAGCCCACACTTCACCCGAGTCAAATCAAAGTACAACTTCAAACTAGCTATTTTTACTATTACAAAATACTAACTTTCAGAATACTTTCCCCCTGAACGTGCTGGTAAGGCAGTTCCTAACTTAAAAGTAAAACCAACAACATTGTGCTTGACCTTCATTCAGAAACACTTCCTCACGAGCAAGGAAAGAGCATAACAAAAATAGCTCTGCATACCAAGCCTGCCCAAGTAGGCGACAGGCAAGCATGGTATATAAGTCAAGCAATACACCTACAAGAAAAAGCATAACAGAACAAGATGACTAAAATACCAGCCAGACAAAATAAGTAACAAACAACAGAATACACATATAAAAAAAACAGCACCCTAAAGGACAAAAAAAACCCCTAGCACATATAACCATCCCCATTGATCCATACTGCTATTTCAGAACTTTTAACACCAATTCCTACAGCTCTCACTGTCAAAAAACAGGACAACCACCCTATAAGGTGACCATGCATCACATAACTGTAAGACACAATAAGACGTGAAGAAACTAAAACTAAGCTTACTTTGAATTCTTCCTACTCCTCCTTTCTACCAGCAACTGTTGCTCAGTGGCAACTGTTGCCCAGCAAATACTGCTGCTGTGTTATGGCATAAGAACGAAAACGTAAAACAGAGACGCAGGAACAATCAATGCAGTTTAACTTTCCCCGTTAAGTAAAATGCCCAGTACAAAGATGGCAAAAATAAATGCACAAGTTCTCCACAGGTGATCTTCAAGGTGATAGGATAGGTAAGATATTCCTTATTTAAAATACTGCCTTAAGTTCCACTCTAGCAACTCTAACAAAATCAGTAGGGATGCAGAAGCATTATTGAAGGTCGAACTTTGCCCAGCTCTGCAAACATACTTACTCAGCCTTACGAATGCACCTAAACTAATTCAAGTAATCATTTACATGTGAAGAGCATGTGTATGCTTACAGGAGCAGAGTGTAATCTTTCATCTGAAAAAAATGTGAACTTTTATGGCAGATGGTCGCTTTGACTTTTAATCAGTAAGTAGCATTATATTTTCACTTGTATAACCTAAAAGTTATTTACACAAATCCCTGCAATTCTGTGGCAATGTACATTACGTGTGTACTGCACCACAAACAGAAATTTTCTCCAATAATCATTTTATGTGGGATATGAGAGGATATTTCTTCAGGAAAAGCTTACTGCCAGATGAAGCTCTTCTCTAATTCACCACAAAAATCTCTGTCTGTTCTCCTAAATGTTAAAAGTTTAGGTAAATTAAGTACCAGATTTATTTTATGGGTAAAAGAATAAATTAGCCTGGTGTTGACTTTTTACTAAGCCAAATACACGTAAATATATCTAACACCGGTAACTTAGAAGCATGTACCTCTACCAATTAGTACCACTAAAAAGATACAAATATAAAGACATTAAAATTTTGCTGTTAGACCTATTACTGACAAAGCAAAATTACTTTTAAATTTAAGATTTGAAACATAGATCTGGTATAACACTGCTCTCTTGTGGTTAAATACATGCAGTTCATCTGCAGAATGTATCAACTAGTTATATCAATTATTTCCAAAATTTTCACATATATTTTATTCCAAGACATTTTTTACCTATTAGGGGCTTACAGCAACCAGTGCTGACTCCACCCCTGCACACTGTGCTGCCACCGCTCTGTTGCCTAAAGAGGGAATTTAGGTTCCTGCTTTTGATTCTCTGACTCATTTAAATTAAATGCCTAAATTAGGCTTAAACAAAAAGTATGAATACCTCCATCCTAATAACAATCAAAATGAGAGTGTGAACACTCCTGCTCACATACATAAATAATCTGCTTTTAAAGTCTCCTTTAGCCTTCCAGGCAAATAGCCTGAATAAAAATGTAAGCAGAAATTAAGATGTAAAGAAGACTAGAAACATAGCTGGAACAACAGCACCACATTGATGTTTGTTTTTTTTCATGTTGAAAGAAAAAAATATCCTATTGCAGAAAGAGAGATTGGCAGGATTATTTGGGAAAATAATGAATATCAAAAGAAGGGCCTTTTGATTATGATAACATTATTAGAACTAATTCTCTAAATAAAGAATACTGTGGAAATGTCTAGCACAATCAAAAATCTCTTGGCTAATTAGCTAAATAACAACTAGATAAAACAGAGTAAAGTTATGATATTGCATATGAAACTACTTTTCCAATGTCCAAGTACAAAACACAACATTTGAATTTAAAGAAAAGGATCTCTTTAGCAACACAGGTTTTAGAATCCTGGTTTTTTTGCTAGGATGGCAAGTTCAAACACCTACTGTATGTGCTTCCAAATAAATCTGAATTAATTAGGATTCATACTCACAACTAAGTGGTTTTCAGTCATTTCTTTCTAGAAATGGCCAAGATAATTTATTTGTAACTTACTTCTGAGATGTCCGAATATAAATTGAATAACACCAACATTTGAGTTAGTGTCAGTTATCTCACAGAAGACAATTGTTCTATTAACACATGCCCACAGATGGGCAGGCAAAACATCCCTTTTCCAGAGTTATAGGTACAAAAAGTACACTGAAAACTGATGATATGCATAGGAACTCTTTCTGCTGGTGATTAGTATTAACGAGAGAACATATTTTTGAAGCACAAGAATTTGTAAGTAATGTGGGCAAATAATACCGAAATGGACAAAGTGGAAGGAGAGCTGTCATCTTTAGCCGTTACCCACAAGGTAATTTTAGATACTGTTAAAACTATCTCAGCAGTTAGACAGTGGGCCCCTAAAGGAAATGGTCCAAAGCATTAACTATGGATTATGATCTGCATTGTTAAACCATTGAAACATTTACAAATAAGAGAGGAAAAAGCTGTGAAAGACCCTTCCAGATTGTCTTTCACATTTGCCAGTCAAACTGCAAGAAACAAAAGCAGAATTACTTGTATGGACACAAGCATTAATCTATGTCTTGTTTCTTTTTACATAACTGGAGTTACTCTTCCTCACAATGCATGCATTATCTTTTTATGACCTTATAAGATTCTTCCTTTTCTTAAAAAAATCTCTTCTATACTTACTACCCCTCACCTTTTTTTTTTTTTTTTTTCCTACACTGTCTACAGTAGCTTCAGCTTCATACTTCAACAAAGTCGTTTGAAAAATAATGAAAATTTTCTCTCTTAATACACTGGTGATTTACAACAGGTATCCTGATGATTCTTCTAGTTAGGCTGCAAGCTTCCCATTCAAATCTTTGAAACTAAATTAGACAACTTAAAGTACACTGAATTTCTTTGAGGGAATCTCCCCTATCTACCACTATGGAATTTACCTACTTCCACTTTCTCAGAACTACATTTGTTAATCAAGGCCAACACACTTGCTGACAAACCAGATGGTTCAAATGGGCTTTCTTGTAACATGTCCTCTCTTCTTATTAACTGATTTATTTTATCCCCTGAAGATTAATATTCTCTCTTAATAATCCTTACACCTTGAAACCTTACACTTTGTGAGGGTGATGAGACACTGTCACAGGTTGCCCAGGGAAGCTGTGGCTGCCCCCTCCTCCCTGGCAGTGTTCAAAGCCAGGTTAGATGGGGCTTTGAGCAACCCGGTCTAGCAGGAGGTGTCCTTGCCCATGGCAGGGGGATTGGAATGAGATGATCCTTGAGGTCCTTTCCAACCCAAGCCATTCTGTGATTCTATGAAAAGAGAAAATCTGGAACGAGATAGTGACCAAGAGAGTCTGACCATGCCAACACAGGGAGAAATAAAGACAAGACAGGTTGGTGAAATAACCAAATGGAATAGAACTGCAATGTATATATTGTACAAAATATACGATGCTGCATATAAGGAGTGAGGTAAGAAAGGAAAAAAAAATTAGTACATTTATTGAGGAAACACTACAACAGCTTCACTATTAAGTTATACTAAATTACGTAAGTACTGCAAAGATAGAACCAAATAAGAAGCACATTTTTTTCATCCACCAACAGATTTTGTGTAGATTTTATCCACCAACATTGATTTTCAAAACAGTTTTCCAAGGAAAAAGAAATAAAAGTACAAGCTGTAAAATGAAACTGAGAAAGGACAGTATGACCTTTCAAAATACCTCCAGAGACAGAACTCAGTTCAGTATTTTAAAACCTCAAACAAAACCACAAAAGCAAGTATTTTAGCAGGAGTTAAGTATCCTGATAGTTACTAACTGCCTTGTAAATCTTTTAACTACCATATAGACTCTACAAAGTCAATTATGAAAGTTTACTTTACAGGTACTTGGAACGTATTTGGTAACTAATGTCTAGACTTGCACTTCAAAGAAGTTTCAAGACTCATTTTCCATATCTGCTTTTGTATATTGGGTAACTTAGTCTGTGATTTTCAAATAATTTGCTCACTCATTACATTGAAGAATAACTTAAGTTTGTGTATATTTATCATAGAATCATTTAGGTTGGAAAAGACCTTTAAAATCATTGAGTCCAAAAGAAATACGTATTATTATATATATTATATAATTTATATATAGTTATTCTTATAAAATAAATGAGATTTTATAATATTCATGTTTAAACAAATAAAATAATTAAGATATTCTTCACAAACGCATATGAAACTATACATAAGGTGAATCTTTTACGCAGCAGTACATTCTCAATGCCAAATGTATTTGGTGTGATGAATACACATGCCTGCGAAAGAGCTAGCTTGGAGGAGACTGAGGGGTGACCTCATTAATGTTTATAAATATGTAAAGGGTGAGTGTCATGAGGATGGAGCCAGGCTCTTCTCAGTGACATCCAATGATAGGACAAGGGGCAACGGATACAAGCTGGAACATAGGAGGTTCCACATAAATGTGAGGAAGAATTTCTTCACAGTGAGGGTAACAGAACACTGGAACAGGCTGCCCAGAGAGGTTGTGGAGTCTCCTTCTCTGGAGACATTCAAAACCCGCCTGGATGCATTCCTGTGTGACCTGATCTAGGTGTTCCTGCTCTGGCAGGGGGATTGGACTGGATGATCTTTTGAGGTCCCTTCAAATCTCTAACATTCTGTGATTCTGTGTAACTCAAAGGCTAATGTTTAGTGGGATCCCTTTGTTAATTAGGCTGTTGCAAGAGCTCCATATATAATTTTACTATTTAAATAGGAGTAAATTACAATGCAATTAGTTCTTGAAAAGAGGAATAGCCTGAGGGCAGTGAGTACTGTCACACACTGTCTGCTGTGCCTTTCCCCACAAACTCTGTACCTACACATAGAGAGAGATGACAGATTATACATTAATTGTTCCTCACAAGTAGTGAGGGTCTGGGCAGGTCTGGCATATTATATAGTTTGTCAGCAAACAGTGATATTCTGACAGTTCAGGTAATTGAGAGAGATAAGATTACTGTATTCAGGGCTTTGCAGATTAACTCAGTGTCTCACTACAAGAATTCCACCTTCAAGTTTGCCAGTCACAATGAACAGCCACAAACACTGAGATCCCCTGGATCTACAAGTGCTGATATAACACAGGAGATAACTTGCTCCATCACACTGCAGAAACCAAGCAAAAGGGAGCCAATTCCCAGGCCTTATGCTCACCAGGACTTACCTGCCTTCATGTCCTCTTCTGCAGGCACTGCATAGACTTCCTTCGCTGTTGCCCCCCTGCTGCTCTAGTGTATCTGGGACCACAGCAGCAGAGAAAAGACAATGGGGAACTCTGATAGAAGAGGGTAAGACTACTAAATAGAGGGCCAAGCTGGCTATTCTGTATGGATTTCATAGCAGTTGTCAAGTTTAGGTAGAAAACTGCAGCAAGTGCATATTTTGAAAGTGGAAAGGGAAGGTCAAACTGGTATGGACTGAGGGAGGAATGGGAGAATGTGATAAAATTCAGTGATTACTAAATTCAGAAAAAAAAATCTAGAAGCATAAAAATAGCAAGTCACTTAAGCTCCAGTTCCAGTGAAAAGATAACTTTTAAAATTAAAACATAAGTATGGGATTTGCACTGCAATTGCTTACAATTTCTTCTTAAGAGGGAATCCAGCAGCCGGTCTACTCTGTGTAAGCAGGCAGGGAAATAGAAGACATGCAGGACATACAAGTCTTATTGATAGGGTTTTGGTTTTATACATCAGGATCATTAGACAAAAGGAAATTTTGTTTAAAAAGAAAAAAAATTAAGTTCTATTTAAAATAAATTGTATTATCTAAAATTAATTAATAAGTTGTCTAACATGGTCAGCTCTTAAGATACAAAAAAGTTAGTCTGCATCACAAAATGCCACTACCACACATCTATGACAGAAAGAAAAATTTATTGTATGAACTTTTGTAAACAAAACAGACTTCATGTGGAGAAGCCAAGGAGGGAGTCAATGTTTATTTACATGTGGAATTCAGACTATGTGCTAGCAGATCTCTCTACAAGGTCTTTTTTTAATCTCAGAACACTCCCCCATATTATAGGCATTGAACAGACAACCTGCAGCTTACTTGCAACACAACAAATTTTCACAAACATAAAAGTTTGCCTACTGACCCAAAATAAGTTAGAATACTGTTTACACATGGAATACGGAGTGGCATCAGCAAACTGCAAAGAAACTGAGGCAGCTATACCATTGTTATGAAACAGTATTAGCTACCATTGATTATACACACTCAGTCATACATAACCCACTAACAAAAAGTTTACACTTTATCATTTTCTCACACTGCAGTGCAAACTGAGTGCCCACCTCAGCTGCCACACCAATAATTATTTTTCTTTCACACACACTTATTTGCCTGCATTTCCCACGTGTCAAACACACTGCTCCACAGCAATCAAAACCTTTTTTTGGTTGTGTGCATCACAGTCATGAGTTTGGCTGCTGGGAAACTAAGGAGAAGGCAGAGGCAGTTTTTCAAACTCTACAACCCAAACTTCAACAGCATAGGAGAGACACGTTCTAGAACACATTACAGCACCTTACAGCAGTTTCAAAGTGGACCTGCCACTTAAACACAGTATGAAGTTTCCTCAGAAGTCTTCATCAGTTAAATATGAGCTCTCACTTTTAACGCTGACACTTGTTTAACTTCATCAGTTCTCACAAGGCTAGATTTTGCATTTGGCTTCTGACTGCAACGACCAACCTGGGGAACAAGGATGGAATTAAACAAAATTATACCCAAGACAACTGAATGAGAAGATATTTAAAATAAAGACAAATATGAAAGAGCTGTTACGTATCTGTTAACATAGGAAGAATAAAATAGTAAGCCTGTGCAATTACTCTAAGTACATTTATTCTTCAGAACGATCATGGGTAAACAATTAGAGGCTTGATTACAAGCTCATGAGATGATTCTGCTTTAACCAGAGAAAGTCCATCTTTATCTACTCCTGAACACACTGGCCTGAAGCAGTCTCTTGTCCAGGGTTTTATAATTCAGCCGTTAGATCCTGGAACATAAGATATTCCATAAACAAGCTGTTCTGGGATCTAACTTAGTATCTAGAATCAGGGATGTCAGCTATGCAATGCAATGATCTGCAGCGTCCAAGATACAAGCCTGGCCATTTTTGAAAAGTTTATACTTTTTCCTTTGGGGAAAAAAACTCATCAGGGAAATTTATTAAGACTGCACCAGAGCTGTTGACTCACTAGAGTCTGCAGAATATATGCTACATTTAATTTGTGGAATACTTGAGACAGCTGAAATTTTAAAACAAAGAAAAAAAATCATTACAGTTGGAAATAGAAACACATCTCTTAATTTTCCTTAAATTTTCAGCCAAGCAGCTAGCCACACATGTAAGTGGCAGGCTTCAAAGAATGTCTGGATTTCCATGATATGTTTTGCATTATTATTTTCCTCCATTAGGCTAACAAATGCCACAGTCCAAATCTTTATCTCACTCTTAAGATAAAAAGATAGAATTGCTAAACAGAGAGACAAAGTTTAAATTACTGCCACCTATTTCGGTCCACCTCATCTAAGCAGTTCTGGGTTTTCTGGAAGTCTCTTCACAAGTAACCAACAGTACTGCTGGGCTGTGTAAGTAGAAGTAGCTTGCACAGGATGCTCTACAGAAACCAGTGCTCAGAATCAGCTTAGTCCGATGGCTCTGTGTACCACACTTTTCTGGTTCATAGCAAAACCTCTATTTTTCCACAGGCTTTGCAACAGCATTCAGAATTACATCTCATTCTGAATCAAGATGCAAACTGTGTAAAAATGATGCTACCTCAAAGAAAAATATTACAGACAATACCTTTGTTTTAATTTCTGAACACATAGAACATGTTAAGTCAGACCTCTCTGTACCTTCCTAGCATCTTTATCAGATGCCTCCTCCCTGAAAGTGCTCAAGCGCCAGGTTGGACGGGGCTTTGAGCCACCTGATCTAGCGGAAGGTGTACCTGCCCACAGCAGGGGGGTTGGAACTAGATGGTCTTTAAGGTTTCTTACAAGCCAAAACATCCTATGATATGATAAAATTAGTTACTCAATAAATAGTTACTATTACTTGCTAGATCCACAATTTCTATGCATGGATACCTGCCAGTTACCATCAAGCAAATGTCCATAGTTAATTAATGAGCTGAATTTTTAAGGTCAGTCTAAGTTTTCACTCTTGGCACATCAAGAAGTGTATTTACCAGTCTAAATCCATCCGAAATAATTAATCTTTGAGATTCCCTGCCTTGATTATACCCAAAAAAAGCAACTACCTAGGCTGATGGCTTAAAAACATTGTTGAAAAGTTGTAGACGCATAAAAACCCTGCAGCTATCCATGAGAACAGCAGTCACTTCAAGAACATAAAACCACAATCTTACACAGAAACATACCAGTGGGATCTCTGGACTAGAAAATGGGGAGCTATCAAAAGATTGATTTTCTTTGTCCAAGGAATCATCATCATCATCATTTTTATGTGCAAATTTCTGCTTTAGTGCATGAGTTAGTAAAGCAACTGGATCCCAATCTGAACTTTGCCTCTTTTTAGGTCTAGAAAGAGGAGTACCTCCAGGTGACCTGCAAAAAACCAAAATACATAAAAAATTATTGTCTCCTGCCCTTAATCCTGTGTCGAGTGATCCAAAATCCACAAACACAACTTCTGTATACATCCTATCCTATAAATCCCCAGTTACACAAATAATGCTGCTAATGTTATTTTACAGCAATTCACCAAACAGGACTAATACAAGTACACCCAACAACCTGTCAGCCAGATTCTTAGCTTGAAAGTACAACTTGATGCTGTCGTAAAGGAATGAAAACAAATAATGAGAAAAAACAAACGTATTTTTTTCATATCAGGTTTCATTTATAAGTCATATTAAGATATGTTACTGGGAATTTCATAACCATTGTGAACATAAATCAATTTAAAGTTCATTAATTTTAGGTTTGGAACAGAATGCCTTTCTACGGTCTCACGAGAAAGAACAAACTTACAAAAAAGAACAAACTTATAAAACTCCTGAGAGTTTTAGTTGTTCTTATATACTTTTTCAACACAAGAAGTTCAGAGAAGATATCTAACCACCTCTATTACACCTAGCAGAGCAACACTGACCCAAAGAAGTATTGCAGTCTTTAGTAATGCGTTTTTGTAACATGTCAACTGTGCTTACCATCAAAAGAGCAGACCATTAAAAATATTTGTAATCCAACTGCATTATTGAAATACAAATTTATGAAACATTTTCAATAAAAGATACAGCATGTATTTTCTTTAACATCTCAAAGCTAGGACCAGAATACTTTGGGTATATAAACAGTAGTTTTCCAATGTTTCCCCAAGGATTTGTCCTTTCACATTGAATGAAAAAAGTTTATTTGTTCAGATCAACTTCCTGTGACTGTGTAGGCAACTCTGTAAGTGGTCTCCAGACAGCAACACACCCACCTCCCCACCCCAACCTGAGATTTGTATACTGAAGCTAGTTGTAAATGCTATGATATTCAGCATGTTTTAAATGCATCTAAAAGCCATGTCACAAGTAGCTTACATTCCAAGCTATAAACTTTTAAGTTGACAAGTTTGTCAGCAATAGCTGTTCATTAAGTGATATTTCACATTGGTTGTCTCTGATGCTATTTAAGTGCTGTGATGCTTAAATAGTCTTGGATTACCCAGACACATTGAATTCAACCTACCTCTCAACAGCTCGCAACTGAACTTTATTTAGATCTTTCAAAACATCCATCATACTAGGAATGTTCTTTGTCCTCTGGTCATTAGCACTATCAGCTGTAGTTGAACCACTGTTTCTTGCAGCACGACGTTGTTTTATAAGTTCAACTGCTGAATGACTAGCATCAACACCAGACGGTACAGCAGAAGGAAGTGGAGGAGGCGAGGGAATTACAAAGTGATTGTGAGGGACGGACAATGGTGTAGAAGTCATGGCTGGCACTGGGTAAAATCCATCTGGAGTGCTGAGTGTTTTAAAGGCTTCTGGATGAAGAAAGAAAGAAAAATAGTGATCTTATTTTTAGTCCATATACCTTCACACTTAAGAATATAAAGCAATGTCTAGGTTAACTCAGTTTTAAGTCAAGATAAGACAGCCCTCTTAGAGCACTTTCTTACACACCTCACACATTATACCACAGAAGAATTACAGTTAAAACAAAGAACATTTTTCATTTTAAAGCCACAGATTCAGAATGCAGAAGAAATAATGGATCTGAGGTGTCTTGGCCTGACCTGACTTTCTCCATTTGTGTCTTCAGCCTAACCACTAGATAAATCAGCAAAGCAGCACTGCAACAGCAAAGCAGCCTGCTACTACAAACAGTTCATTCTCAATGGTCTGAATGTTAGACTATCCCACATGAAGCAAATGCAAAAATAACCAAAAAACATGTAAAACAGACTACAATACAGAGTACAATTGAGCAGAGACAAAAGAAGAGCCAACAACACCTAAATGAAGCACATAGGTGCCTGAACTACTGTTTAAGTAGTTTACAATGCCAACAATTAAAACTCCCTCCCACCGGTTCAAATGTTTTAACAATCACAGTGCAAGTAAGACAATCAAGTCCTCAAAACTTTTTTTTTGGGAAGGAAATAAAAAGAAGTCACAAGATAGTTGGTCTCCAATATGATATTCAATCTTTGGTACTCTAGAGGCTGTTAAGACACATCTATTGCAGCATTTGTTTTTGTTAAAGCCTGAACCAGACTTCCTTAGGATACTTTTTTTAATCCATTATTTTGATAACTTGTCAGAAACAGTACAAAAACTAAATGGGATAATTAACAGTCTAACTTTTTTAAGCAGTAATTGTTAGACTATGGATACTGTTGTTACTAAGCTCCTTCACAAACACAGAAATGAATATAAAGATCAGTTAGGACCAACTGCATTCAAAACTGGCAAACAGGCCATGACAAAGGGGAGGGCGGCACGCCAAATATTGAAAGAAGAAACAAAATACTATATTCTGTAAACTTCGTTGGTGTAACTTCAGTTAGAGAAATTAGAGATATTCTCTATCAATATCAGACACAGCAAGCTATGAACAGGAACTCTAAAGCTAAAAAAAAGGAAAACTAGTTTGCTTCAAACCAGAAGGGCTTACGTGATGGAATGCTTTCCAATGTCTGTGCCGAAACAATGGCAGCAATCTGAGCACGAAGAAATGTTAGCTCATCTTCAAGTGCAGAAATTTTCTGGAATGCTGCTTGATCAACAAGACTGCCTTTTTGTGTACTGGTTCTTGGAACACTTCGTATCGAATCTATAGATGGATGTAGGTCACAATAAGCTGTACTTTTTTCTTTTCTCTGTAATTCAGTCCTAGAAAGCAACAAAAGACACCATTTCAAGAGGTTCTGCCAGCAATGCAAATCTCAAAACTTTCTCACTGTCTGTTCAAGCAAGTTACTGTCATTCAGCAAGACATAAACTGTAAATTATTTAAGAAAACTTTCAACTTGCTACTCATAACCTTAAAAATATTTTAAGTCTCCCTTTGTTCAAATACGATGCAGATCCTTGGAAAGCCATCATAAAAATCAGTCAGATAATTTACCTGGGGACAGATTATACATCATAAGGTTATAACTTAAGACCAAGCTGTTATTATTCAATATCTATTAAACCAACACCATAAAGTTGTCTCTCCCTCCTCCCTACCTAAAACAGTAGACATGAAAAGCAGGGACAGTCAAATAATAATGATCTCTTAATTATGTTTCACACATTTGAGTCATTTATCAAACTCTGCAAGATGAACACTGCAAGCAGCAAAGAAGTTGCAATCTTTCAGAAAACACATTGGAAAATAATAATGAATTTTAATACACACAGAATAAGAACCTCATCTTCTGGAAGCTACATATGAACACAGACTGAATTAGAAAATTGCGCTACAAGTCTCAGGTTTTAATTTTAAAAATGGTTTCAAGTCTGTGCCTGCAGAAATAACTTTAAAATACAAAATGAGTGTAAACTCAAACTACCAGAATGTCATTATGAAACAAAGAAATTAAATTTACTTTATTTATTCAATATGTACTATGTTTTGCCTGAAACAAAATCAGACCTTTTCCCTTATATTAATCATCCTTTTACTTCAAATCAGACTTGAAACACTGTTTTCTGATTTGCCAAAAACCCTTGCCTCTTCACACTGCCTCAGAAGGAAAAGATACCAGTTAGAATATTTCTTCTTGAAAAAGATCCCATAGAGCCAGGAGGAGGCTGAAGGAAGAAGAATGAAAACAAAAGAATTCACTTTCATAGATCTGTGAATCAGACCAACTAGAGAACAGCACCAGCAAGACAAAATAGGCCACAGTTCTTTTTAACAATATTCTTATTCTTCTAGTATTTTACAGCAGCTGCAAAAAAAATTTCCCTAATTCAACAGTAACATCTCATGAAACATAAGATGAAACATAACTTTATCAAAACTTCTCTAATAAAAAGTGTGTCATTTCATCAGTTTCTTGCAGTTTCATTACCAGTAAGCAGCACAAAGATCACAGACGAACACATGCCAATATGAAGTAGAATTCCATTGTCTGATAAAGACGTAGTACAAGACACGTGTCCAAATTTTAATCGTGGTTCTGACTCACCCTTTCATTTTGAACAGATCCTTTAGAGGAGCAAAAAGCCAACATTCTATTTCTACACTAGCAGGGGGAGCAAAAAAGAAAAAGAAAAAAAAATATTTGCATACTATTTGTGTCTGCAAATTCCTGGATAATTTGTCATTTCACAGTACTTGTAATATTTTATAAATGTAGTAATATTTTCCTTTAGCAGTCTGTAAAAGCTAGAAAGGATTATATAAACTATATTGAAGGTGATTTTTTTAAAATAAAGAAATTATGTTTTTCTTTCCATCAAAGCAACCATCAAGGTTTACACACATAGCACTGTAGTAACCAACATCAAAAGGAGACCAAGTATTTTTCTTGTGCTCCACTTTATAACGTTTATCAAAATGCTTGAAAACTAAAGTGATAAAGAATAACCTTCCTGTACGTTGCAATATGCAAGTTTCCCATAAAGTCCCTCTCTCACAAAGTACTTTGTGGGTGAAAACAAATTACAATACCAGTAATGCACCTGACATGCTATTAAGAAGAGAGGGGATTCAAATTTCAGAAATCTTTCAGATAATAATACTCTAGATAGCAAGAATTTCCAGGTAAGCAGGAACTGCCCCCCTAAAAACCCAAAAAGTATCCAGGGTTGCTTTACCTGGAAGCCTGATAGGACTAAGAAGAAAAACCAACCACGAACACAACCACCACCAAGAGAAGACATAAGTTACTTTTATTACTCCTTTTTATGCATATATTCTACTTACCTAAGTCTAGTAAATGCTTGTCCCTCATCATTTGCCACCCACAGGACATCAGCAAGTGATGGTGCTACAGGAGCTGGAGCTGTGCTTTGTTCATCACAACCCAATGGACCTGGATCTTGAGCAAGCTAGAAACAAACAAGACAAAAGAAGTACAAAAAGAAACCGTATTCAGCACATGATAGAAGTTCTGCCTCAGCAAAAGGAATTTTTAAGCAGCACTATACGCAAGTTGAAAACAGTGAGCATAAGGGATGCAACACAAGAGTGACACAAGCTGAAAAAAAAAAAACACAGGAAAAGTTATCACTACTTTAAGAAACTAGAAAACTTAAGTAGTTGAAGCATATGTACAACAATAAATCACTTACTTGAAAATAAGGTCTTGGGTAGGGCTCTAAGGAAAGAATTGTTCCAAGTCTACGGACAACACTTCGAGTAGATCCATATTCCTTTTTTTGGCAAACAGATACAATCTAAAAATCAGAATACCTTTTAAACTGAGAAGCAAAATCAAAGCCTTCAGTTCTTACACATTTATAATTTCATGTAATATATAATCCAATATAACGCAGATAGGTTAACCTAACTTTTCAATGCTCTTCTCAATCTGCAAGTCCAAAGAGGCCTGAACTGGTTTTAACAGACTGTTTCCAAAACACTGCCAAGATACAGCCTGTACCCAGCATATTTTAGAGTGGTAAAAAGGCCAACAAAGGATGTAGCAGCTACCTCATGTAACTAGTAATAATGTGAGCTACTGATAAAGGAAAACGTGCACATCTGAATAACTATCTGCATCTATGAAAGTCCTGGGGGAAAAAATTAGCAAAGTAATGAAATAAGTTTAATGTACCTTGACCTTGTACTTCCTTATGACTGTATATAAGTGCTGGAAATGCCTTCTTGATGAGACTGCTGAAGGAAGGCACGTTCTGATTGTATGACTGATACCTCTGCCAAATATGTGAGTTTCCAAAAATATGGCCTGTGGAAAAAAAACAAGAACTCTCGACAAGGAAATCAGAAAATAACCAGGATAGCTCAAACTAGTACTCCTAGAAATGCCTTAGCAGTTTCACATAAATAAACCGAGAATTTTTCCTCAGAACTACCAGTTTGCAGCTGCCCCTCAGTACCGACACCCGTGACCAAAGGACAGCACACGAACCCCGGCTCTGACACCAGACCCTGGCTGTCACTGCGGCAGCTAACCTTCCCAGTTTCCCATATAATATCTCCCCCAGGTCTCCGCTGGGACACTAATTACTATCTGGGAATCGTTATGTAGCTTTTCATTTAAAATGGCAAAACATTAACAGCTACGGTTACTGGGGTTTTTTCCCCTTTGTTCAGAGAAAATAGAACCACTTGAACGGCCGTGTAAGAACGGTGACCCATCGAAACCCCTCACACAGGCAACGTGTCTACTTACACAAATGAAGCCTTCCCATGCCGACAGACCGAACTGCACGTGGGGAACAAAGCCCGTCCTACCGCAGCCAGGCGGCGGCTCCGAGGTGCCGACCCCTCCGCCCCCGAACCACCATGCCCTCGGGCGAGACGCCCCGCACCAGCAGCCCTCCAGCCGCCGCCTAGCAGAAGACAGCTCCCCCGCCCCGGGGCCTCACCTGATCGGGCGGCCAGCCGAAGTACTCCAGCACCCGCCTGAGGAGATCCAGCACCAGCGCCATGGCGCCGCGCGCAGCACAGGGGAACGGAGAGGTCGCCTTGGCCTCTCACAAACAGGGACACCTCGCCGAGCGACAGCCGGCCTCCGCAGCGCTCCCACCTCAGCGGGAGGAACCAGGGCCCCTTCTCTTCAGCAGGAGCCGCCCGCGAGCAGGAGCGCTCGCACACCTCCCTTGTCCCCCGCCTCGCGCCGCGGACAACGGGCGGAGATGCCGCTCCCCGGCCCAGCTGTGCCGCCCACGCCGGCAGCACGGAGCAGCAGCAGGGGCGCGGCCGAAAGGAAATTACGCCAATAGGAAGTAGCCAGTGCTCAGCGCTGAACCAGTAAGAGGGGAGGGGCGGGCCGCGCTCGCGGGGCCTGTCGGGAGGGGCCGTTTGAATGCCGCCGCCGTCTCAGCCGGGCGCACCGTAGTGCTCGGCGGCCATGGCTGAGGGAACGCGCCCGCCGCGCCTGGGCTCGCGCCGCTGCCGGCTGGCGATTCCAGCCCGCACTTCTGCTCTGGCACAGCCCGCCGGTTCCGTGGGTTCCAGCGAGCGCTGTGAGGGTGTGCTGCGTGGGGAGGGGAAAGGAAGGCAGTGCACTGCAGCGACTTCATACGCGGCAATGATGCACGCTATTCTGCTAGTGAGAAAAGTGAAACCTCAGCGTGGGCACAGTACACATCAAGGGAAGAATGCATGATAGGTCTAAGCTTAAATGAGGTAGTGTAGGTCCTCTCTGTAATGAGCTTCTAACTAGTTTATTCTGAGAATTGAAACTGCTGCTATCTTGTTTTTTAATACATAGAGTGTCCTCAAAACACCAACTACTCCATAGCATCTCACCCAACCGAGCTCACTTCAAAGCCAGAAATTCGGCTTTGTTCCTAAACAAAACCCTTAACTGCAACACTTAGTTGCAATGAAACTGTTCCTGACTTTTCTTGTAGTTACTATTATCACACCTCATCCTGTGGAGTGATTCTCCAAGACCAAACACAAAGGATGAATTGTATGGGTAACACAAGCTGTAACAGCAGCATAAAGCTGTTTTAGGGACCTACAGGAGGTTTAAGCTTGAGTAGAAGAAAGGTAGGACTTTTCAGTGCCAATTTTGAAAGGCTCCGATACAGTACTTGCCTTAACAAAATGTATATCTCACCCACTCCTCCAACACCTTCTTACTAAGGAAGGGGAAATGTCAGCATGATTCAATGGAAACAACTGCACACAGGTCTACCATAAAGCTAGGAAGAGGCAGCATCTCAGAAGCAATAGAAAAACCTGAGGCAATTTAGTTTGACTGCACCATTGCCAACAAGGAGCTGCTCTGGAACTGGAGGCACCAGTTGGGAACTCGTACAGAAATGTTTCAAGTCAGCAAGTACAACTCTGAACAGTGCAGGTGGGACCTGCAGCATCTCCTCAACAAAAGGATTTTGTGAAAGGCCAGCTTTAAGAAACAAGGAGAAGTGACACAGGGCTTAAGACTTAGTGCTGCAGCCTTTACCACTGGAGGTACATCAACAGTAGATAACGGCTCTTCCTTTGAAGTATCAGCACAGTAAAACTAATGCAGGAAAGCTTTAATCATATGTAGCTGCCCATTGTTACAGTAATGCTACCGATTGTTCCTGGGAAGCAAGAGGATGTGAGATTTAATTCCAAACCCAGAAACCAACTGAGTGCACAGAGCTCAGACTAACAGTATAGCTACTGAATTTATTTTTTTTTTAAATGCCTAGTGAAATGAATGTTTGATTTCTTCTGAACTGCAGGGATAACTTCAAACCACACAAAGAAGATTCAGAAACTGCTGCACTGCTGGAAAGCAATGAGTCAGAACAAAGTACTGAACTCAAAATGTAGTTAAGCATTTTATACCAGTAGAATGCTTGGATTTTTTCCTACAGATCCATCAGTAATGGCCTTTACCTTCTAATGAGAGAAATACAAAGTGCACTAACTTCCATTCACAACAGTCATACCAACTACTTCAGTAGCACCTAATAATAACCTCAAAACATGTTTTTCCTTATCATGACAGTGAAAATTTCAGACTGATCTTGCAATAATGTATAGTCTGCCTAAAATTCCTCAAACATAACTGTCATTAGAGAGTAAATATTAATCCTATTCCCCTTTCTACACAGATTCTGGCAAACTAGTGCAACCTGAAATACAATTTCCTCAAACATAGTTAGGATTAGTGACAGTACTATTTTTTTCCTGCCTTCTAGTGTTTAATTTGGATAAGGCAGGTGGTTATCTACTCCCTAACAGCAAAGCCAGTGAGAGGGTACACATTACATATGTATTTAATACACATACCTCCATCAAAGCTTTTTTTTTTCCTTTCCTATTTTTTTAAAGACATTATATCATTCTAAGGGGTAAACTACGAACAATGCTACACACTACTAACTCCATATAATTTTAAGACTTACTATATCTATAAGCAGTCTGAGACAGAAAAACTAAGTAAGCTTTTTGTATCAGAATGTCCTTATTACGGTAATTCAAGTACGGTCATCCCTAACATGCTGTAGGTTAAAAGTGCACCTACCACTAAACCAAGTTTGAAGATTTGTTAGTTTTGTTTCAAACAAAACAAAAACCCAACACTCAAAAAACCCCACAAAAAAAGCCCCCAACATTAACTGTAGACTAACTTCTGAATTTTGGCTATTTAGACATCAGTGTTGAAGACAGACAAGCTTATTCTCACACCTTTTGCTAACTTAACTTACCATTGAGTTATAACTTCAAATTTACACATTCTATCAAGTGGAATACTAAAGAAATGTACTTCCAGGGCACTGTAATGGAATTCACACTTTATGGAAGTGTTTAGTATACCTGAAGTATCTTTTCTGATTCAGATTTCAACTTGCTTTACATTTTCAGGGATTTTTGTGGGTTTTCTTTGTTTTGTCTCAAGCTAACCACTAGGTATCCATAATACATGACTGATCTATTCTAGACACAAGCTACAGGAAGGAAGCTAGTTGTAGGGTAGTTCTACAGTAACTACAGAGCTGAGAGGGAAGGAACTCCAGTTTTCAGACCTGTTTGTAGGTTTCTAGCAGCAGTGACTTGGAAATAGGTTTCTAAAACTCACATTCCAGAAGGGAAGTAATACATCTGAAACTCACTTGAGTATTTATATACATATGTATTTCTCAAGCTACTAAAGAAGAGCGACAATTTCACTCTCAAAGGTGAATTCTTTCTGCACTTTCTAGCATGGTGGAGTAAGAATCCAGGTTTATCACTGACACACTATGTAAATGTGATTCTTGTGAACTAACGTGTAATCAGCATTTTGCACTACTGTTTGTACTTCAACTATGACTGGTTAACTACCCTTAAATACACTTCTTATAAAAAGGCAACACAGAAGAAGCAATCAGTTTACAAAAAATGCTGCTCCAATATTTCAGGTGTGCAGAGCTGTAAGTTTACTTCAGAATAAAACACAGACATTGGGGAGAATCAAAACTTTTAGAGTTGTACTTGACCATGTATTTGGACAAAGCAGAATTACACTGCATATAACAAACAGTAAAATTTCTTAAAAGTTGTTACAAATATTTTACTTTCTACCTGTACGATCATTAACATAGTATACTATATCAAGATTTTTTTCTAAAGGCTTAAAACAAAAACAATCCCTCTAAACTACTTTCCAACAGTAAAATTTAAGTAAACTGCTTACATTCATTTGACAACAAAAAAAACATATTAAAAATGTTGTGTGGGTGGTGCAAGAGCTGCTCTTTCAGCTATAACTTTCTTCCAGAGTTATTCCTGCGGAAAGAAAGAAAACAGTGTTGTTGTAAACTATTAATAACAAAACCTCAGAACCTTTTAAAGTGATCCCCTCTCCCACACACACACAATTACTTGAGATACTGCAAGATAAATGATCTAATCTGCAAATCAGTAAACGGTTTACCTTTTCCTCTTTGCGTCTGTCCTTTTCTTCATTATTCTCAATCGTTTCTTCTTCATCTTCCACAATTCCATCCCCTTGATATTTGTCATGTGTCCACTTCGGACTGCTACCTGACTTTTTGAAGTTAAAACGCCCTCTGCCACGCTGAAAAGTACCACGGCCTCTTCCCCGTTTCGCCCAATAATCCACACCATCGTCTCTGTCATCATGCTACAATAATACCAGACAAAGAATAAGGTTAGAACACCTCTTAAACGTACCCTTCAAATGCTGGTACTCTATATCAAATTTATAATACACATAGAAAAAAAACAATTAAGAGAAGTTTTTAACAGTACAAATAATTATAGAATACATTATGAAGTATATCCTTACAATTCATTATGCTATAACTAAAACCACAACAATAAAATTTTTCTAAGAGCCTTTATTAGCTGTGAGTCTACTCAAACGTTTGAATAACAAATAAGTTATCTGTCACTTATCTTCAGTCAGAAGAAAGAATTACACACTAGTTTTGAGGAAAAAAACTGTTATTTTAAAGGAAGAGGCTCTAGGAATGTGCTAGAATATTTTTTTTGTTAGAGATAAGAGTTCTTTATACTTATTAAGGAAAGGTAATTGAAGGCAATTTTCAGAACCCCTGCTTCACCTGCACAGTGTAGAGTAAATGAAGTTTAAACTGTTTAAATCTGGTATTAACAGACAACAGTTGAGTTTCTCTGGTTAATAAGCTTAAAACCTGCTATCTTGCTACCAAATATAGCCTTACACAGTTCAGTAAGTCTTCTGACAGTCATTCTGTGCACTGAACACAACAGATAATTATTTAATATAAAAAAAGGTTTATATTTAGAAGAGTGAGGTACACTTGCTTCAACATCTACTTTTTTTACTTGTGATTTGGAAAGAAATCTGAACTATTAAACATGCATATATATATATATAAAATGAATCAGTTTATTAACAATTACATATTATAGGAATAGTCAAAGGGTGACTTTTTTTAAGCTAAAAACACTTGTAGAGATGAGAAAAAGTTTAATTGCTACAGTTAGTTATTTGTTCTAGCTTCAATTCAAGAGAATTTCTTAACGAACAGATTATCACATCTCTTTCTATGTTTATAGGTCAGGAAAGTTTATATATGTGTGAGGAGACAGAGAACTCCTTGTACAACATCCAAATTGTGACTGCATTATTTCTTGGATTACCTGTTAACATATTTGTGATAAACTATAATGCTACTGGATGAAGTCTAATCTTCACTACTTAGCATGTTTCAATAGTGAAACAATATCCTTAGAAGATTGCATTGTTAAGGAAATCAACTGGAACAGAGGCTACATATTCAATATACTATACTACGTACTGGGCAGTTACATCAACAGTCCTCCTTTCATAATCCAGAAAAAGGCATTAAATCTAAAGTGAGTTTCTTACAGCTATCGCCCTATTCAACTAAGAACAGAAGGACTGCTAATAACCAAGTCAGCCTACATACATCCACAAATATCGACAGCTTTTCCTGATCTTTTACACTTTTGCAGGCTTCCAGACAAAGCTAAGACAAAGCTCAAATGCCACGCACACATAAATCCATGAAAACACAGCACAACTCTTTTTGGTTCCAGTGTGTCTGCCTTCTTCCCCACTCACTGATCAAAGTTTTGGAGATTAATTCCATGTCAGGCCTCAGTTATTTAGCCAGACTACTGCAGAAAGAACACAAGAGAAGCAGAACCAGGCACTACAGCAACCCTGACATTCTCATGGTTACGTAACTGAAATCCCTGTCTCTACATGCATGCTACTTCTACGCTTGTAGAAAATTTGAAAAAAAACACAAAAGCATGCATAAGATATCAAGGTCTCCACACCCACCAAGAAGTATTTCTTGCTTTTTGGGGTATATTCAGGATCCCATTCCTCTTCCTTCGGTCTCTTCTGAAAAGTAGTATTTGAGTTGCTGGGACCAGTATTTGTTCCAGCAAAGACTCCTCTGGCTCTTCCTCTGCCCCTAATTCGAAACTGATTAACCAAAATGTCATTTAAGCCATTTACATGAAACCACAAAGAGTTCAAGTTCTCTATTACTGAAAATTTTCTTTCTGTGTGTAATTACAGTATCTGCAAGTGTAAAAGCATTTCCAAATTCACATATTACCTGAAGTAATATATTCAATCATTCACTTTGAAATATAATTCTATTAAATTTAGTTGAAACATATTTGAGTCCTTGAAGCTTCTTAAGCCATTCACAGACAAAAACAAACAGAAAAACTAGACTGAAAGAGGGAAAAGACTGTCAAGGAGGGAAAGATGGTCATTTATGGAGTCAGTCATATTAGTTATGAAAAAGTGATTCTAGAATACATACAAACAATGCAGTTTTCAAATAAATAGATCCACTTTGTGCTACTCAAACATTTTCAATTGAGATTCAGAAATGTACTTTAGGCCAAATTTCAAATGAGTAAATTCTTTACTCAAAGATCAACCGTATGTACTGTACAGAGTAGAAATGCTTGAAGTGAAAATAAGTGTCAAATATTCTTTATATGAATTAACAAGATTTTAGAATGTTAGACTAAAAAGTCTCACAGCAATGAAGAAAATACTTGACTCAGAATACACTAAGTTGTAATATATACAGTTCTCTTCGCACATAAATTTTTGGTTGAAAGAGTAGTGCTATGCACACTTAGTTCCACAAAGCTCCAAACACTTGTAATGCAGATTTTATGCTGGACAGTTTTAAAAACTACTTTGAAATCAAGCAGACTGAAAAAACAAAGCATAAAAGGCCTATTAAAGATACTGTAGAGAAAGGGAGGCCATTTCTTGGAGAATCACTTGGAAAATGACAGACTATCACCTGAAGAAAACTATACAAGAGAGGAAATACTACACGCTTTATTTTCAATAGCTTTGAAACCTTTACAAAATTAGGGCACAACAAGCAGTATCACAGAGGGGGGAAAAAAGGATGTAGAGACAAAATGATGACAGGATTTTAAAAAAAAAAAAAAACCAAAACAAAAAGTGAGAAAGATCAGCATTTCCTGGTATTAGGTCGTATGATCATATTCCCCTTAAGAAAAATACCTAGAGCTTTCCTCAACCACTGTATTAACAGTCCCTGCCCCAGCCCCCCAATTATCTTTCAGGCAAAGTACAGGAGGTGAAATCCACTATGGTGTTATCTTTACGTGCTTACTTACTGCAAAGACCATCACAAAAAGGACAGAGTACATTTTCTACAGAAAGAGAAAACTCTTTTTGATGAGAACTGTTACACACAGAATTCTTTCAGCGCTATATACTAATGACAGGGTCATTAAAAGATTCTACTTATCCTTTATTTTGTGTTGCTACTTCAAAACTATTCCCGGTGTTTATGTACAAGATGCCGAGAATTAAACATTATAATCTATCAGCAAGTGTTAGTGAAAAAATCATTGCTGATTTAACATGAAATTGTCAACTTAGCTTAAAGTCTCTCCTATCCAGCAACCTATGCTTTCCCAGAGTATCAAAGCTTCTTGCTTTGGGGAGGACTCACAACCAAAACAATTCATTTAATCCAAAAGCAAAACGGTATTTACAGGAATGCAGCTACTATTAGCCTGAATTACAAAGACATTCCTACACTAGCCAGTCTGTGTGTTTCAATACGATCCAAGCTATATCCCAAAAGATATCCAAGTCAACAGGCTGGCCTATTTAGATTCTCCTAGTCGGACACAGTTTGTTCAATAAGCTTGTGTGTGACCATGTACATCGTTAGGGAACATTACCCAGTTATTATTGCCTAGTCAGAACTAGCAGTCACCAATAATTAAATTAGAAGTCTATTAAATTTCCAATTCACATATACTTAAATCTCATGTAAAGCAGCATTTCTTTCATGGTATGTATGGTCTGGTTTTATAAAGCGGTAAGGTTTCCATCAATTACAAGTTTTCTTCAACCGATTTTTAAGATCTACATTTGTTTAGCTCAGTGCCACTAGCTTTTACAGGTAGAAACTGTGCTGATATTGTGATATTTGATGCCTACACCATCTAAGGGTTTACACATTCATGCCACATAGCTGCTCCTAAGTATAATTATATAAAAAAAATAAGAAAAGAGGAAGTGATGCATTTTTAGTGTTAGAAATTTTGAACTTTGCGTTTTCTTCCAAGCAGCTAGTTTTTAAGATGGAAGATTCCAACCTTAGTGTTGCACACCCCTTGTGTGTAGTTCAAAACTTTTTACACTACTACAAAGAGTTCAATGTACATTTATACCAAATACCTTTTAGCATTATTTAGTCTTCATTACAGACTAAATGAAGGCATTCTTGTTTAAGTGTGAAATTACTCCTACCCATTATGTAAGTCTATTTGACATTTTTTTCCTCCATCCAAACATGGACCTTGCTTTTTTTTTTTGGTGTGTTTCACTTTGGGGATTTTTTGTGTGGTTTTTTTGGTTGTTGTGGTGGTTCGATTTTTTTTAAGTGTTCCTTATCTTTTCAAGGCCTCCTTTATTGATGCCTAATCTTTCCTAATGCTTCTACATTTCCCAATTAAATATCAGTAACATGCAGTTTTTAACTTAAAAATTTTTCTGAAGATGATACTGGTCAATATGTCACTTTCCAAATCACAATTCCAAAACACATTCCAGAGATAAATTAATGAGCTTTCATGCTCACTGTGGCTAGTCCAGGCCAAAGAAACACTGAAAAATAACAAGTATACCACCTTCTCTCCTCAATACAGCTGTTTCAAGGCTGATGTATATTTTTCATTACATGCCATTCTCTATTTAACAAGTTGCAGGCATCACACACAAAGGAGGGTAAAACCAAACTGAAAGCAACAGGAAAAAAAACAGAACCTGCAGGAAGTGAAGGATGTAAGAGATTACAAGATTTAATCTTTACAGAAAGTAAATTGTCAGATTATAATTACAGAGGAGCAAGGAATAAACAAGAAATCATTTTTCCCCACTCTTACGCTAGGGTCTCTAATGGCACGCTAATGCATATTTACATATCAATTAACTGCTATTGGGCAGTGCTGGGAAAAAAACCCAACAACTTTTCAGGTTTGGTACATCACATAAAAGAATTCAAGAATCAGTGCTGTGAAAGAAGTCTAGCCTAACATTAACCACTGCAACACTTCCTCATTTTATTTGTTACACTATTACTATGGCTGAAGTGTTCATAATTTGGGGTAAGAATAAGAGAGCAACTTACGAAGGTGCCTCTTGGCCTGTTGACTCCTGCAAAACCAGAGTATTCTTTCTGTTCATGGTGGGTTTTGAACTCTTCATCTCTTTCCTTCTTGCAATCCTTTTCTTCTCGAGAACTGGATGAGGAAGAAGACGGGGAGGAAGATGGGGAGGACCGAGCACGGTCTTGATCTCTTTTTTGTTTACTGAAAAATAAAAAAAATACACTGTGTGCTATTTTACAAGTACTAGATAGTCTGTAACATGCTATACTAAAAGGGGTCTCTTTATATTTTATGAAAAACTATCCCCCTTATGGTCACATGTATACGTTACATATTTCAGATGCTAAGGTGAAGTCTAGTTCCACTTTCCAGCCTCCTCTTACGCATTTAAATGCACTACACGTATATCATTGCTAGTGAGTTGGAAAGCAGCAGTCTGCAAACTGCAAATAGTTTATCTAGATTTTGATGCCATACAGAGATTGATTGTTTTAAGATCTGCCTTTCTTTTGAGGCAGAAGCATTGCAATTCAAGGGAAGAAAACCCTCAAGACAAAGTTCTACAGTAACTTTACATAGCTCAGTTTGCACACTGCTGAGAAGATATGGTGTGGGCTTCCCTATGTAGATGGCTGCGTGGAATTAGCCAGTGGAAGGTAACGTGGATACCAAAGTCAGAAAGTAAATAGGAAACAGGAAGCATAAGTAAAAATTCATTGTATATACAGTACAAAGCAGGGAAAAAAATTCCCACAGCAAGACTTTTAGTAACCCCATAGTGGTATTAATTTGACCCAATTTACAAGATTTTAATATTCTATTCAAAGAAAGGTCATACCTGAAGTAACTCTTACCACTGCTACACAGTATCCACTGAGATATGCTAACATGTTTTTCTTAACAGCCCACTGGCTTTAGACAAAAATAAAAATTCCCCTTCTCACCCATGTTAAAACCTAAGTATCAGTAAGATTCTCATACTCTGGGTGTTATGAGTTGAAAAAGTGCGGAATCAAGCATAACGAACCAAAGTTCTTACACAAACTGTTTATAGAAATGTACTGCATTGAAGTCCAACCTCCTGATGTAGCCTGGATAATAGGACAGATTAATTTGTCATTTTTTTTTTCAGTGTTAGCTTGCTATTCCAAAGTTTTTGTCCTCATCCACCATAAGCCGTGTAAAAGACAGATAATACATATTTGCTGTAAAACAAATAATTTTAATTGTTTAAATTTAAATGTTCCATTATACATTGAAAATTGAAAGCAATTAAGCTTACAATTACAAAAGGCTAATCAGAAGCTAAAAACCTATATAGGGACTTCAAATATTTACCTGTCATCTTTGTAAGATTTGTAATCCTTGTAATCTTTTGGAGTTTTCTCCTGCTTTCTTGACCCACTGGATTCCCTGGAACCCTTTGAGTCTCCTCGCTCTTTACTTCGCTCTTTTCTACGTCGGTCAATGTCATGCCGAAGATCAGCAGAATCGCACTTTAATTTTTTATCTCCCTGTAAACAAAAAAATATTTTGGAACAAAATTCTGAAAACATCCAGAAGACAGTCTGAATAAAAAGGCAAGCTGTACATTAATTTTCAAAAAAGCAAGATTGAATTTACCTATTTTTCAGCAAACTCTTCAGCAAACAAATTGACTTTAAGCAAAGGCCCTTTACATACAACGGCTATATTTAAAAAAGAACAGCTAAGAATTTCAGTTTCAAACAAGCATTCCCATCAAGCCAATGTATCTACTATTCTTTGACGTAGACAGACCATAATACGTGGTTTGGAAGGATGTTTAGGTATTCATTTCTTCTAGTGGTTTTTTTGTTTGTTTGTTTGTTTTTTTTCCAACAGAGCACAAGCACCTTTGCAACTCAACTATACTACCCACTGACCACCTCAGTTCTTTTTACTTTTTCTTTTCTCCTTCTATTCTTTGTTGTTACACAGCTTACGGCCACAAAATTAGTCAAGAAACTTCCAAGAGGAATGGAAGGGTGGGAGAAGACTTGACCTTACATGCCACATTATCAATATAGCAAAATCATGCTACATGAGCTGGTTTCTTGGTAACATGTTCTACTCGAAGGAAAAAAAAAAAATCCATTCTAAATACAAGTACTCCAGATATGATTAATCCAAATTATTTTTGTATTTTTAGACACAAAGTTGAAGCTCAGATCTAAAGGAACACGCAATAAATTAAGTTTAGAAATACAGATAGGATGTTTAGTTGGAACCTACTTTTTGACTTTCTTCTTTAAAAACTCTCTCTTCACCTGCTAAACGGGTATGCTTCCTCAGGGTACTTGGAGAGATGTCAATCCTCCTAAATGTAAAATAAAAGCAGTGTCTTGCCATATGCGTATATGACTGTTAATGGCCTCACACATTTCTTTTCAACAAAAAACTGAGAAACCAGGCATTTCTGCAGTAGAACTATTTTTTTGTATGTAAAGCCCCACCATTAAAATACAGAAGCAGACTAAAAATTAAAAACATCGGTTCTGTTCTGTGCGAAGTATGCTAAGAACACAAATACAGAAAATAAGCAGTTTCATTTTTAACATTTTAAGTATAGCTTTTAAGATACAAAAAATGATTAATGAGTTATTTCAAAAGATCAGCGTATATAACCAGTTGAAAATCCACACCCCCCCCAAGAAATCATCAACACTATGATAGTCTGCTTGAAAGTAAAAAATACTTAACAGTTTAAAAAAATTGGATACTGAATATGGAGATAACATATCCTCACATGCAACACAAATATAGTACACTGCATCAAAAAAATTACAGCACATGATCAGAAACTACATTTGCATGCCTACCTTCTTACCTTTCAGGCTCTCAAGATTTTTCAAAAAACTGCTGTAAATTAACACATACAAAAACTAAAGTAGTATGAGATGGAACATTTCACACTGAAGAATAAAGATGCATGTACAGGGCTTCTTTTCATCTTCAAGACATATGCCCCTCAATATTTGAGCACTGCATGTGAGAAAAGTAAATATATCCCAAATGAGACACAGAGGTAGAGAAGACATCTGCTACAAAACCACAGATGAAGCCAGACTTAGCTCAGATGAGTTCTCTTTTACAGAAGGGGGTTTTGGTTGTTTTTTTTGTATTTACACAGAAATTGACAAATTACTCCATACAGATAGAAAAAATATTTTGGGGTATCAAAAGAAGTATTAGCAGACATTATTTGAAACATAAAGCATTACATATGCAGTTAACATATACCTATGTATTTCTGGGCTCTTTTGCCGGGTGCAGTGTTCTTCAGTAGCTTTTTGATAAGCAGTGAACCTCTCATTTAGGGTCATTCCAGCTGACTTGAAGTATTGCTCTGTTGGTTACAATAGAAAAATACTGTTTCATTAGTTTAATTCAACTGACAGATATTTTACTCCTGACAGAAAGGCAAGTAGCAGGCAAAAACATAGTATTTTCAATAAAACTATCAGGACAAGCAAATGTGGCGTTTTCCCTATTTTTACACATTCTGTAACCCAAACAAAGTAACAGTGCACAGCATCACTGCAAGTCTACTTATAACTATGCCATGACTGTATTGCATCTAATTCAAGCATCATTTACTGATTGGACTTGCTCATTTTCAATGACATTTTCCTCTCATGAAAGAGAAAGAAGCAATTCTCAACAGTTATTTTATACTTTGTCCGTAAGAGATAAATGAAGTTATTTTGAGTCACGAATAACTGCAATAAGTACATTTTACTAGTCATCTCTAACTTAAAAGAAGAGTTAATTCAGTGAAAACACTTAAGTAATGTATGCTTCAATAACTACATGAATGACCTAACAAGTCATTTCTTAAAGGAATATAATTTCTTGATTCAAAGTTGAGATGATAAACGATCCAAGACAATTAACACACCTATATGTAAATAAATTCTTTTAAGCATCTGGCATCTTGGCAAACTTGACAACTTCTCTGACAAATTTTCTCTTTTCTTCAGAGACAGATAAATTAGCAACAGCAAAACTCAGTTTTTAAACCAGCTCAACAAATGTGTTTAAATGTAATATAGAAATACATAAAGTCATGAGCTATGAAATGTTACATATGAAGCAAGCTATCTGCTTAACAGGTCAACATACATCTGTATCAACTTACCGCCCAGCATCCAGTATTTGTCTCATAACCAACCATTAAAACTTGAAACGGCCACTACAAGGGTAGTGCCTCAATCATAATTCCATCAAACACAGGAATTTGAGCTAGCAACTCTGTTTTTATGCCATTTTTGCCAGGAAGACAGAAGGTTCAACTTTGCCTGTTTGGCATCTGTATCTTTCAACAGCTATTTTACTTTTGTAACATGGATTTTGCCATTTCAAAACACATTCCAGGACCTAGTTACAATGAAAAAGAAAACATCACTGGGCATTTTCAGCTCTACATTAATAAAGAGCTGTTCAGACTGGTCGCATCACACCAATAATGAACATAACTTCAATTTGTCAAAAGAGTTACTAAAATCTGATAACAGACCACAGTAAATTTGAAACTTAAAGAAAGGTTCTGTTCAAAAACAACCATTACTGTACATATTCTAATAACTTGACTGGATAGGCTGTTAAGCTCTTACATTTGTTTAACATACAAAAGTTTACAGAAAAAAACAGTCTATTCTGTGATCAACTTGTGAGAATTTCAGGAATATTATTTCACCTACAGCCTACATATGTAACATATAAGCAAAAACTTACAGAAGCTTTCACATGATTGAGCCTTAAATCTCTTTACATATCAATAAAAAAAGATACTTTCACAACAAAGATCATTATACTCTAAACAGGTGTCCCAATAAGAAACTTTTTAAATCTAATACATTATCACAATCTATTATTGTTGACTATTACTTCTTTATAACTAATTCAAAACACAAGAAATCATGTGGCCTTAGTAATCTGAATTTTGCCAACAAAATGAGACTTTTAAGGGAACCTTAGCACATACGTCTAGCATGCAAATCTTTGCAATTTTAGAAGCTAAAGCACCTTAAAAGCAAAGCTTACAGACAGATATGCTGAAACTGGTCACCTAAGTAAGCTTTTCCACATTCCCCCTTTGTATGATGATACGGCAAAATTATTTTCACGAGCAAATTCTTCCATATTATCACAGTACATTAACAACAAGAACTATACAACAGCCCAGTGAAATAAAGTAAATGGTCTGAAATAAAAAAAAAAAGCATTTAACAAACTCTCCGGATATCCTCACTGGACTTTAAGGAATTACCTATTCTACCATTAGAAAACTTTGACAGGATTATGTGAGCTAAATAAAATACATCTACTCGGATAGTTTGGGTTTGGTTTTCAGTGGTTTAGGTTTTTGATTTTGGTTTTGTTTTGTTTTTTTTTCCGTTGTTCCTTGCTTGTTTTTTTCCCTTAGTGTTTATAGTAAGCAACAGCCACTACTGTTAAATCAGAAAACAATTAGTGTATAATTCATTTACAGAGGTTTATTTGGCCACTGCCAAGTTCTAAGTGAAATTCCTCGCTCCAGCACTACCATACTGTCAAATAGGAATAAAACGCAATATCACATTGTACCTTAGCATCATTTCAAGCATAGTTCTTCTTAAATCTTATTATTTTGAGACAAAAACCCCCTTCTAATAAGAACCTTAAAATGAGCTCTGGGATGCTCCAAAAGGAATGCCATTGTATTTACATTGCAAAAGACATTCGTCAACCCACCTCGCACCGCTTAATATAAAATTGTATGTTAGAGTCATTCAAATAAAACTAAATAAGAAAAGAATGACTAATGTATTATGTTTAAACTACATTGCAAAAATTCAAATTTTATATGCTACTTAGGCTCAAAAATTTACCCAGAAACACAGTATAACTGCTATTATGCTCTAGGTTGCTTGGTTGGTTTTTTTTTTTTTTGATACTAGCTTCTGTGGCTATTATTTTTATGTGTACCTCAAAAGAAGAAAGTCTGACTAAGTCAACATTAAGAGAGGGCCGAAATCTTCCTGTACTAGAGATAGCAAACAGGCTTAAATTAAGTTGTCAGACGTGTATACTCTGTATGATAAACTCAATACATACCTTTGACATGATGAACCAAGGACACAATGTGCTGAATAAATGACTCTGACGTGCTTTTGCTGGCCTGTGGCAACTTAATGTGGTCAAAGATGGATCGGAACTCTTGCTCCTTCTTGACGGAATGGACAAGTGTGCTAGCAAGCAGCCTGTCTTTAGTCAAGGAAGCAGGTCTAAAATGCATCAAGAACAAAAAAAGACACACAAAAAGAAACCACTAGTTTAAATAAAGATGAATGACACTGCAGGCAGGTGAAGAACCACACTGTAAAGTGGAATAATTTACCTATTGGAATCATCAAGAGGTACCGGTGCCATTTTGAGTTTAACTTCAGGACGATGGGAGTCACTGGCTATCATTTTGATCCTAAGTGGGCTCTCCTCTCTGAAGGTGGATTTTTCTCTCGCATCCAGATTCTTGTGTAGAGGGGGACTGTAATCAAAGAGTTCTTTGAGCTTTTCAGACTTTACCTGCTCAGGTGACTGAGTTTCTTTCTTCATCATTAGTCTCTCAGAACTCTTGTCTTCTTCCTTGTGCTTATCTTTTGTTGCACTAGGCCTTTCCACTACATAGCCAGTCTCTTTAGGCTTATAACTTTTCTCATCTCTAAATCCATCGCTCTCTCTATTGCCCTTGATTGATATTTTAGATTTGTATTTGGTTCCTTCCTCCTCAGCATTCCGGTGAGATGCAGTAGGAAAATTTTTACCCTGATCTGCCAGGACAGACTTTCTGAACTGTCTGTAATCCTCTGTCTCCTCTGCGTCCTCCCCTTCAGAGTCATTAAACTTTTCTTTCCCAGTCTCTTTATCAACGAAAAAATCTAAAGTTTCCTGTTCCTCCCATTCCCTTTCTCCCTCTGTCCTCCCTTTTTCTGATCCTCTCTCCTTCTGGGCCTCCTTCTCCCTTGTATTACCCCTATCAAGCAGGTATACTCTAGACTCTTCATCTGTGTACCTGTGGATAGCAAAGAAGAGACTGGTAACTCTGGATTGCATTCATTCTGGTTCACTTGCATTCCTCTTTTGTGTCAATTCCACACCAAGAAGAAGAAAATACATTCCTCCGAACAATTCTACTTTAGCATGCAACACTTCGCACACCACTCAACACTGTACCCACTGTCATTTATGTACTACTGGAGGCATCTGAAGATTATAATGCCTTTCTGTGGGACACCTAGAAATTCTCTGCTTGAGCTTACCAAAAAAAAAAAATCCAAAAAAAAACACCCCACCAAACACTAGTGGTTGGTTGGTTTGTTCTTTCTTAACTGGTACCCAGTTTCACGTTCTCTTACACCAGTCATTTTTTCCATCAAATTCAAATGAAATTTGATAATTCAGACTGCAATTTATTTTTGTACTGCTTTTAGTGAAAAAAGTTAAAGGTGTATCATTTAAAAAAAAAAAAAAAGTGTGATTTTCAAGATCCTGCATATTTCTAAGAGAATTCCAAAATCTGAAACAGGCTTAATGCATTCACTAATTGTGTACGAGCAGGGAACCTTTAGAAGGCAGCTCTCCTAAACACAGAAACACACCAATTAATTCAGTCACTGCCTTATCTATACACTATTTTCACACAGGTCCTGATATGTTCACCAACTCCAATGCATCCAACCCAGGGGAAGTCTTATTTTTGATCTTCCAAGAAGTATATTTTTACATAATAAATTACTGACTGGAGAAATTCATTTAAAAGCCTACAATAAAACCTATATAGCACAGTCACAGCTTTGCTCTACAGTTCATTTTATAAGAAATCCACTGAAGTACAAGTCACCTTAGAAAGGAACAGTCTGTTGTAAGAAAGATTTTTTTTTTTTTTTAATAACTTCTGTAAATTACTGCTATAGCAAACATTTTAAGATTAAATTTAAGAATGTTATGTTAACTGGAAAATACACATTCAACTTGAAATATTTTCCCCTTCGGTCAACAGAATTATGTTCCAAGAATACCCAGACCTACCCTCTTTCATACGTAATGCAAGTCAAAGCAAAGTTGTCATATTGCACCATACAATTAGCAATGGATGCTCTTTATGTTAACAAAGAAATCATTGTACAACATCTGCATTTTTAGACTTACAGAAGATTTGCATTTCCAAACTACATGAAGCATTAGAATTTGAAAATACTTTAACATAATTCACTATCAAACAGGCAAGTCTGATGCACTATTTCAATTAAGGTTTTTCTTAACAGCAAATGTAGTGTAGGAAAACGCACCGTAAAGGAAAAGCACAAACCAACTTTGCCTCAAGGACACCTCTCCCTATCTCCACCAACCAACAAAGCATCTTAGGAATAAAAGGCATGTTTCAAGCTCAATTCCAGACAGAGCAAAATTAGCAATATATATTCCATAGTATTCCATATTGCATGAGTAGTGATCTTGTCAAAACTCTGCAACAGACAGGATTTTAAGGGGCAACATGAAGCTTAATTTAATTCTTACCTTTTCATAAACTTTCCACCTTTTGCAGTTTCCTGTTCACCACCCTCAGGATAAAATGACCGCACTCGAGCCTCCTCACGAGGAGCGCTCTGTGATGGGATTGTCTTTGCAGGGCTTCTCCTCGAAGGGATGTGATGCAATGGGCTATTCTGAGAAGGACTATAACGGCTAGAACCATTTCCAAGAGAACCAGAGCCAGACCTCTCAGGGCTATGCTGAATGGAATGGGAATGTTGAGGTGTGTCCTTTGCTGAGTGGGCTGTACTAAGCAAAGGGGCATCAGAGCAAGATGAACTCTGACTAGGTGGGGTGGCAATAGAAGGACTATGGGGTGACCTTGGACTGTTATCATACGCTGAAAGGCCAGGCCAAATGTCGCCAGATGCTGCTGCTGATTTGTTAAAATCGTCAAGAGATTCTGATGGGTCATGTTCAAATGTATCTTTCTGTTCATCTTGTGATTTATTTTTCAAAGGGCTATCTTGCAAAGGAGCCCCCCCTTCAGTTTTCTTTGCCTGCTTTTCCAGAGACGCACGTCTTTTGGAAGAGACAGGTGATTTGCTGTATGGGGATGAAGAACGAGATGAAGAGGACCTTGGGGACCTGGAAGATCTGTAAGATCGACGAGATCTGCTCCGGGACCTCTGGGAAGACACAGACCTTCGTTTTGGACTTCTGGAACGTGAACGGCCACGTCTAGGGCTTCGGGAGTGTCTTCGGTTCCAGACAGGCCTATAACCTCCACGATGGTATCTACCACCTCCTCCTTGATAATACCCTCTACCTCTTCCTCTGTAACCATAGGGACGTCTCATTCCTCTATTATTTCTGTAATCTCTGCGATAATCTCTAGAATAAACACGATCCCTGCTGCGAGATCGTGAATATGTCCTTGACCGAGACCTAGAACTAAAAATTAAAAAGCAAACATTAACATTTGACAACTGGAGAATTAAAAAAAAAAAAAAAAAAAGTGTCTTGACACTAAATGCTAGCTTTCTCAAATGCAGTCAGAATGGTAAAGGATGCAGACTAATAGTCTTAAAGCAACTTCTACAATCTATCTTTATTTCTTATTTCTTTCTCAAAGGATTATAACATGTCTATACTCTTAAGGACTGTGAAACTTCAGCATCACACGATTAAGACAATACCAGCCTCAGTGGCCTGCCCTGGCATTTTATTAGAGATTAGCACCTCAGCCACCACGGTTCACAGCCTGGAACGTGAAGTTACATGACCACCAGTTTAATATGCCAGCCTGTGGACAGTAGCTGATGAGGCAATAAACATTCAATTCAGCCACTTCTTTTATGGGAGATGATAATGTCCACTAGTAAAAGATGAGGAAAAGGCTGGAGGCAACTGAGAAGACAAGATATAGCAAAGCTTATCTGCTGAAGCCTTAGGTTACTCCAGATCTGAAAAGATGCATGAGAAATACAGAACAATTCACAGAGAAAGAGACTGGACAAAGAGAACATCATGTGAAAGGAGAGGGGAGAATCAAACAAGACACAAATCACAAAGAACCATTAGCATTTTGAAATTACCTTGAGATACAGAAGGGAAAAAACAGCCAAGTGTTAAACAACCAAAGTAACAAAAATTACCTACTGCCTAAAATGAAGTAAGATCCCAGGCTTACTTTTGCCATGGCATCATGCAAGTGCAAAATAATTTCCAGACAAAAACTAATATACTAAATCAACTTCTCAAGCATTAAGACATCAGTTTACCTGTATCTCTTTTTTCTAGAATGTGATCTGGATCTTGACCTTGAGCTGGACTGAGATCTGGACTTTGATCTTGAAGAATGTGATCTAGAGTTAGATCGACCCATTTTTCCCAGTAGATATACTCCTTCCCAAAGGGAAAAACAGTAAGGGCGAGAGAAGGGGGGGAGGAGGGCAGGGAGAGAGATAAGAAGCATCTATTTAGACTCCATGTAAATTATACAAATGAATAAAAATTTTATATGCTAAATTGAGTATATTAGAAAGATCTTCCTAAACAAAAGAACTCTGAAGAAGATACGAGTATATTTTTTAGCAAATTAAAAGCTAAACAACATTTTAAACAATTTAACATAGCTACAGTGCACACAGTTTGCCTGCAAAGATAAAGCACAACAGTAAAAGGTTTTCCAGATTTAATGGCAAACTGGTCCTGTAGAAGGAGAGAGGAAGGACCAGAAAAAACATTTCTCCAAATCAATGCAAGATATAATGCGAGTCTGGACAATTATATGTTTTAATATATTTTAAACAAAATTCTTGCTATTTGTGCAATTTATAGTTTCCTTGCATTTCCAATGCACCGATCCTTCTCTGGAAGGACTTTACAGTCCCCAACAATGTACCTTTTACATAAGCAAAGAAAAAGCCCTGAAGTATTCTGTCCAGCAGTTGTTGGTTTGAGCCTGGGGTATTATTTCCCTTAACCACATGTACTAAAGCTAATCACTCTGATCCGATTTTCCACCGGTCAATATGCCCACTCTGCATCTTTTTAGGTTAACCTTGCTTTTTAAACTACATGTAAAATGCATGGTCAACTTAAAGATTTTAACAACTACATAAATAATATGGCTTGCAACAGAATTCAACATTTTTCAGCTGAAATTAAGGTATGAAAATTACAATTGATTATAAAGCAATGAGTCCTAAAAGAAAATAAACTCATAATAAGCTATCATTTCTTACGTACAGTCATAATAAATATTTAGAATTAATTCGTGCTAACCATAAAAAAAATACACACCTTTTCCTTTTCAGATCAGTGGCTAAAAATCCCCAATTTAATTAATAAAAACTTTGACCCATTACCATTTTCGTTTGAAATTGCCTAGCTTAAAAAAAAAAAAAAAAAAAAAAGAAGTCACATTAGACAACCTGAATACAAGCTGTGGACAAATAACTACACATTTTCAGGCCTTTGTATGCTCAATACTATTAAACAATGATGGCTATAGATAAGTAAAACAAAAATGGAAAAATCAAACATTTAGCTTTTGTAATGCAAACAAGCATGAAAGTCTAAAATTACTGAAAACACAAGCTCAACACAGCAAGCACTTTCTGTCACAAGGTATTTTATATAATCTTTGTTACCTGGGTAATATTTCAATTATGTAAGACAAATAAACAGCATTAGATCTTAAATTAAAGTCAACAAAACTTCAGAGATTTTAGACATATACAAGCGAATCCAAAACAAAAAAGCAGACCAACTTTTCCTCTGTCAACTAGTCCCTCCTGCCCCATATGATTTTCCCCATCACAGCAGCACAAGAGCTTGCATGGCCTCAAAGAGATGTAACCTCAACAGAAACTAATCCAGCAAAAAATTAATTCTAATTTACACTAGTTCTCCATTTAACTAAGAAAAAAATATTTACCTTGGGTGAAGAACAGTATGCTGAAAATTGTCTTTTATTGGCTACTTTCATTAAAAAGCAAATTTACATAACCTACACTCAGAATATTGTTTCTAATTCATTGTGTTCGATTGAACTCCCAGAAAATGGCTTATAATCTCTTACGCTGATCTACTCACAGGCAACATAAATTTAGTTTTTCAGCTGTTGTAAGACATGAAGCATAGCAATTTTCTAAAAGTGATAAAAAACCCACTGTTTTTTTGCTATTGCAAGTAATTTTCAGACCAAACTTCAGATGCACAGTAAGTTTATAATACAACCCAATCTCAGCTATAAAGGAAATCTGTTTCATTTTACCTGCATTCAAGAATAACATTTATACATTTGCATGGTATGTTCAACATGTATGTATATGCTGCACAATACTGACCTTGACAAGAGAGGTACTAATTTCAGAAAGTCTTCATTTAGTTTCTTATTGAAAACATGAATTTTAGGAAAACAAAAGCAATTCTCATTTAAAATGGTTGGGTTCAATCACAACATTTAAAAATAGAATTAAGTTAATCTTACCTCAACCCGTTAGTTGGTGCCAATGAAGTAATTATTTCAAACTCCCTGTTTGTGCTTTCAGCAATACTGATCCCTACAGAACAGAAAAAGAGATTGTCAAAGACATGAAGCACAAAGGGCAGGTAATATATTTTGTTTAAATGGGTTTAAACGTGAATCTGTTTATCATGAAAAGATGACACATGGCAAATTTACTCTTGGACTGAGTGAAGTTTCACGTTAAGACTAGAGCACCTCAAGAGCTACCCACTGTCAAGGGACAAATCCTACTCCTCTTTCATACGCAATCGCTCCTCCTTCAGCCTTGCTTACCAGGCTTACCCTATCCTCACCTTCACAACAGCCCTGACACCCTTAGAGTCTTTCAGTGAGTAGGCTCTCAATACCCAGAAATCACTTTCATACGGCTAGGTTATTGAACTGGCTTAATGAAGGACCAAAACAAGTATCAGACCTAGATTACGGGGGAAAGAACAGCATGCAGCCAGGAGAAGGGGGCAAAAAGGACAGTAGCAAACTGTTAGGCCACTTTGAATTCTTAACATACAGCTTTGCACTTAACTGGAGACATCTTTTTTGGAGAGGAAAAAGAAAAAAAGAGGGGATGGGGGGAGGATGATGAGGACTTAGGACAACAGCAAAAGCTTTATCTTCAGGTTTCTCCACAACATTTATACAACCATTACTCTGCTAGACCTTCTTGTTTAAAATTCATACTTGTATGAGTTTACTTAAATAATCAACATCTCCTTCAAAAATGAGCTCTTCTATACATAAACAGAAAAAAAAAAAGCATAATTGTAATAATGAAATCAGTCTCAAAAGAATTTTTCACTGGCCTTAGCTTTTAATTACCTTAAAGCCTTAAGACTATGTTTACATTTGTAATTTGACTTAACATTAAGCAAACTTTTTAATTCCACTCAAGCCACTCAGAATTTTGTCCCAATTCAATAGACAGGATGAATCTCCCAGAAATTCTGCATCTCAACAATTTATTCATTAAAACCAAAGCCATAAGACATCCTTTGCTCCTAAATGACACTTCCACACTTGTTCACAGATGTTTTCAATGTTTCCTTCATCTAAAAGAAGAAATGTAGCACTTGTGTTCATAAACACTGCTTTCAAACGTCCACTTACCATTCACTAGTAGTGATCAAGATATTTCCAATTTCTACAAAATATATGCTTTATTAAGATTAAGTTTTTACTTCTCATCATCAGCAAGCATGAGTCTCTGAAGGAGCACAGTGGTTTATCGGACCATTTCAGATCTTGTCTAGACAAAAGGCGAGATGGTATTAGCTAGCAAAAGTTAATTAAGGCATTCAGAAGTCGAGTACAGAAAAAGTAATACAAACTTCAGCTAAACAGTTAAAGTTCAGTCTGAGATTTTAAATCAATATTTAAATCATTTCTGCTTCTGAGCTTTAAAAACAATCTGTTGGTGTTAGCTGAAATTCAAAATCCTAATTTAGACAAGTTTTCCTCTGAAAGCGTCACAACTACAAAATACTGTTTCATGATATCAAATAAAATCACCCACAGCCTCTTCCTGTAGACTCTCATTTTCACTGTCAGTCTGTAGTGATGCAAAGCGTGGTATGTTGCTACATAATAACATCAATCACTAAATCAAAAGACTAGTTACCTCTCTTTAGTGCATAAAGCTTATTTCTGGACTAGTCTCAGAAGAGACAGAGAGTCTGCCAAAGGTGTGTATTAAGAATGCAACACAAGACATCATCACTAACATTGAGCATTTTTAAGCAAGGAGCATGACTACTAGGAACATGGTCTATGCCTGAAACACCAGGGCTGCAATCCACATGCTTTTTGCAACTCATTTCTGAGTTTTTCCCATTGCTTTCTCCCCTAAATACAGGAAAAAAGATGCTTGGCTCTCAACTATTTCACTCCTGTGTTAGAAAATCTGCATCTTACAAAAAACAAACTGCTGTAACTCCGAAGTACTTTAAACCAGAGTAAGTTGACACCGCTAGTTTGAAGAAACAGTCCTATCTCTCCTATTCTTTGTTTCCTCACATTCCTGATTATCTTCTCCCTTATGCCGGCACAAGTATTTCTTCACTTACATAGTGAATTAGATCAGAAAATGTATGGACCACCTGGATTAGTTTCAATACAAATGATTTTTCCAATATGGTTCATGACACAGCCCCACAAACATTTGGGCCAACACAAGGAAGTTGCAAGAGCAGCCAGACAGGATTACTTCTTTTGGCAGCACTGCAATCTTAAAGCTTCCCTGAAACTAGCTTGGCAAAGCCATCAGCAACAAACAACAAACTTGGAAGTTAAACTTGAACAGTTGCAAGCAGCTTTAAAAAAACGAACAAATAAAAACAGAGCACTTCCAAACAACCAAACCTTAACATAGAAACCCAGACATTTTTTAAAAACGCATAGTCCACTACCAGTCAGATACCAAGTAATATTCATGACCAATCTGAGTGTCAAGAAAAGTTTATTACCGACATAACATCAATATCTTTGGGTGTCTGAAGTCAGTCTCACCCCACAAGTGTGACCACCAAGCAAAACCAAGACACGCATCAGAATCAAGCTTATCCCACTGCAAGCAACACAAACATGAGGAAGTAAATGTCACCGTTAGCATCTGCTATGTTTAAAAGAAAAACGAAGTACAAGGGAAATTGTTTCCAGTTCCTTTTAAACATTATTTTTTAGAGTCTTTACTATACCACTGATGTCAAAGTTTTCTCAGAGTACACAGACTACAGATGCAACATATCCGTTAAGCCATTTTAAAAGTTCTACACCATGTGAAACTTTTTGAAGATGTTTTAGGACAGTTATACCCACTTACACTAGCAAAACACTGCTTCCTCTTAGCTTCATTATTTTAGCTATCCTTCATTTATGGTTGAGTCACCATCCCTGGAGGCATTTAAGAGACCCGCAGATGTGGTACTTAGGGACACTGTTTAGTGGTGACTTGGCAGTGCTGGGTTAATGATTGGACTTGACTATCTTAAAGGTCTTCTCCAATAAAAATGATTCTCTGATTCTATGATTTAGTAGTCTACATTTGTCTTGCTTCAGCATTACTTGAAAGCTGTCAGGAAGATTTAAGTTAAAATCTTGTTAAAGTAATGCACAAGCTGTTGTCAAAATGCATTTTCATTCAGAGAATCAGGCTTCAAAAGAAATGAGTATTATACAACCAGGACAAAACAAAAGGGGATAGGACAGCCTTCAAGAAGTCCCACAGAATTTGTAATATTCTCTCATAACACATACACTGAATTAAAGAAAGTCAGTCTCATTGAGGCAGTAGTGTACAAGCACTGAACAGATGCCTTACATCTGCCATGCTTTCTTATGTATTCCTTACCCCCTCCCCAGTTTTTTTTAGTGCCCACAAACTTAACAGTGGCACATCACAAATAAGAACAGAATGCATTTCATTAGTGACTGTAAACCCATATCACTCAAGTCATCAATGACTAGAATATAACAAATACTAAAATACTGTAGCTGGTAAGCATATTTTCCCCCTATTTGATATTCTTACTATATAATATTATCTTCATAAGATCCACACAGTTACAAAGACAAAACAGACCCGTGTAAGAATCACAGCATGAAAAGTCAACCAGAACAGTAAAATATACAAATGCTTTTTTTCCTAATTCATTCACTTCTTAATCTGCAAGTATTTTATATTGTTTTCTATAATGTAAAAAACCCAGCATCCTAGTAACAGCAAAATCAGCTCTGCAAAACCGTCATATGATTGGTAGCTGCTCTTTTATGTAATACTATTGGCAAACAAAAGCATGTTTCTCTTCTAACTAAAAACACTGAATACAAAGTGACTATTTGCAAGAACTTTGTCAATACACAAAAAGGAATTAGCATGCCTTTGGATACATGTTGTTTTGGATAGCCATTCTTGTTATTTTTTGTTTGTGTATTAAAACACTGTGTTTTCACATGCCCTTACACAGTGGTTCCGACAATCTCTTCGGGAACACACTACCACAGAGAACACTATCTTCCCCCGCCTCGTTTGTTTCAAGACTGATATTCATATAGGCGCTTGGTGAGCTGGAGCAGTGAACTGATCCAGATGAAAACTACTCTGCATGAAAAGACAAAGCTGACTTTTCAGCCACATCACCTCCCAGATCCCATTTACCACAAGGCTGCATGAAGGCGCCAGCAAAATGAACAATACAGCAATGCACTTCTTCAAAATACATTTGGGAGAAACTCTCACACAGATAAACTGAACACAGTTGTAACTCAACGGGTCACTTTCTTCAATAGTTTCCTTCATCTGTCTTCACTACTTGTAAATAAACCCCGAATATTCTCTGGCATTCCTCAAACTCCTACACCACAATCTCTCCTTGACAATCAGACCGAACATAATCCATGCAAATACCTTCACCCTAGCCCCAAACAACAGCTTCCTGCTGACTCTTTCTAAATTCCTACAACCACTCCAAGTTTTCTGCATCCCCAGTGGCAACAGGCCCTTCCCCACGGTACATGCTCCCCCTCCCATTTCCCCCTTCCCTAAAGAAAGATTCCCTCAGTCACAGCCTGAGGAACAGCTCCTTATAGCCAGGCCCACTAAAGCCTTGCTCAAGCTATGGAGCCAGTGCTCAGGAGAGAGGCAGTCATGCCCCAAGTACTGATATATGTAACACATGAAACCTCCTTCTGCCATTCAGCACAACCTGTCACTCAACATCAAAAGGGAAGAGTGGGAGGAAGCAATTCCTACCCTGCCACAAGAAGCTGCACGCTTGGAGTGCACCCGGAGCCACAGACTTTATCTCTTCTTATTTGCCCCACTTTTGTCTAAAGCAATGAGATTATCAGAGAGGAGAAAGAGGAGGGAGAGAAAGCCAGCAGCTAGACAGCATCTTCCTGGAACCCCATGCTCTTTAATCAATCCTTCTCTGACTGAGAACAACTATTCTAGGAGACACTTTTATATATTTATAACAAGTCAACCATTACTCAAGCAGTGACTACATGCAGCATCAAAAACTCCTTTGACATGCCCTTGGGTCTTTCTGTAGTAAAATTTAACTGCTACTGTTAAGGTAAAACTTTGATCTCAGAGATAAACTAGTGACAAGCTGTACTGACTTGGTAAAGGATCACCATGACACACAAAACAAGAATCTGATTTTCATAATAAAATTAAAGGCAAAAAGTAGGGGATTTACAAAGTAAACAAGAAATAAAGGACAAGATCCTGCAAAGGTTGCATACTACAATACGATCAACACCAGGAATATGATTTTCAGCAAGGGGCATAAAACTCACCCCAGCTGCTCAGGAGCTTCTGCGGGCACTGCTAACAGGGCGGTTAAGGTGCAGGGAGGTAAGGAGGAGCAAAGCATTCAAGGCACAAGCGCTTGAACCGCAGTCACGCCCGAAGGGAAGTTCCTCCAACGAGCGTAAGGGCTAATCCAGTACCGGGAAGCATCCTTCCACCCCAGCACCGTTCCCCTCCTTAGAGTCACACCCGCGAGGATAACGGGGAGAATTTATACTCCTGTAATCGGTGCTGCGCAGCGATCCCCTCGGGTCTATCTCCCACAAGGAGGGCGGAGAGGCTGCAAGCCCAGGTCGGCCAGGGTGCAGGCCCAACGGGACAGGCCGCCCATTCCGCGACCCCCATCCCCGGCGGGCTGCCAGAAGCCGCAGACCAGCTGCGCAGCCGCCTCCCGCCGCCCCTTCCCTCACTACCTTCGCTCTCCGAGGCGCCGTCCAGGCCCGAGCGGAGCGACGCCGGCTCGGCCCGACTCCCACAGGAAGCGGCGGCCCGCGTCAGGGTGGTGATGGCGGCGGCGCGGCCCCTCCTCAGGGGAGCGGCTGGGCCCGTCGCCCCGGGCTGGCGGGGCTAGCGCGGGAAGATGGGGGTGGGGGGGCGGAGGATAATGGCTGCGGAGCGCCGAGGTCACGCGGCGGGGAAGGGCGGGACGGCGAGGCGCGGGGGGGGAGAAGGGAGAGGCGGGAGGCGCGGCCGCGCGCGGGGTGCGCGAGCGCCGCGAAGAGGCGGCGCAGGGTGGGAGCGCTACTTTCCCTCAGCCTCCCCTCGCCACCACCTCCCCCGCGGCCGGCTCAGCTGCAGCCACGCACGCCGCCGCCCCGCAAAGCCCGCTCGCGGCCCCTTCACCTCCGCCCTGTCCTCACCTGGCGGGCGGAACTGCCGGCGGCCCCGCTCCCTTATCGCAGCTCAGCGGCCATTTCCCGTCTCCGCGGAAGAAGAGACGCGCGGCCCAAAGGGAAAAACCACCATAGAGAGCGGGGGGGCGGGGGGCAACGGCCGCCGCGGGTGCGTCACTTCCGCCCTGGGCAGGGAACGGCCAGCACTACTCACCGCCCCCGCGCCATCTTGGTTTTGGGTAGCCGTCCGCAAGGAAGATGGCGGCCTGCGGCGCTGGTGGCCAACCGCAGGCTGGCCCCGGGCCCGTGTCCTGGGGGAGCGGCGTGGCTCTGCCCTACGCACCCCTCCCCTCCCCACCCTGTCCCACGGCTGGGGGCTCCGTGCCCCGCCGGCTGCAGCTCTGTCTCCTCCCGCACCGACTAAAAGCTGTCGCTTTTTATCCGCTCCTTCCCCAAAGCGTGACGCGAGCGGCTGCCCCCCGGCCGCTGCCCGGTTACCTGTCGGGCGGGGTGCGCACCCACCCACAGGAGCTGCTCGGAGGGGTTTGTCCGTGCAGCGGGGCCGAGCCAGCGGATCACCCTCCCGCAGCATTAGCGGCCGGTGCTCCCGCGCGGCAGGAAGGAACCGCGCCGCGGCGGCGCTTTACTGCAGCGGCGTTTGCAGCAGGCGTGTGCCCGTCGCTCGGTGCAGTACGGCAGCGCGGCCTTTGCGGGGGGCCTGCCCCGGGAACCTGCCCCGGGAACCTGCCCCGGGCGCTGCTGCACCGCCGGCAGCCGGTGGGAAAGGGCTGCGGGCAAACAGCATGGGCTGGTGCACGAAGGTGTGCGTCGGATGAGCGAGTCCTAAAGATTTACGCTACTCAAGCCTTACACAGCTGATGTATTTTTTTTAAAGGCTAATGCATGTTGTTTCTGAAGCAAGGAAAAGAACTATCAATTTAAAAAAAAAAAAAAAAAAAGGCAGGAAAGGATGCATATGCCCAATTTCAACTGAGTTGTTAAATTCAGGGGGCATTGACTGGGAAGCAGCCAAAACCAGCTGATGGAGGAAAAAGGCAGGGAAGATGAGAAGTGGACGTAAAATCCAAATACTGGTTTGCCGTTTGCTGTGTAGCAGCAGCAGTGATCTATTCCTTTGGGTACTAAGCTGTCTAAGCGTGGCCTTCTGTGGAGGCAGCAACCAGTGAGGGGCTGGTGCTGAAACAAACAGTAAAAGGTCTTAGTTCTGACCAGTTGTGGTTAACTGATGAACAGCCTGGCCTAGAGAGGCACACCATTCCCTCTCTCATTCTTCTGAGCTATTTCTCTTATCCTGGGTAGGGGTAGCCAACCTGTACATCATGTGCAGCGCTTGTGCTACAGCTTTTGCTGTGCCCAACAAGACAACATTCATGTGGAGGCTGCTTGATAATGGACTTGGGGGGGAAGCTAGCTTGCTGGGGGCAGTAAGATTCCAGAACTGTTGTGGGATTTGGCTGTACACAACCCTCTCCACACACATATTTCTTAATGGTTCTGAAGACCTGTGGGGTGCTCATGTCATTTCCCTTCAGTGATGGAGAGCTCTCCTCTGTTTTCTAACACATGTGGGATATATCTTATATCTCAGAAAGGGTGGTCACTTCTACTCCCCATTGTATTTAAGACAACGTACTACAGGCCCAGAAGAAAAAAACAAAACTACGAACTATAAAGTGAAAATTTTTGAAAATATATTTTAATTATTTCAAGTATATTTGCCTAATGACAAATAGTGCAAGTTGTTTCAAGTTTTATTCACTCCTTGTTTTATCAAAAATTTTACATTTGAGTATGGGCTGTGTGATTCTTCAGTGAAGCCCCCTGTTAGCAAAAACATCAGGATGTACGCTTGCCTTGAAACACATCATACCAGTGGTCTTCTAAGGGTGCTGTCTGTGAAACACAACATGACAGGTCTCCCTTCACTTCTGTCCTGCAAGATGGTATACTTCTTCAAATACTTGGTGCTCTGCCTTGCATGGTAATTTACCTTGTAAAATTTCAGATTTTTTTTTTTGTACAGTTTGTTCAAAATTCTAAGGTACATAGGCACCTCTAACCTCCTTTGATGTCTTAGAGGCACTATCTTTTGCTACAAAGCCAAGAAACTGCCAAAAAAAATCATTTATGTGTTTATGATTATGATAGGAGATAGTAGCTCTGGGCATGACACAAAATGGCGCTTTCTTTGAATACAGCAACAGTCCAGAAATTTTACAATAAAGTACGAGGTTCAAGGCAACAGGAAGTTACAGGCAGACAAAGCAGCACAGTAATACTATGTCATCACTGGCCCAAGCCAAACTCTTGCTGACTGTTAACAGATGTCCTCACTATTCAGTGACAAGTACTTGTACATCTGAGCACTAACAGAGAGGGGAAATGAGTAGAAAAGTCTATGGTTAATCGTCAGCAGTGAAGTCAGATTATCCCATCAGAGATTTCCACTCTTAGTTGTGACAAAATGATAATGTAACCTCAATTCCGAAGATTTATTAAGAATGAAGAAACCTAGGATGAGGTTGTTTTTAACCTCTTTATAAATTTGGAGCGTAGGCTTGCACAAGTCGGTGCAAGATCATCTTTGGCATGGTCCTTTGCATGCAGCTGGTACTTTACAATAGAGATTCACACCTAAAGCAGCTTCTCCTTCTGTTAAAGCCTTGATCAGTTTTACAACCCCCTTGGGTAAATTTTGTCAATCCATGAGTAGGACAAGACTCAAGGGAGTTGTGTAAAGGGGATGCTTCAGTAGATGGCACTCTCTCTCTGAGCAAGGATGAGCAAATACCTCAGACAAGGAATTTGATGCAGTGACAGCAACTTCCTTTATACTCTGCCTAAATTGCAATGAATGCAAACAAAGTTCTGCCTAACTATGCAATGAAGTAGCCCTTGGCCCTTTTTCACGAATCTGGATCTATCAAGTCCTCGCATCTGGCTTCCTCCCTGCTTAAAAGGCTATAGTCTGTTTCTGTTCAGCCTGAATTCCTCCCAAAATCTTAATGGTGAATACATGCATATACACATACACAGAGATATTTAAAAGATGCATATATTTATTATACATAAAAGATATATATATTTAAAAGAGCTTAGTAATAATGTAAGTTACACACATCAGACTCGGGGTTTAGAATTGTTCTGCTTCCTCAATCATTGTTTTTCTAACTCATGATTTGATTTTATTACTATGTCAATGGTAGATCCAATTAAAAATGTCCTACCTTTGGTTTGTTGATTGTTTTTTATTGTTATTTTGAAGCCACAAAATTTCATAGATCAGTGTAAAGAACAGTCGCACTGAATTGGTACAAGCAAAGAGGCCTTAACTACAGGTGTGGGGACAATAAAGACCTACCAGGCATTAGGGGAACTATCGCTTTTTAAATTGAATCTGTTGCCAACCAAGCAGTAATGCACAGCCATCATTTTACAGCTTTCTAAACTATGAAGTGTTTTCCTCACTCCTGAACAGAAGGATGAGACAAGAGAGTGAAAGAAATATGTATAAGACAAAGGTTGCAGTAAAAAAAATACATGGGACAAATTCATAAAAGGCAAATTTAATTAGTTCAAAATTTTAAAGTTTTGGATTCTTGAGTAATACAAGAATATTCTCTCAATTTATTGCTTCTTCAACAGTCCTTTAAGTATCTATTTTCTTTTTTGACTGGCACACAAAATCCTTGTTCCACTGATTAAAATCACAGTGATAACAGTATTTCTAAAATCCTGAACCTCAAGCTTTCATTTTCTTCCTTTAAGAGGGAAGCAGTTGCTACCATAGCTCAAATAAAGCTGTTGACCTGTTTTTTCCAATATTCATGTCAGAGCCTGAGGGGTTTTTTGAGCATGTTAGAATGGAGAGGCCCTAGATAATGTATGGAAGAGGAGTACAAAGAGTATTTGTGCATATCATCTCTCCAGTGCCAGTCAACTTTTGAGCAATTGACAGTTATATACCATTGTGAACTAGAAAAAGGAATGTCTATTACAAGAAGTGGTTTCAAGCAGTGGGATGCTGCCTGAGTGAAATAGCAGATGAATTTAGTGATGAATAAGTGTATTCCTAGATTTTCTGTTCTCAATTCAAAACAAAACCAACCTACTACTGCGAGTGTCAGATGCTTAAAGGACTGTGCCCAAAAGCACTATTTTCTGTCCTTTGCAGAGAAACTATGCAGCAGATAAAATGCTGGACCAATGGAAGCTTTCTGTTGAAAGTGCAATTCAGCTACAGCATTCATCTATTATTTGGCAAATAGATTTAAACTTCCAAATGTATTTTATACAGAATTCCAAATAGACTTCACACAGTAAGATTACTATTTGGAAGTCTCTTTTGCATGCAGCTGAATGGAAATGGTTTGGAGAGGTTTGTTTTAACACTTTGCAAAGGAATTTATTTTTTTCCTTTGGAAAAAAAAATCAGGATGTTGGGCTTCTACTGTTTGGAACATGTTCTTTACAAGGATAAAAGCAAAATAGCTTAACACTATTATTGTAGTACTAATTTTTTCCCCTTCTACTTCTGCAGTTTTGAGCTGACATTTTGTTCAGTCAGATAAGGAAACATATCTAGGTCATGAAACTAATAAAAAACATTGGATTTATGATTGCAGCCTTTACCTTTACAGCAGCTTTTGTGAATTCAGAGACAGTTTGAAGACCCACAAACTAGTCTTCTACACTGAATTTTAAGTAGTGGTTTCAAATCAAAGAAGAACAATTTCCTGACTGAATCATCAAACTAAGTATTGGGACACCTGAGTTTTGTGCCTTTAGGCAAATTATAGCCTGATTTTCAGGTGTAGTGCATTTCTTGAACTCCCATTTATTTCAAATGGAGTTACAAGAGCTCTCAGCACCTCTGAAACTTGTTTTTAGACCATTTTGGGAATATCTTCCTTACAGACACATTGGGAAGCTGTTTTAGTGTTTGTAACACATTTTGAAATGCTTAGGAAGAATATGTTACAGAAATGCAGTCATTGCTAACACGTGTGTCATTGAAAGAGTCCTGTTTTTTTTCTCAGCTCCATGCAGCACAGTTCAAATTCCCTTAAAAAAAAACCCCAACTCATAACAATTAAACCTTACAGTTCTGTAGACAGGACCGAGCAAGAGACAGAAGGCACATGCAGTGGGTTCCCAGGGACATGCCACCTCAGTGCTTTTAGAATGGAAGTTGAAGGTTGGAAGATAATGAGCAAAAGGTGACAAGCAAGTGGTGGCAGAAGCAGGCTCTGACAGTCACGTTGGTTCCCTATACTTTAGAAGATCCATACTGAAAGGATTCAGAAGACATGGTGAGAAAATAGGCATACTAATCTCACTTTTGATAACATTAAGAATCCAGGCAGAGATCAGAACTCAGTGTGCTTGCAGAGCTGGCCAAGGAAGCAGCCAGAAAAATCAAAGTCTTGATTCTTTGTAATGGATTGCATTGTGTAATACAGGTCTCGTACCTTTTGGTTTATGGGTGTAGGTGGGTTTATCTGTGCCATGTAGTTTTTGTGTTTAGGAAAATTACATCATGTGTAAGTAAGAGAAGAAATAGCAGTAGCCAGATAGACCAGTGAGATTTGGGTGATCCTGTTCATCAGTGTTTGGAGATGGGTGCAGAACAAAGGGTTGATTTTCAGGCATGATTTATTTAGAAACTTAAGATCTATTAAAGGACAGTGAGGCTAAAACTTACCAATAAATACATCAAATGCAATGGTTAGAATAAATCCATCAAATCCATAGATAAAGAGAAGTTAATAAAAGTGATCAACACTCAGCAGACCGGTACCTACTGGTTTCCTAGTGAAGGTGATCTTGACTCAGACCAGATTTTACTGGAAACCTCAAGAATATTACAAATGTCACTTCATGCTTCATTAATTAGACCAAGGTCGTTTGTAAAAGTGTCCAACTAAGGGTGGGCACCAGACTGGTGAGCTGAGCAAAAGAAGAACTGCTCTTTTTCCTTTTGCTGCCTTTTTTCCACATGAAAACTGCATATGATTTTTGCACCGTCCCATTGCTGGCTTATCCAGGCCACTCTGCAGGATTTGCTTGACTGGAGGAAAACATAGCTCTAAATTCCACTCTCTTGTTTTGTTTTCAGTTCTTGCTGATTTGCAAAGTCTCAGTTGACTTAGTTGTGAGCCGCCTTCGATCTGGTCTGTGCTTCAGCAAAAACTGGAAAAACCTGTTCACGTGCTCCCTTTTTATTTTTTTGATCTTCCTCTCCCATTGGCAGCTGCAGGTTGTACACATGCAGACAAGGTGGTGCCTACCTTTCATGTGGAAAGCTGCCTTACAAAAACCGAGGTTGTTTTTTCCATTATCCCAGAGATTTCCTAGCCTCATGAAGTCTTTGGTGGATGCTTCAAGAGTTAAACTCTGTTTGTTCTCCATGAAATGAGTTTAGGTAATAATTTTATTTTGCTTCAAGCAAAGGGAGGGTGTTTGAACGTGGCTTCAGTCCAGCCCTTTAAATAATATTTTGCAGACACCAGTAGAGCTGCAGAAACTGGCCTTGTTGTGCCATGTAGCTTTTTGGACACGGAAGCTTGTCTGCTTTACAGCAGCTGCACACAGTGGACAGGACAAACACTGAAGCAGCAAGTTAGTGCAAAACGTGGACAAGTTGAGAAGAAACTTTTCTTTCCATCTTTCCTTTTCTTCTTGCTTTGTGCTGCTGTTGGAACAAGAATGGGTCAACTGTGTGGACGATGCATGCAGCTTCTGCGGGATTTTGTGGCCTTTGTTCAGAGGATGTCCTCTGACTTGGTGCACAGCATCAAGGAGTGCTTAACTCTGATAAGCAAATGCTCCTGCCTAAAACAAAACAGCTCCAAAGCCAGACAGCTGTACCAGCCCATCCTGCAGCCTCATGAGAGAGTGACAGCACAAGAGTTTCTTCAGCATATTCAAACAGGTAAGAAGTCTTGTTTTTTTTCTAAAGGGTTGGAAAAGAACAAGAAGATTCATTTTGTGGGTTGAAAACAGATTGCTGGCCAAACTGCTGTGGAAGCAGCTTGGTGATGTAGGAAAAGCCAGAGCTACAAAGCATTTTCTTTGTGTATGGGACACCAAGGCTCAAGTGGCATAACAGTTGGATTGAGGTAGAAATGGTCAGTCACTTTCTTGCTCTGCCACCATTGTTAATACATAACCCCTAATAATTGAAGTTAATTTTTTGAAGTCAGCAGCTGAGGTCAAAAAACTGGAAACAGGCTGTACCAACACTGGATGCTACATGAGTGCCAGGCTGTAAGCAGGCAGATCATGAGTGTGGTCCTGGCTGAGTTGTGTGTATTCATACTGGCTGGCTGCAGAACACCTGGACTTGTGCTGGAGGTGTCTGTGCTATACATGAGGAAGGACAAAGTCACACTGGGACAAGCACTGTTTAGCTCCAAGGACTTCCTCAGATTTCAAGCATCTGATCTGCCTAAATGCTTTTGTGCAGGCACAGGGCTTGAACACAATCACGGGATTCTGCTTGAATCGAAGTAGATCCATATCTCTTCATGTATCTCCTCTGGTTTACAGGCTGCCTCCCTAATTTGCCTGTTTATCTACTTATGATGTCATCTCTATCCTGTCCTAGGATACAACAATATCAACAGGAAAACTTCTTTTATTTCACTCCTGCAATCACAGAATATCATCTTGGATGAGTGTGTTTTGTCAGCTGTCCAACCTAAAAACATTACTTCTCTCAAGCTTGGGAAGGTGCCATTGCTTGTTTGATTTTGCTTTGTCTTCCAGCTAACTGGGTGTATTGCTTTAAGTGTAAGAACCTTGGGCTAAAGATTTGCATAGCCTTCTACTTTGATTTGTGTGAAGGGTGTGGAATGCGTGCTACTATTTCTTTATTTGCCTTTTTGGGGATACAAAACCGTCTTGTGAGGGGGACCAGGACAGACATTTTTCCTTGGTGTGACACAGTTAACGCTGGTTGAAATGATCTGTTATGGAACAACCTTTGGAATAATTGCTGTGACGCTGGTTGTTGGGAACATGCGTGAATTAGCCTCAGCTGGTATTAGCTGGTGTCATTACCCTATGAATGTGGGGCATCCTGTGCTGCTGATATGGTCCACTAATTGTTGCACACTAAGCACTGGCTAAATCCTGAAGTCCATATCCAGAATAGGACCAGACCTTTCAGCTTGACATACAGTGGGGATATTCCAGGGCTGAACTTTTTCTTCTAAAGGCTAGCATGCTCCTGACTGTATAGTCTGTCTCGGCAGTATTCCAGCTCAGTCGATGGATCAGGTGCAATGAAAGGGTGGCCTGGAAAAAATGGTGAGGCCAGAATGGGCCTTTGTAGCACCCATTAGTGCCTCCTGAAAAGAATAAGTGTATGTTTTCTTGAGAAATCCTTCCCTATCTGAGCTGAGTCTTCAAAAGGCTGGTCTGTCTGGGATCCTCAGAAACTGGCGTACAGCAGCAGTGAGCCTAGAGCTTCTGTGACAGCAGTGCACAGGTGGCCATTTGTGCTCTCAGGGAGGTCCCAATGTCTGTGATAGATACACAGCACCCAGGAAGAAGAACTGAGGTTAATTCCCTGAGTGGCCAAATCCTGCTGCCAAGACAGATGGAGGCAGGGAAGCCTCCACCAAGACACATCCCTCTTACTTTAGCACTTGCCTGTATATTTTACTCGGAGATGGAACAAGCCCATCTTCAGTTCTGGACAAATTATAATAAGGAGGGAGCCAATGTTTGGACAGTTTGGGTGCAAGGAGAGACTTCATGGTTGATCATCATACTCAGCTGTTAGCTAGGGCAGCAAAAGCTTGATATTATAAACAGGTGAAGGTTTTGAGTGGCTTCTGCTTTATTACTCTCTCAACCAAAAATACACAGGTACGTGGAAGATTCACATAGTTAGTGTGTAAGGAACAGAATTAAACCACATGAAGAGGTTTTTGTTTTTTCCCTAAAACCTTGCACACACTGGCTAGTCCTTCCTTTGTGTGTATTGTTAATTATTAAACAAAACTGATCTTTATATGAAGCAGTTCTGTGAAGCCCGCTTACCTAATCCTGAAGGTAGGAGTTTGCTACTCTTGACATGTCAGCAACTTCTAATGGCTTGAGATGTTGGCTGAGTTTTGCACTGAGGCATGAAAGCTCACATCCCTCACATCACTCACATCTCTTTATCCCATGGGAGGTAAAGTAGCTAGATCCTGTTCATAGAAGTATTTCAATCTCTAATGCACTGATTCAATCTGTTGTCTGAAAATATGTCTTATAATTGTGTGTTCCACCAGTCAATTTATACTACATTACCTTTTCAACAGTTTATACTATTGAGCAGTTCAATGGCCCTTTTTTTTTTTGATCCCTTTCTGCTTCTCCATTCCACACATTATAATTACATTATATAGTGACTTACAGAAGTCTTGCATGACTGCTATTGCTTGATAGCCATTGCTGAACATACGGTTTATTCATAAGGGAACTATCATACTTGAGAACAGGTAGACTCATGCTCGAAATTTGAGCCTGAGGCAAGCCCATTTGCAATCCATGTTGCTATTCCCTAAAATCCTTTATTGTAATATCCAGGACAGGAAACACAATGAACTTAAAATGTAGTAAATTAAAAATATATACTTTTTCTATAGCTCATAACTAAGAACACCATGTTCAGTAGATGTATTTTAACAAAAATCTTCTATGATTCAGGAAAAAATAAAGATCTTTATGGAGAATAAGAACACCTGCATTTATATTGGATAGAATGAAAGTGCCTAAAGGTTATAATTTATCTTACTTCCAATCACTAGCTTTGTGAACTTCGCAAGAGGCATTGTCAAGGACAGGTTATTCCAGATTTGTTTATTGCTTCTGCTCATGGAAACATGAATAAGGATATATGTGCTCTATGGAGTTGTTGCAGTACAAAAATCCTTATGTGCTTGGTTGGCTGTACATTTGAATTCCTTTTTGTAAACTAACCCTTTTCAGGTATAATTGAGTCTGTGCTGTCATTGTACGTCTTCAGGTTTTGAAATGTCACCACTTGGAAAGGACCCTCTGGAAGCCTTGAGGACCTTAGCCTTTTCAGAAAACCCAGGTTTACAGCAGTCTGCTGCCCTCTATTACTTGCATATGAGTCAGCACAGTAAGTTATCTCAGTGCTTCAGAAAATTTTCACATAATCATAAATAAAGGTATTTATTTTTTCCAACTGTGAAACTCCCTTTGATTCATTAATCAAAGTTATTTTGTTGTTTTTTTTTTTCTTTCATGTTGTGTTGTTTGCTAAGGAAAATTGAAATGCTGTCATTGTTGTGTGGGCGGAGTTATTCTGGGTTTTGCTATGAGGAGATATCTCTCACGAGACTGTCATTTATGTAGTTGTAATACTTCTGGAAAAACTCAACAGAACCCAAAGCAGTTAGAGTCGATGTAAATGGAATCTCCTGGGAGCAACACAGTCAAAACTATGATGGAAGGAAATGGGCATAGTGATTGTTCTAAAGTTTTATATTATATAAATTTTGGACAAGGACAAAGCCCTAGAGGCCAGATTGTAGTGGAAATTTATGAAGGAAATTTTCTTCTTTGTCCTAACTAATCCGTGGGAGCTCTTGGCTCCTGAGGTACTTTGTAAACGTTTAGAAGTCAGCCTAGATGTGCCAAATAAGATTCCAGCAAGAGTTCGAGTCCTACAAAAAGTTAGAAATAATAGCAACAAGCAGCCTGTTATTTATTTATTTATTTATTTGTTTAAATTTTATTTCAAGGAGAATATTCTGGGACTTGGCTTGATAGCTTTATCCCACGTATTTTTTGCTGGATAAAAAGCACAGATAGCCACAACACAAGGACTTGCTATGAGGCAGAATGACTTGTTTGGTAGCCAGGCTTTGCGTATTGCTTCACCTCCCATGATGTTTTTGATATACTTGATTATTCAAAACCTTTTCAGGAAACTTGCCCTGTTTTGCTAGTAGCAATGCAATTTAAATGAAGGGGAGTATCACTGAGACTATGTATGGTAACACCTGAGGCTTAAGACCAACAAGAGAAAAATGTGACTGTGGTGAACAAGGAAACTCCTGAATATTTCCTCTCATTCCTGCAGTGAACATCCCCCTCCCTGTGGAGCATCTGGAACCTTTCTACGCCTTACTACGGTCTGCTGACCTGGAGGTGCAGCAGATGTCTTCCTTGTCCCTTGTCAACTTCTTGCTAGAAGGAAATAGTGAGTAATTAACAACACATCTCTGTTTGAGTGAAAAAGTAGCTCTTCAGCCAGACTCAGACATTTGAAGGGCACATCTACACACCCAGGTCTACACAAATCCAAATTCCATTTTTTGTGTTCCTGATAGGACAGGTGTGAGTCTATTTCTGTCTGCAAGCCACATAGATTCTGGTGGCACCAGGATATATCAGATCCTTCCTGCTAGATATATCATATGGCAAGACACCTTGGATCTGTGTGCAAAGACTGATAAATTATTCCCAGACTGGTGTGGGAACAGCTGTACTATTCTCATTCTTGGATTGACAGCATACCACTTACCCTTTTGAGCAACAGATACAGCTCTTAGAAATAAATTCTGCCTATGAGACAGTGCTCATTTTCATGTTATTTATTAACTGGACCTTGGTCTTAAACTGCTTGCAGGTTTTTTTTTTAAAAAAAAACAACAGTTTGATAGAATTCACTTTCTTCTGTAGCTAATAGGGTAAATGTACTTGAGATAGGATCTGGTAGATGCAGATGAAAAACTTCCCAATAAAGTTTATGTTGATAGACAGGGCATGAACACCCCACACCTTGTCAATGGACTCTTTGTTGCATCTACTACTATGCTCCCTAGCACCTGGACCACAACAGGTATTCCATCACGCAATCCCATAACAGCAGAAGACAGGGTCAGTCTTCAATGAAGCTAGCTTTTTTATTTTCTTTTTTTTTTTAAGGATCTTGATGCTAATAATATCATGTCACTATTTGCAAGTATAAAATAATATTTAAAGGGTAGACTTCAGAAGAAAAAGAATGGGGGGCTGATTGAACTGCGGGCCTACTGGAAAGCTGCAGTTGCACTTTCCAAAATGGACCTTATGTTTGAAAACAGAATTGATAGCAGAAATATTGGGGACCTTCAGAACTAGAACATCTGGACATCTTTTAGTATTTAGTGAGTCTGAAGAGGAATCAAACTGAACAACCTAGGGTTTGGTTGCCTTTCAGACTGTTTCCATCTTAGATCTATTTTGCATAATCATAATATAGACCCTCAAAGCAGTCAGAGGAAGATAAATTCTTTTCACAAAGGCAGTAACTGTTTATGTTTCTGTTTGCCTATTTTTTCTTGAATTTATGAATAGTTGACAAAGAATTAGTTGTCCAAATGGGTCTACTTGAGCCTATTCTGGATCTGCTCGAGTCAGAGGATCCCACTGTCCAGTGTAATTCCTGTGCCTGCACCATGACTTTGGCTGTTTCAGGTGAGTGTGCTGTTCTTTCCTTTTATCCCCTGCAGTGAATTCATTCAGCTCATATCATATTTCAAGGTGAAACAACCTATTTGCAATTAGTTTAAGAGTCATAAGATGCAGCAACAAATTTTGGTATTCCCATATCATAAAGTCAACCTCCTGAGATTCCAGTTAAGAACTTTCAGTGCTTCTGACCTTCATTCTCTTATGATTACAAACCTTTTTCTGATTTCCAACCTACATATATTCATGACCAGCTTATCTTAATTAGTGTCTACATTGGCTTTTGCTTCAGTAGTTCTCCCTCTCTGATGTCTATGCTGATAAGTCTCCTTCATTTTTACTAGGCTGAAAAAGACAAGCTCATTTAAGACCTCCTTTTGTAAGCAAGGCTCTCCTTTTATCTTCGTAGCCCTTCTGGGTGTAAATGATATGTTCCAGAAATGGAACATAGCAACTGCATCTACTGTTTTGTGATACCACAGACCTCAGACACTGTTACAGTCCTGAGATGTACATAAACACTTCAGGAGTTCCATTTTGAATTCATCTCTTTTGAATGAGAAGTCACCAGAAACATGCAGTATTTCAGCTGGGGTCTACCCTGTGTCTTTTATTGTGGCATCCAGGGAAATATGTTTTGTGGTACATCTCATGATAACACTTGCTTTTTCTGTGGTTGCATCATGGTGATGTTGTCATCCTGCAGATGACTTAATCACTCTAGTCTTTCTCTTCCTCTGCTGCTATTTTCAGCAGACACAAGTAATTAAGAGTCTGCAACAAATGTTTCCAAACGCACATCCCTGCGTTTTGTGCTATAAAGTTTCATTTTGTTTCTGTTACTTTAGTCTTCTAACTTTTCTGTTGTTTGTAAAATACTCCAGTCCTCCACTACATTGACAGTGCTACACTCGTGCCTTTGTATTAACTTTCTGGTTCAAACCAGTAACAGACCAGTCCCTGCGGAATTCCACTTGTAGCCTCCTTCCAGGTGGTCATTCCCATTCAGCAAAACTTGGTGCCAGCTTGCTTTTAGTCAGTTCCTTATCCACCATGCACTTCTTGCATTTATCACCGTCTTCTCTTGCTTAACTATGCATGTTTCATATCATGATATAGATATTTTCTTGGCATCCAGACAGATAAACTCAACCACAGTTATGAAAAGAAAGGTTATGAAGTTGGTCTGGCTTATTCTACCTTTTGCAAATTGTGTGATTCTACTGTACAAATTGTGTAAAGCTCAGTACAAAAGCCATGAATAATATGTATTTCCCTTTCTCTAGTGTTTATTCCACCTGCTTGCCTCTCCAGTGTGGGAAGTTGCATTCAGATCTCCCAGAAGGCTGGGAGAAGGATGGCAAAAGTCTTACGTCCTCACTTAAGAATTTATGTTGCAAAGGTGGAGTGGATAAGCAGAATCCAACAACATGAAAGTGCTGATTTTCATTTTATAGCATCTTTTATTTATCTGCAGATTTAAAAATGTTTTTCCCTTTGAAACTTTTCTACTGAAGCCAGTTATGTTTCTTTAAGGAAGAAAAAACTTTGAAGCACTTAGTGGCTCATATTCTGTCTCATTTTGCCCAAGTTTTGTCTGAATGTTTGTAATCCCTTTGCCCAAACGCGAGGTTCTCTTCCACGTTCACAGATATTCATGTATTGTGTGAAAGAATGAAGGAAGCAGCAATATCTGAATTCTCAATCTTTTCACCTCTCTCCTTTGCTCAACTGATTAGAGTTTACATCACACCAGACTAGTTTCCATCAGTTGGAGCCGCACAAAAGAATCTCTGTTTCCGCTGAGTGAAACAAAAGAACAATATACAGGCAGATTAGATTGGAGAAAGGATTGTCTACGAAATTGGCCAGAAAATTTCAGTAGAATAATAGCTTCCCATGTGGAAAAGCTATTTTTAAATATATTACTCTTCCCAGAACAATTATTTTTCAAAAAAAAATAGAGTATTTTTTTGCATAATAAAAAGTATTTCTTTGAGTATAAAATATTCATATGAAGGCAGAAAGGGACTTTCCTGGAACACTAAACTGATAGTGGCTGAACTATACTTGGATAGATATCCTGGATTACCTACGTGTGTCAGTTCCCCGGTATAGATAGGCTCCAGGTATAGAAATAATGGATTTGTTCTCTTATTTCTCTAAGTTAGCTGTCAGCTGAAGAGTTGATCTTCATCCTTTTATTTTAATCATTCTAGTCACAAAACAAAAGCAATGAACCAACTGTGGTCTATGGCTAATCCAGAAGTCAGGAGTTAGTTTCTTTCCCATTGATCTCTTGGAATTCTTAACAGGTTCCTTTGAGCGTGCAGAGAAATTTTGATATATACTAGAGAATCAGAGAAGCAAATGCCAAAGAAATCTAGTGCTGCTAGTTGTCCTGCTCCTGGCTCACAGTAAGATAGCAATGTTTTATTTTTCTCTTTCTCTGATTCTTTTCTCTAGAGTCCAACCGAGAGGCTATTGGTGCTGCTCGAGGAGTTACACCCTTACTGTCCCTTGCCAGTTCCTACGATCCTAGAGTACAACAAAATGCAGTTGGTGCTATTCTCAACCTCACACAATCAGGTACTTTCTGACTGATGGTTTATCTAAAATTGCTGAAAGAAAATTTCTTGCTGATTAAAAAAAATAATTCAAAAGGGTTAAGGCAAGAATAAAAGTGTATCTGAGCAACAAATTATTTTCTTTGCATATGGCATTCATGTTGATACCATAGGCCAATGATTTAAGTTTAGCCTCTCTTTAGCTGATACAGACCCTTTTTTGCCTAGTACTGAAAAAGGAAGGTGTGATTTTCAACCCCAAGGGGCTAATGTACAAGCACATAAATCATCAGTTGAAAAAATAGAAAAAATAATAATCATTTGTTAAAGAAATAACTCAGTCTAAAAAGTTATCAGCACATTTGGTGGTACTCTGAGGCAATCTCGTAAGCTTATCCAATAAGGCCAAGTTCTAGTAATGTTTGACTTGTATCCCTAACTTGATGTTGGAAGATGCAAATTATAACTGTTATGGGCCAGACATTAAAGGCTCCTGGGACATCTGCCAACAGCTTTAGCAAAAGCAGTATTTGGTCCTCTGCAATAATATGTGCACTGCCATACATTAACTCTGAAACAAACCAGCATTAAATCTCACCTATCTAGACGATACCTTATCCCACACAGCTAAATGATAGTCATGAGTAATGTCTCTTATCTCTATACGGTAGAAGTGAATAGTTGGCAAGAACTTCTTCAGTCAGCTATTACACTTCTGTTATTATTCAGAAATTTAAATTTTTATTTTTTTTAAAACACAGAAATGATAGCAAATATTGTCCCTGAGGTTTCTCAGCTTCTCCAGCAATTCAGATTATTGGAGCAGTCTTTAGCATTAAAACCAGCAAAGGCTTAATTGATCAGACAGCCTGCTAGTCATTTTGCTAAAATGCCTGCATACTGCTATATTGCACAAACTCTAAATTATATGCTCTCTATTCACGATGATTGGCATATATTTGGACAACCTCACCACTCTCTAAAATTCAACAATTGTGCATATCCCTTTTGAATGGTGCCTCCAGATGAGAGAAAGGAAAGGGGAAAGACACTAACAGCACTTTTTTTTTTTTTTTTTTAAATGGCAGAGAAAATCCAACAGGTTCTGTGCAAGGAAGGAGCCCTACCAGTTCTTGCCTTGCTGCTGGAATCTCCTGACTCAGAAGTGCAGGTATGGCTCAGACAGGTCAGATTTTTAAATAGTAACAGTGTGACAGAGCACAAACCACAATATGTGGAAATGAAAAGGTGGAGAGGAGGGAAGGTTTCTCTAGAGAAGATGGGAAACACTTTAGAGCATCTTGGTTAAACTCAGCTCAGTCAGATAATATACATTCAAAACATTTAATTTGTCTAGCTCCACAGGGGAAAGTTTATGATGCAGAAGTGCATCTGCCAGCACACACTAACTCATGCACACAGTTGTTATGTGGTTACCTTCCTGTGTCTTTCAGGTCATTAGACAAGGTGCAGATAAGCCTCTTTCTCCATTTTTGGGGGGTTTTTTTTTGCATGCTAACTTTGATCTTCTACACTAGGAAATTTTACTACATTTTCTGAGAAGGCATAACTTGCAAAGATTTTTCATGTTAATGTCTGGGAAATCTTCCTATTTTATGCCTACTACAGACACCTCTCTGATTCTGCACACTTTACAGAGAGCTGATCTTGGTTCAAATGTATGCTGATGAAAAACTATGAATCAGAGTTGTAAACCTTAAAATCTGCTCATTCATTTGGTCCTCTGAGTAGTACAGGACTGTTCCCTCTATCAGTTTTATCTGTGTTCAGTTCTCTTTTAAATGTCTGAAGTGATGGAGCCTCTGGAATTGCTTTCTGCAAACTGCTTCAGCATCATCAGCTTTCTCTGAGATTCATCTTAAAAGGTCCTTCTCTACAGTTCAACCTGTTTTTTATAATTAGATCTCCTAGTAATACATACCCTTTTATATATATATAACTCTCCCTAGCATTAATGTTTAAATCCTTTGAAAATGATCTCTTGGCATGCTAGGGCAATGATTACATCTGGCTTAAGTAAATCAATGTAAACATATAATACAGTAGATGCAGATGAGCTAACTTAGGTGCCAGCAGCAGTGTCATTGTAGCAGCACAGTACATTCCCAAATAGCCGGGGTCCTAATGGGTTTGTACAAAATGGGAGTGCCACAGCATGACTGCTGTTGTAGTGACACTGTTCCTGGAGGAAGCCTGCTCAGGCTGTTACCACATCTACCCAATAAAACACCCTTAAGATGAAGCAGCACTTTATTTTCATCAGCTCTAAATTTGAGCATTTCTCCAACTTTTTTTTATTCTCTTTAACATGTCACCACTGTGTTCTCCTCTCTCTCTGCTCTTTTCTTCATTCTCTGCAGTATTATAGCTGTGCTGCCCTAAGCAACATGGCAGCCAATGCTCAGCACCATGAAGCCATGCTGAGACCTGCCAACAGATTCCTGCTGCGGACACTCATCTCTCTTCTATCATCTTCTGTGGATAAGGTAAAGCTGTAGCTTTCTCTTTGTGTAAAGGCTTAGCATCAGAATAGAGCTATAAACCCGGGCTTCCAGTTTCAGTCTTGCACAGTTCTGCTTATCTACTGTACAGGTGCCTATATGGCATCTTTCCCATGAGAAAAGACACATATATTAAAAGATACGTAGGTTCTACAAGGTCAGTGTATGGAAAAAGAGAACGGGAATCATTAAAGTTGTTCCACAGCTCTGGCCACTTTGTTTAGACTAGGATGGCCTGTCTTCTTTAAACTAGGTGTGTGAAGTGCTCTGTCCAGTTGCTCAACTATCCTTGATCATTAGGGTTGTGAGGCCTGTAACCAGTGGTGTCCCCCAGGGGTCAGTACTCGGTCCAGTCTTGTTCAACATATTCATCAATGACCTGGACAAGGGGACAGAGTGTATCCTCAGCAAGTTCACTGATGATACCAAGCTGGGAGGGGTGGCTGACACACCAGAGGGCTGTTCTGCCATCCAGCGGGACCTGGACAGGCTGGAGAGCTGGGCAGAGAAGAAACTCATGAGGTTCAATAAGGGCAAGTGTGGGGTGCTGCACCTGGGGAAAAAGAATGCCAGGCACCAGTATAGGTTAGGGGGGGACCTCCTGGAAAGCAGTTCCGAGGAGAAGGATCTGGGAGTCCTGGTAGACAGTAAATTATCCATGAGCCGGCAATGTGCCCTTGCCGCCAAGAAGGCCAACGCCACCCTGGGCTGCACAGGGAAGTGTGTGGCCAGTAGGTCGAGGGAGGTCATTCTCCCCCTCTACTCTGCCCTGGTGAGGCCGCAACTGCAATACTGCGTCCAGTTCTGGGCTCCCCAGTTGAAGAGAGACAGGGACCTACTGGAGAGAGTCCAGCAGAGGGCAACGAGGATGATTGGGGGATTGGAGCATCTCCCCTGTGAGGAAAGGCTGAGAGAGCTGGGACTCTTTAGCCTGAAGAAGCGAAGGCTGAGGGGTGATTTAATTAATGTTTACAAATACCTAAAGGGTGGGTTGAGGGAGGATGGAGCCAGACTCTTTTCAGTGGTTCCCGGTGACAGGATGAGGGGTAACAGGCACAAGCTGGAACATAGGAGATTCCATTTAAATATGAGAAAGAACTTCTTTTCAGTGAGGGTGCCAGAACACTGGAACAGGCTGCCCAGAGAGGTTGTGGAGTCTCCTTCTCTGGAGACTGTCAAGACTTGCCTGGATACAATCCTGAGTGATGTGCTCTAGGGGATCCTGCTTTTAAGCAGGGGAGTTGGACTAGATGATCTCTGGAGGTCCCTTCCAACTCTGAATATTCCCTGATTCTGTGATTCCGTGATTCCATTATTCCATGATTGTGTCTGTGACAGAAGGTAGCTGGAGCATCTATTATGCTATTTTTTTTTTTTCTTTTGGGTATTCATAACTTTGACTATACGGCTTGAAAATTTTGCTTTGTTGGGAGCTACACCAAAGAAACTTCAATAAGCCACAGTTCAGGATTTAAAGGGTGGAATCTTAATTTCTGTGTAGGAGGGAGGTGAGAAGGCAGCAAAGCAAAATGAGATAAATTCACTCCATTTTCCTGTAACTTATCTGACATTTCTAAAATAAACCAACATCTGAACCCCATTGGTTCTTCCTCATCAACAACAGGATGACTGATACTGGAGGAGGTTGAAAAAAATTCATCAAAACTTTGAAAAAAAATAAATGTGTCCCAAAATTTGTTCTCTGAAGATAATGTAATAACTTGCTAATGTTGTCATGTTTATTTTGCTTACAATAGGCAAGAACATGCATTACTGAAACCACGTTTTTTCCCCTCTCTTTTTCTTTTTTTGTTTTTTTTCCCTCTCTGGCACAAGCAGGTTTCAAGCCAGGCATGTGTTTGCCTAAGAAATTTGGCTACCAGTGGTAAGCAATATATCAGAGATAAACCACACTATTTCTTTTTCTTTCTCTCTGCCTTTCTGAGTGAGCACAGTGGGCTGGGAACCTTTCATGTTAAAAGCAAAGAGATGCCCTCTTTTCTACATTTTAATTGGATGCTAATGGAAGAGGGAGGTGCAAATTTACTAACTAACCCAGCCTCAGAGCTCTCAGGTAGGGAGGACAAAGTCTGGACAAAGTGGGAGACAGCAGAGGTCTTATGCACAGAGCCTTAACAACTGTATCAAGTTTTTCTCTCTTCCATGTTCCCTAAGCATTAAACCTCAGTAAGACAGAATGTCTCCTGAAATTGCTGCTTCAGTGGGGACCTACCTTCTCCCAAGGCATGAATCTGTCTGTCATTAAATACAATTTTCAGCCGAGCATTTGTTGTCCTCTTAAAAAATCATATCCTATTAAGTGCCCAAGATCTGTTTCTACAGCATATTTGGGAGATGAAAGCAGGGGACTGGCACAATCAGCACTAGAGCCCAGGGTAGAATTGTTCATCAAGAAAATGCAGAGGTGCTTCATTTTCAAGCAATCACAATTACAGTGGAGCTGGGAGCAAAGGAGCTGCCACGCTGCTCCTTGACATAGTTGAAACCTCTGTTTGGGACTGCCGCTCCTTCTGCTGGCTGCTCTGGCATTACCCTTAGTGCCCAAAAGCATTTGCTGAGGTTGCAGAGACAAGTGGGGTATAAGGATTCAGCCAGTATGACTGATCTGTCCCCTGGTTAACCGTAACTCCGTGAGACAGGTGGTGCTTGGGGAGGTCAGATTAGAAATTAGAATTTAGAATTAAATTTAGAAAATTCTCCTCCTTTCTTCTTGCTGAGGTTCAGACACAAACTAAAGGGTACCCAAATCTACATTGTGCTCTCAAGCCTGCACTAATCCTTTAGCAAAAGAAGCCAGAACAAACGAGGGGTCATTTTTATAACCAAATATCTCACGTTGTCCTGTCCCACAGAGATGGGGAGGTCCTCTCTAATTTCATCACTGAGGCAGTCAAATGCTTATGAGTCAGGGCCTGAATGTCTTCTCACAGTGCTCTGAACTTCCCTGACCTCAGTCATTTTCCCAAACCAGCAGACATCCAGGCCGAGATGGTTGCTGGGGACGTCCTGCCCAAGCTGCGCTCTCTCCTGGCATCCGGCAGCAAGGATGTGCGTCGCGCCTCCATCGCTCTGCTCTGGATGCTGTCTCAGCACCCACGCAACCAGGTACGGGAGGTCATTTCCCAAGACCAGAGGGGAAAGAGTAGATCTGGCCCCTGCCTGGAGTAACACTCTGTTATGGCAAAACTGCAAATGGAACACATTATGTGAATGACTGATAGACTCCATGAGGCTTCCTAACCCTTCTCCCTCCCACACAAATTGGCGAGGTTTTGTCTACTGCATCTGCACTGTCACTAACTACCCAAGGAGCCTATCTGTTCTGATGAGTAGGATCCAAAGGATCCCACAGTTAATCAGATTACCTGTAATGGGACCAAGGGGACATTAGAGACGGAGATGAGTGCCAGATTCCTTGGATGCATGGATACTACCCTGCACTCCCTGCAACTCCCTATGGTCTCCTTGGTCCCCAGACCGTAGGTCTCCATGTGGGTGTAACAAGGGGCAGGACACGTATAGCACCATGAGAGGCTGCAGCTACAGAGGCAGCTGAGGCAGTTATTCCTTGGCTACAGAGCATTCCCACACATGGAAAAGCAAACTGATTTAGAATGTGCACTTAAAGTGCATCAGTGCAAAATAAAATGCAAAAATAGCTTACTTCCCTATATGGACAGTTATTCAAAAGTACATTTGCATAAATTTAACACCTTTTGAATTAGGATCAAGACAGCAAGGAGGCCTAATGAAATTTGAAATCCTATGTGTCTTTAGCTAATTCACCAGGTACCGGAGGGAGCCAGTGACACTGCGTGTGTGAGGTGCGAGCAGATAAATGATCTGCTCGGGCAGGTGGTACAACTGATGGAGGAGGTAGAAAGACTTAGAAGTATTAGAGATTGTGAAAGAGAAATAGATGGGCGGAGCTCCACCCTGAGGCAAGGGCAGTCAGAAAAGGGTGGGCTAGTGATGGATCCCCTCCCCTCCTGTCATCAGACAGAAGCAGAGGGTTCAGGAGATAGGGAGGAATGGAGGGTGGTCCGTCCGCGGAGAGGCAAGCAAAAACCCTCCCAACCCCCTTCACCCTCCCAGTTGCCCTTGAGCAACAGATACCACGCCTTGGAACTTCAGGGAGAAGTAAATGAAGTTGAAGGGGTAGATCAGTCTCCCGAATCACCTAAGGCTTGTCAGTCATCCCGACGCCTCAGGACTTCTTCAATTAAGAAGAAAAGGAGGGTAATTGTGGTGGGCGACTCCCTTCTGAGGGGAACAGAAGGGCTCGTCTGTCGACCGGACCCATCCCACAGGGAAGTCTGCTGCCTCCCTGGGGTTCAGATTAGAGACATTAAAAGGAAACTCCCTAATCTTGTAAAACCCTCCGATTACTACCCACTGCTGGTTTTTCAGGTTGGCAGGGACGAAATTACTACAAGAAGTGTAAGGGCTATGAAGAGTGACTTCAGGGCCCTGGGACGGCTGGTTAAGGGGTCTGGAGTGCAAGTAGTGTTTGCCTCCATACCTCCTGCAAGAATGGGTGAAGAGATAAGCAGGAAGAGTTCACAGATAAATGCATGGATGCGTAACTGGTGTCAAAGGCAGGGCTTTGGGTTCTTTGATCATGGGCTGCTCTGTGAGACACCTGGCCTGGTGACAGGTGGAATGCATTTGTCCCAGAGGGGGAGAAGGCTTTTGGGTCAGGAGTTAGCAGGGCTCATTGAGAGGGCTTTAAACTAGATGTGAAGGGGGAAGGGGGGACAACTGAGTCTGTTAGAGACAAGTCCAAGAGCAATATGCTAGGGCCTGAAGGAAGGTGGCCTACGGAGGATTTTCGATCATTGAAGAGAAGGGATAGATGTTTAGGCCCTGACCACGAGGCCTCCTGCCTCCCAGGGGTCCCACCAGTGCGCTCTGCTTGCTACCTGAAATGCCTGTACACCAATGCACGCAGTATGGGGAATAAACAGGAGGAGTTAGAGGTCTGTGTGCGGTCTAAAGGTTATGACCTGGTGGCAATTACAGAGACATGGTGGGACAGCTCACATGACTGGAATGTGGTCATGGATGGCTATGTCGTTTTTAGGAAAGATCGGTCAGTGAAGCGAGGTGGTGGAGTTGCTCTTTATGTGAGGGAGCAACTTGAATGTATTGAGTTTTCTCCAGGGGCTGATGAGGGGCAAGTTGAAAGTCTGTGGGTAAGAATTAAGGGGCAGGCAGGCATGGGCGATACAGTTGTGGGGGTCTATTACAGACCTCCTGATCAGGACGAGGGAGTTGATGAGGCTTTCTACAGGCAGCTGAAAGCAGCCTCTCAACTACAGGCCTTGGTCCTCATGGGGGATTTTAACTACCCCGATATCTGCTGGAAGACTTACACAGCCAGCCATTCACAGTCTAGGAGGTTCCTCCAGTGCATTGATGATAACTACTTAATGCAAATGGTGGATAAGCCGACTAGGAGAGGAGCGCTGCTGGATCTTGTACTTACCAACAAGGAGGGTCTTGTTGAAGCAGTGATGGTCGATGGCAGCCTTGGCTGCAGTGATCATGAGATGGTGGAGTTCAGGATCTTGTGTGGGAGGAATAGAGTACCAAGCAAGACCAGAACCCTGGACTTCCGCAGGGCCAACTTTAGCCTCCTTAATCAATTGTTAAGGGAAGTCCCATGGGACAGGGTGCTAGATGGTAAAGGGGCTCAAGATAGTTGGTCAACATTCAAGGACCACTTCTTGCAAGCTCAGGATCAGAATGTCCCAATGGGTATGAAATCAAGTAAGGGAGCTAGGAGACCAGCGTGGTTAAACAAGGAACTGCTGGGCAAACTTAGGTGGAAAAAAAGAATTTATGGATCATGGAAAGAGGGGCTAGTCACTTGGGAGGAATATAGGACAGTTGTCAGAGGATGTAGAAAGGCAATTAGGAAAGCTAAGGCCTCCTTAGAACTTAACCTTGCAAGCCAGGTCAAGGACAATAGAAAGGGCTTTTTCAAATACATAGCTAATAAAACAAACACTAGAGGCAATATAGGCCCACTGATGAATGAGGGGGGTGCCCTAGAGACAGAGGATATAAAGAAGGCAGAGGTGCTGAATGCCTTCTTTGCCTCTGTCTTTACTCCTGCAGGCTTTCCCCAGGAGCCCCTGATCCCTGTAGCCCCGGAAGAAGTCAGGATAAAGGAGGAGTTTGCCTTGGTAGATGAGGATTGGGTTAGGGATCAGTTGAGCAATCTGGATATCCATAAATCAATGGGACCAGATGGAATGCACCCAAGGGTGCTGAGGGAGCTGGCAGAGGTCATTGCTAGGCCACTCTCCATCATCTTTGGTAAGTCATGGAGAACAGGAGAGGTGCCTGAGGACTGGAGGATAGCAAATGTCACTCCAATCTATAAGAAGGGCAAGAAGGAGGACCCGGGTAACTATAGACCGGTCAGCCTCACCTCCATCCCTGGAAAGGTGATGGAACAGCTTGTTCTTGGCACGATCTCGAGGCACATCAAGGATGAGGGGGTCATTAAGAGCAGTCAACATGGTTTTACCAAGGGTAAGTCATGTTTGACCAACCTTATTGCCTTCTATGAGGAAATAACTAGGTGGATAGATGATGGTAGAGCGGTAGATGTGGTATATCTTGATTTCAGTAAAGCATTTGACACTGTCTCCCACAGCATCCTTGTAGATAAGCTGATAAAGTATGGGTTTAGTGATCAGGTAGTGAGGTGGATTATGAACTGGCTGAAGGGAAGAAGCCAGAGAGTTGTGGTTAATGGGACGGAGTCTAGTTGGAGGCCTGTGACTAGTGGAGTCCCTCAGGGGTCGGTACTGGGACCGGTGTTGTTTAATATCTTCATCAACGACTTGGATGAGGGTACAGAATGTATCCTCAGCAAGTTTGCTGATGACACCAAACTAGGAGGAATGGCTGACACACCAGAGGGTTGTGCTGCCATTCAACGAGACCTTGATAGGCTGGAGAGTTGGGCGGGGAGAAACTTAATGAATTTCAACAAGGGCAAGTGTAGAGTTTTGCATCTGGGGAAGAACAACCCCATGTACCAGTACAGGTTGGGAGCTGACCTGCTGGAGAGCAGTGTAGGGGAAAGGGACCTGGGGGTCCTGGTGGACAGCAGGATGACCATGAGCCAGCAATGTGCCCTTGTGGCCAAGAAGGCCAATGGCATCCTGGGGTGTATTAGAAAGGGAGTGGTTAGTAGGTCGAGAGAGGTTCTCCTTCCCCTCTATTCTGCCTTGGTGAGGCCACACCTGGAGTATTGTGTCCAGTTCTGGGCCCCCCAGTTCAAGAAGGACAGGGAACTGCTCGAGAGAGTCCAGCGTAGAGCCACAAAGATGATTAAGGGAGTGGAACATCTCCCTTATGAGGAAAGGCTGAGGGAGCTGGGTCTCTTTAGCTTGGAGAAGAGGAGACTGAGGGGGGACCTCATTAATGTTTATAAATATGTCAAGGGTGAGTGTCATGAGGATGGAGCCAGGCTCTTCTCAGTGACAGCCAATGATAGGACAAGGGGCAATGGGTGTAAGCTGGAACATAGGAGGTTCCACATAAATGTGAGGAAGAATTTCTTCACAGTGAGGGTGACAGAACACTGGAACAGGCTGCCCAGGGAGGTTGTGGAGTCTCCTTCTCTGGAGACATTCAAAACCCGCCTGGACATGTTCCTGTGTGACCTGATCTAGGTATTCCTGCTCTGGCAGGGGGGTTGGACTAGATGATCTTTTAAGGTCCCTTCCAATCCCTAACATTCTGTGATTCTGTGTGATTCTGTGATGCCTGGGAAGCAGCAACTAGAGCACAGAGCTTCTCAAAGGCACTGCGGCTTCGTAGGTTTTGTGTTGGCTGCATTAGCAGCAAATGTCCTCCCTGCTTGTCAAACTGCCTCATGCAATCCAAACACAATTTGCTCTCAACAAGCTTACAATTGAAATACATTAAGTTACTTGGAGGCTATTTGCACAGTAAAAACATTACTTAGTATGAGGCATTATGCTGGAACATTGTCCTCACTCATATTTGCTTTTCTTACCCTCAAACAGCATTTACATTTTTTGTTCTCCCAGAAAAGTGTATCTGCAGCTCCTTTCCTCCCTGATCCTGAAATGTGTCTTTGTGAGTGCTTCAAACCCTCAGCACAACATCACTGGGAACAGACAAAAGCACCAGAAGCTCACACTTGTTACACCAGCAGTGACACAGCCCATCCTTCATGGGGGAAGAGGGTCCGCAGCAGGAGGCTGCAAAGCAAAGTATCACCCTTGAGGGTTTATTCTCCAGTGGGAAGTATCTACATCTCACAGTTTGTTTTAGTGAGCAAACAGGGCTGCCCTTCATTACTGAATGTTGCTGCTTTGTGCAAGCAAGACCTGGCCACTCTGAGAAGAGGCTGACCTTTCTTTACTCATATCCTTCCTCCCCACCTCCACGCCTTTTCTGGCCTGTTTTTCAAACCGTTTCAAGGTTTCTTTCTCTAACCCAGCCTGAATTCTCAGTGAGTGAAAGAGGGACTTCTCCATGGGAACAGCTGTTGGAAAACAAACCACTGAACAAAGCTAACCTTTACAACCAAGTCAAGTGATGCTTGAATTATTACAAATACTACTCAGGATACAATAGGGCAGAATTCATCTGCCCTTTCGTTACCATGAAGCAAACCCCTGGGAATGCTTCACAGGAGCTCCTCTTGGAGCTTAACCCCCCCTTTTTTTTTTTTTGCAATCCCCTGGACAGGCTGTTGACAGCAATTCCCAGCAAGCACTGGAAAACTTCTCTCTTGCAGGAGGAATTTTATTCACTTCTCCCAAGGACAGCCCAACCCCAAAACACTAAAGAAAAAGTCAGGCTTTGTGAGAAAACAGCCTTTTAAATCACATTTGAGCAAAGACCTGGAATTCAGGGTGGCAGGGGTCTGTGTGCTCTAGATGATGCCACTGACTTTCCACTCCAGGTAAAAAAATAACTTCACGTTCCCATCTTGCTACCTGGTAAACAGGGGGTAATTTTTATCTTTTCAAGGAAACCCTATATAAGAGGTGCAAGTTCAGCATTGCAGTTGTAAGCACAGTTGCAGCTGTAATACTTTTCCTTGTTGTCTCTTCTTTTTTTTTTTTTTTTAAAATCTTGGGAGAAGTTAGATCAATATCCACCTGAGTCACCCAATCCATTTATACTCAGTTTTCTCATGATTCTCTTGCAATGTGCAGGACTGAGCCAGAAAAACTCTGGATCCCAGCCATATGCCAGCCAAGAAGGAGGTTCAGCAGAATTTAGAGTACTGTCATTTGCTAACGTAGGTCCTAAATAAACCGAAGAGCTTGGCAGGAAAGTGGCTATATATTAGAAAGTTCATTTATAGTCTGTAGACAATTTCCTCCTCTCAGGCTGTAGCAAATCAAGTAAGGGTACTGTAGGTGATAGGATTACATAGAAAAGAGGACATGTGGGACAAAAGCACAGAAAACAGTCACTAATGGTAATATAATTGGATTATCTAAAATTATATGATTACAGCCTTGGAAGAGGAAAAAAACTAAAACTAGAGAAAACTTACAGCCAGATCTGCATATAGGATTCTCTAAATGCCCTGAGTTTAGCCATAGCATCACCCTTTCAATTTATTTTCGTATTTTATTTCAGGATTGCTGGTTGTGACAGTGTCTATATATGAACTTCAGGGAAAATGTCAGCTAATATTAAAAGAAAGTAAAATATACTTTTGTAATTTAACTTAAGTAAAAGAAAGATTAATTTTTTTAAGTGATCTGCCTTTCATGGTGCTTCAAGTGATAGTGATGTTTCACAGGTTTCAGAATTATGCGATTTTTCTCAACTGTATATAGGATTTATGATTTGGTTTATATTGAACACTTCTGCTAATGTGTCTCAGTTTCTAAGAAACACAAATAATAGAGTTCATTACTAACAAATATAAGAAGTGCATAAAGAACTCAAATTCCTAAGGGAAAGAAACCGAAAGAAAAAAATTCTCCCAAGAGGAAATTGTATGTTGCTGTTAACTGTAGACCTAACCCAAAGCCTGCTGAAATCAGGTTTCTCTTATAAACAGAAGTGCCCCCTTAATCCATACTGTTGTTGAGGAAACTACCTGGGCAGGAAACCAAGCTTGGATTAAGATCTCATCCAGTTAGTATTAATGGTAGTTGGAGAAACATTACTTGCAGGGACACAGGAACTCGGTAAAGTCCCTCTAAAATATCCATCAGATGGCAGAGGAACATATGTATAAACTCAGACGATGCTGTTCAGAACATGTTACTAAAGTAATGCCTGATCACAAACTGATCTAAACATACAGTAATTGTAGGTGAGGTAAATTGCTGAAGTACTTGGGGGCACACTGCTGCTGCTATTTCACCACATACTTTTGCCCCAACCACCTCTGGGAAGCACTTGATGCAAACAAAAATAAGTTACTGGACCTTAAAGACTCCAGCTTTTCAGAGCAAGTGCTCTAGATCAGTGCCAGTCAGTAGACCATATTTTGAGATAAAAAGCACTGGATCCAGCTGCTGCACCACTGGTTTAAATGAGATAAGTAATGCTTTTCTTTCAGGGTTAGGATCAATTTATCTACAGTTTACTGCAAAGTTGCATTGTGTTGTCCATATTGCATGTAATTGAGATACTGTTTGTTCTTCTCAGGATACTCTGACATGTGCTGAGCTACTGCAGAGCCTGGGGATGCTACTGTCAGCACATAAAACAGACCCTGTGATTGTTGGCCATACTGCTTGTATCATCAAAAACCTGAGTCTTTCCAAAAACAGGCAGGTAGGTTACCAGTATTTTTCACTGAACTATATATACCCTGGGAGGTTGCAGTTATGTTTATATCAAATCAGCATTACCCACAGAGAGATATTTTTTTTTAATGAAATGTACGCCGAGGATACTCTACACAGAATTGTATGTATGAATAAAAGGACCTGATGTGCCATAATGAAGTGGTTTTATTCATGTTTTTCCCAATACAATACAGAAATGCTAATGAAAATAAGAAATGTCCAATTTTTCCTGTAACTAACTGACGTGATTATCTAATTTGAATGACTGCATCCTAGGTATAAAACGTACTTCCAGCAAAGACATTTCATACTAATAAAAGAAACCACCCAGGAAAATCTGAGGTTTGTTATAAACTGAATGCTCATTTTATAACACTCTCTCTTCAGCTGTCCTTAGTCATCCACTTACAGTGCTCAACACTGATATAATTTCACTCCCAGTATGTTAAACATACCCCCAGCTATCAATGTACATTTTTGCCTGTTTGGCAAGATACTAGTTGTGCCAAGATGCTACAGAGATCTGTGGCTGACTTTGCTTTTAATAAAATCCATATCCACAGATGCATTTCCTTTCTCCTTACCTTTTAAGAGTACCTTGATCAAACAGTGTCACTGGTAACAATCAATATTGGGGAAAAAATCCACAAAAATCCTTGTCTCTGCTTTGCCTCACTTTCTAGTACAGACTTTTTCTTTCTTTTTTTTTTTTTTTTTCTTTGTTCATGATCCAATTACCACTAGTTCCAGAGATTTAAACTGGCCAAAATGAAGACTATATCCAGTATTTTTTTCACTTATATTCAGATAAGAATTATATGAATTTCTGATAGTTGTGAAATCAATTTTTGCAGGGAAATAGATTCCATCAAACTCAAGGCCACAGGAAGAGTAGAAATGGACCATCCTTTTAAAGTTTGATATTAAAAAAAATACCATATTTCTCACTTAAATTCTGTGACTTTATTCTGTTATCAGCAGAGTGCTGGTTCACCTTCATAAAGCTTTATAATACAGAGAGCATTTAGCTCTCCCTGCACAAGTGAACCCACAGACACAAGTGGAAATGCTGGGTTTCCAGGGTCAATTCTAAGGAACCATCTCTAAAATACATGAGTCCTTGGCACAAGAGGAAACAAAGTGTTTTTTTTATGCCAGCAGGACATGAACAGAGTGTGGGAACTTGAAAGGCAGCAGTCCTGAATCCAGCTTCAACCTCTAAGCAGCAAGTTAAAAAACTGCAACATAAAATAAGCACATAAAAAAGATATTCCCTTTTGTTGATAGACACCTGAGCTCCCTTATGGAGCTTTGAGCAGATTCCATCATTAGGACCTTGCAGAGAGCTGATGACTTTGTGATTCATTTTCACTAGTCACCTGGAGATGACTGGTTACTCATTTAGGACTTGTTCCTTGGTCTCATTTGCTTTTAATCCAGGTCAGCACAGGCTAAGTCTCCTATCTGTTTTCAACTCAGCCTTTAAAATACATATCCCAGTACAGAGATATACTGTCCAATGCCACTTTCAACATAGCAGATTCAACCTAAAAGATAAGGGATACAAAGAAATGTTTAATTCATAACATTTCTGTCCAGAAACAGAACTCACCTTTGCTTGTGAGAGGTCATCTCATATTTCTGCAGATCAGAGCATATCAATGCCAGAAAGTTTCCAAAGCCCTAGAGGCAAATAAGAGAAACTGAAAAACTTCCACACTTCCCAGTGCTTTTCCCTGGAGCACTCAGCTTATTCACCTCTACAGCAAAAGACTTGAGCAAGTGACAGCTTAATACTAACATACAGCCTGATACAGTAACAATAGGTCAGGAAATTCTTTGAGCTCAGAGTGGTCTGTGATCATGAGAACATCCCACAGAGAGAGCAAGTCCTGGGAAATGCCTAAAATCAGGTGATTGCTGAACAAGGTGTTTGTCACCTGCTTGTGGTAGATCTCGGAGGAGACATTTCCATTATTGATGTTTTAGCCCTCAGTATTGCCAAGAGTTATTCAGTACTTCTGAAGTCCTTGGACACCACTAAAACATAATGGATGTGCTTGACATTTATCTCTCTCTTGTTGCAGAGAATCATCGAGAGCCCTTGTGTTGAAGGTCTCCTCCAGACCATGCTTTCTACTGACATTCAAGATGACTCTCTTCATTACGTGACATCTTGCCTTGCTGAGCTGGCAAAGCAAGGTATGGAAGCAACCCCACCATAAATTACTTAATCTGAGAAGTATATGTATCCTTTATTATCCTAATGTGAAATGAAGCACAGGTGGGCATACAGCCCAGGCCTTTCCCTTTAAATTCACTGCAAGTGTAAATTTGCCCACCCTGCCCCACATTAGGTATTGTCTGTCAAATATTTCATCTCTTGTATCTGGTGTAACTGCCATGCAACTGGCAACACGTCACATTTAGTTTTGCAAGAGGTGCCCAGCAGCTGCTGGATAGACTGAGCCCACTAGGCAAGAGTGAATGTCATACATAAAGTGATTTATTCTTTCAGAACACAAACCCAACAAAATAAAAATCCACCAGCCTTTCTATGAATCAAATCCATGTCCCTGCCTTACTGACAGCATAACCTCAGGACATAACCCTTTTTTACAACCTAAACATACTTATTGCACAAGTTCAGCACTTATTTTACTTCTCCAGCTGCATGAAGGATTTCCTATTTACGTAGTATGGTTTCTGGCAGATCTCTCACCTTCATTTCTTTGGCACTGGAGTTTCTGTTTACAGATTACTCTTATCTTTCTGTCTTCCAGAAGGAACCATGTTACACATGGTCCAATGGATGGATGAACCCCTGACTAAGTGCTTGTTGAGACTGGCTGGCCAACTGGAACACACTGAGCCATCCTTTCAAGCTGCCTCCATCATCCAGCACATGATAGGTCACGGTAACTGTCACACAGTGCTTTCAAAGACATTTATGGCTGAAATGAGCCTTTTCCCAAAGGAGTTAACTGTCAGGCACTGAACAACATGTAACATTCCTACAGCGTCCTCCATCTGGTCTCAAAAATTTCATTAGCATAAAAGCACCTACAGTCACCCTTGAAATATACATAAAACTGCTTAGTGCATGAAAAAGCTAAGGGATGAAAAACGGACTGTAAATAAAAGCCCAATTCAGGTGTTTGTTGCCTTCTTCAAGAACTTATCATTCTGCAGGGCCAGTCTGTAGCCAGTTCTAAGGTCCTCAAAAACAACTTAAGTAGGAAGGTGGGGTAACATAAAGTATTCCTTACCAAGGGAAAGATGAGAACACATTTCAGACAAAAGGTATTGTTGCATCTTTCTGTTTCATCCTCCCTGTCAGTATATACAACGTGATAACATTTCCCACAGATAGCTGGTGGAGACAATTACAATGGGAGGGTTGTGTTCTAAAATTTTAGATAGCTCTGCTTCCTGACCACTAAGGAGAAAGCCAAACACTGCTGATGTAGTTCTAGACTGAATTAGCAGGAGCAGTGAAGTGTCTTTTAAGAACATAGTCTGTATTTTAAGTTTTAGTGAAAGAGAATGAAAAAAGCATTATTTTTACCTGTAGAAAACAAACAGCTTGTCCCACGCAGATGAGAGCCTTTACGACTTTCAAGAAAAAGTTGTTCAGATGATTCTTGCTGTGTTCTTTAGAAAAGCAGTTTGATTTTAATCCTTAGATGTGGAGAGAAATTGAATCTTAGAATGGTTGGGTTAAAGACCATCTAGTTCCAACCCCCCTGCCATGGGCAGGGACACCTTCTGCTAGATCAGGTTGCTCAAAGCCCCATCCAACCTCAAGTCAGTAATGGGTCTCCAATAAGGGAAAATGTAAACCTGTTTCAATCCTACCATTCAGGATTTGCAACAGAGCAGACTCTCAAGTAGTGAACAGAGTTGAACAGCATAATCGCTTCATGGATGGGTTAGCATGACAGGCTGATCAGCCCCTAAGTCAGCACCCACCTCGCACAAGGACCAGCTGCCTAGTACAGCAGCTCACTCAGCGTTTTATTTACCTGAGGTATCGTATCAGCGATACAATTAAAGGCTGTAGTACATGGAAGTCCTTTGCAGTAACATTGGTTGTAGCTGACATTAAATGAGTCATTAATGACCTTAAACGTTGTTACAAAAATCAGTTTTTGAGATGTTTTAAAGGCTCCTACTGATCTCCAGTGGTTCTCATTTATGCAGAAAAAATAATGCTATTGTTGAAGCGTCACATCAGAGAGATTCAGGCCTATGTCAAGAATTTTCTTGCCCACCAAGAGATCCGCTTTCAGCAGCTGGGAATCTCTACATTCTGCAGACTTCGAGAAGGTACGTCCCTCCTGCTGGGCTGAGCCCTCCGGGTGCTGCCAGATGCTGCCTGCTCCTATCAGCAGCAAACAGGCACTCTTTGTAACAGAAATGACAACGCCAGTCAACTTCCTCTGGGGACTAGGTCTGCTCACTTAAGCAAACAGAATAATCTCAAGGGCAGCTATTACCTTACCTGTTTTTAAGTAACTAAGAGCATCATGATAAATGCAGGGTGTTTTTTTGTGTTTGCTTTAAAACTAAAGGCTTTCTGATGAGCAGAGAAACAGGACTTCAGCTACAGATGGTTTTATCCAATATAAGAATGTTTGGCACTAGATGCAAGCTAAAAACAAGCAAATGAGTAAATTGTATTATTAGCTGGTATTAAAGCTGGGAAGTCTCACATCTTTTTCACACTTTAAATTCTCTTCCTTATTTTTTTTCCTTTTTTGGTTGTTTTTTTTCCTTTGGGGGGGTGGGGTAGAAATTGAGTACAGATGACAGTTATAATATCGTAATAAACATATATAGCTGTGTCTTCACATATGTAAAGCCAGACCCAAGACCCTGCTACATCTTGATATGCACCTGTTGCATAAGGCTGAATCTGGCAACTGAGCTTTAGACATGTGGATCAGGAGAATTTAACAGCAAACAATTCTGAATGGTCATAGGGATGAAAACCAAATTTGTATCTGATTTCTGGGGTAGAATAATGTTGTTCTAACTTTGCTATAATTTACACTCTAATAAGACCCATCAATTATATCTGATCTGAAATATAAGCCATTAAAATATAGGGAAAAGCAGCAGATTGCCTAACACTTGTTTTTCCTCTTCAGATCCAGAATTTTTGTTAGCGTTCAGAAAAAGCCAAATGGCCAAACTCCTTGAGCAAGTCCGTCAACAAACAGAAAAAACTCAAGAGCTCCTTAGGGCAGCTATTTGCCACAAAGACAGTTAATATTTAAGCTGGATGGCTTATGAAAACTTAGCAGATCCAAGAGCCTGAACTTTCAGAGAAGACAATTCCTCTCATTGGTTCCTGTAGTTAAAGTTCTCCTGCTACTTACAGTTTCATCATAGAAGAATGTTCCGATAACAAGAATTGGAGCAGGTCAAAAGACAATCCCTCAAACACTTTGGCTGGCTGCTTAAGTCTGCTTGAGGACTGCGGCTACATCCCTTCCAACGGTTTGGAAAACACCTGTTATGCTTGGGTAATCTTCCATGGTTTGTTTTTGGTTTCCTAACCGCCCCCTCCAAAAAACTAGCGCTGCATTCATGAGGCTTCATTTACATAACAGGCCAATTCTACTGAAGAGGCATCTCTCAAGTACGCAGGTTCCTCTGCATTCATCTTTATTTTGTTTCTGTTCCATGTCCCTTACTTCATAGCACACTCCAGGGACCTGACTTTTGAAAATAATTGAATTAACACATAGTATAAAGGTAGCAAACTCCTAACAGGAAGTAACTGCTGAGGGACAACTCAGAGAAATTGCAAGAAATTTATAAGAAATGAGAACAGAGCAAGCCTTAAGGCTGATCCTTGCCTACACTGTAGGCACTACTGTCCAGCAGCAAAGGTACATTGAGGCAGGTAAATGTTGCATAGAGCTTGTTTAGAATATAGCAGCTACCCTGAAAGATTTGGATGAGATGTGTTGGAATACAGAAATCTGTGCTCTGCAAATAGTAAATTATTTTCAAAGATACTTGCAACAGGGAAAAAGTTACAAATCTGGCAAAATTAGGAATTGATCTTATATTTTATATTTTAAAAGGAGTTAAAGAACAAAAAAAAGTACTAAATATGTTTAAATTCAACTAATTTTCTTACATGTATACAGGATACTGAACAACCTCCCCTTCCCTCTTCTCCAGAGGGAAAAAGTCTGTCTCACAGATCTTTTAACCAATCAAACCAGCATTTTTCAGGAAAAAAAAAAAAAAAAAAAAAAAAGTAGTACAGAGCCTTGAAATTACGGGGCACTAGTTTTTTAAAGTAGGTTTTAATTTGTAAGATCATAGCAATCTAATAATAATTTATTAGTTATCTAATTCAACCTTTGATCAATACCCTTGTTTTTAAATATAAGAATCCTGCTGGAACATCATGTTGAACTGGCTGGAATACTGAAATTTTGAAACACCTGTTCTGGCAGACATCTGCTCCCAGATAGTAGTTTCTTATAAAAACATTTCAGAAGAGTTTCCTGTCTTTTGAGGTACTTCTGATGATGGTACAACTCCTACATGCACGTAGAGCTTTAGAGCTGCTACTGGCTACAAACATGGAGTAAAAGCGAGATTAAAAAAAATAATAAAAATAAAAATTAAATCATTCTGTCAACTAATTGCATTTTACTGTGGCCCAAATCTCTAAGCTTAGTTTTGGTCCTTGGGAGACACATTTCTACAAGTTCTCTCCACATTTGAAAAAGAACCGAACCAAAACCACACTCAAAAGCCTCTCTGCAACACAGTAAAAAGACGTGTTGAAGAACAGGGCAGGCAGAGGCTTCAGACAAAGCAGTATGGCATTTTCAATATTCACGTGTGAATTTTCTTTTGAAATCTCATGTGAAAGACCCATGCATGCAGCTGTGGGCACTTGCACTTATTAAAAGGGAGGGCTACAAAGAGCTGAATGACACAGCTAGGAACAAAACCAGAAAATCTCAAACTTCAGGCCACTTCCTTAGGTGAATTTAGGTCATTTTCCAAGAAGAAAATCAGTGCAGTATTAAGTAATGACATTGGAATGTTTTCTTAGGTATTTAATTGTGAACATTACTTCAAGGTCTTAGGAAAAGGAAAATAAAGCATTCTTCATCAGGAACAAGGAGATAAGAGACACATGAAAAAAGCAAAGCTAATGGTGAACAGCCCAGTAGTTCTGATGTACTGAGCTAAACTCACTGAATGCCACCCCCCTAAGCATTTATGTTGTGTTGTTAAGACGTGAGCAAGGAGCCTTCCCAAAGCACACAGTCTAGCTGCTGTGAAAGGTTACCACGCTGCACCTTCAGAATAGCTTTGTGACTTCTACAATTGCTAGTTGTACCTCACTGGATAGTAAAGTGTTGCCTCAGTACAAACAACAAAACCAGCTGCAATAGCAGGCAAAGGAGCTGGCCTTCATTTGATATCATATTTTATTATAAAGAACAATATTCAACAGAAAACTATTTTCCCCTGCATTTAAAGAAAGGGGCTTAAACCAAGACTTAAAATTTCAATCCCTTTTACATTTTTTAGTTTGGTTGTTGTTGTTGCTGGTTTTTTTATTCATACACTTAATTCTATTCCCAGTTCCTTAGCTCTTTGTTTGTACATCAGGCCCTTGAAAAGGAGGAAATTTTCTCTCTCATTTGAAGCAAATCTGGAATGAATACAATTATATAGTTTTTACTGCAGTCCTGTTAAAAAACCAACCAAACAAAAAACACCAAACCCCCCACACACAACCAAAAACACACATGAGAAGCAGGCTCTTCATCTCTGTGCTGCAAACAGTGAAGCAAGCATTCTGAAGTCTCACAAAAACTGATCAGCATAATTTAAACCTGAGCCTGAACGAATCCTCAAACTTAAAATTGAAGATTAATCTTACTGGCTTTTTCTCTGCTCTGTTTCTAGCTGTAAGTGACCCTGTACTGATTTTCTAGTAAAGAGATGAGAGAAGTTATAAGCAGAGCAGGAGTAGCAAGAAGAGTTTTCCATCACAGATTCGTTCCTGCTTCAATGATGCAAGAAAATGAAAATTTAAATAGAAGTAAATATTTCAAACAAGTTTTATTTGGTACTTACATGCTATATGTAGGTTTAAAGAAAAACTACATATTTTGGACACTTCAAAATATGGCGGCTATGTACATGGGAAACTAAAGAAAGCAAGTAAAGAACTTAATTCATTTCACTATGTCACAAGTTACTATTGAAAGCATTCTGGCTGAATGGCTGTTTTTTCCCTTCCATATATACTCTGGCAGATGAGGTCTCTTTTTCATTGCATTTCTGTTGTTTTTATTCCATTTCCCGTATAAGATGAACACTTGGCAGCAGCAGAAAGTCATTTCTTCAAAAATTCTTCAGCTTTTATCTCAGAGGATTTCTTCTGCTAGCACAGACCTTCTGCACAGCTTCCTACGGGCCTAGCTCAGTGCTCACTAAAGGCAAGTGCAGGAATCTTCCTGCTACATTCTCTGGTAGCATGAACTGAAACCACATAAACCTCTCTTTCCACTAGCCAAGGATCTACTCCCTGACTTGAGTGAGCAATGCATCGAGCCCTGCTTGGTGCTTCAAACTCAAATACCAAGAGTGAGCTCTACCTGTAACAGCATTGTTTAACAAAGCACAAAAAGTTGCAAGATTTTACAGTTCTGCCCAATAGCAACCAAAAGTGAGGGATGGAACAATGACAGTAGAAATCAGCATGAAACTAAAGAGAAAGTGACCGGCATTGCTCCTCTTACAACTCAAACCGTACTGCTTTATAAAAATCACACATTGCGTAAAAAGCATAAACAAGGACCATTTTCCATTTGCTCTGAAACGAGCAAAACCAAAAAAACCAACCCAAACAAACCTGTTTCATCATCCAAAAATCAAATATTTCAGGTTTCACACAGTCTTCAATAGTCTGATAAGGCAAAGGAAAAGTCTTCCATCGTTAGGAACAGCAGCAATTTACAGGACAACAAGGTACTTCCTTGTGTGTGCACACACATATGTGCGTGTATGCGTACACATCTTTTATAGTATTGGGAACATGGTTGTAACAAAAAAAAAAAAATAATCAAGTTTGCAGTATCATTTTGCCACATTTTTCTAATTTATTCAATTAAACAATTCATATCTGTACTGAACAAAATTCATAAATACATCATCTAGGAGAACAATAGGTTTTCCTCTTGTCCATGAAAAAATAACGCTTTCCAATTTTCACATTTTAAAACCTGCCTTGTTTTGTGTTTTTAGAGAAAATGTGAGATCATAAGTGACATCTCAATTTACAGAATGTCCCTGTAGGAATTACATTTACAAGAACCTGATACAGAAGCCTATACTTTGCCCCCATAATTAGAGTTCTCTGCAATAATACTTAAACCAACAGGTTTAAATAAAACACCCCATTAACTCTACTTGTAGAGCAACGAGGTATATATTTTTCAAGTATTAGAACCACAAAGTGTAAAAGATTCTTTGCCAATTTTACAATTATGCCTTTTAAACCAACACCCACCTTTTTAAAAAAAGAATCAGTCCCACCACCCAAATCAACCCATTGCTTTCAGATTCCAGTGTCTTGTGTCTTAAGGAATGCAGAAATACCCATTTACTAACAGAAAAAACTTGTTGGAAAAAGCTGTATTACATAATGCACGTGAAGCATGATTTTTCTAGTGATGAAAGCTATTAGAAAGGTGATCCAAGTCTATTCCCATCATTTCTTCTGCTGGTTTTACTAAAGTCCTTCCAAAAAAGATATTCAAGAAAACTTTAAAAAACTGGAGAGAAAAAAAATAAAACACGCCTTCATAGCATAGAAGAAACTCCACTGACTGCAGAGATGCTCATATCACCTTTGGTTCTTCAGAAGAAATAATCAGATCACTTCTACAACAGAAAGTATCAAAAATGACAGGTCAAAGAGTGACAATGCGTACTTCAAAATGCTATGCATTTATGCAATTATTTTATGCTCAGATGATTTTCTTTACATTTTCTAGCCACAGAAGAAAAATGGCAGTCCAATTTAATTTACTAAATTAGAATTTCTTTAACTAATATCCTTGAGAAGTTGTGATGTAATTCAGAAAAAGCTAGTGTGCTGCAAACCATTCCTCAGTATTAAAGTCAGCAAGAATTTGATGAGGGAATACATTCAGAATTTTACACAGAAGGTGGGTACCAGCTCCCCTTCTGAATGTGTGAATCAGATATTACACTTGCAGAACTGGCACATGATTGCTGATCATAAGCTAGGAGCAGCAGCTGTCACTGTTATTGTTTCTGTTTGAAAGCACAGAGCAAACATTTTTCAAGCAGCTTCCAATGGTGGAAAGTGCAGTGCCACTGATAAACCCCCTCAAATAAAATCCAAGGCCTCACCCCAGTTTACCCAGCAGCAGTATGTACTTGGCATGCATAGCTTTACAAAGAGGAGATACACTCTTTTGCCCAAATAATATGGGGTTTAAAAACGCTAAAATTAATCATCTTCTATCAATTAAGAGCTCTAGGTCCTCTGCCAATTACAACACAAGTGTTAATGAACGAAGGCAAACGTACCTGCTGTTTGATGTGTCTGAACACTATCTACCTGAGGCAAAAGAGTCCCCTTATCTTCAAAGGCTAGAATTGGATTCAAAGGAATTTCAGGACTATTGCTTCCATCATTGTTCATGGCATCCAGCCGGGATGGTTTAGAACCAATAGGCAGGTTTATGATCTCTTCAAAGTTATCATTCTGCATAGACATTCCATTTTCATTTGCATTTTTCTCTGGATTGAGATTACTGAAAGAGAAAAGTAGGTATTTCCTCATACACTTCATCTAGAACAGAAGTTTAATCCTCAAAGCAATATTACAAATGGAAGAAGAGTCTGCATTAATCCAGAGCATTCTTTCAGCTGGTAAAAACAAAACTGCTTCTGCCATGGTAGAAAAACTGGTTTTGCAGCCAAGTACTAGATGTGCTTTCCCACACCTGTTGTTCCATTTGGCTGTACCATACCCAGAACTATAGAGAGCTTTATGGACACTGCAGTTCCGAGAAGTGACTGCAACAGGAAGCAGTATTAAAACCCCTGCAGCACCACCCCTGCTATCTTGAGCCACCCATCTAATGCAATTTACAACTTCTAACATATTATTCAGCTCTCATCACCTCTGCCATACCCTTCCTCTTACTGTAAAATAAGTGTAATTTCCCTTAGATAAGATCATTGTCATTTCTGTTATTCCTTAGATCACCTCCTGCCTCCAGTTTTGGAGCAGCCTCTTCTACCTGCCACTCAGCCAAACGAAAAAAACTCCCTTAACTAATGCAGTTCTCCTTTCAGTCCCTCCTCCCCTACAAGTTCTTAGGGCTTATTTCCAAGGTGCTACCCAACTCTGCATTCTTGTTGATCAAGCCCCAGCCAAAAGAAACGCCTCCCAGCATCCCTCATGTCAATCTGCACTTTCTTTTTCCATCTCCCACTTGACAGAGATGCCTTACAAGCAAGTTCTTGTACATCTCCCCCCAGTTAGGAGTGGTACAAGCACAGACACACTCTCCAATTACACAGACTCTCCCAAGAAGATACATGATGATGTCTCACAGTCCTGCCCCTCCCCTCCCAACCCTTTTATTAGGCACTGTATTGTCAAACCCTGCTGTCTTTGCAGATGGCATGCACTGTTTTGCCAGAAGGCAGAAACTAAGGTGCTACTTTAGTGAAGAGCATGACAGTAATGGGACCATAAGCTCTTCAAGAAAGAGCAAGTACTCAACTGACACTCAGAAATCATGTGATCTTTCACAGGTGCCCTCAACAGTTAGATCCTGACAATCTTGGGTACCTATTCCCTATTCAGGCCACATCGCGACTGCTCAGGTTGTTTGGAAATGCTATAGCCACAAAGGCTCAGATGCAATTTTCTTAGATTTAAACTAGGCTGTCAGTTTCCTCAGGCCATTTCTGAGCTTGGTTTCACAGGCTAATTATCTTCTGACAGTACATTTACTAGTCTTAAAAAACAAAACCAACAACCTGCTTGCAATTGGCATACAGTATATTTTCATTCACTGGCTTCTTTAGGTGTCCAGCTCATCACAAACAATTACTGAATTGTTTTACATTTCTTTCAAAGAGACAGAAAATAATTATTGCACTTTTGAAAGCAGAAATATTTTATCCAAAGCCTAGATTTCCTATGAGAACGACATGCTGGTTTTCATATCAAGCCTTCCCCAGTTTTTCAAACCATCACCAGTTCTTTTTCAGAAAGGTATTCCCCTTTTTGTCATCTACGGATATGCTGAGCGAATTTCAAAGTGAAAAGTATGTTTCACTGCACTGAAGTTTGAGAGGAGCCACAGAAACCCTGCTGGCTGCCTGGAGAGGTCACAAGTCACATCATCCTTTTGTGCCAGAGACCCACATCTGTAAGATGAGAAGCAGAATCTGTGACATGCTTTAGGACTACTAAAACCTGCTCTATAATGTATAGTTATTAGGTTGTTATTCACTATAAGGTATTCTGTTACTTATTTCATCCCCATCTGCTACCAATAACCTTACCAGAGCTAGGACAGCACAGCAAGTTTCATGGGTAGGGTGAGAAAGAAGGGGGAGGAGAGCAACTGCTCATTCCTGTAAATCAAACAGCATAGTACTTCAACAAGCATTGGTACAATGAAGACTCCTCTTGCTTCTGCAAACAGATAATGTTTCTATTTGATTGATCAGCTAGTTCATATTTATTTGTCATTTCACTGACAGTATTACATACTGAGTTAGACCAGGATTCACAGACTCAAAAGATGTCTTTTTTTTACAGGGAAGCCTATACAATCACAAAGTGGGTACAGAGTAGGAAACCATGATTATGGATCTTCTATATTTTATGCTATTTGCTCCACCAGATTACTAGGGGAGCAAGTTTAGAAGAAACAAAGAGAAAAAGAGAACTGTGGAATTAATTCCACTTGCCATCTTAGAAGCCATAAACTCAAAAGGAGACTGATATACCCTCCAGCTTCTGGTATTTAGCAGCTTAAGGACTACAGTTGCATTTGGACCACAATGCTTAGTAACCCTTCATTGACCAGAGGATCTCCTGGTACTTACCTTTTGTTACTTTACACTCTCTCCCAGAATCTAGACAGAAGCTAACATACCCTCAATATAAGTGTAGCATCCATGCACTACCAGTTTTCTTGGTAATACTAGGTACTTTACTAACTGGAAAACTTCCATGGTATGCTCAATTTTAAAATACATTTAGTATTGGCCTTTTCATTGTACTACACCTGGATGAGAAATGTCTTCATTTAGGTTCAACTGTGAGTCTTCTCACCACAGACTTACAGGTCAGATATAAGGTCACTCCTTGCCTTCCCCTCCCCAATAATTCACTACTCTTCATTAGCATTAGAGCATTAAACTGTTTAACTCAATTTACTTGTGGAGAAGATACTCAGAGCAAGTAGATATGGAAAAATCAAAACCCTTGTAATACCACTTAAAATTACATACCACAAAAGTCACATTCATGTACAGGCATGTCATTTTAACTCAGAAAACTATGAAAAAAGGAACCATTTCTATGAACTGAGAATTCATGTAAGATCTACTGAAAATCTTGAGTGCTAACATGGCAAAACAGCTAAATTCACAAGCAAATATATCTGGTTTTTTTCTTTCACAATGCAAAGTGAAGAAGCTTTAAGCCTAAGGGAAACTGATTAATGTTCACTTGTCTGTAACACAGAAGTAGGAATATCAATAAAGATTTTGACAAACTATTAGGTGGAATAGATGATTGTGCCAATCTGTCAGCTGCAATAAATGTTTATTAATAAAACTAATAACTGTTGACAATAGCTATACGGTACATAATGCAGATCACAGCATTTTCATTAGGGTTTATAAAGATCAGTTGTCTCGGAAAGCTAATGAAGTTCCAGTACAACAAAATCTGCATTGCTGATCAAAAGCAGCAGAGAATGGTGAAGTATTGAAATCAATTGCCTTCACTCCATCACAGTTATTTTAATTCTTCTCAGCTGAATTGTACTCATGACCATAGAAGCAAGTATGCTATTTCCAACCGAATCCCAGTCACAGAGCTGATGCGTGATAGGTGTCATGATGGGGAAGAAGAGAGATGAAGGTTCAGCACAGCAAGAAGTCACACAACATCCTATAAGGCCCCAGAGTAGAACTCCTTATCTTCACAGGAACCTCTAGTAGCATTCCAAGTCACCCTCCTTTAATACTACAGGTGCAAGGGACAGAGCACCTGCAGTGTCTGGGCAGTGACCTCAACTACAGGCATTCTGACCCCAAATACAGGTATTCTGGGTTTGGTCACTGAACACCAACCACCAGTCCTGTTCAAAGACACACGTTCAGGCTAGACCTGAGTGCTGTACAAAACAGATCCACTGACACACTACTTCTGTCCTACACCCAGTGAAACTTCCCACACTTCCAACCCTGTAGGAGGAGAACCGAGACTGTGCTCTAGGCCTTAAGAAGGCTCCTCTCCTTCACTCCCTACTCTTGCCCATACAAGCACATGCTGCAGGTTGCCCAGGCAAAGACTTTTTAAGTTCTGGTCAGAAATCTGAGTTATCTTGCCCTTAAAACATGCTCAAGTCTTTTCCTGAAAATAGCCAAATCTTTCTTGGGAGGTGCTCACACAAGAGACCATCTCCACCTGTTGCTGTTGTGCGTACTACAATATCAGGTACACCTAGGTGCCAGACAACCACAGCACACGAGATACAGCAGCAGTGGTATTGGCACCTGTGGCTTTTACAATGTGATAATCTATTCTTCTATGTATTACTTACAACAGTTTTTCAGGCTACCTGGGCTAAGTTTACACCGGGATGCTACCAAGCGCTTCAGCCTTTGCCTTCCAGTGCAGATGTACTCTCTCTAAAGGAGAGTCCCTCTGCACTGTCACCTGGCACACCAGTTTCCCCTTCCATAGCCTTAAACACACTTCCTACTTTTGTCGCTGTTCTTCAGTCTCATTCATTCCTTCTTCACTTTGGCCATTCTGAGATTTCTTCCACACAGATTACAGCACTACATGGCATCGTTCATTAGCATGGCACATTTTATATTACAAACATCAAGGTGCATATAAGGCTGGGAGTGATTAACATTTAATATCTGCCTGAGACAATTATGAGGCAGCTCTGTGCAGCTCATCCAATGCAGTTCAATGCTCAGTCACTGACAGAACTTCTCAGCAGGAGGATCTTTGTCAGCATGACAGCAGGCTAAGATCCCCCAGGCATATGGAAGGACAGAGAGAGGGCAAATTCCTCCTTCAATTAGTGCCAATCACACCCTGAAGCATACCGCCCATTACAGACTGTGTGATGGCTTCCCACATTCAAGTTTTGCCATGCATATTCTGGCAGTACCTGCATAAAACATGAAAGGACTAAGGGATTATTTGGCTTTCTGCATTACTAAGATTGAAATAACTGACAGCTCATGCTTATGTAACAGATTTCACTCAGTTCAACACCAAGGTTTCAAGCACTTCATCATTTTCTCAAAGTCTGAGTGACTTGCTTCATGGTTACAGGGGCCTCCCAATGTTAAATATCTGCCTCCCTAAATTCTGCCTCCCTGAATTCTCCTTATAGAGGACAAAGCATTTTTTTAAAATGCACAGCCAAAATCCATAGTTCTCCATCTCACATGAGGGACTTTTGCTAAGTAAGCAACACTTGCTAATACTTCAAGTAGTTCAGAAATCAAAGCGTCTAGGCTGAAAGCAGTGCTCATTACCCCAGTCAAGAAAACCAGCACTGCAGATCCAGGGTGGTTTTAATGAAGTTTAATTCATGGAAAGCAGCAGAAAAAAAATTGCCCTTCCCATTAATTTTCGATTTATGTAATAATTGCTGGCAAACACCACATTGTTCCAAACACTGAAAAGAATGTGCCGTATTTTTACAAAATTCTTCCCTATCAGTTGGCAAAAATGTGCTACTGCAAAGTGAAAGATGATAAATTTCTTTTCTGAACATAGGAAAAGATAAAAATAAACAGGAAACAAGACAGATTGAACAGCTGTCTCTTATTTAGTTAATAAATACATGGATTTGAAAATAATTTATTACCCTAGTAACTCTCATCCTCCCTCACCTTACCTGTCCACATTTACGGGAGGTTGATGTGAAACAATCACACGCGTGCAGGTGACGGGTTTCCCGTTGTGCGGAGATTGCGCTGCATGCTGGAGCTGAGGTCCTCCCGCAGGTTCCAAGGGAGATGTAGGACTGGTTACGACTAGAGAGAGAAAATAAGTTGTCAGAAAACCAAGCAATACCAGCTCCCTGCAGATTAGGATGAAACTTTTCCTACGAAAGACAACACATTCAAGGCAAGCTACAGTTTTAAAAAATAGAATTCCCTCACCCCTCCCCCTTTGTCAAGTTTTTGGGGACACAAGCCCTGTTTCAGGTCTGAAGTAAATGCCACAGATTTCAAAGATATAGCTTTACAGACAAGAAGAAACATTTTACAATGATATACACAATTCCAACACACAAGAACAAGTCACAGAATATTATGCTGTAACTTTTCAAGCAGCAACAGAGAATGGAATAGGAGAACACTAGGACATGATCAATTCCATACACTGGTATTTCTTGGTTCCTGTGTTCATCACTGACTGTAACCCAAAAAGGAAATCAAGAGGTAAAAATCTCCATGGGGAGGATACTTCTTTCAACAAGTACCAAATCACTACTATAGAACGCTGCAGAGAGCAGCATATAATTGGATTTCCCTTGTCCCTTATCCAAAGACCATATGATAGATGTTATTGGTCTGCCTCAGGACATTCTTTTACATTACAACTACAGTCTTCTGCACTGTATCTACAGTCACACTAATTCACATACAGCTCAGTAAAAGGAAGTAATTGCACCCCACCAATACTAGTATCTGTTACAATAATCGCCAGGACAATTTAGTATTTACAGGCTCAAACACATTTATCTTGGTTACTCAAAACCTCAGCCCAGGACATCCTCCTTCAGCTGCTCTTGTTTTGTCATGCTCTAAATGCATGGGCTGAAGTCTTTTACACCAAATGTCTTAGTCCGATCTTTGGGAAGTTCTTACACAAAAGATTTTAGCAATACAGCTTTTGCTGCTTCTACAAGTGGAGCATGAGGAAAATACATTGTCTTTAACATTTAAAAGACAAAAGCAGAGGAAAGTTGTTCTGCTCTGGAAAGGCAGAGTTATCTCCTAGTTTGAAAACAGAGGCCAAAAAAATGATAAAAAGGTTTTGTTTTATTGTGTGATTTGGTCATTCCTACAAAGGTCTCCAGAGATTTTTCAAAACTAAGAATGGAAAAAAAAGAAAAATCAACATTCTTGTATAGTCAGAAGTCTGGTAGAGCATATGTAAAGTTAGAGCTGACTGAAATAGGTCCATTTGTTCATACCTTTAACTCAATAGCATATCTAGATAAAGCAAAGCTGAACAGTAAAGCAGCCCTGAAGGTGAGGGAAGTTTTCTCTTTATCCAATTACTCAAGGACTCCAGCCTTCCCTTGGGCCTAGGGAAATGGAGGTTCAAATTCTCTTATGCCCTTAGGACACTGATTACTTGTCTTATACCTCAGGTAGGAAAGCACCAGCCACAGGTTGTAGAGCCATTTATATTTTCAAAATTTAAGTGATTTATGGCACCTTCAATGGTGCCTGCAGCAAAAGATAGCATCCCAGATGCATTTTATATTAGCAGTTCCCAAATTTCCCCCCCAAGATAATGTGTAAACAAATAACTGCCAAACACATGTAATGAAATCTGTGTCAAAAGACTCCCTGGCAGTGTTAATTATAGCATTCACTTCACACACACACACAAGAAAACCAGCACACACAGCCAGTGAATGTTTGTCCTCCGTGTTACTCAACTCAAACACAAAAGAACTAAAGATTAATGTCATTTAATGTGTTATGCTACAATAGGACAGGCCATTTGATAGCTTGACTTCAGTATCTTTACATACTGCTAATTCATACTTGATGACTGTTGAATATCAGCTACATTTTATTTTGCTTCCTTCATTGTAAGTATTAATCTTACATAAAACTACCTAAAATGACCAAGAAAAAAAGAGGTAGAGGGAACAGAATAGAAGGGAAGACTGAAAGTCTAGGTGTGACAGGGAGACTCTAACCTTGAAGGAGCTGAATTTTGAAAGAAATAGAAATTAAGACCTAGTGAATAAGGCAGCAGTTGTGGAAGAGAGAAATCACAGGGAGATGTTTGGACAACTAACCATTTGTTTTGATGACTGAGGTAAGATAACCCTTTAAGAAAATGGGATAAGCCTGCAACAACCACATATGTAACATTATGGAAAAGAAACTATATAATCGATTTCTTTTGTGATCAAAATCAGAAAAGAATGTTTATTTTCACTTTATAAAGAATTAATCTTGGTAAGCAACTCCCTCTCTTTACATACCAATGTGACAAAGTTGCTAAAACAGCTGACTCATTTAGTAATGGCTAACTACCTATACAGAAAGGCTAAATAAGTAATGTTTGCTAAGACTTAAGTTACACTTCTCACAGTTTTCTTTACTGCAATTAGTGTGCCAAGTTTCAGAACTATATCAAATCATTGTGCTTAGTAGGCATTTATTCACTAGCTGTGCTCAGTGCACAGTTAAACACAATACCTGCTTCTCCAGTAATATTTGCCTTTGATATATGTCCATTTTGCTGGTCATTGGGTTTCTACAAAGGAAGCACAGTTTTGTAAATTTAAAATGGCACTAAAGAAGTGAAACATGCCCAGTATTTACACGTTAAGTAGCAGCACTGACCTTATCTACAGCTTCTACACGCCTAGTTCTCTTCATGATCTCCTCAAGCCTCTACAATGAAATGTAAAGGGGTAAAATAATGTTTTCTGGCATTAATTTAAAAATATCTCTCCCAAAGCACAACCCCTTGTCATTTATCAGTTGCATCTGTTTATTGCAAAAAGATGAATTATTTATCACTGTTGGCAATATTCCCTTCACTTTCACATCCGGCTATGCAGATGAGGACTGCAGCTTTTCTGAGGGCACATTTATATCATGGATAACTTTCTACAGCTGAGGTGAAAGCAAAGTGCTACAGCAAAATTAATTACAGTTTCTCTGCATGTATTGAGTTACCTTCTTCCTTTCCAAGCGCTCTTGCTCTTCTCTTTGGAAATGCTTTTCACGTTCTAATCGAATCCGCTCTGCTTCTTCCCGTAGGCGAGCTTCCTCTTCTTTCTGAGTTGATGGTAAAAGAAAAAGAAGTGAGGAATAATTTACTATTCAAGGGACAGATTTACACTGATATCTGCTTAACTATGCATACCTACAACACCCTAAAAAGAAAAAATACTTTTGGGGTTTACAAGTCACCAATAGTCTTTTCAGACTGAATTGCACATTTCTTGATTAATCTCCATGTTTTGCATAGCATTAAGAGATGTGTAACTAAACAGTGGACATGATATTTGGTTCTGTGCCTTTTCTGGGGCATGTGCATGAAAGCACACCAGATGACAAACGGGAACACATTTCCTAACCTTCACCATAAAAACAGCAGCCAAGAAAGTATTCAAGAGATTACTGTTTTGAGTGGTGGATGTTTTTGAGAGTTAAACAAAAGCTATAGAATGTTTTATTTGGCCAACAGTCATCGCTGAATGAGACCAAGGATAAACAGCCACACGTACATTTGCACAAGCTTTCCGTTCCTGCTTTTTTGACTGAACGTAAAACTAGCCTGGAATAAACTGTACAGAGGCCTTGCTCCTGACCGTGACAGTGTTGTGTGATGGAACTACTACAACAGTTTGTTTGTTAAGGCTGTAACATCCAAAAAATCTTGGCCATGCATTCTCAGAGTGCTAAATTGGGGATGTATCTCAGTTTAGCACTTCAAAGCAAGCAGCATTCATCTTCTGGAAAACTGCAGTTTGTAAGTTACAGTCACTAATGCAATCCTTTAAATGTTTATATTTAGAAGCATACATTTAACTATATACCAGAAGAATAAACTGATGTTTACAAGGCAAATTGAAGTGCTGAATTCTGGAGGTGAGAAAGCACATGCACAAAATAAGAGCATGTACCACAGCCTCTCCTGAAGCCGGTAAACCAACAGTATGTGCATCAAAAATGAGAGCACTTCAAAAAATTGTATTTTAATTTATTTACTCTTATGTCTTTTGAGTAGCTGCTCTGATTTCAGGAGGACTGCACCAGGTAAAGGTTCTCCTTGGCTTGATTAAAGTGATCAAAACCTACCCCTTTTCACTAGCCCCTCACATAAGCAATATTTGGCATAGGATTAGAACTCGGCAGTACTATGTCTCTAACACTCTGAACAGTTAGTTATCTTGGCATCTAGACTTTCTATAACTGTGGGGACAAAGAGTTCTCTGGTATAACACCATTCATTAAAAACCTCCAATACAACTCTATTGATATTTTCATCACAATTTATCAGGAATAGAAAAGGATTTCTTCTAAATAAATTACACATGGGGGAAAAAAATAATTTAAAAAAAACAGAACAAAACAAAACACTCCCTACCACATGTTTCTGTCAAGAAGAAGTATCTTTACTCTTTGAACCAATCTACAGAACGAACTCCACCACAACCCTATTCACTTTATACATAGCACTCAAATTTTAGATATCCCTCTAAATCTAGGTGCTGCATAAGAGGTGTTGCTTCATCCACTTTGCTGCCAACCAGACTGGCACAAAAATTCCAGGAGGGGCACATACTTGTTTCTGAATGCGCTCCATCTCTTCTTTCTCCTTCTGTTCTTTTTCTTCCGCCTGTCGGCGCAGCCGTTCTTCCTTTTCCCGCTCCTCCTCTGCATCCTTGCGCTTTTTTTCTGCTTCCTGTCTGCGAGATTCTTCCTCTTCTCGGCGAGCTCTTTCTTCAGCTATCTTCTGTGACAGCTCCTCCTTCTTTTGCCTGCAATCATGAAACGAGCATAAAAAAAAAGTTTAAAAAGGAGGGGAAAAAACCCAAACCACTAGATTCCTGACCCAAGACACCAGCACGGCAGAACAGCTGAATAAAGGTTGCACTGTTCTCTCATTCATAAAAGCATCAAAACACCTGAACAGGGTCAAGCCAAGTTTTCTGTTCTGTTTCCAGCAGGGGCCAAAGTTCAAGAACTCCAACAAGTTCCAGAGGCATGGCATCTCTCTAAAAACATGCTCAACCTGTAGACACAGTCATAAGTATCCAGATGGGCTACTTATTTTCTAGTAGAAAATGAGACACAACATCAGTTACCCTCCAAAACTGCTGGGGGTCTTGATTTTAAATGAGAAAACAAAGAGCTTTAAGTCACAGCTGTGGGACACCTAAACAACAGTATGAGATGCTGTCCCAGTCACAAAGTTGGAAACAGTTGTGCAGAGCTTCCTAGCTGGATCAAACAAGTATAGCTCTGTTAATCTCCAGGGAAACAGTGGATCACTACACCAAGGTCTTCTCTATCCTCCTGTGCTATTTTAAAGCACTGTTTGGGATAAGTTTTAAACTTACAGATCTGCATAGGTATATATTACACCTACAAAAAAACGCCAAAAGGAAAATTTTGCCTCCTGCACTCTTAAGTGTTTCATATATCACAATGTAACAACAGAATATACAAAAGAAGCTGCTAGAAGCATGCTAAAAATGTGTCTTCTCCACTGCAGAGGTCTAGAATCACCTTTCAAGCTCATCTCTCTCCCTCCTTTCTTGCTCCTCCCGTTCCCGCTGCTCACGGGCAAGGCGCCTCTTCTCAGTCAGCAGCCTTGTTGCTTCTTCAGGGTCAGTTGTACCTGCAGAGGTCTTTGTGGGGCCTGGAGAAAGAGCTGGTGGAATAGGAGGTAGGGATGGGCTGGCCGCTGAAAGAGACGGGAAGGAAAACTTGTTTGTACAGAGACAGTAGCTGAGATAATGCTGTTGAAAGGTATAGAAAATAGTTTCAAACACTGTAAAATATTTTCAGGCTTACATGGTTTTTGTAAATGATTCCAAGGAAGAAAAAATTTCTAGATTCTAAGGGTTCATATTCCTCAAGGGAAGTTTGTTTTTACAGGATATGTGCAAGTAGCTGCAGTTGAAAGGTTAAGCCAGCTTTTGTCAGAATAATAAATGTTGACAGATGCTCAACAGGAGTTATGCTGACTCAGCAAGTCCCTACCATCACATTTTTTAAGTTTACCCAATTCTATTTGAAGAGCAAAAGTGAAACGCATTACTATATTTTCTCCTGTCTGATAACCCACATCTGAAAAGTAACGCCAGACTTTTTAGTGATAGGAGAGTCACTTTCGGTGACCTCAGACATTAACTGTCTGAAGTGATCTGCAGTAAGAGTAGGACACAAGCTACCATCAATTTTGAAATTACTCCAATCTGAGGCAACTTGTGGGACCAGAACACAGCTTCTTAACAAGCTTTGCCACTATTGGTGAACTATGGCTTGTGTTCAAATCTTAATAGTGCCTTCATATACATTCTTTATCCAGGACCAGCCTTGGCCACCTAATAGAGAAGGTGCCAGAGGTTTTTCTCATATAAAACACTAGCCCACATTTCCACAAGCTTGCCTGGCATTCTCCAGCACAGGTACAAAGTGCCTCAACTGCACTTCTTCTCTGGAGGCCAGGAACGATTACCAACATACAAGCTAACCAAAGGTAACACAGACAAACATGGATAGCAAAGACTTTGAACTGTCAATGGAATCAGATTCCAGTCCTAGGAAGATACATGTAAAATAAGTCATCAGGAATATCCAGGAGATGACTTCTAACCACCCTTTGGGATGTTACAGCATTTTCATCACCTAACAATTTCCAAGAGGGGTTTCCTCCCTCCTCTGCATCATGTATGCAGACATAAACTCAGCTGCTTTCTCTGTGCTGAATCCTCACATCTGCTGACCTCCCTGCTCTCTTCGTTTACCAAGGAAAAACTATGCAGGTCTTTCTATAACTGCTTCAGGGCTTTCACCTTGAATTCAAATGGTACATGTACACCAGTAATTTAAAAAGTGCCAGGGCCTGTTCTTTAGCCCCAAGGTGAGCTGGCCCAGTTTAGCCTCAGCCAGAACACTATTCTCTCACATTACCAAAACAGGTATTCAGTCCACCCCTAGGGAACAGTCCAGGCCTGAGATAACCTCCAACATGTATCTGGGAACTCAGAAAATTGTGGGATGATCAAAAAAAGAAAGCTAAGTAATTTGATGATTTTCAAGCTTGGGAGCCCTTTAGAGCTATGCTCCTAGTAGCCTTGGGGACAGAAGGTAAGAAAAAGTGAGGCCGCAATTACCACCTGGATCAGAAACCTACCAGAGAGCCTTTGCAATAGTTAAACAGTATAAATGACAGAGTTCCTGCACCTCAGCCCTTTTAAATTTACATTTAATATGGACCAAGACAGGGCTGTCACTCCTGAAGGGACCACAGCTTTGTGCTGCTTGGGGCTTGCTCCTACCCTCAGGTGCTGAAGCTGGCAGTGTAACAAGCTGCCTGTTTAATGCACACCTGCCCTGCTGTCAGAAAAGATGACAACAGCTTGCACAGGCACACCCAAAATACCTTTAAAACTTCATTGGTATTAGTAAAGCCATGTGAGATTTGCCTGCAAAAGCTTGAATAGCTCCATCAGTTATCATAACCTGCTACCTCCTGGCTCCTGTGACTGCATGGTTGGAAGGTAGCTGAGGCAGACAGGTTAAAGGCCAGTTCAGTTAACTGGCAGAAATCAGCTATGTTCACTTGCAACGCAGACCTAGGAGACATCAGCAATGTCTCTCTAGCTCCAAATGCTGCACTTGCCACTCTCTAGATTCTTACATTCAACAAGTGGCTAAATTTTGGTAGTTTGGGCCTCCATCTGCAGCACAAAGCCTGTCCTCTAACCTCACATGTAAAATGCTCAGGTCTCAGTCTTCGGTCACAACCATCACTTCCTCTGGCTTTGGCAAAAGACATCCAAGTAGAAGTGCTGCTCAGCACTTTGACTACAGTATCTGTCTCTTTTGCTCCTCTCCACTACTTGTTTCTTTGCTGTGAATACAAATACTTTACTTTTGAATATCTTTATCAAGCATAACCTGTTTCCATACTAAGTAACCTTGTCACAAACTCAAATATTGACTGACTGCAAAGAAGTTGAACTTCTCTCCCTCCTGAGCTAAACTCTCAAACAAGCATGTCCATCTTTCTCTGATCTGCACCTTGTACCAAGGAACTAAAACTTGTAAACATTTGCAAAGTTATCTCAGTGGTATCCATGAAATCCTTTTACAAGGAAACTTTCTCCTTAAAAGGAAGCAGGCAAAAGGTTATCAGAAGAGCAGTGAAAACCCATGCTAACATGGCAATTATCTTGTATCTTCTTTACATGTCCATGGCCAACAGATATATCCATGTGTTATTGTAAATCTCTAGCTTTTTTGTGGGGTTGCATCTTGAGTGGTAAGACCTGGGTATCAGACTGGAACAACAGAATCTATTAGAACAAAATAAATCAATTTACATCAGGTCTTCACACAGAACCACCACCCCCAACTACATATCTGGCAGTTAAATGCAGGATTATTAATACTTAATCTTGCAATAACACTTGATGGAAAACTACTGAAAGCTACATTGCTTCAGAAAAAGGGAGGGAAGAACATAAGAGACTCTCAGACATTCCTTAACCTAAAGGAGGATCTCTCCTTACCTGGAGCAAGCTCTGCCTGAACAGCAAGCTCTTGCTGACTTGCAGATTCTCCAGCACCTGCTGAAGTTCCTTTACTCTCTTCTGTCCTCTCCTCATTGGCCTTTTCAGCCTCCTTTTCTGGTCTTTTCTTCTCACTCTCTGGTTTGACCTCTTTTTTGACTGGCCGGATGTTGCCCGGAGAAGGAGGACGTGCCTGAGCAGAGGAAACTTTGGAGGAGGCAGGTGGGGAAGTTATCTGCTTGGGTGTGCCAGGCAAAAAAGGCAAAGACTTTGACGCGTGCCTGTGTAACCACAAAGAGTGACAATCACTATCAGACATGCTCTGATGGACACCACCTACATATCACTTCTACAACTACAATAGCTAAATATAGAACAAATTCTCTATTTCTCTGCTATCAATCAGGACTGCTGGAGCAACCAACTAGCTTTCACGCAAGATGCTTCTCTTAGCAGCTCTCCAGATATGTGACCACTGAGCCCAGCCAAAAGGGAAGAAACCAGGTAACTTCTTCCTTCTTCCCCTTCCTCAATGCAGTAGTAATATTTTTCTAAAAGCAGGACTGTCTTTCCTTTGTTGCAGAGAGAAAGCATCTAAATCACCAAATAAGTTTGCACTGTTTCATATTTAATTAATAGAACAATCAGAGCTGCCTATTAGCTCAACCTCCAGCTAAGTGTGTACTTGGCTTACCAAACTGGAGAGGGAGCTGGTGATCTAGCTTTGAGGTTGGAAGAGAAATGAGCTCCTTTAAAGCTGGCTGAGAAACTGGATGACAAATGGTCTCTCTCCTTTTCTTTTTTGTCAGTCTATAGTTCAGCAAACAAAAAGACAAAAGTCAAGCCAGAGTTCACACCACTAAAGAAAGCAAAGTTAGAATGAGGAGTTGGGGGGGGCTGAGAAAAAGCAGTGCTGAGTCAGTAGTTTCTACAGCCTGTTTAACAAGTTCATTAATATAGCTCCTGTAATCTGCCACCATCTTTGACAGTAAATATGCATTTGACAAGAATCCTTAATCATGTTCTCTATTGTTTTAAGACAAAAATGGGCTAATTTGCAGAGACTTATTTTTACACAGGCAAAAATTACATTTTAAGGTTTGATCTTTGCCAATTGCCACGCCATACCTTCCACTACTCCCCATAAACCCTGGGTTTCATTTGAAGGGCAAAACACTCCTCTTGCTCCCCCACACTCCCCTAGGCTCACACTTAGTCACAGTCCCTATACAGCACAAGCTTTTTTGCTTTCATGCTTATATGTCAACACCAGATGCCCTTGAATGTGGTACAACAGTTATCAATTTTCCATCCATTTTCTTGGATGATTCCACAGCACACACTATTTTTTTGCCATCAATTCCTATGGTAGTGATTTCCTCTTTTCCCTTCTTTATTTCTCATGACAGAATTTTATTTTTTTACGTATTTCTGTTATAGCAGTGGTCTGTATTAATAGAACTACTGGTCTAAAGGAACATACCAGAGTTTAGGCATCTATATACTTCCTCCATTTAACTATAGATGAAAAACTTAGGGTTTGGGGAATAATGAGCTCAGACTATGGAAGTCTGAGAAATGGGAATACTGAAGAGTACACTGAGCTGCCACTCAGTCAACACGATGCAGAGAGGCTGCTACTCAGCTTAAGCACAACCCCTGCAGCATGTATACCATGTGGCCTTAGAACCTCTCTAGCTGGAAAAGAAAAACTAAATACAACTTTATGAGCACATAAACCCTTTATCTTCATAAATCCAAGAGAGGGTTTTTTGGTCATTATAGTTAAAATTAGTCATTTTAAATTGCCAACCCATAACTTAATGTTATCAATAGATGGTCTTGATCTTGAATTCATTACTCAAGAGTAATTAGTGAGCTCTTTGGCAGTATAATTTACCAGCTATCTACTGATTAATATGATAATAATCACCTGAGTTACCAAAGCATACATAGCCAGAATAAACACATTACAACCAAGAAGAATTTTGGCTCACTAGCAATAACTCTCTATACTGGATCTAATTTATTAGTCTTGAGAATAGAGCACAAGAAATTTTTTCTTAGTGTCAGTAAAGTAGATAAATGAATCCCTATGAAAGTTTACAGAAGAATAAAAGACTCTCCACACCACATGGGCTACTGAAAGCAGCTCTTAACTCAGTCATTTTGTATTAACAACATTTCTACATTGTCTCTTCCACCAAAATGTATCAACCTTTCTTCTTTTTAAGTAAAAAAAACCCCAACAACAAAACCCAAAACACCAACAAATAACAAACCAAACCCCAAAACACAATTAAAGAGACCCAAGAGGTACTAAACTCATAGCCCTGGAGACTGCAATGCACTATGCGCATACAATGAGATTTCTCTACAGATACATCCCAATGCTGTGCCTTAAACTTCAATGTACTGCCGTCTCCCTGAAAGATTAAGTACTGGCTATGATTCACGTGAATTTCATTAACACTGCTTCCAACAAGGATGTCAGTAGCAGCACTGCCTCTTGGTATTTTGCCCATCAGGCCAAATGAAAACACAAGCACCTCTTATGCAATCACTTGTGGAGATGACTTCATCCTAATCAAACTCAGGCTGTACAGTAGAGTACCTGCTGCTCAGGTTCAGCAAATGGTACCTGAACTGGAGCTGACTCTACCCATTGGCTTGGAGCACAGTCAACATGACTTCATTCTGCCTCTATCACACTGTTCTGATTTTCCCTGAAAGCTCAGAGCAGTCACAGTACTGCTAGCAAATGATTCAGAATGAATAGGTGATCTGTGGGAAGGGTTGCTTACAAACCATGCTCATAAACCAACCTCTTTCCTTCTCAACCAGCAAAAGCTTACTAGCCTAGTCTCATAAGGACGCAAAACTGAAGTGACAATGCCGTGTGTGCTTATGCACACGGACATGTATGAGTACATGCCTCCCCCCCCTCTTTATCCCAGAGGCTCAACTGAATTTGCCAGAGGCCTCAGAAGATACAAACTTCTACAGGCTTTGTGAAAACAGGTTGCTGGGAAAAATAGATTCCCCACTAAGGAAAAAACTGCAACAACAGCTTGGGCCTTAAAAAAAAACATGAGCATTTTTCCACACAGATTCTTTGGTGCATAATCAGGCCACGTCACCATGTAATAACATTTCAGTCAAAATCCAGCCAAATATGAAACCAATTTGAGGGGGTGGGGACAGAGCAGAGGGGAGGATCAGACTTAGTCAAACATCCTTGCAACTATTCCTGTCCTAACAAGCAATAAAATCCTGTGGTCATGGCATTAAACACTAGCTTACGTACAACAGGCATGCTTACCCCTGCAAGATGTGTTCTCCTACGTCCAACAGCATCAGTAGAGGCATAAAGTTTTGCTCGGTCTCCTGAATTCCTACAGTTCATGGTCTTGTAGGACAGAGGACTGATGGGGCTGCAAGATGCTGAACGGGGACAAATGGGGATAACTACGGTGTTGGTTGTTTTTGTTATTTATTAAATTTAATTACAGAGCAGCATTGGAGAATTGACAGAGGAAAGCCAGCAGGAACAGAAACAACCGAGAAAGACAGAAAAGAAAGAAGGTATTAATACACAGAGGAATGACTAATTCGCAAGTCAGAACCATCATTTGATACGTTAGCTTGGCTACACATATAGTAATGACACAATTTCAATAGGCACTCATGTATTTTTCCATTTGTAAACTAATAATTTATTTTAAATCTATAAAGAAGTATGCCACATAACTGGGTAGTAGAAAGCAACAATGCTCTTCTGCAAAGTTTTTATGCAACTGGTTGTTCCAAAAAAGCAGTGGACACAATCGCTGGTCTGACTGACTAGCTTAGTACATGCATTGACATGAGTTTCAATTACATTTGGAATAGAAAACAATCAAACTAAAGTCAGAATGCCTATTAATTGGTCTTGGAAGTGGAGGGAAAGAAAAGGAGACATACATGCAAAGATCAAACACATTAACAGTACAGAACAGTTTCATCTAGGAAATCAATGAAACTGCTGCCTACAATTTTTAGCCATTTTAAAAATCCCTCTTTTATGAATATATCTGAAGCTCATCCATTTAAGAACTTTTATATTTCTTGATAATGCTAGAATATCAGCTGACTCAAGTACATTCTCAACAGCAAACTATTTACACCTTACACAGAACAAGCTAAAAACAACAAATCAACTTGGAAATCAATATTTCTATGAGTAACCAGGACGGCAGTTTTCCTTGGTTTGCACAAGGACAAAGGCTATTACCAAAAGATCTCCTTCCAATGGCAGGTTATCAGGTATACAGTGTTCTGATTAAATATTCAAAGAGAACTGCAACACTGCAAAACATATAAATAATAATACTTCGCTTCTTGCAGCAAAGTATTCTTGGACCTTCTCTTGATGTAACTGAAGGGGAAGACAGGGGGAAAACAATGTTATTACTGCAGAGTTTTATTTGTCTGCTCCCGTTTGTCTTTTCTGGTCATTTAATATAGTCTTAGCATAATTATTATTCAGCATGTTACTTGAAGGAAAAGTAGAGCTTCTATACGGTATCTTCCCTAGCCTTTGTTTGTCTGCTTTTGTTTTTAAAGGCAAAGAGAATTACATCCTCAGTTTCCTTGGTTAAAAAACCCCAACATTTCTTGCCTGTTGATCCCTCTCTAAGCACACTTGAAAGAATGCAGTTCTACATACAGTTAATTCTTCCAGTCCTACAACAGTACAGCTGCTGTTACAGGAAGAGCTCATAGACTGAACAGTACTAACACTGCAAATTCTCCTGCACTGAGATTAATGTTATGAATAGAGTCTCGTGTAAGTGTTACAGCAAGGGCACTCATGCTTCCTTTATAATTTATAGGGATTTATGTTTAATGAAGAGTTATAAGATGACTGACTTAAAAGAAAAAATTTAAAAATACTGAGAAACAAGAAAAACAGGGGCTTTTGTTTGTGTGGTTTTGGGTTTTTTTGGTTGAGTACATCTAAATCAGATAGGAGGTAAGTGGCACAACGTATGTTTTAAACAGCTTTAATTTATATGGTTTCCACCCTCTGTGAATCAATTCTTTCGCTGCATGCAGATTATCTGAAATTACCACCAAGGATGACACCATAAGTATTAAAAGGCAAGCAGTTCATTTTCATTTGCGATGTTGCCAAACAATGCTTTAGGAAGCGCTTCCAGCGAATCCTATACCAACAGGACTACATCTATTCAGAGGAGTTTTTCTGAGAGTTATTTAAAAACATTTTGGTTTTGGAGGGTTATTTTAAAAAGATCGAGATGTACTCTTATGCTTGGATGTCCCTAATAGCTCACTTAAAATTTAAGGACATGAATCCATATTTAATTTGATTTTGATTTTTTTGCATTGTAATTTATCTTTACAGCCAAAGGGTAGGGTAATTTTCTAGGGACTAATGACAGGCTGGGATGAGCTGAGCGCTCAGAGCACAGCTGTGAGCCATTATCACCACCTGATCATTAATCTCCAGGAAGTGTCCTGCATGAAAAGGCTGCAGTTACTGCTCCTAGAGAATAATACCTGGAAAACAATGAGCAGATGGATTATTCTTCTGGGTGCCAGAGTTCCAGTTAGCATAGGAAGGCACTTCAGGGGAATCACCTCAGGCAGATGACTGACAAATCAGTCATTCCTGCTATTCGCAATCATTTTAGGTATTCCACTCAGTTTAGCGTTTATTGCGCAGCATAAACAATAGCAGTCACAAAAATATCTTTATGCTTGCTCCATTAAAGTACCCACTTACAAAATTAAGTCACTGCTTTCTCAGCTATTCCCTAATGAAGAGCTAAATTTCCAATACCTTGCTTGGTAGATGACATCAAGTATTCATTTTACAAGCTGTTTTTTTGTAAAGAGTGAAAATGAATTTTGTACTTGTTAATTCCACCCTTTGCAGAATATCATCCATATTTTTGCTCCTACAGCGCTACCCTTCTGGAAATGTACAGTAGCCTAATTAGTTATAAGAGTTCTTAAGTGAAAGCTTCTTTAAAAATAATCTTAGCAGATCTCTATTCCTTCTTACCTTCTACATCCTTTAATTAGAATAAAAATCCTGTTCATATCAGACAGGAAAGACCTGCCTAGACTTAGACATTCAGCATGTGCAGCAACATATCATCGTAATGGTAAAGTCCTCAGTGCATGATCATAAAACACCCTATGATAAAGGAAGAGGCAGCTGTCACCTGCCAAAAATATATGATAAGCAAGTATGGCCTGGTTGTCTTTGGAATAGTTTTGCCTGGGCTTTAAGTTACCGCCTAGCAATATTTTCACATTTCTGCATGTTAATTTTTCCCTCAGTATTCCATCAGAGAGCTGTTCTGGGGTTGGCAGAGAACTTTACAATTATTGTAACCTCACTAAGCCTGCACATTTAACTTCACATGTATTAAATCCACTGAAACGAGGGCCTGTCTTGCTACAAGTCTAATGTGTTCCATGTGGGAAGTGCCCTGGTACAGAGTGAAACTATTTTTTGCAGCAAGCAGCTCACAGCCTTAGCAGTGGGTGTGCCGAATCAGCTCTGTATTGCATTCTGGGCATTTCCTTCGAGAGCCATGGGCAGCGTGACATTGTTGCCCTGTGCGTGCTGTATTCATTTATTACATTGATTACAAGGCAGAAGAACTTAAGAAAGAGTTGGTGGGAGAAAGAGGCATAGCAAACAAGTGTAGAAACAAACTTTCATGGTGTCACGCAATGTAATCGTGGCTGTTCATGGGATGCTCCCATACACTCATAATTAGATCAATAACTTCACAACATCCCACAGGGAATCTGGAAAAATAAGTGGCTGAGACACGAAGCCTCTGTTCTTATAGGTTTACCTGCATCTCCAGACAATGCAGCTGTGCTTTTACTTCGGGCCAGGAACGAGTGAGTGGGCGTCAGAAGCCTGCTAACCATGCTGCTCTCCCATGGACTGAGCTGTCGACGGCGAGCTGAACATGCACCATACAAGCAAGATATTAGATCAAACACTTAATAAATAACTACACGTTGCAGAAGTATTAGTATTATCTCCTCACTACTACATACAAAAAACCCTTGATGCTGTCCTTCAGAGATCCAAAGCATATAATCATTTCGTGTTTGGTATTGTATTCTTACTTCACTTTAGTAGAGGAATTCCTGTTGGAACACAAATATCTGAACATTTAATTTGTGATACTGCCTGTGGCATTATGAAGAATTGTTATCAAATTAACACCTATATTTTGCACATATGCCACATTCGCTATTAGGAATGATATGATAACTTCTGTACTAGGAAAGCAGTTGCCACGCCTTAAAACAGACTTTGACAGAGATGTTTGCACCCCAAACTCTTTCTCCACATAAGGTATATAGTTACAAAAAAAGTCCAATTACTAAAATACCTTCCAGAGTCTGCCAGCTTAGCTAGAAAAACAAAAACAAAGAAGGTTGCTTACTACTATACAGAGAATTGTGCCAAAGAAAGATGCTTTGTCAAAGCATCACAAAAAGTCACAATGCACATCAACTGCAGATACCAAGCTCAGCAGCTACAGTTGTCTCAGTAACACATGAAGCCACAGGATACACTGAGTACATTTGATCATTAATTCTGTCTCAAAAAATCCTGCTAATGATAATTTTCAATTTAGAACAGTAACAAGAGCCAACTTTTTGTGCTGTTAGTCCATTTTGAAAATGCATTACACAGCGATCTGACTGAAATCACTCCCTTGCCTTGCTTTCTCCAATATTGACAAGTTAAATTTGCATTAGGCAATATATTCCTTTTGCCTTGTAAAATTTCTTTACTTTTTTTTAAAATTCTATTTAAACATTTATTACGGTGAAGTAGTAACCAAAAGAGTCCTATAAGTTATTTTTTATATTGAACTAGATTTTTCTTTGCTACTCTGATGCAAACTGTCTTATAATGAGCACCACAAAACAAAACATTCAACTAGTTCCTATAGTAGTTTATTATAATAATCTTAGACAGTAGCAATAATCTTGATGCAAGAAGATCTTATTTCACTTGCAACATTGCAGCATTCACTGGCCTTAGTTTGGTGTTTATGGCATCAAAAGTGCAGCTTGAATTTATGAGGCTTAGTCTTTAAAACATTCCCTGAAGTGACTGGCTGTAATAAACTTGAGATTAATTTGGAGTTTTAAAGGTAGGGATCCATCCCTTTTAATAGCCGTAAACTCTGAATCTGTCTTTAATCTACTCCACGCAGAGCCCCATGAAAATAGAGGCCAATCTCTCTCGTCCTATGAAAATATAATTGCCTAATCTGCCCTCAGTGCTGTTTTTCACTTCTCAAATTGCTCCCCTAAATTCTACTAACTCAATAAAGGGCATTACTATAGAAATATAGGACTCTCAAACACAGCAGGCTCTCTGGATAAGTGTCCTTACACAACGTACTACTGCCAGAGCTCTTAGTGATTAATGGTTCCACGCTACATTGGTACAGATTATACAGAGACACAAAATGCCCTACAGAGACCTCCCTTACAGCACACACATTATCACCAAGCTTGTAATTTAACAATGAAGAAAAATCAAATCACAGAACTACCATTAAACTGGATGGAATAATGGTAACAATCTTTGCTTCCTTTCTTCTCGAGACACCGTGCTCAGTATGATCACTGTTGAAAGGTACTGTTGCAAGACAACAGATTCTTTTTTGTGGTCTCAGGCTTTACTAGGTGAAGCTCACAGGCATGAGTATGGACAAATCTGGAGAAACTCTTCTGCCCTACTTTAACACAAAGATCATAGAACTTCAGAAAGCACCCTCTGAAATTTTAGGCCAATAAATCAGTACTATCAGTTTCTTGGAGTTCATCTGTACAGCTGCAAACAGCTGGTAAGCAAATGTCACAAAGTAATATGGCCCTGTGGGTCAGCTGCAGACCTTACATGTGAGGCCCCAGAGATGAAGCAGTGTCAAGAGGACTTAGCTAAGAGACTGATAACTTAAAACACTTAATTGTCATGTCTCACCTATCCCATGTCATTTGCCTTAAAGGTGAGTGTGGTTTAATAATCTTATCTTTGCCCTTAACACAGGGGAGCTTCTATCCATATCACTGGAAGCAATTGTGTGCCCACTGCATCCCACTAACAGCACTGAGGCAGTGCTTGGCAGCAAGGCAGCTGATATACACCAACACTGAGCTAAGAGACACCAGCAAAAACTCTCTTCTCCATATAAGCAATGGGCCTGATACAGAGGTGTCACGATAGTTTTAGCCAGGAGCTTAGAGTGAAGTCTCCCTAAGTCTCTAAAATGGGTTTAGATCAGAGTAATTTAAATGCACCTTGGCTTTGTGGATCAAGGTAATCACATACTCAATTTTCCAAATGCACAGCTCCCTGAAAGCATGATTATTTGACACTTTCAATACATATTCGAACAGTCACTAGCATCACCGTTAACCTAGAACGGCCAAATAAGCTTTTGCCCACTGAGTTCCAAGTACGAGAGTGTTAACACCTAAATACTTTGAACAACTTTGGTGTCCAATTCACACTGAAGCAAATCGAATACAAAATAAAGAGCATCACAAAATAAGATCAACCTTAAAACAACTAGGTCATTTTTTTTCTTGCTTTTTTCTGTTTTTAATGCCTTAGGGTGATGTTTTCAAGATTTAGTCCTTCACACCAACTGACAGACAAGGAGAAAAGATTTTTTTTGTTCTCATGCTGTGCTAGGCTATCACACTTACAGCTGTTCACTCCTGGTTTCCACACAGCAAACACATTCATGACAGGGTTGCTGGTGCAAGTACCCCTACCCCCAGCTACAAGCAGGTTAGTTTGAATAGATAAAAGGAGATCTTTATAGCTTTACTTGTAACTGAAAAACACACAAAGTCCCAGGAAGCTGGCAACAGTGAATTGATTACCATAATCTGTATTTATCATCAGTATATACAAACTGAACTCTGGAAAGTTGTCTTAGCAGCAACAGACTAAATTGCAAGTAAGCAAACAGCAGCATCTGATTAGTTCTAGGAACAGATGGGAGACAAGGATTTAACAGGTCTCCTGATCAGCACCATGAAGGAGACTCTTACTCATAATAGTGGTGTTTGCTTATACAGAGCAACAAATGTGCTGAGGAGTTGATGCGGAAAAACTAACCCAGAATTTCTTCTATAAAAGTGGCAGACAAAGGTGATGGATGCAGTGATTGAGACCACCTGCTTGAAAGAAAAGCACTGCAGAGAGGAGGAGGAATGCAACTATGGTGCAAGTTTTGCTTTTCCAAACTAAGAGACTGTATAACGCATACCTCATCTAAAATCCTATCTACTTGCTAAGCTTCCCTTAAAGAGCACAATTACCAAAATTTGTCAACAGCAGCTTTCTCCACTTGAATACACATGTTCATGTTTTGTTACAGTTTCAACGACTCAGACCCATACCACTAACATAAAAGCATAATGAGAAGCCTGTTCTAGCTGCCTGATTATATTATATTGTGATAAAGAGCTATACAACAATACTATACTTGAAAAGGAATTAACCAGTCTTTCAGGCAATTAGTTAATGAAAACTCCTGTCTTTTGCTGGGCCAAAAAAAAAATATCCTGTCCTTCAAATGGTAAAACGGTGCTGCTTAACAGAAGACGTGCTCTTGATGACAGCTATAAGCCACTTAGAGTAAGCTTATCATCCTCATCTCCAGCTCGCTGTTTTGCAGCAAGGAGTATGCATTAGGACAAAGTGTGATTGGGTGCCCTCTGGAAGGTGAAATGGGGAGCAGACAGTTAAAGCCTTTCTTCAAGCATTTGCCTGAAGATGTTGAGGCCACTGGAGAGACCAGTGGCACTTCTCCAGATACATGCTCAACTAGATATATGTGCATGACTTTGCACAAGAAAGAGGGAATTTATAGTGTTTAGATTTGCTTTCTATCTTGGAGTTTGTGAAAGACATAAGAGACTTCAGAAGAGTTCTGTGCTATTTGAATGAAATGCCAAGCAAAGAATGCCTCAATATTTAAAGGTTTTGACATATGGCCATCACTTCCATATTCCTTCCCCTTCCCCACCGCTAGACTGCCTACTATTCAGTCTAACTTCTCCTGAATTTGAAATGAGTGGCAGAAGCTATCACACACTGACTTACAGTCCATAAGAGACTATCTTTCATATTTAACACCTGATGCTATTCTGTGTGTCCCTCCCCCAAGATCCTTCCTCAAAGCAGCATCCTCTGGCACAAACAACAACCATTTGGAGCATATTTAAAGCAAAAAATTATTGGAGCTTTGGAATAAACTATTTCCTAATATAATGCCATATTTTTTTGCAAGTTACCAGTCTCTACAACTAGCTTAGCCCACTAGGATTAACATGGTTCATCAAATCAACCTGACACACATGTACAATCATGCACATAAAACATGGCACTTAGGACACACAAATAATGATGTCTACCAATCAGTTTTGCAACACAACCAAAATTCCATTCTAAAAATTGTTTTTGAAAACATGCATTTCTCTGGACTGAAATGGGGCAGAACTACTCATTCCCAGTAGAGGACAAAAAATCCCTACCAAGTACTTTTCTGCAAAGGTCTTTGCATGAGTTATACAAGAGACATTTTTATAAAACTCGTTTAAGCTCAGTGCTTCAGTCTCATAAATCCTCAGAACTGAGGCAGCAATTCAGCTACATTAATTTTTAAAAGCTTGAGTGTTTATCATCTGTGCAAAGTTTAAACATCAAAACCATACACGGAAATAACGCAATCTTTGCAAAGTAACTGGACACAGAAAGTCAATAAACAGACCATATGAAAAACACCCATACCTCTTCATAAAAATAATCAGAAATGGTAATAAAATAACTGCTTCATGCAATATGGTCTCGGATATTCAAGAACTACTACCAAAAAGGAAAGGAAAACGAAATAATGGTAAAATGGCCTAATGCAAATAAAAGGTCACACATGACTGCATGCACTATGGAGCGATGTACTCTTTCAATAGTTGTACTTCATTTACTAAAAACCTGACAGAAGCACTGCTTTTCTCATTTGCTAAAGTAAGATTGTTTAGTTAAGTTCTCTTGTTTTAAAAAACAAGAATATGTATTTCTTCTCACAGGAAAAAATGTTCAACCATTTACTTTTCACATTTGAAGTCTTTTCACTCCCACTTAGATGAAGTACAGAAAATGACTTCAGAAGCTTGTTTTATGTGCAAAGTAATACATCAATATAGAACATTCTTTCTTGCCTTTTTTTTTTTTTTTTTTTTGAAACTGTACCTCTGTCTGGAGAATTTAGTAATGTTGCAGATGAGGAGGAGAGCCGCTTGTTAATGACTGGATCAACATGTTTCGAAAGGTTCATTGTTGAAACAGATCGCCTGTCTGGATCTAAAACAAATGGAGATAATGCTAATTGACAGCCCACATGCAGTAGTGCAAGTTCCTAGCTCACTAGTGGGAGGAGGAAAACATGACTAGGTCACTCCTGCTCTACCACAAGAACTTTCAAAATAGAATGGACTTCTCAGCAGACATTGTACAGGTGACTCAAAGACCGGGCACAAAACCATTTAAGTTATGTTTCAAATGTCTAAAAATATTCTTTACCATTCAATCAGGTTGAAACTCAAGGACTTAATGGAGGATCTAAAGTGGATATTAGTACACAAGATGACAGTTCCACATTCCCTTCAATATTCTCAGAAAAACCTTGTTCATGACTTACAACAGAAAGCTTCAGGGAAGGACCAATGTACTTGGAAATGTCAGGTTATTCATAAAAAAAATCTTAGCATCTGAATAAAAGATGGCATTTGATATGGGACTGTTACTAGGCAGAAGGTCATTATTGTGGCAGTACAATGCTGAAAGATTAAGGCAAGACTAGTGCACAAGGGAAGGAAACAAAGGTAAGTAAGCACAAAAGTAATTAGAAAGGTGGTTAAAAATCCCATAGTCATGTGTAAGTCCTAAACTTCCCACCACAGAGTCATTTTCTACCTGCTGTGAATGAAGTTGTATTTAGTTAATCCAAAACAGCACACAGCTTAGCAGATAAAAAAAAATGAGTCACTGTGGAAGGCTAGAGACTGCTTGTAATGCACATGCTTCATATATAATATTAAAGGGTTTTATTTTGCTTTTAGGTTCTATGCATTTTAGAGAAGTATTACATCCTTTGCCTGCACAATTGCTGCAGACTCAGAATCTGCACCCTACTGAGGGGGTGACAGCTATTTCAAGAATAGAGACCGCACACACTTTGTGCGCATATGTGTCACATGATGGTTGCTAGCAATGGCAGAAGAGGCGGAACGAGCTCAACAGGCCAGATATATGCTTTCTGTTCTCTCAAAGGAAAAAAAGAAACTACATACATCAACTACATGTCCTGTGTTGCAAACTTCAGTTTGGAAGTCTGACATTTGGAAGATGCTGGGAGAGTCAATTCTGCTTTTGTCTACATTTTAGCATATACTGAACCTCAGCACTACTCAGCAAAGCATCCAACCATGCTGAAAATCAATGAGGCTTGAACATATGCCTACATGCTCTGCTGATTCATATTCTGTGCATGCAAAAATATGTCCACATACTGTTTTGGAAACAGATACAAACCCAGGACACTGACAACATTAAAGAGGATGTTGCTGAAATACTACCTGCAATTGTTTATATGTACATCAACATTGTTTTTACCTGTTCTGACCTAGTGGATTAAAGTATACTCACTGTGTACAAAAAATTTTCATACAAATACAGTGCACGAAAAAATACTTTTGCTCTCCCCAAATCTATGAACTATATAGGATTCACCATAACTGGTTTGGGCAAAAATAGATTCTCCCCTACTCCATGGGACTGTTTGTTGACTTTGTCTAATGTTAGAATGACTCAGTGAGGGTACAGAACCAGCAAACTGGGTACTGGAAGGGGGATAAAACTCAGAAAAGGGTTTTAAAAGGAGAAATCTAAATGTTATAGCTAAGAACAAGACCTCTGTAGGCTGGTAAGATTATCCCACATAAATCTAATGGGTATACTCAAGAGTGCTGCATGCAAGTCAGTACTGGAGACAGGATACTTGGGCTTCATGTGCCACAGATCTTTGTCAGAACAGTATTTGTAGGAACAGGATGGGCATTTTGATCTCTCATATCTAATCTATAGCTGAGAAAATGTATAGAATGTTAGTAGAGCAAAAAAGTTGCTACATTTGGCATAAAGTATGTACTGCACAAAATAGCTTTCTGAAGATGACAAATGACAATATGAAAAAAATCACCTCTTGTATTTGGCATGCCAACTTTTAAATAATGTTCCTAGACACAAGAGAAATTAGTGAAACCCATCATGAGGATTTGTGTGTAATATGAATCCTACTAATGTAAGATAGGCCAAATGCAATCTATTAACTAGTAGATTGCTGGTTTCTTTGTTCTAAAAAATGAATTTAAATATCGGTGAGCAACACATCAGCCAATGCAGCTGTTTATATGTCTGTGTTCATGTGCAAGATAATTGCAAATCCTGTGTATACGTAGAATGCCAAAAGTGTTTTCGAAAAGACTTAAATATTCAAATTGAGTCTCCTTGAATTCCAGTAGACAGAATATTACACTTCATTTCAGTGAAATGTGCCAAGTCTTTAGAGTCAGCCAGTAGAAACTCTCCATAGTAAAAATAAATAATAATGAAAAAATCTGGCACTAACAACAGTTCTATCAGCGTGATGTTAAGCATGCATTGCAACTACATGAGGGTGGTTTAGTTACTGATGATCTCATTTCCTGAGAACTAGCTATGGGTAAAGGAATCAACAAACCACAGCAATTATGTACCAGGTTTTCTAGCACCACCCAGAGATCTGAAGTGGTGTGCCAGGCCTGCTAAATCGAGAGAGGTGAATGATGATTCAAAAAAATAACCTAGAGACAGAATGCAAGACAATGATTTTTCACAGTAAAGAAAATAAAAATCAAGTAAGTTATACAGAGTTAAGCAAAAAAGTAACCTTTTATGAAAAATAACTATGTATTGAACTTATATATGACAGATTTCAGAGCATTTTTTTCTCAACTCTTTTTACCTCCTTGAGGAAAGGCTGGACACATTGAAATGTACACATTAGAGTAGGAAAAGAAGAATTTTAAGTAACAATTTCTGGTGAAAGAAATAAAGGACATGTTCTCTATTTTGGGTTCGAGTCATATTTAACAGGGCATATATGCATTAATCACTGGCAGATTAAGTTAAAGAAGATAACTGGGTAAAAAAGCATATAGCTAAAATTCATTTGAACTTAATTTGTCCATCTTTAAGTTTTTCTAGGGGAAAAAAGGGACTCCTATCTCCCTAACTATCTGTACAAGGTACAGATATCTTATTACAAAGAACAATTTTTCTTCCTTGTGTCTATTTTAATCTCAGTATTTGGTAATTTCCACCAGACCTATTTTTTTGAGCCATGATATTTAGCATTTGCACACAGTAGCTCATATCACAAGATTGACACAGCACAAGCACACCCACACAAACACACACAAGCAAAGCAGAAGCGAGAAGCTGTAGCAAGTCAAAGAATTAGCCAACTCCTGAAACAAGTTCTTACTTTTGTTCAGATTTCTCCTTGATACCTTTTTCCTACACAAGAATGTAAGAAACATGCCATTGCTAGCAATAGTAAGACCAAGAGCAGAGAATTTAAACCAGCACATACTGAACCATCCTTCCTTTTAACAGCAGCAAATAAATTTCAGTTAACTGGCAGGGCAGGGAAACTGCCTAGCAAACCAAGCCTCCCTCTTTACCTGTGTTATTAATGCGGTTATGTAGTGCTCCTCCCCAGGACCACCTGTTTTGCTTTTGTTTTGGCTTCTGGCTTCTTTCAATTGTGCGACGTACAACAGCTTCATGTCGTTCCTTAAGTACAACAGGATAATACATTTGGATACTATTGGGTTTTTAACTTAATCTTCTCATCAAACCCTGCTACCTTCCATACGGACAAAACCTAGCACACATCTTGGAGCTGTGTTCAAGCTTATGATCTGCCTACACACATGCAGATGGGTCATTCTAACTCTAGAACAGGATTAATCAGTAATTAAGCCATGAATAAATTAAAATGTTAACTGTAATTTTGAAAAGGTAAGATCTGTTTAAGACCTGCAGAACTGCAGAAAAAAGTGACCCTCTTATGGCAGCCACTACACAAACACACCCTATGGCTACTTCCCACCTTGTATCTTCCACCTACTAAATACTATACCCATGGGAGAGAAAGGAAATAAAACTCACAAGGATGAGTTGACTTACATAGGATCACACTACAAGCAGTTCCCATCTTAAGTGAGAAAAGGCAGCCAAGAGCATATTTCATTACACACTCACTTTCTTAAACATTTTGTTAGGGCAACTAATATTTTAGCAACCCTTATACTGAATGGTTAAGGATTAACAGATAACTATACAAAACTGACCCAATTTGTATTTTTCTGCATGAGTTTGTGCAGTGTCATATATCCTAATCCAGACATGCTCAATTTAGCTGCATTTGATTCATAAAGGGTACTTTGAGAAGCACTATCTGTGCAAGTAAGACTTAAAGTCCTTTCACACACTCTCTCATACTGACCATGGCTTATGTTGCATTCTTTCCATCAACTCTTGAAGAAAAAGTTTGATAGTACTGTATTGTATGGTAAATGCAGGCTGAAAAGTGTTTTCATTACATTTATTCTTACCTTATCTTCTTCTATTCTCTGCCTTCGCTTTTCCTCTACTGCAGCTCGCCTTCGCTCTTCCTTTAATCTCTGCTCTTCTAGCTTCTTTCTGCGTTCCTCTAGGTGTTTTTCATAATGTTGCCGGGCTCTCTCTTCTCTTTCTAACCAGATGGATTCTCTTGCAGCTGTGAGAAAAATCAGAAATAAAAGCATTAACATGCTATATGTGATGAAGTCTTTAATACAATTGAATAACCAAGCTAAATGGAAAAACCTTTGAACTCATTTTCTTAAGATGACATACATAATATCCTAATCTCTCCTGGCCACACATTAATTTAATTTCATCTCAATTTACTTACTATGAATTACCACCAGAAACAGTTAAATTATTTAAGCATAGAGTTTCTATGCAGAAGAACAGATTTATTTTTTTTTGTTAGTTTAAAATACCTAAATACTTACGTCAGATAAGCGAACACACTTCTGTTGTACAAACCATGATAATTGCTTGTAATCTTCATGTTTCTGAAGTGCAAATCAAGACGCACTACATGAGACAAATTTTGCTCCCCATCAGGGTCTAATTTTCATGAAGGTACTATCTGGACTACAGGCTCAAACTGTAGTCCACATGAAACCATTTACATATGATACTCTGGACCTCCCCGTTGCTGTCTTGAAAGCTTCAGGTGCCAGAAATTTTTGTGTTGTAGAAAAACCTGTTACTTGCTCTTTAAAAATCTCAGACATTTGATACCTCTGGATCTTCATGAACTGATAGATGGGACTGCAGGAAGAGATGCACGTGAAGGTCACAAGACAAATGTCACCAAGAACCACACCAGAAAACCATACACAGAAGGAACTCATTGATAACACAGCAGCAATAGGGAATCAGGACAGCAAAGTGTCAAAAAGACTCAGTTTCCAAGGCCAGCAGTGTAAGGAAGTTCTCTACCTAGGTCTGACACATTATTTTTTAAATTCAATCTGGGGAAAAGGGAAAAAAAAAAAAGGGAAAAAAAGAAAGAGAGCCTATTGTTATATAATCATGTACTCTAGAACACAGCAACTCCAGCCTTCAATTAACAGAGGTATTTGCATTGTTTCATACAACCACATACCAAAACACCCGAATGCTTCTAGGTGTTCAGAGAAGACATTGCAATCACTCCCTATAATTCTAGGACTCATCTTCACCTAACTACTCTTCTGCACTTTCCTGCCTACTCAAACAAATCCCACCTCACCTAATAAAGAACTTAAATTGCACTCTAAACCTTATGTACTTGCATATGCAGGGCCATGAAAAATCTCTATCCTGAGCAGACCAGTTCATATGTAGAGTACCTCTCTTAAGAAAACAGCTCTTTACCATTTCAGAGGTCAAATATTCTGCGGAGAAAAGCAGGCAGCATGTTTAGCTTTGCTGTGGTATACAAACTAGCAGAGAGATGTTTGTTCAGCAACCATAAGACACTCTTTTGACAAGACGGGTGAAAGCTCCGCAAGATGTTTGCAGGGAATTTAACCATCACTACTAGAATAATTGCAACAAGGAATAGTACAGTTGCTTAGATAATTACTAGCAGTAGACGTGAGAAGTGACACCTACAAATGTGAAATATTAATGCAAGAGCCACCAGAAGATTTACAGAAATACTTTTCTATGCTAATTTAGTTAAGTGACTTGAATGAGAAGCGTGAACTGCAGACTAAGACAGAAAATAGAAGAATACAACAGAAAAAAGCAGCTTCTAGGCCAACTGAAATCTGCAAAGGCTCCTTCTTCTACAATAAAGCCTTACAACATAACAAAATAGAGCCAAAATTGATTTTCTGAATGCAAGACCAATTTGTAAACCAGAAACATGCATCTGCTGCCCCTTCTTGGGAGCCAGTAGCTCACCAAGAGAATGAATAGACAGAGAGACTACTCTCACTGTGGTCTGCCCCTCTCCTGGGACTACATGACCACTCATGATGCTTTCTATTGCCCAGGTCCAGAGAAGATGGAGCAAAGGGCTTAGTCTGAGCCCTCAGACTGAGTCCACCTTTTCCAACAATTTGGGTTACATCCTGAACAACGGAAGTGCAAGACATTACTTCTGAGTTCCCTCTTTTTGTCTTTGCCTTCTGCTTACTAGTCCAACTTCACTAACTAATGTCTTGGGCAGAACCACTGTCAGCCTGCCACCAAAAAGGTGGCAATTTTTGCAAAGGCTTGCTCTTCCTCTTAGCTTCTGCACAGTTGGATTGCAGAATACAGTCAGCCCAAGAACAGACAGCCACATCAGTAAACTGTACTCTCTACTTACTCTACATGCATTTATCTCGTTTTCTTCAGCAGATGAGGATAATTCCTTAAAAGCAGCAACCCGGTTAATTTCAAAAATTACTTTTTCAAAAACAGCAAAATACTTATTACCTTTGATACCTTCTAAAAACTGGCAAAATAATTTTTCCCATTTCAACACCAGGTTTTTATCTTCCTCTTTTTCCTCAAATAATTGTTCATTAGTGCTAGATTGCAGTAATGTTACATAAGCTGTTAAATGCCATTCCTGGATGATGTGGTATTACTCTCTCCTTCTGCATAATTACTTCCTGTGAAGTTTCTCCTTTTAGTTATCTTCTGAATTGTTTCTTATTTGAGTCTACTGTTGTTTCATTTCTGATACAGAAATGTTTAAAGGGTTTGTTTCAATTCTGCAGACAGAAATGCACAGATAGCACATTGCACATATAGATGCGGAGCTTGTAATACTTTAAAAAGGTATATGATTTTATGGATTTATTTTATTCTAAATGCACAAATTATAATAAAGATTGGAATTTAAGACTGTTACTTTTCCTATCTGTAGATATCACAGAAATGGACCTTGAAAAAAATTTTAAGAAGAGATCCATTCCCTATCCTGTTCTTAAAAGGAAATCTGGAGTCCATTTCTGGATACAAAATTTGCTTAATTTGATTTTTTTATGAGCTTTAGCTTCCCTTGCTAACCATCCAAGAGTGTAACTAGATTGATCCCTTATGCACCATCATGTGTTTGCAATCTAAGTTAGACCCACCTTCACATAGGAAATGCTCTAGATTCCTACAGCATGGTGCTATACAAATGAATTAAAAAGAAAAGTAACAGTACACACACCCTGTTACACAGACCCTGAACACATTAAAGCCAAACAATGTAATTGTTCAAAACTGGAATTCAAAACAAAGCTTTCTGCAGAAGTTTTGAAATGTCCATTCTCTTTGAAAAAACTAAAAGCGCCTAAGGAGCTCAGCACATTTCATGAAATTCCATCTAGCTGCAGCACATGGGCTTTTACTCAGTAGTCACGTACAAACTCTAGTGACCATATCAAGACAAGCCACTGCTGTGAGCCAAAAGACTTCCACAGATCCTAAGATCAAGTGGATATTTTGAGCCTGGAATCTGCTTACAATGGCAACCCAGCAGGAAAAAAGCTTTTTGGTTCCTTACTGAAAATAAAGCACTTCCTGAAGGATACAAGAAATTAAGAGAAGCAAAGAATAAAAAACCAACAACATTCTTAAATGATGTTACAGGAATATTAATTTGCCTATAAAAGACATGGAGATTGTTCTTTCTGTCATTAATGTAAATGGTTAGGCTTTCTTGGGACATTCTTTGTGGTTATTTCCATAGGCTTCAGCCTGTCATGTTGTTTAGAAAAAGTAATGAAAATAGTACGTTTGAGCTTTCAAGACTAAAGATTTAAACTTTATTTTTTAAAAAGTATTAATTCCTACATTTTCTTTTATTAGAGAATCAAAGGATAATATCTGCTTTGTTTTCACTGCTTCCTACTGAGATTCACGCACGAACTTATGGGTTCAGTTTTTGCCATCTGCAAGATAGGTATATACAGTGACATAAGTTAGTGTCCTTAAATATATGATATCATCTTCAGGGAAAATAAAAAGTTTAAAATAGCATTTTTATTTCACTCTCAGGTCCCTATTGATGAATTTGCAGAATCTTTTTTCCTGCTTCCTCAGGCAGAAATTAATGAATTGTATTCTCGGGTAAAAATTGAAGTTTACTCAAGGGTTAAAAAAGCCTACTATAAGGTAAAAGTCATGTATTCAGAATAGGGCTTAATATCCCTAGGTGTGCTTCTAGAAGCACAGTAAGCTGTGTTTCATAGACACACACATCAAATGTCCTGCTGAGAGAAGGAATCAGCAGCTGAGTCTACACTACAGGGAATGGAAGATACCTCTATCCAATCACCTTGAAAGAGAAGTCAATTTGCAGGACATGGAAGGGGAAAATGCCCACTTGTATGATGGTGTCTCCAGAAGCTATGCCAAGAGCTATGCCCAGTGCTGACCCAATGCTGGACTCCAGTACAGGTATGGGCCAACAAAAAGGGGTTTTGGGGGCTGAGCCTTAACTACTTCATGATACTTCTCTCACTTGTAATAACACATATTGTGTGACAACATGCAAAAATCACTCAAAGAAAGCCTGGTCGTCGTTCAAATAGTACCTGCATGCTGAAAGCTTAAATAGCATAGGAACATTTACATTAAAGCTGGAAAATACAAAGAGTCACAACCTGATCCTTGTTCTGTCTCATTACTTAGTACAATCTATAAAATTTGAACAGTCGTGTGATACAAGGACACAAAATTAGAGCATAAAAACAAGATTTAGAAAATGAGCCCCAGACATGCTGTTAATACCTTCTGCTTGTTTGCAAACTAGTAATGCTGGATTAGATTACAAAGCAACATAATTAAGGCTATATTTCTGGCACCTCTGAAGTGAATAACAGAGTTAAAGAAAACAAGGTCAATCAAGAAAGAAACATTCCAATATGAAGAGACATGTAAAACTGGAAACCAATCAATTTTACAACAGAATTAACTAATGTAATGGAGTTGCTAACTGCAAACCGTGCACATTTCTTGTGGAAATAATTTTGCAGTTTCTTTCCCCAACCACGGACACACACAGAGTGCTATTCCTTGCAGGGATTTGAGGCTGTGAGGGAAGGGGAAGCATGCATTAAGTGTCAAAGCTTCTATTTTCTGTTTATCCATGTGACACAAAAGGAGGTCTCCTCAGCTTCCCTTTTGCTGTCCCTATACTTCAGTCCTTTTTCTTCTAGTTTACTGCCTATATAAAGGCAGCTCAGTCTAGCACTGTACTTTTTCAGTCTGCCTTTTGCATCCACCTTGGACAGACAGCTTACCTGACTAAAGATCCTATAGTCTTTGTCAATCTTTCCAGCCTTTATCTTTTCTGACTTCACAGCATTGACCTCAGCAATAGCTTTCTCCTCTGACCGCTGTTTCACCTTTCCTCACTGCCAGCTTCACACTGTCTGAGACTGTGATCACCTCCTTGCTGCATTAGCAGAAAAATAGATCAGTGATGCTTTAACCGTACCTAAAAATGGGGATGTTCCATCAGGCCACAGAAATGGCTGACTGAATGAATTAAAAGGTGAACTTCAGAGCTGTAATTAAAGCTGAAGTTAATGTTAGATTCTCTAAGCCAACCTTTCCCCAGTAACCATGCTCTAAGGGACATGCAGTACAGAAATTTTTAAACTAATGTTCTCTAAAAACTGCTTTCTGGTCTTACAAAGCCTTCTGACACTTAAGTCCTGATGTCCTGAGGACATCCCAAAATGATTCATATGTTAGGGTCACTGATTCCCAGTTTCTGTGGTGCTTCTGACTATGGAAATGTTGGATAAAGTTCTGTCCTCAACTGCTAGAGAAGAGAATAAGCCACAAAGAATTCACTGACAGGAAAAAAGAACCTGTAACTTTTATTAATGTGATATATTGCCAATGATCGCTTTCAAATGGGAGAGGAATACATATAATGTGATCTTTAAAATATTATTTTAATGCTTATGCATTGTAAGTGTTAAGAATTTAATGGATTTAGCCAACCTGAAACTCAGACATTTTAAATACTAAGATTAATAACACACATTTCCTTAAGTGAAGAGTTAAGTCAGATGGCAGGATTAGCACCTTTTGTTTCCAATGCCAGAAACTAAATGAGCCATGTGTCCTTGTCAGGATCATAATTGTGATAAAAAAGGTCAGTCTTCAAGCAGGATTAGTGTAGATAACGCATGCACAGATGTAAGACTTAAAATGGTTTTCCCAAGAATCAGGGACTGAAATACTGCCAAATGAGAACAAGAAATCCCCAACTCTTCCTCTTTTCTAGGTCACTCAGTAAGGCTATCGGAATGAAACCCATTTTAAAATCCCAAAAACTTTCCCTGTTGAAAAACACATTTTATTTTGGGGTTTTTTTCCAGGTGTGGAGAACCAGGTCTATGCTAATAAATAGAACATGCATGCAGATCAACTGGCACGGAACAACTTTCACCTGTACTATTAAACTTCTACCCTCCAAAATGGTGACAGCACTCAATCAATCAACCCTTGAGGAAAAGTCCATGGGCGTCCCCTGCCAACTCACAGAGGCTGTCTGAGAATCCTTGAGAAGACAGCTAGTTGGCTGGAGTCAAAACCCTGCCAGGGTCCATCATAACAGTTTAATAGCAAGAACAATTGAGTTTCAGTACCAGGGAGTGCTCTTCAGCACTCTAATTTGCCAGTACAGGTACACAAACAATATGGCAGAGTTAAGGGTGATGCCCCTCTACTGAAAAAGCACAGGCTTTTATTAAACTTCTCCAGTTTGACCAGGCCATCTGCCATGCTTGCCTTCACAAACAACTTAGTTCTGACATGTGTGTCTCACACAGCCTCCAGTGCCAAACACATCCAGTCAGCCTGACACAAGCAAGGGAGCCACAGTGTCAAGCTAGAGCCGGGAGATGCGTGACAACTCCTTTCAGTATGTCCTCCAAGAACATCCCCATTTGACAGCTGTCACCCTCACCTACCACTGCCTCTCTTGGGATTCCCATCTTGCACAACCCAAAATGGTTGGTCTCACACAGAGAGTTCTGATATTTATATTTTAAAGGACAGATGCACAGGCACTGTAGGAAAGAGTGCTAGCAGAAACAGCACAAAATGAGAACATGATTACTGAAGAGCAAGTTGTTATTTATAGAATCAAGATTACCTAATAATCCTTTAGCAGTCTGAATGTGCATATCAACAAGTAATACACACATTACCAAATGGTCAGGGGAATAAAAAACTTGAAGCATGATTGCTAAGCAATTCCTTTATATCTGCCCTTGTGAAAAGGCAAGTCTAAAAATAAAGCTAAAAAGCCAAAAATTGATAATACTTACTAGTCAAGGAAAACATGAGTTGCACAGAAAAAAACCCAAAGGATTCATCTTTCATAACTGCTGGGATGGCATTTCAAAAGCAATGCCTTTCCTACATTGAAAGAACTAAAAAAATCCTTCATTCTTGATGGGTTGATCAGCTGAAATAGCATATGTGTCCCTGTGTAGCTTCCACATTTTCTAAAGAAAGTTCCAAAATTTGACATGAATATACTAAGGTGAAAGGGGCATTTCTGTAGAAGATTTTAAATTCTTTTCAATTAGGTAGCATAACGTGATGCTCAAGAATACCAGCAGATACCGACAGTACCACCACATACATGCTATACGTATCGAGACAACAAAAATGACAGCACTCAGCTTTTCTACTCTCTAAAGAAAACATGTAGACACCCAAATGTGCTAAGTGAAATAAGACTGCTGAAATACCACTGCCAGGTGCAAGCAAATCCTCAAGAGTATAGAGCACATACTGGCCCATTACAGCACAGCGAAAGATACATTGTCACAGCACAGCACAACTTGAAAAAAAAAAAAAAAAAAAAAAAAAAGATTGAGAATAAACAAATGGGGAAAAAAGGTCTCAAATCAACCCTCCTGTAATATCAGGACATTGCCCAATAAAGAAACAATTATTATTAAACTGGTGCTCCACATGATCTCAATAGAAAAGTCGAACAACTTAATTTTCATGAAAACATAATGCAACCTCCTGTGGGTCAAGTTGCTGAAAGTACAAAACGAAGTTGTTACAGATTACTACCAGCTCTACATTTACAAAACTGAATGCTTTTTTTTTTTTTTTTTTGGCAGCAGAGAATAATTTCACTTGAGATATGACTAAAATTCTCAACTTCTACTTAAAAAGAAGCCTTTGCTAAACTTGACAGATCCCCCGAATCAAAAGGAGAGGAATTACGTTTAAATCCAACTTAATTCTATAAAAAAAAATAAAAATAAAAAATTCTTCCTTCAGTTGCTTTACTGCTGCATGACTGATGTCCCAATTTTAACAAAATCCAACTCTAATTTTCAGGGAGACACATTTATGTAACAACATTATACAACTTGATGTTTCAGATAGACAGCTTAGGCATTTCTTTGCTATGGTTCACATGAGTGACTGATTATCTCGGTTCTGCACTAAAAACCAAACCAAAACAAAAAACAGCTTGCAGGCCATTGTAAAAATCATTGCTTTTCTGTACTGGAACACAAACCTCAAGAGACAGCTCCAAAATTATAATGTTAGAAGACAAATATACAGATGAAAGTACAATGCGACTTTCAGTTTTCTTGTTCGTTCAAAAAAATTATTCATGCAAGAACACACAATGCACTCATACATCATGAGGACATGCAGAACTCTCCCATTTGGGAATGAAGGATTCCATATCAATTTAAAAAACCCTACAGTTTGATGTTGCTTTTAAAATATGTCACACAAAGTGACATGTTTCTCAATGGAAGTCATGTCCTTCCAGTAACAGATATATATCAATAGCTAGAAAAATCAAGAGTTCATGAAAACTTAAGAAAAGCATCTCCCTCTGCACTTCAATAAAGCATTGTTACTGCACAAGGATTGAACTTAAAAAAAAGAATAATTCAAAACATGGAAATGTCATCAACGACAAATTAATTAAAATGGGCCAGTAACCTTCAGTTGCTCTGGAACCTGAAGAAGCTAAGCCTATGCATACCATCAAACCCAACTCTAGAAGCAGGTTTTTGGAGACTGGCAAACATCCTGTCATGTTAGCCCCTTGAGTAAACCAAACCCAAAACTTTCTTTTTCCCCTCCAAAAGAACCCCAGCGATTCATGCATGGCTAGTACAATGTTATAAGGTGCTGTAAAGAAGGAAAGATATTAATGCTATTAAGACCTAGATAGCAATAAATCATGGCTCTCCAGGTAAGAAAAACGAGCACAACTCCAGCTGGAGTTTTGATATAGTTCTATAAAACTTACAGAAGCTAGAAAATGGAAATAAAGAACTTGTTTCTCAAACTGTAAAAACCATGTAGCACCCAAAGAAATCAGGGTGAACATGTAAAAAAGAGAAAGGAAACAGTTGTGCTCCCCAGCCTCCCAATTGCCACAGACTATTGTGGCAGCCAAAGATATAAACAGTTTTCAGAAAGTCACCAATTTGGTTTCATGTAATTCTATTATTCTCCCACTGTAAGACTCAAGTGATGTCTTATAACACACTGAGCACATCTGTTTGACACCTACTAAACGTTTTACCTGACAAAATCCAAGTTTATGTAGAAAAAATCAAACCATATAATAGCAAGACATTCTGCAATTCTATTTTATGGCAATGAATGATATATATTAAGTAGTCCAATCTTAACTAGTAAAAAAATTCTAAAACTTGAAAATTCCATTTACATCAGTGAAGCTTCCCCACGATTTCAGAAATCAACCCATTTTTCATTCAGATTCACAAAGGTAAGTAATAGGTATGTGACAGGTACAGCAATGATGAATCCCAAGATATACACAATTTAAGATCTACTTTAAAGATGTAATAGTGTGTCTGGAATGACATTATTGCATATCTAGAGCAATCAGTCTGCTCAATGCTCCTAAAAGCAAACTAGCAAAAACATTGCATGCAGAGGATAGTCCATAAAAACCCAAAACCGAACACTAAACAATACGAAAACAATATAGAGTAGGCCTTACCTAGCTGTTTTTCTCGTTCTTCTCTCCGTTCTCTAGCAAGCCGTTGCCTGTCATCAACCTTTAGTATTGTTGGATGATCTGCAAATGGAGGGAGGGGCAAAATATTAGGCATATAGCAAAAATCAAGTAGTACCATAAACAAGTTTTTAGGGGAATAACCATTAAACAACTGTAGTTATTCTACTTTCAAAATAGGTCACATTTCCAGAAATCAATCTTACGAAAAAACCAATTAAAAACAATTACAAAAAATGTCCATGTATTCTAATGATCGATGTGTAAAACACTCCTAAATAGTGGACTAAGTTGCAACTCTAAATTCCAAGCAAGACTACTGCATGTGAAAATCCAAGGAAAAGTTCTGGTTTGTTTCCAAGCCTGTAACAACTCACTTGCTTCAGAGCATTCTGACAATATACTATTATTCCATAGCCTCTCTCCAAAATGCAGCCACAGGAACTTCTACTATAATGCAGCACCCTCTTCCCACCAGTATTGCCTCCAAATAACTAATAAGCCCTATTTTCACAAGGCTGAAGAAGCTCAGTACCCAAGCAAAACAGGTTGGATCAAAACGCTGTAGCAGTTCTAGTTGAGCTTCTGAAGATAGCATGATACTGATCTCCACGGATGTTTGTGTGCACATGTGTTACAAACTCTGGCAAACACGGTAAGACAGTGCATCACATCCATGGACTGGTATGATACCAATGAAGATGATAGTTTCCTCAACTATTCTTGTAGATTGAAAGTCAGCCACATAATTTCTTTAAAAATATCTACAACTGTGATCCCCACTTGAATCACAGCAATAAGACTAAGGATAATATGAAAAAAAAAATCTATGTCAGAGCCTAGACTTGACTATAAAAGCTCAGTCTTGGTTGAAAAAACATCACTTGCTCAGTGAGTTCTCTGGAAAATAACAAAACACTAAACAGTTAGCATCCTACTTCCAGCCTCAGCAGTGAAGCTGTTCCAGAGAAAAAGGGAACAAAATCCAAGTTACCAATTTATCTCAGCGTGTTGCCAAAACTAATTTCCTACTCATATGTAGCCTGGTCTGTTAAACCTGGAAAGCTGTTCATTTTATGCTTTTTCACTAGCACTGAAAATATCTGCTTTGATTAAAAACACAAGTAAATGAAAAAAAACCCCACAGAAAAATCAAAAATATTTCTGGGCATAAAGAAATGGTCTGATTTATTTTAGTACTGAGGGGAACTCAGTTTAAGTATTTTAAGATAAAGAGCTACCTAGAATACTGTCACCATGGAAGCGCACATAAAAACAAGACAACAGATCCTTTTCACTATTCAATGTGAATACACAAGGAAGCAATTTGTAAAAACATGTAAAATCAGCCCATTTGTGTACAGAATGCACATCCAAGAAAAAGTTACTAGGAAAACAATACAATGGGTCATAAAAATGAGGTTAAAGATATTTGTAAAAATAAATCCCTGAAGTGAGGATGTGCTAAACAGATTTTGAACAGTTATTTGAATTAGATGAAAAATCAGTAATGCACATTTCATACTCTAAAAGAAGTTTCTGCACCAGGATGACAGGATTTCTTGGATGAAAGGGTTCACCGATGACAAGCTTCAGTTTAATTATTCAGTGAAAAACTACTACCTCAACAACGGTCAGAGACTACAGCCCCAATTAATGGCACTAACAGTGAGGCCAAGTAAGAGCTGCAAGGAGAAAACCCATTGCATAGCTGGTAGGAAGCAGAACATGCAAACACGATAGCCCCAATGAAAGGTGCAGCAACTGAACAAGTCACCAGCAAAGACAAAGGTCATCCACCACCCAGTTACAGATCAAACCTTTAATGTTGGTTGAATAGCACACAGTGCTGCCATTTATGAAACTGCCTAGCCATGCCACTGCATAGATTTGTCCAATGTATGGTGCAGATCAACATCTGGCTGACGTTAAGAAGTGTGCTGACTGGCATGCAGTCTCTTCAGCCTGCAGACACAGGTCAAAAGGGTAATAATATTCCTTCTCTTGTGGCTGGCACATGAGATTCACAAAACATGAATTTCTGTAGCATGAGTAATTAGTGCTACTGGAATAATGCACACCCAATATGAATTCCCCTGGAAAACAAGGATTCCCTTCAAAGGCTGTCAACAAAGTCAATGTAACATCGAGTTGACAGAGAATGATGAGACACTGGGGAATAACACAAAAACCTGCCTCTTTCAGAATGTACTATTCTCCTAACAGGTTTGGGTTTGTATTTTTCCTTTCTGGAGAGATTTCCGTATTCGGGAGAAGCAGCCATTCTTCAAAGAGGCAGAAGGGTTACATGGACAGGCAAATAGAAAAGTTTTCCCTTAAGAATTCATAATTATAAGCAAAGGAAGGAATAAATTTTTAAAGCTGCCCTCTGCCATTCTTTTTGAAGATATCCAATTATTTTTTCTATATCACGCACCTGATAGTGTTCACACATACAGTCCCTCTCCCAAACGCCCAGGATGTTAAAACAATCCTAAAGAATTCACATGAAGTTGAAGGCTATGCAGAGTGTAAGTATGTCTTCAGTTAAGTATGTCTTCAGTAACAAGCTATTTTGCATACATTTGGGAGCACAAAGAACTAAATCAATATTGGCACAAAGATGGGGATAACACCTTTGTAGCAAACTAGTATTGTCTTTGCTCTGCTAGAAGCCGGAGCATACATTACTAGTGAAATCTTACACTATTAATTAAAACATCTTTTCTAAGCCCTGAAAATGATCATTCATCGTTTGGCTACAAGCCCAGCCTCCAACAATTGCATTCTGAATCCAGTTGATCTACTGACACCCCCAGCACGTACCTTCAATAGTTTCAGATTGTGGCAAAACAAGAAAGTTCACTGGGCCTGCTTCCTATTTTATTTTTCACATCTCTGCCTGGCAGGTGGTCAATGAGCAAATACCTGGGGAACTGATATTTCTTCTTATTAAGTAGGAAGACCAGAACAAACACACAAGGTACTTTGTGCTCTCTCTTGCTCATATTCGACATGAGGCCAAAAGCTTTAGGTTGCTGCACAAGGAGATGGGAAAAATGTGATTTGCAACAAATTCTGCAAGAATTCCTCAGTTCTTACAGAAATAATTGATAACTGGGCATACGCAAAGCCTTACAGAGAACACTTCAGGAAGACCCACACGCTGCTGAAGAAGTTGCAGTCTGGTTATGATGCAATGTGTGCGAAGTCAAGTGCAGCAACCTGTTTGACTACACTTGCACAACATACAAATCCTTAATATGATGCCTAAGAGATGTCTGGAGATTAAATAAGCCATAATTCTATAAAGGGGAAATTAACTTTTACCTATTGCTGGAAATTAAGCCTCTAAACCACATATGAAATGAGTGTTTTTCATAAACTTAACACACTTACTGTTAGTTGAAATTTTTTAAGAATTTACTAGTTCATTTAAAAGAGCTTTGAAGCCACGAATGGTATTTTGCAGAAATTCAGCACTGAAACGTCAGTCACTTTTGGTCCCTAATTGTATTAACAAAAGGAAAATGCAAGCTTTTCAAAACTTCTGCATAATTAATATTAACCAAAATCTTAAGCACAGTTGACGTTTGTAGAAATTAGGTTTAATTTTGCTAAATTAGTAATTGTCACATATACTTCCTACACACATGGCCAGCTTCTGTGGCTCAGGTAACTAGCAGCTGCACTCAGTGTGACTTCAAAAGTCAGACTACTATTATTCTTCATTTCCATCTATAATCCTCTCAATCTCTTCTCACAAACGGCTGATTCCCTTCTGCCCTTGACTCCTAGGGTGCTAATTTCTTGTATTAAAGAAACTAAAAGAGATATCAAGTGGAAAACAACAGCCAGTTTGTATGTTAGCTCACAAGGGTGTTGTGGCAAGAGAGAAATGTAAGCCACAGCATTATTTGAAATATGCATTTCCTGGATCTCAAACTCTCTTCCCTTTGTCTAGCTCCCTTTGCACTGTCATGCACACATTCAGAGTTGCCTTGGACTCCTGATATTTGTTCAGCCTGTAGACACCTTCCAGACCATGACAGCATTGTTTACAGTGACAGCTGTCACTCCTGCTGCAAGCTCTTTGGTTTTGTTTTTAACCAAAAGATTGTTTGACACAAAATTCACCTGCAGTCTAAAGAAAAACAACAAACCGCAAACAAACAAACAAGCAACAAACCACCAGCTCTCAGGAACTCTCTTCTAACTGGACACTCACCAGCTGGGTGCAGAGCTAAAGCCTAAACACGTGCCTGTGCCCTCCCTCTCTCCAGTCCCAGAAATTTTGTGTTCCTTTCCACCCACCAGCATAGATAAAGGGATCAACTAGGACACCCTCCTGAGAAACGAAAACTGGGATTAAATTACAGCAGGATAAAGTGGATATTGAATACTGTCCAATGCCAGGAGTTCTGTATTTGCCGTGGAAGTGAGTGATGTTATCTCTATTCTCTCCTCCTGTCTGATAGAGAGCAGCCATTAATGCTGTACTTTGTGCCAGACCCAGCGTTGCCTGGCAGAGCATGCGAGGTGTGGTCTGAACACAGACAGCACTAGGATTGCTTCTCTCTGGGGACCTAGGCCAAAGGTACCCAAATCTGGGGATAGAGAAGAGTCTGTCAGTACAAAACAGCCACTGAGCTGCCAAGGCTGTCAAGGAGCTGAAACAGGGCTGCTTAGAGTGTGCTTAGTCCTCAGCAACACAAGCACCTATGGTTTCTCAGGCATCTATATAAGATCATTATTAATTCCATATTTTAAACTGGGATACTTGAATTGCAATATAGGCAGAATTTAGATATTTAAGTGCTCTTCTGGATCTTGGTCTAAGCATGCAAGTGGAACAAACTCATGGCATCAAGGACTACAAAAAGCATTTTAGTATGTAGACTTTCAACTGCGTAAGTTAACGGTGAATCAAATCCACACAATCGACCGATCAGATATGGTGAAGCAATGACAAACATCTGTCCACGCACAGGGTATATTACAGAATATGGCATGCTTTGTGATAAGTGAAGGAATGTCTGAACAGAAGCACATTTATATAAAGCTGTAAATCCTTGCCTACAGCAGATAATCCTCATACAAGTGCAAGTATACTGGCTTCTGTTTCCTTATCTTGCTTTCTAACCTTTATTCCTAAAATGTACTAAAATTAAAGTACTTTTTTTTTTCAGTTTTGCTTCTTCCAGAGATCCCAGCCTAACTAAACACGAACACTCACTGATATCAGTTTTGACTGAAACAGTGAGAGAGGTATAAGAGTAAACATTTTAAAAGTTCCTAAAACAACAGCTATTTTTCATGCACAACTGAGGCAAACAGCCTTATAACATGAAACATGTGGAGTGGTGTACCTGGTTTAGTTCCGATGCTGCTTTGTCCTGAAGTGACTTTTTTGTCCTGTATTTTAGAACCTTCGGATGCTAAAATAAGGAATAAAAAGGAAAGAGATTAACCAACCATATTACTGAACAACTCACCCACTCTGTTATAATGTGACTTAAACGAAATTCCTTTTAAAACAGGACCATTCTGAAAACTTCGATACAGTTTTTTGGATACCATTCTACACCATTTTGCTGTCAGTTACACAGAAGACATTGAAGCCATAATACAAGTTCCTCATTCAAGTCAAGGAAAGAGCCACAAGATTATTCCATTTTAACAATGTTGTTTTTAATAAGGTGTATGATTTTTTTGTCAAGCTACATTAATGATATACATACAACTAATTTTTACTCTTCCTTCTCAGTGATGCTTTGGAAACAACTACTTCCAAAGAACAGCAGCCTTTAATTTTTTTATTTTTTAAAATTTTGTTTCCCTTCAAGGAAGCTGGATTAATCACACTGATAAAAGCAAGTTAGGGGGAACAGCAGAATGAAACCAGCGAGTGACTTGGAAGACGCAAACATTCAAACACATTGCAATGTTTAGATGCAATGAGGAAACTGTGGTGCTAAAGGTGACTTGCACATCCTAGGTTTCTAAAGGCATGGTACAAGATACTGGTAAAAGCTTCATATTCTCTTTACAAATTACTAACACACCCCTTATGCAGAACTGAAGAGAGGACAATTTATGGCCTGAATGAAATTTAAGAGGGAAGAGATTCCCATTATTTTCAGTAGACTTTTTATCAGGTCCTGTCAATCTAGAAAGAGACAATTCTGGGCAGTCTGAATGCCCTTTTAACAATCCTTTATAAAGAAAAACCAAAAGATTCATTATTATACTTCAAATCACAGCCATATCCTTGGCTCAGCATCTCTTTATAATTAAAAGCCAAGACAGAAAACTAGATGCCATGATTTTCTCAGCTTACTACTTATCTTCTTGTCCAAAAATTCCACTGTAGGAGTGTTTGAGTTCAGAACACTGCAATCTGGGAAGAGTCTAAAGACAGACTGTAAGAATTCTAAGAACCCTTCCACAAACAGCTTGAAAGTATTTGCAAGCAAGGATAAAAAGACAGTTATATCAGTAAAGCTTAGGGGAGGGAGGAAAAAAACCCCAATTCATTGAAATTAAAATATCACTAGAAATGAAAGTTGGAAAAAAAATATTATTCCAGCTTTAAAAGCTGTATTAGATCCATTTTAGAAAACTATTTTTAAAGTTTTTTTCAGAAGGCTCCAAGCAATTTTCTATACTTGTCAGCTTTAACAATATACATTCAGGCCTTACTGCCTCAATGAGTTCATTACCTACATGGCCTGACAAAAGTCTTTGTTTCCCATTCACCTCCTTCCACAGGTGTGTTTCAGGATGAACATAAAGGATAAAAGGTTGCAGGAAGAGCCTATGTGACACTCACTGTACCCTTTTTGTGAGGGGGAGGCAGGTGAGGGAAATAAAAAATAGTATTGATCAAAAGTTTAACGTTCAAGAGCAATGTCTTGCTGAGAGCAGCATTCAAAACATATAATCTCACAAAAAAGTCATGTGTGAATTTTAAATAATTGTAAAAAAAATACTCTCCCCTCCCTGACAAGTGTATATTTAAATCTCTTGTGATCAACAGAAGTAACTACTGTCAAACCTAACAAATATTGATTCCAAATCACAATAACAATTTTCACACCTTAAAGGTAGCCCAACCAAAGATTTTAGTATTTCACCACTTTAAAATGCCTCATACAAAGAATTAATTTGACTTAGAGGTAGATGGAGTGATTTTTGGCATGATAATCTGAGCAACACTGAACACTTGCACCTCCAGGCTTTGTAGGATTTATCATTATCAAACCCCATACTTTTTCCTCTCAGTGTTCCAAACGGCTGGTACTAAGCATGGGGGGGGGGGGGGGGGGGGGGGGGAAGTGGTTTATTCACCAGAGTAAGTTTATTTAAACTCTATATTTTACTACTTTCCTCCTGCCTGAACCAGCCATTTAGAACATTCTCAAAAAAGTCCTGCTGTAATGCATGGGGAACCTACATCATGATTCCCATCAGCCTGGCCTAGGGCATCACATAGAAGAAGAAGCTGTTATAAAATAGTAAATATATTGTTTCTGAGCATTAGTGAAAGCACTGATGTTCTAACAGCTTCAGCACAAGTTTCTTTGCATCTCATACAGTGCATGCACATTATTTTCCTCAAGCATTGCACCATGGGATGATGCAATACTCCATTAACTTCAAAACAATGGTTTAAATGCCATGCAGATAATACACTTGTAACAGAGACTAGGTACACAGTAATATTTTGTTTTCTGTATTTCCTCTTCTCTGACATTTCCGTGGAATATTTTGTGCCACAGTTTGACTACATACTCATATGACCACTCATATGACAAGTGATGAAGAAAAGAACAGATGGTACAACCATGAATTTTAATGATGCTGGATATCAAATAAGAATTGGCACAAGTATTTAGTAACTAGTGCCTCTTGCTCTAAGATACAAACAGATTAATCAGACGACTAAACATCTAAAATCCTAACCTAAATATTGACAACACTGGTTCCAGCAAGACCCAATAACCTAACACATGCCAGCAGACATGTCATTTGAGTACCTAATGCTGGCTCTGCTGCTTGAAACACTATCTTTATAAGGAGGGAATAAAAGTTGTGTAAAGAAGTGTTAGAAATAAGACGATATTTTTCTGTGAGGCATTCTGGAAACTTAAAAGGCTGAAGACAGCCTGGATAATAGTGTAGGTATGTTGGGGAAAACAATCACAGAAACTGAGTTTTTGTGATTCACAATCCAGTTGAGGCTGGAATAGATCTGCAGATCATCTAGTCCATCTCCTCTGCTCAAACTGGGGTTGCCTTGAGCAGGCCACGCCCAGATGAGTTTTGAATATGTCTAAGAATGAAGACTCCATGAGTCTGAGCAACCTGTTAGTCTTTGACTATCCTTCACAACAGACAAGGTTTTTTATGTCTGAACAGTATTCCCTGTATTCCAGTCCTGTGCCCATCATCTCCTGTCTTGTCATTGTGTGCCACAAAGAGGAGTCTGGCTCTGACTTTTATTCCACCTCACGAGGCATTTTCAGATATGTTGCTGTTCTGATTATTTTTCCTTCTAGTGTTTTTGATGTTGAAATGAAACACTAAATGATTTGCCTAGAGCCACACAAGAACCACACTGCCCACTCATCTCAATTGAAGGAGGGATCATACAGGTAAACTCTCCACCTAACCTTCCACCAATGAGGAATGGAGTAAAGAGCTGCACCACCCCACCTTCACTTTGCAAAGACCTGTTTCAGTGAACAGTCTTCCAACAGCCATCCACAAATGAAGGCTCCAAACCAAGATGTTCCAGTCAGTTATTAAACTTTTCTCTTTGGCCTTCCTCCCCAGGTGAGATGTCATTTAACATCTGTCCTCTTGGATAACACTTTCAGATAAGAAAGTCAGATGAAAAGCCTTGTCTAAGTGGGGCCTATATGGGCTTAAAAATATGTGACTTCACCTACCTTCACAGTATATGGATTTCAGAGACTGCATAGAAATCATCCACTGACTGAAGCACTGGCAGAAGCAAAACCTTGTTTTCTTTCTAAACACATCACTGCAACACTATTATTGTAGTTGGAAACCCCCCTGTATTATTGTGATTGGAAGCCACCCTGCCCTTCCATTCTTTAAAGGTAAAAGTATATATTTTAAAGTTAAAAATAACTTTAAAATTGAGCTGGATTATCCATCTTACTTCAGCTATTCCTGTTAAGTGCTCAGTGACTGGGTAGCAATTGGTGGTGATAAAGCATGGGCCTGGTGTATGAACTGTTTTCAACTTACTACTTTTATTGACTAAAGCAATATCCCCACTACTATATAACTACAACCTCACGCTTAACATCATCTAACATGTCACTGATGTAAAAACCTGCAGCAGCTCACTACAGGTTAGGGAAACTCCAGTTTGCCATGAGACAGACTTAGACAAAACTGCTTCAAACTTGAGCAATAATCTGTTCCAGTTGCCAGAAATATGGATTCATTAAAGAAGTCAAATACTTTCTCCCCTCAATTTTCAATGAGTTTTCCCTCCCTCCTTTTACCACATGCTTCTCCTCTAGTATTAGTTACACAGGCCTACATGACATGGTACTTTACGTAAAGGTAAATTTAACTAAGCAGTAAAAACCCAGACATACTAAAAATGCACATCTATCAGATGATTTTAAGATATGTGCTACCAATAATTGCTTAAAAGTATGGAACAGCATAGAACTTCAATTTTAAGGCAGCTTTTGGCAATTAAAATGCAAGCATGAAACAATACTGTGAACAATACATTCCTTTGGCAATACCAGTTAAATACCTGAGTTAAAATGGATTTTGTGTTGCCTAAATACCTAACTGAATCACAGAAAACAATGGAAAGAATCCAAACTAAGTTACCATGTCTTCATCTTGTAATAGAAATGTCACGTGTGAAATTTTATTACTTTAGGTCATATACTTGTGAATTTAGAAGTTACATCTGCAAAATAAACTGGAGGACTACATCACCAAAGCAATATAAAGGATTCTGCTGCCATCCTGATACGCACATTACATGACTGTATTTTGGTCTTTTAAGGATGTAGGTCCTCTCTCTCAGCACTGCCATTATTATATGGCATAGTATGAAACAGAAAAGTAGACCTTAGTTTCTCTATCTGAAAGGGGGGTGTGTGTGTGTGTGTGTAATAAAAATATATGTTGCTGCTAAACACATATGCATTTGTAGTCAGCGAGCTCTGAAGCAAAACCAGTTGCAGCACAGAATTCAGTATTTAAATATTCCAGAGGCAGAGTTGAAAGAAAGGGATGTGTAAGGCTGACTAGTGCTAGGGAGGATCCCTACAGGTTTTAGTTTTACCTTGAACCAATGCAAGTGCAAAACTGGCAGGTTCTTCCTAAAAAAGCAGTTTCATGATGGAAATTAATTCTACTTACAAATCTATGATCAGTTCCAATATGTCTATGGGTTCACATTCAGACAGGTTTAATGAATGTTTCTACTACCAGAATGATGGATAAGGAATTTCATACAGGATGTCAATTTACCCTATTTCTCATACAGCCATTATAATTACACTCAGTCACTTTCCATAGCGGCCAAGATTCCCTGTCTCAAGTATCTGTACTAAAGCCTACTTTCTAAAAGTGAAAAAACCCCTTTATAACAGCAAGAAGTACTTAAAAAAAAAAAAAGCTGTTCCATGATCAGTATCTGTCAGACAGACTGTAAGGTTATTAAAGGCATTTTTTCTAAAGTGTTCTTCTTGAAGTAAAGAAACCAGCTCTCTCCAGCTTCTCCAAAGAATGTCTGTGTGAGCAGAAATAGGAATCACCAGCAGCAGTAGGCAAAACAAGTGCAAAGACAAATTCTATCTTAAAAGATGCCAAGCTGAGGAAAAGTCTCAATAGGAAACCTTGAAAAAGGAGGAAAACTTTTACTGCTTCTTTACTTGTCAAGTAAGCCATAGTCAAAGGAGACTGGCCTGAGAGACTAAGCAAGACAGCACATCCAAGGAAAAAAGTCTGACTGAGAAGTAGACCCCCTGGGTGGGTACCCTGGAAAGCAGGAGGAACATTCGCCCAGACCCTGGAAAAAACACAGAATAACAAGGAAAGACTGAGCTGGCATTTTGACAGGCTTTTAAAACATAAGAGCTGTGCAGATTACAAGCATTTGGTTTTCAGATCGTGGCAAATCAAGTGCACGTTTGCACAACATGAACCAGGTATCCCCAGTGAGTTGAATGGCAAACTAGAGCCTCCCCAGCAAGGCTGGAGACCTGGAAAGGTGATGTTAAAGCTCTGTTCAGTTGAGGAATGACATCAGGCACAGGAAAAAGGACAAAGGCAGCTGTACTATCAGGTCTCCACTTCCAGAAGTAGAATCTTCAACAGACAAAATGCAGTAGGAATCATAGAATCATTTTGGTTGGAAAAGACCTTTAAGATCATCAAGTCCAACCATTAAACTAGCACTGCCAATTCACCACTACACACAGAATCACAGAATGTTAGGGATTGGAAGGGACCTCAAAAGATCATCTAGTCCAATCCCCCTGCCAGAGCAGGAACACCTAGGTCAGGTCACACAGGAACATGTCCAGGCGGGTTTTGAATATCTCCAGAGAAGGAGACTCCACAACCTCTCTGGGCAGCCTGTTCCAGTGCTCTGTCACCCTCTCAGTGAAGAAGTTTTTCCTCACATTTATGTGGAACCTCCTATGTTCCAGCTTGTACCCATTGCCCCATGCTCTATCATTGGATGTCACTGAGAAGAGCCTGGCTCCATCCTCATGACACTCACCCTTGACATATTTATAGACATTAATAAGGTCACCCCTCAGTCTCCTCCAAGCTAAAGAGACCCAGCTCCCTCAGCCTTTCCTCATAAGGGAGATGTTCCACTCCATCATCTTTGTGGCTCTGTGCTGGACTCACTCAAGCAGTTCCCTGTCCTTCTTGAACTGGGGGGCCCAGAACTGGACACAATACTCCAGATGTGGCCTCACCAAGGCAGAATAGAGGGGAAGGAGAACCTCTCTCGACCTACTAACCACTCCCTTTCTAATACACCCCAGGATGCCATTGGCCTTCTTGGCCACAAGGGCACATTGCTGTCTCATGGTCATCCTCCTGTCCACCAGGACCCACAGGTCCCTTTCCCCTATGCTGCTCTCCAACAAGTCAGTCCCCAACTGTCCCTCAGCACCTAATCTACACAATCTCAAATACTTCCAGGGATGGGGACTCCATCACTGCCCTGGACAGCCTGTTCCAATGCTTGATAACCCTTTCAGTGAAGAGATTTTTCCTAATATCCAGTCTAAACCTCCCCTGGCACAACTTGAGGCCATTTCCTCTCGTCCTATCACTTGTTACTTGGGAAAAGAGACCACCCCCCACTTCGCTACAACCTCCTTCAGGGACCAGAAGCAAAAGACAGTGCTCAGACCCCACATCAGGACTAGGGCACACACAGCAGCTGCCACAAAACTGCACCCTAGCAAATGTCTGAAGAGGGGAACTGTACAAGCACTGCACAACCATGGATGAGAGCACAGGAAAGCCTGAGGTATGCATGCAAACAGCTACATGTGCCTGACAGTTCAGATATCCCTCTGGGTAAATGGTGCACTGAGCAGCGAAGAGGAAACACCACCTTCCAGTTTCTTGCTCTAATTCCACAAGTGAGAGACAGAAGTACTGAAAAACAGCCACGAGAAAAAAGTAGTATAGGTAGAACAGAGGGACTAGAGGCAAAAACTGAAAAAAAAATCTAGCTATTCTGTCCCTGCCCCTTGTCAACTAATCCCCCAGTTAGACTGAACAGCTATTTTACTGCCAAAGAGTGCCAGGGGTACGTGTAGAGAAGGCATCAGAAGTGACAACTCAAACTAGTACCTCAGTCAAGAAGTGCTGCTGATACTCAGGAGAGGATATCCAGCATTAAACGGAAATTTACAACATTTAACTGAGAATTGCTATATTCTTTACTTTTTAGAATCCAATTTTACTACGTCCAATTACTTCCTTATGAACATTGCTCCAAAAACAAACAAAAAAAAATCACTTCAGTTCACATGCTTATTTTATCTAGCATCTTTTGCCCGATACACACAATGTAAAAATGCATTCCTCGAACTAGTCAGCATTAAGCAGAGAACAGAGCCTCCTAGGACTGTATAAGCAAGAATGAAGAAGTGGGGCTACTCTAGGGAATTTTATCTAGCCACTAGGAACAGAGTCTGGCTAGCAAGTCAATCAAATCAGAGGTATTATTGTGCCAGGCAGAGTGTGTTGAAAGTGCATACAGGTCAGAGCTGACAAAGTTTATTAGCTTAAATGCAGAACCACTGTAAGACCAAAATCCTGAATACCTGACTTGGAATAAGCATCTGAGCATTCAATAATTGGCTGTTCTGTTCTAAAGCAACAGCGCTGAACTTTAAGACGTGAAATTCTCTCTAATGACAAAACTGGATTTGTTATCCTACTAACAAATTCACCTGAGCCACGATCCAGAGGCTGGATACACGGAAAAAAGTTCAACATGAATAAAAGCTTCCCAAGTGCTTGTGACTTTTGCTTCTGCCTACATCCACAGATTATTGATACGACTTCAGTATTACGTACACATATAAAAGCTACTCTCCATATTTACAGTAAACTATATCTTGCAAGTATTTAGCATTTCTTATTCTTTGTATTATCAATAGTGTCATTATATATACTTAGACAAACAATATACTAAGTAATATTTCAGTGCTGTTGATTGCTCTAGAGTTAAGTACTGCATTCATTCCATACTTGCACTGCATACTTATCTTTTACTAGTATTTTAAAATTGGAAGCTTTGAAACATAGGACAGTGATAAATAGGTCTGAGAGTCCTATGGCTGGCCAAAAATTACCAAGATGCATGCAGCTCAGTTGATAAACATGTAAGAAACAAGGAGCTGGATGTCTAATATTAAAATCTTCAGAATAAGGATAAAGTTATGATCTGTTCTTCTCCTCAGAAATGTGGGCGGCAATAAGTTTTTAAAAATACACAAAAAACCCCCCCACATGCACACTTGTTAAAGACTATAGTTTTCACAAAATCCACTTGTCAGTAACACCTCCAAAACTACCCCTCAAGAAGAGTCTGGGGAGAAGCGGCCTGGCAATCTGTTCCAGCACAGCTGGAGACAATGTTTTCTGGTATTGCTGCACCGTACTGGAAGTTGGACTGACCTTGGACAGAACAACTTCCTTATGCTGCTGCTTCTACCAGCTGTGTCTGAACTGAACACTGAGTCAAGGCTACTCCTTGCTTTCATTTATTCACTGCGTAGGCACGCTCTGCAGCACTAACCTTGTTCAGAACCTTATGTACTTTTTCATAAGATTATTATAAAACAGTGATTTGTGTGTACCAAGAATTGCACTGCAACCAGCACGAGCTTTGCTTTTGTATGCTCTCATGCACACATACGTAACAGTTGTCAAAGTACAGTCCTTCAAAATGAGATAGCAAGAAAATTCTTAACGTTCAACTAACAGGCTACAATACGACCCTGCTGAAAAGCATGGAGATGGACCAAGCAGAGAGACTGAAACACAAAAACTTGAACACAAAACCAAATCACCTACTTTTCTCATCACTCAAATTCATTCGTACAGACTGCTCAGAAGAGCTGTGTCTGAGATGATTGACACTTGAACTGTGCAGGAATACAGGAACTAAGCATCAGCCGTTTAGTCATGTAAAACACCTCCTCCTTTTCTCCTCCTCTGCAACAACTACCAAAAACTTCCCCTCCCTGCAGGAAGTAATAAATGGCAGCTTGTGGGCTGCTGCTGGCCTCCAAAGAGCAAGTAGCCTACCAGCAGTCGGCTCCTATCCACAGACCATTCTGAAGCAAACTTCATCCTTTAAAAATCTGACTGCAGAGCCCTTCTTATGCAGCAGATGTGCTGTCCTGGTAGCCAGCAGATGCTCCCTGAGCAGTCACTAAGGTCAGGAGTAGACCAGCACAGTAAGAAGCCCCTGCTTTCAGTCACTACAAAGAGCTTCCTGGTGTCTCCAGCAAGGCTCAGAGACCAGTTCAGCAGGAAGTTCAGTGGGGAGGCTCAGGAGCACTAGGAGTGAGATCAAAAATCAAGACTTTTAGCATAGGAGGATAGGAAAGCAAGAGAAATATCTGGGGATAGGAGGACTACAGGACTGTGTGATAGATTGCAGGAAGGACACGGAGAGAATCAGAGGATTCTGACAGGAAGGGAGGCCTGCAGGACATTAACATGCACCTTGATCACAAGAGATATGAGCTTTTTAGGGAAGGGGGAACCAAGACACTGATGGTACACCAGCTTTCTTTTAGGTTAATCCTTTGGGGAAGAGCATGCTGATAGGAATAGAACCAAAGTATCAGGATGAAAAGTCTACACTGCACACTTAGTGTAAAGCCCACTCCACCCCACCTCAAAAAAATCCAAGTCCCCTTAAAAGCCCTGGTGTAGATGGTTCATAAAGAGGCACTAGAAATATTTCCTTCACTGAGCCACCACTTCAGAAGAAAAATAGAAACGCATCCAAACCAACATCCTCAGTATTGTTAATTTAAATGCTTCAGAAAGCTGTTAGGCAAAATGAGCACGGTTGTACTATTAAAGCTCCAGTGAAAATCCTTTTGTAACAAAACGCTCTTATTAGCCACACTGATAAAATTATTTTAAAAAATATTTACAAGGTTCTGCTAATTACTATAGCAGTGATGCACTAAGAACTGTGGTATTTGAGTTCCCTAAAAGGCTTAGGTCTAATGCACTCCAGTGATTTAAAACCAAGATCTAGACTTCCATTTTGAAAAAATAAAGAGACATGTTTAATTTTGGTTAGTTGTCAGCACTGAGATTCTCTTGTTAAGGGAAGTAGGTCAGCGGAACTGTTGAGGCAACTAGGGTGAAGCAAAGAGTACTTGCAGACTGTAAACCAGTTTGCTATTTTTAGTACAGTAATACAAGTCTTCACAATTTCAGATACAAGCAAGTGGAAAATTTCTGTTCTTCTAAAATCTAGACAGCAATACTCACAGAGTACACTTGCAAGTTAGAGGTTTGACTCAGAAGAGTGACAGAATGCCTGTATTTCATTTCTGCTCACTGAAACAGTAAAGCAAAGTTCACATCTTATTTAAACACACTTATGAATTAATTTTAAATTCAAATATTTTCAATTCTTAGAAGTCTGAAGCTGAAGTACATATTTTCCCAGTTCCAACACTTTGGAACTTAAGGGTCTGGTTTGAAAATATAATAAAGACACGAAGCTGCAGTGACCATCCATTCTTTTTGCTGTAGCACTTATCACACAAGTCTACTATCAGAGTTGCCATACAAAGCACTGTCACTAGTGCTCTTCATCTCTGCTGTCCTGGCTGAGCTAAGCAGAAATGAAAACTCATCAGCATTAGTGTTTACTACTCCTGGAGTAGTATAGAAGTTGCCATTTTTTTCATCATATTGCAGACTAGGAAGATAAACAGATGATTTAAAACTGTCACAGCTAATTCAGCACTAAATTGTAAAACACCAAAACTAGAAGCATAAATAGATGTATTTGGAAACAATCCACAGGTGTAAAACTGGATGACGCAAAGAGATACAGGGAAAGGGACACTTTTTTAAAGATTAAAACTCTGTAACTGCTCTACTGGGAGATGCATATTTAGAAAAGATTACTTTTGGCTGACTATGTCGGCTTTAAAAAGCACTGCATCCTAAAATATTAAATAACAGGAGAACATACCAAACTGAGTGGCTTTGTAGGGAAAGCCTTTATGCTGCTTAGAGTCTCTTAAAGATAAAAGAAACACAATAACTGTAACAGCATTTATAAAAAAGCTGACACATCATTTCCTCTGGATTATTATATTGCAATATAAAAAAAACAATATTAACATAAAAGGACCACCGGAAAAAAGGTCCCTGTTATCTGCTGAAAAAGTCTGTGCTGTGAAGTAGTGGTTCTGCAGCTGAGCAGAAGGCTGGCAAGCCTGTCCTGATACAGATGAGAAATGAATGGAAGCTTTTTAATTACACATCAGCAGAATAAAAGCTGAAATGCCATCACCTGAGGGCATGCAGGACAACCTCAGTTCCAGACACCCGGCATTTTGTGCTGTGCAGCCTGTCTTAGGCCATGTGCTCTCCAAACACCAAGACTGGGCAGTATGCAGCCTGCAATGTTTGATTTGCAAGTTTGTTGCTCAAGGGCAAAACACTTTCAGTCAAGGTGAAAGAGTAAAAGGCTGCCTCTCCTCCTCACACTGACTGCAGGCAGCATTTGATACCAAGCTGTCAGACAGATCCCCACATCCAGAATCTATGTCAGTGTATTGTTGTAGCAGCTGTACATGGAAGGTTACCTCAGATTATGAAATGAAGCACCTGTACATTTTTCTAGATAGAAAACTTTTCTGGACTTCACCTAGAGAGCTTGCTCCAAACAATGAGGTAATTCCTGTGAGTATTTCCAAGTCATGATGAAGCTTACACCTACCACTGAGAACTGGAGAATCAGGCACAGACCAGCCTGCTTTCAATACCACACTGATCCCAATGTCAGATTGCTTGAGCTGGGGAGAACCTGAGTATTCATTAGGGATATCCTTGTTCAGAGGGCACAATGATCAAAGCACACTGCAGCCTTTTAGTTCTACAAAAACACCGACAGCAACTGCAGTACAGTAAAGTGAATATGGGAATGGAAAGAGGAAAATGGATACTTCATTATATGCTGCTCTATTAAGCAGTTTTATCTTGAGATCTAAACATTTTTAAAAACAATGCACTCTCTTTGGTCTCAGCTTTGCAATAAGAGAAGGTAATGATTTCTCTCCCCAAAAGTAAAAAGTAAAATAAAGTACAACATTCTTTTGATGCAATATGTATTTTTAACTCAAGTGAATGTCACAAAATGAACATCTACTCATTAATTTAGGAGATTCCCACAACCTCCCAGACCACCACAGTGCTTTCTTCTTGCCAAGCCCACTGACATACACAAGCTATCATATCTCTAGTGAACTCCGTGTATATCCATGCTTCTCTCTATGCTTTCAGTTCTCCCCAAATTTGTTCAGGCTGTACTAGTCTGACAGGACTTAATGACATGTGCATTGAGGTTCATAGCTACAATCCCAGTGGCTTCATGTTTAAGATACAGAGCAGGCCTGCAACGGTTGTACTTCTGTCGTGGCAACATACTGATCATTTAAAAGCAAGGCACAAGTGTTTTTCTGTCTCACAGTAATTAATCCCCTTCTACAGTAACAGAGTGATTCTGTTGCCATATGGGGACATCCCCATACACACATACCATACTCAGGTGCAGACTGAATACGCCCTACATAATAACAAACACTTGTTATCTTCACTGACAGCTCAGTCTGTTGAGCTTTGCTCTTGAAAGGTGAGGTTTAGACTGTGGAAGCAAGGTGAAGCTTTGGAACTGCTTTTTTCTATAGGGAGCAAATTCAGATAGGTACTGGCTTTCCTGACATTATACAGAAGAGACAGATTTCAGCAGCTTATCTTTCTACTTTAATGATCTCCCTCTGCTTTGTATGAAACTCCAGGCACACTCTAAATACTAGGGTTCTTCAAGCACTTCCCCCCAAACACACACAAGAATGCCTGCAAATGTTTTAAAGAGGCATGAAACACAGCAAAAATGAATTGAACTTTGTAAGCAGGATAAAGTTCAAAAATAGGACTATACCCCTTCAAAGCCTTCTTTCTGCATTACTCTGCATTGTCACTTTACACAACTATGCAAGTGAGACTTACAACACAGCTCTCCCTCCACTACTACTTTTAGGATACATCCACCAGCTCCCCAACCTCCTGGGTACCTTCAACCACTTTCTTTCCACAGAGTTTCTACCAGCAGTACAGCAGCTCTCAATGGATTCGAGGTTACTTGCCTGCCACATAAAGGACAATTCCGTCACTTCCCATCCCTATTAAAAGACACCTACAATAAAGCTTAAGAGATTTCCATTATCCAAGATCTCCCCTCCTCTGCTTTCAACTAATTCAAACTCAGAATGACTGTATCCACTGAACTAAATGGACTCCTAGCCTTCATCCTGTAATTGCTTTAAACCATCTTCAGTCTCATCCTGTTGCTTCTACAAAGAAAACTGGGTTGCAAGAGAAACTGTTGAATTACCTTATTTGTATGAGAATAAATGGGGGCCCATCACAAGAAGAGAAACAGGATGACTTCAGCCTAGGCTATAGATTCAGCAGCTATTTTCTTCTTACAGTAACAACAGAAATATATTTGCAAAGAGGCAAGTGGCCTGAGACTAAAAGTGGTTTACTCCCAAAGAAACTGCTCTACACAGGCCCTGACAACTGCCTTTAGTGAGACCTTATCAAATCTTTTAACAAAGAATCAGTAAAAATAAGGATGTTCAAAATGCAAGAAGGGAGAATGTAGGGAAAAATGTAGTAGCAGCATTGTTTAATACTAACAGTTAAGGCATTTAGTGCACGGTGCAAAGGAGCATGGGGTAAAATTGACGATAATTGGCTATAGATGCTGCAGAGATTTCTGCAAGATGCAGCTCCTTAAATAGTGAAGTACCATGACCTTGTTTACTAAGGAAAAAGTTCATTGCCATGTGCATTTCATCTCCTGACTCAGCACCCTGAGCTAACACAGTACTGAAAGTAGGGAGAGCCTTGTCAACACTGGACTCCACCAAAGGAGTTCATTTTGGCTGAAAAGCCAAGTTAAGCGTTACACTGAGATAGCTACACTGCTCCTGATACCAAATTTTCTTCACACAGCACCATGTTAGGCCACTTAGATTTAAGCCTGGGACATCTGCTGGGATTTCTCTTCCAGAGAAAGGTAAATTCTAGACAACGTACAAGTTAGTGGGACCAAAACAAGTAACATAGGTAACTGTTTCATTGCTGCAGAGTTTCCCACGCAAAGCTATACAGCTGACAAATTTTGCAGAGATGTTCAGAGTCCTCCTTCCAGCCTTAGAAAAATAAAACATGAATAAATGCCTGCCAGTCACTATAGCAACCACCACCTCTCAACTAAAGACAGCAGGAAGATTCACAGAAGCCACGCTTTGTTTATATAACCTACTCTGTGCAGACAATTATTTCTGAAACAGTTAAAACTACAAAGACTTCATGCTGTTATTTAGCAGTTAAGCTCCTGGATGCACACGTTCAAGCCATTACTCTAACCAAGAGTATACTTGCCTGAGGAAAACAGTCAGTTTTCTGCTAGCCTGCCTCTACCTTGCTAGAAGGGATGCTGTAACCACTTAGAGCAAGTACAACACTCCATTTTCTAATTCTTCTCCCGTTCTTTGTATAAAAGATATCCTACTACTGTAAGCTAAATAAAACAAGCATTTCATGTGGTGCAAATTGCATATATTCTGAAACAGTGAAGCAAAAAGGAATGTTTCCTGCCATTGCTGGGCAGGGAACAAAGCTGAAACACTGACTTAAGAAAATATATTTCTGTCGCATGACTTACATTGACAGTGATTGAAGTGATTAAGGTCTAAAAACTGTGCCAGCACTACAGTGTCATATTTAAGGAGGCACAAGACAAATACAGCTACTACCAGCCAAGAGCTCAACTATATTCTCAAAACACCGTTTACTGGAAGACTTGTCTTTCAAAGCGAACATGATAGGAAACTGAAGAATTTCATTTTCAATTCAGGGAGCAGTTTTTACTGTAATCTTTATTGTGATCTTTACTGATCCAGCTGCCAGGAAACAGAACTTCCTGAGCAGTAAGGTATTGCTTGGCATAAGGGCAGCAGACTCTAATAGATAATTACAATACGGCATACACAGAACTGAGGCTGCACAAACAACCTTAATTATTTCTGAGCTCCATGTCTTTGGAAAAACTATATAAATGAATATGAGTTTAGAAAGGTAAAGTAACATATTTGAACAGAAAGGTACTCACATACACTCTTTAAATAACACTAACATTTACTTTTAAAGTCTCTTTAATATGAACACATCAAATGTTTACTAGAGCTCTTCGACATTTGTGTTTCAAGAATAATTCATCACTTCAGGTATGCTAGCAAAACCAAAGTATGTGCCTTAGTTACGTGGCAAAAATCCACCATGGTGCTGGCTGGATTGTGTCTAACGGACAGAACAAAGAATAGGATAACTGTTAAACTTGTTGCTTTGTTCTTCAGATCTAATTTTTTATTGTTTTATAGGGACGACATGACAGATTAGGTGATGTAAAAAATCTAAGCACTGCATCATGCTGTAATCAAAAGAAATCAAAACCACCAAGTTTTAAGTATTCAAGAATAAAAAACTCAGAAGTTATTCTAAACCAAACCCTTCAAGTGTTCAGTATTTCGCAACAAATGCCTCTCAGTCTTGATACCAAGAGTTTCATACACCTTTGTATTTGGACTTGTGTTTCTAGTAACTAAAGTACAAACCTTTTCAAATCCCAGAAAGTTTTTAGACACTGGCAAAGAAGAAAGTTGCAATGAAGCTTCCATTAGTTTCTCTGCAACTTCAGGTATGTACTACTGCTGAAATAGCTCAAAGCCTGACTTCATTCACAGTTGTTTAGCCTTGCTGATGAGAGGGCTATTAACTTCCAAGAGCACAATCACATGCTTAATTATTCCACAGTATGTACATGCATAGGCTATATTAAAAAAAGTTGCACGGCCAAGTTTCACTTTAAGGCTTCCTAATTTTTCAGTGCTTGAACTTCGAACCTTAAAAGTTAACAAGAAGTTTGCATTATGTACTGACATATATCAGTCACCTAAAATGAAAAACAAACAAACATAAAAATAGATAACTTTACATACCACCACCACCCCCTACCCCGCAAGCTATCAAGTCAGTTCAGGTACTCTCAGTAACATTCTCTGGGATAACAAAGTGGCTTGGCCTGCCACTAGAATAGAACCATATGTTTTGCCAATATTTTCTATTCCTTTCCACCAGCTGCACTCCTGCTCCCCTTTCCCTATTGAACTGCATCATTTACTCCTTTCCTGATCTTACATCCGCTTCCACAACTCTTCAGGCAGTGCCTCAACCTCCTTCTCTTGTTCCTGAACCTGCTACCCTGCAACTCTCTTCTCCTGCCTTTCTACTTTTCACCCATAATAGATTTCTAGCTAGCCTTGTTCCAACCCAAACACCTCTTCCTCCCCACCTCTCTTTAGTGGCATCAGATGACTTCTGCACACCCAGCAGCAGGTACCTGGGCAGTACTGGAGGAGAGCAAGCCTCTGTGCTCGCAGTGGGTGCACCTGGTGCTGAAGCAGCCTGCAGAAACAGGAAGCAGCCAGGAAAGAAAATCCTGCTCAGCCCCAGGGGCTCCGAGGAGGAGCATGCTCCTTCATTCCACGGAGACGAGGAATCATGAGAACGCTGGTGAGCCCAAAGCATTTGAGATGAAAGGCGGCTGCCTCGGTTCAGCCAAAAAACCCAGACAGTAATATAGCACTGAAATGCTGACTGCATCCCTATCAGGCATAAGCTAACTGTGACTTTTTATGTGGCTAATTTGGATGGCTTTGCACAAGGACAGGAGGTGTAGCTCTAAATTAATACTGTTCCCAGTTTCAAATATTTCTTCTAAAGCATGGCAGCCTTAAGCCACCCTCATGAGTCTGCTGTTAAGATTTTTTTCAGGAAGCAAAAGTCCCCATTACTTTCCCACGTTTCATTATTCAGCAATTGGTCCATTTGCTGAAGATGAACAAAATAAAAAAGGAGGGAGAGAAACTGGCAAAAGAGAAACAGAAGCCAAACCATCTAAATCCAGGAACGTTACAAAGAGACTGAAACAAGGCTCTTTTAATGGGAAATGTTATGCAACCTTAATTATTTGCCATCTGCCTTGTAAAATTCAAATCAAGCATGAAAAGGATAAAATTCTCACTTATGTTTATTTTATTATGCAAAATATCTTGGTTTTACAACATCATCAGTGAAATGCCTCATGGAATTATGGCTCTTTAATTCACAGTGGCTTCCTCTTTATTGTGGCTGGAGAAAACAAAGAATTTAGACCTCTAAGCCACATATTTCATTGCAGCAGCCTAACCGTGACAGACTATTACCAACAGAAATGAAACAAATACCACTCTGCGACAGCAGAACTAAACATTTAATTTCATGGAGAGTGTATGAATTCACACCCTGAAACAATGAGGACATGTTAACAATATTTCACATAGTAGTTTTGTCCTTGCCTTTAAAAATATAATGTTCTACAGGGATTTCTAGACTAAACTATAGTATACCATGTATGCCTCTAGAACTTTTAGAGTATGTTCTTGGTGCCAATTCTTTTGTTTGGTAAACAAAAATACAGAAAAAAAACAGACTGTCAAGTACAAGTGTTTGTTGCAAGCAACTTATGTCACCACAATATTTCAAAATCTCATCTATTGCTCTGTAAAATGCATTAAATATTATATTTCAGCACAGAAAAAAAATAAATATATACATTTTATAAATGGGGGGAAAAAAGGATAAAAGGTATGGGCAACATAATGCTGAAATCATAGTATCTGACTCCACACAGCAATGCATCATTCACCATGTTTGAGTCCTATTTCTGAAAGCTCAGGTGGCCTGTGCCAATGCCTGGTAGTCCCTGGTAACAGGCCCAGTAACTTCAGACAGGGTGACTGGGCTTCCCCTCTTTGCCCTTAATGAGGAAGGAAGGGATGGAGAAGTGCTCAAGAGTGCTTTACCTTCAGGCAAATCACTCAAGCACTGTCCTCCAGCTCTTCCCTTTGCTCACAGAGACAAGTGGTTGAGAGGCTGGCTGCCAGAGCCATTAAGTTTTCTGGTGTGCAACCACTGAACGGAACTGGCTCCACACCAACAATGCAATGGTTCTCACAAATTACTTTCAGTACCTCCAAATAGACAATTTCCTGGCTTGACTAAATACTATGAAGTGTTTGCTTATATGGGAGACTGACACCAGGTTTGGTTACAAAAAACCTGGGGCCATGTAGATCAGCCACTGCTGGTATCAGGCCAGGTACTAGCCGCTTCCTGGGCTCCCTGTATTGCAATAGTGGAAATTAATTTTAAGGATGGAAATGGACTTACCTACAAGGCTATTCTTTGAGCCTTGCCCTTTTGATTGCTATTTCACAGGGAGACAGAGACTTATACAAGCCCACTTCATTTCTTCATAAAAGTATTTTTCATCACAAAGGACTATAATACAAACTCAAAATGACTAACTCGCTGAGATTAAACACTGGCAAACTCCCACTAGAATATCCTACAAGGCCTTTATAATTAACAGAGTCTCAGCAATTGCAAACAGCTCCAGACCAGGATATTTAGTGCTTTCCAACATTCTGCCCGTCTTCCCTAGTGAACCAGGGCTAGGATAATTTGCTATACTGAGTTTCACTTGAAAGCACAGCATTAGTTCCTCACAATCATACGCCACAAATCTACTTACAGTCCCTGTCTTCCTGTTGATCCAGATGACCATCAGGCTGTAGTTGCTCATATCCTGTACCTGCCTATCTTTCAGTCAGACTCCTATTTCTGTATGCATACCTGTTGTGCTATCTGACCAGAGTTGGACACTTGTGCTGTGAGTAAAAAATTATTTCTTCCAGAGCAGACATCTTATGTTGTCAGTTTATCTCAGGACATCCCTTTTTGGTAAGCTTATGTCTCATCCACTTCATCTATGAGAGAGCAGTATTTTCACAGATCGGGGCAGGTTTATCACTATCACTTATCACTAGTGAGGTTTTACACTACAAAAAAAAGATTAAAGCTCTGTGGAATGTGACTAAAATAACCTAATGCACATCCACCTTACTGGTTTGTCTTCATTCACACAATGGATGTTTCAAAGTCAATCACTTTGAAACTGTCACATAGGGTGCTGCTCTGTAAGAGATATCACCTTGCTTCAAAACCCCTTCATCAGCACAGCCAGGCAACTCCAGAACATCATTGTCCATGCTCTGAATGATTAGCATTCATATCACAGCGGTACAACAGAGGACACAATAACAAGATGCATTCTGTTTCTGTCCAAGACACTTTAAAGAATTAGTTCCAAAACCTGAAGTGCCAGCTATCTTACTTTCATTAGTGTTTACCTACTTCTGTGCCAATTTTGCAATTAAAAAACAAACAAAAAAAACCCCAAACAAGCTTGTCAGCACTTTTTACTTCCAACAAGCACTTCGCTTGCTTTTAATAGATTACCAACACCAGAAGCTGATGCAACTAAAGACAAGCACTCTGCAAAGCCAAGGTTTGCAAGACAGAAGTTTAAAGGTGCCCTCAACCTTTACATCATCATCCACCAGTTCTTATCCATGAGTTGCAGGTCCAGCAGAGCATGTCCCCCAGCCAGTTCATTGATCACCTGCATCAAGAATTGTTCTGGAATGTACTGAACTCAGCTCCTGGTTTCTAGCACCCAGCTGCGTTGCCCTTCCAGAAAAGTGGTTGAGACATCCATGAGTACTATCGCCTGTGAGGCTCTCTTTGGCTGCCTAAAGGCAGCAGCATCAGCTCCCCCTTCTGTATCAGGAGGTCTGCAGCAGACATGGACGACAGCATCATCTGTGCTGTACACAAGATCTCTACTACCCACATCTTGTGCCTACTGGCACTTATCTCATGTACCACATGATCTCTACTGGTTTGTCACTTGCCCAAGGGCAAAGCTCCAATCATTCAAGCCATTCCTTTATTTAGAGCACAACCGCTCCTCTTTACCGCACACTATTTTTTCTCTTTTCACACAGTAAATTTAGGCCTGAAATGCCTCGGGGTGGGGGGGCTGTGGCACTCTTCAGCTGGCAAGCCTCACACTATGCATGGCCTGACAACAAGCCCAGCCCAGGGGTGGATTCCCTCACGTGCTGGGTGTTTACTCTGCTGTCCATACTCAGCTTCACAACCCTAGATCATGACAGATGAATGGAAAAACTGGTATCATTCCTTTTCACAGAATCACACAGAATGTTAGGGATTGGAAGGGACCTCAAAAGATCATCTAGTCCAATCCCCCTGCCAGAGCAGGAACACCTAGGTCAGGTCACCAGGAGTTTTGGAGTATGTTAGGAAGGGATCAGGAAAACTTTTATTTCACTGCCTAGAAAGCAGAAAAAAAGATTATGAAAAAATATAAACCAACAAATACGTAAGGTCTCTGACTTCTTGGACTAATGTCACTGTAAAACAGAATATGATTAGTTAACATTAAGAACAGGCTTGTGATCTTCAGTGAGGTATCAGGAAACAAGTGATTGAGGAACTGATTGTAGCCATCACAGTAAGACAAAGTAGAGGCCTTCCTTGCTAAATTTTAGTTCTTTTTAGTGCTGTCACACAACACAGACAATTTTGGACTGGAATTATGCTATCTGTAAAGAATATGAAGTATCCTAGCAATCACAGCTCTCCGGCAGACTAACTTTTAAATTATTTATCAAGAGAAACACAATCCCTTGCCAATTGTTGAATCTTCACATAGCTTTAAAAAATGTCAGAGCTTTGGGCATGGAGATCTTTGCTTGGCACTTCTACACCACCTTGAACAACAGCATCTGATTCCAGATAGGGCCACATCAGTGCCACCATGATAAGCCAAAGAAAAAGGGTTGAATTATTCTTCATTTTTGAAGTTCCAAAAGTGTGTAATAAAAAACAACCCCAAGCCCATGTATTTTCAAACTATAAGTAACTAACAGTAATTAACGTCAGTGAAGTGATACTCATATCTGCGTAATTAGCAGTAGGTAGTCCTAGCTGTCAACTCCTCCTAACCTTTTGCAAATTAAGAGCAGTGTAAATTTAGCTATATCAATTAAACCTCCTATGTAGCCATCACTACATCTAGATAAGAAAGTAACTATAAGGAATATTAACTTAATTAATTTGAGGTTATAGGGAGAAAATAGACTAATTTGCACTCTATATAAACAATTTATTTTGATGACAGCAACAATCTCACAAACCAGTAAGATTTGATCTTGAGTTGGAAGTTAATTTTGACACCTTTTTCCTGAATAGAACACTCCCTGATTTCTGTTAATAAATAATGTTAAATGAAAATACAAATTGAAGCAGTGCATCTTTTTCCCTGGTTTACCAGAAATTAGTAAGATTATTTAATTCTGGTGGAAGGCTAGACCTATGCAATTAGGCTTTGCTAAATTTATGCAGTTTGTTTCCACTTGCAGGATGTGCATCACTTCATTCTTCTCCCCATAGTTGTGCTCAGTGTATACTGGAACAAAGTAATATATTCTTAGAGGCAAAACAATACTGCCTCAAAATATAAATTCTAATGAAGAGGACAGATCATTTGTTAATTCCCAATTTGGAAGAAATTCAGGTAATATGCTGAGTTACATGTGCCAGTGAATATGATTATTTGAGAAGGTAACTCTGGTAATATTGTAGAAATAAAAAACATTTAGGGGTTTACATGATCTTCCCCTTGGAAAAATTAATGTTATATTTCAATGACATGAATATTTCTGTGATGCTTTCAGATCTGTGCTAGAACAATAATCTTCTATGGATGTTCCAAGGAAATCTCTTAAAGATGTGCTAGTGAGTCATCTGGTCAGGAGCTAACGAACACTATAACTGGCTTTGGAAGCTGTTCGTCTTCCTCAGCATCTAATCTGGGATTAGGTATTGTAATGATTCAGCAACTGTAATGACTGTAAGCAACCTGGGAGAAGGACACAGTACTCCAAGTAGTCCATGCATCACACAGTGCTACTGTGAGTAAGGCTATACGATAGATTCAGTAGGAAACTAAATACCTTATATATTTGCATATGTTAAAAACTCCTCTCCATAGTAGCAGAAAGTTCCTACCCTGCAAGCACTTCTTCCTGTACATAAGCCTTGATCTGTGGCCATTCTTGAAGCCAAGAGACCATTATGCATAAACTCAAGCACTTTCAGACTCTTTATCAGAGCTGGATCTGAACTGACTGGGGAATCCATAACTGCTACATAACACTCTTAGCATAGGTCTGCCTGATGAAGCAGGAAAGTAAAGGAAGTCACAGGGACATACAGAAGAGATAAGTATAGCCTCCTTTGAGATAGTTACAAATCAGAAGGAACTACAGGAGTTGAATGGAAACAAAATGCCTCGCCAATTTCAATAATATCATCCAGCAAGTCTTGAATATGTCCCAAATTCACTAGTGCCTAAGTGACATTTTCCCCAGAAAAACTTTTAAAACAAGTCTTATGAGATCTTAGTTTTCTAAGCCCATGAAACAGCAGACAAATCACAGGAACATCTAGGTTGGAAAAGACCTTGAAGATCATCGAGTCCAACTGTCAACCAAACCCCAGACTACAAATACATCAACTATAGTGTAATAAATGTATAAACGTACATAAATGTATATGTATATTTTTCTTATTTATTCATAATTTATTAATATTCAATTACTTAAAAAAATATCCTGTATTGTTTTTAACAGATACTTTGCACTCCTGATAAGTTCTGAAGCTCACTGCATTCTACGGATCATTAACTATTAACAATTCCTACCACAAAACATTCTGGATACAAAGAAGTGCCCAAGGTCTTCCATTCCACCCCCTACCTCAGGATGCCTCTAATCCTACCATGAAGATAAGATGGCCCCTTCCTCAACAGCTGCAGCAGCCAGAGGCAACTCTGGCTGTTCCTAAGAGGTGGCCAGCCAGTCAACTGCATTTAATTAAACACCACCAAAAGGCAACACACCACCAACACTTACTGTAACACAGCAAGCAGCCCAGGTTGTCATGCTCATGTCCTACCCTTAAAAGCAAATGGTTGAAATATTTGCATTTATATTCCTCTCCCTCCTTTTGTCTAAGCCATGCAAGTGACCTGAAGTAATAAGTGTGGGCTGATTAATCACTGTCTGTGTTCTCTTCTGCAGAGCTGAAAGGTCAGCTGGGGTAAATGCGAAAGGTGACATGCCGTACAATACTAAACACTCCTGTTTTTAAGCAGCCACCTTGTTCAGTGAACCACACACAAACCAAGAAAGAGTTCTTTTCACTACATGTGCTCAGGTTTAAATGGACCAGCTGAGAAATAGTTGCTGAACTACTAACTCTGAAGATGAAGAAAAAGCCTTATGTGGGCCTCCCTTCCTCAAGGCTAAGTGCTTAACGGCATATTAAAAATGTAGACACAGTAGTACAGATTTCTAAGGATTTATCTACATTTACATAATAGTTGGCAGTGCTCTCATCTGTGGTTGGGGTTTTTATTTGTTTTGGTTGATTTTTTTTTTCCTGGTCTTCATAAAACCATCCGTAACAGTGTACTTGCTTTTACAATTTTGTTTGTGGAAAAGAAGCATCCAACTGCATCTTCTCTTATCAACTGTCACAGATGTTGTTAGTACACTGCCAGGTATGAGGCCAGAGATGTAACAAATAGCAGAAACTATCCAAAAGTTGTATTTCTAAAATATAATCTCAGATTATACCATTTCAATTCTTTCTGTGACATTGTTTTGTTACATTATTGCTGTGTTTGTTTAGTATTGAAGTGTAGGCAAACCTACAGTGTATGTTTTCCAGAAGCACTTCATGTTACACTGATTGTGGACTAGCTGAAAATAAAACCCAATGAGGACAGAGTAAGGTAACACTGAGGTAAATCAGAAAATTTAAAAATTTCAACCAATGAATAAGAAATATTTCATTCTCCTACTCAAAAGTGATCTTGCTTGTTTCCACAAGGTAGAAAAAAACCACCTTACTATGAAGAGGTTTCAGCTCCAATCTCTAACAGAGTTCCCTAAATCCCTAAAGCTAGCACTGAATCCATTCCTGGTTTTGCCATCAATGGCAAGGGAAAGTCATCCTAAGGGAAAAACAAGCAGAAAGCAGAGCTCAGGCTTGGGAAGAGAAAAAAGGTCAAATTTCTTTGCATTGTTTCCTGTCCTCATGCTTTCCACATCCTTCTCCATGCCCAGGAGACAGGAGTAGCAGTATTCAACCAAAAAAGGGCAGAAATGGATGCTAATAGACAATCTATGCTACACCAGCCTTGAAAGGCTCAGTGGCCACTGTATCAGCCAACTGCAAGGCTGAAGCAGCAAGGAAAGATCCCAAAAAACATAACCTCTATTTCCCTGCCTTGTTTTACAGATGCTTCTATTATTGCAAATATACATATTTCACCATGACTAGACAGAGTAAGTAAAATGTTTGTTTGGGTTTATGTTTTGTTTTGTTTTTCAAGGACAGATGAACAGGCTTCATAAATCATGGGTGCACCATCCGATGGAGGCTGACAAACTGAACGAGGTCACGCCAGCGCACAGAATGCTCTCCATCATGCACAAGTTTGCAGGCCCCTGGGAGTCTGGGGGCACAACTTCGATAAGTAAAAAGAGCTTGCTAGCACTGGCTGCAAGGCTTGAGGGACCAGGTCTCACTTGCCCAGTGTGTGAAGGCTGCAGGAAGTATAGAAAGGGCCTAAGACTCATTGACCACTTGGAGTGATGCATCCTCATTTACAGGTCATGTTTAGGTATATCATTTTGGACTGTTGTAGTCCTACAGAATATCATCTTTGCTTCCATGTATGCATTCAAGCTATTAAAGTCTGCAGGATTAAGAGCTACATTTGCATTTCATACAGCTGAGGGAAAGACTTGGTTATGATTTAATTAGACAAATTTGCTAGAGTATCCCCTCCAGATGTGCCCTCATAAGACTACCAGTACCCCTCTGCCTTTGTATAAGTATAGACTAAAGGAACAGAGATATTGTATTTATCATGGCACAAAACAATAGCACATTTCAGCACAAAACCACTGTATTTTCCTCAGCTGAAAGCACACAAATAATCTATGGCTGCAACAGTACCAAGTTATTTCACAAAAGCCTAGTTTCTGAACTATTCATCTGGCAGGCCCAGCAGCAATACTTCTTGTTCAGGACATTCCTAATGAATGTAACACATTCAAACCTCTTACTCCCTGTCCCAATATCCCTCTTAATGCGCTCTTTGCTTGCTCTGCAGTTCGATGCAGTAGTCTAGCTGAAGCAGCATTAAGAAACTGAGAATAGGGGCATGTCAACAAGCTGAAAAGCTCTCTCAGTAAAGTGAGTACAGTGGAGTGAAAAATCTGGCTGTGTCGCATCACCAGCTTTTTAAAGATTAACTCTAGCATGTGCCAACATGCCTAACAGCAGCCTGTCACTGAAGTCCAGAGAAACTCAGCTTCTCAAGTGACTGCATCTACAAGATCAGCTCTTACTTCCTACATGCCTTTTTCAGAATTGCCCAGAGTTATCCTAAATTTTATCAGGAAGCAGAAACACTGCCAGAATACTAACAAATCTTTTCATATGTGTATGGTCTCACTAAGAAGATGCCAAAGTTTCACGTGTCATCAATAAGCTAGTTATTTATATCCTCGCTCTTTTTCAAGTGCTATTTGCAGGTGTTAGGAGCAATAAACTAACACCACTAAAGCAGGCTTTGCAACAAGAGCCTTAGAAACACCACATACTGTGAGCTACCAGCTTCAAGGACTTATTCAGCTTTCAGTGAAGAATTTCTCATACATATCTTGAATGTCTTCTATATTGCAGTATACATTTTGTCCTTCAACTTGCTAGGAGTTACACTGAGTTATGATAACTAAGGGAGCGTAAGGGAGTTTGGAATGCATCTCAAGACACCACAATAAAATTATGTCCAAGAACCAGACTTGACTACTCCACAGTTCAGGTACTTTTTTCACCTGCTACCAAGCTACTTGAGATTTCTCTATCTGTCAATACTCACATAATTTCAGCCCTTTGAGTGCTGCAGCTAGTAACAAAATTGAGTGAGAAGGCAGGCAGAAATGCTTGAGTACTCCTGCAGAAAACTCCTGGCAGAGAACAGCAGCAGCGCATGTACATCCTTGGAGTAGTAGGGCAGTACCCACTGAGGCTGTACTTGGGCTGTACTCTTGTTGTCACTGCTGAACACAGTACATTCCCTTGAAATGTACGTATTTTATAAACAGACAATAGAAGAGTCAGAGCAGGTTTTTGTATTTGCCAAGTTTAAAAACATTTTGGTGCAATTCACATGTTACTCTCAGGAAAGACAGTTGCTTCTGTGTCTGGTTGGCTCACTGGTTAACTGCTAGAATGCACTGGGGATAAGTTTTAGCTACTAAATGACTTAACTGTAAAAACAAACATGTAGCAATACTTTAACCTTCCATGCATTTTTCTCCTTTTATGAAGTCCATTGAAATAGTATGCCTTTCTTCCATTAACCACCAGCTATATTAAATTATTTCCACTTATCTGGATAAGAACACCAAAGCATTGTCATCCTCTCTAGAGACACTACTGGAGTTCTATACATAAAAGAGCCAGCTGTCCTGATTAAAAAAATTATTTTTTTTTAAAAAAAGAGAGAAAGGCAGCATGCCACAGTTCTAGGTAAGACTAACACCAAAATCTTTCTTCTCACCTCAGTCCTGTCCCCCCAAAAGGTTCCTGGACTACCTTTACATACAGTTAAAACAAAAACTTCAGGTTGAATCCTGCTTTCAGTTAGGCAGCTCAAGTATTTGCAGGATTGGAAGTTAAAGAATTTAGCTTCCTATCTTTCTTCCCTCACAGAAGAAACATTTGGGAACAGTTAACACCAACTTCCATATTCCAATATAGCCTGGAAAACTATATGAGACATCATCTAAATTAAAAGAAATAAAATTAACAGGCAACTCAACATCCAGAGTGATTCTACAGTTCACTGCAAACTTTTCTTAAAAACCAAAACAAAACCCACAGCTTTCAAATATATTTTCACCTCCAAATTCAGTGATGTATCCCGGTGTCATGACATTGGTTTCAGCACCAGGTAAAAGCCCAAATCCTAGCATGGGATTTTAACTCACTATAGCCATCTGTTTCAAGAGGATTATATGGATTTTTTAAAGTGCTAGACACATTAAAAATAGCAGAGAGTCATTTCAAATCTTTTTCAGCTACCTTGTATTAAAAATAGCACCTAAACTTGAAAGTCAAAGCTACAGGACCCTGTAAATTTGCCGCACATACTGCTGTTATCCTATCTTAAAAAAAAAAAAACAAAAAAAACAGAAAAAAATATTTTAAAAGTACAAGTAGCAGCCATTAATTAACATCTCCACAATTGTTTTTTCATAACTAGAGGAAGCATGTATAGTCATTAGCTAAGTTTCAGCTATCCTCAGGCTTTCATTTAATAGTGTAATTATAATTTCCAAAATGGTACAACTTAAAACACTGTGCTTTAACAACTTAAAGTTTTGCAAAGAACATTTATTACCAAATCTGAAAGTCTCATTTTGCTTCATGCATTTACTACATGCTTTCAAAGAACAAGCTGCATTCTCATTCATGCAGGTGAATAAATGTCATTTTCCAAGATGTTTTGCTGCTGGGCAAAGTAAGTATTTAAAATCTTCTACTGCTTAGAAAAAAAAAACACATAGTAATTTCAGTTCTTTTGCTTCAGATACCTGAAACAGATCTGCTTTCTGTCTGAGCTGGGACTTGATCGGCGTACATGAGAAAAATCGCTTCCATCCTACCTCCGTAGGCAGAATAAGCAAATTCAGTGGCTACTCTGTATTTTGATCTGTGGATTTTATTTTTTTGCTTTTTGACCAAGGAATCTATACATCTTTTTGTAGGGGGGAAAAAAATCCCACAAAACCAAAACCAAACCCCATGCACCCAAAAAAACAACACCAAAACAAAAAACAGAGACCTTAAAGAAATGAAGCATTATCATTCTTATTTGATCAAATAAGTTGTTCCATTATTGGAGATGTATGATGGGCTTCTCATCCTATTAATATCAAACCTCTGTAACTGCAGCCAAGGACACAAGTGAAGTTATATTTCATTAAATGATCCCTAGTCAAACAGCCAAACCTTTTAACTTCATAGGAATGACACCTTCAGTTGCCCCTATTCAATGCAGTCTTCTCATTAATACAGATCTGCTTTACAACTAGGTCAGGGAAGAAGGGATGACAAGTACTTAGAAGATGCCTATAGAAATGTGCCTGTGAATGCAAAAGCTACTCCAAGCCTCTTCTGCCTCCCCTTGCATCATTTCACACAGCCTTGGCCTCTGCTTTTGTTTCCCATTAACAAATGTTGATCACTGTCCATACATAAGTTTTAAAAACTGTAGGAGCTCCGATTTTGTAACACTGCATACAAGTCATGACAGCACTGGGTAATAGCAAGAGAAGTCTAAAAACCTCACTTTGTAGTATTTTCTCATTGTAAGTACTGAAGAATTCAATACCAGCTGTATATTTTTCTTTTATACTAAAATAGATCCAAAATACAGAAATTTCCTGTTTTATTTGGTAATTCTATCATGTTTATCTATTTTTAAAAATAACTAGTTAAAGAAATTATATCAACGTAAGTTGATATAAAGATTTGCCTTGTTTTCTTTCAATTCATCCAATCAAGGCCTCATAACGACATGCTGTCTCTGTTCACATCCTCCCAAATTTTTTTTTTAATTATTATATTATACTTCCATTTCTACTGTACAACATTATCTGATAGCTGCTGAATTCCACCGCTTTTGCAACCTATACTAATATTTCAGACGAATACAATTTCCAAAGATTTTGGCAACGATACAAAAGATTAAAGCAACAGCCTTTCACATCTGAAGTTCCCAATTATATTTGAAATTGAAGTGAGGTAGGTGATCTCAGCTTACTTCTACTGCTTGTTCCCCTTATGATTACTCCACAGCTCAGCATCCCCTTCCTTCCCCTCCCTAAATCCTCCAGTCCCAACAGAAAAAGCCTACAATCTAAGCTCAAGAATAAAAAAAGGGGAGAAATTCTTGTAATCATCAGGGAAAATAGTGTGCATGTACAGTGGTAAGCCATCAGATAGTGCTAGAAACGCTTTATTTCCAGGAGCATTAAGTTTCACTTGCCCCACTTAACTAATACATTCAAAAAACCCCAGATAATTCATTGTCATAACTTCACAACATGATTTGGAGATTAAAGAACCTTCCACTAAATTCTCTTTCAGAACAGACTCAGTATGACAGCCATGACTTAGGCAAATGAAAGTTGCAGACAACATTTACTGGGACCTCTAACTGTGCAATGAGTGCACATGCAGCCTGGAGCTCTGTGCTGGGGCTCTGCTCTCTGGAATTGAATCATATGATGGGCAAGCACTTACTGATTACTTCTGTGTGCCAGGACAGGCATCAAAACATAAGACAACATCTGCAGGTGCTGACCCCTCAGTTTGCAGGATATATGTTGGCTTCCACCCCTCCAGATTAGCTCTAGAGCCCGAGATGCCAGATACCAATTATCAAAAAAATAACCCAAAATACCAAAACTGCTGCAGCTGGCACCTGGGACACAGGAGATGAAGAAAAGCCACATCTCTCTATAGGGACTGTGAGATGCCAGCACCATAAGGGGAAATAATGGTCAGGTGAGGGTGTTGCACATAGGAAGCACAATAGAATCAAGCTACTCCTCAGTATTAGGTATGTTAAGTAGCAGTTATAGCAAAGGAAAAAAGCAATTCATTTATTACTTCAGATAGCTCGTAGCAAACAAAAAGGACACCCAACCCAAAGTTTACAGAGTAAACACAGCAGGTGACTACTAAAGAAAACAGACATGCTGAATGACAAAATGAGACAACAAAAAAGCATCTTCATCAGAAAGATTTTATTTTTTAAAAAAATAATTTCGCTCGGTTTAGTCACCAAAAAATAAACGAAGTGGAGGTAGAAGGGAAAACAAAATAATGCTCTTGTTTTCATGTTCTGCACGTAAAAACTTGAATAACTAAAGAGATTAAGAATTTTTAAAACTCTGTTAATTCCCCATTTGGGGAATAGCTCCTTGTGCAGAACTTCCACACCATAGAACATCTTTCTCCAGTTGTCTGGCCTAGGGCCGATAAAGGAAAGGAAACATTCTAATACCAAAGTTGCCTCTACTTTTGGAATTGAAATGTTACATTGTAGCTGTTGTAGCAACTGCAGTACCTGGCTTATGTAAAATATTTAATTACAGACAAACAGGCCCCTTCCTGTTCTGCATGTTACCATCCTCAGCTTCCATCAGTCTCGAAAATTTGAAGTTAAAACTGATTAGACTTAATGATGTCGTAAGCAAGTAAATAACTACACAATATATTAAGAGTATGGCTACTTAACAACCAAAAAGACAACTTAAGTAAGAAGTCTGGTGTTTTAGAGAGCAAGCAGTAGTGAATTACTTAGTTATTAACAGCAAATAGTGAAGAAAGATAAAACCTTCAGTTTCATAATGCTTCTGAAAAAAAATATCAAAAAATCAGTGCACTCACAGGTTACTCTTCTGCAACCCCTTGCATCACATTAGGCTTCTTACAGTTAATTAGAAAGTGAAAGTATAAAGGAAAAATACTACGTGCATCCCATGGCTAGAGATAATAGTGTTTCTATTAACAAATTTTAGTTGTGAAGCCATTTAAAAGGATTATTTCTAGAAATACGAAGAGTGAGATGCTTACCTATTTCATCCATTATATTCAGTACTGTACACTCATTTGCACTGCAGAGGTCTACTGTGAATCCATAGCATGATGCATATCACCCCATACACATGACTTCAGTCTCCCATCCTACATTTAAAAAAATCAGGCTAGCAATTACGCAAACCCGGAGTAGAAAGGAGAAGATGTCACGGAAGGAAAAGGTGCAGCTTCACAAAGTGTCAAAAACACGTGGCATCAAAATACCCTTTTGATGGGTATCAAAAGGGTATCAAATCTGACCCGCTCTCAGCATTTCTGGCCCAACATCTCATCAAAATGGAGTTTGTCGCATCCACAGCATCATGAGATTATATGCAAAGACAGGGAGGGGGAGAAGTCTGCCGAGCGCTTCCCCGTGGTCTGCGTCAGTAGATTTGGGCTTAGCCTCTGTTAAGCAGCTCAAGCCACCGGTTATTGGTGCTGGCAGCTGTCTACCACACTGCTCCACTTCCTATTTCAAAACCTGGGAAGGAGGCCTTGGTCAGTCAGCTCCAAACCTGCCTCCAAATAAAACAGAGAAGTAGGACTGTGGAGCCACCATATTTGCCTTGGACAGTGCTTCAATAGTTTAAAATACCTCCCCCCTTTTCAAACAGCTTAGTGCAAAGATCAGTTACAGCAATACTAAAAAAAAAAAAAAATCCAACATGCATTCCCAGATAAAAAACTAAATTGATATGAGACCTTAGTTTTAGAGAAAGATTTTTGCACATGTACATAAACAGATTATTTTCTTGGGCATTTCTAAGATTTTAGTATTGGGTATACTATTCAGCATTTTAGCATTTCTTGGACATCAGGTAATTCTTGACATGTTTCTATTGGATTGATAACAAATAAGCCTTTTCAAGAAGCACAGTACAATCCATGTCAACACTTTGCCCAATATTATGGCAAATCAGTTACTAGCAGCTTAACTGCTATATTACTTCCATCATGCTCAAAAATCCTAATAGCACACTGAATCCAGATTTCAAGAAATACCTGTGCTATAGTATCATGTCTTCTATGTCATGTTTTACTTTGCACTGCACGATATAAAACACATCTATGCAATTTGACCAAACATTATTCTCCTCTGAAATTCTTTCATTGTAGATTTTGTTAAAAAATAATTAAAAATCAGATTTGTCACACCAACAAGATCATGCCATCATTAGACCTCCCTTTTCAATACCAACAGCTTATAAACACTCTGGTTCTACCATAATAATTTGTTAATAGATAACTATTCTACTCACGTGACACAAGGGCATCTTCCACCCGCTGTGCATGCTGGCCAATCCGAATGAGCTTAAAAAGGCCCACAGAAGTCATAGCTCTCTCCTGTAAGCACTGCCAAAGCCAGACAGCAACATGAAAAGCAGCCTTATGGCTATGATATGGCCAGGGAGCCTGGGAGAGTGGGGCTGAACATCTGGTCCTGCCAGAGCCTTCCCATGTAACTGCAGCAACACTAACCTCAGGAACACTAACTCCAGTTAGCCTCTCAACTTGGATCTGTCTCTTTAGATGAAAACGTTTCTGTGTTCCACTCTTTTTAGCATCTCATTTATTCAAATTATTGGTTCTGATGCAAACATTCTTCTCCAGCCCCACAACTGAAATTATGAGCCTGAAGGAACTAGGTTTTATGAAGTATTAGGGAGGTAGATTGCTAAACACTGTAGTTTGAGTTGCAAACTCAAAACAGAGTGTAAGCACTAATTATCTTTGATTATGAATACTCAAGATTAATTAACATTAATTGTATCATACTTCAGATGATGAGCAGGTAACTTGCTCTGCAAGTGGTCCCCTTGAGGTACAGCATATTAAGTATGGAAAACACACAAACATAACCAAATCCAAGTCCATTCAGAACATGTCTAAAAACACCCCATTGACACTGACTGTAAAGCAAAATTAAAAACCTAAGGAAAGAACAGGTTAAACCCCCCCGCTACCATGGTTCTAAAAATAAAAAGCAGTGTTTGTGTGTTCTGATACATTCACACTGCAGTTCAGATCACTAAAAGTGGTTCTATCACCAACATGTAGAGTAAATTAACTTGCTAATTCACTTCCTAATGCACAGTCTACTGAGCATACAATTACATAAAAAAGGAAAATGAAAACTCCTGTGGTCAAGCATACTAAATTTGCATTGGTTGTAACATTATATGGAGCTTTTTTTTTTTTTTAAACACTGATAAATACATATACTTTTTTCTTAAACCAAACCACATTATTCACCCTTAAATCAGTCACATGCACTGCACTAAGCATATGCCATCCTTCTTTAGCACTGCCAGACAAAAGCTACATCGCCAGAAATAGCCACGCAGCATGCTAGAGCTGCTGCTGCCAAATGCCCTAGATACACTTACGCCATGAAGACTGAGCTGCTCTGCTGCAAGGAAGGGTTAAGCACTAACCTTCATAATAGGCCAGGGCTGAAAAGAGGGAGGAAGATGAATTTCCACCCTTGAAGTTAATTTTTAATAAACATTATATAGCTGAGTGTAAAAGGGAGAGTCATCTGAATGCTATTTCCATGCAGAGCTGGAATGCATGTGTACATACACAAAACATAACGGGAAAAGTGTGTATTAAAATACTTGGTACAGGCATTCTAGGAAAACATCTGGTAAAGAAAAACGTGCTTTTAAAAAAAAAAAAGCCACAAACATGAAATGTTACACCAAGTTGACTTCACAGGAGTACAGTCCCAAACTTTGATAGATGTTTCCCCTATTCAGTTTCTCAATTGTTTTTTTTTAAATGTGTTTTCTTCCTACTCTTTCTGCAGAGATTAGGGAAAGCTAACAGTTGATATTTTTTCTAGAGCTGGTAAAATACTGTAAGCACTAAGAGCCAAACAAGTAAAAATCAGTGTTCTAAGTGTTAAGAGGGATCGAAGACTGATCACCGTTTAGCATGCCAGACAGACCTCCTCAAATCCCTCATCAAATTTTAGTCTAATTCACAATTTATCTTTCTCCACCATCCCAACACTCCATTGAGCATGTTAGAAGGCAGTATCTTGAACCAAAGGAGGTGTTACAGCACCACAATTAACAAACACAAAACACTTATCCATGATAAAGTAGCAGTAGGTATGTAAGGTGTTAAATGAACTAACAAGCTAGTGATATCTGAGAGTCATCTTTGTAAACTTCAGTCATTTCCTTTCAACAGATTTTTGATGCAAAGGGACAACAAGGAGTGTATGTTTCTCAGTAAAATACTGAGTGTGACCAGAGCTAACGCATTTTAACCTCTGCAGCAGAGGACAGTGGACTGTCTTTCTAATGCTATTCTCCAAGTTACCTCTGAGTAAGCAAGCTCAGTCTGAGTGAACAGATCATTGCCTATATCGACTGGCCAAGGCAAAATGGATTGCTTCAGATTAGCAGAGGGTTGCCCTACACTGACAGACAAGGTTTCACCTTTAGCCAGAGGAAGAGCAGAAAAACAAGAACAACCTCCACCCATGCCCTGCACCCGTAACTGGCTTGACACAGCACATAGGCCTTGTTGCATTGGCGGGAACCACCTGGCATGTAAAAAAAAATATTTAAAAAAAAAAATTTAAAAAATCACTTGTACTACCAGCTTGTTCTTATCACTCAAGACTACACTCTTTCCCCCTGAAAACAATGCAATGGGGAGCAGAAGAGTTAGAGTCTTCTCATTAGCTAAGACAGTCTTTGGAGCCCCATGTCAAAGTTCAGGCATCAACCTTTAAAGTGTAAACATTAACCTACATCATCACAGTCCTCAAACCGAGTAACACGACAGCAGTACACTACTGTCACAGCTTGATGCTTAGCTTTCTAGACCTATTTCTGTGAAGGTCCAGCAGAGAAAGCAATGAACAGAAAAAGAAAGGGAAATTATTATTATTTTCTTTTTTAGTGCTTTGATAAAAGTTGCCTTTCCCTGCATCATGCAGGTCTGCAACTGCATGCACAGGGCAATGCCCTCACACTCAAGAGGAAGCTAGGATATAATAGCATATAAACACTAAAGAGAACAATTAAGTAATAAGTATTGGTACTCTGAGAACAGATCTCTCAGGTTGAAAACACCCTCCAAACTCCACAGAGTATTTGCTGAAAACAGTCAAGTGCAATGGCTTAAGACCAAGAAGAACAATGTAAAGATCCTTTCTGCCCTTTTTGAAAGGTTAATCACTTCCACAGCTGTCCTGGAATAACCTGTGTAAGGCAAAGTATAGCCAGAAGCAGAAAACAGCAGAGTAACTGGCTGGCAGCTGATGGATACCAGAAGTGCTCTGCAGTTCCCATTCCAGGAAGAGGAACAAACAACACATCTCTCTTCAAGTCCTCATGAGTCATTTGCCTAAGCCTGTATATGACACAGGTAGTCCAAGAAATTTCATTAGATGCTGAAGAAATCCCTCTGTGCCCAACAATGTGATCCAAATGTGCAGAATAATTTATTTATTTATTTATTTTAAACCCATAATTATACAATTGATTATGTAGTTTTAGCTAAGGAATTTTTCTTCAACTATGCCATTATGAGCCTTAGGATACCAGTTTGGTTATAAGCTTTTCTACAGTAAAGTTTATATAATCGTACACATTTGGATTTCAGCTAGGCCTACATCTACAGAATCCTTATTTTTTTAAAAAAACAGCTATTTTGATTAATAACGTGATCATAAGGGAATTCACTTGAGCCTGACATTTGCTTACCTCCTACTCAGTGCACTGGAGAAGGAGAGAACTTGGAGAGAAATTCCACACATTTATGTACCTAAGCAATGATGTCTGATACACTCTTCATTAGGAGGCTGTTAGAGGAGCCACAGCTTCCACTGTTGAGCAAAAATAGGCACGTTTCAGTTACAAGAAGTTAGCATTAAGCAGAGTATGCAGGCTACATTAATAAGAATGAAAACAGGGGCAGAATCCAGAAGCTTGAAGTGCCATAATTTGCAGTTAAATAGTGTTAAAAAAAATATATATATATATATTTACTACCATCATTTTGGATTTCCCACAAATGCGGGCTACAGCAGCTAAAGTTGTTTTCACTAGGATGTCATTATTGGAAAGACGGGGGAACTTCAGCTAACAGTTCTGGGGGTAGGCCATTTTGCTTAGGAAATGCACACACAATGTTTTCATGTAGTGTCACAAAGTGTTATACAGGTAACTACTGTAGAGTATCCATGGTATGCATGTACCCTTTTGAAACACTGTCTATTCACTTTTGTATAAGCACATCTGTATCTAGATGTGACTACACACCTACACATCTTTTCTGTGAGAACTGCCAGGAATTGCATCTTGCATGCTGGTGCACCATTCCTCCAACCTCTTCCCCTCTCTCCTAGCAAACAATATGCTGTGGAAAGAACAGTCTCTTCTGCATCTAGCTAAGCTGTATGTTTGGCAGCTCTTCGAGGAAACAGCTCTGAACTGAGGAATCTGGTGAACAGATTTGAAAACCAGAGCCACACTATTAAACACAGCAATTACTGAACAGTGAATAGAGCCTGAACAACCATGCAGCAGTTAAGTATTTGATTCAGTAGCAAGAGTAGGTAGCCTCATTACTCCCCAAAGTGTTATTTTAGAAGCAGTTTGTAAGCTGCAGCCAAAGCCTAGTCTTAAAGCAGCAGCCTCATTACCACAAGTTAAAGTACTTGCCACCAAAAAAAAAAAGGGAGGGGGGAGGACGGGACAGGGGACTTTAAAAAGCCTCCAAAGCTAGCCAATAACTTTTGGGACTAGTTCACTATTAAATAATGCAGACTTCAGAGACTACACGTGACAGAATTGAGTGTTCCACTTAACTTTTCTGTGATACTGTCTCTAAGGCACAGCCTAACTGCATCAGTACAGTCGCTTCTAGCTTTTGTGTTTCAAAGTGCTGACTTTATACATACTGGATGACATTCACAATCTGTCCTCTTAACACTTCTCTCTCTCTGACTCATGATGCATTGTTTGCAATAAAAAAAAAAAATGCAGTAGAGTAGAATCCAGTGCCAGGTCCCCACAGCTAAAGCAGTGCAGCAAATTGATAGTATGGCTGCGGAACATTCTAGACATTTACTACCAATAGCATAAGAACAAATGCAAGGAATCTGGACCTAGTCCAGCATGGTGTTTCTCCAGGTCTTGCAGCTTTGATCTTTGGGAAATTGTGAAGTACAAGAAAAGTTAGAAGAGCTATTGGTACACAAATAGACACTACTCCAAGTAAACAGACAGTGCAATCTTCTGGGAAGCCCAGGTCAGTAACCATTTCAAGATAGAGACGTGAAGTGTGAAAAAGCAAGATTTCAGGAATAAAAAAAATACAATTAAAGTAGAAATAACTCCTATTTTTTATAATGGCTTTCGTCCCTGGGCCAGACACTCTTAACCTATTTTCCCATGAAATCCCATGGAGCCCTGTTCTCTGATGAGTAGCAGTCTGGGTACTTCAGGACTGAAGCCCTTTGTTTTTCCATACAAGTGATACGAGGCTGTGCAGGAGCATCACTGCCAGCATGCCTCAGCCCTGACTGTGGGGAAGGATGATTCAGACCATTTTACAAGCGCCTTGCTCCAAACTCCCTTTCTGTAAATTGCCCACACAATAATTCCCCACTTCCCAAGAAAGGATTTTTTTAACAAGTAATTACTCCAGTGCAAATTTATAAAACTTTTTCTAGTTCTACTATTTTGAGATATGGCTGACAGCAGGATGTACAGACCCATCATTAATTCAGAAATTAAACAGATCTGGGATTCAAAGGCTGCTGAAAAACTTGCACCAATTTCTTCAAGGCAGGTAACTACATCTATACCTGTCCTTGGAAGCTTTCTCATTCTTTGAAATGGATACTGTATGGTTATTCCTTTCAGGCAAGAATAAGACCACTAACTGTTTACTTGCAAAAAGTGATTCAGTTCAAAAAACACCAGAGAGATGCAGAACAGAGCAATAAATGCTTTCAAGTCCATTATCAAGAGAGAAACATAAGTGCTCTAAGCCCAAAACCAGGAGGTCAGATCCACTACTTCTTCAATTTACTTCAGAAGAATTATAACAGGGACAAAGATGGCCCAGCCTTTTTAATGGTTTTGCACAAGACCTATCGTGCACCTTCTTGACAAACAGATTTTAACATTCCCCACTCATAGCACGACTACTTACAACAGACTTAGCTCTGCACTACCCATGAGTTACACCTACATAGGACACAGTTACAGCTGTGCAAAACATTTGCAGCTCAGAAAAGAGCAAGCTATTCAGTTGCAATTATCCCATGCAATATTTTAAATCTTTCAAGGTCGGTAAGCCTTGTTTTTTCCTCATACACCTTTAATTTTCAGTTTCAACTCCTATTCAGAGGGGGCTTTATTAAAAGACTTTTGGAAGGGGTCTTAAGGACTATGGGAAAGGAGAACACATGAAGTCTAGCTTTTCAGTGCTCATAAACTGAAGTACTTAAGACCTGTTTTTAGGTGGGCTCCAACTGATACCATGGAACATCTTTCCAGTTGTGACAGCAGTCTACAAAACTCAGTGTTCATCTATTTGTGGCGTTAACTACAGCAGGCAACAGTCTAGCAAGGTGTTTCCCCGCTCTCTTAAAAGGAAAGTACTTGACTTAAAAAGAACAGGATCTAGAATCACTATGTGCGAGCTTTGTGTGTCATTCTGCCAAAGCTTGTGATGCAATCTATAGAGTAACCTCTTCCCACATTCTAGTTGGCATTAGTAATCTGCCTACATCTGCATTTGTTTAAAAACAATGACCCTTTAAAAAAAAAAAAAAGAGACACACCTCCACCTCCCCCGTAGATAAGTGTTCCTACTTTGTTTACCTGGATGTGGGGGAATGCCTTAGCAATATTCATCTGTTTTCTTTCTCAAATAATCAGATTTCAAGCACTGGAATATTTGTCAATGATGCCATGCAATGCACCTCTATTATAGCATGTGGGTCACGGGTAGTACTCGCACAAGGGCAGATGCAAGGACAAGGAGTTCTCTTCATGTAAAAAAATTCTACTTTCACCCTAAGCACTTGTCTCTACTTTGCCACAGAGGCTAGGATTAGAAGCAGCGGTACCATAGCAATCCTTGCTTGCAGAAAGCTTGGAGGATCAGCTGACATCCAGACATTCCCCAAAAAAGGCACCCACAGGCAGTGAAAACACATAAACACTACTGAAATAAGTTTAGCTCCTATACTACACCAAAATCACAAACCACACTATAGTATGTTATAGTGCCTTACCTGGGTGGATCAGGGAATGGAAGTACTTTAAAATTTGTGATCTGTTATTTGTGATTTCTTGGGCTGACTGGGCAGCACTGTATCTACAACATTCACCAAAAGAAATTAAAACTGTTCAATAAACTGTAACAACTGATGTATCTACATCTCATCAAGTCCACGAATAGGCAATCCAACACAGTGCAGCAGACCTGCTGAGAAAATCACCCTGGCAGGCAATCATCTCCATTACCATCTGCTTGGCCACCAGCACCTCAGCACACACAGCTTTTGGCTCTACTGGTATGTGAAAGGCAGAGCTCAGCGGACCACAACCAACATGCTATCCAAGTGGCCCATTAAAACAACCCTACTCTGCAAGTGTTAGTCCTGAGCATCTCTGACCAGATACAACCCATGCTGGCCTTGCCCAACCAGGTCACAGAATGCAGCACAGGGGAAATGGCAGAAAAGGCTCCACTGCCAATTAACATTAGCCTAAATGCTCCACTTACTCAGCAGTGAGTTGTATTCAACATAAATTAACTTCTCTTTCAGCAGAAAGTCCCAATTAATCTTGAAGGCATACAGGACACCAACATACTCCTCCTTATTTTCCTCATTTCATTTTTCCCCCTTTAAAAAGCAAAGCATAAAACGTAATCCAGCATTGTGCTACTTTCAAGCAGCTCAAAATAAAGGTATTTGGAAGGTGGCTTCAGCATTTAGAATTGCAGAGCAGTGTGTTATATAACAGGAAAGCCAGATCTCATTGGATTTTCCCATTTAAAGATCCAAGAGCACAATAGACGGTGAAAGTTTAAACATATGCAGACAGTGATTTCACATCTTTTAATACCTGCAAGTAACAAGGTCTTCTCAAATGCTTTACAGGCAAAACATTTTGTTCTCATTTTAATAAATAGAATTTTGTGAAATATATATATCTCAAACGTGTCATACTACATATGAAACCCTTCTGAAGTATATAATTAATGCTGTTTTAATTTAAAGAAGATTCAAGCAAGAGGTCAACCAAATAAGTTAGAACAAAAGAAAGGGAGAAAATGCTGTGCAAATAACACGAGCTATGTGCACCATTGTTCAGTCACAAGTAATTAGAGCCTCACTGGCTGGCTGTTTTTCCACAAAGTGATATTCAATAATCCCTATACAGCCCAAAATATTTGAGTCAGATGGGAAACTCTCATAGTCACTATTGTCATGATGTCCTGCAAAAACAAGTTTCCTCTCCCCAGAGAAGGAAACAGAGATTGTTCCTGCAAATGTTACTAGACATGATATCTATCACCAGTAATATTCTAAGTCACAAGAATTTTCATGTGAAAAGGCAGTCTTTTGCACCACAGGTCTCAGAAGGACTGTTAATCAGTAACTGGTTTTCCAATAACCAGTCCCAAAAGACAGTTGCTTTAAAACTAGTGAACGAGCCTTCCTCAAGTAAAGAACATGCCTCCACATTATATTGTTATGTCTTCTCTTGACTTTTGCAACTCTGGCTCACTCCCAGCCTCCTGCCGTGGTATACTTTCACACTACTTCAGCTCACCAAAGTGAGCGGGTCAGGTTGGACACTCTGTGGCAGATAACTGGCTGAGGATGAGGAAGGACAAAGGCTTTAAAAAATAAGTAAATGGCTCCACACATAGACACACACTGCTAAAGATTTTGTAACCAAAGAGAAAAAAAATGAAAATCTTGCTTTGAATTAGTTGCTGGATCCTGCTTACTCCACAGAACATCCCCTTAACTGGTATGCAGTAACTCTACCAACCCACTTAAAATTATTATAAGAAACATCTTGGCTCTTTTTAAGGACTGATAAAACAGATGTAACCAACATCACAAATACAAAAAGTAAAGCTTCTCATCAGGTTGCTCCCTACCTTATTTCTTTTTAAAGCTATGTTAGCTTACATTGTTTCCAGAGCTGGTGTCTGCTTATGACTCACTGGTTGGAATGTGTCAAACTACACTCCTAGGAGCTACCACAAGGGCAAGCACGAGTGAATGGTAATACACAGAGGCACGTAATCTCTCTCACTAACACAGACCCCCCTTCTTAAAGCTTTTGGTAACTTACCAAGTCAAGTTTATAAGATGACATTTTTGTTTCCCCTACTTAAAAAACCCCCAACACTAAACCAAAAACTAAAACAAACCAAACAAAAAGCCAATTAAAAAACCCAAACAAAACAAAAAACCCCCTGACAAACAAAAGAAGTCAAAGCTATCTTAAAGCACCTCTGCCTGAGAATTCCACTGAAAACTGTCCTGCAGACTTCCATATTGCTGCAGCAGAACATTCTTGCCTTGATTTATAGGGGGAAAAACGAAAAAAAAGCTACAGCCTCACCATCTGGGACTAGATTAGTGATAAGAGCCTGCTACTGGCCATTATGTACATCTTTTTGAAAAGAAATCCTAGGACAAATTTAAGAAAACTCCATAATCAAAGCCTGGAGTATAAAGAGAAAGACCAAAGAACAGCACTTTCTCAAAAATTAAGCTAAATTTTCACTGAATGTTAAAGGAAACTGCTAAGCAGCAGCAAAATACACTGAACTCCTGTTTATAGCCAGGCAATAGCAGGGCCTTTTTGCAGAGCTAAAATAAGCATAAATCACCTCCGCAAACCTTGGGGTCAGGAGCCTATTCAGAACTCCAATACATTGTATTCATGGAGACACTGTTTTAATTTCTCAGGAGAGGAAGATCAAACAGACATACTTTAACTATTTCAGTCTTAGAATGTTGCTCATCATGCAGATGCTACAAACAGGTGAAATCTGTTAGGATGGTGATTAAACAAAAGTCTAACAGGAAAAAATAAAAGAAGCATCCATAATAATCACCATGGTGCGAGCATTGGTCTTCACTATACTGCTTTTCTATGCTCTGCATCAGTTATTGACTACAAAGATTTATGTCAAACATACTGCAGTGAAAAGCCAAGCTGTTCTGCATAGAGTCTTCAGTGACACTGAGCATCTGAGATGTGGTTTAGAGCAGTAATCCAGGTAACTCCCAGGGACAGTGAGGCTCAAACTCCCTGAACACAAACAAGTTGACAGTTGTGTTTCTTAAACTTGAGAATAAAAGAAGAAAAATCCTAGCACAAAAGTAAATATATACATTACGGAAAATTTCAGAAAAGACAGACTGGAACTATAAGAATATACCAAAATACTGATAACCCAGGCACAATGACAAGCACAAGCTGCTTGGTCTGCAGGCTGGTTTTATAGTCAGTACCTCACTCAGCAGCTGGTTGTTGCTGTCCTTTTCTGGTTTACAGATGGCAATTGCCATCTGCTTTTTCTTTACCCCTCTGCCCTCTTATTTTGCAGTTCAGACTGCAACTAAACACAGCATTTGAACACAGCTATACTGGCTGGAGTAGGTGGTTTGTTGTTTTGGGTTTTTCTGGGGTTTTGTTTGTTATAACACAAATTATTTTTTCTTCCTTTGCTGCAGGGAATAAGAGAGGGAAGTAAACATGTTTTGGTTTCTCTAGTGAAAGGGAATGCACACAAAATGTGAAAACTAGCATTGTGTAGAGTTTGTGTGGATTGCATGTCCAAGATGGGGTGCACACTCCTTAATGAAATAGCTGTTACAATTAAGGAGGAATGACAGGCAAGAACATTCAGCAGTTTGTTTTCCACCATGCTGCTACTGTTGCACTCAGAACTATAAACAAGTGTGAACTCCACTGACATGACACTTCTGTGCCTTCAAAAGCAGCTCAGTCACATTTCATGTCATTCATGGTGTCTTAGCATACAAGCTAAAATTTAGTATTGTAATTTTCATCAGTGCATTAGTCAGCATGCAGGCAATGAGGAAACTGACTTTGAAAAGGGAAAAAAAAACAAAGCTAGAATTGGCACCATAAAAGGATGACTTCTCATGTCAAGGGCGGGTAACTGGATAAACCTGCATTTCCAAAACAGCTTTCTGAAAAGCTCTCTGAAGCAGAACTGAGAAATAGGATATCTTTGTACACTAACATACAACAGTGTGATACCAAGGTCTGTCAGCTCTTCTATAATAAACCTTGCCCATGCAGGAGTTGAAAATTAAGCTGAAAAAGATCTGGAATTCAAGAATGGAAAAATCAAGCCTCTTCCAGCACACTTAACAGTATATTTTAGGATGTTATGAGATTTTAGGTCCAGGATCTTTCACTGGACTTTCAACTAGTCAGACTGTCTCTGCCCAAGACAGCACTACGATCACATTCCCACCAATTAAATGAGAATTCAGGCATCCTTGCAGAAATGTTAGTTTTGAAAGCGTATGTTACTGCCTCACTCCTTTTCCTCATTGTCTCTCAGTACACAGACAATAAAAATTCTTCTTAATGTTTTCTCTGTCATTCACTGTCCTCAGATCCTTCAGGAGGCATCCCTGTTCCTCATAAGGAAAGAGAGGACATTTCTAGCACAGCACACCATGCAATAGGAGGTGGCTATGGCACTAGGCTGCAGCAAGGCTCTTCTGAAGACAAAACTCCACCAGCTGGAGTATTTCCTGGCAGCAGAAGTGTGCAGTGGCAGCAGCCTCATTCCACAACCCTTCAACAACAAACAAAAAATCAGCAGATCACAGAAGAGATCTGTGAGTAGTTGTACTTGGCCTGCCAGATTGGGGAAGGACAGTTGTTCTTATATCTGCTTCAGATGTTAGACGAAGATGCAGAAGAAAGTTGACTCTGGGAAAATAAAAAACAACTTCCACATGAAGAACTAGGCCAATTAGTAGGCATGAGTGGAGGTTCAGACTGTAGTGGTATAAACAAGAGCAATAAAGACTGAAGAGCATGTGGCCAGCAACCAAACTACAATTTCAGTCTGTAAGTATATCAAGTCCCTTTCGGGACTTACAATACCTTGAGTATTTCACCTGGGTTCTTCAGGGTTTTGGGTAACTCTCAAGTCCTAGGCAAACTGCCTCTTTGCCTCCTCTTCCAAGTTGATTGTAAATCTGGCCTCCAACACACTACAGAAAACCACTTACTGAGATTGAGTACCAATTGTAAATCCACAACTACAACTTCTAACAGGGAACTCCTGCTTTCCCTGGAGCCTCTATATAGACATTAGTACCAGAAAAGGAAGAGTGCTTCAGCTAACTAATTTTTTATTTCTAAGTGAACAACATCAACTGGAAGATTTCTATGGTTTGGAATCTCTGCTGCTTTCCACATTTTGCTTCCCACCAGTCTCAGCAGATACCTGCGCTTGATTTGCTCAAATTTTTAATTCCAAACCCAGTTTCCTCTTGTTGTCATCTGCACAGATAAACTCCATAAATTAGACATGAACTCAAACCTACAGAAGCATAGCTAATCCCCAAGAAAAACTGTGTTGCCTCTACAGAGCTAAAGAGCAAAACTAGGCTTCAACAGATCTGAAGCAACTAGAAGATAATGTATTTGTGCAATATTAACAGAAACTTCAATGGAGTTTTAATCTGGCAAACAATTAGAGGAAATATTGTACCATCAGCCCACTGATGCTACAGAAGGTATTCTTGTAGTTCAACACAACTCGACAGTTCCCTGGCACAAACACACACACAGGGCAGGTACAAGTCTGTGTAAGTACTGACATAGCAGTTCAGCTTTCCACTGGCATAGCCCACCCCACACCCCTTGTTTCCCCCTCTAGTACAAGGACACAAATTCTGCTTCCTGGAGAAACTTGCATCCAGGTTAAGCTGCAGTGACCCGCCTCCTGGAACTTTGTTTATTCTAGCTGTTATCAGCAAGTTAATCATTTAAAGGAGAAAGTGAAGCTAACATCCAAGTGCTTCTCCTCTGAAACTGATGGTATAACAAGAAAATTAAAACAATCCGCATGCTGTCCCTAGTCATAAGCAGTTATGCTACAACAATACAAACAGATCACTAAGATGGGGTTTGGGACAATTGGGCTATTCAATGGTTGTCATATTCAAACTTGTAAATCAATGAGATAGGAGTTTTATGCACAATCTGGTAAATGTGATTCCACTCCTCTGAAGGAGAAAAATACTTTGCCTCAAGCAACAAGATGTGAAAGCCCAAGTTTTAGAGTACTCCCTTATTTAATTTCTGGTGTTTCATCTACATTTTCATTTGCTTATTAAACTTTGCCTGTAGCCTCCCTCACCTTCATTATACAGATCTGACCCACCGCCATCAGCATCATCTACTCATACAATGCATCAGTTTGTTGCAGGTGAAACTCACATATGTGAGTTTCAAGTAATGCTTGGCTGCAAAAAACAGTGTGCTGTGAGATGCACCTTCAGTGAGTGAAGGTAGTTCATTAAGATAGAGAAAACTGCATCAATCCTTGTGGCATTTGTTCTCCTGGCACATTAGTGTTGTGGCCTGAGGTTGGGTAGACTGGGTTAAATAATTCTTTAATGTGGCTTAAACCCCCCGTGCCATAAATCACTTCTGAAAAGACTTCCGATAGTAACACAAAACTCTTTTGAGATGCTTTCATTTAGAAATCTTAATTCTCAAATACCAGAAAAACAAGTTCTCCAGTTGTAAAGTACAGATTGAATATAAAGAAGCAGAAGCGGGGGAGGGGGAAAGGCACAAAGTACTCTGTGGGCAGCTGAGTAAGCAAAGAAAGTGCAAAGAAAGTGAGTTTGTGTAGGAAGAAAAACGATGTACTCCCACTGATTCAGCTGAGCCCAGTAACGAGTAGAGTTCCATCATCACTTGCTCACGGCCAGAAGCAACACTCCAGGCCAGTGCTCATTAATTTCTCTGGAGTTCAATATGACAAGCAAAAGATTTTCTCATCAAAATAAAGCCAGACTTCAACGTACCTGGATATAAAGGAGACTTTGAAGGAGTGAATGGATATAGCAGTTTCTGAGCAAGCTTGTAAAGAGCAGCAAGAGTGCCAAGACTCTTAACAACCCTACAGTCACAAAAACTGCAATATTTTTATTTTAAAAACATGTACTTAGCTATTGCCTTATTTTTCCACTGCAAAATAAAACCATGGTACTACTACCCAAGTGCCTGAAATGCAGTACAGATCAGGCACAGATTCACTTCCTGATGTCATCTTATTCCAATGGCATGTTACTGTATATACCCCTTGAAAGGGTATTATTTTCATATTTTCAGGGGAAAAAAATGCAACGAGACCTCAGAGAACTGCAAGATCCTTGAACAGATATACCATTTTCCATGTTTCTCTCTCTCCCATAAAAAGTGATCATAAACCTACATTCCTTTTACATGTATTTTCCCCACAGTCGGAATCATATTCCCAATTCAAGGCTTTTAAAGCCACTACTTTTACAGTTGCAACAGTGAATAAGGAAGGAACTCCACTGCTTGCTATCAATCTTTCATTAGCAGTGCTTATTATTATATAAAGCTTTCTTGAGAGTTGTCCAACTTAAATTGAACTCCAATCTTTTTGCAGCTTCAACAAGCATTCTGCCCTGCAAGTACAGTAACCAAATACTGCACCCTGTTCTCACATGGACAGCCCTGATGAATATGTTATCATTTGTATCTTGGTTGAAATAACCCTCTTTACTTACAGAAGTTACTTTGCAAAATTCAGTCTTTCCCTAATTAGGATTATCCTTGGTTCACATGCCAAGTTAACCTGAATTCCTTTTAACAAATTTCTCAAGCTTCAAAGACTATCAATGTTGTACTTTTTTTAACTTTTGCCATCCACATACTCAGTGTTAAGTATGCTCCCTGAGCACATGGAAAGGTCACAGCCTGTTTCCTCCCCCCCACCCCCCACCCGCAAAAAGAATTGACAAAATATATGAACACAATCCTCCAGAATCAGCAGTGGAATCCTCTTTTCACAGAGCTGAGCTAGAAGTGTAAAATGATTCTTACTCAGCATAGATAAGCTTTCAGTAATCCCAGCACACACTTTGATGAACAGACTATGTTACAACACAAGCCAAGTCCGCAGACCTGGGACTTTCACTCTGAAAGCCAGAGGGACTGAACAAATCAGATTTGCTCTATTGGTCTGCAGACATATTCCCTGCTATCCCTGAGACTTCCAGCAGGTCTCTTGTTTTATTGCAAATAAATCACTTCATGTTAGAATCTCTTTGTATTTATTACAAATAAGATTTTTAGTGCTAGTCAACACCTACAGCTATGATAGTGAAATCCTACAGAGGAGACAGCTTTGCAGTAGCTTCCTGAAAAAACACAACTTCCTTCTGCACCCCCAACTGCTGCAAATTAGGTAATGACTATAGGGTTTTTTTAAGAATGTACCTCCCAGGTACTTCAAGACTTATTTTTAAATAAACGTCCACAGAAACCACAGATACTTTTGGACCCCTCTTCTTCTGGCCTTGGCTATCAGAAGGAAAGAACAAGTGTAGGGAAACATTGGCAGAACTCACTGAAAGGTGCAGGATGACAAACCACATTGTCGAGGTTCTCAGCCCTGCCCCTTTACACAACCAGCACTGTAATAAGAACTAATACCTTTCCTTTCTTTCAGCCACTCTTTCCCCTAACTTTGCCTCAAATGCAGATGGCCAAGATAAGGCTACCAAATGTCGTGAAAACCTCCAATACTTCATTTTGTGAGCCAGTTCACCAGCCTTTAACAGCTGTTTACTGTTCTGCCTAAACCAAACCAGAGGTCCACCTTCTGACTAGTCTTAAGAGGCCCTGCTGGGAAAACCACCATCCCAGGCAGTATTGCTGGTTTAAAGCGTGGTAGAAGCCAGAGACCAAGCTGTCATTCTGGATCCAGCCTGAGGCACAGACTCTGCAATGTGGGATAAGATTACACTTCCACACCCCATGCAGTACCTGTTTTGTAGGCGTACAGTTTCAGTTTCCAGGACTATCAGTTTAATCCCCGTGAAGACGCCAAATTTCCTTTTCTTTCAGGCATTTTATGCATGGGTATAGACACACAGCAACAAAATAACAATTGAATCAAAAATTAGCCAATCCAAGTTTAACAAGGAATATATATTTCCTCAATACATGAAGAACACTGAAACTAAGCACATGAACAGTCATGTCAGAAGAAATCTTACTCATCTCTCTGGATGAACGCTTACATCTGAAAGGAGCATTATACAAAACCATTACCATCCATACAACAGCAGCAAAATCTGTTGGTAATCACAGACATCACTGCCATGCACCAAAGGACTGAAAAAAGCTCTTCTCTTGTTTGTTTTCAAGATGACAAAGAATCAGTGTTACTGTTCAGAGACCTAAAGCACACATGTCTAGCCTTGTATTAGAAGCAACAGTCACTCAGCAGACTAGAGATATAATCCCTAGGTCAGTTTTAAACAAATTAGCAGGTGAAGGATTCCATTGTTAGTATTTTCATTCATTTGCCATAAATCTCATGTGGTAGCTATTTCAGTTATTAATTATTCAAATTTATAAACCAGAAATATGAATATTACTTTTGTGTGCTGTTCAAATGATAGTTTTTCCCACAAAGAGGAAGGAGGCATCATTTCAATAATTCATAAAATTGAGTAAGAGTTAAGACTACATCCAAGGTGCACAAAAATCAACAGGGCAGAGGAGGGAAATACTAAGGTGAATTGAATTGCTTGTGTCTGAATTCAAAGAACGGTCGAGGCCAAATTTCACACACACAGGATAGATACCCTTCACTAATCTACCTGGACATATCTTTGATTTACATAGAGAACCACAATCACACAAACAGTATTTGTTTTACAACACAAGCTTTAAGAGAACACTGAAGCTGTTAAGTGTGTGATTCTGTGCCTGGTTTGTCTGGTTTCTTTGTGGATATAGTTGCAGAACTGCTGGAAAGCTGGTGACAAACCAAAAACAATTCAAGGGCAAAATAAGCTTCTGTAAACCTGTAAAATTCTATCTGAAGAGTGCACTATTTGGCAAAGTTCTTGTATGTTACAACGGGAGAGGAGAATAGAGGTGGTTAATAAGAGTAAAAAGGTACTTCAAAGTAATTTTTATTTGCACTGTTCTACTACACGACAGATGGACTTCAAGAGCCTACAATTGTGGGGGCTATACAGACACATGACAAAAATGGAAGCCTTGTCCCAAAGTGCTTACAACACAGTCCATGCCACAGTAGCACACTTGGGATGTAAATAAATACAACATATGGCATATATTTCATGCAGGACTGTATGTCCTAAGTTTTGAAAGGGAAATAGATTAAAAAAGCACATTGCTTTATATAGAGACTTAGGATGGCTGCAAAAGTAAGGCTTTTGCAGTATTTATGAAATAAATAACACTCTGAAAAGCGTGCTCTAAATGCCTATACTGCGTTCAGAAGCACAGCTCTAACAACTGAAAATGCAAATGCCAATGTTGAGCTCTCAAAAACATCCCTTTGGAAACACTAGTCTGCTACTTCGCTGTGAACTGATTTCTAAGGCTGCTTAACAAAACCAAACCAGATACACCTGCAAGTTTGGTTTTATCTAGATGCTGATCCCAGTAGGAAGTTCATCCTCAATTCACATTTAGACTTCAACCAACAACAGGATTTACTACCTGGAAGTCTTCTGGATAGCTACAAGTACCACACAGCTTGGATACCCATGCCAAATCTCACTGCTCTTAGCTTACAAACAAGGCATGCATTTTTCAGTGACAGAAACACCTATTTAAAGAATCAGGCTGAGACAATACATTTCCATTTCCTAAATTGTTATTTTTCAGATGTCCAGTCATTTTTTCACTTGAGCTCACTAATTTAAGTTTCAAGCATCTCACTAAAGCTTGCTTGGTTAAACTAGTATTTTGGCAAAATGACAAAGGAAAGCAATAAAACTCGAGTAAACTCCCCAAAACCAAACAACAAAACCCAAATACCCCCCTCAAGCTGAAGGGAACTGTCAAATCCATTAGAACAAATGGAAAAACAAACCCAAAACAAGGAACAAACCTGTATGAATGTCTGTGAAATAAGACTCATTTCCCGATATGAGCATTATCTGTGAAAGCAACCAACAACTTTCAGGACTTCCAAGGAATACATTTAGCAGATGAACGATCAGTTCTCTACTAAAAAGATACCAGCGGAATACCTCCATCCCCTGCATACACCCATCCAATTATTACTAACAATTTCAGCCAGCAATCCTGTCCTAACAAAGTATTTAAAATGTCCTAACAGACACAGGCTCATATGAAGTTCACATTCAGGCTTGTAGAAAATTCTCAGGCATGGACTGAACAAAAAAATTATCTTACCTTTCTAACTACCAGTTAGCTAATTGATATGCAGAGGCAAGAAGCAACATTATGGAGAATCCTGAAGTCACTGTTGCCTCTTTCCATCCTCCTAAATCATGCATGTAGCTGTTAGGAAGGAATGGCAAGGGGCGAGGAAGGGTTCTGGAGAGGAAGAAAGGAACTCAAAATATTTGGTGAAAAAGCAGTGAATGCAATTCACATCAAAGGAAAGGAAGTATCAAGAGCACATGGCTACAAAGATCACTGCCAGATTAAAAAAAAATAAAAATAGTTGACAAACATTTTCAGTTCATTATTTGTTTACACTGGAGGAACAAACTCATTGCCTACCAGATTTCTCAGATTACAATACAGACAGCCAAAGACAAGAAAAGAAATGGCTGATATCAAAATAAATTTACAGAAATTCTCACAAATGTCAGCCACTTTATGATCCACATAAATATCTTTTCCTAGATGACAAAACCAATTCTCATACAAACATTAGAGAGCTCTTGGGTTTTGAACTGCTGTAGAAAGACAGGTCCAGCATGATTATAGAAACTGCAGATGAAGATAGCGTGTATCCCAGCTGATTTAGTGTGTGCTAGGTGGAAGAAAAAAGAAAAATCTCAGCAGCTGTAGATGCTTGTTGAGCGAACACGACAGGTAAAGAACGCAGATGAAGCAAACAGTGTAAAGTAGCAACAGCACAACAGACTCTAAAGACTCAAGAAAGCTTCACATGGGTCCATCACATATCTTATGTTTCCACTCAGAGCTGCACTGGAGTGACCTTGCTTGGTACCAAGTAGGGAAGGGAGAGCAAAACCCTGAATACATGCACTCCCCATGACCAGGCATTCCAGCTCCAACCCACCTAACCATTGATAACACATTCAGACTTACAGAAGGGTAAATAACTACACCTGTCAGTGTGCAAGTGGCATTCTAGAGACACTATGAGCCATTTTATGTATTTAGCAGGAGAAAAACAAATGAGTATACTTCCAAATTATTTTGTACAGCCTCCTATGCTATTTCTCTTTAAGAGCATTCAAGGCAAGCCACCAAATTTTTATATTAAAATCAAAGACTTGTTAGTTTGCTGTCTGTGCTCCTGTGCACATTTGTCTACTTATACTTCATAGTAACAAGATGAAAAAGGAATAATCAAAAGTAAAACCTCAGTTATAACAAGAGGCAAAGGATAAGCACATCTGTATAAATGTTGCAGGCAGACAACACTAGCTAAGTCAACAAGAACTTTTACCCTGGCAAACTATCAGTGCCATGGAACAAAACCAGGAAAATTATTGATTCTTAGCTTTGTATGTTGACTCTGGAAATCATGCAGTGAGTGATAAGGGAAAGTAATATGCTTCTTAAAACATTAAAAACTCAACCTCACATTAAAGTTGGTATCCCCATTTCATATGGACAATTTCAAACAAACAGAAGAGCAAGTAACTATGTACACAAGACCCTAACACATTAGGCAGGTTCACAATGACTAGCAATGTGGTTTTTGTCACAACACTCAGACCTGTCAGATTCTTTACTATTCTGAGAAAAAAATCCCTCAAAAATATCCCAGGTTCTGAATTTGTTTAACAGCTACTAAGCTACCCTTTTCATTCAAGAAAAAGAAAATAACCAGTTAGCTGTAAATTATTCAGCTCTAATAAATATACATACTCGAAATTTGCTATTTAAATGCTTGCCAGCCTCTCCTGTTACATGACAGAATGGTAACACCTGAAATTTGAAACACTGTTTTGAGGCTACAAACTAACATTTATTTTGTAAACAAAACCTACTGGTACAATTTTTTCCCCAAAAATAAGACCACAAAAAGGAGTGCTCATATAAACTGAATCACTTGATCACAAAACAAAAAGAATAAAAATTCTAATGATCAAACTTAAAACTCTAGTCACAATTGTAAGGTGCAGGATCCCTTCCAGACCAATAGAATTTAAACACTAGGATCCATGTGGAAAACATTAAGTATATGATACAAGATAGGCAGTGGCTACACAGGCTTGACAGACCTCTATTCTAAATCAGCAGCCACTAGCATCCCTCTGCCACCACCACTCACCTAGGTTAAGCACTCTAAATATTTTTCTTTAGCAGTTACAATTTGTTTGGGGATTTTTTTTTTTGTAAGAATTATCAAAGTCAGCATATTTGAACAATGTGTATTTTTCTATACTCTGCCAAAGGCACACTGCCCCTTATGCACAAGAATGCATATTTTATAGTTAATTTTATAGTCTTATTGAAGTGATCTTGTATAACAGGCTGGTATTGCATTCTCTATTCTTCAAGCCTACAATCACCTTTTTCTTTTTTTTTTTTTTTTTAACAGGCATTTATCCAGACTGCAAACAGAAATCAAATAAATCACAGAAATTCACTTAAATATTTCTGATGCAAGACAGAAATACCTACCAGACAAAAATGGGGTTAATAACTAAAAAGTATTTTTTTCTTCATATCCAAAGCAGATGATTGCATAACAACCCAGGGGATTTAGAGACACCTATCCAGCACAGTGCATTTGTGGGTGCCAGTATGCATTGCCAAACTACACCAGTCACTTACAGACTCTCCACAGCACACAGAAGAGCTATTAAAACGCTGTGCCTGCTGTGCAGTGTATTGCACACACAGCCCTGATTGCGTTGCAGAACCCCGACATACCTTTCAGTCCTTTGGAGTTCCCATTCTTTTGCTGCTCATCCTCTTCGTTAATGGTGAATAAACCCAGGGAATTTGGCCTGGCACTTGTCTTCTTCAGTCTCTCTTGTCGGAGGGCAGTAGTTGAACCAGACATGTTGCTGTTGCCTCTTGCTTATTAAAAAAAGTAAGAAACTGCAGCCCCTGCTTAGCAGCTAGCTGCAACACTGCCTGTTCATTTGAGCACTTGTAATAGATCCCCTATGGATAAGCAGTATGCAAACAGCTGACAAATACCAACATCCACTCGGCAGCGAAAGGCTCCCAGTCTTTTCCCCACCTTCAGGAAAAGCTCTAATTAAAGGCACATTGGTTTGGATGCTGCTTGTCGCTGTCTTAACCTGTTCAATTGGATCCCAGCCCACAGCTCTGGGTTCCTTGCTGCAGCACCTTTTTCCCTGCAACCCTCTTCCAGCTACCGCACACTAAAATATTCAGCACACCACACAAGAGAAGAAAATATGATACGCCGCTGTTAACAGTTGCCCTGACAACACTGACACATCCTAATCAAAGGGGGTCTATGAGTGTTGTCTCCTCAGCTGCAGCAAGCTGGCCTCAGGAACGCCGTCTCCCACAGGCTTGCGGAGAGCTGGAAGCACCTCGGCAGCAGGGGCTGCTCCTTCCTCCTCCCAAGGCAGCGGGAGGATGGAGCTGTGCTTGCACAAGCAGATGAGCAGAGTGAAAAAAAGCCTGGAAGGCTCCAGGCATGAACCTACACTTTGCCAGCTGCTCTGTTTATTCATGTTTTGAAATTTTAACCTAATCTGAAATAAAACAATGAGGATGAGTCTTCTTCCATATGTCTTAACTTAATCACCTTCCTATGCAGTGCATACCTTTTGCATTAGGAATGCATACGCCCACAATTACAGGCAGGTGTTGGAACATTCTTCTCCATGTGTGAAAGCTCAAAAATCAGGATTTCTAGCTTGTACAGACAACATAGGACAATGAAAGGACTTTTAGAATGAATATTCTATACCACACCATTAGTTTTACAGCACCAATCATTAACATTCACTTTGCAAATAAAAAAAATACAAACAGCCTGTGAGGTTTTAATTAGTTGGATTTCCTTCATATGATGGCATTCTGGATTTTCTTTAGCCATTTGCAACACAGTACTTGCTCACAAGTTTTGCAATCTCTATGTTCCATCCTTCACAGCTCCAAACACCACTATGCAACATGCAGGATGTTTTACCTGCAAGACCTTAATCTTCATCCACTTTCACCTCTCACTCAGTGTGTGCTTACCTTTTCAAAATGCTACTGAAGAAAAACTGCAAGCTAGAACATCTCTATAATGTTAAAATTACAGGATTTTCCCCACTTCAGATTTTTTTTTTTTTAAAAAAAAGAAACTTCATGTAACATGATCACCCACCACAAGATGGCACATACGTTAGTGGACAAGCCTGCAAGTGATTCATATTGAATATGCAAGACTACACAGACATATATGGTCACCTTAATGACATGGATAACAATACTGAAGGAGAGTCAGAGTTTATGACAACCAACATGACTGGTATCACAGTGGCCTGGGATGCTCTTTACAGAGGAATCCTGGATAGTGCTCAGCTGGCAGGACAAGCATTGTTCTCAGACACATCAGGCTCCTCAGCCAGGAACCCAGTGGATGGAGAAGAACACAGCACCACCTGAAGGCTCAGTCTGACCACTCTTCCTCCTTCTCTAGCACAGGCACAAAAAACCCAACCAAAACAGAAGTATTCTGCAGGAGGGCACCAGTTCTGAACCAAGCCCACAGCCCACCTCCTGGCTACATCTTGCTGCTTGGCTACACCTTGGGCTCTCTGGGCGTACACATAAGCTATACACAATGACATCTGTCTACAGTTAAAGACACTTTGTACTAAAGGGCGTGAACAAAAAAAAAAAAAAGAGGGTAAGAAAAAAAACCCAACTCTAACACAAACTGTTCTTTAGCTCAGCAATTTGCCTTCCAGGGTTTATACAAGCTACTACTTTGTCCTGCAAGAGAAACAGCTCCATTCCTCAAATCCCATCTACTTAATGCCTACCACAAATACTATATAACAGTATACACATAGCCAGGAAAAACAGGATGGTAGTTAGTGCCATGAATACTTTTCATACATGCTCACAACTGTTGCCAACAGAACAAAAGTAACAGAAAACAAAACTTACATGGCAGCTTAGTTAAATATCACTCCACACCCTTTCACTGTTTTAAGTCACTAAGAAAGGATTTTAAACATCTGTTCAATTAATCATCTTTAATTGCTAAACTACTTAAATAGGCATTTAAAAACATATAAGAAGTACCTAACACACAAAAATACACCTGACCGGAGTGGCTTCCAAGCATGACAGCTGTTTCAGCATCTCCCTTTCTCTACTATTTAAGGAGTAATGGAGAACAGCTACAAGACTAAGAATGCCTTCCTTGGTCCGTGCAGGATCCCCTCCTGCACCCATATGAGTGATTTGCTCTGAATACAAAACATTGCAAGGCCTAAGTTTGATGCATCAGGGGCTGGTGAACATCGATTTGGGCTATAATTGGTTTAGGGCAGAAAAAAAACCTCCTGAGGTATTCCTAGCAAGAACGCTTTGCTTATTTCAGCCTTGTCACAACTACGTAGGAGCTTCTATATGAAAACTAGGATGAAAGCAACATTCCCTTGAGGGAACAAAAGTGGTGGATTATTTTAGTAGCAAGGCTGTTAAATTCTTAGGGAAAAAAACACCAACAAAACAAATCACCATTTGCTTACACAGCCCCTATTAGTGATTTCCCCCTCCTCTAACTATTAGCTGTATTGTGTACCACCAATACAATCACAGTTGAGACTTTACTGATGGGGTGAGACTCTCTCAAGAGATGGAATGAGGGCAACTGTGTATCTTGAGGGCACTGGATAATTTTCATTTTTCCATTTTACACCACTTTCAAACTCATCAGTTAAACCACTATATTTAAACACACCCACTTTCACCCACTGGATTCTATAGGTATAATTACCTGCACAATACATTATCTGATATACAACAGTCTTAAACAGCAGTTTGAACAAAGACTATTAGGATAATTATATTGCGATCTAGGAAAGGCAAATATTTATAACAACATGCTAATGGATAATACCTGATGTTAAAGCAGAAACAAGGCTTGATATCTCTACCTATAAAATGAAAAGCAAGTTGAAGCCCCTTACCAGAACAGTCACCATATCTATCTGTCTACCATGGATAATCTGATAATTTTCAATGGCTGAACTCTAGATTTGCCATTTTATTTCAGTCACAGGATTGTTTCGGTCCCTGTAAACTATCCAAACACTATGTGAGGCTTGTTACTGTGATTTAGAGTATACTGAGTTGCATATGGTGAGTCCATGTCCTACAGCCACTGCCTCATGAAGCACTCCGCCAGTCTGAACTTACTGAAGTGAACCTTTTTGTTCTTTCACAGGGGGGAGGGAAGACCAATGGCAGTATTCAATATAAGTTAGTTAGCTAACAAAGGAAAAATCTTGTGAAGATAAGACAATTTCTATCTTTTGCAAGAGTTTGCAGGCTGTGATAACTAGGACTGTGTATTTTCAAAAAAACCCCCCAAACACCACTTGATATAACACTAATTGAAATCCATCTTGTATCATTGGGCATGTCAGGTTACATTACAGAAAATCAAGGCAACTGAATACAAGACTATATATTACTGCAAAAGGGACAAAAGGAATTTATAGAGAAGTTGCCTATGAAAAGTCCTGCAAACAGAAGCACTCATAAGATGCTGCTGAATCTCAATACACAGATTTTTTTCTCCCACTCTATGAGACACCCATTGTGCATTCATCAAGCTACATTTTATAGGAATTCTGTGTCTTTCTCCTTCTATTGTCTTAGGATAAGAGCAGTCAAAATCCTGTTTTAAGAGAACACCATACTCGGAGCAAACAACCAAGAAGTCAGGGTTTGATGGGAGAATCCCTCTCCCCCCCAAAAAAACAACACAAAAAGAAAAACAAAACAAAAACCAAACCCCAACCCCTCAACACTTCCAGAGCTAACAAGCTCTCAATCTTAACACACATAAAAATCTACTGTCTGCCATTATTGCGAAACCCAGATATGAGCATTCACTGCACAGATCCCTAGTTAATCTCTTAGCCTTCAAGCTCCCCTTTATGCCCACTGCCAGCCAGAGGGATTAAAAAAAAAAAGTCCAAGACACAGATGCATCAAGCCAGAGCAGTCTTCTCACCACTGCTCTTCTTCCTGACAATTAAGTTCTCCAAAGCCTAAGGTAAATTATAAGCTCCAGCCTCAGTTTCTCCAGTTATAAAATGGAATAAAAGCTTCAGAATTCATCTTCTGAAAGAAATCATTGATTCTTATAAAATACATTTCTCTTATAAAATACTTTGTACGACCTTACTGTTGTAAGAGCTACTCAGCAACTATTCAACTACCGCCTGGACTGAGAAAACCACAAACTGAACGGAGAAGTGCTTTAGTGCTTTTAGAGCATTATTCACAATCCTTTTCCCATCCTGTTCTTCAGTTTTATCCCAAACTGCTAAAAGCTGGAGATCATTTTCTTGAAGGGTACCAAAAAAAAACCTCACAAACTTGCGACAGGTCTGGGCCACAGTATTTGCAAAGCAAAATAAACACTGTTCTACTTCTCTTGGATGCTGATTCAAGGTCTTTTAACATAAAACAAAAGCTTCCCCTCAACTTAAGTGTATTTTATATCAAGAAATAGATCAAGTCAATAGATTATTTTAACATATGCTCCTTTCCAGATTGACAATATTTCATTGTTACTGAGAGGTTCAGGATAAGGTAGGTATCTATCCTACATTACATCAAGAAAGGATATGGCATTTTGTGTTTATAGACAAGTTTCCCAGCATGAAACAATGAGGTTCCATTGGGAACTGGATTCCAAAGGTTTCTCTTTTGGGGAAGAAAGATTAGGAAAATCAAGCTACAGTTAAAAGCTCCCCCCTGTTCTGCAGAAACAGTACACCAAAAGTTTGACTGTACCTACCCATCAAAACACACAATCATATTTTATATGGACATTTTCAACATTAATCATCTATGTCGATTTTTTTTAAGAACTCATGTAAAAATACATAATATAGACAGTGCTAGATCATAGAATATGTCAAGTTGGAAGAGATCCATAAGGATGATCAAGTCCAACTCCCTACTCTTCGCAGGATAATGTTGGAATATATGGACACTAACTAAACTCTAAACTCAGTCACTCCCTAATTTCCTTCAGGAGACTCATCTCTTTGCATTTACTTTCTACTTCACTAGGTTTTAAATCAGGCCAAAAGAACTGAGAAAGTCCTTTCCCCCCCCGCCTCATGTAAGAAAACAGCTATTTACTCAGCATCAAAGGACTAGAAACCTTCCTTTCAATGTCATGTAAAACTAGGACAGGGCAAAATAGCCTTAAAAAGACAGACAGGATTACACCACCACCCCACCCCCCCTTCTAATATTATTTGAAAAACAAAACAAAAAAGTGAAGTAGCAGAAATAGCCACTATATCAGAAAAAAACCCAACTTGCTTCCATTAAGGCAACCACTGTCTCAAACACGATGCACATCTAATTTTTCTCACTGCTGCTCTTGTACTCTTTCTTCTTTCTACCTCTTATTGTCAAAAAAGGACAGAGAATAACCTTGTCTTCACAGAGGTTTCTCTCTTCAAAGATATCTCTAAGGCCTCACTTGTATATACAAGATAATATAATACATATATGCCTTTACATACAAGGACTTCAGATTATTTTTACAGCAGTACATTCATTTTTTTAAACAACTTCAGTATTTAGTGTATAAACATCTGATGTAATCATTTATTTCTTCCACCTTCCTGGAAGGAAAAAGCCCCTTACATTAATCAGTAAGATTGAATATAAAATGCTAGAGAATAAGAAGGGAAACCTTCATCTTTTAGACTAATGAGAATCCTGCTGTTAAGAGTATAGATGCACTCTGAATAGCATTAAATAAGCAATGAGTTGACTCACTTCTACAAGTCGAGGCCATAAAACCACAGTAATGTCATGAATTTACTCTTCATTCATCCATTGAATTAGGTGCTTCAATTCAAGAAAGGGCAGAACTGCTCAGCCTTTCTAAGCAAACATCTACTTAAATATCTGCTGGAGAAACAGAGGGCAGTAGTAGTGGATTATTAAGATTCAAATTTAGAAAGGCAAGTTCAGCTTTTTTCACCTCTCTCTCCTGGAGTTGAAACAAATGTGTCTTTATGCTGGTTTCATATCTCAGTATCTCCCTTTCCAATAAACTGAATTCAGAATTATTATCCATATCTGCCTAAGAAATTATGAATTTTAAATAAGCTAGGTCTGGAAACAAAAAAACAGACCCCAGGTGTTTGTTTTCCTGTCAGCTATCCTGACTACTTTGGCTCCTGCAGTTTACCCATCTGTTTATGGGTCCCATCATACGTGCTGCAAAGATTGTGCACATTCTAGGTACTACTTAGAATGGTAGGTGCTAAGAGCAGCCATGGCAATCCTCTCGGGTGATGTGGGAGACTTGCTTTTCCAGCCCCACCTCAGTCCTGGTGAATCACAGGCAGGCAGCTGCACCAGCAGCCGTGCTGCCTACAAGAACCTGAAGCAGGAGGCAGCTCCACCAGGACACATGCCTCTGCACAAATGCTCCAGGACAGAAAGCTTCTCTTGGAGGTGACCTCTTCCCAGCTTCAGCTGTCCCTCTGACATGCACAATGCCACACACTGGACCAAGGGATGTTGAGAGCTCCTCAGAAGCGACTAGATAGAAGGTAAGCATCAACTATTTTCCCTTCTGTCAATTAAATCTGAACCTGTGTGCATTCCCACGCACAGGAGAATCGAGAAGGCTGGGAGCCCTGCCCTGTTCTGACTCAAACTCCCTCCTCAGAGATAAAGACACATAAACATGGAGGTAAGAGTCTCATCATCCAAAACCACTTTGAACACATATGCACCAACAAAACAATCAACTACAAGACGTACATTAACAAGTCTTGTTACTTTTTTAAATTAAAAGGATTTGCATAGTATGACTAACTATAAAGATTGCACAATGCATATGATGATGAATAAAAACACATTAGATCATTCTTGGCCAACACTTTTTACTTTGTGTAACAGAATTATATTGGATCAGGCCCTGTAGAACATACCACGTAACTTCAGCCAACGCACAGTTAAATAAGGAAAGGAAATGAGAAATAGGGACTTCACAGGGCAGTAGGAAACAGGAATTCAGCAGAAGACAGAATTCATTAATGCTAATTACCCTACTAACTAACAAACTGCCTAGGCAGTGCTGCCACTGCTTCTGTCTGTAAAAAAAAGAGTTTATTTTTTTAAATACCTAGCTTTTATACATATCAAGAGAACTAAACACTTGTAAAGTCCAAATTAAAACTTTCTTCGTTGTCATATTACTGACAGTATCCAATGGATGGAATCCTGTGAACTACTTTGTGCTGTTTATTACCAGTGCTTTCCTGACGTATTCCCAATACGTTTCTTAGAAGGTGATCAAGAAGTCAGGACTTCTGGATTCCATTAACTTTAAGGAAGAACACATCAGAATATCAGACACATACACGAGAAGTATTTGGAGGCATCAGTACTTTATTTCCCCCTCCATAATCTAGTCTCACAGTGACTATCGATCTGGAGCATGAATCATGTCATCAGTTCCATCTCTGAAGAATCTCAAAGTCAACAGGAGTCACGGTTGCTAACTCCATCCATTTGGATAGTGAGGCAGCCTATCCTCCCCCATATGTCATCTGAACAGACAACTTAGGGTCGTTTTCCTTGAACTCTGACAGATCTTCTAGGATACATATTTTCAAGATTTTTCTCCAAAGCCACAAAGGATATAGATATACCTTGTTATTTGGATGAAAGCAAAGATTGATTTTAATGAAAACAAATATGGCATGACTCCAGAATCAATACTCAGGAACAGCTGCAGAATTAAATCTGAACCAGATTAACAAATGCACCATCTTCTCATATTCTTCTTTACCTTAAACATGTATAATATGCATGTAGCCTGTTCTACCACAGTTCGTAGCAGGCCACTGTATTTGTTTAACAGCATACAGGGGATCTCCTTCCTGGAGGAAAGGTGGGTGTGCAAAGGCAGTTATCACAACATTAGCAGCATGCTGTGGCTTGTACTGTGGGTCTAGACTTAACGCACATTTTTTCAAGTGGAAAAGAAAATACATTGCAAGATAATACAGTATTTACATAATTGAGGCAATTATTGCACTGATCATATTTAATTACCTTTAATACCACAGAATTTTCAGCTGTTAAGTATTAAACCTGTTTATCTGCGATAGTAATAAACCAGCCACCATACAAATATAATTGTAGCCATCTCAGATTACTGCAAATGCATAATTTTTACAGTTTGAAATAGCACATACAAAAGAACATCCATATAGAAGCCAAGTAAAATGACAACTCGTATTACTTTAGCTAGATTAGTAGAGGCTCTCTTTCTGTAGAGAAAGTAGCACTTAAACCAGCTGCTCCAGCATCATTTAACAGGTCTTTTGTGTCAGTGTTGGTTTTGGGGGTTTTTTTTGGTGTGATTCTGTGTTTGTTGTTTTCCACTCCCCTGCCCGCCTTTTTGTTTGTTTGTTTTGTTTGTTTTTTAAAAACACTAGCAGTGCTGCGAGTAGGTGGGTGGAAAGACAGCCTGACTCACACAATATGCATGTAAAAAGCCTTGTTCAAACTTTTCCACAGACTGTAGTCCTTGCACAAAGGTTACTCAACCCATGAAAGACACCAAAAGACAGTCCTTCAGCAGCCTTCTAAAGGTGAGGAATAGCTTCTGTAAGGATTAACCCTCTCATCCAGACTTTTAAATTTAATTTAGTTGTATCATTTTCATTCTACAAGCTACTGATAAATCAGTCTCTATGCATTCAGAGCTACAGTACCGACTCAGGAAATTATTAGTGTAAGACCAATTAAGTAATTACAAGATCTGGTACAGAATTTCAAAGTTTGAACTGGTTTTAATCAGAGAGAGATGGCAATAGAAAAATTACAGATCCTCAATTTATATATTAAAAGATAAGAAATATTCACAATAGGGCTAATGTTTCAATAATTACGGATAAAATTCAGAGTACTCTAACAACATACACACTTTCAGCATCTGTAAGCATATACTATCACGGCAATACATTGCTTTGCTTCAATCCGTCGTGACCCTCACCATGCCCTGCTCTCCAATAGCAGAGGTTTAAGTTAAGAGTCAGAGCAAAGAGCAATTTGCCCACATGGCTCTCTCTTGTTGCCCAGCGCCTATGCATATTATTACTCGTGCACAGAGCTGTCCGAGGCAGCCCAGAGCACGTACGGGGTAGTCTCACAGGCAGCGACACACGTATGTTTGTGGGTAGGCAGCCATAACATGCAGTGCCTTAGAAGCTTCTCTGCTTGGCAATCCCCACAAGAGGGCCCCTCTCATCTTGGCAATCACTGGAAAGCTTGTTAGCACTATAAGATATTCAAGCAGCTATAATTAAAAAGTTCTAACTGGTATAAATTAGTGTATTCCCTTAGCACTCTACTCATTTTTCCATATATGCATTTATGAATGGCAGAGTAAAAAAAAAAAACCTTACCCCTGGTAATTAAGCCATTCACCTGAAGAATGCTAGTTAAGTGCAGCAGACCATCTGTCCAACAATAAAGGGATATACTTGTAGCATCCCTCTGCAAAGTCCTCATGGTGCTGTTAAAGCTTTCTTCAGGATTAGCTCTGAAAGTCTGTGTATCTAGCCATAGGAGGGGAAAAAAAACAAACCCAAAGCCAAACCCTAAACACACACCACAACACACACAGCTGGTTTATTTTGTTTTTTAAAAAGGAGCAATAAGTCAACCAGTAGGTAAATTCACCAAACCAGGATGGGAGGTTGACCTTCCTGAGGAGCCGGATTCAGACACGGGCGTTCTGCTTGCAGAGCAGACTGCAGCCAAAGCCACCCTCATGGCCCTCCCTGGGCACACATATCTGCTTACTCATGGGTGGACCCAACAGCTGTGGAACAGCTCCCTAACATGCTACGGGGGTGTTCTTGTTTGTGAATGCCTGGAAAGCAGCCCCTGTGATAACTCAGAGACCTAAAGGAACCTCAACAGACAACAAACAGATTCACAGAAAACACTTAACTCTGGCATTTCACACACAAGGAAGTTTCAAATGAACTTTGACAGCGGAAAGCAATTTAATCTCAAAATACTCAACCACTCATGCAAGTAGATCCACCTCCTGCCTACAAATATGTCTTAATGAGTAAAAGTTCAACACAGTAACATGAAATGAAGCTATAAAGCAAACTCAGAATAAATTTAGGCATGCAAGTCCTTTTAAAACTATACATACGTAAAATACATATTACCTGGCAGCTCATCTCCCATTTTGGTAAATGATTAAAAAAAAAGCCTAATAATATAGTTTAAAAAAAAAATCATATCAACAATGTAAGGTAGAGAACTTGAAAAGAGTTTGTTAAACATGTCTTTAAAAATACACTGATAGTCAGTTCTTCCTGTGGAAAGTGAAGTTAATGTAATTGCAAACTCTGAAACCCATAGGATAACAGACACACATTCTTTCTGAAGCCGAATTTCAGAGTGACACCCAGAAGTGATTTGTAAAAAAGGATTTCAGAGCAAAAGCACTACACTTCCAATGTTATTAAAGACAGCATTTGGATGGGTCTGCCCACAGTTGTTGCTTGTGACTGCATGCCCACGTTATATAAAATACATATTAAAAACATTACACTGTGGAAACACAGTTAATGAACCACCAGGCATATGGCCTACTCGTGTGTTGTTTTCATGAAAAACCTCCCCCTGCGATTCAGAGGTAAATTTGGATGTATGTTAGAGAAGCGAAGGGCTGGCAAAGGGCGAGTGGAACTGCACCGTGGAAGGAAGAAAGAAAAAAAAGAGAGAAAAAAGGAGAAGAATGAAAGCCGGAGTCGGACTTCAGAGCCCAGCACGCAGCACTCCCAGTGAACATGCCAGAAAGGCAACCCCTCTGCAGCTCGCTACAGCAAAAGCATCTGCCGGCAGCGGGGATACATGCTTGCGTAGGCCAAAAATCTCCTCCCTGCACCCTCCTCGCCCTCAGGGGGAATAAAAGCGTTTCCAAATGCTGTTGCAGCGCACCTCCATCCCTCCTCAGAGGGGATGTAAGCACACCTGCCTGCCTTCCCCATGGGCTCAGCTACCAGGTGCCTCGGCCCGGCCAAGACACCCGTTCTCCCCGCCGGGGCTTACCGAGTCCGCCTCCCCTGAGGCGGGTGCTGCAGGTGTTCACCCTCGCTGCGGGCGCTCGCCGCTGCCTCCAGTCCCATTCAAACCCCCCACGCCACAGCCCGGCGGCTGCGCCCCCCCGGACCCCTTCCCTCCCTCGGCCGGGCCGGGCTTCCCCCGCGGCGATGCCCCGCACACCGAGCAAAGGGTTTCGGAGCCGCAGACTGTGGCCGGGCAGGACCGCGCACCCGCCGATGCTGCTCCGCGGGGCCGTGGGGGTCTCGCCGTTACGGCGGGATAGGGGCCGGACGCGCCGCCCCCACCGGCACGGCTCCGTTCGGCGCCCGGGCCTGGCCGCAGCGCCCCTGCGTGGGGCTGCCCCACCGGCTGGCTGCGGGCCGGGCGTGCGGGCGGTGACACCCGTGGGACGGGAAGGAAGCCCCTCACGGCACAGCGTTGGGCGGCCACGGGGCGGCCCCGCACCTGTTGCGAGAGGAGGCCGCCGCCGGGCCCCGCTGCGCTCCCTCTTCTCACGGCTACCCGCAGCCGGCCGGGTGCGCAGTGTCCGCAGCCGCCGAGCCGCACCGTTCCGCTCCCCCCCGCCACCGGCAGCGCCTCACCTGCGGGGCGCCGGCACCCGCCGCTCCTGCCCGCAGCCTCCGCCATGTCTCCTCCTCGCCGAGCGCGGCTGCTCCGCCCCGCGGATCCGCGGCCCGGGGCAGGTGAGCGCGCCACGTCCACCCTCCCCCGGCGGCGGCGGGACCTGCCCGGGAGCAGGTAAGGGCGGGCCCGGCGCGACCGGCGCCCGCGGGCAGGTAACGGCCGCTCCCGACGAGCACAAGGCCCCGCCGCCCCCAGCGCGGTTACCAGGCGGCAGCGCGGGGGCGGGCGGCACAGCCTGCCTGCGCAGCCTGCGCCCTCGGTCCCCCTGCTCTAGTCGATTTCGCAGTGTCCCCAGGTGTGGCTTTTTTCTCTCCAGCCGCGGAAAGAAGCAGCAGGTTTTGGGGTGATTACGGATCCCCCGCCGGTGTCCGGAGGGACGGCCACCCCGCAAGCCCCGGCAGCGCGCTGCATCGTTTGGGGAAGAACTGTAGTGCTGGGGTCCTGTCACTATAGCGTGCGCCTGTAACCCCGCTGGGCACGTACCCTCAGCTGCCTGCAACACCCAGCTTCCAAAATATGGCTCTGAAGAGCTGTCGCAGTACCAGGCCTTTCTGTCAAGGTCACAGTATTCTTACCTTTCCCCAGAGTTCGCCTAAACTTGCCCTAAACTGCTTTCTGGGGATCATATTAGAGTGTTCTAGGTCTGGATTAAATCATTTCATTTCGCATCAGCTTGAGTAGCACTCATCAAAACTACAGCTGAAACAGAGTGAATGGATCAGGGAGCTCATGGGCCACAGCTGTGGCACACATGCAGGCCAGCAGATGGAGAGGTGCAGCTCCCTTGGTCTGGTACGTTGGACAAAGCCAACTTCTGCCATTATGCAACCATGCAGAACATCCTCCTTTCGCAAACAGCTAAGTTCAAGGCGTGAGGTCTTCTTCCACGGGAAGGGAGGATGAACGTTTTGTTGCACCAGGAGCTATTTGTGCCCTAAAAAGAGAGGGAGCTGGGGCTTGGGTGATAAACATGTCGTGTGGTTTATGTGCAGGAGAGTGTGATACAAGAACAGGCTAGGCTCTGTACTGAAAAGTGCAAGAAACCCCCAAATCAGCAGTGCCTTGGTCAAGTTTTCACTTCTGTGTGCTGCAGAGGTGGAAAGGTGTCTCTCAGTCAACCTGACCCCTGGATCACAACAGCACAAGTCAAGGACCAAGAGGCTATTCAAGTTCAAATGGAGCAGTATGTCCTATAATCCAAAGGCTGCCCTTGGCAAAATCCTGCACTAAAACATAACATGTCCTTACAACATAACCTCAGATCCCACACTTGTGGTCCATGCATATTCAGGGAGCCAGGCTGAGTAATCCCAGGCTGACCTGTTTGATGCACCCTGTCCCAGAAACCTTTCTTCACATTCTGTCCAAAGATATAAAAAGTAACACATCAGGCACAATCTACATGAAGTAGCCTGAAGTGGGGATATTACATAAGCTTTTGTGCACAGATCTAGCACAAAAATAAGCTGTGCTGTTCAGGGAACCACATTCAGACTGCTTCACCATCTCTCAAGCAGTGTAAGTGTACATGGCCCAGTCATGCATCAGACTCGATATAGTCTTACAGTGGAGAATACAGAACTGAGCAGCTTTGCAGAAGCCACCATGGGTGAACTACAAGAATGGCATCTCAGCTGATGCCAGACTAGGTCTCGTGGAAACATTAAAATGATTCCTTGATTACACTCCCTTTTCTTACACAGAGCTGGCATCACTGAGCAGCCTGAGTCACAACAGAGAACAGGCTGCATGCTTTCAAAGTATCAATGCACAAATAATGCAATGCAATTACATTCTGGTCTATTCATGCTGCATGAAATCAAAAGGTTTTCAGGCTGCAGTCAGGGACCGATACAGAATCACATTTCAAACAGAAAAAGTCGAATTAGGGTAGTTCATTGTCCTAAGGTCACTTTTCCACATGTAGAGTCTGTAGTTGCTTTGGGTTTTGCAAGTCAAGACCACTGCTCTTTCCAGTGCTTAAAACTACCTTGAAATTGTACTGGTTTAAGCTGTAATAGCGGTAGAAAGTGTTAAACACTAGCTGTGTTTCTCCTGAAATGCAGTTACATTTTTGGAATGAGCTGAATCTATCTGTGCTCAAACATCAGTGGAACCATGTTCAGAGTAAAAAAACCTGATTAAAATGGTTTAAATCTACTGTTCTTGTCTTTGTTTAGCCTATTTTTTTATACATAATTGGTTTTTAGTCAGCAAAAATGACTACATACACATTAGGATAAAATGTTTATGTTTAGAAAAAAATATTTACTTTTCGTTGAGAATACTTGCTAGACTAAAAATTCAGGGCATAAGCTGTTCGCTGATTACCAAGGCTTATGAAGAAAGAAGCGAGTCTTATTCACAATGGATTTTTTTTTGCCACTGCCCCATAAGAAGCTGATGATACCCAGCGTTAGAATGCTGGAATGACAATGACAGTGGATGGACAGGGAAGATCCACTGTTCCACTGTACTTTTTTCATTAAATGTGAGAAAAGACATATTGCATAAGCAAAAGCAGAATAAAACAACAGGCAGCAATGATTATTCAGTGCATGTAGGCAGGACATCCATTTCTCAAGTCAAGTAGAACACTTGGAGAAGAACATTGTTTGACCCTGGATTGTCAGTATGGGAATTAGACCGAACAGAAAAAATTAAAAAAAAAATACTCACTGCTATGATTATCAAACTCAAATCACAGTAAATTTCACATTTGTCAGAAAGGGTCCCTTGATACTCAGTATGATTTTTTTCCCCCTCTTTTTTTTTTATTTCAGTGTTTTCCAGTTCTACACCTTTATTATTTTAAAGTCCAAAAATATAGGAAAAAGTCAGTCTCAGGTTCTTTTTATTTTCAACTGTGTATGTCAGAGATAGCTTTAGAACAAGCTAACATTACTGTGGTTCAGGTGTATGCAACTGGTACAGTTCAGTAGTACATAAACAACTCTAAAACAAATGCACCATAGAACTTAAATTACCAAAAATAAACAATATTAAACTATGTCGGGCAGTAGGTAAAAACAATTACCTTTAGGTCTTACACACTATAAGAAAAAGAACTAATTATGACTGAAATTAGGAAGTTCTACTGTAGATCATTGAGATATATTAGAAAGAAAAAGAAACTTGAGAAGTTGTCACATTTTGGTTTTGTTCCAGTGATGTACAGTCACATGAAATCTTACTTCAGTTTTTCATGAAATTAACTTCTGGTTACTTTAACTACAATATTTCATGAGTTTATAATATTTTTTGTGGGTTTTTTTTTTAATATTTGAAAAAACTTGCATGTAAAAACATTTAAAGTAAAATAATGTTGCATGTTGTTTACAGATTCCTTATGGATTATAAGTGTAAAAGCAGTCAGGAAGCTGCAGTGTTTTTAACATTGGTAAACAAATACTGGATTAAAGTGCAACAGTCCTTCCGACAGCACACCTGCTCTGTGCTGAAAGGAAATCTTTTCCTCTCTGCAGAGAAGCGAAGAAAAACGTCAGTGTCAGGCATGTTTCTCTCGAAAGTCAGTGATGGCCTTCCAGAGTGTGCATAGCATTCCTCCTCTGTGAAGAAAAATCATAAAGATGCTTAGGTACAAAGATACTCTCCAGCCTGAAAGCATGCCAATTTAGGTGCCTTCTGATTTTCTTGCTCTGGTTTTGACCAATGAAATTCAGTGGGAAGGCTGATCAAAGGTGAAATTCAACACACAATACAGAGAACAGAGTCCTTTTCCGACTACAGTACACAGCAATCTTTCCCCTTTTTGGATGCCTGCTTTCTGGAATTCAGACTTCTGGTCCAAAGGACCTGCATAACCCACAGCAGACTTCCAACTTTATGAAAGTGTGGATTATGAAAAATCTTAACACTGCCAACTATTTTTTAAAAAATTGTATTTATTTTTAAACTGTCTGGGCGGTGTTTGATAATTTTCCCTTTGTTTTTCTTTAATAGAAATGCTTATTTTAAAATTTAAATAGTATCAGCTGTTTATCAGGAATGCATCAGTACACAAAGACATACTGGAAAATGTTACTTAATTTTAAATTAATATTGCACAATCCAAAGAGAAATTTAGTATCAGTTATTTTCTCTTGTAATAAAACACAACTCCTGCTCAGCACAGTTCATTTAACTGTTGCAACACATTACCTCAGTCTCAAACATTTCAGATCATCTCGTGTAACATAGCAGAGAACATCAATTAATGTATAGTCTTCAGCCAAGAACTAGAAAAACAAGTTTAAATGAACATTTTGTTAGAAATATAATTTAACTTTCTAAGCTTTATATACCATCTGTCCTTAAAAATAGAAGTTTAAGTTTAGAAGAAACCTAAAATTGAGCCAAAATGTGGTACATGTAACAGATTAATCCACACTGTTTCTAGAAATACAGTGAAAGTACTTAATTTTTATACTATGTACTCTACATTGGCATACCAGGCACAACTTGAAAGGTGCCGTGCTTTTACAGCTACTCAAAACTTTTGTCAGCTGGCATTTCTATTGTTATTGCTCATACCTCAGAGTCACAAACTTCAATGAACACAAATTAGAGCATAATTAATACCACACTTCACCCATGAGGAAATCAAAAACAACAGTTAAGACTCACCTTTTCAAAAGTGGCATCTAAATTTCGTGTACTTGAATTTTGAGGAACCTTTGATCTGATTTGGAGGAGTGATAACTACATGCAGGTTTCCCCAAGTCAGCTGAAATTCTGAGATGCTCAACACCTCTAAAATTATATAATTTGCTGCAAAGCAGACCAATGTACTTCAAGAGATTTCACTTCAACACAGTTAGCTTAGGGTGAACATGTGCCCTGCATCCAGGCTATAATCAGCAGGAACTGCCGCAATGTGTAAAGACACTGAGAAATTATGAACCAAAGCAATACTGCCTATTTACCAGGACATTTTGTTCCTTTATTCCTAGTCAGAAATAGGAATTCTTAACAGTACTGTATTTTTATGAAGGTCTTCATATTCACGGTTTTTTCCTATCCTCTGAAAACAAATTAATCTCTCAAAATATGCTAAAGGAATTAAAAAGGTTTCGTGTCTTCTTGCATTGAGTCACAAAACAGTTCTGCAACTGTGTCAGAAAGGGAACAGAATCATCTCTACCTTGTTTATCGTGGCCTCATCAGCTCCTTGAACACTCAGCCAGTTGATGAGATCAGGGTCTTCGGTCCCTGTGCCAGTGGAATGACGATGACAGACAGACAATCCAGGAATATCTAGAACAAGCAGTTTTGAGAAAAGGTGGGTGTTTTTTTTTGTTGTTGCCAAAGCAACCTCTTGTCATTTTTGACTGCTTTTCTTCACTTCTCTGCAGTGAGCTTTCCCTTCAAGCTTAGAATACCACTATCCCCGTAGAGAGAGAGATAAATGTCAATTCCCAAAGCACACATTTAATTACAGTTTACAGACAGTTAAACAGCAAGTACTCTACTTGGTTAGCGGTTCAGTTAAACATTAGTGTGAACATTGATACAGATACTCTTTCTGTCCTCTTCGGAAAATTACAGTGCAATTGATGTGCTTTGTATCAGTAAAGTAACTGTTTCTGCATTAAGGTTGTTGCATCAATTTATCTAAACTGTTAAGCCTAACTCATCAAACTGGTGTGTAGGCAATGCCTTAGATTGAGGATCAACTGACTTTGTAAAGCAACACTTCTTTGAAGCACATTACATGGAAACATCAAACTGCATTAGCACTGCGTTATCAGGACACATACATATCAAGCTCAGCTTCCCTCAGTAAGCTTTAAGTTGTGTTTACATCTCACCAATTAGATCCTCTTGAACTTTCAGTGTAACCATTGGAACAGTATGTAATTCAAAGAACACATACCTAAAAACACTGGATTATCCTCTTTAGAAATAATATTTATTCTGTAGGATATAAGCCTTGTACTCTTCCATATAATCACAATCACAAATATTTAAATCATATCATTCCTTGTACTGTGATTAACAAATTCAGTAATTTGTTTCCACAATATACATTCTTACTTAAAAGCAAACCCTACCAGAAGCAGCATAATAAAGCATCTTTGCTGAGACTGGCTCAATAAAAAGAACAGAAGTTTCACTGCCACTGTCTTCATCTGCAGCCCATATGAAACTTTTCCTTGAAAACTCTTCTCACCTATTGGCTGTGATCTAAGCCGTAGGTTTCTGATCTCTTGATCTTTTTCTTCTATAGCTTGATGTAAGAGGACTTGAAATTCTCTCTCCTTTTGAACCAGCTCCTCCAATAACCTGTGAAATAACAAGAATGGTGCACACGTTTCCTTAAGTAGCTTCAAGTTTTCAGGAAAGCAAAGATCTTACTGCACTTAAACTGGAAACCTTCTTGACAGAGCAAAGGACAAGACTTCTTCAGCTTTCATAGGAATATCCTCTCACTATAGATTTATTATGACCTATATCAAGACATAAACATCCACTGGCTCCTAAAGCTAGAGCTCTTTAAAAAAAAAAAAAAAAGCCCCAAACACACCAGCCTCCATACACACATCCACCCACTAAACAGGTGGTATGGTACAAAATTTCAGTAAAATTTCTACAGGCAGCGTTCTGATTTAAAAAACAACTGCGTAACTGAGAAGAACAAATATCAGTGTGTTTCATAAACCAAGTGCTAAACTTTGTGACAATCCTTTGTAAGAAAACATGCTAGTTCACATCTCTCCAGCAGACAGTTTCAAAGGTGGCAAGGGTGGAGCTGTGGGAAAAATCTTACAGTTCCATTTCTTAAATGGGGAAAATAAGTTCAAATCCACACAATGGCTGTCCATTCCTCACATACCAGGCACTTTGTGCCTACCCTCCTATGCTATATGAAGAGTGAGAAAAGAAGAGGCAAAATACCTTGTGTACTCTCCTAAGCAATTACTTTTGAGAATGTCAAGCAGAAACAAATTGGAACCCATGTTTGACTTCCTTCATAGAATAGCCTTGGCTGGAAGAGACCTCTAAGATCATCAAGTCCAAACATTAACCTAACACTGGCAATTCCCCACTACACCATGTCCCTCAGCACCACATCTTCGTAACTCAAACCCAGAGAGATTCAGTGGTCAGCACCTTACAAATTGATCAAATGAAAATAACCAGAATACAATGGAAAATTAGCATGCAAAACCACTGCAATTTGTTATTTTAGAGAAATGTTTTAGTAAAAAGGAAGACTTGTGAAAAATATGTATTCAGGGACTTGGTCAGAGAAATTGGATGTGGAGAACACACTCATAAACTTATCACTGACTTTTGAGTCTCTAGGAAGTTCTGCCTTGAAAGAACTGCAGCATCTTCATCCCTTCCTTGACACCTCTGTCAGCCTGAGAACTATGCAGTAACTGTAGTAACTGTTCTGTTTTCACATGATTTTGGTTTGTCTGGGGGTTTTTGGGGTTTTTTTTTGGGTTTTTTAAGTTTCATTTTGGTGGGGGTTTTTGGTTGTTTTTTTTTGTTTTGGTTTGGTTTTTTTAAAATTTTATTTATACATACCAGTTCAGTGCTCCCACACCTGAGCTAACAATTCTTAGTAACTCCACATTGCCCCTACACACTCCCACAGTGCAGACTGATACTCTGTCCAGACTGGTGTTCAGTCATCTTTCAGTTAATTTATTCCTCCATGCTGGTTGAAAAAGGTCTTCAGGGCGAATAAAGTAAACTGTTTTCTCTTGTCAATTGCTTGCTGCTTATGCCAATAAAGCTTTAATTAATACTTAAACAATTGTTATTTACCTCAAACTTTCTACAGGAATGACAGGATGTGATTATTGGCCAAAGGCTTTGCATTTGAGAAATTTACAAAAGCAAAGTGCTAGAAAACAGTACCCCTACAAATTGATCACTTCTGATGCTACTCCCCATCATAAACATGGGAATTGTTTATTTATTTAAGTGTATCACAAAAGGCAATCAAAATATTTCTCAGTGGTCATCACAAGCAAAAAAAAAATGAATTGTAACATAAGAATTCAAAAATACTGATACTTTGCAGATGACACGAAATTAAGCAGGAGTGTCCATCTGCTTGAAGGTAGGGAGGCTCTGCAGAGGGATTTGGACAGGCTGGAGCGATGGGCTGAGGTCAGTTGCATGAGGTTTAACAAGGGCAAGTGCCGGGTCATGCACTTTGGTCACAACAACCCCATGCAGAGCTACAGGCTTGAGGAAGAGTGGCTGGAAAGCTGCCTGGCGGAAAAGGACCTGGGGGTGTTGGTTGACAGCCGACTGAACACGAGCCAGCAGTGTGCCCAGGTGGCCAAGAAGGCCAACGGCATCCTGGCTTGCATCAGAAATGGTGTGACCAGCAGGAGTAGGGAGGTGATCGTGCCCCTGCACTAGGCACTCGTGAGACCACACCTTCAGTCCTGTGTCCAGTTCTGGGCACCACAGGATAAGAAGGACATTGAGGTGCTGGAGCGAGTCCAGAGAAGGGCAACGAGGCTGGTGAGAGGTCTGGAAAACAGGCCTTATGGAGACCGGCTGAGGGAACTGGGGTTGTTTAGTCTGGAGGAGACTGAGAGGAGACCTCATTGCTCTCTACAGCTCCCTAAAAGGAGGTTGTAGTGAGGCTGGTGTTGGTCTCTTCTCCCAAATTACTAATGATAGGGCAAGAGGAAATGGCCTCAAGTTGCATCAGGGGAAGTTTAGATTGGGTATTAGGAAGAAGTTCTTTACTGAGGGGGTGGTTAGGCACTGGAACAGTGCCTAACTCCACCCAGGGAGGTGGTGGAGTCGTCGTCCCTGGAGGTGTTTAAAAAATGAGTAGATGAAGCACTTGAGGCCATGGTCTAGTGGTTAGGGGATGCTGGTATAAAGGTTGGACTTGATCCTGGAGGTCGTTTCCAACCATAGTGATTCTATGATTTATTAAAGGCAGTACAGTCTAATGAATTACTCTAATTATGGCAAAATAATTGGACATGTTTCAAAGTAAAGTGCAATGTAACATTTTAATTTAAATTGGAACAATAACTTACAGAGAATGCTCTAGCAGCATAACAACTGTCTTATAAAAGATATTCCCTTTCTATCAAGGTCATATTCAAAATTTACTGAGGTTAGTAAGAAACCCAAAGTCATAAATCAGACGCTGCAGAAGCTAAAATATCTACTCTAAACAGACTACCTGGTATATTTTAATGAAAACAGAATTATATAGAAAATTGTTTGGATAAAATAATGGACAGAAATTTGTCTCTGACATTTCTTAAAGAAACAAAAAACCCCAAAGAGCTACTTCTCAGGTTTAAAGTGAAATATATATATATATATATATATATATATATATATATTTTTAATTTTTTTTTCTGAAAAAATCCAATATCCAGATTTCTGGCTTATTTCTTCTTTTAAACACCGCACCTATTTTTCCCTTCTTTCTCTTAGGAACAATATTTATTTCATAAAAAGGTAATGCTTGCTGGTAAGCACAGATCCTGCTGCAATGGATTCTGTGTACAAAACAAGTCTGAAGTAGTTCCCTTGTGTAGTTCACATGTGGCTGTCGACTAACTTGAGTTCATTTTCTAAGAATAACTATAGAAAAGAACACCAAGTTCTGCCTTAATGGAAACAAAACATAACACCATTCATCAGCCATACACACCATATGAAGGAGAGAAAAAGCAGAAGCTTGGCAACGAGCTAAATTTTTTCAGACCTTCCTTGAAAGAGCACCTGAAATCAAGACTGACCTTTACTTGCATCACTATTGTTCTGAAATGGATAAAACTAATGTAAGTGATCAGTCACAGCTAAACAATGACCATCATTTAAATGATCAACTTGCAGTACTATGGAATTTTGATACTGTCACTAGTATTCTAGCACATATATTTTAAAAGCAAAACAATACATACTGTCACAAGTAGGCTAGTGTCTCCTGATGTCCAGACTTACCTGTTTGTCTCTAATTTTAGCCTGCCCAGCTGGACACTCAGTGATCTGTGAGCCGCCTGGGAGTCATGGGATACTGTAGAGCTGAGTGTGCTTACACCTGAGGTAGCTACTGCATCTTCCATGACAATGCAAGGCTGTTGGATAGTTTGATTTTGAGGCTGTTCATCTTGATCTTCTTCAACTTCTATATCGTCTTGGTCTGCTGTATCACTTTCAGATGCAAGACTAAAATGTGGCCTCAATTCTATCAGTAACATTAAAATGTAAGCAAAAGAAAAAGCATTAAATATTTTAAACATTAAAACAGACCTAAGTGACTATTTGCAGATGATCCTATAGCTTTGGTTAAACCAGGCCTGAAGTTTCTGTAACAAGAGAACAAATGATATTTTCTAGAGTTTTAAAACCACTCAGATCCTAACAGCATCTTAGTTTATGCTGATTATTATTCAACCTATCGAATGCTCAAAAAATCTAAAACCCAAAAATCTGGATAAATAGGATTCTGGATTTGGCTATCATTTCACGTCAAATTGTGCTGAAGTACAGCAGAAGTACTTTCTTTTGCTTTATTCAGTTCTCAGTGCTTTGTAATTTCTTATGTGTCTGACATGAAATGTTTTATTAAACAAATAACCATTATTTCTCTTATATCCAGCTATTCTTGTCGTTACTAATCTGGCATATTTAGCATTCTCTCATCATAAGAATACTGTTTACCAAAAAACTGTATCGAAAAGTATAGGGAGGAAATAACAGACAGACCCCTTTTTCCAACTATTAAAAGTAGCACACTTCCCTTCTACTTATCAGAGAGAATGCTGCCTATTTTGTAATGATGTACATCCACAGAACAGCAGACACACAGCCATACGTGTACTCTGGTTTCTTTTATTCCCTGTTTAAACCTTCCTTCAATTGTGGTTTCTGTGCTGAGCAGTCCCTTTAGTCTCCTCACCAAAATATACTTTTTTTTTTTTTTCTGAATTACAGAAGAATCAGAAGTAGGGCAGGGCAGTTAGGGAGGAGGCAGATGATCAGTGCCAAGAAGCTACCAGGGCACAGAGGCTTTTCTTTAAGCTTGACCTTGTACAATTAATGCCGATACTGAGCTGTGTGGGGAGGAAGAGTCTGTTAAGGGGGAATTCTACAGTACTCCTATTATACAGCAATAAAGTACATGCCTGTTAAAGGTGCTCAGCATTCTAATCAAAAGATAGATTTTCCTTGTGACGCAAAAGTAACAAACCCCCTATTTATGACTTGCTGGTTGTGCTGGGGATACGGAAAATACCAAGGAGAACAGGAAGAGCTGTAACTTTTGTTGGAATTTCCAGATCCCCCATTGATAATTTAAGACTTAACCCACTGCAGAAAATAGGAAAATAAGTATTCTGACTTCAGACTTAAAGCATTAAATCATATATTTGAAAATTTCACCATTAATTCCAGTGTAGGGAATAGTGGAATCAAGCTTAGAAGTTAAGCAGCAGAGAAACTAACACTGGAAATAGTTAGGGTAATAACAGAATGGGCTACAGTTTCTTCTACACAGGCTCCTTCCCTCAGCTAACAATGTTCTAATGTTCTACAGCATGCAAAATACAATATTCAAACTGCAGATTTTTTTTTTTTCTTTAGACAGCTTCTGACCAGGAGCCAGAGACACTTTTGAGTACTCCAAAAAGCACATAATTAATCTGCACTTTGTAAAACACCTTCCAAAAATTGGCATGTGCTGGCAAGTGGTCTGTCCTTTGGATTTCAAGAGGCAGCATTGTGCACCTCAAAAAAATTAGGCCCCAGAGGACCTCAGCATACTACAGCTCACTGTGTTGCAGAATTGTTTAGATGATGCATCTTGGAAAGGTGCTTTCCCAAATAACTCAGACAATACACTGATTAGTTTCTGAGTTGCAAAACAGACAGCGAACAGGAAAAAGGCTACTGCTGACTTCAAAATATTAAGTGAGGCATCATAATCACAGCTCTAAAGCATGTTTAAAGACATCAGCCAATAAATATTTGCTGAGTATTAAAAAATGACTCACCTGGGACCAGAATAGTAATAGCAGTCTGCACAGCTTTTCTGATTATGCTATCCAATGCAAACATCCAATGTGGCTTGATGTTATGATTTCGGAGAACTTTATTGACCTAACAACAGAGAAGTCAGTTCAGATATTATATCCCCCCCCCAACTTAAAACTGTAATATATGTCAGCATAACATAGGCTTTCAAGTTATACATGCTGTATCGAAGTAGGTGATTAAAACTACTTAATGTTGTCATTAAACAAAGAAAATAGCAACACTGCTAATTTCCACCATTTTATTACAAGTCATGAAATATTTTCTATTTTTTATCAAGTACTGGTTCCTGTGTTGGGTGACTTTTGATGACTGCGATACTGAAGCTTATTTAACCTTCATAGGTTTGGAAAGAAACTTAAAAAGAATGCAAGTGAGACAAATACCAAGGACTATATTATGAAAGACTTGTCATTTAAGCGAATTAATCTTGGGTTTTTTTAGTATTATTTTCACTGCTTGCTCTGAGCAATACTTATCTATTTTAAGGTACAATTGTGGGAAATATCAAACAACTAATGTAATGCTATTCCTCCTTGATTCAGAAAATAGTTAATCAAATTTAATTTAAATAGTCAGGGAACTTCATGTATATGCTGTGCCATATTTTCTTTTCTTCCACTCTCATATAATATCTCATGTAATGAGATAGTTTTCTACACTGGGCTAACTCCTAATTCCCTACAGGCCTGCCTTCAAACTGCTTTTAGCCAAATTGCCAGGTGCCTCGATGGATGCTCCATGCCGCTTGCAAGAATGTCTCTGTCTTGGGGGAATTGTTTCCCAACTCCCAAGTGACAGAGAAGAAGCAGGCGGGGTGACAGTGCTACAACAGAACACCTAGCCACAGTAAGCAGCAGTGGCACAAAACAGGCTTGGTACTGTTTTCCAGGCACAGAAGCAGTCCAAAGCAACAGGCTCTGTAGGAGTAGAACTCATGAAGTTGCAGGAAGATACAAACAGAACTGTACTTAGAAAATTATGAAGTCACTCAAAAAAAAAAAAAAAAAAAAAAAGCAGCAACTACTGCTTACTAAAAAACATGGCAAGAAGATACTTCACACAGGTCTCCCTCAAAAAGGGATTAGCTTAGTTCTCTCATATTGTGATAACTTCTCTGTAAAAAATGACCGAAATTATACAAGTGATGCTTTCAGAAGACACGTAAGAGCTAATAAGTGTTACTAATCATATTATTATCACTGCCCCAAAGCAATAGTATTCAGTAATGCAGTAATTTTATGGAGGTACCTGTACTGGGTTAGGCTGGGATGGAGTCAATTTTTTTCATAGCAGCCCATATGGTGCTGCTGTGTTTCAGACTGGTGCCTAAAACAGCCTTGACAACACACCCATGTTTTAGCTATTGCTGGGCAGAGCTTACACAGTGTCAAGGCCTTCTCTGTTTCTTATGCTGCCCCACCAGTGAATAAGCTTGGGGCAGACTAAAGGCTGGATGGGGGCAAGGCCAGGACAGCTGACTTGGACTAACTGAAAAGATATTCCCTTCCATATCACATCATGCTCAGCAATAAAACCAGGGGGGCAGTTTTTCGAAGAGAGCCATTGCTCAGGGACTGTCTGGGCACTAGTCTACTGCTGGTGAGTGATTGTTTTTGCATCACTTGTAGTGTTTAGTTTAGTTGGTTTTTTTCCCCTTAACTTACTAAACAGTCTTTATCTTGACCCATAAGTTCTCACTTATCCCTTCTGATTCCTTCCCCCATCCCATTGGGAGGGAGTGAACAAGCAACTGGGTAGGGGCTTTTCAGTACCTGCCAGCCAGCGTCAACCCACTGCTGTACCTGCATCTCCTCATTTCTGTTGCCAATGGCCACAAGATGGCACTTGGACCTGGAGAGCTGTCTGCAGTGCCAGGGAAACCTGCCCTGTGCCTGACACCCGGGCAGCAGCCGCCTAAGGGCCCCAAAGACTTCCCCAGGGCCCTCCCAGGCAGCACAACTCCTGTTTGCAAGCACTTTGCACCTTCCCACACTGACTCCTACCAAGGCACTGACACGTGTTTAGGTAAGTGCAGCCAATTTCAGTACTGAAGAAGCATGTTGCAACTTTGTCAAGAACACAATCCACAGTAATGCGATTCAGCTATTTAGAGTACAAAATTACATTTTCTTGGTTGCTCCAATGAGGATATTGTGATTATTAAACCTTGTTACCTGGGATTACTTTATTAAATCCTGAGAACAAGGGAACTACTTTCCCTCACTTTTAGCAATATCCCAGCCTTTGCAGTATCTGAGGTCTTGATGCTGATGTGGATTTCAGTGTTCTACTACAGAAATCTAATGTATGTCCAAAAAAATTAAGACTGGGCACATATAAAGCAAAGGTTTTCTTTGAACTTTCTGTGGGTTATCTTAGTTAAATAATAGATAGTAATTAAAGAGTCATTTATAAGTTAAAAAAACAGCAACTTGTAATGATGAGGTTAACAGAAGAGGGTAAAATTTTTATTGAAAAGAACATGACTCAGGCAATTGCATGCTATGCAGTCCTTCCTGGCAGCTCTTTTACTTGTCAGCAGAGCGGCCTCGGGTTTAGACGCTAACAGAATCATCCACCTCAAATGCCTACTTGGATTGTCATTTCATTTTTACTACATGACTTCAGTCTGGACAAGTGATGCCCAGCACAGATGCACCCTTGCATGTTGATTATTAATATTAATCATTAAGCCTAATTGCTTGTGAACTAATATTTAAACACATAACTCAAGAAGAAAAAACATTTGCTTTCAGTAAACCAGCTATTTAAAGGGTGTCTGTGTGTGTTTGGTTGCACACTCTAGGAAATCATAAATTTTGCATCAAGTATTGACAGAAACATAACCTATTTTTCTTCCTTCTTATCCTGGTTATTATAAAATGAAATGAAAATGTCTAGTTTGGCAGAAAACCACAGCTAACCAAAAATACAAGAATAAGAACTCAATATAATGTAAGATAGACTACTACTGGGAGCATAGAGTGGTTTAATGTATTAGTTCATAAGAAGTCAAGTTCAAGAGATCTGCATTTATGCAGGATAAGCCTGACATTCAGTGTTGGTCTTATTTACCAGAAAACCCTCCAAAATGAGATTTTTAAGAAAGGCTTTCCCGCTATAGTATTATGACATAATGTTTACATAAATATGCTGAACCTTCTAGGTCTTTAATCAGCAAAATCTCAACAGTTGTGTTTGGGGTCTGTGTTCTGCCAAAGGATTACATGCCAACCCAACCAAGTCATGGCTGTGGGCTGGGTTTTTGTGATTACAGGTTCAAAGCCCTCAGATATTATTGTTTCAGTAATTCTGGATGGAAGTTAACCAAGTTCGGTTTGCTTCTGGTTTCTAGCTTTTTTTTTCCGCACAAAGCTCTTAGTAAAAATGGCAACTTACAGCATCTTGAAAACCAAACAACACGAGCTGCACTTGACTGATACCGTGGCTGTCAAAGTCTAACTCCAGTTTCAGTTTTGAAAGAGTGGTTGCGATGATTTTACGATCAGTGGACCGTACAAACTCTCTGAGGCTGGAAACGAGTGTTGTGATATGTTCCCATTTTAGCTTGGGTTCTTCGGCTCCCTGGTGGAAGAGAGAGAAAAAGAAACAGTTTTGATAGTCACCTTCTGAAACATACACCCAGAGGAACTTCAGCCAATAATGTCAGCTGGCAATACGGGTTTTTAGAAACTCTATTGCTACTGTTAAAGGAAAGGTGCAGCGACAGGTCAGATAATGGTAGCAGCGTACCTAGAGCAGCAGAATTCTACTGCTGAGCTCCCTGCTAATGGACATTACTTGATGAGCAAGTAGCTGACTTTGTATTATATCAGTAGCTGAAGTATATGTGCACACTATAGTCTGTATGTCTCATTGTACAGGAGTGAAAAGATATGAATTAATATAGTGTGCACTGAATACTACAAATTACTGTTAATTGCAAACAAACATGTATTTTCCAATGCCTCTAATTTCAGAGTGCCTCTGAGAGACAACATGCAAACTCCCACAGTAGCATTTAAAAGAAGGGACTAGTCAAAGTTACGTAGAAGGCTCAGAGAGAGACTAGTTCTTTCATACATAACTTCCCTTGATACAGAACTTTTACACTTATCTATTCTTACAGCAGGTCTACAAATCTGTCACCTTTCTATGATAAATATTCATATGCCTATTTTTAAAAGCTTTTGTGTGTCTGCATGAGCTACCGAAGTAGCAAAAAGCTCAAAAGCCTTCATCAAAATAACCAGCAAAAGTAACTAGGAAGTAAAGGACTGTATTTACTCTCTAAAGTAAAGTTATGTCAACTGAATACAAATTTCAATTCCAAATCTTAAAATTAAGCCAGAGATAGAAAACCATACTACTTCTTCAACACAACGTATTAGATGCTTATTCTGAAGGGAGTAATTAGTTATATAAAGATATCTAGCACTGATTTCTGTCACAGAAGGACATACGGTATTTGGTTCTGTTGTATTTGTCAGTCTTATACCTTGAATGTTACAGCTGGTCAGACATCAAGAAATGCTTGCCAGTAACACTAAGGTTTTAAGTATAGTTAATTAATTCTGATCAGGATGAAACAAAGATAATTTGATTATTTGAGAGAGAGAAACTACAAAAAAAAAAGAAAAAGCTCTAGAGCAGTCAAGCATTACACTGACTAAAGCACCTATCTCTGAGATAAAAGTTTGGCTGTACAGAAGTGAATCCCCCACTCTGTCCTACAGTAGCTGATCTCATTTTCATGTAAACAAGTAAAAAGCCACTAGGCTTTTTAGGTGGACACACAACTCACTGTAGCCCTGGACTAGCAGATTCAAGTCCATCAAGACATGCTGGGGACAGGGCAATCAGTATGGCTCTCTAATAAGGAACAGTGACCTATTTGAGGAGGGTCATTCTCCTCCCCTAGCCCCCACACCCAATAACTTTGTGAAAATTGTTCTGACGAAAAGTTTTCCTAAAGGGAAAAGTGCTATCAAAGCCAACTCAACTTCCCCTTAACTGCCACTACTACCACTTTCTAGTGGTTTGAGTCAGTTTCCTACTTTTTGGTCAGAGTCTCTCTCTCTCAAGGGAGAAAATGGTGTTTTGGAGTCAGAGTTCTGCATCCTTTTGAAGGGCAGATAGTCCTATGCACATGAGCTTTGAACTTTTTGGCTCTACAACTCCATGTCTCTGCTCCTATCTTGGGCTGTTCCAGCCCCAGCTGAGGGAGGCATGAAACACTAAGCACCCTCTCTGGATCTTGTGACTGAGTATCAGCCTCTCACAATCACTGATTATTCCTTTTACACATGTGCTAACAACTGTGCCTGTCATAGCAACACTCTAGCAAGGCACAGATCATGGGCATCTCTCTTATTGCCTTCTATTTTAATACTTTCTATAGCTACAAGGACAACCGTGGTTCCCCCCAACAGTTAGATGCTCTTTTTTATTGGTATAGTAGCAATTTCCAATTATATTAACCTTAGTACATGCATAAGAATCATATTGGCTTGCATCAGTTTCTAAACAGTACTATCTTTAGAAGATAAGCTGTCACTTTTATGCAAATATGATTTAGACCAGCAACATTTAACCTTGAGAATTAGGTGAGTCAACTACTAACATACACATTACAAACAAGAACAAAATATCATGTCATCCAATTATGGTGTTGCAACATTTAGCAGTGTGGTCATGACCTGTAATTTATTTATTTGGTGTCATCCTGAACCAATACATCATCATGATTCATCCCCACAAAGGAGTGGCAAAAGGTCATTCTGCAATTATTTTGTTGTTTGCTGTAGCTCCCACTGTTACTCCATCACTTCATCTTCCCTCCCCTCCATATGTGCTCCCAAACTGCTGTGAGGAATAGATGCAATTTATTTTCTCCCTAGCCCCCTCTTTCCCCTTTTATGATTGTCAGCTAGGAGGCAATGGTATACCCAATTTTTATTACACAATAACCTAACGTAAGGCCAGAGCAGGCCAACAGACCTAAATCTCCCTCCATCAAACCAGTCAGCCAGAAGGAAGAACTCTAAAAGGGCGGCAAAGTAATCACACCTCTTGGGGATGATCTATCTTACATGAGTTGACCTTACAGCCTCAGTCTCATTTGAAAGTAACCGGCAAAATACAGTATCATGAAAACATGTTTTTGTGTTGTCTGGCCAGCACTAATATCCAGGTATACATACAATATTTACAAACAACACAAAATACATATGTAATGCAGCAGAAACAATTTTATAGCCTATTTTTAATAGCCCAAATAAAACAATAAACTGTGAAAGCTTACATAGTGGATGATTTCTGGTTTAATCAAACTTTATTTTTTAATTGCTTTACTGTGTGTCATTTCAGAAGTTGGAGGTAATTGCAGATAAGTCTTCAAACTGCATAAAATTTTTGCTGCCTCGTGAAATATTTTACCTGAGCCAAAGCTTCCATCAAGTTCCTCACCACCTTCTCTTGGTCCTCAGTTAATATTCTGTGAAGGGTGGCTCTCCTTTCACTATCCTTCTTCAGCATGAAAAATCCAGAATCTTTCTCTTCAGGTGAAGGAGGGGCACTGTGATCCTCAAAATTTTCATCTGGGATGCTGAATGAAAGACAGCCCGTGAAAAGAAACTTCATAAAAACCACGCCAGTGCACACGTTCCTAATCTACTGTGTAACATAAATGCCAGATAGCTCTTTACCTGAGAAAAAGGGAACGGATTCCCTTCCCATCTTTTTCTCCACAGGATTTAGCTCTTGTTTTGAAAGAGAATGGATCAATTTTCAATTCTGTATCAGGTGAGACAGAACCATATTCACTGCTGCTACTTGTATCTTCCACCAGGACAGGGACAGGTAAGGATATACTCCGAAGATACTCTATTCATACAGGAATATTCAGAAATTGGAATTTAATAGTGCCATCACAGTTCTGAAGTGAAAAGCCTATTCTTTCAGAGAAACAGAAAGACACCACTCTTCCCCCACACCAATACAAAGTATTGAAATAAAATTGATAAAAAATTCCTAAAGCTCATTCTTCTGGACTAGAGTTATCATTCAGCTATGTTTTTATTCAAAAGCTTCCTGAGATATGGAAATGCTGGGGTCTTTGTAAGTTCACTTACAGAACTTTAACACTGGAGTGAACTTTCAGCTGTAGCAAAATGTTTCTACAGGGTAAGTCATCCAAGCACCTTCCAAGATCTTAATTTTATGTGTGTATATATAAATCTATGTACTTATATAAACAATATATATTTATATATACAATTTATGTTTATGCATATGACTATATTATTATGGATATTTACATATACAATACATAGAAGTATATGTACACTAACACCTATAAGATAAAGCTCTTTATCAGATTGTTTTGTACAAGTTTAATTACGATTAATAAACATGTATGTTAAGTCAGAACTTTTGGTTTTAAATCCAGAGCATACATTACTGCTGCAAGAATCATGCCGAGTTCACATGTGCACATTTCAAAATGTACTTTGATAGCAACTCAGCATGAAGGTAACAATGTGTTTGTTCTTTTTTTTCCTCCCTCCTCTCTCTCCCCAGTTCATTTCCTGAAAGAGACAACTATCCTGTACCCAGGGCCTAACAATGGATCTCAAATGCATTCTACTTCTTTCGATTATAGAATTTAGCCCAATAAAAATCTATGTTATCTTTCTCTACAAACCTTGGCTCTATTGCTACTATAAAACAGCTATTTAGTTTCCTGTTCAGATTTCCACTAAATGTCCCTATAACAACAATACAGCTCTTCAAGCTTGTATTAGCCACCTGCCTAAACAATTAAGCCATAGTCTGGTAGAATTACAAATAGTAGTTTAGATTTGCACAATGAATTAGAGGTTCCTAACAGAGAAAGGTCACTTATTTTCATAATAGTGCTCGCTTCTCTTTGCAGCATTTTAGTGTGACAAATTACACCACAGAAAGTGACAGCCACAGTATCTACACAGTTACGTTTATCTTGATGGAGAAGCATGTTAAAACTCACCATTTGTGTTAGCTGAAAGAACTGTGGGAGAAAAGCAAAGAGAAAAAGAATTGAAATGTGCTGAAATTAACTGAGAAAATAAGCATAGTCTAAAGGATAACTCTCTTCTCATTTTTATGGACTAACTGGACTCTCCTGTCTACAATCTTCAAAAGTGTGATTTATTGTGATTTGAAGGTAGTTTTAACTTGAGGGAGTGGAAACTACATTAAAAGTGTTTATCCAATGTCATGTCCTTTACCTGGTATTTTTATTATTTCCTTTAGGTATCATGCTAAAAATACACAGAAGATATTTTCATATGTATATATGCACACATAGAATGTGTCATTCATACTCTCAAATATCCTTTGTTACTTTCCATAATTTAGACCACTACAGGGAATGAGTACATGAAACAAAAATAATGCAGTGCATGCACATTTGCTATGGGACAAAGATTATTTTGCTCACATAGAAAACTCCCCTGAGGCTCAATAGCATGTTCTAACCTTACACAAAATACACTGTATGCAAACACTCTTTGAATGAAAACATATGCAAATTAAAAACACAAAACAAAACAAAAAATCCAACAAAAACACAGAAGTAGCAAAAAACCATAAATAGACTTTCAGAAACCTTATAAGAAATATTTATATAAATCACTTCTGTGACAAAGTAACAACAGAATTTCTCTACAGCAGTGTTTCCGCAGCAAGGTGCTAGAACAGAAGATGACAACTGAATGATAACCTGGGATGGGGATCTGCTCTGTTGATCTTAAAGGCTAAATCAGCAGTTTCAGGAAACAGTATTATTGACAAAAGTTCTACATTACCTGAGAGCTTTGATGTGGACTTCCTTTTTTTGCTTGAAACCTTCAAGAATTCATCTACAAGTAGCTCATGAGCAAAAGCTCGTTTATCAGGATCTGGTTCAAAGCAACGCAATATGAAAGCCTTGGCTTCTGCAGACATGGATTCAGGAATCTCTGGGTGTATTTTAAACATTCCCACCTGAAACAAATAATGGGGGAAACAATGGCCTACACTGTTCTTTTCCCAAATGCTAAACAGCATCAAAAGTGTTTAGATAGAAGTGGTATATAGTTCTCAAGTTTTGATATTATCTTTGTGTAACTAGTTTATTTCAGAGGGGAAAAAAAAAAAAAAAAAAGTATTACAAACTGAATAAACAGTTACATTAAGAAAACCCACAGTTGCAAGTAGAGGCTCTCACAAAGCAGAAAAGTGCTTCTTTTGTATTTTATTTTTTTTAAAAGACCCAGGCAGCTGAATAGCTGTTATTGCTTCATTACTCTGTTCAAAACTACACAGCACTCCCACTCAGTTGAATCAGCTCATTCTTCTTAACATCCTCATTAACCAAGCATTTCCTTTATCTTCTTTTCCTGCAATCTCCAATTCTAGCATCTCCAAAACAGTCATAAGATTTCCGGTGTTTACAAATACAGTTCTGAGTTGTACAAGGAAGACGTCTGACCTTAAACATAGCTGCTTGCGGTTCTCCCAGTTCATAAAACGGGGGCTTCCCGGTAGCCATCTCAATGATTGTGCATCCCAAAGACCAGATGTCTGCAGCCTTCCCATAGCCACGTGGTCCTTTGTCTATGATTTCTGGTGCCATATACTGAAGGGTACCTGTTTAAAACATACTTTTTTTTTTTAAAATTAGGTGTCCTAATGATGCAAACAGATAGCTAAAGGACAAGAGGAACAAAATCACCAAGGAAGGAGCAATATTGGGAGAGCTAAAAAATATACTCTCTACTATTCAAAACAAAAAAATTTGCATATGCATTCTACATAAAACTCAAAATACTATTCAAAATATTACTTGTGCTAAAAGCATCTGATATCATCTACTGAGCTGACGATGTCACTTTTCAAAGTCAATGACAATTATTAAGAGGTTTCAATGAGCTTTGGATCAGACATGATTTTCATTTACTGTATTACAGATTAAGATAAAAATAATATCACTCTGAATTGCATCTAGAGAAGAAAAGGAAGTGAAACTTGAAATCTCAACCTAAAACAACAGGCGATATGAACACTTCTTCTGAGATAAGGGAATCAACCTGACACATCATTCTGCATTCTGTTCTATTTAGAGCAGAAATGGAAGAGCAAAGTATGGAATTAAAATAACAGTCACTTCTCATTTTGCATAATTATTTAACGCAGTGCCACTGCACGATTTTAACATCCAAATGAAATTATCAAGGAGAATGAGGATCAAGTTAATGACAGATTCTGTAGATAAGCAATTCTGGAGATGAGGCCAGGATGTCCAAGCCAGTCATGACAGGAAAAAAATGTTAGCCTTTGATCAGCAAGATGAAAAAAGCCATGCACACAGAAGAGACACTCAAATACAACACAGGAAAGACACAGCTCTTCTGTTGTAGAGGTCTTTCATGTCTCAAGTGGAACTTCCAAAACTGCATTCGCTTTGAACAATTCATACAAGTACAGTGTATAGTTTAACATTAGGTATACAAAAAGTTATTCTTGCAGCAATCTTTTACATTGGTTTGAAGTCAATGAAAGTTCAGCAGCTGTGGATTCTGACCCTACATCCACAGTTCGAGTGAGGAAAGAGTCTCTCCTCTGGGAACATACCAGTGAAAGTTTCAGTACATGGGTTGATTCCTGCCAGTCTCTTTGAAGTTCCAAAGTCTGAAATCTTTAACACTCCACTGTACGTGTTGATAAGCACGTTATCACCCTGAGGAACAGAACATTCAGAGCAATGATTTTTCTCTGCTGACTCTTCATCTAAGACTTCTTGCATAGCCTGTTTCTACAATGCACTCTTTAGTAGCAAGTACTTCCTAAGGCTCTTAAGAGGGGAGATGAAAGAGGAATCAACAGTGTTCTTGCCTTATGTAATCCCATCATCAGAAACTTCTACTACAGGAAAACTACAGGAATTCACTTAAAGAATACTAAAAGAGAGGGGAAAAAGTTGTGTTGGTTTTTTTTTTTAAAAGGGAACTTTTTCATCTAAAATCTCCTTGGAAAAGAACCTGCTAATATCTCCCCATCCACAATCATCTTCACTCTAATAAGCTTTTCTCAAGGTTCGATCATGTCATATTCTTCTAAAATAACTAAGTAAAAACTATTTTGTTGGTGCAAATTAAAATCAACAATGGTTCACTTACCTAACCCACAGTTCAGAATAGCAGAGAGGGTATGTGACAATTAAGAACTTTTGGAAAATAAATTTTAAAATTAGAGGACAAATAAGTGGTTAAGCAGTTAGATAACACTATCAGGTTTAATTCACTGCAAATTCTTACCTTTATGTCTCGATGAACTATTTGATTATCATGGAGGTATTTTAATCCTTCAAGAATCTGCTTGGTGTAAAAGCCAATTGTCTGCTCGTTATTTTTTAATGGTCCCCATTTTGATCGTAGAAGAGCAGACAGGCTGCCTAGAATTTTGCAGAGAAAAAAGAGTAAGAGTAAAAATCTAACTAAATTCTGCCTTCTCTCCCAAAGGAATAAGAGAAAAAGCAACAACAAACAACAATCCCAAACCAAGTATAGGCACCTATTCTATTACCAAAGGCCTCTCCGGGCGAATGCTTACTTACATCATCACCAACCTGAGTTTTAACTAAAGAGTGTCTTGGTATCTCCACTGGCCGCAGCAGAGAAGCATATGCTTCCTCAAGCAGGCAGATTAGAACCCATTTAATCAATATGCTCACTCTCTCCTATGCCTAGAGAGATGTTGCCCCAGAGGAATGTTGTAAAAGAGTGAAAAAGGGTGGATGTGCATATGCATGTCTTTGTCCATACACCAACTCCACAGCTAAGCTCAAGAAATGGGATTTTTGTTGTGTCTGGCTACTCTGACTTCTCTGGTCTCGAACAGAAGCAACAATCACCAATCAACTTTCTCTTGTGTTTGGTACCTGAGGAGGGCTCAGCCATCTTAGACTAGCTACAGTCTTTCTAGTAGGATGACCACAGATCATCTCCTAGGTAAAAGGAGGTCACCTGCTACAGCAATGATCTGAGCTGCATCTGTAGCACATCCTATCTAAATACTGAATGAGAGGATTCAAGCACTTTGAAGACAGTTTCCCCCATTAATTTAGGAAAGAGATACTACATAACTCATTTTTCTCACTAAATATTACATTTGCATGAAATATATCTTGTTGCAGTACTATAGGTTTTTATACTTTTAAAATGCTTAAAACCAAATCAACCAACCACCAAACCAGTCTCCCCCACAACTTACCACCTGGCACCTGTTCCATGAATATCTTAATGAAGCCATTCTCACTAAGAGAACCTAAATACTGGACAATGTTTTTATGTTTGAGATGCTTATGCAAAGCTATTTCTTCATGCAGAGGTTGGGAGTACCTGAAAACAAAAAGAAGCAGTTTATTCAATATTGACCTTCAGCAATAAAGTCTTGTGTTTACTGTAGTAGCTGAAGTTCTATTTTAGGTCCCATGAAAACCAGTCATTTTTGGTGTAAATATGTTAGATACATTTAAAAACAGTGGTTGTGGCCACCACAATACCAAAAAAAGTATGTAATCGTATATAAATACACATAACATATATAAAATACATACAATATTGTGTATACATACACACACAATCTTATAAATGTACAAAAACAGATTGAGCAAAACAAAATTTGTGGAAAATGAACTCCTCTCCAGCCTGACTCAAAGAGAATAAACAGTTGAACACATGGTTGGATTCAGACTAGTGCCAAAGTGAACCAGTAAACCATAAAGTTAGTGTTTAATTAAAACCACCCCAATAATGAAAATAAATCACCATTTAAATTTTAATTAATTAAAGTAGCAGTCTAACTCTGATAGCTGTCTGCTCTTGCTTTCAGAAAGAAAACAGGAATCATTTCATGGGGAAATATTCAGAAGAACTGATCAAAACAAGTTCATCACATGTAATTTACACCCAAGCTGAAATATTTTTCAGAGATGTAAGCTTTTCAGCAGTCTCTTTGCCAAGAAGGTTTCTGGAGTCCAGGTCCTTCTCCCAGTGTGGAACACCACTTGACCTCAGCAGCTGACGTGCTGCCTGGGCCAGCCCTAAGGCTCTTCTTCCAACCATGGGTGAGTTGGAAGCAGGTCAGCTGCCAGATGCTGTGTACTGTCTGGCAAAACATAGACACTATGCTGAGAGTCTGGTGGCTCTTTCCACTAACACACTAACATCTACAGCCAGGCTCTCAGGATAGCTGAAACAGATGAAGGACGCAGACCTCCTTCTGTCAGTCCAGATGAGAGAAGGAGCTGCAGAGCCTTGAGTAAGTGGAAGACCTAGTCAGATGCTCACACTGAGGGAGTGCTCAACATAACTGCAAACTCAACCTTGCAGCTACTTGCCACTGAAAGGAATAGTTTTACTGCCAGCTTCAACTTCAGCAGGTTGCTCTCAGCATAGACTTCACACCAACACTAGTACATTCTTGTCCCCTAATGGACTGGCAGAAAACTTTTATTTTACTTACTGGGAGGAGGGGTAGCTTCCTCCTGCCTCAAGATAGCTTTCCCTGGACACAGTGATGTGCCAGTGCCAGGAATGCAATCAAAGCACAAACACAACCGAAGTTGTTAAAGTGCCTGTGAGCGGCACTCCCTTTTGGGGCAGGTAGTTATCAGCTCACTCTAATAACAGCATCAAGCTACAAGGGGAGGCTGAATTCTTGAAAAAATAGAGGGGGAGGGGAAAAAAAAAAAAGTCTGCATCTGAAAATCCCTCTGTTGCAGAAAACAAGGAAAGTATTTGGCTAATGAAAGATGTGATTATGCAACTCCAAGTCTATTTACTAAAAATTAATTTGAGTTTTGGCTTGCCTTTCCACACATGACCATAAAAGATTCTGACTACGCTGTTAAGTCATTCGGAAATGCAAAATCATCAGAGATTATATTCCTGAGTTCTATTAATGGGATATTCACTCAGAGCAGCAAGACCATTATAATTTTAGCCCCTGCACTTTTGAACATTTAATTGAGCCTTGGACAACTAAAACAACTTAGCAAAGAAAATAAAGCCATAAGAAAGTTCTCCAAGAATGAAGCATTTGTTATTTCCGAACTTAGTCATTAGGAGACTTTAAATGGTATGAAGAAAGAAAAATTCTAAATTCTAGAAAGCTAGATCTTATTATCTACCTAACAGGTTTATACTTTAACCACAAAGCAGATGTGGCCACTGATATTATTTTTGTAGTACTGGAAATGCAGGGTAACAGAATTGCAGGAATGACTCCTTTTCTTTCAGAATGTGTCTCCGTAGTCTAACACTTTCTGACAACTAAGTAAACTATTCAGAAGCTTATATTTAACATATAGCAGTATCAAAGACTCACTGCTTTTTGCATAGAAACCGTTGCATTTCTGGGCATGCTCTGACTTGGAACTTAATTATTTCTTACTAATCCAAAAAGATGGCCATTTTTACTTTGAAAATGGTAAAAATTAACTTCAGAGATTAATCCTTTTATTTCTATAGATTTCTTTCAAAGTGCTATAAGATCAGGTTATAATTAATCAGAAATGAACTAATAATTTTTTCTTACTTTTCTTACTTATTTTCTTATTTTTTTCTAACACTTGAAATTTGTCCTGGAAGCCTGTAAATATTTTTGAAAGTCTAGATGAAAGACTAACAGCTTCTTAATCTTTTTTCCAGTATGCTTTGCACATTAAACCTGAAACACGTTCCACTGAAAATTCTTTTAAAATGTGCACTGGAGAAAAAAAGTCTGGATTTTTTTTTTTTTCCCCTTTAGTTACTGCGCTATTCAGGCTATCTTTCTACTAACCACAGTTGTTGCAAAATCTAAATTTCTTCTTAACACACAAACAAAACTTGCAACTCAATTTTGAATCAAGGGATTGTTTTATGTAATGAGGCCATACTTTCTGAGCAATTCTAACACATATTGAAGCTACACTTACAATAACAATATAGAGGATGGAAGGATTCCCCTTTCCATAATCAGAGTTCTAGTATCTTTAAAATACTATGAGTATGGAAAAATTACTAGACCACACACATATCCATATATATACATGGATTCAAAAAGATTCAAAAGGATTCACTTTTTAAACATCAAAGAAAGGAACAACTAAGTGACAGAATAACTGAAGGAAGGCCCAAAAGAGACCCATGAAAAAGAAACTGAGCTAGGACACCAGGTGGCATCACTGACCTTCTAGTCTGTAAATTACACAAAGAAAACTTTACAAGAGTTATCAACACAGTGTCTTGTCAACATCAAGGCTCCAATACAATTTAAATAACGATACTTGATGCTGGCTAGGTTGTAGAGAATAATGCTCCTTTTCCACAAACAGTGGTTTTACCCCCAGGGACACACATTCTAGATAAAAGTAAGAAGAATAACAGCCACTGTGGTGGGTTAGAATAGCCTCTTGTATTTACTGTTATGAATACTGACACTCTCTAAGATGACTGCTATGTAGGGACAGGTAAAACCAGCTTCCTTACTGATACTAGTTGTAGGTTGAACACTGCACAATGATAGCTATTTCCTCCTACAGAGGAAGTGCAGCATGCCAAAATATGGGAAATCCTGCTGAAGGACAAGCTATCCATTAGATCATAGTAGGAAATAAAAAAAAAACCCAAATGGACAAAAAACAAGAAACTTGGAAATATGGATTCCATTCCCAACTGAAATGCTGGACAAAAATTCACCAGTTCATACACTTGACATTTTACCTACATTCATTTAGTATGCAATTCCTCCTGCTACCAAGCAGTGCTCTGTCTTTATCAGAAGAGCTTCCTCCGTAAAAATTATTTCTTTAACCTTTGGGGAAGGAGGGATTTATCTTTCTGTTACCAGCCATGACCGTGACTTTATTTCCTACTTTTCACAGCTTTTTTCAACATAAGTCTGAGTTACAGTCTTTGTTAATAATTTACAGTCTGTCTGAGAGGCACTTAAAAGATCCAGGCACTCAAGTCACCTGTTAAGAAGCAGCTCATACAACACAACTACAAATAACAAAGGCTAATGTAGAATTTAAGAATAAAAATAACCTGGCAGTTTAATACAGTTAGTTTCATTTGAAAAATCTTATCTTTAGATTTGCTATCACTTTTATCACAATTTTTGTGGAAAGCTATGTATTCAAAATAGGATACGCTGCAAGCCTCCAGATACACAAGTACTAAGGACATCAAGTGTCTGGTCCTTACATGGCAACCTTTACAAATGAGAGAGGACAAACAGAAAGGAAAATGTCTTTATCAAAAATTCAGGCTCAGACTTTGAAGGACTCTGCAAATCATTCATTTCAATAGTTCTTTTATAAGGACATGCCTGAGCATGTCTAAGTAGACATAGCTTATCACTAGGTGTTTGAGTGAGATTCAGCGCTCCAGCAATATTTATTTTAGAAACAAAAAGTATCATAAACTACTAGAAACAAAACCAGTAAATGTCTAAATTCTCGGTCATCATCATAATCTATTCTGCAACTTGGAAACATCTAGTTACAAAGATAGGGAACACCATTATATTCCACAGGCAGGTAATTTATTGGCAGCTTTGTAGAAGAGGCTCTCCGTGATCAGCAAAATGGTTGATCATGTTACTGATGAAATTATGTAATACAAAAATTTTGGAATCAGACAGTTACTTTACCTGCTGTCTCTCTCTGGGATTTCTTTAATAGCAATTCTGACTTGATTGCTCAAGTCTCGTCCTGCATATACAATGCCATAAGTTCCTTTCCCCAGAATGACTCGCTCGCCATTTTCATCATATTCATAATCATACTGCAAAGCAAACAACAACATGAAATGAAACAGAGGGATAAGATTTATTCCATCTGACAGTGTGCTTGTAACCAAGGCATCTAAGATGCTAGTTGCTTTCTGCAGACTATGGAGAAGGAAAGAAAAACACTTCAAGACAATTCAGATACCATGCAGACATGCCTGTATTTCTCCACTGACTGTACAGGAAGCACTGGCTTCTAAGGTAGCCATTTCAGGTGAGTGTGTGAAGCTAAGCTAGCCTTTATCTGCTCTGTGCAGCTACAATTGTATGCCTTATCCAACAGCATCTGCAATTCTGCTGGCAGGTGCTGTAAAAACAAGAGAAGACGACAGAGGGCCCTCTGCGCCAAACGGAGAGCTCGGCTCCCACAGAGACGTAGAAAGTAAGGCAGGACACAATTTGTTCCAGATACCCTCCTGACCTGACCACATCTTCCAAAAACAGTACAACCTCAATTTTGTCAGTGCCAGGTCAGCCAGCAGAATGTGCCAATGGAGGTTAGTCAGGATTGCAATGTATTAAGTGTGGTTTCAGCTGAATTTGAATTTCAAAGAGTTTAAGGCCAGTCCAGAAACAGTCATTAGACCAATTATCTGATCTGGTCTCTTGTGAAGAGAAATTACAGACATGTAATTTCATATGCTCACTCCCATGCTAAGCCCAGTAGCTCATGCCTAGATACAGTATTTTTTTTCCCTCCAAATAAAGACTAATATCTTTTTAATAAAGGAATCTACTACTTTTTAGTACTTCGTTTCAACAAATAATTACTCTCATGATGAAGTCCTGACTCTTAATTCAAATTTATTTGATGTCACTGTATTTCATTTTTCTTCAATAGATTAAAGAGACCATTAGCACATTAATTTTCCCTATAAAAATACTTACCCACTGTAATCATGTCACCCACTGCTTTTCTTTTGCTTTTCTTTTTCTAAAATAAACAAATTAGGCACTCTAAGGTGTTCATTATAGGGTATTTTTCTATCCCACAAGTCACTCTAGTGGTTTCTGTTTGTCCCATCTCCAGTTTCAGATGTATTCAATGCCAACATCAAAAGTGGGGCAGAGGGCTGTGTTCATTATCCAGTACCGCCTCTCCCAGTTCTAGATGTCACTAGAGCTTCAGGATGCCAGATTTTCATGTGAAAGGACATAGGCTTAGGTATTCTATCCTGTTTCCTGCCACCCTAAAAAGAGGCCTAAACACCCTAAATACTGCATTGCACCCAATGGCCCTGTATTCACTTTTCAACTATGTCTATATTCACATAGGACAAGGGATAATGGTTGCAAACTGAAAGAGCGTAGATTTATGTTAGACATTAGGAAGAAATTCTTTACTGTGAAGGTGGTGAGACTCTGGAACAGGTTGCCCAGGGAAATTGTGGCTGTCCCCATCCTGAAAGTGTTCAAAGGCCGGCTGGATGGGGCTTTGAGCAACCTGGTTTAGTGGGAGGTGTCCCTGCCCATGGCAGGGGGTTGGAACGAGATGATCTTTAAGGTCCTTCCAACCCAAACCATTCTATGATTCTATAAAGGTGAGAATACAGTGTGTAATGGCCTACCCAGGCAAGCTATAACTTAGATAACGGGTAGAAGCAAAGTAGGGCATCCTAAGCTTCAGTGTGAGTTAGTGGGCTAAAGGTATAAACAGACTCCCGGCAGCACCAACATCACCATCTGATTTGAGTTTGCTGTTCATTGCCATGCTTGCCTACAGATGGTAATCAGCAAACACAAGCTTTCCCCTATCACAATTATATCCTTCCTTTTGTGCAGACAACCTGCTGATAATTTAAGTGTACATGATTCCAGTGATGCACGAAAAAGACAACAAACAGTCTTTAAAATTTAAACAGATGCTAATACTGCCTGACTATGATTACACTCCGAAGTAACTGTTACAAGAGTTACTCTGTAATAAGTATGATTGGAGAATTCCAGAGTTGAGCACCTTCTCAAGTGAGTATGCTAACTGGAATATGAGAGACTCAGCTATTCTGGTTATAAAAACTACATGAGGAGCATTAAAAAGACTCATTAATTTACAAACAGTAGAGGCTAAAATTTTGTAAACCGTAACTTGTCTAATTTCTTCCAGAGAAGGGATGAGTAATTTACTTTAGTGAAATGCTACACAAAAAGCCCAAAACTCTTCATATGTTGGAGAGGGGAAAAAAAGGAAGTAGAAATACCTCTAGAGAGTCTCCATCACATTCACCTTCCTCTGTAGTCTTCCCTATTTCTTCAGTGATACTATTCACCATATCAAAAAACCTGTTAAAAGGGGGGAGAAAAAAAAAAAAAGCAAATACACACTTGAGACAGTATGGGGACAAACATAACACTTCTCTCTAAAGTAATGAATGAACTAAAACGGGACTTAAGTATAGTAAGTATAAACTCAGTGTAAATGTATGTTTGTTGGCAAAAAAAAAAAGAAAATTGTTTACATGGAGAATTAACAGTCAAAATCTGCAGTTTTCCTATTTCTTTTATGTACTCCTTTTATATGTGCAAGACATCCATGACATCTGAAATAATTAATGGAATTACATAGATTTTGAAATATGATCAGGTGAAATTCTCATCCTATACCACTGTTTCCTTACATACAATGAAATCACTGAAGCATCATGAGAAGTGCCTAGAAATCTTGCCTTGTGTTTGGAGGAATTTTTGTAGTGCAGGAAGGTCGTCTTCAAGTTTTTCTCTGGATGAAAAGGGGGTCTACTTTCCAACTTCTCATTAAAAAAAATACATTATTACATATGACTTCTACCCCTTTGAAAGAATGCAAGTACAAATACCATGTCATGCTAAGGTATTGCTTACTTGTCTTCTCAGAAGTGTTCAGATATGAAAAGGAATGAACATGGTAAAAGAACCTATATGAACTACAATGGACGAGCTTTCACATGAAAGATGGTGATCACTGAGGATGCTCAGATCAACTTTCACCATAGTTCTGAAACAGTCAGTCCCTGTTGTGTATGCAGACACCATCTACCCCATCAGAGGCTGGCTTTTTTTCTGAAGTAACAACAGTGACACACCTTCTGCAATGAAGTTCTGTGCAGAAATAGATCTGAAAGTCATCTGAGTTGTGCAACACGTATAGGAAACAGCACCGTTCTTCAAACTTCGAAATGCTGAAAGAACAGGCAAGCAGAACATGTTACTGGAAAGATCCATTTGGACTTCTACCGGCTCTGTCGAAACATACAGATCAATCCATTTATTACGGGAAAGCACCAGATTAAACCTAAGAAGCCATAGTTTTTCCTTATTGTAAAATTACACTCTTGTGTCTTCTGACGTTCACATTCTACTGCTTGCTATTATTCAGCTAGCCTCCTAGTCCACACATTGCCCAAGAAAGAGTAGGAGCAAAGAAGTTAACATGATTATTTCCATTGACCTGAGTCATTTTTGTCTTCAGTGCATTTAGGTAAGGCCCTTAATTTTCACTCCTGCAGCTAGGACAAAACATACTTTCAGGATCACATTAAAAAGCTGGACTTTGAACTCAAATCATGAGTTCCTCCTGCTTTAGAAATCAGCCACAGCTCAGTCTTGAACACAAAAATTTCTGATTGGTTCCTTGCAAATTGGTACATTGATAGTATGTTGGAAAAATATTTTAAAACTAAGTAAGCAACGAAAAATGAGGTGAATGACTTTACCACCCTTGCCCACCCATATCTTTCTTCAGTTTTGGTTTATCTGCTATAACAGGAGAAACAAAGGTAATGACAAAGTACGTATGCCATTTTCTTATGGATGCATAGATATCTCAACAGAAGAGCAGAAGAGGTGCAAACTCCGGTACAGTTGTCACTTTTCTACCACAAGCAGGCTGCAGCTCTTGCAATGATATTCATTCATTTACCAGAACTGCTTTATATGCATGTAATTACCATGCTCCTTACAGAAAATACTAAACGTTATTTGAAATAGCTCTTTCTGTAACTTTGTCACATGCTGAGTGCCAGGTATCAAGCTGATGCAGTACAATTGATTGTTACTATATTAGTAAAGGAAAAAAAAGTTGAAAGGTGTTACAAGGGAATATAATGCAGGATTTGAGAAACCAAGACAAATTAAGTCTTCTTATTAACATTTTTAAGATATTGGACAAAATCCACAGTCCTAGTGAAATCCTTCTATACTAGCTGGATCAAAATAGCCATCATGTTTTTAATTAATTTATAGCCCAATAAAGTAGAATGGTATTCTATGTTGTGCCAAAGAACTGATGATTTGATTAACTTAACAGTTTTTCTCTAAGTATAATTTTCAACCTTTAATAAATATCTAAGGTTGCCTAATCCTTGCTTCATTTTATGATTTCTCTATTGTAGAGCCCTGTGATTTCTGATAAACAAATGGTTCTTTAGACAAGTTGCGGGGGGGGGGGGGGGGGGGGGGGGGCTGCCTTTCATAAAGCTACTTATGAGAAAAGCAAGCTTCATTATAAGAATAGTCTTTGGGTGTGGTGACTCATTTACATTAGGCAAAATTCGTAAGTGCCAAGTAACATACACATCTAGGAAGACAGTCACTGTCTGCAGTTTATGAACTTTTAATTGATTTTTTTCAAGCATATAGGTAAATTTGCCAGATATAGAGTAACTGGTATTAACAGAATTACTCATTCATTTCAAGTTCTGTAGAAGTTTAAACATTTAACTGTTTTTAGCCAGTACTCAGGGCTAAACCGTAGCAGCTAGCCTACCACTCAGTGCTCCCTCCCCAGCTGAGAGGGAGAATCAGGAAAGAAGGCAGAAGGCCCATGAGTTGAAGTAGAAACAGATTTAATAGAATAACAAAACTGATACAACAATCAAAGTATGGAAGGTTCTACACAGCCCAGTCCTTCATATTGACAGCAGGAACAGAAGACCACAAGGGAGGAGCCCCAGGGAGAGAAGGAACTCCACCCTCAGCGAGCATGACGAGGTGGTATGGGATACACCTGTGAGTCAGCTGCCTTGATTGGATCTCTCAGCTGAGTCAGGGCTAACTCATGGCCTGCCTGCATGGCTGGCCCATGGGTCTGTGCCTGGGGAACCAGGACACCATTCCACCCCTTATCCCATACCATCTACATCATGCCCAAGTTTCTGTAAATACTGAGAAATGAGAATAGCAGTAGTATCAGTAATTTTCTTCCATGGCTGTGGGTTCACGTCATGATAGTACTTTAGGGTGGGTCGAAATGGTGCAATATGCGTCTGGAGTTCTAATGTGGGATGCTCTGTACAGACCATATTCAACTTGTGGAGCGGCCGCTAGTGTTGGGGAAGTCACTGGGTGACACGGAGTGTACAGGAGCATACACAGAGGGTAGGCAAATTAATATTTAAGGCCTTTAAGTGCATGTTTACAATGCTTATACATTGCTTTTCTCCCTGAACACAAGTTGTGAATGTGAAAAAAGGAAGATTAAAAAAACAGTAAGTTATAAAAAGACACAGGATAATTTGCTCAGAAAACACGTCATTCTGACATTTCCCAAGCACACATAGTACCCATCAACTTCTACGACAGCAGAATTGGGGCTGAGTTTGCGAAACTCCAAAGACAAACAGGCAAGCACGACATAGCATGGCCTTGTGCCCAGCTTGTGTGCGTCCAGAACTCCCCTTAGTCAATGAGAAATATTGAAAATGCTGTAACTACTGCTTACTAATACTTCCAGATGAAGCAGCAGATAAAACAGTTGAGCATTGGCAGCAATGACAGAAAAGCAGCTCCATGGAACTTTTGTCAGTTTTCTAGAAGAGTACCAGTATAGATACCTCCTACTCATAATTAAGTAGTCTGATGAGATTCCAAGCTCCAAGAACTTGGGATGGAAGACAAACATCCTTGTTGTCAATTCCTAAGTTACGAGTTAAAGTAGATGCAGATCTGAATACAACTTTTTCACTGTTTCTAACGCTACATTCACCAGCACGACCTCTGAGGCACCCTCCCACAGAAACAACACAAGCAGCAGCTATTTCATAACCCAGGGCTTGTCCTGAACACTGAGAAAAAACCAACTTATAGTCTAGCAATTTCAGACCACTACTTTATTTTTTATTTTTAAATTGGAAAAATAAAGATGGTGTCTTGTTGAACACTAGGGACTTTTCTGGATAACCTAAGATGCAAAGCACCTTGGAGCAGCAGTCGTGTTCCAAAAGCTCTGATGAAGCCTTTAAGGTTAACTGTACTTTTTGGCCTGATTTAATAATAATAAACATTTGTGTTTGAGAGGTCAAGAAGGCACATGAGAAAAGCAGAGTTATTTGCATCAGCACACAAACCACTAATCAATGACTGTGTTAAGCTAAACCCAATTACTATAACTCCCTGTGCACAGTGTGATTTAGCACTGTGCTGCTTAGAGACCTCTATATATATTCCAAGTTTCTTTGCACTTCTTCGGAGCTGAACTCTATTACTCATGAAATAAGAAGCTGATTACACCAGCTGATACATAGCACACAGAAGTGACCCCTCCATCACTTCCTTGAAAACATTATTATTTACCGAAAACATTAGCCATTTCAATGCTAGATGCCTCTTCAGACCTGCTGTCTCCTTATGCAATGCAGTAAATATTTATGGAGGCCTTTGTTGAAAAAGCCTCCAAGATGGTGAACAAAGATCTGCCTTGTACGTTAAGGCTGCACTTCTAACGCTGGCTCTTGCCAGTCTAGAAAGGCTAAGAATCCTCAGAAAGCTGGGAACTCCCCCTTCCTAGACCGCTTTAAGTCTAGGAGCTTCAAAGGAGCCAAAAATAGTCTTGATACAAAAATAGATTAGAAGCAAGCCTGGTTCTGAAGGCTGTCCCACTCCAAAGAATACCTGCCTTCATAAAACTTGTGGAAAACCCTGAAAAATACTGAAAAATTAAGTGATCAGAAACTTGCATATATTTGGAAGAAGGAGGGGAAGAAAGAAAAAAGAAAAAAAAAAAAAAAAAGGCTTACTCAGCTTTATACTTGCATAAGATAAAAATTTCACCCTGCAGCTCCTCAAGGAAGCAGCCAGAGAGTTTTCTAAGAATTCACAGTGACTCTTGGCTCACTGTAAAGTTTCAAGTTGTTCTGGACATCTGTTCAGATGAACAGATTGGAAATTTAATTGATAAATTAAGTGACAATTGACAGTTTAAATAAAAAAAAAATGCAGGGGGGTACACCAGAAACAGTACTGACCACAGCATGGCTTAATAAGTGGGAGGGGAAGGAAAAAGGGAAAATAAATAAATAGTTTTTTTTCTTTTTTTTTTAGAAGCACACAAAACCACACTGTAACCAAAACCCAAACCAGAGTGAACTAAGCATATCATTGCAATTTTTGCCTAAAATAACCTGAAACCCACAGGACTGAATTTCTGTGCCTATTGATAGTTTATTATTTTAAGTTACTTTTTGGAAGGAAAAAGAATCATCCATCTGTGCAAAAACATCCTGCAGACATAGCAACAGCTTTGTGTGTATGGAACAGTTATTATTAGAACAGAGCAATGACTATTTTAAAAAAATCTAAGATTTCTGGATATTCTTTTTCATTACACTAAAAGCAAACACCAAAGTGGAAACTTGCGGATAAATAAAGCATAGATAAATCCTAGAAGAAAAAAAAAAAAGAGACGAAGATGACGAACTGTTCCAAAGAGGTCACAGCAGTGGCAGAACACTACTTTCTTACTGTCAGAAGATACAAATTGCAAGGCTAGACCCTGCCAAACAGGATGCACACGACATTCAGCATGGGCTAGCAGAGCAGACCCACCAGCTCGGATTCAGCTGTTCACTACTGGATTGTGTGCCATATTGTCAGTAAAGAATTCTCCCTAAAAGACAGAAAACATCTTGCTGAAATCAAGCAAACAGATGGCGAAGTTTCCTCCTTTGTCATGATCTCACAAGACCTGTCCCAAAGAGGGAAATGTGCGGAAGAAAGGTGGCCTTTAACATATAACATTGTTCTAATTCAGTCAAGCCAGTCTTGCACATGTCGTTCATGATCCTGTGATTTATTAATCCTAGTTAACCTACTCCACATGATCTTTGGGGGGTTAGGGGTTGAGTTTGTTTCTTTGTTTTTCTTTTTCTTTCTTCTATTGACTCCCTTTTCTGTTCTCTCAAACAATCTTCAAATTTTCACTTTGTGGTCTAACTACCACTCTGTGTTGACAGACTCGTCTCCCTATGAGCCTTCTTTGAAACAGTTTTTCTGCGCTATCCATATACACATATATATCCATAAACAGATACAGAAACAGAAAAACCCCAAACATACACACTCACACCAAAACCCAGCAACAGGCCAGCAATTAGGATATTGCAAGACGCCCTAATCTTGTCAGTTCCTCATATCCTACCGCTCTGCATCCACGTTAGTTCCTGGCTTACATATTCTGTGCATCAGGCAGCTCCTGGCTGTGACAGATGTCAGGTAAAATGACATGAAGCAATGGAAGTTATTTTAACTCAGTCTTAATTATCATAAAGTGACTACCAACTTTTAGGAAATATTAATTCTTTAATTCAATGGGCTACGTTTACTGATTTTTACATAATGAACTTGGCAAGTGGTCATATCTCAATCTGGAATAAGATTACTGGGGGTTCACTTAGAGCCAGGTACCTGTGAAAGTACCTGCAATACTCTGCACCAATTCTGTGTCTGTCACTTCACCAAGGTCCACAGCAGCACCTTAATACAATACTCATTCAATTACTCTTTTAATTTCTAAAGATGAAAGGGAAACAACTTACCTTACTCCCCTGATAGAAGCAGCACTGAAGTTCCACTCATGGATACCTTTCTGTAACACACAGAAGAAAATAAATACATAACACGTTCCTTTTTATGAATGAAGCGCCAGTAGGCATATCTTCTAGACTGAAACTCCAGAGATGGAATAGTGCTTGAATAACAACAGCCTATTAGCTTTTAACAGTTATTTTTCAGGGAAATTTTTTTTCCCCACACAAAACCAAAGCAATGAAAGTTCTAAATAGGTTTTGGGTTGTTTGTTTCTTCACTGTTAACTCTGCAGATGCAATACACTATTTTAAAAAGCATGCAAGACCAGGCAGGGAGAGCTACAAGCAGGAAGTCTGATGCTGGGGAGCAAAGCGGGAAACTACTGAAAAGTAGGAGGAATTGCTCGGGGAAGGTGCAAATCTGAAAGCCAAGCGTCCAAAGAAACAGAAAGGAGACTATTCCCCAAGGAATCCAGAAGAGAGCAGTAAGAATGTACCAAAACACCTAAGAGCTGCTGGAGTTATAAACAAGGCTGGAAGAAAGAAGCCACCCTATGGAAACAAAAAAAGACCAGGCCTCGTTTATTTTCAGATCTTTTAAATTTACATCAGTCACATTCAGCAGAACCGAGTTCTCTCTGTAGACAGTCATATTGCTCTATGTTTATGTTCTAATAAAACTTTTCTGTAGGAAACAGAAGCCTTTTGTATCTTCTAATGAAAACATTCTCCTTTCAGGAAAAGGTGGAACCGCATCACCTCAAAGTCCTGGCAGCCTCAGGATCCCACCACAATGAGCAACATATTTGACAAACCTCTGCTTTCTACAGCTGAACTTCATCTGGCATTTTAGTGATCTGAGCAATTAAAAGGCAGAGAGATGTTTCTTGCTGAGAGGTAATTTATAGTGTAAGGGCATAATGTCAAACACAATCAAATGCATTCCAAAAGAAGACAGTGAAATGTACAGAAGTCAGAACAGATACACTGCTAAAATAGTTCCACAATGTGCAGGAAATGATTCGTTCAGCTATAATAGCTTTCTATAAGGCTTCCTACACCAATTTTCTCCTCCTCTGTAATTCTTTCCTTCCTGCTCAAATCACATTGAAGCTGTGATGCTAATATCAAATGCCTAACACAGTGTACCAAAAATACAAACATACATCTATCTTGAAGCACAAGTTGCACATTATTAGAATTGTAAAGTACAAATTAGTATCTCCAGTATCTCTTCAATGTTTAATGGGGGGAAGGGTTTCTCCAGTGAGGTAGCGGGACAGGAGGATAGCCTGATATTAAGAAAAGGTGGAATTGCATCTTGAAGTGGAGGTACTAATGCTTGCATGAAGCATTTGTGAAACTACTATTCTAGCTGTCTGCTTCTCTTGCATGAAGAAAGATCACCAACTCATTCCCTCTGCTAACAGGGAAGGGTGTATATCTGCACTGTCCTTTACTCCTCCCTCTATATACAAACTCTGCCACTTTCCAATTTTCCATGCTTGGAAATTCTCTTCAGAGCTTAGGCATTGGTATTTGTCCAATTCCCACTATTGGGAATAAACTAAGTTAAAATATACATCCTGACAGGCAGAAATGCTCAAGAAGCATAATAAGAAGCAGAAGTATTGTGGGTTTTAACTGTCATCTATGTGCAAGTAATCTCTCACAGATTCATACATTTTTTATTTACCACACAAAAGTTCTCAGGCAATGAAATAATATAAAAGTTACGTCCCTCCTGATCTTGCCAAGTTTTGAATACATTGGAGTAAATATATCAGGCATGCTATCCAAATTCAGCATCTGTTCTTTGGTTAGGCAAAAAAACATCAACCACCCAAAACAAAACTGAAAATGGATTCAGAAGCCAACATGAAACAGAGACAGGCTGTTCTATTTCAAACTTGCAAACAGTACCGCTGCATTCCTCTAACCCCCTGTGAAAAGTGCTGCTAAAATTAGGGAACTGCAAGGCAAAGGTAACATGCATTCTACAAAATATAATTTTATCTGATTTTTATAGGCATTTGTTTATGTTAAACTTGGTATTATTAAAGGCATAAATGTTAAAGATATGCTGCTAAAAAGGCCATGGAAAAGAAAGAGGCCACATTATTTATCCTGGTGTTGACTGTCACTTGCCTATGTATTATAAAATTGCTGGCTGCAGACTCCACTGAATTGCAGTTTGGATTTGAAATGGAAATTCAGTTTCTTTGTGCATGAAAGGAAGTTCATATACTTCTTAACTCACAATTCTTATTCTTAGAGCACTGACTGAGTTTTGGAAAAACAGTAGAATCATTAATTTATGAGCCAAAATGAACTGAAATCTGAAGCATGAGCTGGTAAAGCTCTGACAGACCTATGGGAGGTAGACTGAAATTTGATAGTTGAAAAAGTTTCCAAATCCAGCTGTCTAACCTGCCCTTGCAGTAGGGATAGGTGGTCTTTGCTTATTAATCAGCCCCTAAAATGCCCGTTTTCAGCCTAGTAAGGATCAAAGTAATAGTCTTCCTCTTGCAATGGACTGACAGATTATACATCAGTTTTCTTGACAAAATCTCTTATCAAAGACAAATATTATACTAGTTATATTCAGCTGAAAAGGAAGCTGGTGTCTCCAAATTCTCCTAGTCCCTTTTCTCCCTGTAAGGTTTCTGATGGATTCTAAGGACTCTGACAAACTTGCAACAACAGACTAACTGTACAGCTGAATAGGTAACTACTTAATTGCCCATTGCATGGTTTTGTTGGGTATTATGGCTTGCAGGGCAAGGATGCCTGAGCCGAGTATCAATCAGATTCCGGGCTACTGAACAAGTTTACCACAGTAAGGATTCTGGCCAGAGCAAAAGTACTAGGGGGTGCATCTAAAACTGACCTTGTGTAATGATACTGATTAACACTAGAGCAGCATAAATAGGAAAACACTAATCTGCAGAAAACAGAGATACACTCCTCCAGCCAGGAAGGAAAGGGGCGGGGGTGGGAAGAAGAAAATATATAAAATACTATAAAGAAACTTTAAAAATGGAATAACAGAATTAAAAGAACAGAAAAAGCTACAAAGCAAAGGTTACAAACTCTGCAAAGTCAGAATACTTATCTACTGAACACCAAGCAGGTACAGACTAATACATCTGAATCCTTCTCCCAGTCACAGGATGACTGGGCAGACAAGTGACAGCTATGAAAAAGGCCATTGCTGAAAGTATCAAGCAAAACATTCTAATAGCTAAAAGATACAGGAATGCACCATGACATGTGATTTTTGGAACATGAGTGCACATGATTAAGTAAGGTTAACTCAAATTGGAACGTAAGTAGTCATGGCAATGAGATGCCATGTGTGGCCAGTACACCAAGCCTACTTGTTTTGTCTAAAAAAAAAGAAAAAAACCCACTAAGATATTAGGATTCTCCTTAAAAATACTGTAAGGTAAGCATCAGAAATGAACCACTTAAACTCTGTGTTAGCAAAAGAACAAATGAGTATGAAATGGCAATGAACAAATTCAGACTGAAAGACAGAAGACAAAGTAACGCTCTTCTACTTCACCAGCAGTATTCTACTCTAGGCCCTTCTAGAGGTGCAGTGGCATTCTCAAACCACTTTCCAGCACAGTCACCTGTAAAACCTACACTAATATTCAGACGGAGCTTGATCACTTTGTGCAAAACATTATATGGCAAGAGTGCCTGTAACAGAGGTGAACAGGATTCAACAGTCCAGAAAATTCCTTCTAGTCCTATGCTTCTTCTTATGCTATAGATAAGCCGCTTAACAGAATGGAAAGAATATTTTGGAGGTGAACTACATACACACAAAAAAGTGCCTACAAAACTCCCAAAAATATGCATGCACAAGTAGTTTCTAAATAGACTAAATTCTGAATACAGGAACACTTTTAGAACAGATATTTTACAATAGCAAGGTTGACTCTGTAATACTGACAAATCATTATTTACTGTGTGGTCAATTTTGAATTTGTCCAGGAACTGCATACGTTTATTTTTTTTATATTAATCTCAGAGGCTGAGCCTACTTGGTAAAACATCAGGCAGAGTAAACCACAAATAAACAGAAATTCATTGGTCTAGCCAAACATTTCAGTTTGTGCTCCAGATATTCTATTTCAGCCACCGTCCATTTACATTTTCTCATGAACTCACCACAAAAATTCTAAGCAGTACGGCTTCAGATATTCTGCATGCAAAACTGTTTCTCCTTTAACAGACTAAAAGTATGAAAGCTGAAGTATGCATTATCTGAAAAATAGGTCTTCACTGTCCTATCCTGCAGGCAAAAACAATGCTGCCACCAGAGAACGAACAGTGCTAGTTCTTATAAATCTCATCATCTTCAGTGCTGTGTCTCCAGTTAACTCAGCCTCCATTCACTCTTCATATACTCCCCCATCCTTCTCTAAGGTTCTATTATGTCCTCCCCATCTTCACTCTTATCAACATTTTGCTTCCTAAGCATCCCAGCATGCAATAACCATCCTAGGTTTTTATCTCCCCTTGAAATCTCCAGATTTTCTAAGATCCTTTCCAAATATGTCTGTCACACCGTGACATAGGGACTTCCCAGCTTTTTCAATTTCTAGACCTTCTGAGCATCCATCTACCCTTCCGCCAAATATTTATTTGCCTTCTGATTGATTCTGCTCCTATTTCAATACATCAGTCTCTATTACTTTCATATTAAAGGAGTATTTACCACAGCTGACAAGCAAGACTGCAAGTACAGGAAGAAGACAGTTCTGTTTGTATAAGTAATTTTATGCTACATTATTTGTACAATGACAGTATATTGCAAATTACTTATGAAATCTTAACAGACTTGTGTATTATACACTGGTTTAAAACAACCTGAAAGAAAATGCTAGTTATTTTTTAAAATGATGGAGACAAAAGATCCATTGACCAACAGGAAATACTTACAGAAAAAATTAAGAATGCCATATTGAAAAAAACCCCAAATGCATGGCAACAAGTCCACAGCATCTTCCTGTGTTACTAAAACACTTTTCTCCTTTGCAAACTCCATCACTAGATGCAATTGTTCATGTTATATGCCTTATATACCATGCATACTTTTAAACTGTGAAGAAACTTACAACTGCACACAACACCGTGGTATACCTTGTCATCAGGCAGCACATGCCAGATAGATACAGTCTTCTCCTCAGCTTCGCTGTTGATGGAGAGATATGAGGGCTGATAGATTTTTGTTGGTTCTAATATTAAAACCTTGCAGAGAAAATAATTTTTAAGAGTTAGTACAAAATATGTAGAACTTCAAGAAGTATTTAAATCCATTAAAACTATTTCTGTAGTCATACCATAGAAGGAGAAACAGGAGAAATGGAATGAAAGGTAAAATTTTAGGTACTAGGCTAGTTTAGTAGAGCTGACAGTAACTTCTGATTTTTTTTAAAAAAACCCACAATTTTAATTTAGTTTTTTATATAGGGCCATTATGGGTCAATTGGTAGCACATATCAACATTTTCCAAGTGACTTCTCTGACAACTACTGGATTCTGAAATCTTTCTGTCACAATTCATTCTATTGCAATGCCATTCAAGAACATCCATCTCCCATGTGGTGAGGGATTCATGGTAGACCTTTGTCATCTTTTGGTAGAAGAGCATTTGGGTAAATCAGAAAAACACATCAAACTGGAGCTAGACTGAACTGCTTTGCATTTAGACCACTGTGAACTGTAGCCACCAGATCCAATGATTTTCTCAAAAGCAACAAACACCACTGGAACTGGCTGACAGCTAAAGATTACAGAAAATTTCCTGGAATAAGTGAAACAAAAACTAGAACTATTGTGTAAAAGAGATGGGATGAACGCAGCAAGACATAGTCTAACATAACCACTCAGTAAATGAAGCCAGCCACTTTGCCACTCTAATAAGGTTCTGCCAGAATTACTTCCAGATCTTTAAAGCTTCCAGCATGCTTTAAAGGAAAAAGTCAACAAGTTTGGCTGTTTTGAAGAAGTGTGGTTTCTCAATAGAACTATTTATTTATTTTAGATTTTCAGTGGTTAAATCTGATGTTTAAAACACCAAATCTATATTGCCTGTGTTGAAGGTATTCTCATTCTATCATTATTAAATCAAGAAAAAGCTACTCTCTTCCACTGCAGCATGCACAGGAAGATTTCTAGTCCTCAGTGTTTAGCTGAAGGACATTCACAAAACAGAACTAAGTTAAAAATGGTTAACAAATTGATGATCTCCACCCTTCCTCCTGCCCCTCTCTCTCTCCCCCATAAAAGCTCCAATCAAACATAATCTTCAAAATATCCAAGATACAGTATTTCTCATTTGAAATGTTTTGGAGTTCAAAGAATTCCTTTAGGAAACAGTGATTGACTGGGGCAACTTAGTTGACATCTATTAAAAAAAAATAAAAATGCATCAACACTTAAGCAGAAGTCTTGGAAAGAGCCATGGTTTAGAGTCAAATCTAACCCATGCCACCTTCTACAGAGTCAGTGAGCACACAGATACATTGGGACGAGCATAAGGCCAAATTTTGAAAAGTACCTAGGCATTTAACTCTGTAAATGATGACCAGTGGGATTTCAAATGCGTTGCTTGGCATCTCCAGACCCTTATAATTTCTGAGATCTGGTTTAGACCATTTCACAAATTGGGGTCTTTAGCAAATTACCCACATGCTGTGTCATTTCTTCCTCTAAAGGCGGAAAAGAGGATGATGACACTGATGCTAACAGATAAGAGTGTAACTGACAGCTAAACTAGTACCAATGGACAGTGAAGTTCTTCAGTCCAAGCTGTAAGAACAGTTTACAATAAGGTAATCCACTTTAGCTGCTATCTTTTAGAACAATTATTTGCAAGAACCTGGGAGAAGGGAGGGAAAAAAAAGTTACTATGTTTCATTTTGTAGACTTGTTGAATGGTACAGTTTACCTTCCGAATAGGAACAAATTGAATTTTTGTATTATGGGAGATCATGTACACCTGTCTGCAACACCGGAATAGTTTACTGCACAACACAATCAAGCTATGTCGTCACTGGGTTTATATTTTGACTCATGCTATTGCAATCATTGGTTTCAGTTTGTCTCTTAATAAAAATCCAAACCATTTGACTTGGACAGTTTTGTAAGTCAGAGCCTATTTTCAGTATCTGATTGTGCCATTTCATCATCAAAAATCTAAAAAGAACATGGCCTTGCCTTCTACAAAAACAAATTATTGAAAATATTTTTTGCTTCCCTGCAAAACTTTACTCCTTTTCTCCTAGGAGAAGTAGAACCAGACTCCCTAGAGAGTCTCATGTTGCTTTCACTTTACTGCCTCAAGCTGTTGCTGTTCAGTATTAGAGCCTTCCTTATGGTTTATTATCCCATCTACACACAGAAGCCAAAAGAACTGTACAAAACAACCAGTATGCACTTAAAGTATCTGGGAGGCAATAGCAACCACTATTTAAAACAAAAAGCTGTATTTGCTAATAGTTAGCTAAAAGGAATATCCAAGATACTATCTCCCCTGCATATATAGTTAATACGCACAAGGAACAAAGATCTTTTTACAGTATACTTTCAGGACATTGAACAGCACCAGGGTATTAAGTTTTTTCAACAAAATGTTTGTGGAAGAAATCAGAAAAGTATATATATGTACTTCTAGTACAATGTTGTTGAAATACATTATCTAATAGCTGCAGCAACAGATTTCTGACTATTTGGGTTGATTTTTAACCTGTAACAGAGCACAGGCTTAATTGGCAGTAGGGTATGCAAAGCAGACTGAGCTAGAGACTGAAATTAAGTCTCTCTTCTTCAAAACATAATATAGTTAATATAGTATCACCTGGAACACACTGGAAAGGTTTGCTTTAGAAGTATACACATTGGTAGGAAACACTAAATAGCAAACTTCTGTCTTGACATTTTTCCTCATTACTTTCATATGGAACACACTGTGCAATCCCATTGTAGCCAAGTGCAACCAATTAAAATCAATTTAATATACAGGCCAAATATATTTATTCTGGACAAGTAGTTTATTGCCTAGTAATTTAAAAAACAGAAGTGTTCTGAGTTAATTTTCTTCATATCACAATTTATTAAAAACAACCCACGCCAAAAAAACCACACTTACTGGAAATCGAACTACAGACACATCTGTCTTTGTGGCTTCAACAAGGAAGTCCATCCAGAAGTCCACAAGTTCCTGTTTGGCCATATGTTGTTCTGGAGTCAGTTTCTTAAAATGCTGATATATCAAAATAGTCTCTACAATAGACTTCAGGTACCTGTGATCATCCAAGCATACATAGACAGTAAGTTGAATACAGTTTGTAAATAATGTCTCTACCTTAAATCACCACTGCAGCATTCACCATTGCAACACCAAGGCAGCCAGTAAGATTCTGGTGTTCTAGTATTGCTTTTAATAATAGCAATTCCCCATTTAGAAGTGGAAACATAACTGTTCTGTTAGTAACCTGAAACATAAATGATTTCTGGGACACTCCTTCCTGCATATATTCCTCATCCCATATACTGTCTCCTATCCTAAACCATGAAAGCTTCATGAAATAGCTACATCCTTTGCCTATGGACCAAACTGAGCCCATGCCAAACTTATTTCAAATAAAAACTCAGGTGAAAAGTCCATTAGTTTAACTTTCTACACCGTTCTGTCTCCTATATTGTACCTTGGCAGTTGTTGAACACAGATTTCTAAAACATGATGCTTCTGGAATTGATTATCCTATAAAGATTGGCACTGCTACAGAAGGACAACAGCAGTGCTGAGTATCTCCCCTAAATGCAGCTCATCCCTCCCTCTGCTGTTCTACTTTCTGGGGCTGACTTCTGGGGCTCCTCATAACACTGCTTTCTCTTATCATCTTTGAAAAAAAATTGCAAACAAGCTTACTCAATTTTTATGAATACTACAGCAATGAGATACACAAGCTTAATGAGGATTTATCAGTTATCACCTTATCACAATTAGACTACTCACAGAAACTCATTTCCAGGCTTACAAGAAGGCATAAAGTAAACTCAGAGGGCCTTTTGGGAGCAGTTCCATAGCTGTGCATTTTCCCAGCACCCTTCTTAAGTCATGACGATATCCATCTTAAAGTACTCTATGTACTCCCCTTTGCACCAAGTGGGCTCTGGTGAACAGCAGGCAACACACTGGGAAGGAATTGCTCACAGGAGAAATCCTTCCTGAAACACTAATGAGTGTGCTGTATTTTCAGAGTTTAATCCACAGACTTAAACCTCAGTACCCAAAGGCACTGGTACATAAAATCCTGACAACTAGGCATTCATAAACCCCAGAAAACTCTACCAGGAGACTTCCAGAGAGTGCTATCCAGCTTCTCAGTAAAACATACACATAGTAAAAATGCAAAAACTTGCAGATAAATACACTGTAAACAGCATTTATAAAACATTTGGTCAGGAAATTAGAGTCCTTAATTTTGACAGTTTCCTATGTTGTGTTGATGTAGAACTTTGGCATTTCCATATTTTAGCACATACATTCCCCTCTGATTAGCTTTTGAAGACACTTTCTAGCTTTCATAAAGAGACAAAACTACATAGGCTGTGACATATGCACTCTTTCAATTGGCAGAGTGGCAACATTTTTAGTCAGAAAGGAGTCTTGGTTCTCCCTGGCTAAGAGGATCTCAGCCCTTGAGAAGTAGGTGACTGGTCCTTACTTGTAGCCTGTCTCCAAAGCAGAACCAGTGCTGCGAGCCTGCTGTCTGAGCACCCATCTCTTGGCCCCTGCATAACAGATATTGAGTCTATGGGGTTGTCTTCAACACTGTATAACCTTTCTGTTAAATGGACTTTAATCTGCATTCTTCTCAACCATAATGAAATGTAACTTGCACCATAAGGCTCATGCATATGCAAGTTCCTAAAACAGCTGGTATGCACAATAACCATCACGGTATTCCATGGTATATCCATGCCTCTCTAGTCAAACTATTTACATTCCCCAAAATCTTCAGGCAGCTGCAACTAAACCCACATGCCACTACCACTCCCCTTCAGCAATGTAACCACTGAAGTACAGTGCCTACAAGCAACTCCTTTGTTCACCTTTGCCCTCAGAAGAGCCTGGAGCCAATGATGAATATGTCCTTCTCAGACATCAAAGGCCCCATGTCAAACCAATTCCTGAAAAAGGGCAAAAGGGGAAGAGAGTCCCTTGTCTGGGTAAACGTGCAGTGAAACAATACACAGATAGCAAAACCTGTTAACAAAACCAAACCATCCTCCTGTCAGCTAAATATGGTGCTGCGTGTGTAAGCTGAAGGAGTTCAATCTTAATACATAGCAACGTACATGATCTCATTTATCACCTTACCATGCTGGTGCCTTTAACTTAAACAGCTTTTCTGAAGCCTGGATCACTCTTACATGGTCATTAGCCAACATACTGGCCCCCAAGAAAGAGCCCACTTCCCAATAGCTCTGCAGTTTCTCCAAGCTCCCTTTTTTACCAAGCAGGCTGCTGATCTTTACTCCTGTAGTAAAAAGAATAATAGGTCACAGGAATGTATTTATGCAGTTTTAAAATAACCATTTCTCTGATTTGAAATCTATTAATTGCTTAAATTACTGTAGCTTCTCCATTTCAATGAAGTAAGATGGAAATCATACTTACCAGTTATATGCCTTCCAAACACCCTAAGCGGTAGCAGGTTTTTTTCCCCTCCCCCTCTTCCTAAAGGCTTCTCAAGAAAGGAACTTTAAGACATCACTGTCAGGACAAGGCCACAGTCAGATTACCTATGTTCTTGCATGGACCTCATCTGTAAAGGTAAATTGGGGCCTTGGGCTACACAACATAGCTGTAAAAACTTAACAGATGCTGAAAAAGGCACCTATTATGTTTTTTTCTGCTTGCTTTTTTTGACTTACAAGCCCCAAGCCCCAAACTTACCTTTATAGACAAGGTCCCATGCAGAAGGAACAGATGATCCACTGGGCTCCTTCCAGCAGTGATGTTCTTTTAAATTGCCGCAAGTCCTACCCCAATGAAAGACATCTATTAATATTCATAAGTCCCTCAGCAACTCAAGACTACGGAGAACCTCAGGTTTTATTGTGACTTGCTAAGTCGTCTGAGAACTAAAAGTTTCCCTGTGACCTTCAGGATGACTTGGTTCATATTAGCTGCGACATATGTATAGCTAACCATCCCCTGCAAATAAAACCATTTGCAGCTTACAAGACAAGCCTCTTCACCACCTAAGTGTTTTATTCACTTTTCCCACACTACTCCACTATAACAGCTTCCCTCCCACATCACCTTCCACTTCCTTGATATTAAGGCTGAGTGTTCAGAAGAAATTTCAATGCAACTGTTGATCTTTATTTTTTCTTTAACCTTCCTTAAGTAGCTAGCAGACTCAACTTCATGCTAGAAGCAGCAATAAATCTTATCAAAATGGATATCACTACATCAGCTACATTTCAGTGTACAAAATTCATCTTGTTTCCTCGCGTTGTTCATGTTTTTATGTTATCAGCATCAGATAATTAATGTTTTTTAAATGTGAAATTGTATTCAAGTGGTCTATAGCCTATTTCACATCTATATTTCACACTGTGCTCTTTTGCTAACAAGAAATTGTCATGCTTGAGTAACACATAGAACAAAATAATACTTAAATCATATGCAAACACTATTTGTTCGCTTCTTGGGAAAGGAGTTTGTTTAGTTATTCCTGAAGAGAAAAAAAAATAATGGAGCAGATGCTACAAAATACCTCAGATCTACCTGAAACATGATGCCATGTACATCACCTCCACCAACTTCAAAACTTACAATGGTGACCATATCTCTGTACATCAGTTCTGCAAGCCTTTAAGCCAAGGCGCTATATACATGCATCTTATCAAGAGACCACTTGAGGATGTATACCTACACTTGTCCATGTAGGATAGGAAGGGGGAATTTGCATTAAATGTGTTCAACTTCAGTTGAGTTCTAGAAATGAAAACCTACACACTATCCACACAACAGTAAACGGAAAAAAAATAATCTCCCCTACGATCCTAGAGTAACACTACTCAGCAATATCCTCAAAGGCTGAATGGCTCTGTTAGAATGCCTAAAAAACATTTGCACACAGATGACAGCAACAAACAAGAGCAGATACACACCTACTAACTTCCACAGACTTTGAACGTGACATCATCACAAGGGAAGCAAGCAATCAGTATTACAGGGATATATGAATCATTTCAGACGGGTATACATTTGCTGGAAGGAAGGGGAAAGGGAGGGATTCAGCCATGCGGAGGGCCTTCGCTGAGTACTGGGCAATGGTGCTCAGTTGCAGTGACCATTGACAAGCTATCACAAGCTATTTGTCACAGCAAGCAGCAGCACTGGTCTCTGGCTCACAGACTTAAATATGGCAGGTACCATGCTTCATTGCACCTGTAGGTATCCACCCATCACAACCCTCTGGTGCTCCAGACCTAGGAACTGAGCCAAAGCAAGGTACAAACTGAGCATGTGGTTTTGATGAAAAGTACAGCTCACATGGTGAGGGGACTGGGATTACTGCTATGGCAGGCAGAAGTGTTTGTTAGGAGGGTAAGACTGGTGATAGCAAGGATTTTGAGTCCCAGCTCATGGAATAAAGGAGAGCTCTAGAAAGACGGTGGGAGAAAGGATGAATGTGTAGCAACAATGATATCTGAGGACACCAAGTTTGGGAATCCTTACTGTTATGTAGCCTGGATGAACTGGATGTTTTACCCAAGTATTCTGTGAAGTGCATCCTATTACCTTAAAGAAGAAAACATCAGCCTCTCATCAAATTCTTCTGAGAAAGATGAAGTACTCGGTGCTAAAATGCACACTAATTTGCTGACCTTCCTTTACAAAGCTCATGTACAAACTTACCTATCCCTGAAAGTCAAGCTGGAAAAACACAGTTGCAGTGTGGAGACATTAGAAATAGGTTCAAAAGACTACAACTGTGATTTATAGAGGTGGGATTTTTTTTGTTTGTTTTTCAGTGGGTTCAGTCTTTTTGGGGGATGGGGTAACAAAAAAACCTTTCTATACAAACATGCAAAGTGAACACCTTCATGAATTTCACTGAGTTTGTGGTCTCCTCATATAATTTCTGTTTAAGGTTATTTTGATTTCAACATCTTTAAATGTTTTTTGATGTATGAGAAAATCCAGGCAAAGTCAAGACATTGTCTCCTTCCATGATAAACTTGGCATTCACAGGGGGAGAAAAAAAAAGCAGCAGCTAAATTCCAGTATATTTTATCAAAAATATTTTGCCTTCAAAATAAATGAGCCAAAATAGATGAACCATTAATGCCAGAAAAGCCATTGTTTTTATAACACCAGGAATATATCCACAGTTTGTGAAGAACATAAGATACAGTAAGTAGATATTACCAGTTAAATATTACTATGAAGGCTTTAAAAATAAACATTTTCTTACACAGCCTCTGTGGTTTTGCTTATTTTTGTTTAAAACATTAACGTTAGCCCAAGACAAAAAATTACTAAATTATCCTCAGAAACTAGCACAGCTTAAGCCAGCTGACAAACCTCATTGTTCATAGACAAATGTAAGGTCTTGCACCTGGGAAAACATAGTCCAGGAGTACAGCATAGACTGGGGTCTACCCAGCTGGGAAGCAGCTCTGTGGAAAGGGACCTGGGGGTCCTGGTGGATAACAAGCTCCATACGAGTCAACAGTGTGCTGCTGTGGCAAAGGTGGTGAACAGGATGCTGGGTTGCATCAACAAGGGTATCACCAGCAGAGATAAAGAAGTCATTACCCACTCAGTGCTTGACAGGCCACAGCTGGAATAGTGTGTTCAGATTTGATCCCCACTATACAATAAAGATGTTGACAGGCTGGAGAGGGTCCAGAGAAGGACCACAGAGATGATCAAAGGACTGGGAAGCCTGCCGTATGAGGAAAGGCTGAGAGGACTGGATTTGTTCAGCCTTGAGAAAAGAAGGCTTAGGGGAGACCCCATCACCATATTCCAGTACTTAAAGGATGGCTACAATGAAGATGGAGACTCCCTTTTTACAAGGGGTCACATGGAAAAGACAAGGGGTAATGGGTACAAGTCATTCCTGGGGAGATTCCAATTGGATACAAGAAGAAAATTTTTCACAGTGAGAACAATCAGCCATTAGAATCCTCTCCCCAGGGGAGTGGTGGATTCCCCAACATTGGACACCTTTGAAATTAGTCCAGACAGGGGGCTGGGCCATCTTGTCCCGACTTTTTGACAAAGAAGGTTGGACCTTTGTCAAGAAAGGTTGGACCAGATGATCCCTGAGGTCCCGCCCATCCTGGTATCCTATGATTCTATGAACAGTGACCACAGTCTTATCAAGAAGAAATCAAAGACCAATGACACACATAGGGTCTATATTATACATCTATTTGAAAACTTGTTTCCAAATAGCTAAGTCAGTCTGACGCTTCAAGTATTCTGACAATATTTTCCATAACAAAATAAGAAAGAGACACTAGTAGATAACATGAGGGTTTGCTATATGAATGGTTTTCAACAGACATCAAGTAAATGTTTACATAAGAGAGAGGGATGCCAACAGCCAAAAAAAAAAAACCCAACACCCTTCCACCAAAAAGCTATCAGGTCTTTCTCCACTAAATCATCCATCAGTTGTAGATGGAACCTTAAGTAATAAGGAACCTGAATTTCTGTAATGCTCTCCATACAAACAATAGGGAAAACAACACAGGATAAACTCAAGAGAAGATGATACCAAACATCTGATTCCTACAAATAACACCCAGATTTCATCAGTGCAACTAATTTGTCCAAATCTAGTTGGCTGCGTGAAATTGACAAGTTTCTTTAAAATGGAAGGATTCAAATTAAACTACACAATAAACATAGACCAGTTTTGTTAAAATATCTAAATCAAAATGAGGCCTCTTGAGTGAGTATTTGCAAATGCTATGTAGAAAGTAAAACATATATTTTAAACTCCTACATGGGCACAAGAATTCAAATTTCAGTGTAGGAGATGAAAGTATTCTATCTGACCCAAAAAGCAAAATCTCATACACTCACAGAAGGGCAAACACAGCACTTGGGGCAACACTACACAGCCTATCACATCCAAATGAATACCTTCATTCACATCAGAGAATTTCACTTCCATTATCTACATTAAAGTAACCACCTCACTCTGATTTCCACACTCAAAAAACCCATCTCAATCTAGAAAATTACTTTCAGACACAGGGTGCACACCTGACTTCTAAACTAGAGCAGTGGCTAATTACAGATGCACTCTGTGAAGAACATTGTTTCTTTCTCACTCGATAACCTCCTCAGGAGGCAGAGGATAACCAAGACTTTACAATAAGTCACAAATTATATGAATTCATGGAGAAAAATGCCAGTTACAAAGGTTATGTTAGTACATATTACAACATTCCCTGCTTTCTCCCATACGTTCCCTTAAAAGTATTACTGACTCTTGCCTTCACACCCTCCTCAAATCCAGCAAAATCACGAACAAAATCACTAATGGACACCTTAATTCCTCCTCCTTAAGCAGGTTGCACCAGGAAGTTGTGAATGCCCAATCATTGGAAGTGTTCAAGGTCAGGTTGAGCAACCTGATCTAGTGAAAGATGTCCCTGCCCACAGCCAGGGGGTTGGACTAGATGGTCCTTAAAAGCTCCCTTCCAACCCAAACCACTCAGGGATTCTCTGAATACAGACATTCAGGAAACCTCAAAGAAAGCATCAGAAGAGAAACATTCTTCTCTCAGCCCATCCCATGCTCAAGTCAAGTGCATTTTCTGAACTCTTAGGATGGACTTTTTGGCCATACTCCCTACAGTTCTACAGGGGCTTTCATTTGTTTGTTTTAAATAACTGGATTCCCCCTTCAGGTGTTCCTGTTTCACACAAATGAATCGTAGAATCACTATGGTTGGAAAGGACCTCTAGGATCATCAAGTCCAACCTTTATCCCAACATCTCCCTAACCACTAGACCAGAGCCTCAGGTGCTTCATCTACTCGTTTTTTAAACACCTCCAGGGACGGCGACTCCACCACCTCCCTGGGCAGCCTGTTCCAGTGCCTAACCACCCTCTCAGTAAAGAACTTCTTCCTAATATCCAATCTAAACTTCCCCTGACGCAACTTGAGGCCATTTCCTCTCATTCTATCATTAGTAATTTGGGAGAAGAGACCAACACCAGCCTCACTACAACCTCCTTTTAGGTATTTGTAGAGAGCAATAGCCATTGCAAAGAAGGACTGCCAGTTTTCACTAAGCTCTGGTAATCAGTTAAGACCTTGAAGCTGCTACCAAGTCTTCACGACAGCTCTCACCCACAGTCAGGTGGGATCAGTGGTAGTGCGGGAGACCAACTGAAATATTCACATGCTCACTATCAAAGCATTCATATACAATCATCAGATTTTTCCTCTATGACAGTGGGTAGTATTATACTTCCACTAGAATGCGATTTTGCTGTGAATTTGCAAGCTATCATTACCAACTTTCCGCAGCTCAAAAGAAGTATCAAAGCAATGTCCAGCTGCCAGGAGGAGTACTGCATAATTAATTCCTGACTGTAATGTTGGCTCTGACTCAAACGCCTTCTTGAACCTAGAAAAAACAAACATACAAGTTTACTTTCTAAATAATGCAATCTAATAGATACATAATTATACTTTTAGGTACTTTAAGGGCTTATCTTCTGTTTACACAGCAAGAATCCATGGAAGCAAAAATATTTCATCATTTTCAACACATGCTTTGTGGTTATTTTTAGCAGCCAGTTATTTATACATCCTCCTCCCATTTCCTTTCCCCTCACATAACGAGCACAGACCCCACTCATCTATTCCAGTAAAGTAATAGTATCTTAAAAGATTTCCAATTTTCTTTGGGATTAAAAAAAAATATATACTATCAGCTTGTAAGAAACCTGTTTAACACTTATGTTAATTAATAGTTCATTAATTTACTCCTAAATACATGAATTTTCACTGACATGAAACCTTAGATTCTATCATGGATCTGCTACGGTGACATACAGGCATATTAAAATGCATTAAGCATGAAAGCAAGTGATACAAGAACATACTTCACGTTTAGCTGTGATTTCAGATACTCCAAATTTTATTCTTTACTGAGTGTCTCATTGACATTGTCCTTATGAGCCTAATTCACATAAAAAAGACCTATAGCAGATTTTATTCTTCTCAAGAGGAAGTGAATGAGCAAGAGAAATGGCAGTGGTATTCGCCTAGCCTAAGTCTTGTCTTAAAAGAAGTCGAGGGGCTTCACACAAACAGGGCACACACTATCCCCACACTAGCAATGCAAGTTGTGGTGACAACAGCAACAGCAGATCTACAGTGCTTTAAACTTGTTCTACAGAATAAGAACATGTTTGTTTGCATATATACATATATATACACACACACACACATATATACACACACTACAGAGGTGGCAAATAAGACCATCATATGCCAGCTAAGGAGCACAAGAGATTCAGCCAACACAACTCTGCTACAGTAAAAGCAAAGGAGTTTAAAATTACTTTCAATAGGGTGGGAAAAATCCAGACAGACAAATGGATTATACAAAAAAATTAAGCCAGTTGTGAGATTAATAATAAGGAAGAAAAATAATCTATGCAAAAACTAAGGATTTGGCTTCCAGACCACACTTTGACATGTATTTAAAGCTAAGGCACTTTGATCCTAGCAGGTCAAAAAATAGGGCTGTTTTTTAATTTTTATTTTGTTTGTTGGTTTTCCTACTCTAATGATTCAGGACTTTGCATCCTTTAACATAAGCTCTGCTTTCCAAAACTGCAAAACAGGCTCCTCATGAATCTGCTACATATATACTCTTTCTATACTCCATTTGCCCACCTCCAAGGAGCTCAATCATTAGACAAGAGTGTAGTCCTCTAAAAAAAGGACACTGAGCATGGAAGACTATTTTCTTTCATCATCTGCCTTTCCTCTTGCACTGTATGTTACAACAAAACAAGGAAGAAAGTACATACAAAACTTTTTTGTTGCCAACCTGCCAACCAAACAGGACGACACTCTCACTGATTCTAAGCATATACAGCTAGAAGAGATCCATTGGCTGGCATAATCTGTTTGAAGATATAAACATGTTGGGAACTGGACTCTCTTTTTTTCCCCCCTAGAGATCTTTCATGCTGTAGTCTTCACGCAATATCAGGAAAAGGAGAGAGGAAAGACTGACAGAAGAAAAAAAAAACACCTTGAAAATAAATATTTTTGTTCCAATGCAAGAGACACTGTACTTTCACTTTTTTGTTTTGCCCCAAATTGCCTCATTTCTGGCATGACTACCAAAGTTTCTCTAGTTCTTGGACAGATACACACAAAACTTCGAAATTTAAAGCTAAAATACGCATCTCTCATGCATTTAAACAGGTGGGCACATTTGTGCTATAAACAATATTAATCATACAGGCAAAGAAAGTAGAGATGAGCTTTAGTTTGCAAAATAGTTACTGCTTGCAGAAGCATTGGTGAAACAGCCTGAAGAAAACCCTTTAACTATGTTACCACGGAAGCACCACCAGTGTTGCTGATGTGCACAGTTTTGGCCAGCGATGAGTCTGTTGGAGCTGGCTGGAAACAGCTGTGTCTAACACAGGGCAGCTCCTTGTCTCTTGTCAGAGGCCACCCCTGCAGATCCCTGCTGCCAGGACCTTTCCACCTGCCCACAGTAGGCCAGAAGGGACATCCTAGAAATTTTTATTCCTGGGTTCTGCCTTTTCTTCCTGAATTGCTTCCAAATCTCCCTTCCCCACAACAGAAATTCATTTTTCTACCCCTCTTTACAGGCTACTCACACCAAGAAATACTAGTACCTTGGACTTCTGTAGTTCTATTTATGTCCTTTAAATCATTAGAACCAAAAGTGTAATTTTATATTTGGTGTGATCCTGTGCTGACAGTCTTAAACCTGCCTTATATCCACCTAGCTTGGACAGCAAAAAATTCATAGACAAAAAATAACATGTAATAATTCATTTTGAATGGACAAAAATATTCAGTTTCCCAAACAACTCCCAAGTCACATCTGTTGACTGAACTGATTTAAATTCAACTGGTGCAATTGCTGTACATTGTCACATCCCAAATATCACCAGAGGAACTCTCACAGTATTGCAGAAAGGCAGTAAGGTTTAAAAGTCCTTGTATAAAGTAGAGACTGACTTAGATGACGTGATTAGAAATGCCATCAGAAAATTGAAAGCTGACATTTAAGAAAATGGAGCAGTGCAGATACTGAATTAGGGAGGTAGCAGCGATAAGATCTGAATAAAGACTCAATAGCTTTTGTAAGTATGTTTTACACTGTCAGCATGTAACAAGACAGTGGCAGTTAATAATTAATCTTTCATCTCCTGTCTCATATTTATATGAAAGATGTCTTTTATTCTGCTTTTTATTTGTTAAGAAAGCCTGCTATTTTATTTTTTTTTTCCTTTGGAATAGATCAAAGTATCTTGATATCACTAGCTGTTGCAAAACCAATGCTTTGGTTCTGCTGCCAAATTCCCATTATCTTATGCAATTCAATATGCTTCCCTACATCCTCATTTCTGTAAGACTGAGATAATAAACTTCATCTCAACACAAAGTCACACTTTCATAGAAGTATTGTTGCTGCACACACCTTCCCTCATTGTGGCCTGAGTAGGTCTGCTCCTTCCCAAGAGCCTTCCATTGAATTATTGGTCAACCCTTCAGCCACATCAAACCTGCTGTATGACTAAAACCAGAATTCAAATTAATATCCAGCATAACCAAAAGCAACTGGCCCATTCGATACTGCTTCCGGCCAAACTCCAGCTTGGCTTGACAGAGATGACCTTGTTCTATGGCAGCAGGCGCAAGGAGCGGTCTGTACTGGGCCTTACCTGCCTGAGACTTCAGGGATTATTTATGGGCTGGTCAGTCAGCATCCCACCCTGCTACAGGAGCTGCCAGCCTGCTGTCCTCTCCCAAACTGGTATGCCTGATTGCAGTCACTTTCCCTCATCAAATATATGAATATCATGACTGCTGCAGGAGGTTCCGTTTAAATATGAGAAAGAATTTCTTTTCGGTGAGGGTGCCAGAGCACTGGAACAGGCTGCCCAGAGAGGTTGTGGAGTCTCCTTCTCTGGAGATTTTCAAGATTTGCCTGGATGCAGTCCTGAGTGATGTGCTCTAGGGGATCCTGCTTTAAAGCAGGGGAGCTGGACTAGATGATCTCTGGAGGTCCCTTCCAACTCTGAAAATTCCATGATTCCATGATTACAAGTGTGTTAAAATGGCTGCATGAAATATCCTAGAAGTAGTTACCACTATTATACATATAATCATTCTTAGTTCAATTATGTTTGAAAATCTTTAAGTTTATTTATTCATAAGGCATTATGGATGAGGAAAAAGCAAGATGTACAACAGCAAAAGTAATTTCTATTTAGCTCATGGCAATGCCTAGTATTTGTATACAGGATTAGTTTTCTTTTTATATTGGTTCATGACATTAGCAAAATATTTTTTTAAAAACAGAATCTTGAAATTTTGTTATGGGCTTTGCCTTAGGGGAAATAAAATCTTTCTTTAATTCAAAATTATGAAGGGGAGAATGATGACAATATGCTGCATTCCTGTTATTTCAACATCTTTAAAAAAATCCAGTAAGCATTGCAAAATCGTAAAGCTTGACCAGAAATTATAAACTGTGCTTGTATTCTGAGGCCATAACTGGTAAACAATTATATCTTTTACCAAAGACAGTTCTAATCTGAAATTTACTGAAAACAAGGCAGCTGATGAGCACAAGGCCAGAACTAGGATCTGATGTGGAGGATACATAAACACAGATTATCTGTATCCTCATCTGAATCATAATGGAGAAAAGCAGCTCATCCTGACAGAAGTCTAGGATGGCATCCAGTGTCGCCATTTCAAGTACATCACTTTTGCAAATTAAAAGCCTGACAGATAAAGTAAGAGATTAAAAAAATTTTTTATCCTATTCCACAAAACAGCATTTTAGTGCATTTCAAAAGCAATAAAAAACATGATACTTGCCTCTAAAATTACGATAAGAATTTGTCTAGCCTATCGTGTGCTGCTTTGACTATCGATGGCACTGTAATATACATATATTACATGGTGACGATAGTGTGTTGAAACTTTTGCCATCGAGTTTGGAACAGTCATACTGCACCTTTAAACCTAGCTATCTAATATCTATCAGATTACAGGTATACTAATCGATTCATGGCTGATTATTGTCTGGCCCAGATTCCTAGGAATAAGAAACAGGAGAGTTCACATTTGGGAAAAAGGAGGAAAAGACACTCTGATGACAGCCGCCAGAACTTCCAAAGTCTCTGAGGCACTTCAAGAACTTCGCAAAAACAGGTCTGTGAACAGTTTAAGTCGCTCATTATTAACAAATAAATGAAGACAATTAAAAGATTCAGAGTACCCCTTAAGGATGACAAATATTTGGAATGAAAAATAGTTTAAATATATTCTTGTTTAAGGAATATTTTCCCAAAGCTAACAGAAAGACATAGACCAGGAAAACAGTACTCACCAGAATGTCCCTTTGTCCCTACTTTCTATATCAATGAACCCAGATTCCAAAAACATATCCTTGTAAATTCGACCAACCAGGCAGTACATATCTGAAGCTACTTGGTCTTCCTGTTCTACCAGGGGAATCATAATTTCTAGAGCTTTCTCTCTGTCTCCAGGCAGATTCCGTCTATTAAAAAATAAAAATTTTGATTAAAAGAAACAATAAAGTGAGCAAGAAGTACTTTTTCATGACCATATTTGAATATATATGTATGACTTCATCCATGTAAAATGTGCTTCTAGACACAATGGACTACATTATATATACATGCTTTTCCCCCCTCCTCAATATCAAGGGACAACTTTACAAAACATTTTCTCTCTCATGAAGCATCAGCTAGAGCAAAGCACTGACAACAGCAACAAAGATCATGTGTTTCTTTCTTACCAAACAGGAAGATATGAACCTAGGATTCCTATCTATTCTTTCTTTCATAACAATTAATGCTTTAAAGAAAAAAGATTCCATCATCTTGTGTTTGTGATTTACTTTTTTATATATACATTTTGAATGTGAAAGAAAAAACCAAAAAAGCACAAACCAGACTGAATTCCCATGATAGGGAAGGTTAAGAAGTGAAGCCAATAAGGTAATATTAACAAAAGTACTTCAGACAAATAAACCACATAATTGCAAACATTAGACACTTCCTGGTGACTCACAGTTTGGATACATACATCACTCAGTATCAAGAGTTTAGAATTTTTTACATGTTTATGTACTGAACAAGCAAATGACTCCTTTCTCAGCAAAAACTACTCTTTGGTGGTTTGGGTAGAGTATTATACTCTTTTGGAGAAATTGCTTGTAATATTTGAGTGGCTACAACTTGAATTGGGGGGAATATATAAAAGTGTTTTTTTACCTGTCTTGCAAGCTTTGCATTGAAGAAGCTTGCAAGAGAAGGCTATCTCAGAAAGAAAAAAACCACATCAAAACCCACAACCATCTTGAAGCAGATACTACGTGATCAGAGGTTCAGTAGCAGATTTTTTTCTTCCCTCTACAAGAACATATAAAAGTTCTGATGCATCTACACAGGCAGCATCAATGTCAAACCTGAGAGATCAGAGCACGTGTATGGTAAGTTATACCTGAACTTGTGAGCTCTGAGTTCATGTATGCAGCTCCAGAAGGAAGCAATATGGAAGAAAAGGTTTAGATCAAGCAGAATGGGTAACAGAGGAAGAATGAGTACTTACATCATAACAAAAACAATTAAGAAAACAGAGCAAAAGCACTTGTTTGAGCCGACAGTTGTTGAGGTTTGGGGCTGGGCCAGCCACTAAACGGTTACAGATACTCTCTATTAACCCCTCTCCCTTCCCAGACAGGGGAAGGAAAAGAAGAAAAGGGAGAGGCTTATGGGTTGAAAAAAACCCAAAACCAGCTTTAATTAAACAATTAAGAAAAAAATATAATAATAGTAACAAGAAGAAAAATAATGAAGTCTATACAAATATATAAAAACCCCCTATCGAGCTTCCTCCCCCACCCCACTCGCACACTCCCCCTGATAACGCTCACATCACCGCTGGTGCTGCAGAGCAGCTCTGGGAAGATCCCAGACGGGACTTCTGGATGCAGTGGCAGGTGGGAACTGGATTCAGGAATGCATGGATCAGGACTGGAGACAGAAGAACAGACAGAGTCCTCCCAGGACACTAGCCATGGAAGAAGAGAACTTACCCCCCGTGACCCCTCAGCTTTATGCTGATCTTGACGTGTATGGGATGGAATACTTTGTTGGTCAGCTTGGGTCACCTGTCCTGTCTGCTCCTCCCTGCACGTGCCACCTTTTTGCAGCCTTACACTAAGAGGGGCCCCAAGGCTGCACCAAAGGAATTCAGCAGTGACCTCTGTTTCCGTAAGATTAAGTATAAGCACGCGCCTTTCTGTAACACCATTGTACTGTGAGCTCAGTACTAACTATAAACATTGAGCTTTATCAGTTCTAGGAGCAGACACTGCCTGAAAAACACGTTGTTAACTTCAGAAAGTACAGTCTCAGAAGAGACTTAACTGAAAAGTAAAATCACTGAAAGGAGAAATTGGTTCTGTTTTAGTCAAACCAGGACAACAGTATAAACTGCTTTACTGAGAAAAAGAAATAAAAATATAATAGGCAAGTCCATGTGCTGGGCCAACCTCTATTATGTCTCAGCCTGATGAGAAAGATGAAACCCAGCTCCTTCTCTTCCCAACCTTCAGACCAGTTAAATTCTAACAAATTGGAAACGTCTACTCAAAGAACAGAGCTGCAGTAGGCTCCCCAAGTACTTCTAGAGCAGCACAGCAAAGCTGGTATACATGAGATGGACAAGTGCTCCTAGTCCCAGAGAGAGAAATCAAGTGCTCTTGGCTGAGCTAATAACAGAGTCCTTCAGGTCTGTGTTATTTTGGTTCCCCTGTCAACTGAACACTTGCCCAACTTCAGTTACTGAAGGTTTGCTTGCTTTTGTTTTCTCATATTGACCGCTCAAAGCAACAATGGTGAGTCTGAAGCTTCTTTACACTTTTCAGTTGACTTTTACTACACGGAAGGGCAATTTTCAGAATGGAGTTTCAGGTGGATAAGTCTTTCATATCTTGTATTAACTACCACTAAGCCAGATCAAACCAATAGCTAGCTGATCTTAATGAGAAAAAAAAAACATGAAGGCACAACAGTGTTTTGTGAAATGAGCCATTTATACTTTGCTGGTCTCTAGAGACAGAGGTGCCTACTTTTCTTTCTGCTTACTCTTCCTATCATCAACACCCTCACACACTCTCTTGATTTAGGTCAGACTAATTCTGACTAAATGAGCTGCCCCATCCTTCCATACTAGTGACCTGGATTAGAAGTAAGAGGGACAGCTTCTTCCTCAGCAAACATTCAGATGTGTGCAGTATTCCAGACCTGTCAGCTCAAGAAACATTCTCTGTATTCCCCAAAAGGTGAACGCTACAATTAGCCCACGTAATGCCTTCTGAGAGTACACCAAAGCATGAATGCTTTCATGGCTGTCACAGATCCCAGTTGAATTTACAAGAATGGAGAAGGGAAGGAGAGGAAAATCTGATCTGAACTCCTTTGAAGGTATGGTACAGACCTTTTGTATAACAGATACCCTCAAAAGGCTACATCTCACAGTCCTATCTATAAAAACAGATCTTTCAGACTGCAAGAAGTTCCAGCAGAACCAATAGAGTATAAGAATCTGCCTGAAAAGATTATACTGCAGTTTTGTGGGGTTTTTTAGTGCCTCAGTGAGCTAGTCAACTCCTGTTTTCAAAGGTGACTTTGTTTTTTGAAAATGGTGAACTTGGAGTCTAAGTAACTTGTTAAAACTCCACGGTACACCTACTGACTCTTGTGAAGACTACATAGAAGTGGAAGATACATGCTGGTTTATTTCATTTGCAAAGCCCCACATATGGCAAAGCGGGAACAAAAAGCGCACAGTATTTACACCTTCACATACCTCGTATAAAAGAGCAAGAAAGGATCCAGACATTTTATTCAGACAAAACAATGGCAAATACCTTTTTTGGTTGGTTTGTTGTTTTGTCTTTTTTTTGTGGTTTGTTTTTTTTGGTTTTTTTTCTGGTTGTACTTTTGTTTTAAAAACAGGATTCCTTTTTCAGCTAATTACTTGTGACATATTTTTGCATCACTTTGACACAGCATGCAGTTTTGAGCCTCCTCAGTGAACCTGAACTATAATATTCAAATCTGTGAGAGAAGTGGAAAGATCTGTAGACATTTTCTGTATTTGAGAATTCCAGTGCCTGTTGACACCTCGTCTACTGCTCTAAACATCAATAGCAAAACATTCAGGGTGATAACAGCAAGGGAGCAGAGAACTTCTGCAGTTTCATCTGAAAAACTTCCTTTTTAATGCCTGTTCCAATTGCCAGTATTCTAGGAAAAAAACCTGGGCTTGGCTCTCATTTAAGCTAAAAAAAAATGAGTTAAATGTTGCTGCATGTGGCACATTTTGTGCATGTTATCAGAGAATATGAAAATTTGTTTATTATTATAATATAATAAAATCTTCAGATTGACATTTGATGGAAGTTCTCCTCCTGTCTCCTCACATCAGCAGAACTTGGACTGGAATAAGGATGTCTAAGTTAGCACAAATACTGCAGCGCTGCCACCCAAACAACAATGTTAGTGTATTTTACAAAGCTAAAATACTGCTAGGTATTTATTTGCTCTGATTTAGGTACTGAAATGAAAAAAATCATGCAGACCTATAAAAAGACAAACACTCATGCTTAAGGGAAGAGGAACAGAATTTGACAGTGTGAAAGTTAAAGAAAGCTTAGGCTGATCATGAAGCTCAGAGTCCTCAAATTTGCTTTAGTAAACCCCTTAGACCTGCATATGGAGATTCCAGTAGAGAACTTCACTTGGGATTACCAACCCTGTGTGAAGTTTGCAGTTCTGATTTACTGTTCAGCAGTGGAAGGAAGGGTAGATTCTTACCTGTTCAGCGCAAACGCATAATGAAACCTCACATGGTGGTGGGAAGCCAAGTCAAAAGTAGGCAGTTTTTCTAAAGTTTTCACCAGTTTCACAATGGAATCATAATCCTTCCAAAAGAAGGGAATAAAGTTTTAGGAGGCTGTACTGAGCTATGTCTGTATAAACTCCTCTTTGAACTAGGCACCTGGTATTTCAAACTAAGTATTTTCAGTTCATTGTAAGTTTTATGGATTTCAGTTTCTTCAACGTGTAAATGGCCTGGCACACATCAGAAATGTGAATACATACGGAATTTAGCATGGAAATACAATTTGGTCTCCTGTACTGCTGCAGGGTGGACCTATGGAAATTTTAGCATATCTATTTCATGACTGAAGTTAGCTTCAGGGGCTGAACACATATCAGAGTTCATATTGGACAGACAGTACAATGCTAACTGCATCTGAATTAAGTCATCTCAAAACTCTGAAGCAGGCATGAGTCACAAAAGCAAAATAAAAGACTCTTTCAATACCACAGTTTCTAAAGTAGCTTACTCCCTGACATATTTTAAAAAAAAACAAACCAAACAAAACCAAAATCAAGACCAAACTACTTCAAAATGTTTAAGAAGCAACAGCTGAAATTATGTATAACAAAGTAAGCAATTACTAGCACTATTCCAGAAGCTGAAATGCATATGAACATGTTATGTTTCCATGAGAAATGTCACAAGCATGGTGACAAAGAATACATTTACATATCAATAGCAAAATGCTACCATAGCCTTTAAGTAGGACACACTAAGGGCTGTTCATCACATAGTAATGCTGAGATGAAGAAGAGTTATTATATGTTGTGTACTTCATAAAATAATAATACTTCTCTGCTATGTAAAATCACACTACAAACAGTGTAACTACAAAATAAACAGTATCTTTCTTAATTGATACTTTAACAGATTTTTACTAGTGTCCATTATTCATATAGTTTATTAGCAAATCTGTGCAAAATATATGAAGAATTTCTCTGAGAACATAATTTACTATGGTTTAGATTATCTCAGAGCATAAGACTAATACCTGGATGTCTCTGTAGGACAGCAGCAAGTTTATCACAATGTCAGCAGACAAGACTTCAACATTATCCACTCGTTGTCGAATCCTGGCCAGCTCTGCTGCCAGCTCTTTGCCCGTGTAGAGGGTACGGGCCTTCCTGATGTCGTTCAGAATGGACTCCCTGAAATACTGGCTGGGGAGGAACAACTTCATGTCAGCAACCTCAGACAGGTCCCTTGCATTTGTTTTTCTGGCCCCACAGTTCTCCCACAATGCATATGTGGAACATTTATTGATAGTGTCAATGGAGAGATTTAATCTAGCTAAATTATTAATTATCAGTTTGTCTCAATAGAAGGCAAAACATCACATTACCCTGAAGCAAGAGCCTGACATTTATAATGCAAGGAGGAATGTATGAATTTTACACAGGGATACAAAAAGACAACTCACCTTGAACTGGCCTGTGCTACCTTCAAGAGCTGAATAAATCGGTCCACCAGTGGTAAGCATATAGGCCCAAGCAGTGACTCAAAACTGGGCTGCATCAGCTCTGTTAGTCCCTTCATAAAACTGCTGTCGCAGCAGTACACCTTGTTATGCGGAGTTATCATATAAGGAACAAATATGTAGTTACCAGTGCACATCTGTAGGAAAACAAGGTGCAATATTTAGGGCAGTTGTGGTTTACAAGCCTAAGCATAAAACAACTGCATATACTACGTGCAGAATTTCATCTATTGCAGTCAAAGGTAGATCTGCTGCTTACTCCAGCAAGACCAAGATTTTATCTATGAAGTCCAGGATGACATAAATCCAATTTTCATCTCAAATATGATATACACCCAAAACATATTCTTTCAGATGGCTGAGCTGCTTCCTCTAAGGTGAGTCTTTTTAGAAGCATCATGTTGACCTTAAAACACCTCAGCTCAATAATGCAACAATTCTGAGGGCACACCCTAGTCACCCCGAAGCGGCAGGCAGGCTCAAGTGAAGCTGACGTACACTCTTTTCAAGGTGACTGATGTTCAGAAGAGAGCAAGCACTCTGCAATTTGTGTAGTTAGACTCACAGGTGTTGAAAACAATAACAATTGCTGTTGTGAGGCAACCAGCTTAACTGTAGAGAAAATTAGTCCTCATATGAACTGCAAAATGACTCAAATAGTTTAGTATAACACAGACAAATTAAATTCCCTGCTACATGGCAAACCTTCCTGGGCAGTGGGATTTAAAACCACACATATTTCAGAATAATCACTTACAGAATGTCTTAGCATTGCCAAATTGTATTGATTTCTATATATCCATGTATGACAGATACTTGGCAAAAAAAATCATGTGAGTTTATCTTCCAGGAAAGAGGGAAGCAAGATGTCTGGTGGCTGTGGTATGTATGTGAGTACAGATTTATGGCCATACAAAGCTTGCTGAATATTTGTGGTTCTGAAGGGTCTTAACTATGAGACAGCACACCATCAAAATCAGGAAAAGTTCTGTCATTTGGGTCTCAAAGCTCAGACTCCACTGCTCAAGTGGCTAGCAGCCCAGCAAGAGAAGCCCTAAGGAAGCAATTCTTGAGATCCATCATTTTGGTACCCCTAAATTACTTCCAAGGTTAATTACTTTCTGGTCAGCTGCTTCTGCTCTCCCAGAAGTCAATACACCAATGAAGACCTCACTTCAGAGACTCTCCTGGCAAGCTGAGTTCCATGCATTGACGGAGCTGTGACTGAAGAATTTTCAAATGCACACTACCAGCTGTGTGCTTAAAACACACTTTTTAACATATATTATTAGATTTTAAAAACATGGAAGTATTGAAGCACTCTAGTCAGTATACGTGTACAGATATGTCAGTAAACATACATTTGGGCACAGATCAGAGAATGGCTATGAAGAGTACAGGAATTACTTTTTTTTTTTTTTAATTACACCTATTATAGTACGAAACTATAAGACCTCGCTATAAAGGCAAACCCATCCACACTTCTGAGGGATACAGAAAAACTCTGTAAAATTTAAAATTAATTGATGCAGGCATTTAAATGAGGTCCACTGATCTCAACTAACCCCAGAACTTGGCTGGAGATGACTATATGCAGAGACTTGCACAAGGATGAATTTAGTCTTCCTCCTTCAACAACTGCAAACTATTACAGCCAAATAGCTAGGACATAATTTTTTGTGCATGAACGTAACAACACCAAAGGAAATTTAAGAACTGGGAAATGTACGTCTATATTTTTAAGAAGCAATTAAGGAGTGTGATGCTAGAAACCAAACAGCTCATCTTTAGGATGGAAAACTGAATGGACACGTCTGCTCAAGAATATGGTGGCATGGTAAGGCAATCACACACTTTCAAGAGTGAATGGATGAACCTTGGACCCTGCTAAAAACCTAATAAGCCCCACAGTCAAAACAGAAAGGAAATTATGAATTTGCTGGAACTGGTTTCAGCAATTACAGGACAAGGGTGGGCAGTGACTGGCACAGGAGCCACTATTAAGCACAGGCAGACTATTCTCTAACTTTCCATTTTTAAATAAAGGAGAAAGTTTCGGAAGTCAGAGCCAAGAGAAAAGGTGAAATAGCTACAGATATCCTGGGGCAAGCATTTTACTTCCTAATATTTATTTAGTGCATTGAAAATAAATTCACAACTGCTTGCAGGAAGGCCTTCTCAGACCCCTGGCACACTGTTCCCAAAGCTCTGGTCTTAAATAAAAATCAATTCTAAAAAAAGCATGTTTCCAGCTTTTGAAATCCATAGAAGCTAAAGTTTATCCTGGCATAATGGTCAGGCCACCTGCAGAGACAGTACTAGAGTCTTCATAAATAATTCTACGTGCAGAAAAACTACTCTTCCTCCAGAGGCTGAGTGCTTGAGCCCATTACTGAGCAAAAGCTCTTATAAACTGACCCCAAGTGCACCCTCTGTAGGAATTAGTTATCTATTTCAGTGGAATAAGAGAGCCAGCAAAAATTAGTTTACATGCATTTTTCCTGTTACCTGAGGGGGGAGAAGAAAAAAAAAAAAAGCTGGCTATATTATAGAGCCTACTATGGAAGAGTCACAGATCCAGTAGCCTTTGGAAGCAGTGGACAAGGAAGAATTCAGCAGTAAAAGGCAAGAGAAACCATTACGTGGGAAGAAAACAGAAGAAAATAAAATCAATTCACAGTTCTTCAGAGGGCCCCCAGGGTTCTCAGGCAATTGTCTCAAGGCAGCATCTCAGCTTGATCCTTGGTGCCAAGTAGTGTGGGAACACAGTGGCCCTTCCCTCAGCCAGGTCATTAATTTGGTTGTTAACTGAACTTGGACAGTTATGTTTTATGGGGGAGCTCTATATCTCTGAAACCTCTCAAATAGGGCTGAAATTCATCAGACAGGCAAAACAGGCAGATACAGAAAGAGGGTGGAGGATGAAAAAACAGTACAAGCTCTTATGTTTCATTTCCTTTGGAAATAGGCTCTAAAAAAAAAAATTTAAAAAATAGAAAAATAGAAAAAAAACCACATGCAGTGAAGTTAAGAAACACAAGAAACATTGACCTAAACTTCACTTTCCTAGCTAAAGAGTACATTGGATATTTAACAGCTGAACCTAACAAAGGCAGACATGCACTAGAGTTATGTATTATTTACTAAAGGTGGTGGTGAAAGAAAGATAAGGTAACAATGATGGCAAGACTGCTCTTGTATAATAAAGGATAAGGTCTCCCACTACAGAGAAACATATTTTGTCACCATCACAAATTCTAAGTACAAAGCGCCCAACCCCAACTGCATTTGGACAAAAACTGGGATGGGAGTCAAAGAGGACCAGGATGTAGGGGCAGCAGCTACAGAGCTGCTCCAATGTCAGGCAGCTCCAAACCTTCTTGCTTGAAGCACAGTGCATGACTTGCTTCTTTCCTCATTCCCAAGCTATGCAACCTCTGACTTCCCTGCTTTTACTTCCTTTCTCGCCTTTCTTTGTCAAAATAGAAGCTACACTAACTTAAGTCAGAAAGGATCAGGTGGTCTTTCTGACACATACTTCCTATCTGCTCACACACTGCTGTGCATTTTGACTTAGTGTACATTATTTCACTTGGATGTTTAAATATATTCCACTCATCACATTAAAATCTGCCCTGTAACACTCCATCCTAACTCCTCTGATCTCACAAACTCTAATATGTCTTCCTAACACTAATTAACTTCATTCTAGATTCTAAGTTTGCTGAGCACCCAAGACAAAATTGTTGTTTTCCTCTGATCCATTCCTCTGACTCACCATACCACGTACAACGAAAGTAGTAGAATCAAGCCATTCCAGAAAAACTGACAATTTTTGAAGGCGTAACACCTTAAATCCAACTGCAACATTCTCAGTTACGCCAACACCCTTTAAAACATGTGAGTAGCCTAAAGGGGCTTCAAAAACGAGTGAGAATAGATCTCCCCAATCAACGTGAGGTGCTATAAGTTTCATTTTCCAACATTCTTTCTTGATAAATCTCTCATTATTTAAGGTTCAAAAGCTCAAATTACACTAATGAAAGTTACAAAGTGATTGCAGATCATCTGAATTGTCAACTCAACTGAAAACATCATGGGCTGGGAGAGGCCATGAGGGTGCACACAGTTTCTACGGTTCAGCCTGATGCATAAGAATTCAGGACATTAGATAAGGTAAACTTGGCCCGAGCTCTCAAATCAGCTGGGCTAGTTATATGTAGGAGATATGAACACACATATCTTTGAACGCTGTGGACCAGCACACTCAGTACCTGGCAACACCAGGCCATCTTCTGAAAGACTGTCCTAGTCCATTTCATCAAATCAGTCAAACTAATCAGAAGGCTGAAGCCAGTTACACATGCAGAAATGCTTACCACAAAAGTGACAAAATCTGTAATTCATTTTTGTGAATGTTTTATTTGGTTTATATTTTCCTGCTGTCCCTTCCTGACTTACTGTGCAAAATTAAATAATTCCAGAGTGTGTGCAATTTCAGTTTAAATACAGCCAAAAGGTTGTCTTAATACAGTTACGGAATTTAAGACTACACTGCTTCCAGCTAGACCTAACGGTCACTTGAACATTAAGCACTTCTTGTTTGATAACCTATCGCAGCTTCTGAAAATAAATTAATATTGCAACTATTTGTATTTAAGAGATAACAAAAAAGCACAGCATATAGTTATATTTTAATGATCACAGTAAGAATACAAAACAGCCCTTCTTTCAATATTCTCCTCTGATACAGAACTGTTGCTTGTGAAAGGGGCAGCCTTTTGGAAATTCAATTTGGAGACCATGTCTTATTAGAAAGAACATCATGCAATAAAGTAAACACTATTCTTTCCCCCACAAATACATCTGACATAATACAGAAGACTTTTCTCTGAAAGTTGTAGAGATAAAGACGACATGGTGTTCTACAAATGAGAATTTCAGTTCTGCCCAATCAATTCTCAGATCTTGAATTTTACTTCAAAAGGAGGAAGAAAATCTGCAGAATCCCAGGGAGTCAATGCTGTGCAGTCCTCTTGACTCCCTGAAGCTCTTTACTCACAGAGCTCTGTTGGAATCATTTAACAGTCAAATATCCACAAACAGAAGAAAGCTGCCTTCAAAGACAAGAATTGCCAAAACAAGCAAAACAAAAACAAACAAACACTAGTAAGAGTCCCCAGCCATACACCTGTTGCTTAGTCACTGTCGCCTGCGAGTCAGCTGCCCAGCAGGAGGGTTCCCATTGCCTCTCAATCACCCTTACAATCAGGACAGCAGCTGTACTGCAGTCTCACACCCCTGGCAGTTCTCAAGGCTACTTGTCACTCCAACCCAGTACAAGCAAGCAGCCTGAACTGAAAGGTGAGCACTGTGAGAGGTATTACTTACCTTACATATTGGTTGCAAACCATATGTGTAATGTGTGCATGTTAAACTTCCTCAGATTGAGCAAGAAGTGAAATTTTTTAAAAAAAAAAAGAATGGCCATTTGGAACCTGACCTGTAGCTTTTCTCTGAAGTTGATAAGATTCAAGCAGTGGAAAACCAGGATGAAATAAAAATTGGTGAGCTAAAACAAGAAAAGCACAGCCATGTACTGTAACCTTTATACCAACATCTCCTTGTGACTGAAACTCTTTACTAGTAATTTCTAGAATGCCTCTGCTGCTTGGTTCACCTCAAAAATCAGATAACAGCAAAAACTGAACTTAAGCTTTCAAATATCAAAGTAACTGCCTCCTGTCGAAGCATCACTCCCTGTAAAAATGTGTGGTTTCGGTATTACTGCAACATTTGGAAAAGGTCCCACTAAATAGCTATAAAACCACATATAACAGGAAATGAGCCTACGTTATCTTGCACTGCTCTGCCCTGACAGGCTCCAGGCAGCTTATCCTAGCTATGCAATATCATATTGACTATTATTAGGAAGCACAAAAATCCAGTTAGAACCAAGAACTGAACAGTTGGTAACAGATTTTTTTTTTTAATTTTTCTCCCCACTAGTTTTAGGGATACAAAATTCAGGAAAAGCAAACACAAGGCATTTCAGTGAGACAGATATATATAGAGACACACAAACACGCACTTGTTTTGCAGCCCTTCTAATCCCCTGGTGATAGGGATACCATTGTCCTGTTACTGCTGATGTTTGCATGCTATTAAAAAACATGTTCTAGAACAGCAGGACTAAACTCCTGGTTTATTCACACGTGAATTTCATTTTTTCATATTTGCAACCTCACATAATCATCCATATGATTATTTTTGGTAAGGGTGGGCATCAGTCACAGCCTCTCAAGAACAGCATTTGTGTCATACTAATTTATCCAAGAATCTTACGATTTATGAAGAAACATTACTTTCATGAAGCAGGAATTATATCCAATAGTTAGGCATGCACCAACATTGTAAAAAGCCTATGTCCAGGTAATCTGGCTGACATCATGCCAAAAAATGAGGAAAAAGGAGGGAAAAAAAAACACGGCTGAAGAGCTGCCAAATCACCTTCACTGAGTTCCTTGTTCTAATCCCCAGGAAAATACTTCCTCCCAGAAAAGATGTTATGTGGGTGTGCTTGAAAACATCCGAGACTCTCAAGGAACACAATCTCTTTGTGGCACACATTGAAACAGTTCTAGAAGTGATAAATGACAGTTTCACAGCCACCTGTCCAAATTTAAATGGAAAACAGAACAATACATGAAGGCCAAGTTATCATACTCCTACTTGAGCTTCAGGGACTGCCATTTAAAAAATAGGACAAAATGACAAAATCTCCCCTTTATTCTACTATACCAGCCATCTCCTGCTGGTTTCCTGCTAACAGAGCTCTTCCCCCTACCCTCCCAGGGACATTACATTAGTCACACATTATTTTCCTGAGCCACCAGAACAAAAATACAGAATGTAATACATTCATTTATAAGAAAAGCCTTACTGTTCTTTCGTTTTGTATACAGGCGTAACTCATCATTTACCCCACTTTCATTAGAGAAAGGCTGGAGATTTTTAGGCTAGCACGTCATTCACAGCATTCTTTGAGTCTCTGAAAAGCACTTTTTGGTTAAGAGGTATACAGAAACTCTACATGGAACTCTGCTTTTTTTTTTTTTTTTAATTTAAAAAAACCCCCAACAGTGTTATCTCCAAAGCTTGCACTGGTTTTGAAGCCATCTTTAGAAACTCTACCAACTATAGTAGAAAACTGCATCCTTTTCAAAGAATCATGTTTTATACTGGTAGAAGTCAGTACTTAGTCCATGAATTGAACTGTTAAATAAAAAAGTAAAACCAGGAATACTGCAGGTTTTATGGCAGTTTTGACACTGTGGGAAATAAAACCTGATCAATTTCTAAAATGAAATACTTCATACACCCCTTAGAAAAGTTTATTCGAACATATGGAATTGTACAGCATACACACAGCACCTCAAGATACCTACACACCACTGACTAACCACTATAAAATTATATCTTAGCATATATAGATACCAGTAAGTCCCAAAGTGAAGCCAAGAACAACTCAGTGTGTCAGATATATATCCTCAAACGACTGGTTCTGCTGCTCAAGAACAAACCACATTGAGAAAGCAGTGTTCTTAGTGACAGGTCTGCCTCCCTTGAACTTTGGAGTGAAAAATGGAAAGGGGACTTGCAAGGCCAACCTCAGAAACCAGAGGGATGCCAAGGTGCAGTAATCTACAATTTAATGACTGGCGATCACAGACAGACTACCAGGATCTGCACTGCACCAAGACTAACGGCTCCAGGATCCAACTTCTAGAAACAAACACACAGTCTTGCTTTATATATTTTTTCACAGCTGTAGCCATGTGTCTAAAATGAATATCAATTTTCAAATAACTCTCCTTTCAATATAGTATTTTTTAAAAACACTGAAGAACACTGTACAGAAAAAATAAAACCAACAAAATGACAGATGTAAAAGATGTGTGAAAAAAATATGACAGACAAGTAAAGACATCAAGGAAAATACCACTGAGAGGTGGAGGCAAGGTAAGAAATGAGCCTGGTACCTAGCAACGAAGTGATATACACAGATTTACTGCTAGGATTTCCAGAATTCTGCATCTAACTCTGTATAATACAGTAGGAGAGTGTTAAATGATTCAAGTGGAAAACATAAGATAAACAACATTAAATGGAACAGAAGTTTGGAATGCCTAGAATTCAACTGGCACCCAGAAATCATACTTACATTATTCTTCTGGCAAATAATTTCCTGTAATAAAAAAGAAGAAAAAAAAAAATGTTGATAGCACTGCATAGCTACTAAGACAGACACCTGATCAGTATGACTTGTTAATATTAATGTTTACAGACACATGGCAGGAAACGGCTGGTTGGTAGTTGTTTTCTATGCCTGTCAAATCAATATAAATCAAGTATTGTCTCAGGAGACACAACATGACTATGGAACCAAGTAGATACATAAATCATACATACACACAAGCATACCTACTATGTGCATCTGTATATATGTACATACAAATGCACATGTGTACATACCCCTCTCTATATAAATTTTCCTAGAGGAATGCTGTCCAGAATTTGATTATTAATACTCATCTACTTGTATTTGAGAAGTTAAATATAGTAATGTTTTGCTGCCAGCAGAAGAAACTGTGAAGAATAGTAAGAGCAGCATTTCTATGAGGTTTTAAAATATTCCAAAACTGGTTGAAATTCACATTGCTCTAGTAAGTCTGACACAAAGAACGTATCTTCACACTATAAATGTAAAGTTTCAGAGAACAAGAAGCCAGAGCACACATGGATGAAAAGAGCTGGTTCTTGCAAACTAATCTGGGTGGTACAGGCCAAGTGTGAACCACTTGTGGATGGTGACCTCGCTTTCAGGAAGATCTGTCAGCAAGTTCTGAAGCCAGCAACTGATAACCCTGCCAGATTTATCAGGCAGCTATGCTACAACCTCTGCTGCTGGGACCGCTGAGCAGCTTTACGTACACCACAGCAATAAAAACAAACACTGTGTCAAACCAAGGAGCCTCATACTTTCCATGTTGTGTAAGTTAGGTTTCCTGACTGCTCTTCTCTCTGTTGAGGGGGCATGTTTGACATGCCAGCTTTCAAAGTGTGGGGCATACATATCTAGTCGAACTCCCCAGCCAGGGAAGGGACATTTTTCACTAGAGCACGTTGCTCAAAGCCCTATCCAGCCTGACGTGAATGTTCATATAGAGGAACATTCCACCAGCAAAAGTTTACCTACATTGCTTTGTACCCCAATTGAATCATGTGCTGCAGTTTTGTGTTTCCTACATTTTCAAAATCATTTTCAGTTTCTGAATTCACCACCTTCTATACAAGACTAAAACTGCACCCACACTCCTGCATTGCTTCTACTCTTATCTGCTGGCTGTAACAAATACAGGAACAAACACTGTCTCAGAAGATGCCCAGGCATGCCCATGCCTTTTTTCAGGCAGTTACTAAATACTATGGAAAGGGTCTTGCTCTCTCACAACTTTTCTGCCAACAATCAAAAGCAGAAACATGGGCTCAGCTCAAAGCTAAATGAAACTGAAGAGAGTCTTTCAGTGGGCACTGTACCGGTGGCAACTGGGACATCCAAGTCTCCCTGCGCAGAACTGTGTTTCCACTGATGTTAGCGGGAACTCTGCACGTGACCCATTTGCAAAGTCCACCTCCTACACTAGCAAAGAGTTCTCCCAAGTGCCCAAGGAAGCCTGGTGTCCCACTCCAAGTGATTTTCAGTGGGAGTTGGGTATTTGGCTTCTTATCCAGTACAATGAAATTCTACTCTGCTTATACTGTAGAGATCATTGTACTTGCACAACTGAATTCAACCCACAGATGGGCCTTTTGTCATTAGCAGTTTTATTTTTAGGGCTTTTATCTGTATACTCTTTGTGTTGCAAAACGGAAGGAAATAATTGGACTGCAACCAGTCTACTCGGCCAAGAAAATCTGGAGGGAGGAGCAGGGGGAAGAAACCAAGTTACTCAAGGTATGACCCTCCTAAAAGACGGCTAAACTGCAAATAATGGGACAGAATGAAAAACAAATATCCTGTGCTAGCCATAAGCAGTGGAAGCAAACCCTTCATGAGAGGCAGCAGTGTCCAGATTGCAGTCTGACTCACCAAGCTGCTTACAAAAATGCTTCTTTTCAGCAATGCCTTGAAGTGGAAGTGCAATAGCATCAACCACATCCTGATCAGAGCCAATGAATTTGAGGGAGGGGAAGTAACTGAAAAGACTGCCATCCAAGTCATCTGTCCTCCCCCATTCTCATAGAAGTTACTAAACTTTTAGCAGAGTTAGCAGGAGGAAGCAAGTATGAACTCCTTGTCTAACAATTCACAGCCCCATAGATTATCTTAAATCACCATCTTGCCTCAAACCAACCTACTACACTGTGAACCATGGCCCTGACAACCAGGAACAAGTTTTGTTTTTTACTAACTCTGCTACGCTACTGGTAATCTCCAGCACATCAGTCCTGCAGGTACCTCATGTAAACAGCTTTAACACAACAAGACATACCCAAAGGCCATCTGGGGCTCCATCAATTTGGGCCAGAGAACTGCCACTTTACACAGGAGCTAAAACTTAAGAATTATTTTGCTGCCCCCTTCACACTACCATTCTCGCCCGATTGTTATTACTATAACAATTTACCCTAAAACATCAGTAATTCCCTTGAATGACAAAACCATGTATTTCAATTTCTCAGCTGAAATTCGTCAAACTTCTATTTCAGTAAAGAGCCATTTAACACCTAAGTATTTAGCTGACTGTGATGAAATCATCTAAATCTTTCTCTTGGGAAAACTAAACTGTTTTTCAGCATTTCATTGTGGCCTTTTTTCCCAGGCCTCAGAATCTTTTTGCTTTTCTTCTGTGAACCACAAGTGGTGCCTGTATTTCCTATGGAAAGAGACAACCCATTTCAAGAGCTGGGCCAACTGCGACTTCCCTCCCACACATATACACACACACACTTTTCCACTCAGTTACCTTCAGTGACTGCAGAGACTCTGCATTTGTATCACAGTAGAGGATAATGTTGTTAGCCATGCTGAAGCTCTCCCTGACTCCTAGGTGGTAGAACAGGGAAGGCTGACGGAAGGCATCACTCATCTCTACAACAGCAATATCTGCCAAAAAAAAATGAAAAATTCATTGTCAATGCCACACATTTCTGACAGTCAAATACTTCTCAGTCATGTCTCTTCACACAATTTGATTTGACAAGATGACCCGATTTCAAGTAGGAAATAAGAGATCTAGAGGGGTTTCCCCATTTTAGCTGTTAACATCTTAATTGTGAATATAGTCAGCAGGATGTGGTTTAATTTTTTGTCTTTTCTTTGTCCCATCCTCCACCTTTTTTTTTTCTTTAAATGAGACCTTCGATTCCTCAGGTAAAAACAGGTAAAACATCACTAATCAAGAAAAGGTAAAAAGTTCATCTAGTGTCTTGGAAAATAACATCTGTTCTGTTAATTGATGACTTGATGGGAAAAAGAAAAAAAAATAAAAATAAAAATTGCATTTGGCATGTATTTTCACCCCTCCGTGCAAGTTGCAATAAAAATTCATGCAATAAATGTACATCATTGCAGAACACACTATATAGATTCTGTATTAGAACTTTGCAAGAAAACAACTGTGAACTGAAAGAAAGGCAAAAGTAAAGTTCCAATGTAAACTACCATTCAGGTCTATTTTGATTCATAAAGAAAGATTAGAGAGAAAAAACAGAGAGAAAATGACAAGGAACAGCAGAGCAGAAGGAAAGAGGGAGCCAATATGTGAAGTTATAGAAATCCCCCATACAAGTAAGAACTTTATTGTACAGAAATGCTGCCTGCATTTACAAAATTAAACACATGCACAAATGCTAATAGAACAAGGAATGTAGTCCATAATTTCTCTTAAAACACGTTTCACTTGTCCAGATTCACCCTAATGTAAAACAAGAGGCAATTACAAAAGCGTCAGCAGAAATAATTAAGGCTTCTATTATAACAGGCAGCATATTTCCACTGCAAAAGGCTTGTGGGATGAAGAGAGTAAACCAAGAAAAATGACACATCTCCACCTCTCCTGCAAACACCCTTCTGTCTCTTCACCCAATTCAGTTTTTCCTTTTCTTCCAGGATTTCAAAAAAGAAGAAAAAAAAAGAGAGAAATGTAGTCCTGTGAAGAGTGGAACAACAACAACAACAAAAAAAGCAGCCTCATTTCCAGTGTCTCTCCCTCCTTTCCCTTCCTGTGGATGCTTTTATGACAGAAAAGACAGGCAGCAAAACAAGCTCTGTAGGCAAAAAGCTTACATACCCCGAAGTTTCTCTACCCTCATTGATCTAATAGCAGATTCTACCTCTAACCACAACTTGAATCTTGCCTGTTTCCTTAGATCATCAAAACTGTAATGAAGATACTCCATAAAAGATGAGCCTTGTGGCCATGCTCTCAACCGGAAAGGCAGCAAGGGTGTCTCTCCAACTTGTTGAAGAGTAACTTGAGACATCTACTCTTCAGTCATACTTTAATGTAACTGGCCTACAGGCTTTGAAATTATTAAAAAGCTGAAGAAAGGATAGATATACACAGGGAGATGAACAGACAGCCTATACAAGCTTAGGCTCTTCAAGAAACAAGATAAAAAGAGAGGTATACGGCACAAAAAAGGGAAATTTTCTCCCCTCAAAAATCAAATATTAAATTATGTTTTCTAAAATTTTCATAATTTGTGTTTTAAGAGCCTCCCTCTGTCCAATTTCAAATAAATATTTCCAGTGTAGATTCCATCAAATACATTTTATTGAAGTAAAAAAGGCAGTGCATTGGTAAGACCATACATACACTAACTTTCATTAATTTTAGGAAACTGACACATCACAAAAGCCAAAAATGACAATATTGCTAGTATTTTGTTTGGGTGAGATTAGGGCTCATTTGTTTATCTTCTTTAGGCAGCTGGCATAATACAAACTCTATTTTTAACTTCTCTTATTCAAATAGAAGACTAATCTTGAGCAACTGTAAGTCTATGGTACATTTCTGTTACATTGAGCAGGAGGAAAATTTGCGCAACTTGCCATGACTTAATTCTCAAATCTTGCAAGATAACATGCTTTCACTAGATTTGCAAAACTAAGATTAAAAGAGAAAGAAAAATAAAGTCACAGAGCCTGATCGTCTGATCAGAATGCAGAAGATAATTGAGAAATCCTATGTTAAAATGGCAAGCTCCCAGGAAAGGAGGAAAGCGTGTGCATGTGTGCATATAACAAAACATGTAAGAAAAATTACACTAAGATTCTGGTATAAACTCTGTTGTGGTACTTATATTTCTTCTGTAACTAAAGGGGATCTCTTTTCTTTACATTTTAAGATTTCTGTGAAATCCATGTCTTCTGGATAATCTCATTTGATAATGCAGTATTTTCCCTAGGATAGGTCCAACGTCTGTGAAGTTTTCCTTCTCAGTCCAGCAGTTATATACATTTTAAGATGAAGTTGTCATTCTTGACAAAGAGATCAGATTTCTAAAGCCCAGACTAGACCCCGGGGCTCATATCACAGTTTCCAAGGGGAACAGCCCAATTCTTACCTGCAGTTCCAACAAGGCACAAAAACTATGCGCACTTCTGGGACCAAGTAAGAAAACCTATACCCTAATTCAACGCTTCTGATAGACCTATTTCTGACTATCTTCTTTCACATTATCAGGAGAAAAACTGCTCTGACCAAAGGAGGGATCCGTGTACAGAGCACTGGTCGGAAGTTCAGAAGTCAAATTCAAAGCAGCAAATGGAAGCTCATTTAAAATAAATAAATAAATAAAAAGAAAAAAAAGTTTGCGGCAATGATTCAATGATTCCTATAAAATGCCTGAAATGTATTGTCAAGTGCACCATAAAAGTCTTACAATAATTCTTACAATAAATCATTGTGTTTTGTTAGTTTATGAACAACAAAGTAAGCCATAATCTTCTCTCTCATCTCCTTAAAGCATGAGACTAGAGCTTAGCTCTGGCCTAGGTAGCAGAAGCAGTGCAAATGCAGCAGCAGGCAGTTCAGTAAGCTCTTGGTGTCCATTTCCTAAACCACTGCAAGCACTACCTGCCTGCTGAGAGCAGCCAAACTGCCTGTAATGAAGCTGCCTACCTACAGATTAGCTTGGATAACCACACACTGAGCTGCAGACATCGCAACAATCACAGAGCAATCATGCTCTATGTTATTAGGCTAACTAATACCCACACCAACAATAGCTCGAAACACACTATCAACACATTCAAGGGAACAAAATACCACTAGGAATCTGCTTCTTATTATCCTGGGAAATCAGATTCATTTGATGGAAATGGAGGCAGTCAACTTGACCCTTCTTGCTTGGGAAGCAGTGGAAAAGGACACATCTCTGCAGCTTGACATATGATACAACTGCGTCACCAACAATTCTTACCTGCAGTGTAAATCCACTTAGCTCTTTTTAAGATATCTGTGCAAAGACTAAGAACTTCACATATAAAATCTCTATTAATTAACCTTTCTTAAGAAATGATAAAAGTCTTGGATTATACACAATAACATCATCAAGAATGGTAAGTGTCCAGTAGTGGATATAAAGCCCTTTGTTCTGGGCTGTTACCAATGCCTTCAGTCACCAAGAAAACAATAAATGAAATGCAGTGGTCAAAGTTCATCTCCTACTCATTGTTTAAAATGTAACAAGGCAAAGAAGAATGTTTAAACAAATGCTTTGAGATATCACACACGTACACCCTACTTTTTGATACTACCTGCTTACCAGAGGGCTGCCAGGAAGAAACTAGTACAAACAGAGCAGCTATAAAAGTAATGAATGTTTATGTTTGATATTTTCTTCTGATTAATTGGTATTAAACACATGGCCTCTGCTGTACACTCATTGTCCCACAATTAATCAGGGAAAAAGGAAAGCTAATAATGGCAACTTCCAAGACAGACCAATATTTAGGGTTCTTTTCCACTTGGGGGTTAAAAGACACAGTAAGTTACTCTTCTGACAGAGATACAGGAAGAAAAGGGCTTGCAACAAAATTTATTGCAGTACAAGTCAGAACACTAAGCATTTTTCATACTGCACTAGCAGCTCTCCATTCAGCATTATAACAATGGTTTCGACAAGCCATGATGACGTTTCCTACTGGGTAAACTCACAGAAACCAGCAAACAACATCCTTATCTACTACCTCATGGTTCTCTGTGCTTGGCACGGATATCTTCCTCTTTACCCAGAAACTGCCTGCAAAGCGTCGGAAAGCCACTTTGGAAATCCCAGTGCCACGTCAGTACAGCTTGGTATTTCTGGTTCCACCGTGCAAACCAGTGTCACTGACTTGTCAGCACCACTGGCATCAGACATTTCCTGTCAAGAGAGTCTCACGCATCTCCAAGACCGGAAACAATTGATGGGAGTCACTGGTGTGAGAACACCTAATCACAGGGGAATGGCTGACCTCCCAGGAAACCCATTCAGCTGAGCTAGTCTGTTGGGAGAGGCTAGGCAAAACAAGAACTTTATAAAAGTGCCCGAGGCTTGGATATGGGGTAATGACCATACAGGTGAGTTAAATGTGTCATGGGAATTGGAACTAGATGACCTTTGAGGTCCCTTCCAACCTAAACCATTCTATGATTCTATATTTGTAGAAGTTCCAACTGATGTGCAAAATACGTGCAATGGCACTAAGACAGAGACATGCAATGGACATGTGCTAGTTCTTATCTAGTGTAAAGCATTATGGTTCAGGATCCTTATAGCAATCCTGGCTCAAGTAGTATCATTTTTATAAAACGGAAGTGGAGATCTTGCATCACAAGTACAAACTAGAGCTAGTCCTGCAGTCTACTGGGCAATTTCTGAGCATTCCCAGCAGATGCAACGCAAGCCCAGCAGTCTGCTGGGTGTTCCCTTCTGGTCCTGACCCACCATCACATGTTTGTATCAGATCTAGCATGGTTAATACTCAATGAGACATCTGAGTAAGTCTATTTGTTTGCTTGGAGAGGTGGGGTGAGTGTGCAGGACCACCTGCCTCCCTGATCAGTTTAGATGATCTCACTTTCCATCTATACAATCACCAGGTCCTACACAAAGACGGCACCAGACACTACAATGTCTGCAGGGATGCAACAGAATACCTCCCTACTTCTGCTTAAGATTGAGAGTCATGTATTGTTCCAGTGGGTAAGGAAATTTTATCCTCCATACAGACATGGATGCAACATCCACTTGTTCACGAGCCCTAGATACATCATCACAGGAGGAAGAGTTCCTTGAGGCACAATACTGAAAATAAACAGACACCCACCCACTCACCAATCCACCTCATTATAGATGCATAATTTGTATCTATACCCATACTGACAGACTTGTATGGTACTCAATTTAGATCTCTGGAAATCTGCTCAATAACAAAAATAGATTAGCTAATCACTTAAAAAGCAACCTTGCCTCTTTTTACAACATTGATAGTTGCTGACTTCTTGATAGATAAGGTAAGATACAAAAAATACTTAAGCTAAAGAATGAGTGTGGCACAAGAGCAAATATAAGCTGCCCTGGTATAAATATAAACCAGAAATCACGAGCAAGTTCATAACCCACAAATCACGATGTTCCAGAGTACCTTTCCAAATATTAAACTGATCTGTGCTGTTTGCTGCTCTCTTGTTACGTAGGAGAAATGCAAAACTTGGACTCTCTCCCACAACACATCAAGGTACTTAGAAAAACCTGGGTGGATCAATTCCTGCCAACTTTTGTAGCTGATCAGCTCAGACCATTCTCATCAAAGTGCAAGACTTCACCAAGCAGAACCATCCAGACAAGGAAAAGGAAAAAATAAAACCAACTGATCCCACAGTATTCTAGACTGAGAGCCTCCAAGTAAAACCCCGGTCTTGTTGACTGCGCTACGTTTCAAGGATGTAAAGGGAAAAGAACCTCTTGCTTCTGTAATTCAAGGCTAATGGGACCAAAGCAGAGGGTACTTACTGAAATAAACCAGCAGAAACTAACTGGTAACTCAAAGTTAGTTCATACAGATGTTAGAAAAGGAATGGGGGTGGGGGCAGAAAATGTAGAAGATATACATAAAAGGGGAGTGTGCAGGAATTAACACAGCAAACTACATGGCAAAATCTAAATGACTGTATCAATGATCTGAAGACTACTGGAACAATATAGAAAGGCTTTCTGCTGAAGGAAAAAAAAAAAAGAGCGCCTGAGATTCACAAAATCCACTCTCTCTTGGCCCAAGACAAAGGACTGATGTTATCACATGATTCCAACCCCCAACAACTGAAAAAAACCCTCACTCTCAGCTTGATGCATGTGGGAGGAACTCAGGATTAGGCAAGAATAAAAGATGACAAGCAAACAAAGAGCCATTTATTTAAAAATAACCTCAATACGTTCAGGCTCACTGCATCTGTATCAATCCCAGTGAAACAGGCTCCCTAGTGCCAAGAACACCAAATACTAAATATTATCTCAACTCCAAACTTCACATCAGAAAAAAACCACTCGGAGCTCAAAGAAGCTCAGCTGAAGGCTACTTAGAGCTATTAAGTGTTAGGACCCATACCAAAAACACTAATGCTTTTTTAAACAATCTGCAAACACAATAGCAGAAAGAGTCACAGAAAAGAAGGCAAGCTGTAGCAACATGGTACTTCTACATTCAGAAGTTTTGTCCAGAATCTAAGTATCACTGAAAGTTTTTTTTCAATGAAGACCAAGCAATCCTTTGGCCTGAACAGGTTCTTAAGCAGACAAAACAGTCCAAACAAATAAGAAATGTGATGGTATCTGTGTGATTATTTCAGTTTATGTTTTCAAGTTATATGCCTTCAAGACATGAGACGGAGGACTGATCATTCATTCTCTGGAGAAATGACTGAGACTACCCAAGAAGAAAATACTTGTGGGACCACAGGTATTGCCAACAGAAGAGCTCACAGAAGAATGGGGAGTCCTACAAAAAGCAAACAATCAGGCCTCAGACGTGATGGAAAGATTTCCTAAAGTGTAAAGGAACAGTAGAGAGTTTGCTACAGCTCCAAAGGTGGAGAGTTCATTAAACCATGGCAGGAAATAATCCACCTCAAGGACAAGATGGGCAGGAGGAAAGTTGATCAAAATTTCTTTTTGTTTATTCTGTTCTGTTTACTTCTGCCTTAGTGACCTGATGTATTCTCCAAATAAGAGAAGTACTCTAATTTTTATTCTAACAAAATCTGACTATTTTCATTTATAACATGGTTATATATTTGGCTGCTTTGAGCAGCTTACTGTGACAAGAACATCTAGGCAGACCCACCTCCAAGCTTCAAAAACCAGCTCTGGGTTTCATCACAGCAGCTAGAGGGATCAGATCAAAGCTCTGTTTAACTCAACATCTCCTCTCTGCCAGAAGCCAGCAGTGTTGCAGAGATTGTAAGGATTCATCAAATAAAGACTGAATTTCTCAGTCAGCAATCCAGAGACATTTTCAGAAAACTCTTGAGCTGAATAGCAACAACTAATTTAGAGCTTAATATTGTGTGGATAAACACAGCTGCTTTTCCTCATATACATTACTTTGCATTCACTGTCACTGAACTTCAGCTGTCCTTTACCTGTCCGTTTGCTGGTACACTAAGACTTTCTGCAATTTTTTACAGCCAACTCTTCACAGTTTTGACTAGTCTGCACATCAGCAAACACTGCCATCACACTGTTCACCAGCAGGAAGTTTTCAGGTCAGCAATGAGTCCTCTAAAAAGCCCAATTCACAAAGAAAGCACAGAGCAATCCTCTTAACAGCACATTTTTCTACTGGCAACCTTGCTTCATTGCAAAACCAATCTGTTCCATTCCTTTAAGAACCCATTCATCTGAAGGGACTGAAGACGTCATCTCCAGTCATTTTGTCTCTTAAAGGGTCTTTGGTAAGGTATCCCATCAAAAGCTTATTGACATCCCAATATACTGTCTTAAAAGGATCACTGCAAGCTCATGAAAAAAGTGATTTCCCTCTACAAAAAAGTCACGTCAGCTCTTCCTTACTGTCAGATTTTATCCATGTGTCTATGCAACGTATTCTTTATTTGTATTTTCAGCCCATTTGTCCTATTTGTATTACATTATCACCTCCCTTTCCTATTCTGCCCACATCAGCTCAAGTCGGAAGTCACACACCATAATTAACAGCTCAGCTTGTTTCAGTCAGAGCTTCTTGAGAACTTTTGAGTCATCATCACATAGTTCCTAGCAGTTGTCACTGTTAATTTTATCATCTTATTTTAAAACCTCTTCTCCTGGCAATTTAAATCTGAGGCAGGTCCTCAGCCTTATCCCTTTAAAGAGAATCTTAATATCATAGCAGCAAAGCTGCATTTTTAAGTCCTCCTTTTCCATCTTGAGTGCAGAGGATACCTACCTTGCTCCCTGTTGGTGAAGCATTTGAGAATATTTTTTTTCATGTAGTCTGTCTTTGGCAAGTATTGCTCAAACTCTTTTGGAAACTATCTTACTAAAGCTTACATTTATTTTGCCATATTTCATGGGTTTTTAAAATTTGTTTCCTCATCTGGACAAAAGCTCTCCTTCCAAAGGGCATCATTCCATTCCTTCATCCTCTTGGCAATGCCACCTTCTGTGGGTTACTTCAAAATTTCTTTTAATAAGCAGCATGCACTTTCTGGAAGCAATTTTCCTTCAGATGTTTTCATGCCATCTGAAAGCTTTTCCTCTTTTTAGTTACTCCTTTCAATTTCTTGTTAAGAAGCTTGCTCATTTTTACGTAGGTTCTAGTAGAAATGCGATCTAAGCCTAACTAAAAGGCTAAGACAGACTGAGGCACAGTGTGAAGAAGGCCAAAGCCATGTCCATTAAGCTGCTGAAAAAATATCTAGAAGTGTTTCTAATCCAAAGATGTAGAATTATTTCTTACAACATTATTTTCAAGTCACAGGAGTTAACATTTCCCAATCCAGTGATACCAAAAATGGTTTAAACATAGAAGATTCATGAGCAATGAGCACAGACTGAAAAATAAATACACAGTATTTCACAAATATGATGAACAGCAGCTGGAATGCCTGTACAAAAATGGGGATCTTCCCAGGCTTCTGAAAATTTGGAAGCAGAAGTATTTCAAGACACAAACACATTTGTTAAATGTCGTAGCTTAGTCAAGAAGATATTTCTATCCTAAGGAAAAAATATCTCTCATAAATAATACAGTATTTGAGAATTTTAGGCCCCAAGTCTCATCACAACCAAAGGTACAAAATGCATCTACCACCCCTGGTTCTCACCACCCTCTCCACAAAAATCTGTGCATTGTAGCATTCTCACTGCTGCGTCCAATGTTTTTCCAGGAACAGAAAGTCACTGAGATAACTAAATGCTCAAGGGCTTAGGCATCTCATATACCATGTCTTCCGACAGAAAACACCATCATCTCTTAAAAATCACACAAATCTTTATTCATTAGGCTTGATCTAGAAAGGAGTACATTCTTAGTAACTCTGCTGCAAAGGAATCATAACGATTCATATTTTGTTAAAAACACTGATATGAGTAGTCTCTCTAAAGTATCTGATTGTAACTATTAAGCTGGCAATATGCTGTGTTGATGAAACATAAGGCTGGGTCCAGGACTCAAGAATTTACACTACTCACTCTTACTTTTTGCAGTTTGCACTTGAACTTTTTAAGATAAACTCCAAGTTCTATCAAAAAAATCACACATTTTTTCCTTATAGGATGAGTGTTTACCCACGATTCACTGTCAAACTTCAGCACAGCATCACAAGGAACTGTGCAAAGTCATGCTTGCATTCCTGACTCATACGTCAATACAGCTAGAATTTGTTTATGGCACCCATTTGGGAAGCACCCTGAAGGGCAGGAGGGGTACTAGTTCTGAAGACTGATAACCTTTAGAAAAAGTGAGTATTTGTTATCCCCTGTACTTAGGGGTGCTGAAATAAAATGTAAAACTGTCTAGACAGCATACAGGTAAGAAAAAAAATATATATATTTTGCACATACTAGCAGTCACAGAATGACTGAGCCAGCACTGTAGGCTACTGCAAAAAAAAAAAAAACCCACATTCTGCACTGTGTGAAGGGGAATTTCATGTGAAAAACACAAGACATCATTATCCTCCTCTACCTGGCACTCACAAGGCATCAAACAAAATACTGTGCACAATCTGGGGCATAACCGAAGGAAAAAAGTCAAACTGGAAAAGTATCCAGAATAAAGGAACAAAACATGGGACCAAGAAGAGATTTAAAGACACGTGATTAAGGAGGAATGACTGAACACACTGCAGCTGTTTCATCTATGAGAAAAAAAATGAATTACTGAACATGTCATTTAATTCCTCACTGCAAGAAAAGTTGCTGCCAAGCAAGTAAAAGAACAGTAGAAGAACTGTAAGACTACATAAAAATTTAAAGTAAATTAAAACATAGAATAACACTGTCATTTTTATTTAAACATCTTGGAATACATTTGTTTCCAAAGTAAAGGAGATTTATAAGAGAACTTGCAGAAAAACAGTCTATCCTTAAAGGTAACTGTGTCCATGCAGCATTTAGGGGAAGCTTAACACTCCCTGCTACTGGAAATGTCCAGTAACAGATTGGATTCCTCATGGTGGGTTGGGGCATCAATATCTGATCCATTCCTGAAGTTCAAGGTGGATTAGCGACTGCATGGACTCCCTACCAACCCTACATGCTTCTACGATTTGCATTGCTCTTTTTGCATTTGCAAGCCACACTGTTCTCATTTAACAAAAAACATACTGCACTACTGCTTTCTGACTTCACATGATTAAGACACTAAATTTGTCAGTTTTCTTCATGTTTAAAATACATTTGTAACAATTTAATGATGCTTAAATCAAATTAAATAGGAAAGCTTTTATGCCAATATCCACATTGCAGGTGTTCCAAACAGTCTGTGTACACTGGTCCAATCTAGTACCTTTTGATTATATACCAGAGGAGCTTTCATGAAATACAGAAATTAATATTTACAATAAAGAAGCAGACAACAAACATCTCCAGTGGTCTGAGACCTCATTTTATTTATTCTTTACAAGAAAATGCTCTTATCTGGATCCAATGGATGCAAACAGGTAGAGAACCCCCTTTTCAAATATCTGTGAAATGAAAAGACAAAATGGAAAATTTGCTCAGACTGCACTGTAATTTGTTTCAGCACAGAAAGCAAACTGCACAAAAGACGTCCCATGGACAGTGCTCCTTTTACCCCAGCACATTCTAGATGTATCTGATATACTTTCAGTGGTTTTGCACAAATTAAGGGCTGCATAATAAACAGACACTGCCAGCCATCCCAACCAAAAGAAGTTTGTAGAGGCACCTTCTACAAAACCTTACTCGTGTCTGAGTTACAGGACAGTTACACTCTAGGAGGTATAATGAAGAATGTTACCTCCAGAAGCACTCTATGTTAACCAAACTTTCCTCCGCTAAAGTCAAAGGTAAGTACTGAAGGGCAAAGGCATTAAGTTACTGACAAGAACTTTTAAAAGCAAGCAATCCCCTTCCCACTGGCAGAAAATGGTCCTAGGCCAAAATATCCAGAGATTTATTGCCACTGAAAGAACCATGATTAGTTTGTATCCTTTACTAACAAAACTTCATCAACAGAAATCCCTTTGCACTACTTTTATCCACCTCCAACATACCTACAGGCACCACTTTAACCACAAAGAGAAAAACAGTTGTCAAACTGGACTGTGAAATGTGTGTGCTAAAGCATCCCTAGGGAAATCCTCACCACTATAGAGCCTAGCCACCAAGAGGAAGTCATGCCAAGATGAGCTTCATTTTACTGGAACCCAGGCTGCCTCAAGTACCTACAAGGTCTCAGCACATCCTAGGTCCTCTCAGATATGCTCATCAGTGCATCCTAGTCTCCCTCCTCCTGATTCTGCTCTACAGGCCTTAATTCCAGGTTGCTGGAATTCATGCCTAAAAAAAAAAAAAAAAAAAAAAGCTTAAACACTGAATTCCCTGGCTTCACTTTGAAGGTGACCCACAAATTAAAGACACAGAGCTACTGCCAAATAAAAGCATCCTGGCAGTTGAGCTCCTGGAGCTCTGCTCTGATGAAACTAAGGCAACCATCCAGGTGGCCACACAAGAGTGCACAGAAAACACATCCCAAAGCCAACCTGGTACTACACTTATGGACTGCTTTCCTGCTGTTTCAGATGTCAGATCCTTATGAACATAAACCAGTGTGCTGATGATCTGCCTCCATCTGGCATTAAATAGGTCAGCCTTGTTCATCAGCATCATTTGCATCTACTTCTGGAAAAGATTTACAATTTCATTTGTCTAGCAAATTAGAAAATTTACATCATCTGTCAAAGAACTGTGTCAGTTTGGTCTTAAGGGCAGCAGCATTAAATCAGATCAAAAAGTCCATCTAGTCCAGTATCTTATCTCTACCACTGCCAACAGCAGTTATTAGGGAAAAGAAACAGAGCAACTGCAGAGCCGCCTGGCACATCCTTAAAGCTTCTGGAAATTCAAGACCACGAAGAGCTCCCGAGTCACTTTATATGTCCATCACACACAATAGGTCTCCGCAAACCCATCCCTCATTAATTTTAGTCCTTTTGAAGACTATTTAACTATGTTCCTGTATGGAAAAGTGCTTCCTTTAGCTTCTCAAGTTGCTTGCAGATAAGAGCCAGAAGGCCAAAAACTGAAAATGAGTAATTGTTCCTTAATCATTCTTTCCTTCCCATTCCCGATTTTAAATTACGTCACTTTTCCCTTTGTTTTCATTCTGAAGACATCGCATCTATTCAGTCTCCATCTACATGGAAACAATTCCATGAATGCTTCTGATAATTCTTTTTTCCCTTGTTTGTGTCTTCCACCAAGTTACAAATCCAATTACTGAAATGACAGGAGCAGAGATGCATGTAATAACAAAGATATGACACACCTCAAATTTACACAGCAAATGACTTGTCTAGTTTTTCCTATTTCTTTCCTAGTAATTCCTGACATTTTAACTTATTTCTTCCTTTCATGACATTTTCAGAAATTTATTCACAATAGCTCTAACCTCTGTTAGGCATCCTATTAGATTAGAAGATAAGCATGCGTAGCAGCATTTAGTCCTTTTGTGTCTCTGCCTATTCATTTGCTTTTAAATTTGTGGTCCAGTGACCACACTGACCAATATTTCTCAAAATAAACCCATTTAAACACTAGTTTATCAATTGCATCATTGCTCACAGGTTTCCAGGTAGCAAATAAATTCACCATGCCTAGCACATGAATTCAGTATGATTTGTTGTCTACATGCAATGCCCTAAATATTATTTGTTTAAATTCAAAAGATGATTTCTAATTTTTCTTACTCTTCTGCACCTTACAAAGCCTACTGATGTCCTGTTTCAGAATTCTTGAAAAACAGAAAGATACACCATATCTGCTCCCATATCTCACATACCTTACCCATTTCCAGCTCTTCATTTTAAAAAGACAAAATAAACATTTAAAAAAAAAAAAAAAAAAAAAAAAAAAAAAGAGAAACCACCACCACTTTCTCTCATCAACAAAAGCAAACTACAGAATTACAGTTAAAATGCTTTTTCCACTTAACACTAGTACTAAGGCTTCACGAGTAACAATCTGAAAGCAGCTAGGACAATCCTCCCAGGGTTTGGTCAGACCTTATTGATCCCTAAATCATAAGCAGAGTTTTGCATGCAACCCTCCTAGCAATTTAGCAGGGAAAAATCCGAGTCCTTCGTACCACCTGCAGCACTCAGCCACACAAATCAATTTACTTCAGTCAACACAGGAAAAGTGCAGAGTAAACATCACAAACCTGATTACACTTAATTTGAAAGATCCCCTGAGCCCCACTAAACACACTGCATAACTCTACCTACCTCACACAGAAAAACTCTCAAATTTAAAAACGAGATTACAGTTTGGAGTATTCAGAAATTAATAAAACAACCCTTCATCAGAACCTGACATACGTCACTAAGGTGGCACATGGCACTATTACTTACTTGTATTGCAACAATTCACAAAAGATCTAGCCAGAACCAGTACCCCACTTTGCAAGCACTCCAAAGCGTAGACTTAAGTAATCTTGCTCTGTGACACAAAAATCTCCAATTCTTTGAAAAATTTAAAGGGCCTTGTTAGAAGCTAACAAGGAGGAGGTGTTTATTTCCAGCAGAAAGAAACAAAGTTGCAGCCTTATACACAACTGCAGATGTACAAGTTTGACTACAGTGCAAGCATTATTACTAGCTATGAGAAAGTTTGGCACAGCTGTCCTTTTGTAAACCTCATCTCCCACCTGTTCCTAAGGACAACAATTACAATAGTTTTGGATAAAATAAAATGTAGCCCTCATTTGGGAAAACCTGGGAAACCTGCAAGTTTGAGAACGTTAGGCTGACAAAATTCAAACTAATTTAGAAGACATACTCAAAGCTCAAGTATACTAGATTTTCCTGCAAGTTGTGATTCTGATCCAGATTCTTAATTTAGGCACACAGTACATGATCACTGGGTGTTTGGAACTGGTGGCATAGCAGGTTTATTAGAACCAGAACATCTTCAAGTTCAGACAGACACAGATTCATCCAGGCTGCTTTATACAGCTTAAGTTCATCTCCCTTTTACATACATCAAGTCTGAAATTAATTTCAGAATTTGAGATATGACTGTTTGCTTTAGCTGACTGGAGCACAGATCCACAGACCACACAGCTACCCCTCATGTTTCAAGCCTGTCAGGTAAGAGTGAGAGTATCAGTCAAGGGGAGAGGAGGAGATAACATGCTTTATTCTTATTGATGAGGACAAAACTTTACATTAGTTGCTCTAACAAAATAACTGCATGTGCACACATAAGTTACTTAGTCTTAATGCTCCTTGATTTTCACACTCAAATTTCCTGAGAAGCAACTACTAGTTTGCAAATCAATAGAGAAAATACTATATTCCTAAATTTACTACCGCTCACACCACCACACCATCTGCCACTAAGGCAGCACCGACCGCCCAGCCTCACAAGTAACTGCCCTATTGCATCCCCCAACAGAAAACGGATATGACTCATCTGAGTTAAATTCTTAACGCTTGACATGATGGCTGCTAATTGCTGCAAAACGAGATTAAACAGGTCTGATAAGCAGGTCTGCATTTGGCTTTGTCAGTGGTAATTCCAGGTGGCCTTCGACAGCTGTGATTTCATTTTCATTCAATTCAGTTTTACAGCAAAAAGAATAGCCCTGACCTACTGTTGCTTGTCACTCTCTACACTAATGCTCAAATTTTACTTCCAAAGGCAAACCATCTTTGCATATGATACCAGTACCAAAACCTGTTTTTATTTTGCTACAGCACTGATGTAGAACTACTGCAGTAGAATCTAATATCCAACCAATGTGTAAGAGTTTTTAAAACTGATTTGGTGTTAAGCATCATAGAAGTTCTTGTCTTAACAGAAATGAGTCATATCTAAATCACCAATGATCACAGCAGCAGCACATCTGATCTAGCTGGCAGCTCACAAAATTCAAGTAACCAGAGTTCTTTCCTCATCTCTAGCTACAGTCTACTGCCAAACCTCTGGCAAATCACTTTACTCTCTGTCCTTCTGGTTTCACTGTCCTCAAAATTGTGAGCTTGTTCTTTGTTCCCTCTATGAAGTGCTTTAGGATCTATAGATGAAATCCACAAGTAGACATACTACCCACAAACAAGAGTGGTCAGCATCGTAGCTGGTCAAAGCAACTTGATAAAACTCCTGGAGCACTCTAAGTGTTGAATTTGAAGTGTTTATATATGGACATTCACCAAGCTAGCACAGCACTGAATGCCACGTTTAGAAAAAAAAAAAAACAAACATTGTTGCAGTAGCAATTGTTGCAACAGAAATAGCATCATTGCTACAGATGAGGTTACACATTTTAAGCGTCTTGCATAGCATCATATTTTTGAGTAAGAGCAAGGACCAAAAGGATAGGAACACAGTCAAACATTTCACTTGAGAAAATAGACTACAAACCAATCCATCACCGAGATTTCTCGAATCACAGCAGACAGCAAAAAATTCACGCTAGCTAGCCTACAACTGAACGACGGAAATGATACTAGAAGAAACTTATGAATTCATCCATTCCAGCTGGCTAAATCAGTGGTCCAAGACAAAGTCTGATGACTGGCATGGGTTAGTAGAGCAAAAATGGTAGGAATGACCATTTGCATATTTAACAGGTGATTTATTTAATTTTATATTTCTATTCCTTCCCTATTCTGTGTACAGATAAAAAATGTTTTAATTCCAAATAATTTCTGGAATTTAATTAGTATTACAAGTAGCCTGATACCAATTAACTAAAATAACTCAGTATGCAAGATCTAACTGTAAGATTCAACATAGGCTTCAAGCTCCATTCAAGCTGAAGGGACGAAATGGTAAGATAACAGTCATTTATGCTAAAAATAGAATTCTTTTTTTCCTACAACAATTACTGCTGTGAATAGGAAAACTACACAGATGCAAGCCTTTGAATAATTACCAACAAAACAGATATTTAGCTTTATACAAACTAAAAACCCGACATATCTGGCAAGAAATGCATCTCAGTTCACGTTTGTACAGTACTAACACTTGAATTCTCATGCTTCAGCCTCTTCTTCATCTTCTAAAGAGGAGAAAGAGAATCATTTAGGATTAAGAAGTATTTGAGACACTGAAAAAAAGAAGTGACAACAGCCACCACCTACTCACACATTCATTTTCAGCAGAGTAACCACTCTTCCACCTTGAGGAATACTGAGATTTGTCCAAAAATACCTGGATACAAAGGCCAGCACATTAAACCATGAAAGCCAGAAATAATTTTTTGCCAGCATTGAACAAATAATTTACAATAGCATGAGTCCAAACTAAGCTTCTGAAACTTCATTTGTTTCTCTTGCAGTCAGCCTTCTTCATTTGCCACACTGAAGACTTTTCAGTATAACTGCAGCAATGCAGAGCCATTATATTATGCTGAAATTAATAACAGAAAAGTATTATATCTGTTAACAAAACAGGAATTTAGACGTGCTCTCTCAGTTATGCCTTACAGCTGGACTGAAAGTCCAAATGGACTAAAATGGAAAATAAAACGTTTACATCACATTCAATGATGACTTTTTACATTACATGCAGATACAAACAACTGATGACCCATTCTGGAAAAGATGCACAAATGCTGTACTTGCAGTCTAGTTCTATAAGGTGTTTTTTGGAAAGACTCCTTTTCAATAGACAGCACATATTAGCAGATTCAGTTTAAGGGCTCTGAGAAAGACTGTGAATTTGGAAGCTAAGACAGCTGCTGGAATTGTGCATTCACAGATGCAATATCTTTAACCCACCTTCCTAACAGACATGGCACTGCAACTCTGCACATCCTCAGCTTCAAATCTCTTCGAAGAAGCACACTTGTTACACCTAAACTAGGAAACCAGTAAAACAACGTTCATTCATTAAACATGCCACAGGCCTCACTTCTGCATGAGGACGAGATGGGCCAGAACAGCTAACATCCATCTTAAATTCTCCTGGTCCCAGGTTGCTGCCTTCAGACTGGCCACTGGGAATGCTACTAAGACCTACTAGATGGCCCAGGCCAAAAGCATGCCAGAAGTGGTAACAACTTGATAGCATGGGCAACTGAACTCTGGTATCCATGAATGCTCTCATTTGCTAGCAGAGATGTGGTGACAAATTTCAATTTGAGTGGCAGAATCTTTGAACTTTCAGCCAATGAGATATCTTGCAGTTTTTGTTCCAGTCCAGAGAAAAAACCCAAACAATATTTTCAAACCTTCCCATAAACTGAAAGTTTCTGAAAAACATCAGGCTGAGAGCACAAACAGCTGGAAGAGCCAACAAGAAATAAAGTCCTTAGCCACCCTTACCAGAAGGGGAAAGGATATGAGGCAACCCACAAGACAGGATCAAGAATAACATGAAACCACACCTTTAGGCAACCTCAACTCAGGTAGCTGCAGCCCTGCTTTTGGCCTGTCCTCTGACATGTGTGCTCAGTTCAGAGAACTTACTCAGCAAAAAGCTAACCAGGAAGAAATACAGAGGTGAGTTAGCAATGAGGTCAGCTCCCTGACCTACCTCATCATGTAACTCTGAATGCTGACAGCAGCACCAGGGAGAAGTGTGTTAGTCCAGTTTTTCATCCACTGAGGCTGGCACAGGACTGCACCTCAAAGGAATACAAGATACTCACCTCTTCCAGCAGTCCTACTTACTGGGGGCAAGTGCATACAAAAATGGATTTTATGATCTTCTTTCGCTACTTAGCACTACAGCTAGAGGGAGGCAGAAGTAAACTCTTAGCAGGAGAATAATTCTCTTTTCTGATATTGATATGCATATTGCAGTGACTGTCACCTTACCTGTATTTATTATTTATTTATCAGCAATAAAGATTATCTGAAAATATGCCATGTCAACCAGGCCTCTTAGTGTTGGAAGTCTGAGACAGATCTACTGCAAAAGTACAGCTAGAAGTTACTATGGCAGTAGCTCTAAACCAATAGTTTCCATTCATAATAGATAAGGAATGAATAATTTCTTATGAACTGAATTAAACCCTGAAGACAAGCACCTGCCACTTTGCAGCCAGCCACAGCATAAACTGAAATCCATCATGGCTTGGGAAGTCTGCCCACGAGGAAATTTTTTAACTGGACCTACTATTAAAGTACGCAAATACGGAAGAAACAGAGACAAAATATCAGGTTGACAACACAAAAATTATTCAGAACGGAGATGCTTCTGGGACACTGCAGAAAACAGACCAAAATGCAAGCAGTTAAGCAACAAGAAGGACTGGAAGTTTTCCAGTTACACACCCATCTGGCAGGGTCTGCTACAGAAGCTCTTGCTTTAGACTAGTCCATTTTCCTAGCGCTTTTATTGGATTTTGGCATTCCTGCATCAGCTGGAAAAGACAGATCATGGGTTCTGGTAACAGAATTACTGGAAAGAATCCTTCTTTCCTCGCTTCTTTTGCGGAACACTTTTAGAATGCATGCTTTTAACCCTTTCTCCGTTTTCCTCAGAATTGTGAAATACACCCAAGTGTTTTGAGGTATTTAAACTAAGTTAAAACCACTTCACACTTAACAACCAAAGTTTGTGGAAGTCGTTATTAAGCCTCAAAGAAATAAGTGCATCCCAGTAAAGCATCAATACAAGCTCTTTGAGTGGCAGCTAAATCCAGCCCACGAGACTTGAAAACTCAGCTGCAGAGACTTCTGCCATACACTTCAAGACTGGTCCAGCAGAAAGCTGAGGCACAGCTGGGCTTGGCTGCATTGTGCAGTTCCAACAGGATGAGGGGTAACAGTTTTAAACTGAAAGAAAGTAGATTTCGACTAGATATTGTGAAGAAATTCTTGACTGTGAGGGTGGTGAGACACTGGCACAGGTTGCCCAGGGAAGGTGTGGCTGCCCCCTCCCTGGCAGTGTTCAAGGCCAGGTTGGATGGGGTTTTGAGCAACCTGGTCTAGTGGCAGGTGTCCCTGCCACAGCAGCAGGGTTAGAACTAGATGATCTTTAAGGTCCCTTCCAACCCAAACCATTCTATGATTCTGTGACAACAGCACTGCCAGCATCAGCCTGCTCTCACTATAAGGGTAATGCCTTTTCTCCCCTCCTCCCTTTAGAGCTGCAGCACTAGGGAAGACACTCTTTCCTCCATCTACCAGCACCCTTTCAAAAAAAAAAACAAACAACCCTGCTCTGTACAGCAATGCTATAACTGTAAGGATATCATAGAAGTCCCACTTTTTTTCTGGTTTGCCCTGCAATCTCTCCTATGCTTCATATGTGCAACACTCACTGTACCCAGAGTTGTTACTCCTGGTTAATAAATCAGAAAAATTCCTGCATTCAGTGACAATCCTGAAAGACCTAAAAGGAATAAAAAACTCCAGCAGGAATAAAATGAAACTAGAATCACCAAGGTTTTGAACTACAGTGTCTCAAAATAAAAATAAACAAATATTTAAGATGCTCTGTTCCTCTCCTAATTAACAAACAGTCATAAAAAACACAGTTGTGGAAGGTAGAGTTGCATGGGCTTCACGGGCTTGAAATGTAAATAATATACAAATATTGAATAACTTAATGAGGGAAGTTTACCTCCTGAAATAAGTTTCCTCAGTTTGTGTGATTTGCAAGGTCACTGAAAACCTTAAGAGAATACATGTTAATGGACTCCAAGTATCAAATGAAGTATAATTACTATCATATGAAGTATCAGAGGAATCCAGCTCTGCAGCAAACAAAAACTGAAACTGACCTCAAGGAAAGAGAGAACACAAAGAAACACAACTTCAGTTTATTTACACAGGTAACAACCACTTCTTTTCTAGTGAAAGCGATCCCAACAGTGTCACTGAGCCTTTTGCAATTGCACTCGATCCAGGAATGGTGACAGTGTTCGGAACTGACCAAATTCCGCTCCCAAGGAGACTTGGAAGTATTCCCAGTTCTTTGCACCAACCACCTGGCAAAAACTTTTCATTTCCAACTGTAATCTGGAAGACAAGGTTACATTCAGGAGGGAAATAGCTTCTGCCCTTCTCCACAGATACCACGTGTCACTTCCACTGATGGCACACGCTGCAAGGAGCAAGTGAAGAGAGGATGCAGCACACAACCAAGAACCTGGCTTTCACCTGCATGCCATGTAATTGCCAGCATATGGAAGCAGAACCAGTGGTCAGCATACATACATTCAGATTAAAGTAAATCCATTTTCATATTAATCCCCTGTAAAGTTCCTGGAGGAAGGCTGAGAAACCTTATCTTAGATACTGAATTGAAAGGCAGTAATAATCCAGTAAAACACAAAATTATGGCAGAAGTCTAGCATGTTTCCCCTCAGACATTTTTCTAAAGGGAAAAACCTGTACTGTCATGCTTTTAAAAGCATGTGTAGCTTTAAGAATCGTACTGAAGGTGGAGCAGTGGACATAGAAGCTTTTAATCTTATGGGTGTGCTTCTATGGTGGAGTTAAATGAAGCACTTGGCTACCAGGTCAACATAAATTTATCGCAGGCATGAGGGGCCCCACTTCAGAACCATAAATGAATTCCTACAGAGGTACAAGCGTTCCTTTCCTCCTGGTAGGTACATCACCAAGTCTTCCTCGTTCACATCCAGAGCTTTCTGTGTTGTGGTCAGATGACAGACTTGCACTCTTGCACACTGCAGAACACACTTCTGTTGGAAGTACCTAAGTCCATGAGAAGATGCTGGAGGACTTTCAACTCGATAATTTAACCTGCATCTTCACACTTCGCAGACTGCAGGTTTCAGTCTGTAGTCCCTAATAATCCAGAAAGACTGTACTGAAAGCAATATTATACCTGTACTGGACAGGTATTGCAAAAAGGGGAAGAAGATCAGATAAAAGTCTTTGCAAGAGCTGTGGATAACTCTTCTGTGAAGACATCACTGAAAAGCTGTCTTCACCACTGAATGCACCAGCTGCTTACTCACCCAGAGTGCACTCTCTGCAGGAGACATCCACTGATGCCATCAGCAAGCAAGTCCCAGAGCAACTCATTTACTTTATTACAGTAAGGGAGAAATTCAGAGCCAAATTTTTACAAGGGTATCTAGTTCCTAAATCAAAACGTATGTTTCTTGTGGGATTTGAAAGAGTGCTGATTCCCACTGACTTCAAATGAGTCATTCTGTGGGAAATCTTTAAGCCCCATGCTGCATCTAAATGCATCCCAAAGGTTTTGAATAAAGGCGGACACAATTTAGAAGAGAATTCACCTCTGGCATGACGTTGTTAGTAGTTCATCAGCAGCTCTTAACTGAAAGAAGAAATATATCTGCTCCAGTCAAGGAACAAATTTGGTCTCATAGGAAAAAAAGTAATATGCACTAAAAAGAAGCAGCCTGTGCTTGTGTGTCAAGCTCAGCCTGAGGTTCCTTTTCTCTTGGAATACAAACAAACTTCTTACACAAATCTACCCATCAGTGACTACCAGAAAATTCCCCAATTGTCAAAACAGATTCTGTTGTCATCTGTCACACACAAGTCCTACTGTGCAAGATAACTTCACTGACTGCTTCCTATGTCTATCTCATTCTACGAACGCTATACTTCTGAGTGTCTGTATCATTGATATAAACCCCTAGAGAAGCCATACAAAATAAGTGGTAGGAGAGTACTGTGGACAGTGGATGTTCAGGGACAATCTAAAGCAAGAAACCTACAATGAAAGATGGGAATCTCAGCAATAACTTTCATTTTATTAACCAGAAATGTGAAAAATCCTTATCATTGTTGAGCCACTGAGGGTTTTTTTTTAGTTTCCTTGAGTGTAACTTACAAATACAACTTGCAGGTTACCTATGCATGCAAATACAGCAGTTCTAAATAATGACTGTTCCAAAGGGCTAGGGGAAAAAAACATACAAGTTTTAAATGACAAGCACTACAGAATATGCTTAAAACTCAGCTTTTCTCTACTGTGAGACAAAAGAAAGTGAACTGCCATAAAACTGAAACTTTCTCTGGCTTAACTTAATTTTATTTAAGACCGTAAAAGATGGGAAAACGTACTGAGAATAATGGTGCTAAATTAAGGCATTTTCTACCTTTTACTTGATCCTTTAGGCTTTAACACAATTTGTTTCATTCTGTTGTCACTCGCTACATTTACAGCTTTTTGTATTGTTCTTTCTTACTTTAGAAAGCAACTAAAAAGAGAAGTCAAACTCTTATAACGGCTGTGGTAAATTCAGGAGTCATTTCTGTATGATACATCCTGTTCACAGCTACAGAAATGCAAACTGCAGAAAAATCAGTCACGGGCTTTCCTCTGCATTACTCTCCAAAAGTATTTATCTAGCTCCATTCAGCCCTTTCTCCACTGGGGAAATACACTTTCATCATGTCTGCTCATACAGATGCCTCATGAGGAGTTTCACGTCTTTACTGTATTTTAAGAGACCCTAATAATTTCATAACCTGCATTTCTCCTGCCACTTCAAATATTATGCAGCACATAGTATTTGAAAACTAGCTCAAACACCCTGTTGCACTTAACAGAGAAGGCAACATTTCAAAACCTTTAACTTCTAATAATTCAACAAAAGCCTGGATGTGGGCTTTCTATCTAGGTGTCACACCAGTATCACTGGGAAATTCAGTAATTAAGCACTGAAAGAGCATACCCTTATTATTCACAATAGCTGGAAATTCACACAGGCATTAGGGCTTCTGTGCCCAGGGCACCTATGCTAGATGCTCTACAAGCCTCTCAGCTGAGGCAACAGCCCGAGGGAGCTCTGGCTGCACCACAGAGCTACAAACTCCTAAGACAGGCCAATGACTAACTTTTAAAGAGAACCCAGGTCTCATAGCCCACATACATCCTCTTCATACATGCCCTCCATGTATCTGCTGTGCTCCTCCTACTTCCTATAGAAACTGATGGAATAGTAGTCTTCCAGCCACCTATTGACAAGTAGCCTGAAGGAAGTTATGCATACAATACCAACATTGCAATCTGGTTACAAAATTTACAGCTGGTCCAGCAATGGAAGTGCTTGTGAGTGCGTTGCTTCACATCCCATGATTTCTTCATAAATTCAGAAGTTCTCCACTAGCACTAACTATGAACAGACAAAATAAACTTTGTATCAGGATTATATTTTTTTTCCAGACTCATCATCATCATTTTTGTTGTAAATGTAGATCACGTTCAGGTGCTTCAGAACAAAATACTGGTTTATGTTGAAGATACGCCATGCATTTGTTTTAGATTTCTAAAGCTGCCTTCTAATAGAATCCAGAACCAATAAACAGAGTCAAAAGGAGCTTTATAATCCACCTCGTTTAAATGTTACTATATACACTACGCATTAAGACACAAAGACACTGTACTCATAATACGTCACATCCGTGACATGTCTTTCTTGATAGTATGGCCACAATCAACTCTGTTCTGCACACCATCTGCATTATTAAACTACTCAGCATTTCTTGCTCCAAATCATCACTTGCAACATAGTATTGCTGAAATGCAAAGCTCTTTCAACATGAGTTCCACTGACACTGAAGCTAGTTTTTTCAGTAGTTGCCCTTGACTCTGAAAGTGGACAAGAACAACGCATCAAGATAATTTCTGCTACATAACAAGAACTATCATTTGGAACAGGGATTCTCCAGTCATGATGCTACAGAAATGGCAGAACTTGGGGAAATGGGTTGTCAAAAAGGTAAAATAAGTGATGGATGCACATGCTGCATAATCACATAAAGCACGTGCAGTATTTCAAGTGTCTAACAAAATTCTTAGTGAAATGAAAAACTAATAATCAGGAAGAAAGACAATGTGGAATAAAGCTTACAATTACTCTCTCCCCGGTAGTGGTTTTTTTGCTCCTACAAACAGCTAATGTGGTAGGAAGCATGCCTTTTTTTTTACCAAGGAAAATATTGATATCAACTGCTAGAATCAAGAACATTTCGAAAATAACACCTCTTATGGGTTTAAGAGGAGAATCCACATTAGTGTGTCATAATCTCAGAATTTCAGACAATTTATATAAATGCATAAATCACTTTAAAAAATGATACAATTCAGTATCATAGAATTTAGCATATTTAGAGAAAAACAGGAAGAAACTGCAAGAATGCAGTTGAACTCTGGCACTGCTTTACTACATTTCTGTGTGTCTGTAAATGTTTACAAATGCACAATCCACAGACACTCTGTAAAGTCTGCAGAAACAATTAACGTGTAGGACATCTTCCAAGCAAAGTTCACTTTCACACAAGGGACTGTACTGCCTCTCTGAAATTTTTGTCATTTCATATGCCAAGATTCTCCCCAAGCACACTGCAGAATGTGTTTCTAAGCCCAGTAAGCTGACAATGATGATTTCTAGCCCAAGCCTGCAGGAATTCTAAAAGTAACCATGCTGAATTCTAGTAACAACGGTAAGAGGCTAAATCTGTTTTATTATGCGTTCTTCGATGAAGTTTGTTTCAGTCAATCGTTGTTATGGGGAATTCCCTCAATAACGCCACAATAGTGTTAGTATAAAACAACATCATAAGAGCCATTGATTAATAAAACTTGAGCATAAGAAGCCAAAGAAAAGCAAATTCCCCAGTATAACACAACATTAAAGCTACAAGGAGATATTTGTATGACAAGCACATCAGTCAAGCTGTTTAGCTTGAGAACCATCCTAAAACAAATGACTGTAAAGATTAGAGAATCTAGATACTCCTCAGTCACCAACTGGGTGATCTTTTCTATCTGCCATTGGTCCCTCTGAACTTGTACACAAAAGTCAGAATACTTGATACCGTGCAACTGACAAATTAACATTCTTAAAAAAAAAAATTACATCTTCACAAGATTAAGATGTTCTGTAGCTTAATTTTGCAAGGCAGACAAGCAGGAGAAACACACAACCAAAAACACCAAACAAATGATCCCTCTATCCATGCACTGTAAATCAACACAAGTTTCTCCAAAAGAGGTGCGAGGTACTCCAGAGTAAAATAAATTTCCAGTAAGGTTTCTCTCTAACTTCTTAGGGTGTATGTCCCCCCAAAAATGAGATTACTAACCCCTTCAAGAAGAAAGAGCACAACTTTCACCTTTACAGTACTGTGCTCTACAGGTCATTCCCTAAGCCACTCTATCAGTTATCCTGGTTTTGACACTTGAACACTTGTCTTAGTAGTCAACTGAACACTCATCCCTAACTCACCCTGCCCTTTAAAAATCAATACAATTTAAAAGTAACTGCCAGATTACAAGTCAAATGAGATATTTGTTTAATCAACAAAAATCTGTCTAATCCTAAAAGCCTGTGTGAAGAAATTAGCTTGATTTAGAGCTACTCTCTCCCACGAAGAGCTGACCCAGATTACCAACTCACACTATTTTTTCCCTTTTATGGCATTTACCTTTCTTTTTCTAAAACATTATTCAGCTAATCCTTGATGCATTTGACTAATATAAAATGACTGTGTAAAGACCTGCACAGAAAGCAAATCATCCTAATTTCAATTGCGTAAAAAAGACAGGAAACAAACAAACAAAAGACTGCTTACCTAAACCAAACTAACTCTTAAGTACCCTATACTCATTTATGGCTCAGTTTTCAAAAGGAACAAAAAAACAATCAACAGGATATGCAGATCTGGTCATTATAATGTAGAGAAAATACCATTTAATTACAAATATCAATGGTTATAGTAACTTCTAAAATACCACTACTGTCTACTGCATTGTAGAAGGGTTTCCCGGCTATATTTTGGCATGTCTCTAACTGCCTCTTTAAACATTCCTGAACTGTTTAGAAATTAAGCTGAATTTGAGACACCTGCAATTCACCTGCAGCAGCTTAATATAACTGGAGGAAAAAAACCCAAACCCCCAAACCTCCAAGCATCCTCTTAATGAAAGAAAAAAGCCCTTGAGACAGCTGATCTAACCCAGATACATTGAGTTCTGCAAGAAACTGGACTAGATTTTCTTCTCCTCACCTTACTATTTCTTTAAGTGGAGAAAAATGTGGTAAATGTTGAAATATCTATTTTTGGAAGACACTTTTCCAACAGTTTCTAGGGATGATTTGACACTTGCTTTTCAAGAAGCAATTTTTTTCTTTTGCTGAAATCAAGCAGAATTTAAACTGCGCAAGCAGAAATGCTAGAATAGGCACATTCTTAATATCTGGTGCTTGAATGGTACAATCATACATAGCTGAGACCTACTCGCTAATCATATGCATTGCTAATTACATCCCAGCATTAAAGGGCCATCAGTTGACTGAAGCTGGCAGAAGATTATTAGTAGGCTAATCTACATTAAGAACGGATGATGAGTATTTACATCTGAGATTAGACTTAATTTAATACTCAAACTCTCTTTGAAGCAGCGAAAGGCGTGAAGTGAACCTACATCAGAGATCACCAAGCGTTCAGACTTACATAAAGCAAAAGCAAGATATTAAAAAAGGAAGGCTTGATGATGGACAGCTGTATACTATCTCCACCCTCAAAATCACAGTTGATTTATACGCATTATGACAGTTGAGAGGTTTACTGTTATGTTTCATTCAAACACAGTTATAAGCTTGATTTTCCACATCTTCATGAAACCACAGCACTCCTTACTCTTATAACTTAGTTGGCCTTTACACCAAGTCCAGTAGGACTTGACACCTTGAATTCAACCAATGAGCCATTAATTTGAAAGTACTTTTACTGTTAAATTCTTATTTGACATTCATCATGCTGTACTATTTTCATACACCATATTATTTAAATGATGTTGTGTGCAGTCACTATCAATATTACTAATACCATCTTTGATCACTGAAAGCACACAGCAAGAGAGAGGACAAGAAGGGGTATGGGGAAGGAGTTTAGGTCACCTACAAATGCTTCCCCCCCACCCTCAATGAGCTTTAAAGCAGTTCAAAAAATGAATCTACGCAACAGCTACACCCTCCATGACCATTTCGGTTCTGTTCCCTGCACTGTTCCCCACTTACATTCTTCAGCTTACACAGTTTCTGTTCTTTAACGCTGTTCTGTTCGTAACCTGAGAGCTGGCTTTTTTGCTAGCTTGAAGTTTCTGGACAACAACTAGTTCCTAAAAATATAGATAGAGAGAACGCATACAAAATGCAGCAGCAGCAAAGAAACAAGACTGAAAACTCACAGATCCTTCTAGACCCATGTTCAGCTTTGGAGACAGCAGCACAATGTAGTTCTGGGGCTGCAGCTGCTTTATGACTCGTAAGCTCAGACACTACAGAGTGTATCTGAAGCAGACACCAACTTTTACATCCTGCTTTCTGCAGGCCAGGAGCTGGATGTTTCCCTCCTGGTTCTTTACATGTTTATGGGCTTTGCTACTTAAGCAGAATGGCAAAGTATTTTTCCTGTTTTGCAATACTTTGATTAAATTCCCACAGTCAAACAGTACTGAAAGAAAAAGTAGTGTTTTCACATTTACACAGTTTGCTCAAAAGCCACTGAAATAAGCAAATTATATTACATAAGTGTGCAGTTATGTAGCACTATATGCCAGATGCCTACTGCCAGATTTAAGAGGCCCACTTCAAGTCAAATCTCCCATGACAAGAAAAGACTGCGAACTACCGAGACCTTGTCTATTGCACAGCTCAGACTGCAACGTAAGAGGCACAACATCACAGATAACTCCATGAGCCCCACTACACAACAGCTTCCACAACAGATACAAAAGAGACTCCCAGGTATCCCAGAAAGAAGAGGTGCTAGGGTGCTTAATACTTGAAGTCCCTTTTATCTGTGTGTGGAGAGTATGGGATCTATAACCTTCCTATTTCCACCTGTGAGGACAGCTCCTCTGACTTCCAAGAACATTACCTTCAACGACACAGCTGGAATCAGCTGCAACTGCACGCTCCAGAATCACCCACCTCACCGAACTGAAAGTAGCAGTCCCCGAGGAAAAAGCTTGCAGTTTCAGAAGAGATGACATGCATATGTATGTCTATGCTAAAGAGTCCTTTCTGGAAATTGGCTACAATCCCACTGGGTTAGGTTTTTTTTCCCCCCTCCCCAGGAGAGGAAAAAACTACAATACCAGCCAAAACTTTTTAAATGCTTATTTTTTTGCATGTATTTCACATACACAAAACACATGCCTCAAGAAAAGCTGAAAATTAAATTGTAGGTCAGGTCAATTTCCTGCTACTGTTTTTTTTAAGGCAAAAGACACTAATTAAGTACTATCATTTTAGTTGTGGGAAGTCTTTACAAGCCTAGTAAGCAGGCTTTTTTTTAATTCTACATTCATGCCCTATACCTGTCAACAAAATAAAAAAGACAGGGGAAAGCTTTTGTTATTATTTTTTAACATGCAGCCAGGTGAACCATAAGACACAACCTCGGGTCATCACACCATTTTATTGCTGGGAAAGGTGGCAAACTGGGGCAAGAGGATGCAGCACAAGGCATCTATGCCAACTAACTGGACTGGTGCACGCAGCTCTGTTCAAGCCCGTTCATCGTACGTGTTTTATGCAACTGGTATCTGAGGCGCAAACTTCCAAGCACAAACGCACAGAGCGTCCCAGATGCTGTGTGAGCACGAAGAAACTGTCGAGCTGCAGGGCAGGTGCCAAGGCTGCTTTCCAAAGCTCCCTGCCCGTTTCAGCGGGGGCTCAGCGCCTCAGTACAAACTCTCACCCGTGCGCTCTGCTGGGAGAGTGGAAGAAAACGGCCGGGACACGTTAAATCCCACCGGTAAAGGCCACAAGTGCCGGCTACAGCGCACCTGCTGACAGGGAGCTGCTTCTCCAAAGCACATTAGCAGGGGGACAAAACCAAAAAGGCTCTGACGCACTTTTGCCTCCCCAGGTACCCGCCGTGGCGGCCCCGAGGGCTCAGCCCCTAGGGCTCCGCGGCCGGAGCTGACCCGGCAGCGGGCGAGGGCCGCTCTCCTCCGCCGCCCCGCGGTGAGCCCAGGGCGGCCCGGGCCCGGGAGGGGGCGGCCAGCGCGGGTCGGGTCGCTCCCGCTGCGGCGGTCAGCCCCGGCAGCCGCTCTCACCTGCGTTGTAGAAGCGGTCCAGCACCGCCGTCTCGCCGAAGTCCAGCTTGCCGAAGTGCAAGGTCTCCAGAGACGCCCCTACCACCTCGCACGCCTCCCGCAGGCTCTGCAGGGCGCCGCTCTCCGCCGCCAGCAGCGGTCCCTGACTCGCCTCGTTGATCACGTAGGTGACGGCGGTCCGCCTGCCGCCACCCTTGGCCCTCGCCGCGATGCCCGGGCCGGCGGCAGCAGCGCCGTCCTCAGCCCAGAGGGTGCCGGGCGACGGCGCGGCCAAGTCGGGCAGGAGGCTGCGGGCGCCCCCGTCGGCCTCCTGCACCCGCCTGCCGGGCACTTCCTCGCAGGAGGGTCCGCCGCCGGCAGGACTGGGCACCGGCACGCTGATCATCCCCTCGCTGCCGTCACTCATTCCGGCAGAGGAGCTGTGCTGCGCTGGCCGGGGTTAGGCGGATGCCATGCTGCGCCGCCCGCCCCGGAACGGTCCCGCCGAGCTGCTGGAGAGGCAGCGGGGCTGAAGCGAGGAGCTCCCCCTCGGGCGCTAGCGAAGGCTACCGGAGGCGGGGAGACGAGCACAGCCTCCTTCGCCGTCTGCCGCCGGCACCATGGCGCGCCGCTCCCTTCTCCCCCGCACCTGCAGGGACTGCCCGCCGAGCCGATCCCCGGCAGCCCGGCCTCCTCCTGCCGCCCCCGAGACCCCGCTCTTCCTCCGGCCGCTTGCGCTCCCGGGCCGAAATCACGCGGCCGCGGGGACGAACCACTTGTGGGATGGCTCTTCGGCGCCCCCGCTTCAGCCGAGCGGCAGCCACCGAGGCGCTCGGCGGCGCGGGCTGAGGCGGCCCCAGCGCCTCCCTCCGACCCCGCCTCCGGGCTGAAACTACCGCCCCGCCCCCGTGCTGCCTGCGGCCCCCGCGGGAGCTCCCGCCGCGGGTGAGTCACGCCGCAGGCCCGCGGGGCTTTTCCGCCTGGCGGGAAGGGGCTCCCCCCGGCAGCCCCCGCTCCCCGGGGTGCCCATTATTAATCATTTAATAATCACTAGCCCTTGTTTTCTGCTGTTATACCCGTCTAAACTTTCCTCCCTCTGTGTTCCCGAGCGGCTTCAAGTTCACGGGAGGGTTCGTGGCTGCTCCCGGCAGTATCAGCCTCACGCTCTTCCAGGGCTGTGCCTGGAAACTGGAAAACTACCCTGGTGTGTTGATTAAGTATGTCGGTCTCTTACATTCACCTGGAATTTACCTGTTGAGAACACTCAAACGCTTGATAATTAACAAAAATATCTCCTCATGGAAAAGGAAACTAGTTATTCCAACTAGCATGCAGCCAAAAGCTGTGCTAACTTTGTGTGGCAGGCCACTCAGTTGAGGGAAAGATCCTTTGGTATTTGAAATAACACATAACATGAAGGGTGAACACGCCAAACTCTCAGATTATTTGCAGGCCAAGAGCAAATCTCTACAGAATTCAAAACGGATTTGAAAAGAGAATTAGGTTAAGGCTTCTGCAGTCTGCTTTTGAACAGAAATACTGTGAAAGTGCATGAATTATTCTTTTTATTTAAATTTTATTAGGGGTTGCTATTAAATAGGTACAGGAGAAAAGGAGGAAAAACAGTACTCTACATATTTACAGTTATGTTTATATGTCATATCGATAGGTCTATCCTGTTAAAAATGATCTCGCTAAGACCAATCAATTCATTGGCACGAAGCCTGCTCCTCTATCATTGTTTTCCATGACTTCTGTAGACAGAGGATCGATTCTGGAATAATTAGAAAAATTAGTCACTGCAGTACCTTCAGTAGCTCTGTTTGCTTTTGGGTTGAGTAGTCCCCTTTTTCAATGAGATATGCCTGGCATTTGCTTCTGCTGATAAGAAATGGGTAAATGGGGTGGGAAGATGACGAGCAAACGAAAGAATAATTTAAAGGGAAAAGTTAATATTTGCTAATCTGCCAGACACGGTAGATTATTGTTTCTTGCTACAGTCTGAATGGCAATCAGTGTTTTTCTAAATAATGTCGTTTTCCACAAAATGCAGAATTGGTGTTAGTCCACTGCAGTTACATCACCTTGCAGGAAGCAAGAACAATATGTCTCTGTTGTTTTCGAGAACAGCCGATGTTTGTCAAGTGCAGAAGGAAGTCTCAGACTGAAAGACGGAAGAAGCATGCTATTCTACTTAGCATTACTGACTTGTGAATCTTCCTTCATTATTAGCACTGTGGCTATTCCAAATTCAAGTTAGCTTTTCTATTGCTTTGGCTGCGTGTGAGGTTGAACCTTAAACCAGAAAAAAAAAAATAAAAAAAATCAAAATGCTGTTGAATCTGGAGTAACAAACACATTGCCCACGTTTTTATAAAGTGAAAATGTATCTTTTAATCTGTTAAGCCTTTCAAGTGTGCGATCAGACATTTAGGAACTCTTGTGTTTTAATGTTTGATTAGGAGATTATAATACCGAGGATTTTTTTAAAAAACAAATGAACACTCCATTTGTTATCAGAAATACACTTACCTAGTTCACTTGTTTCTCAAGTGCTGTAAAATTAACATCTTTAGCGCCAGATGGTTTGCATGTAACCACAATTCAGTATCGCCCTGTTCCAGCTTTGTTCTTTTTAATGACAAAAACTTGTAACAAGCATTTAGCTGTAAATTTGTACAATTAACAACCCCCTCTTCATTATATGTTTTTACAGCTATCACTGGCCTCTAGGTTTAACCATGATTATAATTTAAACATCCAAGAATTTTCCAACTTTATCGGTTGCCAATATGAATGCAATTTTCGATGAGTGACAAACAGCATATGACAGACCCCACAGGCTTGATTTAGCCACGCAAACTAGTGTAAGCAAGAGCAAAAAAAGGTAGTTCTAGTGTATCCTAATTTATAGAGATGAAGCTTAAAACATATGTGCCTTTAACAAAACTCTGTCCAAATTATATTTTTTCATGTATTATGGCCACCAGTGCCCAGTAGAGGGAGAAACATGATTCTAGACTAATCTGCATTTTAAATTTTGTTTGTGGTAGTGCTGATGGAATTGATAGAATGGATTAAAATACATCACTGCAGATACTGGGTTTAAAATGGATCCTAAATTTCATGCACACTTTAAGGCCCTATGACAGGAATGAATGCGAGATTGGAGATACACCCACCATTAACTCTTCTGATAAGTGTGACAAAGAAGTTTGCAGGAGTAAAGTCCAGTATGCTTTAATTATGGGTTTTAAAAAAAAAAAAAAAATGTAAAGAGATTTGAAGATACAAAAATCCAAATGACATATTGAGAGTACAAAAACTAATGCAATTTCTGTACATTTTAGACTAGAACTCTCACAAGCAGTAGAAATTATTAAACTGAAATAAAAAAACTTGTTTCTAAAAACTGTCCTAAAAAGTTAGACTAAGTGTATCACTGTAGACGTTCAGAAGTAGCCTTTATGTTCAATAGAGGGCAGTATTTTCTTATGAGGCAGTCAGCTGCTAGTCTTTAAGCTGAGGTAAATCTATGATTACACTTAAGGCGATATTTAAGCACAAAGGGGCAGGTAAATAGAGACTGGTGGCCATTGTGTAGGGATGCAGCTGACCATATAATAGTAATAACACGAGGAATCCGCTTACCAAATTATGGCACAGTGTACGTAAACGGCAGTCAGTAAAATCTAACAGAGCGATGTGAATACATCATTGGGGATGGATATTTCATCAGTCAGGACTGTCCTTGGAGCATGATGAATACGCTTCTTTCATACCCCTTTTCCCCACAATTCTCACACTTCTTTCTAAATCTCCTCATCTAAATCTTTCTCTGCTCCAGCATCCTTCCCTCCTCTTGCTTTTTCTGTTCTTTTAAACTTCCAGAAAAGTCTCTGTGCTAACTGCCTCTTCCTGCCAACTACCACAAGCCTCACTTTCCCCATACAAGGGGAACCTTTTGCATTCATTCCTGCAACCCCCTTGTTTACTTTCATTTGCTTATTCTCAGTGTTGCCAGTTTTGCAATCTTATCATGAGACTTGGGACACTAAATGCTTTTCTTAAAGCTTCAGCTCATACAGCTTCACGACAGTATGGGAATTTCAGCTGGAAACAACTCTACATTTCTGTTAGACAATAAACATTCACTGTTGTAGGAGAAAATTTTGATAGTATGAAGCATAACGAATGGCTCAGTAACTACAAGACAGAAAGAAGTACACTGCAGTTCTTGAGTATTTTCAGTGTTTTAAGCTACCCGTCCTTAGACGTGAGGAATTAGCTCACAATCTACTTTCTCTGGTAGAAAAGCTTTTTTTGTAACTCCTTTAAATACTTAGACTAGAGCTTCCTGGTAACTGTTTCTGCTGACCAGTAAGATTATTTTCCAGATTTGTGTAGGGATGTGTGCAGTGATGGTTACTAGCTCAACTCACACCTAGCTGTCAGCTAGCAAGCTGAGCAAATGAGGGACATGTCTTTGTAATAGAACAGAGCGCATTGGACTGAAAAAGAGGAGATCTGGATGTGGAGATACTGCTATAGGCATCTCAAGTACCTATTCTAACGCTACCAAGGGGCAAAGCTCAGAGAAGTGACTGCAGCATAAATATAGCCTAAAAGTTACATACGAAGCAACTTCCATTTTTTTTGATTGCCTGAAGTGATCTTGGGTTAGGAAAAAAATAATCTTGTGGCTGGGGAATTTTTCCCTAGAACGGAGGGCTCTCCGTTTTGAGGTGGAACACGGCTGCCATCTACCGCTGCAGAAGGAACTCCCCTGCCCGGTGTCAGCCGGGGGAGAGAGCTGACTGCTGGACCATTCGGTTTCAATAGCTGCGTATAAAATGCTGCTGTGGCTCGTGGTCCTTCACGTTTCTTGAATTTACTCAGCTGCCCAGAGGCTGAGGAGGTAATACAGTCATGTTTAGCCGCTTCGTTTGTTGGGCCTTTCTCTCTTTGCTTGTAAAATAGCTTTCGCTTCTTTAGTTGTTATTCTCTCTACCTTGCAATCTTCCTATGCAAATACTTTCACTTGCTGTATTATTTTGCTTCCTACTTCTATGGATCTTCAAAACCTGAATTCACAAGCTTGCCTATGAAAAAATTGTTTTGGGAACTAGTACTTCTCTCAGGACTCCCTTGTAACCTTTTATCCACTTCTTGATCTTTACGTCTACGAAAATTCTTTTAATCTGTCTTTAAAACAAAGCTGGGCGACTGATAAGAACTGCTTCCTCTTTGCATAACCACTTTGTGGAATTTCACTCATTACTAAAGGTCAACTAGATTTGAAAATGCACTTGATCAAACCTTTCCAATACTCAGATATATCAGTCATAATTGTCCATAGATTAACTGGACTTTATACACCATGAAGCACTTGAATCCAAACAACACCTCACATATGGCTGTATCCAATTTTATTTACTTCACCACTGCGGTGGCTATGTATCTTTTCAAATGTTGTTATAGATGTCCCAGTCACAAAGGGCAATTACTTTAAAAACACTTGCTCAGAAAATTATCTTGTAATTTGCAATTTGAAAAGATACATTGATTTAAAAAGACTCCACAGAGACTAAAATGGGTGGAATTTAGCCTAGAGCAGCCAATTCCGAAAGGTACTCCTTTGCCCCAGGGTTAAAAAATCTGATCTCATATGATGTCTGTCAATAAATTAAGCCGATGAATTGCCAGTTGTGAGGCTTTGGGTGCTGCTGTGATAATCCAAAGGACACATCAAATCAAGCTTCACTTGCACTGAATTTGGATTGATTTTAATGTAAAATCCTGGAGGCTGTTTAATAAACATAGTTGTTTTAATTTTTACCAGAAGTTTGAAGAATTAGTACAACTACCTAATTGAGTGATCTGCATTTGAGTGCCAGTTTAAACTATTAGTCATTTGTGTGGATTTACAATAGATTTTGTCATCAAGGTTTAGTTTAAAATATAAGGCTGAGTAGCAGGAGTACATAACTATCCTCCAAGCTCCATGATGTAACCTTGATTAAATAATCTAATTCACCTTTGCTGTACCTTCCTAATATGTAAAATAATACTTGTGCTTTTTTTATGTCTCTACACATAGATGGGTCATCATAACTAATTAGGATTGTCTGCTTCCAACTGGACTAATCTGTGTGTTTGTATTTTGAAGTCCTGTATATCACACACAGGACAGAATACAACACAAGCTGCAGCTGCTGCTCTGTGGAATTATTTTCTAAGCCTGACACCCCCACACACTTGCTTTCAAAGGCAAAATTCCCACTGACTTAAACAGAAGTTGTCATGAGTGTAAGAAAACTTGAGTTTGTTCATAAAAGGACATCCATAATTGTATCACAAGAGGAATGATAAAATAGGCAGATCTATTCAAGAAATTAGAGAATGAAATAGTTTAGAAGGCTTTTTAAAAAGAAAAATGAAAGGTAACATACATACATACATACATAGAAACATCTCGGGTATTCAAGCTGATGCACTCACAAGGAGCTGATGTATGTCTTACATGGCATACAAAAAAAGGACTGTCTTCGAAGTTTAGAAGTGATCTCCTAATCACCAGAAGGTGATTTTGCAGTTATTTACCATGAGAAACAGGTGGTGAGTGGTCAGAGGCCTGGTCTGGTCCAGATGACCTTTAATTACTCATCACACCGGGGTTATGTATGAAAGCCTGACGGTATCAAGGGATAAATTTCTCGGTAGGCCTTCCTAAGCTTGCAGCTTTCCTCTGACGCGGTCAGAGGACAAGGCCGCACCGGAGGGATAAAGCACAGACACCCGAGGCAGCAGCTGCCAGCTCTACAGAGGCGGTCAGGGCGGGAGCCGGCAGCCACCGCAAAGCGCACAGCCGCCCAAGGCCAGTTCCCCTGCAGCCCAGAGGGGTCTCTGAGGCGGCAACGGTGCCCTCTCCAGCCGGGCCCGCCGGTGCAGCCTGTCGTGCCGACAGCGTCCCTGGCCGCCCTCTGCCACCGCTAAAGATGGCGGCGCCGCAGCTTCAGCACCGCCCGGCGGGCGGGGCGCTTCCGGCGGGGCGCTGCGCGGAGCGGCGCCTCCGCCTTGGCCCGGGTGGTGGCCATGGGCACGGCTGGAGGTGGCGGCGGTGTCCGTGCCCTGCGGCTGCCCGGGCTGCACGGCTACGCGGCGGAGTTCTCGCCTTACTGGCCGGGGCGTGTGGCGTGCGCCGCCGCGCAGTACTACGGCATCGCAGGTGCGGGCGGGGCCTCTGCGGCGGCGGGGGGGGAAGAGGGTGGCCGTTCCCGGTGGCGGCTCCTGGCTGGGAATGTGGGTGTCTGGAACGACAGCCGGTGTCTGTAAAAGCGTGTGTGTTCTGTGGCGGGGCCGGGTTAGTGCCGGAACAGCGGGCAAGGCACGGCTGGGGCTGCCCGCCTCACGGCAGTGCAAGCTGCTGCTCTGGGGTGGCTTTCACATAGAGCCTCTCGCAGGAGTACTGAGTTCGTAGGGTCGAGAATAAATATAAGTAGTAGATACATACGCTGAAGTGAAATGTGAATGAAATGTCTGAAAATGTTTTCTCCTTAGAATTGTTGTAATGCCAGCCGCGGGGTGTGCGGACAGACAGGCCCTGGCTGAAGGCAGGCTGAGCTGCCCTCAGCGTTCCGGCCCTCTTCGCTTCCAGTGGGAGTGTTGGGGCTCCTTAAATAAAGCTTATAAATGCGGAATTACTTTGACAATATCCCAGTCATACAGGAGAGCAATACCTGCGTGTGTTGTCTCAGAAGGGAATTACTTGTTTCATTTCTGCTGAGCTGTTTGCATTACTAGATGCAAGGTGCGTGTGTGGGGGGAAGTGTTATGTCTGCTGTGTTACGAGCTTTTATGCTCTATAAACAAATTGTTTCTTTTCCAGCCTCGTCTACAGGTATACAGAACTCAAAAAAAAAAAAAAAAAAAATCCCTGCCAAAACCGAAAAACAATCTGATGTAAATTAATTACTGTTTTAGAGAACATGAGACAAGATGCTTATTTATGCAACCAGTTGTTTGGCCTGTTAAAGCTCAGATGCCCTTTGTCTGTGCACGCTGGAACTACCCCAGAACCACAGTAGTTTCCTCTGGCACGGGGGAACTAGTTGTGATGTTTTGTTTTATTTTGCTGATTTAGGTTGTGGAACTCTAGCAGTGCTGGAACAAAATGAAGCTGGGATTGTTCTGCTCAGAAGGTAACATAGGCTGATGTTTTATTTTTACAAGAGAAAAGTTATTATGTACCTGTGAGTACAACCCAAATATTTTGAGTTGTTGTTAGCAATACAAAGTGTTGTGTCTGTGCTATAGTATCTACTGAATGTATGTACAAATTAATGTATTTGTATTTACATACAAATGATAGGTTTACATTGCATAGATTTTGTTATAGGAAGTAATTGGGATTACATCCTTTCTGTAGTGTAAACCGTTTTATAGAAAACTGACAATATAAATTAAAAGCAGCCTCTCTGCCCTAGTTTGAAATGAAAAGTTGTAGCTTTTTAGGAACAGTGCATTGTCACCTAAATTTATGCCCTTATGATTGACTTCTGCTGAAAATAGAGCAGCAAGCTGTGTGAAGTCATGGAGGTCCTTCCTAGGAGATCCAATATTCTAAGGGTTTGAGAGGAATTTGATTTGTGTTCTGGGTGGGAGGAGAAGAAAGATTAGGAAGGAGGGGGTTTAATACTTCACCATCATTGACCTAAAATATTTTTAAAGAACGGTTTGAAAGTGATTGTTGAGGTTAAGAGGTCTGAAACAGAAATGCTTTAACCATAACCATATTCAGAGAAACTGTTTTTAATTCATAATTATAGAGCAAGACTCTGAAGCTGTTCAACACTCTGTTGGTTCAGCTAAGTACTATCATTTAGTACTCTTCATTTCTGTTTCCAGTGACTCCACTTATTTTGTGGTAGAAAGTCCTGTTACTTCTTGAGCTGTAAACTGTGTCATTTTCTCTATCAAGGCATATTCTGTGTGCGTGCCTTTCCCTCATCATTACTGCAGGGTGCCATGAAGTTTAACCTGAGCTTAGCTGAATCTTCAGTGGAAAGGGAGTAAATAAATTCGTATTTACCATCAGATAACAGCACAGTCATTGGCAGTTGTTGCGGAGCAACTAATATATGGTATCTGATCCCATAAGGTGAATTGCTGGTGTGTTGAAAGCCCTTTTTAAGGGAGTATAGAGATCTTTAATATGTTTAGGACCGTCTGTTGGTTTTTCATTGTGGCTCAGCTCCCTAATGGTGTTGTGAATTGGATAGAGGTCTCACAACACAAACAGTTTAATTTCTTTGTTTACCACAGTTGTTACAGACAAAGAGTTCCTACCTCTGTAGCAACATCCTGGAGAAACCATAGATCAGACTGAGACATGTCGTACCTCTCTCTGCCTTGGAAATTTAAGACTGAAATCAGATTTTATTCTCTGAGTGTGGAAGGTCCTTGGCTCATTTGTGATTTAACTTAATCAACCTATTCTGGCATATGGTTGTAAAAGCTGACATTATAACCATTAAGTTACTTTTAAGGAGATTTACTGGAAACACAAATATATAAAAATGCTTTTAAAGTGGTAAAGAGGGTAATTTAAAGAAATACTGTCTTAACATGTAACTAGTCCAGACTTTTATGTCATGCTTTTTTACAGACAAATATCTTAATTGTTCTGATTTAGTTTTGACTGGAATGATGGCCTTTTTGATGTGACCTGGAGTGAGAATAATGAACATGTGTTGATCACTTCTAGCGGGGATGGATCTCTGCAAATCTGGGATACAGCTAAAACCAAAGGTCCACTGCAAGTCTATAAAGAGCACGCTCAAGAGGTAAACCAGGCAAACTTGAAAAATTTAATGGATGATCTAATGTTTGAATTATTACAAGATTTATTTGTGGACTTGTAATCAAAAGTGGATTTTGTTGTGTGTTTTTTAACTTCATTTGGGTCTGTGGTTTGAATTCATAACTTAACATTGTTTTGAATATAAAGTGAATTACCTGTTATACATATTCTTATGTACATTCATACGCTGTAGTAGGTACCACTTAATTACATAAATCTAATCTATTCAGAAATAACATTTGTGGTTTCTTATAGGCTAAATAATTGTTGTGTTGTTATGAAAGTACTGCAGTCATTCTGTGATTTTTAGAGAGCATTAGTGGATAGATCTAAATCAGACAGCTGATGTATATAGCAGTGTTATCCTTGATACACATTATGCAGATCCTTAGGACTTCTGTTGTACCCGGGAACTGCTTATCCTTTTCCATCCTAGCATCTGTGAGATCCTACTTAAATAACAGTAGACCAATATTGGGGCAGCATTTATTTTTTTTTTAGCCTTGGTTTGATGCTGTTGCAGCTTCTTTATGCAGTGCAATATGGGTAGAGAAGAATGTTACATTCATGTTCATAAATGTATTTGCATATTTTAAGGACATTTATGCTTTAGTCTTTAGTATATTTTTATCTTTCCCTTTCCTTTTTTTTTTTTTTTTTTTTCCCCCCTCCATGCTTTTCTTCTAACTCTCCACTCACTTCTGTCAAGTCTTTGAACTTTAGATACAATCAATTTTAGCCTTGGTTACTGACACTTTATCTAAATGACATAAATTTGAATAAAATAAGCTAGTGGATATGCAGTCAGTAAAAAATGATGGAGGGAATCCAGTCCTGTATTCAGAAAGACCTCAAGATTTTTTTCAGATATGAAGCACAAAGCTACAAGATGAGCGTTTGCAGTTACATGACAGTATTTAGGATTTTATGTGATTAGGATTTTACGATTGTGTCCAAAGGCTGATGATAGTAACAGAAAGATGTAGGCAAAACGTAATACCTTTTTTTTTTTTTTTTGTCTATCATTTTCTCATTGAAATTCTGTCCATTAGTTTATTTTGGTTCTGCTGCACCATCTGTTGTTTGTGAAGTAAACATTTCTGTGTCCAAGTCTTAGTTTAGCAGGTAGCGTGGGGAGGTGGATGAGTTCAACCATGAGTTAGAAAGACAGCACAGGATACATGGGCTAAGTGTTTATTGTGAGACACGAAAAGTTTGTATTGATTCTTAATGCATGTTTATAAGAGGAGAGATCTCAGAGGGAATATACCTAATAGTTTGTGGTAAACACTGACAGACAATGCTCTTTAAAATGATTGACTGCCTTCCTAATCCTTAATCCCTGTCTGACATTTCTAATGACAATTTTGTCACTGCATTTTATAGTATTTCTAATGCAAGATTGACAGGGATCTGTTTCTTGTTTTCTAAATGAGATCATTGTCCCTCCTTAAAAAGAATGTGCATTTTTAATTTAAAAGCACGTCTTTATTATCAAAGGACAATGAGTTTTATTCCAGCACTAACCAACTGCTGAATCTCATAAATAAATTAGTCTAATTTACTTTGGTTTTGATGAAGTCTCACTGGAATGTTAGACAATAGAATGCTTGAATTAAATTTGTCCTGTAAAGTGAGCTTGAGCATTTGTTTTGAACTATTTTTTATGTTTTTACATCTCCTTTTCATCATCTTTTCATCTTGCCTGAGGGATTTCTTGCTGCTGTTTAGGCATAAACTAGTATTAATGTATTTTATTATTGAAGATAAAGCACTAAAAGATTAATGACTAAGGTTTATGCTGTGTTATTAGTCTTTCCCAGTTGCTTAACACAGCTTCCATTGAAGTGTCTGTAAATTTATGTTGGATAATGGCACAAAAAGGAAAGAAGAATAAAAGTATATAATACTTGGTTCTCCACACCTTCTTTTTTTTCATTCTCATTTCTGGGACCTGTCACATGCCAAATGGAAAATAGCTCTTGCTTTTCCTGAGCCTGTTGTCTGTTCTGTTTGTAATTCTTGCCTGAAGGAGAATTTGCCTGGGTCCCACTGCCTCTGATGCAGCTGCAGAGTGCTGGGCAGTCCTAGCCATGTTTTCCATTTGTATGCAGATCCGTGTCACAACACACGTTCAACAGATCTATATACTGATAGCTTGCGAGTGAGCTGTAAGCTGTACGTGCTCTTTGCCTTATCTGTGCAGTAGATCTGATACATCCCAAGTGTGTGGGGCTAGGTGAATTGTGTGACACAGGTGCATATTTCAGAGACGTTTCTTTCTGGAATATCTTGGGCATAACTATAAGAGCCAAACACTTCAGCTGAGTTGACTTCATAGGGCTGTTGTGCGAAGGAGCCATACTATACAGTGGTACATTTAGGGGCATTTCTAAACAGCAACAGCATGAGTTGAACACACGTCATCACACAGACTCAGGGGAGAGAGTCTAATGTGAGGAGCTTGGGAGCCACTTCAGAGAACTGTGATGCCTTCCATTCTTAAAATATGAACAGGTACTTGAGTGGCCTGACTATTGAGAACAGTGTCACTTACTACTGGCAGGTAGTGGCCACATTTCTGAGAAGTGTTATGAAAGGTCTGATTGGGTCAGGAGCTGAGGCAAACAAACTGTTTCAACTAATCCTTATCCACCTTAGCATTGAAATGGTTCATGTCCCACTGTACCTTATGGTGCCATTTTGGTGTGAGGTAAAACTAGACAGAATAGAATGCACCTTCCATCATGTAGATGACAATACGCTGCATTTGAAGATTGAAGTTGTACATGTTCTTGAGACTTTCAGATTTGAAGATTTAAAGTAATTTGAAGAACTACCTTAGAGTGTTCGTTTTCACTGAGGCAGCAGAGCTGAAAAATCATCAGTGAAGGATGGAGTTAAGGTGTCCTCTGTCAAGGCAAGGACCAACATTAGAATAAACTGTCAGAGAAGAGGAAGCTTACTTGAACTACGCAGTGAAATGCAATTTCTTAATAGCTGATATGATTAATCATGAGGGAAGTTGAGTTTTTAATTCTATTTTGTTTTATTTGCTTGAGGATATAAATGGTAAAAAAAGTGTCATAGAACCTGGAAAAGATGAAAATCAGGAGTATTTTATGGCATGTATTTCTTAGGAGAATTAGATATCCTAAAAAAGCATTTATTGTTAGTCAGCTAAAACCTCAAAGTCAACTCCATAGTCAGCTCTGAAGGGAGATGTCATTTACGTTGCTAGCAATTAGAAACTGTAGACATTTGAATAAAATTGGGTCAGAGATAAGAAATCAATCTGAATTATGGCTTTTTACAGTGGTAGAAATGTCTGGTAGTAGTGGCTCTGTGGATTTTGTTGCAACTTTTTTTTTCCTTGTCCATTTTGGCTCATCTTTACTTTTTTGAGCCTGTATGTACCTTCAATGCCAGACTGAGATGTTAAATTTAATTTCTGTTCAGTAAATGGCATTGTTGGAAGCTTTGTGGTGCTTGACTGGTTTGGTTTTTTAGCGGATTATGATACAATCTGCAAATCCAAGTCTATTTTATGAATCTTTGGCTAACTAGAGTCTCAAACTTGTATTCTAATGCTCTTTCTAAACTAGCCTGTTATATCATTTATAGGCATATAGTGTTGACTGGAGCCAAACTAGAGGAGAGCAGCTAGTGGTATCTGGTTCATGGGACCAAACAGCCAAGCTGGTATGTTGGTTTTCTGCTGAAGGTGAAAAATGTGATTTGTTTTAGATCTGATAGCTCTCTACATTAAGAAATAGCATTGATTCACTTTTCCTCTTTATTTTTACATTGAGGCTGAAATTCTGTTTTAACTGAGAACTTACTTTATTCCTCAGTTGATATCAGTTTAAGTATATAAATGCTTTTGTGATACATGGTAAAAAAACCCTCAATTTAGTCCTTTCTGCATGTATAAAGCTTTCTTATGTGTGAAAGAAACCCTTTCCTTTCTTTTTGACTGTGTACCTCAACAGTTTTCTTTTTACTTTATTCAGTGGGATCCAGCTGTGGGGAAGTCATTATGCACTTTTAAAGGCCACGAAGGGGTCATTTACAGCACTATATGGTCTCCACACATCCCAGGTTGTTTTGCATCTGCCTCAGGTAAACACGATGGTAAAGGGATTCTCACAACAAAAAAACCCCTTGTTTTACTGGATTAGTTCAGCAATTTGTCCAGCAGATGGTGGTGTGTGTCATACATAAAAATGGAAAAGAAAGATAAATGTATTGCTGCAGCTGGGTCTGTAGGTTCTGTTACGAACTGTAAATCATCCTCTTGGACATTTAAACAGGGATCAGCAGTTTTCTAGCAGTCACTTCAGTGACCTTGTGGCAATTTTTTAGGTTATTTTATGTAGCTGTCTTCCATTCACCTCACTCTTTTTATTGACCACTAAATTCGTTTTGTGTTGTGGCTTACATTTTTGTTGAGATTACCTCAAGTGTTAGTAGACTATTAGCTCTGTGAGAAACATAGTTCCTGTTGAACTGTTTTAAGTACTGCTGGAGATCTCTGTGCCGCCTTCTTTGGGAAAGGCAGTCATTGATTTTACTTTTCTGCTTGGGCCAGCACTATGAATCTTGCTGGTCAATACAGTCATAATTGAGTTGGGTATATGTAGAGGCAAAGAGACTGTATGGTGAGGTGGCAGTGTTTTCCAGACTGCTCCAGAGGCACAAGGAGAGGCACTCTGCAGTGAGCCCTGGAGCCTAACTGCTGCCTAACTGGGCAAGGGGTGCTGTGAGCCACAGGGCTTGCTTGGGAAATAGAGGAGTAGTAAGACACTGCCTTAATACAGATACTGGTAGATCAAAGAAATTTAAGCCACTGAAGTTAGACTTCTGTAATGATTTAAATAGAAATTGTTTAGCTCTTATATCAAGAGGGTAAGCAAGTATTAATATGTTTTCCTGTTACTGAAATTAGAGAGACAGTACATACAGATACTGATCTTCCCTGTTCTGTGAGAAGTTTGATGAAAAAGTGCACATGGCTTTCATAAAATTTCAGTCTGGCCATTTCCATCTGATTCTGCTTGCAGAGTTGAACTAGAATGACTAAGTTACAGGTACTTGTTCTAATGTAGTAGTGCTTGGAAGCCAGGTCCTGCTACACAAATACTTCCAATTTATTTGAAGGTTCATTGAGGTAACACATAGTGAGGTACTTATCTAATAGGATGTGCAGAAACTTACAGGATTGAGTACATACCCTGTACACTGTATGAACAGTTCTACTGAAATGCACCTATATACTACAAAGCTAAGAACTGTTTGCTCAAAGCTGAATGGAGAAAACAGTGCTTAGTGGTTTTTGCAGATTCTAGGGGATGTTACGGTCTCTTTAAAATCCTGCTCAGAAGCCTCTCCTCCATGGTAGTCTTACTCATGCAAATTTTCTGACGTTCTAGATGAACAAAAGGGCTTTACTGATCCAGCTCGTTATTTCAAATTTGATTGTATAGGCTATGAAGCCAAACTCTCTTCTAATACGTTATCACTTCAACAATTTGGGAAACATTATTGTTAGATGCTGTATGTGGTGGTACTTAAATTGGATACAGAAACATACAATTGATCTGTTCTTTGAGTGACTCAGTGAGTGCAGGTGTTGGAAGTTTTGACTAAAACACTAAAAGAGTTCCTCTTCTTTTGTGAATTTTGCTTTGACTCTTGAAAGGGACTAACATACACTGCTGGAGCCTGAAGCTAACTGCAGTTAGTTTTCACTGCTGATGACTCCACAGCATTTTGTAGGAAAAACAAACATGCATAAAAGGCACAATATTTTTCTTTTGTATGTACTACTCGGGCATGAAATGCAGATCTTACAGTGTAATGCTAGGTGTAAAATCATTAGATAAGAGAAAATGAAGGCTTCAAAAATGATAGTGAACTTCCTTATGGTATCCGAAATAAAACATCTGGTGTGCTTCTAAATGAAATAACTTCAAACCAAAGATCTTGCATAGAAATCATGACATGCTGATGTGGAAAGGTTTCTTCATTTGCTTTTGGTTTTAGTTTACATTGAAATTTTCCTGTGGTTTGATTAGATTACTTGACTACAGAAAATAAATATTGGGACTTTTTTCTTTCATCAGCTGGGCTGTGGGTAGTAGAAATACTAATGGCATTTATACCCAGAGCTAGAGAGCCATGTCCTTATTGTAAGAAAGGCATATCGGACAGTTTATGTTCTGAGAGTTTCAGTGTTTAATGGCATTCTACTCTGTCAAGGTATGTAATTTAAGTCAGGTGGAATTGTTCAGGAAACAATTTGAAACTTGCTATGATCCATGCACTTTTAAAGGATGACAGAAAGCTGCATTTCACTGGTGACTGATCTTCTATTGAGCTCAAGTTGGAGCTGGAGAAAAACTGCAATCTCAACATGATAGTACTGTGTCGAATTTACAGCTGTTCCCTTCTTTGATGCATTTGCTGGAAAGGCTGACCTGAAGTTTTGTGGTCTCTTCTTTTGTAACTTTGTGTTGTCTTGAAAATTAGTAACTGAAAGTGTGTCTGGAGAGAAACTTTTTGTACTTCTTTTTGCCACCCTTTTTTTTTTTTTTTTTTAACTGTTTAGAAGGATAGCTTTTTGAAGGGTGTTGTTGAAGGGTGTTTCAACATTCCCTTTTTGAAGGAGGTTGCACTGCTTTAGGATTGTACTGTGTTCTTTCTCTCTGTTGCCCCTCCTGTCCCCTTTCTCTCATCCCACCTCACAGATACCTACTTGCAACCACATACTTACTCATATCCTAATAGCATAAAGTCTTAGCACTTCAGATCAGAAATGAACTGTTTCATGTTGCAGCATCCTCAATTTTGCATGTGTTAGTAAAATAAGTTAGTAAAATAATTTAGGTGTGTTGTTAACTGTAGGTTGGAAAAAATGTTAGTTTTGAAATGCTTCTGATTTAACTAAATTAAAGCAGTGCACCTTCTTTTTTTTAAAAAAGAAAGAAAGAAAGAAAATGAGCAATAGGGAAGGAGGTTTAGGAACCTTTTGTAGGCCTCACCCCTGCCCTTTTTATGCTTTTATTTGAATCCACATAGATGCCAGCAGAAGTTTAATTTCCATTTAAATAATTAGTTTGTGAACACTGAAAACAAAAAACCAAATACGACTGCAAGCCACAGTAAAATAGCTGCTCAGAAAGGACCATTATGTGCCTAGGCAACTTTTGCCTGAAGCTACTAAGGTTAAATCTTTGCTTTTGGAATATGATTTTCTCAAACTATTATGAGACTACAAAAAGAATATGAGTGAAGAAAATGAGAAACCTAAGACTGCAATATAAGGCAGTTGAAAAAGAATTTGATGCTAACTGTGGTTACTTTGCTTCATTAAGTCTCCAATCTGAATATGTACAGTGAAGCTAAGTTTGTCTGCAGTGGACAACAAAATGCAATTGAATTACAGAAGATAAACATGTATAATGCTTCAGTTATATTAGCTTTTATTCAACATCCAATACACTTCCATTTAACATTTACAGGGATGTGTGAGGTACTTTACAATGCTATTGTCTTCATGTACAATCACTTGTACTCTCAAGAAGCAAGTAAATGGTTTATCTTTTCTGTTTGAAATTAGTAGTGTCAGAACTAACTGTTAATTCTGTATATGTAAATAACCACTGTTGTGACATCAGTTACAATTTCTGAGCTGATAAGATAAGCAGGATGTTTAGGTGTACGTGTAGCACCAAACTAGAGCCCTGGTAAATGTCTGCCTTGCACTGAAAAAACAGTGATATGGCAAATGTCATTGAAGTGACATAAATGTTTAACAGCATCTTCATGGCTAAAAGGGTTTAATGAGTCATTGGGTCAATTTACCCAGGTCTCTTTTCTTTCTATTTTTTTTTTTTCCTTTTTTAATCCAGAGAGCAAATTGGTGAGAAGCACATAAAGTGCCAAATGCACACAACCTTAGTATAGTCAAAAGTAAATCAGTTCTACTAAATGATTCTGCATAACTGCAGAGCAATAGGCCTTGCTCAGTCCTGTGGTTTATAAAGCAAGCTTCCTTTCATAGTATCAACTGGGTTTATTGCCCTTTGACAGTGTGAAGTAATTAATGAGTACCATTTTACCCTTATCTGCATAACCGTGGTATTCTTCAGTACAGATATGATACAGGCAAATGAAAATGAGTGTTTTGGATTTGGCAAAGCCCACACTTAGAATGGCTGCAAGCTTTTATTTTAGCTACTGGGACCTCAGTTTTAATGCTGCATTCATTTTTAAATCATTGCTATACTCCTGATTTACTGATCAGGGCAGATACATAATTTTCATTAATTTCGTAAACAATGAATAGGGATAGAAGTGTTTCTTAAATCTGCAAGGTAATGTCTGTATTCATCAGTATTTAGATTATTTGTATTCTTTGCTCAAAGACTTTTTTTTCAGACTGAAAGCTTGGGGCGAAAAATTTTCTCATATCACAAAAAAGCGTGATCATTTCTGATAAATTATATTGACAGACGTGTTGGGGAATTGAAGCTTTGCTGGTTTACAAATGAGCGTGTAAATCCAGCCTCCACTCCTTGTAAGCCCTTGCTTTCAGTGCTAGACTTCAAGGTTAAAATTAAAAAACATTGTTTATCTTGTATACTATTTTATTGACAGCTCTGACATTGCGAGTTGCCTTTAAAAAGTTTGTGTTCTTGCCTACTGGTCTTTTAGTGACAAGTGTGTGTAGTTAAGGAGTTGTCAAGCTGTAATTTATAAATCAGACTGGCATATATTCTTGGCACACCTTTCTGTGTTTAAGATTCAAATTGTGAAAAAAAATAAAAAATGAGTAAATTGTTTTGCATGAAATAATGAGCTGGGGAAGGTGTACGTCTACTAAGAGGATAGTTACTGAATTAGTTGGAAAGGAATAGCCTTGAGTGCAGCTCCTCAATGAAAAGAGGTTTTGGTGTGTAAGTTCCTGGACCAGATTTGGGGTTGCCAGGTCTTTGACTTCAGCTTTCTGAAGCTTCAGCTTACATTACGGCTTCAGAAGTAGCACAGGGCAAAACAAGGAGCTGTCGGGGAGTGGGGCTTGCAGACAAGTAATTCCAAAGATGTTTGTGTTTGTTCAGGTTCTTAAAAAACTGAAGGAAATAATCTTCTGTTCTGCTGTGACAATGGTTTGTCATGAGTTCCACATCACTTTACACTAGAGGTTTATATTCAATAGTTTGTGTGTGGTGTGGGTCCACGCTTTGCTGCTTACGAGTTCTTTCCTGGTAATGTGCTAGAAGTACCATTGTGAACATGGTTCAAGGCTTTGCAAAACTTGGTCATTTTTGGAATCAAAATCCTTGAGGGATTAAAGAATAAGAAGCTTCCATTTACTGTATGGTACCTTGTTGTACAAATTGAGCATCTAGCAAGCAAAGTGACTACGGAGTTACTGTGTTTTCTTGCAGTTTAGCTAAACTGCTGTTTATGCTAGAAGCTATTAAAATATAATTTACTTGCTTACTTTGTTGGGTTAGATCTATGTAATGAAGTGAGGCAGGTATTTTTATTTGCAATCTATTGCTTCAAGACACACTAGCACAGTATTAATTTCATCCAAGTCTTGTGCTTGGTAAGCTTTACTAAATCAATTTCTAGTGTGCAAGCTGAAATATTTCTCAGGAAATGAGTTTAGCCCTCCATTTATGGTATGTGCTAACCATAGGAAGTATTACATGCAGTGCATGCTAGAATATGAAACACTTTCGGGTTATGATATTTTATATTGGAATCTCATATTGTAATATAATGGTTTGGTGTTGAGAAGAAAAATGTTGTAACAGTTTTTTACAGTGAATTAATATGTTTTGGGTCATTTTGGTTAGCATTATGTATCTAGCCAATATTGCCCTTTGTTGAAGAATGGTTTAATAATAAGTCATAAACTAGGTCAATTTTGAAATAAAAATTTTGTCCTAAAATTTGTTTAATTATCTTGTAAAACACTGAAATAAAAGTTTTCACTGATTTTTTTTTTTTTTTTTTTTTTTTTTTAACAATTTACTCTTTTCAGAAAAATACTCTCTTGAGGTCTTCTCTGAAATAACTTAAAGCTACTTTGATTTTTTTACCTTTACAGCATTTTGTATCATACCAAAAAATTACCAGTTGGAAAGTACATTTCCACTGGTAATTGTTTACTTGATATCTAGGTTGTGCTGCATGGAAATAGACTTTGTGCGTTCAGTAGAGTCCTGGTGGATGATTTAAATAAAGCTGCTATTTGTCTCACTTTATTTCTGTCTCTGTGGAGTCTCATGTACTTTATTAATCCTGTTCTAGGGTCACTTGTACTATCTATGATAGAAATGGACAGCATGATCATTTTAACATTCCTGAAAAGATTGGTTTTGAGAGTTGTGAGATTTGGGTTCTGCTCTTTATTCTCCCACAGATTTTCTATTTGACTCTGGCTAAATAATTTAATCTAGTTTAGTATTTAAAAAATGCATATAAGTAAGCAAGCAATGTTAACTTGTAAACATTCAGTAGCACTACAGAAGTACTTTAATTGAGATTTCTTTGATGTTACACTATATATGCCAATACTTGTGTCTTCTATGCTGAATTATTTTCTTACAGTCAATAAAACTTTAATTATTTGTTTAGGTTTTTTATCCTCTTGATGAGAGAGCAGTGTCAGAAGATCAGATTTCTTGTTTTACAACGTAAAATCAGATTTTTATTTTTTTTTTTAAGTAAAAATTTAAGTTAACAGTACTTTGATTCTTGAAAAACATTGTATCTGTCCTGGTTAGAATCCTTTTTGCCATCAGATGGTGTTTACGGTTTCTTGGGTTTTTATTAATCTCCCAAATACCTACCTTTTTTATTATAGTTAATGTTGTACCTCTGCACTGTCTGGCAATGATTACTTAGCTGGTTGTTGTCATAGGATTTAGGAGATTATGATTTATGGTTTTGGATAAAATATATCTATGAGTAAAAACCCAGTATAAAACCTACATAAAATTTAAGTCTTAAATAAACTCTAACTTTCCACTATCATACATTGTCACTCATATTAGCAGTCTTTATCCCATGTATGAGGATGATGCACTTGTAGATTAGCATCTCTTTCAAAAATTTTGAATAGATGAGTATATATTGTGTAGTTCTATTGATTTGTCCAAGATTTCACAAATATTCATTAAAATGAAAGAAAGCAAGTACAATATACAAACAAATCTGGGATCATAATTATCTAACAGACCAGCAAAAATTCATTGCCATAGAGAAATTGCTTCTTACAAAAATAGAAGTATTTTGTAGGGGAAGTGTTGGCCACTTTTGTGGTTGCTTACTTTGGGATGCCAACTGGAAGTGGCTGTTAGTGAATATGATTGTACTAGGTGTGCTTTACTTGTACTTTCTATTATTATTATCCTACTTCTGCTTTACTGTATGGAAGAAATGCATCCTTTGTAATGCAGATTTGAAGGAATTGTGGAAATTCTAAAATTTTTAACAGCAATTTTTGTTGAAGTAAAAGGTAAAAAAATTATATATATATATTGTCAGGTCATGGAAAGATGTGTGAGGTGAAAAAGGAAAAAAAAAAAAGTTAATATATGTAGTTTGTCAGGATTATACTGTTTGTCAGCTTTTTTTTAAATTTGATTCTTCCACTTACAGCTTAAATGGAAAAACTGGATTTGCCTTTGGCATTAATTTGGTCTTTTCTATTCAAGAAAGGTTCACTTGCATCTGATGTTACTCCATTAAAAACATTTCACAAATGAATTCTGCCAGCCAGAATTAATAGCAGCGAAGTCTAGCATTTTCAAAGAAATAAAAAAAAAAAGAGAAAATAACTCTTTCTTGTGCATCAGCATTTTCTATTAAAAAAAGAAATAATTGGGGCAATTGTATATTTAGTGTCAAAATTGTTATTGGCCGAGTAACTCGCTTTTCCCAATGTTTTTGGCCCTCATAATGCTACTGTGGCCCATCTCTGTAGCAGTTCATTCTAGTTCACCTGGATTTATATATTTATTGGCTTGGGAAAAATGATCCTGTCTGTAGTGAAATATGTTTCCCTTTCAAATCTATGTTATCTGATGAAATTAAAATAAAAGCTTTTTAAGAAGTCCATTATAATCTCTCTGAAATACTTAAGACTCAAACTGAAATGTGTCCTCTGCAGGCAACCAGATTAGCAAGACTAATGGTGGGTGGATGGGAATACAACGGGTTTTTTTGCCAAGACCCTGCTGGTCGTGTTTCTTCCTCTCCATATGTTGCCCTGTTTTTGTAAGTACTGTAGTGGTGTTTGGGGCTTCAGCTGTACAATGACTGCAGGGTGTCATTCTACATACACAGAACAGCAGTCTTGCTCTTGACAGTATTAAAATAGGTAAGGGGGGAGTGAAAACTGTGAAAAATCCTGTGTTGTTCCCACCTTGCACGTAGGGAATTTATCCACCGAGAGTGCAGTATCTCTCACAATCATGGAGTCTGAGGAGAAGCCAACCAACCATCAGAGCAAAGCTTCCTGTGATCTGTGTAGTACCACAGTCATAAGTCCAGTCTTGTGTCATGTAGTGGAACCAAGCTCTCTCTAGCTTCATTTTTGTATTCAAACTTTCCAAACATTTTGTCTTTTTGTTAAGTCTACAGGGCCTGGTAGTTCATGCAATAGGAATACTGTTGCTGTGGCTCTAGGGTTGGTTTTGTTTGAACTGTAGCCAGTTTCTTGAAGAGAGCTATGATTTTGTGTGCCCAGCTGTATATTTTAAGGCCAGTGACCAACTGGGCACTAAAAGCATCAAAGTGCTTGTATCTAAACAGCATAAAAATCATAATTATTGATGGTAACCTATTTGAGGATTTCCAGAAGTGTTTCTGGTAAAGAAACATTAGTAATTTCTTCAGTAGCAAGGTAAAACAATGGGGTTTAAATTTAGGTAGTATTGGTATGTGTTTTCTGTAAGAATCATAGATGTTTGGATACAGCTTCTAGTGATTTCATTTGTCTCTTGAACAAACACATGCATAATCATGAATTCTAATTAATTTTCTCTGTGAACAAATGAGCTGGAGAATCCATTTTTTGCTGATAGAAAGCTAAATATTCAGGGTTAATGGGAGAATCATGATTTAAAAATTTGAAAAGCATGGTTGTCTTGTCAGTTGATGCAGTTTTCCATGTCTTGGTAAGCCATTAGGAACAGAATTTATAAGAAGGGTATACACAAATGCTCAAGATCTTTAGGGGTGGAAGGCAACTTATGGCTGGAGATAAAGATTCACAGCTCTCAAGCTGGACTCTCTTCATTGCTCTCTGAAGCTCCCTGTGAGCACAAACACATGTGCAGGTGTGTGTATGTGCTCCAAGGCTAAAGCAGATGTTGCCTTTAATATAGGTAACAGAGCAGAATTACTTTACCTTCCAGTATTTTAGTAAATGAGAGTAACTCTGCAGGTTTGGCACATGATGGGTACAGGTAGTGCATCTTAAATTTTCCTTCCATTGAAAGAATCTGGAGATAAGTTTCACTTTAAATACTACTCACTTTTTTGCATGCCAAAAGCATGAAGCGCATTTTCTCAGCTAGCTTGCAGAGAAAGTTTTTTCATTATTCTAGTCTTCTAAGTCCATTTTTAAATGGACCTTAAGCTCCTACTTTAATTAAGTGTTATTTCACTCATCTCCTTTTAATCAAATCATGTTTAAAAAATAATGAAAGTGTTAGTAATAAAATGAAGGTTTGGGGTTTTTTCTCTAATAAAAGAGCAAGAGTAAGTTCTAGCTCCTTTTGTGCATCATTCTGACCTGTGTTTCTGTAATGTGCTTGCTTTATTTAGCATGTGTCCTCATATAATAGTTTGTATTTCATACAGCTAAGAAACAGTTACCTACTAAGTGCTAGCAGACTAACTGTATTCCATAAATGATTCAACAGTGTTGAATGAATTTCTCTTTGTTTCAGGTGACCAGACTTTAAGAGTTTGGGATGTGAAAGCCCCAGGAGTCAAACTTGTGATACCAGCCCACCAGGCCGAGATCTTGAGCTGTGACTGGTGCAAATATGATGAGGTATAAACCTGTTCATTCAACTGTTTTCCTAATTGTACCACTCTCATTAAATAGCAGGTTTTTTTACTGCAACATTAATGCAGCTTCTCTTTATAAAAATATGTCTCGTTGGTTTATTGCTGTCATTTGCTGCAACATCTTAAGAAGAGTATTGTTCCAACAGGCAGACAGCCCAAGTAGATCAGAGGTTTTGCTTATTCTTTGACATAGTGGACAGAGTAGTCCATAGTGGAGAAACAGGTTCTGTTTCCCATACTGGAATCCTTTTTTTATGATATATTCATGTGTATTGTTTGATTTGTCTAACTTTTGTAGCCAACATACACATCACTGCAATGTAGTAATTACGTTGTCCCGATACATCTGTGTTTTATCAAATCATCAGAACTTGCTGGTAACTGGTGCAGTTGACTGCAGCTTGAAAGGCTGGGATTTACGGAACGTCCGGCAACCAGTGTTCATCTTGCTTGGTCATACCTATGCTATCAGAAGAGTAAAAGTAAGTTGTATTTTATTCCCCGTTCACCACTACTGAATTGTTACACAAATTTTTCTGGAAAGCAGTAATAAGTTATATTATCTGATAACTAGGAAAAAAACAACAGGTGTTTGAAGATTTTTAGATGCTACAGTGACTGTTCTTGGAAACCTTCAGTTTACCTCTGTAAAACATTTTGATGTTTAGCAGATTGCTGGGATTTCAAAGTAAATGGTATCTTCAAAGTCAGTATATTTCCATGAGGTGCATTCATGAGCTTGAGAGAAGGCTGGGAGGTTTACTTCAGCTAAGTTATACTGAGATAAAGAAAATACCTTCCCTATTCATTTTTTAAATGTTGCTGTGCCTTTCAGAAACAGGTATGTTTATTAATATTTTCTAGGAAGTCAGAACTGGCAGGAAAAACTTATTCTGGGTCAGTATTTTGCTTCACATGCCTTTGGAATTTTTGATGTGTTTCTAAGAACTTTAAAAGTTACTGCACTTAAGTTGTAATTTGTCAGAAAAGGTTGTGACTCAAGTAGTGGTTCCCTATCACAAATCCTTTTTGTGGCCAGACAGCCTGAGAAGTTCCTGCTCTGTCTTATCCCAGCTATGGTTGCCTGCTATCCCCACTGATGGTGGCTCTCCAGTCCTTTTTCCCAATTTAATTCTTGTATGGCCAACTGTGGTTGGACTTGATGATCTTAAAGGTCTTTTCCAACCAAAATGATTCTAATCTGGCTCTGTGAAATGTTCATCATAGCAGAAGAACATTTAGCAGTGGTATTCAAGTTTGTTTTTTCTTGTTTTTTTTAAACAAGATCGTTTTGCAACTCTGATTTGACAGCCATTAAAGCAGATGAATCAATACAGTATCAATCATTACAGACTGTCATATTCTTACTCTATGACAATTAGTGGGATCTTTTAAAAACAGCTCTGCCACTAAGGGATTCACAGCACATTGTCTTCATCATAAAATGAAGAAAGTGAATGCAAAATTGTTATTCACCATAACCTGTGATGATAGAACTAAAGGACACTTGATGAAACTAGTAGAAGATGGGTTTACAAACAGATGAAAGTCCTTCTTTTACACATCAGATGATAGACTTCTTGAATTATCTCTCTGTACAAGAGGTTATATAGGCAGGCAGTGTCATCAGGTTCATAGATAGCAGCTGGTCCATAAACAGATACTAGAAGAGCTAGGCAGCGATAGCATCTCTAACTTCCCTACTCTCTATCATCCTGGGCTGCATTAGAAAGAGCATTCTCAGCAGGTGGAGGGAAGTGATCCTTCCCCCTACTCGCTGCACCAGTGAGACAACACATGAAGAGCTGAGTCCAGTTCTGGGCTTCCTAGTACGAGGGAGACATGGAGTATACTAGAGTAAATCCAGCAAAGGGGCACAAAGAAGATTAAGAAACTAGAGCCTCTGCCCTAACAGGATAGGCTGGGACAGCTGGGATTTGTTTAGTGTGGAGAAGAGAAGGCTTAGTGAGGATATTATCAGCGTGTATGAATAGCTGGGGGAAATAGAGAAGACCAAGGCTGACTCTCCTCAGTGGTATCTAGTGAGACGACTGGAGGTCATTGTGCAAACTAAAATACAGAAGATACCCTGTAAACATAGAGCACTAGGCTTGAAGACTGTTGGCCTGAACAGGTGGGGTATCTTTTATAGTCTTATACTGTCTTCATCTGAGTTTTGATTTTGTGGCCCATCATGCTCCCTGTTTTCTTAAAATGCCTTGAAATGATTATTAGGAGTTGGCTAGCAGTAGAACTTTGTTTGCACCAACCTCTGAGATAGTTCACTAAGTAAGTGGCTTTAAGGAGATGGTGGGGAGGCTGTATATGCATACATATGCAAAGGAGAGATATGTGAGAGTACATGACTTCTGTCTTAGCAGGCTTTTATAGCTTCCATTTCAAGATAGACATGGTCCCTGTGAATATAAGATATGAGAATGTGGGCCAGCACTTAGAGGTGGTGCAGCATATCTATACTTTCGTGGTTTAACTCACCAGTCATACTAAGTGGAGAGAGAGACCAGGATTCTACCTGAGTATGCTTGCTCTGACTTGAAATCCTGTCCCTGAAAGTGACTAGTTTCTGTCTGGATCACTAAGCTGTCTCAATTTGTCGCTCAACCGCACAATTACAAGCCCTGACACAAAGGAGGGGGGCAGGAGCACACAGCCTGAAGTGGAAAGAGAAAGCCACAAGTCTTGGCAGCAGTACACTCTTAAATTAGCTTAAACCAACCATGAAATCACACTCTTCAGTTGTCTGTCTTTTGTGTTCTGTTCACTTGTTCAGGGTTGTGTTGACTGTCAGGTCTGAGGCTGGCAAGGAATTCTACCCAACACAATACTGTCAGGATTCCTGCAGTTTTCTTGTGGTCTTTCACTACAGTGCAAGGCATTATCAGCACACTGAGGTCGTCTAGGGCCCTTGTCAGGAGATTTTGACAATATTGCATTTGGCTGTCTCATATTCTTAGCTGGCTTCATTCTCTTGTACTTAAATGTAGTTATGGCTTTTCTTTTTACCTAAAAGATATTTAGATGAACGATCTGTGAAATATTGGAGGTCAGGCTGGATGATATCTCTTCTGTCTATATGCAACTGTTCAGATGATGAAATTGTAGTATTTTACAGTTAAGTGGAACAGAATTTTAGAATACTCTTTCCTTGTAGCAGAAAGACATTACACAAATTCTTTCAGCTTACATGTGTAGCACTCTGCTAAGTATTTTGATAGTTTTCTTAGGTAAGTTTCCAGGATCCATAAGGTTAATGACAAAGCTTTTCAGCTTTGACTAGATGTTTTTGCTTCATCTGAAACTATGTAGACAAAGATGCAAAAGGGGCATGTGGGAAATGTGCCATTGGTTTTTTGCTGCCCATCAGACTACTTCCCCTTTATTATCCATATTCCTGGGGTGCAGAAGAAGATGTCTTGTTGTAATTTTTTTTTTTTTTTTTCCCTCCAGAAAAATTGTAGGAAATCTAGGGAGGTTAAAGTTCAAGCATGCACATCCCTCAATTCTGCTATAGGAAAGAGAACTTTTTCAGCAGAATTCAGCAGGCAACACTGCTCTCTTGGCCACTTGGGCCGTTCTGGCAATAGCCCAGGCTTAACTTTTGACTTTGTAGTAGCTTTGAATGGTATTGGAAGTCTTGCAGGAAGAATCTTACCTATGAGCCATGATGCAGGGGACCTTCATTTCAAACTGAAATTATGTCAATGAATTGTGCACTTCCTGTTGAAAAATACAGGCCTTAGAATAGTTGGAAACTGAGGGTTGCCAAAAAGCTGAAGGCAAGGTGAACAATATTTGCCTAACTGCATACTTACAGCTGCAGTTCTTAGACCTGTCTGCAAGAGTGTGTCCTGTAAAACGCCATGCAGGAGAGGGGGAAATTATGAAGTGATGTTATACTGCCTTCAGCCTTTCAACTTATCTCCAGTATTCCGTTTTCTGTAAATAACTTCAAAATTTTAGGATATGGCACTGATGACAGTAATATATCTTACATTCTCTGCAGTATGGCACAAATTTTCTCTCTCTGAAAATAATAAACTGGTCACATAGCTTTTCTGAAAATTGCTTTATATAATGAGATTATACTTGGCTTGTAAGCCAAAAGCAGAATTTAATGACTGTTTATATGACTGTCCTAAAATTTCTTAACTTTACAGCAGGGTTGTTTGGCACTGCTGTAATGAAATCAAGCAGGATCCCATAGAGCGTTCCTTGTAATGAGAAGCATGGTGAGGAAATTTGTTGATGTGGTCTGTTTTGTTACAGCATCGTGTGGTACTTTGGTAACTTCCTGCTTATAGTAAGTCTGTATATGTTCACCATCTTTTTACTTTAAAAGTTGTTCTGTTTTGTTTTCTTGCAGTTTTCACCATTCCATGCAACCTTATTGGCCTCTTGCTCCTATGATTTTACTGTAAGGTACAGTATTTTTTTTTTTTTTTTAATTGGATAAAAATGGACAGGTAACCTATTTTAATGTGGCTTTCAATAGAAAAAAAGTTCTAGAGTGGACATACTGAAGTGGAGTTAATGTTGCTATCGGATGTTTTCTCTCTTCATAAGCTATGTTGAAAATGCATGGGTTCTTCATTTAAAGGCTAGCTCAGTCACTCTTCTGAATGATATCTGCTTTGACAGGTGCTTTCTGTAATCCTTTTCACATCATTCTGCTTAACATAGTTGCATCTGACTGTGATAGTATCTAAGGTAATCACCCACCTACATTCATTTAAGAGGTTACTTCATATGTTTCTATGACTTATTTTTATTTCAACTTTTTATGAACACAGTTTTTGTCCTACTAGTATCTGAAGGACCTTTAGTATTGTTCCATAGTGTGTATGCAGAAGCTCTTTAGACAGTACTGCAAGTTCCCCTGACTGCCTGGTATATCTGATACTGCTAAGGATTTTATAGTACAGCTGATTTAAAGTAGAGCTGTGGTCTCTTGGGGATTATAGAGAGGTGGTGGGACTGCTTGCAAGACTGGAGTGCTGCAATGGATAAAGGCTGCCCAGGAAGGAGAGGCTAGGAAGGTGAGGTGGTGGTAATGATAAATCTGTGAGTTTAGCAGTCTAGTCACTCCCTTAAATTTTCAGTCCGTACATGGGCTTGTTCCTTTCAGAAATTGTGCCTTTCTCTTGTAGAGTAAGACCTGGATGGTGAGCTTATATAATACTCCAGTCCCCCATAGGCTTGTCATTATTTCAGTAAAGAATTTAAATGCTAGAGAACCTTTCCTGATTTTATGTTAATTATTATTCTTTTGCTTACTGTAATAAGGGGTAATGCCTTGCCAGCAATATCCACTGTTGTGTGGTTGGTGCTAGGAGCCTGACAGTGTAAGTGCTGTGATGTCCGTATGTATATAACTTTCTAGACTGCCGTACCAGCATTCTGTCTTATATAAGTGCTAAATTTTATTTATGTTTAAAATGCACCTCTCATAGAATACTGCAGTGTGGACTGTGAAAGGTTATTTATGGGATCTTACTTAGCATACTTTACTGATACAGTGCCAACTGGTTTGCAGCGTATCATTTCTCAAAAGGCTTCTAGGTCTAAAATAAAAAGCGGTAATTGGTTTCTTCCAGGGGCCTTGTCTGAGCAGTTAGACTAATGATCAGCACACTGATGCATTGAAGTGACTTGACTGTGTTGTCATGCTTTTCCCATTTATGACACCAACTATATAGTGTTCGGGTTTGGCACTAATGCACTTCATGCAGTGCTGAAATCTAGTGCAATTTCAGGTCTGACATTTTCATATATGGAAACTGTCAGTAAAGATGAGGAGCTCCTAGCTCATATACCAGAGTGTCTGTGAATGCACACAAAAGCTTTTCACAAAATGCCGCTCTAGGCATTATTTTTCTGTCCAAACAATTACTTGTGACTAGAGACAGAGGGCAGGGTTGAAGAGATGAAATACAGATTTTTAGCGGTTTTCTAAAACTATTAGTTGCTGAGTTTGGTATGAGTGAACAAATAACAGAGAAGGCGAGGTGAAAGTCTTTGGAAAAGGTGGCACAAGCAAAATATTCTGTATAACGGAGGAAACTTGTTACCACAACACTTGGGAGCATCTCTTTTAAAGAATATAGTGTGATGACTATGTCGTACCTCTACCACATATCCTGTACTGTCATTTACAGGAGGGAATGTAGCTCACGGTAAGAAGTAGAGGTCACTTAGAAATATTCTGAGTCTGACTGGATGCACCATATGTTCCACATGCAGATATGTGCACACATGCTGTCATGTATGCACATGCATATACACGCATGTGTGTACATGTGGGCATGACTATATACACATATATATGTGCATTTCAATTTAAGGACAAAAATACTTGTTAAAAATATAAAAGATGGAAGAGAAGTAGAGATTCTAGTACACGGTATTAATTTTGGATCTTGTTGAATCTACTCAAGACCCATGACTTTTAGCCACGTTTGATGGTAATTCATAGGGCAGTATGATATGGCAGTCCTTTAAAAATAGATTCATTGATTCAAGCAGTCTTATTTTAATAGCAGCTTAGTTATGATACTATTCTTTTGTTTTCTTTAACATTTCTGTTTGAAGCTCAGAATTGTCTGTAAGCATTAACATATGCTGTATCCAGTTATGTACTATAACTTACTGTTTAAGCTTTATAATCTTAAACGTTACTGGAGCTTTATACAAACAAACGCAAATCTTAGATAAGATTACCAAATTGCCATGTAAGAGGCAGGGTTCAAGGTAGAACAGCTAGTTTGGCACATATTCACAAGTGGCTATCTGAAAGAAAAAAATAGTAGGTTGAAAGCAAAGTTAACAATGCTTAGTTTCATCCTTTGCAAATAGTATAATGATTGCATGTGTACACTATAACCAGGCTACTGAAAAGAAAACTAGTACACATGCCAATTTCATACTGGGGGCTAAGAAAAAGAAGGGGTAGATTTGAACTTGAGTTTTTACATACCTGGGTATGACGGTTTGGATTTAACCCCTGTCTAGTAAATTCCTCATTGAGACAAATTTTATTCTATACCATTCCTTACTCTCTGGAAGAGTTCAGGAAGAATGTAGGTTAATTAAAAAGCAGTTTTAACATAAATGAATCATTAAAATGCCAGGAAATGCACAAAATACTGTAACATTTGCAGGACTTATTTAGGTCTGCATGCATGTTCTTAAACCTTATCTCTACCAAAATTCAGTTTGAAAGAACATCAGTGTCATCTCTTACTGGAATCACTGTTTACAGCTTTGGACTCTCTTCAGCATAAAAAAAAATCTTGGTGCATTAGGTACAGGCAGTGCTCACCAAAATCTAAACAGAAGATCTGATAAATTATAGAACTTCATCATTAAGCTGGTATCAGGCCAGATCTTGAAATGTATTCACAGAAGCTTGCCTCTGAGGCAAAAAGGTGATTTTTGTTGAAAGTTGTGCTATACTGGACATCACCTCTGCAAGACGCATTAAGGTAAATCACTATTTACAGCTCTTCATCACTGTGTACAAGTTCAGTAACTTGGAACACAAATCTTGAACTTCTGGAGCAATGCTGCTCATGAAAGAAACTGTTTTTTCATTTCAGCTAATTATCCTTGCCCTTTTTTGTGGAAAGTAGCCCCTCTACTCTATACTGGTTCTGACTTTTGGAAACGTGACTCCATACAACAAACACCAAACTGCCCTACTATTTTAAAAATTGGTCAGAAAGTGTTTTCTAAGTTTTTGTTCAATTAGGTCTGAAGTTGTCTCTTTAGTCTTGGTTTTCAGTTATAAGCATCTGTCTTTCAAGAGTTAGTAGAGAACTAGTGTGGTAAGGAAGGCTACCACTATTACGCAGAAACAAGATTAGTTTCCTTACCCTCTTATGAACAAATATGGGAGGATGAAAATGCTGAGATAGTTTTTTGCTCCTCTCTCCTGCAAAATAAGTTGTTTATCTTTAGATCTCAGATACTAGGAAAAAGTTAAGAGGGCTGTTGCTATGGCATAGCCATTGTGCTGATACTACTGTGCTCATTTATGAAGGAAATAACATCTACACATTAAACAAACTGACCCTGCTGGCTCCAGTGTTTGCTATTTTACCTGAATTGGTTTGAACATACAGTGCTTTCAGTATAGTTGGTCTGATAATTAACTGTTCTTATTAAGTATTGTCAATTTTTGCAATAGGAGCAAGGCAGAGACACCTCTGTGGTTGTTACAGAAGAAATAAAACATATGATTGACCACTGTGAGAAAATTTAAGCAGTAGAAAAAGCAATTACAGCTGCCGGCCCACAGAATGTGCTGTGCTTTGCAGCCTGTGGACTTTCTAAGCAGCATATACAATGCAAAAAAGAAAAACAAATCTTTCTCTTGTGCCATCGTATGGTGTCTTGTCAGTGTGCTATTATGTGAAAGTTCTACTTCTGAATCCTTTTTTCACCACTGAGATTTCTTGTACTGCTTTCATCCCACTTCTTTTACTACCTTCGTCCCATCTTCTCCTATGTCTCTCTTATCCTTGCTGTTAACTGCATTCATGGGTATTGCATCTAATGGGGCAATAGCTGGGAGAAGTAGAGCACTTCAGAAATCTATTTTCTAAACATTTATATCAGCCAAGGCTGGAAAGAAAAATTGCTTTTTGAAATATGAATTCAAGTGTGTAATGCAACTGATCTTTGTAGTACAAATTTATTATTAAATTATAATATTAAATTCTGTATTACGGGAACACAGTCTCAAATTTGAGACTGGGAATGACCAATATCTCTAAATGAACATGTAATTTTCAGTAAATAAAGACTCCATAGTGAACAATATAAAAAACTGAGAAAAATCATAAATTGTGCTAATGTCTTTCAGGGATAAAATTCCCCAGCCATCAAGAAATATAACGAGTATGCTAGACTACATTTTATTCTGTTTTAATAATGTCCCAGTGGCTGCTCCTTGGTGCCAACTTTGATCTCAGTTTCTTCAACAGAAGACAAAGAAGGTTTTACCCAGTGGCATTTAATTTATGCAAATCAGCAGATGTCTTTGCAGGAGTATGAGCTGTTATGTTTCCTAAGTGGATGAGTTTTCTTTTTTAAATACCTTGGCAACAACATATTTGTCAATATCTTGCATTATATTTTTGAAATGGCCTTTCAATTACTTTAATTGCGGTTTGTTTGATTTCCACCCCCTCCCCCCGGCTTCCTTCTCTTTCTCCCTCCCTCCTTCCCTCTTTCTAGATTCTGGGACTTTTCCAAGCCTAACCCTTTGCTGGAAACAGTCGAGCATCATACTGAATTTACATGTGGACTGGATTTAAGTCTTCACAACCGTGGTCAGGTAAGAGCTGGGATGAATTTACTTTTCACTTGCCTGTTAGTGCCACTGTGGTTATTTCTGGACTGCAGGACTTGGATCCTGGGTAAGAGCCACCAGATTGCAGAAAGCTCTGGACGTGAGTCTGGCTGGATGCTTATTAAACCTTACTTCAGGTCCATTTTTATTTATAAAGCAGTTACTTGCATTGGGTAGGAGAGGAGGACAGGACAAACAGAATTGCAAAATCAGGTAGCTGAAAGCCACAGTGAGCTCAGGGAAAATGAGGCAGTTTTCTTTCAGAAGAAAGAGTAATAGAGAAGGGCCTAGAATGCCAAGCTGAGAGATAGAGCTTTCTTCCATCTACTTAAAATGTCAAGTTAAACATTGGTAGTGTCACACATGATCTCTAGACCTGGTTTGTCATAGAATTTGGGGCTACTAAAAGAGGATTAATATTTAGCTAGAATTCTAAAACCCTCAGCTATTGACATGAATGTGAGGGAACCTATTTTATCAGGGGCACTTACTTATGCACTGGGTGTGGTAGGGTTCTTCTCTGCTTCTGTTGCTACAATTGTTTCTGTTTTGTAAACAGAGGATTGTTGTTTGAGGTATGAACTGGTTTTTTTTTTCAGGCAAGAAAGGCAGAAATATTATTTGCATTAAAACAAGAAAGCCTCTAGGTTTTCACACAGAAATTACTGTCACTGAGTTAACTGTAACTAATGCGCTATTTAATGTGCCATAGATATCATTTGCATCTAGATTCTGTTCTAATTCAGAGTGAAATTAACTTTTTACCCCAGATAAAAATGACTTGTAATATCTGCGTTGAAATTCTGATTGGACAAAGCAAATAAAAGCATCACAATTTCTGCTACTGATGAAAGGACACAGGAGAAAGGTGTAAGTTTGGCCAAATACTTAGCTTACTGCATGTGGAACCATTCAAGCCAGGTGTTAACTTGAAGAGTTTCCTGCCTGGTTGCTTGTTCCCTTAATTCTGTTGCCTCAGAGATGCTGCAGTAACTCTTCGCAAGGCCGTGCGATGAACCACATAGGGAAATTACTAAGGCTGAAAAAAATTATCAAGTTTCAGGTTATTTTTTCATTGGGGCAGGGCAAGAATAGCTTAAAGACCAGTTGCTGGGAATTAAAATTTCATCCCACATGAACACATAGATATGATTCTGGCTGAATTGGGTGCAGAGGGAGCACCAAGCATAGAGTAGTATTTTAGAGCCTTGCAGTGCTACATCACTGCATGCCCTGAGCCAGTTGAACCTTCTGTGAAGTTGGTGTGGGTTTTGCCATGGATCTGAATGAGGCAAGAGGATTTTTCTTCTGTATCAAGAATGTCATTGTCTTGTTTATCAGCCTGTTGTAGAGAGCCCTGTGCATTACAGTATGGGTCTCGGCGGATGGTATTTCTGACTGTCTGGCTAGATATGACTTCTTTTTGTATGATTTATCTGTCAAACTTGAAGTTGCTGCTACGTGGATATTCTTTCTTTTGCAACTGCAATGTATGGAATAGCCTTCTTGGAACAAGGCCAAGTAAATGTTCATTGATGACAGATAATAAATTGAAAGCAAACACCACCTGCATATGCACTTGTAAGTTGGAAAAAGGAGAATGATGCTGCACATACCCATCTACATTAGGGCATTTGTGCATCCAGATGTTTTTTCTTCCACACAGAAATTGTACAAGTCCGATTAATGCACAAAATGTGTAAATCTGGAGTATGTATCATATACACTGCCTGCCAGTGTGCCTTCCAGTAGAAGTTTGGCATCTGCAACAGCTTTAATATTCCTCTGGTTTTTTTCTATTGAGTTGATTTAATGTATTGTGAGGGTTGGATATCACAGCAATGAAAAATGTAAATATTCTGGGTTTTAAAAGAAGTTTAAAAACCTGTGATAGAATTAAAGAATGAACTCTTACTGAATAGTTGCTTCTGGTATGAGCACTTGCAGCCTTTTCCTGGCTTTTACATCGATCAAACGAAGATTATCTGCTTAAATTTTATGCTGCTGTTCCCAATATGTAGGTTGCCTTCATGTCTGCTTTATATCAAGACCTGATAATGAGCCCCATTCGTTGTTGTTCTTCATGCATCTGTATGATTTGTGATTTTCACTGTGTGCTTTATAAGGAGTTACGACTTGAGATTTGAACTGCTTCTCTCCGTGCATGCAGAGTATCTTATCCATAATGGACAAGCTATTCATTTGTAGTCAAATTAAGTACCATTCTGTTAACCTTTGTTTTCATTTTTAATTATATTTTTGTTGTCTAGCCAGATTATATTTTCTTGGGCTTTGCCCAATGAACTTCAGCATTTTTGAAGTATCTTTTGCATGTCAAGGAAAAAAAACAGTCTGTACCTTTAAAAAAGTGTTCAAAATAGATACTGTGATCTAAGAATTAAAAGACATTCCTGTGAAACTGAGCTTTGAACAGAACCCATAGGCAGAGAGTAGGTACATGTAGCCAAGCTGGTTCTTGTTACAGTATCCTGCTAAGGGGAGGCAGCATGTGGGGGAGAGATCTGCTCATAAGGAACGGGTCCTGGGTTGTGAAGGTAAGCATTAGCTAGATGAAACGGAAAACTCTGTTGTGCTTAATTAAGATTCTGGTACCTATTTTGGGGTATCTGCCTCTACGTAAAGTAAGCGTTTATTAAAATGCAAAGCTTTCAACAAAATCAACTGTTTGGTGTGGGGTTTTTTTCCCGCCATAATGTTGGTGTCAGGTTCATAGCAATCTAATCTCAGAGAACTAACAAACAAACTTTCCAATGCATTAAAAAACATGTGTTTTACAGTGCAAAGCATTAACAGAAATGTTCCTCCTGATATTCAGGGTATTTCTCTGTTAAACTGCAAGTGCTGATGTGAGAGCTTGCAAGGCAGGTTATCTAGGAGAGAATACTCCCAACTCCAGCTTTCAGCCACACATACAAGAACATTGACAAGACCCTAAGCACCAAAAATCTTTTAAATTTGTAATGGTGTGCAGTATTAAAAACTGAACAAATCCATTTACCTAATCAGCAGTATTAAGAGTATGCAGGTTTTTAAACCAGACATGATAGTTCTTTCCAAAGTTTGGGGATAAGAAAAACAACTAAAGCTTGCTCTTTTCTATATACACTAGATAGGCATAGGATGTATGTAGAGAATACAAAAATGATAATCAGCTGTATACTCGCTAGGGGCTTATAATGCTGGACCATATATTGTAATTGTACTCTGTAGCTCATCAGATTTCTTATTTCTCTCCTGATATTTACTTTCCCTGTATGTGATCTGTGAATGTCCTGATGAATATAGTATTTCTTTAAGCCTAGCTCTTAGTGGGATTTTGCTGTGCTTACCTACAGTGCGTAAGCATGAACATAACTTCTTTTGGTATTATTTGTGTAGCTTTATTTAAAAGCAGCCTTTTTCTTTTGTTGTAGGTTGAATGTGATATGGCAGTGATGAATTAATTTTAAATGTCTTTTAGGTACTCCATCAATGACATAGATAAAAAGTACAGATACTGTGAATATTCGCTTCTTGTCTTGATTCTGAAATTATTTCAATAAGTATATAAAGGAATAGAAAGTACATATGTACCATGGATTTCTTTAAATTGTGGACAAAAAATACCCAACCCTTTCTGTTGTAGTTCTAAAGCTGTATTTTTCTTAACACAAATGTAGGAAAAACTGAAGCTCTGTTTTTTGTCCGAAAACCTTTATCAACCTACAACTCATGTCTGTTCTGAACTCCATAAAGCAGCCAGTGGAAAGTATAAATTAATGCTTTCCATTGAGCCAGGCTTTTTATCTTGCTGCTAAGAGCAGGATTAAGTATCTAATGGGAACAGGAAAGGAATCTTTCAATTTATACTTCCATGCTATGAACAATGACATCTGTAAATTGCAAAGATACATGATTTTCAACAGAAGTAGTGCAGTGGCTTAGAACACTTAGTATGTGAAGAGCACATCAGACATATGTGATGTGCCTAATCAGGACTTCACCGATATACAATACTGAGGTGCGGCCTTTGGAAATTAAAATTGTTCTGCACCAAATGAGGATAAACCAAATGTCAGCTCTCTAGTTGACACTCATCTGTTATCTGAATGCATGTTGAAATTTAGGTTTTAGAATAACTTATGTACGACACAAATAGTGATCACTTATGATTTTCTTTTACTGTGATTGTGTGTGTTTGAATGGTAATTACACTACAAATGGGCAGGTAGGAGTCTAAATAGCTGTTTGTGTCAACATGGTTTGGGAGACAAACTTGTTTTCTGCAGCCTTCTATGTGGCTGCACCTCCTTGTGTAACTCTTCTCCTTTGTAGATTAGTTCACATAAAGCTGGTTTCTCTTATTTCTTCAAAGCGTCTGGAGCTCTGAGATGTATCGAGGCAAGAAAGGGCCTGGCCACAATTCTTCTGTGTTGGCTTTGGAGATGGTGAGGGGCGATACGGCAATACATACATATGATACCGAATAATATGGAGACAGGAATAATACTGGTGCAGTACCCATGAAACTGGTTTTGTGCTCTGTGTTACACGGTCCTTGTGATCCAGCTTCCCTGAACCTCCACTTTCTTCTTCCTAAAGCTGTGGGGTATCACCAGCATGTTGTTCCATTTCAGTCTGCTCCTTCCTTCCACCTGGCCAGGCAGTTAGAATTGAGCAGAGGTGCCTGCTTTGTAGCATCAGTCTGTTGATCCCATGAAACGTTGCTGTACTGATGGTAGTATGATTTACGGCATCAGTATCACTAAAATTTTGAAAGCCGTAATTGGGAAGTTGTAGCCAAACTGTATACACTTAAGGTGCGTCCCCTGAAGGTAGAATTTAGAACTAGATTTCAGTCACCAGCTTCATGGAGAAATTTTTGATCATCTGTCAAGTTTCTGTGTACAGGTTTGTTCTGCTACCTGTTTTCTATATGCAGTTTGTGCAACGTGCTGCATTAGCTATGCCAATGCAGCAAGCAGGAGAAGAGACAGGAGAAGGGCTGCACAAGTTGGCTTAACCAGAATAGCCAAATACAAATGCAGAAGATGTCTTTAGTGAAGCTGTTTTGCTATCTATTTTGCTGTTCATTTAAATTAATTGTGCACCCTCAGCAGGCCCAGAGACGTTGACTGCTTCATGTAAAAGTGGAATTATATCTTGCGGAAATATTCAGAAAAACAGAGACTTTCTCTGCTTTTTTCTTTCGATTGCTTGTGCTTATCTTTTACACTTAATTGCCAAGGAACTGATAGCTTCCAGCCAGCTGTTGTGGCTATCACACTTCTGTAATTATATCACTATCTGTACTTCATTTTAATCTTTCCTGATGGTACTTCTCCAGGATGCTACTAAAGTTATGCAGTTAGTGATCCTTTGAGATAAAAAGATCCTACAGCATCTGTTCTTTTACTTAATTTCAGAGTGGATTTTTGCATGGAAAGATTAAATTTAACCAGCTGCAAATGTTTAACCACTTTGAACTCCTTTACAGAGTTAGAGGGGAGAAGGGGAGGTGGCATTTCTTATTGGTGCTTATTGTATGTCTTTCCCAAACTGTTAAAATTAAACTTTGACTACATAAGTCAAAGGTAGCCATTCATGAGTAATGGTCACTTTTTGTCATTGTCAGCAGAAGTCTCATCTAAGGTATTTGGAAAAGTTGATGTCAGGTGTCACGATTCTGTAAAAGCTGCAAGTGTATGGAGCGGAAACTGCTCTTTAATTTTGATTCTGAAGTACTGGGAACAGGTGGGAGGCAACAGTTTCTTAATAAATCTGTTGCTTGTGTGTTGTATTTGATTCAGTGACTTACAAATATGTGCTGCTTCTGTAAGCCTCATCTTTTTGTCAGTATAGTAGATTTTATTTCTTTTCTGCATGATCAATAAATCCAAGAAGTCCCAGTCAATTGCACTAGTGAAACTCAATGGAAGACAACATGATTTTGCAGCTGTTACCAAAACCATTGTTTGGTTTATGATTATCTGTGATTATATACCAGGAGGAAGGAACTTAGCTTAACTCTAAGCTGAAGGATGAGTTTGAAGATTGGATAGGGTCATTAGAAAACACAGTTTCACTGCATGTAAATTGACTACATTTGGGGTCACCAAGGTTAGTGTCAGCACTGATCACCTATGAAAGCCATTTGCTTGCTTTATCTCTGCTTAATCTCCATCCCATGTGCTTACAGAGGATGCCTAAGACTGCTCAAAAATATGTAATGATATAAGTAGACCATTAAATTCTGTCTGAAAAGACAGAAGACAAGAAACTAAAAGAGGAAGGGAAACACAACATTAACGGAAGTGAAGAACTGAATACTTTTTCTACTGTCTCTTCTACAGAAAAGAAAAAGTCAAGTCTTAGTAGTTTCATTTGAAAACGGGATGGGTTGGAGAAAAGCTGAGAAGAGAAGGGTCGCTCTCAGACACATTTGCATATTATCCTGTGATTTATTATGAGCTCTCTGGAAGCTGAGTGGCACCAAGATAGTTCCAGAAATACTAATCTAAAGAGGGATGTACTTTCTTCTGATTAAACCCCTTCATAAAGGGGTTACTGAACTTATAGTTTTTAGTTGTTCTTTTGAATGTATTAATCTTAGTTAGGGCTTGAGGGGTTATTATACCTTCAGATATTGAAAAAAAGTTAGCTACTCACTTGGGAGATTTCTCGTGTTTTGCTGCTTTTGAACAGTAAAGAGACAGAACGTCATGCAAGTAATTGCACTAGACTGAATGGATTGCCCTCGGGTGCTGGAAAAAGTCTTGCAAAGCAAGATGATTGTGATGAATAGGAAACAGAGGCCCTGGCAGAGGAGTAAATCAGTTACTGAGTCAATGGAAATGGCTTTGATAAATGATGTCAATATTAAATCAATTGGTGGGAAACATTGTTATACTCTGAGACAAGGATAAAATAAAATTCAATAAAATACAGGGTAACTGTTTCATTTGAGTTAAATTATGATTTTTCTAGTCAAGCAATTGGCTTCCTGTGATGACTGCAGTTTTTCATTTGTTTGCTTGCGTTCTGGCTTTACTTGAAGGGATATACAGTGCTTGGCATTTTATGTGCTTCAAATAGACTTGCTTAAATCTTTGCTGGGAGATAACTTGGTATGGTGTTTATTCTGCAGTAATAACAGTGCAGTACCCCTAGCATATATACTAGTACTGCAACTTTGCTACTCAAATAAAAGCATTAGAGATAAGTAGTAAATGTAGTTTTATTAGCCTGCCTTTGTCCCATATAGCTTTAGTCACAATTAAATTACCAGGTTTAGAATGCTTTTTCTATTTGTGTTACTTCTTGATGTAATTTACCAGTCAGTGTAAGGTAGAATATTCTTGTTTTACAATTAAACTCTAGTTATTCTCCTTTTCCATGCAATTTCTGATAGTTAAAAGTTGCTATAGTATAATTTTATTCTATAGTTACAAGATAATTTAGTATTCACAAATTACAATGAAAACTGCATGGCATACAGGTGTCCAAAATATTCAGTAGTATAAGGATATTATAATCTATACAGTTGTCTTCTACTCTGTTTGCGTGTCAGCTTAAAAAAAATCCACGTAAATCATGCACCATCTAAATACTGAAATTGGTGAGATTTGTTTCAATCTGAGAGTACAAATTGTCCCCAAGACAGTGGACATTTTCACAGAAAGACAAACCTCCATGCCTTCGTGTTCTGAATGGTGAGGACTTCTATCAGGTATGCAAATAATATGTGAGTCCATTTTCCTTTGTCCTTCATCCTATCACAGGGGAATTTTCTCTGCCTGTTAGCAACATCATCTCATTGACTGAAATATAAACTCTAGAAACTTTTGGCTTTTTTATGCCACAAAACTCTCATGTGCTGGATCAGCCCTCATCCCAGTGGAATTCTGCTGCTATTTTAATGTTTAAATTAAGTAGCATTTAGTTTATGAAAAAAATATAAATTACTGAAGTGCTTTAAAGTATGTATTTAAAATGTTCGAGTGTCACATGAGAACTGACAAGTCTAAATACTTTTAAAGCACATGCATTCAATATCCAATGTTCCCCTCTCCTGGGGAAAGGCATACAGTCGTCATAAGACCATTGTGTAAGCCAGAAAAGGCAAAATGAAAGGAGAAGACATTTTGTAAACTGGCGCAGTAGCTACATGAACAGGCACTTCTCTTTATCTCATTTTAGTCATTTCTGTTTGAGGCACTGATAATCTATGAGATACTGCAAAGGGGCATGTAGCAGCTGTCCATCAGTTAATGCTGTTAGCTTACAGTTGTGCCCTTCCTCTTTCAGTCTTGGCTGCATTTTGGAGAAAGTGTTACAGAGAAATGGAAGTGCTATTGTGTTTTGTCATGCTGTTCCATGCTGTTGTGTCCCAGTTTCCCGTACATAGCTGTTTGCTGTTCTTTGCGTGTGTATTTTCATCAAGGTTTCTGATACCAGTGGTCCATTATAGACTTCCTGCCGCACAGGAGAACTTGATACACTGTTATTTGCTGTAGCTTTTATTTTCCTTTTGTGTGCTGGTTGTGTTTTGATCTTTCATGCGCTATCATTAAGTCAACGAGTTGGGCAAATTACCGCAAGTGATCCTTTTCAAACTCCCTTTTAATATCCCCTGTTTATTTTTAGTGTTGCTAGATTAAATGGTTCTGTAACTATATTTGTTCAGAGGCTACTTCATGGGTGCTAATTACATTGATAACAGGTGGGAATTCCCATGGGATTTTTTCCAAATGTTATCTGTTTCTTGTTTCTTTATGAAAGTAGAAAGTGTTGCCTATAGAAATACGATATTGGTCCAGAGCTGTGAAGAATAATAAAAAAAAACTGTGGTTTATGTGATTGCCAGTTTCGACATAGCATTTAGTGGAGAACTCAAATTTTCTTTTTGGTATGATTTGGGGGACTGCAATGCAGCAGAACATTATATTGCACAAAGCTCTATTATGTTGTATGAATAGACAGACACATTGTCGAGAGATTTTTTTGATCCATTTACATGTATATGGAAAGTACTTCAAATAACTAAGTAGAACCAGCTAAGGAAGCAATAAAAATGAATAATAGTGCAGTATAGTAAACACAAAATGGGCTAATTATAGTCTGAAATCAAATATTGGAAGTTGGATTTCCAAATTTTTAGTGTGCAGCTGTTCATTCTGGCTCTAGAAGAGAATGGGAATTGCAGTCTGCAGCAGAAGGAAGCTTGTTGTGCAGAGCATCCAGTACTGTATCCTTTGTGATCCCAACTGGAAAGGACATTGTAAAGATAATGCAGGATGGATTCAGCCAGATTTACTGGCATGTATTTGTGGGGCTCATCAGCTTTTTCTCTTTAGCTCTCCTCTTTCTTCTTCCTTTTGTCTTAGTTCTTGTCTCCCACAATATTTTGTGAATATATATTATAGATCATCTACTTGAGTAATTGTCAGTGTAGTTAACCCTTTCACTTTGTTACAGACTCTCAAGTGCATTATCAAATAATTTTCAAATCTAAAGCATTCTATAGTCTTCTTCTGTGGAATCTTGTTATTTGTTAAAATCTTTTAATGCTATAGAATTAGGTGAACCTTCTGGTTTTATGATTTTAGGTTTGAGCCTGCATCTAGGATAGAGCTTAGGACTTGCAATTCAGCAAGGTTTCAGTTATATTGGAATCAGCCACTGTGTTTATAAGATGCCATTGGCACAAGTGGCACCACTTCTTATCAGACTAGTGGGGTCAAGGTAGTACTTGAAGCAACACTGCCACCCTCAATTGTCAGTGCTCAGCAAATAGACATCTCTCTTCTCTACAAAAGACAATACAGTGATCTCAGCTTGTTAGTATGAGACTGAAGTTCTGGCCTAATTCTTCAAGAAACTTCCTGTGTTGTTTTGGTCAGCTGCTTTGTTTTTCTGTTCCTGAGCTCTCCATTAGGAAAATGTCTATAACAATTTTCCCTAGCTGCAAGTATAAGAAAGTTGTTCAGATTTGATCATGAAGTGTTTAGATATAATGGTAAAAGGGTCCTGAGACCCTGTAATGAGAAGAAACACCACAAGGTCTAGACTTTTGTGTGTCTCCCCTTCATTTTTTTCTCAATTACATTCTTTAGCCTATTTGGAACAATCGGTTGGAATCTAAGGGTTTCCCTGTTTTCCTCATGGGGACTATGAAAAATGGAAGCTTGTTAATTTTCATGCATCACAGTAAAGATAAGACCAAGTTTAAACCAAGCCAACTGCATTATTATATAATTTTTAAGCATTTTAAGTTAGAGTACCAACCAGCATTAGCTCCACAATATGCATTAACATATTCTAAGCTCCTTCAGTTTTTTTGTAAAAATGACATGGAGGATCTAAATAAATTTTCTTTGCTTTGTAGGTGGTGGACTGTGCTTGGGACGAACTAGTGAAGATCTATACTCCGTCGTGTCTGGCAGTGCCTGTCTAGAGAAAAGTGAAGAAGATCACACTAGGAACCTTTCTCTTTTCCCCTACAACTAGACTTGTGCTAAAGGGTCAAATGTGTCACTAATCTTAGTGTCTCTTTTTAAGTAAAACTCTGCTTGAATGAAGTGTTGTGCACTTAAGTATGTGGAGATTTTAGGGGTTGGTTTACTGTGCTGGTAGTACTTGGGCCAGCAAAACATTCAACAGCTACTGAATGGCCAGCAGTGGCCGTAGCAGATATGAACTGGTGTCTTTAGACCAGAATAACCAATACAATTTTGTGATCTGTCTGGCTAATGATGAGAGCAGAGGCCTGAATCTTCTTGATCCTTATAAAGAATAAAAGTAACTGACAATGTACTTTGAGATAATATCACTGTAAAAAAGAAAAGAGTGGCTTTTCACTGTAATGTCACCTGAGGTTTGTATCTCTCAGATGCATTTATATTTATATGTTTTGCTGTGACTCACATTGCATTATTTTCTTGTGCAATATGAAGAATTCTCTTGATAGACAGGTGATTTGTTCAGCCTTTTTGATTGCTGCTTCACAAAGATGGTAAAGATTATTTTCATACATTTTTTTTCATTAGATCTCCTTAAGTAAAACAGTTGATGAAGTCATGCAGAAAGATACTCTGGTAGAGAAATGCTTAGGAAATAATGAAATATATACAACACTAATTGGATTACAATCTGCAAGATCTAGAGATAGGGCAACCATCTCTTCTATTTATTTGACTTGTCTTCTATTTTCACTTGGAAAGTTTTCCCAAGTGATAGAAGAGGAATGTGGCCATATATTCAGTGTTCCTGGACCTCTGACAGCCTGGCCAAAGTGAGAGCTGATGTCCAGACCAGTTGATCTTGCATTTATGCAGATTAACTGCGTGACATAAGCATAACAGATCCAGTGTGGCAAGGCTATTATACTTACAAGAATATGCCCAACATATTATAGTTATGTTGAGTACTTTACATGCCCATTGACTCCTCAGCCTTCATGCTGGTATTTTCATCTGAGTTTTTCTGGGGCAAGTAGAGATGTTCAGTTTTTATGTTTTTCCAGTCTCCTTTGAATACTTTTTCAGGATCCATCTGTGGTACTACTGCAGTTCTCATTGATATATGTGAGGCTTCTTTCCTGGTTTCCTGCTAGCCTGATATTTTTTTTTTTTTTTTACCTTCTTAAAGCTGTCTCTTGTACTGTTACCCCATATCAACAATCTGTACCATCAAGACTCTTTGCAGGTTGGGTCTTTGCAGATCTTTGATCGGGTTTTCATAGTCTCCTGTTAGTGAATGCCGCACACTTCTGGGTTGCACCACTCATATATCAAGCAATAGCAGACACTGCCAGACCTGCTGGATACTTTGAAGAAATGAAAGAAAGGATCCAGCAGAGCTAAGACCTGCAAGTTGCAAGGAAAGAATGATTGTGCTATCTTGGAGAAAGCCGGGGAGCTAGAAGGTAGCCACAGGGTGTGGTGTTAGGGCAAGTCAGAAAGAAGCCCTCTTCAACATGAGAATTTAGATCCTGATAGGATCTTACATTTTTCTGGGTCAGTACAAACTGACCCCAGAATGCCATCTCCTTGAGCTGAATTAATAACAGAAAGTAGATTTTCTTTTTATGTGACAGTGTGTTGCACCAAATTCTAAATGTTTACTGCACTTTAGTTCTCTGTGCTGAGGAATGATGTAACGATAAAGCTGTGCTGCATACAGCTTTCAGCAATACCATGGGCCATAAAATCTAATTTTAGGCATTAAAATTGATTATTTCAACTTCAATAGTTATTCCACTCTTCTGCTTTATCTCCTTTTTCTGCTTTGACTACAAGTTACATGTCTGAGTGAGTGGAACATTTTGGTGGTGGGTATGTATTTTACATGCATGTTTCTGGGGGGAGGGAGGGAGGGAAGAGGATATTCCAGAATCCTGCCATAGCCTCTCAGCTGGAAGGGCAAATTTAGAAAACCTAGCACGGGGGAGAAAAAAAAATGGTATTCTGAACACGCACACTCAACACATGAATTAATCCTTTTCTTAACCACCTTCTCTTCCCTCATGTCCTGGTTAGCTTCAGTGCTGAGGGCTGCTGCATCCAGATTTAATTCTCTTGAAAAATGAGCGCATCCAGAAGATGCACATAGTAAATAAAAACTGTGGCCTTTAGTCTTCCTGCATGATCTTTGAATTGAGAGAATGTGCTGTAACATTTCTGTACTGTAACATAAAAAACAATCCAGCAATAGTTGTTGCTGATTCTTAATTCTCAGGGAATGTTTGCTATAATTGTTTAATTGTTTTAAAGAAATACTTTTTATTTTATGACCATAATACTGGCTTCTGATCTCTTCTTTGTTTACTGAAACAGATCTTTAATGACAACAATCTTAAAGATGTAACGTGTCCTACTTTTAAACTTGCTCCTGTGGAAGATTTTGGTTTATGGGAACCCATAGGTTTCTCCTTGGTTCAAGAAATGTATTGATTGATCATGTTCTAAAGGAGTGGATTTGCTGTTCTACAATGCTATTAAATTAATTGCACACAGTGTCTTTGGCTGCACTCTTGTATTCACTTTCCCAATTAAGAAATGTTGATCAAAAAGTAAATGCAGTGAAAGGTACTGAGAGTATATTATAAGTAAAGAATATCGTCATCATAGTTTGTCTTAAATGGGACTGCCACCCAGGATTCATACTTCTTCTCTACTCTCAGAGCCCATACTCATGCAAGTTTGCCTAGCTGTATGTCCCATCATGTCTGCATTTTGATAAAGGAAAGATATTTTAAATGATTCTTTGTGTTGGCTTGTGCTGACTGTGTCAGTGATGAAGTTCTCTTTCTTCTAGCCAAGTACAGTGCTGGCCTCAAATTTTGCTGCATAGGCATGGGTGTACTAAGCCTTTCAGTAGTACTGCTCAGTTTTCAATGTGCCTAGGGTCATGTGATGGGGAATGGATACAACTCTGCACAAAGCTTCCACTGTATATGCCATGGTTGCAGCAGACCCTAATTAAAGCAGACTCACCATTAAACATTTTATATAAAAATATCCACCATTTTCATCCAATAAACTGTTTTAAAAAATGGTGCCCTTAGGAACTGGACACCAATTTGCTCTACATGGTGGGTTTTTTTCTGTCACCCATGTCATTGTATCTAGGTGAAATGCAGAACCAAGCATAATTTGCAGGAAAGGATTAGAGTTAAGGCATCATAATCATTACTGGAAGGAACCACAGAGCTATTCATTACCATGATCTGTGCCCCACTGCTCGATCAAAATTTTGTAACAGTCAGCTTACGAACTGAGCACCCACTGCTGTCTAGACACAAGAACAGCTAGCGTGAGGGAAGTGCCTTCACTGCAGTGTTACCCCAAACCATATCTCTCTGTTGCTTTACCCAGTCCCTTCCCGGTGAAGTGCAGGAGAATTCCTCTTTTCTGAGTGTGGAGTGGTGGAGAGGCAGTGGGCGACTAGTACTGGGCCTGGCCTGAATCCATGTTGGGAAAGGCTTGATTTGGCTAAGGGACAGCACCTTCCCTTCCACCCCCTTTGCTGTGTATAGGCAGGACTAAAATTAGGAGTACCATGAGAGATGTTGCAAATGAAGCTGGCCTTGCAACACAGGCAAGTTCCAAGAGATAGGCTATGGTATTTGGGGCACTTGAGATGCTTGAGTTCCCAAATTTAGTGTTACTGTGGCCTCACCTTGAACACTGTGTGCAGCTCTGGGCCCCACCATTTAAGGAGAGTGTGAAGGTCCTTGAATGCGTCCAGAGGAGGGCAACAAAGCTGGTGGCAGGGCTGGAAGGAATGACCTGTGAGAAGCAGCTGAGGACTTGGGGTTTGTCTAGTTTGGAGAGAAAGAGGCTGAGATGTGACCTCATTACGCTCTCCTGCTTCCTGAGGAGGGGGAAGTGGAGAGGGCGGTGCTGACCTCTTCTCCCTGGGATCCAGTGATAAGATGCATGGGAATGGTTCTAAGCTGCACCAGGGAGGTTTAGACTGGACATTACGAAGTGTTTCTTTACCAAGAAGGTGCTCATATACTGGAACAGGCTTCCTAGAGAGGTGATCAATGCCCCAAGCCTGTCAGTGTTTAACAGGTATTTGGGCAGTGCCCTTAACAATATGCTTTAACTTTTAGTCAGCCCTGAAGTAGTCAGGCAGTTGGGAGTAGATGAGCATTGTAGGTACCTTCCAACTGAAATAGTCTATTTATTCACATTTCTATTCTGCTGATATGCTTGTTTTTCTGTTTCAATCAGGGAGGCATTTAGCCCCCAATGCAGACTTGCAGCCTGATCATCTGCAATGTCAGAGACTCATTTCTCTAATGATAATTTCACTGGTGAGGGGACAAAATTGTTTCTTCCAGAGGTTACGCTTAGGTGGAGTCAGAATTACTGCAGTATTTCCAGAAAGCATGATTAGATTTTTTTTCCATCTGCACTTAATTGGCAGAAGGAGCTTTTTTTTTTTTTCTCCCATGTGCAAACACTGTCACAGTAATCTACACGTTCCTTTAAATTGTGCTGTGTGTGGGCTTGGGATGTGTCCAAATGGAGGCTGGTGTAGATGCATTGGCACAGTTCTTCAGTGGGTTTTGAAGCCAGACTTGGTCTCCAGTAAGTTTAAATGAGAGTTTCAACCTTCATACGCTTTGATATTTCAGGCCACTTAACTGCGAGTTTACATTTTATGCTGCAGTGCAGCTCCTGAAGTGGGTGAAGGCCCCTGAGGTGAAGCACCCCATGACACCAGGGGGGTGACCACAACTGACATGTTATTTTGCCGGAAAACTTCTGGGGTTTGGTGCATGCTTTCTTCACACCCTGACTTAGCAATATAAGTACTCAAATATTATCAAAACTAAAGATTCGAATGTAAAAAGAAGATGAAAATACAACTGCCTTGGTTAGAACCACAGAGAGAACAAAATGGAAAATAATTAGGGAACACTTAAAGTCACAAGGGAAAAAGCCAATTTAAAATGACAGATATCCAGAGAATCCTCCCATAAATTCTGTAAAGACAGAGAACAGAAGAAGTGAAGGAGCAAAAGAGAGGCTGCAGTTTTGAGTCAGGTGAGTGTTACAGTGGACCTCACAAAGTCAGTCTTGTTCTTGCATTAATGTCAAGCTCTGTAACAGGAATGGGGAAAGGAAGGAAGGTGAGAAAATGCCAGGCAAGAAAGGGAGTGAGAACGGTAGCTTGATAAAAAATGAATAAATTGAAGATTGAAAAATAAAAGGCAAACTGGAAACAGACTCTGGTGAGAAAGAGTATTTATCCAGGAACACATGTCAAAAAGTAGAAGGAAGCACTGCTATGCCTGTATCAGTCACAGGCAAAGTCAAGAGCAGCTGCTGGCCCCCTGCACAAGCATAGCTGATGGCACTGAAGTGCATGGACCCGCTCTCAGCTCCTGGCTTCTGGAAGCACTCTGCAGGTTAGATTTCCAAATGTCATTTATATCTCCATCCATGTTTACCCTGAAGGCTGGAATAAAAGAAGTTCCTTTAGTTTTTGCATAGAGAATATTAATTCTCTTGTGGTTTACCTCTGTTGTTTAATTTCAATGATACCCATGGTTTCCTCTCCCTCATTACCAATTTTCATCTTCAAACACTCATACTTAATGGTTACCTCTGTTGTTTCATTTTATAAACCTTGCCCTGCCTCCTTTCCCCGTCTGTATCAGGTCTGCTGCTAGCCCTGTAATCCACTGTAACCCTGGAAGCTGATAACACGTCCGCTTTGGTGCGACAAATCCCTGTGACCACTGAGAGCCCCTTACTGCACCCAGCAATAATCCTGGGCTCACACTGCTTCTCTTGGTTCAGATGAAGAGCCCAGCGTTGCAGGTCCAGTGTGTTTTTCCTGCCACTCCTCCATACTAATGTGGTCATGTTGTGCACACTTGCTGTCCCAACACCTGCCCTGCTCTTGAAAGCTGTTGGCATCAGCACCCCTCTTTTGCGCTTGCTACGGGTCTCACCTGATAGCAGAGCTGTACACAGGTTTCCAGTGTAATGACTGGGAAGAAGTGTATCTGGCTTTGAAAGCTGGGTGTGTGTAGGGAGGGCTATAAACTGAACTGAGACTGAAATGTAACATTTTCCTGCAGCAGCCTCACAGAAAATAGTTGTGCCTTTTTGATACTGCTGAAATACATGCAGTGCTTGGGCTAAATTCCATACAAGCCCACCAGAACTGGCAGTCCTTGTCAGGATCTGGTCCACCCCTTTTTTATGGTAAATCTTCCAAAAGCAAGCTTCGGGTGTCAAGTGTGCCGTTCTCCTCTGAGCTGGTCCTTACTAACACTGTTCCCGTGAAGAGGGGGGAGGCTGGTTCTGTTTAAAATAAAGAATAACTTTGCTAATCTCATATTGATGGCTGTAAGGTAGTCTTACTACTCATGAGAGAGACCCGACACATATGGTGTTAAAAGAAGGCTCAAGATTATAAGGCAGTTCCAAGCAAAAGTGTAGTTTTTCATTCCCTTTCATTCCTGACATTGCAGGAGAGTGAGGGGGAGCAGTGGAGTCCCCATCCCTGGGGGTGTTTAAGAGACATGTAGATGAGGTGCTGAGGGACATGGTGTAGTGGTGACTTGGCAGTGTCACATTAATGGTTGGACTTGATGATCTTAGAGGACTCTTTCAAGCAAGGCTGTTCTGTGATTCTGTGATAGAACCACTTCTGCTTTCCCTTAGAGTTGAGGTGTGCTATTGCAGCCTCCTGTTAGAACCTTCATCTGGCAAGTCCAGAGGAGGGGTTAGCTTATTAAAACTTCACCAGGCTTTAAAACACCACTTTCAAAGGCTGTGTGGTTACCAATTTCTTGTGACTTTTCAGAGGAAAGCCCCCCTGCTAGAAACAGGCTCTCCCCTCCTGCAGAGCAGCAGTTCCCATCTCTCCATTCCCCGCCCGAGAAGGAGCTCCCTTTGGCGAGCCGGGATGGGTGGATGGACGGGTGGGTGGATGGATGGGTGGCTCGGTGGATGCTTTTTCCAGGAAAGCCGTACGCTTTTGGGGAGAGAGAAGCGGTACTGCCCTGCCTGTGCGCGCGTGGGGGGGCTCGCACTGACCTCCCCGCTCCGGGTGACTTGGGGTTTTCTACGGGTCTCCCGCGTTATTTTCGGGGCGGTCGCGCTCCGCCGCGATGCTGCGGTACACCGCCGTCCCTCCGCCCCGGCTGGCAGCTCAGCGGAGCGCACTGCCACCCGCCGCCCCTCCTGCGCCCGGCCGGGGACGGGAGGTCTCCGGAGCGGTGGAGGGGACTTCCCACCCCCGCTGAGCCGCGGGGCGCTGCGGCGGACACCGGGGGCGGGGGCGACGGTATGGGGGGGACACCGAAAGCGGCGGCGGAGACACACTGGGGATGGCGCGGGGACACAGCGGGGACGGCGGCGGGGAAGGGAGTCGGGGAGGAGGGGGGACACGTCGGGGGGGTGGCCGCTCTGCCGAGAGCGCGTCCTGCTCCGCCCGCCCCCCGCCCCTGCCTCCGCCCGTCCCTGTCCACCCCCCGCCCCGCCGCCGCGCCGGGTGGCCGGGCGGGCGGCAGTGCCGCGGTCCGCGGCGGCGGGGCGGTGCGCGGGGAGGATGGGCCGGTGGCGGGGCCGGGCGCGGGGCGTCGCGGTGGCGGTGGCGCACGGGCTGTGCTCGGGCTCGCTGAACATCCTGCTGAAGTTCCTGCTGGCCCGCTACCACTTCGCCTTCCTGACGCTGCTGCAGTGCCTCAGCAGCGCGGCGGCGGCGCTGGGGCTGGAGGCGCTGCGGCGGCGGGGGCTGGCGGCGCTGCCGCCCTTCGGGCCCCGCCTGGCTCGCCCCTTCGCCGCCGTGGCCGCCCTGGCCACGCTGCAGTCCACCCTCACCCTCTGGTCGCTGCGCGGCCTCAGCCTCCCCATGTACGTCGTCTTCAAGCGCTGCCTGCCCCTTGTCACCCTGCTCACCGGCGCCCTGGTGCTCCGCGACGGCATGCCCTCCCCCGGCGTCCTCGTCGCCGTCCTCATCACCACCTGCGGCGCCGCGCTGGCCGGTGAGTGCGACCGTCACCGCACCGGAGGGATGCGGTGGGACGAGGCGGGAGGGGGGGTGCCGCGCCGCGGGTGCCCCGACGGCGGCGCCGCCTCTGGACCGGCAGCCCCCGCCGCTCCCACTGCGCTTCGGACGAGGCGGGCAGCGGCAACCCGGGGCAGAGGTGCGAGGAGACCGGCGCGTACAAGCCCGGGGGGGGAAATACAACCCCGCCGCGGTAGGGGCAACCTTAGAGGGACAGGTGCGACCTTCCGGGGGCAGGTGCGACCTTGCGGGGGTGGCTGCAGCCCCGCTGTGACAGGTACAACCTCACAGGGCAACCTCAGGGAGGTAGCTGCATCCTTACGGGGGTCGGTGCAGTCCTACAGGGGTCGGTGTAAACCTACGGGAGTAGTTGCAACCTTATTGCAACTCTACAGAGGGAAATGTGGTCTTATGGGGGGAGGATGCGACCTTATGGGGGTAGATGTGATCTTCTAGAGGCAACTGCAACCCCATGGGGGCAACTGCAGCCCCACTGGGGTCAATGCAGTCTTACAGGGGGTAAGTGCGACCTTTGGCATCAGCTGCAACCCTGTGGGGCCGGGGGGTTATTTGCAGACGAGGTGTGGGTGGGGTGGGAGGCAAAGCTGGCTCTGTGGGGTCCGGCAGCGCTGCTGGGTTGGGGGCTGCCCCAGGGAACAGCACACACACTCGGTGAGTAGCTTACAACTAGGTGGATCTGCAAAGCAGCCTGGCTGGGAGGCCCTGGCTGTGAGGGGCCACGGAGCTCGGGGGAGCAGGAGGGCAGAAGGAGGGCCGGGGGGCTGCAGGCCAGGCAGCCTGGCCGGCCAGAGCGTGTGCGCCCACACTGGCAAGAGGTGCCCGGTGTTGCTGTATGTGCGGTTTCAGCTGCAAATCTCCCCTAGTGTCTTCACAAAAGGGAGAATGCAATCTCATTTTGGCTGTGGGATTTAGGGGGAGGGTGGATGACATTCGGTAGATTTGCAGCACACACATACACACACAAAAAATTTCCTAAATATTCCCCCAGTCCAAAATGGTGCTCACTTTCTGTCTCACGTGGAAAAACTATGCTTGTTTCTTTCTGTGACTCTCCCGACAGGAGCTGGCGACCTGACCGGGGATGCTATGGGCTATGTGACAGGCGTGCTGGCTGTGCTGATACACGCTGCCTACCTGGTGCTCATTCAGAAGACCAGTGTAGACAGCGAATACGGACCCCTGACAGCTCAGTACGCCATCGCTGTTTCGGCCACCCCTTTTCTCATCATCTGCTCTTTTGCCAGCATGGATTCCATCAATGTCTGGTCATTCCCAGGGTGGAAGGACCCTGCCATGGTATGCATCTTTATTGCTTGTGTCCTGATTAGCTGTGCCATGAACTTTACCACCCTTCACTGCACTTACATTAACTCGGCTGTGACCACCAGCTTTGTAGGGGTGGTGAAGAGCATAGCAACCATCACAGTGGGCATGGTGGCATTCAATGATGTGGAGCCCACAAAGTTATTTATAGCTGGTGTTGTGGTCAACACCTTGGGGTCTGTCATTTACTGCGTGGCCAAGTACATTGAGACCAGACGGCAGAGCAATTATGAAGACCTGGAGAAAGAAGCTGGAGAAGAGGAGGGGAAAACGCAGACTGGGGACCAAGCACTGTTTGCGATGGAGGTGATTTCCCAGGAGAAGGGGGCTGAGGGAGCAGCAGTGGAAGGATCAGGCACGGGGGACAGCCAGAGCGGAGAGGAAGAGAAGGACAGCACTGAGAAACCTGCCAAGGGACCAGAGGTTCAAGGAAAAACCACTGGCACACAAGGAGTGAACAGGAGCTCGCTGAAGGATGCCTATCTTGGAGTATGGAGGTTGGTGAGGGGTGCTAATTATATAAAGAAGGATTATTTGATAGAAAATGAAGAGCTACCTAACCCTTAAAAAACAGGATTGAAAACCTATTGCTTGAGGACAGACACCTGGTTCTCCATACAGGGGGAAAGGTAGAGCATAAATTTCCACATCAATGCTGACAAATCCAAATCATGTAGGATGACTTTACCTCATTGTCACAAAGCAAAAGTTCAGAGTTTGCTCATGCTTTGGGCTTGCTTTCAGCTGCTTTCAGTACATCAATTCAGACCCACCACAGCTAAAGGTGCCGAGTCCCCTGCTGTGGACACAGAGAGAGTTGGGTAATGGCAAGTCATGGGGCGCTTGCCCGGCAGCCTGTGCTGTGAGGGACACCAGTACTATTAAGTTAGTCGGCAGTGCCAGTGACACAGCGGTGGCCTGTAGCTTAGCTTGAGTCTAGAGCCTTGTGATTTTAACACCATTCGGAGGCTATGACAATGTGCTTCTGTATCTGTATCCATCCAGTTATAGGTACTCAGTATAAATGTACTCCTGCAATATATAAGCTCCTATTAACTGTACTTTCATGGGTTCCTCTGTGTCAATACAATTGTGACAGAGCTAGAGATTATGCCACTTCAATTATATTGGTATAAAATCACCAGTCTTAACTGAAGAATTGAAACTCTCCCTGATTCTGTGGCCAGGCTGGGCCTTGGACCTGGTTTACGTTGGGTGGTTTGTGTCTTCAGTAGAAATACTTTTGTCTTGTGGTGGTGTCCATGAGAGCAGAACCAGATCTGAACTTTTGAGAAGCTGTGGTCAGCAGAAGAAGGATGTTCTTCTATAAGCTTTAACTGCATGTAGCATTGGGAATATTAGTTTGAGCCAAATAAAAGGGATTGGAAATGTTGGACTGTATTGATTTGATTTGAGAGGGCTATAAAAAAAATAGGGAGACAGTGCGTCCCTTGTGTTGTCCCCTCCTTGTACCCTAAAGTCGGGTGAATCAGAGCATGGCCTGGACCTAGGGTGTCCTCTCCATCTCCTTCTGTCAGAAGTACAGGCTGTTAGGAGACCTGGGGACACCACCTCTGCCAGGGTTTCCAGGAGCGCTTTTGCAGGACAGTTTTGGCTGCGTGTTGGGACGTGCCTCTGTGCGTATCAGACCTCACTGTACCCGTGCGCTGTGGTGTCCAGTGGAAGGAAGCATGGGCGGGCAGGCAGGAGCTGCAGTGTGCCCTGACACATTGCACGGCTGAGCGCTCGCGGGCCAGGGTGTACCACATGCATTTAGAGGGAAAGACCGGAGAAACAAGCATTTGAATATTTCTTAGCATGGGGATACCCTTTTGGGAGGCAGGAGTCCCTGAGTTAAACCTCTGCTCAGAACCAGGCAGAGGAGAGATTTGACTCTTGAGTCTTCCTTATCCCAAGAGGGTGCCCCAACTATCGGGTCATCTTGACCACAGGCTGAAACAAGTTGTTGTCACCTCCTGAAAAAATGAACCATGTTTGTTGTTGTTATTGTTACTATTGTTTTATTAGTATTATTATCATTAGTATTATTTATTATTAAGCCACTGAACTGAAAATCAGTTATTTCCACAGCCCTAATTAATCAGTGCCTAGCCCAATGCCTTCTCAAGCCAAGCATTAGCCTCACAGTGTTCAGCACTGAAATCCGAAATGAGTGATTTACCCATCAGGGAATACTTACAAAACTGAACTCTGGGGGAGCTTTAGGTTCTTGTCAATAACGGCAGGCAGAAACATCGGGTGCAACAGTACGGTTTTTGAGTGAGTGCTGAAGTTCATCGCCCATCAATTTTGAAAGAGATGGCTATAAAGACTTTCAGGCTGTGTATAGCTTCAGGTTATATATATCTTGTGTTTAAGAGTTGAGAGGTACTGGCTGTATGCCAAAATACGTTTACTTTCTGTTCAAGCTCCATATGGCATCTTTCTCAATAAAAGCACTATTTATTGTTTATAGGCTAACATAATAGGGGTTTTGTTAGTTTTTCAAATGCATCCTAAAGAAGTTTGTGCCTGTGACTTATAGTTGCTGTATCACCGAACTCATTACGATATTGAACTGCATTGTAATCATACAGATGGCTGAAGAGAAACCCACATTTCTGATCTGTCCTCACTGTGCTCAGTGTTTTCTGTCCATAAGAAATGTGGCTCTTTTTGCCACCTGGATGCCAGTCTTAGATCCCGTAGCGTACACTCTGTGTTTGGCACGTGCTGTAGAAAGCTCTCCCCAGGACTCTGGTTGCAGGACTTTTTCCTGGGGGAGTTCAGTGTTTTGCTGCTTACTGTTGTTGAAGTATTAGTAGAAACTTGTGGAAATTCAAACAGTTTTGACTGTTAAAAAAGCTGCTGTTACAATGTTGTACATTCGCACGTATAGTCGAAATGTGATTATATTGTATTCTGTTTATACCTGTAAATTCCCTAAATTAAAATGGGAATTTGGCAAATGCAATCCACTTTTTCAGTAACAGAGACTGTCACACAATAAAATAAAAATACTGCCTCGTGCTGAGGTATTTTAATAGCATCAGCGGAAGGCTGCAGAATGAGATGTGGGAATAAAGTGCACTGCTTTCCAAAAGCCTCCTGGTTTTCTTATTGTTGCTAGTCCGGGGTGCTCATTTTTGGTTTATTTATAGTTATTATTATGCCTTTATACTGTCCAAGTTTCCTCAACATGTGGCTGCACACAGAGGGACTGAGGACAGACAAAGGAACATGGGAATATGAAGTGCCCGCAGGATGGATTAGAGAAAGACACTGTCCTTGTTCTAGGATAATGAATGAACCTGATGCACAATGACTACTTTGAGAATAAACACTAATTTCAGTGTCAACACATCATCGAGTAACACCTGCTCTCGCACTACTATGTACGCATGCACATGTACCCGCACACACGCAAATATACATGCAACAGGAAAATGAAAGACAGACTAGCTATCTTTTCTAAAATACATTTTCTTAAAGTAATTAAAGATACGCCAGATTATTGGGAGGCAGTGACAGTTACAATTTCTAAGGGTAAGTAAAAAATTTGCGTACATCACTGACAAACTGATCTTGCATTTACCACCACTTCCAGAAGCAAAGTGAACAGCAACCTACAAAAAAACAGGTGAGAGTGGAAGAAATTTTATAGTTTATTAAGCAACACTCCACAGCCCTGTGTATGTCCGAGGATAGTTGATTGCCAGTGCTTAACAGCCTCCTGTAATTTGATTATGTCTGTTTGCTGCAGGCAAAGGCTTCAGTAGGCAGAAAGGTGTAAGCCCTTCAGCTCTGGGCTCTAAATTAACAGCTCATCATTTTGCTGCTTGTTAAGGTTTAACACCACAGATTCCCATCTCTTTGCCTGTGTCCCATATAATTTCACATACTGCTTTGAGATTTCTTTTGTGGCTTTTTTTAACCCGAAGCCTGTAAGTGCAGTGCAGGCAATCAGCCCTGCCTCTCACTTAGCTGCTATGTTCATGCTTCAGTAGCTTGTTGGAGATCATCAGGAAGCTTTCCGTTTTAACCTTGCACCTGTTGGGAATTGGTAAGTATGCACATGCCCTCCTTGCTCTTCCCCTGTTCCCACTGTATTTTCCAAATCTTGTTTCCAGTGTCCAGCCTGAAAATCTTGCCACAGAGGCTTTTGACATTTTTTTTTTTTCTTTTTTTTTTTCTAGAAGGGCAGGGAAGGGATGGACCAGTGGGATCTTGTATGTCCAGATTGCTTCTTGCTACCTTTTTGCACGTTTCTGCACACCAGCTCCCTGCTTACCAGTTCCCTATATAGCTCAGCCATGGCTGTGTACCAGCTTCTTGTGGAACTGGTCCAGGGCTGCGTACCAGCATCCTGTGGAGCTGGGCTCTGTGCAGGATAGACACAGGACAGAGGGTCCTCACTCTGCCAGGCAGCCAGTACCAAAATATCCTGCTCATGCACGCCGGTGTGGATGTTTATTATACACGTAAAGCCAGAAGGAGATTTTTTCACAGTAAGCGCATTTTGAGTAATAAAGCTATAAACCTGAAAAGGGGTTGCCATCATTATTGCTGTTGAGCCAGATTCATTTTTATTATAGGTGGAAATGAAGAAAGCCAGGCACACTTTAATGCTAGACATTGTGTTTGAATAGGAGAGAGACACTGCCTGAGATGAAACCGTGAGTAGAGAGCATGAAAACCCTGCTCAAAGAGGTACATGGGGCTGGGATTAGGATGGATGGGGAAAATACGAGAGTTACAAATTAGGACAGATGGGGAAAACGTGAGTTTTCTGAAAATCAAAATATTTCAGTTTGTATCGTTCTCCTACACCCATATCCCTGGGGAGCTGGAAGTCAGCCCTTCCACCAAATTTCAGTTTGTCACTGTTCTTACATGGAAAGAAATAGTGTCAGCATGAGAAACCCGAGGGCCAAACAGTGTGGTGAATTTTCAGTGAATGCACTTGAATTTGGGGCCCTGGGAGAACAGCACAGATGAAGGAGAGAGGCAGACTGAATGACCTGGCTGGGGGAAAGACAGGTGGATCTGCTCTTTGTGGTCCTGTGATTTTTTTCTTACAGGACAGACGTAAGAATGTCTGCTCTGGGCACATTAATTTTGTTGATAAGTTTGTCCTTTTTCAAATAAAAGCAATGTCAGTTCTGTTCTCAAAATTACACTATTTTTTTAATTAGGTGCTTGTGTTCCTGACAAAACAAGACAGATTTCAGTAACTCTTTAACAGAATCCATGATTTCTCTGAAAAAGAGCATTAACTGCTAAGGGCACAGACTGTTTCTTAGCTGACATGGGAGGGAGAACTGAGAGAGAATGATGAGCTGGAAATGGTCATGATAGCAAACCAGTCAGGTTTACCGGCTGCTGTAAATACTATGATCAATAAATAAAAACAGCTACAGGGTCCTGCATGTATCACCACTGTGGCTGCACCAGCACCCTGGAACAAGCACAGCTGTAACTGCAGGGGCTTCAGAGAGCAGCTCTTGCCACTAATGCTACATGAGAGTCAGGGGTTTGCTCCTTTCCCAAAGCACCTCAGAGAGAGATGGGACGCAGCAGCTCTCTCAGCCCCCTCCCCGCACAGGGTAACAAGTCAGCTCAGGTGTTCAGTGGCATTGTGGCGAGGGTGGGAATGGTACAAATTTTACCTGTGCGATCCAGGCAGGCTATTACTGGAGCAGAAATTGTTCCTTTGTTACTTTTTTTTCCCATTCACAGCTCCCTCTATACGTCTGAAAGGAAAAATGCAAATCCACTAATAGTTTTTTTAGAAGAAAAGATTTATTTAAGGAGCAAGTTACTGCAGGCAATACAGTGCTGAGTGAGCTTGCAAAATAATTCAGTGTATGGAATGGATTAGGTTGGTGGCTGCCTTATTTTCATTGCCTTCGAAGTGGCTGGGAAAACGAAGATGTGAAGGTAAGGGCTGGTATAAAGAATGAGCTCTGTAAAACAGCTTTGCTACGGTGAATCTTCAAACTCATTTGAGAACATCAGGGATTTAACATTATTCTTGAGCCAACTTGACAAACACATCTGGCATCTTTACAGTTGAGCCTTAGAATAAAAAATGCCATAAATTCAATCATTTCCTGGAAGATAAGGAGTAGCCAGCCGATTCCCAGTGCGCAGGCGGCACTGATGTGCCCCTGCTATTGGTGCACTCTGCTGCAATGGGATATCTAATTTAGGTAAGTGTATTTCAAGCATTAGGGTGCATAAAGTCTGACTGTGGGTGGCTGCCAGTAGAGACAAACAAGATCAGTTTTGCAGATTCACGCAGAAAACTGCTCTCATTTTAACTAAAATGCTGAGGTTGAGTAATAATATAAGAGTATTGTAAGCTATCAAGAAAGAAAGTAAGACAAGGAAAGCAAAAAACTGAAGTCCCACGGACACATTTCCAAAGATTTACAGTGCTGTTGCTCTGCATTTTTCAGTTGGAATACTGAATAAATATTTGAATACTAACAAGATAGATTAGATAATTTGGATTATTTTAATTCCAGTGTCACTATCTGATCCACATGTAGGTGCAGGGAGCCATGCTTCAGCAGGAGCTACCTGGGTCTGAGCCATTGGCATCCCAGTATACCACAGGACTTTTTGGAGCCTTACAGGTGGCTGGAGCAGCCCCCACTCACAGCACGAAGGGACCTGGGAGGCTGGAAATAAATACATCTGCTTCCCCTTTCAGTCTGAGGATGCTTTCATGTATCCAAACAAAGTTTAAAACTTCTCCACCACTTCAGGTTGATGGTCCTGTTTGCTGCCCTCTTTCCTTCAGGGGCAAATCTCTCGTCACTCTTTTTTTTTTTTTTTTTTTTTTTTTTGTAACAATGCCTAAACTGGCATTTGCATTGCAGTATTGCCAGAATGAAGAAAGGAAAGCCAGAAGTGTTGATTTTTTTTTTGGATCACAGCCTTCAGGCTAATTTAGTCATCTTTGTTCCTGCTAACTTGCTTTCTTAAAGACAGCTGGGGGTGGGTGAACTGCTCTGTTTGCTTTTAGTCTGTCTGATATGTGAGATAAAGATCAGATGATCCACCAAAGCTGGCATTGTTTTTACACCAGTTGTGACAGGAGTTGCTCTGTTACAGGACTGGTTGTGTACGTTTAAATAAGGTCCATTAGACTTGGATTATAGCCAGGCCTTTCCTTGCTGGGCTCTTTTCAACTCTAAACAGAATTGAACTCCCTCTGAAACTGGGCTGTCACTTGCTTTTGCAAGAGGAGGCATGAGCATTTGGGGGCTCCATCCTTTGATTTTTTACTGTGGGTTAATTCCGTAGATTTGGTGAGATCAATGTGCTTCAAAAAAAGTAAAAAGCCCGTTCTCTTCTGCTGCACTGACACGGTCCCATAATGCCAATGAAATTGATTGGGAAGAAGTTGGTTCAGGATAAATAGGTCCCCCGTTAGCTGTAAGCATCTCTCCCAGTCAGGAAACGATGCACATAAAGCTGTAGAGTTCTCTGCTGTGGGAGCAGAAAGGAGCATAAAAAAGCTTCTGTGAAGGGAGTGTGATTTCGTATATCTGTCATGGGGGCTGCTGAGGTGTTGCTCAGGATTTTTGCCTTGTTACAATTTTCCATGTTGTGGAGCAGTTCCCTGTGGGAATCATTGTCTAACTCCATTTAGGGATGTTGAATGGAGACCTTTTTACTGACTATTTTTTCTCTTGGTGCTACACAGTTTGCTGTCACTTTGTCATTAATTTTAAGGTTTTCACCCTACTCCCTCTATCCAACCACAAACTCTGTGATGGGAGGTACCTGTCTCTTGAGTTCAGATGCGGTCTACAAGTTGATCTGCTACTTGGGAGGGAAGAATGTCTGGTGCAGGAAATGAGGAGCAGATGAACTCAGTGAGGGCTAAAAACTTCCTTCGTCAGTGGCAGATCCACTTGAGATAACTGTCCCTCCTTCCAACTGCCCATTGACAGGCTCCCCATCTCAGTTCAATGACTCCTTGTAGCAGGTCCTGAATAAACAGTGTTTGAAGCTGGGGGACCGAAACCTTCACTGCATGGTGCGGAGAGAAAAACTGTAACTTAAAAAAGAGAATTCATTTCTTCAGTATTAATTTTTTTTTTTTTTTAATTAAATATTTACTAAAATAAGCAGTTACTTATGCACTAAAATTAGCTTCCCTATTTGTACTGCAGCTATGCCTAGACATCCTGATATATTTTTATTGTGCTAGATATACCCTGTGAATTCCTGGACAGTGTTAGACACTGGTAGAAGCAATGTGAGCATTAGACACTGGGCTGCAACCACTCCCGAACTGCTCAGCTTTCCACGTTATCCAATACACCATCTAGCTACACATTTAACTGTTCTGTCTGTCACCACTCCTGCATGGTGATCAACAAATAAAACACACATGGGTAAAAGGGTGTAGAAAGGGGCTGTCCTGCACTGGCAGGAAGAAGATGATGATCACATTTCCACAATTCTAGAAATGTTTGTGATTACAGAAATTGCAGAAATCTACGATTCCTATTAGACCTTAGATCAGTAAAGCTGTTGTGCATTAGTAACCAGCAAGCTCAGCAGACCATGGGTAGTGTGGTTTTGTACAATAGCATTTGCTTGAGTTAGCCAAATGGTCCGTTGAGTGGCTGCATGTAGCTGTTAACTCCTTCTGCCCCAGAATTAGTTTTGACTTGGTGGTTTGGTACCTTCAAAGTGAAAAACAGGACATGGGAAAGCTAACAGACTACAGGCAGAGCATTAATATTGGCATTAATTTGGATTAGTTAGCTTTAAGTAGGAGCATCTCAAATGAAAATGACTGTTACTTGAAGATCTGAAATGGTTAATCTTTAGTTTAGCTAAAAGTGACGTTTTTTGATTCTTTACTGTTCTACTGCATTTCACACTCTCAAATCTTGACCCAGTCTTGCACTGTTGGCCCTTCTGACTGTATCTACACTGCAAGTGGTGCAGAGTGATTGTGTCCATGTTATATGACTATTCAGTGCCATCAGGGGCAGGCTGGGGTTTTCTCACATCTGGCCCTGAATTTTCTTTGGGTCTCATTGCCCCCAGGTATAATTATAATTTCCATTGTGGCTTTTTTTCAAGTGGAATTAGCTGATATAATGTGAGGACTGTGCTGTAGCTCTGAGTTGAAAACAAAGAGAAATACCCTTCACATAGGAGGCAGTAGACTGGTAGCACTTGCCGCCAAAGGATGTAGTGGAAGCTAAAAGTTTACTTTATGACATTGGGTATATGGAAGAGAACTCCACAGAGGGTTAATAAATACAGAAAACCACACATAGGTCAGGAAGTCCTTTGAGATGGAAATCTGTTGCGTGTGGGAGAGTATTCAGAGGATGTACCGTGCACAGCCTCCTGTTCTCATCCTGGGCACCTGCTTATGGCGCTGCTGAGGATGGGATACCAGGGAAGATGGACCTTTCGTTTGACCCAGGATGGTCATTCATATGTTTTCTCTAACACCTTCTCTAAGAAGAAAAACCTGTAAAGGTTTTCTCATGTTATCCCCCATCTTCAAAGGTCTTAGAAAACATGTCCTTCAGCAATTTACTTACTCCCTTCTGCCCCTGATACTTACTTTAACAACTGCACTTACCTACTGCTAATTTCTTGTTGCTCTCTCTGGATTAGTTTTTATCCTCTGCTGTGCCAAAATACTAACTCAGCATGGTTAGTAGTAAATAAAGATCCTTGCAAAGGCCATTGACTTCAGATAAAAAAGTTCATCAGTGCTGACTGCTTTTGAGTGTGTGCCTTGCTGGAATCCCCCACCTCCTCAGCTATTAAACACCAATCATAAACAGACATATAATATTTGTAATTATGGTGGGCAGTGACCACTTATACCATGTTCCTAAGAGAATACCCTGTAAGTGAATGATGTCCCTGCTCCAACCCCATCAAGCAGCTACTAGACAATCCCCAGTTTACAAGCACAACATGGAGCTGTGACATGTTGTGATAGTCATCAAAAACTTCATTTTACTACTCCCACCAATCATTTCTACAAAACACTTAACTGGAATTGGGCTGGTGTCTTGCTGAGCAGTGGCTTGCAGCTGTAGGAGCAGGCACCAGATGTTTGCATTGCAGGATGGAAGAGATGTAACAGGGCTTCAGGGTACTTTGTAACACAAAGAATACTCAAAAGTTGCTCAAAATCATGATCTGGATGATGGATCTAGCTGGATCTTATGTGGGGCAGCAGAGGACAGTTTTAAAACAGCAAAATCCTATAGCAAATTTTACATACCTGAGCTTTTAATGACAGTACAGCCCAGAGCCAGAGACCTCCAATACTCTGTAAGCCCTGATGCCCAGATTTTTGAAGGCCTAAAGTCAACAGAGAAGAACCTCAATCTAGCCAGGCTTAAGGCTGTATGAAATCAAAACCTCCTTCATTGTCCTTCTGATCTGGTTTTCCCTAGTGATAAGCCTATACTTGATGACTAAAGGATGATTTGGTCTCCAGGAAGAAAAACAGCCCAGTACCAATCTACAAGTACGTAGTTTTCAGACATTTCCCAGCTGATGAGGACTGTTTGATGACCCAGTAGCAGAAAACGTGTATGTGCTATGGGCTGCAGAGGAATGTTCAGGCATTGATTTTATACTATATGTGCTCGGCCCAGGAGTATGTCATCCAGATGTGCAACAGCCGTGTGTGTGTAGAGAAGGTAAGCAGAGGCATGGCTCTAGATTGAAAGATACTCCTGGGCTCTGCAGTCAACCATGGCTGACTGAAATCTGTAACTGCATCTCTAAAACAATCCCAAGAGTGCAATAGTAAAATGTTTCCATTGATTTTTATATTTAACATTTTAATTTGAAGACTAACACTTGATCTGATTTGAAATTACTGGATTCAATGACAATTTGATTCACATGGCTGGAAGATCTGTTAAAGCACTAAAAGCTGAACACATGCAGGGCTGAACTTTCCGAAGGCACAAAACGAACAGTGGTACAAAGACATGTGCCTATGGATGGCAAAACTTGATTTTAATTGCTCTTCCCCCTGAGGAACTCTCCACCTTTACATTGAGGTGACCGGCCTCTCCCAGGAACCAAATGTATGCACATATGCTGAGCAGATGAGATGCAGGCTTTTCTGAGCTATGTTTAGCCAACAGGGCTGCAAAAAGCAGGATAGGGGCAGTCATGTATTGCATCTAAGGCTTGATCTCAGGAGTTGAACCCTGCACCCTCTGGCTGCGCCAGCCAGCTCAGAGCTCGACAGTTGTCTCCAGTGCCTTGGAGAGAGCTGAAACAGTCACAGCCGCTATGGTAATTTTCTAACTGTGGCAGCAAGGACACAAGAGCACACCCAAGAACATGCTGACACATGCTCCTATGGTGCAGGATTGTAGGTTGTTTCAGCATCTTAGGTACCTTTTCCCACGGGGACTCTTCATTCTGGTCCCTTTTCTGGAGACAAGAATCTCAGCTGGTTCAGTTTCTCATCTCTCCATGTCTGCCCAGATTTGATACTCTCTGAGGAGCGAGGTGATGAGGGAACCTGGTCCGGCAATGGCTGGATGTAGAGGTGGAAACTGGCAGTAGGACCGAAGTGCTGTAGGTGGTTGGTGGTCTGACTGAAGTGGTTTTGTGTTTGGCCAGTGGCAGAAGATTCAATGACTATGGACTTCAAAGACAGGCAGCAGCTGAGGAGTATTTCTGTAAACACCTGGACATGTGCGTGTGTGTGTATTTCTCCTTGGGCATGTAGCTTTTAATTATTCCTTATGCTTTTGCAGTAAATGCACAAAGGTTTAATTTTGTAAAGCAATTGACACACCAAGTGGATTATACCAACTTTATGCTGTGGAAGGACTCAGGAATAATTCAGTCTTGTGGACTGATAGTATTTAGAATTTGCATCCTAGAAGTATCTGGAGGACACAGACTAAATCAGGTCTGTATTGTGTTAGGTTCTGCTTGTACAAGAGATAGTCTATGCTCAAAGACTTTGCAATCAAAATAAAATGTTGGGTGATCCTCTGCAATTGTATGTGTTACTAGAAGATGAACTGCACGAAATGCATAATAAAATTGCTCACAGTTCACAAACCTGTCAGGACAGATAGATAGCATTACCTCATCTAATATGAGTTTCCATCTGTGGGTAACCTTTTATTAGTAAAATACATTATGGAATATTCCTTAACAATTCATAATAGCTTGCTTTTGAAGTGAGGAAGATGAACTATTGAAGAGAGCTCACAGGTGTAGAAGTGAGATAAAGAAGGTGCAGCGCGTCCTCCTCTAGAGGAGCTGCCCAGATGCTCTTTTCGTCTTTACAGAAAAGTCGTCTGAGCACATGGTCTATTGTTTGTAGTGAAAGGCTCAGCCGAGCTGTCACTTAGGATTGCACTGTCTGGCATTCTGTAGTAGTGAGCTGAGCATATACACTGCAGACGGAAATTGTTCCTGCTACCTCTGAAAATGCTTTTCACTCTTCACTAGAAGAAAAAAATATTCTGCCTCAGACTGTAAACCCAAGTAAAACAGATTAAAGTGTGGGGTGTTTTTTTTAACACTGTTTCTTGCTTTAGAGAAATACTCCTGCCTGCTGAACTAGTGATCACAGAGACTGGGGCATGTATGAGCATCACTTATTTTAGGAGACAAATGGAGTGTGAGTGGTAAAAAACTTTTCTTACGTGCTTCTTGTTTGGTTAATGGGAGTTTCACAGATGACTCCAATGGGACCAAACAGACCAACAATGAAAAAATTTGAAAAATTTTGAAAAATTTTTCATTTGAAAAATTCCTGCTGAATTTCTTACTGTGACAAAAGATGTTTGATGTGTTTCAGTAGTAAGTATAGTCTATGCTATACTTCTGTGCTATGAATCCCTGGTGTTTTGGAGGCTCTCTACTAACTATGTTTTGGAGAATATATTTCTGTGCTAAGATAACAAAGAGCGAGCAGTTATGGGATGTAGAGGACACAGGTTAGTCCTTATTAGTTATGCAAAAATTAACATGGAAAAGTTCAAGCTATGGACAAATTACCATGGACACCAAGTGAACAAAAGAACTGCGCTACCTTGTCAACTGTGTGATCATCAAATCCACTGTCCTGTTTAGCATTTCCTATGACAGGAGGTCCTGGCTGGCATCATGAGTTTCCAACTCCCACGTTTTGGCACCCATCCCTGCCCCGAGCCACCTGCAGGCCTGAGTCCCTCCTCGAGGGCAGAGGACTCCACCAGGCAACAGGCACTGCTGTTCCCAAAGCCTTCTGCAGGGCTTTGAAGTTCTTGTTCATCCTCTGTAAAATGGGTTGTGACACTCCTGGGTTGGTCCACTCTGGGGATTAGTTTATGAGATACTCTCGATGACTCTATTTTTCCTGGGAAGATCATCTAAAGTACAGATTGCCTCACGTGCAGAGACATCTGAAGTAGCTCTGTGTGACAGCATGGGATTACTTGGACTGATTTACATGGGTGTAGCATCGTGCAAACAGAGGTGGACTGCTCCTGAGCTGCCCAACTCAACACACATGCCTGACTCCAAAAGCCCTGGCCAGAGAGCTTTCTGTGCCTCTGTAATGTTTTGTGTTTTGCTTTTTTGTGTGGGGTTTTTTTTAAATTTAAAACAGGCCATCTACTATTTCTGATAACAGAGACCATGCTATGAGACCTATAGAAGTAGCTACTCAGGCATCTGTGACAGTGTACCCACCATCCTTGTAACAGACAGCTGCTTCTACTGCAGGGAACAACGTAGCTTCCAGGAGGAAGTGAAAATGGATGTAAGCACCATATGCTGCAGATGGAGAGTCATGGGGTAGTGACCATCAGAAAGCTGCAGAAGAATGGGGAAAAACAAGTTTGTATTCCCCAGAGACTCCCTGTGTGGTCCTCAGTCTGGGGCTGTCCATTAGAGGGAAAAAAACCCTCAGTGGGGTCAGGTTTCAGACTACTATTTCCCTGCTCTTAGAGCCAGAGGGTTTGGGAATTTGAAGTCTGGAGATGGAGCCGTCATGGGAGGGCTTGCATTTTGTGAGAGGCAGATGGTTGCCCTGTGCTCAGGAACAGCAGCAGCAGCAGCATTGCTCTGTCACAGCTGAGCACAGCAAATTCTTTGGATCATGCAGTCACTGCTCTGCTGTGCTGCAAATGCAGCTCCCAGCTCACCCCATCCCTTCCCAAAGTAACAAGTGTGGCAAAGGCTTGAAATATGTTAAACAGCAAGCAGTGTGATTTCTCCATGTGTTTCTGCAAAAGAATAGGCTCCAACAAATCAAAAATGTTCTGCACTCTAAAAATAAAATGAAATTTTAAAAGGTCTATAAAAAACTGAGTCATTGGCTGGATCCGGATGATCTACATGAAAGAGAGAACAATATTCAATTTGTCTAAAACCCCAAGTTCTTCTCAAAAGGCACTATAGAAAATGGTTCAGAGGCATAATGTAAATTAGAAAGACACCAACACAGCTCATACTTGAATGAAACTAATGCATACAGGATGCAGCAAATATGGCATAACTACAGCGACACTTATTTTTTTATACCACCAAAGCCTTTCTTTCCTTTGAAGATGGGTAATTGTAAGCAATACAGTACTTTTGACTTCCTATGTAGAATTACTCTCCCCAGTCTCTCTGTGTTGCACAGTGTATTAGCTACAAATGATTAAAGCTGGCCTCCTGCCCCTTTGGTTGTTTTTCAGAGACTGTCAATGTCTCCGGTGGGCTGAGTGACGTAGCAAAAGATTCTGCGTATGAACATGAAAGCAAGCTATTTATCTTCAAAGAGAAAACCAGTTGAGAAGTCTTGACAGATCTCTTGATTATCTGGGTTTCTCTGGAAAAGGGATTGCTTTTATTTATATACTTTTTAAAAAGAAAGTAAACTCGAAGCAAAATAAGAATTACTGGTATTACTATCTCTGCAGGATTGCTGTCAGGTCCGATTCCTCAGCCTGCTTGTGGTGTTCATACCTTCTGAATATTTGTGAATCTTGAGCCGTTGATTCAAAGAAAAATCAGGCTCTTTACAGTGCTCTGAAATTGTTCCAGGGACTCTGGGCAGTATCAGCTTTATCTTCCAGGGCACTTGTTTATAGCCTGTCCTTCCAGGAACAGAGACCCCATTTTCTAGCAGGTCCATGAGGAAAAAGATGCAAGCACCATAATTCAGTCTTTCTCATGCACCAGCACAGAAACGAAGAGGACTGTATAGTGGCTACATGGCCAAGTGCAAGTGCAAGGTGAACACTGTTTCTGGGCCTCAACTACACTGTTGTGGCATTGCTCTAGGAGAAGGGGGATACACTCATTGTAGAAGAGGTATCCTACCTATCACTGTATGTGAGGCATCGCCACTTCCCTGGCTTCACAGCTTCATGGCTTGGCACTACAGTCTCCCCCTTGTAAGGGTGGCAGGATGCGGAGGATTGCTGTCAGCATCCATTTTTCAGTACAATGGCAACACAATGTTCCCGCTCACTTTGAGGACTTGTGTCTGCATGCGACCATGCAGGATATAAGGAGATGGTCCAAAATTTGCATGAAACATAAAAATTATAGGCCAAGAATGGGAACTTCACCCATACTTAACAGAAAATCTGAAGAACTGGAAGCAAAATTTGGTTTTATCTGCACTATTGTTTGATCTGACTGAAATGTTGTTCTATTCTAACAGTATTTTTGATCCCATAGAAGGGTGATTGTGATTAGCCTCTCAGGAACGTTGTTGAGTCTCTATTCCTGAGTTTATGAACATAGATCTGTAACTGCCAAGGATATCTAGGGTCATTTTGGTCCAGTCTTTAATATAATCTCCTTTACTGATTTATGAAGCTCCTAAAAATGGCCAGGTTTGGGCCCTTTGCTGCTATGGAAAGGCCATTCCAGAGGTTTAACTCTCCAATAGTGAGAAACTTTGCTCTCATTTCTAGCCTGTTTTTTTTCTCTCTGTGATTACATGCTCTGTTTCCAAATCATGGGTTGCAATTTACGGTTTAGCATATCCATCCCCCTGAGCCATTTTAGCTATGTCCTCCTACTTGTCATGTTCCACATCATCTTCACTAGTAACAGTGGAAGCAAAGGTTTGCCACCATCCTTGGATTATCCCTGAGTTTATGCCTGCTTGTTCAAGTTCTTTTACTCTCTCAAACGTAAGAGTATGGGATTTTTTTCTTACATGGTTGCTATGAATTCTGCTTCCCCCATGTCCTGTTTCCCAGGATCAGATCTATGGGCCAGCTGTGCAGGCAGGCCACGAGTAGCCCCAAGTCAGCTGGAAGATCCAGTCAAGGCAGCTGACCCAGGCTGACTCACAGGTGTATCCCATACCACTGACATCATGCTCATTATAAAAGGAGGGCTTCTTCCTCTTGGCCTTCTGCTCCTGACCCTGGGGACTAGGCTGGGTATAACCTTCTATACTTTATGTTTGTGATTGTCTAGTTTTGTTATTTTATTAAATCTGTTTCTACTTCAACCCACAGGGCTCCTCCCTTTTTTCCCCAGTTTCTCTTCTCAGATGGGGAGGGGTCATCAGGTGGTAGAACAGTTTTGCCTTGGGTGCAGGCTCAATGTAGACACCTGAGACAGCTTTTACTGTGAAATGTCTCTGTCTTCTACTATTCCTATTCTTTATTGAAGGAAAAAAATACTTTGAAAACATTTCTTCAACAACTGGAAGAATGGGGTGTGTGGAACTGAGGTATTTAATGGTGAAAAAGGCAGATAAGTTCAGATTTGGCAACATCTGAGTCTTGGCAGGAGATACACTTCAATTATGTCTCAGCCGGACTGTTATGCAGAAATCTTTTTTTTTTTTTCCCCTCCCCTGAGAATCTCCCTATGGGCTCTATTAATTTGTGTTTTCTGAGAATGTCTCATACGCACTGGTAAGCTAGCTGCTGTGTTCTCCCCCAGGACATCCAGAGGAATTGCCATTCTTTCTGTTGTACATTTTTCTGTTCTGTTACATTTATAAATAAAATAGATAACTAGTACTGAGAGCAGAGACAAGAATAAGTAATTTCCCATTACTAACAAGAAATGACACAGTTGCTTCCTCTTGTATTCTTCAAGAGAGATGGAAAGTTTTCCTACTTGAATTGCTATATAGCCTCAAGTTCCTGGTGTGCAGAGTGTTCAAATTGGTATGGTTTTGGATCCCTCCTTGGGCAGAGGAAGCACTTAAGTTCTGCGACCCACTTCCTGGGTGAATAATCCAACCTTTCAAATATATAGGTGATATCATTACCACCCAGTGATACTGCTTAAGAGAAGACTGATCCCTTCTTGCTTTGAATACTCATTTTCAGAAAGTATTTCAGGGCTCAGAATACCGAGTATAGGAGCTTCCTTTCTTTACACCTAGCACAAAGTGCTTACATCTCAGGCATGAGATTTCTGTTCATGCATTCCTGTTTGCTAACTTGGTTTGATAACTTAAGATAGGCTCTCTGCCTTGAGCACTGGTTGCTATGGCACCCTGTGAGACACCTAACTGTTCCTGTTCCTTAAACAGCAACTTTGGGTACCAGGTCAGATTTTGGGGTCCACTCTGGGGTGGGTGCCTGCACTTAAGATTTTTATTAGATTTTGCTTTGCTATCACTGTTTCTTAGGAAGTTGAGAAATACTATTCTCAGACATAATGAAAAAATAGTGGTAACCTGCTGCCTTTGGAATTATTAAAAATCTTGGGCTACATCTCTGCTATCTGGAAAGAGGAAGCCAGTGGCAACCCCCAAAATGGAGGGGAACCTGGTGAGGAGTTCCAGAAAGACAGATGTGTTTCCTTCTGGGAACTGCTCTCCTTGGTTTATGCACGTGCACCTCAGGCACCTCTCCTGCCTTTCCATGTGTTCTTCAGCCAGCGTGTTGGTGATTAGTGTGTGTGATCTAGGGCAGAGGTGGTGGTTGGTAAAGGAGCTGCATTTAATCTGCTTCCCTTTCCGAAATCCTGATGATGTGAGGACATTTCATAGAATCACAGAATGGTTTGGGTTGGAAGGACCTTCAAAGATCATCTGGTTCCAACCCCCCTGTCATGGGCAGGGACACCTCCCACTAGACCAGGTTGCTCAAAGCCCCATCCAACCTGGCCTTGAATACTTCCACAGAGGAGGCATCCACAACTTCCCTGGGCAACCTCTTCCAGTGTCTCACCACCCTCACAGTAAAGAATTTATTCTTAATATGTAATCTAAATCTGCCCTCTTTCGGTTTCAAACCATTACCCGTTGTCCTATCATAGAATAGAATCATTTTGGTTGGAAAGGACCTCCAGGATCATCAAGTCCAACCTTTATCCCATCAGCTCCCTAACCACTAGACCATAGCCTCATATCACTACAAGCCCTTGTAAAAAGTCCCTCTCCAGCTTTCTTTTCATCACAGATTCCTCTCTAAAAAGCATGAAGGGAAAAATAACCTTTCCAAGGCTATTTGAAAGCTAGGCACCCTCATGCAATTAGAACACCTGCCAACGGGAGACTATACTTTATTTCACTTGGAGGATACAGAGCAGAGCTTGCTTCAGCTGTTTACTTTCTGACCAGATACTGGAGGTGTTTTCACCAGCTTAGGGGGAGACCTAAGCAATGTGTGTGCTCCTCTAAGGTGGTGTAAAGTGGAAACCCTCACTGCAGATGTTCCAGAAAGTAAGGAACCTTAATCACAGAGGATTTTGACCAAGACCAGGTCAGATAATTGCTAGAACCTGCCTGGTGAAAATACATGAGATATAACCTGAGGAGTTGGGGGGAAGAAAACAGGGGGTTATTTTTGCCACTTCATGAGTTACCCTGCAGAACAGGTACTGGCCTGGGCCCTGCCGCCGCCTGCCATGACCGCCAGGGGGACCTAGAAACACAGAATAGCCTTGTGATGGGGACTCCACTACTGCCCTGGGCAGCCTGTGCCCGAGTTTGACAACCCTATCAGTGAAGAAATTTTTCCTAATCTCCAATCTAAACCTCCCTTGGCACAATTTGAGGCCATTACCCCTCATCCTATCACTCGTTACCCAGGAGAAGAGTCCAGCCCCCACCTCACTACAACCTCCTTTCAGGTAGTTGTGCGAAGCAATGAGGTCTCCCCTCAGCCTCCTCTTCTCCACATTAAAGTACAGGTGTAGCAAGATGCTGGGCTAGCTAGTCTTGCAGAAAGGGAATAGGTAGGGCAGGCGAGCTGTCTGTCCTGGGTCTGCAGCCATGCGTTGAGCTGTGCTGTTTTGTGTTTGTCCCTGGAAGAGTTTCTGGTAGGTCTGTACTGGTTTTGGCTGGGAAGGGGTTAATTTTCATCATAGCAAGTGGGATGGTGCTGTGTTTTTGATTTGTGACCAGGACAGTGTTGATAACACAGGGATGTTTTCTTAAACACTGTCAAGGCCTTCTCTGTTTCACACCACCTCCCCAGCAAGTAGACTGGGGGTGCACAAGAGACTGGGAAGGGACACAGCTGGGACAGCTGACCCCAACTGACCAAAGGGATATAGCATTCATATGGCACCACGCTCAGCAACAATAGCTCAGGGAAAGGAAGAGGAAGGGAGGACATTCATGGTTACAGTGTTTGTCTTCCTAAGTAGCTGTTACATGTGATGGAGCCCTGCTTTCCTGGAGATGGCTGAACACCTGCCTGCCAACGGGACGTAGTGATCAAATTCCTTGTTCTGCTTTGCTTGTATGCACAGCTTTGCTTTCCCTATTAAACTGTTTTTATCTTTGCTCACAAGTTTGCTCACTTTTACCCTTTCAATTCTCCCCCCTATCCCACTGGGGCGTGCTGAGTATGAAGCTGTGTGGGGCTGAGCTGCTGGCTGGGGTTACCCCAAGACAAGGTGTCATAAGCACAAAACCTAAACATGGCACAGAGAAAAAAGATAAAAAGGAAAAGAAAAAACATATAGAAATAAATATATTTAAGAAAACGACACAGAGCATGTCTTGACTGATATGCTTTCTGCTTTTGAAATACTGAAATGCAGACGAGTTGAGAAACGAATCTTTCATTTACCTTCAACTCCCCTGAGACCCAAGACCGCCCTTGTTGGGCCCCCAGGCTCAGTACTGTGGTCAAGCAAGCAGCATATAATAGAGGAAGCATGTCATAGAGGAAACATGTCAGAGAGAAGGGAGTCATAGAGATGGAAATCATAGAGCAAGGATACATGTCATAAAAAAAATGTCATAGAGGGAACATGTCATAGAGTAAACATATCACAGAGGAAACACAACATAGAGGAAACATGTCATAGAGGAAAAAATACCATAGAGGGACCATGTCATAGAGGAAAAGTATCATAGAGAAGGGAGTCATAAAGATGGAAATTATAGAGCAAGGAAACATGACATAGAGGAAAAAGTCACAGAGGAAACGTCATATAGGAAACATGTCATAGAGGTAACATGTCACATTTGTCTTCCCCCCCTCCATCCTCCAAAGATGACTCTCCTTGCTGGATATGAATGTCTGTCTTCAGCCTCAAGTTTCCGGTGACCCGCTTGCAGATGGATGAACTTCTGGATTAACTTCTGGATGAGCATGTGTGAGGTTTGCCTCAGCTATGCTGATGAGATGTTTCCTGTAGAGGAAAATTCCTGACAATGTTGGGTGCCTCATAGATAAAACTACCCACCTAGCTGAACCAGCTAGAACTGTTTAGCTAGAGATACTAATTTTGATGACTGGAAATCAGACAAGATTATAGGCAGTCCTTGAGATTATATGCAAAATCATGAGGCAGTCTTCACAAAGTGGTCTCATTTGGAAATGAATACAAATTTATGTATGAAAGTGTGTCCGGGCAGTGCATGTGCTCATTTGCAGTTAGTTAACAGAGCCAAAACTGGTCCAGGTTTATGCAGTAACCTCAGTTACGTATCACACCCGTGCTCTTTCAGAGCAGCCTGTCAGGTTTAGCCTTCCAACATTACTGTATATTGTAATGTATACATCTGGGAGATATCTACTTAATTTACATTTTTAGATGTCAAACTAACACATGGATTTCACCCACTGCAAGTTTTTGGCTCTGTAGATGTGCTCATTACACACCTGAAGGTTCACATTGAGTCTGCTACTCCGAAGCTGAGAAAATTCTGCTATTTTTTTTTCCTTCTTACAATATTGAAAAGATGCAGAAGAAATGAGATGGGTTTGAACTGTGGTCTGAAGCTCTTACAACCTGGGCAGATAATACAAAAATGAAGTAGCTGAGAAAAAAGGGGGTGAACAGTGGGGCTTAGCGTAAGTCAGTGTGACCAGATCCTCAGCCATCCACTCTCCTTGAAACTCTGTGTGACTGAGAGTGTCTGGCTCTCTACTTGCTCCAGCACTGCTGGCTACAGCTTTAAAATGTCAAAAAGCTGCAGCAGATTTAGTCCATCTATTTAGTCCATCCATTTTGTGATTTTAACCTCCTGTTCTGCTTGTGAAGAGCTTTTCATTCAATGGGCAACTTCCCTGGTTGTGCTGGCACTGCTGAGCAGCTGTTACATGGGAAAACACAAGCATCCTTGGTTTCTCTAATGAGTAAAGCACTTGGACATCCTACCTCCCTCTGAGAAAGCAGCAGCTTTGGAAAGGTGGGGATGTCTCCTTGTATTGGGGCATTCACAGACCTGGAGCCAGGCTTTTAGGTGCTGCCCTGTTCTCCCCACTCGTAGTGTAACATGTTTCTGGCAAGCAGCTTTTGCAGTTTAGAGAATGAATCAAAGGATTTCCCCTGCATCTCCTGGTGTTTGCTGTAAGAGGTTGCAATGTGTCTTGGCAGCCAAAATGCTCCTGTTTCCTTCTTTTCTGCTCCGGCTGAACAAAAATTGCCTGAAGCAGAAACCAAGTCCCTGCATGTATTGCACTAGGCAGACCAAAGCTGAGAGAGGTTTGGGGAGTTTTCTAAATAGTAAACATGGAGTAATAGAGGCAGAAATAGAAAACAGGAAGAAATAATCTGGTTTGCCTGACGTCCTAGAGAAGTGTTTTGCAAGCCTGAGGATTAAATGCTAAATCCCTGTCCTGGATCTGAACTGTTAACAGTTTTCCATCCCTAACTGAAGCTACTTGGTAGCTTCCATGTTGGTATTTCTACCATGCTTGTTGCTATGAGATTTCTATTTTCAATAGATAAAATTCAGACTATCTAGTTCAGGTGCTTAGTTTAACTGAATTTCAACCATGTACACTGGCTTTTGATGTTTCGTTACTACAAGGAACACTAGAGAGGGCAGTGGATGGTGGAGTAACAAAATTACCATGGTGAAACTCTTAGGATGACGTCCTTTCCAGCTAACTCAGTGTAGAGTCTCACATGCTCTCTTGCAGAAGAGACAAAAACAAGTAGTAATCAAATCAGACTGAAAGAAATCTAGCCATCTGCCCTGTGTCATGGTGACCAGAAGTTAGAAGATAAGCAAATTTATAAACCTAGTCTCAACAAGGTTGCTTGTTTTGGTCTTTATATATATTTCCCGGGAACTCTGATGGCCTCACTATAGCAGATAGCTTTCTGATAAAAGCTAATGAAGTTACAAGGAACAGATCTGCCTTCTTACTAATGAAAAACATAACAGTAAAAAGCTAGGGAAAACAAGTCACAACTGGTCCATACACTTAATGGATCTCGATTATTGCCATTTACTGGAATATTTGGCTTTGGATCAGTCAGGAGCCTTGAAGATGCGTGTTTCATCTCTGTCGAGCACTTAAAAGGCTAATTTTTAAGGAAGCCAGTAGTAACATGACCTGATCACTGTACAAAATAGTTGTTGTAGGTGGGGTGGTTTTATATTTACAGGGTGAACATCAAAACAATCACAGGTATTAGGGTACACTAGTAATGGGAGATTCTGTATTGCTGAATGCCACAGAAATGTCAGGAAATTATCTGGTGTTAGAGAGTGCTCCAGGCATTCAAAATAAAATCTTCAGTTCCCATTTTCTATCTTCATTGCATCTTCCATCAAATAAATGTAGGACAGAGGCGCCTTTCTTGGGAGAAAGTGGACTTTATCTTCCAAATGTTCCAATCCCTGGCAGGAGTGTCCAGTGCTCAGTGCAGTCACTGAGGATCTCGGGTGCTAACCACACTGCTTTTCAGACTCTCCAGCCCTAGCAGAAGCAAGGGATCTCTCTCTGTCTCTCTCTTTCTCTCCCCATGTGGTGTTGAGAAGGAAGCTGGCAATTTGGCAACAGCTTCTAAATGTCCTGCTTGTCTGGTTGGCTAGGATGCACACTGCATCTGAAAGTAGCACTAAAATGTCAAGATTTGGCTGAGATTTCTTTTGAGGTTAACTAGGAAAAGTAAACTGGTATTAACCTCAAAGGTGTGTTGACTATGGAAAGTTTTCTATTAAAGATAATGGTGTAAGTGAGGTAGAACCGGTCCCTCCTGAGAGACCTGTTTATGAGAAATTTGTTAGTTGGCATAATGGAAATAAGAGTCTTTTCTCTTTGCCACACAAGTCAATTGTGTTTACTAATTGGGTAAAAGGTTGCCACACCTTGGTGCGTGAGGCTGGAATGTGTTTACAGAAACCTGGGACTGTTTTGACAAGGGCTGTGAGGTTGTGCAGTTCTGACACCTGCATTTTTGATAAACTAGAAGTGCAACTGTCCCAAAAGATCATGATGAAATATTTGTGATGGCAATGAGAAATTAAGGATGTTGCAAATACAGTAAGGACACAAATTAAGTAAATTAATGGTTAACTAGCAGTGCAAGGTACACCAGAAGTATTGTGGACTACCCATCAACAGATGAATACAGTAGATGGTTTGGAGGTTTTTGTTCATCCTCACATTCATGTTTTAAAAGCCATGGGATCAGTTTGTTGACAAACCTCTGCTTCCTTAGTAGGAGAGGAGCTTACAGACCAGCTCACTGCTGGTTCCAGAGGCTCAGCAGAGCAGGTGACATTGCTGCAGGTGGCATTGCTACAGGCCCTTTCTCAGCAGCTGCAATGAAGTCCCTTAGAGAGGAGGAGGTTGAGAGAAAGGAGCAGAAGTCAGATTTCCTATCAGTACCCCTCTTGTTCCCTAGAAGTATCTTTGCTTGTAATCCTTACAGAAACACTTTGAGTGCCAGCTTCAAGCAGTGGCTAAACTTGTAGCTGTAATTAATTTGGAGCCCTTTGCCAAATGCTTTCATTACTGCATATTGAGAATCCCAGCAGGTCAGCACTGGGATGTAGGCACTCCTATTTCTGGGTGGCAACAAGTTCCTGTCAAAAAGAAAAGGGTAGAAAGCTCATGCTGCTGCCCTGGGGCAAGCGCAGGGCTCCTCTGCTCATCTCCAGCATGATTAAATTCCTGATTCAGTAGAACAGAAAACAAACCTTAAACGGCTTTTACTATTTTTCTTTGCTCTTTGGTAACACACACCATCTTTACCGCAACCAACTGCATTGCCTGACATTAATTTTAGTGGTTATCCCTGAACAAGTGCTGACTATCCCTTTCTGACTGATAACTGCTGCCCTACTCTCAGGCTGCTCCTTGGCTAGAGTTTAAAAATGTGAGGCCCAGGAAAACAGGGTGTGGGAAGAAAAGAGGTAATAGCATTGAGCAGCAGAACAGACTGTTGCCCATGTTTTTCCATAGCTAAACATATATATATATGTGTGTCAGTGTGTGAATTAAAATTTCTGATTGACCATGAAAGCTCCGTGAAGTTTACTAAAATTTGTATTATGTCTTTATGGAGCTGGGTAAATAACAAACATCTGATTCCATCAGTCTGTGAGCTATGCAAGTTCAATCTGGCACACCAAGGAAAAGTTCACCCCAAGGCTTTTAAAGATCTATCTTTAAAACCTGTTTAATCATAAACCTGGAGTTTCTGTCGGCATGCATATAATCTGGGGTAACTGCTTAAAGAGTAGAATATCTCTGACCACACAGGAAAACATGAACACATTCAGTTTAGAAGGAGAATTATTTTGGGGTGTTTGTGTATGTCAGAAGACAAATAGAGGACACTGTGTTTTTAAGTCCAGTGGGAGAAAAGTAAACAGTCTCTAAATTACGTTGCACAAGCTGAGTCCCTGTGACCTTTTTTGTAGATGTAATGGTGCTTACGTTACAAGAAGCAAGGGGCAGACTAAGGAACTTCATTTCCTAGAGACAGGATGAGGAGCACTGGGCTAAGCATTAAAAGGTTATTCAGGGCATAAAAGAGCAGGAGCCTGGAAGCTGGCACAGGTAGTGAAGGGCATGACTGAGAAACCTGAACACCAGTGGAGAGGACCCTGTCTCAGCTCAGACGGGAGTTTGCCTGAAGAGTACCACTTCCCTCAACCCAACCCTCATCTGAGGCCAAGAGTGAAGGAGAGGTGTAGAAGGACCTCTCCCATCGATAGCTTGACTGTGTAGTGGGATTTTTCTTTGCTGTTTGGGTTGATGCAGCTTGCTATAGAGTGTTGCATTGGTTTGCAGTGCTCACTGATATAAAACAGGAGCAGTTCATTTGCTTCTTACCCTGCTCACTGGCAAGGTCAACTAAACCACCCCCGACTGACATTTCTCTAATTCTTTTTAATTCTTATGGGCTGCCCACTCTTCCCAGGTTATCTACTCCACTGGTCTACTGTTCTTCTTGGAAGAAAGCAGTGCTCCAAAACAAACAAGCAAACAAACCACCTCCAGCAAAACACTGCTAATGTCAGCACTAATGAGGTAGTGGGACAGAATGGCCCTGCACTGGGGTCAATGGAGAGCTCACCCCACTCAGCACAGCAGAGATGTCACATTAAGATGGCTGCATGACATTGCTTGTTAGCATGTCTTCCCTAAAGAGTAATTTTCCTAGATCAGTTTGGCTGACTTCGCCCTGGGGGTCAGATTTGCCAGACCTCTGATCTTCTTGTTAGTAATGTCTGGACTCTGCAGCTGGTTCACATAACAAATTTTCACCTTAAAATGCCACTTTTTAAATTCAAGCCAAACTGTGTATGTGCATAGCCTCATACATCCAACAGCTCAGAGTAACCTGCACTAAGGTGACATACTGGTGAGGGGAACTGTGACCTTAGTGGTTAATGCATGGCACTGGGGAAGGGAAAACTGAGTTTTGTCCTGCCCTACACCCCACACTTACTGTATGATGGTTTTCAAGCTGTTTGAGTCTTTGCATGTATCAGTTTCCCTGTCTGTAAAACCGGAATAGCAACTCCTTGTTCTTTGTATTTAATGACCATAAAATGCTTGGAGGGCCTGAAATATGAACAGAAATAAAAATCAAAGCCAAAATTAAAATACATAAATGGTGTATTGAAGTGCTAACTTTCCTAATCCATAACAGTCAAAAATGCTTAAATCTTGATCTCTTTCTGTCGTACTGAGAGTCCAGGTATTTTTTGGAGTTCCCTGACAATTTCAGTAGGGAGACCTGCTGAATGTTTTCCTCCGCTCCCAGCTTGCAATGACATGACCACTGAGAATTTAGAAACCCAAAGCAATTTTCTGCCCGATGCTGCACCACACTGCTGTCAGCATACTGACTTAGTTCAGACAGCTGGAAGATATTGTTTCTTAACACCAGTTTTTGGAAGGCAGAGCTGACAATGTGTGTTTATGGCAGCTGCTGCTGCTAAAACTAGTACCTGCATGAGTTACTGAGAAATGAGAACGGTTTCTGGCACTATTGGAATCACTGCAGCAATTCTGGATGCTAGCAGGCAGCATTTGCCGAAGCTGCTGTCAGAGATGAGGAGCAGTGCTAGCTTTCTACTTGGATGAATAACTCCTTGTAACTTTGACAAGGTAACGAGGAAGGCAAAGTGAGATCTAGGAGCCTATCTTGCAAGTGATAAAGAATTAGGACTGTTCCCTTTCTGCAAGATTCTCAGCCTGCAGAGACCTTACAGTGTTGTAAAGAGCAGTGTCCAGCAACACGCATTCAGAGCAGGAACAGCTGTGACTGAAAAGCACTGCTGTAATGCAGGGTATTGCTCCCCCCAGCAGAACGGATGCAAAAGCCAAGAGCTGAAGAAGCACTGTGGGAATGTGTGTCTTTTCTCAGCCAGTAAGGGTTTTCATAGCTATGCGGTGCTATGGAGCACCTCTTCTTAAAACGTAATTTAGTCCAGGAAAATCTGTCTCAGCTGAACTAACTGATTCTGGAGGTTTTAAAAGACAGAAGTCTGGGGTTGGTTTTTTTTTTGGTTTTTCTTTTTTTTTTTTTTTTTTTTTTTTGTACCAGAAAGGGAAAAGACAGTGAGAAATTAAGGAGATCAGTATTGTTGCCAGTACAAATTACCAAAAATCTTTATGGTTTCTAGGTGACACTAAACATGAAAATGACTTCCCACACTTACTGCTATGTGATCCTGGGCTGATGAAGCTTGAAACCTATATGCAAAACCAAAGCAGAAAAAAAACTTGAGTTATTGCTGTTTCTTCCTTTTATGGAGAACACTGGTATTTTGAATGGATAATAGGAGAAAGCTGAACAGGTTCAGATCTTTGACTTTGCAAGAATGAATCACATCAGACATAAAGGATTCAATTGTTCAAAAATATGGTGCTTGGAATAACTGTCATTTAACTCCACATGAGCCAACACTTCTCATTTAAAGAGGGGGAAAAAAAGATTAATCAGTTTTAAGACTTAATAACATATGAGTATCATTATACCACTCAGCATATTCCAGGCAAGAAATGTCACCCATCTGTTAGCATTATTGTTGAAAAAGGACACGCTTTTTTGAAAGACCTACAGGCACTGAAGGATTTTCACAGCCCTTAGTAAATAGCCAATTGTCCTAGTTTTAGAATGTTCAAACCATACTGCCATTCTATTTTAAGTTTTGCTTGCTTCGCATTCCAATCATTTTGTCTGGTTAAGCCTGTATTTGCAGGTTAGACCTTCTGGAAGTCATGACTTAAGTCTCTTCAAATAAGCTTTGACTGATTTAGTCAGTTCCAAATTCAGGAATTCATTCCTTTTTTAGGGAAGTGCTAAAGCATAAGCTTAATTTAAAATTTAATTTGAAATCAATAGAAATTGAGCATGTTTATGTGCAGTCATTTATTAATAATGTAATTTGAGGTATTTCCTTGCTCAGGATGTTTTTATATTGTGCATTTTCTAGACCCTGAGAATGCTTTTCAGAGCTCTTGCTGGACCTGCTTTAATATCCATAGGAAAATCCGTGCTATCTGCTTAACTCTCTTAGCTACTGTTTCCAGAGCCCACAGAGGGAGGATTCCCTCCTCCTAACTACTGCACTACCAGTGTGTTGCAAATTACTAGACTATCACAGATGCTAATGCACTGCTGGCATCTTCAAAATGCACCTGCTTATGCTCTACCTGCAGCGGGCCACTCCAAGAACTCTTTCTGATCCCACTTTTGCAGAGAACATCCTCATCTCATCCTTATCCAGCCAACCATGCTGCTTTAGTAGTCATCTGGTGAGGTGATCAGAATGCCCTGTGAAGTCCAGGCAATCCAGCTGCTCACATCCAATGGCTAATTTGGTTTTCATCCTAACAATGTGATCATTTTCCTATGCTTCACAGTCCAGATTATCCTGTATCATGTATTAGGCAGTCATCACACATTCCTCACCTGGCTGCCTTCATGCACTAGGTGGGCAATCCGGCTGCAGTCCTTATCACACCAGGCACACAGCTCATACTGCATTTTTGTCTGCCATATTTGGACTTTTCCAGGGCTGCTGTAAGTCAGACCACAGGTATCCTGCACTTGGCTGCCTGTTTCAGTCTCTCCTTCAAGAACCGTGTCACTCTCTTTAAGCTGTAGGCAGCAAACCCACACTTACAAATTATAGTTCCTTTTCCAAAACTGTGTGTACCCACACCTATCAGTTTCATCACCATTAGATCTCATTTTTATAGCTAGGCTTCCTGTTTTTAATGCTTGAAAGAGCATTGCCTTAGCCTTTTATAGTAGTATTTGCCTTCTATTTTCATGGATTGGCTTATTTTGTAAACTGGATATAAACTATATTCATCGCCATTGTAGTCAGGAAATACATATCCTTTTGTCCTCAACATACTTCTTCTTACTTCTATTAATCTCCCACATAATTTTCAAAATCATTGATTTTAAGGCTGCAAGTAGCCTTATGTTTCAGTATAGTTTTTCTTCTAGATATATGACCTTGCTTTTGGTTGCATTAAGTAAGTCTATTAAATATGGCTAACCAAAGTTTAATAAAGTGTAATAAAGACTAGGAACATGCCAGTTCTCTTATTGCTTCAGTTTTCCATGTAATAGTAGCCTCTTGTCTGAACTGTTGTAGGTAGAACTACAATTTGACATGGAAATACTTTGCTCCTTGCTGACTGGTTTGCTGAAGGTACCACATCTAATCAGTTTCATTTGGTTAATATGATAAGAAGATTTTAAGCCAAAATACGAGTAACTTTGAGGATATTAAAAATGCCATCAACAATCTACTGTTATTATATTGATGGAAATTGGCACAACTTTTTCTGCCTCATCAATTCCAGAATTTGACTAGCTAACCTGAAAAATTATTTGCATATAAAAGGAAGTTCTGAACTTCACTTACTTTTTTTTTCCCCCCTCAGCTTTTTTTTTTTTGTGATTATCCTCAGAACACTTTATGCAAACGGTCCTTCATATTTAAAGATGCTTTCAATCTAGTATCAGTTCTGAATTTAATTCAAATTCAGATCAAAAGGAAGCAGCACTGAAAGTGCTGCAAACACCTATTAGAAATATTTTGGTCCAAAAATTAACTACTTCAAAGTATGAATTTATTATGAAAATGCATCTATGATTGCAAGAATCTCTGTATCTTGTGCCCTGATCTTGTGCCTAAGTAATGTTAACTAGGAAGGTGATGCCTTTTCAAATACAAGAGAGAAAATAAATGCTATGCAACTTAATAGTAACTGAAAAGCAAATAACATGGGACAAGATGCAGAGAAAGGAGATTACAGCCACGAAAGAACTGAATGAAGTGAGTTTCTATGGTTTAGTTACAAGTTTTCAAATTTTAATCAGCAATGACTTGATTATGGTATGTTAAATGTCCTTATATATAGTAACCATTGGTGCAAGGTTTGTTTATCTGACAAAAAAAAGAAGCAGCAGCAGACACCAGCAGCTGACAAATAAGGCCAGGGGAAATACTAACCAAAAATAAGGGATACCTTCCTCTTCAAGGAAAGCTGGTTGGCAGCTGTACCAAACTACTGAGGGAGCTGGGGCATCCTCATCCTTCTGTATGGAAGATATAGACTAAACACAAGTGATTGATCTTAGGGCAGCAGTAACTGCATAAAATTCAACAGACTAGAGAAAAAAGCAAGTAATTGGTTCTTACCTATGAGTTAGAACCCCCACATTGCCAAAGGCAGTTGGCAAATGTCTTTTATGCACAAAGAAGTTAGTTAAAAAATCTTGAGGAAATACTGGGAAAGAATTTTGGATGGCTTGAATAAGGCTGGAAGTAGTAGAAATTTTGTCCTTTTGACACCTCCATCTATTCTCTTATTTCACACTGAGCTATAACCCTCCTCTGTGAACCTCCAGATGCACAAGTGTGTTAATACAAGTGTTTAGGTATAACATTGCTACATGATCTTTATAATAAAAGCAGTTTAGGATGTTTTTAATATCAAATAAGGAGTCATCAGCATGAAATATTCTACAGCCATTTCTGGTTTTAAAGTCTATGACTACAATTGAAATATTTCAGAGGAATAGTCACAGAAAATGCCAAGGTCATGCAACAAAAACTTTACCCCAGAGACAAGATATTAGTAAAGGTCCTCCTTCAAAAATACACCTAACCATGTACATAGTTTGAAGGGTACAACTTTTAAACAGAATAGAAAAGTTTATCTTTTTTTTTTTTTTTTTTTTGCTTCTCCTCTTCAAAACCAAACAAATCATTACTGATTTTTTTTTTTATTTTTTTGTGTGTGTTAAAAAAAAGGTCCCTTAAGCAGAAAAGTGATAGGTAGGCTTTGAAAAGAAAAATATCATCTGCCCTAGTAAGTAATTTCTAGAACATCCTATAATTTTACTATACCAAATAAATATCACATGACATGGAGAAAAAGTGAACTTGTATTGAAAGTCCTGGTCAGGACATCAGATAATAAAAGAAAGATGACAGGCACACTTTGTGGCAAGTGGGATGTGTCTGAAGAAGCAGCAGTGTGTCTGGGGCAGATGCCTCTGTCTGAGCTAGTCACACCAGCCTGCCATTAAAGTCATCAGAGAAGAACAGACACTTGCAGGACGAGTCATACAGATGCTGTAGTGCGAGTGTCTAAGGCCGAGTGAGACACAGTCCATGCAGTAAGATTTACAGGCCTTTCACTGAATCCCTCTGTGCCCCCAGTTTAAAATATGACTAATACTTGCCTCCTCTCCCTTACGTCTGTTGAGCCTGTAGGCACACCTGCTAAAAGAACTGTTGCTGGCTGCGTATGTGCATGGCACAGTATGGACGGGATCCTGCTCCTCACAGAAGTCTTTCAAGAGAAATACATAAGAACTTCAATAAGTAGATGAATGTTTATAAAACAGAAACAAAATGGACTAGATGATCTTTTGAGGTCCCTTCCAATCCCTAACATTCTGTGATATACTGGAATGCCCTTAACTTCCACAAAAGTCACCTCAAACCATTACATATAGCAGGAGTGAGACCTAAAAAAAGACTATATTGTGTCAAGATACATGAAATAGCCCAGCAAAATGTCATCTTCTTGCTCTTTATTTGCCAAAAATAACTACTGATCATTTGTTTTGGTAGAAATTACAATGTGAAAATCCCAACAGGATCCTCTGCAAAAATATATATTTTTTAAAAAAGTAGATGATCTCATAACCATTGTATTTTACCTGAGGGGCTTATGATGGGAGCTGAAATCACTTATATCATGTCTGAAAACTGTTATAAATAACATATCATGAATAAGTTGTTCAACTGTGATGGTCCCGAAAACTTCAATATATGTGTTTGCTCCACTGAGTCCATCACTGTCTTTGGCAAAGGATACAAGATTTTTGTGGTTTAGAATATTACAGAAAATTACTGTTCAGTCTTCCATTTCCACATGCAGTCCCCATTGTTCCTTGAATTGCAGAAGATACATTTCTTGATCCTCTGATGATTCATCAGATACCTCCTTCTCATACAGTCTGGACAAAAGTGCTTCTTTGTCAGGATCATCACACTTGAATACTCTTTCACACTCCTGATTTTCAACATTGGACAAGGCAGGAATATAGAGTCTTCCAGTGTGAGGATCCCAATCTACTAATATGGTCTGTCCACCCTCTTTCTCCATGATGCTCTGTGCTATTTCTTCCAGCCAAGGATAGGACGTCTGCCCAGATTTTTCAACATCCAAATCCACCAAGTTGTTATGGGTCTCACCTGGCAATTCATCTGCTGCACCAACCATGTTCAAATTAAGTTCCTCTATTTTCTGTCCTAAACAAGGGTCTGTTGTTCTCACCTTTAGTTGGGGGCAATATAGCTGTCCTGTTTTCATATTAATCAAATCCCCCAAAGCAATCTGTGGCTCACCTAGTAGTCCCCTCGGGGCAGAGGTCTTCTCTTTCAAACTGAGGTCCTCCAGTTTCTGATCAGGACTGAAGTCTTCAGCCCTTACATCATGTTCATACTCTACAGTCCCTGCATTTTTCTGTCTCAAAGCATTTGTTGTTCCAGGCTGGTCATAAAATGGCCAGTTCCCAGTCTGGTCCCCTTCTGCTAAAACATGCTCTTTGTGTGAAATCTCTTCATGTGAAATATCAAGCAAGTGTTTTGTTTCCAGCCCTCCTTTTGAAGGCAAATCCTTTCCTTCGGGGCCATTGTAAACAGTGTAATAACGGTGACTTTTCCTTTCTGATACATGATTGGATTCCTGAGATGGTTTGTACTCATCCATGTTAACAGTGATAAGGTTGACCACTATTCTTTCACATGGTATGAAAACCATTTCCTTGCATTTGTCAGTATAGTGCCATACCTGGAAAGCAAAAAACATTGAGTGAAGTATAATAAAAATACCGTCTTTCTGCTTCTTTGTCATCTTCCTGCTTCTTCCATCGCCCTGTCATATACTTTTAAAATGCAAGGCTAGGATAGACCTTATTAGCAGATTATTTCAATTTATGTAAGAAGGAATTTCATCATAAAAACCTCCAGGAGTGTTAATATGCCCCACTTTTTTTATTCTGTCCAAAGTAAAACTGTATTATGACCATCTCTAACATCCATTTTCTCATCTTCCCCATGTCAAAAAAATGGTTAGAACAATTTTGTCAAATTTTGGTTTTGTTCCCACCAGCACAAACTCAAGTTTGGAGAAAACATCAAAGTTGTCCTTGGGTCACAGATTACAGAATCTATTCCACTCTTTTTAACCAGTGAAGAGGAAGTGCAGTCAAAACCACATCCCACAAGCACAGAGTCAAGTACCATGTTAAGGTATAGCTTACAGAGAATTAAATAATATCAGGTTTCCATTCAGAGAGGAAGCTATACAGACAGTTGAAGTGCAGTGCATGGTGTCTGCATTGTGCAGTCTGTCACAGGCTGCTTTTGTGACTTGGTGATAAATCATCTAGCTAAACAATATGAATCTTTCTGAAATGAGTAATATTTCTAACAGGAATAAATACTGTATGAGCAGTCACTAAAGGAAGGTGCAATAGCAAAACAACCAGAGGCTGCACTTCAGTGCTTTCAAGTTTGAATGGAAGACTAAGATCACTAATGTGAGAGTTAATTTGTATTTTTGCAAGGGATTGCTTTACTAAGGCCAATTAAGAGTTAGCTCAGGCAAGGATCAAAGAGTGTTCCTTACACTAATCAATGTACCAGGTAGTCTGAAAGCTCCCCAAGGTCAGAAGTGCTGGACCAAATCAAACCACTTATTCCACCTCCCTCTGACCACACAGGGTACCCATAGGTAACAATAGGTTACAAAAGCCAGAGAGCATCATTAAAATACCAGATCTATATTCATTTGTAACCTTAATATCAACTGAATCCAGAGGTAGAAAAATAAGATTGAAGCTTCAAGGTGATCATAAAAAAGTGCAATGGACATTTCAAAAAACCCCAACATACAAATTATACATTCATTAGAGAAAATACTCCTGGAGCTGGAGCTTAGTCTGCTGTTGAGTGGGAATTTTTCACTAAGTACCTCTTTATGGTCTTGGACTGTAAAAAGCTCTGTCCTGCTAGCTCTTCAAGGCAGACCAAGCTATCTACCCCGTATGTCCTGTGTCCCAGGATAAAGAATAAAGAATAAGACAGAGAAAGACTTTTTACTAGGGCCTGTAGTGACAACAGACAATGGCTTTAAACTGAAAGAGGGTAGATTTAGATTAGACATTAGGAAGAAATCCTTTACTGTGAAAGTGGTGAGACACTGGCACAGGTTGCCCAGGGAAGCTGTGGATGCCCCCTTCCCTGGCAGTGTTCAAGGCCAGGTTGGATGGACCTTTGAGCAACCTGGTCTAGTGGGAGGTGTCCCTGCCCATGGCAAGTGTTGGAACGAGATGATCTTTGAGGTTCCTTCCAACCCAAACCACTCTGTGATTCCACAATTCTGTGATAAAGCTGGTGCATCATCAGGTGCAGGAAGTGTCTCTCCTTGCACATGTGAACACACTACAAACAGTACACGCTCTATTCCTTCTGAACCCACAGTCTCTCTGTGAACATTTCTCCTATCACCTCTGTGCTGCTCTAGATTTCTTCAGAAAGATGAGCATGTTGAAATCAACTCCCTTATACCTCCCATCCCATGGTGTCATGCAGACTGGATTAACAAAGTGTTCATTCATAATTGCATGTTTATGCTTGAGCAACTTGTTTAGAGATAACTGCGAGAAAGCTCTGCTGGGCTCATGAGCTGGAAACCAATAGTGTTTCTTAGATTTTATGTTTTCTTTCTAAAAATTAACAAACTTTGCAGCTCTAAAACTTGCAAACGTTTTTACATGGAAAGCGTATTTGGTTGTGTAAATACCAGAATGTGTTTGTCGGTAGATTTTGGAGTGCTAGGAAACAGTGCAGTATTTGAAAGTATTCTTGAAATCCTGATTAAATTATCTGTAGGATGCACATATGCTAAATCCTTCACAATCACAATTAAGTGGTAAAATGTGGTAATACTCATTAATAGTCCAAGAAAACACCACAGACTTTCTGCCCTGCTTAATTATCATCTTATTTCCGATTTCAAACAATTAATAATGCTTGTTCATTGAATCTCTACTGTGCTTCTTCCTAGATGAATTTAGGGACTTCCTAGCAGAACTTGCCTCAGCACACCTCAGACCTTGCTTATGGCAATGACTCTTCCCCAAACCAACAGCTCTGTTTTGATCCTCATTAGCTCTGGTCATCTTTTCAGATCTGGGCATCTTTTTAGACACAGCTGCTAACTTGAGCTGTTACTCTGTTTTTCTTGCATTTAATAACCCTCAGTGTGATGTTCTTTTCTTGATCTGAGTGGCAACTGGAGCTTGTATTTGCAGGTAGCCATGGTCTCCTCCCAGCCAGCTTGGAGCCCTGGAAAATACACAGGCCTCCAGTGAATACCAAGGTTCGCAGCGACCTCCCACAACAGAGAACACTTACCAGGTTTGTTGGATGTTTCTGTTTGCTGACGTGAATATATCTGCGCACACAATAGCACGTCATTGAAATAAAAAGGACAGCAAGCACGATAGGCAGAATGTATCCAAACACAATTGTTATAGTCTCATCTGCCGTTTTATCTGTTAACAAAACAAAAGTTTTCATCATAGTAAGCAACTTTTAAATGTATTCAGACAGTAATGTGCATTCACCACATTGCTTTTGGGATATGTGATGCAAATGTTTTAGATAAATGAGGAATTTGCAGGAAATTAAAAAAAGACATTTGAGCTACAGGACAAATTGTTATTATTATCTAAACTATAAATTAAATTAAATTCTAAAAAGAAGTGACAATCCCTCCCTCAGGTTCTCCTGTTGCTAACTTCTGCCCCCTGAGACTGACCTGCCTCTGCCACTCCCAGACCTTATTCAGGGAGAAAAAAAATAATTCTCCATTCACTAAGACTCAAAGAATGCAGATCTTTTTCTTCAGATGTACTATCATACCTTCCAGGCAGTAGACCCCAGCTATGTTTTATTACAGGCAAAGATTTTTTTAATCAGTACAAATGCACAGAGAGGTGAGAAACAATGCTAGCTTTTCACTCCCAGAATGGGTGCATAAAAAACTTACAAACTCAATCACTGTGCTTTTTTCTAGCTTGCACCTTCTTTTTGTAATTTGCCATCTTACACATACCTTTCAAAGTAGCAATGCAATATTCTTTAGAGAACCCACTGTGCAAAAGCGGTGTGGTGACATATATCTGTGCACTGACACAATAAGCCGTTCCAGGTTCTAACCAGGGCACAACCAAGGTGTTGTTGCTGACAGAGAAAAACCACTGGAAGACATAAAAAAAAAGGATTTTTTTTTTCACCCTTTAACTCCTCACGTACAGAAGGGTAAAATCTTATATACAAGATGTGTCACAAGCACATACATTTTCTGTAAAGAATAAGGATACTCTAAGAACTGTCAGCTGCATCCTTTTTTTGCCCGAATACAATTAGGTTATATCCTCTCTGAATATTTTATTTTCCATCCAATCATTCTTCTACCACTACTGAACAATTTCATATTTTGTATGAAGTATGACTGTGTACTACCACTAGCCCACATTCTCATGCTGATGTTGCAATACAGCTAAAGCATCACCAGCCCTGTCCTGACACCTAGGCCAATAAAAGGCACAAGGTACAGTTCCACAAAATCTTTCAGATTGGGATGTTCCGGTAAAGATAGGAGCTTTAGAATAAGGGGTGTTATGTAGAGCTTGGAATCCAAAGTAAAGTAATTGCTCTATGTCAAGCATCTTTATTAATAAACAAGACCAAAAAAACCCCACCAAACCAAACCAACTTTTGTATACCTCTAACTGCTAATCTTGACATTTTAATATTCCCTTTGACAAAAGGTGACCTTTTTGGTGTAAAGTTTGTCTCTTTTCAGGAAACACAAAGATTTGTCAGACAGAGATTGTGCCTGGAGGATGGGAACAGAAGAACAAATGTTTTTGATCACTGAACTCTTCCTCACCTACTGTGCTTATGCTGGGTATGAAGTTTCATTTCATTATCAAATGAAGATGTTCAGATGTGGTTACAAAGGATGCAGTTTGTCATGATGTATTGCCAGTGTTGCCAGTAGACTGAATGGCTGGGGAGCAGCTCTGCTGAAGAGGACTGGGGACTAGAGAACTGAGCTCCCTTCCAACCTGAATGATCCTACAATCCCTATAAGGCTATGAATCCTATTTCAATCCTTGCTGTTATGGACAAAGTCCATTTCAGTAAGCACAAAGCAGAGATTTAACCGGTGTAGTTGTACACCTTGTCAAAGCTTACCCGCTTCTTTGTTTTTCTATTGAGGACAGACACGTTGTATTGCAGGCCGGGATAGACTTGAAGCAGAGATACGGATTCTCCCTCAGGACTTCTCTTCCACTTCTCAGGAGCAGTCAGAATGATTGAAATAGATTTCTCAGTAGAAGATACACTCACCATGGGTGGATCAATTTTAGCTGGGAAAACGAACATGAACAAAAAGCAGTCAAACGCAGCAGAGGCACACTGATCTGACCATGCAGTTTCTTAAAGTAGATGATATTAAATTTTTGTAATGTTTTGGGGATTCTAAGTAGGACTTTAAACAATTTATTTATATTGGTATAAAAATGACTATCAGATAACTAAGAGGATCTTTACAGTGAAAGGGTGAACACTGACTTGGAATTTTGCCTAGGAAATCCTGCGACTTCACAGGACAAATAACCTTGAAACTCAATTTGCTAAAACAAGCTAAATTACCAGTATGTTCTTAGATTATCTGGCACAGATAAGAAATATTGTGCTCTAGAGTATGATTATTGCTTGGCTTAATAAAGCCTTTTCAAAATCAGAGTTTTTTATACTGTGGATGTGCCACAGCTTTTATTTGCCTTGAGTAAAGCTTTACTATAGCATTAAAAAATATTTAGTATATAAAAGACTATAGATATAACACACATATATCCAAATTCTAATATGATTATTTCAATTACTTCTGCCAAAAGCATAAATGAAACAACTACCAAAAAATCTAACCTCATGTTAAAACTGAAATACCATATGCTATGAAGGCACATGGAGTCTGAGCACACAGTATTAATCAAGGCCATTGGACACCTGGCTGTGTGATTAGCTTTCCTTACTGTCTGTAAGAGGGTTGAATCGTGTAGTCTCCATCCAGTCAGAGCACATCCCATTTAGGAAGGCTTTAACGCTTGCGTAGTATTGTTCTTCATAGTCAGAGGTCTCACTGGAGAGGTCACACCACGTTCTGTTAATATTCTTGCATTCTGGCTTTCTAATCCATTTGCCAACACCGTATCTATATTGAAAAAGACAGAGAAAGGAGCTGTACAAAAGCTATTCCCATGATATTAGTTGCCTGACAGTATAGCACAGAAACTGATATTATGTCCGATAAAACAGTTTCAAGGAATTCCCAACTTCAGCTGAGATAAAACACAAGATTTCCACAAGTTTTAAATGAAAAATAAATCAGAGTAGGCCCTATCCAGAAGAGGCCATATGGAACTAACTGGGATGTTACCGATACCAATCTAAGTTCAGTTTTGCTTACATAGACCAGAGATCTCTCAACTTCAGTCTCCACAGCTGTATTTTAAACCCTAACTACAGGGTAAAAGAGTGAGGGTAACTATTTATACAGAGACAAAGAGTTCTGCCAGAAAAGCCAGTGGCTCATTCTGGTGTACGGAGACAAATGATGCTCAGGGTCTCCAAGATGAGTGGACAGGAGACTAGTCATCGCTGTTACTTTTTCTTGTTTAAAAGAAACACACAGTTGGAATACAGTGAACTTCAAAACTCTTCTAGTTGAAAAACGGGCATATACATGCCACATACAATGCTTCAGTACTGACCAACTCTTATACATTTGTAGAAGAAACCAAGGTTTCCTTGGAAAATTTCTGTCTGGATTTACTCAGAAGCTCCTGCTCCTCAAACTCACATTATGCTGAAAAGAATTCCCCTTTGGCTGCTAATTAGTAATGGCATCGGGCAGCTTCTACATGGCTGCAGAACAGTATCACTCATCAGAATTTTCCACCCTGCTCAAGGCCTTTCTCTCCTAAGCAGGTAGAAGCACATATGAATATTTTTGTCTTCAGTGTGAGAGATGGACATACCTATGACTACAGACTCTTCTGTGGACCAGCTGGCCCTGCAGAGGCAGTGTAGCTAGTGCTTTCTGAGCATTTTACATTCTACAGAAATATCATTCATTCCATAATTATTGAGCATTCTCCCTCTTTCTAGGAGGTGGACTATGTTGCCCCTCTGCTAGCACAGTAAGCAAGATCTGAGCAAAAGAGGTTGCAGTCTCTGACTGTAGAAGCAGCTCCTTGCTTTTTTTAGTAGCCTGTACCAGTTACAGGAAACTTCTGGAGATCTAAATTTGTTTTAGTCTCATGAAAAAATTACTAGACTGAGGGAAGTGTTAGAGATATCTTATAGAGGTATTAAATATTAGAGGTAAAGATTGGGAGCATTACATCATCCATGAATACAGTGCTACATCTATTTGTAAGCTAAACTTCCAGCACTGTCCTGCAGAACGACCCACTGCTCTCTCTGTGGGAATAAAGGAAATGGATTCTGGTCCTCACTCAAATTCCTTGATATCCTACAAAGGTGCAGACCTTGAAAATTGCAATCACATTACTTGGTTTTCTTCAATACTTTGTAACTTCAGTGAATTTTCTCCTAGAGAGGCCTGCAGGATCAGAAGAAATCTGTGGAAGCCGGGTCTGTTAGAAAAGACCAACAAAAGACTGGGTGCTATTAATATTCTATGAAATACTACGCCTCCAGATCCGTTCAAACATGTACAGAAGGCTAATGTGTACAGATGCCAACTCACAGCACAGTCCTTCTTCGTCCTTGTGTCTCATTTCTCAGGAATGCCCCTGAAGCTTCCATGTTGCACCCTACACTTCTTTAATAGGAAGAAAGTCTCCTTATAAGTTTTTTTTTTCCACTGAAGTAAGCAGTACCAGACGTAAAAGTTAAAAAACGTATTACTTAAGTCAAACCCACATTTTAGTTCTCCTTTCTTTACTTTTTAGCAGCCCTTGCATAATTTTTTTTATGGTATTATTTAAAATGCTAAAATAAAAGTCACTGGGGATAAAATAAACAAGGCAACTTACACTGAATACTTCACCTTGTAGAGTACTCCATCTCCTGTGCCTTCTGGTGCTGACCAGTGAAGGACATTCTTCATGTTTATAGATTCAAAATGGACATTCCTAGGGTTGGGCAAAGAACAATACAACTCTCCTGAGAAAGAAAATAAGAAAGGAACAACATACACTAAGAATCTGCAAATACATATGCTTCCAAGTTAACCAAAAAAGGTATTTATTTTTAAGTAAAATTCTACATACTGCCTTTCTTGTCATTAAAAGCAAAAGGTTGTTGGCCATGGAAATTATGTGCAGCTCCAAATTCCATCTGTAGGAATGTGTTTTTTCACTAGAAAAAACGGCTTTGCCATTTATGACAGACATTGGCATGGAAATATCCAGGGACCAGAAGCTAAAGCTATATAATTTTGGCCTAGAAGAGACATGCATTCTTAAAATTGTAAAGGTATTTGAATATCAAAACAATTTAACACTGGAAATTAGAAAAATATCCTTGATGCTTCAGTAGAATTCTTGTTGTAGCCGAGTAGACTTTTAAAAATCAAACCAGGTATTTTTAAAAAGACATGTGAAATATGAATCCACACTGAAGAATCAGATGGGATGATCACAATAGCCCAAGCGTTATTTGATTGTCCACGTTGGTTCTTCAGAAAGTCAGAAGTGAAGCTTTTGGCACCTACTGTTAGGTCACTCATCTAAATTGCAGTTCATTGCAGCAGCTTTTGAAATTAATAAACCTAGATTCACGTCTTCCCGATACACACTCCTAATCTAATAAATTTAATGGAGATCCTCACATTGCTGAATTGCTTGCAAAACGGAGGCCTGTGGGCCCAGGGGCAGAATCCCAAGCTTCAAGTTGTGACTCAATCCCCAGCACCTCCTGCCATGAGAGCTGCACCCATGAAAGCGAGTGGCCACAAGAGCACAATGGGGAAGAGAAAAAAATGAATCTGTGGTTCTTCAGGACTTTTCAAAACCCTTTAAGCTCTTCCTCCAGGGATGCAATTCTAGTTCTTTAGGTTAAAAAAAGGCAACAAAGAAAGGGGGAAATAAAGCATATTAACACAAACAGTGGGAACCTGTCTGAATTAATAGTCCTTGACCTTTGCTACTTCCTTAAGCAAACTTTAAGGGTTTTTTGTAGTGTATTTCACTATTACTAGAGTAATAGTGTTCATCCTCCTATATATGTAACCTATAGTTGCTTTTGTAAGTAAAAGTCACCACCTGAAGTAATTTTCCTGATTAACTAGCTGTCTTTGAGCCAAAGAGTAAAAGCTTTGTTTTAATAAATGTATTGAAAAAAAATCTCCTTGCAATTCGGTTGAGACCAATTACTTTAAACTGTGTCACTGGAAACTCTGGGTTTTTCCAAGCCTCTAGCTGTATGCTAATGTTCAAAACAAACTCCGATATATGCCTGCATCCTCAGATCATAAAGTTGTTTATGGAAGGTATTTCTAATGTTGCTCTCTTTCATCTCTAGCAGTTAGCTAGTGTTCAGTGGCTTTCAAATTTTTTCTAGTTAGAGAACAAGTTTCTTCAGTATAGTAAGAGCAAGCTTATTTACAAAAGTATGAAGTCCTATTTCCTTGAATACAGAAATGCTCAGTGATAGTCTTTTTGCAAGAGCTCAAGCTATGGACTCAGTTATAATGAAATAAAAATAGTTTCAGTATGCCAGGAGATGTGAAAGCAGAAAGAGACCTCCAGGAATCTGCCTTGCTCTAAAATTTGCTTCCAATGGGGAGGTACAGAACCTAAAGAATAAATGGGTTTGATTTCCTCCAAAATAAATGACCTCTGCAACTTCTTTAGGTGAAACTTATACAAATGTAAAGAGAGTGAAGAAAACAGCCTAAAGTTTGTAAAATACAGAAATTCCTAAACCACTGATATGTATGCTACTAAGAACAAACCAAAATCAGTATTACATGGACTACAAGAAATCACCCATGCATCAGATTTCATTCTTCATACCACATCCCAGCACTAAAGTGTACGAGACCTCAGGAAACCCATCAACTGCATAATCAACAACTGGGAATAAGAGATTAGGGGAAAAAAATAAATAAAAAGAAATCAGAAGTCACATAATCCTGCCCAAGACCTGAGAAAGGCAAACAGGCAATCCATGTAGAAAGGAAAAGAGGGAGCAAGGCACAAAAACTTTCTGCTGCAATTCCCAAGTGGGAGGAAATACAACCTAGGTACTTTCTTAGATTGCTAGGAATCAAAGCCATAAAAGGCTTCTCATTAAAAAACAATGAGGCAAAACTAAAAAGCCCAACAAAGAGAGATTTAATAATAAAACAGAGTTTAGAGGAGAATACAGTATTTACTGCATGGTCCAAAAACCTCTGGAGGAAAGATTAAAAAAAACATTCTAGCCCTTGAACAGCAGCAGATGTGGAGATTTGTCTCTGGTAACTTGGGCTCTGAGTAATGCATTTACTTTGCAGTAGTCATAAAGAGCAAAGGAAGATAAACACTTCCATAGGTTGGCTCATCTCTCTAGTTAGGATGGACCAGACTGGGTACATCTCTCTCCCTCCAGTAGAGAAGCTGGTCAAGCCCATCAGCCTTGATCTCTGCATCCTCAGCAGTTAAACTTTTCAGAGATGCACCCTGTCTGGGGAGGAACATTGGGTATCACCAGGTCTTTACAGGAAAAGGATAATCCATTCTCCATGTCCACCACAAACATGCAGGAAAAGGAACAGAGTTCAGTTTCAACAAGAAAGGAGACATTGGGAGTAACGCCCTGTGGGAAGAGGAGTGATATATGAGGATGAGTTGCCTAGAAGGGCTGCTGGACCATTGGAAGGGTAGATAACAGAAATACTTGCCAGAAATGACTCTAATTTAGCTGATTCTGCCTAGGGGCAGTGGGACAGACTGGGTGATCTCTTACGGTCACTGCCAGCCCCTTTTTGATAGGCCACCTTGTGTACTATCTGATAAGTCTGCCTTTGCACTGTGTAGTAATAAATTTGGCAGAAGTGCTGCTCAATCAGATACAGGACAGCTAAAACCATCCCCAACAGCTCACTTTTCACACCTCTTTTTAAAAATGTTTTAAAAATATGTACTGCTTATCAAGCTAATCCATAGCCACCAAACCAAACTGGCTGGAGGCAGCCAGCTAATCACAGAATAGGGAAATTACTTCCATTGGTGTTCTGAAGAGTTTTTGTTTGCCTGTACTTTTTGACATTTGTCCATCCTTGCATAAAAATGTTTATATCCCTCGAGCACATTTTAAAGAAGCAAGTCACACATTTGTCTGTTACATTATTTTTTAAACTAATAACATGTAAAGATGATTTTTTGTAAATTTTTTTTCTTTAAATTTCCCTCCTTCCAGTGTGGTTTCTGCTGTGGTAAATGAAGTTTCAACAGAAACACTGACTGTAGCAGATGAGCTAATCTCATCACACAAAACCCACAGACTGTATCTTTACAAGATCTCAAGCATTTACAGCACTGCTGGCACGCTCCCACCTGCCCCCAGCTTGGTGTGATTTGGAAGGCAGAGGGTTCGAGACCGTTAACTTTCCATTTGCTGCAAAAGCAGAGATTTGGTTTCCATTTCTTGCCACTTTAGTAAATGCTTTTATTTGCCCTTAAAACAAATCATGCAAGTTTTTTTATTACTCAATTCAGCATCTGTAAAACAAGAATAAAACTACCATACTCCCCTATTTCTCCAGGAAGAGTTAAGAACAAACTCCTTCATGTCTATTCGATGCTTAATAGTATTAGGAGGCACACATAGAAAACAGGTCATACATAGATTTTGTATGTTCCATGGTTATCAGTCAAGAAAGGGCTCATGTATGTGCATCAGCTGCTTATTTCAGGATCTTGTCTTTAAACACAATATATCCATTTATATACTGATTTTACTTCCATTAACTGCAGTTAATGTCATGGGTGTCACATGGAGGATTTTCAGTTCATACTGGCCTGTGTGAGAGCAGAAATCAGTCATACATATTGCTTTGCTAGGTTATGTCTGTCTCATCAATAGGCTGCAATGGCTGTCATCACTTCCTAGTATAACCAAGTCACTTTTTGCATGACAAAAACCTGGAGCCCTTAATACTGTCTTTGGAAACGCTGTAAATCAAACCTTGAGTAATATCATTCTTTACATCTTCATGACTCTGCACACCTGGACTGGAAAGCAAGTAATAATATAAGTTTGCAAACTTCACCACCGCAACAAAGCCAAGTCCTGATCTTAGAATAAGCTATTGTGAGACTCTCCAAAATAGACATGACTTAGCCTGAAAACACCTTCACGTGTGAACGAAAAAAAACCCACTGACGTCAGTGAGATTATTCACATGAGCAAAAGACTGCACGGCAGGTGCCTCATTTTCTCCTTGTGACAGTGTCTGCTGGGTTTAAAAACACAGTCAGTTTTAGTTGCATAGAGCCTTCTGCCAGGTATGTGCCTTCCTTGTGTTGTTACTATGCAAAACTTAGTTTTCTGTATCTATCTACTCACACATGCATACAGACACATATATACAAATATGAACACACATAATTTCCATGTTACACATATTATCTTTTCAGTGTATCTGCTTTTTATCTGCTAGGAGGCACCACTGCCCAACCCAGTGACAAACAGCTGCGTTTAACCTCAACACTACAGAACAAACACAGCTGCAACTACCTGTGCCCTCTCCCTATGAACAGATTTGTTAGCTTTGCACTTAAGTAACCTAGAAGCTGCAAAGTGTAAAAATACACAAATACATAACAATATAGATTATTTTTTTTCTGTACGCTGGCTATAGATCTGTGGTGGGGAGAAGGCAGAGGACCCATCAAAACCTGACCTGTTGGCACAGACGCCTCCTGTGTAAGCACTGTTGACTGCACAGCTCTCAAGCAGAGCCAGTGTCTGCTGTATTTTACTATGGCATGGGTACAAGGGTGCCAACACCAAATTATCCAACAAAATGAAACATCAAAGAAGGTCACAGGGCTTCTCTAGACAACTGTAAGATATACTTGAAAACAGTCAGTGATGTGGAAAGCATTACAACAGAAAGGTGAACCTTACTACAACACAGCTTTTCCCAATAGCCACAGCAGTGAAACCCAGGGACTCCTCCCCTACAATCTGCTCAGAATTTAAACTAGAAACTCATTTTCTGACAATGACAGAGACCTTGGCTTCAATTACTATTACGTTTTCTTATATGAAAGTGGTCCTTGGGAGCACCTCTGATGGAAGCTGGGCACTGAATGTAGGGGTAATGCTGCAAATGATGAGGCAAAAGGAGTGCCTGCAGGTGCCACTTCAGGGCCATGGATCAAATCCACTCTCACACACCTTGGTGAGAGGGCAGCCTCTCAAACAGGCTGAGTCCCCAGTTCACCTTTTCCCACTGGAAGCTTACACCCACCAATGAAATATCAAGTAATGTAGGAGCAATCTAGGACACCAAACATTTGCTTCTGGCGATGCTGTGAGCCACTCCCCTTTCTTTAGTCTTTCTGTTCAGCTTTGGGTGACTTCCACCAAACTCCTGCAGAATCTTGCTTGCTCCTTCTGTACTGCTGCTCTTCATTTTTTTAAGGAATTTTTGCTCTCTTTTCTTCCTCCAGTTCATCTGTTTCAATGGTTATGTTGTTCTCAGTGAAAAATATTCTCTCAAGCGCATGCCTAAGCACAGTATAAAAATGGTCACACTCAGTCAGAACAAATGTCCGTTTAGCATCGTGTTTGGTGGCACTTGCTTAGCAGAGGGTTGGGGCTGTCTTTTCTGGCACATCTGCAGCCTCAAGCAAGCTGGCACTGGCCATGCAGGAATGTGAGGGAGTACACCAAGTGGTAAACCAGAGAACCAAGCCAAAATTGGAGATCAGAAGTTACAAGAAGGAAGGGAAACCCAGCAAAGCCAGGAATACATGTTAGCAAAAGTCATTACCTGCTATTAGTCATCTTAGCAACAATTTTACAGAATCACAGAGTGAGTTAACTTTGTTTAAATTAAGTGGGCTTGAAAGTTTTTCTCTGTGCTGATTCTTTTAGACTTGAACTCAACAGGCTGGATAACAAGGAGAAGTCATTACAGCCTAGCTGCCTTTCTCCTGGTAGGTTGCTGGAGTTCTGTGACTGTCGGGTATGAAGTCGCGCTAGCGAAACCCTTTGACTCAAGCAGCGCTGGTGGGAATGTGGGGAGGAGCACAGAGGTGATTTCCTGTTCCAGTCATAACAGTGCTCGAGAGGTAACCACAAAGCACACTCTTGCCCTCCCAGAATAGGAGTCTGTCACTCTCTGTTCAGAAGGGGCACAAGGGAGAGGGGAGAGAAAGACAGGGACAGAAACGGAGTCATAAGACTAAAGGTAAACCAGGTGGTGGAGCAGACAGAAAAGCGTGAGAAGAGGTGGGGAAACGTGAGCCAAGGATGCGAGTGAGGCATGCGGAGTTTGGTTTTGAAGAAATAGGCAGGCTGCTATTGAAAACAGGTGAGCTTCTGGAGGTCATCTGGGGAAAGAGTGCAAGTGGAAACACAACCTGAAGAAAGGGAGATGCAGAAAGGGGACTGAAGCTGCAGCTTGCCCTGACATGCTCTCCTCCTCTATGTGAAGCCTTGCATTTATTTATCCAAACCGTGTCCTAAGTTATAAAAACACCCCTACAGAGAACATTGGTCAAAGAATATTTCAGACTCAGTCCAGAAAGACTCAGCTTCAGATAGGAGGAGAAAGCCCTTGAAGGCTTGCTAGGAGACAGCTGGAGAGGGCCATGGCAGCTGACATCCATTCCTTTTCCCTAACTTGTATGACAAAACCAAAATAAACTGAATTTTCTTCCCACTACAATGAAGGTTTGCAAGTGCAAGAGTAAAGCTTGTACTACCTAATCATGCCCTGTGGCAAAAACCTTCCTTGATGCACTCCAACAGGAAAAAGTCATTGTATTGTACTGTAATTCTGAGTGACCAATACTGGCCTGAAACAAGATAAGTGAAATTCGAGGTGTGCTTATCTAAAATTACTTACAACCCCTTCAAGGCTTTCAGAGTCAAAATCCATCAGAGGTGTTTCGTGCTTAGTTTGTTAATTTTTTTTTTTTAAATGATCAAATTGAAGGAGTTTTCGTTAAGTTTGGAATGCAAAAACATTTTTTGTCAAAAAGAACTAAATTAATTTTAAAAGCCCACTGTTGGGGGGCATCAATTTCATGATGCAATAGCTGCTTTTTAAAACAGATGTTTTAAAGTTATATAAAATACTTAAAATACCCCAACTGTCCAGCATTTCATTTTGAGGATTTTCTTTTCTCCCTAGAACATGTTTAGCATTACCAATTTATTCCTACTTAGATCAACCACAACCCAATATCCAAGAAAATGAAGTTTAATTAGAATACCTCTGACATCTTACATTTGTTTTTCAAATTACCCAAGAGTTAAGTAAGCTTTCTGCTTGTAATACTGTAAAAACTATGCTGTGAGACAGTTATCATCCAAATCCCAATACACCACATTTTGGAACACTCCTAATCCATCCTTACATGAAATAGCTATTTTTCACACATAAACTGAGCAAAAATTAGTCTTGGCTTTCATCATTTAGTGCTGGCTAATATATATTAGGCAACAACAGTTCATTTAGAACCAATAGCATTAAATTTATTGCCTAGCAGGCATTGCTTCTTGCTCTCTGACTTACTGATGGCTTGTCTAGAGAAGGGATTTTGCTTTTCTTGGAGTCCAAATTAATTTAATTAGTGAAATCCTCTCTTCCAAATCCACATTTTCCCCTGGGCAAGAGATTAAGTGCGGTGTCAGTGGAGGATTAGCACTTGCCTTCATTTCTGAGGGAAAGGCAATCCTCAAAAGATGCAAGTCAAACACCACTTTCTGCATCCAAGATCTGAGAGGAAGGACCAACGCTCCTAGCAAGCTTGCAATATCTCATCTCTTTCAGGCAATTGGGCTGATGGGGTCACACAGACATCCCTGCCTGAATGACCATAAATGGCCTATTTCCAGTCCCTCGCCAGTGCTTGTAAATGGCAAGAGGCAATTTCAAGTTCACCCTATGGGTCAGCCAGCATGGCTCTAGGCTTGATCTCTTGCACAGTGCTGGAAACCAGCTGGCAATACCCCAGCAGATGTGAGGCATCCTGCTGAGCATCTCTGCTATTTGAAGCACTTGCAGAATTATTATTCCCTCTTGCACCCCATATTTACACTTCTCCCCACAGATGTTCAAGGACACAAGGGCCTTTGGGAAGCAACTACCTGTAGAGAACTCTCAAGAAACGAAGGTTTCCTGAGGTACCCAACTACCATTTCTGTTGGTCTCCTGTCAGGTTTAGGCTGGTGTGTTTGGAGGCACTGTATGACTCTTCAGAGTGTCCCACAGTAATTTCAGGTGAGAACAAGTCAGTAGCTAATTATAGTTATAGTAGTATTTTTACTCTTTCCTGTACTTGACACGCATTTTTTGTTAAAACCACCAGTCATTATTTTTTGACTCATTTACCCACCTATAGATCTGAAGTGATTCTGCTGTACAGAGGAAGTTATTCAGCATAATCATTTAAGTCTTTTACATGTAAGTTATGAAAGACTGTCTCAGAAATGGCATCAAAGGTGGTAACACAGACAGCTAGATCCAAGGGGCAGTGTGGTGTCATTGATGTTCAAGGCAACAGCCAACACACTTTGAGGAGCTCAGGAGGAGCCTGACCATCACCTGGGCTGATGGAGAAGCGAGCTCTTAGTCATTTTTGAGCTACTGCAAATTGATTTAGACTCAGAGAGCTGAAGAGATCTACTTCTGTGTCTGTCGGTTACCTTTCTACAGTGGGAAGAAGCCCTGTCAGCAATTACACATGCCTCAGTTTTCAGTGCTTCTGAGCCACATCTCTACTTCACCATTTTGACTACAGTATTTCCTAAGAGTACATATTGATGGCTTGCCTTGTCTTTTCTGAAAGTACAAGAGAAGTGAAGTCTTGTGGAAAGAAGATGCAATAACTGCTCCCCCCCAGCCTTTAAGAATCCAAATAAATTAACCCCTTTCATCTAAGACCTGTAATAGCCACTTGTGTGTAGTTTTATGCACAGAATGTAATTAAGCTCAAACCCATACATCTTGGCAACAGCATGTAAGATCCTTGCACTTCCTGAAGCAACATTCTTCTTCTCTTACTTCTCTTTGGACTCATTCCTGTTCCCATCACAGAAATGGGAGTGGAAACTGGAAATAGTTAAGCTGTCAGGTGAAACTGAACTCAAGGTTCTGGGGCATAAAGAAGGGAAGAAGGAACTACAGACTTCCCCTTGTCCCTTTATTGACCTTAAAATACTCTTACAGTAGCCAGGCAAACAGGACATCTGTTTTTGATAAGAAAGAGATATAGTTTATTTAAACTCTTCATATGTAAACTACCCATATCTCCAGTCCTACAACTTGTTTCCATTTCTTTCTGATTTATCTAGTTTTACTATATTTTTTTCAAGTTAGGACGAGCAGTGGATAAAAACCTGTAAGTTCATGCACACCAAGTATAAAGCACAAATAGATCTGTGTATCTTTTAAACATAGCTCTCTAATAAAATGTCAGTTTTGTCTAGAGATGGGCCTGGCTACCAGTATTCAGGCTCTTACAAAGCTAATCTTAAAATTTGGGAGCTCTTGTTTGTCTCATAAAGGGTGATTTTTCTCTCTCTTAGCTACTAATCCTGTAGTTGTAGATAATAAACACCATTTCTTGGAAAGAAATCAATCAGCAGAAATCAATCTGTACAAGCCACAACCATAAAAACAAACATTAACTGGAACCACACATGTACAAATGACAAGTAATCCTGACCACCTGCTTCTCTTGGAATTAAGACTATAAAGGTCACTAGAGAAGAACAGCCATGGAAGGGTAAGGTTATCAGCTAGAAAGGCGAACCTGAATGTTTGCATGGGGAACTGCCACACACGTCTAAATTTTGGACTTTAATAACAAATCCCAGCAGCATTCAAAGTTTCTCTATGAAATGAACTACCTCCTTTAACCATCTCCATTTCTGACTAACAGGCAGTAAGAATTTGTGAAGTTGTGGAAATCATAAGCAAAGACAGGGCACAGATCACAGCATTGTCTGAAACAGCCTGGGATAAGAGTGGAAGTTGGAGATGAGAAGATAAGGATGAGCCTTTTGACTCTATGATCATGACACTCCTTCACATACTGCAGTTCTCCTTATGCCAATATCCCTTTTCATTTATTACAATATTACATTTATTGTTCTCCCCTTTACGCTGGCAGAGAGCCAGGAAACACCACATAAAACAAGCTCAGTCCTCCCATATACTTCCATTCTTATTATTGAAGCTCCCTCTCCAGTAAATACACAGATTGTCACCACCACAAATGCAGTTCAGTCCTGCTGAGTATATAGGCAGACACTAGGTAGTACAAAATACTACGTGCACAGAATCGTCAAGTTTTCTGAGGGTTCAAAAATCATTATATTTTACAATATTTTTCCCCACGGCTTTTCTTATCTCTACTGTTGCACGAACCTATTTTTAGTTCTTTGAATCATTTAGCTAATCACAGAAGACAATTTTCTGTAAGTTCTTACTGTGCTTGGGTAATGTAAAGCCATCACTTCAAGTACAATCTATAAACTTCCCAAGACATAGACATCACAGAGTATATCCACAGGGCTATTAGCCCATTTTATTACATGCACACTGCACACCTTATAAACGAAATAATCTGGTGTTTCAGTATGCTATTTAATACTTTAGCTAATACTGGCTGTATCAAAGCAACAGATCAGCCTACTCTCAGATACAAAATGTACCTTAAATCACCTTGTACTGATACCTAAACATTACAGCACTGTTCAGCTTGCAGCCAAGCATTTCACAGATCCCATAAAATGCAAGAGCTGGAGTGTGTGAAGTCCTGCTGTAAAACTGCTTACAAGAGCCCAAGTGCCATGGAATAGTCTGTTCCTATTCCAGCACCAGATCAAGCCTTCAGGACAGCTGGGGCATTTTCAAGACTGCATCTGCTTGCGACTGGCAAACTAGTCTGCTTCTGTTGGAAGAAAGTACTCAAAAGAGACTCCTCTACCTATCACCTCACTTTAAAGAAAGAGCAGGAGCATTGCTATGTTGTGCCAGGGGAGGTTTAGACTGGATATTAGGAAAAATTTCTTCACTGAAAGGGTTATCAGGCATCGGAACAGGCTGCCCAGGGCAGTGATGGAGTCCCCATCCCTGGAGGTATTTAAGAGACATGTAGATGTGGGGCTGAGGAACACGGTGTAGTGGTGAATTGGCAGTATCACGTTAATGGTTGGACTTGATGATCTTAGAGGTCTTTTCCAACCAAAGCTATTCTATGATTCTATGACAGTTCTGCACCTCATATAGTTTTTTCCATTATTAGCAAAATAATAGGCTGAATTAAAACAACTTGTACTTCTCATGCTGAAGAGATTAAAATGGAATCTTTAAGACTTTAGTGAAAGGCTGGTTTGCCAATTACTAGGCCTAGCACAAAGGACGTAGCCAGCAGTAGAATAAACCAGTAATTAGTTTCTATTGTATACAAAATGTCAGCATATGGGTGATCGCTGGGGGTACAAACAAGTCAAACAGATCACACAGACATCAACCCCAGTAACAACACAGCACAACCAATAATAGGTTGTGCTAGGAATAGGAATAAACAAAGAAACAAAGTCTCCCATAGAAGAGATGGGAGACTACCAAGCCAATAGGCTGATCATATAGGATAGAAGTAGCCCCATATTGTTCCCCCATGAAGCCCACATTTGCAAATGCCAAACCTGACTGGGGCCCACTTGCAGAGAAAGGCAGGAGGTCCTTCCCCAACAAGAAACTCTACAAAGTGCATCCGAGACCCAGACCCCTTCCTGCAAGTGGTCCCAGCTTTTATGCCCAAAGCAGGACACCTGGCACTCATTTACCCAATGGGTAAAATGGTAAAAGCACCTGGGGCTTGTTTACCCAAGGGCTTTCCTTACAAGGTCGGCTGCACCTTGGAGGAAAGCCAAAAGGCAAACTCATCCCCTCCTTTTGAAGGACCATGGGAACCACCCATATGTCAACCTTAATTCAGGGCTCAGAGTTCAGACCCCAGCACTTCAAAGGCACAGCTCTCCCCTCCATGCTGGTATTGTCAACAAAAATCTGAAATTATGTCCAGCTAAAGTGTCAGGAATGTGCAGATTCCCTTCTCCCTTGAACAGCCATTAAACAAAACCAACATAACTCCCTGGATACTTTTCTAAACATTCTTTGGAAGCAAAAACAGTATTAATCAGATTTGTAAATGTCTTTTTAAAGGGCAACTGAATGCCAGTTATACAAATTTTCCACAACACTTGCACTGATGATCACCAGATTTAAGATGAAAATGACAGTCAGTTACTTAAAGAGCAGCTGGCACTCATGCCTCTGAAAGCTACTCACAATCACCCATGTGTAACGGAGTAGTTTGTCAGAAGAGTTAACTGAGACACAGTACTAAGTGCTACTCAAGAGCATTCAGGATATGAAGAACAGTCCTTACTACCATCTAGCTCTCACAGGATCTGCAAGTTTTGCTGTGGAGCAGACTCTGTCCTTATGCATTTAGTTCTGGAAGTCACGTTTGCAGCAGAGAACAAGAGCACGAAGACAGAGTAGGTTTCTCAGAAGATCTGCTTATCTCTGCAATAAGATTTAAAAAAAAAAAAAAAAAAAAAATCGTGTGTGATGCTTTTAACAGCAGCAGAAGACTCGCCACACACACCCATTCAACAGCTACGGTTTACAAGCTCATTCCCACTGGGTAACACCATTGCTTGTGCCCTGGGTTGTTGGCTATTCGAGCTGGCACCTTTCCTGCTCCCCCGTCTCGGGTGTGGCTGTCACCCGAGGAGAGCTCAGCTCTACAGACGGGAGAAGGGAATCAGAGCCGCCGAGGACACTGGCACATGAGTGGAACATCTCTGCCAAAAACCCAGCCTGCCTTTGGTTTTAATCCGTCTCTGGGCTGCTCAGACAGGACTGCTGGGTTTGGCGGCTGTCAGGCACAAAGTAAGATACAAACACAAAGATATCTGGGGAATTGTCCCGATGCGTATAACAAGGGCTATCTCAAGAGCATGCTATCAACTTACAGCTGAGAGTAAATTAACACACAGCTTGTAAAGCCCAAATCCAGCGTAACTACGGAGAAAAGAAAAAGATGAAGCAACGCCACAGTGATACCCAGTCCTCTTCTTCCAGTTAAGTGCCGGAGCCCAGGCACACGGACATTAAATAAAGGCACTGCTCTCTGACACGGACAGCACAGAGAGCCCCAGCCCGGCCGGCGGCGGCAGACGGACCACAGCACGGCATGCCAGAATAACCGAGAGCAGAGCCGACACCGGGGGGCCCGGCTCCCACCCCTGTCCCGGGGAGGGATGCGCATCTCCCACGGAGCCGGGCAGCGCCACCACGTACCTGTGTGCGCCGCGGGGGGCGGCGGCAGGAGCAGGAGCAGGGGCAGCACCAGCAGCCAGGCCGCCCCCCGCCGCGGCTGGCCGGCGCCCATGGGGGCTCACATCTCCGGACCGGGGGCACCTCGCCGCTGATGTCGCCGTCGCACAGGTGGAAGGAGCTGGCCGGGAGGGGGCGGGGCGCCTGGGGAGGGGAAAGGAGGAGCCGGAGGCGGGCTGGCGGACAGCGCTGCGCGGGGGCGGAGGTGATGCTGCGGGGGTGGCGGAGGTGATGCTGCGGGGGTGGCGGAGGTGATGCTGCGGGGGTGGCGGAGGTAGGCGGAAGCTGAGGTGCGGTGTGGGGGGCTGAGGGTCCCTCCCAGGCGTGTGGTGCAGCCGCCGGTCCCGTCTATTCTGCTGCGGCTCCTCCTCCGAGCAAAGGGATGTCTTCTGCTGCACCCCGAGTGCTTTCACTGATGAGTAACTCCCCCTCGAAGCCATCGTGAGATGTGGGCAGGATGTCGTTATACCCCCCCTCCTTTTTTTTTTTTTTTTCAGAGGAAGCTGAAGACCAACGTACTGCATCTTTGGGTGCTCAGATGTCTGACTTTACCCATTAGTTTGTATTAAATAGTGTTTGGACATGCAGAGCGGCTATGGAGTCTCCATCCTTGGAGATATTCAAAATTCAATCTGTGTTCCCACCTCAGCAGCTCTGGGGTTATGAGAAATAATGTGGTTTTGTTGTGAACAGAGCTCTCAGTTTGTGTGGCGCTGCACAGTGGGGGCAGAAGGAGGTGAGTGAACCTGAAAGGGGCAGTACAGACTGAGTACTTGGAGAGGCTCTAGCAGTTGAAGGTGCCATGACATGGGCCCTTCTTCCCTCAGATGGACCTCTGCCAGCTCCTCTCCTGCCAGGTGACCTGTTTGCTGTCTTCCCGGTCGTTTTGCTTCCTTCTATTTTACCCCTCTCTCCTGGCAGCTATTTGCTAGTTTTCAGTTCCTTGGTCCTTTTGTTGCCACTTACCTCCCTGCCATTTTCCTCAGGCTTTTCTACAGCCAAGAGCAGATACCTGACTGCTGTGTATCAATCCACTTAGAAGTGATGGTCAGAATGGGTACTAAAAAAGGTACTTTGAGGAAACATTGCTTTTTCAAACTGCAAATTTTTCCATGTTCAGTTGAAACTTCTTGAACTCTTGTGGATAAACATTGTTGGCATTTTAAGCAGAAGTGGAGGCAGGAGGCTTTCTGTTGCTTTTTTTTTTATTCCCTTACCCTTGTTCTTGGAAATGTCCCAGCTGACTTGGCTTAAAGCCTGAGGAAGACTTTAGCCTGGCTTCTAGACTGGAAACCTTCTCACAAGTAGTTGAAGTCTGTCAGTGTTATAAAGAGTGAAACTAGCCCCTCAATTTCAGTGTCTACTTTTCCTTTTTCCTTCTTGAAGAAAAAAAAAAAGCATTTGTATATGTTTGCTTCCTGCTGGAGTTTGGCACTGCTCATAAACTCTGCTGTTACTTCTGACTGCCTCTACCACCCATGGCAGTAGAATTTTGTTTCCATTTTAATTTTGTCTTCAGCTCAGTTGTTATTTTTTTTGTTTTTTTTAAATAAAAGATATATGTAATAAATTAGTGCTAGAAGAACTGAATTTTAGCAGGACAGGGTCTTTCTCATTGACATCACAGTAAATTTGGTTTAGCCCTTAACTTCTGTAGATTTACTCCAGATCTATTGTACAAGAGAGTGGTTAAGAACAGAATTTAATTTATAGCTAAAGTGGTTAAAAGACTGAGTTAGTTGAATATTTTTTTTCTTTATTATAATAGTTCAAGAAGTAAAGTTATTTATACAATAGACAGAAAACCCCAGAAGTCCATTTAGGATTATGTACCGGTTAATTTTGCAAAAACTGCCAATCATACGTATGCTGATATATACTCCTTTTTAGCTGTTGGGACTATGAGATGGTGTCAGGATTAGCTCCTGCCCTGTCAAACAAGCCTGGGAAAGAGACGATAATCTTTGTTGGTAAAATGCTGTGTGACAGGTGTTCGGGAGCAGTTTGCTTCTCCAAGGAACTTGCTGGCAGGCTTGGGGTGTTTACTTGTTTCTTCACCTGACCTCCTTAACCCCAGAAGCCCAGCAGGAGGGAGGAGATGCTGACAGTGACAGAGTTGAGGGTGTTAACCACCTAAAATGTATTGGTCTAGCACTGCAAGAATCCTTTTTTATTATTTTTTTCCCCTTTATTATGAGAGATGCAACTAAAAGCAAATCATAGTTGTGCTTTTCAGCAATTTTCGTCTCATTCTGAGTACTGCTCATCTTTCTAAGATGTTTATTTTATGGAACAGTACATGTGTATGTGTGTGTAGGTGAACACATACAGATTTTGGCTTCAGCACTATCTGTAATCCTACGCTCCTTTCACAGTCTAAGTTACTATCGGCTTTCATTGGAAATTTGCCTGAGGCATGCGGTGTCTGGCCTTGTGTTTATGCCAGGTAATGGTAATATACTGACTACACTTGGGTGGTGACTGTTAGTGGGTGTGTTAAGGGACGAAAAGTGAGGTAGATGGACTGCATAGATAGTAGTACAAATAATGTTTATTGTCCGCAAGCAATTAAAAAAAAATTTTTTCTGACAAAATAGAATTTGATTTTAGTCTAGAACATCAGGCTGCTGATGCATCCCCCCTGAATCTGTGCATGCTGAATTGTGAGGAAAAAAACCTTTTCTGTGACTTTTTCTCCCACCAGTAAATAGAGAGATTGCCTCAGAAAATGAGAGCATAAATACTTTACTGTGTAAATAGTTTAACTCAGGAGTGTACATAAAAGACTCATTTCATTGCAGATACTATAAGACATTGCCAACTGAATTAATAAGAACAACAGGAGCATCAGGGAAGGAACTGGAAAGTTCAGAGAAGTGGCCATGATCCAATCCAGCCTTGCAAAACTGATCTTTTAATGGAAATATTTTAATGGTTGTAATTAAGCATGCAGGGAGGCTGCCCTGGCCAATTTTTAAATTATGCATGGCAAAGACAAACTTAGACTGTCACTCAGAAAACATTTCATGAAATTTTTGCCTTTGCATTAATTTGATAGAACAGTTGCAGCTTAGTTTTCTCTAATGGAATTTTAAAGAAAAAGTGCTTGAAAATATTAAAAGGTGCTATCAGAATTCAGAAAGACGTTTGTGTTTTGTGCTTCCTATAGGAACAGACCTGTGTGCCTTCATATATCCTGAATGCCAGACACCTTTCAGTTGTGAGTAAGGTTTTTTTTGGTTTAACCAATTGATTTAGGGTTAGATTGGGATGCTTTTGTTCTGATAATGTACAGTTCCATGCCTTTCATGTTTGCAACCTCCTCTGCATAATCATCAGTACTGTACTGCAAATCTTTATTCTGCCAGCCAGGTTAAAACTCAGGAACAGGCTACTAGGTTTTGGTGGTGCAATCAAGAGGCAATGGACTTGCTGTTCAGCCCTATAGAAGACAGATGGGAAGTAAATGCAAACTGTCCATATCAATGGGAAGACTGCTCGACTGCTAACTTGGCTACCCTCTGTGCCATTATTTAAAAAATTGTAACAAGAAAGTATCCAAAGGAAAATACAAACAAAACTCATTCATTTGTAATTCTTTTGATTATGAAATTCAGTCACATTTTGAAAAATAAAAGAAATGTATACTTAGGCAACAATAAGTTGAATAGTATTTTTTTCCTTCCTTGATATATGAATCATAAAATTGTTGGAAAAGACCTTTAAGATCATCAAGTCCAATCATTAACCTAGCAAGGACTGCCAAGTCCACCACTAAACCATGTCCCTAAGCACCACATCTACACCTCTTTTAAATCCCTCAAGTGATGGAGACTCCACTACTTCACTGGGCAGCCTGTTCCAATTCTTGATAACCCTTCCAGTGATGAAATTTTTCCTAATATCCAATCTAAACCTCCCCTGGCACAACTTGAGGCCATTTCATCTTGTCCTATTGCTTGTTACTAGGGAGAAGATATCAACCCTACAGCCCCCTTTCAGGTAGTTGTACAGAGCGACAAGGTCTCCCCTGAGCCTTCTCCAGACTAAACAACCCCAGTTCCCTCAGCTGCTCCTCATCAGACTTGTGCTCCAGACCCTTCACCAGCCTCATTGCCCTTCTTTGGACACACTCCAGCAGTTCAATGTCCTTCTTGTAGCGAGATCTGTTACAGCTTTCAAAGAGAAAGCTGAGGAGGGCAAAGTAAAATTGTTCTGAGTGTTACTGAAGAGAGTTTTGATTGATGACTTACTTTCCTCCAGTCAGAGTTTATAGGTTATTCCTCATGCTACTAGTTTCAGTGTAACGACGATTATTCATCTTCCCCCATAAAGTACCTCTTGTGAGAGTCTTCATCGTCTTGTTTCTTAAGATATTTTGTTGTTTATTATAAAAGTTTGTGATTTCTAAGGTATACAAAATAGCACAGTTATTTTCAGTTGTAGGCTGAAACAAAAGGATCAGGTGTTTACATTTCACTAGAAAAATGACTCAAACTACTGAATCTACCATGCAGTCAATAATCTCTATAAAATTAAATTGCTTTGTGTAAGGACTAGCAGAGCAGGAGAGCATGGTAAGCCTTCCAGTGACCATACTTGTTAATATCTTTACCAGTGTTGTTCCCTGTCTCTAGTTGAACTAAGAACACTAATTATGATTCACCATCATATTACATTGTGTTAAATGTAGGAGGATATGGCATGTGATCTTGATTTGACTCCATCTACTGATATTACCAAAACCTGTAAGTTAAACCATTTTAATAAGGGAAGTGAAAATCATTCTTCCACCCTCCAAAGTCACAGCTGCAGAGCTATTTTGAACAATGTATTTACAAATCCTGGTTTGCATAGTTCAGGCAGCAGGCCCAAGCACTGACCACAGCCAAGAACACTCTTCCTGTTCTGTAAAACCAAATCCAACATGAGTTCACTGAGACAGAAAAGTCTAACCTAGAAAGAGAAGTAATAATCATAATAGCACTATCACGAGCAGAGCTTGACCCAGGACACTCACTGAAGCACAAAGAGCTCTGAGAAACATTTGAGCCCAACAGCGTCCAGTATGAAGCATGCCTCTGAGTTAAGGTCCTCTGCTGGTGGAGATCAGTTAACGTCTCCTCAAGAGGACAGCAACTGACATCCTTTCTGAAGAGACTTAATTTATCCTGCTATCAGAAAACAACTCCCACAATATCAGAAGGTTGCGCCCAAGGGTTAAGTGGGATCAAACCCAGCCTGAATGGATTGACCATGAGTTGCATATCATTCTGTTGTCTCTTGGGGAGGGGTTAGTAGGGGAAAATAGTGATTCAGTAAATCATTTGTCTGCATAGATCTCACTGAGCTGGTCAAGCCATTTTATTTCTTTCATCTCCTTTTTATTAATTTATTAGATAATTAAGCAGTATGGTGATACGTAACAAGAGAAATCCTGCTGTGCAAAGTAGAAAGGATCTAGCACAACTCCCAGGAAGACTCTCATGAACCTTCAGAAAACCAGGACCATGGTACAGTAAAAAATGTGCCCGTCTTGCAAACCAGACTTCTTGTTTATCAGAAACATTTATAACCTTAAGATACAGCCCTGTAGAACAGAAATGAGTCTTGGAAATGCCTGAAATGGGAGGGAAACATATTCCTGCCTGAGTCCTCAGAATACAACCTGCCCTTCATACTATGGCACCTGGCCTAGAAACTGAAGACAGTTGTCTTAGCTATGTCCCCTGCTGCTGTACATATCATTCCTGGCCTGAGAAGTAGAAGAATGATGCAATCTCAGCTGGGTTCAGGTCAGACATCTGTATTTGTGGGCTTGCTCTATGTTCACAAATGATTTTTGAGCAGCTGTAGGTTTTTTAAGGCTGGTTGTTTGGGGCACTACCATATTTGGATGACTAACATGCCTGAGCTTTAAAAAGCCAGTTTTTCAGTCATCTGTTCAAGTGTTCACATTTTGACAACACCACCTATTTTAAGTGTCTTCCTAAAAAGGAGGACTCCAATTTACTGTGGAAGATCTTGCTGTGATTAGTGTCCTTGCTCAGGTGGCTAGAAAGCCACACAGAATTCTTAATGTAGGTGCCCAGAGTCAGTCATGTCTTAAGGATTGGAGAAGCCTGAATCTGGATAATTTGTATTGTCAGGGTTCTTCATCACACATGCAATAAGGCTGGAGTCAACACACACAGGGCAGGGTTCATTGCAGACATGTAGGTTGAACCACCATCACACAGGTATGCATGGCACATCCAGAATTGTACTTAAAGTGTGCTTGCTGTGGGGATTTCAGACTGTAGCCTTACGTGGCTGGTGTAGCCCAGACAGCAGCCATCTAAGAATTACATGTGCAAAAATAAGGGCATACTCGAGAAACCATGAATAAAGAAGCCCTGCATTTAAAGGTTTTGCCATAATGTAATCAACGCTGTTCGTGTTATATTGCTCTGTTCCATTCCCTTGGGAACAGAGTGAAAACCATCCCTTTCAAAGTGATACTGATGTGTTACGATAACATAACAAAGAAAAAAACAATATTGCAAATACTTAATAAATCATAAGAGGCAGTTGAAATAGTCATTCAACTGAATGGAGAAGGCTTAGTTCCATATAAATAATGAATGGCTTCTCTTGTATTGGGATCCTGAAGGAGATGGCAAGTATGTAAGAGTCACTGTAGCTAAGTTTTGAAAGGAAGGAGAGATGCCCGAAGGCAGGGTTTTGTCCTAATGGTGGGAAAAAGTGCTTCCAAGTGGAGCAGGAGCATTCATGGCTGATATGACATGGTACTTCCCATCAGCTGCTTCAAGCTCTGACATGCACCTGAGATGTGGTTGTTGGCACTAAAGGGTATCTGTATACTGTTTGATAGAGGAGGTGCCATGGCTGGCTGCTGCACTGCACCTTACTTGAGTCAGTGGGGTTTGCTGGTTTGTGGTAAAAGTTTGAGGAAGTCTGAGACTCAGTAGAGGTAGAAGACCTATGGCATTGCAATGTTGAGGGCTGCCGTACCACAGCAAGCAGTTCAGGAGGGTGGATTTCCCCTGGGTCCCTCTGTCCCCTCTGAGTGAGTGGCAGTTTGTTGAATACCCAAACTGAGGTTCACAGCAGCTGGAGAAGGCCCTGGGAGATGGGCTGATGGGTTTGCTGCTGGTGCTGAGTGCCTCTGCACCATGAGTCTGGCCTCTCTTAGAGTTAGGGTTGAGCTGCACACTTCCACTCTGCAGGTACAGTGAGGCCAGCTCCTCTGGGAAAATGGTCAATAAAACATTGACCATTGAAACATACACATCTTCCTGAGAGCCTTTGGCACCTGCATTGACATTCCTTCCTGGGTAAAGGAATTTAAATTCCCCACATCTTAAGAGGATACAGTCCTTCCAGGATCAAGTGGTAAAGGTGTTTATTGCCACCATTCCCATGCTTAATTGAACTCAGCACAGCATGTTACAGAATCAGCAGTATCGGTTGAAGGAGTTAGATCACAGAATCATTTAGTTTGGAAAAGACCCTTAAGATCATTGATTCAAACCGTTAACCTAATGCTACCAAGTCCACCTCTAAACCATGTAATCAAGCCTTCTACCTTGGCATGGTCCAGCCTCCCAGGTTTGGCATGGTTTGAACATGCTTTGTTGCCTGGGCTCCTTCTGAGCACCCATTCCCAATAGTCTTGGGTAAGAAACGTGCGCTTGGGCGTCACCTGTCAGCAAAGGTAAGGCTGCAACTGGACAGCTTCAAATGTCTCATCATCCTGTACAAGTCAGGCTGACTTGTTTTTCTGACTTGTTATCCTGAATCTACAATGCTCCTTGGTCACCAGGTGGGAGGTTTGGCTGGCCCGTGGACAGCTGTAGTTGGATGTACTAATGAACACATGCAGAGGAAGGGTAGGTCATTCATGAGGACAGCAATAAAAATGAAAGATTAAAGAAGATGTTGGAGTATGGTCCTTGGCTGGAACAGGGTTACTAGGAGGAGAGTTTCCTGCATTGCTGCAGCAAAAAAGAACCAGGGAGTCTCTGAGGTGTCTTAACATCATCTGGAGGATGTAAAAGAACAATGTGTTTTGTGCTGGTTCCTGCAAAGCGTGATGTGACGCCAAGTACCCTGGTGGCTGCCTCTCCTGTGATGTAGATTCTGAGATTACTGCTCAAGTCTGGCCTGCATTTGCTATGTCTGGAAGTAATAGGAGGTTAGGGCACTTAAAGTAACTGGATGAATGCTAATTGACCTAAAATTCTAATAAAATAATTCCTTGGATTTTTCTTCCATGATTATTTTTATTTACCATCAAACTCCCCGACTGCAATAAGGCTTTGCCTCCAGTATTCCAGTAATGCTTTGGATCCAATTTAAGGAGGTGATTTGTCATCTTTCATCTGGTGAAATCCCTTGTGAAGCCTGCGGCTGGACGAGCTGTGAAGCTCAGAAGCAGCAACACAGTGAATGTATGCATATGGCGAAGTTTAACACAAGAGTTTAATGAAGCTACTGATTACAAATTAGGTATATGAATCATAGCTTGTTTTTCAGAGGCTAGAGGACGAGTTTGCATTTATAGTAATACCAGGAATAACCTAGCCAGAAATTTTTTCAGAAAATGAGCAAATCTCATAGCTTCTGAATAAAGTTTCTATTGATCTTCTCTTCTCTGCTTACCCCCAGTATCAGACTGTTAACCCCTGAAATCAAGTTTTTACAAGTATTTAATTGCTGTAGCCCATGAAGAAGCCATAATGGTATAATTTTGAAAGCTTTAGCTGTAACTCAGACTGTTAACTTCTGAAGGAAACAAGCATTATTGCTACTTGATTTCCATGGAATGGCAAAGAAATCTACACACAAATTCTTGATAGCATGAATACTTGAATCATTGTAAATTCTGTTAAATCTGTTTTTTTAACATGTCAACAATTCACTCTCTGCAGGAAAATGCAACTTCTGCATTACATTTATCAACATCAATGTCATATAAAACACAGTAGAGCATCTTGGCTTTAGAAAAATAAGTGCTAAATTTATATTTTCTGTGTAAATCTCAGAGAATTTAAAGATAAATTTTATTTGTGTTTGCTTACTATACCAGCTCTAATTTAAAAAAATGAATAGAAGAATATCTCTATTCATTGCAAGTGTAGAGTCTTGCATCTGGGTAAGAACAACCCCATGTGCTAGTATAAGTTGGGGACTGACCTGTTGGAGAGCAGCGTAGGGGAAAGGGACCTGGGGGTCCTGGTGGACAGCAGGATGACCATGAGCCAGCAATGTGCCCTTGTGGCCAAGAAGGCCAATGGCATCCTGGGGTGTATTAGAAGGGGGGTGGTTAGTAGGTCGAGAGAGGTTCTCCTTCCCCTCTATTCTGCCTTGGTGAGGCCGCATCTGGAGTATTGTGTCCAGTTCTGGGCCCCCCAGTTCAAGAAGGACAGGGAACTGCTTGAGAGAGTCCAGTGCAGAGCCACAAAGATGATGGAGTGGAACATCTCTCTTATGAGGAAAGGCTGAGGGAGCTGGGTCTCTTTAGCTTGGAGAAGAGGAGACTGAGGGGTGACCTCATGAATGTCTATAAATATGTAAAGGGTGAGTGTCATGAGGATGGAGCCAGGCTCTTCTCAATGACATCCAATGATAGGACAAGGGGCAACTGACGCAAGCTGGAACATAGGAGGTTCCGCATAAATATGAGGAAGAACTTCTTCACAGAGGGGGTGACAGAGCACTGGCACAGGCTGCCCAGAGAGGTTGTGGAGTCTCCTTCTCTGGAGACATTCAAAACCCGCCTGGATGCGTTCCTGTGTGACCTGACCTAGGTGTTCCTGCTCCTGCAGGGGGATTGGACTAGATGATCTTTTGAGGTCCCTTCCAATCCGTAACACTCTGTGATTCTGTGATTGCCCTAGAGCAGTGTTATTTAGGGAAGTTGGACTCAAAAGACATCAGCTTACATTTAAAATTAAATACCAGGCAAAAAGGAAATACACAATCAAAGTTGAAGTTGCAACTCAGAGTAAGATTGGTCTCAAAATTAATGTCCAATTAGCAAATTGGTGAGGATGTGCAAGCCCTTTGCAGACCTCAGCAGTGTCCCACCAAATAGATGGCAACATTCATCTCACTGAAAATCAAGAATTACCTATCTGTAGAGCATGGATTTGTGGTCTAAGCTGGCTTCTGTTCTGTGCTGTTATGCTGTGAGAAACTATCCTTTCATTTTTGTTTCATTTTTGTGTTTCCACATAGAGGATCCTTTGGGTTGTGACTAATAAGCCTTCTGCTCTTAAGAGCTTACATGCCAATTTGAGAGTTGTTCCTGATTTCTGTTGAGCTTGCTGAAAGCCAGTGAATGTTGTTGAGTTCACATCTGCCTAACTGTGTGCATTTGACTTTATAACAATGTGGGTTTTTCCCCTGTTACCTACTCTGCCACCACAGGCTGTTTCTAAGCTTCTGCAGCTGTTTGGTTGTCAGTTCATGTGGAGTTCACTCATATGGCTCTTTCTCAGTGCAAAGGTTTGCAATAAACCAGTCCTCAGAGGTGTTGAAACTCCTACTGATGATCCTTCATTATGCCATTTTATCAATTACTTTCATCCCATAAATATTTATTCAGCTGAACGTGGAAGTGTAGTTTAAAATCTTTTGTAAGGACACATCAGGACTCCATAATTTGCTTTTTCTTTAGAAGGCTACAGTCTCTTACCTTCCTCAGGCAGACGTCTTTGTAGAATGGGCTTCTAGTATACAAGGTTTTTTCTCTATCAGTACTCCAGCTTCTTTCCATTTCTTTCTAAAATGCGCAAATGAACTAAAAAATTTATCTAAGTAGCAACTGGATGTCACCATTTTCTCACACTATGTGCTGCGTCTTTTTACTGCAATGCTGTAACTCTCTTGCCGAGCGCCAATGAACCTGTAATGTGAGCTTATATCTCAAGGCAGACTGAGATATAGCAATGAGCTCCTTGGGGACTCACTTTGAAATTAAACTAAAGTCATTTTCAATATGGAATCGTTTTACTGTGTGGGTACATCTGCACATAAACTTTACATTGGGTTTTGAACAGCATATAAAGTCTTGCAAGAGATAAATTAGACTAAGTATGGCACTCATCATCAATCAGGGTACAAAACAAGCATGAGCGCTAAAGAATGAACGCAGCTGCCCCTCCATTTATCTTGCTGTCAGAAGGTGACTCTCCTACAGAGAGGAGCTCAGAAGTGGTGGTTTAGGGTCTTTTGTGTTTCTCAGCTCGCAGAGAATATATATGCTCATATATAATAAATACATATCTATGTTACATGCATATATGTGTGTATATACACAGTCAAATATACCATATACAAACACATTTTTGTACTGGTGTGTGTATAGGGATGTATATATATATATTCTCAATAGTCCTAAACTGTAGTTTTGAGTTGAAAAGTGAGAGATATCCCTATTTATTTCAAAGGAAAAATGTTTACTACTTATTTCTCTCCACTCTGAGTATTCTGACTCAATAACAGAAATCTTGGCTACAGTCTTACTGTGGGGTTATCTTCTGTGATAACTTTGATCAATTACCCCCACATGAAGATGTCATATAGGTGTAGCTGATATGGTAAATCAGAAAGCCTTAGATTTAATTTCAGAGTGAATATGTGATGTTGGAAGGTAATAAAACCTATTTTCTCATTTGCTTTGGGGAAAACACACATAAATGAAGTATGAGTTATTGCAAGCCTCCAAGTGTTATTCTCACAGTAACTTCTCCATGTCAAAGGATGTTTTGAAGACAAGCTAACCAACGGCTTGTCAGATACTAAGTTGATTGGGTGACAGACTCCAGTGGCTGGTCTTCCTTAGTCTGACCTTTTGCATGAAAGCAATAAATCAGCTAGCCTTCCATGTCTTTTTTATTGTCCCAAGCTCTTGGGAAAAGGATGACTGAATAGGAAGAATTAGTGCTGCTGCTGCATAGGATTAAGCATAATGGATAGATCATTAACCTTTTAAGTCTGGTATCCTGGCTTCTCCACTGGCCCACCATGGCTGTTTCAAGTAAGCAAAGATCTCTATACATAGTAGTGATGGTTGGTGCAGGGAAGGGGAAAGATTTCCTGGACTAGAGTCATGAGAATGGGTTGCCTGTGAGGCCGGGTGGCACTGCAGACACAGTGGGACAGCAGTATAAAGTACACAGGCCTGAGGAACATAGTCAGGGATATGACGCGTACGTCCTCAGCACAGTGGCTTACTCCACACTGCAAGACCAGAGCTATGCACTCTCTGTGACTAGAATTATGCTATCCCATGGTGGCATCTAGACCTATATCTGAGGTGTCTGAGATACTTATAGCAAGGTACCTATGGGAATATGGAGCTCTATATGGGCTGCAATACTCAGGTTGTTAGCTTTTTTTGGCATTTTCATCACTACTTTGTTAACAGGATCCAAAATAGCAAGCTTGAAGGTTAGCTGAAGAGTGGGTACCTAAACACTGATGCAGAACTTGCACACATTTTGACTACAGTGTTGACTGCTGTCTTCAGTTTATTTAAGCAAGGATGTGTGCTTCAGGTGTGCAGTTTGCTGTACCTTAACCAAGAACTTGCAGGAGAAATATACAGCACCACCTAAGAGGACAGAGATATTAATATGCAGCACTCCGGTAGCTGTTAACATTATATACTCAAGTTACCAAGCGCTTGAGTATCCAGGTACAGGTAGATTGGATGTTAGGAAAAATTCCTTCACTGAAAGGGTTGTCAAGCATTGGCACAGGCTGCCCAGGGAAACAGTTGTGTGACCATCCCTGGAGGTATTTTAAAAGACCTGTAGATGTGGCATTTAGGGACATGGTTTGGTGGTGAATTGGCAGTGCTGGGTTAAAGGATAGACTTGATCTTTGAGGTCTTTTCCAACCAAAATGATTCTATGATACAACACATGCTATAGAGAGACATGAAGTGACTGTTTTGCAGTGGCCACTGAAAGCCAAGCAGGAAACCCTCAGCACCTAAAATGTACTTGCTGCCCTGACATGGTTAACTACAACCTGCCCCAGATGTGTGTTTTCAGTGAAGTCCTATTAAAATTGGAATAAAATGTTGGAAATAAATGAAATTTCTAGTCTCCTGTGTGATGCTTGGTCTGAAAGAAGCTGCTCAAAGCTGCTTCAATTCCATTTGATTTGAACTTACCTCGTAGGATATGATCCAACGCTTGAAAACATATGTCAGAGGACTCAGCATGACAGGGCTTCCTGCAAAAGAAAATAGCTAGATGTACACAAACCCAGATGGGTGACACATAATAAGATCAACCCTGAAGGTACACACCAGCTAAACATGATCTTAATTTCTGGTAATTTTGATGAGCACACATTGGAAGCGTGTGTCCATGATGTAGTTAATCTCTATAAAATCCTAGACTTTATGGTCCAGAAGTTTTAACTCATGTCTTAGCAACACCCACACTGATCATTACAATGCTTTCTGTGTTGTCTTGCCATCTGCCTACAGAGAGAAATTATAGTCCCTTTGTGTTATACTGTTGGGACCATACTAAAACGTAAGAAAATACCTGAGGATTCCTGCTTGGTTGATGCTGTGATGTTTTCTCGATGACAAAGGTAGCAAGTGTGTCAGTCTGAGCTGACTTACACCTCACATTTGCAATCTCATGGAAATCTCACCATTGTGATATTTTGTACTTCTTCCTTTCTTACTACGTCTTACTGACAAGCAGCAATAGCACAAGAGGTAGAAGCCACAGACTGACTTTATAGGAACTGAGAACAGATGGAAACTTTTTTCCAGCTGGGGTGACACCTCCTTCCAGCAAATCACATGGCAACGTGGGGTATTTACAGAAGGACCAAAGCTGGAGCCTGACTGGACTGCTGAGACTGCCTACTTCAGAGGTGATGAAGTATCCCAGTCAGCTACTGGGCTGCCTGAATTGTGTATGTGTTCCCAAAACTCTGTAAAAAAACTCTGAGCATACATTAGATAGAGGTTTCTCTTTTAAAAATTGGCTTATTCATGTTAACCCTGCCCTCCTCATGTTTTACTATTACTGCCTTTATATGGTCCTGTCCTGGTTCCCCAGGCACAGACCCATGGGCCAGCCATGCAGGCAGGCCGTGAGTAGCCCTGAGTCAGCTGAGAGATCCAATCAAGGCAGCTGACTCACAGGTGTATCCCATACCACCTCATCATGCTCATTATAAAAGGAGGTAGTCCACTAAGGGTGGAGTTCTTCTTCCAGGGGTTCTTCTCTCATAGCCTTCTGTTCCTGCTGCTGACCTCAAGGACCAGGCTGAGTAGTGCCTTGTATTCTTTATGTTGGTGTTTGTATTAGTTTTGTTATTTCATTAAATCTCTTTCTACTTCAACTCACGGTGCTCTTTTTTTTTTTCCTCTGGTTCCCCTTCTCAGCTGGGGTGGTAGAACAACTGCTACAGTTTAGCCCCAGGAACAGGCTGAACATAGACAGGTCCTGTGAGTTTTGTTATCATCACACAGCAGGTATACTGTCACTTGCCTGTTGCCTGACAAATCTCACCTTGAAAACCCTTCAGTGATAAGTACTATTTCTGTACTATGTTCAAGTTATGTCCTTACTGGTCTGGTTTTGCTGCTGTGGAAAAGTTTTTATCAGTTTAACTAATAGCGTAAAATCAAATTCTTTAAATAGCAATGAGCATCATAAGGATTCAAGTTTCTACCAATTATCTACTGTCATTGCATGAGTACTCATAGTATAAGAGGTTTCACCCTTGGGAAATCAGAATTTCAGCTTCTATGTATGCTTTGTGGACTGCTGATGTCAGTATAGCTGGAGAGGAGTCGAGGACTTAAGTTCGTCACATAAATAAAACTGAAAAAAAAGAGCGTAGACTTAGCTATATGGGAAAACTTTACAATTCACGAGTCACCCACTGAAACTTCCTCACACGGACAAGGTTTGCGTGTCAAGAAACTGGACGACTGTCAACGTTGTCACTGCCTGAGGTCTGCAGTCGCATAGGCAGCAGGGATGTCCGCTGTGCTCCCCCTTCCGAGTAGATGCGGAAGTTCAAGAGGGAAGTGAGGCTTTCTGCCTCTTCAGCTTTCTTTGGAACGCTCATTGATAACAGTCAAATTTCACATGCTCATAGAATTTTCAAAGCAGGTTCTCATTTTCAAGCATTCAAGTGATGTTTTCCAAGCTAACACTTACATGTATCCATATTGCAAATCACAAGATGCTCTTACGTGGTCTGCTTTAGAGAGACAAGGGGATGGGTTGTCTCCTCTGGGTACACCTAGCCTCCTCCTGTCTGCTTCCTGCAGAGGGCTGCTAGTCAGCAAAAGTGTAAAACTTTAAAGAATTTTTCTGCACTTTTTCCAGGGCTCCAAGGGGTAGGGAGACAAATAGAATTCACTCATTGCAACATTCAGCATTGCAGTGTTCAGCATTGTAATATTTAATTTCTAGGCATCATGCCTAGCGCAGCGCACAGTCTCAGGTGAAATGCTGAACTTGCTGAGGAAAAGCCGCACTGCTGTTACTGTCTCTTTCTTATTGCCATAATCCCACACTGGAATTTTTCTACGTCTTGCCTCTCTTGTTATAATCTAGCCTGTTGGTACTCCCTGACTGTTGCTTTCTTGCCCTGCCCTTGCCTTCTTGGCATGCTTACAGAGCCTGGATGGAGCCTGAAGCTATCCCTGCAGCAAGCTGTTGAAAGGGAAAAGTGGTAGTGCAGGGTCTTCATCTCACCCCTGCCATTTTCCAGGCCCAGGAGTCCGTAGATGCTGGAGGGATGCTGCTGCTTCCCCACAGGTGCAACCTCTAGCACAGCTGCTGCACTGCTGACTGCTGTAAGTCTACTTGGGAGGTAAAGATGGGTGTCACCAAAACCAGGCTGCTGGCCCTGCAGTGTGTGCCAGGTGGGCTGCCCAAGTACCGGGGCAGCCTGCTCACACAGTGGTTCAGTGCACTCCTCTGGGACTTGGGCAGTGACTCATACAGAGCAGGAGGGTGAAACTGGGCTGTGCTAACCAGGGAGCTGTATATTGGCTAGGGTGGCTTTCTGTAGGCTCTGCAGTAACATAAAATACCAAAATAATTACTAGTGCAAGGGAGTACAATACTACGTGAGCAGCAGAAGCACTAAGCTGTGAAATAGCTTTTTTTCAACTTTTTTTTGTCTCTGTCCAAGGAAGTTGTAAGTGCATTAAAGAAATACTGATTTAAACCCTCTCACCTCAGGTGTACTTTGAGTGTTGTACAGGTAATGCTTTTTATTTTTGTTGTGAGTATGCTTCAAGCCACTTGGTATTTGTATCTTCATTTATTCTGACAGCTGTCAGGACAGAAAGGAGAATTATGCACTAGGCAGTGGCAGGGGTCTGAAACAACTTTGTTAGGTGCCAGCAGCCACAGAAAAATTATTCCTTTTACTATAGGTAAGAATACCACATGTGGTTCACTTCCAGAAAGTATTTCCTCAGTAGGCAGAACAGGCACTGCCTGTTCATTTCTGTAGACTGCAGGTTTCTCACAGTCATGGCTCTTCTGTAGCGATACGCTCCTCTGTGCCTGAGAAGCCAAGTACTGTGTGAGGCAACAGTGAATAACAAAACTAAATTTACTTCAACATAAGGTTCAGCAGAGTCAAAACTGCTGCTGCTTCATGCAGTTCCCTTCGTACATAACAGCGCCATTAACAGGAATCTGTTTTTAATTACAACAGAGGTTAAAAAGTCAGGACATAGCAGTGGTTAAAATGTCTCAAGCTGTAGGTTTTGCTGACCTGAGAAGTAAATGAGTGGAAATCTTCTGCTGAAGCAGAGAACATACATTTTTTTGTTCAGTGAAAACAGCTTGCTGCTTTTTAAATTTTCTTCCAAGTAGCAAAAAAAAAAAAAAAAAAGGATGCATCTTTAATCATTCAGGGTTAATTCAGAAGTGAAAGCATAATTTCTGCTGCTGAACCAGCCATTCTGTAGCTTTCTGCGTCTTTTGAAATGCAGCATGCAAGAATGGACATTTCCCCTTAAAATAAATTCTGACCTTTAACTGCCGAGTCTGTTGACTGAAATAAACTCCATCATTTTCTTTATCACAAAGGAAGACTTTAGTTGAAATGTCATTTATGACAAATTTGATAATTATTTTTGAGTGATAGGCAGTGTCCCAGCAGTCTAGTATTTGAGATCCTCAGAGCAGAGGAAACAAGGTCCAGCTCCCTGCACTGCCCATAATCTTTCCATGTAATCTTAGCAAGTCACTTAGTTCAAAGAGGATTGGGTGTCTGTATATCTTTATGAACACCTCTGAATATCTTTATAGACCAGAGTAGAGTCCTTTCCTTTTTCACAGGGGTACCGCAAAGATAAATACATTACGGGTTTTAAGGCACTCTGAAACTAGGGGTGACTAACTCCTACTGAAGTCAATGGCCTCTGAATAGCACATTCTTCGTGGGAACACATTTCCTCTTACCTAGGAAATCTGAGCTCTGCTAGCTGGCTTGCTGTTTAAATTACTGTGGTCTTTGTGGTCATACAAAGATGCTCCATGTTTCAAACTTTTCTCATTTCCCAGAAAGAAGGTGCACCAAGTAATTCTGCGGAAGGCTTCCAGCTTGTGCAACTGATGGCATGGTGGAACTGTGGTTGGTCAACCTTTGTTCGCATCACCCTTTACACCACAACTATTCTCTGGTTAGGATGAGTGGTAGCTCTGGCACTAAGTCTGATTCTTGTGACTGCATGGATTGTAAGGCTTTCTAAGTCCATGCTAGAGGAAAAATTAGTATTAGAAATTGTTAGAGAGGTGACTATTTTACTATGAATGGCCTAGGACATTTGCTGGGAAGACAAAGGGGGAGTTCCACTTGGCGATGAAATTACACTGACAAACAGAGGTACATGGTGACCAGGCTCACAATATGTTTTCTTATTTGAGAAGGCTGAAATTGTTAAAACTATGATTCTGAGCTCGGCAGGCTGGGGAGGTCCTGACTGCCTGCCTGTCACCATGGCCCAGGGGACTTTCAGTCCAGACATCTTATTCATTGGCACAGTTCTAGGAATTATTTTGTCTGCAAGCTCTTTTTCCTCTGAAAATGTCTCAGGGCACAGATTGTGCCTGAACGTTTTTTCCCCAAAGCATCAGCGATATGGGAAAGATTATTCAACTGAGTCATCCAGGGATGGTTTTTTGGAAAACAAAGGGCTTTCTGGCTAGCTGAAAGCTGAGAGGCTGGAGGCCTCCAAAGGCACAGCTGCAGCTGTGTGGGTGTAGGGGTTTTGGGCTCCGAGTTCAAAGGTAAGGAGGCAATCTGCTCTGCCTCTCTGTAACTGGGTGAGACTTTTCACTATGCTAGGATGTGGAAACAACTCAGTTGTTCCAGAGACCGTGGATGGAAGCATTGGAATGATCCAGTCACAACGCTTTGCTTATATATTTTCTCAGGGTCCTCAGTCTCAAAGACTTCTCTCTGCTCCTCAACTAGAGGGAGGAGAGTAGCAGAGGAACTTACGGTCGCAGAAGTGATTAAGGTATTGCATTACCACGGTCTTGCCACAATATGTCAGTATAACCCCATGTATGGTCTAGCCAGACTGTTCTCTTTATAGTTCCCTGGTTCATTTAGGAAATGTTGCCTTGGGATTGGGATTTTGCTCTTGTTCTTTTCAGCTTTGTTTTTTTTTTCCATCTGTGGAGAAATAGCTGTGTGCACTGAGTAGAAATGTACCTCTTCTGAGAAAATAAAAGCAGACCTGTTTCAGGAACAAAAAACCTTCTCGAATTTGTTTCATTCTCAGGTTTTATGCTTTTCTTTAAACAAATAAAGGGAGTGCAAACATTCATTAAAGCCTTAGTTCTGAAATGCACTTTTCCAGGCACAGCTCGTGCCAAGCTAGATAAGCTTAGCGAGTACATAGAAATTATACCTATTACTGCAGTTTGATTCTCCCCCCTTCTAATTTTGAAACTATGATTCTCTTTACCAAGCAACTCTGATTTTTCTATGGCAGTGAAACATTCACATCTGGTGTTTTTACACAGACAATGGCTAAGATGCTGTCTCTAAGTGAGTAAATGCAGATGGCCTGTGTCATGGCATGAAGTTAGCCATTGGATTGTGAAAGCTGGTTCAGATTTTGGCACAGCCTATAGCAAGTGAAGAATCTGTCCCTACTTGTCCTCCACAGCCTCTCTACAATAGCTGCGATATCACCCCAGACTTACGGTCACCCACACCCATTATATGCAGTGTCACTGACTAGTTCCCGCTCAGTCCTTACCTGGAAGCTGTTCTTGCCACAGAAGTTGCTCACAAGGGTTAAGTATACAGCCTCCTGACTAATGGCAACCAACGCAAGATAGCCAAGAGGGAAGAGTGAACCTCTCACTCTTTTCTCCTACTTGGCTATTAAGAAACTGTAAATAGCTCTGGGGAATTCTGTGTTCTCCATATCCCAAGGATGTCCTATGGCTTGCACTCACTGGACTGCCTGACTGTCTCTCAGTGAGCTTGTCTGTGTTGTTCTCCAGCTAACTGAAATGCTTTAAGGCTGGTAGGGACATAATCTGTAGGTAGCCTTGATGAGTGCCTCAAAACCCATTTCTACTTAAGAAATATTGCTATTAATATAGTATATTAATTAATACAAGCAGCTAGTTTCTGTGTTCTGTTGTGCCTGCTTGCAGGTTGCCCTAGGGTTATGGATTCAATAACTTCCAGTCCCTTCTTTTGGCCCACTGACTGGTCACACTTTAGTCTTCAGCTTGCTCAAGTCTTGAAAGTCATTAGAAATACTAGCAGTGGTGCTTGGATTGTAAACATTAAACAGATGATTTTAATAGTTTGTGGAGGTACACTCTGTTCTGCACTATTCTAAAGTGAAATGCAGAGCAGGGAGTTGATACTCAGTTTGCTATGTGTAAACCTCAGTAAATTGCCTGGACCACCATGATTACATAGCCAAAGTTTCTTGGGTGTTGTTTCTGTTGTTTTCTTCTTTTCTAGCCAGCGCAGCAGGGAAATGAGGTGTAATTTGTGAAACTTGCACAAAGTGAGCAGGAGCAGAGCGCTTGCAGCAGGCCTGACCCAAGGCGGGGGAGATCCTTTGGTTTCATGTCATGTACTGCTGATACATCGGTCTCTGTCAGTGAAATCATGGGGTGTCATTAACAAGAAGCAGAGGAGGACTGGAGCAACCTCAACTTCTGATGTGAGCGTCCCTCTTAGGACTGAAGGCTCCTGCCTCAGGTCATGGGTGTATGCTGCATTCTAGGAAGGGTTATTGAATTATTCTGCTTTCAGAGAAATAGCACCCCAGTGAAAGCATTCCCAAAGGTTAATGACTGGAATATGAGCTCTGACTGGATGTCTTAAATAAAGATTGATCAGAGCTGTCAAGGAAAATTTCCATTCCTGTCCTACTCCAGGAGATTTAGAAATCTTACAGCCCAGAAAATGAAGGACATGGGGTTTTGGACACAGAGAAAAGAAACTGTTTTGTGGTTTTTCACTTGAAGAACATAATGTTATGAAATATATTTTAATAAGTATTTTTTTTCTTTCAGTAAAATTCCAGGTTTTTGTTAGAAATATTTGTCTGGAACTGTTTTCATTGATCCTATTTGCATGCAGTGCAGGGGCTTATGGAAAACCAACTGAAGCTTGTCTGCTATTCAGTTCACCCTCCCCTGTTTGGCTCATTTCCCCACCTTATCCCATTACATGAATGGCTATCACTGGACCTTGAGAGGTCATGTTTATGCGTGGCTCTTTCCTTTGAACATATTCATGGCCTAGCTCTAAAATGTTGCTTTTCCTCCTTCATCTGGAAGTAGCAGGACAGTTTTTGTTGTAATGGTCAGTTATGGTAAAATAAACAACATAATGTTCCTTTAGATGGCTGCTGGAAATATGAGTTGGTGCTTTCAGCTGTCTTTAATATACAGCAGGTATACAAATCAGGGAAAAAAAAATGTTTCCCAGTCTAAGCCATTTTGGCCAGCTTTACTCCAGTGCATCACAGATACTGTATTTGCACACACTAAGGGAGTGCACAGCTGCAGTAGCTTTTGCTTGTTTGTGGCTCTGCTGCTTTTTTGAGGTGGTAGCACAGCTTGCAGAGCAAGGAGGCACATACCTGGAACATATACAATAATAGATCTGCCTGTGTCTTTGTCCTGGTTTCCCAGGAACAGACCCATGGCCAGCCATGGCAGGCAGGCCATGAATAGCCCCGAGGCAGCTGGGAGTTTCAGTCAGGGCAGCTGCCCCAGGCTGACTCACAGGTGTATCCCATAGCACTTAGATCATGCTTATTGTTGCTAGGGAGTTGCTAGGGGTCCTGCTTCTTGCCCTTCTGCTCCTGCTCCTAAGGATGAGGCCGAGTATAACCTTGTCCACTTCATATTGGTGATAGTATCAGTTTTGTTATTTCATTAAATCTATTTAAACTTCAGCCCATGGGGCTTCTCCCTTTTTTCCTGATATTCCTTCTCAGATGGGGAGGGATTATCGGGGGGTAGAGCAACTGCTACAGTTTAGTCCCAGGTACAGGCTAAACGTAGACAGTCTCCCAGTCGGACTTTCTGGTCTTGGGGATGTCTTGCTCAGCTCTTCCCATCACTTCTGCTTGATCCCAGACTTCTGTTTCAAAACTTGAGGACTCTAAGTATATTACACTCTATGTCATTGTCTCCTGTTATTTCTAGAAATCTATCTTTTTGTGGCAAAGGCCATTAAGGAGCAACTTGGCAAGAGATGGTGGCCTTCTGCATTCAAGGATTGGCATTATGATACATCTTGCTGTGCAGCTGAATGGATATAACTTTTTCTGTACTTCCAGCATAATTTTTCATGGTATTTATCAGAGTGGAGCAATATTTCAGCAGGTGAGAGAATCAGCTTCAAGAAGGTGTTCAGAATGAACAAACCATAAAGCAGTAATAAACTGGGATCTCATTCAATTTCTACAGTCTCTTCACATTCACTTTTCAGGGTTTCAGTCTTCCTACTCCATTTTCCACAAGATAATTCAAATGTAAAAGTAATCATTCAAATGGAAAGGGAAGGCCCTTGGTATGAGAAGGGCTAATGGCCCAAGGCACCCTGCAACTCCAATGTACACACCAAGATTTTCTCATTCGTGTTCCATAACCAGGTTTTTATCTTCTGATTTATTAAGGTAACTCTACAAATCATATACGCATGATTTCACGGTCCAGCTTATAACTGGTAACTATCCCATTAGTACATTACAGTAGCATTTCAGTAACTGTGGTAGAGCTTCAGTCACCCAAACATAGATGTCTAGCGCATGACTCTGAGATGTCCCCTCATGACTTCAGTTGCCACCCCAGGGAGGTGTGGGTCTACTGCAGAACCCTTGCTGTATCTGCTAACCTTGTGCAAATGTTCTGGAGACTCGGAAGTATCTTAAATGTCACTGGGCACCTATGTTGAGGTGACTGGTCCCACTGTGTGTCTATGCCTCTTTCTTGAACAGTTGCAATGATTAAGCAGGTAGTTGGTGCTGCTTCTTCCACTAATAAGTTTCTCTCTCCAGCTTTTGAAATCCCCTTGGTGACGGCTGTTCGCCCTGTAAGATTGCTGCTGAAATGGCCTCTCTGAGCAGAATACATAAACATTGCGTCCTTATAGGTATATTCTCTCCTTGGCTATGGACACATATAAAATAGTTTTGCTCCATACATATGTAGCAGTTCTTTTCCAAGGCAGAAACTGTTCAGTGTCTGTGCCAGCAGCTATACCATGTTGCTGGCCAAATCATTTTGCTCCTATTTTGTAAGCTTGTTGACATAACGCATTTCTGCTCTGATGCTGCAGGCTTTTTGCTTCTCAGCCCCTCTCTCTGTGTATTTTGTCTTCTCTCCTTGTATTAGTTGCTCTGCTGTTCTGCAGACCCTTTCTAATTCTTCAGAGCTTAAATCAGCCTTTTCCAGCAATTTCTCCTGCAGGTTTGTCTCTCTGATTCTCATTCCATTCAAGGCATGATTAGTCATCAGACTCTCTGAAAGTATTTAAGTTTGATTTCATGAAGACAACCCTATTTTTTTTCTTTTTGCTGATACTTTTTATGAACTTTATTCTTTCCAATGTAAGAATTTATAGTGATAATTTAGCCCATAAATAAGAGCTTATCCCAGTCCTGTAAGAATTTTGTGCTTGTCAGCTATTAAACAAACCCAATGCCCCACGACAAGCAATGTTTAAAAATACTTGTCTGTCATTATAAAATGAAAAACAAGAGCTTATGGCTGTTTCTTTGAAATCGGTATGATTTGCATGATTTCTTACCCCCCCCAAAAAAGCACAAAAACCCAGCTGTGTCAGAATGGCATTGCCTAAAAAAATTGAATTTAATGACAAATTTCCAGTTGCTCTTTTGTAGGTATAGCAATTAGCATAATGGCTTTTCATTGTCATCCTGTTTCTGTGTTTAAAAGAAAGGACATCTCTGAATAGCCTGGTCCTCAGAGTGAGATACTGTTGGGCTGCATTTCATCAGTATTGAGGGTATTAAGGCAACTCAGCATCAGGTACCCACTGCCTTAGAAAAGAAGACAATATTTTAAAAAATTAAAGTTGTTAGTTATCCAGTATTTACCTCAGATGATGGAGCCTTTTCAGGAATTCCCTTTTTGAACTTTCCTTGTAAGTGTCAGGGCTCAAGCTTCCCATTTTTCTCCATCTGAAGCCAAAATTCTAGCAGCAGTGATTGCTTGAGCTGGGCCTTCAGTGGTCTCAGCATGTAAGACTTCCAGCAAACCAACCTGTTATTTCATGATGTGGGGGATTAAATTGTCAAACTTTTTTTTTTTTTTTTCCCCTTGGAAGCACTTTATAAAAGATTCTGAAGGCAAGTTGCAAAGGAGACTGTAAATTTCCTGACAGTGAACATCACTGTCATTTCTTTCCCTCCACTTCTCTGCAGAAGTTCCCTTGTTTTGTGTCCTGTGTCCTTTGTGATAAATTAACTCTCAGGAGTTTGGGGTTTATTTTCTTCTTTCATCTATTTTTCTTATAAGACAGATTTTACAGATTAATATCTTTGATCAGTGTAGAAAATTTTGAAATCCATAGAAAATCCACAGAAAATCCCACCTATATATGATTCATTTCCTGCAGTTTGGAATACTTTGATAAAGTTTGATAGATCTGTGGTAAAAGCCAATGACATTTCACAACAGCACCCCACTTCTGGGCCACAAGAGCAGTTCTTAGCTGAGATCAAGTCATGCAAGTAAATAAACCCCCAGGCCACATCCGATTAGATTAGATATATGGGAGGTATGAACAGGACTGGCCAGATGCTAGACCATATGATAAACACTGAGGATCACGGCATCATATAAAACTGGGCATTTATATGGTACAGCTGGCTATGCATAATCTTCTCCTAATTTATAAGGCTGGAGCATCTGGTCTATTGCTGTTGCTCTATCAGCTTTTCCAGAGCCCTGTTCTTGAATTTCTGGTAGTTGAATACAGCTCTTCCGAGTGCCAGTGGAATGGGAAGTTAAAGCTATTTACAGTGGGAGATAAGCTCTTAGTCCATCCCACAGATAAGATAATGACAATGTTCACCTAAGATCATGAAAGAAAGAAGGGTAGGCCCTTGTGGGATGGGCTCCACTTCACGTGGAGATCAGTAACTGCAAACTATAAAAGACATCAGTTTCTCACTGGTGGGACCCTCAGCTGTGACACAAGGACTTGGCCAGATGAGGCCACTGCGACAGGCCATACCCATGACTGCAGACATCTCCCAGTGGCATGGCAGGCGAGTGCTTATAGAACAGGTTGCTCAAGTCCTGCTTATGTCAACCTGCTTAAGACAACCAACACTGTTTGGTCTTCCTCACTCTATGCCATAGCCCTTGAAGCCAGCATTTATTTCTCTTTGTCCTAAAACAGAAGCTGACATTTGGTGCTTTGTTAGAAAATGCCTCCTCTGTAAGAGACTAAAAAACCAAGAGAAGGGTGTTTTCAGCTGGGTCTTGCAAATTTACAGCCAGAAGGATCAACGATGTAAAGGCATCCTGCACCATGTAGTGTGCACATGCATTAACCACTGCAGAGCCGTGTGCCAGCCTGGGCAGCTCTGGAGAGGTGGACTCACAGCAGATGGTCTCCTCGTGTCCATGAAGACATGTGCCAGGACAGTTTTATTTTGGTCCTGCCCAGCACAAGAGGGACATCAGGGCAGTATGGGATCCAAGACTTGTCATGGCACTAGGTACTATACAGAGATTTAATAAGCCTTGCGTCCCAAAACCAGCTTACCAAAAATAAGAAACTGTGAGATATGAGTGGGGCAAAACAATTGGAACAAATGGGAAAAGAGCAAAAAGTGTGGTGAAAGAAACCTGGTTTTAGAGACTAGATATGTGGACACAGCTAGATGCCTGCAAATCTAGTAGTTTAAATATATCATGTGTTAGAATTAGATGGTGGAAGTATTTAATATGCAATGCCCTTTTTCATTTTGGTAAAGGCTAGAGTGACCAGCATTCACTTAGTTAAGCACAGCCTCCTTCCAAACGCCTACTGCCAGCATCCTGATGCAGCTGTCAGCAGTGCTGCCTCCAGGCGAGGTGTTAGTGACAGGCCATGAAAAATGCTTTGGATGTGGCTTAAGTGAACTCAAGGTCTGTTACTTACACTGCACTGATCCACCTTTGTGTATGTGATTTAAGGGAAAAGTGGAGAGTGATAATGTAGCAGGGAGCTCTGTTTTTCCCAGGGCTTGCTTTGCCCTCATGTGTCTGGCCCACTCTCACTTCCATTCATTTAATTTGCAACAACAGAATGCAGTTAAGTATTAAGATTCTCATTACTTGCATATCTAGAAAAGCCACTTCTCTTCATCCTGGGATGGCTTAGTGGATATCTGCCCCCAAGAAGCAATCTTTTCCCTTGTGAGATGAAGACTAGGTAGGAGTAAAATCATTGGAAATCCCAGGTGGTGGTCAGCATTCATTCATCATTTCCTGTGATATGGTTGAAATAGAGGTCTCTTCCCTTTAACTGTCTGTCATTGACTGAAAGTGAGGATCTTTTCTGTTTCAGTTTAGATGAACTCCTGCCTAATGGGTTTCACTATCAGGAATGTTACGTTCAGGGCACTATGAAGACATTGTGAGCGTGAGGTATACTCCTGAACTGTACAGTTCTGATTTTAAAGAAAAGACACTTTTTTATCTTCCCTTGCAACATTTGTTCTAGAAGAAATAAAATATCTGAAACTTCTATTTTATAAACTGTATTTTAATTCCAAGGCTTAAAATAGAAAAAACCATAGAAACAGTCTTAATGACATTTTCACAAATGCTTTTTGCGAGTTTTGGGTTTTTTTTAAAATGTTACAAGACTGTTTCCTTTGTAATTGCAAATATACACCATTGTTAACTATAATATAGGATATATGAGAATCCTTGACCTTTGTGTAGCATAAAATGATTGTGATGAATCAAATAATTTAATGCAGCAAAGATTAATTTATAAAGTATCCAAGTATGTATTCCAGACATAGAAAACAGATGTTGATTTACAGCTGCATATGTGATGGAAGGCATCTTCCGCCATTGCCCCTGTAACTGGGAAAAGAAAGACACATTGCTGCTGGAGTGTGCATTTAAGCTGGATGGTATTCAACTTAACCAAAAGTGCAACATATGCCATTTGTCTACATTCTTCCTGTACCTCTGCAGGTTATTTGGAAGTCCAGCTCTAACCTGAGCTTCCAGCCTTTTATGGTACTGGGGAAGCAAACAAAAATGCAGGAAAATCACCCAGAAACTGGCTCCCTCCTTAGCCTAAACCCACTGACCAAGTCTCAAGAGAGACCAATGTTACGCATCATATTATGCAGAAGAGAAAACCTTTTACAGTTAGGTACTGAACCAAGAACAGAAGCACAGGTTCAAACTTTGATGCTTTTCCAGTTTTCCTCCGTTACTCCTAGAAAGGGACCAAATCTAAGCTTGTTAAGGCCACTGACACTGAATTCAACTTTGGCTTAAGTAAGTCTTTATACACTCTGTGTTTTGGCACCTGCAAGGCAGGATTGACAGTAAATCTCTATGCTGGGCATACAATACCTCAATCACTAGACTATCTTCACGTAAGTAAACAAACAGATATTTCAGACCAGCTAATTGAGTCAACTCTTGCATTTATGCCCATGTAAACACATGAACTGTTTTATTTTTAAATACATTACACCTGAAGAATGGCCATGAGAAGAGGACAGGCTCATTTGAATTAAATACACCAGATAAATTCCTGAACAGAATTGCAGAGCTTGCAGCAGAATTGTGTGTTAATGAAGTTGGAGGTCACTCATTTTCCTAGTTAATTATTACTTGACAGCAATAAAAACTGATGAAAGCGATACTACATATAACTCCTTAAAGAGAGGGAAGAGGGAGGTGTTTCTGAGGACCGTGCCAGCATGCTAATAATTATCCATGCCATTCCTCTAATCTCCTTGGCCATATCATTCTTACCTGGTGTGAAACTAGCTGAGGTGATATAAGAACTCTGGCTAATATTGTCATACGGGACGGCAGTTTCTATGCCACACCTTTTTTTCTCCTTTTGGAGAGTATCTGCCTTTGGTGAGGGGATAGCTTGTGACTTCCACAGTCATCTCAAGTTTCAGACGGTGACTTACCTGTTGCAGAGGTGCCAGCCTTGTCACTGCAGCATGGTGCATTGCCTGTTGCTGTAGGCACTGCTACGGTCCAGCAATGGCACATATGTTTTAGCTGTGATGCAGTAGCTGACTCCGGATCTCAAACCTTCTATTTTAATAACCTTGTCTTTTCCTTCATACACCAGGACTCGGTGTTGCTTCAGACAGAGCGGAGTAAAAACATCCAGTCAAGCACACTACCCTAGCAATTTTGTCTGTGTGTAAAGTTTGGTTTAAGAACAGAGAATGCAGAGCAGCACATGGACTTGCACAAAGTCAATAGCATTAATAATTTCTTTATGATTTTAAAACAAAATTCCCCCCCTGCCCCCCAAATTCCCCTCCTGTCCCAATTTTTTTAATCTAAGTCTTAGACTATGAAATCCTAAATTGATGGGAAAGAATAAAGGAAGGAATTACAACTCAATTCAATCAAATTCAGTTCCTGAAAAATAAAACTACTTTGTTTTCAAATACTTGCACAGTCATGGATGCTCTCACACTCCCAGAAGACTATTTCTGTAAAACAAGAATGGCGTGCTCATACTTTCCTGGCTTTTCAATGGTAAAGGGTTCATATTGGAATATGCACTTACCTCATCTAGCAAGTTGTTAATTATGAAGACTTGATATAGCAGATCATAATAATTTGTCATCGGTATCTTGTTGCCTCTCTTCCTTTTATAAGGAGAACGTGGAGCCTGGAGCTTTAGTATTATGGATTCGCTGCTATGAACCACAGTTACCATTGGAGGTCCTATCATAGCTAAGGAAAAAAACCAAAGCTATGAACACAATTATAGTTTATTAATAATGTTTCACACAGAACGCAATTTGAATTAATTCAATGACTTATTGTTCTTGTTATCAACATTATATTATGCTGTATTTACTGTTGAAGTGTCACTTTGTAAATCCTTATTTCTTGGTGTTTATCACTTGGGACATTTTAGGGGTGACATTTCCTGTATTTTTAAATCCATTTTTGAGCCAAACTTTTTGAAATCTCTCAGACTTACATGTTGCTAACTGCAGACTGGTCGAGCAAGATGCTTTGGAGTCTTTGTCCTGATGTTTTCCCCCCACATATCTATCTGTGTGCTTGGATTGCATAAAACAGCTATTTGAACCATTTCAGTTATGTCTAAGATGCAGCTTCAATTATTACTTTAAAAATTTTTGCAAAACACAGCTATGGGTTCAAGCTAGTTCCTGCATACCTGTGCATGCAGCCCCAGAGATGTGGGGAGGCAGGACAGCAGCTGTCTCATGCGCTTCTCCAGGAGGAAGAGGCAGCACAGGGCAAGATGGCTGTTGCTGCTGCAAGGTACTGCTTTATGTCAAAGCTTGTGGTTTCATCTGTACAAGAGGGTCAAGGTAATTTGTGCTTCGGGGCTGTGAAGTGACCTGACTTTATATTCACAATTCAATTTTTCATTGACCAATGAGGGAAAACTGGTTAATTCATGGGGAACTTACTGGTAGGGACACTGGTACTGCTCAGTGTTTTGACAGTCCTCCAATTTCTAACGTACTATGGCTTTATAATGACTGTACTAACTAAAAGCTTTGTGCATGTTCTTTCTAGATACACTGTAGTAAGGAAAACACATAAATGCAAGAAGAATGGTGGCCACACAGCTCTCTTCTCCCTTTTCCCCTCAAGCAGAGACTGTTTCCTTCTTATCCACCTTGTGCCCAGTCCTTGCAGCAGCACTGAAAATGGCTGAAAATAATTTCTGTAGTTCCATGCTTTGAGGAAGGGGTTGTGTTAAAGGGAGCCAAACATTTCTGATCCCCTAATTATAGATAAGTGGCTACTTATCCATAATTGCTTGGCAGCCAAGCGTGGGGAAAATTATTTTATTGTGACCCTTCACCTGAGACCTGTCAACTTGCAAGTTCTTTTAGTACAGCTTTGTAGCCTGAAAAGGATTACTCATGTTTGCAAATTGTGAGCAGAATGATGTATTCCATGCCACAGAAAATCCAATTCCTTTCTCAGAGAGACCCATATGTTTGTACTTACTTTCTCGCCAGGGAGTGAATCTGCAGCTGAGGCTCCAGTCGGAATAGACACCAGCTGACGCGGCTTTCACTCTGCCATAGTAAGGCTCTTGGATGTCAGAGGTCTCATTCGTTAGGTCACAGACATGGTTTTGAATCCCCCAGCAGTCGTCTTTGTTTTGCCACATGCTCTGCCCATACCTATGTAGGGAGATGAGGAAGGATGTAAGCTTTAGCTATCGCCAGCGGGGTCCGTACAGATTTTTAACCGTCTGCTTTAACTTGGCAGTACTGACAAGCGTTTTGCTGTGGAAATTAACTCTCTTCTTCAACTTGATGACAGAGAAGATTGATTTCATGGGTGTTTTGGAGCTACAGGTTTCTGTCTTTCCTGAAAGAAACTTAAAGCAGAGATGTGGGTCACCAGTCCCTCTGGAAGCCACTGCATACTTTCCCCTTGGGAGAGGTGGGTGAGCCTTGACTTAGCCAGCGTGTTTTGTGATCAGCAGAATGCTGGTTTCCACCAATTAGTTTCTCAAAGGTGATTTCAGGCGCTCACCAGGCATGCCAGGAACAGGAGAGTACCTCCTCTGAGGACCAGTCCCTAGCACTGCCTCAAGTTTGCCGTCCGAGGCACCCTGCAGCACTGTTGTGGGCAAGGTGGGCCACTGAAATACCTTAAATGTTCTATTGCAGAAGTACCTGACCTAGCTACACCTGCTTCAGGCAGGCAGTTGGAGCCAGTGACCTCCAGAGGTCCCCTGCAAACTACATTTTTCTGCAACTCTATAGGGCAGTGAGGGTGCACAGTGCATTGCTGGAGGTGCTTGTTCCCTGCTTGCCTCAAGCTGTTCAGCTGCACCTTATGGGCTGTTGATAAGCAGAGCCACAGACGTGGTATTAGGAGAATATCCTATATCACCTGAGAAATCCCTTTGATGTGCCAAGCAGGGACGGGCCCCAGCCCAGTGGGAGGCTGGAGTTCCCCTGGTACTTACACTTTATACTGCACGAAGTAGACTGTGTCTCTTCCCTCTCCAGCTCTCCCAGGCTGCCAATGCAAAGTGCTGTTGAAGTTTAATGAGTGAAACTCTACCTTCTGTGGCTTAATTAAATCTTGCAGGTCTCGGTTTTCCAAAACTAAAATAGCTGCAAAAAATAAGGAATGATAATGTAATGAGTTTGTCACAGACACACTCCTCTATATTGAAATCGGGGGGGTTTGCTACAGCTTGTTTGTTTTCAGAGTAGCAGACTGCAGGGAAATTAAATCTCCTGGAACTCATGTTCAAAACTTTCCAAGTCCCAGTGACCAAATCTAGCAGTTACAAATCAAACATGCTTAGTGTTACGAAAGGAACACTTTCATGTGGTTTTGTTTTGTTGTGGGTTTTTTTTTCATTTTTCCTTTGTGAGTTTATTGCTGAGAAAGATGCCTAATGGACATCCGAAGGAACAAACCCTTCGGATCAATTCACTGAGGCTGCAGTAAGCACACACATCAGCAGTTCAAATCAAGTGCTCTTTCCTCCACATCTCAACTTTAACCTACAAGGATTGTAGGTGTTTTAACAGTTGCCACAACCATGTTTATCAGCTCTTGCCTAACAAAAAATAACCTGAGATTCACCGCTTTTCCAGTCTACACTACTGGAAAAAGCTGCCTGACAATTTTCAAGGTAGTTTGTTTTCAAACTGCAATGGTTACAAATGACAAGCTCTCTGAGGCATCCAAATGCTAAGGTTTTTCTGGGTTTTGTGACCCAGGTGACTCTGTGTTACTGCAGCTTTGTCCCTGGCATATCACAGAATCCAGTGAGACTCGTACTAATTGAACTGAAATGGGTAATACAGCTATGAATAAATTAATTGGGCAACGCGCTTGCTTTAGCTGCATTTCAGAGCCTTGCAAGACAAAATAACACGTTAATTTGGAAATGACAGGACTTTTGAAACCCATCAAAAGATCCAGAGATTTTTTCACTCATCCAGAGATCCAATAACAGACCCAGCACCCCGTTCCCCACATAGGAAAAGAGCGGAAAGCCTTTACTTACTAGTTATCTCATCCTGAAGCAGGTGCATCAGTAAGCAGAGGGAGGAAAGTGTGATCCCCCTCATGCTTAGGAGATCAGTTCCATGACTGAAGAGCATCTCTTCCTCTTGAGCATGTCTTATGAGGAAGTAATTGTTACAGAATTCCCCTTCTTTAAAGCAGTTTCCAAAATCCCCGATTTGGCTTTGTTTTAATTTAGCTGAAAAACATATGAGTTGCTCTAAATTAAACATAAGAAATTGTTCTTACTTGGCAGCTTGGTCACTCTGAAGTTTGGAACTAATTAAGAAGCAAACCAGCATGAAAAAGGTCCTTTTTATTTTTTAGGCAATAATTCCCAAATGATATTTGGCAATATTGCGTTATCCCATAAATTTGTCACACAATCTTGCTTGCTTGCCATGCTAAGCTTTTTTATAATATAAATAATTTAAATTTTAAATAATATTTACATAAATAGTATTTATTTTTCAGCTCACTAGTCACTCAGAGCTGAAGAACACAAGAAATTCTGCTGCAAACATGTAAAAGACCTACCCATGGGATATCATCTGATTTGGTGGCCTGTTTTCGAGTTGAATGCAAGTGGATGTTTGCAGCAGGACATCATCGAGGCATATATCACTGGAGGAATGAGGGGCTGTGAAATTGCTGCCAGTTGTGCTTTTGGGCAGCACTTTCACCCCACGCTGGCTGCTGGAGAGATACAGCCACAGCACTGCCAGCGTCTGGGCAGGGAATGGGGAGGCAAGCCCAGCCCATCAGGCCAAAGTCCCCGGCGCTGACATTCACATATACTTTACCACTCACACACCAGCGGATCTGGGCAAAAGTTGGGGTGCGTTCTTCTTTTGTGAGCTCACATTGACAAGTAAGAAGAGAAAACACAAATTTTGTATGACATAGCACATCACTACATAACAACACCCACCAAAGAAATAATGGACATGAAGACTACCTGTCTGCAGGAACAAAAATTTGCCTAACAATCATCTTTACTCTGGGAAAAGGTGGAACCAAAACACCTGTCACCTTAACAAAGTGCAAGTTCTGGTTCAAATAAAGGTATTTTTTACTCAAAGGCAACTGGTTGTACTCAGTAAACTGAACAACATATAATCGAGAAGGTGGAGATGGTCAAATTCACGGGCACAGGCTCTCAGTTCCGCTGATCACCTCTATCTCATTATCCAAGCACTGAACCAACAGCAGATACATTAAAATGCCAGATGTGTAGCTTTGAATAGTTAGCTAATCCAATTAAGGGAATTAAAGAACTGAGAAGAAATGCAGGGGAAAAAAAATGGAGGTAGAAGGCAGGAAGTCCACCCCACCATCACGAGCCGGAATTTTTTAACTATCCATTTCCCAAACACATTTTCAAAATCCAATGACCTTTAAGTAGTTCCCACACACCAAATGCAATTAGTATTTCATCATGTTATACAAGCTCAAGTGCGGGAATAGGGAACTTCTATAAACCAATCATCAGACTGAAATGTCATCGCAGCTTAGTCACAGGTTGTGTATTTACTTATGTGAATTGTACCAACATACCTTCCCGTACCCTGCATGGAGCTGTGCCAAAATCACTTTTGATGGTGGTTCCTGCTACCAACGCAGAGCTGAGGGCCAGCCTGCCTGTCGCCGGCTGGTTTCACTCGGAAAAGGCTGTTCTGCTGCATGGTAAAACAGGGAAAGAAGTGCCTGTCTCGTGGAAAACCTCAGGGTTTCCTGTGTGCTGCGCTCCAATAGCGCTTTATCTGCAATCGGGCTTAGCACTCCGAAGTAATTGGTAACTCTTTGTGATTATTGGAACAGCTGCTGGTAATCCCCAGGTTATTAGCATCTGTAGCATCGTCCTACTCATCAGCTCCAGTCATGCTTCTTCAGTGCTTTGCGTGATAAAAATAGCTACAGTCAAACAAGCACCAGCTACACACACATACACAGACACGCATGCATACACATCTTGAGTTCCATAGAATACACATATAATACATTTAAAAATGTAAACAATTGAGGAACACTATAGGATGACACGCACTGCAATGCTATTTAAAATATGAATAAGAACTTTTAAAAATCAGTATTGTTTAAGAATACTCTGAACAGTACTTTATGAAGAAATGGAAAATGAAAACGTATTACTTTCCCCAGCAGCATCCACATACGTAGTTATGCTGCCAGCTCATCGTGCCTTACACTGAAGCGTCTTTTTGATCCAATCCTTTGTGAATCAGCAGTACTGATGCTTTTGTGAATCAAGGCATGAGAACTTTTTCCATTCCTGGAATAAAAACATATCTGAATGTTGGATAAACACATTTCTTTCTCTTGAGGACTGGATATTGCTACACAGAGGTAAAAGTCAAGCACATTCTCGCTGCAAACTGCCTGACTCATCCAAGCTGATAGCACTACGTTGTTGGTTTTGGTGGGGTTTTTTTTTTGGGGGGTGGGGGGTTGTTTTGGTTTTTTTCCCTTGAGCTAGTTGTTTTCCAGCCATAAGAGCTGAAAATTTAACCCTGGAACTGCTTCTGCAGCACCAGCTTTGGCTTTTCAGATGTGAGTCTATGCTATTTGCAGTGGATCTGAGAGTGGGTTTTGCTTAAACGTCTAGATGCTTGGGAAGATGGAGAACCTCTCAAAGTATATGGAGAACATTTCTAGTAACGGGCAGAAGCCAGAGAACTCTCTCTCACATGTGGCATTTCACACAAACTGACAATAAAAAATTAGTGGTTCAGACTATTCTGGACCCAAAGACTATTCTCAGCTGGAGCCATAGTTTTCAGTGTTTTACCCTTCTAAACAGCCAGCATGGACTCACAGAAAAAACTGTCTTGGGAGAGAACTCTGGAGGTCATCCAGTCCGGCCTAATGCTCAAACCAGGGCTAATGGCAGTGTTAGCCCACACTGAACCACTTTCAGAGTGGGTTTCCCCCACTGCGATTTATGACAGCTGCTTTTTGTGTTTTGATTGGAGTCCTCAGAGAAAAGCCTATCTATTCTGCAAATGTTTAGGTAGTTGGCAACTGCAATTAGATCCCCTTCCCAACTACCACTTCTCCCAGCTGAAGGGACCCAGCTCCCTCAGCCTCTTCTGGTGTGTCATGTGCAGCAGGACAGCCCTTCACTAGCTCAGGGGAGAGTGGGAAAATGAAGCACTATACACACACACACACACACAAAAACCCCCCAAAACAGAACCCAACAAAAAAACCAAAAAACCCCAAACAAACCCATAGTTAGGCAGGAGGGACTTTTTGGATTTTTTTCCCCTGCCCTTCAGGGAAGAGGCATTGCACCACACAGGTTCTTACAGAGAAGCTTCTGAGGAAGCAAGGCTGACTTCCACTGCACAGTGCACGCTTCCACTGGTTCCTGCCCACAGGTATGAACTGTTCAGGTCTCACTGTTGAAGGGCTTGGGTCAACATTTTAAAGATTACGGTTAGAAATTCCCAATGTCGCAGCTGCACCTCCTTAGTGAGACATTTAAACATATTAAAGATGAATATCTGCTGAAGGCTTGCTGTGTAGCAAGTCATTATTTGCGCATACAATATTTATTTAACAACGTGCAAGATACTGAATTGCACCAGAAGGTTAGTAACCAACACTGACATTCATTAGGATCTGTAGGTAATACCAAACCCCAAAATATCTCAAAGCATTTTATTTAAATGACAAGTTGCTTTTAAATTGTCAGGTTTTCTCATTTGCAAAGCCATATGATTTTACTTTTTTTCCCTAAGGCTGAGGAGTGCTGTAGCTTGTTTAAGCTAATTGAGAAAAGACCTGCTTTTCTTTAGGTTGTGGGTTCCTCACCAAATCATCCACAGACAAAAGCCCACCAGCTTAGACTCATGGAATAAATATTCCAGTTTGTTGGTTTTGTTTTGGTAATCTTAATAGCATAGGAAATGTGCCAGGTGATCACTTAGCCAGCAGAAACCACAGATAAGCCTGGAAAAGTACAACACAAACATTGCTCATGCTTTCTTGGTCCACCTACTAAAGTAAAACAAGGAAGGCTGAATGTCTGGTAGTGCCGATGCTCGCTCACTCTGACACACCACCATCAGAAGCAGGTGAGGCAATGCCTGAAATATTACCAGCATGGGGCAAGATTTCATTTTTTCATAGGCAGTGGTTGGAGGCCTGTGTGCCTGATCATTGAAGCCCTGTTCTGACCACAGACCATGCCTGGCTGACACAACATGCACCATGAGAAGGGTGAGAGGTTGGCCAGCACACATCAGGGGAAGAGATGGAAGGAACTGGGATGCCTGCCTTCACAGCTGTAATCGAGGCTTGGGCTGCAGAAGGAGCAAACACCTCTGGGTAGCTACTTTGGGCAGTAAAACCTGAAAAGATGCAAGCTCCAGAGTTTTCCCTGGCCAAGGGAAAAAAAGAAAAAGGAAAAAAAAAAAAGGAACTGCCTTTCACTCCTCTCTCTGCAAGTGGAAGTTTGTAAGCATCACACTTTCTAGCCTGTGGCTCAGTTCTGTGGTTGTCTTTTGAATTCTCAGTATCATCTCTGTATTATCCAATGAGTGCAAACTAGAATAGGACTATGTCCTAACAATCCTCACTACCATCTCCAAATGACTATGAATTTGAACACATACTGTAATTTTACAAGCTTTTTTTTTTTTTTTTTTTTTAAATAATCTTGTGTGGATACAGCCTCCTGGCATTCAGGAACGAGAGTGCTGAGCTTTTCAGGACAGAATCCTCGACACTCAGCATAACTGGTTTTCACACTTCTCAGAGGTGTAAGTTTCAAGTTTACTGCAACGTGACCGTTTAACCAGAAAATTCAGATCACCCTGTGATACTTAATTGGCCAAAAAAGCTTTGTCCCATATTCTTTTTCTTACAGAAGACGAAATTTGGTGTATCTTAAATAAAATTGCTAGTTTGGCTACGCACCCTGGAAGCAGTTGATAAAAGTAATTCCTAGTAACTAATCATCCAAATTCACAGTGTTTTGCTCCAATTTCTATTCAGACTTGGGCAGAGGGAACAGATACTATACTGATACAAGGCCAGACTGACTCCTGGGATAAAATCCACATGGAAAAAGGGACTGGGGAATGGTAAAGGTGGTCTCTACTTCTTTGCCTCCACCAGGTATCAGCACTGCCCTCTAGCCATTCAGGCGACCCTTTGTGACCCTTCCTTACCCATTATAAAACTTATCTCACATTTAATCACACTTGCAGCAGGTTGCAATCGTGGCTGCTGTCGTCACAGGCCTCAAATCTGGTAGCACAAAGCACACACTACATACAGTTACCATCTTCTGGGACAGGACTGCACGCGTCCTCCACCCTTCCAATAATCAACTGAGCTGCTATTAACTTGCAAAAAAGCCCCAGAACACTCAAAACCCCAAAACATGACACAAAACAGTCATACCCAGAAAGAATATAGAGTGCATTAGGTTTTTATTCTCTTCACTCTGTATTTTCAGTCTGAAAGGATTCTATATACTCTTTGTGGAAGGATAGTTTCGAAGGGGCAGTAAGTAGTTGGGTCTCCGCTACTGAAGAGATGCTGGCATAGGAAAAAGCTGGGTCAGACTTGACACTGCTTACTGCTCTCCTGCACACGTTGCAAGTATTTGACAACTGCAGGATTAATTTTGGAGAACACACAGCAAGCTGGCTGGCAGAACCACCTAGTTTGCCTGCTCATCATTTCCTCTTTTAAGCTGTGGCTGGACAGTAGAAAATAAATTTGCCCCAAAAATAAATGAAAAATTAGTTATCAGCCTGATCAGCTACCCTGTCATTGTCCAATTACAGAAATGGGCCAGTTAGAAAATACGAGGGTGAGAGGTGTGTTCAAATGAAATAAACCCCAACACCTCAGGAAAGAAAAATGTTTTGACTAAGTAATTAATAACAGATTAATGAAAAACCTAATCCATTACTATAACACACAGAGACTGTGTTATAAATGTAAATGTAGTAATTAATGCAGACATGTTATAAATGCAAGTTTCTTCATTTGTTCTGACTCTGCTCAATCTGCGCAGCCATTTCTAAGAGAATCTGAATTCTTAAGGTATGACTGCTCCTACTGGAATCAGCCCAGAAACTGCACTACTCAATCTTAAGAAGTTACCTGAAAGGAGTAAACATGTTGATCAGGAGTAGAAAGTTTTTAAATTGCACTCTAGATTTGACAGACAAGTGAATTCTTCTAACAGCAGCCTATAGTCTTTTGGGTAAATTAGCATGACAAATACACAGTTGATTTCCAAGATATATTTAAGAATACAAGTGCTCACTATTAAGAAGTAAACATCACATAAATAAGAATTTTGTAATCATTTAAGCTTCAAATAAAGTAATCAGTAAGAGTTTCAAGGAAGCACACCTCTCCCTGGTCTGTAGCAATTAATCCATTCAAATAGTGTGACCATTTAATCCTTGTCCATAATTTTTAAATAGAGTACAAGGACAGTCCCCAGGCACAAGCAATAGAACTGGACTGAAGTTATCTCTGGCTGCATTAATAGGGTCAAAGGGTAAAAAAAAGAAAATGTAAAGCTGATGATGTAGCCAGAATCAGTGGATCAAATTGCTCCTGTGTGTCAGCCCTCATCCCTCTTCAAGATCAACTACTGGAGTACAGCAAAGGCACCACCTCACACCTCTAAAGGAGAGGTATCTCTTCAAAACAAATGGTTGTAAATCATGTCCTCAGACTTCCACCGCTGCCTGGAGGGAGTGGTATTTCACCCAAAGGAAATCTTAAATGAGAACTGACCTTAGTTCAAAAACTAATTCTTCTACACGCTAATGCATCTGCTAAGTAGAATACAGTAAGTGGCTGTATGTAATTACACACACACACATATATGCTATGCATATCTCCCACAGTGGTTTCTGTTCATTTTCAATAATGCTCAAGTATACGCTACACACGTAACATGAACTGAGCAAGCTTCAAAAGCAGATGTAGTCTTCAGTACAAAAGCCAACAGCAAGACAAAGGCCAGCACAGATATTCGTCTTCTGAGATTTCTTTTTTAATGCAACATAAAAATATTTAAAATTTACAGTATTTACAAGTAGTCTAATTAAAAATTTCAGACAGGAACCAAAGTATGTTCAATGGGCCCATTGTGGATAATTAGGTTTCTAAAGTCAGGAAGACTTGCATAGAACATTACAAAATACTTTCTAGGGGTAGAAAACTCCCAGAATAAGTTATCTGATGGGGTAATGGAGTTTTTAAACAAATGTGTAGGAGAAACAATGAAGTTTTGAGAAGAATGAACTGCAGACCCCCTGGAGGTCCCACCTAGCCCAATAACTGCATCCATTCAGATAATAAGTGTATTAATAAACAAGGGCTTCACAGTTACAGAAATCTTCACATACAAGTTTCTTTTCCTGCAATCTTAACTAGCGAAGGACAAGGGCACCTGAAACAGCTTGAAGTGGGGAAACCTTCTAAATGTATCATACTGTATAGCTGGTATTTCTGAAAAGGCATGAACAGTAAATGATTTTGGACCTGTAAATGTTGGGCACTTTGATATCCTGTGCCAAAGTGCTATGCATGAATATGCAGAAGCTTAAGCAAACTACTTCTTCATCACAAGAATATTAATTTAAACTCATCTTGTGTAAATGCATAGATCAATACTACCTGACAGCTTCCAAACCCCATGGCTCTGATACTGGGTCACACGGACCTGCAAAAGCAAGGCTAATCAGCTGTAGTTTGAAAGGCATTTCCATGCTCCCTGTGGCAAGAAGTCCTCACACTGTGGGCTGCTGGATTGTATCCTATCCTAGTAGAAACACCATCATGCACTTACCCTGTTTTTAGGCTCTCTTAATACCACTACTGGCCTGGCAACTGCTGGAAACAAGATGGAAGGAAACAGAACTTACTGACCCAGGGAACACATTCTTGTCTCACTGTGGCCTCATGTTTTCAACTAGTCACAGCTAATAAAATAATCTGGTACTTTGTACACTCTTAAACTTTTCTATCTCGCAATTATAAAACCTGCAAGTTGGTCTGAGCAATCTAAACATCTAAACTACTCCCGTGCTATTGGCTGCTTGTTAAGTACATAGCACACAGAAGACATACCTGCAGTCAGGGTGGCAATTCAGTGGCTTTTGTAATTACAATTGAGAAATTTTCATTTAAAAAATACATTTAACCTTGTGACAGTTACAAGAAGAGGTCAGTTGTGTGCATATATATATACACACACACACTATATATATTGCATAGCACAAAGCACTCATACTCCTGTGCTTGATTTTCAGCTTACAGAATAACAGTGCCTTTCCATTATATGTCACTACCTGCCATGACAAATTTTCCCCATGTGCTCACGATATATTTCTGTGTCATTTCCGATTGATCTTAACATCCTTGTCTGTAATTATATTCTAGCACCTGGCTGGTCCCTTCTACTCACACAGGAGTGTGACTTGAAAGACTTAGGACAATGTAGTCGTACTACAGGGAGACAAGAATCAGAGATACTCAGTTTTAAAATGCATCTATCTGCCTTCACATAGGCAAAAAACCCTATTCCTCTTCCAATGTGGCAGCAAAGGAAAACCTTCCAGAACAGAAAACACCTAGTCATCTCTTATGTTCACACAAATCTAAGAGGCTGTGTCTTGTTTAGTAATTCTCCTAACAGCACCAGTTAACAACCAGTTAACAACACACAGTTAAGAATGTAAATCTAATGTTTCCAAGAAATTCTGACAGAATAGCGTTAAGGCAGATATACCGAATGAAATTACTGCTTTGGAATGGAATGACTACTATGGTTAATTCCTGATCTTCTTGGAGAACACAACTAACAGAAGGAAAACAAGCTATCAGTTGCAAAAAGACGAAATGCTCCGAGGAGCAGCAAAGACAACACTCAGCAAATTGATCAGAAACTTCTTCCCAAAAAACAAGCTAACCTCACAGTTTCTAATGCCCTAATTTCTAATTTGTGGTTTATCTTGATTTCAGTAAAGCATTTGACACTGTCTCCCACAGCATCCTTGTAGATAAACTGATAAAGTATGGGTTTGGTGATCAGGTAGTGAGGTGGATTGTGAACTGGCTGAAGGAAAGAAGCCAGAGAGTTGTGGTCAATGGGACAGAGTCTAGTTGGAGGCCTGTATCTAGTGGAGTCCCTCAGGGGTCGGCACTGGGACCGGTGTTGTTCAATATCTTCATCAACGACTTGGATGAGGGTACAGAATGTATCCTCAGCAAGTTTGCTGATGACACCAAACTAGGAGGAGTGGCTGACACACCAGAGGGTTGTGCTGCCATTCAACGAGACCTTGATAGGCTGGAGAGTTGGGCGGGAAAAAACTTAATGAAATTCAACAAGGGCAAGTGTAGAGTTTTGCATCTGGGGAAGAACAACCCCATGTACCAGTACAGGTTGGGGGCTGACCTGTTGGAGAGCAGTGTAGGGGAAAGGGACCTGGGGGTCCTGGTGGACAGCAGGATGACCATGAGCCAGCAATGTGCCCTTGTGGCCAAGAAGGCCAATGGCATCCTGGGGTGTATTAGAAAGGGGGTGGTTAGTAGGTCCAGAGAGGTTCTCCTTCCCCTCTATTCTGCCTTGGTGAGGCCACATCTGGAGTATTGTGTCCAGTTCTGGGCCCCCCAGTTCAAGAAGGACAGGGAACTGCTTGAGAGAGTCCAGCGCAGAGCCACAAAGATGATTAAGGGAGTGGAACATCTCCCTTATGAGGAAAGGCTGAGGGAGCTGGGTCTCTTTTAAAACAAAGAAATAAAACTGTATAAATGCACTACCTTGTGTCTGTAAAACATCCTTTTTTCTAAAATAATCTTCATTAAGAACTATTGTAAGCATTGCCTACAAACACAAAATACCCATCAAATCTTGGCTAAAGGGAAATAACTGGATTGCAGGCATTAAACACAAAAGTTTTTAAATATAAAAAAGAAAATCCTCATCCTTCAGTTTTCAAAACTACCATCTCATGCTACAAAATTCAGAGGGCTATCTGATGACAATAACTTATGAACGACAACTTACCACACTACTGTTCTATTGCCATGAGATGTATTTTTAGAGGGAGGTAAATTTGGTGTAGTTCCTGAGTTATGTCATAAAAAGGGGGAAAATGGCAGTCATAGAAAAATGAGAAAACATGTTTGGAAGAAGTCCTGTTGATTTCTATTAAAAAAATCATATAGTTCTAAGAATTAGGATAAAATAGCTCGGGAGGAAAGCAGGCTTTTGAATTCTGAAAACATTTTCTAAATAATTTGTGTAACCACCCATTAAACACATTTTTTCCCAGTTATATTGGCAAGCATGCTAATTCAGGACTTATCCAGAATATGACATAGCTACACAACATATTGAGGTGATACAAATGGATGCAGCTACACACAGTAACAGCACTTTTAAAAATAGCTCTTTTAGTCACAGGATCATTACAAAGGATAAAGTCTATCATTTACTTGCTGAAATGTACAAGGTAATGGCTCTGGAAATGTATACTTCTAGTTGCAGAAAAGACTAGTTCTTGGCCATGGAATCAAATTCTTAAGATACACAGGAAAAGGTTATATGCATATTCTTACTTAAAAGAAGAAATAGTAGCATTTCATTAAACACAAAAATACTCTTCAAGAGTAAAAAAGACAAGCATGATAGTATCTCAAATAAAGGCAAAAGCTCTCAAATATTTCTGGCACATGTCTGTCATAACCAGGTGAAGGACTTAAGCATTATGTTCATTGAATTAATATTGAAAAGGATTTGAATCAGAAGGGAATAATGATACAGCTGCTGTTTTATACTCCTTTATGAAGTCTGTTCTCCATAGAGTACTCTTAAAAAACCATACTGCTATTTCAAATAGAAATCAGTGAGTTACGTCATATACACAAACACTTCTAAAAGTGGTTATTATGAAATTTCTCCTCACTTTTTATGCTGTTCTTAAGCACTACTTTCAGCCCCATTTCAGGATCCCACTGTATTAAATTGTGTGCTGGTTACTCTGGTTGGATCGAAACAAGTACAACTTGTAAATGTTCATATATAACCCAGACTTCCCATAATCTTCAGTAATGCTGTTCTTCCTGAGTTCTAGTTAAACACTTCAGCTGTCCTGGTTAGTCAGTCGGCCTGTAAGCAATCACAGGCTGTTCTTCACCAACATCTATCAACATGTCTAATGGAACATGAGGCTTGTCATAGCCAGAAAAATTGAGACAGCTGCTTGGAAAGACTGTTTGTTGTATTTCTGTGGCAGAAACCTCTGGACCCGAAGAGTTACTGCATATATCCATTTGGCTACTGTCAGAAATGAAATAACTCTCTTTTACTTTGTGATTCTGTTTATCACCAGAAGATATCTCCTCTGTGCTTTCCTGCACAGACACCTCCTCTGCTTTGGCTGGTGCCTCTTGGGGAGAAAAAGATGCTGCTCCTTCACTGGAATTCTCAGGACTAACAGTTTCTTCTTCTGGCTCTACCTCCAGTGAGGTTACTTCATCATTCACTGGCAACACCGACTGGCTTGGCATGCAGCTCATTACAGATATGTATCTTCCCTCAGATTTTGGTTCTAGAATTCTGTCTGCGCTCAGGTTTCTTATCACACTGACCTTAAATGGAAAAAGAAAAAAGCAAAAAAAAAAAAAATCACTTTTAGTTCCATATAATCTACTAATTTATTGGCTTTATCTTCTAACAAAGTTTAGAGGTTAAAAAAAAGATATAAGTTCATAGTACAAATTTAATGTCATTACAACCAATCCCAATAGAAATTAGCAAAATTAGAATCTGGCAAGGTCGTTAGCCTGTATCTATAACTTCAACTGTTTCATTAACGCTTTTATGCAAGCTCTCACAAATACTTTCTATATGCACACACATTTGCAAGGATCAAATCCATTTCATGCCACTCACTGTAATTTAAGTAATTTGAAGTTTGCAATGTAGAGGAGAACAGCAAAGGAAGAAAAAGCTGTAATACCAAATAGCTAGGGAAACTTTTCATACTCTACAGCTAATGAGTGTGACTTGCAATGCCTGTAATATTTTGTGGCAACTGTTTCAACTGGGAGGGAATTAAACTTTGGAAAGAGGTTTTTAAAATGACATGAGAACCTTTATGCATACCCAGTAGTCATATCTATGCTGAAGTCTTCCTAGTTATTTCTCCTGTGTCACTAAGCACGCCCTCAATGCCACAACAAACTTCAATGTTTCACTTTGAAACCCCTCTGTAAGAAGAACATATTAATTCCTTCAATGGTCAGGCTACAGCTTGTTTTAAACAATTATGACAGGCCTTCAGGCTGCTTAGATTCTTCTGATTTGTTGGTGCTGTGGTTTTTTTGTTTTGGTGGGGTTTTTTCGTTGCTGTTTTCTGTTTAGGATTTTTTGGTGGGTGTTGTTTCCGTGTTCGTTTTTTTTAAAAGGTGTTGTCAAGAATACATATGAAAAACAAAGCAGGGTAAATTTTCAGACATACAATTGTGTCCCTAAAGCTTACAGAAAGAAGCGTAGGGAGAAATTAACAATGCTCAATTAGCAGCATTCTTTTGCAAACTTCATAATTCACTATATATGTGTATCACAGACAATCAAGTACTACAGATAAGGTAATTTCTTAATAAAATGTACACAATCACTAGTTCTTGAGATACTTTGTAAAAAAATCATCTGACTGAAAATACAGGTTGAGGCAAATTTGGAAGGAAGAGATGTAGACACGAGGAGAAAAGGGTGAGAAAAATAATGTTGTTTAAGAAAAGCTACAAATAGGCAGAAAGAACTTCCCAGTTTGTATTGGTGTAAGAACCGAGAGCCATCAATACCAGACGATCAAATCTGACTGTGCTTTTCAAGAATCTTCCTTGATTGGAAGGATGTGAGGCTGTATCTTTACATTCATACCTTCACAGTGTGCTAACTTCATTAGAACTTGCCTTCATCTCTCACTTCAGCCCCATAACTTTCCTCTCAGTTGCCCTAATATTTGTTGATGGCTTATGCTGGATCAATGAAATCATTGGAGTTTAAAAAAACAAACAAACACAAACAAACAACAAACACCACCACAAAGCAAATAAACACTCCTTGGAGAGCAGTTATTTGTAATCTAAGTGAGTTTTAAAAACAGCAGTGTTAGCACCACTAAGGTGATGTGATCTCTTTGGGAATCAAGGGCTGCCACTGGAAAACTAGTAAAAAGATCATTAAAGTGGCTCCTGACACTGAAAATATACCACAGTACAACCTAGATGCCATTCAGCCATCACTTGCTCTGGATGTTAATTTTCTCTTAGGCAGAAACAGTCAGAATACTGTATGAGGAATATTCAGAGTACTTCCATGAGTATGTATGGAAAACACCCGTTCATAAGAAGCAGATGCTTAAAAGGTAGTTGCAGAAACAGAATAATAATGCATAGATACTGAAGACGTTATGAACAGCTGGTAGGATTAATGTACCTTTTGAAAACCTGTTTATACAGGTATATGAAAAATATTGGATACTTATGCTATACCAACACTGACCTTGAAGTGGCCAGCATCTGTAGTTTTCTGGGGTAATAAAAATCTAACTCCAACAGTCACACAGTAAGTGACAAGAGAAGACAATTCTCTGTGTAAGCTGGAATACTTGAGGAATGTGAATTAAACCAAAATGCTATAGAAACTACGGCTACAAGCTACACTGACAACTTCCCATCTCTCCCCATACCTGTACATGCTATACTGAAGTTAAACCAAAGACTGAATTATTTTTCTGTCTTTTTAGGATTTTCACATGGCTCTAAAACTCAGTCCTAAAATGTGTAAGGGAACAACCCCTTGTACTCTACACAGGTTCTGCATTTCACAGTGCCCTGAGGATAAAATAAGTACTCTTCTTCTTTCTACAACTACATCCAAGACTTTTTTTCCTCAACAAGGAAACCTGTTTTTCCTCTTAGTGAGTTTTTGACCAAAGCAAGATGGTGCAAAGACACTCCTATTCCCATCCATGAAAGAAGGAAGTCATCATCAGAAAAAAAAAACCAAAAACTCTTGTGGATTTCCTGGTACCAAAGATCAGTGAGTCATGACTACAAGACAATTTAGCAATTTATGCAGTTATTTCTAGGTTCAAAGAGAAGAATCACAGCTTACTACACTAACTGGAATGCCATTCAAAGTGTCTCAAGTAACAAGCATAATTAAGATATGGTTGCTGTTTGAGGAAAAGTATTTACCGTAGGTAAGTTATTTTTCTTCCATGCACTTTATCTAATACTAGTGAACTGACAGCCTGTGACCTGAAGCTGGATGCCAGCAGTATTTCCTGGCATGTGCAGGTGCTCAGTTCTCTTCTTGTCTGCAATGAGAACACCTGAGCTTTCAGGTCTCTCACTGTCTCAACAGACTGGGGGAAGATACACTGATGGAAGCCAGACCCAAGGATACATATAAATAACATATCCCAAGGAATCCATAACAGTTAAGGTAATCAATAGTTTCTTTCTTAACTTTCTCTTCCAAAGGCTTGTCCACCTATGAATTTCCAGTAATTTTCATGTGCACATTTTCTGGAGAGTTTGAAAAGTCCATTTCAAATCTTATTAGGACCTTGAAAAAAAAAAAAATCTGTACGGCCTTTGCATAGTTCCACAACAAATTAATGCTCTATAGTTGTATAAATAGTAGACTGTGTTACTGCCCTATAGACACTCACAGGAGAAAAAAAAACCTTCACAAAAACTAGTGAAGCAGCTTCTCTCTTCCAAAATGACAATTATTTGTTACAATTCCAGTTTCTCCAAATCAAAAATATATGTTGTATAACAAAAAAAGTTACGAGTCACAAAGAAAATTCTTACGTGTTTCATGAACATCCCCAAGTGTTCTACAAATATAGTGAGAGAACACAGCCTTGCCATTCCTGTCAGGCTCAGAAAAAGTACCAGCAGCTAGCAGAAAAGTTGACTTAAGTATGAATTAAAAAAGAAAGATAATGCTTTTCAATGACTTTCTCTCTTGTAGAGTGGGTGTTTTCTAAACACAAAAGGCACTGAAAAAAAGACAGTGAAATTAAAGCAGAGGGAGATGACCAGAGCATATCAGTAAATTAAGGCCAGGCTCCTTTTAAAGCGATAATCCCTTATCACAAATCTTACAACAAAAATCTAGTACAGGACAAATCACGCACATGACAAATTGGAATGACTGAAGAAGATGGGTGGAAGGAGACAGCCTCTTGAAATAGTTTGTGTGAGATAAATGAAAAAAAATGAATAGCCCTAACTACAGCTGGCCTGCTGAAACATCAGATCCCTGTGACCCAGCAGAAGACTAGCATGATGAAGTCTTGTAAAGGAATCTGCCCCATTTTGCTAGACGCATGTTCCTGGTAGGATCCTACTATGACTAAGGATGTTTAAAACACTTAAACATTTTCTCTAATGAAGGTAATCATTCAATGCCCATACTGAAAGGCAGTCACACTGTGGAAGTAGGACCTGTACATGACTGACGCTATTCTTGGGAATCACAAACAGCATGGCAGAGACAATGTAAAAGTTCTTGAGATCTAAATGGCAACAGATTTTTTTCCTTCTTCTCTTTGGCTATATGAGACTCTCAGCAAAGGCAGCTGCTTGATGGCTACTCTTTCTTATTTTTCCTTCTGTTGGAGAACTCCAGCTTGCTGAAAGTCACTCAAGTGATGTTTTAGCATCTACTTAAAACCACCAGGAAGCAGATGGAAAAACTTCCTAGATGTTTCATTTTCACACAAGCTCAGGTAAAGCACAATGGTCGTATAACCTGTATGAAAAGAAATGTCTAGTACACATTCAAAGGTCAGTGACAGACTGTTTCAGCTCCAAGAAGCTGACAGAGGTAACTTCTTATCATTAAACTTACTACTCATAGTAATTATTTACATTATTTATTCACTGTTTTAAGTTATTATTATAAAAATAACAATTAATCCTGTTATTAATTACTCATTTTACTTTCTCACAGTATTCATATTACCCGTGTTGAAACTATCCTTATGAGCTCTGCAATTTATATTTGTCACTAGAGACTTCAATGGAAATGGACAGAATCACAGAATATCCTGAGTTGGAAGGGACCCACGAGGATCATAAGAGTCCAGGCCTTGACTAGGGTAACTCAGAAGTTAAACCAAGCACCTAAGAGCACGGTTCAAATGCTTCTTTAACACCGACAGGCTCAGGGCTGTCACCATTTCCCTGAGAAGCCTGTCTCAGTGCTTGACGACCCAGGTAACAATCTTTATAAATAGTTACATGTTTCATTCAGCTCCTTAGCAACACAGCACAACATGGAATGTGAACCAGACTGTGGTACACTGGAACCTAGGAATCACAAGGTAACATATAGCCCAGCAAATTGAGAATATGGGTACACAAATGAGTTTCTACAAGGTGAGATAAACAATGAACATGGAGCACGCATCAGTAAGCTCAGAGAAGTTAAGAAGCACACATTCTATTTGTGCAATATTCTTTTTCCTAATCCCTTAGATGCAATACCACAGTGGTACTGGGAAGCCAGAATAACTATGGAACCATTGAGCATAGCACTGTCATTCTGGATGAGCTGTCTTGCTATAACGAACGATCTTCACAAAAATTACTGTGTGTATGTAGGACATAATGTTATGTATTCAGGCAGTGACATACTGGTGTGAAGATGTCTCACCTTTTCTACATGTTGGGGTCCAGCTGCAGATACTGTCAGACAGGTTTCTCTCATCTGATTTTTTTTTAAAGTCTACAGTGTGAATGGCTGTCTTGGAACTAGTCTCACGGCTCTGCCACAGTCCATGGAAAGAAACGGGTATTTTAGAGTGTTTTGTCTGACTGTAAGTGTATATTATTTTAGAATGAGATGAATCTTCTTGTGCTGCACAAGCTGATGGACTAGACTACTGCTTACTACAAAGGGACTGAGCTAGCATCACTGGCTTGCATATCTCCATATAGTCAGAGCAATCTCACCTCCTAATACTCTGTTCCAAAGAAAGTAGGCTCCAGGGTGATCTTATGCATTAAGCTACCCCTGCACTACAAAGCAGTCATTTTAAAAAGGGACCTGAAGTTGAAGAACATGAATTTGAAGACTATTGCCTCTTCTCTCTAGAAGTCTTATGAGACTTCCTGCATCCACTGAGAAGATACATTCTCAATACGATTACCATTTACTGCCTCATGTGGCAGTTCTTGAAAGCTGTTTCAACTGCTGCCAATGGTTCAGTTGCTGGGACTAACGACACACCAGGGGGGCATTGCCTGATGTGAAAGCAAGGAGTGCTGCTGCTCTTTAAGGAACATCCACTCTGTTTCCTAAGGATGGCTACAGGGAGCTTTTAAGGTACAGCAGCTGCTGACCCCTCTCTTCCCTGTTACTGCTCCGTGTCAGAACAGATGTCCCCTGGTTAGCTGCTCTTCCCTCTCCCCTTACTCTGCACATCACTTTAAGAACATTGTAGCACTTAGCGGTATCACAATGTTACCATGTAATGAAGGAATGTCACAGGTTTCCAGTGACAGTACAAGAGGAAATAGGTATGAACTGAAATGTGGAATTTTATCTGAATGTAAGAAAACAATTTTTACTCTGAGGGTGGTTAAACACTGGAATAGGTTGCCCAGAGTGGTTGTGGAGTCTCCGTCCTCAGAGGTATTCAAAACCCAACCGGACAAAGTCCCGGGCAACCTGCTCTTGCTGACCTTGCTTGTGCAAAAGGGTTGGACTAGACAATCTCAGAAAACCTCTTCTAACCTCAGGTTCTGTGTCTCTGATATTAGAATGAATAGAAACCTGTCTATGTACACACACATTGAGTTTTTAAGAACTAAGTTCTCAAACTAGACCAACTATTGCTACTTCAGTTAAATAGGGACTGAAGTCTAGCCCTAAAATAAATACAAGGCCTATGGTTGCAGTGGCTGTTGGAACATTAGACCAGTATAAATTCTATGAGACCATGGTTAAAAAAAAAAAAAGTGAGACAGTCATTAAAATGTTATAGTTATAAAAATTACCCAGCTGGATATTAAAAATCTGATGCAGATAAGAAGCCTGAACTTACCAAAGACTTAGGCAGCTTAATGTTCTTCTTCCTTAGTTTCTTGTAGCCACAACATACTGTCAACATTAGGCTCAGGCTCAGAACAGCAACACACAGAACAATGATATGTTGTGTGCCTAAGAAGTTAGAGCAAAATCTGTTAGGAAGTTTGAAATAATAAACCACTGCCATAGCATTGAGATTAACTTCACAAAGTAATAGTCAGAATGCTTAGCTGTAATGTATGAATTTTTCAATTTACCACCTCTCTTCACTCAAGAAAACTTAATTTATAAAGCATTGTATCAAACAAATAAAAATTAGAATGACAGAATGATGTTTTTATAGAGGTAAAGGAATGTTATATGTAATTTTTTGTTCCTTAGAGATGACAAATAGGGATGAACAAATTTGTACATTTTCCAGGTGACAGCATATCAGCTGACATAGACTATGTGTAATTATTACATACAATAAAATTCAAATGTGAAATATTACAAAACTTGGAACTGTTAACTACTGCTAGGAAGATTCCACTAGTCTGACTCTCCTTAATGTACTCCCTCTCAATGACACTGCTGCTCTTGTGCGTAAAAGAAAGAACACAACTGCTTCTATCAATTTTATCTCTTTTCTCTAGTGAAGTTTTGGGCCATAATGAAGTAACATTAAAAAAGTTTATGAAAGGTTACTAGAGATATAAAGTTGGGTCACTAGCTACCTTTGTTCTCTTTAATTAAGAACAAGACATCAATACCTCGGTTTTATGACAAGTTTATAGTTGCTTCAAACTCAAGAAAGTCTATGTATGTTTTCCTCAGTGATGAGACTATGCAAAGCCATTTGTTAGAATAGAGAGATAATGCTTCTGAAAACCATATAACTCAGTGAATGATCCATTTGCCAATTACAGGTGCAATGAAGACAAGTTTTGTAATACCAATGAAGCAGGAAAAGCATTCAAAAAAAAAGTCACGGTTACTTGAAAATAACACATAATCTTTAAAGGTCTTTAGAGAACAGGAAAAGTGCACTTGGAAAAGAATGGCCATGCTTTCCCTTTTTTCATATTCTCTCATAGGCATCCAAGTCAGCCTATCAGAGCTTGAGTACTTAGCTAGAACAGATCTCTGGTCAGATTCCGTATGCTCTTACTAAAGTTTTAGAATCCTCTTACTCAATGTCTGCTTGAGAGGAACATAAATGCAGCTTTCTTCTGATGGGGCACCAATCATCAGTTCGCCGAAGAAACTTCCCTTCGCTGAAACACAGTAAGTGGAACCTCTAGCAGGTACTGGGATGTTGAGCGTACATTTATACATTGTACAGTTATCTTCAGTGAACTCTTCTTCAGTCTGCAAAAAATCAAAGTCACGTTATATCATTTGACACAATACAACAATATAAATATCACAGTACCTTCCAACACTTCCAAAATGGTAAAACTATTACATGTTGCTCTTACATCATCTACGTGCCTTGCAAAAGCTGTATGAACTTTGGCTATCATCTTATGAGCTACCTTAAGATGTTATATTTGATCAAACCATGGTGCTTTCAGCTAAGATATGTGCTGGTCATAGTCTAGATTCACATTCCTAATTCAATTATAAAACTTGTACCTGGATATATATGAAAAGGTAACTGTAAATAAACACACCTACTATCATTTTCCTCAAGTTCACTCTCCGTGATTGCTAAATAAAGTGGTATCAATATCCTGAAAGGTAATCATGTTAAATGAAAGGTCTATGTAGACAAGCGAATGGGGCACAAGTAAAGTTAGCAATGTTCTAGCATATATGCAGAAACAATAGCATGGGATCAAGTAACTCTATCTTGTGTACAGCTAATGCTATAATCTCATTTCTGTTATAAGACATCCATTTGGACAACTGAAATCCTGACCTTCGTCACATATCTCACTGTGAAGCACTTGACATTTTATGGCTTCAGTAGCCCTATGTTACATTCAACTGCTTTCCTGATATCTGATGGCTCTGTGTGCCACAGGAGTGAACCCCTTGTTTATGCATTTAAGGTAAACAAGAATTTTTAATTTGAAGTTTTCATTTTGGAACTTACCTGATTTTTACTATCCCTAAAAGTCACCAAGTACACATGATCTGAATAAATGTTTCCAATCCAAGAAAGAACCTCCGCAGATGGGAATGCAGGATGGTAAATATCAACCATGATTATATCACCATGCCTTGAGAGATTCAGTTTTGGTGGTCCTATTTTTCCTGCAACACATTGCACCTTTGCTATTAGGCCAAGCTTTTAACATAAAATATGCTATTTGTGGTTAGCTTTCCAAAATTCATCAGATTTGATAAGAATTACAAGTTTACTTCAATGCTGTTAATATTGCACAGCTATGACACTTAAAAATAATGAAGGCGTTCGGATATATTCATGAATCTGCTTCTACAATGGAAGCAGAAATTGTTCATGCAAAATTTCACTGCTAAGCAATCCCACTTTCCTATACACATAAAGCCATAAAAATTCAGCTAACAGAAAAAGCTAACAAAGCAATTAAACACATACATGTGAACAAGAACAGCACACAGAATACTGCTGACTAGATCCCACCATAAATCACACTCAGCTAAAATTACTGTACTGAAACAAAGACTATCTGAAAATCTAAACAAATCTCATCCTGAGCAACACTACTCAGGAAGCCTGATTTCCCATGGCAGTGGCCTAGATGAATTTTTGGTGTCTAATGATCGGATTGAACATGAGTTTCTTGATCAACGGGAAAAAAACTTTGTCTCTCTTCTCCATACATGGCTATCAATTTTCTGCAAGCTGTCAAACTCAGCATTATTACCACACTTCTGTCCCTTTGTCAAAAACTAGAAACCAGCCACTGATTCCAAGTAACGGGAGTATTGGGTGGGGAGGGAATCATAGTGGAAAACAATGAGGGACTCCACTTTTTCAGCTGCAGCAATGCAGAAATCCAGCTCTATCTAAAGCATAGCCCATCAGGGAATATCTAATGGGCAATAAGCCCATGAAAGCTGAAAGCCTGTAGAGCCTGAAAGCTGTACGTTGAGAATGGATTAAGTGCAAGAGGAAGTCTCTCAGTCTTTCCTTGCTCTCTTGTGTCTGCTTTGCACTGCCCATGCAATGCTGGGGCCTACCCCACTGCTTTGGACAAGCTGGCCTGGAATCTAGACACACAATTTACTTTTACACTATTGATGTGAACAACAGTGACTTCTTCAGAAGCAGCCCACAGGATTTACATGAAGAAAGAATAACTGCTAGTTATCCAGCTACAGCGCGCTCCCATAGCTTCTAGACAGTATCCAGACATTCAAAGCTGTCAGTACACAGAGATTACAGTGTCAAGAAAGGTATCACCAACCACCCGAATACTACTTCAATGATGCCTAAGGGTCCACAGTTTCCAGTGGCAGTTTCCTACCCTAAAACTGGTGTCTGGGACCCCAGGCAAGAATATGGGAAAGATGCACTGAGTGCACTGTCAGCATCACTCTCTTACCTTTAGAAGTTTTGAAAAAAATATTCAGATATCACAGTGACAGGGCTATCAAGTCCCTACAAAGGAAAAACTACAGAAATTCCTAATGAACAACCACCATGCTCCATTTCATCCTGGACTCCCGACTTCATGATATTCCCAAATGGGACACAATAATATTGCAAAAAGGATAATTATGAACTTTTTAAATTTGGGGAAAAAATTACAAGGTTTAGTTTATGATGGAACTTACCGTGCCTTTGCAAAATAAACTCATTTGTCTCAGCATACTCAGACTGTTGTGACCCAACAACAGCTTTAACTCGAAACCAGTGAGAGTCAAAAGGATCATACATTTCTCTTGAGAGATCACAAAAATGAGCCGAAATGTTCACACAAGTTGACACGATCTTATAGGAACCTGGACTGCAAAACAGATCAAGTAATAGTTAATAGAATTGCACAATACTGTACAATACACTGCCTGTGACAAAACATATGTGAGGGTGATCAAGCACTGGCACAGGTTGCCCAGGAAGGTTGTGGAGCAACCGGCTCTAGGTGATCCTGCTTGAACACGGAGGTTGGACCAGATGACCTTCAGAGGTCCCTGCCAACCTCAACCATCATCTTATTTGACAAATTTTGCCTAAATTTGCACTTAGGCAACCTTCACCACACAGAAACAAAAGAATTTACCATGGACTGATTGCTTTTCTATGCTTCTAGAGAATATCAGACCCAGGAAACGACAAAAGAATAAGAACTTACTTATAAGGTTTGATTTCCACAATGAAACGAGGAGTTTCAGACACAGGTGGGTACTGCCAATGCAAGACAGTTTTGAAATTTTCAGATGTTACTACAATCTGTGTTGGTGAAGGCACTAGAAGAAACAGAACAATCGCACTTTGATTAACAGACCTTGTCAAACATAGGAACAGCCAAATATATTTCTAAATTATTTGGAAAAGGCAACATGCTAGAAGTGACTGAAAAAATTAACATGTAAAAATCGCAAATTCTTCCCCCTAAATGGACTAGCTTGTCACCCGTATAAACACATATGAGCCCTGCAAGCTGACTTATTATTCTTCTGTCCCACAGAGGCAGCTTATTTCCTGTCTGCAACCCAGAACCTCAGATAACCCATCCCTATTGAAAGCAAGTCCATCAGAGAGTCTTTATCAGCTTCATAAGCCTTGACAATTATAGCTCTACGTTGGTATTATATAGATCTATCAGCAAGTCAGATAGTATGAATTTACTGAAGCTAGAGGAAATTAGCCCAGCTCCTGTAGATATCTCTTGCTCCAGGGGAGTCCTACTGAATCTTACTGTCTCCTAACAGCCCTGCCAAAAGACAACAGGCCTGCTGGGGAAACCCTGGATTCAGTGTGAACTGCTGACAATGTAATTTTTACCGCTCCAGCAGTATTTTTAGAAAGCTGTGATGATAATAACAAACTACTAATATTTGTAAGGAATTTCAACACTGAAGTTGTAATGTAGTTCCATATACAGGTGAGCAGCTGCAGAAGAAGGAAAATTACACAATCCTGTACCTATTGAAGGCTGTCGCACGGCATTCAGAAGGATAAAAAAAAGGAAGGTCACTGAATCAATTTTAATTGCTACTTCTTAGTCTCTCAATGTCTGGTTTGGCATCCTTAATATTCCCTTAACACAGCTTCTGTGAAATGTTGATGGGTAACTCATATTTGACCTGCTCTAGACTGCTGCTTGTTCACAAAGCAAGAGCTCCAACTTCACCCTCTGATATATTGAGAGAAAGTAAACAATTTTCACATCTTGAGAACAAGACCACAAAGATAGCACTCTACGGAAAGTAATACACAGAGGCTGAGATATGCTATTAACCACGAAGATTTGTCACACTTAACATACATCACTCTGCAAATGGTGCTGTGGTTTAGTTATGTTTTAATATGTACCAAAGTGGTATTTCAATTATTGGAAAAAAGGAACAATCATCAAATCCTTAACCACAAGAAAAAAAAGGTGACAAGTTGACAGAAGAGGTGTCAAAGTACACAAATGTTACTTCAAGTATTTAGTTTTAAGGCACATCTGACTAACAGGGATGAATTAAAACCAGAGGCATTCAATGGGGTTTTTTTGCTTCAGACTTTGATAATACTGATAGACAGAGGACCCTGAATGCAGGAACAGTTCTGCCGGATTCTGCACATGGGACAGAGTAACACTGGACATAAGTATAAATTCGGAGAGGAGTGGCATGAAAATATAATACTATCAAGTACTTGTAAATGCTGAGCAACCAACTAGAACTAAAAAGAAGGTACCAAGTCATTCCTCTACAGCTCCATGAAACACTACTCAACCAATATTCTCTCCTTTTCCATCCAGAGATGACATTTAATGTGCTCCAGCTCTGAGACTATAAAGAAACTAGTAAAGAACAAGCTTTCCTCACAAAAAAGACAACTTTCTTCACAAACTATACCACCACACAAAATACCACCCACCAGGAATGTCACCACCAACATGTCAGGATCCCCAACAGCACTGCAAGTCAGCCTTGATCACTTACAGGAATGAGTTTACACATACCATCAGCTCCATCCTTTTCATCCTTGCTTTTAACAGCTTTGCTTTTTCAGTGATTAAGTTAGTCAAGCACTATCTCCCTCTCTGATCTTTCACTCCACATCCTCAAGACAGACATAAAGGACATCTTTCAGCATGAGCTGAGAAGCTAAAAGTCCAAATGCTACTTAGAAACAAAAGCCAGTAAAGAAATAGGTTTATAACATGCCTCCTCTCAGCTTATTAACCTCGCCATGTTTCACAGGCCAAGAATTCTCCCCTCCTCTTTTTCTAAGGGATGACATCTTATTACTCCTTCTATCATTTCCCTGATTCTCTACAGGCACCAGTCATGTTGTCTCTCAGGGTAGTCTAATGAATATGTAGTAAAGTCTAAAGTAAATTGTTCTCAGCTTGTATGTATTTTTGAGGTTTGCTAGTTCTACTTTAAAGCCAAAAAAAGCCTGAAAACTCATCTCCTTTCCCTAATTACAACGGTTATTTTAATGGAAAACTATCTCTACCTGTAAACCTTGCCTAACCAATTTGGGTCACCAAGGACCTTACTCTACAGGTCATTTAGCAATAATACACAGAAACTCACCACAAGACACAGTAGCTAAATATGCAGAAGAGAGCGCTCAGCACTGCAACAGTTCAGACCAAAGGACCTCAAAAAAAGGCATGGAAAATGGATCAGCTTGTGATTACCAATGGAAATTCTACTTTTAATGCCTTGGCCAGACAGTTCTAGTCCCTTTCTTCAAGTCTGTTAACACCACGGCCTGCCTGTCCCCTCCCCAAATGGCCTTCATTGTCCAGCTCACAGCCCCTTTACTCAGGCTGTTTATCTGACTCTAATGACCTCTCCTCTGGCAAATTCCACATCTTATGCCAGTGCAGGGACAAAGCATTGGGACACTTCAGCCTCAAGACTACACAGCATAAAGAACATTGCAGATTTTTGAAGTGCTAACATTTAACCTTCATAGATCCTATTGCTGCATACTGTCAGTTAAAATGCCATACTACTTTCATACTTACAATACTGTTTTATTTAACCCATAATGAAGCATTATTTTTTTAAATGTTACACATTGTTTTATGTTGTTCAGCAAGCACAATTGGAGGAAGGTGACAGTGGCTAGTGCCACAATGGTAATCTTTAAACATAAACCTACTTCTAATTCATAATAAACATAAATGCAGCAACACTCAGGGTGCAAATTCACACACTGATAAACTAAGCATAGAAAAAAAAGAAAATTGATCAGCAAATCATGTCATGATGCATGATACAGGACATTCAACAAGTTATAGTTTGTTTCCAGTTCAAACACTGCAATTTCCACCCGCAGTTAGCTCTGTTCACCTTGCTTTGTAAGACAGCAATACTGGCTGACAGAAAGGCAACAGAGATGTCAGCAGGAACAATTTTTTCACAGAAATTGAACTGTGTATGTGCATTGTGGAACAACATAAGAGGAACTTCAGACAGTAGCTCTATGTCCAGGGAATAAAGGAATACAAGGTAAAGGTAGACCAGTCATATTTATATCTTCTTAAGATTACTAAAAGAAACTAAGCGTGCCTGGATTTTGGAGATGAAGAACTGGAATGCTGAAAAGCAAAGGTAGGAGTGAGGGGTAAAACCAAGAACGAGCATAACCACAGGGTAAGCTAGAAGTTGAGCATTTAATAGAGAACAGACGTGGGAATGCAACCACAAAGTGTATCTCAGCAAGCTCCCACCTGCATCAGTTTATAACTAACATACATAACTGAGAGAAAAGTGTGAATACTTATTTTTCATACGCAAACAGTCCAGACTAACTATTGCTACCACACTGAGGGCAAAGACCTCAGCAGGTATAACTACTGGTGGGGGTGAGGGGTGTATCTATATATTCAAATATCTTCTTAATATGCAATTATCTTAACTAATTGTATTTAAGTTTTGGAGATATTTACATCTTCAGCAAACTTGCATAGCGGACAGGAAGGAAGTACACGTGGGAGGAAATTAAAAACCAAATACCACTAAAAGACTTTTGTTTTACTGCAAATATCTGCTGCTCGGTTTCAGGCTGCTAAGAAATAACGTGTTTTTTGGGTTTTTTTCAAAGTAGCAGGAACAAGTGTACCTTGCTGCATCTTCTAAGACTAAGGAAGACAACTGAAAGAACTATTCCACTATTTGCACACAATATATAATACAGTTCTGCTTCAAAAACATCAGTCAAACCAGAAAATGCTTCCTTGTATCTACAAGTCTAACTTGTCTTGTTTTGTACATTCACTTCCCCAAGCCAAAAACACCACGCTGTACATCTTTCACAAATCTCAGCACGGTTAGAAAAGATTTCTATACTAGCCTGAAACTATACATCCACTACATAAATGTTCCTGAAAAATACCACCTATGGAAAGTACTTGTGAAATACAAGTTGAAGCAGTGATATATTTAATAAATTCTATTTTTAAAGTATATACAGAAGGACTTATTTTTTAATACATGCAGATGTCCCAGCTGTTCATTGAGCCTCAGCAACATATCGCCCAACTGCAAAAATTAAATCGACAAACTGGAGAAGGGGACATTTCAGAGACATAAAAATGACACAGCCTTTAAACTGATGTTTATATCTTGTGCAACACCAAAGTTCCATGTCTTATTCTGGCAGAGGTCATGAGGCATTATCATTATACACAGAGGCACCACTGTCCACGGAAGTGAAATTTAACTGGAAGTGCAATAATGCACGTAACAGAATAGGGCCTGATGAGTCCACAATGCAGGCTCTATGGTACAGCTGAGACAACAGCGACCTAAAGAACCACAGAGATCATTCAAGTTACAAGTTTCTATTAAACATCATTTAGACACTTGATGAGGAAGAGGTTAATAATACACTTAGAATTGTAGGCTAATTGATGAGGAAGAGGTTAATAATACACTTAGAATTGTAGGCACTAACCAGCAGGCGCAATTAGCCGACCATCTGAATGAAGGACACAGTTTTAACTCACAGGCATGCTTAGTAAGATAAGGGAAGAACTGAAGAACTTGTGCTTGAAAGAGGGACCAAACAAGCCTGAGTGATCAAACAGTGTTGGCTAAGGGGCCCCAAGGACGATAGTCCCTCAGGAAGGAGGGACGGATAAGAACCACAGAGCAAATCAAGGGGTCCGAGGGAGCAGAACAGACTGGTCTGGATGTGCAAAGCAAGCGAAGGTGAAAAGGCCATCACGAGGAAGACTCGGGAGCCTTCCTCCTGAAGACCCCCAAAGACGAGAGGCGTGGAATATTATAATGATTTACCTTCCTGAGACCCTCCCAATGATGTAATCCTCATTCCCACCTGATGTAAACTTTCAAACATGTAACACTTCATGTTATAAAAGGAGTGCACTTCTAGCCCCAAGCGTGCAAGTTAGGAGGAGTGATTCCCCTTGCACCCGGTGCCGTAATAAACATACCTGCTTTATAACTTTTCAGGAGTTATAGAATTTGGTTCCACGTGTCACACTGACATACAAATTGAAAGCTTAAAAAGACACACTGTGAAAAATCAAGTAAAAACATCATTTGAAAGTCTGCTCCTTTTTTGGATTTCCATGAAAAAACAAACAAATCCTTATAATCCCCAAGTGATACATCTTAGGAAAACAGCTTTAAACCATTTCAATAGGCCAGGAGGGAAAACAGTCTGAACTTTGCTGTGAATTCATGCCAAGTGGGTAACTCATCATTGAGCCTATTAAAAGACAGTCAGATACAACGCTAACAAAGCAGACCCTTCTGGGCCCCTGACTGGAAAAACAGCACACGTTCCTTATGCCAGCCCTGTGCTCCGTCTGAGTTCATATACCCACTTTAACTGCACCCAGAAAGGGTAGCAGCTTTGGTGACTCCACAAACGTAAAAAGGTGATTCTCCTTAGCTTTTACCACCACTGGAGGAGAAGACAAAGGGAACAAGATCAGATAAATCTGCACTACCCAAGAATGCTTCTGTAGGACTCTAGAGCAATAAACAAACAAACAAAATAAAATAAGGGGGAAAAAAAAAGAAGGAAAAAAAAGGTGGCAAAAAGGCAGCCTATACCCTGAAAAATGGATTCAGAGAGTAGTACGTCTGTGATAACAGTGAAAAACGGCACATGAAAGGAATTTAATCTGGTTCTTAAAGCTGCATTTCTTTCTAGAATGGACCTCTTTAATCATTTAGAACCTCATTTTAATCTGTTCTGAATCAAACAAAATTGGCCTGTGTTAAAGAAAAGGACAGCCATACAGGGGCTAGAAAAGAGCTAGGAGCACTGCCCATAACTGCAGGGAAGAATTTCAGCAGGAAGAAGCCGGCACTCAGCACAGGCCACGAGAGCGCCAAGTAGGTGCCACGGGGAGAAATGGGAAATGACTGTCAGAGAGGGGGCTCTCCCACTGCCACCCTCCCCTTCAGGGCAGCCTGCCTGTTGTAGCATGCATCCACGTCTTCCATGCACTTCTGGCAGCCCAGTTCCTGCTCTCATAATGCCACTCCTATACCTTGATGGTACTTCCTTAACAAAGTTATTAAAAACAAATTAGTGCATGTGACAGCAATTCTGTGCAGAAGTTTCTATCAGAAGTTCTCAAAAGAACTTGAATACAAAAAGGAAACCACATTCAATTTACAAATGAAGGGAGTACAGAGACTAGGGGTAAAATTTAAAACTATTAATCTTTTAAGTGTTTAGTGAAATGAACTTAAGTTCAACACCATACACATTATTTACTGCATTTTTACAGCTTCTATTTACAACAGGTTTTTATTTTCTCAGGGCTCAGAGGTTTCACACTGTTCCACAGAGCTTTTAAAATCATTGTTAATGATAAAAATCTCCGCAAAGTGGTATGCTGTACTGAGAGGAGAGGCAGACCCAGATCACTCAAAGTAAGCCGACCAAGATGCACATTTTAAAAACTGCTATAATATGGAAGTAAATACTGTTTTATCTATTTTACGACTTCTTCCCTTTTGTTATAGCTGAGAAGTCATAATAGATGGTACCTAAATACAGAACTTCCTAACATCTAATTTTTTTTTGTTTTCAGCTGGCCAGAAGAACTGCTATGACTGCTAATAATCTGAACCATAAAAGACCAAGATCAAGATCACCACACACAACAGAAGTCAGCCACAAAAATTAAGTACACATATTGCCTTTGAAATCTGCCTTTCAGTGCGCAAGAAGCACCTGAATTACTATCACAGTCTCCAAATCACCTTCTACTACTACTATAATCTTGACCAGGGACCTCCTCTTCCAGGATACTTAAGTGCAGACTGAGAGTTCCCACCAACAAGCACCCAGCTCCACTGATGAGTCGCAGGCCTACCTATGCAGACATGCTAATCCAGCTATTCAGACAACTGCTGTTAGGTTGTCTGGTTTTTCTAATGAAAGTTGTGTCCTACAACAGAAGAGGATTAGGCATTTCCTCATTACACACTCAGCCTTGAGTTAAGTATTATACTATTGGCACACTGAAAGGCCTACTAAGACTTAAGAAAAAAAAAATATCACTGGATCGTTGCACAGGAAAGCATTGTAAACATGCTTCAGAATTCCCCTTCTACTTTCAGACTTCCACTGTAAATCAGCATGTCTACTTGCATCAATGTAATAATGCAAGTAAGGACATGATATTAGTTAGTCATTACAGATATCATTCAGTTAATACACACAGCAATATCTATTAGATATGTGGCAGGTTTGTTTCACAAAAACTGATTTACTGGTATCGTGTTTTTACCTGAAAATTGCTTAATGCAATGCAAAAGTCCTATATTCTATTCACAATAAAAGCATGCCCTTAAAAGAGGTGAAGTCAGATCTCAAAAGACAGTATTCAACATACCAAGCCTCCTTACTGCTGAAATGTGGAATAAAGGTTTTCTTGCAGGGTTTACTGGTTAACAATCAGCCACCAAGCTGAACAAACTGGATACTCAAGATGTAAACTACCAAGGAACAAGTCAGCAGCCAGATTATCGGTTTTACTGCTCCTAGTCCACACCAAGCAAACCTAACCAGTCTTCCAAAATTCCGTACAGCGTGGCCCATTCCCTGGGGCAACGGAGTTCAGTCACTCCACCTGGGCACGGATCCAAACTGCACCTAGTCCCAGTGAATCTTGCATTACGCATTTCAGGCTGCAAGGAGCCTGGGCACATAATCAGCACTTCTGCGACCAATTGCAAGCAGCATTTTAGGTAAATGGATCTTGCTTTGCGGGTAAAGTCCAGGAGAGCGCTGCTGTATTTATCTCGTGTGTGGACACACTTCCTATTTCAAGCCCTTTCACAAAGGGCATAACATGCAACCCCCGGCACACAGCCTCAATATTGTTAAAAATAAAATATCTGTTCTCTCTCGAGGTGAGGTGTTAATAGTTTTTAATGAGCTGTTCCAGTTTGAAGTGAAGCTTGTGAGCCACACTGCGTATTTCTTCAGTGATTTCCTGGCAACAACTCTGCCCAAACAGACAAAACTCTGCTGGCAGCCCACCCCTCCTCCCCGCCAGGGCTTGGCTGAAAGGTGCCCCCACACTTGAGGTCAAAGCCATGATCCCGATGCCTTGTTTGGACCCCCCGGCCTTGCACTCCCCACCCTTGGTGTGAAATCCAGTTTCTCACGTACACACGCACAAAGCAGAGCACAGCAGGCCTGCTGGATGCACACCCTGCTCTTGCTTTACGTGATCAAACGCACAAACGCCTGGAATAAGGGCTGGTACCGCCACCTTCCCGCAAAGGCCTGTCACCGTTCGTTACACGTGTGACACGAACCGGACAGCTGGGGTCGGTTCCAAATCGCAGTGACGGCGCCGTGCTATCAGAACCCGTCCGCATGACACTGGATCGCTTCCACGGCAAAGCCGGTACTGGGTAACCTCGGCGGGACGGGACAGCCCCACAGCACAGCCCAGCACAGCCCAGGGGGGGCGGAAGCTGAACAAAGCGGCACTCGGTGCCCGGGCCGCCGCTCGTACCCCAGGTGCCCAGACGGGCGCCACCGTTTCCCCTCAAGCTCCCCGCCCCAGCGGAAGGCGGCGGCAGGGACGCGGAGCCCGGAACCCACCACGGCTCCGGCGGCGCTCGGTCACGAAGAACTCCGGGACAGAGTGGGGCTCCGGCGGCACCGCCAGTCCCCGGGCCCGCCGCCCCCTCCGGGGACCCGCGCGGGCAGCCGGCCTGCCCACCCCACCCAATCCCATCCCATCCCCCCGGCCCGGCCTCGCCCGTTACCTGCGGGTGGCGACTCCCCGCCAGCGACCGCGCTCCGGTGAGGTGCCAGCAGCAGCGCCGCCAGGGCCAGGAGGGCCAGCGGCACCCGCATGGCAGCGGCTGGGGACCACCGCACCCCGTCCTCCCCCACCGCACGCCGCTGGCCTCAGCGAAGCGCAGCTCCCCTCCGGCGCCTGCGCGCTGCGCTTTCCGCGGCCCCGCCCCGGGCGGTGCGGGGGCGGTCGGCGGACGGAGGGTCACTGCCGGGCAGCGCCGGGGCCGGGCGGCCTGGGAGGCGCTGCGGGCGGGGGAGCGTCGCCCGTGGAGGGGAGGAAGCCGGAGCCACGGAGCCAGCGGTGGCTGCGGCCTGGCGGCGCCCCGCCGAGATGGCTCCTAGCCTCCGCCACGCCCCGGCTTTGCTCGCCTTGCGGTTTGTTCTGGTCTGTGGTGCCGATGCCGGCCGTATCCCGCCTGCCAGCCCCAGCCGCTGGAACAGCATCCCCCGCTTCCTTGTCATGTTGGGACTCCTGGTCTCTCCCCATTCCCTAAAAAACACACAGCGTTCATCCTGTGGAGTTTTTCAGAAACGGTACCTCGAGTTCATTAGAGGAATCCCAATTTATGCTGAAAGATTTTATTCTTCCTTGCAAATAATCTATATTTATACGCACTTCAAAATAATAAGTGCTGCCAAGCAAGATGGAGACTGCAGCTTTTTCCACCCTTCTGTTTCTGCGTCTCCCACCCGGGGTCCCAGTGCCGATAATCCTGCATCTTAACCACGCAACATCAAGGGCACCCTGGGCCCAGTGAGGAGAAGGACACAGAAGAAACCTCTTTGCTGCACACCTCCCCAGCAGTAAGGAGGATGTAGCAGCTGTTTAAGCCCCTGTCAAGAGATTCTGCGAAGAATGCTCTTTCTAGACCTAACATGGAGGCAGCTTGAGGGATCCTTGACACCCACGCTTCTTCCTAAGCTTTCAGAGACGGAAAGCAGGAGGAGGAAACAGAGCTGCTTGCCAGAGTCGTCATGCTTCCCCTTTCTCACACTTCTCTCGGAAAAAGTTACTTCAGCTGCTCCCTTTCCTTTCCTTCCTGTCTCAGACTTTGTCCCGCTCCCTGGAGAAAGGTGTGGAGCGGGTCTGCGATCTGCATTTGCGAAGCTGACGAGACAGCACGGTTTGCTGCATGGGAGGGAATGAGTAGGGGGGAGAGGAGATCACAAGCCAGCACCGCTGCTGAAGAAAAGGACCCACTGGTATGGCCTCAGAAATTATGGTGTCCCCACAAGTGATGAGGTGGTGCTGTGGAATGTAGGGTCAGCACAGATTAGAGACCCAGCATGTCCTCCCTGCTGCACTAAGGCTGACAAACATGGATTGTGAAACTTCTCTCATGTTATGTGGCAACGCTACATTCACAGACTGAGCTTTGTGCTTAATGGGATTGTGGTAATGAGCTTCACAGACAGCAACTATCTTAACTGTCTTGATTGAAATATCAGATGCTCACTGACATGTGGATTTTAACTTCCTGAATGCTGGCGTGCTTGTGTGATATTTTCTAATACATAATGCATTTTCTGGCATACAACAACAGGACGAAGGAGTCTCGTGCTGTGCCAGGGAAGGTTTAGATTGGATACGAGGAAAAATTTGTTCACCGGAAGTTTTATCAAGCATTGGCACTGGCTACCCAGAGAAGTGGTTGAGTCCCCATCCCTGGAGCTATTTAAGAGACATGCAGATGTGGTGCTTAGGGACATGGTTTAGTGGTGCCTTGGCAGTGCTGGGTTAATGGTTGGGCTTGGTGACCTTAAGGGTCTTTTCCAACCTAAATGATTCTGTGATTGAAATGGTATTTTACACACAAGTAAGTGAGAACAGGGAATCACCAGCCCTGGATAGGTATTCTGACAGTCTGTCTTGGTTTGAAAGACAGGTGTCTGCTAAGGAAGGCAGGAGCCCCCCTTGGAATGGAAAATACAACCCCCTTCCCTCCGAATTATTATAGAATTGAAATTAAGGGTCTTTCAGGCAAAGATATGAGGAAATGGGAATAACAGTTTTACTAATATGTACAACAAAACTATAATACAGAGAAACTGGTTTAAAGCCTGACAGAGTCAGGGATACAACCTGGCACCCTGCCGGGCAGGGTGCTGGTAGCAGTCCGATGCAGTGGTAGCTGCAGTTCTCTTTGAAATGGTCCTGTTGAAGCGGTGATCTCGTAGAACAGAAGTCTGGTCCTCCTCCGAAAATCCGGTGGTGGTGTAGTCCTTGTCCTCTGGGGTCCCAGCGGGTAAGGCTGCTCGTGCTGTTCCAATCCCCAGATTTTATCCCCGGTGGGAATGCTTGGCTCCCTCCCCCTGGCCGGAGCATCTCACAAAGGGATGGTGAGTCATGGGGCAAGGCCCTGATGGGCGCATTAACAGAAGAATAGTCCAGGTGCAGGCCACCTATGGGTCATGCTGCAAGGCATTGTTGGGGCTATTAACAGAAGCTAGTCCCGAGGGAGGAGGCAAGGAACATCGGCGCCTGGTTTCAACAGCTCATGGTAATAGAATACATTGGAACCCAGGACACAGTCATATCAAGGGCTGACAGTGTGCCTAAGATAGCTGTCACAACAGAGCTTAGTAAGATTCGATTTTTTAAATGACAATAAATGCACAGACTTGACAGAACATTATGAAAGGTGAAAACAATGAATAAAAATTAAGTCAGCTCTCAACAGAGAAATTAAGGAAATGTAATTCTGCTTCTGAGAGCTGTGCCGGCACACCTTCTGCATGTGCCACCACAACCCCTGTATGCAGCTCCCGGCAGGTGCTGCTGTCACTGTGCAGCCAATGGAGTCCATCCCCACCAAAATATTACAAACTTGCTAAATTTTTTCCTTGTCTTAAATTGTTACACGTTGGAAAAGAGAAAAAAAAAATTGGCCATTATCATGTAAAGCTTTTTGTAACTTCCTCCTTTGCACTCCTTTTCATGCTCAGCCCAAGTGGTGGTCACATGTATCTCTGCGAGAAAGGTCGTGACAAGATAAACAATTGGTCACATTGTGGGACAAGTTTCCACAGCCTTTTGATTGTTTGTTTGTTTGCTCATTTGTTTTTTAGCTATCACTTAGTTGTGTTACAGAGTTATTGTGCCTTCATGTGCACGTGCTCCTCGGGGTTTTGCTGTCGTTGCGGAAGTAGGTACAGGATCTTCAGCTCGCTTAGGCTGAAATGCCTACTCTTCTAATTCATCATGGCAGTCACTGCAGCTACCTACATGCTCTCTCACAAACCAGGCTACATTCTGGACCTTCAGTGTTTTGGCTTCGAAATACTGCTCAAGGTCCTTTGAAAAACTAAGATACAGTATCAGTGTGGGAACAAGTTTGGCATCTCTATGGGCCTGTGTAAGAATACCCTTATGAAAGGTGTGTTTCATAGTGTAGTCAAAAGCTCTGTGCAATGCCATTGTGAACTTCTGTATATTTGCATCTGGCCTAGACCTTGTAAGAGTGAAAGTGTAGACAAGAAAGATCATATCTTCTATAGCTTTCTGGAAAGGAGTACCATTAATCTAGGTGCAAAAATATCTTCTGAAAAAGAGTCTCACCTCATAAACCAGGCTAGCACTGTGATCAGGCTCAGAAGAAAAAATGCTGGGTCCTTTGTTCTCTTTTAGTAATCCAATGTCTCTGACTGATGTGAAAAGTCCCATGCAAAATAATTGCCAAATATTAGCTATGTTTTAGAGATACTGCAAATAGTGCCTTTAAAGACAAATAATTACTCTATTATGAAAATCAATCTTACACAGACCACATTGTTGTTTGACAGACTACTGAGGACAAACTAAAGAATGGAAATTGTCTGTTTTGTTGAATATTATGAATTTTTAAAAACCACTTTTGTAGCACGAACAAAGTATGATGGTGGGAGATACTGCAATTCTGCATGGTACCCAATGATTAAAATTCATAGCAGAATCATCATGTATAGTCAGGATAAGCATTAATCAATTCAATCCAAATTAAGTATTGTTTCTTGTAAATCTATGTAGGGACTATTCAAAAGCAGAATGGAATTATAAATAAAGAGGAGGTCTGAGAATGGGTACAGATACTTTCAACAATACACATAAACCAGAGTACGATATTTTTTGAAAAAACCCTGACTTTAAGGTGTTTTTTAATCATGATTAGGTGGATTCTAACTGAAATTAGTGTATGCTCATAATATTTATTGTGATTATACTGATACTGTTACTTCATTGGAGGCCCTTTTATTTTCATTTTAATGTAATCTAAGAAATATTTCCCAGTGAGAGAAAAGTATGCGATATATTCTCATTGGCAACATGGTATCTGGCTGGCTGTACAATGTACGTAGACCACTGAGCCAAGTAGCAGGAGTATAACTCATATTGGCTAGCTAAAGTGCTGGTTTTGCCTAGTAAAGGCAAAGTAGGGGACATGATGTGAGGATGGGACTTGGGAATCAGCAACTTAAATCCATAGGAAGCCAGTCTTCATTAATTCTGCTGCTCACAGAAAATTTTATTCTGTGAATATGTGTTTACTGAAGCAAGTTCTATTATCTGGAAAGGGGGGAGGCCAAAAAAACTGTAATCATAATAAATACCAGAAAAAGAAGGTGGAGTCAAATAGAAAAATCAACGTATTAAAAAGCCAGTGTGTGTACTGACAACAGCCAAGCTTTCATTTCTTTTTTCACAAACATCCAAAGAGAATTAAACAGCCATTGCTATAGGTTTCGTAGAGTTGATTATCAACAGGAAGAGGAAGCTGAGGATTTCCAGATATTCTTTTATGCACAAACAATGTTATGCTATTACCCTTAGACAGAGCTGAGAGGGAGCAGGACCCAGTTCAGGCTCCCACAGGGAAAGTGAGTATTCCTGAGCCAGGATACTGTTGGGCTTGTCCATGGACATGTGTTGCTGAGAGATGTCTCAGAGAAATCACAGATGACAGGCATGAGTTTTATTTTAAAATGTTTTATGGTTGCACCCATCTTGTGAAATTTATCAACAATCCTTTGTTACCTTAGCCCTTTGTTAGATATAATTTGTTGGTTTTATACTTCTGCTTTTTAAAAAGAACTGCAGCACACTGGATAAATTAGTGATGGGTCAGGAAACTGGCACATGAGCTTAAGCCAGAACAAACACTGAGTCTTTATTCTAGATAATAATTTATTGTGTTGGGAAACTTGCTATTATTGAGCTATGTGCTAAAAGTAGCAAGACTGTGGGCAATAGTATCATATTTAGTTTTTTTATCAGTTATCAAACTGATCAATTGGAGGTATTTCAAATCCAGCAGAGAAAGGGAAATATCAGTTCCATCATTTGAGGAAGCAGATAGATGCCTTCTGCAGTAGGCTGCCTGCTCTGTCCCAAGAGGACAAATACAGCCAGGGACAGGTGCTGAAAGGAGCTATTCCCATCAACAGTTGAAAGTGGATATCCTCTCTTCTGAGAAGAGGCTAAAAATGCTTGTCTTGTCTCGTCTGGTGGAATAAAAGGCTGAAAGGGGAACTTGTTCTCTCTGTAAACATGTTCGTGGTTTAAGCAGTCTCAGGTTTTTAAACCAAAAGAAAAAGGTTACACAAAATCACAAAAGTAGAAAATGTTCCAACCTGAATTAAGGCTTCTTCTAATTTTCACCAGGTTAGAGCTTGGAACAGTTTCCTGGTAAAATTGACGGGAATAAAAATGTGTTTAGTTTTAATGATCATCAAAATGTGGTTATTTTTAAAAGATCATCACTAAATGATCTTAAAGGTCCCTTCCAAGCCAAACCATTCTGTGATTCTAAAGGATGTGATCCTTTCAGAAAGAAATTTCTTAACAAGACTACCTGCTATAGCAGTGAAAAGTACTCTGGTAATCTATCTGGATTACTAGTGAATTAAAGAATGTGTAAAAATATTAGCTGAGAATAATTTATTTTAGAACATATTTTTATTGTAAAGTATATTATTGATATCCTCTCAACCTTTTTTTTAAGGTTTCCTAGGACAAAAATCAAACCATATCACCATAAGAGAAAAAAACTCTTCTAACAGTACTTTGAAATAGCACTGCCAAAAGGGCAATAAAACCTGGTGAAAGAAGAAAAAAAAAAAAGTACTTGATTTCGTAAGGGATCTTTCTGATTTCTGCTGGCTGTGGTTGTCATTTTTAGTCATATCAAACCAAAATGCCCAGCAGAGCTACACAGAGACTAGGCAGTTCAAAGACCTGGCACAATACTGACCATAGTAAGATTAGTAAATTAATGCATACATCCACTGTATCAGCTTCAGTCTAATAAAAACAAAAATGTCAAGAACGTTGTAGATTGTGTAAGACAAATTCGTTTCCCTTTCATAGTACATGAGACTGATCCATAACAAACTTACGTAGCATACTATAGAACATAGCATTATGATATGCAACAAACAGGCAGCTAACCAACCAATTAGTGGTTTGTGTGATTCTGTTTTCCTGAATTTTTGCTGAAAATAACCTTTTCTACAGTTATGTTTTCCCTGAAAAACAGCATTAAATTTGTGGTGGTTTTCTGTTACTGGGAGAAGGGCGATATAGAGCCAAGGAGTTCAAAGTCACCCATATGTCAGGACACAGGGAGGGTCTCTGAAAGGATGTGTAAAGATAAAATCAGATAAAATCATTCCACTCAAAAGTGTAAAGCTGTCAGGAACATACAGGTATGGTTTGTCCAGAATATACAAGTATTGTTTTTAGTGCTTTTTCTCTAAACTACTGGTGTTCAGTAGCAGAGGTAATAATCAGTTTTCCAGGAAAGACAGTGGGAGACAGAGATCACAGCAAGCTGTATCTGTACTGCAGATTTAACCACACCAGAGCATGACAGGCGAAACCACGACGTTTGCATTCCAGTGAATTTTATTTGGTAGAACAAACTTCTATAGATAGAACAATGGACTTGAAAATGATGTTGGAGAGCGGCTGATGACACACATGGACTATTTAATAATTTGGTTCCCTAACCACCCTATTCCCAACACAAAACAGGATGCTGTTGTTTGGGCAAAACTTTGAATTTACCCAGTGAATGCATGTGAGACAAAACTACCCACAATCACATCAGAAAAACATATACCATTCTTTGTTCTCGTCAAAGGCATTTATTTTTATGGAAGTCAATCAGGAAGAAAAATAACCAACACCTTTCAATATCTTGAATAAGAAATGCACCTTTGAGCCTCTTTGTTTCAGTATAAGTATTCAGTATATGGGTATGTGCATTCGTAAAAACATGTGCAGGTCCACAAGCATACAGAACAGGTTGTAGAAAAGCAATCATTCTTGGCCTGATGATCTTAATTAGGGTAGTCATTTTCTACTCTCTTTATAGCCATCTGCTGAATAAAAAGGGAAGCTGAACATCGAAAAATTGCAAGTCAGATACACAAATCGCTAATTCCTTCTGCTGTCTGGAAGAGAAGCAAAGTGTTAAGGGATGTTAAGAGAGTGGTTGCCTCCTCCAGTTAATGCACTGCCTTCGAAAGCACCTACATGTAGGGCTCGCATGAAATGCAGACAGCCAAGTCCCCCCTCTTGGTCTGGCAGAGATGGAAGGTCACTAGTACAGGCACACACATCACACTTTCTGGGTTCATAAGCACACATGCATTCACGGATCCCCTGAGCACCAGCACCACCCCTCTGCCCACCTGGCACCCCTGCCTCCATCCCAGCCCCCCTTACCCACCCCACAGGTCTCCTACTTGCTGGTTAGTCCAGCTTGAGGCTCACTGCAAACGCCTACGCACTCACACACATCCCACAGACACACCATGTTCACAAGTCCCCCCAGGCATAGCAACACTGACCCCCTGACCACCTGATATCCCAGGCCTGAGGCCCCCTTACTCCCCAGCTGGTCCAGCTTGAAGCTTGCTGGTGAGCACACACACACACACCATGCACATCTGGCTTCAGGGAGATACAGACCCTTGCCCCCAGCAGCCAGCAGCAGGCACCGGGGCTGGGACTCCCGTCCTTCCTCCAGAGGGACGCAGAGCCCCTCGCTCACCTCCCTCACCTCTGTAAAGGACAGACTGTGGTGATCATGCACAGTACTCAGCCAGACAAATGCATGGACTAGACCCATTTTATATCTGACCGGCCTCCTTTATACCCTTTTTTGCCTTTCTTTGTTCCTCCCTGCACCCCTTCCCTTGCATCTCCCCCAGGGGTTTGTACAGCTCTGCCCATTCCTGCACCCCTCCCAGTCAGAGACTCCCCTGACTTGCCATCCGGGTTGTTGCAAAGTCCAAGTTAATCTTCCTGTAGGTGATGCCAGTAGTATCTTGATGGCCCATCAATTAGCGTGGTTGGGTTTTGTCCTGTTTTTGCTAGGTCTGTGTCTCTGTCTATTTAATTCTGGTTCCTACCTTTTCCCCTTAGTTTCCCAATTGACAAGGTCCATGGTCAGATAACCTCTCTGGAATAAACCTTCCTGCACTTTCATACACGCTCATCACAGAATCACAGAATCACAGAATGGCAGGGGTTGGAAGGGACCTCTGAAGATCATCTAGTCCAACCCCCCTGCTAGAGCAGGATCCTAGAGTAGATCACACAGGAACATGTACAGACGGGTTTTAAATGTCTCCAGAGAAGGAGATGCCACAACATCTCTGGGCAGCCTCTTCCAGTGCTCTGTCACCCTCACAGTAAAGAAGTGTTTTCTTATGTTAAGATCGAACCTCCTGTGTTCCAGTTTGTGCCCATTGCCCCTTGTCCTGTCACTGGACACCACCAAGAAGAGTCTGGCCCCATCTTCCTGACACCTACCCTTAAGATATTTATAAGCATTAATGAGATCTCCCCTCAGCCTCCTTTTCTCCAAGCTAAACAGGCCCAGTTCCCTCAGCCTCTCCTCATATGGGAGATGCTCCAGTCCCTTTATCATCTTAATGGCCCTGCGCTGGACTCTTTCCAGTAGCTCCATGTCCCTCTTGAACTGGGGAGCCCAGAACTGGACACAGTACTCCAGATGAGGCCTCATCAGGGCAGAGTAGAGGGGGAGGAGAACCTCCCTTGACCTGCTGGCCACAATCCTCTTAATGCACCCCAGGATGCCATTGGCCTTCTTGGCCACAAGGGCACATTGCTGGCTCATCAATTGGTGTGACTGACCAGACTGGTTCCCATCACTGCCTCCCTTACTTCTTGTTGGTCAGGTTTGTGTCTCTGTATATTTTATTTATGGCTTCGTTGAAGAAGGTCCTTGACCAGATGCCCTTAAAGAAACAGACACTTTCCTCCCACTTACCCTTACACAAGGATTAGAGTATACATTGGCAGATCTCCAGGAGATAGAAAGTAATTATGTTTTCCATTTCCAAACTGAACTTTGTTGTTATTCTGGAGCGTTCTTCACAATTACTATTTTTTTAGTACAAACTGAAGGAAAACCAGTGTGGCCTGAGGAATCAAGTACTGTCACAGAAAAGCATCAGGTCCAGCTGGGTGAAAGGGAACAATGTCCTGTTTGCTGCTTTTTTTTTTTTTTTTTTTCCCATCAGTTGTCTTATATTGCAAATATGTGGTAAAAATGTATATTCTTTGTGTCATAACTTTGAGCCACTCTTTAGGATAATTCCACATGTGCTGAGCTTACACAGGAAGGACAAGATCCTTGCATCTTTTTAACAACTTGGGTTGGTGACTACTTGCTGTAGCAAGGACCTACAGAGGAGCAAGTGGAGAAAAAGACCAGAGAATGAAAAACCAGCACAGGTGCCACCTGTATTTCCAGGAAATTGAGCCAGCCAAAGACATTAGTTAAGACTGCCCAACAGAAAATTCGATGAGTTTCTCATGAACTCTTGCCTGAGGACACCCTGTTTCCCAGCAAAGGTGGCTCTGTTTCCCCACACTTAATTAACAAAAAAGTTTGTTAACACAGAGAGAATTCTTCTGATTCCTCTATGAGGTTTTTTCAGCTCAACTCTACCTCATGGTGCAGATAAACGGCAGTGAAAATGAAGAGGAAGATTCAATCTGTCAGCTGGAGAGATCCAGGAGAATTTAACCTCAGAAAAATATCTGGCTTATCCAGTCTAGGATGAGGCTTTAATGGGAACAAGAAATTAATCTGAAATAAGAAAAAGAAGAGGCATAACCTGGAAGTGTGGTTGATCTGTGGAGAATTTTGCTCTTCTGAAATGCCATATACAAATGAAGATATCCAGATAGGACTGGCAATAAATAAAGGTATATAGACATATGACTACATGTGGAGAGGCGCATTTTGGTCTGCTGAAGGAGACTGGCAGAGTTTGGGCAGTCTTTGCAATTTGTAGCAAACAGAGTGGAGAAAAAGAAAGTTGGAAGGGCATCCTTGGGAACATGCCGTTTGCAGATTTTTGAAAGACACAAGGCATAGCATTGATCATCATTGGCCAAAAGGGCTGAGAAGCTGAGCTTTGTGAACATGGTAGCAAGGGACATGTGGCTATGAGCAGATATCCCAGAAGCACATGGAGAATAGCAAGGAAAAGTACAAGAAACCTGAACTGTGAACAGAAGAAACTATTAATAGGGAATAAAACAAAGAACAGGAACATTTTAGAAAGAACATTTTTTTTTGAAAAATCTTGAAGATATTAGAAAAGACATTTCTTCTTCTTGTTTGTTTTTTACAATGTTCTCATTCTGTTAGAAAAAAAACCTACTCAGTCTCAATTTTTGCTCATAAAGGAAACCAAAATCACTGTAAGTTTCCACAAGTTAGAATCAAAAGGAATAATGGAACGTTCAGTAAATAACAGCAGATACGAGATGAAGATGCAAAATAGCCCTTCATACACAGTGGATCTTGTTAATATCAAGTAAATGTGAACTTGAATTTACTTTACAGATCAAGGATGAAGTTTTTATTTTCATATTGGTGTCAAAACACCAATAATATGGTGAGAAGAAAAAAATGTTCTTTCTTCATTTTCTTCCTTTTTCTCCTAATGCAAAATTTAATAGCTATTAAGACATGTAATGAAAACCCACTCAGATGTTAAACCATGACATAAAAGTGCCCCAGAAGAGACTCTCTTTCAAAGGATTTTCTTTGTCAGTGCAGATACGTTGGGCCAAGGCTGGTGTTTCTCAGTAATTTTGGACTGCTAAACAATTCCTGTAATTTCTGTTAACTTTCTTAGCTTCTGGGTGGAGGCTAAAAATGCGCCTGTCTTTTTTGATTAATTTTTTGGCAGCCTGCCGTGTGCTGAGGTGTTTTGCCGTGTGCTGAGGTGTTTTACCATGTGCTGCAAGCCCAGCCTCGATATACTGTCACTATTGGTGCTGTATACACCAGGGTTTTGAAGTGGGGAGCATGAGGCATTTGTGTTGTGCCTGCTGTGGCTGGGAGGGGATTGTCTTTGGCTGGTAACACATGAATAAAGCTGTAGGTTACAGAAAAGTGGAGTAGGTCTAAAAGGGAGCCAGAAATAATTGCTTAGTTTTTAAAGGCAGGGATGTAGTCCCAGAGGACTCTGTTCATTGCCAAGTCTTTGAATGATTTTGACCAAAGAGGAAGTGGATATTTTTTTCCTCAAGAGACAGAAATAATAAACAAGCACTTGCCTATCTTGTTTGCTGCTATTCTGAAAGATCAGTGACTTGGCTGGCACAATGAAGTCAAGAACCTGGATGTTATTCTTTGTGCTAGCACTTCAAGATATTAAGCTTTCTGCTGAAAAACAAGTGTTAGCTACTGTTACGTTTCAAAACATAAAAAGTAGATTATTATATTGCTCCTGTATTTAAATGAGTGGTTGTGATTGATGCCCAAAGAGCTGTGGTCTTGACAGTTGCTGTCATTGGAAAAGGGGTGGAAGCAGGTAGAATTTAATGGTTAAAAACAACATACAGTCTAGCATGTATTTGCAGAGGAAAATGAACATAAACATAGTAACTGCTCTTCTTTTTCTGTTTGAACACGTGGCTGAGTGAGCTGGTTTGTTCACAACCTGACCATAACAAAGGCTTTGGTACATGAATGTATCTTGGGGCATAAACAGAACTGGGCAGCTGTGAAGAGGGACCTCTGCATTTTCGTGTGTGTGTCTCTGCAGGGCTGTTGTGATGCCTGGGCAAAATGTCTGCATTCTTTTCCTTAGGAGCTTGATGAATGAGTCAGATTTCCTGTTAATCTTCCAGTCTGTGGCTGCTAGGCTTATTCAGGACAAAGAATTAAATCAGAGGAAGCTGTAAAGAGACTGCTAGAGAACCAACAAGGAGTACTAACATAATAATGCTCAAGCCAATCTCAGGTGCACACTTTCAGAAGAATTAAGATAAAAGCAGCTGTCAGTGTATTGACTAAAACGCTTCACCCTTCTAGAGGCAAGAGTGCAGAATAGAAACTTTTATGGGATTTCAAGGGCTGCCCAAGCACGTCAGTGAAAAAACTAACTTGCTGGCATGACCTGTAAGCAGAGAGATAACGTTGCAAGCAGTAAAGGGGGCTTTGGTTAGTTGCTTGGGATTTTGTGCTTTGGTTGTGGAGTTTTTGGGTTTTGTTGGGTTTTGTTTGGTTTTGTTCGTTGTTTTTTTTCCAGAGATGAGGAATGGCAGTCACAGTGTGGTAAGAAAATTTAAGGGATGAGACCTGTAGATCTGTTTGTCGGTTTCATTCTGTAGTCTTGCATACTTTGTAAACTTAGGTGAAAACATAAACAGTACTTTAATCTGAAGAAATGGATAGCAAACCCCTCTGAACAGCTATGTCAAAGCTTTATGTGGAAATCCCTAGGTGAGTCTGACTGCAAAGGGAAGGAGTTGCTGGTGACTCTGAGACCTTCAAAGTCAGAGACTTTGGAATCATGTCCCAGAACAGGCACAGATTTATCAAGGATTACAAGGGCAGTAGTTTTTGCTCATTAGCTGTCATTTCATCTGACTTGGTCTCCTCTTCCCTGTTGTGGTACAGGCAGCTCATCTGCACAGCACTGCTCTGCAACCCCTCCAGCTTCCCCCCAGCTCCTCCATAGCTACCAGCCTGCAAAGCCATACAAAGACTTAGGAGCCAGGGATCCATTTCTGGTCCTCCTGCTGACCTTGTAAAATGACTGTTTACAAGTGACATCTTCCACCACTTCCTCAGTTTTCCCTCTTTCTAATGAGAGGAACTAACATGTGCTATTATTAGCACATATGTCATACAGTAACTATGGAAGAAAACACATTTGTGTCTGAGAGGCAGTGAAAAACCCACTGAATTACATTTCTGTCTACAGCTAGGTGCCCTTGAAACTGGAGTTAAAAGCACACATGCAGGGAGAAATGTATTTAGCTACTTCACTAATGTGCATTTTTAACACTGTAAAATCTGCAAGTTAAGCACTGAAGGGCTGCTAAATCTAACACAAAGGGCTTTAAATCACATTTAAGTTGACTGAGTACAGTGTCATTACTTTAATGGCATATGAACATTCTCAAGAAATAGTTTCTATTCTCAAAAGAAGGACTGGAAGACTAATAAGATCCCACCTATATGGTCTCCTGAAGGTGAATGTATGTTTGGCTGAGATTACAGCAAGCCTATTATATTTTTGCTTCATATCACTTGCTTTCTGTTTTATGTAAGTCAGAATATTATTAAGATACATAAAGATAATTACATAGGAGAGAAGTAAACGGCCAGTGGGTAAATTTATAGGTCTTCCATCCTGCCAGTGGGCACTCACCGACCAAAATGTGCTTTGGAGGTCTGACTTTTTGCTTTGCTAGCGTCTCTTTGAATTTAGTTACATCTGTTCCATCCAAAGTCAAAATGAAACTTTGTATGGGAACAGACTGAGACTCTCAGCTGGATGCAGTTTGCATTTAGGAAAATCTAGAAGTGCTATCATTGAGCTTACTGTTTGGGACATATGCTTGTGGTGAGGATTTTTATTTAATTTATGTCTTTGTACTACTTCTAGAAAAATTGTACCCAAATGTCTTTATACATTTATTTTATAGGGAAAAAAAAATAAATTCAAATTTAGGAAAAAAAGAAAAATCAAAAAAATGTTTCCTCTCTGTCAAACCATGGCTTCAGAAGCACAGCATATTTGCAAGGAAGATGTCCAGCATACTGTTTAAAGTAACAGCATCAAATATTTTCTCGCTTTTCCTTCAAATCAAGTACAGTTGGCAATGTGTATATCATGTTGTTTGTGGGGGAAAAATAAGTGTTGATGTCATACATTCTACCTGTATACTACAGTATAAAATAATTGGGATATATACTTAAAAGTAGTGACTGTTTATGGTGCCTGGATTACTTAGAAATTGCAGAGTGTCCACAAGAGAATAATTTAAGATCTGGAAATTCTTCTGATAAAGAGAAATCAAGTTATTTTATTTGACAGAAGGTAAGTTGGGGTCTCTTCAGATGTGAAAAAGTTTCTAATAGAAGATAGATTTTCAGTCTAGGGGAAAAGTTGTAAGCAGATGCAATGCTAAAATGGTATTTAGGTATTTTTTTAACAATATATCCCATCAGAACAAATTATACAGGGAACTGATGGGATCTTTAGCACTTCACATTAAATCAAGAGCAAGCATCTTTCTAGAAAATATGCCGTAGCTTAACAGAACTTAGAGGTTTAATGTAGCAACTAAGCGTAACACAGAAATTAAGAAGTGCTTACACTGTGCACAAAGAGGGACCAGCTGATGATGATCAACTCTTTGGATACTCAGTTGTACAAGAGTACATAAGAGTCTGCAAAAATTACAAACCCAGTCTGGTAAGAGAATGGAAAACGTTCATGTTATGCAAGAGTACTTCGTGATACAGAACGTTTCAACTACCGCTTCCCTGAAAGAGTTTTGAAATCCCTTTTCTATGTTATCTGCAGAAGTGTGAAAATAGAAGAGAACCTCTTTTCCTAAATAAGCTGACATTACACACTGCAGGGCACAGAAAAAGCTAAAGGACATTCAGAGATTTCATAAATAAACATTTCTTGCCCCTGGTAGTGCTGACTGTGTTGTTCTGCCTCTTTTTAACCCAAGCTACTGAACTGTGAATGCCAATGACTTCTAGTAGGAAGGAAAACTGATGACAAAGCAAGCTATTTTCCTCACAAAAATCACGTTTATTTGCAATAATGTATGATAACTTGTTTGTTTTGCTGTGTTTTGTTTTGTTGTTTTTAACTTGGGATTTAAAGAGCTGGGGATAATCTTCCTGTTTGTTGTTGGGTTGTTGGTTTGGATTTTTTTTGGGGGGGAAGTGGTTATTTTCCATTTGTTCTTAGAGAAATTGCAGTTGCCTCTTGAGACAAGGAGAGATACTATGGCAATGGAGAGGTGCTTGATGATGCTGGTCAAATAGTTCCAAGTGATTCAGATTACTGCCATGATGCAACCTGATTTCATGCTGTGTAAGTGTACCTTTTGCACTCTTTTTCTGCTGTGGGAGCTGTGCCTCACTGCCCAGCACTGTAGGACGGTAACGTGGGAGACCTTGTCCTCATCCATCAGTACTCTGAACTAGTGGAAAACACTAATGGCATTTGAAATGTTAGCATCACACCTGTCTCTTAGGGTGCTGCTTTGCTGTTAGCAGGCCACAGTTACCCTTCATCACTGCCTAGCACGAGTGTAACTAACTAACTGAGTGTAACTTCCACTGACTAACGTGGCCCAGAGTTGTTTAGGCAGGTCTGAATGACTCAGGCAGCAGATTATGGGGGGTTTGACTATGACAGAGACTGGTACCCCAAGGCTGCTGACATGCCTCTCTGCAGAAGGTGACACCAGCCCTTTCACTACTTAGGGGTCCTGGAATCACAGCATGAGCAGGCACTGTGCACTCACCCATGGCCATTGATAGTAAGTCCATAAATTGGACCTGTTGTTCAGTGAAGGCTGGCTAGAGATCCCTCTTTCTACTAGAGCAGTTATCTCAGGGGCTACGAATGTCATGTGCAGCCCTTGCACAGCTGGGGGAACTGTGTCGAAGGAACATTGATGGCCCAGCTCACTCCTAACACAGCTACCCTGACAGGATTTTGTGCTCCAAATCTCTTCTTATGGAGTGAGAGGAGTTAGATGTGAGCAGCCTTCAGATGGGTGACTGTCCAAGGGGGCACAGCTCTACAGAAGGTGCCCTACCACTGCTGGTGAGGCACTCTCTGCTGGTGGGGCACTCTCTGCTGGTGCCAGGTGCCAAAAGTGGCTCTTACCTCCTGTGCATGGCTGTTTATTTATCATATGTGACAAAATGTCATGGTCCCACCAAAGCAGGCTGAACTGTCTCATTATGCACAAAATTTTGTTTATGGGTGGAGGGGAAACTCGTATATATGTTGGTTAAGAAGGATCTAATGCAATGAGGTGCAAAGCACCATAGGTTGCTGCAGAGCCTGAGCATGCTCCTGCTGAAGTGCAGCAGCATTTACAACTGGTTTGCAGTGGTTCCATTGGTCATGGAACTCAGCCTTGCTTCCAGTGTTGCTGCCAAACGCAGCACAGGCATAGTCAGTGAGGTATGATTCAACCAACCCACAGGTGTATATTTTTTCTTGCATGCAGTATTCAAATAGTTGATTTGTAAATATGCATGCTTTCAGATTATCTGCGTCAGTATCTGGAGCTCATGAGTGAAGTGATACTTGCAGTCCAGAAACATGAACATTCCCTGTATTCTAACTGCACAAACTGCTATTCAATTGCTTAGCCAGTTGTCATTTTCTAGTACCTCATTTCATATGACCATTTCAGGTAGTATTTTCTAGTATTCAGCAACTGAGAAATAACACTGTCTTGTGCTCTTGTTTTCCTGATGCTGACTGCACTCTGCAGTGCACTTGTTTAGCCATACTAATCTACTGTATCTGCAACAAAAAGGTTTCAAAAGTGATTATTGTAGCCAAACTTGTCTGTGTGGTAATGAATGCACAGTGACTTACAGTCCTGGCAGCATTAAGGATTTTCAGCCAGATTCAGGGACTTAGTCAGTTTCTCTTTCTGCCTTAAACCACTTCAGTCAGCATTATGTGCTGTAAGTATGCAGTTTAAACAGAAGACCCCAGCAAGAGACAGAGGAAAGTTGGAAAATACTTGGACAGAAGCAAGCCCTGGACAACACACAAGGGGTGTCAGCCAGGAGGCAATATCTTGTTTTGAAGATGGTATTCAGTGTGAAAAAAAACTTGGAGAGGACATCAGGAGCAATAGTACCAGTGCACACTCCCCTTTCCTTGCCAGACCTCAGTTGGGGTCTTGAACTTCTCAGCAAACCCAGGGTCAGAACCAGGTAAGAATGTTTCACCAGTCTTCAGCTCAGTGGTCCCTGTTCAAGGTCCATTTAAGTCAATTGGTCCAGGGAAACTCTTTGGGATATATAGTTTGTCTTGAAAATTATTTTCTCAGATGTTGTTTATCTCTAAGGTGATCAATTTTGAAGCAACAACTGTAATTATTTATATGAATAACCCATATTAGTATAGAGATAGGGCAAGAAAGAGAGCCTGGGATCAGATAAAACAGGAGGATGAGGGGTTCATGAGAAACAAGGAGAAACAAGGAGATTTCTTTATCCACAGCCCACTAAAACCTCCGTGTCTCCTCCTGGCCTACAAGCCCAGTCCTCCAAAATTCATACTGGTTTCCATCAGCTTCCTAAAGCCTGTCTGACTTTTTCCATTACCTTTTCTTACCATCACCTTCTACCCCACAGAACTGAAAGTAGAGTTTTTCTCACTCAGACGTAGGAGGGCATGAACTGGTTCTGGAGTCTGTTCAGAAATTCAGCTGCTGGAACACATCTGATGGGTGTTCCCTACATCATAAAACTGGACATGTCAACTGAGCAAGCTGAATTTCTGCAGGAGCAGCCTGGGGGTGCTCATACAACCCACCAGTGTTCAGCTTCTGGAACTGGCGATTACATCTGAGTGAGGGACAACTGTTTAAAGGAAAAACAATTTTCATTTGAAGTTTTATTTGAAGTGTGGGTGTTGGGATCAGCTTTTGCATCCTTTGTAATGAATGAGGAAATTTTGTTTAAAGGCTGTTTGGTTCTGGCTCTTCTGTTGTTGAGAACAGCCAGAGATTTCATTAACAAATACAAAAAAATGAGGGTGCAGAGAACAAACTGAGATTTCTGCATTTCCAACGGCTAGCAAGGGTGGAGCCTGCACTGCAGCTTTCCTTTCAGCAGGAATTAGAATGTATCCCTTTCTTCTCTCTCTGCCTTTTAATTTTCATGATATTTGTAAGAATTCAGATGTATTTAATTAAAATTGTCCAATTCATTTGAGAGTTATTGGAAGGGAAGATAGCCAGTCATGCAGAAGTACACATGGAGGGGGCACTCATGTATGCACATACATACCCACCCCTCCACCTGAATGGAAATGAGGCTATAAATAATTTTTGTTTCATCTGTAAATTGTGTTTGCAGCTATCACAACAATTTCAAGAGAAAAATAAACAAACACATGTGCATGGACAAAAACACAGCTGTTTTTCTTCGCTGATCCCAAGTTAAGTGGCAAAACCAGAAATCAGCGCTAATACAAAAAATAAACATCCATTTAACCTTTCTTATTGTTGTTGTTATTCTGTTCATCTGGCATAAATTTAAAATATAATAAATCTTTTTGGGGCTGTGATTGTTTTAACCTGCCAGTAACCCCCTTGAGTTCATCAAAGCAAAAGACAGCGAAAGCCTGTTTATTGTCCAGCAGGCACCTACACATGTTGTAAGCAAAGTTCCATCTGGTCACAACATCGTGGATCATCTGGGTAACAGCCAGGCTTCATTTGCTTCATGTCCTGGACAGCATGGAGGCGGCCGAATAGGAATATTTCAATGACTGACCAACCGCAACTGAATTCGCCCCTGAGGATTCATCTAATAATGGCTCTGTGCTATGGAGCAGTAGTGGCTCTGTGAGTTGTTTTCTTTTTTAAATGACTCAAGCTGGGCTCTGCAGAATGATTTAGCCTTTTCATTGGGTGCCAACAATTTACTGGAGACAAGGTCTGGCTCTTGCCTTGGGAGATCGGGAGATAGATGTTGACTGTGCCTGAAATTCTTCCTAAAACATGTTTGTAAGCAAAAACCTGAAGAAATCTGGACTGTGTAGCACAGCTGTTACTCTGGGCCTGACAAAGTGCTTGTATGGGGTGTATTTCACACCTATGCAGAGGGCATGCAAAGCACTACCATAACAGAATTTTCCAGGCGTTCAGAATCTTTCACACCGCATGAGGACAAAAGACAGAGAACCTAGTTGCATGACTTAGTTCTGCTTAACCCATGGACCTGAACACCTCAGAGAGATTTTTGGCATCCAGCACTGCTGTTGTGATGGCGACGACAGGTGGGCAGGGACCCCCAGGGAAGCACTGACTCTGCTGCCAGAGCTTCCCCAGCTCCCCCGGCTGGGCAGGAGCCCCAGTGGGATGTCCTGCCAGATGTATGTTCCCCTTTGGAAGCTCTGTTCTACAGATCTAGAGATGGGTGCTGGGCAGTGAAAGGGTGGCAGGCAGCTGCCTAATGCAAACGCACAGTTTTGATAACAAATGTTGATGGAGGCAGTGCTTGCTGGGTAAGTAATACCCTTCTCCTGAGGCTACGAGGATATGCAAAGCCCAACATGCTGCATGAGCAGTAATAAGCACTTCCAAAAATGCAGTCTATAAACACTTCATTGGTGGTGCCCAAAGAAGTCTTTTTAAGCATAGCAAATCTTTTGAAGTTCTGTAGGTGACTCACTGGCTGTTTATGATAACAAACTTATTCAATGACTGATACGGAGAAGTACTTCAGGTGGCTGTGGGAGGTGTTCCTTTCTGCTTTAAAATGTGGGCATCTTCTGTAAAGATGTCATTCATGTAAGATCCTGGAGTAAGCATTATCCAGGAAAAATGGCTGAGATACCTTGGTAACATCTACAGGGATAGTGCATGAGCCATTCCTATCAGCAAATATCAGGAAGAAAGTATCTAGATGAATTATGGGGCAAATTCTTACACATTTTGCAGTTGGTTGCTGCAGAGTCTACAGAGTATTTTGGTGATCTCCCTCATCCCACAGCTGGGCATACCTGTGCCTACCTCCTGCCATGGTCAGTCCCAGCAGGGCTGTCCAGCAGCAGAGGAAGATGTGCTTAAGAGTTCACAAGACTAGATTTCAGACCTTTTACATCCATAACTGTATATATCTATATGTATACCCTGTGTCTAAATATTCTGACACAGGCATGGACATAAATATCTTTCTTTGGATAAGGAAGATCAATGTTACCAGTGCCATTACTCACCAGATAAAGTTATGCCTGAGCCTAAGGAGGTACTAAATGGTTTTCATTCAGTCTAATCAAAAAGCTTTGAGTTTGCGTTCTCAGGCACAGCAATAGCTCCATGAATCCGCTTGGAGTCAGTGTGACACCGTGGCCTCGGGCATCATTCCCTGCCTCATGCAAGCAAACTTCAGTGCCCAGGACTGTCTTGTCTGTGTTACTAATAAAAATTGACCCTTCTTTTACATTTGCGTTAGGTGATGTGTTTGAGTGTAAATACAGTTTCAACAGCAGGTATTAACATAGTTTATTTTACCAGATATTTGAGGAATATCTTAATGCACACTCACAGGTATTGCAGGGCTGGAAGCTTTGGGAGAAAAGTAAATGCAACTGGGAAAAAAAGCAACTCTATCAGTGTCAAATGCAGATTGCAAAAATGGATAGAGATGGACAAAGGGCAGCTACTGAGAAAAGTATTGGCCTCTTGTTGTAAGCTATAAACAGCAAGCGGTGTATTTTATTTGAAGACTTATTTTTAAACTTCCATCTTTTTTTTTCCACTACTGTTTTTTTTTTCTGTTTCCACTATTGGAGAGATTAAAACACAAAGCATTTTATACACTAGTCTCAATTGATACAAGTATTTTTAGAGTGCTAAAAGATGACATGCTATATAACAAGCCAACATTAAAATAAGTAATTTACAACCGTGCAGTTGGGAAAGAGTTAAAAAAGCATTCTAGCTGTAAACAACAGTATTAAAAGCCTATTTAATGATTACAGTAACTTTTCATGTTTTGGTAACTAATATTTACTTGAATGGAGATGCATTTGTTTCAGTTTTGTAAAGAAATCTTTTGTGTATTTCAGAGATGGGATGATTTTCCCCAGGCAGGAACAGCATAGTCATGTCTGTTGTGAAATATTCTGCCATCCCCTGTCCCTTCTCCACATTATCATTTACAATCCAGATATTTAGTCCATGCCAAAGTATCCAGTGAGACGTTTATGGGTACCACTGCTGCCCTAGTTGCCACATCTGTTTTTGTCTCGAGCATTCTTATTTCAAGGGTGACGTATTTGCTTCCCAACAATATCCTAAGCCATCCGGCAAATGCATATTGAGTTTGTTTAGCAAAGGATCAAACCAGAATGCAGAACTGATGCTGAGCAGGCTGCAGTCATAGGCTGCAGTTCTCTGGGCAATTCAAGAGAGGCTGTGGCAATTGGTGCTAAATAGGATTTGTCAGAAGGATGAGCATGGTGTAAAATGTGGAATAGGAAGGAAGCTACTGTCTGTAGCCTATTAATGGCAAGGGATATTTTGAAACTAACTTAAAAAATACACATCATTCTGAATAGACAATATATTGTATTTCTGTGTAAGACCGATGACAACTACAAAATAGTCATAAAAAAATCATTTAACTCGCCAAACCCCAAAATACTTCTCAACAATTATCATCACATGATTATATCCTCACGTATATTTACTTTTAGGGTGGACATTATTTTATGTTTAGGAGTGATTCATTTATTTAAAATTGTTTTCAACACTGGAGTTTTAATGATTATCATAACACCGATCTTGTCAGCAGAATATGCTGAAAGAAACCAGAGGATTCTCTCTTGAATATTTCTATAAATATGCTTACTTACTACAGACTAGGACACTGGTATTTTGCAGTGTTCCAAGTGTAACACAGCCTGCAGTGCTGTGTGGGAGAACATCAAAATGGAGACTTCCACAGCTTCTGGAGGAATCTGAAAACCTTTTCCACACAATTATTCAGGAAAAATACTAATTTTGCTCCTGCCTGGGTAGAATCTCAACCCAGCTTCCGTAGACCTGAGTCTTAAGAATGCAGATGGCAATATTTAATTATGTCAATTTTTCCCTTCAGCTACTTACTTGACCTGAGTTATGCTTTCCATCTGAAGTCTAATTTGTCTCTGCTGAATGACATAATTTCCACTATCTGTATAATTAAAAATAAATAAATGCATGCTTAGAGTTTCTGCTGTGGCAAATGACACATTTCATTTGGTTTATTTACCTTCCTTTTGTCGGGTCAGTCCAGCCCCAGTTTACATGCTATCTATTTCTACAACAAACCCTCTTCTGATATATTACATATATAGTATTTGTGACTTGCTTTAGACTTCTGCAGTTTTCATAAAGAGCCTGAATGCAGAGTAGTTGAAGAATCTGAAATATTCCCACGAAATACACGTCCAAGCAAATACGGACATTTTCAATTTGAGCATTTTGAAAATGAAGATAAACCCTTCAATAAACTTCCATAAATGTGCAGTCACTTTTCTGAGAAGTGCTGTTGCAGAAACTATATTAACTGTAATTTAGGATGGTTTATACTATAAATGTAGTCATTTGGTTCTTTTTAGCAAGTACTGACAGCTTAAAATTATCCAAATGAACTGTATCACATTAGTTTTCAAGGTAATTGTTGCACTAATTTTTTAATTTGCTGGACAGAAAGCACTCGATGTTCAATAAAACACAACTTTAAGGAATTAATGAATTGGTGAGTACTGTAAATACATAAAAACTTCTCTTTAACATCATCAGAAGCACTCTCTGACCTGGAAGGCAAAGAGTTAGGTCAGGTGAATTTTACTATATGCTGCTGATACCCATTGTGCCATGAAGGAGTCTTCAGCAAAAAGCCTGGAGTCTAGTAGCTGGCAATGAAACCACTCCAAATCTCAGCTAGTGGCTCTTGTTTCTGTGATACTTCCTGGGTTAAACCACTGACATTAATTTGACCTGAAAATTGCTACTAGATTTTAAGGGACATTTGAGGTGTTAATTTAATAAAGGGCAACCAATTCCTTGTGTTACACTCCCTAGCAGAAACTTTCAGGAGCTTTTAAAGCTAAATATGCAACACCCACCCAGGACGTTCACTGAGCTGCTCTGGAGCAATAGGGCTGCTCCCTCCTCTTTGCAAGGACAAGAACACCCCAGGTGACCCCTCCCTGGTAGCAGAAGGAGAATTAATTAATTAAGAATTGGGAAATGTCTCAAAAGGGTGAGGACACTGCTTTTGACTTTTCATGGCCATATGATAATGGAGGAGACTGAAACACAGCCCAGGGAGCCCCAGGAAAGGGAAGGGCTGTGGGTTCTTGTGGAGACATGCCACTAGCTCCCAGCTGGTCCATCCTGCCTATTGTTGGCCCACTTGCTATTGCCATGGGGAGAGAAGACCTTACCCTGGAGTGGGTGTCGGGACTGGTGGCCATCCAATGTGGCCTCTCAACAGGGATCCCCCAGCCCAGAGCACCTCCATGGGACTCAGAGGAACAAGCGTGTCTTGAATTTGGCAGAGGATGGATGTGTCATGAGGAAGCCAGCGTTGTCATGGCATTATTGCAAGAACATCTGGTTATTGCTTCATGGTGTACGACGCCTGAAGCAGGAATTACATTTCTCCCTTCCACCCCAGTTTGTAAAATGTTATGGATAGGCTCATTTGCATGTGGAATGTCATGGTGCTTCTCTATGTTGAGCCACTCAGAAAGCACATGCTGGGCCTTGGGACGGTGGAATGAAAGCTGTCTGAGCCTATCAAGGCACAGTGTAAATCCTCCTTTTGCTAGGGAATGTGTCCTTGTGCCTTACCCTCTCAGTGTTGTTATTATTATACTTGTATTGAACCCAGAGTCCAGTTTTACACTGTCTAGCAACAGGGCTGCACTTTGCCAAAGGCCCTTCAGATACCTCTTCCTGAGACTTCAGTAAGGTGGAGGCTCAGTCTAAGGATGTAATCCTGCACCCAATGGAGCCAAAAATCCTGTTCATCCCAGTAGGACTGGATTAAACTCACCAAGTGAAGATTTGGAGTTAGGTCTCCCAGGGACTAAGCAACCACTGTGACCTGTGACTGCAGAGACAACAGCCCTGGCAGCAGTGGAAATAATCACACTTCTGACAGAGCAACATCAAGGAGATTTTCTCCCCAAAGACATGTATTTTCTTTCATTGCCTTAACTTTAAAAACATTTCCTCACATATCTTGGGGCTCTTGTGGAAAAAAATGAAAGAAAATGAGAAAAAATAAGAAAATTGAAAATTACCTCTAACAGACAAATTGAAATTTTTAACTGGTAAGGAAGGCTTTTGCAGTTTTCAGATGCAAGCTAACCTGTTGGGTGTCAGGTTTTTGTAGTGTCTGCTTTATTTGCTTTCCAGGTTTTTAAAATTATAATAATGATAATGATCTTGGTAATCTTATCTGAAAAAGGTGACTCCTGCAGAGATTTTCAGTTAAACAAAATCAGAAAAATTAATTTTCTGCTCATCTGTCTTAAGTAATTGAAGCAACAACATGGATAGTTTATCATTGGTAGCTCAAATTGATAAAAGTGCTACAAACCCTGGACTTGTCATCTCTACATAAAAATAATTTAAGGGTCAAAAATGTTATTTATATTGCTATGTGACAAAACCAAAGATTTTCATACCAAGGCTCACTCTTGCCAGCTCTAGCATGAGATTGCTTCTTCTACCTTAGGTGTATGTGTACTGGCTTTCTTTACAAATACTAGGCTGCCATATAGATTCTCAAACTCCCATGATGATCATAAAGTCCGTGTCCCCCTTCAGCCTCCAGCAGCCTTTCCGCATGCCCTTCCTCACCCGGCTGCCAGCCACTCACTCCGCAGTCCTCTTTCCTGGCGCTGACAGTTGCTGTGGTGTTAACGCTTCTCTTCAAAACCCTCACTCTGTAACTGTGTGAGCACGGCAAAGCCTCAGCTGCCCCTTCAAAATGAGATGGGATTTTCTTGTCTTGCAGAGGTGGTGAAAAGAAGCTGAAAATGTTGACCCCTAAGTTCTGCCCACCAAAAATCCTCCCAGAGTTTTCATGGACTTTAAATGAAGCTCGTAATATTGCTGATTTAAAAGCATTTGGAAACATCCATTATGGTTTGTTTTGTTTTATTTTGTTGGTTGTTGGTTTGGTTTTTTTTTCCCCAACGGTTAGTGGCCCAGGGTTCTTCATTATTTCTCTAAGATACTGAGGACTCAAATGTTTGCTAATGAGCTATTTCTGTCTTTGCTTGGGACCAGTCTGACAGCTTTTGTTCTGCCTGGCACCATAAACTCTTTCATTGCTTTCTGTTATTCATCAGTGTGAGAGGTGAGTTATATATTTTGCAGTTTCAGTGTTTCTTCATAAATATCTGACAGGCTAGCCCTTATCTTTTTGCCTGCAGATCCCAAAAACATTTCATGGAGTCCAAACCATAACTTACCATTGATATTAATAAATAGAAATCTCTGTCATTGAGGAAGGGAGAGGGAGAAGAAAAACAGTCAAAATACCAGAGAAGGAAGGTTAAAAGCTCTTCAGATAATCTTTTTTGTTAGCACTGTGAGTGTGAACACTACAGTAACTTGCTGACCTTCTCATTTTACGTATTTTCCTGTAAGCCTTCACAATCAAACTCGGCAGAGACCAGCAGCCAAAGCCATTGGTTTCAACCTGGTTTTTTGGGCAGGCTGGGCAAAGGCAGCTGTCTTTGGAGAGCACCCTTGGGAATATTTTTTAATCGAACTAACTGCATAAAGAGAAAGCACATTCCCAGTAGTGCCAATGAATTGTAGCACCACTAAACAGTGATAAAACTGACTTCAGCAGTTCAGATGTTGAATGGCACCAAAGGCATAGAAAGACAGTTTTCAATATCTCATCCTTCCCTGCTGATCTGAAAAGGTAGGAGAAAGAGAAGAGGGGACCATTAGGATGGCCGTTTATGCCACAGGGAAAGGAAAAACCTCAGCTTCCTGTCAAAAGCCCCAGAAAGCTTTTTTTTTCTTAATGCCATTTCATACATTTTTGCTGCAGGGTAGGCTGAGCACTATTCTCATTCTATTGCCTGGGATAGGAGTTAAGTATCATGTTGCACATCGCTGTGCACTGAGGGAGTCCTCACACTGAGCTGGAAACAGATCCCATGGCTGAGGGATGACATCTCTGGGGGCTGGGAGAAAGCAGGGACAGGCTGAGAGTCACTCCCCATCTCCTCGTCTTCTCTGGTTGTGTCTCCTGCTCGGGCTCCTTTCAGCCTTATTCATGAGCAGGTCACTGAGGGAAGGGGATTGGGAAAGTTATTTGCATTCCAGCATCACATTTAAAAGCTATAAATTACTGGCAACTATAAACAATCTCCCTGCTGACGGCACTGCTCATAAAAATCTGGGTTTGCGTATGTGTTGCAGTCGCATGTGCGTGCGCTTATTCAACGTCGTGGGATTTTTCTCCTGGTTATGACAATGGTATTAATTCTTCTGCGCTCTGAATGCAATGCCCGATGCAATGACGATATTTGCTGCTTTTTCTGGTTTGATGAAGGTCTGACTGAATAGTAGAGTTATTCTCACTGCTTTGAGTTAAGTTTCGGCTTTAAACTGGGAGAAAAGATTGTGGAGACCTTGACTATAAGCTAGACAAATGGCAAAAAATGCTTTTAAATCAGTGATATTTACTGTAGCCCCTACTGCTGGAGAGGAAAAGTGTTAGGCAGAGGGAAAAAGGAGGAGAGCAAAAATATAATGTTTACTACGTGCCCACAGTCTGACTGCTGAGTGCTTGGGAGTGGGGTTTGCAAATGAAAGGAATACTGCTCCGTTTCACAAAACTGCTCTGCCCCCGCCTAAAGGTGTGAATGCGAGAGTAAACTGAGAGTGGTGATGATGAGAGGTCTGCATCTCTGCTCTGAAAAAACTGTCAGGCATGTATTAAGGGGTCACAGCAATGCAGTGATCCTTCAGCCTGGTGGATTCCTTGGATACAGTGTGCTTTTCAAAGCTTGCTCAGGTCCTCAGTTTGATGCATAATGGGAAGAATGAAATTCTGCTGGAAAAAAAATCAGTTGGTTTCATATGTATTTTATATATATATTCTCTTAGGTAAATGTACAATAATGAACTGCCAAATTGTTCCCTCGTGGGATTTAATTCCTGACATTGCTTCATCTTGTGGACACATGTAATGTCCCCAAGCCAGCAGAGTCCTCAGTCCTTGTGCTTGGATGGTTTGAAGGCTTTGACTGTCACACTTAATTTCTGCAGCAAAAAAAAAGGGAGAGAAATCCACTGCTGCTGCAACAGACTGAACATCATCTGTGTACATCGAGAGTGGATGCATATGCTGGGGTGGCCTGACTGACAACCAGGGAAGAAGTGTTACAGCCTACCATTTCCTAACCAGATAGGGAAAGGCAAGAGTGCTGTGAGTGCGCTGGGGGGCACCCATGGCAAGAACTGCAGTCTGGAAGAGTTCTTGGCTTGGGAATAGCTGTCATCTGGGATGATTTCTCCCGTGGTTTCAGCTAAGTGAGGTTGAAACTATCTGTAGAAAAACCACACATAATACTCTGTCAGGCCACGTTCACAGGGTAAGGACAGAATTCTGCTATGGATAACACAACCTCCAAACAGGGCTAGTGTTTTCAGCCTCCAAATAAGAAGACCCTTTCTGTCTCCAGCTGACATTAGGTACAGTGTCATGGCACCTCTGCTTCAGTGGCATGTCCTACGTGGGAACACTGAGCATGCGTGGCAGGTCCTAACATCATGTCCCAGCTAACAGGCAAATTGCTAGTGAAAAGCCACCCGGGAGGTAGTGTTGATGCTGGACCGAGAACGAGTGCCCTCATCACGCCTCTGGAGGACTTCAGAGAGAAGTAGGGCCCAGACACAGAGATGGGAAAAAAGAAGAGGTGGGGAGAAAGTGGGAAGGAGACAGGGAGAGCATGTGCTGCCAGCAAAGTGCTGGAGAAAAGGGTTTCCTGTGCACTGGTCACTAAACGCAGGGCATCACCCCTCCTTTGCTCCCTGGTCCACTCTAAGGAGAGGATGGGCAGGAACTGCACGTGTCATCTCACAGGCTATGTGGTTTCTTTCCCCCTGGATCTTGCTCTTATGTAGCCTTCTAGCAACACTTGTCAGGTCATTTTCCACACTTGCATTGGGCATCTAAACCTAGAGCAGGAGGCATGGTGAGATCGTGGCTGCCCCTCGCCAGGCTGGTGCCGTATGCTGGTCACCCAGCAGCTTCTCTCAAAACAAGGAGGTGTTGGCTGGCTGGAGCACCTCCTGGGAAAGGCAGGACTTTCCTTACCATCCAGGCTATGCTGAGGCCCAGGTCATTCACCTCATCGCAAGCCAAAATTTGGCCTGTATCAGCTCAGGTCAGTTTCAGGGCTAATTTCTTCGGCAAGAAACCCCTCTCTGTTTAGATTTGTGATGGTTTGGGACAGCAGCACGACAGGAGCGTGAGTGTGGATGATGGGAGTCTCCAAGTGGAAGCTACACTTCACAGAGGATTTCCTCTCTGTATCCCTTCATCCCTACAGAGGAAAGCAGCAAAGTGAAAGTCAAGTGAGCAAAAGTAAGCCAGGCCTTTACTGGGGTGTCTGCCTTTCACCTGGCTCTGTGGTCTTTTCCTGAGATCATCCATTGCTGTGCTGCTGCTCTTCACATCTACCCACAACATCAGACCACATCTCCTGTAGGGTTATCCAGGTCTGATCACCCACACTGAGGATTAAAGAATTTGACGTTGTGTGCGCTGGCAGATAAATGCCCCAACACAGACCTGCGGCTGAAGGGGATGCTGGTGAGGAGTGTTCCATGCGCCAGTGGCTCCCATGCCAGGTGGAAGGGGCTGGTTAAAAACCTGAAAAATCAGAAGCGGGTCCTGTCCAGCCCTTTGCGGGTGGTGAGGGGGAGAGAGCAGGCCTTATAAGATCTCCATGAGAAGCGCCACTCGCTCGGCAGGGAGAGCAGAGCAGGCTATGCCTGCGGTTCACATCTCTTTGTCAATGGCATCCAGCCCCTGGCCTTGGGAACTGACTGGCGGCAGTTTGCAAATGTATGTGCTTGGCTGGGAGCCTGCAGTTCCCTTTGTCCCGGCGGCACAGGGGGGCTAATAGGGAAGCCGGAGCGTGTCATCCCCGACTGCCAGAGCTTCCAAGCAGTAACATGACGGGCAACTTTTCAGACAATATCCAACATGAACATTCAAGGCTGAACCTATTCTTCTTCTAGACACTGGTACTGACTGATTCCACATGCTGTTTTCCAGACTCTGTTGCTGTAACTAGCTCCAGTTCTGATTATGGACCAACGTCCCAGGGAAAAGTCCCATTGAATTCGACAGGGTCAAAACTATTTCGGATCGTTAAAAGCTGAATGTCTTCAAACATTGTGTATACTGCTGTAGACATAAAGAAACAAAGGATTTGTTCAGAGTTTTGTATATAATGTACACAAAATTATTTGTATTTGTTCCACTCTGCCTTGCACACTCCGCTCCTGGTGCTTGCATGCAACTTGCATGGGTGTGTATGCAATTAAACTGTGCTGCTCTGCACCCTGTTTTAAGGTGATATAAGTACAAGTTACAGAGGGATTTGGAGTGATAATGGCAGATGAAACATGCAACTGCTCTTCACTCACAAGAAAATCTGAATCAAGTGGCTGTAGTGAAAAATCTTTTGGAGCTTCCATTGAACTTCAAGCTTAAGGTGAGAAATTTTGCTGTTCTGGAAGGATAATGCTTCTGGGATTTTCTAGTGGGCAAAGGCAATTAGTAGAGAGACCTCGTGCTTCTCAAATTTGATGCTGGATCCCACTGCTTCCAAGTAGTTAAGCTTCAATGACGCCCCTGTCTGCCACTGTCATCGCTCCTTTTCCAAACACCGTGTTGGTGGATTGCATGTCATGAAAGCAAGGCAAATGGAAACATTCATAAAGGCACAGGTGGCTTGGAGACTTACGGATGAGCTACATTTAGACTTACACCTCATCTGATGAGTGCAAAACTGCCACAGCTGACCTGATCCAGTGCTGGTGATGGTCCTGCTTTGAGTGGGGGACTAGACAACGTGACCTTCAGGGACCCCTTTCAACCAGCATTGCTCCAGTCTGCGAGTCCGTGATACTTGACCTGGTAGAAGTATGTGCTGCCTACATTTGCAATATGGTGCAATTCCCTTAAACCAGCAGACAGTACTTGTAAATAGTTTGGAAGTTCTGCTAAGTTTGGTGCTTTCTTACTGCTTCCTTCCTTATTGTCAAAAGCTAAACATAAAAGCATCTCAGGACAATTTATAGCTAAAAGGCTCAGTCAGCTGGGAGTGCTTTCTCCAGCACTGCCCCTCAGCCTCCTGAAATGGCTCCAGTGGAAACTAGCCTGAATTTCACCATTGCTTCTCTGGAAAAAAAGCTGCAGTCTCATATCCCTGTCTGCAAATGTTGTCAGGTGACCGTGAAAGACACGTTTTTCAGTACTGCAGTTACAACTCTGATTTCTTTTGCCAGAAACACAGTAGTGGCAACATTTGATTTGCAAATCTGGCATCCAGGCATTAGGCTGGTTGAAAGACAATCAACAGAAGCCATTTCCTCAGTGCAAGTAAATATACTGACATGTGTTGACAATAAACAGATTGTGTGCACTTTTGGAAAGGCAGACAGCAGCTCCCATGTTTTAACTGCTTAGTTCCTCTAAAGCAGTATGCAAAAAAATATCTTTCATAGTCTGTGTAAGGCAGTTCATCTCTCATATCTTTGGAGCAGTCAGGATGTCCTCCAATTACAAGAATATGATTTTTACAGGATATTCATACTGCATTTAGCATGACGATAATATGTAAAATGCATGAATAAAGCATATGTTTTAGGATATGTGATGGAGTTAAGGTTGTTAAATAATAATTTTTATCCTGTTACTTTCAGTTAAAATACATAAAAGTATTAGTAAAGGCTGAGAAACCATTTGCTGTCTTTGTTTGGACTCTAATGCCTTTATTCCTTGCTGAATGATTAAACAGTATAAACGTCATTCCACTATTGTCAATAATCAAGAAATAGGCGACTTTCTAATAACTGAGGCCCTGATCCAGTCAGGCCCTATGTCTCATGCTTAATTATAGTGCTCTTGCTTTGAGACAGGCTGGCAGGCAGGCAGGAAAGCACTGTGTTCAGCTGGCAGCCCAGGCTGATGGGAAGTGCCCACTCTGCCTGGTCCTGCCAGTGAGCCCCGGTCGGGGAGCCCTGGCAGCCGGGCTGAGCCACTTGCCCTCAGGAGCCAGACCCCTCACTCCTGGGGTGGTGTCACTGCCTGAACTGCTGTGCAGGGTCACGCACTCGCAGGCCAGCAGACCCCCTATGCAAGCACAGGCACTGCCCCGGCGAGATGCCAGCATTGCCCAGGGTGTGCATTGAGCCAGTGGTGGAGTAAGCGAGGCTAGGCATCAAAACACCCCCCCTTTTCTCAGGTGTTGTCAGACTGCAACCTGGCATCAGCCTGCTGAAGGGGGAGCCACCTCATTAAAATCACAAAAAGACCAGCAAAAGATAAAAATCACAAAAAGACCAGCAAAAGATAATAATAATAATAACGATAATAATAATAATAATAAATAAAAAAAAATCTAGTCTAGTACTTCACATCACTAGATTTCAAACTGAGTCTGACCACCCAAATGCCCGTCTCTGTGAAGGATTGTCTTGCTGCCTTGAGGAATCAAAGAAGGAGCTACCAACCTCTCTGGCACAGTTAGGAAGCAAACCCTGAGAGAGTGGCTTGTGCTTGACGGGTTTTCTGGTAGAGAGCCGAACAAGAAAAGGCTGCTGGATCCTGCCCAGGTCTCTGTTGGGGCTGCTGTGGCCCTCCCAGGAGAAGCAGAGCTCGCTGGTCTAATTGCAGGCTCTTTCACCAGCATTCACCTGTCAGCACAAGGTTGTGCCAGCACATCTATATTAAGCAGAAATTGGAACAAATCCCTAAAATGTTTTTTCTCTGTTGTGGGGACACTGTGCCTGTGTGCCTTCAGGTTCCCAGCTGCTGAGCGGGAGGGATCATAACAGTGATTTTTATGGTGAAATGTCTATTCTTTATTAGTTTGGAAACTAGCTGAAGCCTGGGAGAAACCTCACTAGAAGGGGTTTTGATGTGGGGCAAATGACCTGCCATGACAATGGAGAGAATTCCTAGATTTGAGCCTCAGACTTCGCACTGCCCAAAATCTGGCTGCATCTCAGGCTCTGTGGACATGAACGTGTAGTAAACTGATGGGGAGAACTCTTAACATTGCAACCAAAGTACCCCACCTCTGGGTTTGGGCAGTGTTTGAACATAAGGGCAGCAGGCAAAGTATGTGTTATCTGAGACAGTGAGTCCCTCTGCAGGCAGGGTCTGATCCTGTCTCCGTAATGATCGCAGCACTGTTTCCTTGTAAATGTGTTTTCCAGTAAATCCCATTTTCTCACTCCAGCTCTCATTAGTGTTCACAACTTTGGATCTGCAAGAGACTTTTTTTTTTTTTTTACAGCAGCATGGGAGTTTCTTCCTTCTTCTCTGCTCCAAAGAATGTAAAAAATCAGTCATTAGAGTAAAACAGATTGGGTTTATCCACTTTCACTTTTCTGTTTTAATATTTTGTTTATAACATGGACATTATAAACCCTTCAGTGAAATTCTCGCTCACAAAAAGACATGATCTGCTGCTGCAGCTGTTCCTGTACAAGCAAAGAGCTCCCCACACAGTGGCTGCTGCACTTGAATGCACTTCCCGAGACAAAGACCTAATGTCAGCCTCCACTTTGGAAGTCAGGGATTTGGTGGCCGCTGTGTCACAGAGAGATGTGTTTAAATAAAAACAGTACCTTAAACATAAGCTCTTCACTCCTTCATAAGATCAGTGTAATGGCAGCTTATGACACTACTGCACAGAAGCGTGGCATTAACTCGTTGACACTTTTAGAGGGTTTTTACCTCATCACCTAAATCAATACTGACACAGGCAGTCAAATCTGCACCCATTGTAATTGTATTTACTCCTCTAGCTGCTAATATTGCCTGGAGAGATCTGTGGAGGAAACAGACACTGAGTGTGCAGACAGGCTATTTGCTAAAGGCATTAATTTACTAATTAATGAAGTGTCAATGCAGCTATTTAGCATTACATTTAAGCTGTGTTTAACTTTAAGCATGGGCTTCAGCCATTTGATGTCAAGGATGCTGCTAATGCCTAGTTTCCACCTGAAATTGTAGCGAGCTATTCTGCATTGTGTTTTCAGAGTAATGCCCTTTGAAAAGCAAGAAGCATTTTCTGTAACACCAGGATAAAAATGGGCATCTCATTTTTGAAAATTTGAACCCACATTGGGCTGTATTTTACAAATGAGCTAAGATAGATATTGGCCAGCACAGCAGAGTGGAAAATGTCAGGGTTTTTTCCTTGTGTTTTTTGTTTTGTTTTGTTTTGTTTTCTTTCTCATTTCTGTCAAAATTTGCAGTGTTTTATGTTTTTGTTGTTACAGAACTAAAACAGCAAATGCCTCAGCTTTCAAGAAGGTAGTTAAAGGTAAACATTTTGACTGTGAATAAAAAAAAATCAGTTGACCAGAAAAAGGGATCTTACAGAAATTAATTCAATTATAGCAGTCCAAGTTTTCTTCCATTTAAGAAAATACTGGAAAGGAGATGTTTCTGAAGTAACTTTATGTCTAAGAAAGAGTTCTCATTTGAATTACTTTTTGAAAAAGGAAAAAATCAGCCAGCTCTCATTTCAAGCTGCCTGAGAACAAGTTCCTCACAGAAGGGAAAAAAGAAAAAAAAAAGTGCCTTTGAAGCACCAAGCTGAGGGGAATAATGGCACTTCCAATCGACTCTAAAGGTCTTCCCCAGAGATTATGCTTTAACTTAGGAGAATTTCACAGGGCGTATTCCCTCTCATCTTCTTGGGCATCTCCTCAGAACTACTCAGTTTATCTCATCTAACTGCACTCTGAAAATCATAATGTACTCACTGATGGCATCTTTTCCTTAGTGCAACCCTGACCTGTCCTGGTGTACCAGAGAAGTGCACGGCAGCCTGTTTAAAGACAGGGCTGGGCGGTAGCAAACAGTTAAAAAATTATGAACTGCATGTTCTCTGCTCACATTTTAGAGGAAAATAATTGTTGAAATACTTAATTTGCCCAGATATATCCAAAGCATTTGTGCACTGTTTTAGCTTACATCTGCCAGTAAAACAATTTGCTTAAATGCTGTATAACTCACTAAAAAAATCCCAGTTAGAAACATTCAAAATATTTCACCGTGAAATATTTTGCTTTGTTGTAAAACTAAGGGATGAGAATCTCTCTCAGGTGTATGAACCTGGTGTGATAAACCCAGAGCTCAGCAGCCACTGCAGTCAAGTGGAAATCCCAGTATTTTTATAAAAAGCACCATGGCTTTTTAGTATAAATTCTGTTCTGTTATTAGTTCCTCAGGGCTCATATTAAACAAAGAAACATGCTAATAACATTAGACTGACGCAGAATTTAGCATGGATTTGTTTTTATAAACAAAATTGAGAAAAAAGTAACGAATTTTTATGGTTTTATAAGCACTTCACCTCCCCAAATTACAGTGCTGGCTGTTTTGTTTCAGTCCCATTGGCAGACACATTTAGCGTTACCCACACTCCATCTCAAACGATGCAAATGACTTTCCCGAGCTATTTGCAAAGTGCATGAAACATTGCAAGCGATGCAGTTTTACTATTGGTGTGATTGAATTCTTTTGCAGCACAAGAAAGCAACTAGTTATTTTACCGTGCCAAAAGATTGGTAACTATTTATTTACACATTTATTATCTGCTCCACTCTGAGAATAAAGAATGAGCCTGAACTACAAAAGCTGAGCCTGCATGAAGACCCATCAGTCTCTCCACACTTCTGCTGTCAACTCTATTATGGAGGAAACATTATTCAAACTGCAGGCTCCAAACTCCCAGGTAACTAGAGACAGCAGGAAGCTCTGTTTGATATCAAGTATATTCTTTATCAACCTTTTTGTTGTGATGGGAAGAAATGATCGAACTTTACTTTCATCTTGCTCTGTCCTCACATCACCCAGTAGGTGAATTGCTTTATTGGTGAGCCTTGGCCAAAAGCTCTTTGATATACGCTGCCCTTTGCAGCCATAAATTTTCCATCTTTCAGACAAGGTTTGAGACTTTCCCTGTCCTGCTATTCTGCCCCTAAGTGATTAGATGCTCTTTTCAAAATGAAAGATGAGCTTTCAGGGAAACTCTTGGCCCTCTCCTAGGTACCATAAAATAGCCATAATTTGATTTTCCTAGCACTGATAAAAGTTGCAGGTTTCAGACCGCGGCTCATCATGTGGATTCTGTGATTCTGTGCTGAGCCTTGTGCCAGCACAGCTGCAGCACGGAGGGTCGATGAGCTTCTCCCCAGAGGCATGGCCGAGCAGAAAAAACGGGGCATGCTGGGCATGGTCTACTGGCAGTCCCGCACTTGCAGCCAAGCATAGTGTTCTCTGGGCGAGCCCCAAATCGGCTCTCCCACCCTGCCCTTCATCCGGAGCCAACAGGGAGACCTAGATAAACAACTGCGCTGCACAGTGTTCAGTTGCTTTTGAAGTGACCTGAGGCAGGGGTCTGCACTCAGCTCTTGCTGTTGACCCGTGGGAAGCAGACAGAGGAGGGCTGGTGGTACCTGCCACAGGGAGCAGCCAGCAGCCACCATGTGCTACACACAAGGCTTCGAAGAGCAAGTCACTTAAACCTCCTCATGCTCCAGCAGCTGCCTCCAGATCTTCAAAGGTGCCAGCTGGACCTTTGTGAGACTGGACACTTCGTCCTCTGCTCCAGCCTACCTCTGTGATGTGGGGAATATGGCAACTAGCTGCTTCCTCTTCTCCTGTCTGGAGGGGTCAGCTACAAGGGCAGTCCCTGCTCATACAGGGTTTTGGACATGCAAGTGCTTGGGATTACTGAGGGTTATTTCCCAGGGACATCAAGAGAAGGACCAGTGAAGAGCTCACAGCATCCTGCTTTCACAATTAGATGTCTGTGATTTAATAAGGACAGCTGGGGAATTCTTTATTTATTCCTCTCCTGGAAAAGACCAATGAAGTCGATTTTTCTCTGTCTTGGCAAAATATTTCTTTGACAGCTTTTGAGTTTTCATTAAAAATGAAAACATAAAATGTTGTTGCCTGAAAACTAGGCATAAAAGCCTTTCAGATGACAATAATACTAATGTATGAACATTTCTAGTCAAACAGGAGTTCTGAAAGAAAGCGGTAGGCCAAGCACTGACTGCATTATGCTCCAGACTTCCATGAGCTGGCAAACCCAACAAACCTGACGTCCAGGCTACCTTGTTACTTCTTAGTGGTTTTACCCTTGCTGTGACTCTAATGCTTGGTGGTGGCTGGGGACTATAAGCACTGGTGAGTGAAGAGGTCCTGAGCTATGCTGCAAACTCCTCTGCTCCAGGGCTGGCTGTGCACCATGCTGATCCCCTCTAGAGCAGCCCAAAGTCTGCTCCCAGTTGCAGTGCCTGCCAATCCTTCATGAATCTGTAAAGGTGAGCAGGGATCAGAAATAAATGTGTCCACACGGTCTTTCAGCGATGACACCTGAGAACTAGATGAGGGATGACAGAGGACTTGACTCACTGTCTCTGTGTTGCTGAAGAGTCCTCCTGGCACAAGGATCATGGCGCTGATTAACCAGGTTTTACCTGGTGGTGGTGAAGATGCTAGACTTTTACAGCTGTGCACATCTTCAAGTGATAGAGTTTAAACAGTGGTCTGAAATGGTGTAAATTCACTGAAATACATACATCACATGCTCAGGGAAGGTCAGTTATTCGAAAAAAAACCTTAACTAAATGTGTCCTGACTGCTTACACCTGGGATAGCTACTACTTTTAAAAAGAGGGACAGATTTTTACCCTGAGCAGCCCCTGACAGCCAACAACTGAAATGCCTGCAGAAGTTGCTCAGCTTGCGCCTGGACTCTCACACCATGCCATTTCAGACCCTTCTTCCCCCAGCTCCTGAGCACTATTTTAGCTTCCCTGAAAATGCAGATTGTGCCCTTTGTCCCCATGAGATGCCAGTGTCCTGTCAAAATTAACCTATTAGTTGATTATTCGCTTTTGAATGGGAAACGAATAGGAATGTCATTCAGTGTTTCCAAGCTGGAGTGGCAGAAAGGATGCTTTCCGGATGAATGGAGGTCATTGTGCACTCTCTCTGGCATGGGGCTGAGCATACAAGTTGGGAACTTTAAACTAACATCCTTTGCTGTAGGAATAAGAGCCAGTCCCTTTGCTCAGGGACAATGATGGAGACCATCCTATTTATAGTATCTGGTTTTACTAGAGGACAGGGATCTTGGGTTTGGCAATTCAGTGTTGGAATTAGTTCCAGTTAAATTGGGTGCTGATGCCAGAGCAGAGCAGGAGTGGAGGGGATCAGAGTGACTGCCTGAAAACCCCAGCTCTTTTGGCAGATAAGCTGCTGCTCAGGCGAGGCTGGCTGTCAGCTGGCCATGCTCGGCCAGGCTAGCCGGGCTGACCCCAGGCGCACTGCAAGAACCAGGGGCCAGCAGGCTGCCCGGTGCCAGCAGCACCCAGCCTAAGTGGCTTTGACCAGAGCCCTCAAGAATGGAGTGGGTCCTTCAAAAGGAGACCAACCTTCGACCCGCAGTCATCATTTTGGCCATCAGGTCAACAGTTGTTCCACAGAACATCGGCAATTGTCTTTCTCCTTGTGTCAGGAGGCTCTTGAAACATTATACGAGGATAATTAAGTGGTGAATAAGGGTCAGTGTGGACAAATAAATCAAACTGATAGTTTGAACACAGACTGATTGAGCAAAAACAAGGAATCGTGCCATGCCTGTTAGCGCTGCTCTTGATGTTAACTGACTTTGTTAACATTACATCCAAAGGCAGCAAGTGGGAAAGCTTTGTGAGGAATCAAAAGCTGAGCAAAGAGACATGGGCTTTAATTGTTCAGCTTTATTTTTGAAATAAAGACATGCAGTGCATCAATTTAGCTGACTTTAATGGACCACAAAACTGAACCTATTCTTTAAAATGCTAATTGAGTTTGAAGATTCTCGCCTCTTGCAGAAGAGGGATGCAAGAAATGCCAGTGCCACATTCAGATGCGTCGAGAGCTGTCGTACAGTTTCATTCAAAGCAAGGGGGTGAAGCGCATACCGTTGGACAAGAGGAATGTGTGCGTATAACAGGATAATCTCTCTACAGGGGAGATAGCATCCAGGCAAATAACATGTCTGTATATACAGCCTCATACACAGGAATATGTCTTTACATGTACAATAATATAAAATTGATGTATGGGTCTTTAACACAAATGCTGTATGTGAACCTGCAAGGTGCATGAAAGCTTTCACTCTCAACCCACAAAATTAAAGGTAATTAACTTATTTTAAGGAGCAACAAAGGGGCAGTCAGGACTTGAAACACTTTTTTAAGGAAAAAAAATGTGTCCACAAGTTCATGTGTTTCTATGGAAAAAATGCAGTTGGACATGGGGATGTAGAATATACATTTCACTCTGTCATCACTGAAAAAAGTGCTGGGTACAAACCATACTAGTTCTGACTTCCAGGATCAAGGTGATATATTTAAAGAAGGAAATTCATCTTTCCACACATGCTAGTAAAGTTCTATTAAAAATTAATCAATGTCTTTCCATACTGCTATCTTTCCTTATCTACACACATAGCAATTATTTGAGTAAACTATTGAAACTGGTAAAAATCAATTCTGAAATTAAAAATTAAGATTGAAAGAAAACAATTTTGTTCTCTTCTGTTTATGTAATATTGATCCTCTCTAAATCAGAGTTTGCAGCCAACATTAATAATGCCATTATTATTTTCTTTCTTACTTACAAGGTACTGTGCATGGCACATTACAGGGACATAAAATGTGTCTGCCCCAAATACTCTACAGTCTAGTTCAGACAAATGTAAAATATGGACCTAGTGTAATAAAGTTAACAGCTTTCATGTGGCTGGGGTCTGTTGTTTTTCCACTGCAGATCATTATATAATATCTTTGTGTGTATTTATTTCTGTGCTGCAGAAACTTTCCTTCTGACCGTGTTTCTGCAAATTTATTATTGCTGGGCTTTCACACTGCAAGGCACAGAATTACTTCTTAGGCAGGATGCTATGAATGCTTCAACATAGGGAGCTGACACTTCACATCGCAACTGGACCATACAAAGGCAAGTAAGTTATAAGAGATAAATTTAATGATAAGCATGTAAAAAAATTCTATGGGAAATGTATCTGCACAGCTACATGAATTACGAGGGTTTGCAAAGAAAGGTGTAATGGATTATGGTGGAAGATGAAGGGGAGCTCCCACCATATCCAATCAGCCTTTTACTTAAAGGTCAGGACATTCTGTCTGGGTCCACTTGAGTTTTTGATTCTGCCGTTTCACTATTCAGTGGCACAATGTAACTGTCAGTCTCAACAACGGTTCCTCGAGCCACTGGCTCCACTGCTCACAGGGCAACACACAATATTTCACAGCCACAAAACAATTCACTGTCTGCATAGGCAAACCATATGATTTCCATGGGGAGCAATATTGACACACCCTACTGAGCACTCTTAAGGGCACTCTTAAAAGAGTTACATCTTTAAAAAAATAAAAGAAAAAAGGCCTGTGGCTCTACTATTCTTCTCTATGACTAAGATACCAAATAGCATTTTAATGTTCTGTCTCCATGAGATGAAGTTAAATGCAAATATTCTCTATGCCTTCTACCCCCTTTCTCGTTTTACCAGAGTGAGACAGTTTTACTGCTATGCAAAGTCTTTCTGGACAGTAAGAAGTAGCGTGTTAGATACTAGGAAAAAATTTAACATGTGAATGATGGTCTTTTTGAATTTTCCCCAGTGAATATTTACTGTGTTCTATTATTCATTTCCAGCTTCTAAGATAAACCTAGATTCTGGTATGAATTTATAAGTGCAGAGGACCCTGCTGATGGCATGTGAAGCTCTACAGCACTAGGGCTCTGGTCTGCTCCTGACCTCCTCAGAAGGGAGTTACCTGCAGAAAGACTTGTGAACACCAGGGGAGATTTGCTGTTACACGACAGATTTGTTGTCCTGAAAGTAGAGAGGGAGGAAGCAAATGTAGAAGTGAAGAGCAGAGGGACTGAGAATGAAGAGCCATGGCAGAAACCTGGGGTCCCAGCTGCCCTTTGGGAGCCTTTTAACTAGAATTTTGTTCACGTTTTAAAGTCATGTACCTTGCTTACAACAGGTGTAACGTGTTAGGTAGTAGGGAGTGCCATGTGCCCCCACCTACCAGCAGACCGCTACCCAGGCAGGTTTTCTACCCTACACTCCTGATATTGCCATATCTTTTTAAAAATGAATTTTCTCTCATTGTCCCTGCAGTGCTCTCCAGCTCTATTCAGATTATGCAGCCAACTGCAAAATGAAAACGGCGTCAGACCATTGTCGATGCCTCACTCTGGCCCCCGATTTCAGGGGAAGCAACATCCCGACGCCACAGAGAAAGGAGAGGGGTGAGGGCTGCCTCACCGAGACGTGGGCGCGGAGGGCTGCATCACTGTGGGGTGAGATCCTGGACACCGTGTAGGCTGCAGCCAGACTGATGTCAAAGCAGTTCAAGGGATTCAGGACTGGCTCAACACCACGTCTGCTACTCTGCGTGGGCCACCTTTGTAGTCCCTCTCTGGGCTACTGTGCTCGTGAGCGTTACAGAGAGAAATTTCCTGGGGGGGTTAGCTATGACTCCACAGGTACCTTCCCAATATGTGCACACAGAGTCTCAATGCTTGAACAGGGCCCAGCGCAGCAGAGGCTGGCTGCTACACTGAGTGATGCAGATGGAGTGAAGCAATGACTGGACTGGCTGTGCCCATGTTAGCCAAGCACATTCCTGGGGGCCCTGGGATGCCGCCACCAGGTTGCTCCACTCTCAGTGCTGGGAAAGTACCTTGCCTAAAGGGTAGGTAACCCCGAGGTCCTGGGACTGCTTTGGGCCCCAGTCCTGGGTGATTTCCCCCTGCCACCTGCCTTCCTGCTAGCTTAAACATCAGCCCTGCCACCTGGAGAGGGCACATTGTGACGCATAGCTCCGTGACCGGTGCCAATCCACAGCTCCTCTGAGGACATGAAGCTTTGCAGCAACGTGATCTGAGCCTTCAGCAAAGTCCCGACCCACTCGAGTGCCCCCTGCTGCCAGCACTACACTATCCTATGGCTGAAAAGCTTCCCACTGTTAAAAGGGGGGATGAAGCAGTCTGGCAGCTGCTAAGAGCCCAGGGGAGTCTGATTTGTTTTAAAAACATCATGTTATGATGCTTCCAGAACAAAATACTGCAGGGTTGTCTTGTTTTTTTCCCTTGCTGTTAAAGCTCTATATAGAGTTTTAGGAATTCCTGGGTTTGGGTTGCTTTCTCCCCCCCCCCCCCCCCCCCCCACCTCCCCCCGCCCCGGAAAATTATTGTAAAGCAGAATTTTTTTTTCCTGATGATCTTTGCTTACATTTCAGCCATCTGTTGCCTGGGCAGCCCCAGCCAGGGCTGGTGATAGTGTGATATAATGGTCCCTTCTGGCCTTCAAAGCTCTGAAACCGGTGTGGCAGGATTCTGCTCAGCAGCTAGAGCAGGACAAACATATGGACCAAGCTCCACTGCTGCTTCTTTGATCATGTTGGGCTGCTGCTGCCCAGCACACATTGGCCTTCTTTGGCATCTCTATTCAAGCTATATATTGTGATAATTTTGCTTTGTCAAGCAGCAACTTGGTCTCTAATGTTTGTACCAAAAATGAGATTGCAGACACTAGCACAACAAATCTGGTTTAGTCATCTGCAGAATTTTTTTTTATGTTTCCCCACATGCAGCAGATACTGAGGTGCACCATGGTGCCCCTTTTACTTCCCATCAGAAAGGGCTTGGTGTGAAGGAAGAGAGTTCTGCACTTGTCTTGCATTGATTTCCAGGTGAAAAGTACTCAGCTTGTAAGAAAAAAAAGTTCATTTTCCTTTGCAAGCTATGAAGGAATGTGTAAGTCAGGCTGACTTCACAGTTGCCAATAGATTTCCACCAGTATCACAAAAAAAGTCGTTCCAAGCCACCTTTGCTGAGAAGCTCTGTTGGATGCACAGAATTCCACCTCCTTTTCCTGGGCTGTGCTAGTTCTGTACCATGAGTGAGAGTAAAGCATTAGAAGATCTTTCTGCTCAGTAAAATCTAAACTATTTGCTATTTAAAAGGGGTATTTAATACTCATGTATCAGTCTGTGGCTGGATATAGCCCATGATTTCATCTCATCCAGCCCATCATTGGCTGGCAGAAGCCCCTCTGGTGACCACTGCCAGAAGAGTGTAAGATAGATTAGCCCACAGGCTCCTCTAAATTTAGCCTGGAGCTGGGACTCAGCAAGTCTTGGGGATGAGCAAGAGCATCTGAGATCTGTCAGTAACTCCCTGACACCTGCCTTTTTCCGCTGCGTGTAGTTCGATCAGAGCAGAAAATCTTGCTTTACTGTGCAGTCACCCAGGATTACATAGTTTGTTGTTGAGCAATCAAATGCCACTATTGGCAGAAATACAATGGGAGAAAAAGAAAGAAAAGGAAAAAAATAGGATAATAAATAACACTAGAAGGCAAATACAAATGTGTGTGCAGTGTAGTAAGGGGCTGGGTTATTTATGAAAAGAAGCTATCCATAAATAGACTTGTTTCTTGTCAGGAAGGATATGGTCAAAATATCTCCTAAAAGATGAGAAAATCTGCATGTGCAGCAGTCCATGACAGGCACGTGTTGCGCCAGACAGCCCCACACTGGAACAGTACTTGCCTGATGGACATCCAGTGTCGGAGTGATTTGTGATGGTAACGGCTCTGTCTGTTGCCTTCGAGCAGAGGCAGCAAGAGACAGATAGTGGCTCCAAGCACTGTAGCTTATTTCTTGCTGGCTGGGAGCTGCTTGGCCACGCTTGCTTGGCCTGAGGGTCTCCTCCCCCTCAGGTGAGTCCCATGGTTTTGTCTGGCAAAAAAGGTGATGCCTGTAAATCTGGGTTAAAATTGCCCTAACAGATCTGAGAGGCTACAATAACACAGATGCTGCGAGCCTTGCTTTGGATAACAATTACCTAAGCTTTCCTTCATTAGTAGGCAGCCGTCAGTCCCAAAGGATTTTTGGTGTGAATGTGGCCCTGTGGCCATGGTCCGGAGGCACCTCACAACCTGCTGTATATTTTCCCTCACAGCTCCCCTGCGATGGGGTAGGACTTTTCTTTTTGGTTCACAGGCAGAGAAACCAGGGCTATGCCTACATTACCAGCCAACTGCAGGGCTGAGTCCCAGTTACCCTGCTCCTGGGGTCTCTGGAAGAGATGATCAGAGTTTCTGCCTTATTTCCGTGCCTGTCCACACATCCTCGGTGGTTTGAATGTGTATATGGGCATTAAGCCCTCACACATCCCTCAGTTTAGCTTTTGCTAAGTGGCTGAGCAGGGACTTTCCTCACCCGAGCTGGCATTCTAATCCCCTGCTTCTCAGGCAGTGCCCTCTATTCTGCGATGTAATTTGTGCTTTGTCCCCTGGCAGAGCAAGGAGGAGCAGCATTGCAATGTATTGTCTCCTGTGCAGAGGAAGAGTCCCCAGGACCTGGCCCATGAGGCCAGAGCTGTTCAGCCCTGACCAGATTCTGGGTACGATTGCTGACACATGCTACGCTGTGCCATGTGCTTTGGAGTATGCTGGATGTGTGATTTCAGACATACTCTGATTTATTAATCAAAGAACAAAGAATGGCTCCAAGATGCAGCCCCCCAACAGTTGAAGGGAGCTCTGCCATTAACTTCCCTCAGAGCAGAATTGGGCACAAATTGCATGTATCTGTTCTCAGAATAATTTAAAATACACATCGATACTCTTGCTATGGAGTACCTGCTGCGTATTTGTTGGCGATGGATTTCCTCAGGATATTTGGGCTTTACAGTGTTGCAGATACCCAGGAATGATGAAAAAGAAAAAAGGTAGATACATGGCTGTCCTCTTTTTAAAGCCATATTCGTGTTAGTTCTTGTCATACCTTCCTCCAGCGAGATGACAAAAGCAATCATAAACCAGGCAGTTTATTTCCCTCTTTGTGTGCCTATCCATTAAAACCAGCCAAGCCTTTAAAAATGCTGTAAAAACCTGGGAATGGCAGGGGCAAGAGTGTGGGAGGTAAAAGGAGGAGGAGAGGAGTAGGAGAAAGCTCCCTAGGAGTAAAGCATCAATCCTTCTCCATAGCTTTTGCATGTTCAGCCTCAGGGACAAGTGAAACATATTTATACTCCGAAGCCAGGTAAGTGGGGGAGCTGCTATGCAGCAGGCTGGTAACTGGGCAGCACTGCATTTCAGCTGGCACAATGTCTCCAATGTTAACTCTGGGAAGGATGAAATGCCAAAGACTTATGTATTCCAAAAGTTAATTTTCTCTCTCACACCTGTATTTCCCCCTTCCCCAAACACACAACACTTCCATAAAAGTAAAAAGTGGTGATGACATACATTGATCCGGAAAAATTGGAAGGTCTGATTTGCAGTATCAGATATATTAATTTGGTTTTGATCATTTCCATGCTGAATCAAAGATATACGTTCACTCTGTTCTTTTGATTTAAATATATGATTTTTATATACACTAAGGACACATTAGACCACTCTGAAGGCACAGAGGGGCCTTAATATGTGAGTAAATTATTTTTTATACCCACTTTAAGGTCTATTTATTCTAATTGAGCAAAAATCCTAACTCTATTGGAAATCAGTGGGAATTCTGCCATTGGCTTCAGAGCTCTGGGATTTTGCACAAGCGCTGTGTAAAATGATTTATATAGAAGTGGCCACCAGACTTTTTTCTAGAAATTGTGATCTAAAGGTTCAAAAATCCCCTCTTACAGCAGAAACAAAGCAGACGTGCACTTTATATCTTTTATGCAGTGCTGGAGTATTCACTGTTTTCTGCTTAAAAAAAAAAATAATCAATTAAGTTTCAGAGTATTTGCAGACCCCTAGTTGCCCAGGGGGCACAGGGAGGGGTGGGAGGCAGAAGAAGCTTGTTTACTGCTTGCATCAGAAGGGGTTTGGTGTACAACACTGTACAAGGGAGAATTAAAAAAATAAAAAAGTAAAATTTAGCCTGTAACATGGTATAGGAGAGAATGTCTCCCTGGGGTGCCTCTATGCCAGGCTACAGAGTGCCATCCCGGGGCTCTAACAGATGCCCAGCAGAGAAGCTCCAGGCCCTAAACCTCACCATAGTCTCTTGTGTTAATGAGGCCTCTTGATGCAGTTTAAGGTACACTGGTGAGCAGCCCTAAATCAGAGCTCATCCTGCTCAGGAAACGTCCGGGCAGCGGCTGCGGAGGCGGGTCTGTTTGCATTCCAGATGTGGCGCCTCCAGCCTGCCTCTGACCAGCATTCATTTCTGCACTCCACAGCTGGTCCATGTAAATGTGCCATATTGCAGCCCATCTGCTCAGAGAGTGCACAGTGGCACATCTCTCTCTGACAGTGGACCATTTTATTGAATGCTATAAATATTGAAATTCATAGGCATGAAGCAGCAGATTTTTAATGTTACTTAGAGAGACATTTGAGCCACAACCTTTGGCAGCAGCACACGCTGCTAGTATCTCAGTACACTGCGCGCCATTTGGTTCAGACTCATGAACAACTTTTCCAGAGATTTCATGGCTCTCCAATCCCAGGTAAAATGGAGTACAGACCCTGTGGGATGATATTTAGTGTGAATGTCACCCTGCATACAATATGCATTTGGGATATGGACTTTCCAGCCCTGTGCTGTGTTAAACCATATGTTAATGTTTTCATACTCAGAAAAGATTAGATCGGGGACCAATAAAGTTTCAAAACTACAAATAATAGGCTAACCAAAATGAAATGTGAGGTATTCCTAAGCCTGAGTGTTGTTTTTTTTTCTCCCAAAGTCTCTGCAGTTTTTGTTTTTTAAATGGCAACACTGTATTTTGCAACAAGAAACTGACATATTCATATTTTATAAGCTAATACATGTAAATTTTGTATTAGAGAGTAAACAGCTCTATTAATTTGAAATTCATGGCATCTGATCTGGAAAAGAAGCAAAACACCACTTTGCAGTTTTCTGTTTGTCAAGTAGTCCCTAGTAAGTGTTAAGTGGGCTGGAAAGAGCCGAACCCCAAACTAGGATAAATGTATATTTTATTTTTTTTAATGGATTTTTTTTCCTCTTGCCAAGCCAGCAGTTCCTGCAGAGCATCAGGGATCAGCCTTTTCCCTTTTGGAAGCAAAAGGAATTTTTCCATCTACATTAATTAGAGAAGGATCAGGCCCTTAATGAGAGAAACTGCATTAAAAAGGAAGAACATATTTGAAATTCTCTAAAATGCTTTGGAAAAAATCATATTAATTTTTATGTGGGGTGTTGAGCCTGCTATGACATCCTTGATGTTTTCCACTCCTGGAGCTGTTCAGGCAGCAAATAACATTACTTGGCGGGTGGTAGCTGGGGGAGTGAGATGGGATGTTTGGTTTATTTGGAGGCGTGTATCCCAGCTCCTGTGGCAAACAGGCTAAAAAGTTTTCTGAGCATGTGGGGAGAAGTGGGGACTGGAAAAATTAGAAATAGAATAGAAATAGAATAGAATAGAATTAGAATAGATCTGCTGAGGATATTGTCTTGGCATGTATGTTTCTCAAAACTGCAGTGCTTTTTAAGTTCACTTCATTATCTCTTTTGCAGTTGCTCCATTGTCTTCATTATAATTTAAAAAGAGAGAGGGAAGATGGCATCTTTAATAGTGAAGCTGTACTGTTTGGACAATAAGCTGTGTCACTGCTGAAGCTGGTCCCCCAGTTCCCAATCAGCAGTGTTATGTAAGGTGGCAGGTTAATAAATGCGACACACTGAAATCATTTGTACCAGATTATCTCTCCTTCCAAACTCTGACAGATGCTAAGTCCAGCTGGTAAAAAAAGTTTATAGGCGAGTTGGATCTGGGGCCTTCACACACTCCACAATGTTGGCTACCAATGCTTGTTTTAATGAGTCACGAATTGCCTGTTTATCTTCTGCTCCCTGCTGTTTCTGCATTTTCTCTTCCAGAACAATCCTAGAAACACATGCTGCTACAGACGCTGGAGCAATGTGTGTAGACATTTGAGCCAAATTATTATAAAGAACTCTTTCTTCTCGGATATTAAAAAAAAAAAAAAAGGCGAGAATTGCACATTGCCTAGCAAATCGTTATCTCAGATGTTCGCTGTGACATGCTCAATATGGCCTACCAGAGAAAGTTGGAGACATTTGAAACCTTAACAACTACACAAAATGACACTGTAATTGGCGGGTTTTGTTGTTCATGTTCTGGCTCTGTGAAAACTGCTCTAAACACTTTGTTTAATGATGTTACATTATGACAACACATGGCTTCTATAGAGCAAGTCATCACATTGAACATGTGACATCACAGGAAGGGGAGTGAGGGGGCAGCGAGGCTGGGGCCGGGGCAAGGGGCAGGGTGCCCACACGTGCCAGCACACACGCATCTACATGTGGGAAAAGGAGCAGCTCAGGGCTGATGCGCATCCATGGATGGGCTCCTCTGCCTATCCCAATGGCTTAGAGCCAGCTGCCATGCCTTTCCAGAAGAGCTGCTGGCTGTGGGGTGTGTGGGAGCACTGACCCCCTGCGATGTGACGACCTCCATCACCCTCTGGCTTTTCTGCTGTGGTTGTAACCCTGTTATTTGGACAGGCCAGGCTGATTCACAGAGTGATACCCTGACACAGAGGGCTCTCGGGGCAGAGACATGTGTCCCACCACACGGTCTGGCTGGGAGCAGCTATGGTCCAGAGCTGAGACCGTCTGTGCTAGAGAAAGCCAGGCTTTGGAGCAAGCCACCACATGACATTTCCATGTGGGTCATGTTGCCCTACAACATAACTTGAGGATGCTTAACTGCCATGATCCTGTTTAAAAGACATTCCCCTTGTACCCTCTGAAATAATGCATGTGCATGGCATGGGATGCAGGTGCAAGACAGCCGCCCATCCACAGATATGCCCAGTGTAACTACGAGGAGCCCCAGGACAAGCCTGGCCTGAGTCCCCCAGCACAGACAGAGGCACTGCTCTCCTCATGTGGCATGGTGAGGTGTTGGATCCCTCTGATCCTGCAGGAGACCTTCTGCCCAAGGGGTTGCAGGGTCTCCATGCAGCGTCAAGCGGTACATGCAGGAGGGCAATGGCACAGGTTATGTCGAGGAGGGCTGGCTGTGCTTTGGGTAAATTCCTGAGGAGCACAAGTGGACCATGTAGGGATTGTTCATCACACGTTGCACCACAGTTCTGCACTGCTTTTGTTTTGTCTGTGTGCACTGAGCATATGGGCAAATCTGCCATGCCTAATGTCTTTGTGGAAAGGGGGCCCATTCCTGTGAACCTCGTCACAGCCTCATCTTCCTTGGGTATGCAGAAAACAGCTGGATGGAGCATCTCTCTGGTGGCACAGGAAATTTTATCTATCTGTGTTTAGTGTGGCTTTGCGTGGGGCTGCAGCAGCAGCTCCCCCGTTTGCAGGTTTCCCAAGGTTTCTTTGTGTGTCAGCTGCCCGACTGAATGGCCTCCCTGATGTCCTCAGAAAGAAAACAGGGAGGAACCCATTTTTGCCAGCACTTCTGGTTATTAATAGAATGTTTCAAATTTGTCTATTCTTTGCACATGGGAAACTGTATGGTCATTTGGCAGATGTTGAAACTCACCGATTTTATATCCAGCAGCTTGGAAAAACAATGGATATCATACTCTGTTTAACAAAATATATGCTAGGCAGAGTCCATCCTCAGTGCTAGCAAAGTGAATCTTACTCATACCAATCGCTCACTGTCACAAAGCTGAAGGAACCACCGTAATGCCAGAAGATGATTTGTTTGCAGTTCTAACTTTTGCCTTAAATGGTGCAGCTCTCCCATACAGCAAGATGCAGTTCTTGCCAATGCTGCCTTACATCTGCCTTTTCTCTTCTTATTTAGCTGGTTTAACAATATGCTAATGACAGGAAGAAAACATACATATAAAATATTGTAAGCATCAAGACTTGGAAGGAGAAGGTAAATTTGGCTCCCAACCATGAAATCTTATTCTGCAGTTGCCTTCTTAATGGCATCTCTTGAGGTCAGTGGCTTTGAATTCTCCCAATTGTATAGGGTCACTCTGGCAGCATTGACCAAGTAGAAAAGATTCAGCCAGGGGAAACAATGCCAGAAGTCACCCTTTAAATGTCCTGCCTTCTATATCGTGCAATTGATTCCAAGGCTCCCCACCACGATGTCACTGTTTGACCAGTTTGCTTTAAAACAGCTTAATTAGCTGAAAGGAAAGCTATGTCTGAGCATGTTTGTGAGAAAAAAACAAAAAGCTCTCGCCTTTCAGAAAGCTCATGCTCTGTCTTGTCGGAAATCTCTGGTTCTGAAATGAAACAACATTCCTTTCATACAGAGTTAAGTCCCTGACAACAAATTTTCCCGGATTGGGGAAACAACTGGCTGTGTGGCGCACTGATGTTGGCAGTGCTGGTTTGTTTTGTTTTGGGGGGCTGAGTGCTCTGTTAACTGCAGGGACACCACGGGAAGAAATCGTGGGAGCCGTAAACAGCTCCATTGCTCCTGGTCTGAGAGGCAGTCGAGACTGACTGCTCCAGTACTTTGGTGTCACTTGTGTATTAACATCCAGGCCATCAGCTAGAAAGGGTTTGAATATGCAGGAAGAAGAAAGAGGCCTTCAAGCACTTCAGCCCAACCTTTCATATAGAGTTCTTCATTTTCCCAAACCCCAGGCGCAAGGCAAGCCCAGAAAGTCAGTGGGAAGACAACTGCTAGGAGCAGGAAGCAAGGCACCTGGGGTCTGTCGGGAAGTAACCAAAACTGTCAGTCCCAGTCCTGCCTAACCCACAGAAAGCGGTGCCACCTCGGGGCCTGGAGACATGAAAATACTCAACGCACCAAGTGATGCAGCTGCTGAGGTCAAACATGCAGAGGGACGTGCCGTGCTGCCTTTGGTTTTCTCATTTGCTCTCTGAGCTGCAGCGTTTGCAGCAAGAAGGTCAAAGGACAGCTTTTGGCCCACCACGTGTTCTTCCCAACAGCTAAATCTCTCCTGGAGGAAAGAACATGAGCACTGAGGAGCTTTGTTCTGTGATGGTTGTGGCAGCTTCTAAATGTTACCTGACTGCTGAGCGGCTCTGTAAGAACTGCAGCCCCTTCCGAGGGGTAGAGGGAGGTTTGAGTAACTTGCCCAAGGCTTTAGGAAGAATCAGTTTCTAAGCCAGATCTGCTATGTAAAAAATTACAGCACAGATTTTCTGTTCTGTCTCTCAATCCACGGTTCAGTGACAGGCCTTTTTGCATGATGTGCCTAGCGCCAGTACTGATGGAAAATATGGGAACCCAGCATCAGAGGTTCATGAGGGAGTGAAGCACATAAAGCCATAGCAAATCACAGAAAGAACCATTTAGATAGAAAATAGGATTGGGTTAACACGCTCCCTGAGACTGCCTTCACATGGTGATTTTATGCATGTGCGTAGCTGTACCAGGTTCAGTGAAATTATGTGCTAAATGTATTTATAAAGGGGAGTAAAACTTTGCAGAACCAAGGTCTTAGTGTATTTTGTAACATTTTGACAGCCTCTCATCCCTGTCATTCATTTTCCTGGGAATTTACGTGAAATTTCAGTCTATTGCAGCTCATTTCTTTGTGCCCAGAACAGAAGAAGTATTTTAAAATCATTTTGCTTTCACTGCACAAAGGATTCTGGCTGGGAAATTAAGTAAAGATCTGGCTCACTGCTGAATTGAAAACTTTAGTTAAAGTATTTTCTTTGTAACTTTTTTTCCCCCCAAAGCCCCCCTAAATATCTTTTAATTCACATGCTTATATTTGAAACAATATCATGCTTAAAATGAGATGTTTATCAGTGTTTTTTCCTTTCTCGGCTTTGCAGAAAGGTGAAGGAAGGGATGATTAAACCAGAAAAAGAGTCAGTAATTAGCAGTATAAATCTCTCAGTGATTTCTGTAGGTCACAAAATTAACTGGTACAGGCTTCGGACACATCTGCTCTTTTGGCAAGTAGAGCCCTCTGTGAGCCTGCTCATTGGCTCGCACTAACCATATGATGGGTCTCGAGGAACTTATTTGTGCTCCCTAAGCTAAACACAGCGCAGCGATGAAACCCTATGATTTCTAAAATGCTGAAGCACGTACGAGGGCTGAGCGTTCCCGGTAACTGAGAGGCAGCCTCGCACGATTTGGAAGCACTGCGCTATCACCCTGGCACCCCCGGAGGGAGGGGGTATGCGGGAGTTTATTGTGTGTGGCTTAATGCTGCTTTGCAAGGCTCAGCTTCAGGAAATTATTCGGAGGTTTAGGGAAGAAGGACTTGGCTGCTGTGCTGCAGGCTGCTGTCAGGAAGGGGGCTATGCCCACAAGCCAGCAAGGACAGCCCCAGCACCAGGGTCACTGCTTCGTTTTCATCTTGGCCACAGCTTCACTCTTTTGGTGGCAGAGCAGCAGAGAAGCAAGAGGCTTAAAGCACCAGAAATAGGGAAACAGGGGGTGGGAGGGAGGAAACCAACAGTTCTGCCTGCCTTCAGCCTCAAAATGTCAGGAAACAATGCAGTGTTGCATTGCATGAGGTCTTGTTGACTGTCCTGTCAGGCCAGTAGCCAGAGGTCAAGTGCCTGCTGCAAACCCGTCTCTGGGCTGCTTGTCTCCAGTAAGCCATCTGCCTCTCTGCCTGTCAGCAGGCAGGTAAAAATGGCAACAAAAGCTGTCAGTCCAACATGGGTTTGACTTTCTTTAGCTATTTTTACAGATGTAACTCATAGGTTCTGAATTGACTGCTCAGACCACTTTGAAGGATGAAAACCCTGAGCTACTGTTTCAAGGGATTGAGCTTGGGACCCTCATCCCTTTTCTCACTATTTCATCACAATTTGGAATTACGACTGGGCTGTGTGGCAGCTTCCAGAAGCAGCAGTGCTGTTTGAAACCATCAGAGCAAGGAGGGCTGGCTCTGCCTGGCCTGGCCCCTAATTCATAAAGCAAATTCACCTGGAAACTTTGACATTCTCACTTCTGTGTAGAAATCCCAGAGATCCACCAATTATGGAATTCATGGCTGTAATTCCAAATGCATGCGCTTTATATGCAGAAACCCCAGACCTAGTCTGAGCTCCTGTACCTTGGGGAGACTTCTAGGGAGCACAGTGTGGCAGTAAGTAGGCACACACGACTCTTTGAAACCCAGTAGTGTTTGCTCCCTTTCTAGTTTCATCGCAAACCTCTAACATCCTAAGGGCATCAGTGCAAAGGCTGGCTGTGGGACCAGAGGGTGGCTAACAGGTTTTGCTCAAAGCAAAGTATGTCAGCACTAGGCAATTGTTTGCTCTTTCTATATATGGGGGAATGTGGAGAACTTCCCTAAAAGCAGGAAAGATAGCTGCGCTCCATGGAGAGAAGCCTGTGGAGCTATTGTGACACCAACTCTGTCCTACCCCAGAAGGAGGATAAAAAGGAACTGGGACAAAAAATTCTACTCTTTCTGAAGGCTTTCCTCATATTTTACGATTTCATTTGAGCTTTCTCCCTTCCTTTCTTTCTTTCTCTTGTTTCTCTCTCCATGCACAAAACAATATAAAGATAGGACAATAGCAGAGCTGGAATGGTGCTGTGTCCCACTACCATTTCTTCTGTGGTCTTTGATATGCTTTAGAGTGTAGGGCATAAATGCTGTCAGCATTAGGGAACCTCATGCAAGTTTAATGTATCTGCACCTCATCATCTCTGTGTCACAGGATATTTGGCTTTATGTAAGAAATGTGTGGGTTTATGTGTATTTAAAAATGTGTATTTTGACATTGTTCTTAAAGGCTTTTTGCATTCAATATGTAGTTTCCTGGTATGAGGATCATATTATAGCCAAAGATAGGGAAATTATTATCCTGAGCCAAATATACTCCTGTATAACAGACAAACTGGGCTTCCAAATCTGCTTTGTACATTTTCACATGTAAATGTCTCCTACTATTCAGGTTGCTCTTTGAGCTGTATCTATACAAAGTAATTGGTGACAGCCTTTTGATTCCTGGTTAGCATTTTACTCCACAGTCTCCTATTGATTTCACTGGGCTGAGGCACTGGATACTATACAATACTCTGAGAAGACAGTGCATTGTGATCATATTGTTACCAAGCTCCCCATTTTTGTAACAGTCCTGGTTGTTACTGCACTGGTGAAAGTTAAGTGGCTGATCTGGGTGAAGTTTATTGAATTTCAGCTTTCCAGGCCACAGGGCAGCCAAGCCATAGTGATCTGTGCAGATTAACAAGCTGCAGCAGATGAGAGCTTTCATCAGCACTGTGGTGAGGAGACATGAATGTGATATCTTGGCTTAAAGTGCATTGACATGCTCAGGTATGTTTGAGGATTGTATTATACCATATAGCATCACTGCTCTCAACTCTTCTGCACTGACTCAGCAGTAACCTGCTAGCTGGAAAATCATCCAGTTCCTTTTTATGGCCCTGTAATACTTTTAAAGCTCCTCCAAGGGTCTTAAAAGAGTAAGAAAGTCCCAGGAAATCCTGTTTTGGTGACAAGTTATACTTCTGTACACTTGGTCTCTCCAGCAAGTCTCAAAAACCACCTGATCACTAAAGAGACACAACTAAGACCATTGGAAGTAGATTAGAAAGCTCCATAATAAAGTGTATTTGGATTCTTTTTCTGTTTTAGAGCTCTGGTGAATGAGATCTAAATGGAGCTGTTTAACCACCTGCAGAGCTCCTGAGACACCCATCCCTGTTTCTGCTGGGCTTGAGGGCAGAGAGCGGAGGGCTATGGTCTGCCACTTGGGTCCCTGTTCACCATTCCTGCCACTCAGTTGCTCTTGACAGTGAGTGCGGGTCCCTAACCAACCTCTGGAAACACACAATTTCAGAGCCACAGATTTTAAACTCCACCATATCACTGCACCCATTGGAGGTTTGCACCCTCCGCTCCAGCCAGCCCCCATGGCTTGCACCGATGGAAAATTGGGAGCCAGTCAGTGTTTTCACAGTACCTTGTGGTACCCGCAGCCCCTCGTGCCCCCACAGAGATGTGAGGTGCCCTCTCCCACTCTGCCCCTCGGTTCACAAGACCTGGATGTGAAGATGGCGACCGCTCTGACGCACCCCACACGGTTCAAAGGGAGGCAGTTTGCAGGGGAGCTGGTTTTGTTTCTCTTGCACCGCAGCCATTGTGCGAGTGTCAAAGGAGCATCCCTCTCATCTCTCAGATTGATGGCACCGTCTAGGACTTCCAGCATAGACAAGATAAACTAAAGGCTTCTGCAGACAGGTATGTAACTGTGGAGACAGCAGCGCTGCAGAAGAGGCCTCCGATCAGGGGAATGTTTGTCCCACAGTCGACTCTCTGGCATAGCGGTCACCTTTGACATGACTTGCTGAATAGGAGTTTGTTTTCTAATTTCCATGGTTCAGCCGTAGGCCACGCAAAGTAAATACAAGTAAACGGGCAACAGTGGTTCAAAGGAACATAAGACAAGTATTTGCCCCCTTGGAAGACAGTTTGGGTAGTGTTCACATGTGAATCAATCTGGTTTGGGTCTTTGAAGTTATTTTGAGTACTGAATATTGGCGGGGTCAACAAAAGATTGCCCATCCTTTGGGGCATACTCTGGAGGCAAACTGCTGGCTTGCTGCTGCAGAGCTGCCAGTGGTGCTGTCATGCAGATGTGAACTCCTGAATCATTTAATAGGAGAGGCAAGAGGCCTCCCCTCACACCAGCACCAAGCCCAGGCAGCCCAGGAGAGGGATGCTGTCACTTCAGCACTTGCTGTCGCATCCTTTTCAGGGCTCTTCCCTTACCCGCTGGCCTTGTGGACACATCTCTGAATGTGACAGTGCTGTGCCCTCAGGCACAGGTCAGATCAGGATCAGTGGGTTTAAGTGACTTCAAGCTGTACTTAATACATAAAGAGCTTCACTCTCTGCCTGGATGCACCGTTTCAAGTTGTCAATCTCTTCCACACTATTCAGGGTAGAAACAAATTTACGTTGCAGAAACTGAGGCTTCTTGTTTTGGAAGATATCCTTTTGCAGGTGGCTTGTGCCACAAAGGGAAGCCTTTGCTAGGGGCTTTAGGCTTTTGCCAGCTCAACACAGCCCCCAAACTGGCTGTCCTACGATGAGCTAGTTTTGTTTGTTTGTTTGATGTTGGTTTGGTTTTAAATAAATGCCTCATTTTTCTACTGTTGGCTTTGAAGGAAAGAAAATACAAAGTACTGTAAATAGTGCTTCTTTAAGTGTTACAGAAATGCCACCATGAATATCCTGTCAAAACACTGTCTGGCTAAGAAGTGCATCTTGTGGAGGCTCTGTCTTTCCCTGGCACCTTAATGCTTTTACGATTATAACCAACCTTCTTTCTGCTAATGCACAGTACATTCCCTTCAGGAAGACAATTTCATATTTGAAGTGATTTATGATCTGATTGATTTGATCATTGTCATTCTTATTCTGAAATTAAAAGTGTTAAATCCTATACATAAGTAAAGACTCTGTCAACCCGAGTGACACATTTGGGATGAGACAAAAATGTGGATCTTGAGCATTGCTGGTCAGTGATGATTCCACAAAAGATTTCACAGTGCAACACGTAAAGTGACTTGAGCAGAGACAAGTAGACTCTTTTCTAACTTGTTTGTGTATAGTAATTATTTATTTCCTGTGTTTTTTAGCAGTAATAGCTAAGTAGAGACTGTGTATTTCATTACAGATTTTAAAAGAATTTTAATATATTTTAGGATAAAAGAAATTACCTGAACAGAATTAATTCTTGCTTTAAAATATGTGGATCCACCTGAAAGGTTGCAGTTGAGAAAAGTTTCCATAGTTGTTTGTTGTTGTGCCTTGCAGACTCATAAGGAAATTTAGAGTCTGGTTAAGGAGAGGATGTGCTATTTTTGCAATGCAAGGAAACTAGATGCACAAATGAGCTGTCACAGACTAGGTAGGTGCATGCAATTTTAGAGCAGAGCTCCTGAAATCCTGCCAAGAAAACCTGGATGCAGCCATTCACTTGTTCACAGTTAGACTCGCTCCCCTCCAGCAGCTCTGCTAACAGGTCAGGACTGAAAAGCCACTTCTGAAATAAGGGAAAGGCACCTGGTTGACATCTTGGCCATTTTAAAGATGAATGTAAAGCTAGTGATGACAGTCCTGAAACCTAGTTGCCATCTGGAATCCTGGAAGTGCTTGACTGAGCCTGGAGAGATGGGGTAGGAGCTGGTACAGGTACATCCTTGTAGCTGCCAGGGCCAGAGCCCTGGTCTCCCCACATATAAGCCTGGCCTTCACTGTATGAGAGAAAAACCAGCTAGGTATATGCCAGGGGGAGAGGGGAGCTTCTGTTTGGCTTATCCTGGTGAAAATACAGAGCCTTCTCCAAGAGAACTGCACCTTCCAAACCTCCCAGGAAGGCTGTGTCTCTCAAGTCTGAGCTTAGCGATCATATGCACGCACACACATGTATGTAACCACGCCTGTGCACACGCACACTGCTCCCTGGGGTTCCTCTTTATGATCTTTTGCTGCTTGGTAAGTGCGAGTGTGGGATAATGTATGGAGAAAGGCAGCAGCAACCAGAGGAAAAAGACAAGCAGGAGCAAAACAAGTTTCCTTGCACTGCCTCCTTGGTGGCCAGGGCACAGATGTGCTCCGTCTGCTGTCCTGTCCTTTGTTAACTCCATCTCCCAGCCCTTTGAACCTCATTAACTGGTTACTGAAAAGAGAGCACTGATTATTACCCCAAGTGATAATCCAATTATTTGGGATAATAAAGAGGCTGTGTCTTTATACAATAAAGTTCAGTGCAACCACAGTTGGTTGGAAAAGGAGTGAAAAAATCACAAAAACACCCCCAAGACCTTTTCCCTCCCCAGACCTACCGGTTCAGTTTCCGGCCAGTCCTAACCACTGTTCTCAGTGCCCATCTCAGACAGTCTCCTCCACAGCCCATCCCCTCTCCCAGTGCAGTCCCCCGACATCCCTGACTGACACCAGAAAGGGCCCAGGGAAGGAAAATGATGGCAAGGGGTACAGAGCATAGACCTGGAGGAGAAGGCAGCAGAAGTGACCCCAGGGTTATTGCTGAGGCAAACCTCTTGCCACGTGCTTGCTCCTGCAGTGTTTTGCCTCCAGTGACTGCGGGCCCCCTCAAGGTGCCTGAAGCTGATATTACTGGGTATGGAAGTTAAATGCTATAAATGTAATTTCTTGCCCAACTTGTACAAAAATAATTTTAATTCAGAATAGTGAAGGAACTTCTTACATGGTTAATGTCACTGCCTGTATGTGCAGGCTTTGAAGGTGCCCCTGGGAGACCCCTTATCTCTTTTGGTAAAAACAAGCAGTGATGTGCTGCTAGACAAGACTCCATTTCAACTGCTGATGCTCTGGCACCAAACCAGAACATCAAACCAGTTTGTGTCCTAGAGCAACAATTATTCTGCATGGAAGTTCTATGAGGATGAGAAAAAAAAAGGCAAAGCAAGAGGATTTATCCATTCCCAAACAGCTTTGCAGAGACATTGCTGTGGTGAAGTGGTACAGAAAAGGTCTATATAATAATGTCCAGGGCTTCCCTGGCTGAAGGAATTCAGTTCCTAAGAAAGAAGAGTGGTGCTTATTTATTTTGCTTTTTGCTTTCTTCCAAGGAAGGAAAATTGTGAGGAGGGTGCAATTTTAGTGGAAGTTGAGGTTGTAGGAGTAATGGGAGGGCACAAAGGGTTCATTGTTGGGCTACCAATCTGTCATGGGAAGGGCTGTCACAGGAGTATCCAAGGGGCCAGCAATGAAATGCCGCCACTAAGTTGCAGAAGGAGACTTTACCTCACCTTGGGCTGCCCAGCTCTGCTCCCCGTGCTGGACAATGCGCCAGTAGCGGTGGGGCGGGCTGACCCACCACCCTAAATCACTGCAGAGGTAAGAGTGTCACGCAGGGTGAGAGGACCTGTGAGTTGGGCAGGGATAGAGACAAGATTTATAACTATCTGGTATTTCTCTCTTTTGAAAATTAAATGGCAAGTTAAGGAAAATAAAAGAAGGTTGACAGGAGGGGGTGAGCCCATGCATGGACAGTTCAATCTTCAAGGCTGAGTGGACGAATGCTTTAAGTACAGCTAAGAAGTTATTGTGGTGGAGGGGAAGAGCTGTGCCATGAAGGACATGCTTGATTTTTGTGGGTCTCTGGCGGAGCTCCTGTCCCAAAGCCATAATCACCTATGGGACAGTGTACTGAGGCTATTAGTGAGCCTCCTGTCCCCTGGGTGACCACAGCACAGTGTGGGCAGGAGTGGCAGCCTGCACCCACTGATGCTCCAGCCCTCGGTGCGGCTTCACTGGGCTCAGCTGCTGGCTGCCTCTGGGGACACCAGCCCTTGGGCTTTGTCAGCAAAAGAGGCTGAATCGGTGAAAAAACAGGTTTTATGTTTGCAAAGACAACAAAAGCTTTGAGATATTCAATACCTGCAACTGGCATTTTGGTGGCTTGCAAGGAAGCCTTTGGTGGTGATTTGCTTTGGTAAAACACATTTGCCCCCTGGGATGGGAAATGAAGTGCCAGGCAAGACGACTCTGCTGCACCTTGGAGCCCCACCTGAATGTCTCAGGCCACCAACAACTGGTGTAAAACAGCACGGCTTAGCAGAGGGCAGTCCTGCAGTGGCCAATTTACATCAGCTGAGGATCCAGGCTTTTGTGTCATTAAAGACACAGTAGAAAAAAACTCTTGTGAATGAAGGAAGCTCTGGCTAAAAAGTCCCAACAAGTTAGCTCTTTATTCTTTATCAGTGAAGTCTGCACACAATGACAACATGGACAAGGGAAATTTGCACAGCATTTAACTTAGGTCAAAAAAACAAGTAATTTGTTAAGTGGCAAGGGCACCAACGCGTGCCACGTCACGCTGGATTTTCTTTAAAAATAAAAAAAATAACAAAGTTAAACTTTCAGTCAACCTGAAAATATTTGCTTTTTATGGGGGCAGTGCGGAACGAATGGGGCAGCAAATCTTTCTTTGGTCACTCGTTTACAGAGACTGAAAAGCTCTATAGAGACAGTGGGAAAAGAAGGAAAAAGGAGGGGTTGCAGAGAGGGAAGAAGAGAGAGAGAGAGTGAAAGAAAGAGAGAGAGAGAAGGAAGGAAGGAAGGAAGGAAGGAAGGAAGGAAGGAAGGAAGGAAGGAAGGAAGGAAGGAAGGAAGGAAGGAAGGAAGGAAGGAAGGAAGGAAGGAAGGAAGGAAGGAAGGAAAGAAAGAAGGAAGGAAGGAAGGAAGGAAGGAAGGAAGGAAGGAAGGAAGGAAGGAAGGAAAGAAAGAAAAGAAAGAAAGAAAGAGAGAAAGAGAGAAAGAAAGGAAAGAAAGGAAAGAAAGGAAAGAAAGGAAGGAAGGAAGGAAGGAAGGAAGGAAGGAAGGAAGGAAGGAAGGAAGGAAGGAAGGAAGGAAGGAAGGAAGGAAGAAAGAAAGAAAGAAAGAAAGAAAGAAAGAAAGAAAGAAAGAAAGAAAGAAAGAAAGAAAGAAAGAAAGAAAGAAAGAAAGAAAGAAAGAAAGAAAGAAAGAAAGAAAGAAAGAAAGAAAGAAAGAAAGAAAGAAAGAAAGAAGGGAAGGGAAGGGAAGGGAAGGGAAGGGAAGGGAAGGGAAGGGAAGGGAAGGGAAGGGAAGGGAAGGGAAGGGAAGGGAAGGGAAGGGAAGGGAAGGGAAGGGAAGGGAAGGGAAGGGAAGGGAAGAGGGTGAGTGGAAAGGAGGGAGGGAGAGAGGAAGGAGAAAATGCACATGAACTCTGAAGTTCTTTGCTAATAGAATACCATCAAAGATAGATAAAAAATATGCCAGGCTGGGAAAGCAAGTTCCTTGGACAACTTGGTGCATTTCTTACTGGTGACTAGAGAGGGATCTCTTGCAGAAACAGACTGCAGGAAAAGACACCAATCAGGAACTCAAATGGAAGAGGAAATGTGAAATCTCCCCAGGACGGAAATCAAGAGCTGTTCAGAGGGAAGAGGGAAAGCCTAATGCCTGTGTTGTAGCATGAAAACTTATAGATATAAATCCCAGCTCTTAAGTGTCAGGCATTCATTTTCTTTAATTTTTCCAGTTTAGCTGATTTGTTCATATTTGGAAAATATTACAAATGAACAACTTGTGAATTCTCAGAGGGACTGATGACTGGTCATTGGAAACACGTTGTGTTACTGAACTCATCTAAACGCAAGTAAAATGGGGAACCATCAAAATAGATATACTTACGTTTTGCTATTGTTTTCCCCCTGTTCTGGTACTATTCCACAGAAATGAGTTTTCCCTTCCCCTTTCAAATATGCATCCCCTGATCCTTGTCATTAACAATCTTGTTTCTGTGCTTACTTTGGATTTCTTCTCCAGTTTCTCAGATTTTTTTTATCCTGTCCCCCTTACCAACAACAGACTCATGTTCACCCAGCAGACATTTGTATTTATTTACATTTTTAATTTCATTCTTCCCCTTCCCTTTCTGGATACAAGTTCAGAAAGCCAGACAGCTGTTACTACCTACCTATCAGAACATTTAATCTGCACTTGCTGTCCAGAATTGATATATTTTAAAATAGCAAGGGTGTACCTCTGTATCTGTATTCATCTCCATCTCTCTGTCTCTCTATCTCTATCTTTATCTCTCTGTCTCTCTCTCTGCCTCTATCTCTATCTCTGTCTCTATATGTAATACACATATACATATTCCCAGAGCTTTATTTTTAATGTCTTTCATCCCACGAATTATTGCCCAAAATGATGAAGTAGAACAACACTGTGGTGTAACCTTGCACTGCCTTTTGCTCATGCTCTGGTGCACACACAGGAGCATGCACACTCACACGCAGAGCCACAACCATGTGGGGAAGGCAGGAATGCGGGTGAGTTTTGACCTCCAGTGTCCGCACAATGAGCTGCGGACGATGCAGAAGGTTGGCTGCTTCTATACAGTCCTGCTTTTGTGCTCTTGTCCAGGGCTTGATCCTTGGAGCCCTGTGTGCTCAGTAGACGCCAGAGAGATAGATGTGATCTGTTAGCCTCATCCAGCGCCGGCAGCTGAGCCATTTTCACACAGGCAGGCAGGTATGGCAAAGCCTGGGTAACAGATGAGAACCCATGGGGAGCTCTTGACTATGGAGAATGAAAAATCAAAAGAAACCATATTGGACACAGATACAAAAGGAGTCCCCTGTTCCTTTTCTATCCCCCCTTGTTTCTTTTCTCTTCTTCCTTACCAGGCTGTAATGAATGTGGAAAACTGCTTCCCCCCTCAAAGTATTTGAGGACATATAGATTCCAGACACTATTCTATGCAAATACTTCCACCCTTCCCTACCCAACAGCATCCTGAGTTAACCCTTCTGCCTAGCTGTTTTCTGCCCATCACTTTCCATGCTGCAGTAGGAAAGGAAACAAAAACACCCTATAAAAAAACTCTTAATCATTATTCTCAAAGGAAAGGTTTACACCCTACATAGTGGATTTGGGCTCAGCACAGCTGGAGTCACAAAGCAGCTGTTAACACATTTCTGACTTTGAAGTTAGTTTGATGTTTTAATCATGTAACATCAGGAAAAAAGAGAGATAATTCCAATAGTGTTAACACCCTGAGCTCTCTCTTGAAATCACTGTAGCATGTTCAGAGTCACACATTTGTCCCTGTGAAAACAGTCTGTAGAAGGCTTTTAGCATAAATGCATACAATTTAAAAGGAATTAAAGGAGCATACATAAAGCACAGGAAACTTAAGGATCTGTTCCTTGACAGCTGTGAGTCTTTTGTCTCCCACTGGCAGTTTTGTGAGCCTTGCTTCACACCAGCCATAATCCAAAACATTTTTACTTGGTAGTTATTACAGGAATGATTGCCTTTGCTCCTACTGACTGCAACTTACAGACAAGCCTTCCAAAAGTCTTTTCCATCTCTAAAAAGAAAAGAGAGATGTGGAAAGCAACAGAAATAACTAATCTAACTGAAATTGTTTTTCTTTCCAAAGAAAAAGAAATGCCTCTCCTGAGATTTTATCTCCTGAGACACTTCTACCTCTGAAAATTGCTTTCATGGGCTTCTTATTTATAATCCCTTAGTTCATGAGTATGTCTATCTGGATGCACATACCGCAGCAACAGCAGCAGTGCAGCTTTAGGGTTTTCATCAGTATGAGCTACAATTTGATTTAGTCCCGCCCTGAACTCCAAAACAGATCACTTAGTTTTGTTGTGATAGATTGATGGTAAGATTTGATAGAGCACAGTAAGAGAGAGTGGTCTCAGGCACAGAAGGCTCAAACATTCAGGCATTTTCTGATAGAGAGACAGATACATTCTCCTCAACCAAATAAGTACACTTTTTGTATGGTTCTCATACACTGTAATTTCCAGCAACAGCCCTCTGCATCTGGTCTAGTGGGAATGAGATACTTATGAGGCTGTTTTGTTAGTATTTCATTAGGCTTTGCAGGGTTTCCTTGAGTTGCAGGGTGTATTTTGCTCCATGAAATATATTTTATCTAATTTACATTTGAGGTTCTGCGTAGAGATGACATGGACTCTCTGTATTGATTTGCACAAGTTGTCAAGAACACACAATACTTTTTTATGAACTCTACTTTGATCATACAATGCAAAAGCATCTTAAAAGTTGAGGATTCTTACCCTTTGGTTGTAAATTTTTTTTACAATCTTTCTAAATGAAACCACTGAATCAAGACAATGTGCTGAGCAGTTGATTGAGTCTTGTGTTGAAATAGTTTCCCCTGTTTGCTAAGTGATGGGTAGAAGAGGACTAAGGATGCTCATGAGATTTTCCAAGTAAGTTTTCTCCTTCCTGTTGCAATCAATCAGCTAAAAGGCAGTGAAGACTGTATTTCTCTTTATTTTTTATTTTAGCTTGCATGGATAAGATGAAATTTTAATCTATCGCAACTCTCAAGCTCCTTAAAGTGGAGATCTGGTATTTACTTACTTCACATAGATGGTATGACACTAGATTAAGAACTTTATATGACTGTGAGAGGTGGTAACCATTTCATTTGTTCTCAGTTATACTGGTTTTGTTTAAGAAGCAGCTGGTTGGAATCCCCTGAAGGATGGCAAACTTGAAGATGAAGCAGTGAAAATTAACTGAGGGGATTTAACCCCCCCCCAGTTTGGCTACATGTCTATGTGTAACAACTTTCAGTCTGTGCTGGACTTACTCCAAACCCAGAATTTCACTGGTTTTGTTGATTTACAACTTCTGCTAACCTTATGTCTGACTCAGAGTCCATAGGTGTCCTGTCTTTCTGTTGACTCCAGCAAAACGTTCTAAGAAAAAGTGATCTCCTTTCCCTGACACACCCATTCTCTCTGATCTTTATTTCTGTGGTGACTTACCAGGCTTCAGTCTTATGGATCTTCCTGATGTGAATCAACAAACAGAGGCATAAAATCAGCAGAGGAATCACAATGTTACCTGAATGCTTCTTCTCAGCCAGTCTTGCTTTAGTTTTTGCACCACTGGCCATGAAAAGGGCAACAGAAACAGACTGTGGAGACCAACAGGAGTATCCTTTGTGACTTGAATTTGGTCGTGAGCTATGAAAAAGGTGAGATTTCTCCTATGATTCCTCAAGGAACAACCTTCTCCACACTAAATGAAAGCAGAAGAGAACCCACTCCATCACACCTGCAACCAGACAAAAACATGAGGTTTAGAGAGTCACTTCTAGCTAGAAGATGGGGAAGGGTCACTTCATCTGCTTCTCTCCTCCATACAAATCCTTCTTGTTTTACATTTGTGCTCTGAAAACACATGCATTAGGGGTGGGGTAGGTTGTTGCACATATGATTTTGTCTCTGCATGTGCTTATATGTGCCAGAGTTTGCTAGCATTTAATTTCCTCCAGAAACTGTGTTCCTCTCAGCACAGAGGAGGTGTTTCTCTGTGTTTCATGAGTACCTTTTTCTTATCTCCATTTTGAATCCTTCAATGAGAGCTTATTATGCTCCTCAGTAATCTCAGTACCTGCCTTGCTCAGGTTTCTGTTTCTCAAAACAGCCTCCATATCTCTCCATACCTCCATTTGGTGTCCAGACTCCCTATCATGGGATACCTGTGTCCTTCCAGGCTGCAACACCTTTCTCTTCAGAGACACTCCCCTGCCTTCTTTCTGATCTGGGTTTGGGATTTAGATTATGATGCTCCTGTAAATAGCCTAAACTCAGAGGCAGTTGAGCCTTTACTGACTGCTTTGATTACCCAAACTGGTAGCAAAGCTGTCTTTCCATCAAACTTCACTGCTGAAGTTCTCACAGTAAGATCTTCCCTGGGTGTGCTGTTTTCTAGTGACAAAGGTGAGAAATCTGAGATACTGGGAGCTTAATAAAAGTAACGGAGACAGCTCATAATTTAAAAAAAGTGTCGCTCACCAGACAGTTGACAAATGAGGGGTCCCCAAATACTGTGGCAGGTGGACTCGGTGTTCTAGATGTTGCTGTTGTGGCAATTCTTTACAGACGATGGGTGAGTCAATAAGTAAAGTGGAATTTATATAAGACATATGAAAAACATTGAAAACGGTCACTAATCCAAAAGGCAGAGAGCAGCAGATGTTGTACCTAGGAAAGGGCTGAGGTAATCTGTCTCGCAAACTGGTGGAAACCATGTGAAGGATTTTGACATTTGTAAGGGTGGATTCATGCTTATGAGAATGTTTATATTGTCTTTGGAAACAGACATGCAACTTCATAGAATAAAATGGAACTTCACAGCTTTCCCAAAGTGCAAGAGTTAGAAATCCCCAGCCTGGGAGTGGTCCAGTGCACAAACATTCAGTGTGCCTAAGAGGCACTGAAATGAAATCCACTGACCAAAAACACAAAGTAGTAAGTATGAGAAGCTTTATTGGAAAACTGTTTATGGAATATGCTTGTTGAAAACTTCTACTTCTCAGAATGTTTTGTTTTTTATAATATGGCAACTCACAGATACAAACACAGTCCAGCACATATCATCGTTTGAATGTGTCAACATGATAAAAAAATAGTGGAGAGGTCCTTGATCTAATACAGTTAGACTTTCCATATGGCCTGGCATAAAATGTTATGAAAGAACCTGAGAATTAGGAATGAAAAATATTGCTGAGAAACAGGAAACAAAGAATAAATGGCATTTTGTCCTTGTGACACTGGTTAATGATGGTCTCTCCTGAGGTTATGCACATTATGTTTCATGTTGTAAAGCTAGTTGGAGAAGTACTGTTTCTGGGACTAAATAGTTCCCCACAAACTAGAAGGTCTTGATCAGTTCAAGCAAAATCCGATCAATTAAATTTGGAAAAAATCTGGAGACAGAAAAGTTCTGCCATTGTTCCATTCGAATAATTGTGAAATAAAATATCCATCTTGCATTTGAACAGTTTTTCTTTCAAAAAAAATGAAAATTTGTCATCAAATAAAAGCAAATCTTAAACTGAAACTTGGTTGCACTTGTGTAGATGAAGTATTTCAGCTAAACCCAATTATTCTTCTTCTATAATTTTCCTTTGTACATAATTTCAAACTAAAGACCCAGGCAAGACAACACATAGCGCATTGGCAAAAGAACTGTGGTGCCAAGAATTGAAAAATGTATTAAAAGAAAACATATCATATTAGTCAGAAGAAAAATATCAATGTGCAACTGCAGTCAAAGAAACAATATTAAAGTAGAACAATAATTGACAGGAATAGTATCAAGACCAGTGCTGGGACCTGTTTTTATAACAAAACAAATGTCAAGGAGATAAAAAAGTGTAGGATTGCCTGTTTTGGAAAGACAATTGGTAAAGGAAGCAAAGATGAGAAAATTCCAACCATGACCAGTAATAGACTAGATGGAGCTGGTGTGTTATCTGGCATGGTATTTCCAGAGTGGTAAAGCCCCAAAGTGAATAGCTCTGTTAAGACCTGCCTTAGAGAGACAGCATGACTTTGCCATGGCTGGGATTTGAGGATTTGTGTTTTAGAAACTCCTGGTGTTATTTCTGCAAGCTGCTGGGAGGGGGCAGGTCTGCTGGAGTGAGGAACTGTTTTATGAAGAGGTGAGATTGGCTCCCCAATGAAAAGTATGTCAGATGCCGGAGAAGCTGAGTTAGTCACCCATGTGTCTCGGCTTCTTAGGACCCTGAAGCGCCATCACAGTCCAGCTCCGCCTGCCAGCGCTGCTATCCTGATAGCTTTGATGAGTGCTAAGTGCACTGCAAAACAGAAAAGCAGCACTGGTAGATTTAAAACAGGATATTCATTACTGTCATATTTTACTATTGACAGCTCACTTCTTTCTTTCCCTTCCCTGTGTATAATTTCTCTGCAGAATAATTTGGATATGCAGTGTCATATCAACAGCTACATATAAAGGAGAAGAAATAGTCTTCATGATAGAGTGGCTAAAAAGAGCTGAAACTCCAGGTTAAATTCACCTACTGGGCAAATTCCCTTTTTATATCTGCAAAACAGCAGCAACAAAAAGTTCTTGGAACTCATCAACATAGGGAGCAGTTTAATTACACGCTTGGGAGTAATTACAAGTAAGAAAAAAATTAAAATGTTCCATTTAGGAAGCATGAGATCTCCCTCTGGGGTTCACAGAAGTGTTTGAAGAGTTTAGGAAGGGTTCTGATTTAACTTCCAAACAGTGAGGGGTTTGTTTGTCAGTGTTGCACTGTCACACAAATGGTTGGTTTCTTCAAGGGATAGCCCAAGCTGCCCATGCAGCCAAAGTGCATGCAGAGCTCGATATAAGCTCTGTGTAAGATTGGTAAGATTTTCCTGATTTTCTGTATTTTACCTCTAGTTCAGAGCAAGTTGGGGTCCTGCGCACACAGGTTGGCTTAGGGAAGGGAAAAAGCAATCATGGGTAATTGTTTCCAGGTCTGCAGAGCGCACATAGAAAATCATGTTCTGAGCGGTGCAACTCATGTCCTGCATGGTCTTATCTATGGGTTGGGAGAGGTAATTTAAGTTCACTGAGACCCTAGACATTGCTGTTATTGCTTATGGCATTTGATCTGTGCTTCCCCACCAGTCCATCAGCATTAAAGCATTGGTTTCTCATCATTATGGTGCATCATGACAAGAAGGATGGTGCTGAAGTGACTGACATTACCTCTCCTTGCTCTGTAGCATGTGAAGTCATTTGCCCATCATATTCATTGACCTGGAAAAAAAAAATAAAAACAGCAGGCCCTGTTTTAGCCCATTTGGGGAGTCTTTCCTTACCCAAGGTGTATTCTGGGCATGAACTGGATAAACTCAATCAATGCGAAAAAGGCTCATTGATGTCAAATAGATGGTTCCTAGTCCCAGATGTGTCATGCTCAGTTAGTGAATAACAGAGTGTCAAATAGAGCAATAAATCTTCTTACTTGCTGACTGCTGTGCAGGGCTGCCATGCGAAGACACTCACACTCTCACTAATTCTGTGTGATGAGTGAGGTTGGCTCCATCCCTGACATTTCCAGAGGCCAGCAGAGAGGTGCAAACATATTGAGTTGGGACAAGTGCTGGATCAGTGTGCCTTTCTCCACACGTTGAGGCCATTATTGGAAATCTGACAGCAATATGCCATGGAAACACTGTCGATTTTAAGCTAGATTTCAACAAGGCTGTTCATGGTGCAAGGTGGTGCCTAGAGCAGGAAGAAATGGTGTAGATGGGCTGTGTGTTTGCCAAATAATTGACATTGGTATCACTTCTTAGCAAATATTCCTGCTGGGGGCACACTCTGGCATGCTCTGGACAGAGGTTACCAACAGACAGGGCTCAGGGAGAAACTCCAGCATGGACTGCACTGAGTCCTTCACCCATGTTCTGGATGAACCATACTGAAAGAAAAATGAGCTCATTATTTGGGGCCAACCAATCTTTGATGTCCACATAGAACCCTTAGATAACCCACTGATTCACTCCAACCAAAGAGCTGGAAGAAAGGTCTCTGGGCAAAAGCATGAGAGCACGGAGTCTTAAATACCTTAAGGACACTTTAGTGGAAAGGCAAAAAGCAAGGAATCAAACCTCAACAGGTTGTTGCACAGCCCCTGAGCCTTAAAATATTTGTTATCGCTGCCACGTGGTGATGTTCTCCAGTTGATTGTGACCTGTCTGCATTCAGACTGCTGTGAACTTCTGTCATCCAAACTCCACAACCTATTGTATTAGGACTGTAAATGGAGAGACTTCAAAGAAACCTTCTTACATCATGCAAGGACATTGAGTGTCATAGCTGGAGCTCATTAAGAAGTTAACTCTCAACCCTTTCTAATTTAATATGTAAGCAGATGTTCATGTAGATAAATCAGTAAGAGGCATAATCCAGAAGCAAAACCTGAGTATTATTAATTTCCATTTATGCTTCAGCCTCTTGTGGCGGTGGGGTTTGCCTGTGTCCATGCTCTTGTGTGGTAGCTGATTCCGTGTCTTTCAGTAAAGGATGTATGATTTGCCTCACGTTACATTTTGATGCTCTATTCAGTTTGAGTGAATTATGCTGCACACTTGCCATCTTACTTTTTTTTGGTTGTCCATGCCATGGGTCAATTTAACCTTTGGGTGTACTTGAGAAAAGAATCAATACTGGAGGCAGAGAAGAAGTGTAGTTTTTAAGTTTACTTGAGTTGGTCGACACCTAGTGCCTTTGGGGACCCAGAATTACCACTGTCATGAAGTGTCAGCATTTAAAAATGAATGCTGTCATTTAACAGGGAATAGCCAAGCTGCCCAGGACCACTGTTTGAGTGCACAAGGATTTTGCTTTGAAGTAGTTACTGTAGCCTCCACTTAGAAAAGCACTTAAGTCCATTCTTCATTTTAAAGCTTTATTTTAAAAATTACTCCAACAGCACTTCAGTGCATGCACCTAAACCAGAGCAGAAGAGGAAACCCCACTGCCAGGAAGGGCTGTGGACAACCGCAGTCTTTGGCCAACACCAGTGGCAACGGAGAGCATGAGCAGCCTGCCAGTCACTTGCAATGTGCCTGGTAGATTGTGGGTGGGTTTCTGCTGCTAATGGTGGCAAAAAGAGAAGTGAGGCAACAAGACAACACTGCAAGACTTAGGTTTATCCCCTGGAAGTGTTTGCAACTTGGCTATCTCCCTGGGAAATGAGTTTGGATTTGGGGTTCACTTCTTTCTGTTCCAGGACAGTTACAACTGGCAAATGTGTCCTGGACAAAGCAAGATGACTTCCTTCAACTGTATTACCTCTGCCTTAATTTTTCCTTAAGATTAGTGTCACTGTAAACAGTTCTTCAAGTCTCCAGAGTGCTGTACAGGTAAGAGTCCCAATGAGCAAGTGCATCATTGCTATTACAGCCCTGATTCAAACATTAAGGTGCATAAGCACAGCTTTTGTTTAAGTATGTCACTAAGTCCATTGCCTCTGGAAAGTTAGGTGTGTACAGAATCAGGATGTCTGCCCATAAAAGTGAACAGGATAGTCAAAGGGCACTGGGAGCACAGTCAGGGGGCAAAGCAGAAACAGAAATCTCAGTCTCTATTTCCTGAGCCACAGACCAAAATACTCTGCCTCCTTTCTGAGACATTTTGTTTCCTATCAGTTAACATGGAAAATCTGATACTATTTCACCTTACTGAAAATAAAGGGCATATTTTGTAAATTCTGTAGCAGATCCTTTTCTTTCCTCCTCTAACTCAAATACTCAGTCACTTTAAAGGAGGTAAAGGGGGGAAATAAAGGGAAAAATGAGGAAGTGCAGCAAAGGCTTTGATTTGTCTGTGACATAAAACTGGATTATAATGTCATTTGCTAACTGACAGATCATTTAGTGTCCTGGAAGAGTCTGTTTTTCACACTGCTGAAGCTCTCACAGGGGAATTCTGTGTGGGCTCCTTATTGTCAGAGCTATTTTTCACCCAATTTGTTTCCAAATGATGTCTAACCTGAGGTCTTCCCACTGAGAGGGCTTTAAGCAATGATTAATGAGAAGTGTTTTGCCAGACCCACCTGGGGAATGGCCCATCTGCGAACTCAGGTAAGATAGAGCTGCCTACAAGGCATTGGCTTGTGAATGGCAGGCAGCTTCCCATGGTTTGAGGCTTAGCTCACAGCAAAGGCAAGGTGTTCACTGTTTGCGTCTCAGTGATTCATAAAAGGACTGGAGATAAATGTCACTCATTCTATCATTAACATCTAGTTTGAAGAAACAATCTCCCTCTCCAGGGACTGATCCCCTTCCTGTTCCATATTCAATTATATTATGCATTCAGCATATGTACAGCACCTACGTGGGATACATTTGAAGTGGCCTAAGATCTCCAGCTGTGCTCAGTCTATTTAAAGGTGGCAAGTTAAAGCAGATATGTTTTTGCATGTCCACCTGACTGTCAAATACTTTCTTGTTTGAGCTGTGAGGTCCCGACCCTTCCTTCCAGTGGTGGCTCTGCGTGCAGCTATACGTTCACCCCTACCTATATTGGCTGCATGGTAAAGTGAGTGGGAAAACTGATTTTTAATTTATATTCATTTTGGCAATTGGACAGTTTTGTTCTGCCAGAAAATCCAATTACCCCTGACCTCCAAAATGGAGATCTTTTCAAACTTGAGCCTCTTAGTTAGGTGTAGGCAGGAGAACCTTATCTTTTACTTTCCTGAGAGACTTCTCATGTGCATAACATTGCTAATAGTAAACGTGAATTTCTTGGTAGCTGCCTAAAATGATCATTAAAATGCTCACATAAAAGTTAAGAAGCCCTGAAAATTTGGTTTCTCTCTGTATTTATGAGGCTGAAATCGGAGCATATTTCTTACAGAATAATTTCCCTCCCCTGATTTATGTGGAAGCTCCAGGCTCAGTCATCATCTGGAAATACATTCCTATACAGTCTGCATCATTTAAATGCAGCATCCTACTGTCCCGTCTGTCAAGACCAAAACATAATGGGTCCAACTGTCTATGAATAAAACAGATTGTTTGTAGGGAATATTTATTGCCGATAAAGAGCAAGAGTTTATATTGGCAAAAGCCGTCCTTCTTGTAAATAGCTAGAGGCTCCCGACATCCCCTGAGTTTCAGCAGCGTTTATTCTATTGAATGTGGATCCAAAACATTTCTCACTCATGGCTTGGCAAGACGAGTTTGACAACAGTTTTCTAACCAACTGTTGTGACACCGGCAGTGCATTTTGCCTGAAATTTCACCTGCAAAGCAATCTCCCACTTTCTTTAACTACTTCTCTTGCCAGCAACATGTTTACCATGATTTAGATGTCTATTATACGCATGAACGACTTGTCTACTTAATTTCATCAAAAAAATGAACCCTCATAAGTGGCACAGATGCTGGTATGATGGTAATCAAATTAGTTTTTGGACAGGTTTATGGCCACTTGCTGTCAGTTAAGCTCTCTTTGGCTATCTTCACTCCTAATACAGTTTTGATGGTGATTAATGGCTCCATTAATACACTGCTTGTGCTGTGATAGACACCACATTATGGCCTTGTTTGCTGACCACAGCTGATCATGTATTTTTGTAAACTCAGTTCTGAAGAAAATATTAGTCATATTTAATATGTCACCATTACATATTGCCACGTAGAGGTCATACAGAGAGACCTTGCTCTTATACCCTCCTCACCATGGATGAGCTTCCACACTGCTAAGAGAGGCAGAAGCCCCATGAAGAATGTACTTGGATTAAATGTTCATCAAGTTTCCTCGTGCTGGGAACATGCCAGGGATCTCACTACAGTGAATTTTCCTGGCTATGCTGCCATGCTACTCATCCTCCTTTTCTCTCTCACATCCTTCCAACTTAATTTCTTTGTCTCAAGATCCAGGAAAGATGGCTGAGGCGTTAGGGTTTTTGGTTGTTTGGGGTTTTTTCCCCTCTTCTAGACCTCTCTCTGCTCTTTTTAACATTCTCCTCTCAATTCTCCCCCTTTCACATGCTTTTCTGAGCTGTCCACAATCAACAAGTGAGTCTAGTCAAACCATTTTAAACTCATTTTCATCCATTGCCACTCTACCACTCAACTCTATGGAAGTAGGGTAGAAACTGATATTTCCTTTAGAGGATTTAACATAATAAGTTGTTGGTCACATTAGTGATGGACAAATTAGAGCTGGAAGGAGACCATGGGAAGTAAAAAAATGCCACTGAATTTCCCACAATGCAAGCTGGGACTTGATGCAAGAGTAGTGTCTGGGTGAACTGATATTAAAAAAAGATGTAGGTATTTTTTAACCTAAGTGTCATTGTGGAGCAGACTTTATTTGGGAATAGTGCTGTAGACCCTGGTGTTTTGCCCTGCATCCTCACCTCCCTGCATACCCACAGAAGCACGTATGTACACTCTCAAACTATTCGCTTGCAAGTGAGATAGTGCAGGACATTGGTACAAGCCCACAAGTTCCTTTTTATTAGTCAGGAACAGAAAGAAAATTATGACCCTGGAAAGAGGCAGATGGACATATTAGAGATATTTGCACTGATTTTTTAAAGTAGTCGAAGAAATATGAGGGATCTACTTTGTTTTGTTTTGTTCTCCTCCAGTAATTAAGCCTAGTTTCTTTCTAGCTATATTTGATTTTTATGTTCATCTGTGCACTCGCCTAAACCCCACCCACTTGCTCCTCTGCAAATATTTATTATGCAAATGGTTTGTTTTGAATTGGGTGATCTGAGCAGATGCCCATTTCTGTATAACTGTTCTTTCAGAAAATTGCAGACTAACTGGGTAACATATTATTGAACTAGTTAAATAGTTATGATTGGTGTTGAATTGCTATAAATGCTCCTTGTAGAGTTCTTATTTCCAGTGGTGGTGTTTAGATTTTTTTTGCCTACAGTTACCTCTAACTATATCCCCCTGTCAGGCCAGCACCTGTGATTCTCCAGCTTTTTTTCTGGAAACAATGGCTCTCCCCATGTTCTTTAAATCCAATAAATGTTCTGTAATATCACTTCACATAGGCAACCAGGGACCCATTAGCCACTAAAATTGTTTTGGACTTTTATTGACTTTATCTTCTGATAATGAAAATCTTTATTAAAAGTCGTTACTAAATTTCCCTTCCTCTACAAATTCTGAATCCTGTCTGGCCCACCTTAAAACAAGCACTTAATTTTCTGATTTCCTTCTTGACTCCTGATGAGTCCAGGAGGAAAAAAACATGAACAATTTGACAACATCTATGCTTGGAAGAGGCAGAATTGAGGGGTTTGAGGGGACAGCTTCCACAGTGCAGCCATCTGGATGGGGCACAGCAAAGGCTCCAGATAAGACAGTCAAGAAGGGAGAAACACTGAAGTCTCGTAGGGATGACTCATTTCATCCATTCATCTTAAAGGTGACCGAAGAGATTATTGAATGAGAGCAGAGTATTTGCATATGCTCACACAGATCAGCATATACTCAAATATGCATACACATGCATAGACACATACATACTTGTGCACATACATATTTACGTAGAAACATATACAGCTTTTACTAGGCAACCACCTCATGGGCTTCCTTGGCCATTCTGTCACCTGATTCCCTCTTCCTTTATTCAGGACGCTTTTGCTAAGGTAGTTACACATTTCCTCACTTTTTTCTAAACACTACAGAAAACCATACCTCTAGAAAATATTCTCCAGTTTGTCTGATACAACACTGATAAGGAACAAGGCTAAATAACCAGAAGCCAAAGTTATTTCACAGACTGTCCTTCATTGTCTTGCTACATTGGTGGCTCTCCCCATTTATTACCTACCATTTATTATCTGATTGCTTCTTGCCACACATTCATATAATATAAAAATGGAAGAATCTGCAACCCCCATCTACCTTGGATGTCCAAGGTGACAGTATAAAGAATCCCTGGCATTGATCTCTTTGCTAAAACCCGGTGAGGTAGTTTACATGAAGCAGTCAAGAATCTGCCTTATAGAATCATAGAATCGTTTTAGTTGAAAAAGACCTCTAAGATCATCAAGTCCAACCATTAAACGAGCACTGCCAAGTCACCACTAAACCATGTCCCTTAGCACCTCATCTACATGTCTCTTAAATACCTCCAGGGATGGGGACTCCACCACTGCCCTGGGCAGCCTTTTCCAGTGCTTGACAACCCTATCCATGAAGAAATGTTTCCTAATATCCAAACTAAACCTCCCCTGACACAACTTGAGTCCATTTCCTCTCCTCCTAAATTATGTCTCCATAGCTTTCTGTTTTACATATACACATATAGATACACACAAAAGATAACTTTGTGGAAAGGAGTTTTTTACAGTTATTTGAGGAGACTGGGATGAGTGAAAAAACAGTCAATGAATCACATCAGATCAGAACCAGCTGTGGGTGTTTTGAGTCCACGGAGGAAATGCTCCCCAAAGACACCAAAAGCAGTGGGCTGATTGTGTGTGGCTGTGCTGGAGCCTGGCAGTGCTGGTGGTGCACACCAGCCGTCCCTTCGCTGGCTTTACTGGTGAGCTCCACAGTCCTCCTGCAGGCACCCAAGTTTCTCCGTCTGAACCCAGCCTGACATCTCCACCCAGTGCAGCACCCACATCTATGGGCTCATTATGGGGGGCTCCTAGATTCAAGCAATGGAAGATGAAAAATAAGCATTAGATGTTTTAGTTTGCCCTTTGCCTCCAGACCCCCATATTTCACCCAGTTATTCTTGTACTCAACCAAATGATTGTGTCTGAGCTAAGCACAGCTTGTGTTTGGCTATAGCTTGGTTGTTATCATATGTCATGGAGGGCCACTTAAAATTTAAGAGAGTAAAATATTCTCGTTTAGGATACAGATCCAACAATATAGGAGGAAACGGGCAACTCTAGGTATCCAAATTACCACTGGTAGCTTGCACTTCAAAATCAGGATGCATGGCGGCCAACAAATACATACAGGAAAAAATTCACAAGCACTTTGAAATGTGCATTTCAACACTGAAGGAAAGAGGTATAATAGATGAGCAGTCTATGAACATGTCAACTAACATCATTTAAAGCCTGGTCAATTTTTCCCACTGCAGTTACTTCTTAATGGAAAACTATTGTTTCTTGCTAAACATTTTTTTTAATGAAAAGTGTTTACTTTCCGTAGTTTTTTTAACAAAAAGTAAGGGTTTTTTAACAAAACCTTTTACATGAACATAATCCGATTTTTTGACCCAAAGTACTCAGTTTCCCAAAGGAAAAGAAATAGAAATCAATTCTATGAGATTCACTAAATAATTTTTTTATAATAAGTTCTTTTATTAACATCGTTTTTTTCTCCACCTTGAACTATGGAAACTACATGGAGTCCATTTAGAAGCAGAATAATTCAGTAACCCTTTGGCATCCCAGTGCATTTGCCATTATCCTGCGATAATACTTGGTCACCATTTTGTAGAATGGAAGAGAGAGAAAATATGGTGATATAACCCCCTTTCTCTACCTTCTCATATTCCAACTCCAGTGTTTTCTGGAGGCTGTTCCAGTATCTTGATATCATTATAGCCCCCAAGATGCACTACTGTGCTGTGTTACTTTCTTAGTTGTACTCATCTTCATCGTTCAGGAAATTCTTCATCTCACTGAAGTTTCTAGTCCACCAGGTCGTTCACAAGATGTAGTGGGGATATATTTGGTCTATTTGCCATGCACTCTGCTACCACCTGATCCAGTGGAGGTGTGCAGCTTTACAACTGACTTCAATGCAGGCTGGAAATAGCATCCCTAGGCTGGGACACCGCGTTGGGCTTCTGCTTGAAAGCAAGACACAGCTAGTCCATCACTATGGACATTATGGAAAAATAGGTCAGCAGCTCTCTTAGCTTCATTTCTGCACATTCACAGGCTGTGGCAGGTCATGATTCTTCTCTGCAGCACTAACCAGGTTTTCTTGTTCTGGCAAGAGGGAAAAAACATAACTGTAAGTCTTCAGAAGTCAAGTATAACCTCAGAAGAATTAATGCACTGTCATATGTCCTGGAGGAGGGTGATGATATTGTGTGCATGGCCATTTCAAACCATTTTTTCAGTTCGCGTCAAAGTAAAATAATTTTCTATGATGAACCACGTTTTAAATGGATGGTGGGGTTGGGGGGGGAGGTGAGAGAGAGAATCAAATTACATTTGGAAACAAAAGCTTTAACTTCTGGCACCTAGACAATTAGTTTTTGCTTCTTCTGTTGTTGATCCTCGTGGTTTCATCTGTAATATGTATGGTGATTGTTTGCAGCCTGGCAACAGCGTGAAGTTGCATGGGGGAGGGAAAACTCTAGCCCTTGTTAGCTGGGATCCAAACTTCAAAGGCTTTGGGGACATTGAGCAGACAGGTTTCAGCCGCCGTTAAGGCAGACATGTGAACAAAAGGGTTCCTTCCATTGCTGTGGAGCAGGGGTGACTTTTTGGCCCATTTGTGTTGTTGTTTTAATTTTACTGGGGGTGAGGGGAGGAACGCTCCTGGCACCAAGGATGATGCTTTCTGCCCATGACTGCGTGCCCTTCTTCTTTCCATGTCAGAAGCAGATATGGGCATTTATGGCCCCATAAATCACGGGCTAAGCCATACATGAGCAGCTGGTACATGTGCTAATAACTATAATTATTAATCATGTCGATTTCACACCCTTCAAATTTCTGCGCGGGGCTTTCTGCCGGAGAGGCAGCCCCGGCGCCTTGAGTTGCTTATGGTATGAAAATATGATGAGCTGATGGTCTTTGATGATTGTCCTATGACAGTATTGATCTCCCTACAATTGGGTTTGTGGGGTATCACTACCCAACAAAAGTGGCTCTCCTCGCCTCCTGGTATATATCATTGTCACACATGCCCTATTGTTATGGAGGGGAGTGAATTACTTTCAGTATTCGTCCCAGTCTTTAGCTACTAGGTCACCATTATTCTAGCCTTATGTCAGTGTGGGGACATTTACTTTGATGTTTTCTTTTGTATCTTTCTTAGGGTGAAAGCATTTGGCTATATAGAGCTGCTCAAAAAAAAAAAAAAAAAGTAAAAGAAAGAAAAAAGTCAGCAGTTCAGGTTGGGGTGCCTGGTGGGAGCCAGGGAAATATTATTCCTCGTGGGTGCAGGCGTCTGACCTCCCCCGTCCTTGGTGCTGGCTGCCTTCACCACTGAAGACTTCACCCAGCAGCAGCCCAAGCACCACGTCCATCCCCGGCTTGGGCCCTGGCTGGTGATTCTTCAGCCACTGAAAAGGAAAGAAAGCAAAGCAATCTGCCCCTGGCCTCACCGTGATGGTGTACACTTCCCACCACAGGGCTTTTTTCTTACTAACACTTTGCCTTTTAGCAGGAGTACAAGCAGCGAGGTGCGGCAATGCAGCAGAAACAGCTTTTATAGGTGACATTGCTGGAGGGCTGAAAATAGTAGTAACAACAATAACCTCCCTTACAGCAAAATAACCCTTTCGAGGCTGGTGGGAGCACCTCTTGGGTTAATCTGCATGCTAACATGACACCGTGGTGGCCAGTCATCTCCCACTGGCCTGAACAAGGGCATGGGACTCTCCCCACTTGTTCTGAAATCTGCACGGCCCCCATCGGGCAGCTTCTAAATTGCTCCTGCTGTCTTTACAGCTGCTCTGTTCCAGTGACCCCCGGAAGGGCCAGGGGATTGTCAGGAGAAATTTCTATTAATCAACCCCAAACAGACTGTTACAATTTCACACTTTTTCTCCCATCATTTCACACATTTAATGAATTTGGGGGTCTGCTACTTTCAAAACAGTTACACTCAAGGCCACAAAAAATTGATTATTAATAATGTACAAAAATAAAATGCTGAAGAAAACAAATGGTCCCCCCTTGCTGACAGCAGCAGGACAGGGAGCATCCCTTCCAAAGCGTTACCAAAACGGGCCCAGAGAAGGGCTGAAGCGGAACGTGGTGCAATTCAAGCAGCAGATTCCCGTCTCCTCTGGGCCTGGTTCTACCCTGTTTGTTTCAAGAGGAATTTTGTGTTTCACATTGCTGTGAATTACATAGGCCAGGAGTCAGTTAGGGACAAAACCCATAAACCTTGTTTGCTTCAGGGCTGACACCCACTTGCAACTACCCAGGATTAAAAGGCAGCTTGCTATGTCAAAGGGCCACGTGATCCCACAGCTGGTTACTGTAAGGTCACTTGCTCTTTACCCCGGGGGCACAAACACATCATGGCTGCTGGTGATCATGACTGTCAGGGACTGGACCACAAGTCTCACCTCCTAGTCCACTACATTCACTCCATTCAGCGGTGCCAGAGTCTGCTACAAACTCCAGAAACCATTTAGTTTTACTGAAAGCCTCTTCTCACTCCTGACCTGACTAAGGCAATTCAGATTTCAATTAGCCAAGAGGCCAGCTTGCTTTCTGATGCTCTTTTATTTGTGCACAACACGGCCAGACTGCCAGAAATGGAGCAGAGTGGGACTTTGGGCCAACAGCACCCACCAGGCTTGCTCACAAATTGGGCACCAGGCAATGAGTTGCCTCCATTCTCAGGTGCCTTTGCTGAGGAGGGAGGTGGAGGCTGGGGAAGGAGGAAAGCAATGAGAGAGCTGGCTGATTTGTGCTTGTTGACCATGAAGTTACAGATGTATTTTTACTTGAGGCTGAATTTCACAATCCTTATGTTCTGTCTTGGGTGTACTACACAGGCCAGTGACCTCCACCCGCAGGGTCTCTAAATCTATGTAAAGATTTACCTTTACAAAAATTATCAAAGATGCCAAGGAAGTGAGCTGAGTACTCATCCCTCTCAATTGAGGATGGGAGAAACACCTCCCTGACTTTGACATCTTCTCTACCCATATGAGGCGTAATGCTCTTCAGCTCTGGCCATGACAATTTGTACCTCTTCTTTTTCCCTTTTCCCCAGCAAGTCTAATGCAGTGCAGGAAAGAAGCAGCAGAAAGGAGTATTAGCAATTAATCATGTAAATAGAGTCATCTAGGACAGAGAGAAGGATAAGCCGGTCAACCCTTCTGACAAGTAAGATTATAATGCCTCTTACTGGACATCCATTAGCAACCACAGCATCCTGACATCACTGTCTACATGTCCACATGGTCCCTCCCCACTGTCTCTGCTTACTGCTCTCCCCATGTTGCACAGGCACTACTATGCAGGCGTACACTGATCATTGCATTCTAGACACTGCAAGAGAAACAAGCACGTAGGGCTGGGTGGCCACACTGAGTGTAGGACATGATATCCCTAAGCCATTATTGATTGTTGCAGATTATTTAATTTACCATGTTATTTACCATGTTATTTAGGATGCAAGGACTTGACAGCTAACCAGTGCAACCTGTGCAGTAAAGTCTCAGCATGATGTACTTGACAGATATGAGCAGTTTGAGGTGCTCTGAGCCCTGGAACTGGAACCACCGGATCCACCTCATCAGTGAGACAGCATGCAAGACTACAGCTCAGGTCAAGGGACGCAGACCAGAAATGAGAGGAAACCCTACGCAAAGGGTACTGGGGACTAGCCATATTTTATTTTGTGTCATGTTGGTTTGGGAGATTTTACACTCATCTGTGAAGCAGCTCTTGATCCCAGCCTTTGTTACATTCCTTAGACTCTACCCAATACCTCTGAATTTCTACAGGGATCCTATGAATTAGAAATGGGCAGGTAATGGGTTTCCACTGTGGAAATACATGTTTTTTGAGATTTCTCATATTTCTAGCAGGGCGCTACTTCTAACTCTTCCTTGGAAAAAGTGGGCATCCTTCCGTTCACTGAACACTGTCCTGTCAGGGGCAGGAGTCAACAGAGGCTTAAATCCCTGTTCTGAATCAGTCTCTCCCATTGCAGCCAAGTGGTCTCACACCTGGATGATTGCCTGATTCATGTTCCAAGCCCTCTGAGCTTCTGGCAACCTGACAAAGGAAATTTCATGGTCACTATAAACCCTTCATGACAAGTTTGTCACGTGCTAAATCTGTGTTTTCCAATATTAATCCTGAGCTGGCTTTTGTTTTATCTTAAGTGAATGATTTGCCACCTCCTACAACTTGATATATTGGCCTGACAGCCTCTGTAAGGAGTCCTCTCAAATGTAGAAGATTCATCTATAGATCCAATACATTACAAGGAGACTTATCTTGGGCATCCATGTATTGTTACACCTTCAAGCCTCTACACAGGTACCCTTTACTGTTCTCCTCTGTGTGATAGTTGTCTCTATCAGAGACCATGTCTAAACTAGTAACTATGGTCAGAGTGTGGGCTCAGACACCCTCCTATAGTCACGCCCACCAGTCAGTAGTTAGTATCTGCCTCGGCAAAGCTCTGTTTGAGTCAGGCCATGCTTTCCTAGGCAATGCTTCAGTTTGGAGCATAGTGTGAAGCATGGATTGTCCCTGGAGGGTGCTGTGGACTAGATCATGCAGGTGTGGGAAGAAGAGAGTTTAGTTATATGGACATGAGCCTCACTGTGCCACTTAGCCTTGGAGTCAGAAAACGTAGTGACGGTCCATTTTATTTAGAACAGACATCACCTGTAGCCCTAATATGAGCATATTCTATGCCTGCGGCATGTAAACAACCTAGACTTCAGTTTCAATCTGGGGAATCACAGCAATTGCCCAGATGTTCAATGATTCAGATAAATTATTCCACCTAGAGTTTACCTGGTTAGTCTTGTTTCCTCCCATCTTGCCTATCTTCTTATTGCAGATGGATGGCAATATGGATACCACCCCTCAGACAGCAATCCGCCTCCTTAGATATATCCCAGCTAGACAGAACAAGGGACCCTCTGGAAATCCCCTGGCAGACACAGAACAAATGGGGCCACAGTGATAAGCTGAGAGCACAACCCAAATGTCTGCACAAGTCAAGCTAGCTGAGGTCAGCATCTCCCCTTCACTGTGGTTCCCACTCAGCCTCATAGACACCTTCGTCTACACCATCCCCCGCACTTCTTAAATTCCTGTTGCAGGCCAGGATGATGATTATCTTTGCCTCGTGTCTCTCTTGGAGTTTCATCATCACATTCATCCCAGTACCCCCATCCCTGATGTCCCCAGACATTCACTTTCAGAATATCCCAAATATCTTTGTGCTTGCTAATTACCAGTTGTACCATAAGTGACTCTTTTTAGAAGGATGCTAAGTACTTCTTCCTATGAAGAAAGGCTGAGAGAGTTGAGGTTGTTCAGCCTGGAGAAGAGAAGGCTGCAGGGAGACCTGATAGCACCCTTCCAGTACCTGATAGGGGCCTACAAGAAAGCTGGAGAGGGACTTTTTACAAGAGCATGTAGTGATAGGACAAGGGGTAATGGTTTTAAACTGGAAGAGGGTAGATTTAGATTAGATATTAGGAAGAAATTCTTTCCTGTGAGGGTGGTGAGACACTGGCACAGGCTGCCCAGGGAAGTTGTGCCTGCCCCTTCTCTGGAAGTGTTTAAGGCCAGATTAGACAGGGCTTTGAGCAACCTGGTCTAGTGGGAGGTGTCCCTGTCCATGGCAGGGGGGTTGGAACAAGGTGATCTTTAAGGTCCCTTCCAACCCAAACCATTCTATGATTCTATACTAAATTACTTTCAAAATGTGACGCTGAGGGAAGGAAGAGGCTAACTAAGTTTACAATAGCCTGAAGTTAAGATAGTCATCCTAGTCCCTTTCCATTTAGGCAATGGAGAAAGCCAGAGCTCTCTGGAGGGCTAGATAACAGTTCACAGAGTGCCTAAAATTAGGCTTCATATATCTGGGCACTTTTGAACATTTATCCAAGCTACAGTGAATCTCCATTTGTTGAACATAGCTTTATTGGCAATGTCTATAGAATAACTGCCCCGTGGTTTAATCTGGCAGGTGGTTTCTTGAGTAGAAAAGGTGTTTAGACATTATTCTTGCATGGATGACAGTATCCTGGAATGTGTTACAGGTTTGCCTAGTGGTCTTTATCTCATGGTCTGCAGTCCCCTTCATACATAGGTTCATCTGCTGTACTTCTGCCCGGGCTTCTTGGTGGAGCAGTGGTGTGACTGTGAGATGCCAGAGTTCAATACATGACACAGATCGGACTAATTTTTGTATCAGGACTCCTTTTTGTCTTCTTTTTCTTTTTTTCTTTTTTTTAGAAAAAAAAAAAGTCTTTATCTGAAAATGGAAATTAGTACATACAGTTTTGATCCATGTATGAGAGGGAAGTTTCTGAATTGTAACTATTTAGTTTGAGGACCTTCAGTTCTTTGCTCTCAGGTCTTCCCTATTCCCACACTACTTTTTTAGCTTCTGTCTCTCTCTCTCCTCCATCTTCCTCCTTTTTTTTCTAGTATATGTGGTGCAACAAGGAGAAAAAACAAAAGGAGGGAAAGATGGAAAAGGTCTTGAGGAAAGTAAAGCCAAGATTTTGAAACGTGATCTTTATCAGGCTTCTGCTCTATATTTTTAAGAAGATGAAATCTCCTGACTTTCAGAAACCCACCCATCTCTTTGATTAGCTTTGGGAAGGTGGATCAAGGTGCTTGTGCATGACAAGGATCACTCATTGTCACCCTCCATCTCTGCAGTGACTGCTTAGGCTCCTTGCTAGCACTCATCGGTGCGTTATCCCAGTCACTGCAGCAACACCACTCTGCTCTCGCTTCTGCCCTCCTAAATCTGCTTCTTCACTTTCACCATACAAATAAACAGAGAGGGGAATTAGATCTCAACCATGTTCTGCTTTCGGAAGTTTTCCACCCTCCCCAAAACAAACCGGGTCGGCTCCGCTTGCCTGGGAACACGGTTGCAGAAATGCTTGCGAGGGAGCTGAGGCTCACAAGCTGGGCGTGTCATTTCTATTTGCCCGCTGCTTCAGCGGGGTAGGGAACAACAAAACGCCGGGAGAAGGAGCAGGGCCGGGTGAATGGGTTTCCCGGAGGCCTGCTGGCCCCGGGGTGCAGTAGGTGTATAAAATGCCATTCAAGCGATTCAGGCCGAGAGGGTGCGGCGGACGGGCAAGGCTGCTCCCTTTGAAGATGCTTCTGTCGGGCTGGAAATACAGGAGAAAAGCACAGCTTCTTTCAGCTGTCCCCTTTTGTGTGCTTTCCCATACGAAACTATGTTGCCACCGCTGCTCTGCACTTTGTTATTATGACAGGAAAAAATGAATTTCTAATGAGGTATCTGTGCCAGCTGCAAGCACCTTGCGGATCTCCGTGGCCCAGGAGCTTTGTCAGCCGCTCCTTGCTAAATGCTAACCAGCCTGGGGGAGGACAAGACTGTCAAAGCACAGCCCCCCGTGAAAAACCCTTTTCTGTACAAATCCAAACAAACGGAAACACCCCAGTTCCCCTAATAAGCTATGCTGCGACATGTCCTCATTTCACAGTGATCGACTCCAGGGACAGAAAGGGCTTCAGGAGGCTTTGACAATGTGCAAGGAGCTCTGATTTTTAAAGGCAAGGAATGGTACATTTAAAATTGATTAATACCCTCTGATTCCCAGAAGGCTTTTCATATGCAACACGGGAAATGTTTTGCTCAGCCCCTAAAATGCAGCTGCATCTCCTAAGGCCCCCGTCAGCTCTCAGGGAAGCTGCAGTAACACAACCCCTTCGGAAAAGTCCTGGAGAGAGGGTACCACATCCACCATCTGCTTCAAGCTGCTGGGCAGACTGAGGGAGCCTGGGGCTGTTCCCAAAGAGCATTTCAGTGGCCAGTTCAGACACTGAAGTTTTAAAAGCTGTTCGGATGTTAGCACAGGCTTACCCAAGCAGCACAAAGATGTATTTGCTCTTTCATGGCTTGGCCCATGCAAATGGCTCCCCTGTTGCTGCTCTTCATGCCTACTTTTGCCAGTGCAGGGCCACTGAGGTCGGCACTGTCCTCTCGGCAGGGCTGCCCGCTGAGGGGCTGGTGAGGCACTACTGCACCCGGATTTTTCTGGGCATCCCACTGCCCCCATGCCTGCTAGTCAGGCTCTTTTGGTTAGTGGTGTGGTAATTCACTCCGGGGAGGGGAAACTGAGGGGTTTTGAAGGAGACCTTGGGATTAGTTTAAGCTAGATCTTCAGAAGAAATCTCTCTGTTTCTGTGCTCAGAACCAGCTAAAGAAGTACAGAAGTGAGTGATGAGATTGCTGAAACAACAGCTTTTCTGTCTTTCCCCACCCAAAGGCTCTGTATTTTTGCATGCAATAGCCTTGAGCATTTGCAAGGTGAGTATCCGCGCTGAACCTGGTCTCCCAAGGAATTTTTGTGCTGAGAAACTAAGCTCAAAGTGCAACTTCCCCAAGTGATCAAATGGTCTTCAATATCTCCACTGTCTTAAACAAGCCTTAAGAATCTTACCAGCTTTGATACGGACTACTCATATCCTCTCCTTCTGCTCATGTTGATGGACAGAAATAAATGACCAAGTGAGTGACTGACTGGGGGTAATGTCTCTGCAGGTGGTGACGACATTGATGGAGAATGATGGATGAGGGTGACAGAGCTCCACCCCACCCACTTGCCCATGTGCATGACAGAAGGTCCTGCAAGCCAGCCCCCCCGCTCTCTGAACAATGCATCCAAGTAGGTATTTAGAAGCATAAAAACAATAGGTTTGGCTCCAGCAGTGATTGTGCTACAAGTTTGGGGCCATTTAATGAGTTGCTAATGCGAAAATAATTTTCTTTTCTGACTTCAGAATGGAAGGAGTAAAGACAGATGGCCTCGAATGCAAGGAAATGCAGCCATAGAATTGATAATGGCTCTGCCAAGGCTTGAAAGGCAGCTCGTCAGGAAAAGCGAACATTCCTGCCACTGTCAGGAGTTGACAGAAACCCTCTGACTTTCTCCCTTCTCACCTCTCTGTTTGGGGCGTTCCTGCTACGTTCACCAGACATCACCGGGCTGGAGATACCTATGGCAAAGGCTGAGCTGCTGTTTCAAGTTGAAATACATCCTGTAGAGGGGAGGGGAAGACATTTCTGGCATATGCTGAAGAATGGCAACTGATTGCTAATCCAGATAGAGGGGGAAGTATTTGGTGATTGATCGTCTGATCTCAAGAGTCAAAAGAAAAAACTACAACTCTTGGGGGACCACAGGAATAGGGTTAATGACGGCAAGGAATGTCTATGTCTTGCAGGGTTTTTTTGTTTTAGATACTGATTGAAGTTAAGAAGAGACATTTGGCATTTAAATAGGAACTGTCAGTTCTTCTGTGCCCACCAATTCAGCTTTTCTAAGCTCTCTGACGCACACAAAAATTACTAAAAAAAACCCTAGGAAAAATCTCATATTTGAATAAATAAATACCACTGTCACCTTAATGCAGGGAAAAAGAAAATGAAGTTAATGTAGTTTAGTACCAAAGGTGATGGTAAAAATTAAGTGCATTATTCAGGAAAAGTGAGCTACATATCCTAATTAATTTGGTTCTAATGACTGCAATAACAAATCTGGTAACATCCAATTTCCATGAGATGCCAGGTCATTGCCAGCTATGCATGAGTGGAGCCACATGACCAATAATTTCTACCATCAGTGTCCCTTTCAGGAGGGTAGGCCTTTTTGGGCTACCATTCCCTTTAAAAGCCAGAGGCTGGGATTTCGTAAGTAATAAATTGTTTTCAGTGCCTGGCATGACCTGGCCTCCTTAGTAAACAAAATGTGAAGTTCTCTTTGTTTTCAAAAAGGAAGCACTCAGTGTTTTCTGAAACCTAAGTGCCTTCATGGTGTCCAAAAGGGAGGTGCCTTGAACAACAGAGGTTCTGGCAACCCCTGCAGGTGCCAAGGAGCATCAGATAAGCAAAGAAAGAAGCTCTGAAATCCCACTTGGAAGTTGCAGGAGAGCTATTGGTCACCATTTAGCCTTAAAAGTTGCTCCAAAAGCTCTAAGCTTTACCCTCTCACTTTTGTGTACAGAAGCTCCCAGAAAAGAGATGACAGGTCCTATCTGTAGGGATGGGACAGTGGCACCTCCATCCCCTCCTGCAACAGACAAGCCCACTCTGATCCAAAAGCCCTGTAGTCCTACTCACCCTGAGCACACAAATGTATTGATGCATCTCAAACCACACAGCATATGTTTCTGTTAAAAATAGCTATGGTTGTTTCTGTAATTCTGTAATTATTATATAATTTATGGGTATATAAATTATGATTATAGGTCTTCCTCATCAGGGCACCTTTCTTCTCAGCCAAGGAGGACATAGCTAAGTAGAGATAGGACTGCCTGTACCTCTGATTTTGGACACAGTGGTCAGGACCTGTAAGATGCTTTGGCTGAAGATTGTTAAACTGTGGGAAACAGCTTCTGTCATTTGCTCAGTATCCTAAAAGGCTATTCACATTATACTCCCTCTACAGAGATGGGTCTGTGCCCATGAAATAGCCTGAGAAGCCCTGTGCTGGGAGACAGACAGATTATGTAGAAGAGACAGCTCCAATCTGTTCAACTGAAACCATGATCAGACAGCTCCAGTCCACTGCGGGGGAAGGGGAAGAGGAAAGGAGAAAGAGCAGAGCTGGTTTGGCAGTGCTGGAGACAGGGGAGGAGAAGCTCTGCTCTGCGCCCTGCACTGGCAACAATGGAGCCCTTGCCACAGATGTGGCTCGCTTAGAAGAAACCACAGCAAACGTGGCTTATAGATATATCCATCCTATTTGAAGCAGTGGTTATATTTAACTCTGTGACTGTCTTCTGTTCCATCTCTACTTTAGGCAAGGTCCCTGACCCTCTTTACCCATCCACCAGGTTGCCTACCTAGCCAGGTTTGATCCCCTGCACGAAAACTAATCCACAGCCATTTCATCTCTCTGAGTCATGCCATGGCACAGCATGCTGCAGCTGACAGCAGTGCTGGTGGCAGTGCTCTTAGCAGAGGCTTAGCTGCAAATCTCTGTCTTGTCAAGCAAGCTTAGTACAAATAATTAGAGAGGCGTAAACTAATCCTATAAGGCTAGATCATGGCCAGATCTGGTCTGGGAGCACAGCACATAAGAGCAAGAGAGGAGTCTTCTCTCTGTATAGATTTGCAGCTCCTGGGTTCTGGGGAGCAGTTTAGGGTTTTCTCTGCAAAGCTCATGGGGGAAATACATTCTCACCCCACTCCTTTCTTCCCACCATGCCAGTAAAGTCTTTGCAGCTGTAGAAGACTGCAGGGCATATTCAGCACTTTGCAAAGAAGCATCCCTATGAAAGACCTCTGTGGATGCAAGCACTAATTATTTCATCTATTGCATGACTAGTTTTCACTCACTCGTTCATGAGAATCTCTCTTAACAAAACAAAGCACCATGAAGCCAAGACATACAAGCCGTGGAAATGCTCCTCATGAATGCAAATATTCCTTAAGCCAGGAAAAGGGGCTGTAGAGTCACCAATTAGATACATGGAATCTGCACTGACCAGCAGCCCCCTGTCCTATTAATAGATGAGAGAGCCATGCTCCTGCTCCCGGGGAGCTTGCTTGGCGGAGCTGGTCTCCAGAGAGCCAACGTCTACAAAGCGATAACATCTGGTGCCCATTATTTTACCAGCTCTGTTGTGATTAGTCCATATGATAAGTCTGGCCAATTGCTACTGGTAAGGGATTGCTCCACTCCCTCCACCAGCCTCCTTGAGTTGTCACTTCTGGTTTGTGGCCCCTGCTAATTTGCCACTGCAATTTCCAATATTTGCTCAAATCCCATAAGGAAATCTCCCTGCCTTTCAGACAGAAGGGTAGCACTGATAATAAAAAGGGAAGGTTTATCAATTAACTCAAACCGCTCTATTGAAGCAGGCTCAAAACCCCTCCTATTTCAATTATGTGAGACCCATGAAATGCTCTGGAAAAACTTTTGCTCAGGCAAGTGTTTCATGAGGGAGCTGGTGGGATTTACCCAGGCTTTAACAAGTTGGAGAAGAGGTTAAAAAAATAAATCCTCCTGCTTCCCGACAGCTTTTTCAGCCACTGTAATAGCTGGATTGTGTCCACCTGACATAAAGGCTGCTCCTTAGAGGTGTAGGAGAGGGATTTGGGGCCTTCAGATAGAAGCTTCCCCATAAATTTTCTATTTCTTTCTCTTTTATTCCTTTGTTCATTCCTTCATTCTCTCATTCATCCTTTCCTTCTTTCTTTTGTTCTACAAATGCTAAATGCCACACTCAAACACTCGTATTACTGTAGGAAATTTCCATAACTCCCACGTCACATTAGTAGAGGTAGGCTAAGATGAGTAAGACACCAGGGACCAGAGTGGGAATTACTGGTTTACACAGACTTCTGCCCAAATACATGAAACTATTCAATAAATGAATCAGATGGCTTTACACATTATGGAGGTTCCTTGAGAAACAAATGGGCCAAAATAATCCAAAACTATACAAGGATCAAATTTTAAGTTTCATAACTGGCATGTAATATTGGTTTGATTAAATAATTTCCATTCTTCCCCACCTTTTAATTAGTTTCTCTATAATTTCTGTATTAAAGAATTTCCTTGCAAGGGCAGAGCTCCACAAGCATTGGAAGCTTGTGCATTGAAAGCTGAAGCATTAGCTCCAAGCAGTACCACATCTTTGCAGCTTTATTACATGTATAATACACTTCACTCCTGAAATGTTCAGTTCAGGGCATGAGTTTACCATCTTTATGTTCCATCATAAACTCATGCCTTTCAACATTGGATGATGTTTAAGCATAAGTCAGATGTCAAATGTGACAACACTCCACGCTATTGTGGAGATGACAGCACTCAATTTTTCTTCTGCTGAAGTCCTTGTGGTGCTGAGGTGACAAGCGCCACTCAGCTGGAAGGGAAGGAAGCTAACATGTTTCCCAAATGAGTCACAAAAGCAGAAGCCACAAGTTCCCTGAGCTTTGCACTTTCTCCTTGGACACTTTCAACACATGATTTTGGCTGCATTACTGTTTTCATTAGCTAAGAATTTGACCTATGCCAGATCCTCTGCGCCACCACCAAGGATTGAGGTGAAGGTGACATTTATTTCTAACAGTGCTCTGAGGTAGCAAGGATAATCCTGTTTTGTAGATGTAGAAGCATACCTCCTGAGAAGCTGTGAAAATGACTTTATTTTCATAAAGAATACAACCAGAAAATTGCAATAAGCTAAGGTGATGTAGTCTGAATGTTTTGTCTGCCTTCTTGGCTACAAGAGTGATCCTTTTTGGTATCATAACGATCCTTTACATTTCTTCAGAAACGTTCCTTGTCAGTTTTCAGAAAAGCAGCTAGGTCCCTTTAAGAAGTCAGGAGCAGAGGCCTACAAAAGGTCCATTTTACCATTTTACTAGACTTTGGGCAGCTCTCACCTACTCGGAGCTCAGCTGCACCAGGCTAATTTCCATAAGCATCATGTGGTGTTACAGAAACCACATTTTGCCAAGCTGTCAACTGTACAGCCTTCTCTTTGCTAAACAGACTCCCATTAAAACTGTCTGCACAATTTGTCAGTTAAATGAGGTACAAGAGGGACGCTCTATTTGCCCCTAATTAGCTGTGCAGACTACCTTTGTCTGTTTGATTAAGTATTCACATTATCAATTTTGTTTAATCTGATTCATTTCACACACCTCCCCGGGGACTCAGCCCATACGGTTAACTAATCTCCGATATCATCTCTCATATCAGCCCGTGGTAGCCTCCCATGGCACGCTCTACCCACACGCACGCTGCTCACCAAAATCTTTTCTGAGGAAGATGCTTCCTGACCAACAAAAATGATGCTGCCTTCCTGGCCCTGAGGGCTGCAACTTTTAAGTGAAACCAGAAAGAGCCAGGCTCGTGCTTCTTGTGCTTCCTGAGCAACTCTGCAATGATTTTTTGTTAATCTCAGAAACTTTTCTGAGAAGCTTCTCACCACCTGACTCTGGTGAGATGGGATACGTGTCCTGTACTGGCATGACGCTTCCCTCTCCCCACAGCTGCCCACGGCATGACCTGCTCCACTTCTCAGCAGACCTCCAGTCACAACAAGAGGCAACACCAGTGTCCCAATCACACAGTGAAATAATGCGTAGTGACGGGGGACAGACTTTAACCAGGAGGACCTGCCCAGTCCAACATGATTTAAGAGAGAAAAGGGACAGCAGTTATTCAAAGGTGATCCCTTTGTGAAGTCCATGAGGTCCCAACTAACTGCACTTTTCAAATAACACAGCCCATTTTAAGAGACAGAAAGATTCACCTGAAAAGACATCAGCCAAAAAGATCTGCCTCAAAGCCACTTTCCTGGTTTTGCTTGAGGCACCACTGGCAAATCCCTGGGCAGGGACCAGGCAATGGCTAGGGATGAAGAAGTATTGCCTCATCTTCAATGGATGAGTTATTTCACCACAAAATTTGATGCCCATCTGCATGGAAACCGAGTGCATTCCCATGCATACGCCTGACTACACACACATATATACTCTTGCATGCATATTCGCATAAACGTTGGAGAAAATATTTCCAGCAAAAATTTCAAGTCTTCAAAATTTGCAATTTTGTTATGGCTAGCTTCTGTTTGAGCTCTTCTTAGAAGCAGTTGGTCACAGTATTGCTTCCACTTTTGATGAAAATAAAGGCCTTTGCATCGTCTGATCTGTGTTCTGCCCTGTGGTAAACACTGTCAGACAAAATACAGGTAGACAAGCATTGCTGTCATCGTTATGCCGCTCAGAACTCTCAAGGGTCTATTAACTGGCATTAGCATTTGGAAAACAATTTTAAATCGTACATTGCAATATGAAAATCTGCAAAATAGCACAGACTGGAAAAAGCAATGTATCATTTAATTCAGTTTTGTTTAGTAGTAAATTCAAATAATTTCATTTTGCAAATCCGCAGCTGTTTCTGTGAGAGTGTTTCGTAGCTGAAAAACTCCTCAAAATGCTTTGCAAAATGTCTTTCCCTTTATTGTTTCTAACCACCGTACAAATTGTTATTTTTGAGAGAGCAAACTCATTTATGGTTAATGCAAAAAATTAACATCAAGATCAAACCTTGTGAATTACTTGACTGCTCTTCCCAGCATTAAACTTCAGTGAACAGATACAACTCAGGGTACTCAAATCCAATAAAGAACATCTGGCTTTTGGTGCTAAAAAAATGAGACTTAAGTTGGAGGGTTTTTTTAATTTAGAAAGAAAAAACAACCACATAATCTTTTTTAATTTTTTAATTCCTATTTGTATGGATCTTTAAAGAAAGAATATTATTTTTGAGCAATAACTGAAGGAAAAAATTGTATGAAATATAAATTAAAAAAACAATTTGAGAAAACATCCGTATTTAGAGGAGTACGTTGGTATATACTTGAAGTTAAATACAGGTATAAATGCTGTCCTGAACTGCAATGATATTAAACAAGTATTTAGCTATGTAAATGGGCCCAAGGCAGAAAGCTGAAGAAATGATATGGTGAAGGAGTCATAGTTAATCTTTTAATTAATACTTAAGATAATCAGTCCCCAGCACCCACACCAATAAATTGAGGAAGTAACTATTTCTGCTGTATGTAAGGATTTCCCTGTACTCATTAACTTCTGTTCTGTGATACCATTAAGTATCAATACTTATGCTCATTGGCATCGCCATAAATTTTTTACTGATCTAATGAGTCATTCTGCATAGACAGAGCATTAATTAAATCTGACAGTGAGTATGAGAGAGCAGTACTAGTCAGCTCAAGAACTACAACCAGTTAGGGAAGAGCGGCTGCTCAGGGGTGTTCAATGAGTCTGGGCACCAAGGAGGAAACAGCAAAAGTATCTTCACAGAAGGAACGAAGATACATGTTCTTACACTGGTGGAGAGTTGAGTTTGAAAAGTCAGACAATTTAGATACAGAAAACTGGTGTTTCATTCCCTTAACTGTGATCTCCCCTGTGCATACGTGTGATGCAAGACTTTCAGTTTCCTGAAGAATTAACAGTAGTGTAAGAATTGTCTTTACTGTCATCAGACAGTAACAGCAATTTTAGAGTAGTACTGAGGAGACTGAATCGTGGTCAATAAACCTTTGGCATCAATGCTATACAAATGCAAGGCAGCAAGGAGAGCATACCTCCTGCTTACAGCCTCCTAATCCATCATCACATCAAGTGATACCTTGGGCTACTGAAGCCGAGTATCAATATCTGGCTTTACTATGGGTTTATTTTGAGGTCTGTGTTTAAGCATCTGACTAAAACATAAGGTTACTGTTTTAGTGAACAGGGCAAAAACATCCTGAGTCAGTCAAGTAGATGTTGAAATGTGTAGGCATCTATGGCATGGTCAGTCAACAGGCAAGTGCACGTGTAACAGAGGATGCAGTCTGGGGCTGTATACTACTAAAAGCCCCAAATTGTCTTGATTGTCATGCTGCTGTCAAATAAGAAGATTGGATGTGTCATGCTGAGAGCACATCTGAAGTTTTACTTTTGCAGGTATGTACTTAGATGTCTACAGAACCCCCCACAAGAAGTACTGTCTTCAGATTAGTCAGTGAAATGTGGGACATGAAGCAGAATATTTCCATGAAAATACAAAAATCAGCCAAGCAGCCCCTGAAACACACTTTAAATTTAATTGAAAGCACTAGAACATGTTTTATGATGGTCAAATACCTGGATAATAATGTCTGTATTCAGAAGATTGCTGAAAAACCAAAGTTCTGGAAAGCACTTATATCACTTACATCCTAATCAAAGTCATACTGTCAGGGTGGACGCTGCAAAGAAGAGCGTTGCTTTGCTTTCTCAGTGTCCTTAAACTCTGTTGTTGAGCGCTGTCTGCTGAGAGTGATTTGCCTGCAGGAGTCTTTTCCATAGAAATGTTTGCAGAATGAGGCTGATGATTTCCTAAACTTTCTTCAAGTTCCTACTCTACTGCTGCTCTCAGTTGAACAGATGAAAGCAGGGCAAGGCACAACAGGGCTGTGGACAGGAGGATATCTGTTCAATTGCATTATGAGGGTGGACATACACATCAGATTACAGTGGAGGAAGGGACGCCAGATTAAAAGCTCAGAGCATCATTAGCCAACATCCTACAACTGATCTGATGAGAGCAGAGGGCAACATATCTGCACATAATCAAACATGTTCCTTATACCTAACGCTATCAACAACATTGTCAGCTTTGTTTGCTGTATACAAGGCCAAACCTGGCTGAGCATGTGGGAGCAGGTTAAAATTTAGCTGCAATAATATTAACACCATTTACAAAAACAAGCATGCTATGACTAAGGATGACAAGAAACAGTATTTCTGGCTTGTATCTCCTCTGCAAAGTGGATTCTTTAGAAGAACTGGTACTGCTGTCAACCGCATCCTTTGGGGTATTATAAGTTTATTTTGTCTTGTTGATAGTAATATCTGGATTTTTTGATAAAAATGTGACACTCTACAGGAAAGGTGACACTCTACAGGAAAGGTGACACTCTACAGGAAAGGTGAACATCTGCTATCCCAGAAGTATCTATAGGCCCTAGCTGGTAAATTGTTGACAATGCGGCATATTGACACTAATGGATTTTCAAGAGGTAAATTACCACTCTTCTATGCTGTAAAGTACCAATTTTCACTCCAGTAATTTTTCAAGATGGATATTCAAGTGCCATTATTGCTTTATAAAGCTGTCCAAATTTGTCAGGTCAGAGTGCAAGAACCTACTATTTTAACCAATATAAATGGTTCAATCAAATCTGAGACAAAGAGGTTGGAAAAAATGGGGTATTTTGACCAACTGATGACTTTCTGGAGGTTTGGGGTCAAATTCTAGGGAGGGCAAGAGACATTAGACCTGGTTTGTGGTGAAGCTCATGAATTGCTCTGTTGCTTTTGCTGTTTCCAATAAATGGTGGTAACTCTAAGGGAATGTACTTGTGGTTACTCAGCACAGCCAGTGTCTTTCACTGGCACGCCGCTGTGTCCAAAGCTTTGCCAAAAGTCTGAAGGATCCAATGCCAATCACCAAGTGTCTGACAGGCCTTGGCAAGTTCCCCTAATTAACTTGAGGGCTCTTACAGAGCTTCTGCACCTTGTAATGAGTCTAGTCAACATTTAAAGCCATGTTGCCAAGCAGATCTACTCAGTCCCAAAGGGACTGAGCCCCACCAAGGTCTTCAGCTGGAGAGACTCCAGCAAACGCTGTAAAGAATTTCTAATCCTCAGAGGGTCTCTCACAGGGATCTGAAGTAGATCAGGTTGGGTTAACAGGTTTTGTGAAGGCCCCAAGAGCAGCCTGGGATAAAGAAAAAAAAAAAAAAAAGACAAACTTTGGGTCCAGTTCTAGCAAGCAGGAGATCAAGATATGCTAATTAACACAGCTGCCATCAAGGGTGTAATCTAATTTACATATTTGGTAGTGAATAAATGCTTCCATATGGCAGAGTACCAGTATTTTTCCTTGACAACTTTATCAAAAAGCTAATGAAATTCCCACGCAGCAAAGTTTTCCCAGCTTGACTAAAGACAGCAAACCCGGTGAAGTAAGTGAGAGAAATGCAGGGGAAAAAGATCATGTTCAAGGAAAGTAGATTCTACTATGCAACTTATGGAGTGGTAGGAAAACTCAGAAGTACACTACAGTGTTTCCAAACTAACTTTAGCTGTTTCCTCATCTTCTTGTCCCAACCAAATCCACAAGACAGCTTTAGGCTTGTTCATCCTGTACATCTACCACTGCCAATTTGAGGCAGATGCTCAAATGCTCAGTTGCCCAAAATAAGCCAGATGCTCAGATGCAGTACTCGTGGACTTCCTGATGCGTGTAAGCCCACAGATCTATCCCTGCCTTCAGAGTCCTGGACTAGAGCATGATTCACCGTGTGTGGCAGCAGAGCTTCCCGTAGCACATAAGAGCACTACAGACTGCCTCAACAGCCATATCATCTTCTTGATGCAGAGCAGCTCTCTTGATCAAATCAGCAACATCCAAAATTCTGTGTATGCCTCCTAACAACTCAGTTGACCATGGCAGTTGCTGTTGAAGATGGCCTCAGTGATGGGCCACAAATAGACCACATTGCTCTAAAGTGGCTCAGCTTTATTTCTGACTAAACAAGAGCCTTGTGTTGGAAAGGTTGTCTGATGGATTAGTCTGGCCACTGAAGTAGCCACTATGTTATCTCCGGACATCAATGGTCTTAGCCAAATCAACAAGGTAACAAGAGTGAAGATATTGATTCAGGGGAGCACTTCCCCCAAAACGAGTGCTTTGCACACTGGAGCAGAAAGTGGCGGTTTGTGAAGATGTAAACTCACCAGGCTACATGTGTTCTTCAGCCCTTCAAACACTTGTTTCATTTATCCTCCCTTGTTGTACTTCCAGTGGGGAAAATAGAAAACATTAGTGGTGTCTACGTTTAGCCTGTACCCAGGGCTAAACTGTAGCAGTTAGTCTACCACCCAATACTCCCTCCCCAGCTGAGAAGGGGAATCAGGACAAAAGGGAGAAGCTCAGCAAGTTGAAATAGAAACAGATTTCATGAAACAGCAAAAGTAATACAATAACCGACATAAAGTATACAAAGTTCTACTCAGCCTGGTCCTTGGAAGAAGGGAGAAGAGCAGAAGACCAGAAGGGAGGAGCCCCAGGAAGAGGAACTCCACCCTCAGTTAAGGAGCATGATTAAGTGGTATGGGATACACCTGTGAGACAGCTGCCTCGATTAGATCTCCCAGCTGACTCAGGGCTACTCATGGCCTGCCTGCATGGCTGGTCAATGGGCCTGTTGCTGGGTAACCAGGACAAGTGGTATGTTCTGAAAACATCCACAAAGCAAGTTCTACCCCCATGGACTTTCTCAAGAAGGGATGGCCCCTGTTATGAAGCTTCTGGGCTCTTCAGGATTGTCAACAGCCTTTTCTTTTTGGATCATTGCCTAAAGCTAGGCTGTCTGAGAAATGACTACTCCTTGTATAATGCCTTCCACTTTTGTCCTAAAAAAAGAAACTGCAGGTATTGGGCATGTCTGTCATTAAGTTATTGTTAGTCTGTCTCTAAATGCCCAAGGTTATGAACATCTCATTCATATGACCAATACGCACACAAAAAAATAATGTATCTGGGCAAACCAAATACAGGACTAAATAACCTACCAGGTAGTAAACTGAGCTGGGCTTAGGCGTACCCGTGTAAGGGGGCAGTCAACTGTTCTTAGTCAGATTCTAGAAAATTTCCCAACCGAAATGTTGTGACGCTATTTATACATGTGCTTAACTTTAGATGTTTGTGTTGTTCTACTCAGGCTGAGTGCTTAAACGCATTGCTGGATGCAAGCCAGGGCACAAGGCACCTACTGAGGATCAAGCTTAGTCTAGTCATCATTCTCCTTCTGTACTCATTCTTATCAGTAGTAAAACAGGTATATCCACAATTCTCACTGGGCACCTGAGTTAAAGTTTCATTGCATTCTCAGGCAGGTGGCTTTGCCTCAGCTAAGTTCTGACTCTGTTCTTTTCAGAAAAATCTTTGTACCCAAAGGAGAACAGAAACAGACTTATTCATGTATGAAAAATCCAGTGCTGAAACTCAGGAAAAATGGAAAATATCTCTCTCTCTCTCTCTCTAATATATATATATATATATATATATATATATATATATATATATATATATATTATGCAACAGGGCCATGATTGGAGACTTGATTTTCAGCTTTGCTTGTAGATTCCACCTTCAACAGCCTAAAAAAAATCTCTTTTGTTGAAGTAGTTGGAACTTCACTACAAGCCTGATTCCAGCTAAGCAAAATTTTTGTGTCCTTTTTCATGCTGGGTGGTTGTTGTCATTGATGCTGTGTAGTAGTTGTATGAATTTGGTTTTGTTTATGAATAGTCAGGAAAGTATGTAAAAATGTTCACTGGAAAACAAAATTTACACTGGAAGAAGCAGATTTGTGGGGAGGCAGCAATCTTAATAAAATATGATTACCACTGTATTTCATTTTTAGAAAACTGGAAGGTTTTATTTCAACAAAGTCCAAGGCCTTAATTTTGACTTTTAATTCTTGCCTTATTTAGTACTTTTTATTTTTAACATGAGTTCAGTGACAAAAATAAGGAAGTTGAAGCTAAGCAATGAAGCCTTTTTCAGGATATTTCATTTCAAATGGACCATTCTGATGTTTTCCAAAGCAGTTATAATTTCTCTTTTGCAAGACTTAAATTTTTTATTTAATCTACTTTTCTCTCACAGAGGGTATATTTAGGATGAAAAGGAATTTTGCAATACTAGAAGCTCTTTGTTAAAGGGAAATTCTGAAACTGGATTTTCTCTAAATCTCTTCTAGAGGGACAGAACTGGAGCAGCAGAATTACTACCTGAAGTAACTTGCACCAGTACAATCTGGTTTTACTTTGACCAATGCAGGATTTTTGCTACGTAGGACTGATACATACATCAGCTTCCTGATATATATGAAAGCTAGAGAACTGAGAATGCACCCAGTCACCAGACCCCTTTGACAGGGGTGCCACCCAGTCATGAGTAACATGCACCCCCTCCACCAGGCAGGTAATGTACCTGGAGGAGACCCCTACCCTGGCTAAGCCAGGTGGAGAGTGAAGTCAGCTGAGCTTTCCGGCTCAGATCCTACTTGGGGTTTTAAAAAGAAATTGCTCTACAGGCAGAAGACCCTGAGATATCTCCTATGGAGAGCTTTTGGCTCTGCTGCACAGACTCATCTTTAAGATTTCTGTTGAAATAAATCATTTGAGGTTGTAGCTGTGTGTGCCTGAAATGTGGGTGTGCACCAGCAAGGTAATGGCTGCCGTTACAAGCTGCTGCAAAGCTTCCAAAAATGTTTTCTGTCTCAAGCAATGAGGACGGACGTATTTGGTCTTTGTCACTGTTGTCTCCTGTTTCTCCTGTCCCTCCTGTTTCCTGCTGCCAGGTCAAGGCTGCAGACACGGTGGTTGCAGGGCTGGCTGGCTGCCCTTTCCCCATGCACATGAAGCCAGCAGCAAGCCTGGCTTGTGCACTGGGACCTTTAGCAGGCGAAAGGCATTTTCCACTACAGGTCAATGTCACTAAAGGTCATCTCCTCCTTGTTGCTAACACTGGCCAAAAGAATTCTAAACTGAGCTTGGGAAAGGTGGTGGTGGAAATGTCATGCAAAATTCTTACACCAGGAGGGGGCTGCACTTGTATCTTCATCTTTCACCAGAGGTCAATATTTGCTGTGGTAAAGACAGCTTCTCCTCTGTAGTCAGCACTAGCTACCTCGAACGAGAGCTGAAGAAACATCATCTGGGCTGGCACAGCCCTTATTTCTTTCATATCCCCCTTGTCAACAGTTTGAAAGTGAGATGGCTAATTTTGTGCCTGACAAGAAAGGACGGATCATTTTCTCAGATGCTGCTATCAGCAGAGTCAGTGCTGGTACACTCTCCAAGGGAGTCCCCAAACTACAGGTTACTGGCAGGCAGACAAACGCTCGCTGACAGCCATTTGTGACCAACTATGAAACACCATCTGCTGTAGTTGGAGGGAAGGAACATATCCAGCAAGTGATACCACTGTGAGAAATGATTTTGTGTGTTGACACACAGCAGTCTTTAGATAGCCCCAAAGAATAAGCCTACTTTGTTTTTCCAGGTTTGTGTAAGGGGGAAAGAAACACTTTCTCTTGTTGGGAGTCTGTGGGTGAGACTCTCTGGGTCTATTTGTATCGGAGCCAGAAAAAGAGAGAGTTTGATACATCCATATTAACAGGTGTACTAAATACAACCATGAACTGAGCCAAATGTGTCTTTAGCTATGTCCTGTTGGGGGGGTGGGGAGGGTGGGAAGCACTATCTGATGGTTAAAGCATCCACTGGAGTGTGAATCTGCCACTGACTTGCTTGTGACATTGAGCAAGTCTCAACACTCCTGTTCTGAATTGTTCTCAGTTTTGAGGGACAGCAATAATGTTTTTTGTCAGAAGAGTGTTGCAAAGACTAGTTAGTGTTTGTTCAGCCCTCTGAAATCCTCAGAGAAAGGGGATAAATATTTTTTATTAAAGTTCAGAGGCTGGTGTGTGCTATTAAGCAGACAACCATAAAGCCTCTATCTTCAGTACGCAGAGGGAAAAAAAAGACATTTTCAAGCTTACAAAGGCATATGTAAATATATGTATATATACATAACAATATATTAAAAAATTAAGGTCATTAAAGTGACTCAAGTGCAAAAAAGTACCCAAGTGTGTCCAAAATGCTGTGCAAAAGCAAAAGGCTCCCCTTTGTAACCCATGCAGGCAGCAGATCCCAAAAGTTTCAGGAGAAGGGATGTTCAGATCCCTCACAGGGGGAAGGAATCTTACTTGCTCATTAACGTAAATAAGGCATGCAGCCAAAGGCATATGCCGACTCTTCCCTCTCTGGTCAGAGAATGAGGCTTTCATTTTTAAGAGTCTTAATAGTCCTGTGTCTCATGATTAAGTAATGAGAGCTGACATCCAAAGTATCTGAAGTTCAGCTGATCTTGCATTATCCTTGTAGGCTCTGACAGACTATAAACCAAAACGTTTTCAAGCAAAATACACAGATGAAAAATAGAAAAGATACACCTTAAAACTGCAGTTCAGTCTTATAGCAGAGGAATATAAAATTATCATGGCAGATTATCATCTTATTTCTTTGAATTATAGTGAAAATTTTAAACACTGGCACATATGTAGATGCATTTGTATTTTTATATGGAGTTTTGTATGGATATATACACATATAGATGTATGTATGTGTTTCATATCACTTCTTTCTGATCAGGCCTGCAGTTCTGCAAAATTGCAGTGATGTTTGTTATCAGAGACTTGCAAGGATTAAATATTGTTTCAGTGTAGAAAGCCTTTCTGGAGGCTAATATTGGATGTCTGGATTCAATCTCTTTATGCCCACATATGTGACATAATATCAGTTACAGGAGGGCTTGATCCAGACTCTGTTGAAGTCAAAAATGTGCATCTGTGCACAGTGTCCCTCAAATAGCAGCAGAAGGGTTTGGACTTCACTCTGGCTGGGGGCTGGACCCCGGAGGTGGCCTGTGGAAGCCCAAATCCTGCACACTCCCACGGCAGACAGGAAGAGGGACCAGGAGCACGGCTGCAGCGGGTGCTGTGGAAGGGGGGCAAACCCACCTCCAGGGTGCAGCGGATGATGCGTCGGGAGCACGGACAGCCAGTGAGGGGGGACAGAGAGAGAGAGGGATAGGCAAGGGCTCGCAGGAAGCCTTATTTATGATTTAAATACCCTGTCGCTTGTGCCCATGCGATATGAAAACCAAATCTAAACATTTGTCTGTAGAATCAGGTGATGGCTGGCCCTCTACTGTCTCAAGGGGGGCAGGAAAATGGTCCATGCACCTGCCACCTAATTCAGTTTAAAACCTGACACATTTACCAAGAGTGGGCTGGCATAATGAACTTCATTCATGCTGTCAGTGGAGTCAATAACTTATCCCCAACTGCTTTTGTCTCCCTGGCGGCAGTGCCTCTGATCGGGCTGAGGTACTTATTCAAGTAAAATTTATTTTCAATTGCAGGCCATAATACTACTGGCACAAGCCTTGCTTTGACAGAAGCTTTTGCTCAAGGCTAAACTATTGTTAAAGTTTGTGCCCATTGTCCGGGGTCTTTGATCTGTCAAAGCTGCTTAACAAGCTGGTTAAAAACTGTTTCAGATAACAGGTGTGTCCTTTGAGGATGCAGGGCCATTTTTCAACTTCTTTAAAAGACTAGTCCAGTAGCTGACTAAAATTTACATGCTGGTTGGTGGTGATATATGTAAAGCACTTTTAAAGCAAGAAATTCGATTTAGAGGTTTATTTCCCTGAACTTCCTTGCCGTTTGTTGTTGGTTTTGTTTTGTTTCGTGGTGGTTTGGGTTTTTTTTCTGAGGGAGCTAAAAGATTTATGAGGTGTTTCTCTGTGGCCTTGGAAGTATTTAGTGGAAAGGTGATTAAAATGCTAAATCTACCTGCAGCGTTGCAATGGCGCCCAGTTACAGTAAAGCAGTGGCTGGAGCAGAAAGCAGCAGCGAACATGGCTGGGAGAAAGCTTGTGATGGAGAGGAGCAAAAGTGGGGCTGTGTGGGGCAGGCTCAGGGTGGGGGGGACATGGACTGTGACAGCACCTCAGTCCACGTCCCCCCCACCCCGTGCCTGCTCCAGTGCGACTGTGCCACCCCAGCCCAACCCTCCTGAGTCTGGTACCGGCTCCAAGAGTCTGCAGCATGGTTAGTATCTACCGGACCTGCTCTCACTACCTAGAAAACCCAATTCCTGGGAGAAGATTGCCATCGTAGCTTGGGTCCCCACTGTATAAGCCAGGCCATTCATGCATGGCCAATGGCCTGAACAAAATTTCTTTTGAATGGTCCATATGTCAACTATATTCTTTAGGACGTGTGAAAAATGGTTCCTCCCCTTCACATATGTTTTAAAACACTACTGAGGTCCTGAGGGATTTAACTGGTTTTAACCCAATCTAGTATTATTTTTTTTCCTGAAAACCCTCATCAAAACAGACAAGTGCTGTCCACAGTCGTGCTGAAACGCATGGAACTAGCCTGATGGCTTAGGGAAAGGGGGAAAGGAAACTCACTGTATGTGCACTGTGTGTCTCAAGGAGTGTGTGGAAGGAAGGGATGATGAGCATCTTCAGGGGTGTTTTTTCACCCTCTCTAGATCAATACCACCTATTTGTGGAGCTGCTGATACTGGGAATTTGATTCACACCAACAATTTCTGTGCCTTTCCAAGTTCTAGTTGACCAGATAAACTGGGTAGCCAATCATTCATAGCTTCCAAACCTACGCATATCTGCAAATACCTGCCAAAGGTCAAGGAGTGAATGGGTGTCAGGATTGCAAATAGAGGTGTCTTGATCACATACACCCCCAGACTGCTGACTGCAGGCTTCTGCACAGGTACCTCAACTTCAAGCACAGATGCAGAGGGTGCAGAGCCCCTGGGTTGTTCACTTCCAGCTGTGGCGAGGCAGCTTTGGTTGTACATCATATTAAGCATCTCTCTGCAGCCAGTCACTGTGTCCCCAATGCTGGTGGACTGCAGGGTCTCCACAGGAGTGAGGTGAGCAGTGCAGGAGCAGACAACACCCGCACAGGCAGCTCTGCAGCCAGGGGCATGAATAAAATCATCGTGTTTGGGAAACACCTGCCTATCTTTGACCTGCAGAAATGAGCACCTTCAGTCAGTGAATGCAAAGCTATCTTCAATAGAAAAAAAGAAAGAGCTGGAAATTCCCCTTAGAGAGCAGAAAAGCTCTGACACTTATTTTCATTCTTCCCCTGAGCTGAGCCCAGCAGCTCCCCTTGCTGGAGAAGCTTGCATGCCTTGAGAGCCAAGCATGACAAACTGAAGTAACTTTGCTTAAAAAGTAAGCCTACTTGCTAGGCATATTTTTTCACAAACAATCCCATCTGTACTGAAAATCTGTCATCAGCTTGTTAGTTCAAAGCAGCTGGGGAATAAAACAAGCATTTTGTCAAATGTAGAAGTTTTGTGAACATCCCTTAACAGAATCCAGAGCAAAAGTGGAAAACCAAGATTTTTTAACAGTACTCAACTATGCTTACCATTAGGATCATTACAACTGTTTAAAGGTTACTTTGGAATGCATCTGTGCCATCAATTAGCTCCAGAGCTGTATTTAGAGCAATTCATTTTCAGCATTCAGATATAGGCAGAAAGATATGAGATCGAGGACAAATTCCTGTTGCAAGGCTGCAGCTTCGCTACTGGCCTCTAAGCAAAGCTGTTTGTTACTTTACTGGATAAAGCATCACCCCACTACACTACCTATAACATGTTTTGAGCACCCCAGTCACCGAGTCCATGTCTAAGGGCAGGTTAAAGGTCTCAATGAAGATAAAGACCTATTATGACCAGACACGTTAAGACAAGTTTTCACCTTCTCTATAATCTAGAATAAAAAGCATTCGCTTCTCTGTGCTGAGAAAGCCAAAATACTTATTGCTCAGCTGAAGGGGATTGAGAGAAATCTACTATTCTCACTTATTCTCAGCATTTTCCTGGTGTAAATTATTAAATGTGGTTGTTTTTTAAAGCTGATATTCCCTTACCTATTGCAATCCATGTGGTGTCTTTAATGCTGCGTTGAAGCATAGAATAGGGGCCTATACTATGGTCTCCTTAGTCACAGAAGAGTATCACAGTTGGGAACAAGGGGAACTGAATAACAGCAAATGCTTTGGGGGAAAATATAAAAATTATATATAAAGTAGCCCAAGGATTCTAAACCACTGCAACATTACAAACCCCTTTAATATTATCAAACAACTGTGACCTGCAAAGTAAAATAAGAAAATGCTATGAAGTGGCGGATGTCCAGTAGGGCCACCAGACTATTACAGGAGGGAATCTGTCGCTATTATTTGTCACTAGGTGTTATTTATATTGCACATGATTCAACAGATGGTCAGGCAGATGCAATGGCAAGGTGAGACAACCACAGCAGTGAAGGCTGGAAGAGAAGATGCTGCATCTGGAGGAAGAGGGCTGTAGATGGAGAGAGATAGATGGAGCCAGCAGCCAGGTGAGAGAATGAGCAGGAGGTGTTCAAGTGACTGAACCTGACAAACCCCAAGAAAGGGTCAGCTGTTGACTGTGGGGTCCTGCAAGACATGAGAGATACTGGGATCTGCATGGGGGCAGGACAGATAAAGGAGCCTGTGCCACTCCCCTAGCAATAGGAATAATAGAGAAGGAGCTGAAATGTTGATATTGTATTTACAGGAGGACTGTCCTTCTGCTGTATTGCTGGGAACAGAGTTAACCCCAGAGACCTCGGGTGCAATCCATATGGGCAGAAGTGAAGAAGTGATCAGTGCTGATCTGACTCAGGGTGTTTAGTTAGTGCTGGCTTTGCCTGCAGGTAGGATTTTGCGCACAAAAACACTGCAAAGAAGTGCTGCAGTTCAAAAGAAAGGAGGGAGTGCTGCCAAACTCATGAAATGCACCAGTGGAAGGGAAAAAAAGCACTGCAACTTTTTGAGGAAACATAAAAAAGGGAAATATAAAGTTTTCTCTTTGCACCATAGTTTTGCAATGATCAGTTGAGAAATGCTGAAACAAGTAAAGGATGGAGCACTAAGTGCAGCTTGTCTGGTCTCAGCAGCTGGAAAGAAGAAGGGACTGGTCTCAGAGGAAAGCCCTAAGATTCACATTTATCCTGTGACTGGAACTACTTCTCTCATAAGCTCCCACCCTTAAAAAGGAGAAGGCAAAGGTGTGCCCCAACTTCTTACAAATTTGGGAGTGGAAAAAGCAAGAGAGGTAGTATCATGGGTTTATTTTTCTTGGTGGAGATGTGATGATTGACAAGGAAGGTCTGTCTCTGGACATCTGATGAATTCTGATACTGAGGACTACTTTATGTCTATCTGTCATACCTGTGAACTGAAAAAGTATCTGTGGAATGTGGACTCACTGACTTGGGCATCTTTTGCCCTATGTTGACATAAAACCTATGGAAGATGAAAGAAGGATTTATTGCACATGGTGCAAAAGTAGAAATAGGCATTCTTCACAGTTGCATAGTTCAATAGACCAATCTTGGACAACTGGGTGAAGCTAAGCAGAGAAAGCCAAAGAGTAATGGAAAAATATCAACTAACAAGAGACTTTGATGAGTCAATAATTCTGATAAATGTCTCACTTGACAAAGAAAATGTATCCTCCTGGTAATCTGGAGAGAAAGACAGACAGAGATGGTAACAAGGGCAAAAGTTTTCTGTAAGAGAGAGAAAGACTCTGAGATTACATCTATACAAAACATGCCTATGACCATTATCTGGCTCTGAAGCCAACTGCCACAGACTGGCATGTGTCCACATTATTAAAGTCTTGCTTTCCAGGCAGTGTGTCTGAATGCAAATTGCCTGCTGGGATTGGCCTTTGGCCTATGCTATCCCCAAACCATGCCTGGGAAACATTCAGGAGAGCACTAGCTGTCTGGAGGCAAACCATGCCAGGAACTGTTGTAACAATTTGATTCTATAAATAATTGAGCTCTAGTGCCTGAGAACATCATGTGGCACTGTTTAATTTACTAGGAGATATGAAGTCCATGATCCTAGCCTGGAATGGAAATCTTGAACATCTTAGAGCAATCTGAGAAATGGAAAACCCTGGAGTATCCAAAGGACACAAGAGAGTGCTGATGAAATGGAGGGAGGCATGATTTTGCCTAAAGCTGCACCGATGTGGTCCCCCAGTCACAGCAGAGAATAGCAGGTTTTTGAAACACAAAATTGGTCTCCTTGCTTTAGCTAGCACATCTGCTTGAAAAGCTCTACCTGGAAAGCCCCCAAGGCTGGAGATGAGGCAAAGGTGTAACTAAGCTGCTGAGAATTCACCACTGATCCTCAGGATCTAGGAAAGCATGGCCAAAGGTCTTATGGTCCTATTTTAGGGAAGGGGTAGGAGATGAAGATTATGTCCAAGAGCATTATGCAAGGAACCAGGACTGAGCCTACTCAAATGAGGGGCATCATGAGAGAAAAGGAGTTGGGATAGGGACACAAATGCAACCAAATTTGTGTTGCTGAGGAGGATTTCTCATATAAAACAGCATACAAGGGTCTGTAACAGCAATAAATGAGCCTTGATAAATAAAACCTAGTTAAAGTGTTGGTGACAGACTCCTCAGTTTAGTTATGCAAAATGATGCTTGACCTGCTATTATCAGCCAGCTGATATCAAGTCCAGACCAAGATGTATCATCCAGTTTACACTACATTTCAGCTCGGAAGGATGTATTATGCAGTAAAGGGATTGGCAAGCCATTTCCATGGCACTTCATGATTGAATAAGACTGTGCAGAAGTATTATGATATGTATAGGCATGTGTTGTGGGTTCTGAAGCAGTGGATACCACAAACACCTGTATGTGAAATCCTAGGCATCTGCTGAAAACTGAAAGCCCTGAAAACTTGGTATGACAATTGACTAAGCATATTATGGAAAAAATCTTCTCATACATCTTACAATCCATCTCTGTAAGTTGCATAAGGAAAAGCTCATATTCTGGCAGAAGTAATGGAAGATATGAGGTAGTGGGGGAGTACATTTCCATCTCTGGAAAAGGCAAAGGGACTGTACTGGAGAGCCTAGGGAATGACAAAACCATGGAAAGAGCAAGCTTGAAGCTTTGGGAAGTCTGCGCTCAAGTGCTTTTGCAGAGCATACTTCAGTCTGCTTCAAAACTGAACACAGCTAAACCTTCCAGAGGTACTCAGGGAAAAAGAAAAAGAAATGCATGCGCTGCTTACAGATATGATCTCTAGGCCACGAGGAGCAGACAGACCAGAGGGCTGTGCAGTCTGTGAGCTGGCAAATATAGGCTGTAGCCTGGTCAGAAAGGACTCTCCAAAGCATGTGGAGCCCCTCAAACCTAACTGCACTTGGAGGTTAGCCAGGTTGCAGGCACCTCAGGAGACCACGGTCACAGCACTCATTTTGGGGAAGACATTGAGGGAAGCAGATCCAGGGGAGGGAGCACACACCAGGCTCATAGGTAATCTGCAGACTACTCCTGCAGAGCAGCAGGGACACACAGCTAGACTGCCCATGGGCGCCAAACAGCTGCCCCACAACAGTTGCTCTATGATATTCCCAGAGCAGATGTGCAAAGACAACCTGGATGTGTTGAGACTTTAGTGACAGATATCTGGAAATTACTGCATCCACCTCTCATGGAAATGAAGCCTTCAGACTCGTATGGTTTTGGTCCTTTACTGATTTCTCTGACTCAAAGGTGTTCAGACATCAGTAGGGATCTGGGTCACTGGATGGAAAACAAGAGTACACACAAGGCTTCCATGGGGTGTAGCCCTGGCAGGCCTGTTTTCAATGGATCTGTAGCCTGTTACAAGTATTTGCACTTACATGTTCTAGTGTGGTGTCCAAACTCACCATTTCTTAGTGTGCTCAAGCAAATCACACTCAGACCAATGATGACCACAGTCGTGACTAATTTCTGACACTGTCCCTTGCATTTTTGGGAGGAAAGTCAAGTACTGAAGCTGGGGATAGAAGCTTTCCCAGTAGATGTTTCAAGCTGCCTTTCCCCTAGTGCCTGAAAACTCACTTGCTGTACAAAGATCTGACAGCACAGGCCACAAAATGCACCACGGCTGATTCCTCTGCAAAGCCTGAGCTATGGAAACACAAGGGACAAACCACATTTTTAGTCATCTACGTCCTACAAGACACGTGACAGATCTTTGTTAATCACCAAAAGTAAAAAGATGGGAAACAGAATATTTTATGCGGTCAGTTTGTTGTTCTTCCTCTGACCCCACAGACGAGGACTTGCAACGCCCTCAGGCCAAAGGTCAGATTTTGCAAAAATAAGGTTTTTCATTAGTCGTGAAACATTTCTCTGCTTTTTAAAAGATACAAATGAAGTATCACGTTTTCCAGACAGCCCCCTAACAGTTTGCAGCTGAAACATAGTAAAGTAGCACCTGGTGCGTGACAGTCAGAACCACTGGGTAGGAACCACAACAACCCCATGCAGCGCTACAGGCTTGGGGAAGAGCAGCAGGAAAGCTGCCTGGCGGAAAAGGACCTGGGAGTGTTGGTTGACAGCCGACTGAACACGAGCCAGCAGTGTGCCCAGGTGGCCAAGAAGGCCAATGGTATCCTGGCCTGTATCAGAAACGGTGTGACCAGCAGGAGTAGGGAGGTGATCGTGCCCCTGTACTCGGCACTTGTGAGACCACACCTTATGTACTGTGTCCAGTTCTGGGCACCACAGGATAAGAAGGACACTGAGGTCTGGAAAACAGGCCTTATGAAGACCGGCTGAGGGAGCTGGGGTTGTTCAGTCTAGAGAAGAGGAGACTGAGAGGAGACCTCATTGCCCTCTACAACTCCCTAAAAGGAGGTTGTAGTGAGGCTGGTGTTGGTCTCTTCTCCCAAATTACTAATGATAGGATGAGAGGAAATGGCCTCAAGTTACATCAGGGGAAGTTTAGGTTGGATATTAGGAAGAAGTTCTTTACTGAGAGGGTGGTTAGACACTGGAACAGGCTGCCCAGGGAGGTGGTGGAATCACCGTCCCTCGAGGTGTTTAAAAAACAAGTAGATGAAACACTTGAGGCCATGGTATAGTGGTTAGGGAGATGATGGGATAAAGGTTGGACTTGATGATCCTGGAGGTCCTTTCCAACCATAAAAAAAACCCAAAACCCCAAACCTCCCAAAAAAACACCCCACAATGAAAATAAAAGAGAAATAGCCAAAAGAAAAATAACAATCACAAAACAAACAAACAAAACCAAAAACCACAACACAACAAAACCAAACAACAAAAAGTAAGTTTGCAGGAGGGTCATTTAATGTTGTGAAAAACAGAATCCATATTTTATAACACAAGCATTAACTTCCCTTTAGTCAATAATTTGTAAAATGTTTCCTCCAGTGATGTGACTAAAGTATCACCACGTCCTCGTGCCCACCCCAGCATGGGACAGGGTTTCCTGGAAGTGAGACGTGTGTCCAGAAATAACACCTCCTTCCCTGTCCTGGTCAGTGCTTGACTGGCTCCTATTTAAAGCTACCTTTGAAAGCATTGCATGTGACAAAAGGAAGCTCCTTTTGAAGCACTACCTGTTCTTTATTATAACTGAACGTCTGTGCAATGATCATGAAACCCCATGCACTAATATTTAAGCACTAATAAACCTCCCTCTCATCTGGTCGGCATAGATGACAACTGAGGGGGGTGTAGTACTGCTGGCTGCTCTCCTGTTTCTACCTGCTGTAACCAGAAGCTTTTGTGGTTCTGCTGTACTATTATCTCTGCCTTAAAAATTGAGTCTACCTGCTTTTACTAGCTGACAAGGCAGCAGGATCAGGTCCTATGCAAATCTCTTGTATTGTCAACCCTCTACATGTTTTACAAGGAAACCAATAGTTCTTGATTTGCAGGTCTCCACAAGCCATCTTCATCACAAATACTAAAATTATTGCATTGCTTGTAGTTTTTCTCTTGCCCATCTGGCAGGGCCCAATGTCATTCTGCCAGATAACTTTCAAGATGTATATGTCAACAGCAATAACACTTTGGGGAAAAACAAACAAAGATAAAAAGATTGATTTAAAATATTGATCTGTGGTCTTCTGCCAGGGCTACATAGAACCCCATCCTGAACCCACAGCAGCTTCAGGAGACTCAGGGAAGCTGGGAACAGATTTTGGACACAGAGTCTCAACTGATGATACTGATTTTTAGAAAGTTTTGCCCTTCAGCCAAACTTTACTGTTCTACAACTGCACTGTCCTTATGTAGATGCTTACTTCAATGTAATATCAAACAAAATGGTTTTGTTTCAACTTCAGGAGCGGGAAATGGAGGGCAGGAGAAGGAAGACTGGTTGGGATAAGCAGGCTGCAAGCACTTCCATTCACTCTTCTGGTGTCTTCAGTTCAGTGTTTCCTACTCAGCAATTGCTGAATGTACAGAAGAGAGCACACCTACAGCTCCATCAAAGACTGCATGACCTCCCCGATGTGGCATAAGACTAGTAATTCTTCTTTGTTTTATTTGTTTGACCCTAAAATCTTTCATGGTTCTAATCAACCTGATTACTTGAAAAATCAGAGAACACAAAGTAATCAACAATTGAGGATCAAGTCAGCCACCTAAATGTAAAAAAACCCCAACCTCTTTTCTTTTCCTCATTTCTTTCTTCTTTTTTTTTTTTTTTTTTTTCCCCTCTGCAGCCTCAAAGAAAAACGATTTGCTCATTTAGTAATAACTGATGGGGACAGTGAATTATCGAGCTAGCCCCCAGCCTAGTGTTTATCTCCTCGCCAATAAATCTCTAAACTGAAGCAATGAAGCTAAGTACTGCTGCTATATCTGCGTTTTATTTCCATATTAATCAAAATACAAGCCCACCCGCGCCTCCTCCCCGGCCCTATGTAGCTGAGGAAGAGGCGCCTGTGCGGGGACCATGTGAGTCCCACTTGTCAGATGAGGGGTCCGGTGAGATGGGATTGGGGGGTGGGGGGTGTGGGGGGGAAGAAACCCCACAACCGAGGAAGTTAAATCAAACGCCCAGGGCCTGAGGGGTCTGTGTCGGACTCCTAGAGGTGGGGGCAGTGAGGTTCTCCCCCATGCGAACTGGGAAGGAAGGGGACGCTGCTTCCCCCGGGGTGGCAGAGCAGCACCCGCCATCCCCACGGCCCTGGCTGTGCGGGGACCTGGAGGAGGGCGCGGGATGCGCAACCGAAAACGAATGAATCGATCCACTTCGGATATGTTTCTATTTATATCTGTATTTGTAATTATATGTGTACACGTGTACGCATTTTATATATGTGCACACACATTACTTATTTTTGTAAAGAAAAAGAAATGAATTTCCTGTGAGCGCCAAGCCCCCGTCTGTCCCGAGAGTAGCACCCCGTGCCGTGCCGAGCCGAGTCGTCCTGATCCCGGCTTCGCAGCCCCGCAGCCCCGCAGCCCTGTCCTGCCCGCCCCGTCGGGCACGGAGGAGCCCAGAGGGCGGGTGCTGCCGCGCTCTGCCACCATCGGATCTTCCCCGCTTTCCTATTTCTATCCCCCAATCATTATGGTTTTTTCTTTTTTGTTTTTGTTTTTTTTTTTCTCTTTTTTTCATTTTTAATTTGCCTAGTGTGTTTGTGGAGGGAAACCTCCCAAAGAAAACTCCATCGTTCCCCCTTCTCTCCCCATCGGCAGCTCCTCCAGAAGTTGATGGGTTTTTTTTCCGGGAAGTGGAAGGGCCGTCCCTCCTGCCGCAGTGCTGCAGGAGCCCAAGGCGAGGGACAGGACACGGAGAGACTTCGAATCATAAAATAGCCTCGATTGGAAAACACCTCTAAGATCATCAAGTCCAACCATTAACCTGAACCATTAACTTGAATTCCAGTTGAATAGACCCAAGTTTCCGCACTACCCCCCCGGCAGAGATCTCCAAGCGCGGCTCCTCGCCGGCAGCATCGCAACTCCCAGTCACTCGGGGTTTTCCCACCCGACTCGTCGGAAACGGCATCTCTGCGGATGCTCTGTCCCTTTCCCCCTCTCCTCGGCCTAGGAAGTGAACCCAGGGAGGCGAGAAGCCTGGCGTTTCACTCGCACCTCCCGGGGCACGGTACTGCCGGAGGTGAGCCGGGGGGACGGAGGACAGGACATTTACTGTCACTTTCCTGGGGACGCAAAACCCCGGCTCAGCCTCATGAGGCTCCTTTGGTCCCGACTGCAGGGGGACGGGGGGAGAGGGCAGCGCTGCCGGTCCCGGACAGCTCTCCCGAGACAGAGGTGTGAACTCTCCCCCGCCTCGGCTGTAACGCACAGCCCAGCCTCGTCGCAAGCTCCGGAGGGAGGGAAGGAGGGAAGGAAGGAGGGAAGGAAGGAGGGAAGGAGGGAAGGAGGGAAGGAAGGAAGGAAGGAAGGAAGGAAGGAAGGAAGGAAGGAAGGAAGGAAGGAAGGAAGGAAGGAAGGAAGGAAGGAAGGAAGGAAGGAAGGAAGGAAGGAAGGAAGGAAGGAAGGAAGGAAGGAAGGAAGGAAGGAAGGAAGGAAGGAAGGAAGGAAGGAAGGAAGGAAGGAAGGAAGGAAGGAATTTGCATCACCTCTCGATCATCTTGCTGAAGTACTGGAGGCATTAACTTCAGCGGGCGAATGGCTTTTTTAAAAACATGATTCGTTAGTTCAATATGTTTTCGAGTCAAATATACATTCTTACGGTTTTCAAGTGTTTGCGTTTGTGTGCTTATGCTTTAAGGGTGATTCGGTCGCTGCACTATCGCGCAGCCCGTTTACCAGTACAATCACCCAGAGATGCCTTCCAAAGGTTGTTCCGCACCTCGGTTCAAATGTCCCTCCCTTACCCTGTCCCGACGAGGCAGGAGTCGCCTTCTCCATGTTTCTTCTTCTAATTCAGGTCCCTCCCGTCCCCAGCGGACGGCACAGGGCCAGGGGTTGCCGGGCCGGGGGCTGCAGGACCCGCTCCCGTGTGCACCCATGCCGCTCTGCTGCCCTCGGAGCATCGCCTTTCCCAGCCCTGTCCAAGTAGTCATTTCTCTCCCGGAAAAGGGCTGACATCTGAATCTCCAGGAAAAAAAAGTTACTGCCTTTTTTTTACCTGTTAACGCACCTGCCCCGCTCCCCCCTCCCCGCCCGTTATCCCACTCCTCCCGCTGTGCCTGCGGCCCGTCCTCCTGGCACTGGCTGTCGAACCATCCATCCATCCATCCGTCCATCCATCCGTCCGTCGCTTTAGGAACTCCTGCCGGCTTCTAGCCCGATGTGGAAGGGGGGAGCCTGGCAGCCCGCACACACCAGGGGATATTTGGGCAGTCGCTGTGGGGTTTGTGGCTGCTTCCGAGGCGGGGGCGGCTCCTAAGCCACACAAGGAGATTCGCCAGCCCACCTCCGGCTCGGTCAGGAAAGTCGTGGCAAAACCCAGGGCGACCAAATACGGCGCCTTTTCTCAGCATTAGGTCCCAGACAAAGGCGAATCAGGCAGCTTGTAATTATTTTTTTTAAATTTTATTTGGAAATCTCATCCAGAAACACTGGTCAATAATAAATATATCGATAGTTATCAAGAATATATATATAAAAAAAGACACGGTGTTGTCCTTGAGGCCCTAACCAAAAACAAACAAACAAACGAAATTAATAATAACGGTATTTCAAGCAAACGCCCAGGAAAACGCACCGAAAAGGAAATAAACAGCACCACAGGTTCCGATGTAGTTGTACAAGTCACCGCTCTGGCCAGACCCGACCCCGCATACAAAACCAAACCAAAGCAAAAAAAAAAAAAAAAAAAGCAGCAAACCAGAGCAAACCCAAAGGCAACGAAAGAAATAAGCGACGAGGAGCTCAGCCAGGGGAACCAGCACACTTCACCGAGGGCAAGAGACGGGAGATTTGGCAAAGCAGACCCGCGGGGCGGGGGGTGCTGTGTTTTGCAGTTTCCCTCTTTTTTTTTTTTTTTTTTTTTTTTAAGCGGACACAGAGGGAAGAAGAAAAAGAAGCGCAAACAAAACCGCATCGCAAGCAAGTCTGGAAAAAAAACCCAAAACAACAATCAAGCAAAAAAACCCCACAAAACTTTAGTGAATTCACTCGAAAGCCCCTGTTGCCAGGGAAGCCTCCCGTGGCCGGTACCCACGGGTGGGACGATGCGATGGGACGCATGCATGCACTCCCGGGGCTATGCCGGGTTTGGGGCAGGGGGATCGGAGGTGTCGCCGTGCGAAAGGAAAGAAGGGAAAAGCCCGCAAAAAAGGAGGAGAAGCCCCAAACCCATCTCATCGTCTCTTAGTAGCTGCGAACACTACAATGACAACCATGTCTTTTTTCCCCCCCCCCGACTTTTGCATCCATTTTAAGGAATTATTTACATTCGATCACCATCAACGGTATCATTATTATTATTCTTTTTACAACAGGGATTTTTTATTCTTTCCGGTTTAGTATAATAAGAGAGCATCTCCCGAGGAGCCGGCTAAAACATTACCTTTGCAAGGTCCTTACTACACTAATCCCGTGTTACCGGGGGGCGGTGGCGGGGCGGGGGCAGCGGGGGCAGGTCCGCCGGCGGCACGGAAGGGGCCCGGCCGCAGCCCCCTCCCCACTCGTGGGAGCGCCGGCTCGGGGGGGCCCCACCGAGTCACTTCAGCAGGTCCTTGGTCTCCCCCGAGATCCTGGCCATGTTGGAGGCGGTGAGGGCGGAGAGGTGGGGCGGGGGGGGCATCTGGCAGATGGTGCAGGGGCACGGCAAGCCCGCCCAGTGCTGGAAGCCGCTGCCGAGCTGCAGCGCGGGGGGGGTGGAAGGGGTCTTGAGCAGGGAGTGGGGGGGCCGGATGGTGCCGATGGCCGGCAGGGAGGCGGAGAGGGAGGAGGAGGTGTTGGCGGAGGACAAGGCACTGCCGAGGATAGGGTGCACCTGGTGCACGGTGCCGGCGGCGTGGGGCGGGTGCCCGGCGGAGTGTCCCACCGTGCCGCAGTGAAAGGCTGAGTGGTGCCCCCCGTAGATTTCCCCCACCAGCCTCTTCATCTCCTCCAGGGAGCTGGTGAGCATCAGGATATAGTTTCTGGCGAGCAGGAGGGTGGCGATTTTGGAGAGTTTTCTCACGGAAGGTCCATGAGCGTAGGGCATCACCTCCCGCAGCCCGTCCATGGCGAGGTTGAGGTCGTGCATCCTCTTACGCTCCCGGCCGTTGATCTTCAGCCGCAGCTGCTGCAGGTCCTGCTCCGAGAGCTGCTTCTTGATTTTGTACTTGCTGCCTTCCCCTCCGGCCTTGGAGCCGTTCCTGGAGAGGCCTTCGCCGGACATCTTCTGCACCAGGTCGTTCTGGGTGGAGGAGACGGAGTTGAGCCGGCTGTCCTGGTGGTGGTGATGGTGGTGGTGGTGGTGGTCTCTCAGGTACATCTCATCCATGTCTGGCGAGGAAGCTCTGCTGGAGACAGAGCTGGAGTCAGAATTCATTGTATTCGGGCTTCTGAGCAAGAAACTCTTCCCTGCTCTTGGAGGTGGAGGAACGACACAACTCTCCTTCAAAAAGCAACGAAAATGGAACGAAAAAAGAAATAAACGGACGGCAGGCTGTGCCAGCGGAGGGCTGGAAACGCTGGGGGAAGAGGAAAAAAGCCCCTCAGCCCCCTCTCTCGCCAATCGCTTCCCTCTCTCTCTCCCCCCCTGTTACTCAGCCTGTTTACAGGATGGCTAGTTAGTGTTCGCTTGGACTAACCTCAGCCTGGAAAAGAGGGGCTTTTATAGAGCTGCAGCAGAGAGCAGAGACAAAAGGAGCCCTCCTATGTATAATGGTCTAGTTAGGATGACGTGCCATTATTCAGGGCGGTGCGCTTTGACTGTCCCATTTAGCAAGGACCCCTATTCATATTCATTGTGGTGCCACCCGGGACACCTCAGCCACGGACCATCAGGAGTCAAGGAGACACAAAACCCCTGTGATTGACATCGCACACTCACCGCTCCGTGTGCGCGCCATCTCCTCCCCCTGCCCCTCATTTCCAATATAAAACCGCATCCCGTCTACAGTAGGGAAGCAAGGGGGTGCGGGGGAGGTGCGGGGGCTGCAAGGGGCCGGCGAGGAAACCCCGGCCGCGGGAGGCAGGGGCAGAAGCAGCCCGGCGAAGTTCCCCCCGCTCCGCCGGGAGGGGATGGGGGACGTCGGTTCCCCCTGTCTTGCAGCGTGCCCGGCTCCAGGCGCGGCTCCCCGCTTTGTTTGCCTTTCCCTCCCTCTCCCCCGGTCCCCCTCCCGGCCGGGGTTTGCGGTGCGGCACCGGGTGGCCCTCGCCCGGCCGGGCTGGCCGGCCGCAATTGGCTCGTACCTGGGTCGCCGCTTTGTTTAAATGAGCGATGGCTCGGGCATCCTTCGCGGGGGGATGCGCGCTGGGAAACCCGCCTCCCCCCGGGCCAGTGACTCCCTTTAAATAAACGGGGGAAGCCGATGTGCTTGGCGGCGGGAGGGGCTGTCGGCCGGGAGGGCCGGCTCTGGGGGGCGGGCGGTAGCCCCCGGGGTTCCGCTCGTCCCCGGCTCCGGCGGGAAGGCGGCGCGGCGGGGGCTGCCGGAGCAGTCGGCGGCGGGACCGAGAGGCTGCGTTCAAGTCCGGGACGGGACAGGAGCGGTGCCGGGGGGCAGCGCCACAAAACAGCCCGAGGCGTTCGCGCCAGTAAGTAACTCGGCTGCGGGCACCGGCCGCAGCCTGGGCAGGACCTCCTCCCGGCGGCGGTGGGGCGGGGAAGGGGTCAGTGAGCGGGGCCGGGCGGGCCGGGGCTCTGCCGAGGCACCTGCGGCAGCGCTTTCCGCCCTGGCTCTCGGCCGCGCTGCCCCTGCGCTGGGCCGGACGGAGCTGGAGCGGCCGCCTGCGGGGCTCTGTCGGGCTTGGGGTGCGTGTGTGAGGATTCCCCAGCAGCCTGCCCCAGCCGTGTGCGGGGCTGCCAGCCGCGAAGGGGCGGGAGACCCCCGCGGCGGGCGGGCGGGCCCTGGCGCCCCCGGCGCTGGCCCGGTGCCCCCGCTCTCTCGGGAGGAGCCGGCGGGATGAGCCTTCACCTGCCGAGAGGAGCGTAGGGCCCAGGGAAACCTCCTTGGCAGGACTCGGCTGCTTCATGAAGAGTGTCCAGGCCTCGCGGAGAGTGCGGAGCCGGGAAGAGAAGGACACTTCCATCCGGCTGAGTCTGACCGTGCTTAGTCTGCTGAGGAGAGTCACAGCCTTCCGATCTTCAGCACTACCAGTCAATCCCACGGTGAGAAGTTTAGGAGAACATACAGAAATAACCGAACCCGGCCTCGGTTTATCCCGCTCCGCGGTGAAAGCCGTAAGCCCACCCAGACTCTCCCCGGCCCCGGGGCTGTCCGAGGGCTGGCAGCTCCCTCCCCGCTCCCCGCGGCCGCCGGTCAGGAGGAGAGCCCGTCTTATCGCCTGGGGAGAGTTCGAGTCCGACGGGGACAGAGAAAAGGAAGGCAAAAAGACGCCGTCGGGGAAAGCAACAGGAGGGGTCCCGTCCTCGCCTCCGGCAGGGTGGGCTGCTCAGCGGGCCTCGCTCCCCTCCGGGCCTGGGGCTTCATCGGGATGGGGCCAGGGGGCGATACCGGAGAGGGATGGGAAGGAATGGTGGGGTTCGTCACTTGGAGGAGTGTTACGAATATTTAATCCTTCCCCATTTCCAGCGATGCCTCCGCTCCCCAACGCCCCGGCTGGGCTAGACGGGCCAGTCCCGCCGCACCGCCGCAGCGTCCCCCGTCCCGGGCCGGGGCAGCGGGGCTCGGCTCTGCTCGGGCTGAGCCCTGGGGAAAGGAACGGTTTGGGAAAGGAACGCGAGGTTAAACCCCGGGCACAAGGGACCCTCACCGGGAAAGTCGTTTCGGAAACGAGGGAGAAAGAGAGGAAGAAAGAGAGGAGTGCAAAAAAAACCAGAAAAAACAAAAAACAAAAAAAACCAAACCTTGAGAAAGAATGAAAAGGAAACGGTGTGAGCAGAGCAGAGCGGTGCGTGGACAGTGCCACTCGTGGGCACAGCCAGGTGGGAGGAGAGCCGCCCGGACACTTGCTGGCAGAGCCCGCGGAGAGCAGTGGAGCCGTCCCGTCCCGTCCCGGCGGCTGGTGGCGGGCGGTGGGCACACTCGGAGGTACCGGGGCCGGGCTGCTCCCCCGGCCGAGCTGCCTGTGCCCGCCGCCCCCCACTCCCCACCCGGGCGACTGCCCGCCACCCCCCGGCCAGGGCATTTCAGAGAAGGCTGAGGAGGAGCTCCGGACGTGCCGCCATCCCTTTTCAGTCAACAGCAAAACTCCCCTCGACACCGGCAGCAACGAAATTAACCCCCGCGAGTCAGAAAATCAAATGTTTTCCTAACCAGGGCGTAGGAGAAGGGCGACAATGGCAGCTGAATGGTAGCTAAATCAAATTAACACGCACTACCCCGCCTGTTAATTTTTGTTTTCATAAAGGCAGAGAGACTTGGGGAGGGAGGGAGATGTGTTTTCTCTGGAAAGGCAAACCGCTCGGCAACACCCGGAGTATCAGGTGGAAGAGCATCCCGCACCGCGGGGCCGGGGAAACGCCACCTACTCCTACCCCGAAGTGTCACCGTAGCTGAGCCCCGCCACCAGCTCACGGGACAGATTGGGTTGTTACAGGTTTCTCGGGACAGAAACTGTGCGTTTTCAAATATCGGATTTTAATTAATGGATGCATTTTAAAGCAGTGCCCGATTTCATATTCTCCTAGAGTCCGATAAGGAATTTGGATGTACTTTCCTCTTGTGTGGCGTTACTATGAAATCTTGAGCTTCCCTTGACCTGGCCGGCAATCAGAATCTGATTCATGACGGGAAGAGTGGTTAAGTCAGTATTATGTGTTCTTCTTGTGGGTTTATTTAGAAGGCTATCAGCTTTTATCGTTCATGGCTACTGGTTTTTGCTATCTCCGCTTGTTTTTAGTTTAATTTGGACATTTGACAACCGTGCTTTCAGTATAAAAATAGTTCTAAATGCTAGCATTATAATAAGGTAGTTGTTGATCCTTTTGGAGAAACACAGATCGCTGTGTTACAAGAGCTCTCAGCTGTGTGCGAGAGGAGCACTGCTACGAACGGGTTGTGCTGTACCGCGGTGGGTGCTACCGCTGAAATTCGGTGGTTTCCGAACGGCGTTGATTGTATTGGAGAGAGGACAGCCAAGAATCCCTAACTGCATGCTGGCTTTGCTCAAAATATGTTCCTGGAATTAAATTTAGATTGATGGTATAATTCAGATTGATAGTGTCTCATCGTCTGACACTTTTGACATCACCAAAGCGAGCAGACTGAAAGATTATTTTAGTTCTTGTGTTTTTCAGGAATTTGCTTTCCAGAAGCAGGGCAATATGAGGATAATGTTGAGTTCCCTTCTGACTGGAATGGGATGAGAAGGCTGTCCTGGGCTGCTGTAGTCTAATTCTCCAGTCAGATAAACCCGGAGATAATATTCTCTCACCTGGATACAGGAAATTTCTTCTCCATTCATATATTTTCAAATTCGTTGGCAATAAGAGGTCAGAAAAAAATTTTCCCCCAGTTTATTAAGTATGAAACTGGAGCCCTTACTCAAACCTTTAAGGTATCCTGCGGATGGTGACAGGATCATGTCCATACAAGGCACTGCTTCTGCGGAGAATATAACCTTAAAGGAAATAACTGATGGGCATTCCAGTGCAGCTAATTAAGGATGGCATTTTATTTTCTGTATTTAAATACTGATTTGCAAAACTTCTGGAAAAAATATGGCATAAAACCTTAGTAATAAAAATTTTAGATATCAAAGACTAATTAATTAGAGACATGCAAATTGCTAATCCTCTGATACACGGCATTTGCTACTAAGAGCCTGAAATTAGTTTCTGTAAACCATAAAAACCACTTAAGCAACAGTTTGTATATAATTCCTTTATAATTTTTTTTTCTGCAGTGAATATGCCTGAAACCTGCATTTTATTTAGAGAAAAGATGACAGAAAATCAGTTTGAATGTTTTGAAAGATATCAGACATGCCATGGTATCAGTCAGCTGTGAAATATTTTGCTCTGTTTGGAACTTAAGAAGAAAAAACCTGCCAATATTGTTGAATATGCATCCATTAAACAGTTTGTATTTTCAGATGCTTGGTAAAACTTGCACTACCTCCAAAATAGAGCTAAGCTGAGACTGTGATGCACATTTCCCGTATGCGGGGCTCAGACGGCAGTGCACACTTCGCACATGCAGAATGGGCTAAACCTGGCATTCCTGGCAAACAAACTTGTCACGTACTTTGGAATCACAACTGGTTTGTCACTGTGTTGAAGGATAATAAAGCTGCTCAAAGGCCTGTATTTATTTTCTCTTTTTGCCTTTGTGTTCTGAGCCCATATTCACACCTAAAATGTTAACAGTTTCAAATAGGCAAGTTTTCTTTGTCTTTCTTTCTGGCCTTTCACATCACTTGCAGTCGTTTGCACTCTCATTACTGTGAACTTTCTCTGTCTCCTGATACACTTGATACTGAAACTCACCCACTGATTTTTAAGAACACTCTCCCTCACTGCTTTAGTAGCTAGTCAACAGACTTTGAGTTAGTCTCAAAGTTGTGTAGGCTATTTAAATATCAGCTATAACAAAGTAAGAGATGGAAAGAGAGCACATGAGAGCTCCCCCCCTGCTCCCTTCCAAATCCTCCCCATCAGAAACCTCAGATGCACTGCTATTTAATAAGCATCTCAAATATTTAAAGTTATCTTAGGCCAGAGTGAAAACATTGGTGCTATAACGACTAAAGATTGAAAAGTTTTTCCATCTCAGAAACAAAAAAGTTTAATACAATTTCTTTTTCATAGCTATAGTGAAAACAACTAAAGCCATAGAAATTATTGAATAACTCTTCCACTAGACATTTGAAAGCATGGAAGAATCACTAAAGGGAAAGAAAAAAAAAATCCTTGTCTCATTTTGTATCTCAATTTTAAACAATGTATGTCTCGCGTGAATATTTACGGGTTGTTAATAGGCTAGTACAAATTCTAGAAGACACAACAAAAAATTATCTGCAGTCTATTCACAAACCTTTGCTATGTCTCAGTGTTTGGGGATGGGCGTATGGACTGCCTTCACCACCCCTGAATAGAACTCTATTGTGTAGTCTTGTTCCATTGGGATCAATGGGACGACATGTGCAATGAGATGCTAATGAACACCAGAAACGATGGTAAAATCTGGCCTGGCTAAGGAGTAAGACTGTTTTTATAAACCACTTCTGAGTCTTTTGATATACTGCTTTTAGCTGAGCTGTTGAAACTTCAAATGCTCAGGGAGGCTTTACTATATAAGTTTTTTTCCATCATTTAAATCACATTTTCCCACACTTACAATTTGAATCACTCTCCATTATCATCTTGTTTAAAGTTGCAGCTGAAATCGAGCAGTCGGTTTTCAGTGGCAATTGCACCGTTAATGTAAATGCGGTTCCACAAATGGAAAATAAAGGAAAAGAATGTCAAGCACAAGTACAAAAGAGAAGAATGATGGTCAGAAAGCAGGTGCATGGGAAAGGATAGTGGTGGTGGTGGTGTGTAGCCCAATGGTCATTGACTCACCACACCTGCAGGAAAAAAACTCAGTCTTCATAAACGTTCATGTCTCGCACAAGGGGGACAACAGTCCTAGGCCCATCTCGGAGAGGTGTAACTGTGGGGGAAATTGTGCTAGGTGAGTGCTTAAGACCAGGCACAGGGCTGCTGTGCTGTGGGAGACAGGTTGCTGCAGGGTCCATGACCACCCCTTCTTGGTCCTGCAGTTCTTCAGCCTGGGCTGGGATGTAGGACCAGGACAGGTCCTTTGACTGGAAAAACTAGAAACCTATAGATATAACACTGGGATCCCGTGACTCCCAGCAGCTTGGAGCAGGCTTAGAAGGGCTCAGACACAATAGGAATGAGGACCATAAAAGTCCCACCTCTGTCTCTTAAAAGAGAGAGAGAGAGAGAAGACTAGGTCCACCAACACCATCTTTTCTCATCAGCTTATGGCAAAGGTTAATTATTAACTATTGAAACACTGATGAGCTGTGGTGCTTGTTTGCTTATTATGAGGCCTGTCAGGGCCAGAACCAAACCTTACTGAAGCTGACTGATGTCTTGGTTTCAATAGACTCAGAGGTCAGGCCCCTAAAATTCAAATCACCAGTGCAGTTCCTTGCAATAAAGAACCAGCGAGTACTGTAAGGAAGGGCTTTATTACTACAGTGAGATCATCTAGTTTTTAAACAAAAATGTTTTAATTGGGGGCAGGCCCTTTCATATTTGTTTCCCAAGAAGGAAATTGATTAGCCAAATATTAATAGTAAGACTTTAAGAGAGGCCATGCCAGCCGTAGACACCAAGCTCAGCTAAGGGAGCTCACAGTCTCTTCTAAGCCACTGATGCTGAGCTAAACTGTTTCCAGTGGAGGTCCTGTGAGTGAAAAGCAAGCCGTTTTCTCCAATTGCCTAACATCGCTTCTGTAACCATTTTGCCTGTTATTCTTTTGCACCTGAACCAAAGGTCCTGTAGCAGCAGTTTTGTATATCCAGATCTAGCTTGAAGCCAGTAACACTTCTTCTTTGTCAGGAAGACACTTCCTTGCAGGAGTGCTTAGCTGGGTCCCTGGTAACCCTCTACCTTCACATGGAATTCAGTGGCTTGAGATACTGCCAGCAAATATAATTTGGAGAGAAAATACAAGAGACATGAATGATTCCTCAGTGGAGGTTAGTGCCCTGAGTCCTCTGCCTGACTGTCGGAAACGCTGCTGGCTGGGAGTGTGGGATGGAACAGGATCTTGGGAGCTACTGACCAGTTAGTACACAGCAAAACAAGAAGTCGGAGCTGCTCCTATGCTACCCCCTTTCTTGTTTCGGATATTTTGTATACTCAGGGGAGACGAGAGCTCAAAGTTTCTTCCAGGCACAAAGAATATAATTTTGGAGTGGGATGGCACACACATAAAACAAGGAAAATCCTTTACCTCTGTATTGCTAGAACACCATTTTGTGCAAAGGTCAATAAATATTTTATCTCGTCCACTCATCATTAACTCTCACTTAACAATTATTATTTGTATTTCAGTGAGACCAACAGACCCAAAAAAGATGGATACACTGAGATGTGCAAAACCTTCACTGAGGGGAGTACTGTGTAAACAGGTAAGACAGATGGGAAAGACTGGGCAACAATAAACAGAATAATAAAAAGTAAAGGGGAAGAAGCAAGAAATTATATGTTTTTCATTTTATAGCTCTGTATGACTGATGTTCACAGCTGCAGTGGAAAGTAATTATTTTTACCACTTCTGAAAATGAAATTAAATTTAAAATGAAGTTCATAGGTGTATATGTTTTGGGTTGTCTTCTCTTCTTCATATTGGCTTTGTTACTAAGTGAACCTTTTCTCCACAGCTGACAGGCACCTGAAATGTGTTGCAGTTCCACATTTTGCAGATATTGCTACCTTTTTCCTAAATTACAGAGGCCCAGTTGTGCATCATTCGTGTATGTGAACTATTCAGAACTCCCTGAAGATTTGGGGAGCATATACAGACCTGATAGCCTCCCTGCTTTTCAGTGTTGTAAAGGGTTTCCACCTGTCTGTAATCCTATAGTGTCACTTGTACACCACAAAACTTTGTGACTTAGCAAAATCGCCAGAAATCATACACTTAGTTCCTTTAATCTGGATATTCATGGCACCCTTTCCCATGTATTTTTATTGAAGTAAGACTTGGAGTAGCAAAAAAGGCAAGTTAACAAAAATATTAGCTCAAACTTAGCTCGTTTTATTCATGATAATAAAGACCCATTAGGCTTTTTACTGGTTTACTCTGATGCTAGTAGTTTAACATTAAATATACTGTCTTGAGCTAATACTCACCCAGGAACCTATGCCTTTTAAAGTTAAAGTAAATGGAAATAATTAAAGGAATATCTTTGATACTTTAGCAACATTTCAGTTTCCTTCAGCATGTTTCATATACTCTGAAATTTAATTTCTGGACTGAAAATTGTAAACAAATATACACTTATTGCAAATTAAAAATCACTTAAAGGTGCTCTGCAGGGTATGAAGTTTTCCTTTTTTTTTTTTTTAAATCTGGTTGTATATGTTCCTGTCCCTTATAAGTCATAGCAAACACTATAGTATTCCACAAGAGCTTTTACCCTAGTGAGCAGAAAGACTGAACAAAAGAATGAAATAATTAATTAATGGATGAATGTATTAAAAAAAGTCTCCACCTGCTCTGCTCCAAAAATCTCTCACTACACTACAGAGAGGTTTGCTACGCTGACTAATATTAAAACCCTCCTCTTCATTTTTGAACAATATGGTTTGTTCACATTTGGAGTGATCGCCAAAATGCGAACTATGTAACACAGAATGTGCCTTTACCGATGTGTCTAATACTAGGAAACCATCCCTGTCATTGCCCTAAAGGCAGTGAGGGAGGCAGTATATCAAAAATGGAAGGCAAAGAAGCAGATTTTTCTATTGCTTTATCAGAAATGCCTAACACACTTGTTTAATCTTAAGGCCTTGCCTTGCCCCCATGAACGGTACTTACAAGTGAAGGATTTAAATTAATATCAGCAAAGGCACTCTTAAGAATTTTGTGTCTTTCTGTTCTAAATCCAGTGATGACTCCTTGCCTTCTTATGACAGACAAGAAATATTGTAACAAACTGCACGGGAGAGGACCTTGATTTGCCTCCCAAATCCCAGCAGAGATTGCCAAAAGTTCGCAGAAGGGTTCCTCTGAAATGGGATACAGGAAAGCCACGATACTTCTGTCTTCTTGCCAGGGCTATAGCAGAGACCCACCAGTGGCACCGAAGGGGACGAGCTGGTGGCTGAGGGGTGCAGGGTGAAGCAGGGGTGGGATTTGTGTGTGTTGTGTCACCCTCCTCCCCTGGACAAAGAGCCCTGTTCCCCGCAGGAAGGTGCTGAAATGCAAAGCGAGCTCCCAGCTCCTTTTCTCTCTCTTGGTGGCATTTGGAAGTGTAAAGCTTTGAATACCAATTGCTTGAACTGGACATATGTGAATCTCTTCTAATCCTACTAATCCCGTCCCCAAGTGCTTCTTTGTATGTGGAGGCAACACACATAGATCTAAGTGAAAGTGGCCATAATCCTGGAAATGTGGAAAAATGTCCCAGTGTGGGAGTTGGGAGAGGGAAAAGCTCCCTGACGGAGGGGACTCGCTGGAAGAGCATTGTGTTTGTGGGGTGAGTCGGGGCGGTGGTGGGGGCAGGGAAGACATGAAGGAGAGCTCTCACCTTCCCTGAGCTGCAAGGAGGAAAGCAAACCCACCCAGCAGGAAAGCTCCCTTGCAAACAGCCATCGCACACTTGAGCAAACCCGCAGAACTGAGACAAAGTTTCCAGACGCTGGGAAATTCACCCACCGTCAGCTTTCAGCAGTGTGAGCTCAGCAGGCTAGGCACTAATGTGCTGACTTCATTATTTCCCAGCCTCGCCCTGCTGAATGGCAGATTTGTTTAGGGGATGGTGGGTTACTGCTCCATCCTTCCCTGGCTGCAAAGATAGGGAGGGGAGCTGGGATCATGGACCCAGTCAAGGGCACTGTGTCTCCGTCTTGCAGGGGAGCATTTTACTTTGCTCAGAGGTGAGAATCGGGCCGTATTAGCAGATGTCTTTGCCGAACACTAACAAGACAGCAGAGAAGTCAGCTCGCAAGTCGCCAGTTGAATTATTCACTCAGCCTCTCTGAAAACTGATTTCAGACGTCAAATCCTCTAACCACACATAGGTAAAAGGATAGAAACAGGCAACATTTCTATGTCTTTGATTCAACAGTGAAACCTCAGCATCTGACCAAGCTGTTACTTAAAATTAACGTCCACCTGGATGCTAACAAACCCTATGGGTTTTCCAAATATACAAGTCATATAATTCAGCCATGCGAATTTCCCAAATGTCAGACAGCTAATTTACATTTTCTTGGCTAGTCACTGAATAAAGCGTGTTTATACCCCACAGTAGATAGCGTACAAGGAAATTATCTGGGGTTTTGTATGTGCTTTCAAAAGATTTTAAAATATGGAGCAATTGATAACATTATTTGCCAGCCAAATCTTTATTTTGCTTAATAAATCTCTAGATAAAACCATGTTAGGTAAGAAAATCTAAGGCTATATATTCTCTGTGAGTTGACTTTTTTATTACCTCACCAGACTTTGTGCTTTCATAAATAAGTGTCAACTGAAATTAACCTGCTGTTTACAGATAGTATAAAGCATCCCAAAATCAGCCTGGGGACTGGGAGTCCATTTTTTTTTTTCACATGAATGTCCTGAATGTCACAGGGACATAAAATGAGGATAGATCCTTAACTTTGCACTGATAAAGCAATAAGATTGTCTCTTGGAAACATGCTAAGCCAGACCCCACAATGCACTAAAATAATTTCATTAGCAAGGAACAGCTCAGGGAAGAGTTTTGCCACATGCATCAGAGAACACATAGGATAAAACGGGATGAGAATAAAATGCTAGCTGAGCCTAGTACGTGTGGAGCTGTGTGGACTTGACCCTCCTGCTTGCCACACAAACACTGCTTATGTGAAGAAATGTTACTAGTCTTGGCTTTCAAGGGGGACTGCCGATATTGCACCTGCAATATCCTCTGATTCCAGCAGTGATGCCCTGCCTGCAGCTTGGCCAGCGTGCTATCACATTGGCTGGTGTGGGAGGGAACCTGGCAGAGCCCAGCCCTTCAGAACAGAGAAAAACCCTGGGATCAGTGGATCCCCAGGGTCAGAGTACACTGGCACACTCATTCCCTTACTCTAGACTTCCCAGCAGGGGAAGACAAGGGAAACATTTTGTCTATAGAGAAGCTGGCTTCATTTGTATTAAATGTCCCTGTGTGCCACAGCTGCCTGTGGTGGTCATTCCCACAGGATGCTGTGCATTTTACAGGTGAAGTGAGGGGACAAGGGTAATGGCTTTAAACTGAAGAGGGTACATTTAGACTAGATATTAGGAAGAAATTCTTTACGGTGAGGGTGGTAAAACTCTGGAACAGGTTGGCCAGGGAAGCTGTGGATGCTCCATCCCTGGAAGTGTTCCAGGCCAGGTTGGATGGGGCTTTGAGCAACCTGGTCTCGTAGGAGGTGTCCCTGCCCGTGGCAGGGAGGCTAGAACTAGATAATCTTTAAGGTTCTATGATTTTGGTTTCTGAAGGTCTCATGCTCAGTTGCCCTGTGGCCAGCAGGCCTCACCCACACCCTGAGGCATGGTGGGGCTGCAGTGGGCTCAGCACCTGCATCTTGCCACTGACCCCTCCACAGCACTTGAGGTGCTCAACAGCCCAGCGCTCTGGATGGCAAGGAGAGCTCTGGGGTGGCTTGGCTCCTCCCCGGGGCAGTCTGCACTGGAAATCTGGGGCTGCTCAGCCCTATTGTGAGTGGCTCACATGGCCACCCCTGAGGGCTGCCTATGGGGATCAAAGGATTAATCACGTGCTCGCTTGTCCTGGGGCAGCCATCTTCCTTGCCTGAGCGCCTGAACAGCACCCCCTGCCTGGGGGCACCACAGGTCTGCCCCTGCCCCCAGCACCAAGACCGCGGCTGCCTAGCAACCCAGGCCCGTATAGCACCCAACCGCCTCGCAGCCCTGGCTGGTGGCAGCCAATCAGAGCATCCTGATGACCCAACACAGGCAGCTGATGCCATTTTGTCTCAGTGCTGGGAGATGTGATGGATCCCAGAATGTCTCTGGGTCCTACGGCCAGTCGGCAGGGAGCAGCCGGTGTCCATACCACTGGACTCCATGGACCTCCAGAAGAGGTTGGCCACATGCACACTGCTTGATGGGCAGAAGCCACAGCCATGCAGTGTTCCAGGCCAAAGCCAGTCAGCCATTTCAGGGCATGCCTGATCAAGCCCTTGGCCTTTCTCATGCCCTGGGGCACCATCCAGTCCACGTGTGGTGCCATGATGTCCTTCAGCTGCTGCTGAACATGCCATGGCTGCTGACCTCTTCCCATTTCCTCCCCCACCAACTTGCAGGGGTGACTTTTCTGTTCTAAGGTGTCCTGGTTCCCCAGGAACAGACCCATAGGTCATCCATGTAGGCAGGCCATAAGTAGCCCTGAGTCAGCTGGGAGCTGCCTCCTTGCCATCTTTGGCAGTCTTCTCGGTGACCAGAAACCATACTGTGGTGATGGCCAGGCGTGACCCGACTGCACATCTGCTCAGGGCCCATCAGAGCAGAGGGATGATGCCCTGGCCAGCAGCAGTGGGGGTCCTGGATTGTACAGGGCTGTCTCTCCTCGCTTCCCTCAGGCAGGTGCTGACCAGATGCCAGATTTCATGTTGGTCCTGAGTTAGAAGTGCCGGAGGGGATGCGGGAAGCAGCTGGCAAGGCTTGGTTTTGGCTTGCAGGGTCCCTGGTGGTATTCAGACTTCAGAGACCAAAGGGTTAAGTGTTCATTTAGTCACTCTGCCCAGTTAGCTAAGACAAGCCCTGAAGGAGCAATGTGGCTCCAACCAAAGGCCTATTCATGTGAGGTGATAGTCCGTAATGGTGCGAGGGAGGTAAATATCTAACTCACACCAAGCCAAGGCAAATCTGTGTTGTAGGGAGTGATGGGAATACAGGACATGGAGCAAAACTGACGATGTCAGGACAAGATTTAAAAGGTCTTTCTAGAAGCGCCTCGAACGCTGGTTGGCAAAGGGCCATGCCTGGGGGAGACCCGAAGGGTAGGACAGTGCAGGTGTGACTGGGCCAGCCTCAGCCTGCCATGCAGCTGTGCAAAGAACCAGGCTGCTGCCAGTGGAGTAGTCCTCATTTGCAATCAGATCTGTAGTATAAGCACTGAAATGTGTCACGGTGAAGCTAATCAAGCCTAGATGTTGCTGTCTCTGCTTGTCTACAGCTATGTTGGCATATCAGCATTCAGGCATGGACAATTTTTTTCCCTCATACTGCCATAAATCAAGGGCATTATATCCAGGCTACATAAACCAGGATCCTCATTGTAATTTTGGTGTCTTTGACGGATTCCCTCCAGCAAGGGATCTGACCCTATTTCTATAATCTGCCCCAAATCCCAACAAATAGAGTCTGTTTCAGTTTAAATCAATGAAGCATTAATATCTTTAAATAATTTAGTTTCAAATGGTTGCAAATACAATGAAGAGATGTGGCACCCTGTAGGCTGAAGGAAAACCACTGAAATCAATTGGGTGAATTTGGAACTTAATATTTACTGTTGGGATCTACACAAATTCAAGAGCCAAAGGCAAGATTATTTGGATTAGTGCTTCAATGGTCCTTCATTATCCATTTCTCCCTCAGTGACATGATTTCTATGTTCAGTTAACTGTTCTTATTAAATGAAAATGATGAAGGATTGAGGAAAAAGTACTTATGTAGTAGGAAGGTGTTGAATTCTGCTAATCTTGTTCAGAACGTTATTGCATTTCATTACATATAAAACTTCATTGAGGTTTCCTACATATTCTTCCAGTGTTAGGTCTCAGACCCTCACTCACTCTGTCATAGGAAAATGGAGATGCAGAAATATGTTACAGTTCAGTTATGTGCCAGTCAGAGGGCAGGCAGAAAGCAGAATCAAGTCCACTTGAACATGGGGTTTCTGAGCATAGACCACTCTGCTTCCTCCAGTTTACATTGCTTTCTAGGCTGTGATAACAAGTGGAGAACTACTTGTGTGTAAAAGGATCCCAGTCTGCCTCCTGCAGGGAAAACAGAAGAGGAAGGAGCCCCATAACAGTGAGTTCAGGCTTGATTCTGCTGCAGACACTCTCAACACTATGCCAGTTTTACAAATGTCTTGTACAAGGAGGTGCTGATGCACTAGAGAATCAGGCTACTGCTCTGGAGAGTGAGTGTATATCAGTCTGGACCGTGTTGTGGAAAAGTCAGAGCCATGTAAATAATTTGAACTCAGCATATTTTTCTCTTGATACTGAAACACAAGCCAATGTGAACTATGAGGATGGATCCAGTCACAGAATAAAAAGAGGGAAGGGTATTTGCATGGGGCACAGGCAATACAGGGAACATGACCATAAAGTCTACTCAAGTCTCCAGTTATATCTGCAGCTGAATCTGAAATCATCCCATCCATTTACTCATCATCTAGGTAGAAAGTATGTCCCAGAGCACATTTCAGACAGACTTTTAAATTGCCTTTTAAACCAAAATAAATATGACCACATTACTTTTTCAATTTCCCACTGTTTCAAATTAGGTTTAATTAGGCGCACCATAACCTTGAAAAAAATCTAAGAAACAGGGAAGTGATATTGATTCTTTATTATCACTTTAATTGTGTATTCTGATGTGTTGAAACTGAAACAATCTTCCAGCTGCAATGTCTAATGAACTCCAAGATCAAACAAGATCTTGCTAATTATGGAGTTAATGAGGACAAGTTCACAGGCAGAGTTAAGTTAGTAATTACATGTTTCAAAGCATCTTGAAGCTCAATAAGATCTTCATTTGGTACCGTAACGGTATACATTTTGCATTTCTTCTTTCTGTAACATGTTACAGAAGGGCACCCTATGAATGGTATATGCTGCTAATCGTGTGCAAATGGCACAAAACAGACTTCAATAGATTAAGAGACTTGCTGTTTATAAATCAACTCAACATTGGAATCTCATTTACATTTTTGCTATCCCATGTAATGTGTTTACACACAAATAATGTCAACATTAGCATGGGAAGGGGATGAATTTAAATTCCACAGCATGTTTCTGAAGCCAAACCGTCAAGGAAAGGCAATCAACATTTTAAATGAGAATACAGGCAACTAGATTTTCAAAAAGAAGCACTACTAAATCAGGCCTTTGAACCCACAGTAGCAAAATGAACCTTACAGCTGTATCCATGTCAAGGGAATGCTTACACTGGGCACAAGCGGGATAGGGAACCAAAGCAGTGCTATGTTTAAAGCAAGTTATTCTTCTTGGTCTTGCCAGTAAAGCTTGTACCTAAAAGTTACTGTTTCTAGGACTTTTTGTAATCAGAGTTTATTCTCTGTTTATCTCCTGCTTTCCCAAGTTTCTTTTTAAAAAATGGTGGTAACCTTGGACTCATAGCTGTATCTTCTGTCCTTGCGCCATAGAGACTCCTGAAGGGTCTGCAAGATTTGTAATTGTGAAAAAACACGGGCAACCAGATTGCTGCATCTGCATTGCTTAGTGTAAGCAGCAGCAGTTTGTCACAGTGGCAAGAGTTTGACTGCCTCCAGCAAATAACCAGTCTGGATTAAGTAATCCACTTTATCTGCCTTGCATTAAACAAACCATGTCACATGGAAATAGTGATCATCTGACAACATGTTGTGGTTGCTTTAGGTCTCACAGTCTTGGACTGAGATCAGTAGAGCAGGAGGTACCAGATACAGGCTCAGGGACACCAGCAATGCCCATGAATCCCTGCGAGGTCCAGGCAAGGAATGGGGCCCGCAGTAGTGCTGAGTAACACAACTGCCTCTTGGTTTAGAACTGTAAACATATATACTATTTCATATTTCTTTTAAAAGTATGTGGGAGATAGATACATCTCCATTCAAAGAAATGGAAAAGGCCAGCTGCACATCACAGAGATGCGATTTTAATTTTTCATCAAATCTGTTTTTATACAATGTAGTTCTTCAGGCTGTGGTTATATGAGTTATTTTTTGGCATCAGTCTTGATTTATTTGATTCTTTCTCCTGCATCACCTCCTCCACTATGCTACTATACATGACCCCTATGGCAAACCATATCAAGGAACTGATCCGTGTGAGAAATGAAAGGTTGTTATATTTTTCTGGATTATTTTTTAACCAGATTAGTTAGTCCTCATTTACCACAGTACTGCAAATCCCATTGTGCTGACACAGGAGGGGACAGACTGGAGTGGAAATAGAGGTGTAAAGGAAATTTGGAGAGAGGACAATTAGAGGTGGTTTAAACAGCACTGCCACAGTATGCATTACAGTATCAGTTTACTGACTCAAAACATGCTTCCCTGCCCCAAACTGAAGACAAAATCCTGTTTCTTAGCAACTCTCAATACATGAATGAATTTTCCAACCTCTGCTTTTCTCCAAAGTGGTATCACCTAGGCCCCCAGCATGAGATTTGGGGAGCTATCTGCTACTTAGTCTGCAAATTAAACTCAAATTAAATGCATATTTGAACAGAAAACAATTTTTCAGAAACTTATATGTGGTATGGCAATGTTAAGATGCTTTCATTTGTAGTCAACTGACATAGCACAGCAGTTTCTACCCTTTTGGCTACGTTTTGTTTGGAGGTTGTTATTCACGTCAATTAGGAGCTCAGAATAAAAACTGAAAAGTACAATGTGTCACTAAAATTTCCCTGATGGTACTCATAACCCATATAGGCTTAAATCACTCCTCAGAGCAATTTCCTCTCTTGCAGCTGGTTTATGGCCTCCTTTCTGACTGCACTGCTTTGCATCCTTCCTCTGCCAGTACTGGAAAAGGGAAGTCAGGATAGCTCCGGCACTTCTCTCTCCTTTGCTGCTGCTCCTGTCTGCTGCCCAGCACTCAGCTCCCTGCCATTTCTGCTAATGGGTCTGGTAGTGTTTCTCTTGGACATCCTCACTTCCTCAGCTGAACTGGTTTCCACTTCATAGCTCCATATGGGAGACTTGGCATCTGAAATATGAATTCCTGCAGTCCCCTCTGAATGTGGAGGGGGGTAGAAGGTGCCTAGTTCAGCCTCTCTCAGCACTGCCACAAGCTACCTTAGGCAGATATTTTTTCAGCATGCTGACTGTAGTTCCACTTCTTCTGTGGTGCAAAACTCTTGCCTGGTCTGAAGAATTTAGACCCCTTGCTTGGGGCTATAAATATAATGGAGAGGAAAATCACTAAATCCACAGTGCAGCAGTGCCAAGGGTGAATATCTCATTCCTTGTGTGGATATAGCTTTCAAAGATGGCTCTTTGGGATGGAAATACAACAGGCTCTTGGAGAAGCTCCCGAGTCAGGGAAAAACCTTGAGACCATACTAGGCAGACCGACTTTCTGATTTTGTGCTATGCTTGAAGAGTCTGCATGAGCAAAAACTGGTGCAGCATAAAACCAATCTTTCCTAAGCTGAGGAGAGAACTATCTGTCTAATAGATGGGTATCTTTATCCTATTACTTCTCACAGAACTGAAAAATCCTCTAATATAATCTTAACCAGAATTGCCTCTTTCCTTACAGCACAAATTCTAACTCTTCATTTTGCTAGTTTTGTACACAGTCGTGCAACAAGTCTTTTTAAGCAGTTCCTCAGTTCCTCCAAAGGTTTTCTTATGCCACTTTACAATGGGGAATATTTTCCCATCTTATGTTGTCTTTGGTTTCCATTCCTTTCAATGTGATTTCTGCTTTGTTCCTTTTCTGTGCTAGGAGACGATAATGAGGTTCACACACCTTCTGCTCTGGTGCTTGGAAATCTACCCTGGGTTTAGCTCAGCTGCAGCGAGCTAAGAGGTTTCCCCTTGCATGCCGCCAATTTTCAGTGCACTCCTATGTGGCTGACGCAGTAGGGGGCTAATCCCAACAGCAAACATTATACTTTTTCCGGACTCACTTACACTTTGGAATCAAGGGTAAAAAGTTCTCTTTGAAGCCCCTTTTCTCTGAACAGTCTGGCAAGCTAATGTGGACTTCCCAGTTTCTGGCCAGAATTCAAATGTAGCACAGTGCAGTTCAGTGACTGTAGCAATTGTCCCAGGCCCTCCCAGCACACCAATCTTCCTGTGGCATGGGATCAGAAGGACACACATCTTTTTCAAGAAGTAGGAAGGTGTTTACTTAAGCACAGTTGCAGCCAACATTCTTCAGCAAAGTTTGCCCACAGTGAATTTGGCTATTTTTATCAGTTCGCTATCTCCAGTGCCTTACATTGCAACACAAACTATCGTGGAAATAGAAAATAAGTGATTTAGTGAAATTATTTCTGATCACTGGACACAGGTTGAGCTGGCAAGTCTGACCAGTGGAATAATGTTCAAAAGCTCATGCCCTTTTCCATTTCAATAACAATAGAGACACATTCTGTGCTCAATCTGGAAACAAATGTTGCCCATATTTGGATCTCAGTGGGAGCTGTGCGTGTGGAATTTGGTCCGAAGAGTCGTGTTGCAAGATGCTATATCCCCTTGCCTCACTCCAAATTTTGATTCTTGCTATGTGTAGACTATTTGCTGACTGCAACAAAGGCTGTGTTAAAGTAAGTATCTTCTTGAAAACAGATTTTTGCTGCAGATGTGTGTGTGGCTGGAAATGGAGAATAATTCTGTAGATCCCTTGGGGGTTACTCAGAACTGGACTGGCACAAGTGAGAACTGCATTGGGTCTGCTGTGCATCATGCTGGGTGGGCATTTTTATACCAACTCTTTTTGACTGGTTCCTTGAAATTTCATAGGCAGATCTTCCTTCTAGCTGTGATTCCAAAGAAGAGAGACAATATTTGCAGTACTATAAATTTGCAGAAGTTTCCTATATTGATCTGATTTTATTGGAACATTAGTAATTTTTCAGATTAGGTGTTACTGTAGGAAATCAGATGATGCTTTATGCACCCAGTTTCAGCTCTTTGAAACCAGGAAAATAAAAGGATCACATGCAGGCATCTGGGAAGGTATGTCCTTTCTTCCTCACATGCAGGAAGGGGGAAGCCTCCAATGGTACTAATTCAGAAGGGGGCCTAAACTCCTTCAGTGCGCACACTTTTTCAGCTGTGAACATTACTTATTTAGGTTTCTTTGGTACAGATAAATGCATAGTGGAGACTAAATTTCATTTAGAGAGTGGAGTTGGATGACTAGGACATAGTCCTAAAAACTGGAAAGCAAAAGGCCAATTCCTCTCAATCAAAAGAACGACTTACATTTGTGGCTTCCACCTCCTCTGGGCAAGCAGGAACCTCGAATAGGAGGTAGTGTCTCTTTGCAGGAGGACAGAGGGGAGAAGGAGCATTGTGATTTACCTCTGAACTTTTTCTTCCAGGAAAATTTACTTTTTGAATTTTAAGTAGATTAGGATGAACCAGACTTCGTTCAGAGGTGAATTTCTTAGCAAGCAGATAATTGCAGGCTCAAAATGAAATCCTCGAGAGCAGAGCGTTCTCCCCTTCCTCTGTTAGAACCACAAGAGGTCACAGGACATCAAGGATAACAGCTCCACAGTTAGGCAACCTTAAAAGCAGTGATTTAGCTTTCCCACATGGCCGATGTCTCCTGGGCTTTGCATAGAGATTCTACTTTACATTATTGCAGGCAGGAGGAGCATGGGCCTACATATTTATCTTTTTGATCTTTTACTTGTCTTCACCTTGTCATGTTTTACCATACAAGAAGCTCTTTATGGCCACTTGCTCACAGTGCAATCCTTTCTTAGAGCTGCTGCATAAATATGGCTCTGAAAACTTACCTGAGAGCTGCTGGTGGATCGTGACCTATCCAAATCCACTTCAGCCACTTAGAACCACACCAGTGTTGATGTGTGCTGAGGGGTTATTAGAGGTGAACAAATGTAGAAGCACATTTTTCCACTATTCTATGTGGTCACTCAGGGTACACTTCACAAAGCTTAAGTAAATAAATATGATTGTGAAACATTCAGCAGTCACTGTGCAGTATGTAGCCTTAGCCTTGATGGTACTTGTTTGCTAACGAGGCACTCCTGGCCTTCCAAACTCTGCAAAAGGAAGAGCACATGAAGAAGCTACTCCTGTGTAGGAGGATGGAGTACTTTTCTGACATGTTATGTGTTAGATTTCAGATGCATTGCACTAATGAGAGCAAGTACTTCCCTGCTCTTGAAGGCCCTACCCGATAGACCTTAGAAATCCTTCCAGTGTAGCTGCCTTTTCAGCTTTCTTGACTGCTTACCAAGGTCTTTATTTTTTCTTCCAGGGAAAGGAGGGAGGAGGGGACATTTTCCCTAGACCCCTTGTTCTCTCTGGTTTGCTTTGAATGTTGCAGTGTGTTTGGTTCCCCCCTCCCAATGTGCTCGGATAACCCAAAAGAAAGAGAAGTCCTTTTTTTTTTCATCCCTTTTCCCTGAGGAGACAGAGAGAGAGAGGGGGGAAAAAAAGAAAGATTAAGATGTAAGCTGGCTAGATAAGCCTGGAACTGGGTTTATTACTACTGGTGAATGAGAGTACAAGGATATAAAAGCAAACCTGCTTTACTGGAGCTGGAGCGAGGTTGGTGGGAGACCTACACTGATTGTGTGCCATTCCGAGAAGGGATGTTTCATTAATTACACATTAACTATGTGCACTGAGGAGAAGGCAGAGGATAAAAAATGCAGATGTTTCTGCTGCCCGACAGAATGAAAACTACTCTTGATCCTGTCAAAAGAACATTTTGAATCAAAGGGCTCCACAGAAGTGGAAGAATGAGTTTTGTGGCTGAGTGCAATGGTGCGGCCTTTTAATCATTAAACCCTTTTATAGCGGTAAAATGAACATCCATTGTCATGGCCACTCCAATGGGGCCATTGGAGCTGGTAAAAAGGGAATGCTTTACGAAGGGCACTAAAACAGGACACAACCAGCCCCACTGCTGGATTTCTAAAGGTAACAACAGCAGTGCATGACAAAGAATGAAAAGACGGCCCAGGTTGGTTTGCTTAAATTACTTTCCTCCCCAAGCCCTCCTTACAAGCTAAACATGCACCAGATATAATGAGCATTAGGACTTCACAGGCTGTTAGTTCCCCTCCTTTGTTTCCTCAGAGTTTTACTGTCTTGGTTTAATTTTTTCTGTTCTTTAAGTGAAGGCTCCTTAGGAAAACGGATTGAAATGTTGTTTTATTCTTAATCACTCTCTACAGTTGTAGTAAAGACATTAGCATTGTGCAAGGGATCATCCTCTCTTCTTGCATTCACACCACCCCCACCTCCCCAAAGTATGCAGGGACAGCAATGCTTTAAGACTGTTTTTCAAATAAAACATCTCCAACCCATTTTTAGAAAGCAGACTTAATTTTAATTTGTCAGGCCATGACCCTGGAGTTTTAGTTATATTCCTTCCTTGCTTCTTTCTTCTCCTTCCCTTTAATTTCTCAGTAGAAATGATTCAATAAACTATTTCTCACATCAGTCTAGGAAGAATTGAAAGATTTATTTCCCAAAGTTCATATAAGCCTTGGAAAACCATATTGTCAGGTTTTTTGGAGCAGAACTTGTCAGAGAAAAGTAACCTCATTTCATGGGGAGTTTCATATCTAGGTTTTGTTCCAATAGGAAACAAAAGGGAATCAAATCCCGGCTCCTAGGTAATCCATCTGACGGACACCCTGGTACCATGAATCTTGACATTCTGGACTGTGAAAGAAGCCATAAGAACGTGAAAGCTAAACATAGCATGGCTTTCTGGCTCCCAGCCAGCTATCCAAATGAGCTGCTGAGGATCTGAGCGCTTTGAGAGCTCCAGCTTCGGAGGAAGCAGGAGATCAACCAGTCAGAGACTTTCGTATCATCAGCAATTCCCTGAATTTGAATGTCAAACTCTGAACAAACTCTGAAAAATTATCAATGCAGCTGAATCAGCAGAATGGGATGAAAAATATTTTGATGGACTATTTTAGACCAATTCTTTACACATAATTTCTTGGATAGAACTGATGTTGAGAGCTTTATAGTTTCTGTGGCATTTGCAATGCAAATGTATTTCAAACAGTGTATACATTAATCCTTATATCAAACATAAAAATAAGTGAATGATAAGATTTCTCAGGAGCCCTGGAGGCTATTAGTGTACTAACTGTACTGATTAGTTATGAATGTTATTTTATTTTTAGCTAATGAAGAAAAAAGCATTTATTCTTATGATCCTTGATTACTGTGGGTAATAGAATCTAAGCCATGTGCTTTTCATGTAAAGGGCAAAAGCCTGGAGAAAGTAAACAGGAGGGTCCATCTGAACATAAGAGCTTTATGGCTCATCATTTGTGAGGAGGTTTGATGGGATCACTCCCTGAGAATATTGTTGCAGGAACTGTCAGCACACTTCAGCTAGAACCAGCTCTTCAAAGCTCCAGAGGGGTCTAAAGTATACAGAACAGTGCTTCTTTGCAGATTTGTCTCATCCCTTCTATCAACTAAAATATTTTTCAAAGCCACATTTTCATTTTTGGATGTACCCAAATGGTGGTCCTTAATTGTTTAGTTAACTCTGGAAGAGGCTGTGTGACTGGCTCAGTGCTTTGATAGAGAAAAAATGATACCCCTGCATAAGGAAGTAGCAAAGTAGTAAAGAAATGACTTAGTACAGAAGTATCAAAGAAAACAAGTGCTATAAAAAATGCTTCTTCCCTGGCAGCAATCCAAAGGGACTGGCAGACAATTTTGGGTGCAGCTTTGAGGGGCAGTGAGAATCCTGTTGAAAACGGGCCATTACAGCAAGCTGGCCAGGATGGCAGGGTGATAACTGAACTGCTGGGAGCAGTGACCTGCAGGAAGCATTAAAAATATTTACTCAGAGACTTTCTGTAGAATTATAAGTAACTCAAACATGCAAAAGGGTCCTCTCTGTGCCCCAGTCTGTTTGGCTAATTGTACAGTTCAGGGAAGGGCTTGGACAGCTAAGGTCACTGATAAAACCTGATTCAGGATCAAACATGGCTGTGAGATGATAATGAGACATGAGAAGATGATGCCCAGCCCAGTTCCTGTTCAAAATACTAAAGGCACATCTGGGCAACGTCCACTCCCACACTACCTACAAATGTAAGGATGCTATAGTAGACCTAGTGTAATAAACTCTGGCCTCAAAGATGACTTTCATAAGGACAGTGTTAAGCAGCAACATCCCAGGCTATATACCCTGAAATTCTACACTGATGCTGACCTAGAATCATACTTATAAAATTGATATCTGTTTAAAGTATTTCTAGCTTTTCTTGGTTTTCCATGGTTAAATCAGTGTTGCAATTGTTAGCTTTCTGTTTTACCTTCTCTGTGCTATCTGTAAGCTTTCAGCTGCATTTTCAGAAAAATGTTTAAAATTAAAATGGCAGCTTCCTATTATTTTAGCATTAGTAGTTCCTTGCTTCAGAAATTTCTGGAGCGTATCAAGATGGAAATAGAGCTAACACAAGCACAGTTCAAATTAAATAAATTCAGAGATGTTAGTCTGTGACCTGCAAAGAGTGAGGATGCTTTCCCGATCCTGGCTGAGCTAATATTCCTGCCTTTGCTGAATCATACTAAACTAGCCTTCTGCAGCTACTACCAAGCAGCACTGCACCAATTCTTTGTTTTGGCTGTGGTCCACCTACCAAGCAGACTAGTGCTTTCAGTCTCCTTCATCCTGACATCTCCTTGGTCAGATGGCAAAACACCCACTGCTGGTGCTTGGCTCAGACAGATAGGTTTACTCGGCTGGAGCTGAAAAGAAATAATGTGTATCTGTAAAACTGCTACTGGCACCAAAATAAGAGGCTTCTTACAGCAAGTCATGTCAGTCTGTGATCCTCCCTCTTCTTTCCCATACACCCAAAACTGGTAACAGTGTTGACATGTCAGTCCTGGTCTGTAAGCATGAGGTGAGTGCAGCAACTCAGACCTTACCCACTGCTCTGAATTTGTCCTGAGATCAGCTGCCACAGAGCTGGGACATCCCAGAGAGTGAGCGGGAGACTGAGGAGCTGGACCAGACTCTGCAACGATGCTCTGTGTCCTCACCCAGCCCAATCTCTGCAGGGGAGCAAACACCATTTCTTTTATCTCAGAGGGGAAGAGATAAGAGTTCATTAAAAGAATAAAACAGATTACATAGAAATTACAACATAATACTTTTTTCATTCCTTCCCTTTATTTACATTCAGTTGTATTTGCAGTTCCCTGTTAAGATAGCCCTGATTTTAACTACTGAATGTCCAACAATGTTACTTATTTCTGACAAGGAATATGGCTAAATCTTTTCACACAGTTTGAGTAGGTTCCTGTTAAAATAACAAGCGCATAAATACATTTATTTGTCAGACAATTACAATTAATTTGTAAAGCCATTTATTTCTTTTTGAGTTTGCAATTGCTTTATATTAAAATGTACTACCCTGAAAACGACTGAAGATGTGTGTGTGCTGCTGGAATTTGTGGGGCATCAAGCATCTCAAATTCCTCTGGTCTATACAAAATAAACTGTCTCCCCCTTGACTCTAGGCTGTACAAGATGAGACCACATGCCTAGAAAAATGAAATTATTATACAGATTTAAAATAAATAATTAGAAGTTAATAGAACTAAGGAAAGCAAGACAAAGAACTACTTCACAAATGATTTCTATTCTGCATTCAGAATCCTAAAAACATCTCCAACAAGACATTTTTGGTGCTTAGCATAGGTCAGGTTAGGGCGCCTTGATTTTCAGAAATGTTATGCTTCTGGTATCTTGGTTTGGTCACCTAAACAACAGAAGGCACACCCAGCTCCCCCTGGCTTTGGAAAATACCCTTCCAAGGCTTTGACAGAGGTGCAACAAGTGAGGGTGTTGGGAAAGTCACTTGTTTGTAAACAAAGCATTTTACAATTCCTTGCGAGACATTTTAAGTGAGCCTATGTTGCATAAAGCTCCTCAGGGATCTGTCACAGCAGCAGCAGGCACAAAACAAAGTCACTTCTTCTGCTGCACTTTATTCTGTTGTCATGTTAAAAGCAATGAATTTATTTCCCCCTCTCAGCCCTCCCTCAGCTACTGCAGCCCTGCAGTAAATCAAAAAAGTAAACTCTCATTCTCATTGTGCAGGGCTTACTTCCAGGCCTCTACAGTTTCCACAGTAACTAATTAGAAATTTGCATCTCTAAGAGAGAATTATTTAATACTGATGTAAGCCCTTTTATTCTTTGGAGCTTGGCCTTTTGCTACTCAACTTCTGGTAGATGTTGGGCCTTAAGGTCATACTGTACAAACTCTGAATGTAGGTGGCCCTAGTCTTGCTTTTTTTATTTCGGATGATTCATATCCTGTGAAGAAAATGTCTTGCCAGGTTTTTGTTGAATGGCATAGATTTGAAAGGCAGCACCCAATTCGTTTAGTAGCCATTTGTTTTAAACTGTAACATCTTCCCCATTCCTCATTAGCTAACTCTTGTGTAATTGAGTCATGCATTTTTAGCCTTGTTAAACCAGTGGAGTTAGGTCACACTGATGCACCTTTCCCATTAGTTCCATTTGCTGCCTCTGGCTTTCTGCGTTTAAGCAGGCCTTTTATTTCGCATGGCAGGAAACCAAGCCTCCGATACTCCAAGTGCACAGACATGTGATTTATAGCTCAGCCATAGGTACTGTAAATCCAAGATACTGTCCCACAGTCTCAGAGAAGATATAAATACTGAGAGAAGAGGAAGTGGAGGCTACAAATGAAACAAAAGCCTTCCTTCATGTTCATTCTAGAAAATGGCTTGGAACAGTTTTTGTCCCAAATCAGCAAGTGCCCCTCACGCAGCTGTGCTGCCTCAAGCTTCAGCTAACTCCAACAGGCTTTGAATCCGGCTTGCAGTCAGTTTGCCAGCTCAAGATCAGCAATTTTTCAGCTACTGCACTTTTCTACAAATGATCCATCAAGAAAGACCCACAGCCATCACCACCCCCTTCTACCATCACATGGGCCTTGTCCATCCCCTCCTGTCCAAGCTTTATACTGCTGTACCTAAAAGGGCTTCAGCAGGGCTCATTTTGTAACCTCATAATCTTACAATCTTGCAATCTAAAATTATATATATTATGTTTAAAACAATACAAATATAACCTAGTCATATGTGTATATACACACATACATATATATATATGTACATACACATACATATATAAATAAAATAATATATAAACTCATAATGGAAGAGGAACAGGTATTCTAGTTTCTTTCCCCTTGCAATTATTTCTGAAGAAGACTTCATAATTGAAGAGGAATGACTGCATCGACTAATAACTTTCCGATCCTGGAGTTGCAAATGATCCGTTATTGTAAACTGATGTAACTTAAATTAATTGAGATTGAAATAAATGGAACTTCAGGAGGACCCCCATTCATAATTCTGTCTGTAACAGAAGAGGTGTTTGAGGGACATAACGGTTCTGCACTTGTGTAAATGAGTCACGTACTCCATTTTTTTTCTCCTTTCCTCAAAGGAATCCTGAAGTTAGAAACAAACCTCAGACATTATGTGCACATTATGATCTGAGCATTGTAAAAGGCAGCCCAAAACCATAATTATGGGCATCCTAGGTGAGACCCCAAATCCAGCTAGGTCAGTATACAGCTCCAAGAGTCACCAAGAGCTAGTGCTTAACGAAAGGTCAAAGAATGGAAGTGGAATACTCTTTCAGTGTGCAGTTCTGTGCTGCTGTAGAAGATTCTTAACAAAGTGACTTTTTTGTGTTTCCTGGTATGACAGTAAAATAGCCTTTGATGGCTTCTTCTTCCATGAGTTTGCCCAGCTGCTTTCTGAACTTCAGTAAAACTCTGGCACCCACACCATCCCGTAGCAAGAAATTCCACAGCCTACATATGTATTGAAGAAATTTCCTTTGAAGATGTTTTCGTATGGCAAGTATTAGGAGATTATATTTACCTGGCATTTATTCCAATCCATTTCTCCTCACATTGTAAAAAATGCCTAGTGCTCTTATCTTAAAGGTATTCTCCACTAGGAGTGTGATTCAGCCCCATTGTTTTACAGTCTTTTGTCAGATTGGGTCTGTATTTAATATTAATACCTTAAAATCAGGATTTATAGCCATAGTTCTCACAGTCTCATGACTCTTGCTGTGACTAAAGGATGCAATAGAGTTGCCTACACACAAGCATCTAATCCATTAAAGAGGCTTTAGGGCATCCTGTCTGGTTGCCAACTGCTTCTCCAGAAGGGCCAATGTCTCTTTCAGGCTTGTGTCAATCTGCCACCCCCTTATCAGTCCACCGAAGTGCACCTTGAGGGCAGCACCCGTCTGATGATATTTTTAAGAGATTACCAAGATATGATATTTCTCAGTAGCATCTGAAAAGCCTTTGCCTGTAGCAGTCTAGGGTTCTGCTCCTTCTTCTACCTTTTACTATCAAAGGAGAAAAAATACGTACAGCACTAAGCAAATGTCAAAAGAGGAGAAGGATGGGAGCGGCAGAAATCTGCCAGTCACCTCCTAATAACTGTCTCCTCAGAGTCAATTTGTGACAAAAGCAAACAAAACAATATGTAGAGTTTATGAGGGTTCCTGTGCCTCATCCCATCATGCTAGCAAGCTGCATCTGAAAAGATATCCTGAAAAAGTGTTTTTATTCAAGTCTATATGCTGTCAGTGAAAAACTCAGCACTATTCAGGCAGGCAGATTAAATAAGAGCTAGAAGAAACAGAGAATCTTTTGCTACAATTTAAGACATTTTAAACGTCCTGTGAGGAAAATACTCTTTTTTTTTTTTGATAACCTGTGGATTTCCTATTCAAAAACAGAGAGTTAAGTTTAATAACAGTGCTTAAGTTCATTCTAAGAACTCCTGTCACTTACGCAATTGTGTAAACAGCCAGAAAACATCATTGCTTTCTATTTGTATATTTTTAAATGGGAAAATAACACTTACAGATCCATAAATGTGTACAGAAGACAGATACACGTGCATACAAACCCACCCATGTCCACAAATTTCCTACTGGCTTGGCTTGATAACTGTTCAGTACATTTTTCTGACTTTTTCAAAGACAAATAAAAAAGGTAACTTTAGTATGAAGCAAGGCAAGCAAATGGAAAGAGCTTTTTAGGAAAAGTTACGATTCCAGCTGGACAAACATGGGAACAATTATTTCTATTTGAGTGGATGCTGAGTAGCTCTTTGATTCTGCCCTGGTCACTTCTCTTCTTTGCTTTCCTAAGAACATTTACTGAAATGGATGTTTCCACATGTGCTTGTGAACAAGTGGTTGCTTGCTTGCATGGGAAAATTATCACAATTAAGGCCAAAAAAGCCCTTTATTTTGGTGTACTTTCTGAAAATCCTCCTTTCCATCTAAAAAGGCTTGCTCATAGCCTGTGCACAGGTAAATCATACCTATAAAACTGGAAAATCCCATCAGGTAAAACTATTCCCCACAAGCCTTTCATACAGTGCTCACCAGCAAGCTCGCCAGGAAGAAACAGGGAATTTCAGCTGTGACTACATCCAAATCTCAGCCACTCACTCATGGCACAATTGAAGTGGAAGAGGTCCCCTGACCTGAGCCAACAGGCTGTCAGTCTGTCAATCACTGTCTGTCTGTCAATAACCGAGCTGCAACTCTTTAGTCACAGAGAGGCAGTAAAATGGGAATTTCCCATTAAGAACAACCCACCTTCTCACCATTCCACATGCCTCTCCCTAGAGACACCTCCATTCAAGCCACCTCATTAACACCTACTTGTTGAGAGCAATTAGGTGGTCAGGTAGATGAGTGGGTGTGGGACAGGGAAGGTCAGACAGCTTTATGTGGTCAGGATTGCTGAGCAAGGTCCTTAGGTCCCTGCTCAACAGGGCAGGCGCCTGCACACCAGAGCTGGAAACAGGCTTTACAGTGAAGGGAGAAGGAAATGCATAACTAAGTGCATCTAATTAGATTAGTAGGTTTTTGTGCTTTGGATGTCCCATAATTCAGTCAATTAAACTATGCTTTAATAGCAGGATCTTTCATGGCATGTATCCCAAGGCACCACACAAAATAATAAAATTAACAGCTCATGTAATTATTATGGAGAGTTACTACTTTCTAGGTAAGATTTCATGCTTTCCACCATGAGCCTGGTGCTGGCCTTGCCATCACCAGTCCTGTCACAAGAAATTCTCCTGTCTCCAGATCTGCATCTGTAAAATGTAGCCATAAAACAGCTTTATAACCCAGATTTCAGATGTGTCCAAATGACCTCCCTGAAAATTCCAGTTGTTTTCAGCTGGCTCAGGACTGGGCAAGCTACCACTGATCACACCATTAGCAAGATTTTTTTAAAAATTAATAAGCTCTGTCCATGACAGTGAATGCACACCCCCATTTGCTTTAACGTTGCCTGAAATACAGCATTTTTTTAATTGCAGAATTCAGAAATTGTAAAAAGGTTGTGCAAATGCTTGGAGAAGAGCTCTCTACACACTTGAAAATACTGCGAGGCACACAGACAGTCAAAAAGCAGTTTACCACCGCAGAAGTTGGCCAGCTTGATGCAGCTCATTTCGGCACTTGCAGACAGCACAGCATCGATCTCCATCCACAGTCAGGAGTTTCTTGTCTCATCCTAAAAGCGGCACATCCAACACAGACCGTTCAAGAAAATTGTACCGGACTTGCATCCCATGTAATATTATTAGCATTACATTAATATCAATATTGATATTACATTCTTTTAATAAAATGAGGCACTTGACTTGAAATTATTCTTCCATTTTTGTTTGCATCTGAGCGTAAAAGGCCCTGAAATTCACATCCGCTAAATGCATGCCATGGGTTCTAGAGAACCTAATCTCAATATAAAAATGACTCTGCACACAGGTGCAATACAGAAAAGTAGACAGAGGAAAGAATGTTAAATTCCTGTTAAGTTAAAGAAGACAGTGGTGAATACCATGGCAAATACAGATGTTGTGCTGGGATTTTATTTTTTTTTCACTCCCCCTGAACTGAGTTTAGCTTTAAACTGATTCATGACTGTGCTGACACCTGGAAATCCACATTTCAAACATAAAGCAGACATGGCCATGAAGGTGTCAGCATTTTGCTTTCCAGTTTGGGACATGAAGGGACTGTTAAAGAAGGCATGTGGAACATGTCCTGTTCCTGTGCCCATACCACTGTTGACTACATCTGCTGCAGCAGCCTGCAGGGCTGTGCTACTGACTTCCACCTATCACTTCACAGGTCAGTAAAAGATGGCCAGTTGCTCTAATCATGGACGTACTGGGCTGGTGTATAGACTAGATGCTCTATTTCCTCAAACATCACCCTAATTGGAGCTTTATGCCATGAATGAGCACACTTACAGAGCGATCCAACAGCTGATGCTCTGTTCCAGGATGTTTTCATACCAGAATAGTATGGGATGGGATCTTTAGTTGTTTTAACCTGGGAAAACTCTGGTGTAGACTAGTGGAGTCAAAGGCTGATGAGATTTCAGATGCGCCAAGGATGCTACTCGGTGCATCTCTAGGTATTTCACAAGGTACCAGCTGACATAAGGAGGGTTTAATGTAAATTTTTGTTGTTACACTACAGTTCTGCATTTCAGACAGTTCAAGTTGTTGCTCTTATTTAAATCACCAGTATAGTTTGCATATGTTGTCAGGAGTAACCTCCTGACTGAAAAAAACCCCAAACAAACCAGGAAATTTAAATCCCAAACCAACTAACCCCTCTTTCCACTCACTTCTCATGAACAATCAATGTTTAAACTGATTTTCTTTGGAGCCAACAGTACGTGCTCCTCTGCTGCAATCTAATATGCCCAGTGTTTTCAGCTGAGTCACTAGCCCTTTAACGCACATTAAGGTTATGACCAGCTGCTCCACCTTATCTGTCCTTAGTGGTGTTGTCAGAGGCAACTGAAATGTGCCGTACTGGAGGGCTGGGAAGCGATTCTCTCTAGTTCAGAGCCTGGTGTTCCTGCATCTGGTCAGATGACTTGTGCAACTTGAATTATTTCCTATCAAAAGGATCTGTGTGCTCTCTACACCACAGCTGTGACAAACCTTCCTGAGTCTGCTGTGCATCACCCAGAGCTCGTTAAGGTCCACAGCAATATCTCTGTAAAGTTCAAGATTAAAATAATAATTATAAGAAAGCAAACAAACATCATAGTGAGGGGAGAAAGAAACTAAACCACCCCCTACTCACAGCTATGTCCCAAAGAAATTATGCTGTTCCTCCTTATAAATAACAGGGGTGTGCAACGTGTCATTCCTATTCAGTGTTTGTGGGTTTTTTGGTGCTTATTGATGCTGCATCTGTTTTGTCAGTGCGTCAGCTAATGGAGAAAGTTAATTGTGTTGGTTGTAAGGCCACCTGTCACACACATGCCTCATTTCCATACTAATAGCCCAACAGTGGCAGGCAGTGTACTCCTCTGCAGTAACACACACAGCCTCTTTGGCAACCTGGGCCAAATGTGCCTATGCAGCAACTGCAGCTCTCTTCTCTGAATGCCTCCAGTGTTGTGGCAACCCAGACCTGCATTAACCCCCCACCGACCTCCCCAGCCCGGAGGGGGTTTGGAAACCCTTGCAGACATGCTGGGCATCATGCTTTAGCCTGGGAGGGCGTCAGGCACAGCTCTGCCTCCCTGGCACACTGGGTGCCTCCACCCTCCCCAACCAGCCAGATATTTTGCTCCCTTTGCGCTGTTGGATTGGGCGCCCATCACCAGCAAAACCTGGCAAGCGCTGTCAGTAGTGATGTTCACATCAGTGGTGAGGGCCGGTTGAAAGTCCGTCTCTTTTGTCCCTTCTGTTAACATTTCGAATGAGGGAGGTGACGCAGATCGGAGCCGGGGAGAGGAAACATGCCTGCAGCTGAGGCAGACACAACTGCGCTGGGCTGTAGCGGGTCTCAGAGAGACTTAAGAAAAATTCACTTCGGTGATAGAGCCAATGCCAGAAAAGCTAGAATTAATGAATATCTTATTTTAACATATGGGAAACTATTCTGCTCAGCCAAAGTGGTCAGAGGTTTTCCTTCCTTCTTGCTTTCCCCCTCCCTCTTTTCATATAGAAGATTATGTGAGTAAAGGCATTTATTTTGAACTACCACGCCTGCTCTTGATCAGAGTCCACGACTCTTGTTCATGTTTTGCTATGCTCTTCAAAAATTCCTTATAAACCTCTGACAGAGTTTACACTGAAGGCACGCCTCATGAAGGCGTGGCACTCTGGCACGCACCTGGCACTCTGATGGCTTAAGGGGAAACTGGCCTTCATGCTTTTTGAATCACTATAGCTGAAATTAGAAATCCCATATGAAACTACTGGGCTTGCAAAGGAATGTCCTGTAGGTTAAAAGACAAGCAATGAGTGAGCTGCTACTCCTTTGCATCCTCTATCTGCAGGCATGTTAGATAAAGAAAATACTCCAGATATAAAGTATCGCCTGATGGTATACGCCAGTGATGTTGTGTATGCATCATTGTCAGGAAAGGAAACGTCGGTATCTGTCACGCATGAAGGAACTAGCCAGAATAGCCTGCTTAGGCCATCTTAGATGCAAAGATGAATAACAGCCCAGGGAAGGGGAAGACGTACAGGAGCCCCAGCCATCAGGCTCTCACCAGGTTGAAAGAAACTAGGTTTCATCTGCAAAACTACACAGTTGCAGGGATTTCCTTTTTCCATATTGAGCCTCTCCAGAGGTGCCTGCAAGCAGTCACACACACAAAAAAGAGAGCTCTTCAAGGAACTAAAAAATGTGACTCCTTTTAGAAATTCCATAGAAGAACCAAATTGTTGTACCAAAAAAAAGAAAAAATAGTAAAAAAAATATACAAAACCTATGTATATGTTCGTCTGCATATTTTTCTTGCTTACTTCTCTTACACACTGCCATCAGATCACCCTGCTTGCTAAACAATTCTACGTCCCTTGAAAGATGTACAGGTTAGTTTGAAAGAGGATGCACTGGGCCATAAAATGGGCAGTCTTTCAGGCTGATATGTCCCATTCTCACTATGGCTGATTTGGTGGAGAACAGTACTTCAAAGTATTTGGGTTTTTTTTTTTTGTTTTATGTGGATTGGCTGAGTTAAAACATCAACCAAACATTTACAAATACTAGAGCTTTATAACCTGTTCATCTATGGGACAAAGGCTGCCTCTTCAGACTGTATACAAACTACTATTTTGCATTTGGCGGAAGCAAGTGCTTTATTCAACAAAAAAGACACTGCCAGTGCCACACAGACTGCTGTTGTAAGAAATGTGTGTCTGCCCAGCTTGCTTTGGTGTGTATATGGACATTTGGAACTACGCCACTGAGGAGGTGAGCTTCCCGTTCCCCCTGCTCCAGCAGAGCAGAGCTACTCTACCTCCTGAGAAGGGCTGAAGAATTTATCTTCTAAGTCTTCTGACTTCTCCCTATGTGACTTATTCTCTTTCCCATTGAAAGGGCATATAATTAGCTGCAGAAAGGCAGAACAGGCTATTTGGGGCAAAAGAATGTTTCTCAACTCCTGTATTTTCAGCACATGCATCTACCACTTTCCAGCTACCCATGAAGATAAAGATCTGATGCACATTATAATGCCTCCTTCTGTGCTCTAGCTTCCAAGGGAAGAAAGCTGGGTAGCACAAGAGTCACACAGTATTTTCCAACAGGTCCCCAGCCTCAGACCCTACCTGCTGTACAGCCTGGACATAGCCTTGAAGGTTATCAGAGCTTCAAAGCCAGAGGCACAAGAATCCTTTGACATGAAAAAAAATTCAGTTTTTTACTACCTCCATCAGAATTTTTTTCCAGCATAGTGCAATCTTAGACATGGACATCCTCAGTTCCTGACATGAAATTATAGGTTAAAAACTGTGAGACTGGTACTTTGATTTCTCTCTTTAAACCTTGTGACTGTTGATATCATAGTGATAGCGCTTTGACCAAACTATGGGATACAGTTTCCCACTCATGCTCTTCTGCCTTTTGCATCAAAAGTTTTGCAGGGTGAAGTCTGGGTCTTTCTAGATGCAGGCATAGCTTGAGAAATAGCTTTATTTTATACTCCTGTATGCTTATATATGTGTGTATATGCATATACATATCTATATAAAAGTCATTTATACATGTCTTTATAAACAGTTAATAAATATATAGTATATTTATAAATACTGAAAACAAATATGATTTATAGAAATGGTAAAAGAATTATTTCTACAAAAAGCAGTGGTCTAAACAAAACCAACAAACATTTTGTTCTCTCTTTCAACTCTTCCCTTTTCACACTCTTCTGTTTTCTTCATAGTAAAGCCAAAATTGAAAAGTTGAGTTTGGGCTTAGTAAAAGTTCTCCCTAAATTTTACCCCCTCCCGACAAATAGTAACATTTTACTTTTTGTATTATTTTTTCCACAGAAATATTTACATGTTTCTGAGCTAACACAATAGGTGATACTGTACTTACGTACCCTTCCACCATATACTGCATGCTGTGTTGTCTTCACAGACCTCCTGAGATTGCATGATTGCATATATAACCTGGCTCCAAACAGTGTTAGTATTGTTCTGGCCCTTTTTTTTCCCCCACATGAGTTTTTACGCTCAGCATATCTTGGCATTGTGAACTCAAGGCTTTCTAAAGAAGGGTTCAATTTACCCCTGATTTACCCCTATAAATCAGCTAATAAACCATTGTCGGCACCGGTGTTGTTACACTTCATGGTGACAATGGGGACAGAATATGCTGGTACAGACAGAGGCATTCCAGCGTTGAGTATTAAAATGTGCAGGACCCTCCATATTTTTGAGGACACACAGGGATAGCCTAAAGGAGAAGAAAAAACCCCTGCATGATAACTTCTACGTGCATGATTTTCATTGCTGTTTCACTTTAATGAATGCCTGCTACCAGCTACCAGCAAGGCAAGCTAAAGGAAGTAAAGTGCTTGTAATATGGGCACTCTACCCCCACTTGCTATCTTTCTCTAAACTGTCTTTCTTTCTCTGCGTGTTCATTCTTTCATGGTGCTATTTCCACAAGTCAGTGTACTCAGTCACTGAGCCACTTGAAGGCACCATCTTGGCTCAGGTAAAGAAAACACCTTTATTTTCTTGCATGAAATATCTGCAACAGAGATTAGAAGGTGATCTAATGATGATGTGATTTTTCCTCTGTGCCATGGCAGCAAGTTAAGCCTCAAACCTGCCTCCTGACACCAAACCAACTCCTATCCACTCTCCTTGGGTGACATTTGCATAGAAAGAGAAACTCTCTCTGCCAGGTGAAGAACAAGAAGGAGCCCAGGCCTTCAAGAGGATCAGAGATGCAATTAGAATTTTTTCCTTCTCTTGACACTGTTGTGCTCTTGCGATGTCCCAGGAGCTCATGTCTTGCCAAGATCCCTCAACTAGGGCTCATCTTTGTGATACCGTGGGGTCCTTAATGATGATGAAGGGCTCCTTTCAGCTGCTTTTAAATGATGAAAGCAAGTTCAAACTATTCAATCACCATTCAAAGCCTTAGTTATATCCTTTCTTTCTTCACCTTTTCCCAAAGAAAAATATCCTGGTTGCACATCTGAGATAGATAGTTCATTTCTCTCCTGGGGAATCTCTATATACAAATGTTATAGTTGCTTTAGATAAACCTAGTAATAAAGTAATCATCTAATTGCCTAGCCAGCCATACCAGGAAAGACCTGCTAGGTGGTCCACAGAGCTGTGTCATTAGCAGTCAAACAAGAGGAAACAGCCTGGTACTTCCTCTTCTTTAAGCTGAGCAGGGAAGGCTCAGTTGGGAAAGATGTCTCAGCCAAAGGAAGTGTCAGCCTCTTTTAACACTACATAATGCAGCTCGGGCGCCTGCCAAATCGTAATACGCTGGAACAGACGGAGACAGAGTACTGCGGGAAGTGCTGTGCAAACTGCCCAAGGGTGCAGCACCTAGATGAGAACCTTCTCTTCACTGTCACAAAATCCTACATTATGCACGGCTGGAAGAATATTTTGCTTCTCTTTTCTGTTTTGTTTTGGTTTTTTTTCCCCCACCTTTCAAACCTTTGGTTTTTGGCAGTCAGCCTAGCCCGTTGAAGCATCACAGGGTCCTGATGTTACAATACTGTGTTTGTTCAGTGAGTAGCAAAAGGAAGATAAGCGTGTTCCTCTTTACGTAAGTGTAATATTGATTGTGTTAAAAATAAAAAAAAATAGAGTTGGTGTTGATAATACTATAAGGAATTTCTGGAGTTATTAATAATCAATGCCTACAGCAGCATGGTTGGGACATTCAACCTCATACTTCAGACTTTATGGCAACCTCTGATTTCTCAGTGTCAGGGTAAGCCCTACTCTGAAGGCAGCACATCCTCCATCACCTACCCCTGCTTACCACAGGGTTTCTTTCCTGAAGCAGTCAGGACCAGTCACTGACATGGAAAGGAGAGGAGATGAGACCCACTTGAGGCCTGCTCAAGTAGATAATCACTGTGTCCTGACACAGGTGCTCTAATGCCCACAGCACTGTTGTTGTTTGGTGTTCACATCCACTTTTCAGTTATTCACACAGTCTAAGACAATATCCTCTAAAACTATTATATTCCACCTTACTAAAGCATAATACAAAAATCAGTCTGCTGGAGACATTTACAGACTTCATGCTACAGCCTAGAGCCTAGTCTGGGTACCATGCTTTGAAGCAGTTAGCAAAATACTTTGCACCATGCCCCAATACTTTAGTTGCTAAGAAGAGTTGGGATTTCATAATAAGTTCCATTTGTCACATGGCTGTAATTTTATCCCTGTTACACTTGTGTTGTAATAGTAGAAGATGTTGCACAGATAAGCAAACAGTGTTCATTACATTTTTAGGCACAGAATACACGTCAACTGTGTCCCATTTCAGTGGTAATTTCTTCCCAATGGATATAGAGCCAATGCTATAGCCACAATTACATGACTGACTCAGACAGAGATTTCTTTCTGAGACAAAGCTTTTCTGACAGTCATAGCAACCAGTTAGGAATAAGAGCCTGATTCCTAGCAAACACTATGACAGTACAGTGGGTAAAACAAGAGGCAAACCAACTCTCCTTTCTTATATAGCATAATGGTTAGATATCCCCTTATGTAAGACAAGATGGCACTGGTGTTGGACAACAGTTGTAAGAAATTACCTCCTTTCCCTGAAAACACCAGCCTTTACTAGAAGTGGATTTGGGCTCATAAAGTGAATTAAAAGGTCCAGCATACCACGGAAGCATTCCAAATGTGTGCAGCCTCCCTTTCAAAATAGAGAAGTCTGCGCTGTGTTTTAAAGCATTTAAGCCCTAACTTTGATGCACACAGGAACACCTAGTGCTGGGCATAGCCAAGCTCAACATGCTGCTCATCTCTGCATGCTGCTGGGACTTCCCTCTGAGTGGAGACAGACCATTTTCTTTCATCTTTGTCCATCTTCCTCTCCAGTGGCTCCTCCTCTGAAGGCACTGCGGTTCTGTCCATAGTGGAGATCCATCTGTCCTTCAAATGCCTCCTACTCACTCAAAACACTAGGGGTCAAATTTTCATCTCCTCCATGACCATGCAGCTGAAACAGCATTGCCCTGAACCAATAGAACCACCTTGCCTCCAGACATGACCCCAGCACACAAACCTTTCTCCCCGTGCATGGTCACCACTGATCAGACAAGCGAGGTCAGACGTGCGGGGCTGAACCCACTGCTTTGTCTCACCCGAGCCCAGGGGAAACACCTTAGCAACACTACCTCCTTCTCCCCCTTTCATTTCCTCCTTCCCACAGCAAGTTTCCCAGTCCTCTAACTGCATCCAGTTTCCCAAGTGTAAAAGAACAAGGGGTTGATCTGCTGTTCATCCTTGCAGGCTCCTATACACACGTATTTTGGGGCACCCCTGAAGGCAAAATGACATCTGCATGCTCAACACTATAGAACAAGAGCACAATGCTTTAAAGCCTCTCAGAAAAACTACAGGACAGTTAATATGATTTAAGCCTATATTTAAATTTTATGAGACTCATTTTCAAGGCTAATAACCCAGTTTACTGTGCACAATATCAAATGCAAATTTTATTACTGACTTGGTAAAAACCAAGACGATATTCATTAGCATATCTCAGCGCATCACCCTTTTTAGCCAAAAGGTGCACCAGGAGTAACAGTGGGAGTTTTTATATGTGCTGTAAATTACAGTTACTATCTCATTAGATAAACACATTTAAAATCAGGTTATCATTCACTTATATATCAGAAAGTTGTTTGTTCAATTGCAGTTAGTCTCGTATTACAACATATGGTGCATGAAATTCTTAGACTAATAAAATTTCAAGGTACAGGGAGCTGGTGTCTTGGAAAAAACTGTTTCTGCTCAATGAATGGCTCGATATAATCTATAATTGCTTTGAAACAATTATGCAGCAGGCTGTTTTGTACTTAATAGTATTTACATCCTTGGGTTTATTAGCAACAAAATATAAGTGGAACTTGTGAAAAAGAAATTAATTTTTCTACTAAAAGATGTAAACTTTTAAGTTAAAGATCCAACAGATTGTGGAAATCTGAAGTCTATGCAATAGTCTCAAATTTAACTTATTTCTCATTGAAATGTTTCGTTATCCTTTTAGATACCCATCATAGATTATCTCATTTGCACCCAAGTAATTCCTTAGCTGAGTTCCCCTGGACTTTCACCACTCTAGACAAGTTTATTTTTTTGCTCAATGTATGTACTCTGGCTTTGTCACCTCCTGGAAATACTGCACAACTAATGCCAACATATATTACATGATGTCAAATTAAAAATTCATGCACTTGTGAAGTTTTGCCTACTAAATTTATGTGTGGTGATTGGAATGTGTGAATGAGTTCCGTCAGCATTTTGTACTACTTTATATGCTGTCAATTAAACAAACAGCTAGGTACACAGTGACACGAAGAAAGGCACAACGTATATGGACCAACTCTTACACAGACATGTAACAGCCTTGGATCAGACTTTCCTGTAGTATGAAGTGACAGAGTTTCAGGAGAGTTGAGTATTTTATTCAGACATCTTTTCTCCTGCCAGCTAACTGCACACCAGCAGCAGCAACACAGGAGCCCAAGTTGTAAGGAAGGCCCTGGGATAACAGGTGTTCTCATCCTGCTCAGTATTGCTAACTTCAGGAGAATTCCAGCCACACAGCATTAGCACTTCTCAGTTTCCTTGTACTAACATATTCTTAAATATTCTAAAGGCCCTGACTTTGAGTTCAGCTTTACTCATTTGTCTCTTGTACTATAACTTCACTGATTTTTCCATTGCTCTAATCTGCAATGAACAGCACTGAATTCATTGCCAAAGCCCTTACCATCTCACACTCATGGCATCAGCTATACCCTGGGCAGATTAGTGCATACAAGTAACAGCATGACAAAACTTTAAGAAAAATGCTCACCCTCTCTGCAAGGGAATACCTATCATTGCTGCTTTCAAAGGATCTGCAATGAGGAGCTATTATAAGGAAAATTTTTTATAAGGCAAAGTTTCACAGCCTTCCTGGCTAGTCATGATAAGAACTATAAGTTGTTAATAAGTACACCCTTCTGACTGCAAAAAACACCTTTAAATTTTGCAATAACAAAAAGCAGGCGTATCCAGGTTTCACCTCTGCCACTCTGAGGTACACAGAATAAAACTACAAATGACATTGTGGAGCACTGCTAAAAAAACCTTGCATGTGGAAACTAAATCCCAGAACACAATGAATGCAGTCCGTTCCTACTCAATTCACTAACAGTTGTCCTGCAAAGGTGACTTTCCCCAGCCAGGGCTGGGACACTCTCCCACCTACCCCCTGCCTACCACTGTGATTTGGAGTGGGGTCCAGGGCTGCTACAGCGTTTTCTAAGGAAGAAGAGGCCAAACCTAGCTGCTTGCTCTACCTTTGGGATTTCAAGCGTATTTGGGCTTCTCTGAGGCTGCCTTCAAGCTAATTCCAACCTGCAAGTTTTCTTACATTCCTATAGAACAGCGACACCTTTTTTTCCTTGTATTTACACAGCACCTAGCAAAATGAGTGCCATCTCTGAAGAGGTCTCCTCTGTCCCGCTGTAAAGTAAATAATGTTAACAGTACTGGGTATTTAGTCCCTCGAACAAATTATTTGTTGAATGAGATTAATATATTTGTTATTTGACAGCACTTACAAATGAGTATAAAAATAGTCTGGAAGCAGGTCCCTGTCATACAAGGTATATGCATGTGGGTTTATCAATCACTGTCTAAACAGGCTGCTTTTTCCAAATTAATTTTCCCTAAATTTTATTCAGTAAATATTACCTTATCAAGCTATGTCTGCCTATATTAATGACGGGAGAAATGAGGTTTAAGGAATGCATCCATTAAAAAAAGATACCTTTGGCCATAGGCAATATGGCCAAGCAAACATTAGCAAGAGTGGACACAGCCAGAATGAGGTGGGGGAAAGGTTCACAGCCATGTGAACTGAGTGTAGCACACTGGGCTGTGCTAATGGAGGCTAAAAATCCCGATTATTTGTTCTAACAATGGAAGCAGCCAGATATTTGACGGCCCTTCATAGATAGTTTCTCTGGCAATCCCAAATATCTGTTCCATTCTTACAGTCTTTTTGATTTGGTATTTTGCAGAGTTCTCACAAAATTAAAAATAATGCAGACACTTACCAAATGCTGTACCCATTTTTGGTATCCTTGGTCAGTTCAAGCCAGAAGTAAGCCTTCTCGGAGGGACTGAGTACAGCACATTGACTCAGGTGGGCTGTTAACGTCTCACAAGTCCACACCCCCCTCCAGACACCTGTAGGTCTCCCCACCAGTTCAGCGGACACTTTACTCTGCTCCTGTGCGCAGCGACCCAGTGGCAGTCACAAATCCTGGACCAGCCCTCAGGACCTGCTGGATACTCCACAATTCCCAGTGGATCAGCTCACAGGAGGAAAGGACCTGTGGTTTTACCTACGCAGGGAGGAGATGGAGGTTGCCAGCCGCTGCACATCAATGCTGCTGCCCTTCACACAGGCTGGGCCATTTCCACTACTGTGGGGAGAAAACAAACCCCACTCCCCCCTCTTTTTTTTTTTGTTTGTTTTTTTTTTGGGGGGGTTTTTTTTTGCTTTGCTTGTTTGTTTTAATAACAGCTACTTAAAAAAAGTTGTAGCAGGCAGAGCTGAGCCTAACTAAGCTGCTGACTCCAGCAACTTCCCGCCTTTCCTCCCAAACCCGCAAAAATTTAACACTAAACCAAGCAGTGCCATCTATTGACTGCATGGGCTTATGGCCTCGCTAACAGACAGAGCACACCCTTGTGCTATCCCCGATTGCAGGGTGCCCTTGCCCCTGGTGCAGGCTAGAGCCCTGGTCCCCCCAGGTTGGAGCAGGGAGCGGGAGATGCAGGAGCATCCTTTTCCCCTCATGTTTCTTCCCTGTCATCAATCACTGCCTTGCCTCTCTGTCACTCTGCCACCACAGCTGTCACCCAGTTGTGACTGAGGTAGAGAAAAATGAGCCATTTAAGCATGGCAGAGCCTGGACATTCAAGAACACAAGACAAATTAACAAAGTGAGAGAAATTAGAGTGCATAAATCTGAGAGCATTAAATCATTGTGCGGCCGCTCTTTTTCAGAAGTAAAGCAATCTGAGTGCTGCAGTTTAGCCTTTCTTTCTCAGCTGGCCCCACTTTCCTACAGGATGTTGGCATCCACTTCAGCCCCCACATCTTCATTTTACCTTGTGGTTAATCCACCTCAACATGCCTTAGTGTTGTCTTTCAGAAAACCCTACCTTGACCTTTTCCTCTATCCCAGCTTACAGGTGACATTAGTGGGAATTTACCTGAGCTAAAAGTGTCTTCACATGATTTTGTCACTTCTTCCCAGCTAATTGACTCAGCAATAATCCTAACAATAAACTGTTTTCCTCCAGTGTGGAGAAGGGAAGGCAACAATACTGACTCCAGACACATGAAGTAATCCAGAGACATCAAAAGACAGATTTAAAATATAATGAAGTATGTTGGCTTGCAATGAAGTTTTCTTTCTTGTCTGTAATTAAAATCCTACAGTATTTTTATGAACATAATTATGTTATACCCCAAACATAACACCAAAGAAAACCCGATGCAGGTAAGAGGATATTCCTGATGCAATGTTGTAGCTAAAAGCTCTATTTTGCACTGATAAAAATGACCACCGACCTAACGAGTAGTATTTGAGTCTGAGTGATACCACCAGACTCAGATACTTGTAATAACTGATTGCCCCAAATCACCAGGATATTAAAATCATTGATTTGGTTTTCAGAACAACATAGAGATATGGAAGATGAAAAGATCCGTATTTGATCAAGAGGCACACATAAATTATCAAGCTGGGTAAGATTGTTGGATACTGTAACCCACTATCCCCTCTTACATAACAGCAGCAAAAAAAAAAAGCCTGGAGAAATATCCAGAGGAATAATCCACTCACTATTTTGCTGCTGCAGTGATTTAGAGGTTAGTTGATGTATTGAATTAGAAACTTGGGACTATTTGAAATTTTGCCATTGTAATCCAAGATATTGTTCCTATTTGTACCAGGCAGGCTTGTAGGCAAGTCTCCTGGGATAATGAATCCATGTGAAGTCTCTTGCACCATTCTGGGAGAACTTAACTGTTTGGTTAGTGCTAAATTTGCCATCTTTCTTTCCGTTACAGAAAGAGGTGATACCAACCTAACCTTATTGCAGCTTTCTTCTTATTTGCTATATGCTTATTTTTAAACCAAAACATATTATAGATAATCTCTGGGACCTGGAAAGCCCCAGACTTTTTGATCTTCCTTCCTAGGTTTTCTTTTAGACCTTTGTTATTCTGAGGGTGGCAGCATGGGTAATGGTGTAGCACTGTAGTAACCCTCAATAAAAATTAACTGACCTGAGAAAACACACTGATTTACTTCTGATCTCTTTTAAAAATAAACACCTTCCTCACTGTCTTGGAAACAGAAGGAGCTGGTTGTCACAGCCAAATTTGTGGCCCTCGAGAAAGCACAACACACTTTTGGTATGACCAAGTGCCAGCACAGTAGTTCAGGCACTGGAATGACTGATGGAGGTTTTAGTCAGCACTGACATTGTTTTGTGATAACGCCTAAAATTATATTGCTCGTAATTTAAATAGGAAATACTTCATTTGGCTTGAGGCACTGAAATCGTCTCAGGTCGGATCTGTCTAACCCATTTCACCTACATATACATTTCTGCTATTCAAGACTCTGGAAACAATAATTTCTTCACAAGCATCATTGTGGAAATTAACCCTCCTGACTTCCCACATTTTGCTGAGCAAGGAAAGAAGGGTGGTTTCCTGCACACTAGAGAAAAGCAAGCAAAACTATGGTGTTATAACATCTACCTTTTGCTTAAAACACAAGAATAAAAAAGACAAAGCAATGCTAACTGAAGATGCAGGTGTATTTTATCTTGGTAGAAATGGGATTTGTATGTATATTAAGGTTTTTTACATGAAGATCATCAGAATGAGCAATCTCCCCTTTTTCCAGTGCTGCGCATCATCTTGTGACCTGTGATTTGTGATTGCTGTGACAGTGATTTCCAAAGTACTGTTTGGACATGTCTATGTTTAGCCAGTACCTGGGGCTAAACTGTAGCAGTTGTTCTACCACCCGATGCTCCCTCCCCAGAGGAGAAAGGGAATCAGGGAAAAAAAGGAGAAGCCCCGTGGGTTGAAGTAGAAACACATTTAATGAAATAACAAAACTAATACAAACACCAACATAAAGTATACAAGGTTCTACTCAGCCTGGTCCTTGAGGTCAGCAGCATAAGGCCAGGAGGAATGAACCCCAGAAAGAGGAGCTCCACCTTCAGTGAACTCCCTCCTTTTATAATGATCACGATTAAGTGGTATGGGATACACCTGTGAGTCAGCTGCCTTGATTCGATCTCTCAGCTGACTCGGGGCTACTCATGGCCTGCCTGCATGGCTGGCCCATGGGTCTGTGCCTGGGAAACCAGGACAGGATATTATTAATTTAATTATTCATTTAATTTCTAGTTTTCTTTCAAGGTAGTTTAAAGCAAAGAAAAGATGAAGACTAAGGCATTTGCCAAGTGCCAAATTGTCTGAGTGAGTGGCTGGAAGGAGGCAATGTGGTCAAGATCTCCCAAGGACAAAGTGACTAACCTGCCTGGGGCCCTTTCCCCCATTGGTAGGAGCTGTGCTGCCTCTTCTTCACAGGAATGAAAGGGACAGAGCAGAAATTACTACTCAGATGGCTTACTCATCCTTCTCCTAGCATGGTTTATTGCCTGTCCTGTGAGGGGCTGCATTTCTGTATGTCCTGACATATTCTAAAACATGAAGATTACAAGGCCTCTCTCACTTCTTTCATGTCACTCCTTCAAAGCCAGACAGGCTTACTGCTAGGAAGGGCTGCCTTTTCTTTGATCAGCTCCATCATGCTGTACAAAGAAATGGACCCTTTCAGGAAATATATTTGTCACCTTGTGGAAAAAGACAATTTTAAAGAGCCAAAAAATCCCCAGAGTTTCAAGGGCTTCCCACTTATACCTGCCAAGTTGTTATTTGCAAACTACCAGCTATGCAGGATTTTTATTTTGGCACATCCTGTAATAAACTCATCGTATGACACAACTTTTTGTTTATGAAGACTAGAAATAGGGGTTCAGAAGTGTTTTAGCTTCATTTGGGGTCACAGAATCACAGAATCATAGAATGGCAGGGGTTGGAAGGGACCTCTGAAGATCATCTAGTCCATCCCCTCTGCTAGAGCAGGATCCTAGAGTAGATCACACAGGAACATGTCCAGATGGGTTTTGAATGTCTCCAGAGATGGAGACTCCACAACCTCTCTGGGCAGCCTGTGCCAGTGCTCTGTCACCCTCACAGTAAAGAAGTGTTTTCTTATGTTAAGATTGAACCTCCTGTGTTCCAGTTTGTGCCCATTGCCCCTTGTCCTGTCACTGGACACCACCAAGAAGAGTTTGGCCCCATCTTCCTGACACCCACCCTTAAGATATTTATAAGCATTGATGAGATCCCCCTCAGCCTCCTCTTCTCCAAGCTAAATAGGCCCAGTTCCCTCAGCCTCTCCTTATATGGGAGATGCTCCACTCCATCATCTTAGTGGCCCTGCGCTGGACTCTTTCCAGTAGCTCCATGTCCCTCTTGAACTGGGGAGCCCAGAACTGGACACAGTACTCCAGATGAGGCCTCACCAGGGCAGAGTAAAGGGGGAGGAGAACCTCCCTTGACCTGCTGGCCACACTCCTCTTAATGCACCCCAGGATACCACTGGCCTTCTTGGTCGTGAGGGCACATGGCTGGCTCATGGTCATCCTGCTGTCTACCAGGACTTTCAGGTCCTTGTCCCCAGAGCTGCTCTCCAGCAGCTCAGCCCCAGCCTGTACTGATACATGGGGTCTGAGGTTTGAAGAGGACAGCTCCTGTTGACTGTGCCCAGCTTAGCAAAGGATTTGTCTGATGAATAAAGTCCATGTCCATGGATGCTGTTACGTAAAGGGTCTTAAGAAGACATTATGAGAAATCAGAGCTAGTATTGAAATAATTTTTTCCACACAAATTGTTCTGCTTTCTGTAGTTCCTAGGGGTTGATCACACTTGGTGGAAGGTCCCTGTGTTGTCAGATGGATTTTATTTGCCCCAGCAAACCTACTTCCCCCCACCCTACAGGCCTGCCAGTTCAAGGAGCCCTGCCAGGGAATCCCCATGCTAGTTTTGCTTCCCAGAACCTCCCTGCCGAGGGGTTTTCCACAGGAAGGGCAACCAGGTCACAACCGTTTTTTTTTGTAAAATTGATCTTTATTAACTTTTGCCACAACATAGAAATGATGGAAAATCTGATCACCTAAAAAGCCCTTTAAACAAACAACAGAATCCATTTTCACCAGTCCCTCATTCTCTTCTCCAAAAGAGGTACTGCATCTGTAACCAAGGGTATAAAAGATCAAGAAAAACAAAAGGTAAAAAAAAAGCTTTATTTGATGCTCTAAGACAGTGAACAAACATCAAGAGAGTGACTTCAAGTTTTAAATTACTTTACTTTGGCACTCAGAGATGGTTTTTCCTTTTAATTTTACAAGCTGCTTTTAAAAACAGAGTTAAAATTCCCAGCACTTATCTTGCTATCATGTTTCCAAGGCAGACATCTTCCTACTTCAGGATCAGTCCCTCTCACAGCTCTCTCACCACGCTTGAAACCATGCAAATCCTGTGCGTGCCTCCGCCAGCTCCGCTGCAGACTTCAGTTGATAACTGCAAGCAGTAAGGAGAGTGACAGCCAGCCAGTGACACACGGAGTAAAAGCGATGTGCCCTTTGTGACGGATAGAGGATGGTGAGACACAAGGTCTGCAGCTGCACCCAGCGCCTGGCTGCAGGGGGGAGGGCAGTGGATGGACCCAGGGATGGATGGACGCCTGCAGAAAAATACAACCCGCCAAAACTGCGGAAGGTCTCTAATTAAGACACCCCCCTTCCCTGAAAAGCTGTCGCTAGGTAAGCAAAACTGTTTAAAACATGTTCATCATTAAAGTGTCCCCCGACAGCAGGATGCGGCAGCAGACTTGACAACAGAAGGGAGAAGAAGAGAGGCATATGGCCCCCAGACCTGTCCCCTGCTGACAAGCTGCCTCACTGCAAGCCCCCTTTTCACTGTTGTCCGTGCGTGCAGCAGATTGCAATGGCCCAACTTTCCCATCTGTATCCCAGGCCTGTGCCCCTGACAATGTGGCAGCCATGCAGTTTTCATCGGGGCCGGGAGCAGGGTAGGGGGAGGCTGCGGGGAGGGGAGGGGTGGGAGGAGGAGGAGGGGGAGATATTAACAACCAATAATCACAATGCTATCCATAATGCATTGTCTCCACGAGATTACATGGTATATTTCCAGTGGGGATTAGCCCATCCATCACAGCCCTTTATTGGCCCTTTTTTTGTTGTATAAAGCCCAAACACTGTCATAAAATTCTAAACCGCTTAATTGCTGTGCTGTAAAAATTTGCATATCAGAGATATGTCATTCCTTCGTTAAATGGCACTAGGCATTTGTTACAAGGTCCTAACAATCATGAGAGAGCACCGCAGAAAAAAAGGTCACCTCTTGGCATTACGCAAAGTTCTCCGCTGAATTCTAATCTGCAGCAATTATGGGCTTGAATGTATCGCAACTTAATAGATTTTGATTTTTTGTGTTTTAAAGTCTCTAGGTGCACAGACCCCTTCTTCTGTCCGATCAGACAAGGTAAGTGATGTGATGGTGGGGGCACAGTCTCCGTTTCTGTAAGGCCTGCAAACTGGGCTCCTAAAAGACTTCTTCATAAGCCAAACTGAGAACCTTCGTGCAAATTTTCCATGATAGGCATACATTTAAGGTGATGTTTTCATTTTCTAGATTATTGGCAAGTTCTGTAGAGACTACTACAGCCATTGCATTGCCACTTCAAATATTCATCATTAAAAACAACCTGAAGTTAGATGTTTATGCATGTGTACTAACAAAAAGGATCATTATAATAATGAGTAGCTTTTATATTGTACTTTTAAGCCATGGATCTGAAAGACGTGCTTCACAAAAGCAACAACATGTCATTGTCCTGATTTTATACCTTCAGAATCTGGCTTTGGAGAGCTGGTTTGAAGCCAGGAACACCCCAGAGACCCTGATGGTGAGCGAGTACTGCTCTCAATAGTACTAGGAGTTCCCTTCTGCTTCCTCCCACCTGCTTGCCAAGCACTGAAAGTATCTGAAGAAAGCAGGTTTTTAACATGTGCTCAGGTCTTCACCCTGTACCTTCTCTATTAACTGCAGCAGATGTTCTGCAGACATGGCCTCAATCCACATGGTAATTTTTCAGTTTTGTCCATATTTTAAGAGCATGCTTAATCCAGACCATTTCACTAGCATGTAGCACAGTATCATGAAAAGTTGCACAACAGGAGAGGTGCAGGTCAGATACTTTTCTCACAAAATAGAGCCTAGAAGCTGGATCTTTTTCCTGTGTAATAGCAGCAAGCACAGTTTCTTATCTTTCCAGGAACCTGTAAACCAAGGAGGTGACTGGAGCAGCCTAAAGGGATTTTAAAAGTCCCATATAGATTTGGGGGTCAAAGCCTCTCTCCGGGGAGAGTCCTGGTGTAATTGGAGAGCCTTTTGCAAGCCCTGGCATACAAAACAGAAGAGAATAAGGAGAAATTTTGGGCTGCAGGTACATGGCACCTTGGTTTGAGCTGGCATGTGCTGAGGCACTGAGTTAACTTTGAAGACTATTTGTTACAAGAGGTGCCCATCATAGTGAAGTTCCAAAGCAATCTAAGTCCCCTTTAATTATCCAGTCTGTTCCTCTTTCCACCAGCTCTCTCCCCACCCACAACCGTCCATACCTCTATATAGCAAACACATTTACCTGCCTTTAGACATCTAAGGCATTGTCATTGCCTGTTCTACAAACGTGGTCACATTCAGCCTATGCATATGCTTTTGAATGTGAGTGAGATACATCCTCCTCCAAGGGACTGCCATGCTCACTTTCTGTGACTGAAAATTTCCTCCAGAAAGGAAGGAAGCACCTCCAAGAAGCACCATGGTGGTGTTAGCACTGATGTGTCTAACATCTGAGAGGGACAATGGCAAGCAAGCTCCTACAGCAGGTATGCTCCAAACACCAGAAAGGTAAAATGTACTTGTAAGCTTTTGAAAGCTTACCAGTCCCTTCTAAGAGTTCAAACCCGGTCTCTTTTTCCAAGTGAGATGGAAACAGGAGGGAGGGAAAGAGGTGCCTAACAAAGACTTCCAGATCCAGTCCATGTGCAGGAGGTCAGCATAGGAACCCGCTGCAGCCACGTCAGCCTTTCAAACTTTCCTCAGTGTGTGCAGCTAGCCCTGTCATTTGACTGAAATGAATGTCTTGTGAATGTTATTCCCCCAGGAGCAAGCGGGTGAAGAAGGGTGTGTCACATAACCTGAACCTACTGCAGAAAATCCCATGCCTTCCTCAACAGAAAGCAAGAGGCAGAGCTAATGTACTGCTGCTACTGGGATCAAAGTAATTGCTTTCCTTCAAGGCATCTTGCTTATCCTTGTAACCCAGACTGGTGACTCCAGGAACCCAGTAACATACTGCATCACCTCAGAAAAATTTCTTCTAACACTCCTATTTCATCAAGCTATTTATGTTTTATGGTATCTATTTTACATGTTCACTTCCCAGACATTTTTCTTCCTACTGATAAGTACATTTTTCAGGTGTGTACCTCTTACCAGTGCTGTGAGCACTCATATTTAAGATCAACCTTACATAGTATTTAATCATCACTCCATAGTGGTTTTATTATTATTACATTTTAATCTGGCAGGTGGTTTATTAACAGGAAAGAATTCTAACAAGAAACCCAAATGTTCTAACGTAATAAAAACATTGTATCTCTGTTTTTCTTTTTAATTAACAACTAACATCAGTGCAAACTTCTTGTCCTACGTGTGAACTCAGCCACAGTTGATTCACTTTTATCTGAGCTCTTGATTAAGAAGGCCTCCTACAAAGTAGTCCCACATACCTTTCCTGAAAGAGATTTCAGCCCCTGCCCTTGTGCCGATGAAACCCCCTCCCTCTGTGGCACCAGTGCAACTAATGGTATGTCTGCAGATCTACAAAATGATTCACACAGGAAGAAACCCCCCCACAAAAGGTTGACCCAGATTATTTCAGATGTACAGGTCAAAGTGATTGCCTGGAATCTCACAAACCAGCTTATTTTGCATCCACAAGCCTGCCTCTTTCCCAGCACTATCTCTGCTTTACAGGAGGAGAAGCAAAGTCTGATCTGACCAAGGTTTTCCAGTATTGCAGTGACAGAGCTGGAAATAGTTCTAGGGTCCCACATAGCAGCACTATGCATGACTCCAAGGGCCATTTCCTTTCTTCCTCCTCTTCCACCCTTCAAAAGCTTCCAGCCCTCAGAAGCAAAATCCTAGAGAATCCCTCTGAAAATCCTAGAGACAGTCTGCAGAGCTCAGTGGATCCTGGAATGGGATTGTCAAAGGTCGGTTTGCCAGCTGCCCTCCCTGAAGAGCTCATCACCCACTGACATTTATATCTGCCTTGGAAATAAATATATTTGTTACCACAGCCCATCTTCTGGTCTGTCTTCTGCTTCTCTTGCTCTTTTGTATTCTGCCCATACCAGACCCGGAGGAGCATTTACGCTGCCTTCAGTGAGGTCTGAGATAGGGCTAAGCAATCTCTAAGTGCAATATATTTTACCCTTATTGAGCATTATTAATGTTTTTATTAGGACTGAACAAATGATGTAATAATGTGTCCTTTCCTCCTGCTTGATTCATTATTCAGAATTACCCAGATAATAATTTATGTGAATTATTCTGCAATTAATTTGCCATGAGTTTCTTGCAAATACCCACTGAACAGTATCTGAGCTCTCTTGTTTGTTTCCAAAGGTCTGCTATACACTTAGGAGTGGGGTCAGACCTGATGTTGACAAATTTTTGGGAATATCCACATAAGAATACAGGCTATTTCCATTAAATTAGCACACAATTCATGTGAGATCTTTTACTTTGCTTTCTTTTTTTTTTTTTTTATCCTGTGGTTTAGCATAAATCTGTTTCTAACTGAGTTAAGTTAAATCAATGCAATCTGAGTCACATCAAAATAATTTCCATGTGCTTTTTGCACCATTTTAACTAAATCAATAGAAAGCCACAGCTTTAGCTAAGTTCAGCCAACACTGCAAGTAACTGAAGCCCTCTGAACCAGGTTTGTGATGTGCTAGTTCCATTCTGCATCATCAGCACCCATTTCCCATGCCTTTTGACAATTTTTTTAATGTAATGTTTTGTGATCTGTCCCAAAGTCTTTTGAACTCAACTACAAAATTTCCCTCAACGTGCAAGACTATTCAACTTACATTTAAGTGTTTGATTTGGAAGGCCAGCAGTATAGCTGATACAAATTGCTGCCATGCTACTGACTGCAAATACAGTCTGATCTGCAGCACTTGAGGTGCCAGGTCCCAGGCAGAGCAGCACAGCTGATGGGAACGGCTGGAGAACCACTTAGTGATGCAGGATGTTCCTTCAGAGGCCTCATTTTAATTTGTGACCAGATCTGTATTAACTACATTTTTCATTAGTTCCTAATAAATACAGCTTAATAAGCTCTTTTTAAAGGAATAAAGTAATTGTCATATTAAATGCATCTTGAATAAATATGTAGCAACAGGAACTGGCCCTTTCTTAACTCCCTGGGACTATAAATATTAACACATTCGTAAATACATCTGTATTTAGATACAAGACATAATAAAAGTCTGAGGATACCATTCATCCCTGTTGCACAAACATATTCCTGTTATTATTAGTCTAGCAATTAAAAACCTTTTAACAATGCTAATTGCAGGCTTTGCCATCATAACTTTGGTGTCTTTAAAGCTGCTTTCTCGATGCATAACTATTGAAAATGCTGGAGAGCAGGTGGGTCAAACAGTCTCATCAAGACTTTTCGTAGCACAAGTGAGTAGGAGTCAGCAAGTTCAGAGGCAGGGAAAATACAAACCCCCGATTTACAAATAGAATACAGAAAATGAAGCAGGTTATGGACAGTGGAAGAAGGCCTGTCCCGTGCTGCGACCTCAACACCAGCACTCCTGAGAAAGGCCCATTAACACTTCAGGCTGCAAACCCCATCTTCTCTGCTCCCTCCCCTTGGCCACTCAGTGAAAAGGTCTTATCACAGCAACCTAGGGCACTTTCACCAATAATTAACTGGAACTGAGTTAATTAGGTAAAACAAGGGGTAAGCAGGCATGGGAATGTCACGCCAGCTTCTACTATGGAAAGTGAAGTCGATCCATAATACATTGAAGCATGGGGTGGGGTAAAGACTCACCTATTACAGCAGTCACCAAGGTGTAGAAATATAATAATAAAGTTCCCCAACTGTCCTATTAACATACCAGATTTGATTTGGCTCCATTATATTTCATCAAATAGTTTACAAAGCACCCAGCATAAAACATCATCATAATTGTAATCATATATTTGGCGATTTAATGTGTACACCATAATGTACCATTAGTTACACAAATAACTAATAATTTGCTAATGACAATATTATGTTAAGTCAGTTTAGGGGCAATTAAAGTGAGTGATATTTACATATGCCTAATGAATCACAGTCGATGGCAGATTAAGAGATTCTAATGAATATTCATCCAGACATTCGCAACCAGCTTCACAGTTTATAAACTGAATTATGGTTGATTTGCCCTTTTAAAAATGAATATGTGAGTATCTTCTGCATGGGAAGAATGAACAACTGGGGCTGATTGTAAAATTTTTTTTTAAGCAATGTACTGGTCAGGACACAAAACATTTTTATGCACTCTCATACCCTTGGCTTCTCAGCTCTTTTTATATCACATATCAGCATTGATGAACTATCTCCATTTTCATTCCTACCCATGACATGAAATATAGAAATTGTTTTGTGTTGGATTAAATGCAATAGAAGTTTTATGCAGCCTCACTAACAAAATAATTACACAGGTAGCCTGCTTGCCCTAAGCAGAGTAGACAAACTCTTTCCGCTGCATGCTAACAACATTCTGCTTTTAGAGGTAGCCTTTATGCATGCTCACTTGAGCCACTGACCAAAACATCATTCATTTAAAAGGAAGCTGTTTAAGGTTCTCGTAGGACGAAATTAGAGTTACTTTGCAACATCCTATGTCAGAAGTTTCTCCTACTATTAATATCAATAATATTGGTAGCAGTAATAGTCTTAGCTAAGAGCAGGAAGTACAGCTTTACAGTTTGGCAATTAGACTTCAAAATGAGCTCAGATAAATGTGAAGCATTTAAAGTACATACACAGACTTTTCCTTGGAAATCCCTGTGAAGTGTTGGTGTGATTCTGAAATAGTCTTTCGTGAGGCTGGTCCCTGTGTCCTTGCACCAGCACCATTGCCACGCAGCATTGCCCCTAAATTCTGGGATAGTTTTGCATAATTTAAAATGTGGAAAGTTAAAAAATTATCTTCATTGCTCTCTTCCAGAAGTTTGGAATTGAAACCACTAAGAAACAGTCCTGTGGAGGGGGAGCTTGTTTGGCTTTATTGAGATCAAACATGGGAACTCCACTCCTCTAGCAGTAGACAATCTCCAGTAGGCAAAGAAACATCATTAAAGCTACTCGGTTTTACTTTGTTTGATTTGGGGATTTTAGATTTATCAGTCCCAGCTTTCAAAGCAATTTGGAAGTTCAGAGAGTAAAGACATTTCTATCGATACCTTATACAGACACCTGGGAGCTAGAACTCAACCGCAGATCCATACCTGTAGATCTACACAGTTTGGTGCGACACTTCATGGAGAGCTAGCTTGAATCCTGAAAGCAGGAGAGACGTATTTAGCTCTATCCAAGTTGTCCTATGTTCAGGAAAACTCCAACTACAGCTGGAAAAACACTGTTGCGATTCAATCACAGGACACCGTAATTGCAACAGAGTTAAAGAACATGTGGCTTTAATAAATGACTTCACCTTTCTGTTTGTTCTGACCTAATCAGGTTAATAGAGTTGGCCAGAAGTCCTGTTTTCCATAACATTATAAAAAGTTTACTGGCTATTTTGCCTATTTTCAGACAAATTTCTTATTGAAAAATGAAAATGTAGCAACAAATACAACATGAAGTTTAAAAAAACTTTTTAAAATTCAGTAAAAACTATTTTTTAAATTCTTTTTTTTTTTAAATGTCATTCATGTTTTCATTTCATTTTTCATGACAATTACTTTTCAACAACAGGAACAAAGTTCAGTTCAGTTCTCCAGTGCTTTTAAATAACAGAGATTCCACAGTTTCCACAGTTTCCTCAGTTGCCTGTTTCCTTCTTATTTACATTTCCTTAATGCAATATTTTATAAGAGGATGACCAGCTAATACAGCATGTGAAGAATACTGTAAGGTCTGTACTGACTTTCAGAATTGAATTTATTACCATTATATGCCTTTGGCTTTTTCCAGGGCTTTTCTTCTTCCCTAAAACAGGTCTGTTTCTGAGATGCTAAAATGATAACTTCAGCCACTCTATCTTCAAAATCTGTAACTTCACCCTAAGAAGCTATTTACTAATTTTCTTTAAAGTTTATTGACCTTCTATATACTAAGCCTTCCACAGTCTACAGCCAATAAGAATACAGGTTATTTTATCCTTCCCTTCATATTTTTCTCTCATGAAAGGAATTAAGCTGGTAATAACTTCAAAACTCCCAAACCCTGAACATTCCTGCCATCATATTGCATTGAGATCACTGCCCTCATGTTATTGTTTCAGCTTCAGTGCATCTGCTTGCTTTACCTCTGTAAGTTTGCTTCCTTGCCGTGAGTACAGATACAATCTGTACAGCTCCTACTGCTGGCAAAAGAATCGTTTCAGAAACTTCCATCCCTTACACTTAGCAGCCCCCACCACCCTTACCTATTGCAACAGTTCACAGAAGTGTCATGAATAACTTGATCTGCCATTCAAACATTGATCTCCTGTGAGCTTAAGTAGGCTCTGCACTTGTTTTCAAAAGCATAAGGCTTTTACCTTCTTTGCTGTCTATAACAGAAGTTACCTATCTTTCTCTTCCACCCTCTCTGCCCGAAAACACAGGCCCTCTTCTTCAACCACTACTTTCAGAAGCATGCTCAAGGAACCAGGTGCAGGATGGGTTCCCATTTCAGGATTTATTGACATTGCTATGTATTTCTGGATTGAGAATAGTCCTAAAATACATGGATACCAGCTTTTCAAGTTAAATACTTCTGTGATCTTTCTGTTGTCACACGCAGTGCAGACGTGTCTCATCTTGCCAATCAAAACCTATCTTTATATTTGTGAGAACACTGGTGTTAATATTTGTGAGAACATTGTATTTCTGTTCATAGAGTGAAATCTTACAGTTCATCACAGGCACAGCCTGTAACAAGGACTAACAGCACGTCTTAACTACAACAGGACCAGGATTTCACCAGGGAATCCCAAGTCCATTATTGATATTGCCTGTGTTACTGGAGGGTTGAAAAAGCACAGTCGTTTCAGAGTGTTGCATTGTTCATGGACCCTAGACATAGAAATAGGTGATTCCTCCCTCAGAAAAATTACTTCCTAAAAAAATATTCCCCCCTCTAATTTCTCACACATTCAGTGGTCCAGAAAGCCTCAGGGTTTCTTCTTAAAATGCAAATTTTAATAATTTTGGGTTGGATTTAAAAGAAGCAAAGTAGCCTGGTGAATGAGCTGTACTGTACAGTAAGAGACCAAAAAGCAAGGGCTAATTGTCTTATACAAGAACTGCTTAGGAAAGAATCAGAATGACTCAATTAAATAACACAGGAAATTTAAAGGAAGGCATCTGGGCCCTTCTCTGTCTGATCTTATGCACCACCTTTCTTTTAACCTCTAACTTGCAAAGGAACTGTGGAGAAGCACTTAGGTATGACACTAATGATTGCAATTTACTGTAGTCCAGGATAAAATGGGCCAGAGCAAAGGTTAAAAACCAAAGAAATGGTGGATAACAGCATCTGCCTGGTGAGTAATTTTTACCTGGGTTTGAAGTGAATGAAGTCTCATTAATTACACCTCTTATCCTGAACTTATGGAGAGCTCTGTGGTTACTGACTGTACCCTCTTCTTCATTTCACCCTTCAGAGCCCACTGCAAGACCAGGGTCTAATCAGTTTCCCTTATAAAGACTAGGAACTGCAAGTGCCCTGGCACTGCTCCTTCTGCAAACTCCTGATGCAGGGAGATGAGAGAAGTAAAAGAAACTTGATGCCAAAGAAAAGAGCTCATCTGGCTTAAATACTGGCACTGAAGATGAGCACTGCTTCAACAGGTGCAATTCTACAGCCCTCCCTGTCTCCTACAGAAAATTAGAAAACTGATAGGCATTTAATGAACCTCATTCTAACCTGTGTGGAATAATCTTCCAGCTAATCTTCTAACTGGTTTCCATCCATCTAGCAACGGCGCTACTTAAATCTCTTGTTTGCACTTTACTAGCTGCAGATTGTAAATGTTTCATGAGCCACTGAGCTTACAGCATTACTATTTTATTAGAACATTGAATATCTCGTGTTCATCGCTGTCTTACCAGCAAATTTTATCTAAACAAAAATTGCCTCCATACTTCTTGTGAATGACAATTTGGTGGTCTGATGGATGCTGGTGTTTCAGCTTGTTTTGCATTAACAGTTTGAAAATAGCCCCTCTGCCTTGCTGAGACACAGAGGTGCACCTGTGCTAATGCCAATAAAAATACATCCACATCATGAGTATATCTAATTTGGCTCCTGAAGAAGGGGCAGAGATCCTATCAGCCTCTGGTTCTCGTGTTAAGCATACGTGAAATATTCTTCTGCCCCTAAAACGCAGAAAAGGTTTTCCTAAGTTGAGTATTTCCCATAGTCTTTTCTCTTTCTTAAAATGGCACCACAGCACTACTGAATAGGTAAATAAGACTGATTCAGAGTTTAGCCACAACTGGACTGGTGTAACACCAAGCACTGACCACCAAGGCATATGACCGTCCTCTTGGTGCTTTGCTCAGTTCTCAGGAATCACACGTACCCTTGGTAAGACCTTGTGATGCAGACAAGTCAGTTGAGCAATGAGAACTGCTGGGATGTGTTCATGGCCTCTGTGGAAACTAACAGACCAGGGAGCTGGAACACTCAAGAGGGAAAAGGTAAAACCATGGAGATATTTTGGGTGCTCAGCTTCTGTGCAGCCCCACTGAGAGATCCCATCAGCCCTGCAGCTGGTACAGGAGAGCTGAGACTGAGAGACCCAAGCAGTTTACAAAGGGAAAAGGGAGAGAGGAACATCCCTCCCTCTTGATGGAATAAATCACGAGTTAGCTCTCTTGATTATCCCCTCCCTGTGGATCTCACCATGGTGAAGGATGAGCAAGTACCAATTCTCTTATCCAGATCTGAACTTCAACAAGGTGTGTCTTTATCCACATCTAGGCTCTGCCCCATATAGCTGTTGAAGTCCCAGACCAGCCTAGGTCTCTTTCTGCAGTATAATGGAGGGAGCAGTTTACATCATTTGCTGTTTCATTTTCTTTCATGTCTCAGATATGAGCACTGGGAATGGCTTATTTGAAGAGCTGAGTTTTCAGGTTCAATGGATGTACTGGCACAACCAGCAAGCTGTAATGTGCTCTGGCACAGCAAATGGTGCCAGACCATTCTGCCCAATGTCCTGCTCACACAACCACTCCCACACTGTTAGAACTCCCAGTTCTGCCCAGTGCCAGCAGCTCACTCACCAACACAGAAAAATCCTGCTCTGGTCCTGGTGTTTGCAAACAAGACAGTACTGGAGATTTCCACTTCCACATTGAGATGACTGTTAGAGGGTGCAATTTCCTCCTTCAGTTCTGGAACAAACAACTGGCATAAAAGATCTGCATAAGCCTGAAAATGAAGCTCTACAAGGATGACACAGTCAAGTGAGTGGCGTGGGCAGTAACGTACTCAACTTGCTAGCATGGCCAACACCCTATCCCCTTTCTACAGCAGCCGCAGTCGCCCTGTCTACCACAGTTTCCCTAATCAGCCACAAAATAAGCACTCCCATATCTCCTACTTCCTCTTCCCACTGCCTCGCCCCCTCTCCACCATAATACTCTCAATCCCCCATATCGAGCATATCCTTCTCTCCCACTGCTTTCTTCTGTGGGACCTGCCCACTCGCCCCATATCTCCTGTAACCCCTTCTGATACTCTGCTCCACCACAGGAACAGTTTCATAGAATCATAGAATCATAGAATCACTATGGTTGGAAAGTACTTCTAGGATCATCAAGTCCAACCTTTATCCCAACATCTCCCTAACCACTAGACCACAGCGTCAAGTGCTCCATCTACTCGTTTTTTAAACACCCCCAGGGACGGCGACTCCACCACCTCCCTGGGCAGCCTGTTCCAATGTCTAACCACCCTCTCAGTAAAGAACTTCTTCCTAACTTCTTTCTTCCTGAAAGTGTACAAGACTGTAACAAACCTACTCATTGGCACCACAGGCACCCACCAAAGGCATTCTGGCAGGAACAGGGCCTGCTTTCAGGCAAACAGTGGACATTAGGTTATAAGAGCCTCCTGAATCATATAAACAGCATGAAATACAGCCACCCAAAAGTCACAGGTGACTTGGATGTCTACCCCCACAGCTCAGAGACAGGACAGGCAGTACCAAAAAAAAAGTTGATTATTGGGCTGCAAAGCAAAACAAAGGAAACTCAGTTTTCAGGATGGTTCTGGTTCCCTTCCTTTTATGAAGATCCTCATTCAGAGTTAGAAGAAAACAAATCTGAGATTCATTGTCTTTTTCACATGGCGGTTTCCAGTCTGGTTTTCAAGCAGAATTTAAAATATGCATGTAAGCAATTGGGAGCTTTCTGAATGGACTATGTCGGTGATTCACCCAGACCCACAGTGAGCACCAGGCACAGGAACAGTGTGCTCTCTGCAGTGACTGACTTTGGAAATCCCTGGTGTATGGAGGTCCACTGCAGAGCCAGGATTGGTCTTGAGGTTTTGGTGTCAGATGCTATTCACTGAAGGAAGTTGCCACTGCCTAGGCAGTGTTAGAAGGCAAAGCTGCAACTGCCACCCAGGGCTAAGCACCAGCACATACTGCGAAAGAATGTTTTACTGTCACTTTTCTGGCTACTCACAGAATCATAGAATAGCCTTGGTTTGAAAATACCTCTAAGATCATCAAGTACAACCATTAACCCAGCACTGCCAAGTCACCTCTACACCATGTCCCTCAGCACCTCATCTACACATCTCTTAAATACCTCCAGGGATGGAGACTCCACCACTGCCCTGGGCAGCCTGTGCCAGTGCCTGATAACCCTTTCAGTGAAGAAATTTTTCCTAATATCCAATCTAAACCTCCCCTGGCACAACTTGAGGCCATCACCCCTCATCCTGTCACTAGTTACCTGGGAGAAGAGACCGATCCCTGCCTTGCTACAACCTCCTTTCAGGTGTCTGTAGAGGGCAATGAGGTCTCCCCTCAGCCTCCTCTTCTCCAGACCAAACAGCCACAGTTCCCTCAGCTGCTCCTCATCAGACTTGTGCTCCAGACCTCTCACCAGCCTCGTTGCCCTTCTCTGGACTCGCTCCAGCACCTCAATGTCCTTCTTATCCTGTGGTGCCCAGAACTGGACACAGTACTCAAGGTGTGGTCTCACGAGTGCCGAGTACAGGGGCACGATCACCTCCCTACTCCTGCTGGTCACACCGTTTCTGATACAGGCCAGGATGCTTTTGGGCTCGTTCCCAAAACCTCTTGTCAAAGAACTGGTTTGATTTCCCCCCGTCTCCGCACCCCTACCCCCTGCTCCGCACCCCGCACCGCTCCGCCGCGCTCCGCGCTCCCGCAGCGCCCCCTGGCGGCCGCGCCCAGGCACCGTTCGGGTGCTTTCGAGTGTGCCAAAGCTGCCTGCGGTGCGACCGTCCCGGGCCTGCGGGGCTGCTGCCCGCTCTAAATTCTGCTCCCGGAGAACCAGCTGAGGGCGTACCCTGGTCCTCATCTCTGGGCAATGTTTGTATGTACCGAAAAGCGTGTATTTACAAAAAAAGGCCAATCTGCTTCCTTTTTTTTACTGAAGCACAAGGAGTCAGTTACAGTGCAGTAACTGTTCCACGCTAAAATATTTACATGCTGCTCAACACAGGAATTATATAAAACCAGAACGTCCCTTTAAATCTGCTCAGAAATACCATTCTATAAATGCTTTGTTCTCCCACGCTGGGGGAAAACCCTTTCCACCCACTCCCCAGACAAAACCCCAGCAAAAGAAAAATCACTAAGGGCTATCTTCAAGGAAATGCTTCCAGCTGCTGGTGTCTTTATTAAAAGAAGTAAAGAAAGAAACAACAAAAAAAAGGCCCTTCTAACTCCTGGGAGAATCTTCAGCTATTAAAACCTCCTACCCATTTAGCTCCCGAAAGAAGTCTTTCCTAATTGCAAGCAAACCCCATAGCTTATTGCTTCTCCCCAGTCAGACTGCATGTGATCACTGTAAAACTGACTCCTAAGTGTTACTTTATGGCTGAGGTTACAAAGGAGATTGGTGCATGCAATAACTAACTGTGCATCCTGCTAGCTTCTGGAATCCCCAGCCCTCTCTCTTCTGTACACTGAACAGGGAAGTTAAGGACATAAGAATTAAGTCCTTAGAAACTGCAAATCAAATGAGAGATAGCCAGCTGGCCAAGAGGCAAGTCCTAGATATGCAAAGAGGTATGGGGGAGCTCTGTTTGCAATAGTATGCCTGAACAGAGGTGTCTGACTGCACTCATGATTTTCAAGAAAGACCTGCTGCTATTTGCTGGATGCCTGACAAGGTCACGCAGACCTATCTGGTTTGAGAGATGCTCTCTACAGCAACATGCTTACAGGAGGATCCAGCTAGCACAGCTTTCTGATACCCAGTGTGCACGAGTAAGCATAGTACAACTGTTAAGTACCCCAGTCAGAAGAAGGCAAGGTAGCAAGAAATAGAGCTCCACAGATGCTGTATCTGTCTTCCACAAGATTAATGTCCTTTAGTGTGCACTCAATTGCTTGGATTAAAATAGTAAAACACAAGATAATCTGATTAACAGTATGCAGTTTTCTGGACAAAACCCCACAGTTCCTGGCCAGTCTGGGAGTCCTAGTGAGAAGGGTGAAGTTCTTACTTTCAATGGTTGCTTTTCCCCTTCCACAAGTCCCCATGCTGCTAGCGCCAAGGCTGCAGGGCCTCAGCAGACATGGTATCCTCTCCCTGTACCTAGGGCCCAAACTAATTTTAAAATGGTGTCACCCAGACTAAGAATACAACCTCCTGCTTACTCAGAAACAATAACTACAGTTGCCAGAACTGAATATATGAGGTTTATGTGGTATGCCTGTTGTGTGAAGTGGTGGCCCCAATGTATCTTTCTTCTCCCCATCTTGCCGACATGCATCTTTCTCCTTGAGTCTCATTCAAGTCATGAACTAACCTAAACATAAGTACATTCACCCCTGTTCCTTGCAGGCCAGCCTCTCTAAGACCATTTCCTTGCCACACATGCAGTCTCATCATGGGGGCTCAGCAGGAGCCCCACAGACTGCAGAGTTAACAGAGTCAACGCAGACTGCAGAGTCCTCCACCTGGGGAGGATTAACCCCACACACCAGTACAGGCTGGGGCTGACTGGGTGGGCAGCAACTCTGTAGAAAATTTTCCAAGTCAGAATATGAGAAATGTGGTCCCCAGAAGCTGCCTGAAGCAGTGTGCCCATCACCTCTGCCTCTGTCAAGTCTGGACTGCAGAGTAGCCTTGCCACCTTGCTGTACTTGAGTGGTCCAGACTCCTCTCCCAGGGCTTCCTGGAGTCTGTGATACTGATTTATGGCTTGTGTGGGCTGTGTAAGGAAGAGATGGCCATGGTGCAGCACCCCGTTGCATGCAGCAGCAGCTCTTCCCCCAGCAGCCCTCACAGCAGTGTCATCTCCCCATCCCTGCAGCCTCTTCCCACTTGTCAGAGCAATGCCTTCTAGATGCTGTGATAAGACAGTCAGAGAGAGCTGCTGGGAACAGCCAGCACCAGGAGTGCATAAAGTCAGAGCAAGTTGCCAGCAGCCTGGTGACTGTCCACTTTACTGAAAACACAGAGCAGCTTTGGCAGTGTGGATACCAGCACTGACCACTCTGCAGATCCCCAAATTGCTGAGATATTACTGGTAATTGGGCTCCAGCAGCTGCTCCTGAACAGTGCATCATCATCAAGGCAACCTGGAGTAGGCACATGGTCCCCCTTGTGCTTGGTGGCATCAAGGTAGACCCACCTCATCTCACTGAGCTCCACCCTGTAGCAGATCCCTGAGTAATTTGTGTATGGGACAGGGTTAATCCCAGGACTACCTGGGCACTTAGGTTTTCCCCAAGAGCACAAGAAAACTGGAGTCTCTGCCAGGACAGGATCTCAGCTGCCTGTGGGCAATTTGTGGAGACAAGGGACAAAAGCACAAGATGCAGGGAACTGACAGCTCCTTTTCTGTGATCCATGCTGCAGATGAGCCTGGATTTCTAGAGATGTCTACTACATTTCTGCCAAAATATGTCTTAACATTCACCTGCTTCTGGAACTAGGCACATAGTCTGCTGTGCAGCAGGTCCTCTTGGTGGTCCATAGGTTTCTCTAGCAGCTGTAGTGATGACTGCTGCAGCAGAAAACACAGTTCAAGGAACTAGCTTAGGATTTTTCCAGAGGTGGAAACTTCACAATCTTGAAAGGACTCAGTTTAAAGCTACTGTTCCAGGCAGGCTGGGAGGTATGAGGAAATTTCACTCACATGTCATAGCAAAAGCTTCTGCAGTGGTACAGTTTATTAATTGCTCTTTGCTCCAATGACAGTTTAGTGCCTACAGAGTCACAACGTAGGGTATTTTGTCATAAATGTTACTCATAGAAAAGACTCTATTTTCCAGCCTTCCAGTTTCTGGCAGCTTCCCGCATCTTTTTTTCCTTGTATAATCTAATGCCTATGAATCACTAAAGGCTTTGCCAGTTTCTCTGAAGATAAACAGTCTGGGGGCGCTTTGGTGTTTGCAGTGCCGTAATTGTGACAGTCCACACTTCCTCTTACAAACGTTTCCACTTAGTGAAAGCTTTGTCATGTACACATACCCATTCCGTATGTTACAGAGTAAATACAATTTATTGGTCGGTCACAGGATGTTCGAGAACAGTTTTTACAACGTACAGCATGAGCTCAAGAAGGAATCAACATAGTACTGGCAAAGGGTTGTATAGTCCTGTTAAATACTGTGTAAACGTTGCAGAGTTACGTGCCTTAAGTCTCACCGGTGACTGGAGGGAGCTTTGTTTTTCCCACTCAACAGGCAACACTAGCATCACCCCCAGCTATGCGATGTCCATGCAGGTGTTACAAACATCAGACCTTACCAGAGACTGTAGATGGGCGAGACTCAGGCTTGCTGCCTCTGCAAACTAACTCTGCTCCCAGAGGAGCTGGGAGAGGTGCCAGGCAATCTCACAGGCTGCTGAGAGAACCAGAAGAAGGGGAAAGTTGCTTGCTATAAGGCAGGTTTAAATATACGTAAGATTTGGGATGTACTGTGAAAGGAGTAAGATGACAAGGTCATTTTTTTTCATGTGAGTACATATTGAACATGGGATGGTCTTTGAGAGAAGTTATTGTTCCCAGTATGTGATATATCTCACTTGTCATAGCCTGTCTTGCATCAGAGACAGCAGCACCTACTTCTGCAAAAGAGGTTTGGCAGCTACCTCAGCTTGTGTGAATTAGGGGATAAAGTCCTAATTAATTGCTTCTTTCATCCCCTCAGTCACGCTGACGTTACCCTGCTGCCGTCAGGCCTCTCCCACGCTGCACACTGAGCTCTGGCATGGCAGGGCAGCACATGTCATGACAACACCCAGCTGTGGCCAGCAGGGAAGCAGCTTCTGTTGGGACAGGAGCACTGTGGCGAGGGACAGGTGGAGCTGCGGCAGAGCTGGTGTCCTGCAGTGGCTCCATGGGGGTCCTAGCAAATCCTGTCTTCTAGGGTTTTTTTTAAATCACTAGAAGAAGCTGTGTGGCCAAGTCACCTGGCCATTTTAGCCATGCAATGATGACCTTTAACACCTGTTAGTACCAGCATTTCTGTGGTCCAGTGCTAGCCAGGCCCTGGGGAACTGTGTGGGAGAATAAAGCAAAGCTTAGGACTGGCTGGTGAACAGGAATTCACTCATATGGCAACACAGAGACCCAAGTATTTGTTGGGGTTTTGCATCATTTGGGAAAAATGGAGATGTTCCAGAGGCATTGTGAAGTTGGTTTTCTTTCTTATGTTTGTTGGGTTTTTTTGTGAGATGTTCTAAGCAGGTAATTCCTTCCTGCTCTGCCTTTCTCTTCCCTTTTCACTCAGCTGCCCAATGTTCCTTCTCATTGCACGCAGCAAGAGCCAGGCCAGAGGCTGGTGCCCACAGCCGGTGGCTGCCCAGTGCTGGCACTGACAGGGTGCCCAGCCGAGTCAGGACAGCCCCGGCTGTTTGGCACTGTTTGGCCAAGGTTTTGTGATCTGGCCCAGCCCGCTCTCCTGCACCCACAGGAAGTGCCTTCCCAGGGACAGCAGGTCTCTCCTCGCCCTCTCCCACCAGCCACCCCCCAGGAAAAGCAACTGGTTGCATTTCTGAGAGTTCTGGTGAATCAGTATTTTCTGCCATTTTTATTTTTTTCCACCAAAAAACCCCAGTCCTGGCAAGGTTCAGTATTTCCTAGAGACCTTCTGAGCTGGGTTTTGACCAGCATGTCTTGGATTCCAGGGCACAGAATTTTACTGCCTCAGAAACCACATACCTCTCTCTATTCTCCATTAGGCTAATTAATGCCACATTACTGGATTTCTGGATTTAATTACAGCTATTTACAAGCATATTTAGAGCTGGTATGAAGAGGCCACAACTCGTTTTGGTTGGATTTTTGTTACGCAAACATAGGGATGAGTTGGCTGTTGCAGGAATGAAATAGATTGAGCAAGGATGAAGGGGAGGTGAAGGGTTAGGTAAACGGTTGCTTTTTAGGATGCAATTTAACTGAGAACTGAAGTACATGCTTTAGTCCATCCCTATTCAGGCTCACATTCAGAAAAGCAATTAGGCACTTAATTAACATCAAGCACACGGGCTGTTAAGCATGTGTCTAAGTGGTTTGTTGAAAAGGGATAGCATTAAAAGCATGCTTAAAATTAAGCACATACGTTCAGCTAATTTCCTTGTCAGCTAAGCACACTGTCTAATCATAATGGACCAAATTCAGCAATGACAGAATGACATCATTCAGAATTACAGCAAGGTCAAACCTGGTCTGTGGATTTCTGTCCTTTGAGATAAGGAGGAATTAAGCTTTCGAGCAACTAAGAAGAAATCAGACAGGTACTGTGAAGTGCCACCACTGCACACTGGAGTGGTATTGTGGGTAGGGTATGTACAGGTATTTATGAGAGCAGAGTATATCTTTCCCATCTCATTAACATTCTCAAGAAATTTAAAATTGTTCTTCTTCAGCACAGAGGGGAGAAGTCCAAATGGGAATGTTTCCTCTTATTGGGGAAAAAAAAAAAAAAAAGATTGCTTGAGCTTTATATTTTTTAGTGTTTAGAAGAGCTTACATTTCAAAGCAAAATTGTTCAAAATGAGAAAGAAGGTTTTTTCTAAGAAAAATACTAGAGGCAATAAAAAATTTTCTATCAAAGCTTATAATTTCCCTCTAAATTGTTCTGGGAGAATTTTTTATTTTTTTTTAATGAAACGGGCATTCCACTTAAATTAGTGACTTTTTTTTTTTTTCTTAAGTCCTATTTTTCACTTCTGCTAATTAATAACCAGAAAGAAAAAAAAAAAAAAAAAGAGCACCGGAACACACTGTCACTTTTTCCTTCTCATCCTAATTTGGGCATTGCAACCCTCAGAAGAGTTTTGAGAAGAAAAAAATCCCAATTCACAAATCAAAATCAGGTCAGTTGAGGCAGAGGATCCTATGTATTTTCTAAAATTACGTGGATACCTCCAGGCGCTGATGAAAAATGATCCCAGCTCCAGCAAACGTAACGAATGTTATTGTGGGTGTACAGACTTGCACAGGAGCTGGGGTGTGACTGCTTCAGTCCCATCTTGCACACCCCTGCAAAAGCTTGTCCCCAGGCTGGGGGATGCCTGGGGGGGGGGACTGCAGAGGCTTTGGCCACCAGGGATGGGCAATCCCACTGCAGGGCTGGGGCTCAGGGCTGCCAGAAGCCCACTGCCACACCAGGATGTGCCACAGGGCTGGTGTGACAGGTGGACAGGAGGGGACAAGGAGAGTGGGCACTTTCTTGTCCTCTGTTGGTGGCAGGGTCAGCCCCACTGGACCTCACCCTGCTGGGGTGACCGCAAGGTCGGGAGGCTCCAGGTTTATTTCTCCCCCTTCACGTGCAATCTCCAGACAAGGAGGAGGAGGTGGTCCCATGGCCAGGGATGCCCAGTATAAGGGTGCCATCAGAGCCCATAGAGCTGCAGGGGAAATGGAGCGAGGGTCAGGAGGGAGAGACTAAATGCACAAAAACCCCACTTGGCTCAGGGAGCTGCTGAGATGAAAACAGCTCAATAATTTTTGCCATTTTGTTGGCTTTCTGTCCTCCTCTGCAGCTCACGCAGTATTGCGTCAGACCTCTACAAGACCTGTTAGGTCTATGGTGAACTTCACTTCAAACACATTGGCTTACGTTGACATGGCCAGTCATCTGACATTTAGACCTGACAAATATTTGACTAAAATAATGATTTGTTCTGGCAATTTACAGTCATGTCAGAAGGCACCACCGCTGTCAGGGCTGAGTATGTCCCCTCCCTGGAGCAGATACTGCTTCAGCTCCTCAGCTTGGAGCTCTAACCTCTGATTAGCTTGATTTTCATGTGTACCTTAAAAAAATGCAAAAAACCAATGTATTCCTTTAGAATATCAGAAACTAAGTTCTGATATATCCATTATCCTATCTTGAAAAAACTTCACATTTTACCCCTACTGACAGGTATCTGTTTTAGTAAATCCCCTGGTTATAAGGACACAGGTATTGCAACTCATAACTTTTAAAGATCTAGGAAAATTATTATTCAAAGCTACTGAGATTTTAGTTATAGACCTTTGTAGCCTTTTATTAACACATTATGTGATTTTGCTATGAGATGTAATTTGTGATATTAACAAATGTAACCACAGTTCCCAAGGTGGAGGCGTGACTTTGAGGGAAGGTTTTACCCGTTGTCTGAAAACATGGTATAGCAACAATCTTGGCTCCTGAGTCGCACCTGCCTTACCACTGTCTGCAGACTCACAAATTTGAATGGGTAAGTCAAGAACTGGGCCCTGCCACCATGTTTCCTGATCCTTCTTCCAGGAACAAATCAGACTGTTATTGGGTTGTCTAGAGTTGCAAACCTCTCTCTGCTGTCACTTCACACAAACACTAGTCATGGGCATGCAGGAAAGGTCAAAACTGCATGATGCACCCATGGAAGTACTTGACAGTAGCATTGTCATTCATTGTTAGCGTGATTATTTAGGGCACAGACCCCAAAAGTTAATGAGAAGAGATATTGTCCCCGTTGGTCTTCTAAGGAAGGAGGCTGCTTTTGAAACATATGGTTCAATACCCATGTTGTCCTGGTTCATCACATTTGGAAACCCCTGTGGTCACTGGAAGGCACCACGCAGCGCTGCAAAATCGGGTAATTCCAGGATTCCTGAGGCACGCAGTAGTAGTATCTTGGCTTCTTCAAAGAAGATTTCCAGGCTTACTGAATATTTCCACAAACATTTATGGAAAGCACAACGTTCCAAATTGAGTGAACAAACACCATTCTAGTACAAAAGTGACTCAAAAGTACGTTTTGTTAATGAGTAACATGGGAAGTTTTTTCTTCCCTGATGGTACGCAAAGAAGTCAGAAAGCAAATGAGATCCAATCATAGCTCTGAATAGTCCAAGGATAAGGTCAAAAATCCGATGGTTCTCATTATAACATCTTCCATTTCCTCTCAGCATTCCCTGGGAAATTCTTAAGACCATCCCCTTGCTCAAAAAGTACCATGTTTCTGGTGTCACCAAAAATGGAAGTTGTGTTTTGGTAGGAAAAACGGTTTGTGGTTTATTTGATACAACAGTGGTCCTGTCTGTGGCTGGTATATGAGGCAACTTTGAGTCAAAAAGAATTTTACATATTTTTTCATGTGGATCTCAGACACGTGCACACACACACAAAGATATGAATATATGTTCCTTCTTCAAATTACTTTTTCTGCAAGGCAGGGGCTGTTGAGAGTTTTTGACTTACATGAAAATATAATAATTTAGTGCTATCAAAACATTTTTGTGTTTAGACCAACAAGATCAATTTATGACCATAACATGTTTATAAAATATTATTTACAAGGGAAAGTGGTTCCCAACAGGTCCTTAAAACTTTTTGCACATTATTCCTTCAAGAACGGTAATGGGGAAATTCAAGAGACAAGCAATTGCCTTTTCTCCTTTAAGTGGTGAAATATATTGCAAAATTTCAACAATGTGAAAAAAACCTGACCGTCTCTAAAGGAAGTGCTGAAACAGAGGTTATGTTTTCATCTTCTTGGAAAGCTGGCTAAAAGCCCTCAGTATTTAAATACTACTACAGGTCTGCAGGTCAAGACAGAATGAGTGACACAATTTTTCTTCCTTTTTGAAAGAGAGTAGAGAAGAAAAGGACATTCTCTCTTCTAAGTTTCTTTAAAATGTTGTTGGGGGTTTCTTCCTATAGAAAGAACAAGGGAAAATATTCAGTTTCTTGGTCTGTTTCTTATAAAACAGAATATGCAATCTATGTTAATGGCCCAACCTGAAGGTCATGAAATTTGCGACTGCATTCATCTGCTACGCTGAGTCTTAACAGAAATTGCTTGATTCTTTATTATAGGGCTACAATACTGAATTACAACAAAATCATGATGTACCCACTTTGTCATCTAACAAAATATATTAATTCTCCTTTTAAATTTTACATCTTTTAACAATTATAAAGCAGTCTGGGAACCTTTCCAGATGTGAGACTTTAAAGAAGCATACCATACAGCTACTTCATAGTTTGAGGAATGTTCAGAACACTGAAAAACAGAACGCCTCTACCAGTTCACACAAGGTTATTTCATCCCTTGATCCTTTCTGCCAGTGTGACAGACCCACACAGAGAATGTCCCTGAGAGCTCACAGTGAGTCTCATGAGAGGTTAAATGGGTGGGAGTTATGCTCTTTTGCCCTGGAGTATCTCCAGAAGAAATCACCCTCAAATTCATGCTGCTATTTTTGTGTGAGTTGTTTGCAATGGAAAGAGGAGTTTACCGTGTACTTTTGTGTTCTATTGTAGACATAAAAGGAAGTATCAAACTTCCACTGCTTTTTGGCAAACTGAATAGAAATATCCAAGGGGAAGTCCAAGATGCTTTTTTCCCCCCTCCTTTCAAAGTCAATAATTCATAGCCTGAACAAACAAATGGCCTTTAGAGATACAGCCAGTGCTCTACCCAAGGCTGAAAGCACATTTCTCCTCAGTGGGCCCACAGCAAAATCACAAAAACTGAAGTGGATTTTGTAGTGGTGCCCTGCAGTGCCAGGAGACTCACCGTTGAACTCTCCAGACTCCTGCTTTCTGGAGGCTCACCCTTTAAGAAACACATGATCCTTCCTACACATTTTCCAGATTCAATTCTACCAAGAAAAAAAATCATAATTTTTGCTCTCCTGTACAGCAGAGTGTTTTAAACAAAAACATTATGCCAAGGCCCTTTTATGTAACTGACTTGGAGCTACATAATATAAACAAATAGGTATTGCTGTATCCTGAAATCTCTACAGCTCTAAGCAGGTTCAGTCCTGTCATCCCACATTGAAAACAGTGATCTTCGCTTTTCTTGGCACACACAGAGGGTGCACGGGAGTGGTGTTACTCATGGTTCTATGCCTGTGCCAGCTGAAGTCAGTGACAAAACATCCAGGCATTGCAGAAAGGCAGTGTGAAACTCCAAACGCCACGTGAAATGATATTATCTATGACTATAGTGCAACCACAGCAGTGGGAGATAAGAACCATTCCTAAGGCTGTAACCATTCACCCTGATGGTTATAAAGTAAAAGGAAGAAAATTATTATACGTTTGGGGAAGAGCAGAGTGAGCCTGGGTAGCCAAAGTGCAGGCACAGAAAATCCTTTGGACTCTGACAAGCAAATGCCAGGGAACCAGGACCTGCAAGGAGTGCAGGAGTGTGTATTTACTGCCCTGTTGCCCCAGTTCACAGCTGGTTTATTAGCTGTTACTGTCTGGCACACTAGCTTAAGCCAGCGGAGCAGAGGCGCAGACATCTGTGCATGGGGAGAGAAAGAGAGAGGATGGTAATGTCGTAAACCACCGCAGCTGGGAGCATGAGTCAGATGCCTCTGGCCCTTGACAGCCATCCACCTTTGCGTGACGTAAAATGGACTTGGGGTTTAATGCCTCCTCTTCTGATCTGCACAGCCAAAATGCAGGCTAAAGGGCAGCGCTGGGGACAGAAAGCAGTCACATGCAGGCGTTACGCTTCTCGTGGATCTGCAAACAGAAAAGTTAACTGTTTCAAAATAATTCAGTGGTAGTAGACTGGGGATAAGAAACCCCCCAGGTCCTCTCCCTTTTCCTCCACAACCTTCGGGATTACATTCTGCCTCAGTGTGCTAGCACAGAAAGCTACCTCTTCTCCAGGGTGGGCACCCATATGTCCTTATGTTGTAGTCAATGGTTGCTCTGCCGCTTGAGCAGAAAAGACTTTGCTTAGACATCTGATTACACACCGCTTTTCTGTGTTTTATGCTGTACCCATGGCATATATATCAGTTCTGGGCTTTCTAGGAAAAAGCAAGGGGCAATGGAAAAAGGTCCAGCACGCTGGGAGGCACTCTGGCTCTTCTCCTGCACAGGGAGATAAGAGTTCAGCATAGAGAAGGGCTGGGCTGGTTAACTCCTGCAACAAGTTTGGGGAAGGTTACTTGTAGGCTTCCAAGGAGAAACCGTATGTTTTGGGGGGTGGCAGACAAGCTGAAAGACACTGAGTTTTCCAAAGCTCTCACAATGCTCGTAAGGCTCAGCTGGCACAAAAGGCTTTGAAAAGGCTTTTCCTGCTCGTGTCTGGGAGCTTGCCCTATAAACATACCCCTTGACACTCAGTAAGAGTGCAGCCATCTTAACCACTCCTGAGTCTGAATTCAGTACCTGATACAAGGATTTGGCTCTAAAGTCACTTCAGAAACAGAATGGGAACCAGTAGGGAGCCTGGAAGCCCTCAGTGTGGATCCTGGGAGCCCTTACCGCAGGGGATGCAGGCAATCACTCATCGTATTGGCTAGTGTCTCCCTGCTGCTCATGCTGAACTTTTTTGGAGGAATTACAATAACCCAAGGTGGATGGGAATAACCGTAAGCTCATCCTGACCAAACTATTGTCCAGGCTGCAATGACGATGTTGACTAGCAAGGAACTTCTATCCGCAAGCAAACTACTGGCAAACTAAAAAAGAAAAGTGCCTTTCCTATTTCTGTATCCAACCCAAGGTTATAGTCCCATGTCACAAACCAGCTTCCCCAGCAAGCACGTGTATTTTGATGCTGGTTTGGGCTGTTGCTTAAGCACTCAAAATGTTTGCATGGAGGCTTTTGTTTGCTAACTTAGCATTTTCCTTATTTCTGTTTCCTTCTATATGCCATCCAGACAGAGAAAAAAAGAGCAAAGTGCAGTTTCTAATAGGCAGTCACAGGGTGTTTCTCACAGCTGTAATCTGGTCGATGAATTGATGCTGTGTTTAGCAAGAGGTTCCCCAAACTTTCCAGACCGTGCTGGCAGAAGTGGGCTGAGGCAAATCAGCAAGTGAGCATTCGGAGGCAGGGATGAGAGCAGCGAGTGCTGACCAGGTGCTTGGGAAAACCATGTTGAAACCATGCAGGCAGCCAGCACCACTTTCTCAACTCATGCTGCTTCCCTGGACGTCTGCAGGGCCCCGTGGCCAGGGTCTGAGGCCACACTGAAGCCCATCTCTGTGCCAGACAGCATGTGCAAGGCCATGCACATAGAGCCAGGAGCTGAAGCTCCATGCCATGGGGATGAGCATGAGCTGCCAGCTCTCTGTAAGAGCAGGGCAGGGGGTAATGCAAGCGCTCTTCAAAACTGACCCCACCCACCAGCACCGCTTTGGTCTCGGCAAGGGGCTGATGCAGCTATTCGTTGTGCAGCACTGGAGCAGAGGCAGTCTCAGACCTTCATTTCAACAGGCTGGCAAAACAGTGGGCATGAAATAATCTCTCCCTCTCTCTCTGAACCTCTCAAAAATGCACTTAGTTCACCCGTGCTCACTCTTCAGCTGTCATCCCCCACAGTTACATTTAGCAGAGACACTTTCAGGCTCATTTGGAAACTTGTTGAGTGAAATTGTTTTTAAAATCTTTACAGTTCTTTTCCTAGTCCATGCTGGGGTGATTGAGGGTGACACAAACATGCCTAGAGGAGGTGTGATGATGACCCTGGCTTCATGTCAGGGCTGTGGGAATCCAGGCTGGCTGCTGCTGGCACGTGCATGGCACCAAAACGCAACATTCCCCACAGTGCTGAGAATCTGTGAGCCAGCTTTGAAGGCGATTGATCAGTACTCATTTCACCTGGATGATAGGCCTTTACTGTCTTTCCTTTCTTTTACAAAAAAAAAGATATTTTCTCTATGTCAGATACAGCCAAAAGGTCAGCTGTGGTGCTAGTGCAGGCAAGAGAGTTGATGAAGTTGTCCTTGCATCCCCCAGGCCTGAAATGACCTGCAGTTGAAGGTGCTCACCTTTGAGTCTGTCCTGCTTCACTATGGGGGCCATATCTGTAAGAAAATAGTTTTTATTTGGTAACATGTTCGGTTTACAGGATCGTGGGGGAGAACCAGAAAACATTTTTTTTCCCTTTGATATTTGTGATTTTGGAGCATCTCAGCTATAGGCAGTAAAATAATAATAGTAATGTTGAGTATGTGGCAAACAAACAGCAAACCTGAGGTTTCTCGCTACAGGCTACATAGCCTCATTAACTCTGTCAGACATGCTTGGCCAGCACCTCCGTGCTTGCTTTGTTGTTGTTGTTGTTGTTATAAACCGAGTCAGATGGTTTGCAACTGGACAAGGGCTTCAGACACTGCACCAAAAGGCCCCATCTCCAGTTACAGCAATCAGGCATCTCTCAGATGTTGGATGTTCAAAGCTCTGAGAGTCCTGGACTTTCCCAGCAGATTCCTCTGGAATGTAGTTTTCAGATCCCCCAACAGGTGCCGGTGGGCTTCTTGGGGTAGCTGAAGGGGAAGTCCTCATGACATACTCAAACTAAATAATAATAATAATAACAATAACATAATAATAAATCATAATAATAATGTTTAGATTTTTTTTTCCCTGAGGGCAGATGCTAGTATGGGAAGAAAAAGCAGCTGCCACTAGAGAATGTTACTCAGAACTGTTCAACTTAAAATACTATTTGCTGACTATCAGTAAGGTATCTGCTCATAAGTCTGGCTGGCGATGCACTGACAAAGCACGGGAATGTTTCCTTTGGCTTGAAGTGGAAATGTTGAAACAGATGTTTTAAATAAAGATCCTGGCACTGCTGATAAGAAGTACCTTGAACTACAATTGTATGCACTCCAGAGATATTAAAGAAGTTACACAAAGGAACTTCAGCTCTTTTTTGACCCTGTGGACGGATAAGGAGACTCTCAACCTCTGGGCTCTGGTCTCAGTTCTGGCACTGCCTTCCTGGATAACCTTGAGTGAGTCCTTTCGTGTCTTGTATTTCAGTTTACCCAGACACAAAACCAAGGTGTCTGCTGCAGGCCTCCCTCACAAAGCAGGCTGCAGCAAGAGCCGTGCATGATAACATTTACCGATGCTTTCAGGTACTGTCATAAAAATGTGAATACATGAAAATGTTTTCCTGCATGTGGGATGGGACAGCACACTGGGGGTGACAGGTAGCAGGGACAGGGCTTATGGAGTCCTCGCCAGCTTGGGTGCCTGTGTCCCTGTGAAGGTAACAGGAGCACTGCCTGAAAGGTACTTAGGCTGGTCCTAAAATATTCCTTATGAAATCATTTTAATTTCTTTATTTTAAATCTTGCTAGGTCTCTGTGTCTTTAAATCTTTTCTGCATTGTTCATCTCTTCCTTTTTTCATTTTCTTTTCCTCTCCGAGTGTTTCCTGTGGGCCTCCTGGCTGCTTCTGCCATCATCACTCCCCTCAGCACCAACTTCTCCTTTTTCCAGTCTCCTCCAGTTCGCTCTTCCCTCCACCAGCAGCCCTTCTGAGCCAGATGTCACATTCACAGCACTCCATGACCACTCTCACTAGGTGGTTGGGGGTCCCGGTCGCTGGCCTATCCCTTATCAGGGAGCACCCAAGTGGCATGGGGATGATGGGTGAGCAGATGATGGTCCCACAGATGGAGCCCTTTGTTCAAATGTGGCTGTTCATCAGCAGAGCATGCCTGGCGCTGAGCTGGGGACGACCTGAGCCCCACTGAAGTGCCACGACCCACCTGGGACCACCTGGCAGTAACAACCCCCCTACTCCTCCTGCTCCCACAGCAGGTCATAGGGATGTCCAGGACAGTGTGGCAGTAGCTGAGGCCCTGGTCTAGGGGGCAAGGAGGGAGTGCAGCCCACCAAAAAAACCTGCCAGGGATGTATTCTCTTCCCCGCCCCCCCCTTTTTTTTTTTAATATAAGTAAAAGAATTCTTTGCTGCCAAAGAAAAACACTAACAAGAGAAAAGCAGGCATGAAGGGACACAGCAGGAATCATGTGGCAAGCCATGATGGGCCTTGACACAGACTTTCCATTTTTAAAGGGGCTTAATATAGTCCTGAAAAAAAATGTCTTCATTGTTATGAAATATCTCCTTGCTCTCCTTAAAAAACATCCTGATTTTATGGGCAGCAGAGCAGGCTGGTCCTTTGGCACCTAACAATGATATTTCATTACCAGATCCCAGATATATCCTGGCCCTGGGAGTATAGATTGTGTGCCGAGATCAGAGCGTGTCCCTAAGCACAGCTCCTTCTGCCTTTCCTAAAACACAGGCAAGCGAAGCAAAGGTTTCTAGCCAGCAGGAGAGTGATTTTTTTAAACATTTAGAATCACAATTGCAGGAGCTGAAGGAAGGAAAATTATATCAGCATGAGGTCCATTCAAGAGATATATCAGTTATTTAACTGATAAGTACATGCAGAAAGATCAAAGTCTCCTTCTGTGATGAATAGCTGTGATTCACACAGCTGGGAGGTGCAAAGAAATTACTCTAGCTAGCTAGCTATCACTTGTTAGCCAGAAAGAAAGCATTTCTTTACACTTACTTTAAGGATTCCTTTTTGTTCCACAAATGTTTAAAGTACTACCCTGTAGCAATCAAATGGCAGGTGAAGTAGGAAGAGGAACAGCGTGTTCTTGACAGAAGAAATAAGTCACAGTTCCCTCCCACTGCCAGAAAAGGAAGTCAGCACAGCTGGAATCACAAAGAGCACAGAGGGAAATCACCTCTTTGTTTTCACCTCCTCCTCTCCACGTCTTACGGTGGCAGGCCCATGGGAGCTGAGGTTGCAGGCAAGGAGGCAAAAAAGACCCATGTGGGCTTTCCAGCTCATTTTGATGTGTCAAGTGTTTGGAAAAGCAAAGCGAGGTGAAGTCTGCCCCTGCTGTGTCCAAGGGCAAAATCCTCTGGTGTTTCCAAGTTACCCCAAGCTGGGAGCTCCTGTTTCTTTGCTGGCCTGTGTGTTTGAGGGATTTCCCGAAATGCAGAGATGCCTGCAGCAGCAGCCACCGGGACATGTGACCCCCTCTCCCTGGCCCTTCTCTGTCTCCTGGGTGCTCTGTTCCTCCTTTGCTTCCCTCCCCTCTCTGCCCTCCTCAGCCTGGGGTCCTGCTGAGGATGAGCAGGGCTGTGCTGGGAAACAGCCATGAATGGCCTTTGCACCTCTGAGCAACGGAGACAAATTTGAGGACCTGCCAAACAAATATTAGAGTCTTCACATGTCCTTCAGACCCCCTCCTTGCTGCAAATTTAATTCCCTTCCACAGACAAAGGGACCCATTCAGCACCAAAGGCATCCATCCTGCCCCCATCCTGACACCCCCTTCATGCTTGCACCTCAGACGCCAGCACTGGCTTCTGGCACCGCGCAGAGAGCTTGGGTCCAGCTCAGACCACTGGCCCAGGAATGGATCTCATTTTTCCTGGGCCTCTGAACTGCAGAATAAAGGAACCCACAGCCTGCCATGCCCCGCATCGCCGCACAGGGTCTCTGGAGGCCTGAGCCACCCAGGGAGATAGTTGCTCTCCCAGGTGAAACCACAGAAATGAACTATTTTGTAGTAAAGGCAGCACAAGTGGTGTTTTTGCAGCATGGTCTTAGTGCAGATTGCTGAGCTCTGCTAGCTCAGTTTAGCACCAGATCATTATCAACCTGAGGTGTTTCTGAAGAATTTTTAGAAGTGAAATGAAGATCCAGCTGCAGGTGCAAACTGCCTCTCCGCCCCACATCTCCCTCTGCCAGCCGGCACAGAGGAGCACCTGGAGGAGGCAAAGTCTCCTGGGGCTTCTTCCTATGGCAGTCCTGGCCACTGTCTGAAGAAAGAGGCATATCCAGGAACATGGGTTAAGGATGTGCAATACAAAGTGAAGAACAAACAATGATGGGAGGTGAGAGGAGGGCAGCAGGAAGGGCAGCGCTACACCATGATGGCTGCATTTTTGCTCATCGCCTGAGCAGGTCCTAGAGCAGCCAAACCTCGGGCCTGGGGCAGCTTGGCCTCCACAGCCTGTAAATAAAGATGTTTATTTGATGTTTATTTCATCCCTAACCACACACGCTCTATACTGATTCGCTGCTCCCACCTGTGCTGCAAACAAGATGGAGGATTGCTGATATTATTGACTGTCAGGCACCTAAGTAATATGGCAGCCCTAAGGTGGGAACCAGCCTCCCACACATAGTCGTAGGAGAAGCTATGCTAAGCCGTAAGTCCTATTTTCTTCCACTAAGCAGGCAATTTCCCAGTTTAGGCTGTCACCTCAGGCTGGTAATGTCAGCACCCCTCCCTGTGCCTTGCACCACTGGGGGGGTCCACACGTGGCATCTACCACTAGTGAAGGAGAAGAGTAGAAAATGTCTCCCTTGCCTTCCTTCACTATTCGTCTGTATTTTTCTATTGCAGATCACAGGTCTGTGGTTTGTCTTTCTCTTGATTGTACACCACCTGCTCATACCCCATTGGTGGCAGACAAATATGGCCAGATGCCTTCATCCTGTCATTTCCAGCCTCGAGTGAGTTGGTTCCCAACATTGTGTGGGTATGGGGCAAGAGATGAGAGCAAAAGCCGTTACTAGTGCACCATCCCACAGACCTAGCCCGAGAGGGCTGATGCCAGGAATGTGCACGGCCTCTGCGTGTTCTCAGGAGGAGGCTTGCAGACCTCTGCCAGTGCACCTGCCAAATTGCACAGTGCCACCACTGCCTCGGGGAGAGCAGGGTCTGTGCCCTTTCCAAGCACCTTGGTTCAGAAACTGGACAAGTGCATGTGCCCTGGGGTGCAGGTTTTGGAAGGAAAGAGACTCAGTGTGAGAGAGCTCTGGTAGGAGGGAGGAGAGACTTCTTGAATGCAGAAGCAGAGTGAAGCCATGAGGCAGTGTGGGAAGATCATACCTGACACTGCTCATAGTAAGACTTTCAGCGTTCAAGTCCAATGTTTTCATGCCCAAGTGCTGCTCTGAGATGAGGTTTTCTTAGGAGCATGGAGGAAACTTCAGTCAAAATAATTCACAAGAGTGAGACGGGGGAACACACGCTCTTTGCCCAGAATTTTGGCAGACAACGTATTTTGGCAAAACTGCAGTGCACCAACATGCTGGAGCAGAGCTTCACATTTAGCAGGGAGGTGGCTTTCAGTCAGAAAAAGTTTTGCTGTTCTCGGAACAATCTGCCCAAATTTGGTCAAGATATAGAAGCTTTTGGAGAAATTTCAGTTTGCACATCCTCAGGAAAAATCTAGCTGGATCTTCACCAAGGACAGTTTGCACTGAGCATGTTTAGTACCAAGATTTCAGAAAGATCCCTGCTCAAGCTTGATGCAGACTGCTACCAGATTTAAGCACCAGAACTGAGAATAGGGGTGCTAACACTCCTGAGGGCTCCTGCCTCCTTCTCCTAGGCTCAGGCAGTATGGAGAAGTCAGGTGCCTACCTGAATGTAGATGGACCAGGCACCAAAAGAAGACAGGGAGATGGGTTGAACAGGTAGGAATAAAAGCCTGGGAGTCAGGACCAGAGGATCAGACTGGGACTACATGCAATGTGTGTCACTTCTCATATGCTGGAGGCTAGGACAGTATTAATTATGGTGCTGCAGCATCCTTACATAACTGTCAAGTGAATCTGCATCTGCCTCTCCTTCCCATTTTATCTTCTATTCCACACTACCTCCTCATCTTTCTGTCATCTCCTGTCCCCCTTCCCCAGCAACCTTCCCTCTGACTTTGACTGCTTTCCTTTCTCTGCCCTTCCCATCAATATTTCTCTGCTGGCCCCTGTAATTGCTTAGCTGTTTATTTCTTTGTCTTCATACTGTCACACTACCTTCCAGCACTGTCCAGCCCTCCCACCTGCCACATCTGACATTTAGAGCACTTGGGTTTCTTGAAGTGCTGTGCTCCCTCCAGCATTGCTGAGTCCTCTCTCTTACCTTCACCCAGCACTATCAACTGATCTGTGTTACCTGCCAGGTGGCCTTTGCTCAACTTTCAGTCCATCAGCTCAGATGGTAACTTAGATGTTTTTACATGCCCTCAGCTCTCCCTCCCTGGTTCTTGAAGTCACCAGTTCTCCCTAACCTACCTGGGACACCCACACACCTTCTCCCATGGCAAAGTCTTTCCTAGCTTGCTCTTCACTTTTGCCTCTCCCAAGAGTGGTCCTCTGGGGCTGAGGACCACTTCCAGTGAGTCTATGACCAGGCTGACTTCCTGCATTACAAATACGTTTATTTACTTGTTCTTCCTTATTCTTATCAAAGCATTTCTGCATCACTAACTTAATTTAATCTTGCTCCTGCCTCTCCACCAGTACAGAGACAGGCTTTTTCTCATAGAGCAGTTCTTTTCTGCCTTTCTTTCCCCTCTCACCCTCTCACCTTTCTCTCCCCTCTCATTTTCCCCAGAGACCCCAGCCCACCACTTCATCTCCCTTCATTACCTCTTCTGCAGCTTCTCAGATTGGTGTTGCACAGAGAAACGGAGCCAGTCTTGTCTCTCAGAGTTGTAGGAGGGGGGGCCCTTGTGTTGCCCATTTCCAGTGCCTGCTGTTCCCTTGTCGAGTCCCAGGAGTGCCAGCTCACTAGATATTTCTTTGGGCCAACTGAACTCACTAACCCTTCAGAAAATGGCCTTCTGAGTCTTTTAGCTGGGTTTTTTCCTGCAAAGTTTTATTTGGCTGAATTTACATTAGTGAATTGAAAGTCTGTGGAGCAGGGGAAGGGGCAGCATCTGGACAAGGAGAGAAGGGAGTCAGTATGTGGAGAAGTGGGACCTTCCTCTTTCAGTGGCCACAAGCTGTGAGATTGGCTCAAACCACTGACTGTAGCTTCACCCTCACTTTCCTCTGGCTCTTTCCTTCATATTACAAATGTGCCTCCCTTTGAAAGAACAATAGCCTTAATTTCTCTTGATTTTCCAGTGAAGACCTCCAGGTTGCTTTCCCTTTAGGCTCACTGGCAAATGGGTTTTACATTATCTCCAATCTAGTCTCCAAACTGTACTCTGCTGAGTTTCTGACCACATCTATCCCAGCTAAACCTCACAGACAAATACTCATTCGCAGGTGTCTTGATCTGTCCACCTCTCTCCCCGCAGCCAGTGGCGGTCGTGAAACCCTCGCCTTCCCTGGCCCCAGGACTCCAGCCTTCTCTGGAGCTTGTCTCCCAGTTTTCCCTCCTCTTCTCAGGCTTTGTCAGTGTGGGTAGCATTCAGGCCTGTAACGTGGAAGCTATCTTAATGAAAAAGCCACCTCTGTGTTTTTCCATCCAAGCTATGAATAAAGCGTATATTTGTATACTGGAATAATTATTTTTTTCGCACCACAGTTTTCTTGTGAACGTGCCAGTTTAGCCAAATGGCATGGTCTCATAGTAACTTAGGCAAAGAGAGCCTCAGTTTCCTATCTAGAAAATGGACAGATTTTGCTACTATATCTTCTAATAGCCTAAGATGCTCAAAGGCTCTCCAGGAGGAACTGCATCTTGTAGTATTGAAGAGGATCAGCTGCTTATTTCACTATGGGAAGCAAATATGACAAAAAAGCTATTTATACTGATATAACTGAATCTATGCTAGTGCTTTTAGTGGCATAACTATGTTAGCAAAAAATATAAATCATGCTTCTAACTGATGCAATATTGCTAGAAAGATTTTACATATAAATGGGTCTACAGATTTATTTGCCTTGGACATTGCTACCTGTGGTTCTGCTTATTTACTTTGGTGTGTTGTACCAAGTCAGGTACACAGCATGCCAAAATGCTCTGTCACTGGTAAGTGTGTACAGCCAAGTACTTAGGCAGTGCTGGGCACCCTCAGCCTGTGTGTGAGCTCAGCTTTGGAAACCCAGTCCTCTCTGCCACTCCCTGGGGCAATGCTGTGTAGAGCATTTTTGCAGGGAAGTGCAGGATTTAGAAACCCTGCCCAGCAGCACAATATTGTAGGAGTTCACATGTGTGCCTGACACTTCCTCTTCGTCCATCTTACATTTTCTTCCCATACTTTTTGCACTGTTTAAAATAAATCCTTTTATTTCCATATATTTTTCCTCTATCCATCATTAATGCAGATCCTGCTTGTATCAGCAGAATTTTCATAACAGTTTGAGACCAGCTGCTATATCAGTTCGCAGCTGGTGAAAAATATCACTGTACTAACAGTGATGGGTGATCTGACGAACAGCAGCCTTGCTGGTGGGGAAAAGACACATTCCTGGAACTGCACATATGCATTTTCCCCATCATCCCAGCAGCATGGTGGTGCAAGAAAAGTTATTTCCCACCAGGAAGGCAGTCAGAGATGGCAGCTCAGATGGGAGGTCTGCAGGGAATCATCTCAGAGCTTGAATGGCCACTAGCCTGGGGCTAGCGAAAGCTGGGAAGGAGTGGAGGGAAAGGATGGGCAAGAGGCAGGTGTGAAAAGCCATCAGGAATATCTTCTGCACAGGATAATGAGCCCATGCAACAATTTTCATTGTGGAAAACTGAATAGCCTCCATGAACAGAGGTGGGGCAAGAGAGGGGTTGCCCCTCCTCATTCTGCCTCTTCCCTGCTCCCTTCAGACACTGCTGGGTCACTGGGGATTTGTCACTGCCATTGATTTTGGCAAACACACATTTTCCGGGCCATGAGACATCTCATGGAATGCAAGCAGGGATAGTCCTCTCCAGACATCCTGGTGGGATCAGAATGGCAGCAATGAGTAGCACAGCATTGTCTCAGGAAAAGTCTCACTGGAGATGTGGGGAGTGGCAGAGATTCACTTCCACATAAGGACAAGTAGGATGACTGTTAAATGTGCTTCTGAAAGGCCAGAATTAATTCCTTAAGGCTGGGCTGAACCTCTGAGGAGACCAAGCCCCTCCTGTTATTACAGAGCACCAGGCACTGGGGCCACCAGCTGAGGCAAGGGGGAAATCCTGAGACGTCAGCCAGTGCTGGACACACTGCCTGCTGTGTTTCAGCATGAAGCACAAGGACAGTTATCAAAACCACTTGCAGAGCTGTTCACCTAAGGGGAGCTCAAAGTCAATGCTGTATCCTAAGTTGTGGTCCTTCTCTTGTTTGATGCATGAATGGAGACAATAAAAATACTCTATAAGGTCCTGTTTCTGACTTTTTTGGTGATGGGATGTCCTGTCTGGTTCATTAGTATCTATTCCACAATGCATGGATTTGTTTTTCATCTTAAGAGAGATTTATTTTCTTTCCATTAGGACAAAGAATTACTGCAGCAGATCCGATGTCACGGATACACCAGGATTCTTTGGTTTTGCTAAACCACCTGTCTAGAGCCTTGTGGTGCCCCTGGGCTATTCTGGTTTGCAGCCTCTGCCAGATCTTTTCTCTCAGTCGAAGTGCATGGAAGTTTCTGTGGAGGCATTAGGCTCCACGGATATATCTCTCCTTTCTTTTGAACACTGATTTGGGTCACTATTGCCAGACTATGAAGGCTGAGCTACTCCTGTACATGAGCATTGTTGGGAAGAAACAATAATTGTTCATATTTCAGCAGGTGGCAAAAGGAACATGGCAACTGTAAGAGTTCCCTAGAAAAAAAAACATTTACAGATACTGGCCAATCAATATGGTAATAGTGGGCACTTTTCTGGACAGATTGCTTTGGGATAGCTGTGTAGCTACAGGCACTGCTAGTACAGGGGTTCCTTGCAAGCCCATCATTTTACTTAAAGGGAGCTTTTAGCCCTGTAGCTAGACTCCCTTAGCTGTTTCTTTCTGCGGGCTGAGGAGACTGAGGACACCCTTCCTGGTCTAGCCAGCGAGAGAAGGTTTAGGTAGTGGACTCCATTTATTTGCCTTCTTGGGAAGTTGAGCAGCAAACAAAGAGGTTTCCAAAACTGTTGGTAGGTTATAAAGAAGGATTAGAGGATAGGGAAGTATTTCGGCCAGGGCAGGTGAAAGCTGTTACCAGAGCAATCACTGCTGTATGAAGAAAGTGGATGATAAGCTTGTGGTTGGACAACTGTTGGGTCAGGCATCAGTCATGCCATCTCTACCCTCGTGCTGTGTTGATAGCCGGAGGGGGAGCTGCAGTTGGTGTTCCCCTGGTGTGTTTTCCATCGACTGGTAGAAAGGTATCATTTTTCTAGCAGGAATAAAATGTAAAAGCACGCACAAAGTAGAAATCCTTGTGTAAATATGTTTTTCCCCAGTTTACAGTGCAGTGGGTTCAGTTTAGATAAGCTCCTCTTGTGACATTAGGTTAAAGCCTTCAAGAGCAGCTGTGGTCAACACAATGGTCTAAGGGCCAATTCTTGAAACCTAAGTCTTTAAACTACATTTTTTGCCTTTTTTCTATTACAGCCCAGGTAGGACTTTGTTCTTACTCACAAGCTTTTTGCATGGTGAATCCACATGGACACTGTTATGCCTGACTCACCCCAGGAAAAATGAAACACAAATGCGTCTGTCAGTCCTTACCGAGGCTGGGACCCTCAACTGTATTTCTTAGACTTATTTCTAAGTATCAGCTAGCATCTGAAAGTGCCTGTGCAGGTGAGTGACTGCCATTCAGTGCTTTTTGACTTGAATGTGGCAGTCCTTGTTTGTTCAGATTTCTTTGTCAAAGGGCACATTACCAAAATTTCCCTTTTAGCCAGTAGCCCAAGGCATGGCTTGTTAGCCGAAGATTGTTACTTATTTACGTGGCTTGTAAGCTGAAGACTGTTGGCCTTATTTACACTCACACTAACCAGGCTCTTTGCCTTCCATCTGGAAATCACTGAAGGCTTGTCTAACCAGGGCTAGCCTGACTCTCGAGAAAGTAAAGATGACTCTGCTGAAGGTGTGAATTTCAATTCTACAAGTAAAAGCATGCTTGGTGCCTTCTGAAGGGGTTGTGTGCAGCTAAGTTGCTCTCATTGCTGCAGACTGAGTTTGCAGTTTTAGTTGAGTCATCTCAGTTTTCCCACTTGCCCCTGGGAGGTGGGCCAGCATCGGCCAAACTCCCCAGTTCTCCCCGCTGCATCCTGATGCTTCCTTGTGCCTCACGGCTATGAGACACCTACCACATAGTGCACTGCCACGAGCTGAGAGGAGGGGAAATTCCAGGAGTGATGTGGGAGTGAGCAGGACTGGGCATGCAGCTGGGTCCCAGGACAACCCTGCTGGCTCATTTCCTCCTGTGACTGTGGGCTGCGGGTTGCTCTTCAAAGGGGTATCTTGGTGCTTCCCAAGCTGGCAGCCTCTGGTTATTGTGTTCTCTTTCTGGCAAATCTGCAGGTGGCTTCAGCTCAGTGTCTGGCCACCCAGTCACTAGGTGACCCTGGGAAAGCATCAGGAAGGTCAGCCAGGGATGGTGAGGAGCGAGACCTCCTCTTTCAGCAGCATCCCAAGGAGTTATGCTGCACTTAGAGTAATGCAAAATTGCTCCTGGGCCTCAGCAAAACGACAGCCCCTTTTTGAATCTCCAGTGAGAATTGGGGTCACAGTGCCATTTCCAGGAAGTCTTCTAGATCTTGCCCTTTGACAGTGAGATAAGATCACTGGCACATATGATGAAATGGGTGAGAGAAGATGCTGTTCTGGCTATGCTGTCATACCTTCATTGAGCCTGCAAGCTAACTCAGCACCCCCACTGACTGCCAGCCCCCTGCTCACCCGCTGTGGAGAAGCCCCAGTTCATTTCCAAGTCCTTTTGGGATAGGGCAGCTAGTTCACTCCAAAACAAATCCAGGTGCAGTGGGGAGAACAGTTCACCCCAGGAGGGCCTGAGGATGTGGTATGGGCAGTCTGCACCAGGTTTGCCTTCCTTCATTCCACACTGTCCCACACAGGCGCCTGCTTCCCCATGGCCTCACCTCACATGGCGTGGCATGCAGCAGCCTGGAGGGATCCTCAGCTTCATGTTATAAAAGTACCTCTGCAGTTGGCTGCAATACCACCCTCTCATTTCTTCAGACATTTTGAACCGAGGAAACACAGAAGAAACACTGGTTGTGTCCTACAGCCCCAGCTGCACCTCACAGAGCTCAGAGGAGGGCTGAGGCAAGCCCACTGTGACCTGGATGCAGTCACCATGCTCCAGCCCTGAGCAGTAAAAGCACAGCCACGGGCACCAGCTGGCTGGGGCAGTGATCATGCATGTGTTGGCAAAAATATGCTTGGCAGAGCATCACAGCCCACAATGTCCCCAGTGCTTTTCACTTCTCTTTAGGAGACAGAGCAAGAGTTGTCAATATTTCATGACATCACCAGCTACAGCACTGCTGCCTTCCAAATATAATTGCTCGTTATATGTTTATTACCTGTAGGAACATTAACATGCAGTTACTGGCATAACTCAGCTACTGATGAAAGGTCCTTTTTTACTTTCTTTGTTTTCATAGCCATTTGCTTGCTGTAATTAAGTAACCACAGTGCTACCCTTCATTAACAGGGAGAACTTTCTCTTTCAAGATGACTGCCTGGAAGGTAAAGCACCACTTGTGCCAAGGAACATTGTCAGGGGGCACACCTTCCTTTTTTGCAGTGCGTATCACCTGGAAAAGGGCAGAGCTAGCAATGGAAAAATGTTTTTATGTGCCTTCTTTTTAAGAAGACAGTCTGCCCTGCAAACAATATTTAATGGTGCTTATTTTAAAGTGCAGCACAGAGCTCCTATTTGTGTGGGCAGAACTTCTTCGTGAAGGACAAGAGGAATTTGCATATATAGACCCGAAATCCAAGAAAAGTTATTGCTAACACACCCCCCCCCCCAAAAAAAAGGACAATATATGCCAGCCTTATCTTCCTGATCTCTTTGCTTCTTCCTATATCCATTTCTTTTTCATATCCTCTTCATGACTAGGAATGTTTCTGTAAAGTGCCATGTTATATAAATGGAGCAGGAAAAATGACCGATGCCACACCAGTGATTATAACCAGACATGAGCCCTCACTGCTGGCTGCGTGAAACACCGTTACCAGTTGGGATTTGTTCAACAGCAGAACCAATGGGTGTAGGTCACTCACAGGGAGGGGAGGGATGATTTGGTACAGCTTTGTGCTCTCAGGAGCACCTCAGGGGCAGGAGGCATTTGTGCTGCAGCCCAGCTTGTCCAATATAAAGCCATCACCCTGTGCTGAGGAATTGGCCAGATCCTGGCAGTGGTGCAGCCAGGGGACAAACTGACAGCTGCCTTACAATCGTGTAATCCTAGACCACTGCTTTTGTGGGCCCTTTTCTATATATGCACCCTGTTTGTCTAAGATGAAGGCACTGAAGGTCTTATCCCCCAGCTATGGGTAAAGTCCAGGGCCCCTGAAGGCCATTGGAGAGAGCTCAGAGTGACTGAAGGAAGAAATGCTATGGAGCATCTGGTTAAAATATCATAACTACCAAATTAAACCACAGCCCTGACAGTTATGTCCTTGGGAGGGACATATGGATTTCCTTTCTATGAAACCACAACAGACTCTGCTATAGCATAGGAAAAATTCCCACTAGAAAGAAGGAGAGGTTTCCTGCTGTAAGAAATGATCTAGGATGACTCACAGAAATGTTGCTTTTAACAGACAGAAAGATCAGTGCAGCATCACCTCAGTAAGTTCCGGTCTATAGTAATTTGACACTACAAACTCACATCTTGCGCTGTCATACAGCCAAATTCTTCTGCCTGGTTTAGGCAGAACTTCATTCCAATAAGCAGAAAACCTTTGTAATTTTTGTCAGTAAGGTTGCAGGATTTTTCTCCTTAACGTTAAGGCCTTCAGTCTCCAAACAAACCCATTGTCTCCCCAGAGTTAAACTGAGAAGCTGGAGCATGAGCTCTGTCACAGCACAAAAACTCTGCTTGCTTAGAGCTTCTATGAGCCATTAAAAAGAAAACTTTTGTTTTCTTGGTTTTTTTTCCCTCTCTCTTTTCATAAAAGCCTCTGTTTATCCAGAAGATCAACTAAAAGAGCACAGTCTAGTTCTCCAAGCTCATTTGACCATTTTCAGAGCAGATATGCTTACTTCATGTTCTTTGTACTTTGCATATCCTACCACTTGGTCACTGCTGTGATTGCTAAAAAAAGGGTGCAGTTTGGGGAGAAAGTCTGTGTAAGCATGTGTATGTATCTCTTTCTTAATACCTGTCTCACAGAAACTGAAGCAAAACTGAAAACTGCATTTGTTCACAGCAGTCACTTCGCAGCCCACAGTTAATTCAGAGACTGTCTGCTTAGAGGCAACATCAGATTCAGAGCAGTGGTAGAGAGGCAGGAGGCTTGTTGTGCCTCTGCAAAAGTGGTGTGATGTGGAACTGCTAGACCAGAGAGATTCCGGGCCGAGGGAAAGGTGTCACAGCCACACCGAGAGAAGAAAGTTAAGCTTCTGGTTTGGAGGTGACAGAAGGATCATTGGGATGGAAAGACCAGCACAAGAAGGATCTAGGAAAGGACAGAAAGGATTTGGAAGGAGGAAAAGGTCAGGAGTGTGCAGAGTGAGCCCAAAGGGAAGGGTGAGAAGGAAGCTAAGGGACCTAGGCTGTTCCTCCTAAAAAAGCCCAGTCAAAACCACACCCCCTGCACTGACTTCGGATACTGGCTCGTCTCTGCAGACTTCCTCCAGGGCTTCGCTCAGAGGCTCTGGATCAGTGCCAGTGACAGAGGCAAAGTGACTCTGGCCAGTCCCATCTCATTAGACTTTTACAGCTGTTCTCCACATCTGACAGACACTTCATGCACTTCTGCAATATGCCATTGATGTGCTCCCTCCTCCTCTCAGAGAGAATATGATGTAGATGCCTCTTTAGGATACCTGCATCTAGTCTGCAACTTGGAGCTCCACATGATGGTAGGTGCTCTCATAGAAGTGTTTTTGGGTGACAGAGGCTCAGTGGTTTGCTGGTGCCTAGCACCCCTCTGCTGTGTGGGTGATTACAGCAGTGGGCTGTTCTGGTACATGACCCAGAGCTTCCCTAGGCTGCTGACCCAGCAGGAAGCATGAAAGGGGTGTCCTTCTTCTGCTCTGGATGCTCCTTTGGGGGAGCAGGATAAACTTGGCAGCAACTTGTTTCCCAGAAAGAGCTATCTGGCAACACACCCCAGTATTGCTGTTATCAGGAAATATAGGTGTTGATTGCAGCACTCCCTGTTTCATAATGAGACAAAGAAACATCTCTGACCCCATCTCTGACTAAAGGACGATGTATTTCCCACTCCTGGGTGTGGACCTGAACTCACATAGTGAAGCTTTTGAAGCTTTTCTTTTTTAACCCCTGATTCGGAAAGGCATCTGTACGGTAGTGGTCAGCCTGCTGTCCCCAGTGTGCTCGCCTCTGACTGAGCTTCCTGGGAACAGCGCCTGAAGGATGAGAAAGAAACAAGACCCAAAAGGAAGCTGGTAACACACTCGCAGCCTGAGTTTCTGGCACTGGCAGTGTGTGGTGCTGTAGAAGTGCAGAGGCTTATTCTAGAGCAGATTTGAAGCAAACAGAAATCATGGGTTACTGGGGATGCTCAGGGGATGCCAGCATCCCAATGGACAGTCCCACCGGCAGTCACTCTGACCAGAAAGCTGGCAAGCCAGGTTCATCAAAGGCAGACACTGATCCAAGGGAGAGCTCTGTCGATGCTGGTACTGCAGCAGGCACCAGTTCTTGTCTTAAAAGGACAATAGGAAATGGTAAAAAATCGTGCTCTCACCAGCAAAGGGACTGGGTGCTAAAGACACTGGCATTCCTGCTACGTGACACATGGCACATTAGGCAACTGATTCACCAATTTCCTACTAACTTCTGACTCTTTCCTACATTTACACCATAATCTTGCAAGCCAGGAACTTCCAGGCAAACAAGGAAGGACAGGGGTGGCGGTCATATAGGTTAGATTGAGACTGGTTTGACAGCAGGATCACCTTATGACTGTGCAAGAATGAAAAAGGACAGGTAAAATCCTAAATCTCAGCAACTAACTGAGTCTGGACTTTACCTGGAAGGTCTAAAAATAAGGATTACCACTATGAGTGATTTCCGTTTCACAATTCTTTCTCTTTCTCTTTTCTATTTTAAGAATCAATTCCAGTTATGTGGTCTTTAGTTACAGGAGTTTAGAATGGAGAATTTCTTATTCAGAAAGGGGAATTAATCTTTAAATTTATCCAACACTCATTGTGGAGAAGTAGGTACCATCCTGAAGAGAATTCGGATTAACAGCCAGTCACCCAAATTTTCCTACAAAAGCCAGGAAATGAAAAGGAAAGAAACAGAAAGTGGAAGAAGTTAAAGGCAAGACAAAAGACTCAAACCAAAAATTCATTTTGCTGTGATAGTCTGCCAAGAAATGTTGAAGTAGTAGAGAATCAAAATATGTACTTGCTACTTTTCATGATGCAGCTGTTTTCTCCATTAGAATCATAGAATCATAGAATAATTATAGCCGGAAGGGACCTCCAGGGTCATCAAGTTCAACCTTTATCCCATCATATTCCTAACCATTAGACCATTAGACCATGGCCTCGAGTGCCTCATCAACCTGTTTTTTGAACACCCCCAGGGACAGCAACTCCATCACCTCCCTACTCCTGCTGGTCACACCGTTTCTGATACAGGCCAGGATGCCATTGGCCTTCTTGGCCACCTGGGCACACTGCTGGCTCGTGTTCAGTCGGCTGTCAACCAACACCCCCAGGTCCTTTTCCACCAGGCAGCTTTCCAGCCACTCTTCCCCAAGCCTGCAGCGCTGCATGGGGTTGTTGTGACCAAAGTGCATGACCTGGCACTTGCCCTTGTTAAAACTCATACAATTGGCTTCAGCCCATCACTCCAGCCTGTCCAAATCCCATTGCAGAGCCTCCCTACCCTCAGGCAGATCGACACTCCCACTCAATTTCATGTCATCTGCAAATTTACTGAGGGTGCATTTGACCCCCTCATCCAGGTCATTGATAAAGACATGAAACAAGACTGGCCCCAAAACCGAGCCCTGAGGGACATCGCTTGTGACCGGTCTCCATCTGGATTTAACTCCATTCACCACAACTCTCTGGGCTCGGCCATCCAGCCAGTTTTTAACCCAGCAAAGAGTCCACCTGTCTAAGCCATGAGTCGCCAGCTTCTGCAGCAGAATGCTGTGGGAAACGGTGTCAAATGCCTTACTGAAGTCCAGGTAGACAACATCCACCGCTTTTCCCTCATCCACTAGGCGGGTCACCTGATCATAGAAGGAGATCAGGTTGGTTAAACAGGACTTGCCCTTTGTGAACCCATGCTAGGTGGATCTGATCCCCCTGTTGTCCTGCACTTGCCGCGTGATCTCCCCCAACATGAACTGTTCCATAATCTTCCCTGGCACCGAGGTCAGGCTGACAGGCCTGTAGTTCCCCGGATCCTCCTTCCTGCCCTTCTTGTATATGGGCGTCACATTGGCAAGTTTCCAGTTGTCCGGGGCCTCACCCAATAACCAGGACTGCTGATAATGTTGAAAATGTTGTCCTTGAAAACACTTATGAACCCTTAGCCCTAACTCTGGTGTTTTAGACAACCAGTCCCCTGAGGATTTCATGCTACCCTAACAAGGATATTTTAATACAAATCCTCTCACTTGTAATCCTCAGTCAGGTATTCAAATATTCACAAAGCTTGAGTGTTTCTCATACTGATATGGACCCATTTCTACTTTCTATAAAATCTCTAAGATTTGTAAATAAACAGAAAAAATAATAACAATTTTGCCCATGAAATGATGCACTACTGTTATATCTCAGCAAGTAAGCTGCTTTAAAATCAGTTATGAATTTGAAATCTGTCTGAGAGGGCAGGTGGGTACTTAGTCTAGCAGATAGCAGGAGACCATGCTTTTGTCTGCATGAGAGTGTGTGTGAGCCTATATATACGTTCTTCAAGCATTTAAAAATCCATTTTCAGTTGGTAACGGTAGCACCCATTTTTTCCTTTCTTCCTGCCAGTGAGGATGAATTCACACGTAGGATTCATTTAACAAGCATTTTATTTTTATTATTTTTTCTTTTTCCATTTTGTGATTTTTTCATACTGTCTTCAGTTGGGGAAAATGTACAGTGGTGAACTATTCAAGCCAGCTAAACTTCAGCTTTTCACTTTTTCACTTTTCCCTAGGGCCAGTGTTAAACTGCATTTTTTTCTGGTCTTTTTTTTTTTTTACCTGCTCTGTAACATTACTGAAGCTGAGTGGGATATGAAAGCTGCAGTAGGAAAAAGAAAATGAAACCTGACCTGATGGTGCCCCCACAGAATGCAGTCAGCAAAGTCTGGGCAAGTCATTGAAGACCAATATGCACAATCAGCGTATGTGAAAGTTTTGCTTGGATCACTGTTGCAGCATGTTGTTCCTCACAGCCTCTTAAACTGCCCTGATCTAGAATATAAGCATCTCTGCTTCCATTTCTAAACCCTGAGTACACATTGTTCCTTGATTCATCGTAGCTTTAAAGAAATTTTTTCATAAACAGAAAGAAAATGAAACTAAAATTCATATAGTATTTCAAGTTTTACTTTGTTTCCTATGTAAAAATGGACTTTTTCCTGGAAATGACAAATTCCCAAATGCAGGGACTGATCCTGCTAAAACATCATTTCTCAGCAAAGAAATATTTAAGTGGAAATATTTTGACTTTTTTTCATCATGATCTTGGAATCTTTCCATTTTGGGGAGCACAGTTAATTGAGGGTAACAGAACTTCCCTGAATAACTTTTGAGAGATGCGCAGAGGGCAAGATGATCATTGTTGTAACCACAGTCCCAACAAAAGATCTATTACTCCATCACAACTTCCTCTGAACCATAAGGTTAGCCAGTTCAGTTGGCTTGGAATAGATATAAATGTTTTGTTTATTGTCAGCACTTGTCCAGTGTTTGATGGGTGTAGTGACTGTTACCAGCACCGTTTGGTACAGCTTTGTTGCATAAGCAATCAAAACAAATACTCATCTTCCTCTTCTGCTGTGCCTTTGCCACGCACTCCCCTCTGAATCCTCCATGCAGCTCTTATTCCACGTGCAGTGCACATCCCTCTGCCCGCTCTGTCTCTGTTTGCATTTCTGTTTCCCTCTTCCTGCACTCTTCTCCTTCCAGATCCTTTCTGAGGTCTCAGAGCTCTCTGCTGCAGCTCCAATTGTGCACCACATGCCCTCTATCACCCTCCCTCTCCTCTGACCCAGATATCACCACCCCACCCTCCCCGTCCCAATTTCCCCCCCGCAGCACCCATCGGCAGGGATGCTCTGTTCACGCTCCAACAACTGCTGGCCTGGATTACCTTCCCCACTCCTGGAACTGGACCATTAGCCTTTCACTCCCCGTACGTGTCTTTGGGAGCCTGGCTGGGAATGCACAGTAACAGTGGGCAGCGTGCCTTTCCACATGGTCAGAAAAGAGAAGTAGTGCTCTGCTATCAATGGAGTAATTACTGAGACACTCAGAGCAGCAGTCTCTTCATTACTGTGTCATGGCACTCTTTTTTGGCATCTTGAGAGCATCTTGAAAGTCTCAGCACAGACCAGATTCATTATCAGGATCTGATGTGGTCTGATGGTGAGAAGGCTGAAATGAAATCAGGATTTTTCACCCATCCTTTCTGCCTTGCAGAAGAAGGGATTGAACTCTCAGAACGTGTGACTGTAATGACTCAGAGATGGGAAAATGTAGTTTGAAGAAAAGAGACATATTTTCCAGCTCTTCAGGAAAAAGAGGCCAGGGCTTTGTGGGGACTGGGGGAACTCTAGACTTATTTTCTGCTTCCTTTTTAGGTTAGTACTGTAAGAAAATCTGGCCACATCTATACAGGGAAGTTATGCTGATTTAAATAAAGTCCATTTTATAATTCATTTTAAGCCTGATAAGCTCTGGAAAATCCAGCCAGGACAGATGAAGATGCTACTGACCCTTTTCGTCCATCAAGAACCAAAGCTAGAGGTTTCCATTCCTACAAGGAAGTGGGCAGAATGCGATGTTTGCCCATGTGCCAAAATCTTAGCGCAAAGCTACTGTCTTCTACACTTCGGGTACCTTTAATATGACAAATGGTGACTTCCCAGAATATCAAACTGTAAAACAGGATGTCCAAGACACAAGCAGGATGCAGATCCTCCAGCTTTGCTGAGTGAGAGTAGGGTTTGCTGAGAAAAGCTGCCAGTGTTGGTATCTTCAATTGCTATGCCAAGCATCACCAAGGCTCAGCTGTCAGAGACTTCCCCTTATCTGAACTCAGACCCCTTTCTTGTTTTTCTCCCACTAGGTTTAAACCTGGTTTGTACCAGTTTGGCTTGCAATCATTTCACTGCACATGAAGCCCATGCACTGATAATAGTAATTACAGTGATAGCAATGCCAAATATCATGTAACTTGTTTTGTTAGTAGGTCTCCAGGAGCTTTGCCATAAGAATATCATTATCTCCATTCTTAACAGTGGGTAAATTGGTCACAGAAACTCAGCTGGTTGCAAACATCCCTACTCAAGACCATTTTTAATTTTTTTATGATTCTTGGTACATGACAGACCTTTGCATGAACTACGTTTTGAACATTCTCGTATACTGCTAATGAAACTAGCCAAAGCAATCTCATTTGTGGTACAGCTCTCCAGAATGTTACAGAAATAAAAAAGAAATATCTTCTTTACTGAACATCAAGGCAACAACCTAGCTTTCCTAAAAGAGCAGTGGCCAGGAACCTTTCTAGGTTGCCCTTCAGGGTGAAACATTGCCACACGGTATCACACTGACATGCAGCTGGGAATCACCATCTCAGTAACGCTCCTGCTGGTGGTCTCAAGGAAGACAACAGACCTGACAAGAGGACTTTACTGTCCTGCCTCCAGCTGGCCTCTGCTCCAGCACTAAAGCACACTCACAGTCCAGACAAAGAATATTTTTCCACCTTTCACACCTTTGTTTGGGTCTTTCACAAACTCTCAATATATTGACTATAGGCAGGATATACTGGCTTAAGCAAAACATTGACCTTCCCCTAAGACTTCTCCATAGCTAATGCGACCACAATATTTTTCATATCTCTTTTCTTCTTAAGGAGAATCCATGTTTAGGTCACAGTAGCTTATCTGCTAGTACTGTACATTTCCTTAAAAGCAGCTGGAATTGCTGACTGTATTTGCAAAAGAGCAAGAAATAATATATTAGGCTGATGGTTTACACTTGCTTCTTCAGACAACTGACACAAGAGGAAATGGAAGACTAGATGGAAGTGCAGTAATACAGGAGATTTAAGCTGCCTCCTGCAGTTCAGGCACCAATTGAAGGAGAACTGCAGAATCAGTGCGAGGGAGTTTCCTCTATACCTTTGGCTTCTCCCCACTCCCTGCTTAGGGGATTGCTTTTGATTAACAGACTGTCATGCCCTTACAACCCATAGGACTCAATGAAGATGAGGAACTCCAGTCCACATCCTGTATCAGAAGTGTTTTAGCAGTTCCCCTTTAATCAGCCACATAATTATGAAGGAGGAGTCTGAATTCAAATTTTTTTTAAACCTGATCTTACTTATTGAGTAGCCTGACAAGTGTAATTTAGTATCAGGGCTTCTTTCTGGCTTTTTGAACTATGGAGATCTCCAGAACTTTTTTCCTTTCTTGTTCTTCAGGCATCTATATTATTTCGATTCATTCATTACGGAAACCAAAAACTGCATTTTGCAATCTTTGTCCCAGAACTTCTGACACAGAAAACAGGGGATGATATAGTCCCTTAGCAGCATAAGCCTTGATACACTGCCCCAGCATTCATAACTTCTGCTGAGACAAAATGTTGCAGTGTTTCAACTGGCATAGTGATCACAAAATGATCAAGTTTTCGATTCTTGGAGAAGTAAGGAAGGACATTAGCAGAACTGCCACCTTGGACTTCCGGAGGGCAGACTTTGGCCTGTTTAGGAGACTGGTGGATAGTGGCTCTTGGGAGGCAGTCCTGAAGGGCAAAGTTGTCCAGGAAGTCTGGAGATTGTTCAAGAAGGAAATCTTTAAGGTGCAGGAGCAGGCTGTCCCCACGTGCCAAAAGACAAGCTGGTAGGGAAGAAGACCAGCCCGGCTGAACAGAGAGCTTTGGCTGGAACTCAGGGAAAAAAAAAGGAGAGTTTATGGCCTACGAAAGAAAGGGCAGGCAACTCAGAAAGACTACAAAAATGTTGTGAGGCTATGCAAGTACAAAATCAGAAGGGCCAAAGCCCCAGTAGAACTTAATCTGGCTACTGCAGTAAAAGACAATAAAAAATGTTTCTATAAATATATTAACAACAAAAGGAGGACTAAGGAGAACCTCCATCCTTTATTGGATGAGGGGAGAAACAGTGGCAAAGGATGAAGAAAAGGCTGAAGTACTTAATGCCTTCTTTGCCTCAGTCTTTAATAGTAAGACCTGTTGTCCTCCAGGTACCCAGCACCCTGAGCTGGAAGACAGGGACTGGGAGCAGAATGAAGCCCCCATAATCCAAGGGGAAATGCTTAGTGACCTGCTACACCACTTAGACACACACAAGTCTATGGGGCCAGATGGGATCCCCCTGAGTACCGAGGGAGCCGGTGGAAGTGCTCACTAAGCCACTTTCCATCGTTTACCAGCAGTCTTGGCTAACCAGGGAGGTCCCAGTGGACTGGAGGTTAGCAAATGTGACACTCATCTACAAAAAGGGCTGGAAGGAGGATTCAGAGAACTACAGAACTGTCAGTCTGACCTCAGGGCTGGGGAAGGTTATGGAGCAGCTCATCTTGAATGCCATCGCACAGCATGTATAGGGCAACCAGGCTATCAGGCCCAGTCAGCATGGGTTTATGAAGGGCAGGTCCTGCCTGACTAACCTGATCTCCTTCTATGACAGGGTGGCCGACTTAGTGGATGAGGGAAAGACCATGAATGTTGTCTGCCTAGACTTCAGTAAAGCCTTTGAGACTGTTTCCTACAGCATTCTTCTGGAGAAACTGGCTGCTCATGGCTTGGATGGGCATATACTTTGCTGGGTGAAAAAATGGCTGAATGGCCAGGCCCAAAGAGTTGTGGTGAATGGAATGACATCAAGTTGTCTGGGAGTGCCGATCTGCTCCAGGGTAGGAAGGCTCTGCAGTGGGATCTGGACAGGCTGGATCGATGGGCCGAGACCAGTTGCATGAGGTTCAATGAGGCTGAGTGCCAGATCCTGCACTTGGGTCACAACAACCCCATGCAATGCTACAGACTTGGGAAAGAGTGGCTGGAAAGCTGACTGACAGAAAAGGACATAGCGGTGCTGGTTGACAGGCAGCTGAATATGAGCCAGCAGCATGCCCAGGTGGCCAAGAAGGCCAATGGCATCCTGGCCTGTATCAGAAACGGTGTGACCAGAACGACTAGGGAAGTGATTGTCCCCCTGTACTCAGCACTTGTGAGGCCACACCTCGAATACTGTATTCAGTTTTGGGGCCCTTACTACAAAAAGGACACTGAGCTGCTGGAACATGTCCAGAGAAGGGCTGGGGAAGGGTCTGGAGCACAAGTCCAATGAGGAGCAGCTGAGGGAACTGGGGCTGTTTAGTCTGGAGAAGAGGAGGCTGCTCTCTACAACTACCTGAAAGGAGGTTGTATCAAGGTGGGAGTCAGACTCTTCTCCCAAGTAACGAGTGATAGGACAAAAGGAAATGGCCTCAAGTTGCACCAGGGGAGGTTTAGATTGGATATTAGGAAAAATTTCTTTACTGAAAGAGTGGTCAAGCACTGGAACAGGCTGCGCAGGGAAATGATGTAGTCACCATCCCTGGTGGTGTTTAAAAGAGATTGCTTAGGGACATGGTTTAGTGGTAGACTTGGAAGTGGTAGGTTAACGGTTGGACTTGATGATCTTAAAGATCTTTTCCAACCTAAATGATTCTATTCTATTCTATGACCCTCAGCAGCTCTGCTCTGGGTGCTGGTACAGTAGTACCCGTGCTCCTGGGATGGCTCCGTGCCCAAATCAATCCTCCCTGCCAAGACATAAGAGCTTATCATTCCTGGCACAGTACCAGGCTAACAAAAGAATCCCGAGCTGTCCTGGACATGCCCTGTGATGTGGCACAATGCCACATGCATGTCCATAGCCAAACACTGCAGCGCTGTGGCTTTGCACCATCCCAGCAGTGGGGGTAGAGATGTCCTAAAAGGTTTGTGTCAGTAGCTCTGGTAGGATCAGCCTCTCTGTTTCCCCAGTACTTGTCACTAGGGTCTTTTTCTGAACATTGCTAAGTTCAGTGTTGCAGATCTGCCTGCTACTGAGTCCCCTCTGGCTTTGGGTTAGGCTAAAGGAATTATTGAATGTCACACCTTTTCTCAGATAAAGGGAGACTAAAAAATAAACAAAACACCCACAGAAAAAGAAAGAGGTTCCAATTACTTCAAACAAATGCAAACCAGCTGGTCCCTGCTTGATCCTTATAGGGTTCTGCTACCACACACCTCACCTCTCCACCCTTGCCTTTGGAAACAAGGAGCTCAGCAGAGGAGACTGCACAGTGCCTACTGCAAGCTGCGTCACTCCCATGCTGGCATTATCAGCCATTGATTTTATGAAGTACTGAACATCTGCAGAGGTCAGTTGTTTTTAGAGGGCTGCTTTTTAATTTTGTCTTGCATTCAATCCCAGAAAAGACTTACTTGGCAGTTTCTGTAGTGTGAATGGTTATCAGGTGGTACAAACCACAGAAAGTATGTGTCTGCATTCTGAAAAACTCCCTCTTCGCAGTTGGAGATCAGTCACTCTTACTGAAAAAAAAGGAACACTTCATTATTTTCATCCCTGAACACCAGTGTCAGTTCCCTCTTTAAACTCCAGTTTTATGTCCTGCCCATATTAGGACAGCTGTTTAAGTGATGATTTAACCAACCCAGCCTGAACTGCTGGTATGTAAACCTCTTCTCATAGGCTTGTCCCTAGAGCAGCCCTTGAGGGACTCTCAAGGTGGGTACCAGCAAGAGCAGCTGCAGTGCTCCAGTAAGCCCCTTCGCCTTGCCCACTGGCAGTGGGAATACCTGCATTTGGACCCTCAGAGAGAAGCCTGCAGCATTTCCTATATGATCTGAGTCATGGTACACCAACTGAATGGTACTTCTTTGCTGGAGACAAGTGAAGTGGATTTTGTGGGCTTTCCAATGGACTTCCCTCACAAACCCCTCCCACTTTTGACCCTGAGGGAACAGGGAAATGCATTCACATCTCCCTTGGGGTATAATACTGACAGACAACTGCCCTTTCAAGGAAAAAAAGAGAGAAAGCCAAGCGGTCCATGCCCTTCTCCAAGGGCTTTGAATCAAAACTGAATCACTGTTTGCTCTGTATTATATCATGCTGAGCCCATGCCTCAGTGCTTCTCCAGGGGCTTGAAACCAGAAAGGTTTTTTTCCTGCATTTGATGTATTCATGTCAGTGGTGTCAGTGGGAGCCAGGACTGGGAGGTCAGTGCTTTCCAAATACCATGGCTTGGCTGCAGCTAGGGACAAGCCATAGCTCCTCAGCCTCAAGCACCTCAGTGACTCTTCATTCCTGGTTAACCTGCCTTGGGAATCCCTCCTGGGAACTAGCCAGGATTCAGCATTGGGAAACTCCCCAGGGATGGGGACAGGATGTCAGCACGTTGGTGAGGGTCAGGATCAGGCCTGATGAGGGAAACCAGTGTCAGACATGGCTCCGGGATGTCCAGGCAGGGGCATGGTAAGGCCCATTAGGGTAAGCCCCAGGCACGTGCTGATAGTGGCCTGCTAACTCCAGCTCTACGTAGGTAGGGCCCTGGGGGCAGAAACAAGCTCCTGCCTGGGGTCGTCCCCAGCAGCTGTTCATCTCAGCATATTTAAAAAGTGCTAGGAGTTACAGTGTGTGTGTCTGTCTTTCAGTCTTTCCCTCCTGTCTTTCCTGCTGGCCCCCTCACTCAGAAACACCCTGCCAGCTAGCCCAGAGCCTGTTGGCCAATGCCAACCACAACTCTTGGGGGAAGGAGTTTTGAAGAAAACTAAATTCTGCCAAATCTGTAAGAAGAGGCGGCCCAGAGAATGGAGGAATGCTGTGGCAGGAGGATAGCCTTCCTTGGGCACCAGCAAGTCTGCACAGAAGAGGCATCTTATAAACAAGCTCATTGCAGGAAGGTCTCCAGTCAGAGCTTGCCCATCACAAGATCTGAAGGCACAGTTCTGTATGAAACAAGGTTTCATGAGCTCCAGGGCTAACACACAGAACTGGCCACACTAACTTGCTCTTCAGAGCCCTCAGTGAAGGAGATGCCACAAAATGAGACTTGGGCTGTATTTACACCCCTACCCCTATATGATCGTATGTGTTATCCCTTTGAGTCTCCATCACTTACTTGCCTGCCAGAACGCAGCAAGAGGAGCTTCACTGGGGAGTGAGTAGCTTTGATAGTGTCAGCCTGACCCTAGTCCTCAGGGATCCTAAGATACACTGTACCTGTGAAAGGATTTAATGTCATGTGTGCCTTAGAAAATCTGTTTGCCAAGCAGTCTGCAGGAAGCCTGAGATAGCTCCTCCCTTTTGCTATGTAACCAAGTAATGTGACCTCTTGCAAGAACAAAGGTGGCTTCACAGCAGCAAGCTCCCCTATAACCTACAAGGAATAGAGAGTCATGTTTTTTTCTAGCCTTGTGACAGACAGAGAAGACAGGCAGACAGGCACATCGCTGCTTGTCATCTTCTTTTTCTTGCGCGTACTGGGCTTGCTCTGTACTTTCCAGTTGTGCTGGGACTGTTGGCCTCCTGCCTGCCTGCCTTCAGTCAGCTGCCGGTGAGTCACCCTGTCCGCCCAGCAGGACTTTCTGAGAACGCCCACAAAAGCCATCAGTGACAGCCGGTCAGAGCTCATCCCCAGAAGACGTGCACCTTTCCTCCCCCCCCACTCACAAACTTTCACTGAGTGTGAACTCTCTGGCTTTCAGTGACAGCCACTGCCAGCCCCCACCACAGCAAAAGTAAAAAAAACCCAACTGGGTTAACAATTTCCAAGAATAACAGGGGAACACTTCTTTTTTATGCATCATTTTCATCAATGAATTATTCACTCAATGGTGGTAATTCCTTCATTTATTAAAAAAAAACCAAAAAACAACCAACACAAACATGCTGACTGAAGTCTCTTGGCTGCCAGTGGCTGCTCAGCACTGAGATCAGTGGGGAGTGGACAGACCCACACCAAGCTTTCGAGCTGTGAGGAATGAAGGAAGCATGATACAGTGGTACCATTCAGCACAGGAACTGCCTCACAAGCAACATGGGTGCCCTAGTCTTGGAGCTGAATTTACACACAATTAATTTTAGATTGGGAAATTAAATACCACAAATAAATAACTGAAATTATTTTGATGCTGTAGTATAATATTGATTTTGTATTTTGGGGAGATTAAAACTGTCAAAATTGGCCAATGTTCTATGCTTTGTCTCTATGTATATTAGCAGGTCACCTACCAGGGGTATCCCACTGGGTATATCTTGCTGGGCAAAGCCTACAAAACATCCCATGAGGCTTAGGCACTCCCATCTGATTGAGCCCTACATTAGAAGCTCCTCAGGCAGTGGGTGCACCATCCCCTCTGCCCAGCACCCATCTCCTCTGAGCTCATCTTAAAATACTAGCTGCCAAGCCAACACTTGTACAAGCCCACTGCCTGATCATGGTTAGAGAAATCAGAGGAAATACCATTGCTGCTGGACTGGAGCTAAATCAGTTGGTCAAAGGTGGAGAGAAGGGTCAAAATATATTCCGTGTACCTTTTCAATCCTTTACCCAGTTCTGAAACTTTTCATGACGCTCAGAGTGTGGGATACCTAGATGTAGGATCATTGGGTATCAGGCTGGAAGGGACATCAAGAGGTCTCTACTGCAACATCCTGCTCAAAGCAGGCACAGTTGTAAGCTCAGGCCAGGTTGCTCGGGGGTCTGTCCAGTCAGTTTTGAAAACCTCCAAGAATGGAAACTACACAACCTCACTGGGTGACCTGGTCCAGTGCTTGACTGTCCTCATGGGGAAGTGTCTCCCCTTATATCCAAGCCTGACCCTCTTGTTTAAACTTCAGCTCCTTGTCTCTTGTCCTCCCAGTGTGTAGTGGTGTTAAGATCCTAGCACTGTCTTCTTGTTGACCTCTATGTACGTGCTTCAGGGCTGCTGTTGGGTCCTTCCAAAGACATCTCTGCCTCAGGCCGAACCAGACCCAGTCCCCCAGCTTTTCATCACAGGGCAAATGCTGCAGCCCTGACCATCTTGGTGGCCCTCTGCTGAACATGCTCCAACTTTCCTGTACTGGGGGGAGGCAGGGTGTACAAAACTGGACATGGTATTCTAAATGTAGTCTGGTAAGCACTGAGTGGAGCACGACAATCTACCCTCCATCTACTGCCTCTTCTGTTCACACAGCCCAGGGAAATGTTTGCCTCCTTTGCTGGGAGGGCATGTCGCTGGCTCACATTCACCTTGCTGTTTGTCCCCAGTCCTCTTTGGCAAGGCTGCTCCCCAGCCAGTCTGTCCCCTCCCCATATCACTGCAAAGGGCTTTTCCTTCCCAGGCACATAGCTTCACACTCCTTCCTGAGTTTCATGAGGTTCTTGTCAGCCCCTGTCCAGGGCCTGGCAGCATTGCCTTTTAACATTATTACATTTGCACTGGATTGGAGGTTTCCTACTTTCTTCAGTTCAAGTCTAGAAAACATTGGAAAAAGCAAATGTTCTATTTAAACCAGCCCTGCAAGCAGTCACAGCATGTGACAGTTATGTCTGCAGGGAAGCTTGGCAGATCTGAAGTACTTGCAACAATAGACTGCCTTAAGTTGGCAATAAGAAATGAGTTCTTGCAGAAGGGTGAAAGATATTTTTGATCCTCTTGCTTCCACTAACAAAACGCAGCACTACTGCTGAATTACAGACTGCAGAATACTTCATTCAGCATAATCCTCATTTTATATTATGAAGTGTCCATTTTCAGGAATGCTACATGAGTTTATCACTGAAATGGGGTTCAGAAAAGGACAGACCTGGAACATAGGGAGAAGCACTGTCTGCCCTGGTTTCCTCTGAAAACATCTGAAACACCCTCCCTAACTAAAACCTCAAAACTAAAAGGGCGGACAGGCATGACCATTTATTCTGGTCTCAGTAATTCTCAGAGAAGTTCCTTGCTAGCCCATTGTTATTATTCTGGTTTGGCACAAGAAAACAGTGCTCAGGAGCTTCAAATATATTCAGAAACTTCAGTGTGGGCAGGACCTTTCCTTGGTAAGGCCGTCCAAGGCATGCAATAAGGCACTAATTCCAGCAACATAAAGGGGAGGCAAAGCCTTGCAGCCTGGCAGTAGGAAGAGTTGATTTTACTCTCAGTGTTAACCAGAAAGAGGAATGATCTGATTTAGCCATGCTACTGCCCCTCGCCAGTAACCTATCCACCTCAGAGGTTTGTGTTTATTTTTATAACATGCCTCTGACCTGACAGGATTCAACCCACTTTTAATCCAAAGATTTAATGGTGTTGGGGGGGAAAACACCGCCTACTGCATGCCTCACACACTACCAATGACTGCCTGAAACTTGTTCCCCCTCCTTCCCACACACACCTACCTCACCCATGCTGCTGCCACCAAAAGGGCTGCAGCAGAGGGGACCTTCCCTCCCCACAGCCTCCCAGTGCTGCCATCATGACCAAATGTTATTCACAGGCAGGGAAGGGCTGATGAAACAGAATGAGAGCCAGAGAGTGAAGTCTAAGAAGGTACAGGCTGTGCCTAAAGCAGAGGATGCTGAGCACAGCCTCACCAAACAGGAAGCCAAAGGACGTCAGCAGAGTCGCATGGCTGTCAAAACAATGTGCATGAGCTCAGCCTCTGGCCTCACCGCAGCAAGCTGAATGAGCCCACTGGTGCCACTGGCAATCACCTCCATCACACCTGGGTTTGCCAGGTCAAAAGTGGGATAAGCAAAAAAAAAGAGAAAAACCGCTTTCCTCTTTAGAGCTGACATCTGTATCAGCAGGAGTACATGTCCTCAAAGGTAACGCTTTTAGGTGACTGCTAGAAGCAGAGCTGTACAGAAAACTTCACTTCAGAAACTATGGAGCTTTTCTCAAAACAGTACAAAAGATAGAAGGTTGGTGTGAAGTAAAAATAAGCAAACTAATAGACTTGCAAAAACTGTTCATTAAAAATTAGTCTTTACGTGTCCAGCTGGAATCAGTAGCCACTTTTGCAACATAGCTGATGACCTCTCTTAGTGGAAATGATCCACTTCCACCTGCTTGGTGTTGCTGGTCTTACGGTAAAAAGTCACCAGGATTGCCTAGTAGAAAATATCTTCATTTCAGCTATTATAAAACATGAATTTCAAACTAAAGTGGTTGTTCTTAGGAAATGAAAACTAATAGTGGCTTTCCCTGGTGATATAGCTAAAAATCACTTTCAGTAAACTGGCAGTTGATTCTTGTGAAGTTGCCACATACTTCATATACAAGAACTAGATGCATTAAGAAGTACTGGTAAATGTGCAGTATGAATGATTCAAGTGTTTTTCCTTTGTTTTTTCCTCCATTACGCAATTACAAGCATTTGGCTAATGCAGAATTCTTGATAAATTAAGCAGAGGCACAGGAATTAATTAATATACAAGTGTATATACAATATATGTATATATTTGAAATTGGTACTTGAAGACAGAATTTTGCTGGGTAAGGAGAAAGTAAAGGTGCCACCTTTGAAAGAGAAAATTAGTAAGGGAATTGCTATGCAGGCAGTGGCTGCTGAGTACAATCCGCAGCACCGAAAACTACTGGCACAGCCACACTAAAGCAAGCCAAATCAGCCTGGTGGCATCTTTAGCAGGATGGGAAAGTGTTGGAAAGTGAGGACCTGTGCCATGAATTTATATCCAGGCATATAATAAGTTATTTTTCTATTTGGAGTCTGAACCCACATGCTGGTACTAAAATAACATAACTGTGCTATTGACTTCAATTGAGCTGTTCTAATTTATTGAGGATCCTGCTCTTTGCTTAACTATCTGGTTGATAAATGAGAAATAAGTCTGTAGGACGAGAAGGAGTATGGAACCTGATTTGAAGTTCTATGAAGGCTTTCAAAAGAGACATTAACCTCATTTGTGTCTGTTTCTGTGGAAAGCCAAGTCCTAAAAAATTTTGCTGGCAGGAAATGTGACTTCCTGGGTTGCCTTACGCCACTCTCCACCTCACTGTGCTGCTTTGGCTGTGCCCCAAACCCTGCCTGCCATCAGCACCCCACTGTGATCACCCAGCTGACGTGCCATGGGGCGCACTGAACAACACCCAGCCTGAGTGAAACCACTGACGTCTGTTAGGAATTACTCGTTTGGCACACAATCAAAATAAGAAATATGCCAGATTTCTGCAGTGCTCATCACCCAGGGCATGGTGAGAGGATGCTTGGGAATGGTTGGGTGAGGACAAGGTCACCAAATGGGACCATAGCCCTCACACCACCTGCAGAGTGACTCAGTTGCCCACATACGCTCTAACCCACTTCCATCACAATGGCCCCCAGCTTCACTGCAGACACATGAAATGTCAAAGTGAAGCGGTGCCTGGGCTCACAAACCTTGGACCGGCATCAGCGACAGCATGTGCCAGTGACGTGGGGTTTACATCGTGGTGCTGCCACTGGTCCTAACTGCTGACTGTGATTAAGAACAGGTAATAGGGGCATCTGTCAGGATCAGCTGAGGTGTGTGAGGTCTTGCCTCAGGGCAGGAGGAGGACACATTGCATCTGAGTGCTGGACTTCTTGTCTGTCATGACCCAATAAAAATTCATCTCAACCTGCTGCTGCAAAAAGTGCTATAACCTTTGTTAATGCTAAAAAGTGTCAAAACCTCAGTTTTAAATATCATGAGAAAGATAGTAACTATGCAGCAACACAGTTTCTCTAACATCAGGCAGAGGTAAAGGACCAGCAATGACTCAGAGAAAATAATGCTGCTTCCTGAATCACTGCTTCCACTGCTGCCATGTTACCCTCTGCAGCACCTGGGAATTTTCTTTATCATCTCCCACCCTCCAGCAGGTCCCAGAGCACTTTATATGCTGATGTGTGGCCTTGTGATGACCTAAGGCTGTGGACAGCTGCAGATAGTTGATTTGGCCAGAGTTATTTCTCAGATGCAAGTGCTATGCTTATCTGTTAGGGAATAAAATTCTCCAGCATGCCAAAAAGCACTTTCAGTTCTCTAGAGAATGGTCACTTCTCTCCGACTTCAGCCACATGGATAAAAGTGGTTGCATCCTCAAGAAGACAAGCAAAATGAGGGTATCTAGGCAACTCAGACCATCTCTTTCCTTATCTGACAAGGATTACAGCTGTCACTATGTACCCATAGCATAGCAGCACACCAGAGAGTGCTGTGCTCTGCTCTCTCACAATTCCTCCCCCTTGTGCACCGCTTTCATCCATATTGCTCAACAGTCTTCACAAAGGGGAGCAGCATCCTTATTCGTATTCAATGGACAAGGCAACTGAGTCAGAGACATACCATAGCAGACACAAGAATACAACCCAGGTCTTGTACACCAAGAGCTGGCTAGTAGGCAAATAGTGCTCCTGAAGATGCATGGCCATGTTAGCATGATAAAAACACCATCCATTTAGTCAGTAAAGATGTTGAGCTGAGGAAACTGGCCCCAAAGCTCAAAGGACAGACTCCACTTCTTGCCCTGAAGCACTAACTAATGCAGCAGCACCCTCCTGGGGCTTTGTGCCTGCTTTGGGCAGGCAGATACCTCAGCTGCAGGTAGCTCACTCAAATGCAAAAGGTAGTATAAGCTACTGCCTGCTTTCCTGACAGTAGCAGGGTGGGAGGTGATGGGAGGGGACATGCCTTTGTTGTCCTGATACTCAGCTGTGGTATCCCCCCGCTTAGGACCATTAGATGCTAGCCTATCTATCCCTCCGATGGCCATCTGGCTGGGCACACGATGCTCTTCAGCTCTGGGATGTATGTGCCAGACAGTGGAGTTTTAAGACAACCTCACACACACACACCAAGACACTTGCCCCTCTGCAGACTGTCCCACAAAGTCCAATGGAAACCAACACAACCCTTTCCTGTGCTTCTCAGCAAGAGAGAGGCAGAGGTCCAGGGAAAAGATCTTGGTCCCCACAATTGTTTTTCTAGGAAGACTATTACAGCAGCTGCAGTGGCTCTTAGCTCACCTGAACGCTTCACATCCATATGGCTCCTTTTTACTATGAGAGCTGGAGAAGGCAACCTATAAACAACGACCCATCTCTCATTTATCACTCTTTCTGCTTTACCCTCTGATGGTATGTTGCCACTGACCAAAGCCTCAGTCCCTGTGCGTTTGCTTACCTTTATGTGATGTGATTTGCAACACCGAGGTCACAAAGAATGTGTGCATAACGTCCTCAGTCCAATGCAGAACAGTCTGGAGATAAAAATGATCTCCTTGATGTACGGCAGAAGAGCAGTTCGAAAGGACCCTTGATCTCTGACAGGACTCTGGGATATTTTCTAATAATGGCAATTGTATATGTAGATGTTACAAGTAGCCAATCAAACACTATTTTTCTGGCTACAACTGTATTAAATGCCTTCATTTGAGAAACTGTCATGTTCCTCCAGGGAGACTGCTTTACTTGCCTTTAATGCTCTACTTTTGTTTCGATGCTCTTTTAACGCTTTTCTTAGAAAAGATGTTATCCTCAGCCAAAACCAGATCAGATGGAAACTGTGGAACAACACCCTGGGACATCTGAAAGCCCCCTCACCTTTAGATTTCTGTGTGGTGCTGCACTCAGTTTTGTGTACTGTGCAATTATAATTACTGAGAGACCACAATACCCTTTTGGAAGGATTTCCAATTGAATAGGTTTTCCCTGGGACATTCTCCCAAAAGTTTAATTTGTGTGTAAGTGAAATTTGCATAAGAATGTTTGAACCCTTTTAAAGGTTTTCCCTCCCCACTTGCTAAGCGGAGAGCTAGTGGCTTCCTGTGAAGGAAACATTTAGTCTGCTCTTGTCTTTGTTAGTCAAGTCTGGCATTCCCCTCCGAAAAAAAAACCCAAAAAAAAAAAAAAAAAAAAAAAAGAAAGAAAAGAAGATATTGCTTAAAAGAAAGCAGTCAAGTGATGCTAAATTAGCCTATACCTATATAAATGTGAACGAGTGTGGGTGTATCCTCCCACATCTGGTACATGAAGTAGGCTGAGATGACTGACCGCTGCACTCACCACTTCCAGAGGCCATCCATTTCTAAGAATATCGTGGCTTTTCAGTCCCACAGGGGCTTTTCATTCCCACATGCACTATCTTTAGCACACAGTTTTACTCCAGACCAGCACGGCAAGGATGGGCCTTTCCACTGAACATGTAGAAGAAGACAGAAACACAATCATAGAATCATACCAGTGACTTCAATCTGCCATCTCTTGAAGCAGCTACACCAACAAGTGAACCAGATAAGTCCCTTTCTCAGTGATACTGATATAGCTAAGGTGAAGAACATAGGTTGGATGTCAACAGCCATTCCTAAGCAACAACTGATCTGTTGTGGCCACTGACAGGTATGAAAAGAACCAACGAGGTTAAGAGAGATTTAACATCTGCAGTAGCAGATTTGTTATTTGCAGAAAAGGATATAAATGCTTTATTATCCCAAAATGCTGTGGAAACAAAGGGAGACAACAGGAGAGGATTGAAGTGGTTTGACCTTCTCTCTTAGATCACCATCTCATACTTAACTCTTTTAATTCTGTAAACATGCACCTGCTAGGAGAAAAGCACAGATGCTTCAAGTCACAATGACAGCAACTTTGAAACCTAGCACATATGACCATGATGCAGCATCACCAACCTGATTTACTGTACAACATTTCAAGCCACTTCAGCAGCATGTAACAGCAGCAGACTCTCCCTCACCGATACAATAATGGCAGGAGGATCATGCATGTTGTCCCTCCAGCCATGGCAGCCTTGTACTTACTGGCCAGAGGCAACCCTCACAAGGTGAAAGTACCCTCTGTCATGACTGCTAGGCAGGGAAATTCAAAAGGCTTGCAGCAGCACTGAACATTTGTGTTTGAAAACCATAGAACTCAGTACTTCAACAACCCAGAAGTAATGCTTACCAATTTGCACCCAGAAGCAAACTCCTATCTTGTAGGGCAAACCCCTAAAAACCGATTCGTAACCTCACTTGCCTTCATTTGGCGGTGTCTTTTTGAGAGGTACTTAAAAGACCAGATTTTTCTACAGTGCTGCATGAGTGCCCTTCCTTGAGTTTCTTTTGGGTGGCTGGTACACAAAAAATGAGACACCCCAAAATAACCAGTAATCTTTGAAGATCTGAATGGCAAAGTCAGCCATTTAAAAATAACTACTAGTTACATTATATTCAAAAGAATGCTTCTATATGCCTTCCTGAGGAAGGCATTGTTATTTTTGTGTATACCTCATTCAGTCAAAATATAGCTATTCAAAGATGTTTACTATGTGATTTGGCCATTTTTGGTTTTCTTCAAAGTAAGCACAGCTTTATGACCCGTAACTGCTTTGTGGATACAGGCCCTACACGGAAGAGCTACACCACCTCCTTTTTTAAGTGGGTTAACAGGATGATGTTTCACTCTACATGTGTTCAAGAGACTCTGTATGTTGTTAAAGAGACTTTGTGTACACAAACAGGCCTATTCTACCTCAGCTAATCCAGTTTCAGGATGTGTTTGAAATATTCACACTCCAACAGCCCTCTCACTTATAGAGTCAGCATCCAAACTTTAAAAAAAAAACAGATGGAAAAAAAGTCACATCCCTCCACTGATAAGCCCAGATTTTTCAGCAAGTAACTTTCTAAATGAGGGGTGGAATTTTTTATTGGAATCAGACAATTCTTGCTTCAGAAATAGTTTATCAAGAAAGGGCTAACTTCCATCAATATAATTTTTGTCTTTTCCTTCAGTATAGAAGCATAGAACACCTTCACAGCTATGTAAATATGTCTCCTCTGGAAGCAGATGGCTGATTGCCCTTAGCTATACTACTATCTGCATATGAAGATGGAATGGTTCAAAAATACCTATATGATTTTGGACCTTATGCCAGATGTTTTATATAAATACTTGAGACTTCAGTATACATTTTTTTTTAATCAGTATAAATACACTGAAAAGAGAGGTGATTTTCTGCCAACACAGTTGTGCTGACAACAGTTCTGATACATAGCTGTAGTAAATACTTTTTATTAATCACCAGATGTTGAATAGGAGCAAATTGCATTGGTATGAAACAATATTTTGTGTATATTTATTTATAAATATATTTGTGTTTCTTTATGTATTAATACAAACACACTGCCCAATGAACACCAGTAGTATTTTAGTATGAGACAATGTACTTATTTGCCAGCACCTGCATCCAGCAAGACCAGTATGGAGAGTGATATTTGTGTGCGATTATCATAAACCAAGGTTCATCCAGACAAAGAAACCAGTTAGGCTGTAAAATACTGGCTGAATTTGCCTCTTTACCATGTTCACAGAGTTCCAGAGTTGCTGACGTGGGAAGGCATCTCTCGAGATCATCTGGTGGAGGTCACCCAGTTCAGAGGAAGGTCAGCTTGAGCACAGTGCTCAGCAATGTCCAGTCAAGTTCTGACTGTCTCCAAGGGTGGAAAATCCATAGCCTCTCTGGGCAACATCTTCCAGTGTTTAGCCGCCCTCACAGTAAAGTTCTTCTTATGTTTAAGTGGAGTTTCCTGTGTTTCAGTGTGTGTCCATTGCTTCTCATCCTGTCACTGGGCACTACTGAGTAGAGCCTGGTTCCCTCTTTGCTTCCTTCCATCCAGCTATTTGTACACATTGATGAGATAGATCCCCCTGAGCCTTCTCTTCTCCAGGCTACGCAGTCCCAGCTCTCCCAGCCTCTCCTGATATGACAGATGCTCCAGTCCCTTCATCATCTTTGTGGCCTTCCAACAGTCTCATCCCAGCAAGTGTAAGTTTCACTTGTACTGGGGAACCTAGCACTGGACCCAGCACTCCAAGTGGAGTTCAGGGCTGAGCAGTGGGGAAGGATCACTTTCCTCCATCTGCTGGTGACACTCCTCCTGATGCAGCCCAGGTTATTACTGGCTGACTTTGCCACGAGGACACATTGCTGGCTCATATTAGCAATAATCCGGACTTTTCAGTGCAGAGGAAACAAAGGTCACTTCTGAAGGCAGGACTTGGACTTTCTGAAAATATCTTCCAGCCCTTTGTCCTCAAAGACGGTGGTGTGTGGTTGGGTTTGTGACCCGTTTATCTAAGATTTATGGGTTCTTCAACAAAGTGATCACCTACGGCCTCAGAGAGTCATAGGCCAAGAGAGGCAATCAGATTGTTTGCCGATACAAGTGTTACTCATCTCCTAGTCACCCCTGCACTGAACATAGTTGCATTCAGTGGTGTTTGGCTGATGCCTATCATCCAGAGAACTGTCCTGTTTTCATCTGACATTCAAAAGATCTTGGCTCCATCTTGTATTTGTTCCAACACTGATTAACCATAATTAAGCTATGAGCATCTAACTTCTCATTTGAACTTGTCTAGCTTTGAATTCCAGCCACTGGGTTTTGTTTGCCTTTTTCTACCATTAGCACCTAGTCCTTTCTCTTTTAGAAAATGCATATCAAAACCCAAGCTGATCTTCTTTCAGCCCGAAATTTTGTGCCCTTTAAATGTCCCAGTGAAAGATGTTTTCTCCAACCTACAAATATGCCTTTTCATTTTTGAAAACTGAATCTTCTATTTCAAACCAGAAGAAGGGCTTGTGCACTCAATTTTTTGTCATTTCTTTCCAACTATATCAGCTTCTCAGGTAAGATATGAACTCTACCTACACTGAACTGCCTCTCCATTTTTGGACTGTTCTTTAAAAAATAGAGTAGAAACTTTAGGGTGTAAGTTCATGTGTTTGCATGCATCAGGCCACTGTGAAAAATACGTATGTTCTTCCAGATAATAATCCAGATGTTCAAATGGACTGGATTAGAGACAACACCATAAAGAATTAAAACCAGCATTCCTGCTGCTGAATCCTTTTCAAAAAAGATCTTTTTCCTGGAGAAGAGGTATGCCAGAAAGATCATCTTCCAGAAGTTTAAGCTCCCTATCAGCATGTCCGCCATAAAACCTCATTAATAGGGTCCTTAATAGCTTGAGATGAATCTTAGACTTTAAGATCTCCTTAAACTGTGATACTGTTTCTGTGTTCTCTTCCAGATCTCGGCATACTTCTCAGGAGCTGCTTGTACCCGTTGCCTCCTCCATGACATGGTCCCAATCCTGATTGACAGTGCTTGTTGCGAGCAAATCCTGATATGCCACAACAGCAAACACAGCAGAGAAATGGTTGTCTAAATGAGATACATGCTGTGATTGTGGTGAAGAAAAATGATAGGTCAAGGCCCACAGCATTTTCTGCTCACAGCTAATATTAAACATTATCCAGTAGTTGATGTCAGGCCCACAATTTGAGCTGCAGTAAGAGCTGCAGCAGAAGAAAAGGTGAGTCAGCACAATCCCTTTGTTTGACAACTCCTTTCTTGAGTTTGCCTTGCAAAGGCTGGAGATACTTTCATATTATCCTTTTACTTATTACTTTCACAGTGTTATTAAAGAAAGCTCCAGTCCTAGTCTGAAGCCACTTTGTTAAATATTACAAAAAGTTAGGAAAAAAAAAAAAAGAGACAAGATATTGCCCTTCCTGCTATAAATACAGAGTATGTAGAAGAGAAAACTCATGTCTGAGACCAAGAGAAGTCACTAGTGAAGATATCCAGCAGGAAAATTGTGTTTACTGAGTTTTAAAATGTTACTGCTAAATGTCCCACATGGTGTCAGACTCATTGCTCTGAAGCTACAGACTGTAATGACACTTGGTATAACTTTCACTGCGATCTTATTTTCATGGTGGAGAAGAAAACAAACTTGTGGGTTCTCTTTTGCTCAGAAATTAAATGTTTCTGTACCCAAAATAGTGACTAGAGTAAGGACCCATGCTTGGTTTGGGGCTTTTATTTTTTTCTCCACTGACTTTTTGATAATTAGCGTCCCACATTGTATTTCTTTTTCTCCCCCTGCTCCCAACTGGCCTCACAGATTCCTGTGACTCACAGAAATTTTTAAAAAACAAACCACCAAATGTGTGATTTAGAAGTATCAGTTACAGTTTTGTTATCAGTTATTAGAGGGGATTCCACATACTCGCAGTGCAATGGAAAGGCGTACCCCTTTGCTCATTAAGGTACAGGTAAGCATCATTTCTAGGAAAATGGCTTTAATTCCAAAGCCAGACCCCTCATCCATGTCCCTTGCTTTGAGCTGTGGGTACCAGAATCTCTTTGGATTCCATCAAATCAGACCCACCCAGGCCCCAGAGATTTTTGTAAAAACAAGATTCATTAAGATTTCCTTCAGTGTCAGGCCTGGATTTCTCTTCTGACATATTCAGTGTTAGGAAATAATTATTCATCCCAGACTTGCCCCTAGTGACGTTAAATGGCAAGAGAACCATGGGACTTCAAGGTAAACTGCAGACCTGTGTTTATTTATGCAGTGTTTCTAATCCAATGTAACTGGAAGAAAAATGCAAGTCTTGTTTGATCTTCAGGGGAAAGAGCAAGATGCAGGGATCTGGGGTTTGTTCCCAACTCTTCAATGCTCATTTAAAATCTTGATAGGAACATTCTGTAAAATTGTTGTGATACTTACTCATTTTTAAAAAATCCTGATACTATGAATGCCAACATAATTAATTAAGATTACTGCATTAATAATGCTATTATTCACCAACACAGTATACTACACTACAGTGAGGCAACCCAGAATATAAGTTACCTTTGCAGCTCTATTTTAGTTGCTCTGTGCCTTAGAAGAGAGCCCTTTCACAATCTCAGTAACTTTTCCCACTCCACTGCCATCTCTATGCATGCATAGGCTGCAAAGCTAGTCATTCAGTGAGCAGCTCTTTGGGCTTTCATGTCCTCCCCTTTGCTCAGCACCTAGCCTCACACTTGACATGATACTCAAAAACATCTCTGAAAATAAAATTACTCAGAGACTCTTGCTCTTGCCTCATCACTAAAGCATCTGGGTATCTTTGAATGTTAGCGAATCTTTATTCGTAAGCCCTGCAACATGAGGGGGTGTTACAATCCACATTTTACACACAGGGAACTGAAGCACAAAGTGATTAAGGTCAAAAGTTTCCATTACTTCTGTCTACTCCCAAGGACCCAATTTCTCAGTTTATTTAATACTCTACTTTCTGTCTCCAAAGCACAGTATGCATTACCTCAGCTACAGCTGTGAGAACTCAGCACTCCACGTCAGACCTGACATCTCCACACACACATGTGTAATACGAGGAGCACCCAGTCAGTCACCACCTCTGAGAAGGTAGGTTTCAAAAATTTGCCCAGCACCACACAGAAATTTTGCGGCAGAGGATAAAGTACAGTTTCCCAGGCCAGCATGCGACTGCCTTCACCAGGCGGCTGTGCTTGCTCTTGGTGCAATCCCTTCCTTCAGCTGACAGCTTCAGAACAAGATGTCAAGCAAGGTGGAGATCCTGGACACACAGGGGATGTCCTGTTTGCTCTGCTGCACATCCCTGGCTCCCACAGGACAAACGTCTTATGTACTGTGAAGGAGATGGGCGTTCTCATATATCACAGTGACTTCAATGTTCTTTCATTTCAGGGAGAGTGATAGGAAGAACAGGACAAAGATAATGGATAGATTATCCATTAGACTAAATGGATATCTGGTGTGGAAATGGCAAAACTCAAGGGGCTTGAACACCAATCCAGGATCAGTCACAGATTGTACAGGGCATGCATGTCTCTGCCCACTGCCTCATATTTCCTTCTTTTCATTCCTCACTCCTCCCTATTGTGGTTCCACCTGTTTATTTCTTATCCCTCTAATTTTGTTCTCTTCAGCTTCCAGTCTCCATTCCTCAGCCTTCTCCACCAAGCTCCTGTCTCCTTGCTTTACCAAGTTCCAGTTCTCTTTTCTAGCCCTCGTGACTCAGTCTTCATGTCTTCAAAATTCATAATATTGGCCAATTTGCTGATAGCTTTCACCTTCCCTGTTCTCTGTTTTCTGGCTTCTCATTGTAGCCTTTTCCCTGGGCTCCTCCTATCCCTGTCCCACTCAGTTCCTTCCCTTACTTGATGATTTTTTTTCTCCAGTCATTTCCTTTTCTCATCCCATATTGTAGCTCCTAGTAGGAGTTCGCACTTTCTCCATTACTGATTTAACCAGTCCCAGTTGGTTTCTATTCTAGTGCGACTGATGAGTGAATTGCTTGATTGAATCAGTTCCCTTCTCAGCTCCTGGTTTCCTGTCTCCCACAGAAACTGTTCTGTGTCCTCCATTTCCCCAACTCTGAAATTCAGTCTTCTTCAACTTTAGATACTAGTAATAATCATCAAGTCTCAGCTGCCACTCAAATTACATTAGGCTGCCACTCAAATTACAGGGATTACAGATATTTCCCTCTTCTGCCATGCTTGCTGGCAAGACAAAGGCCACTAAAAGCGTGAGATAGGGAGAAGTTCCCTTGTTTCATTTGCATTGCCTCCCACCTTGATTTGGACTAGTGAGAGGCAGGAATTGTTGGAGGTCCAGCCTTGCCCTAGAGGTCTGGGCTGAAGCAACCCTCCTCTGGGTCACCCTGCATGGTTGCACCCTGTGGGCAACACTGGATCCATGAGGGGACGGTGTGTGCTCCATCACACCGTGGGGAGCACACAGTTACAAATTGGCAACCCAAGCCAGCTATGGGTCAACATGGTTTAGTTTGGCAGAAGAACTGAAAAACCAATAAAAGAAGTGGTTTGATCTAGAGGAAAATGCAGATTTTTCTATTCCTTTTATTAACCTGAAAAATTATATTCACCTGCATTTTTACTTATTAGAAAACCTTTCATTTCCATTTACAACACTGGAAGCAAAAAAAACAAAGGGCACAAAGCAAAGAACAAGAAGGCAGTGCTATAGCTTCCTGCCTTTTAACTAAAGGAGCCTTTGGTTAACTTTTTTGGCATGTGAGGAGACCCAGGCTCTTCTTCCACAGCTCATATCAGCAGATGGTACAGTCCAGGGTAAGGTGCTCCCAACCTTGCATTTTGAAACTGACCTATTCTATTTGGAAATATTTAACTATTAATTGGAATAACCTCAATAAGATTCCTCATTGTTAGTCTGCGATGAAACCTAACTCCTAACCTTTCTCTCTTACCCAGAAAATAAATAATTACTTAAGTGCCACAGTTTGAGCAAGAGGAACTGAAAGACGACTCCTGCATCCTCTCTGCTTCAGCACAGCATGGAGAATTCCTTAGTTCACCAAGGAAGGTAAAGGAAATCTAGGTTTGCTGCTGTCCTCCACCTACCTTTCTGTGGCAGAGGTGACCTCCCCTGGGCCACTGGGCAACAGGGGGGAATTGGCACTTGCACTCATATTCACCCTGAAATATTTTCCAGGTGCAAGTATTTGATCTGACTCCTGATGGTTTCAGGTCAACCAGAGCACATTTCTTGGATGACAGGCAAATATGCTATTCACTGAAAGCAGCTTGGCCGTGCCAAGACACGGGGTGAGCTCTGCAGGCTGTGGTCCAGACATAGCTCCAGCCAGGACAGAGGGAGGCACAGTTGCATAGCCACCATGAGAAGCTAAGAGGAAATTGCACATAGTCACTCATTACAGAAGCACCTGTAGTTCGACTTTAAAAAGTCTCCACCCACAAGTGCAAATAGCAGTTGACTAGCAATAGGTTTGGACTGACATTTCTTTGAGTTGCACATAGCACATCCCTGATGCACAAGTCTTTCTGTTGCTGTAGGTCAGGTTTCTGCTCCAAAGAATGGGTCATTAGAGCAATTTAAAGTAAAAGTTGGTGTAATTTTTCACGCAGACGAAATGATGTCTTTTTTTTCCCTAGCCTTGTCCCGAGAAAAGAATGAGCTATTTTAAGTCAGACTTTCCCTCTTTCTCACCCCTGTCACCAAGTTCACTGTGGAGTCCAATATCAGACACTTCATCCAAAAAACATGTGGTTTGCCAAACATGGAAAACCCAGGAAACTGGGTTTTAGCACCAGCAATGCTGAACACTTCAGTAAACTGTTTTTGCCTGATTCTGCTTATAACTAAGACATAAGACTGACACACATGCTCTAATTGGATTTTTGAGAGACATTGTATCAACTTTAAATAATGACAGTGATTGCTGACATGGAGTTGCTACACTGAGTATTGAACTAAGGCAAGAAATTGGTAAGTGTGCGTGGGTGCAAATCTGCAAAAACGCTCATGCAACGATGAATGTTCAATTAGGGGATTTACGTTTGATAAGCAATTCAGATGTTAAATTAGCTGTGGACTACCACAGCATTGAGGGTTTTTTATACACAGTTCAGTGGAAGCAGGTGAACTACTCCAGAGCTTCATTAGAAGTATGCAGGACTTCATTAGAAGGAGTCACCCTCGGCCCAGGATAGCTCTGCTACCAGGAAGTTTCTCCAGAGTTAGCAGACTCCCACTTTGAACTTTGAAGCAACAGCACTGTTCTACTTTGGCCTGTTGTAAACTCTTTCCATTCTGGTGCCATCTGTCCTATCTATAATGGAACTAATCTCTCTGCAGAACATGAGGTCAGAGATAATCCTGGTTGCATTAACGCCAAGTACAGTACATAGGCCAAGCAGCCAAGGGGGTAGAAAACATCTTCCCTTCTGCAATCTGCACAAGAATCTACCACAGAAGCAGAGGGTGCAGAGATTATTTCCTCCCTGCATCTCTAGGGATTCAATGTACCATAGAAAGAGAACAGAGATAGATCAGATAGATACACGCTACCACAGCCAATGTAATGTACCTGCCACCAGAAGAGTAAATAGTCATAGGAGCACAGGGACTCCTGGAATCGTGTTTGCTTAGAGAAAGGCCCTGGCCTGTGACCAGGAATAACTAATGACTGCTATTTTGGATGGAGGACTTTTAAAAGACAGACACATCTGGGCTGAGAGTACTTGTAGGGACTAGATGAGAGTGACCATGTCAGAGCGTACCTAACCAGCCACACAGACACTGAGATCTGATCCCTAGGACTGATGATCTTGAAGCACCACAAGAAAAGCCCGAAGATTATCACTCCATTTCATTTTCCATCCCCCTGAAGTGAAACAGATTAAGCCCCTCTCAGGACATGGATTCTGAATCATTGTTATAACTGATCACGATGCTGTTAGATCTGCTGCATATTCCAAAAGAGACACTTTGCTGATCAGGTAGGGGGATGACTGGTTATCTAGGTCATCTCCTAGACATGATATGCTACTTCTTTCTCTACTATTCCCAAATCTATCTGGGACAACTTTTACTTCTCAGCACCTGAGTGAGTGAACAGTAATTTATAGTAATCAGCTTGAAGATAGGAATAAATTATTATGTTAGTGTTGCCAATAAGTGCTGTTATTGCAAAAATGGGGAGTCCCTTCTCCCTGAAATTGGAATGAATCAGGAGAAAACAACTTACTTTTTGAGCTAAAATACATGATCAGAGTCACCCCACGGACGTTGACTAAACCCACGTTTACAAAGCAAAATCACCATTTCCCTGGGGGGAGATGATTGTTAGTTTTTAGGAAACAATCTATGGAATCTGTTATTTAATTCAGCAAACGCTGGTAAATTCCCATGCATAAACAAACATCCTTTGCTGGAGGAATTTTTCTTGGGGAAATTCTGGCACTGCTAATATAGGGCAAATAAATACATTTTCTCTCCACTTGGAAAGATAGCTTGAATTTCTGGCCACTCATATAAGCCTCTCGTGTTATTCCCCCTGCGCAGAATTTGCTCTACACAGAGGAAATGCCTTTCCTCTGCTTTTAAAAGTCCAGGAATGAATGCACTTCCTCATTGCCACTGAAAATGGCTGTGAGCTTTGAATGGACCCTAAATGTAGTTAACCTCTTAACATACAACATACTGAAACCTATTCAATACTTAATGCTTTTGAGGTAAAACCCGAGTAAAACTGTTTGGCTGGGGTTGTGCCAAATAAGATTAAATCCCACACCTACACTAGTTACTCTAACATAGGATTTTCAGTAAGTGCTGGGGCTATCAGACCCCTTATACAATTCTATTCTTTTTGATGAAATCAAGATAGTCTCTTCTTAAAAGAGATGCTGTGCATCTAAGCAGAAGTTATGGGGCTGACACAGAAACTACAGATGAAGCTCAATGGCTTGTGTTACTGAGGAGGTCAGACTAGACTATTATGAACATAAGAAGCTGGTCAGAAACATTCACCAAGTACTGCAGAAAATTTTTGACTGTTTCTCCCCATTTTGATGAATTGGGGGAAAATACAAAAATCACACACGGAAAAGACTGACAAGCTTCATGCTTTATGATTTGTGACTAAAGATTACCTTCACATGGTGACTTTTTATTCACTTAGTAGTCCCCACATAATTCCATTGCTGAGAGCTGCTGAGGAGAAGAGATATTTCCATATTGAGAGAAAATGGTGTCAGCAGTTCTCCCATATTAGTAAGGAATGATATGGAGTCATTCATTCACGTATTCACCAGGCACATGGAAATTAAACACAATTTAAAATAGCTTTACTGATTTTAAAGAGTGTAAGGCTGGCTTAACAAATGGAAACATATGTAAGAAAATACGTTATTGGAAACATCTAAAAGAAATGAGAACAGGTTGCACTGAATTTTTTTACTATTCAGACTGTAGAAGCTGCATATATTTTGGGAGAAAATAAAAACTTCCAGTGAGACTAGAGTTCACTAGGACAGGAGCTCCTTGAAAGACTGGCAAGTCTGCTGAACTGCAGATTGTTCTAAGTTTGACTGCCTGCATTACATGTTGAAACTGGGGAATAGAGGAGAGAGGAGTAAATGGTTTAATTACGTGAGCAACATTTGCTAGCTCCATTCCCTGACCCTTCCCATCCACTCCCAGAGGGTATAGCTCTGTGTTTAATGCTTACTTGGTACCTAAAGTTAGAATAGCTGCTTATGTAATCTCATCAGACGGGAATATAGAAGAAAGGAAAACAATAGTAGGTCTCCCCGGGCTTCAGATGACGGCATTTTCTTTAGCCACTTATTTGTTAACCAGTTGCTGACTCACAGATGCTGAAGCACTGGCTGAAGCTAGCAGCTCCAAAATCCAGGCTCTGCTTTAGTGTCCCCTGTTGTGGTGTGCACTGTACATTTCAGTGGCACAGCAGTCGCCCCAGTCTAATATCAAGGTACAGGCTACAATAAGTGGGTTTGCACTACCTAAACCCAGCCATCTGCTCTGTGCATTAAGCCATGCTGGCTACTACAGTTTTGGAAAGAGAAGACTATTCCTTTGCAGCATTATGTACACAATGCTTTATGCTTACAACCCTCAACCTACATCAAAGACCACTATGACTGTCACAGTCCACAGTTAAGTGAAGTCTGCTAAACTTGGATGGTAACTTTCTTGAAGCAGGGATCACACTGTAAATATGCATGGTAAATAACCATGTGTCTAGGTGTTGAGGTACGGGAAACACAAAACAAGGAAAAGTCTCTGTCCTAAAGAGTTTGTAGCCAAAATTAAACAAGCAAGATATGGAAAAGTGTGAGACAAGAAACATCCTTACACTAGCATACAACTAAGAAACTGAGGTACTGGAATGCTAAGCCACAGCCCCAAATCCCACAGGAAAACTGTGGCAAAGTGCAGGCTGGAAAAGTATCAGGAACAACCCACCCTGTTTCTGTGCTCTTTCCTAGGCATCTTCTTAACCACTGTGAGAAACAGGGCACTGAGCTCCATGGGCCTTTGATTTGGCCTACTACTGCTGTTCTTATTTTCTTCAATTTAGCCACAAGCCCTGTCTGAGCCTGCTTCAAAATCCACCAAAAGCACTTTGCTCTCCTAGGCAAAAATAACGTTGGTCTTCTGCTTATTTCTTGTTGGTGTCTTACTGGAATTTTCTGTATCATACACTGCAGAGGATCAGTAACGCTGGGCTTTGCTGCTGTGTCAAATGTACATATACATAGCTATATGTCTGCAGTTCTCAGGGGCCCTGAGGCTTGATTCAGTATGTACAGATATCAGAGGAATGTATGAGAGATAAAAATCAAGTTGGAAAGATACTATCATTACCGCTGCAACATTTCACACATTTCACAGACTCTCATAAAACAGCACTGGAAAGGCATTCCGAGATTTCAGCTTGCCCGTTACCTCCATGTCAGGCGGTAAGTACAGTTAACGCCATACTTAACTCTCTTCTAGCTAATATAACCTGTTCTTAAAAATGTCCAATGTTTGCCTTCATAGGTCATTTATCACAATGTTTGACCAGTCTTAATGGGAGAATATTATCCTTCATGTTCAACAGGGCCTAAGGCAGGATTTGAACTTTCAACTTCTTTGGAACCCACTGCAGTTCCAGCCCTTTACTTCTGACATTTGTATCATGGACATTAAAAAGAAGAAGAAAATAAGAAAGAAAAAGAAAAAAGAAAAAAAAAAAAAGCAGAAGAAAAGCAGAGGGAGGCTGGCCCAGTGGAATAAATAAGAGCCTCTTACTCCCAGTACAGTCCCTTGCCACAACACCCTGGTAAAAGTCTCCCTGGGAATCCAGAGTTTGTCTTGCTCTATTCAGATGAGTATAATGGAAAATTCACAAAACCAGTTCAGCCCTTGCTATCTATGTGGCAGAGATGAGTTTGGGTATTTTTATTTTTTTTTTACCATCACTACTTGGTTCAGTAGTAAGCACCAGTTTTCTGTCTGATAGAGTCTTAAGGGATTTTCCTCTCTCTTTCTCCTCTGTACTGACAAGCTCTTCTCATCACTTCTCCGCCAGGAAAAGAAGCAACGGAAGGGCTCCTGGAAGACAGAAGTGATGAACTCAAGCATGACCTCAAGCGCTGCTATTGCAATAGAAGGGATTTCCCTCTTATGATCCTTTTCCTCCCTTCTAGATGAATCACACCTCTTACAGAATTATCTGATATTAAAAGACCTGGCAAATGATTGAGCTATTAAAGTCTGAATGTTACTATCCGTAAATACTATCCTTGTCATCATCCTATGGTAGAATGTTGTATGAGTACTGTCTTGACAATGAGTCTTGCCTAATGCAACCTCTGAAACACTTGGTGATGGTGTTCTGAACACTTTGAGGTCTTGGTTTAATTTAATGAGCATGAGCTCCTCCTTCCTGAACAGTAAAAAAAAGTGAAATAATTAAAATAATTTAGAGATATGGAACTGAATGGGGAGATTTATTTTTCTTCCCGAGCTCAGTGAAGAATTGTTATTGATTGATGTGTATGAAACTGATTACCCAAATACCCTCCAAAGATGGATATTCTGCAGCATTCCTAGACAGCCTGCTCCAGGGTTATACAAACTTCACCACTTAAAAGGGCAGGGGTTTGCCCTTATGTCTAAGCAGAATCTAGGTAGTCGTAATTTGAAGTATTTCTTATCCTGTTCTCAATGGGAAGGAGAACTCCCCCCTTCCCTCAGGAGACATAGATATGTATACATAAATAAAAATATCACTCTGTGTGTGTATATATATATATTTATATATATATGGGGGTGTGTGTGTATGTGTGTGTCTACACACACATACTTCAAAGAAGAAAATTTTCCCGGCCCTTATATATATGTATATGTGTTTATATTTTGTCAAATATAAACATTATACCATAAATGGTGGGATAAACTATGGGGTATAATTAGAAGAAATAGGAGTAAACCAGAAAAGAGGAATGTATATTCATGCATTCTACAATTATTGATGTTGTTTATGTTTTTAGTTTATTTCTATATTGCCGAGGAGATCCGGTTGACAAGACAGAACTTCATTTTGTGCTGTGCAAACTCAGATCAAATTAACTCCTACCATCCTGCTCAGACCTGTACGATAAACATCAGCTTTAGCCATGTGCAATCAGCTTTCAGTTTATGGAGGTGCAAATAGCAATTATGAATATTCAGATGTGCTCACCGTTCAGAAAACAAAAATAAGCTGTTGCCTTTTCAGGTTTTCCTGGGACTCAGCAGCTCCCTCATAGGCTCACAGCTAACACCTGCAGAACTATTAGTCTCCTTACTCACACTTATCTTCCTTTCCTTCTTCCTTTAAGCAAAGAACAGAAGGGGCTACGACTACTTGTTAATCTGTTTCACATATGAAGCAGGATTTTTCCTACTTCCTACCTTAGCTCCTTATTCTCATTCCACAGTGAAACTCTCCATCACTTTAAACACTCTGTTTAGCTTCAGCTAAAAACAAATAAATAAATAAATAAATAGACATTTCCTAATCAGATCACTTAAGTAATCCCATATCTCAGCCCATATAAGGGGACAGCGAAAAAAGTCCAGGAGCAAGGAATGACAAGATGCTGAAGGAAACATACACTGGGTAAATCACACCACAGATGCTGCACTAGTTTTCCAAATAAACATAGAATGGTTTGGGTTGAAAGGGACCTTAAAGATCACCTAGATCCAACCCCCCTGCCATGGGCAGGGACACCTCCCACTAGACCAGGTTGCTCAAAGCCCTGTTCAACCTGGCCTTGAACACTTACAGGGAGGGGGCAGCCACAGCTTCCCTGGGCAACCTGTGCCAGTGCCTCACCACCCTCACAGGAAAGAATTTCTTCCTAATATCTAATCTAAATCTGCCCTCTTCCAGTTTAAAGCCATTACCCCTCAGGATAATTGCTCAGGCCCAGTTCCCTCAGGTATCCAGCCCCCTGGATCTCAGTCATCCTTCCAGCTATCAATCCTTAAGTGCAGAGCCTTCCTACCCAAATACTACTTTCCAAGGCAGCAGAGAATCTAGAGGAGAAAAAAATAAAAGAAACTGTACTAAAAAAAAATAATTAACATGCATTGGAAGGGATTATTCTTCCAGCCACATCCCTAATTTCTTCTTTAACAAAGACAGAGAAAGAAGGATGCCAGGCTGCACAGGGCCAGACACAGACCTGTAGACCCTGGGAAAGAGTACGCTGGTCCACAGCCACAGGGTGGGACAGGAGCTGAGCCAGCTGCTGCTACTGGAGGGGAAACAGCTCAAGGCTGAACTCTTCCAAAATCCACCTGTTCTCTGAAGGAGTCAAGGTTTAAGACCTGATTTCAAGGTGTGGAGCAACCCTAGCTTCTCGTCGAGTGGTGGGAGCAGTGGATGCTCGGGAATGGGCAGGAGCTCTGCATCTGCGAGGATAAAGTCTTTGAAGACTGCAAGACACTTTGTTACGCTGTATTTGTTGCTGGGTGCCCTCAGGTTGCCAGGCTGGTGGGCAAGGAACTGCCCTTTTTCCAGTAGAAATCCCATCCATAAATCTTATTTCCAGGCCTTAAGTATTGTGTTCTATTCGGTGAGTTTTTCCATTGCACGGATTTTAGGATACTGTTTAAAGGCGTGAATTAATTGATTACCATCATTACATTTAATGATTCCTACGAACTGCTAGGCCTGGCCAGGAGTTTACAAACACACTCAGGCACTTCAGTATCCTCAACTTCATAACTTTAGTCTGAAGTTCTGCCCCTTGCCTACAACAGCCTTAACACTCATTCACATCTCCTGCCTAAAATACCAGCACATGGAGTAACAGGCTTACATATTGGTCTAACCTCTCATTAAAGAAACGAACTCACTTGTAGTTACTTACAATACAAACCCAAAACTGTGAAGCACATGCAACCTAAATGAAAAAAAAAACAAACAAAAAACCCCCCACAACAACTGGCTTGGGTTTGAAAACAGTCTAGAAGAGCGGTAGGTTCAAAGGGGACAGGCTCCCTTTCCATCCCATCGGGGTGTCAGCTCCAGGGCAGCGTGCACCTACACCCCAAGACCTCTCTGCTTGGGCGAGGAGTCCAGCAGGACCCTTGCCACGCTTGTCCACAGAATCACAGGATAGCCTTGGTTGGAAAGGACCTCTAAGATCATCAAGTCGAGGAGGAGGTGACGGCTCCTGGGACCACTGGGGCCTCCTGCTGCTGCTGGCGCTGAGGGAGCCACGGTGCAGCCGGGGTGCAGCGGGGCGCAAAGGCCCTCCCCCAGCTCTGGTTACGGCAGGGCAGCTGCAGCTGCCAGCTCCCCAGCGCAGCTCCCTGGCGCCCGAGAGACCTTTTACACCGCCGGGATGGCGCCAGGGCAGTTCCCCACACGGGGGCACAGGGCTGCTCCGGGCCCAGCGACCGGGGCTGCGGGCCGCCCCTGCCCCCCGGGCCCGGCAGCGGAGCGCGGCCTGCAGGAGCGGACGGGCACACACCCCCGGGGGGAGGAAAAACGGTATAAGGAAGGAAAAAGTGACGGCCCGGCCCCCGAAAAGCCCGCGGGTGAGTCACGCAGAGGCGCCCCCTGGCGGCGGCGGGGGGCCGGGCGGCGGCGGTTGTCACATGTCGGAAAGTCCCCGGCACTGCCGGTGGAAATCCCCGCTGGGGTTTTTTTGTTGTTGTGTGGTTTGTTCTTTTTTGTTTTTTCTTTTTTTTTTTTTTTTTTTTGGCGCCCGGGCGCTGAAACAGAAAGGGGAAAAAAACCAAGCGGCTGAGCTCAGCCCTTCATTCCGCAGGGGCGGCGGCGGCGGCAGCAGCTCCGGCGGGGAGGGGGCGGCGGAGGGAAGGGAGCCCCGGCTCGGCGGGGGTGGATGGCTCCCGAGCTCGGCTGCGTCCCACCGCCCCAGCCCCTCAGCTGAGCGGGAGCTACCGGCAGGAGCCACCGCAGGAGGAGCCCGCCGCCGGCGGAGAGGTGAGCGCCGCTCTGGGCACTGGGAGGGGAGGCGGGCACGGCGCGGCGGGGGGCGGCGGACCCCCACGTTGGCTTCATCCTCCCCGTCCCAGGAGGGCGCCTCGGGGGACCAGGCGGGTGTTGCTGGGGTGTTCGGTCGTTTCCCGCCCGGCAGCCAGCAGTGAGCGCCTCCGGGGTCCGGTCCGCGCTGGACATAAGTGGCGGTGGGGGACCCTGACCCCCTCCATCCTCACCTTCCGCCCTGGGGAGAGTGATGACACGCTTAGTTCTGTACCTAGCACTCGGACAAGGGCATAGAAATCCAGGGGTGCTGAAGGTATATTAAGTGTGTTTATTTTAGCAGCGACTTAGCACTTCACGGAAAGGAGTTTATTATTGCTGTTTTTCAGATAGAGGACAGAAAAGTAATTTTATTAAGTCACCTCAGAATAGTATTCAGCTTTCTGGAGCCCAGCATCCTTGGTACTACATGTTCAGAAAGGATGCTGCCTCATATAGCTATTTAATCATTGTTTACAGCGATGCTTTTCTGAGAATTCATAGTCATTGCATGTCAAAAGGTTAAGGCAGGGTAGCAGTAAAGCACAGCACAGTACAGTATAAACTAATATAATTGTAGCTGACCTTTCTGTTCTTTAAATATCTGGCTTAGGTGGCTATTGAGTTCTGTTTGTTTCATCACATTGTTTTGAAAATAAGGGTTGCTCAGCTTTTGCCTTGATAGACATTTAATGACCGTAAATAGCATAGACAGTAATTTCCATGTTGCCAGTAGAACATGGTATTGAATAATACAGTTTCAGTGACTGCTTCTGTAAACTCAGTACTTTTTGTTGCTTAAAGCTGGAAATAACCATTTCAAGGGTCCATGCCGGTAGTGCTTAATCATGTGATCAATCTTTATTCATGTCAAAAAATCCCATTGACTCAATGGCTCTACTTACATAAGTAAGGAATTCAGTATTTTGGTCATCTTGCAGCAAAGTATAGCTTTAATTAATTAAACAAGCCCTTTAATCATCCATACATTTAAATATAGTATTACATAGATAGCATGTGTAAAACTATATTGGTGGGGGGAGTGAATGAAAAAAATGTGTTATTTCCATTTTAAGGTCATATGTTGGTGGGGGAATGGTAGGAATATGCCATCTTTATTAGCTAAAGGAAAGCTTTCCTGTGTATTGCAAGATGTGACAGCTCTGAGCCCTGTCCCTAGTGCTCTTACAGGAGCAGAGGAAGCACTGTGTGAATGACATTGCTCTGACTGAGCAGAAAGGACTTTGCAGCATCTCGTGTCTTGCCTGCCACTGAGTCTCCAGATCAGCTGAGTCTCAGAGAGGTTATGGAGGGCTGTTCTTGGCAGCAGGAGTTTGAGGTCCCCTCTTAGCCTGGCAGGGTCCTTTCTAGCGCTCCAGCTGGGCAGCTGGAGGTGGATGTCACCAGTGGAAATGTCTAAGTGAAGAGGAAGAGCAGCTGGTTCCCTGAAGAGAAGGATGTGCTTAAGTCAGTCTGTGCAAGAGGAGTCTTTTGCCTCAACAGACCCGGGAGTACCTTCCTGGTCAGTCTGTCAGGTTGTAGTCCTTCGTCCTCTCTCTGGCCCTCTGGACTCCCATCTCCATGACAGAACTTCCTAATACTTGCATAAGTAAGTTTTCAGTTGCTTTGTGTCTCCCTGTACTTGGCATGGTATACATCGAGACTGTAATATATACCTATGGCTTGATACTTGTCCATAGATTCCTAATCACAATAGTGGGCTCTCCTAACATGACCAGCTGTAGTCTAAACATGTTAGGCATGCATACCTTTATTTGTCGTAATAGCTATTTTGCTTTGGTTTTAAACAGAGCAGTAATGTACACGGATAGCATGAAGAGTCTCTCCCCGTATAAATAGGTTGTTGGTGTTACTGTAGCGCACAGGAGTTTTAAGGGATGAGGTCCCTACATTTAGCTCTAGCTAGCCACAAAGTGTGCTTTGAATAAGGATTTCAGAGTGTAGACAGTTTGAGGTTATGGGGGTTTTTTGTTCTTCCTGCTGTGGCCCATGAGGCCAGAGATACTGAAGAAAGGGATGCAGGGCAGCAATGTCCCACTGTGGAAAAATATTGGGGTTTTTGAGCCAAGTGGAAATGCTTTTTCAGCTATGTTGACTTACCACTGAGTAATAGCGGCACTGCAGTCTGCACCCCCACACAAGACACAAGCACCTCTGGGCTCTACCACTCACAAAATAAAACGAGCCTCAAGAAGAGTAACATAAGTCTGTCCTTGAGTACTTGCTCTGCTACAAATTCCTCATTTGCCACCTTAGCCACTGTAAGTATGGGGCAGATACTAGCATGGCATGTAGTTCTTGGGGCTCTTTTTGTACTGTACCAAGCATCACTTCTCAGAATGTATGGGTTGCAGAAATCTGAAGTGGTCATTATCTGCTTTTTTTGGCATGTCATCAAAACAAGAGCTTGAAACGTGCTGAAAGTTCAGCAGGTTCATATGGGATTACACTGTACAATTATCAATTAGTCAGGTTTCCAGGATAATTTTCCCTTCCCTTGATCTTGCCTGCTTTTATCCTTCCTTTGATTTAAATGTACTTTTTTTTTTTTTTCTAATGATGATGCAATTTCCTTAGTTATAAATAATTTCTCTTTAATATCTCAGTAAATCATAGCAGTAAATGATTGGAATACACTGGTCAGTGTCTCTATCTGAGTAACGCAGAGAGGCTAGTGGATTTGAGCTTTAAAAAACATGACCTATATAAGGCTCAGTGGACTGCATTCACTCTGTGTTCGTTTTAGGCAAAACTGCAGCCAGAATCCCACCCCTGAAAGTGCCTTCTCAATCTCTGCAGAAGTGATAGCCCTGTGATGCAAGGAAACTAACATGCCAATAAAAGGATCCTTTTTAATTTCAAATGTCTTCTAGAAACATGGCTGGCCAACACATACTTCCTCAAGCTTTGTATCAGAGCAATATGCTGAAAGCCATGAAGATTAGAGAGAGGACACCTGAAGATCTGGTCAAACCTCCCAGTGGAATAATTCACCACTTCAGGACTATGCACAGATACACCATAGAAATGTTCAGAATGTGCCAGTTTTGTCCTCAGTTTCGGGAAACACTTCAGAAGGCCCTGACTGACCAGGCCACCCAGACTTCACTGGAGCGCCAGAAGAAGCTCAACTGGTGCATGGAAGTTCGGAGGCTTGTTCCTTTGAAGACTAATGGTAAGTTATGAGCAAGTCTTTGTACTTGCATTAAAACTTGTAATGTGAATGTAGCACCTTTATTAATAGCATCTGAGTTCACGTTACTGAAACAGAAGCACACAGCTTTAAAAAAGTAGTGCCTTTTAATCTTAGTTTTGTAAACAAAAATTCTTTCCACAAGATGTACTGTCCTGAGGCTGTAACAGTCCACCGCTCGTATCATGGTATTATGAATAGCATGAAAATTTCTCAGGTATTTTCATCATATCGGTAACTTGTGGCATGTCAAAGTGAAATATCAGGTGGGACCTTTGACTTACAACCCATCAACTCTTCATGAATCCGACTCTGCTATGGAAGTGCCAAACAGCCCTTAATGCCGGGCAAAAGGAGACTTCAGATGCTTTGAGTGGCAGGGATACATTTCCTGTATATATATAGCAGAAGTTACTGTCCCGCCATAAGCCCTGCTGTTGCAGCTGGCAGGGAAGGTTCACTTGCTGATCCAGCTTTAACAGCGGTGCAAGTGGGAGCATCCTGGATATGGACCATCTGGGAGCCTGCCCCCGCTGGCCCTGGAGTCAGTGCCCCACACCTGGCCGGTTCCCACATCCCTAGCTACCTGCTAGCTCTTGCCTTCCCTCCGGACTCACTGGTAACTCCTGTGTGCAGGACTGACAGCCATCATCGTGCAACACAAAGTGTGCAGTGTGGTTTTAGGACTTGGATTTTGGGTTACCTTGTGTGTATTGCATCAAGTGCTGTAAATTAAAAGGTACAGCAGTAGTGCAAAGATTTCCTGAACAGGGTACATGTGTCCACAGTCTTGAGCAGGAAACTTTTGCACATGACTCTAAGAGTTGCTGGGCATTTCACATTCAGCGGAGGAAAGATTTGGTAATGGCTATGACTTGCAGTCACGCAGCTGCAAACTGGGACTCAGGATTCCCTACAGCACAGATTGCCCCAAACCAGGAAGGTAGACTGTGACAGTGAACACTCCAGGAACACGGAAAATATGTATTCTTTGCTTAAGGAGCAGATGGCACTGGTTATAGAAATACTGGGTGTGGTAGACCTGGGGCCTCACTGAAGTCCTTACATTATGTTCTGTGGATGCTTCTTTTCATATCTGTTTATATACACATTGCCCTTATCTTCCTAGTCCACATTCTTCCCATCCGAAGTTCTACCATACTTCTTAGTCTGATTGCACATGACTGTGTTGTGCAAAAGCCATTGAAACAGAACTGCCATGTGGATGTGACTGCTGTGACCTAGAACAGCTTGATCCTAAAGTGTGTCTCTGTAACTATCATAGAGGCACTGAGCTTTTGGTGGGCTCTTGCATATGTGTAAAATTCTCATGACTGTAATCAGGCTGTACATGGAGATCACATAGTCTTGAACTTCCAGAAGGACTGGAGTTGCAGCTAGGGCAGGCAGCGCTTTGCAGGTACTAGGAAGGTAACATCACTCTAAGTGTTGTGTCTTCCAAACTTTATCCTGGAAGATACACTCTACCAGATTTACTAGGAAAATGAACAACACGCATAATTTTTGCCCAGGGCAAAGAGCAACAGTTTTGGAATCCCCCATCTCCTGTTAATACAAGTCCTGCAGGGGTTAACGCTGCCTGGCCAGGCCTTTGTTGCTGACAACATTGTATTTGATAACTTCGACCTCTTGCATGGTCTCATGACTGTTGGCCAGTGGGAGCAATTTGTGGACTGGTGACTTGGATCCCATCCATGAGCAGGCGTACCTATATACCAGATGCTGAAATATTAGAGCAGGCTGAGGGAAGGCAAATCAAGGGCTCGGATTGTGGTCCCCCCGTACCCCGCACAGCCACTGAACTCAGCTTCAGTTCAGTGCTTTAGGGTCATTAAGTTTGTGAGGAGAAGGAGTGGCTTTGGGAACCTGTGGTTTATGCAAAGTAGTTGCAGCAAGGGACCTTTGCAGGAGAGAGAGGGTAGACTGGACTGAAGGAAAGGATCCCTGAAAGAAGGGACCTGGAGAAACCCTGTATTATCCCAGAAAATAACATGTTGTGGGGTTTTTTTTCTTCCATGTGGCATGAAAAATACTTTAAAAAGGCTTTAGTTGCTTAAACCATAGCTGTGGGAGGAATATACTAGTTCTTTCAGTCAACAGTGGGCTTTCTTCAGAAAATTCTGGGGTTTTTTCTAATGAAGGTTTTAATCGTTGAAAGCAGAGAAAGTATTTCCTATAGGATCTTTTGATGTATATGTTACCTAATATGTACATGAGTTTGTGGAGTGGTGTGGGGGTTTTTTTAATTAAAAAAAAAGTCCTTTTGAATCACTGCACATTTCTTTGCCAATACCTGAATGGAGGATAGAGGGAAAGCAGTAGGAGGTATAAAAATCGAAACTGTTGTTGTTGGGGTTTTTTTTTAAATATTTAAAATTCCAGCATCTATTGGCTGTAGAGATTTCACTTGTATAATGAATTGGCACTCATTCCAGCTTGCCCAGCCACACCCCCGGGAAAGTCCGAGGGAGGCTTCGCTGCTCAGCCCTGCACGCCGCAGAACAAAAAGTACAACTGTTGCTCAATTGCTAGTCAAACGGCACGGGGGGAATTCCAAGTGCTGTGTAAGGAATTTTGGCCAGCTCTTCTCAATAAAGAACTGAAAGTGAGCTCTCAGAGAGAGAGAAAAAAAAAAATAATCTTATCTTTGCTCTAGATTTTGCAAAGGGAAAATTTTAACAGGATTAATATGTCATCTATCTTGGTCAGAAGGAAACCCAGTCAGTTTTTCCCTCTTATATGTTGTTCCTTGATTTTTGAGATCAAGTTAGTAGCCTGCAGACTTGAAGTGAGCTTTGTAAGACAGCATTCAGAGACCAGAGGGCAGTTGCAGGAACCTGATATACACTGAGTCCATAGTGATTTATAAAGAGTTAAGTATATATGAAATGATATGGTTTTTAGGATCTGGGGTCTGTTGTAGGTTTTTCTCTGCAGTTTCATAGAAAAGGTAGCAAAAGTGTTCACAAATGGTGTACTTGAGCTCATAATGCACCTAGCAAACTGAGTTTAAGTCTTTTATGGGAGTTCTTTGGTTGTTTTTTTTTCCCCACGTGAGAAAAATCTAGTAGCTTTACCATGGCTGATGTCCTCTATTCCAAGAAAATTATTGTGGTTTCTTAGCATTCAGTGAATCTGTTTACTACTGTAGTAAACACCAGACCTAGTTTTGACTCTGAAGATATGACAGTAATTATTCTCAATGTCTCCCTTTCAGGGGAAACATCCTCTTTTGAAGAAGATAACTAGAGATGGAATTTGAAACTCAGCCATAGGCATAGTTTGTCACACCTTTTAATTAAGTTAATTAACTCCTCATTCTCAGTTTCTTCCCTTCTGAAACTGCAGAACATCTCTTTCCTTCCTACCTGTAAAGAGGACTTTTTCAATGCAATGAGTGTGTCTATACAAAAATCAAATCGTTATGTTCTTCGTTTATTTAGTTTTGTGTTTTAGAAAAACAATACTCTGAATAAAATACTTAACAGCTCAGCATACTGTCAGTTCTGAGAGGAAGGCAAGAGGTGTTCCTACAATTGCTTTTCGTGAATCACTTGCTCTTCCCTTTCCATCTCTTTTTTTATTACAAGTCCTCCATCAAGCACAGCCAAGTGCCAAGCCTTTCAATGCAGTGCTTCTCAGGGGACATGAGGCTTGGTGTTACTATAGTGTATTCTTAGTGGTTTCCCTTATCTCTATCCTGTGCCATCAGGTGTACTTGTGTAAACACTGATGAGGGAGATGTACACTTTCTTTTGTAATTTTAAGTTGACTTTGTCATATTTAAAAGCTATTTCAGCTGTTTGACATTTGCAGTTGACCCCAAAATTGAGTTCATTATATCAGTCAAAGTTAAGTAACATAGATAAGGAGTAGGCTTCCCACCATTGCTGAATGACAGCTTAACACCAACCAGTGAAGGGACAAAACCAATAGAGAGGGGACTTTATTCCTTTCTTCCTCTGAGCAGAGAGCTCATAGCTGTGACCTTCTTAGAAGCTTTCTGTCTGAAGATAAGAGAGAAGTGCACAGGGAATATGCATATGCACAGCGTAATTATACATCCTGCACTCTTCTGGGGTTTTATTTAATAGCCATTTAAAAATAATGTACTTTTTCTTCTTTTGCAGGTGATGGAAATTGCCTCATGCACGCTGCATCACAGTACATGTGGGGTATTGAAGATATCGACCTTGTCTTGAGAAAAACATTGTTTAGCGCACTCAGGGAGATTGATACACGGAACTTCAAGCTCCGCTGGCAGCGAGAGGCTATTAAATCCCAGGAGTTTGTGGAAACCGGACTCCACTATGACACCCGGGTAAGGTGGCCTGAGGGAATGGTGCTTTTTTCTGAGTGCTCATCAGCATTGTCTTGCTGATTTTGTTTGCTTTTTGGCTTCATGGATTCTGCCGTTAGCAAAGAGCAGAAATAGTCTTCCTTTGGAGGAAATGGGAAAATTTGATTATTTTGAGCACTGCTGTGCTGCAGTTAGTTAGTTCCTGACCTCCGTGTCTTTGAACCGTTGCTGATGGATGTTTCTTTCCTCAGAACTGGGAGGAGGAGTGGGAATATCTCATAGAAATGACCTCCCCAGAAACATCTGGGGCTCGAAACAGGCTTCCATATAATGCGCTGGAAGAAATCCACATCTTCATCCTTGCTAACATCCTCAGAAGGCCAGTCATTGTCCTTGCAGGTGAGTTGTGCAGTCATCTCACATTACAGACCGTGTTGCTTGGTGCTATGTTAGTAATCTTTGCTTATTGCTGTTTTCAGGTAGATGTGTTTCAGAACTGAGAGTTTTCAGCAATTCTGAAACACCCAGAATATGTTTTCTCTTGCCTGTAGCACATACTTATTTGTGCTTATTTGTTGTTTTTTTTCTTCCTTATGCAGATAAAGTGGTGAGAAGTCTAGAGTCAGGCTCCAGTTTTGCTCCTCTGAATGTTGGTGGTATTTACTTGCCTCTTCTTTGGCCATCTGAAGAATGCTACAGATACCCAATTGTGCTTGGCTACGACAATATGCATTTTACACCACTAGTGACTCTGAAGGACAGTGGGCCAGGTATTTTTCAAGTCCCTTGTTTGTTTTTTATATAGCTTCTTCAATATCATAATGCTGATAAAGCATTTAAAATATAATCTGGTTTAGATTTTCATTTCAGAAGTTAAAATAAATATAAAACATTCCTTTGGAATATGTTATTAAAATGTGAGCAGAAACAACTTTGTAAATCTGAATAGAAACTAAAGTTTGTCTTCAAAATGCTTGGTGAAAGTAGAGTACAACTCACCTGCCTGCAGGATCAGTCAAAGGGTGGCCTCTGCTTCATTGTGTTCTGGCTTCCTTTCCTTGCCCCATCATAAGAAAAGGACATCATGGTCTGACAGGACATGGTCTCATGCAAGTGTACTGCTGCCTGGCAGGGATAACGAGATACATGCTTTACTGGTTTTAATGCATCTCTTCTGAATGAATAGCAGTTCTCTACATTCAGGTTAGGGCATTATCCCAGGGAAAGGTATAATAATCTAAGATCTACAATGCTGCCCACACTGAGAAGAAAATTGCTATGAGGAAATTAAAACTCCCATGGGACAGGGCTGGGTTTGTGGTGCAGACACGTCTGCATCCTCCACCATTGGCACTATTTAGAAACCGGTTGCTCTTGCCAGCCATTCTCTTCTCTCTTCAAAATTCAGCAGCAGTGGTGACATCTCGGTGTGTTGCATCTTGTGGTTACTCCTGCCTGGTAAAAAAATATATATATATACTAATCCATCTTGTTTCCCCACAGAAATCCGGGCTGTCCCTCTGGTCACCAGTGAACGGGGCAGATTTGAGGATTTGAGTGTGCACTTTCTGACAGACACAGAAGAGAGGGAGAAAGAGCAGCTGCTAAAAGACTACTTGATAGTGATCGAAATTCCAGTGCAAGGCTGGGATCATGGTACAACTCATCTAATTAATGCTGCAAAGTGAGTGTCATTCCTGTTTCCTCAAAGTTTTTTTATTTACAGAGGTTGGAGAAGCTGGGCAGCCCAGTGTGCCCCTTTGATCTTTCCTTCCTTCCATGGTAGCACACGTGCTTACCCTTTGAAGTACGAAATATTGGCATTACTGTTGACATGTTTTGAAGTGGTATGAGCTCAGACCAGCCTCAAATGTCTTCAGACTTATCAGACTGAAGCTAATATTTTAGAAGAGTAAACCAAATGGATTAGTTTCACTGCCTTTTAGATTACACAGGAGCGTGGCTGAAAAGTAATTAAACCCAGGAACTAGTTAGACCAAACTCTTGCACTTTATGTAAGGGCACATTGCATAAAGGGCAGCTGGTGTAATTTTGGCTGCCCTAGGGAAAGTACTTGGTGATATGTTCTTAGTGCAGATGCCTTGACAGCCTGGGCTGTTGCAGCGCGGTGGTAGGCAGGAAGCTGTGGCCGGTGGAGGAACCGGTGTCTGTGCTCGACCCTCTGACAGTTGAGCGTCAGTAACGTGCCGGGGGAAGCTGGTGGCATCCACTGCTTTCTCACATTTAGGGAACACTGGCAGTGGTGTCCACCCAGCACCTCCACGAGTGTAGGAGGGCAGCAGCTCCCTGTATCCTCTATCTTTGTTCCATTACCACACAGGAAGCAGTGGTTTGGGAGCCTTGACAATTGAAGTCCTCCTACCCAAAGGATATGCAAGAAGTAGCAATCCAGCTTCCCTAGTCCCAGCGTACAGATGTGTTCTTGAGTGTTACCAATAATGCTAGCTCCTCAGCCTCCCAGCTGTGGCACAGTGAAGCTCTGGTGTGGGATTTTTCCTGTCCTCAGGGACAGAGGAGGGATTGTGTGACAGGTGCTTTAGCATTACACTGCACTGAAGCCCTGTAGTTTGAAGAATTCCACTGGCAGATAGAGACCCAACAGGGCAAAACCAGGAGCAGATTTCATGATAAACCATATAATGAATGCTGAGCCCACTGTATGAAAGGCTTGTTCTTGGTGTGGGTTGGTGAAGAGAGGGGTCTTCCACTCTAACCTCAGCTTAGCTGAGCACCGGTCTTCAGAGAAATTCAGGATTGGGGGGATTTTTCTTTTCACTTCTGAGAGATTATCTATATTCTTCCTGCAAACAGCTTTCAGAGAGAACCCTCACCTAGAAAATCCTTTTAAGAATACTTCTGTTTAGCATTGTGTCACACCATTTCTTTAGATATGAAAGTCTCCATTTGACATGTCTGAACACCTGCTTATAAAATTATTTCCATTTACAGCAATGGTCTAACATCCTGGATCTTCTAGCTGAGTAATATGGATGTGCATTAAATCTGCATTTGCTCCCCACATAGCTTGTATTTGCCTCCACCCCCACCATCTGCCCTTTTCAACCACTGATGCAATCTTCCATTTTTGCCTGTCAGGTTAGATGAAGGCAACCTACCCAAAGAAATAAACCTTGTGGAAGATTACTTTCAACTGGTACAGCATGAGTACAAGAAGTGGCAGGAGAACGCTGACCCTGCTAGGAGAGAGGCCTGCTCCAGAAACAGACAGGAACTGTCTTTTTCCCAGCTCTCCCTCTTACAGATGAAATGTGAAACACCAAACTGCCCTTTCTACATGTCTGTGAACACCCAGCCCTACTGCCACGAGTGCTTTGAGAGGAGGTCCCAGGGAAGCAAAGGAAGAAAGCAGACCTCTAAAGCAGCACCCGAGAAACCGAAGGCAGCTGGGTCGGGCTCCTCCGGTGTGGACGTTTGTGAACCTGGAGGATGGACATCCGAAGAGCCTGTAACAGGGCCTCGCTCCGCACCTCCGACTGCTCCGAGCCTTTTCCTATACAGCGAGACCACAGCCATGAAATGCAGGACACCAGACTGCCCCTTTACATTGAACGTGCAGCACAACGGGCTTTGCGAGCGCTGCTACAACTCCAGACAGCTCGGTCCTTGCAACAACTTGGATGACCGGAGACATTTAGACTATGCCACGTGCAAGGTGTGCCGTCAGAAGGCCAACAGGACCTTCAACGGCATATGCAGCACTTGCTTCAAAAGGACTACAGAGCACTCCTCAAACGGCAGCCCCGCTTTCCTGCCCGTGTGCCATCAGAGATCAACATCCGACCCATCCCAGATCTCGCAGAGCCTCTTCCAGCACTCCTGCCATCAGGCTCCCAACAGCCGCGGCGAGGAGCCCCCGCCACCGGCGCTGCCTCCTGAGGAGAAGAGGGGAGGTAACCTCTGCAGGAAACCTGGCTGCAAGTTTTTTGGGACACCGCAGAATGAGGGCTTTTGCACGCTGTGTTTCTTTGAGTACAGGGAAAACCACGGTAAGTGGGGGTGGGGGTGAGTTTTGGCACACTTTGGTTGCAAGATCGGCCTCCTTGAGCTATGAATCTTTGTGTTGCTGTTGGTGCTAAAAGGGCAGGGGGTGATGGAAACAGTGTGGAGCAGAAGCAGCAGCCTGAGGAGAAAGCGCTTTTTATTTTATTATTATCCCATAAACAGGCACATGGTAAGAGTGTGAGAAATCTGTGAAATCTCTTGTAAAAGAGTCAGTTTTCATGGAAGCAAACTTAGCTCAAGAGGGGGTGGCTTTTGATCCCTCCACTGCAGTCATGGTTTGGTATGAATTTTCTTCACAGCTAGGTGAGTTGTAGGAGTCGGTGAGGGAAATGCTATTGTACTGATGTTACTGAAAAACAGTTATGTTAGCAAGGCTTTTAAAAAGCTTGGGATGAATTTGAAGATCCGTATCCATTCTGGATGTAACAGACATAACACTCTGGAGTAACTACTGAAGTTACCTTGATAAGTAGAGCAAGTAGAAGCTGACTATAGATAATGTGATGGTACTTTGGAGTAACTTAGGAGCATATTGTTATCATCTACCTTGAAATCTTTCTTGGTGGTATCATGTGGATATGCACACATGTGTGCCTTCAAAAAGGTATTAATCTGTGAATAAATCACAGCATGAAATCTTCATCTTTCATAGAGTCATAGAATGATTTGTGTTGGAAGGGACCTTAAAGATCATCTAGATCCAACCCCCCTGCCATGGGCAGAGACACCTCCCACTAGACCAGGTTGCTCAAAGCCCCATCCAACCTGGCCTTGAACACTTCCAGGGAGGGGGCAGCCACAACTTCCCTGGGCAGCCTGCTCCAGTGTCTCACCACTCTCACAGTAAAGAATTTCTTCCTAATATCTAATCAAAATCTACCCTCTTTCAGTTTGACATGGTTACCGCTTGTCCTATCACTACATACCCTTGTAAAAAGTCCCTCTCCAGCTTCTTTGTAGACCCCAGTGCTCTGTTACACAGGCAAAGAGCCCTTGGGTACAGAGGGTGAAAGGCACATGTAAGAGAGAATTATTGCTTATCTCTTAAGACTGTTTCACTGCTGACAAGCGTGCCAGTCCTGCGCTTTCCACATACTTTCAAATTAGGGAAATTCTATGCCAGCTTGCAATAGCTTATTTTCCAGCATTGTTCACAATGAAAATTTTTTCCTTCTGATTGTGGAATACATAAGATTGCCTCACGAGACTAAAGAGCATAAGGCACTTCTTCCCCTTAAGCTCCATGCTGCTGTACTTCCACTACCCAATGAGCCTGAAATGGGGGAGGCTGAGAGGAAAGTGTTGGGGTAGGTCACAGATGACATGCTGAAGCCAAAGGTGAAATTCCTCTTCACATCAGTGGGATCTAGTTTTTCCACCAAGGGCAAGTTTTTCCCAAATCAGCTGTTCCAGCAACTTCTGATATGAAAATCAGGCTGTATTAGCTCCCTTATTTATGTAACATGAAGGGGAGTGCATCAACTGATGGGTCTCAGGATGGTCCAAAACCCATGTTTGCAGCTAGTAGGTTTTTTTTTAATTTTCATTTTTTATTTTTAAGCTGGGGAGTTTTTCATAGTTGCTTTGGGTCATCAGATCTGTTGGGCACATTCAAATTCTTCTTGTCCTTACTTTGCATTACAGACAGCGTTTTGCTACGCCACCAGAGGAGATCTCAGAGGAAGTCCTCAGCAGCCGGTCAGCAAGGGACAGGGACCTCCACTGCCACCTTCCGTAACACTGTGTCCTGCCAGCGGCGTGACTGTGGCACCCTGGGCAGCACAATGCTCGAGGGATACTGCCAGAACTGCTTCATTAAAGCCCAGAACCAGCGATTTCAGGAAGCGAGGAGGACAGAAGAACAGCTGCTGAGACAGCCAGAAGTAAGCGTGAACTTCTCGAAATCTTCTTGTTTAGCACTGCACATTTTTCTCTTGTGTGAACAACTCAGGATGTGTACTAGAAAATCCTCAAATGACTGCATCCTAAGTATCATGCAAAGACAAGTGTAGAGTATTTCATGATTTTTTCCTGCTGCAACTGAGCAGCACTCCTAAAAGTCATTCTTAGTTTAGGATTATCATGGTCGTGTTTAGTTTTACCTCAGCGGGGATTTCACCAGCAATTTCACTGGAAGCAGTTGGACCAACAGGTAGTTTGTTTGCTAATCAGGGAGAGATTTTCATTTTACCCTTAGAGCTGTGCAACTGCATCAAGGGATTTAATCCTCTTCCTATTACCTTTTTCATTGAGCCCATTACAGATTTTCTTGGCTCGAGATTTTTTTTTTTATTTGGTTTGTTTTGACCCTTTTAGAATCGAGAGTTACTAAAGATAAACATTTTTTTTCTAAGAAATGAGAGAATTTGTGTTTTTCTTTGGTAAAGCCCAACTTGGCTCTTGGTATTGTACTTTTCAGAAGAAGCATGTGTCTACAACAGCCCCCAGTGATTACCTATACAAACTGTTAGCTGAGTTGAAAGTAAATGAAAAGCTGCTTGTGCTGCCAGCACGGCAACTGACAATGTGTTTTAATGTTTTTCAAGAGAATGGAACAGCACAGAGATTTGCAGCGAGCAGCGCTGAGTAGCCAGAAGAGACAGTGTACTGTGGCTTCGTGTAGAAACAACCTAGCCTGCAGAAGTGATGACTTGTGCCGCGAGTGCCAGTGCTTCAGTCAGCTCACACCATCGGGGAGTGCCAGGGCCCCGGCTGCAGAGGAGCCCCCGAAGCAACGCTGCCGAGCCCCTGCTTGTGATCACTATGGCAATGCCAAGTGCAACGGCTACTGCAATGAGTGCTACCAGTTCAAACAGATCTATGGGTAGTGGAAGGGAGGAGTTGGCAAAGAACAAGAAAGTAATGCCAGCTACTTCCTTCACTGAAATGGTGCTATGTCCAAAACACTTAACAGTCCTGGGAGTGGGAGGGTGAGGGGCAATATAAGCTGTCTGCTCATGTCCGTGTTTATTCCCAAGAATGGGAATAAATGTCTACTTCCTCTAAACACTGCATACAAGGACTGATGAGAAGGGCAGGTTGCCTTCTGCACAGAGCTGTCATTCATGACTAAGCTCCTACAATGCCATATTTAATTATTGGACTTCCCAGGAGGAAGTGTGAAGCATTTGAATCCAAAGAACTTCCTAGTTCTGCCTCTTTCTCAATACCTCCCCTCCTCCCGGGTGAGGACCCGTGGCTACTGTTGGAGGTGCAGGAGCGCTTTGTGTTTGCGTACATCAGTCAGAGGCAAGTCTTTCCTGAGAAGGATCCCCCAGGACAGGCTGATGCAACTTGCAGTTGTTGTCTGAAGAAACTTGCAGTGGGTTGCCTGCATCCTTTCTGGTGGTCTTACAGAGCTCATCAAGGCAGGAGCTCCTGCAGCCGTTCAGGGTGTTAATGATGAGTGGTTCTGTGTTTGCAGAGCCCTCAGCAAACCGCAGCCAGAAGCAAGACCAGCAGTGGTCTGCTACTTTAACATGCTTAACCTAACCAGCATTTAGATTCTTTCCCAAATCCCGTGACAGCTGGAAAGATGGGTGATTACAGAAACAACTTTCATGAGCATATGCATGTGATTGGAAAAATGAATCCTGCTGATCCCCATTCGTATGGGAGGAGTTGCCTCCAGCAGACAAAAAAACCCCAAAGCTCTTTGTCTTCAGCTTCAGTTCTGAAACCAGAACAACTGCCTTCTCTTGCATTGAAACTGTCAGGAATATATGTGCTGCTGTTCATATCCTCCCTCCCCATTTCTGTCACACTTCTTTCTGTTATCCTTAATGTGATTCTGTTACCATGCAAACAGATTGGAGCTTGGTAATGGAGTGCTCTAGGGTGAGGATTTTACTCCTGGAGTTCATGCATCCACTTCTCAATCTGCAATACTTTCTTTAGCAACCTTGTCTTTACCATTGTGTCTGGTCCCTGCTTCTCTGTCCTCTTTCCACACCTTTTAAGTTTTCAGCATCTCTTTTGCTGCTATGATTTTGGAGGTGATACCTCTTCTAAGTTGCTTCTCAATTTTAGAATCTTTTTCTAGTTATTAGAAAACAGTTTTTTAAAAGAAAAGAAACCCTTGTGATTTATTTCTGTTAAATTTTATATATTTTGTGAACCTTAATGTGAACATGTGTTTTATTAAAATATTTATATTATTTGAAACAATGCAACTTGAAATTTGCACAGCTAGGATTTTTTTTTACCTATATTTACTCTTGTGTTGAAAGTTACAAACTTAAATGTATAATTGAAAAACATTCTGATATAAAGAAATAAATTATTGAAGGATTGAATTTGATGTTTTATATTGATGAGAGAGGGCATAGTAGAGCGTGGGACAGCCCCTGAAGAAACCATTTCTGTTCAGGACCACCATTCAGCATGTTGCCAAGTGGTCCCTGGTTCAGATGATGTAGCCAACTGCTTTGAAGAGGTGATAACTTGCTGTAAGTCTCTGCATACTCCCACCTTACATCATTGTCCTCTCAGGAAGAGCTCTTGGTACCATGGGAGACCCATGCAGTCAGTGTGCATAAGGAGCTGGCTCCCATGGGTGCATAGTATCTTCAGTTCCCAGAACTAGATGTGGGAAAGTAAGGATGGTCAGGACCAGGCTGCAAGAGAAGCTATGGTTAGACTGACTTGACTGCTTTCTTCATTCATCTATCAGTTTTGCCAGAGACTCACAGATGATGTTGCTTGAGTGCCACCTTGGGAGGTGGCAATGGCAGCACATGATTCCCCAACTCTGCCCAGCCATGCATGCAGCCCCGAAGGCACAGCCCTACCACCTTCCTTCCCGTGGGGCAGCAGGGAAGCCCCTCACCTTTTGGTCTTGGTATCTGGGTTGTTCGATAGCTCCTGAAAAGCAAGTTGCCAACTGCTACTTGAAAAGGTACTTGAAAGTAATGCTTTCTTCTCATCCCATCCCAAACTCTGCCATCCCCAGTCCCACTGCCAGGGGATTTCTGCACTGTAATGCTCCCTCAGTGTGTACTGGCACTCAGGTGTTTCAGACCTCTGCCTAGTCAGGCCATACTGCACACTGCCATGGCTTCTTGGTGTTGCTTGTGACTGGAAGGAAATGTACCTGTTAGGAAAGAGGACCCTTTCCCAAGAGGCTGGCCTCTTCCGCTCAGCTGCTCTCTGTCCTCGTTAACTTTGATCCCTTCTGGCTGTTCAGGAGTGCACTTCAGCATATGCTTCAGTGCTGTCCCAATTGAAACCATGTAGATGTTAAGTTCCCGAGTATGTTTGCCACAGATTAGCTAGTCCTTGTAATTCACTCAGCTCTCTAGCCCATGTTCCTGAATGCCTGTCCATCTTCCTCATGCCTACAGTTTAGCCCTGCTCCCTCTCGACCCATGTACCCCTCTTTTCAGAGCATGCAACCTAAAAGTCAGCCTGCTCCCCCCAGAGCAAAGCCTGCTGGATTTACTAACCCCATGTACACAGCATAGTCTTCTTTTTCAAAACCTGACTTGTTTATCCATACCCTCCTTCCCCTTTCTTTATAACTCATGCAACTCACATGCCCGCCCGATTCATCAAACTCCTGCACCAGGCGGACACCTCAGTGCTGAAAGAGTGGGCAAAGACTGGGAGGGATGTCTCCACCAGGAGATGGAGGCAGCTCACAGCATCCGGCTGCAGCAGCCATCAGACCCTGCACGCTGAAAAGGCAGAGCCTCCATCATGATACCTTCAGTGTCAGGAGGTTGGTTAATTCCGGTTGCTGTTAACTGCAGCTTCTGCACAGAGGAAGGACTTCAGATGAAATGCTTCAGATCCCACTGATTTTTCTCTGCTGCTTTCTGGGCCCGTTACTCATAACCCTAAAGTCACATGAGGCTTGTCTCATTCTGAAGCTCCTATGTAAATGAGTGCCCAGCCTGTCTCTTGTGATTTACTTGTGTGGGAACATTAAAGCTAGTAGGGCCCTTTTTTTTTTTTTTCTTAAATACTCTGGTATTCCCCTAATGTCCTCAGGGGATTTTGACCTTCTGATGCTTTCTACCCGTTGCCCAGACACCTCTTCGAGTTTGTGTATTTTTTTCCTTCCTGTTCTGCAAGAGAGAACTTTTATTTGGATTCTCCCTTTTTGTGACCACTTCTGGAAGTCTCTTTGCTTAGATGCAAATCTTTCATAGCCAGAGATTCTTTTCTTAAAAGGCAAAATACGAAACAATTGGCTTAATGACTACTTGCATTGCACTGGAGTTCCTTAGAATGCAGTGCGGGAAGGGATTGCTGTGCTTACATATTCATTTTGTTTAGACCAGATACTTTTAGATGGTTACAGCAATTCCTAACTGGGAAGATGGATTATATAAATGTTATCTATGCTTCTGGATTTCTCAGGGATCTAACCACTGTATTAATAGATAACTTGTGATACTGAAAAGAAGAAAGCACTTACTAAATTTTTAGTGTAGAGAGAATGTAAATTTTATACTTCAGTGTAGCTCAGCAAGTCTTTGGTGTGATCTGAAGTACTAGCCCACTTAACAGGGCTGGCAGCACCAAACAGCATGTACTCTGTTAGATCAAAACACATATCAAACTACTGACCTAAGTGTATATCCCAGGAGCTCCAGGCAGGACTTAGTGTGGTCAGTGGTTTGCAGGGAAAGCAAGAGCAGAGAGTCCCTGCAGTTACAGTCCTACGCACAGGCTGTGATGTTCTACATTTACACAGAAGGTAAAGCATCCTATTTACAGTATGTGAGCCATCTGCCCATCCTTTCCTCCTGCACATGTTCAGTCCCATCCCCATCCCACACTACTAACCCCCACTCAGCAATGCAGAAGAGTTACCTGCAGATGGAGGGGACACACAAGCTGCAGTGCTGCTCCTTTGCTGAAGGCAGACCTCATGGACAAGCCATGTCTCTCTGAGGTAGTTATTGAGGAGTGGTTATTTAAGTAAGGATGTCCTATTTGATTAGCCATTCATGAACTACTTGCCATGCAACTTGGTGTACAGATTCCAGCTGATCCACTGACAGCCTGGAGCAAGTAGTGCAATAAATGGAAATGAAAAACATTAGTCTGTGTTAATGCACATGTAGGAGTAGCTTCATATCTGCTTGTTATGTTCTTGACTGAATCACAAGTGATAGCCATTTTGCCAGCTGTCTTTCATCCTTATGTCCCTGCACATTATATAGACTGTCCTGATCTATACCATCCCATTCCTCAGAAGTGTCTTCAGTCCTTTAAATCATCCATATGTGGTAGCTATGACCTTTACACTGACAGTGATAGGCATAGGAGAAAAGGCAGTTCAGTGATTAGGATACACACACAAAAAAAGATCCCCATCATGAGACCAAAGCTCTCAGGATGTGCTAAGGTGTCTTTCCCACTTGGGACTGGGATACTTGACTCTAAGTTCTTCTGAACAGGCACAGCAGGGTCTTTTAAGCTGCTATGTCAAGGAGGTAGTCTGCCTACTGGGAAAAAAAAAATAAATCTTAACCTTCTCACCCCTGGCTGTGTTTAGGAGGCAATGGGTGGGCAGGGATATCTGGTATGGCCAGACCTGGTAGTTCAGATGCTTGCTTTGAGAGTCCTGCTGAGACTCTGGCACCAGGAAGGCCTCTGAGCACCTCTGCAGTGTGGGAATGGGGTGACAGACTAACCAGAGAGATCCTCAGTACCTGGGGATTTTACTGACAGAGGAGCTGAAGACTTCAGGCAGTATTTCAGGGGCGCTGTGAAGATTTCAGTAGCATCTAGATGTTGGATATAAGTGTTTCAGATACAAATCTCTAAAAATGCATACTGAGTGTAACTTTGTGGTCCTGGGGCCATGAGGTCACAGTGCATGACATCAGCTTCAATCTGTGCATTCAATCTGTGCAAAATAAGTAGTTCAGCATAGTGATTCAATGCATGTTTTGTTCAGGTAAGAGCCATGGGGGAGCAGTGACTGCATAATTTTAACCTGCATACTTGAGTAGGACACTGTAGTGTAATATGTACAACACTGAAATAGAAAACCACAATACTGAACAGTTCCAATTTCAGTTTATAATAAACTGCCAAGGCCCTTTAAAATCCAGAGTTAGAAATACAGGTGCCTTTTTTCTGAATGCTCTGTCTCTCAGGTGCAGCAAACCTGTCACTGATGGGAGCAGATTCAATGCACTAACACAACCTTCTTGTACACATTTTCTCCACATCAGTGATAAATACTGATAGCATCAACCCTTGCCTGGTTCAGAAGGGTTGTCTTAGCTGCATAGGGAGAAAGACAAAATGCTTGCAAGTGGTTTAATTGAGCTGCTACTTTATTAATTCCCCTTTCCTTGGCCATGCATGGTTATTTTGGAGAAGACTGCCACTAGCTTTTACAGGGATTATTCCTCTAGCTCTCAGTAGGACAGCCACAGCTCCTGTATGAGTATTATCACTTCTCAACCAGTGGCCGAGCTGCTCTGCTGCTGGCTGGCCAGAGCTGTGGCTGTCCTGCTGCCTCCTGGGCAGCCCAGCACTCCTACAAAGGGCTCTCACAGCCCTTTTACACCAAACAGCTGCTGTAGGAAACTTAGTCAGCCCAGTGTGATTGCATTGCCATTAGTCAAGATAAATGTCTACTGATAAAAAGCCTGTATGTATATATACATATATAATTTTTTTTAAAAAGCAAATGTATTTAATGTCTGTCAAACAGAAACCTAAAATAAGAGCAGGTAATTTTGCTTGGGAGTTTTATGATGACTTCTTTTGTACTAATGTTAATTTTCAAAAAACTCCCTGTGTCTAATATTGAAAGACAGCCTACGGTATGCTATCCAGACTACCCCCTCCTCCGGCCTCACTAAAGTGAATAATATTACGTACATAACCTCTCCCCCCTCCCACCACCCCTGATCTCTGACAGCAATGATTCTTTTTGTTATTGATTTGGCTTTTTTCCTCGTCGCCCCCCCCCACCATTTTTTTGTAAGCTCTACTACACATCTGTGGTGTTAGGCAGGAAGTCAGATTTCCCCTGGTGAATTACTGGGGGAGGGAAATTAGGTTTTCTTCTCTGGTTATGGCTTCATGTCAAGGGATTCATATGACCTCACATGAATGCACATTGTGAGTTAGTCCAATTCCCAGCCAGTACTGGGTTTTTTTTATAAAAATAAGCAATTGTTTGGTGGCACATTATAAGAAGGGGTCAAAATCCCCATCTCATTTACAATGTAAAGCAAAGAGGGGATCTGCTTCGAGGAACTCAGCTCTGTGCGGTGGTTTGCACTTTCAAACCAAGGCTTTTCTTACTGACTGCTCTTAGATACATCGCTAAGCACCGTGGAGCAGAATTTGGTCACTGCACAAAGTGTTATGCACCGTGAGATCACACGGTCAGAATTCTCACTTACTAACATTACTCGTTGCAGGACTCGTTTCCTGTTGTCTAACATTGGTGACAGAAGAGTGTGCACTGCAGTGATGCCTGGTAAACATCTTACTGCTAATACCAGTAATGTCTATATTGGTGTAAACCTTTAATAATTCAATTGGCTTCATCAAATTTACTCCAGGTATGCTGTAGGATAACTAGGATGGGGATTTGGCCAACTATCTTGTAAAAACAGTCTCTTACTTCCTTTTATATGTTCTGGAATTACAAGATGCATCTTAAATTGCTTCTGTTGCGATCCTCATGCCACAAAGGCATGCCTATCTAAGCAGACCGCATTTTTAAGACCGCATTTAAATACATGCACACCTTACACTGCTTGGTGGTTACAGTTCAATGGGAATTAGGTATCTTAGCCTTTGCTGTGGTCCTTAATGCACAACCACTTTAAAGGCAAGAAAAGTAGCCAAACTGATATTTCAGCATGATAGCTTATAGCTTATTTAGCCTGAAACTTATATCTGCAATGAGGACAGGACTTACCTTCACTGGAGGGAAGAGATCCCATTATTTTTCTTTTTTGTATTATTAATGCACAATCTAACAGAAAAGGATGATGTTGCATGGCTTTTTCACAATCATATGCATGTCTAGACCAGTTTACATTTGCCTAAAAGAAAAAAGTCATCATTTCCAGAGATATTTTTTAAAAAAGGGAAGTTTGGGTGATGGTGATGGAGCAATGAATGATGACCTCTGGCACAGCTCTTCTCTTCGAAGGCTGGCACCGAGTCAGGTGCTTGGAGGCAGGAAAGCCTCCGGTGCTTGCTGACACTCCTGTGAATTTGAGTCATATCAGTAGTGTGCACCATTAAAGTTCAAAATGCATTACTCAGACCAGACATGTAGCTCAGGCCCCATCAGGCCCAGCCAAACCTGAGTCTATGTGAATGTCAAGTTTTACATATTCATCATCAGAATTTTCTTCCTCTCACTTTTTCTTTTGGGGACTTGGCAGGGAAGACCTATTAAGGCAGAATTTCATATCATCGGAGCTTCATTACTTAATTAATTGACTTTCAGTTCATACAGTTTGCTGTTACATCAGACTTTTAAGCTTTGCTCATCTCCCCTGCACTGGGGCTGCATCAGATTTCCACTCTGGGCTCCACTATGCACTCAGTTCTCAGAGTGGTAAGATTTTTTTCTGAGGATTTGGGGTTTTCATGTCTCTGCACATTGTAAGTTGACTACAAGCATAATGTCATCTACAATGTTGAGTTACCTCACTGTCATGCGTCTGTTCTCTGATCTAGGCTCACTCTCCTCTCCCAGTAGAGAAACCTGCTGACAGCTGTGACCAAGAAGAAGCTGGTCTTTAATGTGCAGAGAGCTTTGTTATACTTTCCACTGTGCGGCTATATGTTCACTTATAGAAGTGACTACGTGTGTTGTAGATGGCACAGCATTTCCAGCTTCAACCAACTCCCCAAGGTACCTGTGGTTTCATTTTGCATTGCAACAAGGCTTCTGTCTCACTGTACCCCCACCTTCACACCAGTTCCCATGTCAGGCATGTTCTTCCACCACCCCCTCCTCCCCAACTTTGGAGAAGACGAGGGTCACAAGCACAGCTTGCTGAAAAATTCTAGTGCCTAATTCTCCTCCTTTATGCTTGCCTTCTTCATCTTGCATATGGCTTCATCTGTAGAAATGCAGAAGTTCAGCCATGTACTGCAAAGGGCTGACTTTCCAAATTTCACAGTATTTACTTTTTTGAGTTAAAAACGCTTCCTATATGGAAATAACTTCAAATTAAGTGCTCATCAAAGTCCTGCAGGAAATATAGCCGTCATGGGTAGATTTCATCTATTTTTTCCTTCTCTACACTGAAGGTTCAGTCTGTAGTAACAACATCTGCAGTATAGCTGCTGGATCTGTGTTTGTGCCTAACCTCTTTTTATTAACATGCACTTTCTGTTATGTTTCAGGGTGTAACTAAATATTTTCAGTTCTAGGGAATGTGTAGCTAGATCGTATCTAACAGTGACTTATTTTTGCCCAGTTAAAAAGCAATAAGCTATTTAATACTTGCTAATATATGAAAGATTGAACAAATCTCTGTTTTAATACTGCAATAATGAAAATATTATCAGCAGATAAAATTGACCCAGCAAAGCCTATAATAAATGAAAAATAAATATAGGACATCACAGAGGTCAACAAAACCAGGAGATGATAACTCCTATAGGCATGTGGAGCCAGTAAGTGTTTAATCTGGAAGCTCTCTTGTTTTGAGCAGGATGAAGCAGAGACAAGTAGACACAAGAAAAAGTACAAACAAGTTCTTTATTCTGAAACTGCAGTAGAGCACTGTAAAGATAGCATCAAGGACTGCGTGGAAATCCCCTGGATATGTTTTGTAATTTTTTCCAGTGGATCTCAGGATAGCAGATACAAGAGGTGAGGGTAAGTGGATGACCACAGCTGGTGTAGGCTGCATTTTGATATTCAGCTTTTGTGGTGCAGACACCCAAGGTGGAATTCATCTCCGTTGCCTTTCCCTCCCTTGACTACAAGGAGCATCCAGATGACTAGTCCTGATGTAGATGTTTACAGTATAAAGGTGACACATTTAATAAGATGAATCTCACAACCCATTTCTAAGGTAATGTTTCCTCTTGGAAAAAGTTAGAAAATCAGGGCAATATGCAAATTGCCTTTTACTTTATAGCTTCCTGACTAATCAGTTTGATGCTGGGCAAACCACAGAGACACTCAAAAGTTATGGTGACTAGTGTCTCCTGAAATCCCTGAGTGTTAGGCATTGCAGCATCTTGTATATCTGGGGTAATTAACCTCTCACTTCGTCCATTCATATATTTGTCCTGCATGAAATCGGAGAAAGTACACTCACCTAACTCTCCCCGGTAGTTATGAGATTAAATTCACTGATGATTACAGTAGGCACTGACACCCTGAGGTGAGAGGTCTGATATGTAAATAACAATACTTCATATTTCTATGTGCCTTGAGGACATACTTCCCACTGTGGTGGCTTGACCTTGGCTAAACGCCAGGTACCCACCAAGTCGCTCTATTACTTCCCCCTCTCCCTCTTCTCTCAGCCAGGCAAAAAGGGAGAAAGAAAATAAGATAGAAAAAACCCAACCCTTGTGGGTAAAACAAAAGCAGTTTTAATGTAAGCAAAGCAAAGCAAGGCGATGTGGGGCCTTCTCAGGAAGCAGGGCTGCGATACACATAGTGGTTGTCTCAGAGGACCAAGGGTCACCCCCACCCCCCTTCTTCCTTTTTCCCAGCTTTATACTTGAGCAGACGTCATATGGTATGGAATATCCCTTTGGTCAGTTCGGGTCAGCTGTCCTGGTTGTGTCCCCTCCCAAGATCTTGCCCACCCCATCCCACTGTAGGGAGATGTTGGAGCGAGCCTTGGTGCTGTGTAAGCACTACTCAGCAGCAGCCACAACACCGGTGTGTTATCAACACCCTTCTAGCTCCCACCATAAAACACAGCACCATGAGGGCTGCTATAGGGGAAAAAAAATCAATTCCAGCTCAGCCAGACCCACTACATCCACTAACAGCATAACTTTAGGACCTCACCTTTTGAGACTCCTCTTTCATTTTTCTGAAGTCATTTTGTCTTGTTTTCTTGCAGGTACTCCATGGGATATAGAAGAATCAAAATGAAACTTGTCCAAAGGGAGCATGTGGAACCAGATGCCTGTCTCTGCACCAAACAACAGCTAAATACTAGGCCCACTTCACTACCATTTCCTTATTTTTTTACCAGTGTTCTAGAAATGTATTTGAACTCTCAAATAACTCCCAGTTCAGGCCCAATATGTTACCAGTGTAGAAAATCAGAGCAAATTCAGTTATACCACAGCAGGGCTGTTTGGAATAAGTTTTAATGGCAAGATACTTGGCATTCTTGCCAAAGACAACATATCCTTCACTTGCATGAATAATGCATTCAGGAAAACAGAGTTTTCCTTTGCAGTCAATGGAATTGTATCAAAGCACTACCTGACTCCATCATTGATTTCTCTTTGTAACAAAGCAAAAGATCTGAAATGTTGTCAAATGACAAGGAAAAGTACTGGGTCACAGTTCTACGTATACCACTTGCAGCTGGCTGCAGATCAGTATGTTTAGCTTCTTTGGATCATAACACATTTGAGATGTACCAGTGTTTTGCCAGTCACTAGGCCTAACACAAAGGACACAGCCAGCAGCAAAACAATCCAGTAACCAGATTCTATTGTACATAGAAAAGTCAGTATATGGGGGAACGCTGGGGGTACAAACAAGTCAAACAGATCACACATAATAGACATCAACCCCAGCAATGACACAGCATGACCAACAGGTGGAATAAACAAAGACACAAAGTCTCCCATAGAAGAAATGGAAGACAACCAAGTCAATAGGCTGATCATATAGGATAGAAGTAGCCCCATATTGTCTCCCCACGAAGCCCGCGTTTGCAAATGCCAGACCTGACTGGGGCCCAGTTGCAGGGAAAGTCAGAAGGTCCAGAGAGCAAGCGGCACGCGGAGCAGAGAGCGGCGGCTGTGGGAGCGGTGGGGCGGCTGCGGCGAGTGCTCTTCGCTTTTGCTGTTGGCTTTTGCTGAGACTTCGAGAAGGAGCCGGGCTTCCCGGAGACGGTGAAGCCGGGATAGAGCAAGGAAACCCGAGTCTGAGCGGGAATCCTGAGGAAAAATTCAAGAGAAACCGAAAGGCTGACGTGGCAGGGGGCGTGACTGAGAGCCGCGGCAAACTTTAAAAGCGGCCATCTCGGCAGCTCCCCTCAGAGCAAGCGGCACGCGGAGCAGAGAGCGGCGGCTGTGGGAGCGGTGGGGCGGCTGCGGCGAGTGCTCTTCGCTTTTGCTGTTGGCTTTTGCTGAGACTTCGAGAAGGAGCCGGGCTTCCCGGAGACGGTGAAGCCGGGATAGAGCAAGGAAACCCGAGTCTGAGCGGGAATCCTGAGGAAAAATTCAAGAGAAACCGAAAGGCTGACGTGGCAGGGGGCGTGACTGAGAGCCGCGGCAAACTTTAAAAGCGGCCATCTCGGCAGCTCCCCTCAGAGCAAGCGGCACGCGGAGCAGAGAGCGGCGGCTGTGGGAGCGGTGGGGCGGCTGCGGCGAGTGCTCTTCGCTTTTGCTGTTGGCTTTTGCTGAGACTTCGAGAAGGAGCCGGGCTTCCCGGAGACGGTGAAGCCGGGATAGAGCAAGGAAACCCGAGTCTGAGCGGGAATCCTGAGGAAAAATTCAAGAGAAACCGAAAGGCTGACGTGGCAGGGGGCGTGACTGAGAGCCGCGGCAAACTTTAAAAGCGGCCATCTCGGCAGCTCCCCTCAGAGCAAGCGGCACGCGGAGCAGAGAGCGGCGGCTGTGGGAGCGGTGGGGCGGCTGCGGCGAGTGCTCTTCGCTTTTGCTGTTGGCTTTTGCTGAGACTTCGAGAAGGAGCCGGGCTTCCCGGAGACGGTGAAGCCGGGATAGAGCAAGGAAACCCGAGTCTGAGCGGGAATCCTGAGGAAAAATTCAAGAGAAACCGAAAGGCTGACGTGGCAGGGGGCGTGACTGAGAGCCGCGGCAAACTTTAAAAGCGGCCATCTCGGCAGCTCCCCTCAGAGCAAGCGGCACGCGGAGCAGAGAGCGGCGGCTGTGGGAGCGGTGGGGCGGCTGCGGCGAGTGCTCTTCGCTTTTGCTGTTGGCTTTTGCTGAGACTTCGAGAAGGAGCCGGGCTTCCCGGAGACGGTGAAGCCGGGATAGAGCAAGGAAACCCGAGTCTGAGCGGGAATCCTGAGGAAAAATTCAAGAGAAACCGAAAGGCTGACGTGGCAGGGGGCGTGACTGAGAGCCGCGGCAAACTTTAAAAGCGGCCATCTCGGCAGCTCCCCTCAGAGCAAGCGGCACGCGGAGCAGAGAGCGGCGGCTAGCCAGCCGAGAGGCAAGCGCGAGGAGAGCGGCGCGAGGACAGGACTAGCTAGATAGACCTTAGACCGCATAGGACATGGTTGCAATGCGCCCAAAAACCCTTGGGAAAAAGAATATGGGGACTCAGACAGATCCCCCGACCAGACATGTGGCCGTGCAGGTTTCTGGCTGCAGCGAATGCCTGAGTCTGGCACTGGTACCGGAGGGAGCCAGTGACACTGCGTGTGTGAGGTGCGAGCAGATAAATGATCTGCTCGGGCAGGTGGTTGAACTGATGGAGGAGGTAGAAAGACTTAGAAGTATTAGAGACTGTGAAAGAGAAATAGATGGGCGAAGCTTCACCCTGAGGCAAGGGCAGTCAGAAAAGGGTGGGCAAGTGATGGATCCCCTCCCCTCCTGTCATCAGACAGAAGCAGAGGGTTCAGGAAATACGGAGGAATGGAGGGTGGTCCGTCCGCGGAGAGGCAAGCAAAAACCCTCCCAACCCCCTTCACCCTCCCAGTTGCCCTTGAGCAACAGATACCACGCCTTGGAACTTCAGGGAGAAGTAAATGAAGTTGAAGGGGTAGATCAGTCTCCCGAATCACCTAAGGCTTGTCAGTCATCCCGACGCCTCAGGACTTCTTCAATTAAAAAGAAAAGGAGGGTAATTGTGGTGGGCGACTCCCTTCTGAGGGGAACAGAAGGGCTCGTCTGTCGACCGGACCCATCCCACAGGGAAGTCTGCTGCCTCCCTGGGGCTCAGATTAGAGACATTAAAAGGAAACTCCCTAATCTTGTAAAGCCCTCTGATTACTACCCACTGTTGGTTTTTCAGGTTGGCAGGGACGAAATTACTACAAGAAGTGTAAGGGCTATGAAGAGTGACTTCAGGGCCCTGGGACGGCTGGTTAAGGGGTCTGGAGTGCAAGTAGTGTTTGCCTCCATACCTCCTGCAAGAATGGGTGAAGAGATAAGCAGGAAGAGTTTACAGATTAATGAATGGCTACGTAACTGGTGTCAAAGGCAGGGCTTTGGGTTCTTTGATCATGGGCTGCTATATGAGACACCTGGCCTGGTGACAGGTGGAATGCATTTGTCCCAGAGGGGGAGAAGGCTTTTGGGGCAGGAGTTAGCAGGGCTCATTGAGAGGGCTTTAAACTAGATGTGAAGGGGGAAGGGGGGACAACTGAGTCTGTTAGAGACAAGCCCAAGAGCAATATGCTGGGGCCTGAAGGAAGGTGGTCTATGGAGGATTTTCAAACATTGAAGAGAAGGGATAGATGTTTAGGCCCTGACCACGAGGCCTCCTGCCTCCCAGGGGTCCCACCAGTGCGCTCTGCTTGCTACCTGAAATGCCTGTACACCAATGCACGCAGTATGGGGAATAAACAGGAGGAGTTAGAGGTCTGTGTGCGGTCTAAAGGTTATGACCTGGTGGCAATTACAGAGACATGGTGGGACAGCTCACATGACTGGAATGTGGTCATGGATGGCTATGTCGTTTTTAGGAAAGATCGGTCAGTGAAGCGAGGTGGTGGAGTTGCTCTTTATGTGAGGGAGCAACTTGAATGTATTGAGTTTTCTCCAGGGGGTGATGAGGGGCAAGTTGAAAGTCTGTGGGTAAGAATTAAGGGGCAGGCAGGCATGGGCGATACAGTTGTGGGGGTCTATTACAGACCTCCTGATCAGGACGAGGGAGTTGATGAGGCTTTCTACAGGCAGCTGAAAGCAGCCTCACAACTACAGGCCTTGGTCCTCATGGGGGATTTTAACTACCCCGATATCTGCTGGAAGACTTACACAGCCAGCCATTCACAGTCTAGGAGGTTCCTCCAGTGCATTGATGATAACTACTTAATGCAAATGGTGGATAAGCCGACTAGGAGAGGAGCGCTGCTGGATCTTGTACTTACCAACAAGGAGGGTCTTGTTGAAGCAGTGATGGTCGATGGCAGCCTTGGCTGCAGTGATCATGAGATGGTGGAGTTCAGGATCTTGTGTGGGAGGAATAGAGTACCAAGCAAGACCAGAACCCTGGACTTCCGCAGGGCCAACTTTAGCCTCCTTAATCAATTGTTAAGGGAAGTCCCATGGGACAGGGTGCTAGATGGTAAAGGGGCTCAAGATAGTTGGTCAACATTCAAGGACCACTTCTTGCAAGCTCAGGATCAGAGTGTCCCAATGGGTATGAAATCAAGTAAGGGAGCTAGGAGACCAGCGTGGTTAAACAAGGAACTGCTGGGCAAACTTAGGTGGAAAAAAAGAATTTATGGATCATGGAAAGAGGGGCTAGTCACTTGGGAGGAATATAGGACAGTTGTCAGAGGATGTAGAAAGGCAATTAGGAAAGCTAAGGCCTCCTTAGAACTTAACCTTGCAAGCCAGGTCAAGGACAATAGAAAGGGCTTTTTCAAATACATAGCTAATAAAACAAACACTAGAGGCAATATAGGCCCACTGATGAATGAGGGGGGTGCCCTAGAGACAGAGGATATAAAGAAGGCAGAGGTGCTGAATGCCTTCTTTGCCTCTGTCTTTACTCCTGCAGGCTTTCCCCAGGAGCCCCTGATCCCTGTAGCCCCGGAAGAAGTCAGGATAAAGGAGGAGTTTGCCTTGGTAGATGAGGATTGGGTTAGGGATCAGTTGAGCAATCTGGATATCCATAAATCAATGGGACCAGATGGAATGCACCCAAGGGTGCTGAGGGAGCTGGCAGAGGTCATTGCTAGGCCACTCTCCATCATCTTTGGTAAGTCATGGAGAACAGGAGAGGTGCCTGAGGACTGGAGGATAGCAAATGTCACTCCAATCTATAAGAAGGGCAAGAAGGAGGACCCGGGTAACTATAGACCGGTCAGCCTCACCTCCATCCCTGGTAAGGTGATGGAACAGCTTGTTCTTGGCACAATCTCGAGGCACATCAAGGATGAGGGGGTCATTAAGAGCAGTCAACATGGTTTTACCAAGGGTAAGTCATGTTTGACCAACCTTATTGCCTTCTATGAGGAAATAACTAGGTGGATAGATGATGGTAGAGCGGTAGATGTGGTTTATCTTGATTTCAGTAAAGCATTTGACACTGTCTCCCACAGCATCCTTGTAGATAAGCTGATAAAGTATGGGTTTAGTGATCAGGTAGTGAGGTGGATTATGAACTGGCTGAAGGGAAGAAGCCAGAGAGTTGTGGTTAATGGGACGGAGTCTAGTTGGAGGCCTGTGACTAGTGGAGTCCCTCAGGGGTCGGTACTGGGACCGGTGTTGTTTAATATCTTCATCAACGACTTGGATGAGGGTACAGAATGTATCCTCAGCAAGTTTGCTGATGATACCAAACTAGGAGGAATGGCTGACACACCAGAGGGTTGTGCTGCCATTCAACGAGACCTTGATAGGCTGGAGAGTTGGGCGGGGAGAAACTTAATGAATTTCAACAAGGGCAAGTGTAGAGTTTTGCATCTGGGGAAGAACAACCCCATGTACCAGTACAGGTTGGGAGCTGACCTGCTGGAGAGCAGTGTAGGGGAAAGGGACCTGGGGGTCCTGGTGGACAGGAGGATGACCATGAGCCAGCAATGTGCCCTTGTGGCCAAGAAGGCCAATGGCATCCTGGGGTGTATTAGAAAGGGAGTGGTTAGTAGGTCGAGAGAGGTTCTCCTTCCCCTCTATTCTGCCTTGGTGAGGCCACACCTGGAGTATTGTGTCCAGTTCTGGGCCCCCCAGTTCAAGAAGGACAGGGAACTGCTCGAGAGAGTCCAGCGTAGAGCCACAAAGATGATGAAGGGAGTGGAACATCTCCCTTATGAGGAAAGGCTGAGGGAGCTGGGTCTCTTTAGCTTGGAGAAGAGGAGACTGAGGGGTGACCTCATTAATGTTTATAAATATGTAAAGGGTGCGTGTCATGAGGATGGAGCCAGGCTCTTCTCAGTGACATCCAATGATAGGACAAGGGGCAATGGGTGTAAGCTGGAACATAGGAGGTTCCACATAAATGTGAGGAAGAATTTCTTCACAGTGAGGGTGACAGAACACTGGAACAGGCTGCCCAGAGAGGTTGTGGAGTCTCCTTCTCTGGAGACATTCAAAACCCGCCTGGACATGTTCCTGTGTGACCTGATCTAGGTATTCCTGCTCTGGCAGGGGGGTTGGACTAGATGATCTTTTAAGGTCCCTTCCAATCCCTAACATTCTGTGATTCTGTGATTCCTTCCCCAATAGGAAACTCTGTGAAGTGCATCCACTCCACAGACAGACCCCCTCCCTGCAAGTGGTCCCAGCTTTTATCCCCAAAGCAGGACACCTGGCACTCATTTACCCAATGCAGGGCACCTGGGGCTTGTTTACCCAAGGGCTTTCCCTACAAGGTTGGCTGCACCTTGGAGGAAAGCCAAAAGGCAAACTCATCCCCTCCTTTTACAGGACCATGGGGACCACCCATATGTCAACCTTAATTCAGGGCTCGGGGTTCAGACCCCAGCACTTCAACCAGGGAATTTGTATCCGACTTACACAATAATTAATGTTCTAAATTGGGGGAAACAGATGACCCACTTCTTTACTCTGAGGTTTTCAAGGTTATCAAGGGAGATGAGAATAAACCACTGTGGCATGAACTAGGAAGTTAAGTGAGAAGTTCATCCAGCTGTTTTTTATCTATTTCTGCAGTGACTTATTGCCATAATCAAGGGATAAACACCCTCTTTGCAGTGGAAAAACATTCATAATAAAGATAAAATTGTGATCTCAGTGAGACCTGGAAAGTACCGTTAAAAAGACTTAGAATTACTAGCATGGAAAAAAGTCTCAGCAATGAGAAATACAGGGGCAAGAATCACCTCTTCTGCTAGATTGCTTGTACATCCGTAAGCTGCATCACTCCCTTTTACCCCTGTAATGAGCTGTGAATTCATATTGAGCTATTTTCCCACATGCCCCCCATGCTCTGTTGTTCTTAGGATATAATACCCCACCTTGTATTTGCCTGTATTAAAGTGCATTTGTTTCACTGTGTCTAGTTTGCTTATCCATTTGTTTTACACAGTTTGACTCCTCTGCCTCGTCTGTTTTTACTATTTTCCCCATCTTCCTGCCACCTTTATTTTTTATCAGTAGTGACTTAATATTTTCTTCCTGACCACAGATGAAAATGTAGAATGAGATCAAATCTGGCACTGACCTCTGCAGAAAATAACTAGAGAAGTCACGTGCTGAAGACTTCTTATTGCCAACCTCTTAGTAATTCCGCCAGGGCATCAGTTCTCAGTTTAATGGGCATGGGTTTTTTTGCCAGCAAGAATTGCTTGGTTTTTCTGTCCAAACATTGTACAATATTGAAATAAAGACTTCACAAAAGTCTACGTAGTTGCTTTTATCAACCGAGCTAGTGATTGACATCAGCAAAGCATGGAATTAGGTTTATTTAAAGAAACTTTGTTTTCTAGTAATTAACATAGAACAACGCTGGTTGTTTTCCTTCTTCTTCAAGCAACTGTTGTCAGACTTGTGGGTGCAAGTTGCATCAGGAAGAATTGGTGTTATTTACTTCTATCACATAAGAACAATACTTTCCATTACATTAATATTTAAGCAAAATGTTAGATACAGAACCAGGATGTTTACTGAACAGTTTTGCCTTCTATGTTTAGAATTTTATTATCTCCACGGGAGATATTTACTACCACTGAGATTAATTTGATGATAAAAAAATCTTTATTGCCTTTACATTTGCCAACATCTGATTTTCCCTCGATGTGAGTGCAACTCAGACTTGGGAAGATTTCCAAAATGTTCCTAAATTAATCCTTCTACAAATGTTCGTGTTCTGTTTTGATAAAGTAGAATTCCTTTCAAAAGATCTAATAATTTTATGTAGCCCATCGACTGTCAGTTCTGAAGTGCAAGAAACTTTTGACTTGAGACAAAAATTCACCTAGGGAGATAACCTAGAATATAAAGGCTCTCCAGCATCATTAACCCTTAGTAGCCCCTGTCTACCCATCTAATCTGCATGGAAAATTAGCAAAGTCAAACCCTTGAAAAAGTTTCATACCAGGTAAAATTTTTACCTACCTTCTGTTCAAAATGTGAAAACCACCCTATCTTCTGGCATCTGGTGCTAGTCTGTGGGGAGTTTCGATCCCTGTATGTGGGAGAGAAGTGTTCATGCCATAAACAAGTCAGATGTCAAAGGAACAAACAGATGACACACAGGGTGCTGGGTTAGAGTTCAACTGTCAGGTTTTGGCATTATGTGGCAGTAAAAATGTTCCCTACTCGTATGTGCCTGCACCATCCACCCAGCTCCACTGCCATACTCTGGCCACTGAGCTGCTCCAACACAGTTGAGGAAAGGACCTTTTGGTCCCTCAGTCTGGAAAATATTATGTTCTTTATTTTTAGTTCTGCTCAATTGCTGTGTTGTACAAGGGCTAAATAAACTGCAAACACAATCAAAAAAATTGTTGTTTTCCTATATTAAACAGGAAAAAACAATGTGCTATTGGTTTCGTCCATCAGGTCATTGAAAACTTTCAAGAGGAAAGTGTTAATTTAAGAAACTGTAATTCACATATTTGTACCAAGACACAAGTGAAAAAAAATAGAAGTCTATTTGCTCTCAGAATAGTAAGTGCCTTGTCACTGAGAACTAAGTAACTCTCAGATTAGTTTCTATTCAGAAAAAATCAAACAAACAAACTCCTTACAAATAATTGAGATCTTTTTGCTTTTCTAACTAAAAGGAATGAAAAATGACAAATTTACAGTAGACCAGTTATTGTCAGCCTCTATGCTATGGGGTGCTTTGTGGGGACTAGAGGTCAGCATGACCACAGCTACACACGTCTGCGCTCACCAGCTCCTGGCGCAGGTTGCTGGGTCCCCCTTGTCCAGGTCCAACCATCTTTGCAAGCCAGCTCAGCCCGGATTCAGGCAGGGTTCAAATGTTGCATGTCCCATCAGCAGTCCTTCCCAGTGGGATCCAAGGCATGGCGCTGTCACAGGGCAGGCAAGATATGTGGCAGCTCACCTGGACAGACAACCGGGTAGCCCATCCCCAAAGGAGAATTGAAAAACCCTTGCTGTGCAGGGGATATTTCTTTCTCTGGGGGTCCTGGCCCCACTCAGTGGTGGGCTGACGTTGGAGCTGGCTTTGGAGATAACCCAAGGGAAGCTTGTTAAGGCCTTTTCTCAAGAGAAATGTCCTTTATCTCAGATTTCCCTGTCACTCTTGGCTCCAAGGAGTCCAGGTTGCAACTTGCAGGACTGAGGATACCTCAGGACCACTTTTCTGATAGGTCTGAAGAGGAATTTTTCTCCCCGGAGGCTCTGTCTGGGGAGAGTCTAATCAGCACTTTTACAAGGTTGTTTGCAAAAAGGGGGTTTCCCATTTATGACTACAGGAGATTACCGTGTTGCCTCTTTAAAAAGCATTAATTACTGAGAAGAACAGCACCAGCTGACTGTCAAGTGCCCAGGATATGTGGCAAAACTGCTTGAAATCTCTTTGTCTGCTGCTTCCATAAACACAGATTAGCAGAATCTGTTTTTTTTTCAGGTTTTGTCACATTTCCTGTGAATTTTGAAAGCAAATGTCTCCAAAAGTCCCCAGACAAGTGCGTTTCCAGCATGGGAGGAAGGAACACCTCAACAGTGTGTCTCCTGCCTGGCCTGGCCATTCACCCCTACCCAAACTGTGAGGTAAAATGCGAGCTAGGCGTGAGTTTCTAACTGCTGACACCACCCCAGCCACCCACAGGGACACAACTTTTTTTGCCATTAAATTCTGGTTCATCCATCTCAGCTTTTCTCAGAATGATTCTCTAGAGAGCTGGAGGCACAAGTGTGGAAGGACTTGTTTATACCACACCAGCTGCTCGGGACAGACCGATGTGCAGAACTGGAAAATAAGTGCGCACATGCACATTGGTGGAAAATAAGAAGGTGACTGGTGACAGCCAACATGGCTTCACCAAGGACAAATTGTATCTGATGAATTTGGTGGCCTTCTATGATGGGGTTACAGCATTGGTGGATAACGGAAGGGCAACTGATATCTGCATTTGACACTGTCTTGCACAACATCCTTTTCTCTAAACTGGAGAGACATGGACTTGACAGATGGACCACTTGGTGGATAAGGAACTGCCTGGATGGTCACACTCAAAGAGTTGTGGTCAATGGCTTGATGTCCAAGTGGACATCAGTGATGAGAGGCATTCCTCAACGGTTGGTATTGGGACTGGTGCTGTTTAACATCCTTTTCAGTGACAGGGACAGTGGGATCTACTGAGCATGTCCCATATGAGGAGAGGCTGGGGAAACTGTGTCTATTTAGCTTGGAGAAGAGGAGGCTGAGGGGGAATCTCATTAGTTCTTATAAAAATCTAAAGGGCGGGTGCCAGGAAGATGGAAACAAACTCTTCTTGGTGGTGTCCAGTGACAGGACAAGGGGCAACGGGCACAAATTGGGCACAAAATCTTAACATAAGAAAACACTTATTTACTGTGAGGGTGACTGAGCACTGGAATAGGCTGCCCAGAGAGGCTGTGGAGTCTCTGTCTCTGGAGACATTTAAAACCTGCCTGGATGTGTTCCTGTGTGATCTACTCTAGGATCCTGCTCTAGCAGGCAGGTTGGACTAGATGATCTCTGGAGGTCCCTTCTAACCCCTGCCCCTCTGTGATTCTGAGATCGAGTGTTCCCTCAGCAAGTTTGCTGATGACATCCAGCTGTGTGGTGGAGGGAAGGGATGCCATCCAGAGGGACCCTGACAGGTTGGAGAGGGTAGGCCTGTGCAAACCGCATCAAGTTCAACAAGGCCAAGTGCAAAGTCCTGCATCTAGATTGGGGCAATCCCAAGAACAAATACAGGCTGGGTGGAGAATGGATTAAGAGCAGCCCTGAGCAGAAGGACCTGGGAGTGTTGGTTGATGAAAGGCTCAACATGAGCTGGCAATGGGCACTTGCAGCCCAGAAAGCCAAACGTGTCCTGGGCTGCATCAAAAGTGTGGCCAGCAGGTCAAGGGAGGTGATTCTGGCCCCTCTGCTCTGCTCTGGTGAGACCCCAGCTGGAGTACGGTGTTCAGCTCTGGAGCATCCAACATAAAAAAGACATGGACCTGTGGAGCAGGTCCAGAGGAGGGCCACGAAGATGATCAGAGGGCTGGAGCACCTCTGCTATGGGGACAGGCTGAGAGAGTTGGGGTTGTGCAGCCTGGAGAAGAGAAGAGAGAGAGGGGAGACTTTATAGCAGCCTTTTCCAGGCTTTGAAATTTCAAGAGAACTATAGTTACAAATTTAAGAGGAAAAATCTTGTGTGACTACTCTTTCCTGAAAAATTGTGATCAGGGTGAAGAAAGAGAAAGATGACAGTTTTGATGCTTTGGGGTTTTTTTAACACTGCAGGTTATCATTGTAAAATTATTTCTGTCAAAACAACATAAACTTTTTGCAATATCATCATAAATAATGTCAAAAACTTAACATTAAGTCCTTACCTGGCACAATACAATATTACTGAAAGGCTGGATTAAAAGGACAGGGTATATTTACATTGTACCTTGCTTTCCTCCATAATTAATGTTAAGTTACTTAACCAAAGAAACCAGTGAGGGGAAAATGAGGTCTTGCTTACAACATTATCTCGTCACCAGAACTTAGTTTATCACATAAAGATAATAACTGCAATTGAAAAGCCATCATCTCACTGAATAACAGTGAGAAACAGGAAAAGATATCACACCACACCCAGAAACTTCTCTTACACAGTCACTGAATAACCTTGAGTTTCCTGAACAAATGAAAGGTGATTTTTTTCCAACCTTCAGATACTCATTTTTGTCCTCCTACTTCTAGCGTAATCAAAGATCACATGTGAAAATCTTAACAAAAAAATTTATCCTTAAATACTCACCCAGTCTGGACAAGTCTGTCCTCTATTGCCCACCAGCAGTGCGGTGCATGAGCTTATCTCAGCAGAGGGTCTTCTCCTGTCCCACCTCCTCCACCCTTCCAGGCATGCAGTGGTGGGTGAGATGCTGTATCAGATAGCAGCTCCTCTACTGCTTCTGCTTGGACTAACTCCAGATTCTGCTATCCAGAGGAATATGAGTACAAAAACACACTTGATTTCATTTGATCAAAACCCACTTGAGAGGAATAAGGGATTACTTCCAACAGATTTCGCCTATGTTTCCCTTGGGTATTAATCACACATGTTCCTCCCCACCCGCTGTCAGTGAGACACAGGGGAAAGTAGCCACTGGTGATGGCTTGTCTGCACAGATTTCATTAGCTTGTCATCACAAGACAGGGTTTGGTAGATTGTGCAGCTATTTTGCTAAACAAAGTGGTTTATTCTGACTTCTGTCACAACTGATTTTTTTTGTTCCAAGTATAGATACACATTTTGGAAATAAATTCTGCCAACTTTTAGATGGTATCTCTTCTCCCTAAAACCTCACTACTGTAAAATCTAAGTTGGAAGTGTATCATGATTCATGCAACCTCTTCCTTTCCCACATGAAAATAGTTCTTGTTCCTCAGACACTTTATCTAGGTGCTTTTCACACATCTATGTACCTTAGGTGCAAATGCTTGTATGCAAGTCTCAGTTTTTCTTTATTTCAGCTCAGGATGAGTTGGTTTAGACATAGCTCTTATCTCCAGCCGCATCTCTGCAAGCAACATGAAAATATTGTCATATCTTTCAAAAATGTCACAGGTACTTCCATCCATTTCAAAAGTGTTTGCTTCCAGAAGATGTCAGATGGAAAGCAGAACTTTGGTTGGAGCAGCACATCATGCACATTTGTCTGATGTCCTGAAATGATGTCTTCAGTTCCCACTACTCCACTGTCTTCCAGGGGCTGGCAGATCTCCACAGCTTCACTGCATGCATGGTCTCCCATCTGCTCTGGCATCCCAATGTCTCCACCTCTCTGCTTTCCAATTGCAGAGGTTCATTTCTGCCTGCCCATGCTGGGATGGGGCTGGGTGTGCTGAGGACCGACCCCAAGCCAGTCAGGGAATCAGGGCAGCGTCCGTGGTCGGCACAGCTGCCATCATGCAGTAAGAGTGTTGTTGCACTGCCAGCTGAGAAAAGTTTCCCTGTGGGTAGATTCTCCTTCCCAGTTCCTATTTTAGCCATTTTTTTGCCTCCTCCTTGCTTGTCACAGCCTCCTCCTGCCTGCTTGGCCAGTGTCCTGCCTGCCAGCTGCATTTCAACTTCCCAACTGTAAACATGCACATTGCTCCATGACCAGTGACCATCCCAGTCCACCCTAAATGCCCAGCTTTCCAGCACATGACTCCTGTTAGCCAACCCCTGGCACCACAGCTGCTTTGTGAAGCCCACAGGACTTCATGGTGGCTGCCTGTCTCTGCTGCCTCTCAGTGCTTCTCTGCCTCTTTAAGAAGGTATTGCATCAAGAGGGAAGAAGTGTTTGGGTTTTTTTTTTCTAGGAGGTTATTTAAGGCTGCCTGTTGCATAATTAAGAAATGTTTCCATCAAGTGATCAGCAGCCTACCCAGCTGTATCATTAATTCACCCTGTGCTTGGGAGCACACCCAGGCTTTGGGCTCTGTGCTGAGATGAAAGGGATGAAAATGTGCTTGTCTTCTGGGGAGAGCTGTGGGAAGGCCTCAGGAATGGCTGGCCCCGGGTGAGCTGCATCTGCCTCTTTGCCCCATGTGGGACAGACCGAGAGGTCCTCACCTCAGTGGGTACAGCAAGGCTGGCTCTCTCACAATCCGACTGCACCTGCTGCATCTCAGAGAATAGAGTATGGGTATGCAACCTCACCTTGCCTCTTGTTAGCCAGAACAGCCAGTGCTGTGGCCACCCTGGCTCAAGGTTAGGTTTTATTTCTAGCCATAACAAAAGCATGGAACAACGCTACCTAAAGGCAGCGAAAGGAAAAATATTGTCTAGATCTCCCAGGGAAGCAATCTAAGTCCTCTACAGACTTCTTCTATACCTACCTTTCCTGAGGTGTCAGCTCCTCAGAGGCACGCATGTGCCCTCTCTCCCTCGCCACTCCTGCTGACTGGCAGCATGCCCACACGTCCCACAGAGCCAGCAGCCCACACGGGTCCTTTGAGAGCTGCTGTGCTCCACTTAGGTGATCAAGGCTACTATTTGTAAATGTTACTTTCCTCTTCAATAATTTTCTCCGTGTCCTCTCCACTATATAAAAGGGAATCCAGATGCCTCATGGTCTTTCCAGTGTCTGCTGAAGGTAAAGAAAAAAACCACAAGTTTCAGTAGCTGACTTTAATCCATTATAGAGTCCAATAAAATATTCAAATATCACAGCAATGAGCAAGATATAGCTATGTGGGCTATAGCTCGCTCTTCAGAGCTTCATGAGAAATTTGACCCATGTTTCTTTCTAAAAGCAAAAAAGGAGGGATAATGCACTTTAGATGAATCAGATAAATAACCCATACTTGCCTGAGCACTTTCTTTACGGACTGCATTGTTGTCAGGTTCAAATGCATCACTCTGAGAGCTGGGTTACCAGTACAGCAGAGGAAGATCTATCTACCTAAGCATACCCATTCACTGAACTACAAAAGAAGATCAGAGAAGAATCTCTTTTCTTCTTAAACTTCATGCAAATTTCAACGTTGAGACTGAAAGTGACCTGAATAGCCATTGATATTCTTACTGTCCCAAGGGGCACCACCAGCCAAGCAAGATGCTACTCATCAATACACTTCAGTTCTTCCATAAAGAAGGCCCGAGATAATCCCACTACTGCTACATGTTGCCTTTCTACCTGTATTTTTACTACTTGCCAGACTTTTCCTGAGGAACCTGTCACCTCCGCCTGCTTACAGAAAACCGTGCAGAACTGACATGGGTTTGCCTGCGACTTGAAATCTTCCATTGCCTTTCCTTCAAATCTGAGTGTGAGAAGTACGGCAGCCCCTGGGTTAACACGACAAGCTTTCCAACAAAGCTTCCTGGCAGCTCTTCACTTCAAAACTTTTATTGATTGTTGGTGGAACAACCCAACACCAAAGATAGAAAATGTTTGAAACTAAAAATACAGAGCAGTCAGGAGTATTGCGTGTGGTTAAATAAGGGGAAGTACTTGACCTCTTGGTGCCCTGAGTTCCAGATGAGCAGTCCTGAGACTGTTCAATCAGTACCTGACAGCTCACTTTTTCATCAGTGTTCATCCTTGATGTCACGTGTCACATCTTTAACTAAATAATAATAATAACTTTATGTAAACATTTGCTGAGAGGCATTCATGACAGCTGCTAAAGGTATGCAGAACAGTATGTACACACAAGGAGGAAGGTACAGCTGCTGCAGCACATTTAAGATGCACTGCTTTCAGCTACATAGAGAAAGAAGGAAAGGGTGAACAAAGTATTTGGTATATAGAAAGAGGAAACAAGAGCATTGGAGTTCAATTTCCACTACCTAGCATTTAGCTGAATCCTGTCTACGAATAAGATAATTTTGTGGGTTTGGGGGGATTTGAGGCAGTTCCTGAGTCTCCCACAATTTTCCTATATAACTTAAATAATTTCACTTATCAATGCTTAATTGTTGTTGTGGTTTTTTAATAGCATTCCTAGAAACACTGCTCTGCATAACATTTTCGTATACTAGATCAGGTGTTCAATATTCTGTAAAGACCTATATTACATATACATACCTAATCCTGCCTCCTAGTGCTGGTGCTGCAAACAAAAACCACCATCATCTCTTGAAGATACAATGGAGATGATGGTCAGAGCTAGGCTCATAGCTGGCAAGCTCTAAAGAGAGGTTCATAATCACAACTCACTTTCTGTTTGGCATCACGGCGCCAGTTTCATCAAGGACTGAGTAAACAGGGATGCAAGTTTAGCTTGACGGTCTGTTAAAAAATCCCTCATTTCTCCATTTTAGAAAGCTGCAACCATGTATTTTCTCCGAATTTGCATGAGTCCTGGTCCTGTTATTAGAAACAACAGACAGAACTCCGGAGATTTACTGGCAATCGTCATAAATGAACAAAAAGTTAATAAATAAATGACCTCTCAGCATAAGAAAAGTCTCTAGAGTACACTTGTGTAACTCCTTATTTGCATCATCTGAAATTTATACTGATTCCTATTGACCTAACATTAAAAAAAAATTTTTTTTAAAGATTTTTACACAATTTTTATTAAGTCTTGTCAATAAATTTGCAGTCACCAGTTTCACATGATATACCCTGGAGAAAGATCCTTCCTTCTACCAAAAGACTAAGATGAAGGTAAAAATTTGATTGAACTACTTCAGCCTCTACTTCAGCCTCAGCTAAATCTCATCTCAGACACTCTCAGCTGACCCCAGTAGTTTCATTTTGAGTATAGTAGCTAATAATCTAAATTCAAATCTCACTGCTGGAGCAGTGAAAAGGTGGAGGAAAAAACACTTATACTCTTCACCTGGGAATTTTCTACAAGATTTGAAGACAATTGTCATGGTCAAGAAGATACACCAATCCCTCCTTGTGAGCCAGCTATTTAGGTAGCTACTGCATGACCTGCCTGCCATTCTCCATCACTGTTTCTTCTTAACCCCTGGCAGTGCATATCAGAGTTCCCACGAGTGACAGCAACCAGGAACTCAGCCTTGTTGGGCAAAGAAGTTTTTTGGTACCACAGTACGCTCACAGGACATTCCAGTGATTAACCCAGTGCTTTATTGAGTGATTACATTTTACTGTTCTATGTCAAGAAATAGGACTCTATTTAAAAGATTTTATCAGATATGGATACAGAAGCAAAGATTTCCTATCACTGGGCATTCATCATAACACTTGTTAACTGGGATGCAGCATCAGGCAGAATTGCCTTCAACTTCTGCTCCTCTCTTAAGATGAAACCAAAATTTTTGCATTTTAAATGTATATGAATGTGTTAAAACCATTCTATTTTTAAAAATTACTCTTTCTAATCTGTGTAGAAACAGAAAAGCTGCTCTACAGAGAAAAAAAATAATTCCTTAAAACAAGTAATTAAATTGCATCGCTAAGAATGAGAGAGCTCCAGGAACTGTGGATGGAAAAAACCTGCCATACTGAAGATGGTGACAAATTTTCCTCTTGCTTGTTTGTGAGGCCAGGTTTCCACATCCTGCCTGTGAAATCAGCCTGGATATTGTAGTAATTATAAAAAGCAGGTATTCAGGAAGAAAATGCGTTATAAAAGTTAGTCATATCCAAAGTGGTTGAAAAAAACCTGACAGAACACTTCTGAATTAAAAAAAGCTTTATTATCAAAGTGACATTTCACAATATCACGTCAGTTCTGCCAAAATACTCAAAATACTATTTCAGAGGAAATGAGAAAATCCTGACATGTTCACGTGATCTGCTTAAATTTCACATTTAAGAAAAAAAAAAAAAAAAAGAACACAAAAACTGCAGGTTTGTGTGTGAGTGAAATTCTTGTGCAAGTCCAAGTTAGACTAATCGCAGGTCTAGATTTCTTCTGCTGAATTGGTATCACTTGTCTAGCATTCTTTGGGGACAAGTTCAACATTTAGGTTTCAAAAATTTCAAAATCCTTTATGAAAGTAAATCTTCAGCCCCTTTTCATGAATTTTAATTTGTTTTCTTAAGTATCTTTAACATAAGACTTTTATTTCTAAATGGTAAAAGAAACAAAGCAATGTTTAATATATAATGTTTCTTACTCTATGAGTGTTACATTTCCTTTACAGAATGGATCAATAATTTCAAATATGGCAGACTAAAGGCGAGTACCCATATTCATGCATACACCACCTCTGAAAATGCAAAATTAGCATTTATTTCCCTCAAGGAAGATGACTGCATTTATGTAAAAGGGTAAAAGTGGATGTTGCAGGGCACAGAAATCCACATTGGTTAAGGCATGGGCACCTCTGCTTTCACACACACCCAGCAGGTATCAGGAGCTGGAAAAGCACTTTAGAGAGAGGAGTGCATTTTCTGTTAATTCCTGACAAATGAAATGGCAGAGGAAAAACTTTCAGAGGATGCTAGACAGCAGCACCTTGCTGCACTCAGGTAGCATATTGGGGTTTTTATCCTCACTCTGTTGTCCAGGGCCATTGCATTACTATCCTGCATGGGCTGTGTTACAGCGGAACAGGACTGTTGTAATTTATGACTCGGCCTGGGGAACATCATCCCTACGCAATGGTCATGTCCATGTCCTCTGCCCTGGGGTGCTATGCTCCTTGCTGTGCTTGTGGTCTGCTCAAAGCAGTGTGGACATGCCGCCAAGCCATTGGGAACCATTGAAATAACTCACTTGTAGGTAACTCGCCTATGTGCTAGGCACACAATTTCATTTTCATTGGTCTTAACTTTCTGTCTGCCCAATCCACTGAAATAATTGCATCATTTCAAGTTTCATTGCAGATGGTTTATCTTTATTAAAGTCTTGATTTAGATGCCATCTAGAACCCAGGGCCTGACAGGACTGTCACAGTAAAATTTACATTCAAAAGCATTTCAAAGGCTTGCTAAGTATGGACAACATAACTGGATTAAAGTTTTACTTTCTAGGTTGCGGTGGCCAAGGTTTCTGACTTTCACTGTAAGCCTTACTGACCACAGCAATACCTTTGCTGTTGAGAGATCTCATTTTTCCTTTTCTCTGAGAAATAAAGTTTGCAGTGATTCTCTAAGCATGAGTCTCTAGATATTATGTAGAGAAGCTTTGGAAGCACCCTCAGCTATCTTTACCTTGATTTGGCAATAGTGAGACAAGCCATGGTCAGTTTTGGGGAAGTGTTTCAACAGCAATTGCAGGTTTGGTCAGTGAAATAATACTACATTGCTAGATTTCACAGGAGCTACTATGGATGCACCAACTACATCCACATTGCAAGCCCTTCCCTTCTTTGCCTAAGTGTCCATTTGAGATCCTGTCTGAAATTATATCCAGTGCATAAATCTTTTTGAAACCTTTGACAAGACCCCTCCATCACATCAACTAACCCCATAATGTCCTCATGAAATGTATCCTGTGGATCTTGAAGTCCCGCATAGACAAGTAGCCTTATCCATGACTGCCTTTTCTGTCGTGGTGGTGTACAAAACTGAGGAATAGGGAGCAAAGAAACAGCCAGATCTACTCAGCTCTCTGTACAGGTAGAGAGAACTTCACAAGGCTTGCCTGCCATTGTATCACTAGAGCTGTGAATCTATGACCAGAGCTAGCAAAAGATGCAAGTCAGCCACCCCTTGATTCACGGCAGACTGATAAAGCTGATAATGGTCAACATGGGATTACTGGGATACAATACAAAAAAGATACCTTTTTGGTTTACTCATGTCCACAGATGAACAACCCATGAACTCAGGACCATCATCAGCAAGTATGGTCAACCAGCAGCCACGGGGAACTTTCCCACTGGCCTGGACCGAGCCTCCCATAAGCTCCGCAGCTAGATTCTGACGGCATGATGCTTGGAGCTCTTTCTCTGTGGGCCATGGATTTGCCAGGCTTTCACAAGAGCCAGGGGCTGGCAGTCTACCACTTCTGCACATCCTCTCAGAGACACTAAAGAAAGGCCAGATGTGCCCAGGCTGCTCCTATAGTAGTAGAAATGCTGGGAGCCCTTCCCAGTGCACCCAAGGGGAGGCCCTTCACAACTGATCATTGAAAGAAGGCTCAAAGCCAAGTAGACACACTAGGTATTTCTTTTCTGTGATTTCTAGAGGATCTTCTGAGACTGAGGAGGAGGAAACAAAGAGTGAGAAAGCAGCAGAGGGAAGACCAAGGTCAGAGAAAGCAGGAAGAGGAAGAGGTGCTCTATAGGGAAGCAGGTATCCCTTGCAACCCACACTGTAGCAGATGGATATTCCTGAGGGACTGTAGCTTGTGGAGACCCCATGCAGATTTCTCCCGGCAGGAACTGCAGTCTGTGGGTAATTCATACTGGAGCAGAGGAGAAGTGTGAGGAGGAAGGAGTAGCAGAGAGAAACCACTGTGTGCTGACCATACCTACCCCTGCCACCTTGCACTTCTTGGTGTGGGTAGAAGAGTCTGGATTGAAGAGGTGAAGTTGAACCTGGGAAAGGGGGGAGGAAGGGTGGTTTTTTAATGTTCTTATTTTTGTTTCTCACTACCCAAATCTATTTTAATTGGGAATAAATTACATTGTTTTTCCCCTGTTGAGTCTGTTTGGCCCGCAACAGTAACTGGCAAGCAATGGCCCTTTCCTTATCTTGGCCCATGACCTTTCTTGTCCTATTTTCTCCCTCTGTCCTACTGGAGGAGGAGGGGAGGGAGGAGGGAGTGAGCAGCTGGGTGGGCGTTTGGCTGTTAGATTAACACACCACAGTCCTCTTTTGGCATCTGTGGACTTCTCCTTTGTGGGAAGGGGCAGAGATGTGCTACTTTTAACTTACTCTTCCTCTGCCACTCAAAAGCATGTCTGGTACAGCCATAGACTGACCGGTACTCCCTATCTGGGACTTCTAGCAACAGCTCAAAATGCAGCAGGAGCACTTCCCCATAGTCCTGGCAGGAAATGTCATCTTTGGCCTCTGTTAGAATTCGGCTGGGTCTAGCACTAGAGGACAGCTCAGGACCTGCATGCTCAGGCTCAGTGCTGACCAAGCTATCCTGGCAGGCTGGTTTTGTGAAGAGCTACTGCACAAAACCCTGCACTGCACTGCACCCTGCAGCCCTCCTTATCTGGAGTGGCCCAACTACCAATACACAGAATAACCAAGGCTGCTTATATAGCCAATAACCTCATCAGGGTGGGTTGTCATGACTCTTTGGCCTGTCCACATGAATTTATCCATGAAAAGACTGACTGTGCTTACAAAAATAATAACCCATCTTTAGTATGGATTAAAGCAGAGTAAGAGCGTATTTGTGGCCTTTTGTTACTGAATACAGCCATCTAGTGGTTAATTCGTGCTTATTCCCTACAGTTTTCAAAAGAACAGCACTGACACGTAGAGACCAAGAGAATGAGGGTGCATAAGAAAGAAAATTCCCTTCGTCCTTGTACAGCAAGGGTTCCCCTTGAGGTCTGACTTGACAAGGCCACTTGGCCATCTCAACTTGTGGCTATGGGCAGACTTTTTAAAAAGGATACACAGTAAGGTCTGGGCACTGAATGCCCACCAACACCAGATGGGTAATTCCTGACAGAAATGAAAACAGTTCTATTGCTCCTTGTATTAATTCAGTGTTTATGTGATTACATATCTATAAAAATCTCCTACCCAAACACTTAACTTCTTGGTGTACTTTTGGTCCTTTTCCTTTACATATACCATATTCATTTACTAACTAGAATATTTTGCTTCTTATTTTCTAAAAAAAATCCTAGGCAATTCTAGCATTTCTACTTTGGGTCAGAGAAATGCTGATTCAAGAGTCTTAAAGAAATGCATGAAAACTGAAATAAAAGACTACAAGTATGTAACAGCTTTATTTCATAGAAATTGGTTTACACATCCTAAACAGGTTGTGCGGGAATGCTTGCTATCTAGCAAATAGTCAAATACTAAAATAAAAAGGAATTGCAGAAAAAACTGCAGAAATGTCTAACAACTGATCTAATTCATATAACCATCTGAATACTAGAAAAGTTTGCTGGTAGGCCTGAGCAGCAGCTTCTACTTCCTGCTAAATTACTATCATAAGGTAACAGAATTCCACTAGTTCCTCATTTCTGTTGTATCTACTCCCTTCTGGGTTTATTACAGCAGGAGGAAAGAAAAAGGAGTTTTGGTCATTTAGACCGAGCCGTAGGTCCCCCAGTGCTACGCTGCCAGGCCAGCAAGGACACATCGCATGTCTGCATGCCAAAATGCAGTTCAGCAGCACATTAGCCCCAGCTATCTTATATGTTTTAGTCAGCAGATGATCACTGTACACTCATAAAGTTGTGCGTATCCTGCTGGCACAACCTTCGAGCACAAGAAGAGATGCCTGAGCAAAAGCGAACCGGTGGAGGGATGGTAACAAATTGTACTGTACTGAGAACAGCCCATCATCCTACTAGGTATGTCATACTGACACAGCGTGATGTTAGCACCCGGATTTCCGCTGAGAAGAAAGGGTTTAAACCCTCCTGTTGCAAGTTCTTTTATTTTAGTGCTATTTAGTGTCACTGAGCTTTGGAGTGTTACAGGCCAGCCTGCGGCACCTTCCTCCTCCTGGACAAATCTGTCTGTGCCCACCTAGGGAAGACCTAGCTTTCAGTCCAAGCTGCTTCTGGGCGCCTGTCCCGGGTTTCATAGGAGTTTTTCTAGCTGTGTGGCACGTTACAATTGGAGAAGGCGGTTTCCAAGCTGCGTGAGGCAAGGAGGCGACCTCAGCTGTTGCCTGCCTGCCTGTGTTCGGTATCTGTCTCGATCCTCAGGCAGGCCCTGCTGGCGAGGCCCCGCCCTGCCCTGCCCGTTCCCGGGAAGGGCCTGGCCCGGCGCCGGTGCCGGCTGCCGCCCGCCTCCCGGCTGCCGCGGCCCGGCAGAACCTCCGGCCGCCGCCAGGGGGTGGGCACGGGCAGCAACGCCGCGGCGGGGACGGAATCCCGTTAGGGGCTGTCTAAAGGTCTTCATCGCCTGACAAGAAAACAGCGCAAAATGACAGTAATTACCTCACACTGCAAAAAGAGCGCGTGTCATTTTGCCTGGCAAGTCCCCCCGTCAGCATTCAGTAACTATTTCAGCAAAGGCTGGACGTGGCTCTTGCTGCAGCCTGTGACACCTTCAGAGAGCAGCTCACCGCCCAAGCGTCTCACGGCGCCAGCTTGTGGTCACCCTGTGCACGCCAGCATGCACAGGAGTCCGCACCCTCTCAGCATATTTATGCCCACAGATGCTCATAAATATTCTCTGTGTTTTTGCATGAGAGCCAACGTCAAGGGCTCTGAGCTGGGAGCCTAAAGTAATTATCTCTCTAGCAAACATAATCATCAGAATTAAGGTTGGCAAGGACACTCTCCTAAAGCAGACAAGGCCTTGCGTGGGGAAAAGTAATTTGAATTACTTTGGTGAATGACTGATTTTACCATATCAAGGAGACCATGGTTTCGCATGCAAAGTGAGCCCTTAGGGTCTCCATCATATGTTTCTTAAGGTAAAGGATATAATCCAGATTTTTTGCCAAATTCCAATCTGAGTGTTTTCATCCAGCCTACTGGAAGCTCCCCTGCAGGTTCAGCCACTGTTGCTGCTAATGCAACACATAGGTACCACTGTTGTGGTATGCTGTAAATCAGCTCCTTTATTACCACCTGGGCTGTGTGGAGAGGTGAGAAATAAATTACTGTACAAAGTAGCAATACTGGATTCTTTTTGAAAGAAAGCTGCTACAGCAGACACATTTCTGCAAGTCTTTTTCCAAGAGATGTGCAGGTACAAAATGAATGCCCAGTGCCAAACGCAGGTGTCCTGGTTAGGCTAGGATGGGGTTAATTTTCCCCAGCAGTTGGGAGGGAGCTACAGCCGGGCTATTCCATACCATGCTGATGTCAGGTCCGGGTGCCCAGCGGGCAGTGCAGGAGTGGCTTTTGTCCAGGTCTGTGCCTCGTGCTGTGTCCGTGCGGGATATCTCTTGTTCTGTACATTGTTATCACTGTTATTGTTATTGTTGTTGTTCGGTTTGTTGTTGTTACACTGTTGTATTAAATCTTCCTTATCTCAATCCCGGGGTTTGTATTTTACTCCCTGTCCCGTCCCCGTCCAAGGGTGGGAGAGGGGCAGCAGCAACGTGATCTCGGGTCCCGGCAGGGTCTAAACCACCACACCAGGGAACCCTGTTCTTTCCCCGAGTCTGACCTAACTCCAGAGTCAGGGCAGCTGAGTGTGACTGACAGAAAAGTGAGATAAGGAAATAGTATTTCAGTGCAGAGCTGCAATTTTTTGTAGTAATCCCTTTTATCCCATTCTTTCTCCTGCTCAGGGGCTGAGGCCAAGCGTTTTTGAATACAGTTCCAACAAAAGGAGGCAGAAACTAATCTCAAATTGTTCAGCCACTTTATCTTTTCTTCAGTGCATGAATGTGCCTAACCAATTTGAGGAGCTGGCAGCTTCCATCAAGGATATAATCATGGGTAATTCCCTCTGCGCAGAGGAGCTTGGGAGCTGGAGATTAGGAGTTGGAGAGTTGTACAGGATTTCTGCTTTTCTGTGCGCACAGGGAGGCAGGACAGGGAGATTGGCAGGCGCTTTCTGGTAGAAACCACGCAGATTTGGGTGGAGCATGTTTTACACAGCTCCAGCTGCCGGTTTCACTCTGTCACTAGGCCAAGGGAAGCAAATTAAACTGCCTGGAGTTGCTACAATTAGACATTAATCTCTGCGTCACTGCTGATTAACTCCTTAATGCCACAGTGCCTACCAAACAATTTGTTACTCAGCCTTAAACATGGATCTCTTAACAGCTCACTGCCCCTCCTGTGAGCACACAAGCAGTGGTGACTCTTCCCAAATCAACAGCTTTTGTTATGGACTTGGCAGAAAGGGTACCATCTCCTCACTCCAGGACTGTACAGAGCCAGCCGAGGCAGGGGCAGCAACTGGAGAAGACGCCTGCTCAAGGAGAAAGGATGCATCCAAGAGAGATGGAGATCTCTGCCATAGTTCTTAAAGTGCTTTTAGAAGAAAGACAGTGCCTGCCAGGATACTGACAGTGTTCATTCACTGCCTGCAGGAGGCTTGAAGCAGATTCCCTACGCAACAGATAATCAAAATGCAATTGTAGTGTGGTTAAGCTTTTCAGTAGCTGGACGAGAGCCAGAATGTATATGTACAAGCTGAAATTATATGGTTAGACATGATTAATGTTGGTCTTGCATTGGTTGGAAAGGAATCACTTAGGTTACTACTTCATCCCTAACTCAGAGGGCATAGCATGTCGAGTATTTTTGGTCATTGTTCTAATACCTATAATTTCACAACCTTTCAGTATGTTTATGCCTCCAGTTTGCTCATAAATATTCTCCCACTCTTCAATATTGGGCAGAAAGGTGGAGTATGTGAAAAGATATGAGTCATGAAATGGCTCATCATCAGAATGAAGCACACAGATTCAGATGGGCAAACTCCTGTTCAGCTGCTGTCTATTCCTGAAGGTTTCTAAACACCACAGGTTCCTGGCTTTTTGACAGACACCCACAGGCAGAGTAGTCACAAGGCCATGGGAGCCCTAAATTCAGCTGCTTCCCATAAAAACATTTCTGTAGCCCCTTCACACTGAGTCTCATGGTTTCACATCCCACCGGGCTACAGAGGTAGCACAGTTCTGAAGCACAGTGATGAAGAGAAGGGAGAAGATGTAGGGAACTGGATTATAGTCACCTCTGTGAACATGAACGTGCATACATATTCATAACTATATAACAGTTCTTAGATGTATGACTCGTACTTTGAGAAAAGGCAGAATCTTAGGTCTAACCTCTGAGCTCAGGGCACTGATCCCTTCCATCTCTTGCTTTGCTCTTGTATTTACCTTTTCCTCTGCAGTGTCCCCACCTCAGGAGGAAGAGTAAGTGCCACCTGGCAGAGGGGAGCAGTGGGTTTGAGCTACCACAGGCAGCAGTGGGAATGGCACGTGGCTTCCCACCTTCAGAGCTGACAGCACCTACCTCTCCCTGCTGAATTAATAAATATAAGGGGGTTACCAGCTCCCTCAGTGTCACAATAACCACTGCTTAGTTTAGGAAGCTCTTGGTGTCTGTGGTAATGGAGATGCAGGTCACTCTACTCCACACACTCACATGCAGCATGTTCTGCATCAGCAAGTTTGGAAAACTGAACCTTCCCTTCTCTAATCTGCTGAATAAAAGTGGGTTGTTGAATGGCTCTGTAGCTTTCCCTACCCACAAGAGCTTAATAGCTCTAAATGTGCAGTGTCACTGTAATGTGACATGAAAGAGGGAAACGATGACCTCACCTGTTGCAGACACGTGCAAACTTTGTAAGCAATGTGGACACATGCCCACCAAGTGTCATATAATGATAGGACTTGGCCAGTCCATTAAATGATTCACTGTCAACAACTTGACACCAGAATTGAGAAATTGAGCTTTGGTTTCAATCTGAGGGTCTAGCACTTTTGAGCAGGATCCCACACTGGAAAATGTGTCAGAGAATACATGGAACAGGGGATTTCTATATGTTTCTCTGTCTAAACCATCAGCCTATGTATTAAAGTTCTATATGTGCGGTCTGCTTCCATCTGAATCGGCAGCGGTTTTGCTGTGGGCTAAAATGTGGACAACATGAGGCTCAATTTAGACATATTACTCACAATAGCTCTGACTGCAGTTTTTAGCCCTCTGGAAACCTTCAGCCTTCTCACTCAGGTCATGGGACTGGCAACCTGGGCATGGAGAGCAAAAACCACCTGCTACTGTGGGAGGCAGAGAAGCCAATAGTGTTGCTATAGCATATGTCCATGGGAAAAGGGTAAAACTTTATATTAGAGTAAATGAATGTAATATTTAGAGCTTCCAAAAGGTTAAAGTGCATGGTCTACATAAATTGTATCAATGGAGCTGGATTTCTCAAGGGATCTGAAGGGAACTGGGTGCTCAGTTGTCATAAAAATGAACAAGAATGAAGATCCTTACAAAGCTCTTCTTTAAAATCCACCGTTTCTCTCATATTTTCAAATAAACATTTTTTTATGTTGTGTCAAGTGGTAAATTAGATCAGTTCCAAAATAAATAAATGAACAAGAGACATACAAATATCTGTAAGACCTAATTTCAGCCTTATTCGTGTGAAATGCTGTACCTTTATGTTAAATTCTTGAGCCAACACTGCTTTGATTTAATGCCAAAAGGGACATGAGACAGTTTGATGACTGGAAACTTCTGAGAAATTTTCCAGATTTTCAATTAAATTTAGTAATTGCTGGGGCAGAGGGGTGTTAAAAGGCTCTCTAAGACCCTCAGACCATCTGTACGGATGTTGACAGCTCTTCCTTCCGAAAAACAGCACACCTTTATAGCCACAAGGTTCAACCGGCTCTGCCCATTGAGGAAACTAACCGAGGGCATGTGCTTATAGTTTACCAGTTAATCCCTAGCAGGGATTACAACATTATTACTCCAAAAACTAAGTCTCTAGAAATGAAATAAAGAGATGTCAATGTATGTACTAATAGTACAGAAAGCTAAGGTTGCTTTCTAAGTCAAACAACTAAGAAAAGCATAACTTCAAAAATGAACCAGCCACCACATCAAAAACTAAGTTGTGGTCAGCAACTAGGTTTTATGTGGGAGGACTCGCTGATCGACCTTTAAAGTTATTATAGCCTTACATAACAAATTATTATTTTTCCTCTATGATAAATAACTTCTTACTTGCAAAATGCTGTTAAAGTGAAGTCTTCTGCCCTCACCACTGGCACAGAAAGGCTCAAGCTGCTCTCATGGCTTGAACAAGATGTAAAAAAGCCTGAGTAAAATGCCCACAGCAGATCATCGATACCTCAAGGTTTACTTTAGAAGCTACTATTCTGGCTGTCGTATTCAATCTGAGAAAGCAGACTGCCTTTTCTAGCACAGTTTGAAAAGGGTAACATCCTTAAGATTCTTGTGAGATATTTTTAAGAGAGCCATTGCAGGTCCTAACACTTTTCTACCTGTCGGATAAACTTGCCTAGTACAAGAGGATTAATATGAGTCTTCTGTGCTTTCTGATTAAGACTCATACCCATCCTCAGCTAATTATTGTTTACTTGGAGTTTTTTAGGATAAACTTCAAAGAAATCCTGGGCATGATAAACCACAGCTGAACTTGTGACAGTCTTCCTGGTGAAAAGGCATTGCTCCTAAAGACTATCTTTTGGCTATCTTGTGCATAAAAGGAAAATCTACAGAAGTGGAATAGGCATGTAGATTATTAGAGCTGTGGAAGGTTCGCTTGTAAGCCTGTTTAGTAACAAACTTGCACATGAAGGTTGTACATACACCAGGTGGTAACAGTGCCGGTAAGTACTGGTAGCCATTCTGAATGCTGCAGTTAACTCTTCCTCTCATGTGCACTGTCCCCTACTTACTGCAAATGCATGGCAGATTGTACTGAGGGTGTTTTTCTTTTTTGGGGGGATGGATGGAAAACTCCAACCATATGACTAGATTAAATCTTTTCTCTAAGAGATCGGCATGGTAAAGGTCAAGCTCAGTGGGGTGTAAAGCAAACAACTGAAGTAAAAGCTCCTATGCTCCAGCCTGAGCTGAGACTGTGGCTGTAGGTTTAACTTCAGTTAAATTAAGGGGCTTTGATTGCAGAAGGCAGGATCACATCATCTCTGGAGGGGGAGATGTTAATGAACCTCTTTATAGGTTCATTGGGCTAGAAAAGCAGGTACAAACTCAGCTCAGTTGAACTGCCTTTCATAAAATGTAGTCAGAAGGGATTTTGCCATTCGCTTTCACAGGTCTTACGAAGCTGGAGAAGCCACAAATACAGAAAAAATTGCATGCTAACGTGCAGTTGTTAGCACTACTGTGCTTCTGGCAGCCTGGTTGAAGTGGGTTTCCTCAGAACAGCTGATGGGGAGCCCTGTAGACATGGCTCTGCTGGCTTCCAGCAGTGTCATGAGCTCTGGGGGATTCCATCTTGGGGATTCAAGCAGGGAGACTAATCTCACCCAGCTGTAAAGGGCAGCTGCAAAATGCAAGGAGCACAGGTAACTATGGTGTATTAAAGTTAGTAGCTTCTCAATATAATTTGATCTATTTATTTTCTAACAACCCGTTCTTTTTCAAAATAATTAATCCAGTTATGAGATTTTATATATTAATTCTTTACTCAATAATTCCAGAAAACATTATCTGCAAAGACTGGGAAAGGAAGATACTAAAAGAGACTATCAAAGTCTAGAGTCTGATTCGCTCCTGCTTCATGCCTGGTGTCCTCAGTTGACCAAGAGCAAAATAAGTATTAAATGTATACTTGTATTACAATAGAAAATGTCAATACTACCAGTGTCAGTATCAATAAAGCCTTACATTTTGACTCATGAAGCACTCATGACTTTGGGTAATCCAGGACAGGACTGTGACTTGTTAAAATTTTCCCAACCAGGCCACTAAAACCAAATCTTTTCAGTTCTTGCTTTATTTTACAGACCTTCCGTGCCTGAGACCTGCCAGAGGCTAATGACAGAGGCCTCTGTCTCCTTCACCGCAGCATGAGTGGAGAGTCATCCCTCCTTCCTGGCAGTCCCCAGTCCCCAGAGGGTCACCCCCAGCTTGTTCCAGGAGAGGAGATCCTTGGCCCACACAGGCTTCTCTGGGTCAGGAGGTATCTCACAGGTGCCGAGTCACAACAGCAAAGCATCGGGTCATACACCAGCCCAGATCTGTATGAGAGCTTAGTCTCATGCTGACCACAGTACTGCAGTATGGAAAATATGCACAAAAACTGTAAATTCTGAGCAGCATTTTCTTCCCACGTTAAGATGATCCAGGGATTAGAACAGGCAAAGGAGGTTTGCTTGGATTTTTAAATTTTTTTTCTATTAATCCTTCAAAAAAGTAAGCATTTAAAAAGCTGGAAGAGTGATCTCTCTCTTCTGACAGATAAACTCTAAAGGCTGAGTTTGACAGTATTGATATTTTGTTCATTAAAAGTAACACTTACGGTTGTGTCATGCAAGAGGCAAGACTATAGTGACATGTCCCTTACAGCCTTAAAATCTGAGATTATTGAAATTGATAAACAAATCAAGAGCAAGTGAGACAGAGATATAGATATGTTAACCTCTCTTAGGTGTCTACACCAAAATTTCTCAGGCTGGGCTTACCCCCTCAGCAGAGGAGCACATGAAACGATTTTTCGTATAGACTCTGCTATCTATAAAAGTACTGTCAAAGGAGGCTGCACTGCAGCTGTCTAAATTTGTGTCTCGGATACATTTCAAAGTTCTGTTCTTGACCTGCCTTATTTTCATGTTTCCTGCACGCGAATTTCACATGAAATGCAGCCAGTTGTGGTGGAAGACATAATCGTGCCTTTGTTTACCAACAGGTACGGCGTAAGAAGCAACAATGCAAGCTTCCCCAGTGCTGCTGTATTAAATGTGTTTCAGCTCTTGATTTAAGGAAGGAGAAGAGGTCGTTCAGTTCAGTCAATCCTTCCTGTTGATGGTGCCAATCAACTAACACCATTTGCTTTTTTGGGACTAGTAGAAAATAATTTTAATTTTGGCTCCCTGCTTCAAAGAACTTTTCATAAAATGATAGAATCACAAAACCAAATAGAGGTCTGCTGTACTCAACATATGACTTGGAATATTAATGTAGACAGATGGTTTGGGTTTTGCTTGATTAGTTTGGGTTATCTGTTCTGTGTACAAGAAAGCCAGAAGATCCTGAGCTCCTGTAAATATTTTACTTGTCCACTTGAAAATATCTTGACCTATTATGTGCTGTTGTATCTTTATTTTTACTTTGAAATAGATTTTTCCTTTGAAACCAGAGGAAGCATTAATGGAGAATTAGATGTACTTTTGGGCTACACAAAAGTGCTTTATATTGTCACTTTCTATGGGTGCTTCTAAAAGAGGTCTGTGGGATTTTGAAGGAAGCAGGCAGAGAATTAAGTGGAGTTTGAAAAAATAAATCACATCCACATACTCCTAAAGAAGGGCTTGCCGAAGACCTTGATGAAAACCTGGTTGGGCCCAGTTAGAGAAGCTCTCAGAGATGCACTTCATATTGCAAGGACAGGGACCCTTTTCTGGGTCCAGCGGCAGCAGCTTTTTTTCTTTCACAGCTCTTCTGTCAACACCACCACAATTGCAGAAGCATTTTCTAATTCATGTCACTGTTAATCAACAAGGCTAAATAACATAAATCACAGGATAGTAGACAGTTGGTGAAAAAAAAAGGTTTGAAATAATCCAATAGACTGTGCCTGAAACAAGTTAGGGAGCATTAACACAACTCACTCTGCAGGCAGATCAGTGAGGTATAACCTATGGCATGAAGCTGTACAACTAACAAAGGGAGTAGCAAGAAATGAAAATGAAAGAGGATCCCTCTCTGCAGCTTTGAAAGGCTGTCATAGCTATTGCCAGGTTTTGGAAAACCAGGAGCTCTGGCTACATCTCATTTTTATGAGACAAAGTTTTTTTTCCTAATATTGACAAATGAGAAGACTTGAGAATCAGACAGTTTCTGATATGGACAAAAATCCTTGTGGCTCAAGCAAGTTCAATTTAGAACAGAGATTTCTAAATGTCTGAGCTGAAAGTCAAGGTTGATTTATATTTAATAAACAAACAACAGAAAATTAGTCATTCAAGATACAGCCACATGATACCAGGGGTAAAGGACAAGCTTTCACTTGGATACCTTTATAATCATAGAATCATAGAATAGCCTTGGTTGGAAGAGACCTCTAAGATCAGTCCTACCTGGAGGCTCCATGATAAGGAAGTTTGCTTTCCAAGGTAAAGACTTATCTGTGCCACTGCTCACATACAACCTAAACCAAATGTATCACTATTTGCACAGCCTCTCATTAGTGGAATTGTAGATTTACACATGTACTCACTCAAAACCTGCATTTCACGAGTTGGTTTGCTTGTTTATTTACCGGTCATATCAAACCATGTAATTGATACAGCCTTACCATTCATTATTTTCTGTTTTATTAGAAGGGAATAAGAAAATTTACATAATGCTTGCTGTAGGATATTAAACTCTCATAAATCTGTTCAAAGTTAAAAGAAAAATTGATTAAGAGAATCTGTTCCTTAAGTCTGTATACATTTTTAGAATTGGTACCAAATTTCAAAGCTTCTAATTCTGCCAGAAGCCTTAAAATCCATTAAAGCCACTGTTCCTCCAAAACCTGTGGCCTGGATGCTGTTAGCCTCTGTGTTCACGCTCACACACACACACACAAAAGCATTAGAGCCTTGCTTTTGTTAAATACAGAATAATCCCTGAGGGAAAAATAATTAGAGTAAATATAATTTGTTTTCTGGTTGCTTGATGAGGCTGCCTCACTGCCTGGGCTACCTGGCACCTCTTGCTGCAAAGCCAGGGATTTTTCCCGTGCCTACCCTGCTATCTGTTGCTTGGGCCAGTCCCTATCCTGGACAATGACAACATTAGTGTTTTCCTGGCTTTGTATGAGATTTGTTAGGCTCCTTTGTTTAGTGCTTTCTCAGAGACAAACCCTGCCAAGCCTGAACCAACACCCTCATGATTCATCATCCCCCTGTGCAACAGCAGTGTGTTGCTCAGTTACAAGAACAAACCCACTTCCAAGATACCGGAGGTAATCACTGCCATGCCATAAACCGGGAGGAGAATGACAATGCTGGCACTGCTAATGCAATGATGACAGTTACCCTGGTGTCCTTGGTGCAGTGCAGTAGTTCCAGCACCAGCGCCACCACTGCAGATCACAGTGGGGTCAGCTTCAGCCTCTCTAACGTACAAAGCTTGAACTTTCAACCAGGCCTGCAGGAAAAAAAAAGCTCAATGCTGATTTCTGCTAGAACATATACAACTCCCAAAGAATTTGCAGGCTGCTCTGAATCAGCAATAAAGGTTACTGAAACTATTCTGAGTATTTTGAGTGTGCTTCTAATGAAGTTATTTTGTGCTGTCACAGTTGCTCTTTCGCTAGAATATGGGAAAGGACACAAAGGGCAGTATTGCTTCACCTGCTTCAATCACCACTGTGTCTGATGTGAGCAAACTGGGATTTGGGGACACAGACAAGTAAGAGGAAAGAAAGCAGCTTCTTTCTTTCTTTTCAGATCAGGGTGGTGGTGGTGTTGCCTTGGGTGTTGCCTTTCAGGAGTGGCTGCGTTGGCATCCTGAGGAACAACAGGCTCAGATCGTTTGCCAGCTTTAGCAATCAGTTACAGCTAAATGCAAAAATGTCCACAGTTTCCATGTACCTTTCGAATATGCATCCTTCCAACAACTCTATAAGATGCTGTTATGCCTGTTTTATGTGGAAACAGATGCTGGGAGGAGGTAAGTGGCACTGGAGGATTACAGTGCTCTGTTCACTGGATTATTGGCCATGCTTTTCTGTTCATCCCTCATGTCCACACATGTAGGCAGAACTGAGGTTTCCATTAAATAAATCACAGCCAAGCTCAACCCCCTGTAGGTTCTCTTTCCTGCCAAACCTTGATACACAACAAACCGTTGAAGATGATGACTTTCCTGAACCAAATTGTAATATTGAAAGCCTAGTTTGTACATGCAGCTCAAAGTCTTTCCCCACAGTACTCCCACATGGATCACTAGCTGCCTCAGTAACAAGATGAAATTGAAAAATCCACTGCAGTACTGAAATTCTGGCGTTTCACATCAGGATTAGCAGCCATTTCAGTCTCTCCTTGAGCTGCTTCCTCACTGTCACATCTTCCTTAGGAAAGGCTCTCAGTACGGCCCCCTCCTCTTCCTCCTCCTCCCCACTCACTCCTTCTATAGTTCACTTGCTGACTTGACAGTAATGGTCACTGCATTTTTGGGGAAAAAAAGGGGGGGAAAAAAGGTAACCCCTCATCCTTTTTATCATTTCTGTGTGGATTCCGGTTTTTCTTTCCCTAGGATAATGCTCCCCAGGGAAATCCTTCTTCGGGCTATGGAAATACGAGCTGTTCTGAATTTCTGCTGTCAGAAGACTTTGAGTGTAATCAGACAAGAGTGGATAGAAATGTGGGTTAATATTAACTCGTTGAACTGGAATGCAGACTTTTGTCTTGAATATGTGCAGTTGTACTTTGCCCCCACTTCCTCCATGATTGATGGCTGAAAGATTTCCAGTTAGTACAGTTGCTGATCACTCAGTTAAGCTTTTAGTCCAGGCTAGCTTGAAAAATTTTAATAACTCCTGAAGAGCTATGAGCAAAAAGCTTTGTGTCTATGTCAGAGGTGGCTGCTTGTTTGTGCTGCAATAAAAGCTCTTACTAAATCAGTAAAATTTCACCTTAAATCATTTGCTAATTATACAGTTGATACTCTTCCCTTTGCTTGTAATCCATCTTGTACTACACAGGGAGCAATGGAAATGTCATGGATGCCACCTTGGATTGAAGCAGAAGTCAATACTTTACAACACATTATCCTCAGCAATAGCAACTATTAAAGTTAAAAGGAAACTCTTTATTACACAGATGAAAGGAGAAACATCCTTTTAACATCCTATTGGAGGTATTCAATTATTATCATTACGATGGGCAAAGTTGTTGCTTTAAATTACTCTCATGAGGTTATGGTCTTTCCTTAATTTATACCCACATGAAAAGAGTGGATGACTGCAGAGTTGTGAAACCCTTTTTGCAGCAGCAAACAAGGAGAAGGAAAGAGCGCTGGAGGATGAGCTGCTGTGTGATGAGCAGGTGATGTTTCCTTCATGGCTGCAGCCTACTGACCAAGTAACATAACCCAGCAGGGAAGGACTACTTATTCAGATGTGGTAAACCAGAGCATTTTCAGCAGTTACCTACAACTTTTTTCGTCATTAAAATAGGTGCTGCCAGCCTCTATCACAAATCAAAAATCCTGATTTCATCTGTGCCGTTTGGCATTCAGAGTGGTTTACTGGTCACTGAAAGCCAGCAGGAAATTTCAATTGACAGACTTCTGAAGATGAAAATGTGGGTCACACACATTTTGAATTTGAATCAGGGTTGCAAACATCTTAAAAATCTGTGTATAAACCTGCAGTGGCTTATGAAACAGTTCACAAAACTTAAACAAGAAATTATTTTAAAATACTGTTAGTTCTACAGTTCTGATGTTCCACCTTTTAAAAGATTGTGAGATTACGGAGTGGCAATGGTTTCTCAGTGCAATTTCTCTATCTTCTAGGATGAGGCAAGGGTAAACAGAGGAGCCTTTCTGAAGATGATACAGTCTAACATCCAGATATAGTTAGGAAAACAAACTAGGAAAAAAAGACATCCCTTGCTGCCACATTTAGCCTAGCATTTCCCTCTAGACAAGGCACAGTTGGCTACCAATAGAAATAAGGTCCAAGCTGAAGCACTGCAGAGTTTGTGTCCTGCTGCCTTGCTGCCTTGTCTCAGTTTCCCCTCTCCTTCCATTCCGACCACATTTCTGTTCCGCTCGCTGACCAATTTACCCTGTGGCTTTAGATACATTGTCAGTGAGTCTACAAACTAAAATTAATTAGGCAACAGGGCTGAGAAGCTGGTGGTGTTGACATAAAGTAATTTCCCCAGATTGCAGCCTGCTACTGACCAATGCAGAATGGTCCTTCCTGGCCTCCTCCCTCTGTTTGTGGGATGTTTGCAATTGCTATTGGGAAGGTTACAACTGTTAATTGGAAATTAGGGCAAGAGGGTGGAGGCTCCTAAAACATAATTATAAAGCACCATGTTATGTCCCAGCACTGCCATGGGAAAGCAGCTTGTAACTCTAATTTTGGTGCTGTAATAGCATCTCTGCCAACTGTCTCACTGCCCTTGAGCGATTAAAGAGGAGCGGCTTCTCCATCACCAACTGTGAGACGACTGCACCACCCGTGCCTCTGCCAAGGAGGTTTGGAGCAAACCAGCCCTAGCCCAAGGGGCATTTTCTGCCCATACTGAATGTCTCATCCCCATCGTCTTGGCCCAAGGTTTTCTGCCGATTCAGCTCCTCGGGATTCCGCAGTGTATTTCTTAATCTGTTGTGACAGTAGAAATATGCTGGCTGCCCCAAAGCTGGAACAGAGGCTTCGTTTTTCTTTCCCTGATCAGCTGCTTCATGCTCAGCTTAATTTTCATATGAGTTGATATTCTAGGTCCCTTAGTATTTGCATGTGTACAGTTTTTGGGAGTCCCAAAGCCTGATGGGACTTGGTATTTGAGGGGTATCAGTTCACTTTTTTTTGCTTGCAGACTAAATGAAGCTTCCTAACATAGGGAAACTAAAAGATCTGTAGAGAGGCAGAGATCACACAGTGGCAAGGGCGTAGGGTAGCAGGACTGTAATTATTTGGCATTTGTCCGCAGTGCCTCCCAGCCTTCAAAATGCTTTTCACAGGCTGTCAACACATCTATCTGTGCTGTACTTGGCAGGGACTCTCAAAACCGGGCAAGTAAGTGAGGAGGAGCCCATGTACAAGCCCAGTCATCTGTAACTTGGCTTAGTCTTCTGTGATCTCTCATCTGATAACCTCCAAAGCCATGCCTTTCTCTGTGTTTCACTCTCTGTTTGTACATTATCACTAGCAACTTGAAAGAAAGAATCTCTTTGCATTAGCCTTACATTAGCTATACTACCTGTTTTTAACAGAAGAACAGCTACTGTATTTACAACAGCAGAACCAGCCCAGCTCTGGAGCAAATAAATGATTCACTAAAAAGCAAATCAGCTGTCAGCTTGACTTTAAACTCTCAGATTTGTCATTTGTGAATATTTTCATGCACTATAAAATAAAAATGAAACAACTAAAACGTCATACCCGCATACTTTGGAAATAAAGTGTTTCATTTCAAAATTTTATTCTTCTAAAATCTGGAAAAAAGTATACTGAGAAAAGGAAACTGAAATAAATATTTTGGTTTTGGCTGAAGTTCATGAAAGTAGCCAAATAAAAAGAAATGAAAAAACACCCTAAAGAATAAATAATTTAGGCAAACTTCATACCAAACTTCTGGATTTTTTTACAGAGTAAGCTAGGAATAGACACAGCTCAGATGGAGCTGTTTTGATGACACAAGATTGCTGGATATCAGTCCCAATTTCCAATATTAATCCAAGCTAGTACGCCACCTGTAGCAATGTTTAATGCATTAGAACAAAGCATCCTGTCCGAGAATATGCAATGTATCTGTGTAATATTCTGTGTAAACTAATACAGGAGGTGATAACCTACTACGATGCCTAAAGCCATCTTTCCTCCTCAGAGCTATTTTGATGTCATTGCTTTGTGTTAGTTACACTCCAGTTGCAGGTTCCAGAGTGATCTTTGAGTTGTATCGCTAGGAGGAGGTGGAAATGCATGTGGAGAAGTAATCCTCCCGCTTTCTTTGAACCTTTAGAGGACTCATTTCTGCGAGCTCCATGGTTCCCAAGTGCCCTCAGGAGCTTGGGAGGTGAAGGCAGAACATGTCATTTCAAGTTCACCACTGCAAAAAGTGTTTTAGCAAACAGTTCTTGTGTCCTTATTTGTCTTCACTGTGCTGATGGAGAAATGAAGAAGTTTGCTTTTACCTCGTTCTTCACTTTTTTTTTTTTTTTTTTGGCAATGCTCCCTCATGCTGGCCTAGGTGCTGTTTAAGCATGCACTGCCACAGAGATGAGCAAGTTCCCCTCCAGCCTGCTCACAGGGATGTGGTGAGGAGTGCTCCCCACCTGGCTGCTGTGTGGCCAGCTCAGAATGATTGTACTCTAGGCTGGGAAAGAGAAAGGAGGGATGTGAAAGACGCCCAGGGTACCACTGGGAATGACAGTGATTGTCCAGAGTGACAGAGTGGGGAGTGAGGCAGCAGTAAGGACAGGAGCACAGGTTTGGAAGGCAGTGTGCTGCTTGGGGAAGGATGTGTTGAAGGGGATGGAGCAGATAAAATGCAAGTTCTTGCAGCTGAAACAAGAAGTTGTGCTGGAGGAAATCTCAGAGGCAGCAATGCTGCCCCAGGGTGAGGTTTGGTTATCCCTGTAGGCAGTGCCAGAGGGAGAGGTACTCTTGTCATCTGGCTAGCAATACATGTTGGATGGCAATCAGAGGAGGACTCTCAAATGATATTCCAGATCAGTCTCCTATGGAAGGTGGATGGCAAAGCAGAGCTGGGATCAGATAATGAATGAGATTATATGAACTTTTCTCAGATAGCCAGGGACAGCAGTCAATGACTCAGAAGGTCCTTACCTGTGCTGTGACTCATGGCAAAGTGTAAAGTTCCAGCTCTTTGAACTCGTCCTCCTGTTACTAACCTGAAGATGTCAAAGCACCTTGATGTCAAAGCACCAGGCCTAACACTTATGAAGATAAATAGGTGCGTCTCTTCTCTCTCTTTTTCCATGTATTATACATGGGAGTACCTTAAGGAAGGCTGTAAATCTTGGCAGAGTGAATTTTTTATTTTATGAGAATATTTTTCTGTCTTGGGCTAACCAAGAGTCACCAAGTCTCTAACCTCCGTCTGCCCACACACAGTCCTCAGCTGAATCAAATGGCAGTTTCAACTTGTGAGTAACTTACTGGGGACTGTAGACTAAAACTGAGGGAAACTTTCTGCCCAGATGGGTAATCTCCTTCTATGAGAGCATGAGCCACACCACACAAGGGCCAAATGAGTCCCTTGGGCTTTCCCCAGACTCCCTTCCCTGGGCACTGTAGGAAGCAGAGACAAAGGGCAGCTCGTCCTCCTGCATAATAGAGGACTCGGAAACCAGTGCCCAGAAGATCTGGTGATGTTAGTGAGCAGCTGCAAGGCAGCAGAGAGTACATGCTCGTATGTGGGGTGGGGAGCTGCAAAGGTAATTTGGCTGCTAGTCACCCCAAGATATTTTACTGTCAGGACTGCAAGTAGGTTTTGGGATACCATTTTTGCACTAGACTGAATTTTTCTCTTGAACCTTGGTTCTTCTTTCTTTTTAATTTGAGGATTAATTCTAAAGCAGCCTGAGAAAATCTTCTGTTCTTCTAACTTGCCTACCGTCAGCAAGATTTTATTACTTTAAGTCCTTTTTATTTAAGAAGCAAAGAGGGAGGGTTAAGGGATAAAAGCCTGGTTGTATTAATACTCTGTATGAGCTTCAGATACGAGTGCAAGCATGGGTGTGCTTGTCAGGACAGGGTGTGGTAAAACTGGGACAGCTTACCAAGGAACAGTAATGCTTTACAAAAGTGAGGTGAGAAAATTTCCATATGGGAGAAAACCAAGAATGAAAATATGGAAATAACAGTGTAAACCCAAGTGTGTTTTACATAACTTTGGTCAATCCTCACTGACATTGAGGTCAACTATAGACTAATTGGTGATACAGAGTATGTATATATGTATATGCCTTTTTATAACATTTCTCCTTAACTGTTTTTCTGGTTTGCATTTTACGTATTTATTTGATGCTTTGCTACAGACAAGGCTCTAAGGCAGTAGTTCCTGTGTAAGAAATGGGGAGCTGGGTGTGTAACTCAGGCCTACAGTTAATAATTGAGTGAATCTGCTTCTCTTGGGTTTACACTGTTCTGTGGAAAAAATCCTCTCTCTGTTTGAACTGCATTTGAGCAACCAAGGGCTATTTAAAGTGCTTTATGATGGGTTCTCCATGGATACCTAATATAATTTTTTTTCAGTATGATACAATCATTAGAGAAGGTTTTCACAAAATTGTTTGTACAGAAAAACAGATGGCTTAGGCAAACAGTGACACAAGTAAAAGGATGTATCATAAAAGCGATCCAAGAGAGGGCAGTTTGATCTGCTCTCACCACATTTATCATAAGCAGTAAAACTATTTTGGTAGTCGTTCCTGTAAATTCTCCTCACACCCAGCATTCACATGTAAAATTCTATGATGCATCCATATTTTCACTCTGATCATGAATAATGAAAAGCAAAATTAAAAAAATTTGCTACATCACTTCATATGCAGGAAATCTGTAGAACTAACCAGTGTGTGTAGAAGGGCTTATGAGCCCTTATGTATTAAGTCACTTAAGAAACCATCTAAGTAAACAGCTCTGATGACTGCATCAGAACCATCTGCAACCTTACGGTTATACAGGTGTTTTTGTAGATTTTGGCACTTTGCACTGAAGAACTTTGCAGATAAAATTTAGGCGTAGACATTATTATGCAGCTGCACCAGAGTAACAATTTTTTTTATTGACACCAAAATTTCTAGCAAAAGCAGTATTTGGACAGTGAGAAAAAAGATAAAGGAAGATTCATTTTTTTGTTTCAATTCTCAGTTTTGAATTTCTGACATACCCAGAAGTAACTCTGGTTGCTCAGTTCACTGTCCTTCTAGGAAGATGGTTTAATTCCCACTTTCCAACAGAGTGTACAAATGGGCCAATTCTATTCTCCCTTATCACAAACTTGATTGTTTCATTCTTTTCTTAATTCTACTTATCTCAAAGCACACAGAAATGCACTGAATATAGAAATGTGCAAGAAGGTGTTCCAAGAAATTGAATAAGAAGTAATTGAATAAGAAGTAATAACTGTTGCACAACTGAGATGTGTCAAAAGGAAAGATTAATCTTTTTACTGCAACTATGTTGTGCATCTAACAAAATGTGATTTAATTATGACCCAGATTCTGCTAATCTTACATGCATCGAATTGTCCTTTATTCTGGGAACGATCCTGTATGCTGTGACTCTTGTTTCTTACCTTGTATGGACCAGTGTCCTACTCCAGAAGCAGAGCTGCTGAAATCAATGGAGCATGCCATAGAGATGCTATTGATTCTGAGCACATGTAAAAAAAGGGTTTGTGCTTCAAGGATGAAATGTCAGCCTCAAGAAAATCAATAAATGTTTTGCAAATGATGTCAATGGGGTCAAAACTTCACTCATAGCATTAGTTCATACAACAAAATATGCACAACTTTAATACAGTTGCAAACTAGTTTACATTTGAATTATTGATTAAGCAGGCTGTATTTTCAGATCAAATGGCAGGTGCCTGAAAAATGTATGGTGAAATATGGACATATTTGCAGAAAAGATTGAAAAGACCAAGATGTCCACATGTTATACAAGCTCTGGCCGAAACACCGGAAATTAAATACTAACTTACCAGTAGAAAGTTTTCATTATTTCTTTTGCTTCAGTTTCTACCTGGAGGGTTGCTTGACATTCCACTTGTTTTCAGCACAATTTTTCCTTTGCTCTTCAGTAGTATAGTTAAATTAGATAAGTTTGTTGGAGGACGTTTCCCTAATTCTTAATTTGATGGGAACAGCAACAAGTCTTTACTTCAGTTGTTGGAGGAGACCTAATGTTCCTGAAAGCCGAATCTTGCAGACATCTGTTCTTTCCTGAGCTCTCTTTAACATTGCCATTTTGCACAATGAATCTTTAAGTCTTTTATTGTGCTGCTCTTAGTGGTTATGTACCCTTTTCTCTTACAGGCAAGACTTGGAGCAAGAACCATGCCAAATGGAGATGCAGAACTAAAGGGATGTCTTCTCTTCCTCTAACTTCTCCTTTGCTTGAAAATTCAAACTTTCTGATGATGACTTACCTCAAATTAATCTAACAATTTGGTTAATTAATAATCTACCTGACCTGGCTGTAGAGAAATTTAACAATTCAGTTGATAACCTAGCTAGTTGATAATCTAGTTAGTTAATAATCTAGTTGAGGCATATCCTTGGCTTCTGGATTCAGCTTCCTTTTCTGTCAGATCCGATTGCATTTTGCATACTGCTTTCACCATGCTTCTGTTACAGGAAACAGCACTGGGATCTGTACAACAGTTTTATACTTTTTTTCTCACTGTTTTTCTGCTACAGGGTTTAGGATGTGTTTGTCTAGGGATCTATGGTGAATTGGCCTGGCATGACTGGAAGAAAACTACCCTAAAGGCAGGCACTTAAGCTCTAGCCCCTGTGATGCTGCAGCTTTTGGATACCTACCTGACCCCCTCCTTTTTTTTTTAAAGAAAGCCTTTCCCTGTGGGGGCCTTGGGCAGGGAGCCATGGCTGGATCCCTGCTGCTGTGCTGGAGTCAGCAAAGTTGATTCATTTCTCATCTTCCCAGGAAGGGGAAAGTGGCAGTGGGGAATGGGGACTGGGGCTGTCTCCTGCAGAGCCAAAGCCACCAGCCCTGACACTGCTCTGTTGCCCTTAGGGAGGACGAAGAGGAGAAGGAGAAAGAGGTGGAGGGGGTGGGGAAGCTGCTGAAAACAGCAAGGGAGAGGAGGGAGGAGGGGAGATGATCTGTCACTGGAGATTTTCTTTGCCTTTTAATTATGCTCTGCTGTCTCATCAAGGTTGGAGTCACACTCCTAAACCTTGTTTTGTGCACCTTTCCCCACCTCCAGGTGTTAGGTCAGCGTCCAGCTAAGGTTAAAGAAACTGTAAATACAATCAGTGGTTGCTCAAGTTCCCTTTTGCTTCCTGAAGGGATTGTCACATCTGTTAGAGCAAAAACATCAAGTGTGACTGCACTGGCTTCCTATTCAGTGAACAGGAGCACATTGCCCTTCATGCCAAAAGGAGCTGTAGCACACACAAAAGGAGCTGTATCTGTAGCACAGAATCATGCATATAGTTACTTGATTCCACATAGCCCATAAGCAAACAGAGCAAGTCCAGTATTCTCATGCACTTGTGAACAAGGCCTCAGGAGACAGCCAGAATAGGACTGGAGAATAATACAAGCTGTTCTGATGCTTGATTTATAAATTACTCTCCCCTCTCAAAATCCAGCCACTGTAGCCAGGCTCCAAGGTATTGCTTGAGAAAAGGAAGATGTGGGGGCTTCCACGCCTTCCCCGCTCTTAATAGAGAACAAAAGCTAAGACTCACTTTTGAAACAATACATAGATACCATCATTTATTAGGTATAATAAGCATAATGAAAAGATTTATGATAATTTTTTTTCCTGAAAGATAACATTACCTAAAGAATTGCAAGTCATTTTATACAAACTGCTTTCTCAACTCTAATTCATATTAATTTCTGTCCAACTAGGAAACATTTTCTTAATATATTTGCAAGTTCTTGTCTAACTATTCCCCGTTGCGTATGCTCTCCCCATTGGTCTGACACACCTCTCATGGTTATTGATCAACCTTAAAAATCACTCCATGAAAATGCATGGAGTTGATTGCTTTAAAAATATTAATAATTAAAAAAAAAAAAAAAAGGTTAAGTCCTGTGCATTTATTAATTTTACCTACCCAGATGTTTTACTAAAAAATTTTTCTACCTCTCATTCTTTGCAGTAAAGAACATTTGGCAGGGCACTTTACATAAAATACAGAGAGTTGCAAAATTGCAGATGTTACAAGCTAATAATCCTGTGTAGCTAAGGATTTGGATGAGACTTCTTTTTCCACGTAGCAGAAGTATCCATTCTTCACATAAGAGAAGAAATGGAACATTATAAAGTTAGGATTAACAAGGCAGAAAGGAGCAGAGTCCTGAGTACGCTGCGTTGCTTGCAGTATATCCAGACTTGCAATACTGTGGTGTGTAAAATACTGAAAGGTGTTTTACATTGTGATTTTCTCTATGAGAGCCTAAGTATGAGATGGCAAGGGCTATTTATGGATACTACACTTACATACAACAGTATACACTTTCCACTTTTAAAAGTCTTATGAACAGCAAATGAATGAAAAAGGGGCCTTTAAGCAAAAGTTTGTTACCTACATTCACACTGTTCCAGGTCTGTTCCTGGTGTGTAGGGGAATCAATCATACCTCTGCTTAAGTCCTTCCTCACCCTTTTATGCTGAATAAAAGAGCTGGACCAGTATAACAGAGCTTTTTAAAGCCATAGATTTCGATACAGCAGATAAAAGAGGCAGATGCCCATGCAGAAAGCCACACCAGGAGCCTCTTAAAACCAGGTCTGTAGGTTGCAGGGGCGGTTTGAAATCCCCTCTGCCTGCTCTGTGCCGGCCCAGGAATGGCATGCCAGGATTTTTAAGGGCTTACTCTTACAGATAGTCAGAAATAAATACTTACATTCCATGTGGATGGGTAAAAGTCAAGATGCTGGCTTTGGTAGGGGGCTATCTTGTCCTTATCTTACCCAGTCCCTGTGGCTTAAGTGAATGAATGAAAAATGGAAGTAAAGCTATGAAGTTCTGGCTGACTAATTTACTACTTTGGCAGTCAGTGGATAAAGGTATTTGGCTTCTTGAAAAATGCGCAAAATGTTCAGGTTAAAAATGATACATACAAAATGGGATTTTTGTGAACTGCTTTCCTTCAGGAAAATGATATATGTTGTTTCGTTTACTGGCAGTTTAAAAAGCTTTTCTGAATTTATTTAGAAATATGAATGCATTTAAGATGCAATGGAATCCACATATACTCCGCTCATGGGAATGAATGAGGAAACACTTTTTTAATGTTTAGACTTTATCTAACCAACCCACATCAGATATGAAAGTCCAAAATAGAGTGGATAACTTTATTGCAGAATGCCAGTACTGTTTTTCTGCACATATTTGAAAAGTTTCCAGCCTTTTCTACTAACATCCAATGACAATATTCTGGAAAACGTAGCTGGTCTGACAGATATCTCTGGAATATGAACGCATTTTTCCTGGTGCTTAAGGGGAAGAGTAAAAATATGTGGGCTTCACATTACCCAAGATCTGATCTTCATAATTAGGAAGGCAGCAGAAGAAGAATCCCAAGCATATTTCCATGATGGCGGTGGTCCAGCCAAAGCCATAGGCCCAGCTGAACATATTGATTCCTGTCATTTCCATTTCAGACGTGAACTTTACTGGATAAATGACCAGGCCCATGATGGAGAATACAGCTAAAGAAACGGGAGAAAACAAAAAATGTTTAAGCTAACACTCATCACATTGCCTGCCTCTGTAATACCTGTAGCTATACCCACCAGTGTTGAGGAGGATTTGAAAATCGACCCACTGTCATCACAGACTTTATCTTATTTTTCATTGAGAGTTCAAGTGCACACAGACAAAGACCTGGGTATAGAATCGGCAGAGGCAAATGCCAGTTCTAGTATGGATATACCCACCCAAGCTAAACTTGACTTCCTATACTGCCTTACCAGCAACAAAGAGCAAGCCTCCAATCCCTCGTATGAAGTTGAACCGAAGTGTGTCAATGGCAAATGCTATAATGGCCAGAGCAAAACAGATGACCAGAAGTATAAAGCCAACCAGGTATGTGGCAGCAGCAGCTCTTCCCCAAGCTGAAATCAGAACAAAGACATATTAGAAAGGAATTTAAAAAATCCCTTGCAGTATTTTTCTCTGCTTTGTATTGAAAGGCTAATTTTAAACAAATGTGAAAACAAGGTCAGCTCCCGGGAAGGAAAGCACAGGAGCTTTCTCTTCTCTCATAGGTGAACATTTTAGTTCCATGAGAAATCATTCACTAAGTGCAGAATGTATGAAAACACCGGCTTTGAGCTCTCATAGAAAATGCAGTGGGGCTTGTGTGCAAGCTTCCCTTTTAGATTTAACAACTAAGGACTGAGATAAAAATGACTGTAAAGATGGAATGTAAAGAATGGACAATCTCCTTCAATAACTAATGCAATTACCTCAGCAGATGCCACAAAATCAGCAGCACGTTGCATGGACAAGGAGAATTAGACTGTCCCTTAAACTAATTAAATCCTTGAAGTGCTGGGGTCTGAACCCTGAGCCCTGAATTAAGGTTGACATATGGGTGGTTCCCATGGTCCTTTAAAAGGAGGGGATGAGTTTGCCTTTTGGCTTTCCTCCAAGGTGCAGCCAGCCTTGTAAGGAAAGCCCTTGGATAAACGAGCCCCAGGTGCCCTGCATTGGGTAACTGAGTGACAGGTGTCCTACTTTGGGGATAAAAGCTGGGCCCACTTGCAGGAAGGGTGGAGTGTCTGTCTGTGAGGTGGATGCACTTTGCAGAGTTTTCTGTTAAGGAAGGACCTCCTGACTCTCCCTGCAACTGGGCCTGGGTCAGGTTTGGTGCTTGTGAACATGGGCTCTGTGAGAACAGTATGTGGCTACCTCTCTCCTATATGACCAGCCTATTGGCTTGGCTGTCTCCCATCTCTGCCATGGGAGACTTTGTTGCTTGCTTTGTTCCACCAATTGTTGGTTGTGCTGTGTCGTCACAGGGGTTGATGTCTGTTATGTGTGATCTGATTGACTTGTTTGTACCCCCAGCAATCACCCATGTACTGACCTTTTTGTATAGAATAGAATCTGGTTAGTTCTACTGCTGGCTGCCTCCTTTGTGATAGGCCTAGTAATTGGCAAAATAATCCTTCCTTTAAAAAAAGAGTGTTTATACAAACACTACCACTGTGGCATGCAAATTTAAAGGTAGGGCAATAGTCCATAAATGTAAAAATTCAGTGGTTTCTGCCTTTTCAACCTTTGTTTATCTGTGTCCTAAAGATTTGGAATCTGTTTTGTAGGGAAATTTGCCCTCTGCTTTTGATCCAAAGTCAGAACCATTTCATTTTGAAAAACTTGTTTGTGACATTAATACTTTCATTTTCAAATTATATAACTTTGTTATAACATGTCAAATCTAAGCATATTATGTTGGCATAACAACTGAAAAAAAAGGTATTATTTATTCAGTATTTTAAGTCTTGAGGGGCAGCTACTGCTCAGAGAGATCAAAGTGTCTCCTCTTTTGAATGTAAAAAGCCCCCTTTGACACTTTCAAAAATGTGTATGTAAATGGCAGTTAAAGTCTGCTGGGCGTCTACAGAGTTCACCAGCTCAACTACACTGTTTGTAAGGTGTCAGCTTCTAACCAAGTATATGCAGCAGCAGTGCCAAAAAATTATCACAGCCCAACAACCCTGACAATAATTATAACTCAACTAAAATGTAGTGCACGTTTTTCAGTAAAAGTTCCCAATGGAACTGAGCAAGTTCAGATTTTTGATACCCAGTAACCTGTGAATTTGTCTGCTTTGAGCATGGAAGTACTAAAATGCAAAGTGTCCTACCTTCCACCTGGCCAGTGTCGGGTAGGCATGAAAGCCACCGTCCTGTCCTTGCTGAGTGACGCTTTCGTGTTCAACCTCTCTTCCCCCATTTTTAGACTAGAAAAATGGATCAAGATTTTCAAGTTCTACTTTTCTTCCCATCAGCCCATCAAAAGCAATTTCCCTTTTGTTTGCTTTTCACCACACCTCTCTGCTTTATGATCCCTGCTCCATTCTAGCTATTGCACTACATTTTTGGGTCCTTTTTCTTCCTTATGCCAAAAAGTTTCTGTCTGCTTATAGGGCTTTTCAACAGTATTATTTTTCCTGCAAACAGCCAGCTGCCTGAGAAGACTCAAAGGGACAGTAATGATGTGCCTACATCTCAGTTTCTAGCCCAGTATTTTAGCCCAGACACTTCCCTTGGTGAGTTTACAGAAGACTTGGAGGTAGAATGTGCAAAGTGGTGGTGCAAGGTGGGAGGGCAGCCCCTCAGGCAGAATATCAAAGGAAAAAGCCAGGAAGAGGAACTTCTTTTACTGCCACGGCTCGATTTACCCTGTTGAGGGTGCTCCTGCTCCCAGCCTCTCTGTCACCCCTCTAAAACAGCACAAAAAGGGGCACCTGTCCATAAGAGAAGTTGCTCAGCAGCAGTGATCTCACTGCGCTTGGATACAAGCATTCTAACTTCTGGCAGAAGAGTGAAGTGACAAGGACATCTAGAGGTGATGTTTTTTGCTAGGTGCACAACTGGTTGTGGTTAGGTGCAAAATTCTCCTGGGAAAAGGAATGTCCTTTCACAGAGTAGACTCGGAGCACAGCTGTCCACCTGGGCAGTGCTGAGGCAACACAAGACCTGGGAGTGTCATCTCACCCACTGCACTGCCACTGCTGCAGGCAGCAGACGGTCTGCCAAAGCTCAGCCTTGCTTCCCATGAGGAGCTGATGGCAGACCATTGTCCCCTGCGGTGGGAGCATCCCCTGGGCTGGGGGCTCAGGAGGTGGTACCTGGTGGCCAGGGCCATGTGTGATGGCACCTTGCCCATGCCACCGTCTCCCTCCTCCACCAGGCTCACCCAAGTGTTTTTCCTGAAGTAGTGTTCCAAATGCTGTGACTGTATGAAAGCAGATTGGGTGCACACCCAGCCCGACAGGCATTGACTATATGGCAAGAAGAGGCATGTTTGCTGCAGGTTGCTTACAACTTTAGGAGGCATTGCTTAATTACCAATTTTGTGAGTTTCACTTCTATAACAGAGGAAAAAAAAATTAACTTGACATTGTAAGAAAATCAATATGCAGCTCCAGGTAAGGCAATAGGATTGCATGGAAGACTCACTGAGGGGTTTTTTTGAGGAACGCTACCCTGCCTCCATCTGTCCTTCACAAAAAGTAACAGTTACCAGTAGTCTAAGATCACAGTATGCAAACGCCTTACCTTTCTAGAGTAAAAGGTAGCAAAAGCTATGTGTAGAAATAATTACAGTTTCTATATCCATGATACTTATTTTTTCCTTGTGCCAGTCAGAAGCACTAGAGTAGCTTTGCATCTTTACCGATATAACTAATACTTACAATTCCTTGAAAATGCCAGAATGAGAAGAATTAAACTGGTTAGAAAACACTGACAAGTGAGTAGCTAATCTGGTCCCGAATTTTTCCTTATGCGCCAATACTGGTTTGTGGGGTTTGGGGTTTTTTTTTTTTGCTTTAACAGAAACCAAAATCATAAATAAAGTGTTCTAACTGAAAAGCTTTTTTCCTAAATATGTGAATCCAGGCCAAAGAATGATCACAGGTGCCATACTAACTCAAAGTACACTTGACCTAGAGACAAGGTAGTTGAAAGCTGAAAGGACCTAGCCCACCTGCCAAAAAATCAAAAACAGAAACAGAGGGAGCAGCAAGTTACAGCACATCAGGCTGAGTCTGCGAAAATATTCAGCAATTTTTCTCAGCCCCCCCAAAATGGCAGTGATGGTTTGGCTGTTTAAGAGTTAAAATGTGCTGATGAGGAAAAACCCGTGTGTTTATGTGAGAGTGCCCTTGGATACCAGCTTGCAAGTCAGTCCTGTTTCTCCCCTTTTCCAGCTCCTCTATCAGCTGACAGTACACCAATGAACACTATGCAAAGGTTTGTAGGAAGCTACACACCAGCCGCTCTTGAAAACTCCTCCTAGCTGGCAATTTTCTGTGCAATTTTGTCTTAAAACAAGACATTCCTATCCCAAACAGGCAAAACATTTATCTCAAGCAGAGCAAGGACAGTGCTTCTCATTACAGTGTTTTGTACATTAATTTGTGAGAGTCCAGACTACCCACGGTGAATGCAGTAATATGTGACTGCTGGAAAATGAAAATAAATACCTGCCTTCTAAAACTCCCTGCTGTATGAGGAGACCCCTGAGCTAATTTAGAGACCAGCAAGAGCCCACCCATGCCAGTACAGAGCTCGCTGTAGCTTATGAACAAGATAATTAGCTGAGACAGTATACAATAACAGCACAGCTTTATTAGTCTGCTATTAAAGTTAACACAGTTCAGAGGTAGCATGACCACCTCTTGTATTGTACCATCTAAACACATTCTGAATATCCTATTGCTAGCTGCAGCCACAGGGAAGTACCAAGAATGTCTCCAGTTTCCCACCTTCCTGATTTTGCTCCTTCTTGTGTTTACAAGTTTGAAAAAGTGTGAACACTGTTGGTGCTTCACACATAAGGAAATAAACTTCCTTGTTCAGCAGTAAGTTGAGTCAAGATCTAGTCTTTCCTTAGCCTGCCATGTTTCATGCTCCAAACAGTGCTTTCAAAGAAGAGCTGTTGTGCCTTGAAAATAGCATGTGAAGTCTACTTCCCCCATGATAAATATAAATTTCTGTGTTTCTGGTGTATGTGGTTCAAAACATGGGAAAACATTCACAATTATGTTCTCGTGTCTTTCTTAATCTGGTACCCTCAAACCACACAAACTACTGAGTCTCTCTCTTTGGGTGACATTTTCTGAAAGCAACTCCAGAGTTCAGAAATACTTCGCCTGGTCTAATCAATAAGAACATGCTTCTCTAAGTCTTCCTATGGGCTTGAAGCTAAATACACAACTAGCACTGGAAAGAAAAACAAAATCTTATTGCCAGCTCACAGACACCGACAATTATCCACAGGTTCTTGCTGACTGATCATTTTAACACATCAGCCACTGCAGTGAATTGTGCAGCAATTTTAGGAAGGATAGTTTTAATTCAAAAGAAATGGTGGGGGGGGGAAGGAGAAAATGTAACAGACTAGTATTTTGCTCTGTTATCCTTCATACCACCAAGGGAAAGAAACACAAACCCTGCCGTTGTAGCTCCAGTCTTGCAAAGCAATTCTTGCAAGAACTAAAATCTGCTGTGGTGGTGATTCATCCCTGTGTTGTACGTAATGAGAATGTTTCTAGGCTGAGTTTGCAGAGCTCAACCTGTTTTACATCTCTCTGATTAAAAGGAAAGAGCATTATTTTGGAAACAAAGATGAACTCACTAAGGTTTCTCAACCTGACATTCTTCATCAGGGTGTGGTGAACTCTGCAGAGCAATGCTTTGCTTTGAAAAGGAACTGTTTGGGCCAGGTTTTATCCATCTCATTTTGGTTTGTTCTCCTTGAGAAAGTTTCTGTGTGACAGTGAGCATGTCTGCAGAAGAACACGTGTTCTACTCAGCTTGAATCATAACATGGCCCGTCAAACTCATTAATCCACATATGAATTTATCATCTGAAGGGTTACAAGTTGTTGGTGTATATACAAGCCACTGTCATCCAGGACTGAATTCCCAGTGTTACCCGTGCCACATTGGACAGTGCAAAATCCTGTTTTCTGGAAATCATGACTCTGTAACATGCCAACTACAGGAAATTTCTGTGCTTTTTTTTTGAAAACAAGTGAACATTGAAACCTCTGCAAGTATTTGCTGACCACATGAGCTGACATTGAAATATCAATGTGTGTGTGTTTATACACAGCCAAGATAAATCAGAAACTATTAAAAGTAGCTTCTGGTGAATAAATTGTATTTGCAGACTGAAAGCTGTTGATTGAAAATAATTTCAAAGGAAGGCTATACAAATTAAGAGAATCACATGTCAGTAATGGATAATTTATGAACAGAATAAAATGAGGAAAAAAATCAAAAAAGGGATTGGGTGTGTACTATTCTTTAAGCTTCTACATTGCATCTGGATCATTCTTAAAACAACTGCATTCTCTGAATATCTTTCCCATGGGAAGCCAATACTGGATGTTTTTCTTTGGGTATTTTTGTGTGAGTTTATATCATTTGGTGTGGAATACTAAATTTCTGGTCCTTCTGTTGGGCATCCTTTTTGGTAATTCAATTTTCTTTCCCCTAGCACTACTTCTTTAGAATTAATTGGCAGTTAATACAGATTTTTCATTTAATAACAGAATATTATCTCATAACATGCAAGCCATTTTTATGTGAGCAGGAGCCAGCTTTTAGCTTGCCACCGCTTAAGAAACAACTATGGAAGCAGAGAATGACCTGTTTAGGTTCACAGTAAGATAAGGTCATTGTAAAAGTTTCTCGGTGATTAGAAGCGGGTCCCACATAAATAAGAAAGAATTAGGACTACAAGTTACCCCATAATAATGATTTTTGATGACAACAGTAATGGAAAGAACCTTACACATAGGCTGTTTATTAGTAAAACACAGTATGTATTAGCAGAAAGCAGTCTGGTCTTGACCAGCATATAGTCTGGACCACAGCTTAGCGCCAAGGTGATGGCTTAGTTTGGCTTGGTGAACTTAACTCCTTTAAAGCAGAAACCTATTAATTCCCCACCACTGACTTCACTCACAAACAGATACAGACAAAGTCTGTGTCCAAGGCTTTATGTACTTCTGCAAATCTAACTGAGGTAAGCAATTCACTTAGAAGCTATTCCAACTTGAATTTGAGGGGAGGAGCAGTTACGTCTTGAGGGAGTGGTTCAAATTCATCTCGTCATAAGCCCAGGCATGCACAAGCTTGACTTAGAAGCTGGCTTCTGCAAATCCTGTATTAATGAGGGCTGCTCCCTTATGCTTACTTAATGCTAGGCAGAAGTGGCAGAGGGTGTAGAGACATCATCAAAGGGAGCACCAAGGGAGTAAGTTAGCTATTAAAATAATGTGCACATAGTGCCTCACAATTAAAGGTTTGCTCATGAGAGAGTCAGGGAGTACCCCTATCTCACATTATCTTCAGAAGCAGTTGCATACATTGAGAACATCTCAGGATTAAAGCTCAGTCTTATACACTTTAATGCTATAACATTTTTTCCTCCATCTTGTCATATTTATTTTAAATTAAAGCAAGATTACTTACACTTGTATGTTTATATGGGGGTTGGGAGGGTCAGGTAAATAAAACAGGTAAGGTATTGATTAATCAGTACATTTACAAAAACTCAGTATATCAGAGTAGTAAGATGTACATGCTCCCAAACTCTCCCTGAGTTAAAGGTGGGTTAAAATATTTAATATGAATTAAACAGAAACAACTTCCATGATAACACAGGCTATGAATTAGGACTTTTAATTGAAACAGCAGTGGGGTTGTTAATGAACTGCACAGTCTTCCTACATTTGGAGCCTGATTTGGACACAGTGTGCATATTCAACATAATAGGTGACATTAGATGTATTCAATTGCAGATTAGTACTTCAGTAGGACTGTGTATGATCTGAAGTGCTGCTTAGTACCAGTAGAAGGAAGCCAGAAACCTCTGGGACATAGGCTACTATCATCACTCCACAACCAACTTGAGTTCCTGGGAATTTTTAACTGATGAGAGGTCTTGTAATGGTGCTTGACAAAGAAGAAACATGGCATTACAATACTCACTGACTAAATGTGTTCAAAGTTGATCAGAACAATACAAGCTGTCAGTGAGAAATGATACAGAAATGTTAAAAAAACCCAGTGTTTTGAGAGTTTTGTTTCTTTTCCTGAGTAACTGCTTTCCTGCTTATGTAACCTGACTGTTTAACCCTGCAGTGGAATTCAAAATCCCCCTTGCAGTCTTTATCACCATTCAGACTATGAGAGGTTATTATAGACCTGCTGTATCAGATTTCCTTAATATGCTAGAGGAAGAGATGAGGTGAAGAGAAATGATAGTTTAGTTACACATTTCCATACATTTTCAGCAGATATGCGTCCTGTGTGCATGTGAGTGAATGGTGTCCTGTCAAGGACTTAAGGTCCTGATGATGCAAAGCATTGAGGATCTTCATATGACCAGCAGATCATATCTCCTGATGGGGAGATGAGAACCCTCCACATGATTGCTATTTTTCCACAAATTTAACTGTAATTATTAAAGGAAATTTGGATAATAAACAGTGGGATGCCATCTGCAATTGCTCTCTGTAGAGTTAATTGCTGAAGAGCATAACTATTATTTAGAAAAGAGTCTGATTAAATGAATCTGCCACTAAACATATAAAAGGATGAGCTCTAAAATTACAAGGGAAAGCATGTTAGCGATTGCAGATGAGGAATGAAAATTGCCATGGTAATTAAATGCTCTGGGCTTGATTCCCTTCTCTTATACCTCTTTAGTAACAATGGAATATCTCTTATAAGCTGGGGAAAAATCAAATTTCTTCTTTATTTCTTGCATCAGAGTTCCTTAAATATTCTGTTGTTGTGATATCTTCATTACTATATACATTTAACTGAGCCTATATTTTCTAGCATTCTAAATTTTGAGTAATGATTGAATATTCAATGTTATTAAGTAACTAGTCTTGTAATCTCATTTCTCACTGGTTAGTTTCAGGTAACGTTACACTTTTAGGAGACGACTTAGGAAATTATGTGCTTCTCTATACACTGTCATTAAAACTACTGGCAATCACTGTGTATAAATATAACTGTTTCATGCTACAATGCAGCAGGAATAGCAACAAGCTTTTGGTTTCAGCTCACCTTGTGCCAAAGGAGTCAAGGTTTGCCCTGTAATCCAGGCACAGCACAGAGCACAGAGCTGGGCTCCATCCTGGGCTGTCCCTTGGGCTTCCTCAGACCCATCAGAAACCTCCCCAGCCTTTGTTTCACAGCTGCAAGGACACTTTTCCAAATCTACTTGAATTTTACCAAATTCTGAAAGCCTTTAGATGCAGAACCTTGACTTCAGGGCCCCATGACTTGAGCTGGTCTCTGCTTCAAAAGCACAGTTACATGTTTGCTTCATTTCTATTCCTGCATGCAGACACCCTGGGATGCTGAAGAGCTGCCAGGACAGCCTGCTTCTCCTCCCAGGCCCTGCTGAGAGGGGCTGTCTCCCAGCTCATCCGTCTGGAAAGATCCCCATGTCACTCTGCTCAGGGTGCCTGTTTCAGCTTGAGGCAAGTGAGGGCTTCCCCAAGCCTGGGATAAGGTGCTGGCAGTCAGATGTGATGGGAACGTGGGGGAAGGCAAAACTGTTCTACGTAGGCAATGTGGCAATGGGGAAACTTGGTGTCTGGTCTGTCCTGTGCCTCAGGTGTGATGAGTCACTGGTCTGCTGGAGAAGTTAGTTTTGCAGATGGAGAGCTGTGCAAGACCAGTGGCAGGTGTAGTACCAAGAGAGGTCCTTTGCTGCTCAGAGACTGATCCCAATCACACCAGGTACCTCACTGTTGTATCATTAGCTGGGGATTTTTGGCAAGTGATTTCCATTCTGTTATTCCTCTAGAATAATAAATGATGCTTCATCATAGCAAAAGATTCTCCATACCCAAGAGCCTGAGGCAAAACACGGAAGAAAATCTACTCATCAATGGACTTATGAGACTAAAGCAGAGTATTTCTTTCCTCAGGAGGACATTACCTTTTGCAGCATTCCCTTCTATCACTTATCCTGTGAATCTGCTGCCATATTTGAAGATATTTTTTGTTCATTATAATCATACTATACTAGCCATCCTATCTTGTAGTATTGCATTAATATTCACGGACCGAAATAAAACTGGAATGAGCTAGAACATATTTACTCATTATTTGCCTGGAAGACAAGATGCAGGAAGATGTCCTTTCCAGATGGCAAAATCATTCCTCCATTAATCTGTGCAGCTGCTAAACCCTCCACATATCCTAGGAAAAGGCTGTAATTGAATACTATGATGTAAAAATAACTGAAGATCTGGATTCCACTTGTCATGTGGAAATGCCTTATCCTGATTTTTTTCCCCAAGATCTCTGTTTGCACCATGCAAAGCAGTTATTTTGATGGCAGCATCTGCACGTGGAAGAGCTGCAGGGCTGGGTGGAGCATAAGATGGGACAAGTGCAGCCATGAGTTTTTTATACTATTGTGCAGCACATTGGGACTAATAAAATAAAATCAGTTATTTTCCCCCAACCAAACCCACACATATTTAAACATCTTCAAAGCCTGCAGTGGAATAAATTACACACTGAAAAAGGTCTGCAAGACTCAACTTGTTCAAGAGAGGTTATACAGCCGAAAGTCAAGAAAAAACAAAGAAGTGCTGTGCTAGCTTCATGAAGGGATTTAACCTCTGCATTCTCTTTGCAAGCTAAGCTATGTCCCAGCCATGTCCAATTCCATATTGTGCTTATTATCTATCCAAAAGTCTTTGTCTTTCTAAAGGTTCAAGCACATTATAAGCTTAAGACCTTTATTGTTCCAAGTGCCAGAACATTGCAGAGCTGCAGTTTGCATCTCTATTTGTTTTTAGTAAGTATCTAAATGCATGAGATATTCTTTTCCTAGAAAGTTATATTTATTTGAACTAAATATGCTTGAAAAGCAAAAGACTTCTGTTAAAGTCTAGATGAGTCTAGATGAGATTGTCAGCCTTACCTCCATCCCTGGAAAGGTGATGGAACAACTTATCCTGGGTGCTGTCTCTAGGCATGTCAAGGATAAGAGGGTCATTAGGGGCAGTCAACAGGGCTTCACCAAGGGGAAGTCACGCTTGACCAACCTGATAGCCTTTTATGAGGACATAACTGGTGGATAGATGATGGTAAAGCAGTGGATGTGGTCTATCTTGATTTCAGTAAAGCATTTGACACAGTCTCCCACAGCATCCTCGCAGCTAAACTGAGGAAGTGTGGTCTGGATGATCGCATGGTGAGGTGGATTGTGAATTGGCTGAAGGAAAGAAGCCAGAGAGTTGTGGTCAATGGGACAGAGTCTAGTTGGAGGCCTGTATCTAGTGGAGTCCCTCAAGGGTCGGTACTGGGACCAGTACTGTTCAGTATATTCATCAATGATTTGGATGAGGGAAGAGTGCTCTGTCAGCAAGTTTGCTGATGACACAAAACTGGAGGAGTGGCTGACACACCAGAAGGCTGTGCTGCCATTCAGAGAGACCTAGACAGGCTGGAGAGTTGGGCAGGGAGAAATTTAATGAAATAGAACAAGGGCAAGTGTAGAGTCCTGCATCTGGGTAAGAAAAACCCCATGTGCCAGTATAAGTTGGGGACTGACCTGTTGGAGAGCAGTGTAGGGGAAAGGGACCTGGGGGTCCTGGTGGACAGCAGGATGACCATGAGCCAGCAATGTGCCCTTGTGGCCAAGAAGGCCAATGGTATCCTGGGGTGTATTAGAAGGGGTGTGGTTAGTAGGTTGAGAGAGGTTCCCCTCCCCCTCTTCGCTGCCCTGGTGAGGCCACATCTGGAATATTGTGTCCAGTTCTGGGCCCCTCAGTTCAAGGAGGACAGGGAACTGCTCGAGAGAGTCCAGCACAGAGCCACAGAGATGATGGAGTGGAACATCTCCCTTATGTGGAAAGGCTGAGGGAGCTGGGTCTCTTTAGCTTGGAGGAGACTGAGGGGTGACCTCATTAATGTTTATATGTAAAGGGTGAGTGTCATGAGGATGGAGCCAGGCTCTTCTCAGTGACATCCAATGATAGGACAAGGGGCAATGGATGCAAGCTGGAACATAGGAGGTTCCGCATAAATGTGAGGAAGAATTTCTTCACAGTGTGGGTAACAGAACACTGGAACAGGCTGCCCAGAGAGGTCGTGGAGTCTCCTTCTCTGGAGACATTCAAAACCCGCCTGGATGTGTTCCTGTGTGACCTGATCTAGGTATTCCTGCTCTGGCAGGGGGATTGGACTAGATGATCCTGGAGGTCCTTTTCAACCATGGTGATTCTATGATCTTTTGAGGTCCCTTCCAATCCCTAACATTCTGTGATTCTGTGAGTGTCATATGGTTAAAGCAGAAGATCTGAACTCTTGGAAAAGATAATAGGGTGTATAAACTCTTCATATTATCACTTTCCACATTGTTCATACACTTTGCAGAAGGCCTAGAATGTGTAGATGCTTTCACAGAAGATAACTGTACTGGTGGAGTAATTCTCCTGGCTTTCCAAAAAAACTGTGCAGACACCTTGTCTTCCTTGTGTGGTTTTGAATTCTGTCATCTGAAGCAACTATTCAGACACCCCAAACTCCACTGGTGCAACCAATAAAACATTCAACCTTTTTCCCTTCCAAACTGACTGACCTCAACAGTGTTGGCTTTTTGTCTGTATATATACATGTGTTAAGCCAAACTGCAGAGATTCAAGGGGAACTATAAACATTGCACATGGAGAATTTGATTTGAATTTGCATATTATATTGAACAACTTGCAAGAACATTGTAATTACACATAATTATGATGAAATGAAGATGTCTGTTGTGACAGCTACATTGTCCAAGTCATGTTGAGAATATTTGCTGGCAGCTGCTGAGGTACACATGTGTATCATGTATGTCAGCAAAATCATCCCTGCAGGAAGACCAAATTTCAGAACCTACCCAGCCTGTGGCAGATTAGGCAGAGAAGCTGAGAGTAAACCCAGAGGAAAGATGATAGTGACTGTGGAATAAAGGGGGGAGAGAAAGAGTTCATCTCAGGAAAGATGTAAAACACTTCTGTCCTTTCTGTTTACATGACATCTTTTGTCTCTATGCTCAGAAAGGCGTGTAATTACCCTTTGTTTATCGAACACTGTGTTTAGCTTGGCGCAAGACAAAGTTAAACATCCCACTGAACGTGATGCTGAATGCTTGTTTTCTGTGACCTTTCTGGAGCAGTGCAGATAAATGTAATCCCAGAATTAAAACCCTATGTTTCAGCACTGAGGCAGGTAGAATCAGGCTCAACACAAGACCTGGATGCTCACAAGTGAGATGCTGTCTCATGGCCTGGTCTTTTGGGTGGAATCCAAGATCAGCATCAGTCATTTGTACCCTGCATGAGGAAAGGCAGGAGCCCCACACCAACTGAGCAATGACAGCATGATAGGAAAACTGGAGACAGGATTGGATCTGAACACACCCCACCTCTGGAGAGAAGGTGTCTGAAGGAAGGGGCTGGAAAGGATCAGGAGACTAAAATGAGTTTGCATCCTTAACAGTCAGATATACAGCCCTCTGATGGGTTAGGGGTAAGCCACCCCTGCAATGGCCAAGACCTATATTCTAATGGCATAATCTTGCAAAGGCAGAAGCCTGGCAGCATAACCCACTGTCACTTGGCCTATGCACACATTTTTTAAATACAGGCTTTACATACTCTCCCATTGGTTAAATTACTCCATTGTCCCAGACATACCTTCCTTTTTCATCTGGACATTTTGTCCAGGAAGATTTTGAGGATTTGCTTAGGTTTTCTGAGTATTTAGTAAGCTTGCAGAGGTCAAATGATAGATGCATGCCCATTGAGAGCATAATGCAGTCATGCAGCACATGAACAGCATTTCTAACGCTTTCAGAAGCATCAGATGACTCTCCAATGTACGTGCTGGAGAATATTCTGCATGTGTGTACTAAGTCCAACATATCTAACATGTTAGAAGTGATGGAGTTATTGTGGATGTGATTCATGGCAACCCCAGACATTGCAGAATAGTCCACACAGAGGATGTCCTCCCTGGTTTGTCTGTAGGTGCTGTCCAGTGGGAAATCATGCATACAACTGCAGAATTTAAGCATGTAAGAATGAGGCAGGATAAGGAAGGAAGTGAAATGTCGATCATGTAGGACCTGGAAGCAGGGTGAAACTTCTCTCATATTATCAAGAGAAGCAAGGTGAAACTTCTAAATATTTACTGTCCAGTCAAAGCTGTCATACATGACACAGCACCTAACCTGGAGACCAGGAGGAGGGCTCACTTTTCATGGAAACTCAGGACGGAGAAGCCCTTTGCTAAGCATCATGGTCTCTCTCCTGCTTCCCAGTGCCATGTACCAGAGGCAGCAAACTGGCTTGATCCAGCTGATGCAGGAGCTCTGAGGGCAGGACTAGGCGTAATGCCGAATGGAGCCGATCTTGTCCCAGAGCCCTACACTCACGGAGGCCTGCTACAATCAACTCGTTAGAGCTGAATTTTGTGCATAGAAAGTAGAGTTTGACCATTGATGGTAAACTCTCAGGAACAATTTTGAAAAGCTGTAATAAATGATCCCTGAGACTGCTTCTGCAAGTGTTTTTACATTCATTTTCAAGAAGAGCAGCTGAGATTCTGAGCCTCAGAGAAACGCTCTTCCTTTTAATTTGAATTAGCATAAATTGGAAGAATGCTTGAATTTTCCTCCTGGCTCAAGCTAACAACCCATCACTCACAATAACTTGTTTCAGACTGTGGCCAATAGTAGATATATAGAAAGAAAAAAAGAAAAAAGAAAAGAAACAGGGCACATCTAGAGTGATCATTCTCTTGGCCTGTTTTCCCAGACTCAGTGGTTTACATCCTTTCAAGCTGAAGGTTGCACCTGGGTCAACATGTTTAATAGTATACTTAACCAAAACTCAGTACGAACAAGAAATCATTTCATCTTTTAAAGCTTTCTTTCATAATCACAAGGAGGCTCTTTCACACGACCCACCTACCGGAGGAGTTTCAGGGCAGCATTCTGCAGCCTGACACTCCCTGGGAATATCTTCCTCCCATCTTACATTTTTATCTCCCCATTTCTTGCTGGCACTCAGGACTGGCTTATCACACTAATGCCAGGCTTACCCATGCAGCCTGCTGTTTGGACATTTGATCAGCAGTAGCTGTTAAGTTTTGGAAAGAAGTGATTAGTGAGAAGAGGTTACTAGCTTCTTTTAAGAGAGGAAGAAAACCTTGAATGCTATAATATTTTCTGCACTGGTATATTGCCATGTGTGGTTTTTTGTACTATGCAACCCACCATCTAAGTCAACCAGGTTTCTTTCTGCGCAGGGGTGAGGGCATTTTTTTCTTCATCCTATCAGTCAGAAGCCTTGGTGTATTTCAGTGACAGTCCCTGTTGCCCATAACTTCATATATAAAGCCAGATATTAGGCAATATAGTTAGGAGAGCTGAGGAAAGATGAGCTCGGAGATGTGACCCACTGCTTCAGAGACTGCTCCCCATCACCCTTGCAGGCACTTACCATAACCCATGAGGGACTCGCAGGTCCAATCCCCACCCTGCTCGGGCCTCCTGCAGCTCTCCCATAATGACGCTTGCTGCACATAGGGCAAGGTCTGCGACTCCAGCCAGCCCCTACCCGCCAGTGCAATGATACCGAAGATGACGCCTATGCCCAGGAGCAGGGGTAGGATCCATCTGCACCGCGTGTAGTCGAGGCCGTACTTCACCATCTTCCAGGGCAGGGGGAGGCTAGTGGGATGAGGGTGGCCGTCTCTGCCACAGACTCAACGATGCGAAGCAAAGGCTGCTTTTGCAAAGCTCCCGGAAAGCAAGTGCTGGTACCTGTGAGTGTATGTGCAGATGTTTGAGAAAAGCTTTTTAATCAGGACGGACACGGCAGGGAGGGAGGGATGGAGGGAGGGAGCTCCACCTAGATTCAGATGCGTAAGAGCTGCTGCTGAGCAATAACCAGTTGAGCTGGGGAGAAGCTTCGAGGCTGGGTTTATCTGTGGGATCCTCTGCCCTGCTGACTAGGTAACAAATCGGGTGCTGTTTACCCTTGGCGTTTAACCCTTTCCTTCCCGCCACTCCCCAACAGCAGCAGCATTCACAGCTGTGTTTACATCTTTCTGTCTCCTAAAGGATTTGCATTATGGCAGGCAAATACAGGAGACAAGCCAGGGAACTATTTGCATTAGAGGGTGGTTGTTTCTGAAACTTGCCACCTGGAGGTTGAAAGCTGCTTTTCTTGGACTCCATTTAAAATGATACCTTATTTTTTACCATTAAAAAAACATTCCTCTAGCTGCTGTAAAGCTAAGGCAATAAAGAACGTGTGACTGCCGTTCCCTCGCCCTTTTGGGACAGCTGCAGGGGAAACTAAACAACAAGATTCACCATTAAAAATATAGTATGGTCTGGGAATAGCCTTAGTGGGAGCTTTGATTTGACTGTGCCTCAAGAACACTCCCTGCGCATAGCTCTGGCTGTACGTGCACTGCCTGGGGCCTGTCAGAGCCTGTCTGCAATGTGCTGTGAAAGCAAGCTAGAGATGAACCATCACCTCGCTGTGCCCTGAGAGGCCACCCAGCCAAGTGCAGGAAGAGTTTTCTGTCTGTCAGCTCAGAAGCGATATAGTCACGTTTGTAGCACTCTCCCTTTGAACTAACACATGCTACAAACTAGTATTTAGGTAGCACTCAGAGATGTTTACACCTGGAAGCAGCCGTAACCCTTGCAGATTGAAGATGGTTTCTATGAAACATGGTTAAGCACGGAGGATGCAAAGTATCCTTTGCTCCCATGGTGGATTTTGTCAGAGAGGTCTGCATGCAAGTATAGACCTCATGTATTCACAGAGATATGCTACTATATTGCAGCTTTCACGGTAAAATGTGACATCCATCCTGAAGAGTAAAATCCACAGTATTTTGCTGAATTAATATTTGTAAATCAATAATGGACTAAATAATAATTTACATTGAATTTATACACTGTACAGTGGAGTGTGTGAAGAGGTGTTGAGCTTGCATAGACTCACACTGGAACATCCACAGCAATGAGCTGCAGCACTGTGAAGAGGTAGTAGGTCTGTCATGAAAGTAATTTCAACAGGTTAATGTGACACCGTGCCTTATCTCTAATCAGACATAGCTTATTAGCCTGGTGGTAGATCAACAGTGGTGTGGCTGATCTGTCTCTCATTCTCCAGCTGGTGCAATTCCAGACAGCTGAAGCATCCTGCAAGCGGCTCCCCTGTGGTATGGACACAGCCCAATATCCTTGCAGTTGTGAGAGGTCCCATTAGGGGTGTTCAATAAGTCTCTATTAGAGCAGGAGACATTTTTACAGATTTGGCCTTTGAATTTACATTACTAATTTACATTAGTAATTACATGAATTTACATTACTAAAAGCAAAAGCCAACTATGAAGACACCTCCGCTGCTGTTTTGGGTTGGAAATGAGGGACAACCTCAAGTATTTTTTGTAAAGGACACTTTAGGGAACCACCATGTCCTTAGAACACATTTTCCCCTGTAGTCCACATTTGTACTATCCACAAATTCAGTTATTGTGAACCTAAAGATAATGTCTAAAATGCCATTTACCAGTTCTATAACACTGCAATATATATATTTTATGCATGATTTAAAAAAATGTTTACATTAAAACAAATATCATTTGAAGCTCACCCTTAGTGCAATATGCTAGTACCTGCAAGCTGTCCAAGTCTGTTAACACATATTCTTTCTGTTGCCACAGCTGAGGTAGAAATGGGCACAATAAACTCCAAAAGATATTTTTTTTTTGGCCTCAGAATAAATAGCCAAATCAAGTGAAAGCATTTTTGTAGCTGAAATCCAGTATGACATCAGGCACTGTCAGGTATTTGAGAGCCAGTGTTTGTTGAAGAATAAAATCCTCTTCCCTGCTTTTTGAATGCTCAGCCGTGTTTCAGGTAGGCATTTATGACTGAAGGATTTGTCATCAGTTTTTGTTAGCATTTGCGAAATGATACCACAGAACACATTATCACACCATGAAAGATGAATAGTGGTCAGTCATCACGGGTGTTTCTGCATCTTGTACGTCTTTGTCATCCTTAAGTCACTTAAAGCTACAAGCAATTGTCACATTCAATACAAGGGTAATTTATGATATTGGTAACAGCAGAGAGGTGGATGCATTCAAAGGCACCAAAATTAAGTGTCTCGTGTAACTCTGATACTCCTATGGCAAATGGGAAAAAAATATTGAAAAGTCTTGTTAAGGAGTCTGTGATTTGAAGTGATGACTTACCCACAACGTGCTTTGTATTTTGCAACATATGAGATGGGTGTTTATGTGAAAGCAAATGCTTTCTCTTTTCCACTATCTGTGGAGAGTCCCTCCTGGTTAACACGAGCATCATCTGTTGAAAATTAAGATATATTGTGAAAGTTTAAACTATTAGACTGCAGTGCACTTTCTGCATCTGAAAATATTCCTAATGAATCTTCATTGCTACTTGAAGTAATCAAGTAAGCAGTAGGGCATTGATAAAACAAACAATTCCATGGCATTAGAGCTAAAAATAAAAATATGCCATTTTCAGTCAAAGACACAAATGGTTTCTTAGTGGAAGGAGAAGATAACAAACGACTGGCAGCACATTTTCATCCACCTTTAGTCTGTTGGCCTGGTCAGATGATCTATATGAACAACTGGATTGACATGGGCTGACCAGCTGTGGTGCATGTTCATGACTTTTGCAGCAAGTGTGTTTTCATTCTTTAATATTTGTATTGCTTACAAACAAAAATTCCCCAGAGTGTGGTTTTTAAAAGCTTTGCCGAGATTATTTTATGACCTGTTCTCTTGTGTGCTATCTTAATAAGTCACTCTGAGCAACTGAGAAATATTTTCTACATGAGCTATCATAAATCTTATTACTATTATTATTATGTTATTAATACATTTACAACCATATGTCTTTTTTTTTTTCTGATAATGCCGATCTGCTGTTTCCTTTTGGAGAGGCCTGCAACTTGCCTTGCAATTGGAATATTGCACTGCCGATATTATTATAACCACAGCCTATAGAGTGATGCAACTCAGTCAGCCAAACCCTACTCAGGATAAATTGTACCTTTTGGTCACTCTCTGTATCTTACATCACCTGGGCACCAAGGCAATACTGTTCTCAATATGACTAATATCTCATCCGTAGTAAGTACATGTAGAAAAATACCTTTAGACACCAAAAGTGTTCACAGGGTAATCCAAGTTGCAATACCTTTACATTAATTAGAAGGATACTGGAAATGCATTTTGAAAAGGACTTGACTTAACACTTGATTGCAAAATAAGAACACCCTCCTAAAGAAATTAACCCAGTTGAGATCTTGTAGTTTCCCACACAGCAAGCCTTTCTGAGGGAGTCTCCCACAGTAGCTGGATGCTGAGTCTCGTCCGTGATGCTTGAGGTGACCTGGGAGTGGTTGGTGCCTGGTCCTGCAGCTGCCTGGCTGGGAAAGCCTTCCTCTAGCTGCCTCACGCAGCACAGGAAAGATCTGCAGAGGTTTGAGACCTCCTCTGTTTGCTGGCCTCTAAGCTTGGAGGAGAATTTCCATGGGGTCTTGTTAAGACTTTTAACAAGAGTTGTCCGGGACGGGCTTGCTGTCGGACCTCCAAAGCCTACCCCACACACAGCACTCATTGACTCTTGTCACTACAGCAGGCTGGCCTCCATGAGACAAATGCTGGGGCTTAAAAGGAACTTTCTTCCTTTCCTTTGGGAGGCTACACATGCAAAACCAGAAGATTATCACAAGAGCAGGTTTTAACAGCTGAATCAAAACACAAATGTGCCTGAGTGTGGATTTCATTTTCAGCTAGTTTTTGCTGAAGAACATGGTTTCCTCAGGTGGTTTCTTCATACTGGAACATGGTTTAACCCCCAGTTATTTCTTACAGATGCTCTGCAGAAGTTTGATGAATTCAGCCTACACCCCCCAGGCAAATGGCTGCCATCAAGGATGTCCTGTAAACCCACTCTGCTGCTACCAGTTGAGATGGCTTCTGGCCATTGTGGGGGTTCTGTATCTTCCTCCGGTGGCTGTCAGGAGTACAAGCTCTCTGATGGGCATCTTGATAAAAAATGTCAGTTAAGATTTTCCCAAGTTTTGTTTTGCAAGTTGTTTTGTCTTTCTATTGCAAATCAGAACAGAAATAAATTTTCAAGTATCATGATTCATGTAAATTATTTTTTCACAATAAGGTCTGCATGTTTCATGTCCTATGGGATTGCTAACACAGAGTTTAAAAATAGGCTGTGTACTGAAAAGGGATCCTAATGTCCAGATGCCAGCTCCTGACCCAATTATATGCCTCCGTGTGTATTCAAGACCACAACAGTCAACTAACGTACTTTAACCTGTGATTTCCCAGGGCAGCACAGCAGAGGACAGGAGTTAGCTGGCTTTTAGGCTCACAGTTTCACATGTGAATGCTCACTCCAAACCTTTCTGGGCTCTCTCAAACTCAGTGAATCCTGATTTCTGATGTGTCCCCTTGACACATAGCAATTTTTAATACTTATAAAATTTCCATATTCTCAAAGATCCATGTGGAAAATAGTATGTGTTGCCCACAATCCCATAAACAAATAAAAAGGAACAGTCATACCAATCCTTCTAGTAAATATTATCCAATCCTGCAAAGATGTATCCATGAAGAATATAATCCATGGAAACATTTATATTTATTATTTATATTATACAATGCATATTGCTTGTCATACATTATTATTATTTATATTATTTATAGTTGCAACATTTGTATTATAAAGCTCTAGATATACCTACATGTTTTCCACTACAGTCTTTATTATAAATTCAGTTTATTAAATGTAGGTATTCAAAAATCATTAAAAAAAATGCTTCGGATTATTCTGAAAACTCCCAACAATTTTATAGAGGCAAAACCTGGGGGCATTGACTTTTTGCCTAGAATTTCTGGATGTCGAGCTCCACAGCTGGAGTACCTTGACCCACACCTTTGAATGACAGGAAAGTCCTGACAAAAGGCTGCTTACTATACTAGCACAGACCTGTGCCGTGGATATATGGGACCTATCTTATAAGTATGCTGCACATGCACAGCAAAACTGACACATTCTTGGTCAATGGTATCTACACAAACTGCTGCACCTGTGCAGTAATCCCAGGTGGTGTGGAGTCATCGCAGGTGAATTTCATTACTGTGCATGTACTTGTTACAGGAATCCCATTCAGAAACTCACCATCCCTGCTTTTGGCAAACATATCCTGCTGATTTGATTGTGCTTTATTCTGGATGTGAGTATCATCTCCCAGGTTCATTTTAAAATCTGCACAGCTTTGCTTACCAGCACTGAAAACCCTGTTATTTCAGGGTGCTGTTCTGTATTGCCTGTAACCTCCATTGCTCTGCATTGCACAACTAGTACCTCTGTGCTCTCAGCTGTTGTGCATCTTCTAAAGCATTTTGGTTTCCATTGATGTATGTGCTTGGTTCATTGTTAGTAAGTGCTCAATGATGTCAGCAACTTCTGTGCGTCTGTGTGTGTAACCTTTCCTTTTAGTACATGGGTGTTTTTGTTTCTGTAGTGCTTATCACCATAACAACTCTCCCTCCCCCCAAAAATTACCTTGAATTATCTGTTACTACACTACCTTGATTTATGTATGTATTCTAGGTCCAAACATCCCCAGGTGCAGGATGTAAAGGTCAGGTGAATACCTGTAAAGAATTTTACTTGTCAAGGAACAGTCAACCTGTCTTTCCAAAAATCAGAAGCTGCAGGCTGGTTTAAGACAGCAGTGACCAACAGGAGATTTGCTCTCTGTAAAAACACAGAGAGTGAAAGAGTTGTTGAAGATACATAACACCACTAGCACAGGGCTATATGCAGGCCATGCATAATCTAAGGTAAGAAACAGGAAGGTTTCTAACCACAGGAGAAGTGCAGTCTTCCACTGGAAGTAGCAGGTGAGTAATTAAACTTTTCCTCCATATTTTAAGTTCTTGATTAGTATATGAAAGCTATTTGGCACAGTTTTGATGAAAAAAGAACAGGCTTCCCACATCCAAGACCTCCTGTGAACCATAATGTTCTTAAAACGTTTAGGGTTCCCCCTCAAGTTCTGATATGTTTAAGAGGTTTTGGCTTAGCAAAAACTTTTCTGTGCCTGGCACTTCTGGTGAAAGTGCCCAGCCATGCTTTGCAGTGTATACCTAAGCTTATTTGACTAGAGGATTAAGTTGTGTCCTCCTGGACATATGAAATCTTTAACTTCATTTTATTAACCTGACACTTCATGGATACTGATATTCACATTATAAGAAGTAAAGAATGGCTATTTGCTTGAGTTTGTGAAATGAATCCGTAAACAACAAACAAGACCAAGTTTCCGTGATCATCAGTTAAAACAGTTTTAATTAAGCCACCACATTTGAAAGGAGTGCCACATACATTAGAATCACTTGTGAGTAATTAATGACTATTTGCGATCGCTTTCTCCCCAACAACTTGTGTAACATGCTAGTTATGCTTCCACCCATCCCAGTATGTTCAGAGCCAAGTTTATTTTACATTTGTGCTTTTTTGACAAGTTATGTCAATGCTTATAAAAAAACATACAAAAGACTTAAGTTATGATAAACCCTATTACCATATCGTCCCCCCTCTCACTAGGAAGGGTGTCCATTTTCTTATGTCTTTTCTCCTTCTCAGCTTTAGCTGTGCAAGGATTTTCCAGACTTGGGATTCGCTGCTGTGTTTTGAATTCACTAGAAGGTTAGGTACTAACATTACTCATGATACAGAGAAGTCTACACAGTATTCCCCACCAGCTGCTATTGTACAGAAAAAAAAAAAAAACAAACAACCACATTTGTCACAGGATTCTCTTCTTCAGTAAGAATCATAAATACAGTTGATTGTATACGCCACGACTGAGCTTGTAACACAGTTCTGAAGCCTGCAGATGTTTGCACTCTGTGAAGTTATAAAATACAGGCCTGGAAGGGACCTTCAGAAGTCACCTGGCCTTTCCAAAACAGGATCACATGCAATATACAAGATTACCAAATTAAAAAAGGTGTTACAAAACAGAAAGCTATACAATATATAATACAAGAAATATTGGGCATTGAAAAAGCTTAGTTGAAAATTACTTCAGCTTTACAGTATGCTGGTTAATGCTTTATAAGTTCCATTTTGTACATGTGCATGAATACATACACTCTCACACCCTCTCCTAAGTACAGGGTTCACGACAGTAAGAAATAAGTTCCCAGCTGCTCGTTACACAGTGTGACAGGCAGCGTTTGCTTTCCACCCTGTCTGTACCCTCCTCAGAAATCTGTCTCTGCTAGAGCTACTTCCTCCATATCTGGAAGAGGAGCTCCATAAATGAGCCTCTTCCTGCTTCCCCAGCTGAAGAAAGCTCTGACAAAGATTTTAGACCATAATTAAATCTGCTGTAAGCTGCTGCAACACAGACATGGCTCTTCCTCGCTGGAAAACTTATTTGGAATCGTTGGCTCCAGAAACACAAGCTAGGAGCCAGCCAGATTACTCTGAGACAGGTGCCTGTATGAAGTTTGCATACATAAATTGCTTGCAGAACTGCTTTTCTATTTTTACCTGTTATCCCTAGTGACTCACGAAGCATCCCCGAGTTTACTAGTAAACTCTGGAGTACCTACAGTGTGCTTCAGAAACTTGTGGAGGTTTTCAACACCTTATACTAAGATTTCCCTCCAAAGAAGATCTGATAATTACAACACTGCAGTTTTAAAAAGGTAGACATAAAGAACAGTGTATGTTTCTACTCAAAGGTATTTTCTAAATCAGCATCCCTCAAATATCGTGTAAAAATGTATGTAGTTCAACATCTGAAGATTTATTGATTCTCTCTGTGACAATCTATATTAAACTATATGTGGCTCCATCACAAGTCTTGCAGTGGCCACAAAACCAACAGGAAGTGTTACATTAGCCACTGTTACGCACACCAGCTCCATGCTTTAGAGGAGATCTCCATCCAGTAGCACCAATTGATGGAAAATAAATTTTAATTTTATTTTCCTCTTAATTCAAATAGCTAATAGTCAACAATAGTCCAGTAACAGGAATGAGGAGACATTCTTAGGCAGCAGGTGACTGCAATAGTCTCAGGGAAGTGTCTTCCTTGGGACTGACTTTGGTGGGAAAAAAAGAATTCTTTGGAAGGTTGGTTTTGTTCTAGTTCCATTTAAGGCAATTTTGTCAGAGGTGAAAACAAAATAACTTGCAGGTCTCTCTAATGGGTTAAGATCTTCCTTCCTACACTTGAAACACTACATCTTTATTCATAAGCAAGTGTTTGAATAAAATAAGGATGACTCAATTAGTTGGGAGGGGAAGGAACAAGTAAACCACGCAAACAAAACCGACATGAAAATACGTAAATAATACTTTAGGTAAAAGCTATTTGCTTAAAGATGTCAATTTTTTACTGACTTGTTGCCAGGCTTAGTAAGAAATACTCTGGGAAAATAAGGTGGGTTTTTTCAGTCCCCTATAATCACACCAAATTTACAGCAGAGGTGCTCCTCTGTTGTTTTGATAGTTGATCATACTTGGATTTAATCTTTCAATTTAAGTACGGTGCTCTCTCTGGGGAGGAGTAGTAACAGGTAGGCTTGATGTTTCCCAGGACCTCATCTTCCCAGTTGGGGAGGCAGCAGAAGAAGAAAGCACAACCTATTACAACAACAGTGCTAGCCCAACCAAAGCCATAGGCCCAGCTGAACATATTATCTCCTGTCAGTGGAATGTCTTCTGTGAATTTCACTGGGTAGATGACCAAGCCTATGATCTGGAATGCAGCTAGAGAAAGAAAGCAAAAAAAAAAAGCAAGAGTAAATGACAATGAATTATATTACATTTCCCACTAAAAAAAAGGTACCTGAAGATCACTGCATATCATTTTAAGATATGTTAGAATTAGCTTCAGTCCTGCAATCAATCTACATTCTTACAGAAGTATGTGACTCCTGGCCAAGGCAGATCCCCACGCCTATCCAGCTGCAGCAGACTTGGCCAACATTGCCAGGCTGCTAAAGCAATCACCTGCATGCTGCGACCAGCCCTGTCCTACAGCCAGGCACCATCCTTATCCCTGTGGAGCCAGGTACCTCCCCCACTTGTACCACAGCCCTGTTGCTCCTCCTCGCCTCAGGAAGGTGGGAAGCACCTGGGGCTCTCTGCTCCTAAGTCTTAGCATGTGACATGCAGGGTCAAAGGTGTTGGTTGCGCCCAGTCACTGCTAACTGACAAAGGCCACTGGAGCTTACCTAACCATTATCCCCTCAGAGCGTAAATCAACCATCCCTTGTTCCCCATGAAAATGAGTCATAAACCAGACAAAGGCAGCTTATTTCATAAGGGAGGCTCCATCTAGCATGTTTTTCTGCTGATGCCTGTTTCATATCTAAAATAATCTTGTCTTTTTGCCCAGACTTACCAACAACAAAGAGCAAGCCTCCAATTCCTCGCACAAAGTTGAAGCGGAGTATCTCAACTGAGAATGCAATGACCGCGAGGGCAAAACAGATGACGAGGATCACAAAGCCAACGAGGTACGTGGCAGCTGCTGCTCTCCCCCATCCTTGAAGAGAAAACAGGAAAGATGTTACATACAGCAGTGCACTGAACTGTAGGCCATTGCAGGTCTTTGGTTTCCTTTAATCATTTTTTGTTGAAATCCTTTACTGTAAGAAGCATGCCCTATATGTCAAATCAATATGGGATGCCTCCAAAGTGCACAGCTGCAGAGCAGAGGCACCATCAGTGGTGGAGCAGCACAGAGCTCCCTGCCCGCTAACCTGTCCTGCTGAGAAGAGGGATATAGTGCAGCATGGTAATGGAGATAACACCTCCAAACTCCGTATCTGTAAAAGACCCACAGACATCTGGGCAGATAGGGCACACAACTGCTCAGAATGCACTTTATCATTACCGTTCCTGTTCAACATGCAAGACTACAAAGCCACTTCCATGCATGGGGAAGTATGAGAGCAGACGAGAGCACCACCACAGGAGATAACTGCTGGGAAATAACAGTGCTGTCAGCATACACCTTCTTGAATAATGCATGTGGAGCAAAATTAGCATGACCAAAGAGAAATCGATTTGGAATAGCTGAAGTGAGAGACTACAAAGAGAAAGCTCTTGAAGATAAATATGTATTCACAGCTGAAAAAATTTAGAAATGGCCAAAATATAGCAGGTGGAGGAGAAACAGCAGAATCTGAGGTAAAGTGGAAGAGTCCTCTGTGAATCATTATTTTGACATTTGATGGGACAGGGTGGTACAGATTCTCAGGATCAAGCAACTGCAGGCTGGAGAGGCATAGGCATGAAGCAAGTGACCTTATCACAGCAGAGCAGCACCAGTGCCCAGAACTCACCCACCACAGGCCAGGGTTGGGACAACAAACGTAAGGAAGCCTCCTAGAAAAACAGCCAGCAATTCCCCTTTCACAGTAACACAGGCTTGTGAAAGGCCTTCATCATGGCCAGACCCTGTCCTTTTTGGAAACCAAGCAGGAGTTCAGGTGAGCCCAATGCAAACAACAACAGGCAAAGGTGTTCCTGCCCTGGAAGGGGGATACCTGCCCACATGGGTTAAACCATACCAACTAGTGCTTTGTTTTCCAGTCAGCTGTCATCACAGCTCACTTCCCACCTCTGCATAGCGTGGGTATCTACTTTCACACATTCAGACAGAGGTAGGGCCAGATCCTGAGCTCCCTCTAATGTAGGAATAAAGAGAACGGTGAGATCTAGGTCAGAACATTTTCCAAAAAAATCTCTTTCATCAGAGCTGTTTGTTCCAACACAGCTGAAGTGACTCTGGAGACACCCTGCTTTCAACATAGCCTCTGTTCTTTCTGTGCAAAAACTAAGAGAAAGAAGTAGAAGTGAGACACAGAACCTTTTCTTAAAGAGATAAAATCCTCCACCTCAAATCACATACTCTACTAGTTGCATAAATGGGGGAAAACTAGTCATTTGAGACAGAGAATGCAGTAAAACTCTCTTGGACACCTCTACTAAGTACATCAATGTACCCTCTGAAAGCAAAGCATTGGTTTACAGCTGTTTTCATTAGATCAGTCTGAACTGGTTTCTTTCTCCTCTATTTGAATAGCAAAAGTGAAATACAGCAGCCATCCGCCAGCCAGATCTTAGCCCAAAACCCCCAACCACCATTTTTGCTACCTGAAGACAATCATGCTGGCATAGAAAGGGTAAGGAAAAGGACTTTCTTTTTCCTCTCCCTTCTTGAAAAAGCTTTTCAAATTAGTTTTTCTTCAGCCAGTTGTGCATGTTTCATACCCCTTTCCTACAAGAGTGCTGCAGGGTGAGGGGGGAGGGAGGACACCTGATGAGCATCTGGAGATTAAAGCTATGTCAGTGATCTGATAAAATCTTTTCGTACAAAATGTTCTCTGACATGTTGAATGCATAATAGTGTCTCCACAACAGCATTTATTTAGGGATAACTAATGTAAAGGGATATTTAACCATTATACACAGCCAGCCCGGGAAAAGTGATTTACACTAAATGACCTAGAAATGCTATTTATCAGTATTTGCTCTGTTAGGAAAAAAGCACAACAAGAAGAAGAAACACTTAGTTACCAAAGCACATTTCCTTTCAGATGCATTACATATGCTGGCACAGTGTAGGAAATCAAGTCTGGTATCTGCCTGATAAAGTTTAGGTTGCAAACACAAATACAGCTGCAGGTTAGACACCTTGAGGTGTGGTGGAACACAAACATAGCTGAAAGAGATACAAGCCAGAAATCCCTCAGCGTTCTCTGTGCTATTTCCATATCCTCTGTCCTTACTTTACAACAAGCTTTTGAATATGGGTCAGCCCCAGCTCTGCTCAGTGATTTATTTTCTCATCTCTGGTGATATGAAAATGACAACACATACAGCTGTAGGAGATGTCTTGTCAGGAGGATTGATATCAACGCCACCTTTGTTTCAGGTCTTCGGAAACTGGGCAGTACTAGATACCACCATTATGAAATTCAGTGGGTTTTGTGTTCACCTGTGACAGAGCTCGGTGCTGATGACCCCCATACCTTCCTCTCCTTTTCCTGCTCCTGCTGAATTATATTCTCCAGCAGCAGCACTGGATGGGTCTCCTCTGGGCAGGCCCAGACAACCGCCATCAAATGGCCAGCCTGTCACAAGCACTGGTGGGAATCAGAGGAAGAACAGCAAAAAGCTCTGGACTTGCATATTTACACAATGTAAGCGAAACTTAAAAAAATTAACTGGAAGTCTTTTAAGAAGTGATTGGTAGAAGAGGTTGGGGTGAGAGGCTGCACCCTTACCCAACATAGGGTGCAGCCCTGGCACACTCCTTTCCCCCACAAACTATTGCTACCCCACCAATGGGAAAAGCTTTCAGTAGAGGGGCTGCTGCAGGGCTCAGACTGAAACTGACATTTCTCCATGAGGGATCCCCCCCATTCCCATACAAATTAAGTCAGGCTTTTCTGGCTCCTTCTCCTCCCAGAGGCTCGAGAGCTGAGTGAGCCCTCAAAGGCACTCAGTTCCCCCCCTCTGTCTGTGAGATCCTCTGCCTACAGCTTCTGACTGCCTGGAGGGGAAAGGTGCAGGTTGTCACTCTCACTGCTGCGTGAAGAACTGGAGAGACTTGCTCACGCTCTAAGACACATCAGTCCCAATTTCTAGCTAGTTTGTGCTCATGAGACCTTGTAATCATGGACATTTAGCTGGAATTTAAGTTTTCCATGAAAATAGGAAATTCTCAGGTCCCCTCATTTGGCAGAGAGAGTATTTCTTACTCAAAATAGGCATAAATATGAAGTCTGATTATGAAATCAAACAGTTACACCACAGCAATTTGGGGCTGCATAAATAGGGGTGCAGAAGAACAGCTGGAGGCATTAGCATTCCCCAGGTCATCCTTGCCTCAAAGAAGAGTCAAGTTATTTGCATCTAATCAGCAGAAAAGTATTTAGCAATTAGGTCATGTTGAAAGAACATTAAAAAAAATGTTTGGGGACTGAAGTTCTATAATTATTAGGAAGGACTAAGAGTTTTATTATATAGCTTGATTAATTATGACTATGGAAAGGAACTAAGCTGTAAATGTTAGCATGCAAATAATGAGGAGGGGTAGGGATTAAAGTTAGCAATGAGCACAAGTAATATGATGTAATTAAAAAAAAAAACAAAATGACAGAGCCTTAGTGTTAGGTGTATTTCCTGATTTTATTCAGCCATGCCTCAGCCTTACCAGGGAAGAGATCGAAGCTCTACAGGGTAGGGTATTTAAATCTAGATTTCCCTTTAGAAATTAACAAAAGGACTGGGAAAATAGTCTAGCAGGAAGATGAACTGCTACAGGATTTGAAGTAGCATGCCTTTCACATCTTTGTTCACTTATTTACAAAAACAGAAGCTTGTTTGTTAGCTTGTGAATAACTGGAATCTTAGGGTAAAAGTTTTTACCATGACGTACATAAATGTGGCATGTTTTTACACTGTAGTTATAATATTTCTCTGTATATAAATGGTAGTAGCAATTCTTGTTTGGCCTTGAGAATCCATTACATAGAATGCCCCAGAATATCTGCTTTTGTTGACAAAACAAAGGAGCAGTGGACTGTGAGCAGCAAGCAATGTCAGTAATATTTTCTTGCTCACATAGTGTGCAAACTTCCATGGTACCATGACTGCTGAAGGGAAGGTATGTGCACACCCACCACAAGGACAGGACAACCCAGAATCAAAGGTTCTGGCAAGGAGGGCTGGTTGGGAATTAATACGGGGAATCACAGCTCTGTTCTGGTTTTAGGAGTGCAGAAAACCAAGTGCTATACTACTAAACTATTAAATAAAAGCCCACTAGTACAAACTTGGCTTCAGTCACTTGGCTCTGCCAGGAGTTCAGAAGAGGCAAAATCCTGTAAGTTTCCAGCTTTTAATGCCTGCAAGTTGCTAGCAGTGGAAGTACACCTGCCCAGGGGCCAGCAAAGCCCACCGTCAGGGACACCAACCTTACCTGCTCACTGGGATCTTCTACTGGGGAGGTTCAGCAAATGTTTTCTGGGTGTAGACAGAGCCACAAACTGCTACACCTCTTCTATTAGCATTTTCTGAATTCCTGCATTTGGCTGATAGTGTAAGTTAGTTTCTCTCAAATACATCCTGGTATCATAAATCAGACTGAAGCATGCCCAAAAAGAGGCATACTGAAAAGATAAGCATTCCTCCTTTATCTACCTGGCCCCTCAGTGAAGTTGACACATGCACTCAGCTTGACCAATAATCTGTGGTATCAAAGTCCATGCCTCTAGGGACACAGGTATACAGGTACAGTGGAACAGCCAGGGTGAAATGTGATTCACAAAGTCTGGGCTCCTACTTCTAGGTTTCACTTTTTTCCCCCCTCCCTTTTTTTTTTTTTTTTTTTTTTTGGCACTTACTAAGGACCCAGATGAATGCTCCCCTTTTGCCAGGTTGGCTGTTGTGTACTTAATGAATATAAGCTGGCTGTTAGGAATATAAGAAAGAGTTAACCTCCATGGGATCACCTTTACTGCACACATACACACCCATCTTTTACAGCAATAATTCAAAGCAAAGTCACTGGGAGCAGCCGTTCAGAACTGGGAGGACAGAGCCACCCACAAATACAGCTCCTAACTTACAGCCTCATCACTACAAAGACAACCACCCTCTCCAAGTAACCACATAGCAAACAGTCCTTGTCATATCTGATGGCTTACTGATATGTTTTAAACACACACTCAACAGTTTAATTCGGCAATGGTCCAGTCTGAGTCATATTATAGTGCACTACAGCAGCTCTACATTGGAGCATTTTGATAATACACAGACTCTGTAGGTACTTCCCAGGCACAAACCAGTATAAATCTCTAAACAAAATCCTCCCCTGCTTCCCTACCAAATGACATCCCACTCTTCTTTTTCCCTTTCTACTTCTTCCTTCTCATGTGGTATTTGCAAATGCGTATTAAGATGCAATGCAGTTTAGGAGACATTCCTATTTGCAAATCTGTCTGTTCCTGCCTCTTTTCCCCCCCATTTAAAATAAATGTCTCGCCTGCTTTTTGTCTTCCTCTTCTCAGTAGGTATGCTGCAGTTCAATTAAGAAACTGTCCAATGGGGCTTTCTATTAAAAGGGATCCACTCCAAAGTTTTTGTTTCATCAGGAGTGGCACAGGATGGTTAGTGCATAGTAGTTATTGTATGCAAAACACAAGTTATGCATCTCAATTAATTAACTTTTGTTTTCCTACAGCAGTGCTGTAAAAGCCTGCTAGGCATTTTTTCCTTTGTAAATGCCCTCACCTATTTTGAGCCTAATTGCATTAGCATAGAAAAAAGGAAACAAAATAAATCAAACCTTAATTCAATATGTTACATCCTGTCTTTAGATGCAAATAGTATTTGAGTAGACAGTGGCATTGATGTCATGAAAATTAGAGAAGAGGCAAAGTCACACTGGTCTAAATAAGCCAAGGATTTAAATAAATTTTGGGTTAAATAAGCTGAGGCTTAAGTAAATGAAGTTAAGGATACTATTCCTCTTTGACAGCTTGTTAACTAGAAAAAAACAGCATAAAGTTGCTTTTGCCCCACAACACTCAGGACTGACGCAAAGCACACACCCATTGGTTCTTAGGGACGTGAGAAGCAGTGTCACTACAGGCATAAGCAAATTTCAGCAGCTCTACTGTATTAGCACTTCTGCCCTGCGCAATGCTAATTTCAGCAACTCTACTGCACTAGCATTTCTTCCCTGTTTAATGGGGGAGACCGATACTTTTGTCACACCAGCCACTGACTCACTTAGAGTAAGACCTGCAGTCATCACCTGGCTGAGAAATGAAGCCACTGGTCTTGCAATATATTCAAGATTTAGCTTACGCACGAGTGTGGCAATGGAAAGCTTCTGGAAGTCAGTCTGCCGTGCTCAGGCAGCAAGGGATCTGTGCGGGGCAGCGTCCCAGCTCCCCCAGCTGAAACACACCCTTCCAGCTTCCCAGTCCCCAAAGTTCCCTCATCCAGGATCTTAAGGCGGGTCTGCTTATTTGTCCAGAAGTATTTCGTTTGAGGGAAAAGCAGATGTAATCAGACCTACATGTTCTAGTAAAAAAAAACCCAACAGAAAGTCCCCCCAAAACTGGGAATGTGCGGTAAGAGTATTACACTGGAAATGCCAGATATAAAAGCAGCACGGCAAGTTCAAACAGAGGCACAATTATCCCCTGATTTAGAACCCACTGATGCAGACAGGTATATTCAGGAAACAGCATTTTTTTACATCGGCAAACCCACATCGGGCCCTTTTAAGCTGCAAGTTGGGAAGCATCTTTATATCTGAGGTCCTGGGTCCACGCAGGGTTAAATTAAGGTGCTCTCTCCATCCGGAGGGCTGGGGGAAGGCAGCTCTGCTGTCGTCCAGGTGTGGCTCTGCATAGGACACCCTGTGTGAAGGTTTCCATGCTCACCATCTGAGCACTGAGGCCACCGGTGCAGGGAGTGGGAACTGGCCAGTGCTGGGCGAGGCTGCTGGGACAGCAGCCTGGAGGTCACAGAGAGAATGCAAGCGGGAGAGTCAAGGGGACTTGTGGCCAGGCAGCTCTGTTACTTTGGTTGTAAAATAACTTTAAAAAAAAAACAACCAAATAACACAAAATACTGTGGCTTCTCAGTGTTGCGCTGCTAGAAAAGATTTAAGGCCAAGTTGGACGGGGCTTTCTTTGAGCAACCTGATCCAGTGGGAGGTGTCCCTGCCCATGGCAGGGGGGTTGGAAGTAGACGATCTTTAAGGTCCCTTCCAACCTGAACCAGTCTATGATGCTACAGTTGCTCTGAAGCAGCCCGGACCTGGTTTAAGCCCTGAAACAGCATTAGTACCAATTCTGCAAGTGAAACCCCATGCCAGAACGCAGCTGCTCCACAACAGAGACCGTTCATGGCCAAACCTGCCGCTTCCAGCACAGCCCCTGGGCGCACTGGTGTCAGGGACTGGTGTCCTGCAGAGGGCAGGGCAGGGGGCTCCCCGCTTACCATAGTCCATGAGGGACTCGCAGTTCCAGTTGAGCTCGTCCGGGCCCCGCGTGCAGCTCTCCCACAGCGACGCTTGCTGTACGTAGGGCTCCGACTCGGACTCCAGCCAGCCCCTGCCCGCCAGGGCGATGATGCCCATGATGATGGCCAGGCCCAGCAGCAGGGGCAGGAGCCACCGGCACCTCCAGCAGGCGAGGCCGCACACCACCATCCTGCCCAGCCGGCGGGGCACCCAGCGAGACCGAGTGTCGCGGGGGTGGTGCGGCGGGGACGCTGCGACAGGACGGGACGGGAGACTGCGTGTCTGTCGGTCCGAGAGGGCTCTTAAGGCGCCGGGGGAGGAGGGAGTCCCACCCACATTCCTCTGACTAAGCCTGGCGGCGGCCGCCACCGGTCGGGCCGGCGGAGAGGGGAGGAGAGGGAGAGCAGGAGAGGGAAGAGGGAGATAGGGAGAGGGAGAGGAGGGCGCTCGGGGCCGGCCCCGCTCCTCGCTCTGCCCCGGTCCCCCCACCCCGCCAAGCCCCTGTCCTGTCACTTGTCCTGCCCGGACTCAGCCTTGCGTTTAACCCCTTGCTGGCTGACACACTCACGCCTCCGGACCCGCAGGTGAAATGGTCAATTTCTTGCCCAGTCTTTGGACAACTTTAATGCAAATGAGAAGAAGAAAGAAAGGTATTGTTTAAGGATGGGACTGTGACATTGTTAACAAGGGAGCCATCACTTGTCTGGCATCACGCTCAGCGTTAAACCAATGCATGTTTCCTAATGGCCACCTAATGAGAGCTTGATTGCAGCTGTGCTCTGGCTTCCAACCCGGCTGTGCCAGGAACAGTCAGTACCACAGGAGTGGTACTGAGGACCCATATGCCCTGATCTTTCCCCATTCAGTGTCTGGAAATGCACACTCCCACACCCTCCCCCTGAGATGACCAAAATGAAGGCTTCCTCATTCTGCATGAACGAACACTCAAAATTTTTGTCATGGGAGAAACACTTCTCCACTCTAAGTTCTACACACATTCCCATCATAGAATTATAGAATGGTTTGGGTTGGAAGGGACCTTAAAGATCATCTAGTTCCAACCCCCCTGCCATGGCAGTGACACCTCCCACTAGACCAGGTTGCTCAAAGCCCCATCCAATCTGGCTTTGAACACTTCCAGGGATGGAGCATCCACAGCTTCCTTGGGCAACCTGTTCCAGTGCCTCACCACCATCACAGTAAAGAATTTCTTCCTAATATCTAGTCTAAATCTACCCTCTTTCAGTTTACAGCCATTACATCATGCCATCCTATTGCCCCGCACCAGTGCAAACTCTCACCATATGAGCAGACATGTGCCTGTCACAGGACTTGGGGTGCATGCGTTTTGGGCACGTAACTCACACACATTTGGTCAAGTCGTGGAGCAGCTTCAAGACCTCAGCAAAGAGGTCACTAGGAGAACAAATCCTTGACATCTGAAGGGCTGAAGAAGAATAGTGGGTTGGAGGGATTACAGGGGTTTCATGGAGAATGAGGGCATATGAGTTCTTATTAGACTGCATCAAATGGGATTTTGTCACAGCTGTGTCAAACATGCTCAGACTGTGCCCAGTGTCAGTTCCTCAAAAGATAACCAGGGGAGGTGTCCTGTGAGGAGAGATGGTGAACCTCATTTGAGTACCAGTTGCTGGTAAATGCCAGGGAATGGATTGTCATGCCAAAACCAGAACAATAAGATGATAGGCCAATTGCAAATATCTCAGGCAGGTTACCTCAAACCTCATAGACTTCCACTGTCCCTCTCTCAACATCCTTCTCAAAGTTCCCACCAGTAAAATCTAGAAAGATGCTATATATATCTAGAAAGTATGTACCTGTATGTACTTGTTAATACAACATGAATGAAAAATAGGACTGTGAGAAGGATTAGTTCTGTTAATCATAATTAAAATATACAATTTCTGTTTAAAAGTAGCTTTAAAAGATTATCTGCATATTTGCTGCATAGCATGTGGCTTTTCAAAATGTGCAAATGAAAAGCTATAGTTATGAATTATTGTAATGTTTCCTAAAAACTGAAAAAAGGGTATTTTTAAGTTGATGTTTTTAAGAATTTCCACTTTTGAATACTGTTGAGAGACTACTTGCCACTTAATTGTCTCAAGGGCTTTTACTGGCAAGTGCATATTGACTGGTAGAATAATGAAAGGCTGGTTTTAAGATCTAATCTAGCTTTAAATCACCTGTTTTGAAAAGTTAATGGCCTGCATGTTCCTGCATAGTAAGTTATATTGTGACAAGGTATCAATTTAATGTTTAATAATATATACGTATATATACATACACACATATATATACTTCTACACACAAATACTTTTGTTTATAACTCCTCTTCCACCCTTCAGTTCTTGCCAGTGTTTCCCTGCAATATCAATTCAAATGATACCTACCTTTGTATTATTCTTGAAGCCTTGATTACCATAATTTTGTCCTTTTCAAATCCAACCAAGTCTTCAGTACCACACTACAACCAAAATAATCTTCCTCCTTCATTCCTGATGACCATGCCCACTGTTCAGGTTTCATTCCAAATTCATTATAAAATAGAGCTGTAAATAATTTTTGCCTGAACTACTTGTAAGCATAATTCTTCAGCACACAGTTTTTGCAGGAAGGAGAAGTAAGGGCAGAATTGGCCACCATGATCATCTCTTTTTGTCACTATAGCAGAACTTAATTCAGGCAGTGCTGAGAGGTGATTTTCCAGCAGCCTCACAGTCAGCACTCAAGTCACCTCAGAAGCAGACACAGAAGATATTTTCTTCAGCACAAAAAGGGGGAGCTGTTGGAAGAAGAGGGAGGTTAAATTTCATCCATTTTGCAAGAAATAGAGTAGGAATGCAACACTCAGGAAAGTGCTCACTTCATCACAAGGTCAAAATTTAGAGAGTTCCCCCAGTTCAGATGGGAGCGTAGAGCTGGCTGCCATTTTCATTAATTGCATTAATTGGTTTCCCAAGGTTGTGCCTGCACCTGGAGTGCCTCAGTGCCTGGGCACTGCGGCTGCTGGGGGGACACAACGAGAAGCACCAAGGGCAGCCTGGCCCCATTGTGCCACACCACACCAAACCCCTCCAAGCCCACCTACGGCATTAGCAGCTCTTGTTGGCTACCCTGCTGCTCCCAGTGACCCCATGAAGACAAAAACACCATTTTCTCCTTTGTTTCTAAATATCTGGCTTTTAAACAACTGGGAAATCTAGCTGAAGTTAAAAGATAATATACCAAAGATTTCATTCTGTGTGACTGAAGGCCTACAACACAGTCAATGAAGTTATCCACTTTCAGTCCCAATGTTGCTCGAATTTAGTAGTGAGAAAATCTAGCAAACTAATCAACCAGTGTCTCCTGTAGCAAAACAGGCAGCTCCAGCAGCATATGTAGTTTTTCTCACCTCCGGGCTGTGTAGCCCGCATCTTCACAGAGACCAGATGGTAGGAGTCAGCTCTGTGGGGCTGCAACAATACACACATGAAAAACATGTAGTGCTAAGATCGTGAGGAAAATATGCCCTAATACGTAACAAAATGAACTGGAGGGTTGCTTTGCTAAACAACCCAAAACGCCTGCATCTATCTGGGCATTCTGGAGCAAGCTGCCCTGTCAAAAGTATGTTATCTTCAGCTACGAACACGGCTACATGTTCTGTAGTTATTATGAAAATCTAGGCCCTTTTCCCAAATTTTTGTTTTACCATGGAATAAAGGAATCATAAGCTGCTTTCACCCCCGCCCCGTCCTTACCTTTATTTATTATGTAAATAGTTAGATAATGTCATAATCTTTGAGGCTCTATAGTGATATTTTTTTCTCCGCCCTTCTACAATATGCCCCTCTACTAGACGGAGCTTTACGTGGAGTAAATCATTTACTGCTGCTGGCAATCGTTCACCCAGCTGTCACAGAAAACCAAGCAGCACTGAGTGAAGGTCAGGGATCGCTTCCAGCCCAGACCGGCATGGCTTTGAAATGGGCCAGTGGGAATCCACAGGCTGCTTCCCAAGAGTTCATGGCAGGGGGGATATGGTGGGCAGCACAGCGCCATGAGCAGCACAGTGCAGCAGGCAGCCGTGGGGCAGGGCAGGGGGTCCCCTCAGGACTGCGGTTCATTTCCTTTTTCCATTTCATCTGAATATATTTTTTTCTAGGTGTTTACCTCTCAACTAAAAAAGCAATGTCTACAGACTGCTGAATGCCTGTTGTAAATCCAATTATTTCATAATTCATGGGTGTTGTCCTTCAGCAGCGTCTTATGCTCACTTTCCTCCATGTCCAAGTGCCCTAATTCTACTTAATGTCTCTTCAGGCATCACAGTCATAATACCTAATTAGCATCACCAAAACAAGGTAGTCATTCAACCCATAAAACAGGATAGGAATGGGAGGTACTTGGTTTAACCTGCAACAACTGCTCCAGCAGTATTTCCAGATCAAACCTCAATTTCCTCACATGTGCCAAAAAACCTGCCATTATCTGAATTTAAAAGAAGGCAATTTTTCTGACCAGCTCATGTAAGGAGCCCTTGGTTGAACTCAGCTTACATCAGAGATGCATCTGGGGCTCGACAGCTGAAATAAACTGGCTCTGTGCAATTGATGTACTGTTGAGTCTGCTTCAAAAGCCTTGTGAAAATACTAGGACACCAGCATGGCCCGCAGAGGTGTGACTAACCCTGTCTCATTCCAGCGAGAAACACCTTATGTGATTCCATCAGCCTGAGACGACTTAAAATCTTAGAAATAAAAGGATGGTAAAGAGCCCTCCTCCTTCTGTGCACACTGTGCCTATGATTGCCATACAGATAGTTATCAAGGTGCAGGCAAGCTCACTGACTCAGCAGGAATGGGACCTTGGTGCAGCACTGTGAATATTGTTTCCTAGAGTTGCCAATTTTACTTTTTGAACCGCACGTCCAAGAAAACCCAAGGTATAGTGTATACTTATGCATGAGGGTTTGGGGGTTTCAGTGGTTTTTAGTTTTAACATTAACTTCTATTTACTCAGAGGTACAGGGAAGGCTTACTAATTCTCTCAGAGCAACTTGCTTGTGTTTATTCCGAATTGTGTAGTCACATCCAATAAGCTGCGAGAAGATGTGTTTTGGAAAATATCATATTTGTGCACTATCGGATACAAAGCTGGAGGTGCAATTATTGTAACTCTGATCCGCAGGGATACTGTTAAGTTTTTCACACCATTCTGAGTACGGGCATCAGATTTGAAACTCTGCTTGAGATCTGACATTTCTCCTACGATGTCACTATTTTCAAAAGAGCACGTGATGCACAAATACTCCCACATTTGCTGCTTATGCGGCAGGCAGCCTGGCGGATTGGGGGGCCGTGCTGCAGGTGTCGGGGGGCGGGGGGGGGCGGGCTCGGGGGGGGGGGGGGGGGGGGGGCGGTGGCAATCCCTGACCACCAGGGGGCAGGAAACACCGCCGGGAAACTCCTTTCCCTGACAAAACCCCATCCCCACCAAAACCCCTTCTCTGCCAAAACATCCTTCCTGTTAAAACCCCCTCCCTGCCGTGGGGCTTAGCCTGTCCCGGGGGGACCCTCAGCCTGGCACCAGTGAGCCTCCCCAGCAGCTTGACCAGGCTCAGCGGGGCCCTTTCATGGGCACGAAGTCAGCCGTCCTTGTTCCTGCTCCTGTAGCAGCGAGTTATTTCGGTGCTTATCTCCCCCTGAAACCACAGGCTGGAAACCCAAAGTGGAATTTCTCTCGCTCAGCTATTTCAGACTGCAGCTGAAGTGAAGTGTCTGGTTGTCTGGGCACTAACGATGGAGAGTTACCCAGTCTGCAGGGTGAGCTTCTGCCTGTGCACCTCACCACAGACATGCGTAAGGTTCAGCCTAATGCCTTTACGCCTTCCAGTGGGAGTCTGGCACTGCCTTCCATCTGTGCGTATGAGGTCACTTAGGGAGCCAGAAGCCACTGGCCTGCTGTCCATTCTTAGCACTGAGACTTATGTATTTTACTCAATATTTTTGAGGAAAGAGTCAAATCTCAAAAAAGTCCTTCATTCGTATATCTTGAGGAAAAGATATTTGGTTTGATAGATTTACAGCAGCTTTCCTTTCCACCAGTATTAGCCTTTCCTTGCATTAATCCATATTTCCTGTCTCAGTTCCTCCTGCCCCTCTGTAAAGCCATGCACATCTCAAACCTGCCCACACAGCACTGTAGAAGACCATCACCTTTTTTGTTCTTTCTATCGTCAGCACAGGCAGGTCTTGTAAAATGATGTCTTGGTTCCCAGATGCAGCATCAGGAGCTTTGGGGATAAATTTAATCTCCACATGCACATCCAGAAGCAGACAGGATACATTTCGTTGCACAGCTCCATGTTAAAGACTCTGTTTAGCTTTTATAAATGACTCACCCAATAGCTCAGTCCAGCGAGACCTGATTTCTATGAGACAGTCGGGTCTTTAAGTACATGCTGAAATGTGGGATCACAACACCAAATTAGCAGCGCATGTGGATGTGACACTGGATTCACGTAGCATGCATGAACGTCAATACTTTGAGTCATTATTTTCAGGGGCAAATCGGGGGTGCTGTTTCTTACGCAATCTCTACCAAGCTTTATTGCAGCAGGAGATGCCTCCGTGTTCCTCCCTGGCAATGACCCACTTTGGTCTATTATTATGAAAATCAGTAGTTATAAATAGTTCTAAATAGTTATAATGCTGAGTCTTCTCTCCCATAGTGCTGGACAGATAGGATAAATTTCCATCTATTTGTCCTGCTGCAAAAGACTTATCTTCTTCAAATCATCTTGATCACACTTACAGGGTTAGCTTCCCCTTGCAGAAACAGTACTGCACCTCTAATTTTAAAAGCATGTCATTCTTGAGCACCTTGCTGTGATAGACAGAGCTGAGTACAGGAAGATAAAAGAGGACTTTGCACAAGACAGTATCTGCAAATGCCTAAAACAAATGGGAGAGAAAGTAATTTTAAAACTACACACACAGGCAGAGTCAACACAACCATGCATGACCAAGAGTAAGTGTTGGGAGCAGTAGGAAAGGGCTGGGAGATGGAGGAGGGAGAACAGGGAAACACTGCAGTTGTGGGGGTGAAGTTTCCATTTTGGCAAGGGTGCTGCAGGGTTGTGTTGCTTCAGCTCATGAAGTGTGACTGTATCTACCCGCTTCAAGTGTTGGTGAGCATGTTCTGTAAATACTTTTGTGCTTTAAAGTAGTAAACACTGAGATGGAATGGGATTCACGTAGAAAAGAGTGGAGATGAGGGATTTAGTTTAAACGCTGTCACCAATAACAAGTAAGCACTGAAGATATATGCTTACACAGAAAGAGAGGAATGGTAGGCAGGGGAAAAATATCCTCATCTTTTTGCTTCTCTCTTTCTAGTTTGCACATCATACAGTAGATAGATAGAGATAAAATTGAAATATAACCTGTGGTATAGTGTGATCAGTTGGAAAAGTGAGACCATGAGAGACTTCAACTGATCACACAATAACAGATGGGGTAATAAAACCTGAGACAATAAGGAATATTTGCAGAACAAATGAAAGATCAACTTCCCTTCTGTTGCAGAAGCAAGAAAATAGACAAGTGTTAAAGAACAATCTAAAAGGCAAATTGATGAGGGAAGGAACATATGGCAAAGATGGAAACTGTTAAATACACACAGAGGAAAATCTGTATTTTTAAGCCGTCTTTACAGCACGCCTATTTCTAGCCTTTGCATGGGTTTTTTTGCTACCATTTGTGAAGAAATAATTCCTTGGATCTCTGTAGCACAAAGCATGAAGGAACTAGGTCCAAACTATATGTTCAGCAAAAGTTCAAAGAAAAGCACAACAGACAGAGAAAAGAGGAAATGAGGCTTTATCACAGGTGATCTGAATAAAAATGCTACCAAGATTTTTCCCCCACTCATATTATTTTAAAGGAGATTATGCCATATTTAGAAAGTGAATACAACTATAAGTGGGATGGGAATCAGCTCTGTCTAGGCACTGATACTATACTTTTCAGTGCAGTATCTAAAGAACAATATCACATGTATTCCATCCTCCATTCTGCTGGGAAAACATGGGAGCCATAGATAAACTGCTCAAATACTGGAATCTTTTGCAACTACTCAGAGTCTGTCAGCACAGTCTGCTGCAGGGCTGGAGAAGCCCAGCAGGTGAGATGCGGTGCCTGTGCAGAGATCCAGCCTACAAGGGCAGCTCCAGGCACAGCCAGAGCTTACTCACTCTCTGTTGGACATACAGGACCTCATATGTGCAGCACCTCAGCAGCCCCAAATGGTCTTGAGCTTCTGGGTGAGGCAGATGTGCAGAGCAGAGGTACCCAAATCAGTGCTTACAGCCATCCCCAGTTCAGTGTGTTCAGAGCAGCACGGATGCGGCTAAGTGGTTCTCATCCAGCAGTGACCTCTCTGGGGCCCGTCTGTGAGAAGGTCATCACAGACACAGCACGGAGCAGCCCGGTTCCCAGTGTGGGCAGGAAGACTGCAGATTTCAGTGAGAATGCCAGGCCCTGTTGTTCCCTCTCTCTGTGTCCAGCTCTTAGCCAGGAAGGTTCCACAGAGTTCACTGGGACTGTTCTATAAGAAAGACCTGCCACCTATCTCTCAGTTGCAGGGGTGACAGAGGGTGACAGGGCTGTGGGTCACATATGGGCACTGCCCACTTGTGTGGTGGGATAAGCAGCAGAGACAGGCCCCATAGATGGATCTAGCCTTGTGCAGTTCTTTGCAAGATCAAAAGTACAGTTGAATGGAATGGAGGTCAAACCCCTGGATTTAGAATTAACACCATTTTTTTCTATATTTCTATGTTTGTTTTAAACAGTTACTTTTCTTTATGCTGCAATTTGCCCTTCTTATGGTGGTATGAAAAAGCCAAATATAATAAAATGAATGGACAAGTCCCTACCTATCCCTACCTACAGCCCCATTTCAATACCTCATAGTGAATCTTGTCATTCATGGTAATATGAGCCCGACAACATGGAGACAACAATGACACTGATGCTTATCACCTGGGCTACACTGCAGAGCAGTGTGAGTTGTATTCTCAGCAGAGCTTTTTCTGGGTTATGACTCATCCAGAGCCCTGCTTTTCTGCTCCTCTCCCACCTACTCTGACAAACAAGAGAGTTACAGGTAAATAAATAAATAACCAGCTATTATTATCAACCAGAATGCAATAAAGAAATTTAATAAGGATACTGCTACATCTCCTGCATGCAGGTATATCTAGGTCCTGAATCCAACATCACACTTGTGCAATGACCTGTGCTTTGCCCTCTCCCACTCTGAAGCCTCAGTCAAAGCTCTCCTGTCTCAGGCCTTCTTCTCATTTACAGCCATTTAGCTATAGCAGTAGGCTAGCAAAGAAGGGAGGTTTCTGAGGACTCCTCAGCCAGGGAAGAGTAGGTGGAGAGGTTGGGAGGAAGAGATGAAAAGGCCAGGGGATGCAAGCAGTATAGTAATGCAGAAGCAAGTCTGGGTAGTGGGTGAGAGCTTGCTGACATCAGTTCTGTCAGTCTGTTTAAGATTTTTCCAATGATCTAGGTAAGGTCTGGGGTTTATTTGTAACAGTCTCACTTTTGTCTTTTTCAAGGATGGGCATGTCTATGTGTCTCAGCACCATTACAGGTAACCAGATGGAAGTTACAAGAGTGAGCCAGAGTTTATCAGAGGTCGGTGGGGAGTACCCTTCACGCTACCACCCACAGCAGCAAAGCTGAGCCTGCAGAGATTTCAGAAGCTGAACATCTACTTGTGGGGCCAGCAGTCTTGCACAATCCAATTAACTTGGACAAAGTGAATTAACATAGGAGGCATCTGCACATCTGGATGAGAGAGGATATGTGCTCTATGAGCATGTTTTGTCTGTGCCATAATCATAAACTCTTGACTACCTGAAAGTAGGGACAGCCTTTATAAGGCTCATCAAAAAAAAAAGGATTTCAGTGCCTCTTTCAGATAGTTAGGCACAACCAGAATGTAAACAGTAATAATAACACGGGTATTCATGTATGACACATTAGCATACAATCACGATACACAGCCAAATGACTTAATCTTCTATGAAGGTACTTTTATTGGGAGCCCATTAAAAAGCTGCTATAAATTCTTTTTGCTGAACTGGAATAAGCACCTCAAAACATAGCAAGAGCTTTCCAGTTTCTTGAATGTTAGGTTTTTGGGCTCATCTTTCTGAAACACTTAGCAGTTTCCTCTCCTACAGTCATTTTATTTTATTTTATTAATATTTTTTGATGTGCTAATACTGCCACAGTGAAGCTCTACCCTCAGGCTGGTTTTATTTTGAGGAGATCTGAAACATTTGGGATCAGATTATATACTGGCAAGTAGGACAATGGCATTGCCATAATGAGCTGGAGGCTAATTTATAGGCTTTGCAGATGTGAATCCACTACCGTGCAAACCATGAGCAGCCCCTGCCTATAAATAAAAGAACTTACCTTGCCAAGAGATGGCTGTCCCAAAAATATAATGAGTATTATAAATTACAGGCAAGTGTCAGATTTCAGCTTTCTTTGTAATCTTGTTTGTGCTTCTCTAAGGGAGCATTTAAAGATAAAATGTACAATACAATGCATGGCACAGGCAGTTATAATCTTTGCTCTCCAGTGCTATTATTACCTTTTGCCAACTGCCACTCCTTCATTTGTTAGAAAAAGATCTATTCAGACTTGTCAGCAACTTTGAATAATATGTTACTACATGGTAGTACTCTGAAAAGGAAGGATGAACACTGTTTAACTGTGGCTTAGGAGAAATTTTCAGTTCACAGGTCTGTCTCAGACATAGCTCTTCCTCAGACTTTGTGTGTGGCCTTGAGCAAATCATTTAAGCAGTCCATGCCATTATTTCTTTAGCTAAGAAATCAGCAAAATTAAAGTGTGTTTTACCCGTTTTCAGTTTAGATAGTGTTTTGAGGTAAAGCCTGTCTTTCCTGTCTAACTGTAGAGGGCTGTCTATGTTGGCACACCCTGGGCACTCCTGGCAGCAGAAATAACAGCAGAAATAGCTTCTGAAGTTACAGCTTCAGAAGGTGTTTAGCAATTAGCTCAAATCCTATGGGAACAAAAATCTAAGGTGGTTTTTTTTTCTTTTGGAACTTGATGAGAAGAAATTAATGAGACTGCACTTATTAATGCGATTAGCTCTATCAAGCCATAAACACATGCAATGCTGATGTCTCTATCGCTTTGCCAGCTTCCTGCCACTCCCTACTCTCCCCAAACACCTTTTTATGACAGAAGAGCAGAAGCAGCAAAACTGAGAAATTTCTACAAGTTTCATCAAAACATGTTGCTTTGTGGAGCAAAGAATCCCAAAGTATTGCCTTCCTCCCCTCAGGGAGAAGCTCTACAGTGAGCTCAGAGAGAACCACAGAACTGTTCACTTTTGCTGCTCACAGAGCTACTCATTTCTTCCTAAAGCTTTTTTTTTTTTTTTTTAGGTTCATTTGAGGTTCATTCCAGTGGAAGAAAAATCCTCCTGAAAGTGAAATAGGTCTGCTGAAGAGAGGGCTCACTGACAGCTTTGCTTATTTTATGGACGTGTTACATGAAACTAAGCCTTTGCCATCTGCTCTGCCCCCAATTGTAAATGGAAAAAAAATCCCAACCAAACAAAAAGAACAAATCATGAGAGCATCAAGGAGATAAAAGTGATTTAACTGCCTGTATATGCTCTGCCAACAATGCAGCTTGCACTGAAGATGTTCTTTCTCATGATTCAGATACAAATCACAAGGAAAACAGTTCACACATGACACAGTAAATGTCCTACTGAGCTGGAGTTATCCTGAAGCAAACATGACTCCACAAGAGGGTTCAACTGTACTTATATGAAATTATTCAAGCTTTATGTAAAGACTGTCCTTAAATATTTGTTATATTGTTTGCAGCTCAGGCAGTAAGGCACAATGGGATGTAAATTATTTAAGGGATAATGCCCATGGTAGAGGGATGCGTGAGGCAATAAATGGCTTTTGTAGGTAACTGAACACTACAGCAAGGCTGGGAGATATCTGAGAAGCACAGAAGGTATTCATTGAAAAATATGTCTAAGTGCCGTGTTTAACAAGGAAAAAGTTAAGCAAATACAAATATGAAGATTGTGGTTTTCTGGCCATGTGAGAATTTTGCAAATCTATGCAGCTAGTTTGCTAGAGAACAACCATCAGAAAGCATAGAGGTGAATAGATTCATAGGGCAAACAATTAGGAGGGAGAAAAAAAGTGATGAGATTCAGCACACGCAGGTGTCAATAAAGATGCATCATCCGTGAGCAGCTTTCGTTTTGCACTCAGTGATAAATTCTCATATTGACACGCAGCGTGTTATATGGTATTCTTGCTGCATTGTTAAGCACAAAGACAAAATACAGGAACCATCCATACAACATATCATAAACCACTGTAATGTCCATTTAAGGGTTTTCCCTTAAGAAATGGAATTATAATCTAATGATGTGTTGTGTTCATCTGTGGGATGCAAATTCCTGTAGAACTGGATTCATTGTCAGCATAATGGGGAAAGATCATTAATGAAAAGATTAACAAGCAATGTATCTATTCCTTGAATTTCTCTTTAAGTTAATTAAATTAACAAAATTTAATTAGCATCCAGACAGTTGATTTTCTCCTTGGATTATGAAACTAGAGACTCAAAATGATGGTGTATATACATGCTTCAGCACAAAAAAAATATAGGCCTGTTCTTCTGCACCATAAAGATCAGCTTACCCTTGACCTGAGCGACTATTGGACTAATTTGTTCCTAAATGAAAAAATTATTCAAGTTAGACTCTTGGTATTTAAGACATTTAAATACAGGTCAGAAAAGACACAGTAAATTAAATGAACAAGATTCTCATCACTAATGATGTGACTGCATGAAATATTGTATGTGCAATATTTATGTCATTTATAAAGTTGGCTGGCATTATAGGTGGGACTACCTTAAGGTTACCTGGGAACTGCCACAGTACAATTGCATTTTCACTCACTTTGCCAAATACTAACTGGGGCTGAAATCTTCCACCTGGATGGAGCAGGGGTGATTGCTTCACATTTTGATCAGATTAGTTTCACTGTCTCTAAGCAAAAGAGAGAAGATAATGTTTTGCCAATGTTAATACAATCTGATAACCTTTCTTTGAGAAGATGTACTATCCCTGTTTGTTGTCATGAAGACTTAAAACAAAATATATGAGTGGCTTATGTATCAGTGTTATGCATTTTGCTGCGTTGTTGAAAACTTGTCCAAATTTCAGAAAATCAGTCTACACATGGTCAGTAAGGTCACTAGTTTTCGTGAGCTAAAATCTCTGAAGAGTGTTTTTGTAGTTATATGCTAATATTTTACACCATAAGGGACTGAACACAAGCTTTCCTGTATTTGTAAACCTGCACACCTGTAGGCAGTCACTAGCATGTGACGCAGGAGCTGAGAGCAAGCAGATTTTATCATCATGGACCATAATGGTGTCCATGTAACTTAGCAGTGCCCAACCTAGACATAAATTGGTACTCATGTACTAAATAGAGAGCACAGCATTAACACATTGTCCTAGTTCCCCAGGAACAGACCCATGGGCCAGCCATGCAGGCAGGCCATGAGTAGCCCCGAGTCAGCTGAGAGATCGAATCAAGGCAGCTGACTCACAGGTGTATCCCATACCACTTAATCGTGATCATTATAAAAGGAGGGAGCTCACTGAGAGTGGAGTTCTTCTTTCTGTCTGGGGCTCCTCTTTCTTGGCCTTCTGCTCCTGCTGTTGACCTCAAGGACCAGGCTGAGAGAGATGTGATGAAGCACAGAGAAGCTAGGGCAGAACTGGGCAGAGTGAACAAGGAGGACTGTGAGGAGGCATGAAGCTGGATGAGCATCTAGACTTTTTCACAATGCACAGGCTGCACCTCCATGTCCTTTTAATAGCTGTGCTTTTGTGTGTATGTTCTAACTAAATACAAGAACATACGAGACAGGACAGCAAAGACAGATGAAAAAGAGGACAGAGTTATCACCTCTTGTAAACTAGCTGTCAGGAAATCATAGCGATATTAACTCAGCATGTTTAATTCAAGCTAAATGTCAAATGTTACTGTACAGGTCTAAACACTCATTTGTGTTTAAATTTTACACAGAAGACCTTCTGTGTTAAGATCTAATGTCTTTCTGTAAAATATGCCATAAGCACAAAATTATTCTCAAAAATTAAGTACCTGAAAAGGCAAAAGGATGCCCTATCCTGCAATAAAAGAATAATCCTCTTCAGTCCAGTGGTTTGGCTTCTTATTATTCCTATCTCCCTATTCCTTACAGGCCCAGGAAAAAAAAAAAAAAGGGAAGAACCAGTAGAGCTACTGTGCAGCAACCTAAGCTCTTACAGATCAAAGGAGAGAGAGCACTTTGCAAAAGTAAAGGGCTATGGTAGAAAAGCCCCTCTCTTTTCATGTCAGTGAGGCCTGAAATCAGACAGTTCTGCTGGTTGCAATTGTGGCAATAAAACAGGAAAAAGAGTTGCATAGGTCCAATCATGTACCACTGAAATCAGTGTGGCTTACAGTAGTACTGAAAGCAACGCTGTTGCTATGTATGTTTAAGATCAAGACAATGAAATACATTCACACTGTATCCCTATAAATAGTCATCGTTCTTTAAAGGCCCATCATTCTAATAATCTCCCAAACATTTTCATCTTTTTTTCCTTTCTGCTTGCTCTATAGTATACTATAGATAGCAAGAAATCCAGTTTGACTACTAGAAACCAGATGAATCTGTAGCCTTAGTTATTAGATCCCTTTTTCCTCAAGGTATTTCATTTGTAGATAGTATATTCAATCTGGAAGCTACTGAAATCCAAACACAGAACTCTGCAATGACATTCTTTGAAATCCCTTTTCAAAATATATATTGGAAAACACTGTGTCTTTCTGCTAGATTTTCCATTTAATGTAAGAGCAATTTCCAAAGGCTTAAAAAAGATACATCTGGATACGGGTGCTCTCCCTCAAGCCTACAAGTTTGTGTGCTTGTGTGACTACTGCTGTAATAAGAGCTTTTGTGTGGTTCAATATCCACTTAGCATTGGATTTTCAGATCATGACTTAGAGGCAATTACTGTCTCCTCTTAGTAGGTTGGAAGCTGAACACTATATTCTTTCTGATTATATCTCCAGAAAGTATATGCAAATAACAATCTGAGCATTGATTTCACATTGATTAATACTAGTAATGAAATATAAAAGGGCATCACTCAATATGCAAGTTCATCAGTCAGTTTACAGCAAACTACTCTCTTGAACATTCCAAGAAAGCCTCCAAGCATGTGACTATACCACAGGTCTACTTACAGGTCAACTTTACTGTTAATTTGCAATTTAAGTGTCAAATTCAGGAACCCAGTCCTGTGCCCAGACAGATGGCAGAGAGAAATGTATAAGTAATTGATAGTCTCCTAATTCATGTTGGAAGTATTGAACATGCTCTGCCTTTGAGATGATGAGAAGTAGTGTCTGCAGGGAAAAGAGCATATGGGGAGCTGTGCCCAGCTCTCAGCTAGGATCCTTACACCCTTTGGAAGAGCTTTTGGGGCCCAGGGCTTACCTTCCTTGAAATAAGTTCCTACTCATTATTGTGAAGAAAAAAGCATATTAAATAGGAACTGAACTATGTCCTAGAGCTAACTTGCTCTCTTAATTCAGAACATTTTATCTTTTACATCTCCTAAGTTGGTCTTTAAAGTTAGCAAAATAAGCACCATTGACAAGCAGAGTCAAACCACAGCTCAGAGACTTCGGGGGCAGCATGGAGGAAAAAAGGAAGACATTTTCTCATGTTTAGTCTTTATATGTGAATATTATATGAATGCATGAAAAGGCTCTGACTTGAATTTTGCCACTACTGCATTGTGAAACTGACAGCATTCCTCCAAAACCAGAGAATTCATTTCAGATTGGTCTATCTGTGGCAGAACAGAATCTGCAAATCAACACTACTTAACCTGTCCCTTTGTGCTTCTCTTTACTTTGCACTATACTTAACAAATGTAGGGATTTGTCACAGAGGAGGCATACACTAAAATTTGAAATAGTGGCATGAAAATCTATTTATGTATTTTAAAAAAGCATATTAGGTTGAAAATTTATACAATTTCAGCTTTTCTAGGAATACTTCTAGTACTTCAACCCATTTATTTACATGCTTAACACCAAACAGAGTATGCAAATCACAGTCAATTTCCTGGTCGGCAAAGCTGTAGTTAGGTCTTGCTGACCTTTCTTGACTTTGCATCACAAGCATCTGACAGCTGTAGATGCCAGGACGTCCTTGTTTCCTCATAATGAGAGACATCTTTTTCTCAGTCAAAGGCCACAACAGATTTCAAAGCAGTTTATGGCCCCAAACATATATAGTACATTTGTAACTTTGAGTGACCTACATTTCATACAGCCATATGACAAGTTAGCAGCTCAGTCTCTTTCTTGCCACAGCTTCAGTGAGTTTGGTTTTGGACATTATGAATATTCCAAATATATGATGGCCAGATGGTACAATCCTGATTTGTGTGTTCAGCCCTTGAATGTACTGCTGGTACACTTTTAAACTCTCTTTCCATAGACTAGGACTATGGGATTACAAATGGATTACAAGGAGAAAAGTGGAACACAAGTCTGCTGAAGTTTAGCTGTCTGGCCAACTTGGAACTCATATTAAGCTTAACTCCACAGTTACTTGTAATTTCCTTTCCCCTTGAAGCCTTTTCAGTAGAGTCTGATGGAAGAAAGAGAGCTTTTATAGTTCAAAACTTCATGCCGCCTTTTGCATGTATTGACTTTTCTTTCCAAACTCTTGTATTTCAGGGTACAGCAGAACTGGAAAAGGTACAGAGAAGGGCAATCAGTGTGACCAAAGATCATATACAGAGAAAGATTAAATAGAATAGTCCACTGTAGACTGGAATAGAAACAGCTGAGGGTGGATATGCTCAATGCATAAGGAACCACAAATGGTGGGGAGAAGCTGAATAGGGAACGCTTATGCAGTGTTTCTCACAGTACAAAAGCTAGGTAACATCAAAAAACAAAGCAAAAAAGCTAAAACTGTACCAAAAAAAAAAAGTATTTTCTTTTGTTTGTGTGCAATTCAGCTGTGGAACTTGCTGCCATGGGATGGGTTTGAAGGTCAAAAGCATAAAAAGGTTCAAAAGGAATTAGATACATTCAGAGAAGAAAAATCTGTCAGGTATTACTGAACACATAAAGATAAAACGACAATCTCAGGAAGTGCCTAATCTGCAAATTAACAGAAACTGGAAGAGTTTACCAGAGGAAAGGGCACTATACTCTTTCTGCCCTTTCTTTAAGAATCCCCAACTAATTTCTGTCAGAAATAAGCTACTGGGTAAAAAGGACTTTGATCTGACCCAGAATAGCTGTGTCTGCATTCCTGATACCCTCTTTGATTGCCTTTGCAATTCTGCAGGGAGATGAGAAGATTATGGTAGACTGAAGGCAGTTAAAGGGATTTTTGCTTTTCCTCTATCTTTGCAGAAAGTATGTCTCGGGAGGGCCAGAGAGTCTTGTCTCTTATTTCTGTCCTGCATGGATCTCAATACTTTACTTTTGCTTCAGCTGCTCTTTACAGAATAAACGATGTAAGGTTATGTTGAAAAGAAGTCCTGAATATATGCTGGCTTTATTCACAGCTCCCACTCCAGAGGGTTTTTCTCCCTAACTCTGTAATCCCTGCTCTCAGCAGCACCCTTTATCACTGTGCTTTCCAGTGCTTTGTCTTTGTTCAGCAAGGTCATGCTGTGAAAGGTGCAGAAAGCAGCACCTGCTCAGGAATGACTTCACTGAGCACTCAGCTAGCCTCTGGTAGCTCACTGTGTAATCAGGCAAAAATCACAGATGCTGCCCTATCATGAGTGATGTGGTTACAGTCTAGACAACCGAAACTGAAAACAAATCCCGACAAGGGTCTTGCTTGTCTGAGTCTTGCTGACCTCTGGGAGAGGGAAAGAAGGGTACCTGCCTCTGGTATCAGGTGTCACAAAGGTGCTGGTGAGCCCATGTCCCAGCTACAGCATCCTTCAAGTTTTTTGAGTGATTTGTCCTACATGAGGGGAGTCACACATACAGAGATTCCTGAGGAAAACAGCCCAAGCTTCCTTTGCAAGTCTGGTCAGTCCATTCATGTGAGTGCTTCTGTGAAAAGAGTAATTTTGAAAAATCTGGCGAAGCATCATTTTTGAATCATGGAACCAGGTGTTTTACCTGTCATAATAGGGTATTTCTTAGTATTTTGTAATTAAACTGGAAGTTCTCAGGGACAAAGTTCATCTCTTCGGTCCACGCTGTCCAGCATCTGCAGTGTACAATGAGATCCTGACCCAGCAAATTGTTGAAATGGCCAAAGCACAGGTAATACATGAGTGATAATGACTAATAGCAAATATATGTGATTATCTCGCAGTCTAACATGTCTTTGTCCCATACTTTTCCACTGTACATCAGTGGATGAATCAGTAGCACTGCCAGGTGAGAGTCCCAAAAGCACGCTGTATATCTGCCACTGCATCCTGCAGATACTGGATCTGCATAGGATCCTTCTGACTTCCAGCTGGATGAGGCTTGAGCTGTGCAGGGAATCATCAGAGCGGAGTCCTAGGTAGCCTCTACCACTATATAAGGCTACTGGCTTTCAACAGCCAGGACATGGCAAGGAAGACTTATGAGCTATGTAACCATAGAAAGCTTAGTTGTCTCTTTATGGCAGAAGATAGAAGGTTTCTTTGCCATCATTCCTACCCTGTACCTGAACTTCCAGATCTTGTGACATTCTTGGCCACTTGCCCTGAAGGGGAGCCCAAAGCACATGATCAAATGTGACCTCCTCCCTATGCAAAGCAAATTCAGCGACTGACTTCCAGCAGGACGTGGTTGCTGTGTATTTATGTGCTTACGATAGGCAACAGAGCCAAGGATCGATGGACCCCTGTTCATTTGGAGATGGTGGGCATTATATGAAAAAGGTCAGCAAGCTGACTCATGGTACTCTGACACACGTTGGCTTGGGAAGATTCATCACGGCTTATTTGTTACTCAATCTGCATAATTTTAGAGGCAGACCTTAAGATGCTCTAGGGAGCCTGAGCCTGACCTTTCTTTTACTCCCTCTGCTGATATAACTACTGGGAAAAAAGTGTTTAGCAGCACAGAATCCATTTTGCATGAAGACACTGGACAGCGAGTGAAACACAAATAAATGCAAGTCTTGATTCAGTGACATCAGCATGTATGAAAACACTATAGCTCTGGTGAGGAGTTCACCAGCCCTGCAAAGGGCTTCCTGTAGAGACCACAGAGAAAGTAACCAGTGAGTTGATGATGCATATTGCTAGAAAAAACTCCTAAAACTCAAAATTAATTCTGTTTCATCAATAGCTTCCTGAAAATAAGGAATTATTTATTTACTATGAGTAGATACATATTTATCTTTTAGTGTTCCACAGGTCCAAACGATCTCTGGTACATAATTTCTACATTAAAAAATACCTCAAACACCATCACAGTACTTTTGGTTGTTTTCCCCCTAAGAAAAAAAAATAATAATAAAAAATAATCAAGGACTTCAAAAGACAGAAACTAACCCCCATACTCATTTCCACTAAGCACATCACAGAATAAAGAGGAAGCACATAGGTAGGGAAAAGTTCAACATCATTTCAGTTTCAGCCTTGACTTACAGCATCATGGTTCTCTGACAACCCTGGCCACTAGCTATTACCAGTGTTTCACTCCAAGGAAGGTGGGGGAGCATGGTCAGAGATAAAGAACTCTGGGAAACTACTTCAAGTTTCTTAGAGGCTGGTTTATGCCCCGGAGTCTGAAGCTTAATGGTCTTTCTGCTAGAGCTTGCTTTTTATTTTTTTTTTTTATTTTTAATCCTTAGTATTGTAGCTATAGGCATTCCCTATCCATCTCCAGACCTTTCTGGCATCATTGGAAATCCTTTTCTTCAGACACCAGTTTTACATTCTGGCCTTAAAATGCAACTATGGATTATGCATTCATTATACTTCTGAACACAAGCAGGATCAGCCCTTGTAAGTATTTGGATAAGGGACAGCCTTTGAAAGCCCAGTATCCTATGGGAAATGCTACGGCTGATTCACCAGGTGCCAATATTCTGTCTGGTAATTCGCAATTGGTACTCTTCCAATTAGCAGAGGGAAACATAACTGCTAATACTGCCAGCTGCTACCTGGACTGCCTTTTTTATCTGTTGTCTTTTCCTAGCTTCTTTCTTCTCTTGTATCTTCTGAGAAAGATTCTGCAACAAGACAACGGCGTTAGAACACTCCATTAACATTAACTGATGCAGTTGCAAGTAGCGTATCCCAGAGATAAGGCAGAGAAACGACAAACTGAAGAAGGCAGGAGTTTTCGGGGCATAGGGAGGGAGGTGTGAGCTAGCAGAGGGGCTGTTCTCTCTCCCGGGGGCTGGCTTGTTGGGGGGGCACAGGTGAGTAAGCTGAGTTGTGACCTTCTGCACCTGCTAGCGGGGGAGAAAGGCACAGATCCCGGAGGGCTCAGCCAGTTAGCTGACCCCACTGATCTCAGAGGACGGCCAGTGCCCGCACACACGTCGGTGTGCAGGCCTGGCTCCCTGTGTCGTTCCCCCCTCCGCCGTGCGGCAGCCCCGCGGCAGGGCTGCGGGGAGAGGGGCGCCGGGCTAGCGGGGCGGGGGACAGGAGGGCAGCCCTGCGGGCCCAGGCCGCGCTCAGCAGGAGCAGAGCCCAGCGGAGCGCAGAAAGCGTCTCCCAGCGCCGGAGACGGGCACGTCCCCGACCGCAACCGCTGAGCCGAACGCGCAGGCAGACACCAAGCCCATCCTCCCGCTTCCCGGGGATCGGCAGGCAGGGGCTGCTGGCGCCCCCCGCCCGCCGCCGGTCGCCAAGGTAACGGCCAGGCCGCAGGCCGCCCGCGCCGTGTTCCTCCCCCGGGGGTGGCTGCCGCCGTGGGGGCCGGGGCCGGCGGCGCCGTTCCCTGCTCCGCTCTCCGAGCTCCCTACGGCCGGCGGCACCTGCTACCGCCCCTCCCCCCGCCGCCGGGAAGGGAGTCCCTGCGCTGCCGGGGCGGGGGGTGCACACCGCAGCCGCTGTGCCGTGCCCGCGGCGGGCGGGGACAGACCCGCCCCAGCTCGGCTGCGCCACCGGTGCCTGCCCGGCCTGGGAGAGGAGGAGGAGGAGGCGGAGGAGGGACTCCGCAGCGGCAACAACTGACGTGTCCCCGCCATGGAGCTCGGCGTGATTCATCAGCGGCGGCGGGGCGGCATCGGGGTGCTGCGCACCGTCCCCGCGTAGGCACGGCCGCGGCGGAGCCTGCCCCGGCCCCGCTCTGCCGGCCGCACCGCCCTCCTCCGCGCCCGCTCCTCTGCGCCCGCGGCCACGCGAGGATCCCGGGGGAGGCAAGATGGAAGAGATCCTGCGAAAGCTGCAGAAGGAGGCGTCGGGGAGCAAGCACAGGGCCATCAAGGAGAGCTGCACCTGGGCCATCGGTAAGGGGCGGGGGCGCGGGCAGCAGCGCCAGGCTGACCCCACCGCGGCCGGGCGAGCCGCGGGGTGGCGGAGCGGGGCACAGCCCGGCCGTGCCCGCGGCGGTGCGGGGCAGGAGCATCCCACGGTGGGGTTCGGTAACGGCGGGGGCAGGGAGACCCCAACAAACTTGTTCCGCGGTGGCGGCTGAGCCTCCCGCCGGTGGGGAGGGTCCGGAGCGACTCAGGCGCTTCGCAGTGCCCAGGAGCCCCGCGCTGCCGGCAGGACTGTGGCACAGGCTGGCGGTCCCGAGGACAGCAGTGTCCCCCGACACCACCGCCTCCTGAGTCTGCTTCGTGGAGCTTGCGAGGCCAATACGGGTACCAGGAGCTATCAGTTTCTGTGTGTGTTGGAAGGGATGTGTCTTCTCTTTAAAAGCGCCCCCACCTTCCTAAATCGTCGTAAAAAACCCTTCCAGTATAGTTTTGACTGCTGGCTTGCGTTCCAGCAGCTATTTTAAAAGCTGGTTCTTTTTGACTGGATTCCGTGAGTTCTTTTATTCTTGCCGAATAGTGGAAATCATGATCAATAAAATGAGTTGTTCTTTTAAGGGAATATGAGCTTAGGTACATTTCAGCATCCACCCATTTTCAGATATTGACTGTGACTTGAAGTGCTTTTAAGGCTAACTACCTGGAGCACTAGTCAGCAAGACCCGTAACTTACATCAGCATAACAGTGATACTTGAAATTGTTTTGATTTTTTATTTTTTATCCATATGTAGTTACAGTAATCTATGATAGTTCATACCTGTTGCTGTCTTATTACTGGCCTCTCAGCTTGATGTTCCATGCATTGCTTCATTAATTGTGTGTTATCCTTGCACAGCAGCCATCCTGACATCCTGTATGCTGTTCCAGGTTTAGTATATGTGTTGCTGAAGTGCTGATACGTGAAAGGGAGTTCGCTGAGGAAAAGACGGTAATCGGTGCCTTCTCACTGGGCACCCAGTGTTCTGATATGCAAATCTTTGGAGCATTGGAACAGCAGTGATTGTTGTCCTGTCAGCTGGAGTAGGTTTAAACTTTAGGATCGTTGGTTCAGACATTGTAGCCAGATATAGTACTATGGTTGAACTCAAAAGTTTCTTTTAAAAGCTCTATTGTTTCCTTTGGTTATACAGAAATCTTGGATTCTCCTGATGCTGCTATCAAGATACCTCCATATCAGCTAAGGTAAGAACATTTCAGTCCTGTGGAGCTGTGGGTACTTGTAAAATTGAAGTAAAAATTTGAATTAAAAGTGAGGTAGAGGAGAGAGCTGAATCTATGTGCTTTCTTTAGTTTGTAGATATACATATCTAGGCTGGTAGTAGTAGTGGATAATTTGCTGATGAGCCCTTTCTTGGCCTCTAGCCATGAATTAAATGTAAAGAAATGTGTTAAAACGGGCATGAGTATGTATAATGGTTAGAAGGGAGGGCTGTCTTATGGTCTAAAGAGTTTTCCTTCTAAATTACAGCCTTTGGTATAAGTGGTGATGCTTCTCAGTGCGTTTGTTTTCTTTTAAATCAAGATCAGTTTTTGTTTACTGCAAGATAAAATTCTAGAAACCGAAAGGTTATATCATATAGCTAGGGCACTGGTTAGGAACTAAAATAATACAGTTTCTATGCATACTTCTTCCTTTAGCCTACTAGATTATCTCAAGTAAGCCGCCTTCATTTGTACACCTATAAAATGGGGGAGGTAGTGCTGCTGTCATTTATGGAGCTAGTTAAGATCTTGTTTTGGAAATTCTGATTGCTATGGAGAAAGTAAATAGGCAAAATTATTCACTATCCCTTCTGGCAGAACCATTAGGAAGCATCAAAAGAAACTATCAAATGCACTGTTCAAAACAGGAGGACACTATTTTACACAGCTTGTAGTTAAGATGTGAAATGCTTAGACTTGCTTTATTAGAGAATGTAATGAATGCTAAAAGTTTGCATGGGTTCAAAAAGCCCCTCAACAAATCCATGGAAGGAATTGAAGTCTATCAGAAGCAAAGGTACCCCTTCTCATTCAGAAGTACTTTAGTCAGAGATGGTTGAATGTAGGAGTATTGCTGTAAATTTGGCCTTTCCTGTAGTCCTCCTTGATATCTGCTATTAGCTGCTGACAGAGGTGATGCTTTTTTACCACAGTATTACTCTCCTGGGGGTATACAGAGATGATTTTTATCACCTCGTTACTCCCCACTGTTCCTTTCAGGTATGCTTTGTGAAAGGAAAATCAGGAAAGAAAATTGAAGAGCTGGTTATTCTAAGGCAGTCACCAAATAGGGAAGGAGTAAGAGCAGTTCTTTTGCTGCTCTAAAACCCTGTCAGCTGCAGTCCACAAGGCCTCAAGTCAGTGGGCAATGGATGTAGCACAGGTCTCACATGACCAGTGCCAGACACATGCATTTGCAACACAGGTTGGGCAGTTGAGAACAGCTGGATAAGTAATTCCCAGTAGCTCCATTAGAATGAGATTATGTTTACTTGGCACTGTGGTTGGAGAAAACTTGTCTCTATCTTCCCATTTATCATTCTTCATCTTTTGTACAGTGTATGGTGTCTCTCTGTTTTCAAGTACTCTTCTCATTCCCTATGAATTAGTTAGCTATTACTACATTTCTTCCTTTTTCACTTGCCTACTGCCTCTTTACAGGTATGGCTACCTCTTTCTCTTCTTCCTCCAGTGTTACTAATGTTGTATTTGTTTAGTTATTTTGTTTGTTTTTTTTTTTTTTTCACTGCAAATCCTAATCGTTTAAAATAAGGCTAATACCTTCACAGGTATAGCTATGGTGAAGTAAGCTCTTAACACTAGACTTGTCAGTAATAAGGCACTCGGTATTACTGGACGTTCTACAAAATGAAGGGTGCACTACAGAATTTGAATAAAAACTTTGGTTATGGGGTCCTTGGTGTGGGTCTGCCACACAGCCTCAGACAGCATGGGAGATGTTGCTGTCACCAGTACTCTGAGCTTACTCTTCATTCTCTGCTAACCAGATCAGCATACTCAGCCACATCTTGTGCTGGAGTTCACCTGCATGATGTGGAAATTAGATAAAAGGTCATCTTTGCTTGGTATTTGTTAAAGAACAGCACTGTGATGGCTTGGTTCCTAACACTGTAAAAGAATAGTGTTAAAAATAGAGCAATGGGAATGACCAGAAATACGGCCAAGTTATATACAGGATGGAGAATCCTGACCATGTCCCTTTCCTGCTTTCATCTTGATCAAGTGCAGATTGCATCATCTGCAGTAACACAGATCAGCCCCTGGCTGGTCATGCACTTTGAATCTGCCATTCACCCTTTCTGCTGTAATATTTTTGGGTGTAGTAGCAGAGCCTGGGGATATGGTAATATTCCATGATATTAAAGTGGAGGTATATATCCTCTGTCCACCCCACAGCTCAGATCTGAGATCTGTAGTGGTAACATACTGAAAGTGTTAAAGGCAGTTTTCTTTTAAGACAGTGATCGTAGTGTGAGAATGGGGATGACAAGTTACATCTTTGCATTTCCTCAGACTATGACTAGTTGAGTTCAGGATTTTTTACATGTGTCGTATCAGCTACATACTTATGTCCACCATACTATTGGGGTAGATTACTTCAGTGTTCTGGCTTGCTACTACCATATTCATGGCTTCCTCTCTTGTGTTTGGCTTCTGCTGCTGAACACAAGGCAGGCCATGTGATAGTTTCCTAAAGTCTGTGCAATTAGTTAGGGGGTTCAGCTGTAGCAGTTCTGTGGGAGCTGTTTCCAGCACTTGTAACCACTTAGATAGCACATGCCTGCTATGTCTAGGAGCACCTTGGGTACTTTTGCTCCAAGGAAGTGCAGTGACTGGACTTTCAGCCTGGAATGTCATTCTTTAATTAGTTTGATGGAGAACTGTTTAGTATATCTAAATGAGCTAAACGAGACTATTATGCCATTTGGCTTCTTTCGATGTTAATTGAGATTTGGACTCCTAGGTCCAGTTAATGACCTTCCATATTAATTCTAATGAGGGGCATTATTTAAATATCTCGCTTCCTAAGGAAATACAAATCTCAAAAAAATACAGACTTCCCCACAGAGTCCTGTCAGCTCTGCCTTGAAATAGCAATATGTGTGTGATTTTTTTTGATGCTTCTTCAGCTTGTGATCAGGCTATTGAGAAAGGGTATGAAACAGTAAAAAAGATTGAAATAGACTGGGATGGAAATGACTTCAAGTCAGTTCAAGGCTTTGCCATAGACATCCTGTGAATTCTTGAGATGGGAGAGTCACGTAACCCATTGGTAACCAGTCCATTGTTGCCTGCCTAGTATGATGTTTGTCTCTGGTGAACAGGTGTTTTGAAGATTAGATGTATACTAAGTACATATGAGGAGTATGAATGAGTGACTTATACATAATGAATTAGATAAAAGGAATTGATGTGCTGATGTTTTAATTGGTGAATTGATCACATGGAAAATAGCTTAAGAGAGCATAATGTTGTCTGCCACAAAACAATTGTTTGCTGCTAAGTTAAGCCACATTCACTTCAGTATTTTCAAGATGATAAATTCTGCCCTAAGGCAAACCACCTATACTGAGCAAGTCTGTCTTCTTGGCTAATTCCTGACCAGTTTCTCCGTTGTGATTTTTAGAGGCTGAAATACGATCTGTAAGAGGTATAACTGAACAGACAGACACAAGGAAATGAGCCTTGAAAGAGAATGTTTGATCACAGCGGTTTAATACGCATGAGGATTATATACATACCAGAGAATAAAATAAGAAGCTAGACAGCACTTGCCAGTCACATAGTGCTTTGAAAAAACTTGGTTATACAAGAGTTTCTTGGAATGCTTTATGCAATTAAGTCATGCCTTATCGGCTATATAGAACTTAGTGGCTTTCTATCAGCATGGATTTGGTGCTGTAAAGAGGAGGTTTGTTGGGAATTCTGAGGGAGGCTGTGGTTTGGTGGGTAGTATAGCTGTGTGTTTTGGTGTTTCTGTCCTTACTGGAACCTGGAATCTTATATACAGAGTTTCTTACTATGTCCCTGCTGTTCTTCATTAGGAATTTTTATTTTTTTTTGTTACCCTAAAGAGGCCTCTGCATAATTCTAAGGTGTTTCCTGTGATTTTCAGGTCTTTCTACTGTCATGTCACTACTTTTCTTCTGACCAGAACAATGGAATAATACGGTTTTTTTTCCTTTTTGTCAGTGTAGTGGAAGCATCACTGCAGACTTGAGTTTGAGCTATTTTGTGGAGCTTATGTGGCTGTTGTCTCTTTACTCTCAGAGAGATGTGGCTGAGTGCATTAGATGCATGGGCAGGACTCTCAATAGTATAAATTGCTGTTCATGCCAGCTTAAAGTTTCCCCTGTGGACACTGAAGTAATGGCCATCAGACATGTTGATGAGTGAAGCATTCTGGCATAGCAGCTGACGTAATTTACATTCCTTCTTCAAAGAAGAACCAGAAAGGTTTTCCAAATGCTTACTTATCTCTTCAGCATATCTGTACCATGCACATCTCTGTACCTAAAAGCTGCAGAAAGTAATTGAAATCAAATGGAGGTACAGGCTCAAGCCTTCAAGGCACCAATTCTGGGTGCCTAATTGGAGAGATACTAATTGGAAAGACACTTGGCTTTCAGAGGTGCTAAGCGTTTCCAAGTCCCGCTTGTGTTGGTAGCAGTTCTTATGTTCATTACTGCAGAAGCTTGCATCCCTCTGGTATTTCACATTGGCCTTTCAAAAATAGCCAGTATTTCTGGGGATTAGAGCTGGAAAGACAGAAGTCAGAGCAGGGTCCTCTGTAATAACCAGCTTATGTCCAGTTCTGTCTCCCCGTTTGTGTCCCAGTGTAATTTGTGAACTTCAGGAACCCAGTGCAATGAAGAGCAGTGAGGAACAGAAGTAAGCCTTAAACTTGGCTGAACTCTGAAAAATCTGTCCTCCTTGCATTTTTCCCTATGATCCTGAGAATTTGGGGATGAAATTGGTGGTTCTACTCTGCCATTTATTTTTGCATCTCTGGCATTGCATCTGACATGCTTCTTGAGAAGTAGTGCAGCTTACAAAGTCTTAAATAAAACAATATGCTCCCGCATTTTAGCTTGCATGTGCTCAACAAATAAGAAAAGCAGTAAGTGTGGTGTGATCATCACCAAACATCCAATGCCACAGAGACTTCTGATCCACTTAGCTTCAAAGATAATTCATCCACTTAAGTCATCTTGAGGCTTGGGATGCATTTTTGCTTCTCTGTTGTGAATAAATATTTGTGATTTCATAATTTCATAATTTCATTCTTTTCCCATCTACTTGATTTTGATCATACTTTCTGTTAGTTTATTTCTACTGAGAGTGAATAGGGAAACTGGTATCTATCTATCTAATCTATCTAATCTATCTCAGATCTCCTGACCAAAAAGGAGCAGAGAAGCAGGAATGACTGTCTCTGAGGGTTTATTTGGTGGTGTTTTTAGCATATGTCTATCTATTTTACTCTTTATTATTTTTAAAACACTTTGTTTCCTGCTTTTGCTGCTACAGCCACCTGGTATTAAGTGCTTCTGTGCTTTCCTCATGAACCTGACTGCTGGATATGTGACTCATGCTGCTCAGCCATTACACAGTTGCTATCTGGCATTTGGCAAGTGGATGAGTTCCCTGACAGGCATTTGGCCAAGGAGAGATTCTAGTGGCAGTGTGGTCTGCTGAGCTCCATCTCCTCTCTTGGCAGTTTACAAGCTGGATGCAGACTTTGGGGTGCATTTATGTAGCCCATCTTGTGTTTTGAATGGTGTAGATGCTCTGGTCTTGATTTAAAATGTTGCACTACTAGTTCTAATGTTGGGGGGTAGGTGAGGGGAGGAGATTTGTGTTTAGAAAGGCAGTGTGGCACTGTCTCATATAATATTTGAATCAATCTGCATGTTTAATCTGGGATATGTAACTGGCCCTGTTTCTTGTCTGATGGGCAGGTATTTTTATTCAGCAGAATTTTTCATCTATTCTGGGACCCCAAAAGATAGCAGTGTTGGAGTGGAAAGGTATGTCATGAGTTAAGACACGCATGATGGAAACTGACCTTTTGCTCTTAAGGTGACATTCTGAAGGTGTTGAAAGGCCTCTAGATCTAGGAGTCCCTAAAAACCCTTTCAGGTGGGGTTATGGCTTTTTAAGAGCAGCCATAGTGTTGAGTGTTTGTCTAATTTCTAACAACAACTGCAACTAAAATATTGCCCTATGGGTCTAAGGGTGATAATGGGATAGCAGTGTGTGTTTGTTTTAAACATCTGATCGTTTTTCCTGCAAAGGAGAAGAAAGTGAGAACATCTGGAGGCTGTTGATGATTGCCTTAGAGAATGAAATATGGTTGGGCAGGGAAACTAGGGGATGGAAGAAGAGAAGTGGCACTGAGACTGAGGACTGTTTTCCTACTAAATGAGTCTTGACTCTGCTGTGGTCTTTGTGTGATGCTGTGCAAATTATGACTTTTCTTTGTTTTGAAAGCAAGGGGGTGAGTGGGAATAATAAAAGTCTTTGCTCACAGTTCGTTTATTTACATTCCATGAAAAGTAACAAAGTTGCAGGAAATACACTACCTTTGGTTTCCTTGAGTGTTTGTTTGCTTAAGAAACTGGATATGCTAAGGTGCAGTGAGTATAAAATTACATAATGCATTGCAAATGTGGGGATATTTTAACAGTCATCCCTTATGTCTGTCAAGATTTAGCATTGCACTGCTGTGAAAGTTGAATGGGATTGCAGCATTAACCTTCAAAATGTAACTGGTAGTGACTGGAAATACACCTCATGGTCCCATTTCTTCATCAAGCTTTTGTAACTAACTCTAGGCCATCCAGCTGTAAGGGAGAAAATAAGGTCATTTGCAGGATGTCTGTGCTATAGTACCTCTATGTCTCTTTTTCTGTCCCCTCAATCCTACCATGTCCCAGCACCGTAAAACAACTGCTGATGGAAGTTTAATTCTCACAAGATGCTTTATTTGTTGTTTTCAGTGTACTGAAATTTTGAAACAAAAATGTTTTAGTTGGAAAAATTCTCAGCTTCCTTTCCAGGCTTAACAAATATAGGGAAGAGAGATTTCATGGAATAGCTTGATAAGCTTTCAAAATTCCAGGCTCACCGCGTGCAGTGTGTGGTCTAAGGCCAGAGAGAGGTACACTGATGATGGATATTCTGCTCCTCACCTCATCTTCGTGCTGTGCTTCAAATGTTAATCAATAAAATCACCTCAAGGATAGAGATTGCTTTATAATGAAGACCCTGTGAGGTTTATGCATGCCATCAAATTCATTAAGAGCAGAGTTAGTAACACTATCATGTTCTTTGCACAAAGGGCAGAAATCTACTGGGGTGGGTGTTCTAGGGAGAGTGATGTTAATGTATCACAGAGAGGTTACACTACAACTTTGGAGACTGGAAGCATCCCAGTTGTTGTTTTGGCCTTGTCTGCTTTAGTATTGTGTAGAATCTGTGGTTGTCTCTCTTCCTTTCATCTCCTCTCAAGCAAAGGTACATTATGTGCTTATGTTTTTTGTTTTGTTCCGTTTCAGTTTCATCTTGACAACAGTATCAGTTCCTATTTCAACTTTGTGTTGAAATCAAGGTGTAATTAGCAAGTATAGCAAGGTAGCAAACGACCTTAGAAGTGCTCTCCAGCTGAGTGACTGTGCTGAGCTATTTAATTATGATTGTATGAATTCTGTGGTCTTGGCTGCATTAGGCTGGATGGGAGATTAAATTGTTAACGTTTGCCTTTCCCATGAGTAGAGCTATACTTCTGATGTTATGGCAAATCCATGTCTGTTGTAAAGTATGTAAATAACAAAAATTAGAAATGCTACTGTGTCATTTTTTTAATACCAAGCAATCTCATTCAACATTCCAGGTTGAAAAAGGGTTAAACTTCCAGCTAACAAACTGTATGAAGTTACACGTAGGCATTATTCCTTACTTGTTTTTCCTTGTGTCATTAAGTGTCCTCTGATAAGCAACTCATATGCTTCCCTCCAGAGGCACGTTCATTTAAGTGTTGGGTAAAGTGATTAGTTTGTGTCTTGGTTTGAAAAGCAACAGGACTGAAGGGAATAGGGAATACATGAAGCAAAAGGGAAGGAAAAATTAAATACTGAGCTGGAGGAGAGACCCAGAGAGAACTCCAGGAGAGAGCTGATGTCAGCAGCTGGGGAGAGAGAATCAGGTACAGAAAGAAAAGGAGAGTTAGACTTCGAGTCAGATGAAAAGAAGCTTTCCCATTGTAAATGGATAAAAGTGAAAAGTTTTATACTGTGTGGGGAGAAAAAGAATGAGATTTCTTTTAAAAAAAAAAAAAAGTTGCAAGTGGTGAGGAAGAAAATTTCTGGCGGAAAACATTTTCATTTATAAAATTATTAGTGAAGATGGAACCTCACCTAGTTATGTGAAAGGCAGATCTCTTGATATGGGAAACATGCACACAAGCGTCTCTACGCTTGTGAGTTACTGTAGTAAAATCCTGGCCCTGCTGAAGCAAGTCAGAATTGGTATCAACATAGTACAACATTAGTTTCTCAACTTTTTTTTTTTTTTCAGGACCTGTAAGCTGCAAAACTGACTGCATGTTCATTCTTCTGTAGTGCTGTTAACACCTAAGCTGTCTAACAGTGCATAATCATCTGGTAGTGGTACAGCATCATAAAGATAATTTATTGTACTTTTTGGTTTTGTGGGGGCTTTTTATTTTCTTGAAAAAGAGGGTTCTAACTGGAAGGCTTCAGATTTTGTCTTTTATCCTGTTGCTCTAAGAGGTCTGTAAGTGCTATCATCAAACTTGTATTTGCGTAGAGATACAAATTTTAATGCTGGAGGGGCCTATTGTAGTCATCTGGTCTGACTTTCTGCTTTGTGGAGGCATGAGAACTTGCTCTATATTTATACGCTGCAAGCTTCAAACTTCTGCCTGAGCTTGACTGTAATATTCTTCATAAGTGGGATGGTTGTATTTCTGCTGTAGATAATATTAATCATTTCTCTAGAGTGTAAGCGAGGACTTAAAATCTTCTTTCTTCTTGAAGACCTCTTGCTTGAAAAAGGATGTATTTCTTTCCTGTTCCTCCTCCAGGTTTTAGGTACTTCTATAAAGTTGTTGGAGTCTTTTATCAACGTTCTCTAAGGTAGCACAGGAAGAGTTATGGATATTTCTACTTTTATATGTACGTATATGTTTATATGTTCATATATACACTGCTGGAATTTGTTTTACACAAATTAAGTCATCTCCTTTTGTGTAAGGACAGTATTTGCTTCTCGTTGATTTATTTGAGGGTAACAGCTGGGAGTACCTCCAGAATTTTGAGCATTCATCTTTACCATTTATTTTATCATAGTGGGCCAACTTTTCTGCTTGAGTAAGTGAGGCGAATGGAGTTACATGCTGTGATACTTTGTTCATTTTAAACCGCAAAGGCTGAGAAGCATTTCTCAGCTGTCGGTGTTCCTCTTGCTGAAAAATGTCAGTCTTTGGCTATGGCTCTTATCCTGCCTAACAAACAGTGTATAAGAATATGGCAAAAGCCATGAATTAGATTCTTACCTGTTCTTTGACTGGGCTGTGAATTATGCTATGGAATGCAAATTACGTGCTGATAAGTCCCTGAGGTTCTGAATTTTGCTCCTCCTATAACAGGGAGACAATAATGCGGAGAGATGTTTTATTTTTGATCTCTCTTTATTTTTAATCCCTTTTCTGAAAATTAATATGGTTATCATCATTTGTGTGGAGGAAAATAACTCTTACAGCGGTGAAAAAAAACTTCACTTACAGTGCCCTCTTCCCTAAGTCAGTATGGTGGAGGTGAAGGTGGGCCTTGAGACTGCGTTCCAGGCACTAACGAGAAGGAGTTAAAATGGGCTATTTCCTATCTTCATTACAATTATCATCATGAGAGTGAATTTATGAGCCATTATTCTCTTCTCACTAGAGGCTTTTTCCACTACAATGAGGACAGAAATATTTTTATGATCTCTTACATACAATAGTAATTTGTCTTGCTCTGGCCTTTTTGGCAGTCAAAACAGACTGTCCTGTCATAGCATGCCTTGTGACAGACCTGCCGGGAAAGAGGTAGGTTGATGAGCCATGGCAAACTCGGATGACTAGAAAGGTCATTGTAACCCAGCGTGCTGAATATGAAGGCTATTTGCATTCTCATGGCTCATTCTGCAGTTTACAAAGCTGACAATTGTGGAGTGGGGTAGCTCAGGATGGACAACCTGTGCTCTTGGAGATACTGGTCATGGTTTATGCACTTGTTTCTCTTCTCTGAGCTTTCTGCTTGATCCAGCAGGTCATTTGGGATTCAGTCCAGATACCAGGGAGGTCTAGTGGCAAAAATCCGTGTAGCCTCAGTAGGAACAGGACTGAGTCTTTGTCCTTGGTGTTCTCTGCTTACTTTGGTTGGCATGTAACAAGGCATGTAACCAAATGCTCTTTTCTCTAATGGAGTGGCTGTTAGTGCAAATAGCTTCTGGTTTCTGGTGACCTTAGAATATATATATATTTTATTGGTCTTCTGGGTCAGGACAGGAGGGTGGTTGGCACTCCTTGCTTTGAAGGGAGGGGCCTGCCGTCACGTTGTGCTCATTTGTTCAGTATTTATGTGTTATACCAGTTTTGAATGGAAACACTGTGTTTAGGAAAGCTGTTTCATGTCTCTGCAGTTACCTTATGTGCTGTAAAATTGTTCTTCCAGACCCCTGTTCTGCAATGGCTCTAACCATATCCTTTGCACAGGTGAACTTAGACAACAGCAGCAGGTAGAGTGATGCCTGTCTTCTCTTCTGCTGTCAGGGAAAGAACACTACAGCCAGGATCTGTAATTGGTGCCTTCCAGCCCCCCCACCCCCCGCCCCTTCCTTCTTTTTGGGGGGAGACAGGCAGGGGTTCTGTTTTGTTTTTTAAGCTGAGCTGTCTTTTGAGAGCGCTGCAGTGTGGACATATGCAAACAGTGCAATTAATGTGGGTTTCAGCATAGTACACCAGTTACATGTGAGCACATTCTTTTTCTTCACTATCATTCCTTCTTTACACTATCTCAACTTATTTTGTCCCTCTAGCTTCTGTTTTCATTGCTTTGTTTTGTCTGTCAATGCACGAGATACCATATCCTGAAGGTTTTGGTAGCTTCCCCTACTCCAGGTCAAAGGTGCTCCCTTCCTTTCATGCTCCCTCTGTGTTGTATCTGACTTGTCTCATTCAGGGTTAAATTGGTATTTATGCCTAAAACTGTATGCATATATATGTCCACACCTGCATGTATCTGTATGGAAACTTAGGAGTTCCACTGTGAAACTAGGTTCTGTACAGTAATATAAATGGAAAACAATCTTAAATGTATTGAAATGTATCAATGTGCACCAGTTTATTCTGAGAACTTCACATATGTAGAATGTCTTACATGTATAGCACTACAAAACCTGAATGAATTGTAACTTGACAGTGTAGAACTGCAGACAGTGGAGTAAGCAATCAGATTCCATGGTATGGGACCACTCAAAACAGGGTAGAATTATAAAAGGACTGTAAGGTATAGGAGGAAATCTCAATTCCTTTCTTCATTGCACTCAGACCAAATTCTGGACTGCATTATCTCCTGTGAAGCCTTATTGAACCCAGTTCTTAAGTGGTAGACCTTAGTAGGGACCAGCTGTGTTAATTTACGTCATCTTCTCCCATTCTGCCTGAGGATTATCTGCCACGTCCTTCTGTGTTCTCATACTAGCAGATGTTGCATTTAAATGGCAGGTTGAACTGAAGTGCGGAAGATGCTCAAGCTAATCAAACATTGTGAGGTATCTTTGAAGGTGTTCTGTAGCTGTAGCATGGAAATGCTAAAGATTTAATTGACTGAGTATGTAACAAGAACAGGAAATGACACAATGGCAGTTCATTTTCTCCAAGAATACAGTGGGAACAGAGGCTGCGGCAACCTTAATTAGATTTTTCGGTTAAACGTTTTTAGCAAGTATGGGAAGTTTAGCTAATTGAATCTGTTCAAATTTTCATCCTCCTGTTTGTCATTTTCTGCTCTTCATTTTGGGAGATATCTCAAGAAGCAGGTCTCATTGTTCTTTGCTGATTGCAGTATGTCAGGACAGATGGCAGACAACATGCTGATGTGCAGGGTAGCTACACAAGCCGTAGGAGCTTCCACCTGTCTTCGTTATAATGAAACTGAACTGGATCCACTCCAGTGACTTATACTGCCTTCCCGTTCCCCTCTCCTCCCAGTGTCCATCGACTTTAATATGAGAATAAGTTTGTTGTGCGTTAATAATGCCCCAAATGTTTATATGGTGTTGCAGTGAACTGTAGAAAGTCTAAAAGACACGTGGTGGTCTGCCCTGAAGAGGTGCAGGTCTTAAATAATCATCAGTCTTTAGTATCCCTGCAGTTAGTACTTTACACTATGGTGATTTTTTTTTTCTTCTTTTTTTCCTGTGTGTGTCTGGCTGATCAAGCACCAGTTAATGCACAGCTATCTTGTTTTAGCACCTGTTGATCTACTAATTTCAAATGTGATTTCTCCCTCAGGGGACAATTGTGATAACTTTTAAAAGAGAGAGTATGTCAAAGTCACAATGTGACAAGGTGCTTTGTGGGTTAGAGATATATTACTGTGGCACTTCTCTAAACCGGAAAGTCCTATCACAATTTAACTGCATGCTACATAAGTTCCCAGATCCAGGCGAAGCTGGCAGTAGATACATAGGCGGTAGCCAGCTCTGTCCTGGCTAGAGGATTACTGTCTGAACCCTGGAGTAGATTTTTTGGCAGTTTCTGTAGATCTGGATGATATGACACTGAGAAAGTATTTCCTGGATGTTCTGTAGTTCAAGCTGTTTTGGATACTAAACTTGCAGGTTTTAAGAGTCCTAGTTAAATTGATTCCAAAAACATTTAAGAAAGAAGCTTCTGAGAAAATTGGGCTTTGTGCCTGCCTGTTTCTCAGAATATCCTAAATGAAGCAAATGGTTAGCTTTTAGTTAGAAACCTATTTTAAGATACACATGTAGTCTACTTCAAGTTCTTTAGGAATCTGTTTAATTCATGTTTCTTTCAAAAAAGTTCTTATGGTGTTATGCCAAATGGCCTTTTACAAATTCCCATAACCTGGGAAGAAGGTACAAATATGAAAAAACCTACAAATATGAAAAGACCTACAGATTCTTAAGAGGTCTTTTCCAAGTACAGAAGCTTGCTAATTGCTTAACTGAGCCATGCTTGTGACTCTCAAGTCTTTAATTTATCATTAAAGGAGGGGGTTGCGTTTCAAAGAGCAAATAGCAGATTTGTGCCCCTTGGGGTAGCTCATGGTTTGCGCTTTTTTGGGAAAGGTGGAGAGAAAGGAATACCAACTGAACACACCCAAAATAGACCTAACTTTTCAGAGTGGACATTCAGTCACCTCTGCAAGCAGGATCCACTGAAGGAATTACAAGCTAGGTTCCCCAAAGCCAAGAGGGACAGTGTTTGGTAATCTCCATTTAAGTTTTTAAAAAGCAAGTTCAGGTTATAGACTACCAGTTTTGGAGGGAGGTTGGTAGGTTATGGGCAGACTGTGGCAAAGCATGACTTTAGGTAGCTTTGACAATACGTCTGTAACTCCAGTAATCGCTGTTGCTCTAACCTGGGGCTTCTCTTTAGCTAGTTATGAAGGGAGGGTTTGTGAGAGGAGCAGAATATGCACATTAGTCAACTGCATGTGTTTCATTCATGTCAGAAGTTGAATCTTCAGAGTTGTAGGAGAGTTAGTACTTTTATTTTTATATACTTTTGGTCAAATAAACTATTTATCATTGAGTCAGCTGAAATTAAGCAAATTTGGGTCAAAGGCAGCTCACAGGGGCAAAAGAGGAAAGACTATTAATTTTGGTGTTTTTAAAAATTCAACATCTTTGACCCTGCTTTGAGAAGACAGGGGTTTTGGTATGTGTTTTAATTCATTGACACTTGACAGAGAAGAATACTTCAAATGGAACAAGTCAGGACTTTTTGGTTCCCGGGTGGGTAAGAAAAGGCTCAACTAGTTGTTCTCTGTTCCTGCTTACCTTGCACATGCTCTTCTCCATGGGGAAGAAATTAATGCAATTCCAAAAGGGCTCCTTGGGGTGCAATGCAGATACCTGGAGAACTAAGACTCTTCAGGTTGGCACAGAGTGGTTTGCCATAAGCAAATATGTCTATACAAATGCAAAAATAGACCCTGTATGTACAGATAAAAGCCGCTTATGATATGTGACCTGATGAAGTGTTGCAAACCTGCAGGGAGACTGCAGTTGGACATAGGCTCAGTGTCTCTGGTCAGGAATGAGTTTCCTGCCAACTAGCAGGATTTGCTTAAAGGGTTTGTGGTTACTAGGTGCTCCTCAGATACTGCAGTCCTTCTCTGATAAGGAGCAAGGAGTAAAGAGAGAAGTCATAGTTCCAGGCACTGTTTGGTTTGTTCACCAAATTTAAAAAAAAAAAAAAAAAAAAAAATCCGTATCTGAGCACTGAGTTAAAAGCATCTAAAATACTATCCTAATTAGTGGTTTATTTTAATATTCAAAAATGGTGTTATTCTGTAGTCAAAGTACAGCTTAGTCATAGTTTTAGCACCTGCTAATTCAAGTGTAACCCAGACTTGTTAGTGTATGTTTGGTTTTGTCTATACCATTTATAGTTGGAGGGAGCTAACATGACAGGGCACGCCATACTGTAGAGGAGGCTATAGACAAAAACTTATCTAATAGAAAGTGGATTGTGAGACCACGTTTCTGGCAACCTGAATATTAAACAGAAGGTAAGTGACTGAAATGTGATGTTTATCATGCTGAGTTGGAGGGGACCACCAGTGATCTGTGAATCCCTTCTTTATGCTTTGAACATTCATGCATGCACACAGAGGGCTAACAGTTGGGAAGTGTTTTGTGAAATTTCAATTAAAAGGCCGTTCTTAACAGTATGTGAAGAAATATGCCAGCTTTCTTTAGAGGGTAAAACTGCTTCACAGAATTGTGAAATTCTCCTTGATTACTGTATGCAAGTATTATCTTACTGAAAGTGATACAGCCCTTCTGGAACATTACTCCTTGGAATACCAATTTTAATTCTGTTGTTTCCTCCCACTTTTTCTTTTTCAATTTTCCTCAGGGAGAAATGTCTCCTTCCTCTCCAACTGGCTCTGGAATCGAAGAGCATGAAGCTGGCCCAGCAGGCTCTAGCAGGGATGCAGGTATGACTTTAGAGTGTGTTAGCAGGCAGTGGGTGTCAAGGAACTCCAGGCTTTTCTTTTGAAAAATACTACAGAAAAGGTGTCAACCCGTCGGGTGGACGTTAACAATAATATTTGTGTTTCTGTAACAGTGTTCAGAAGTTAGGATGCAAGTAAAGGCTGGTGGTTCTGTAGAAGCTATAAATGTTCTGCAGATATATGGGAGTTCCTTGCTTTCAGTGTTGAAATGGAGTTATACTCTTCTTTGTATGGCCCTGTGATACTCTCAGTAAGTCTTGACACTGCTAAATGTCTTAGAAACTTAACTGAGTCAAGTCTTTCTATTTTCTTTTATTAAAAGACAGGACTGCAGTGCCTGAAAGATGGAGAGGTTAATAAAGAATCTAGAAGCTGCATTCTCTGTGTGGGTACTTTCTAGGGTTTTTTGTACACTGAAAACAGTAGGAGTAGCATCCGATTTGGAAGTTTTTGAAATTGCAAAAGAAAACAGTAGTCCAGCATAAGGAACAAAAAGACTCTCTTGGGTTTGACAGTATAAAAACTAAAGCAGTTTGCCTTTTTTTTTTTTAATTGGACAAATGAGTACATATCAGCAAATACTTATCGCTATGGGGATACTAGTTGTGGAACGGGTAGGTACGCTGCTGGGGTGTGACATATATGCCACCATTTTCCAAAAAGAAATTTCTCCCTCAAAGGGCAAACATGAAATTGTTTTGGGAGTATAAGGATGTAAGTGGATCATTCAAACTTACTTAATTCACTATATGCAGTGTCAGGCATTTGGTTAGAGAGTGCCCCGTATTGGAGGGGGAGTAGGAGGCTCTAACTGAGGAAAATAGGTACTTTCTAAAGGATTCCTGTGATTATTAGACTCTGCCATAAGACATGTATCACCTTCTTGCAGCGTAGTACTCTGGTCTCACTCTGAGATCCTGTGCCCTATGTTGGAGATATATGGGGCGAAGGGTTGCTTTTAAAGTGAAAGCAACAGTAGACTAGTGGGACTTAAACACATGCCTGCTGTTGTACTGGTGCAGGTGCACCTGTTCAAGAACATTGTAAAGTGATGATCAACCAAGAATAGTGGAGGAATTATGAATGACCCACTGTCCACTGTAGTATAACTCCCTTGGGAACACTCAGATAAATTTTATCTTTTTACTCTTCTAACTTGCTGCACATACACTTGAGTTCTGTAAGAATTGGAATTGCAAAGTTGTGAATTTGCAGCATGGTACCTTAAATAAGAGTGTTAGGTTCTCTCTAGAAGCCTAAAAAAGTAATCCAGGTGACAGTACAGTCCATCTGCATTTATGATACGTGAAGTTTTACGAAGGATGAAAAACACAACCAATGCTATAGAGAGAGGTTAAAAAAATAGGATAAAAGACAAAAATGTGATGAAGTACAATGAATTTACCAAAAGTAGGTCACAGGATCACAGGGTAGTGGAGGTTAGCAGCGACCTCTGGAAGTCATCTGGTCCAACCCTCCTGTTCAAGTCAGGTTGCCCAGGACCATGTCCATATGCCTTTTTAATGTCTCCAAGGAGGGAGACTCCACAACCTCCCTGGGCAATCTGTGCCGTGCTCAGTCACCCTCACAGTAAAGTGTTTCCTGATGTTCAGAGGGAACCTCCTGTGTTTCAGTTTCTTCCTGTTGCTGCTTGTCCTGTCGCTGGGCACTACTGAAAAGAGCCTGGCTCTGTTCTATTTGCACCCTCCCTTCAGGTGTTTATATATATTGATGAGATCCCCCCTGAGACTTCTCTTCTCCAGGTTAAACAGTCCCAGCTCTCGGCCTTTCCTCCTATGAGAGATGCTCCAGTCCATCATCTCAGTGACCCTTCCCTGACCAACTGGTACATTCTCCTTTATATAGAAAAGCATTATTTTCCTCGTAAATTGAGTTAAATCTCAGCAGGCTGTACAGTGTTAAAACACTTGATACACAGATGTGTGGGAAATTCTTTAAAGCTTTGTTGTGGATTAACCCTGGCTGGCAGCTCAGCCCTACTCATCCACTTACTTCCTCACAGTGGAATGGGGGAGAGAATCAGCAGGGTAAAAGTGGGAAAACTCATGGGCGAAGACAAAGTTTAATAGGTAAAGCAAAAGCTGTGTGCACCAGTAAAACCATATAAGGAATTCATTCTCTACTTGCCATCAGCAGCCAGGTGTTCAGCAATCTTCAGGAAAGTAGGGCTCCATCACATGTAACAGTTACTTTGGAAGACAAATGGCTTTACTCTGGATGTCCCCATTCCCCGCTCCTTCCTCCTTCTTTCCCCAGCTTTTGTTGCTGAGCATGTTGTCATATGGTGTGGGATATCCCTTTGGTCAGTTGGGGTCAGCTGCCCCAGTTGTGTCAGCGTCTTGTGTACCCCCAGCCTACTTGCTGAGGGGGCAGTGTGAAAAACAGAGAAGGCCTTGATGCTGTGTAACCTCTGCTCAGTAATAATCAAGACATGGGTGTGTTACCAACAGTATTTTGGTCACAAATCCAAAACAGCAGTCTGTGAGCTCCTATGAAGAAAATTAACTCTGTCTCAGCCAAAATTAGTACAAGTGTTGACAATAAGAAGTAGGAATGAACCAGTGAAATGTGCCATAGAGATGAGGCTGAGAAGGAGCATCAGTACAAAAATGGTGCAGAATGTACAGGGTGGAGTGGGCGGCCCAAGGTCTGTGCTGCGACAGAGCAAGATTGTGTTCCTGGGAACTAAGACAAGGTAGTTTTGCTCTATCATGGGGAGTTTCTAAGACTGGAACTGGGAAAAGAGTTGAGTGGGTACATCTATTGCAGGATGCCTGCCACTAATAAGAGGCACTCATGAAAGTGATTAGACTAAATGGAAGAGACATTTCTCGTAGAACTCTCAGGAGATAGTGCCACTAGCCATATTGGGACATATTGACTTAGATACTGGCTTTTTTCCAGACAAAGGAAATCTGTATTGAATGCACTCCTATGTGTGTTTGTGGTCCTCATGCTAACAGTACTCCTCCTCCTGAGGACTTGATCACATCCATGATTAGTCAGTTTCTGAATAACACACAACACATCTTGTCAGTAATCAGAAGTGCCACCTCCACAGTGCCTGTGCTCTGTGCCCTATCAGAGTGAGTGAGATGATAGCTGACTGTCTCCTGCTGGGCTGGGTATCTGCTAGTAGTAGTTTGAGGCCAGCATACTAGCCTGAGTGGTTATTTTTTGTTGTTGTTTTTTGAGTTTGAGAGTGCTGCAAGGGTTCCACACTCTCCCCGCTTCTAAAATGCTGAGAGATTTTGCTGAGGACATTAATTGGATTGTTCTGTAATCTATCTCTCATGTCACTTACCGGTGTCAGCTTTCTTCTGGACACTGGAGAAGTGGGATGAGGAAAGATGATCCTAGTATGACAGCCAATTCAAAAGATGTTAACTGTCCCCTTATCATGGTACATGGTATATCTCCCAGTTTTTGCTATACTTTTCTATTTTATATTATTGGATCAATTTGAAATTTGTACATAGAAAACCTAGTCACCATAGTACCAAACACTGATAGGTTTAGATGTAGTAGTTTACAGCAGAATTGGGCAAAGGGAGTTTTGTCTTACCCTGTACATTGCCATTTTCTCTTTGCAGAAGCTGCTGTCTGATGAGAGGTTTGTATCCATGGAAACAGACTCAGATGAGAAACAGTTGCTTAATCAGATGCTGAATGCCGTCAAAGTGACTCCTTCACTCAATGAAGACCTGCAGGTTGAAGTGATGAAGGTTAGTGTTTCACACACGTCAGTGCTTGCAACAGAGGCTGCCTGACTGAGTGCTGGGGTTAGCAAATGGACTAGCTGTTGCCTTGGAAATCTTCATCTTAGGACAGTATTTGATTCTCTTATTCCTGCTGGCAGATGTCAGTTGTTTCAGTTTCTACTTGTTTTGTGTTTCCCTGGGTTAAATAGGAGATAGTTTATATTAACGGTCAGTGCACTGGTCATCCCAGTTTTGCAGACTGAAACAGGACCATCAATTCACTCCATGGGAGTTCACAGATAAATGACTGGTAGATTTGGAAGTTTGTGTTTGTTATTGAGCTTTAGTGCTCATGAGGTGGGCTGTGCAGGTTTGTAATTTTGAATTGTGTGTGCGTAGGTGCTTTCTAGTTTGTTAGCTGTATGTTCTCTTCCTAAAATGCTAATGATGGAGCACAATTTGTTTAGGCACCAAAATGTTCCTTGACTAGTGTATAAGGGAAATTGTTGTCTTTTATACTCAGTAAAAGCTTTCATTTCTAGAAATGCTTTAGCATTCTGCTGTGTGTGTTAGGAAGCTCAGCAGCCAGGACCTTTGAAGGGGAGGTGCTGACAGATTTCCTTGCCTTGTCATTTGGTTAATTTTATGACTTGCCAGTACTGCCATAAAAAAGTGACTTCTAGTAACTGTATTATTTGTGTGAAGCAATACGATGGTGGGTAGTTCTCAGATGTTTGGGCATAAACTTTGTACTACAGGGTTTGTGCTATAGCTCATCACTGGTCAAAACCATTTTGAAACAAACCTGATGGTCCTTTTTGCATGTTCACTATACCTAGTACTGATTGATATATTTGGATCTACTTACTTGACTGTCCTTCACTTCTAAGTGCATAGATTAGTTAGGTTTTTTCTTATGTGTGACATCCTTGCTCCAATGAATATATGTTGCCCACTCTGAAACTGCCCTATACTAGCTGTGCTCTTTGACACTGAAGATGACTACCTGGGTGCAATACACACTCAGTGTCAGAACATGCAGAGGGGTGAGCCTAGCAGCAGAAAAAAGGAAGGAGTATTTGTGTGGACTGTTACCCATTTTATGGCACCAGGCTTCTGAGCAGCCTTAACTAATGACACCCAGATCTGCATCTCTAACCCAGCATGCATCTTCCCTGCCACTTTTGTCTCTACAGCGGGAAAGGGGAAGAATTAAGAAGTGGCACTACTAAGCCACGAAGTCTCTCTTGGTATGCAGTAATTTTTTGCAAGTCGCTTTTTTACCACCTTGAGTGCTGCAGTTTCAGAATCTGCACAGGCACTGTTTCTTCGAAAACCATGACGTGTTTCTGTGATACATTTCTCAGTGTGAGGGCAGAATGTGAGCACTGTATTTTGCTACAATTGTGAGTCAGTGTCTTCTCAAGCTGTCTTGATGTGTAAGAAGCAAAAAAACCCATCCAAAACACCAAACCACATAAAACCTAAGACAAAACCTAAGACTTTATTTATGCATGCTTTTTTTTTTTTTTTGGAAAAAAAAAAAAAGTTCAGGTTTGGTTTAAGCACAAAAGAGAAAGGGGAACATTGTCTTCATTCCACTGAGTGAAATTTTAATGTACAAATCCTTTTCTGGCAAAAAGCACAGCAAAATGCCCGTATAGTAAAATCAGGCTACATCTTTACATCCTGAGAACAAAGCAAAACTTCTGTTTTGATTGAAATATTTCAAGAGACCAGAGGGCAAAACCATATTGTAATCAGGGCATTTATAACTCAGAGGCATTAAATCTGAGGCTTGCCTAGAAGACAAATCAAGTAGAGATCTTTTTACATTGTACCATGAAGTTTACTGATGCCGTTGCAACACTTGAAAATGTAGCTAACCCAGGTCTGACTGAATGGCTGAAGCCTTCGGGCGTTTTTCAAACAGCTGGTCTCAGCAATGTGTTTATATCCCTGGATCTGCTAAAATGTGTCCTCAAGGCAGCATATGATTGTACATTACTGTAGTATTCCATCTGGAGGAGATTGAGTACATCTTTGTCCAGTGCAGATGTCAGACACTCCTGAGCGTGAGCAGGTTTGCATGAAATTGGGTTAGCAGTGATGCTGGCCTGGTTCTCTGTGACTTGCTGCACAGTTGCACCAGTCTTGCAGGTATTAAGAATGCGACCATCAAAAATTCCACAAAAGCTTTTAGTCATGCAAAATGGATGTGAAAATAGAGATGCAGGAATACAGATTTCACTGTAAGTTGCTGGCATGTAAGCTCCTAAATCACTTAAATGGATTTTGTTTGGTTTGGTTAAATACTATCTAAAATATCTCCTGTTGTTCCCCACAAATGTACACCAGAAACTCATGCTTAATATATTCTCCAGAGCAAGTGTTTTGAATATGTATTTTAATGGTTTGCTGTCATCCACCTGTATTGCAAGTGTGAGTGTGAAGGGATTTGATTAGCTGAGGAGAACTTTCCATAAAGCTTTTTACATTCAGGTGACTGCAAGTTGGAATTGGCAGTGAAAGGAAGAGCACAGGAGAGAGGCACAAGTGCAGTTAGTTGCCTTGCTTAATACGCTTCTGCAAACCTGTCAAATATTATTGTAAAGGGGCAGCATTAGACAGAGATGGAATAGAGTAACTGTAATGGTTGCTGTAAATAAATGGAGAGGAACACTAGCTGGACTTCTGGCACTGAAAAAAACAAGCAGTTGGGGCCACTGTTGTAAAAGTGGACCAGCACTCATTAATTTATGGCTAGGTACCAAATCCTCCTTATTTTTAAGTGTGAGTGTCGTGGCATGCTCTACAGATTCCTACATTAGAGGATCACAAAGCCAGCATGCTGACAGTGCTCAGGCTTAAGGGCCAGGGACAGTGCTGGAGTGCATCCTGGGCAGTTAGGAAAGATTTGTACTGCCCAAATGCAGCTGTCAAGATGAACTCAAAGCCTTCACCTCTCACAATACCTCCTCTGTGCTAGGTGAAGTACCTCTTAGCCTTTTTATAAACTTTCATTTAAAGTGGAATTTTACAGTCTCAATGACTGTGCTGTCTGTGTGTTCTCTGTACTTCTGATAGATTTTATGACAGATTTATTAGTATTTTCACACTGAGGACTTAACTGAGGTTATTTAGGTACTTTAAATCATACTAAAAGATACTGAGAAAGCAGATAATCCAAAAAGTGTGACCAGAAGGAGCAGTGTATCTGACACAAGGCCACTTCAGCATTTTACCTTTGCTGTTGCCATATTTTGCTATCACACTGAAAAGCCCTCTAATATATGTAATACCTGTTTGAGTTTTTACTCTGCTCAGATGACTGTATCAAGGGAATGGGAAATCACACAATCATACAGTGCCTTGTTGATCTTCTCGTAATACATCTATAGCTTAATTACAGTTTCAAACCGAATAATCTAATTTTTACTTGTATATTCTTTACAAAATTGATGTGGATTGGGAAGGAAGAGATATAATGATCACTAATCAAATTTGGTGTTTTATCAGTGAGGCACCAAAGTGGCTCACTACCCCATTTATACAGTTGCAGATGTATAGAAAAAATAGGGGGGACAGTAATTCAACACTTACCTTAGATGAACATGGTCATGCAATATGGCTGGCCCAGAAGTGGGAAGACTTTTTTGTGTGTGACGTGGGGCCACGTTATAATTGAGTGAAGTGCGAGGGTAATATCTCATGTTGAGGAGTAGGGATATTTTATTGACCTTAAGCAGTAGACTAGCAAGCAAATAGATGTCCAGTACTCCCTTCTGCTGCAGGCTGTGTTCTGGATTGAAGATGAATATCATGGGTTTGGGTTTGGTTGTGGAGTAGGGGGATCCTGGTTTCTTTCCTGGTTTGATGCTTTTAAATTCTAGATTTAGATGTTTTTAAAATGGTTGAAGTATTCCTGCTTCATGCAATTCAACCTTTGCTGGCAGGAATACATATAGTATTGACAAAAGCATGATCAGATATGGTCAGATTAGCAGTAGAAAAGGAAACTAATCTTTTTTTTTTTTTTTTTTTGCTTTCTCTCTTTGATTTTTTTTTTTTTTTTTTTTTTAATTTTTCATCTGTAACCCTGGCCCTAAAATACAGTTCCTCCAGGAAAGGCTTCTGGAAGAACTGGAATTGTGCTTTGAACTGTAGCGTTGAAGTAGGTGAAACCAAATATGAAGAAAGTGGGTATGGTGGAAAGAATCCAAAACAACAAGGACTTTTTTTTTCCCCTCTTTTTTTTTTCTTTTTTTTTTTTTTCCCCACTAAGGTTATGGTGACTTTCATTTATAAGTTGACAGCCTTTTTAATAATGCAGTACCTCTCTCTCTAAGTGTGATAACATTATTCTCAAACAACAAAAAAAATAGTTTAATGAATAATTGCAAATTAGCAGATGAGTCCTTACCCAGAAATAAGCTCTCAAGATGTAATGTAATGGGTACTGACAGTAAACAAGTTTGTTTTTTTTAAAAAAAAAGGCATGACTGATCATTTAAAATTTTCCTTTCTAGTGACTCCTTTTGTTTTCTTCAGGCACAGGTAAAGCTGTGCCGTGTAATCCAGTGCATGTCAGTTCAGTCTGTGCCCCAATTTCCCAAGAAATTTACAGCTAGTAAGACAGAAATTATAAGGCAAGAATGAGAACATTTACCTTTTATGAAGGAAACTCAATTTTATGATTTGATGTCTTTTTAAATGTTTGATCTTTATTTCACTGTTCTAATTAATGCTGGACATGTTACAAATGTTTCTGTCAGTGGAGCTTCCAAGCTTTGTTTCTTATTACCTCTGAGAAGATTTTCCACAGTATTTGTGGCTACTCTACTTGTGGTGGTTTTTGAAACAGACTTGAGGATTTTCTGGAACCAAAAATTATTCTTCCAAAGTGGCTTGAGAGAGAGAAAACTCTTCCAATTCCCATTATTTACCTATTGTCCATGGTGAATAGCTATTTCATTTAGGAAAGGTTAGTTTATTCCCAGTGACTCCAACTTGCATTTGGTAGTGAATTAGGTGTACTGCTTGCTGATGGGCAGAGTTTTTGTAGATTTCATCTGTAGGCTTTCACTGAAGAGTCAGCCAGAAGTCTTTTTAATCCGTGAATGAGGTTTAATGAACCCTTGTTAAATCTGCTGTGTGACGGCAGTTTTTTCTCTGTCTCTTCGCTGATCCATTAATACAGCATTTAGGAACTCTCCAGTAATAATACTAGGCAGCATTTCTTGTGATTTTCAGTTTTCATTTTGGATACATTCAAAACTGAAATCTGAATTGGAATTCTGTGGTAAAACAGCTTGTGCAAGGACAGGCAGAATGGAGCAAATAGCTCTGCCTCTGAAATGCTGTCTTGAGGCTAGGTGTTTGTAATTGTGCTTTCCAGGTTTGATATTATAATCCTTTAAAGATGCAAGTGACTCTTCGAGTACTAAGAGCCATCTCCTAGTCTTTATTTTTTTTTTTCTGTAATAACTGATTCAATTGATAATGCCCTAGTTACAGTGTCAAATTAGTTGCACTTGAGAAGGTCACTACTGAAGATCTACAAGGAACAGTAGAAAGTTTAGAGACAATTTTTTGTTTGTTCTTAGTTTTTTAACAATCAAAGTTAACCCTTTTTAGGTTCTGCACAACCATGTTGTTACAGGTTCAGGGAGACAGTCCTGATCTAATGCAAATATTGGATTCAACTGGATTGTGCTTGAGCAACTGAGCAAAACTTATTGCTGACTTTTTCAGAAAACTTGCAGGAACTCTGTTGCCATTGAACAGGAAGCCTGGCTTTTTTACTTTTCCAAAACACAGAGGGTTTTATGGGGAGCTAGTTATTTTTTTTCTTTGGCTGTCCATGACAGAGAACAAATTATATTAAGTATTTGAAAAGTAGTTCTAAACTGTTTGATCCAAAACATTGACAGAACACAACTGTAAAATCCCAGCCTCTGTGGATGATTATATGCTGCACCATTTTCTTGGACACTGGTAAATGAGCTGATCAATATAATAAACTCTCACAAATATTTATGTCTTCTCATTGTTTTAATGTTTATGCAATGTATCTTATATTTCCACGTACAACTTGGTTATGTTTGTTAGAAGATCATTTGCTACTGTCTTGCCTTGTCTTGAACTGTAAAATTAAATGGAGGAGGAAGCTGAATTGAAACAACTTGGATTTAAAGGTGTATGTAAGCAGTGTTATTCCCTATGCTGTCTCTGTGAGGGAAGGTATGTATCATAGTTTTATATAGGAGTAAAAAGAGTGATTTCACTGCTTGTTAAAAACAAGAATTCATTGGTGCAACAGTAAAAATGTAACTGGTAAATGGAAATGGAGAAGAGAGACTATCATCAGTATGAGAATCAGCAATCCAATTGCTGATATATCCTGTTAATCTTCATATTTTAATTAATATATAACTTTGAAATTACAGGTCACTTTTTCCCCTCTATATTTTATGCATTGCAAACATTTTTCAACATCACTCGCAATATAAATTGCAATCCAATCTCTTTCTAAGCAGAGAAGGACTATGTTTCAAATAAAGTGAAAAAAATAAAAAACATTTTTCAACATTATTTGCATGCTTTAATCCAGAAATGGTTTAAAATTTATATTAGTAAGAAAAAAATGAAGAAATGCTGAACACTTGTAGAAGAGAGCTTCACCTGAATGCGTTCATTAGTTCTTGTAACGGTGGTGCCCAATATGAGCTGTCATAGGCAATAACTGATTTTTGTCCAGTCCGTAATTCAGGGATACATTAGCAGTCTGCACTGCCAAAGAGGGGACTCTGGAAAGACTTGCACGATGTCATGCAAATAAGACTCTCTTCTAAGATCAGTCCTACCCAGGAATGCCGGCTAGAGTTTTTTGCGCGTCCTCCACTTAGCCTTTTCATAAGTTAACTTGTTGTAATGTAGGCCAGCTACAAATCCATACTCTCTTGAGTTTACTTTTCTCATTTGTTTTTGCTGGTTACTTTTTAAAGTCATTTTATGCATGTGCTTAGTTATAAGTAACCAGGTTAATTCCAATGGATTGAGTGACCTACCTTGTGGGTTTCAGATAAATTCATCCTTTCCCAAATTAATTAGAACTACGGTAAATACCTGTTACTTATAATTAAGATTGTGATTAAAGAACTCTCCCAGTTCTTAGGTGCCTGGCTGTGGTAGCAGAATTCACAATCTGAATTAAATTGAATACCTGAGCTTTCTCCTGAATAGGTACAAAAGAATGAGAATGGTAACAGCCTGGATATGGCTGAAGGGATACTGGATGGGAGCTGCCTAAACCAGTCAGTAATGAATACAGTATCTCAAAAATCTAGCCTCTTTCTAGGATCTGTGGATCTTCTCAGTACCTTTCTGTGCTTGAATTTGTAGCCCTGAACAATCTCTGTGGATCCAGGCAGACATGAGGCTTTAAAAATCTAATCCTGTCCCTTAAAATGTTTGCAGGAGTAGAAAAGTAGGCTTAGTTTCTTGCCTGAAGAAATTCTAACACAAAAAAATTAATTTTCTCAGCATTCCCTCAGCTGAGAGGTTATTAAAGTGTTTTTGCACAGAGAACGTGGTCGTTCTATCGTGTTGGAAATGTCCCACGCAGGGTGGCATAATCAAAATTGTTTAGCTTGGGCACAAAATGGATGCCATTCAGAGGGACCTTGACAGGCTGGAGAGGTGGGCCCAGACCAACCTCATGAAGTTTAACAAGGCCAAGTGTAAGGTCCTGCACCTGGGTCAAGGCAATCTCAAGCATGGATACAGGCTGGGCAATGAGTGGATTGAGAACAGTCCTGGGCAGAAGGACTTGGGTGTGTTGGTGGATGATAAGATCACTATGAGCCAACAGTGTGCACTTGCAGCCCAGAAAGCCAGCCATGTCCTGGGATGCATCAAAAGATGTGTGACCAGCAGGGTGAGAGAGGTGATCCTGCCCCTCTACTCTGCCCTTGTGAGACCCCACCTGGAATACTGTGTCCAGCTCTGGAGCCCCCAACACAAGAAAGATAATGGAGCTGTTGGAGTGAGTCCAGAGGAGGGCTACCAAGATGGTCAGAGGGCTGGAACACCTCTTCTATGAGGACAGGCTGAGAGAGTTAGGCTTGTTCAGCCTGGAGAAGAGAAGGCTCTGGGGAGACCTCATAGCAGCCTTCCAGTACCTGAAGGGGGCCTACAAGAAAGCTGGGAGGGACTTTTTACAAGGGACTGTAATGACAGGATGAGAGCCAATGGGTGGAAGCTGAGAGAAGGTAGATTTCGAGTAGATATAAGGAAGAAGCTCTTCACCCTGAGAGTGGTGAGGCAATGGAACAGGTTGCCCAAGGAAGTTGTGGATGCTTCCAAGCCAGGTTGGAAGGAGCCTTGAGCAACCTGATCTAGTGGGAGGTGTCCCTGCCCATGGCAAGGGGATTGGAACTAGATGATCTTTGAGGTCATTTCCAACCCAAACCATTCTATGATTCTATGAAAAAGCAGGAATTAGAGGAATGCTCAGTCCTGGGGCTGAGGCAGTCATGGAAAGGGTAAGAGGACGGGATTCCTGTCTTCCATCCTCTGTGGTCAAACATCCTGCAGTCATAGATGGATGGCAGAAGGGTTCTTTACTCCAGGTTAGCTCAGCAGTGGGTTTCTTTCTGGGTTATCTGATGAATGACTGTTTGGGAGAGGCAGGGGGGAATTATTACCTGTGATACACTGTGATGAAATACAATATTATAGTATGCATGCTCAGAAGTAGAATTAATACTGCACAGATTTTGCTGTTCATGCTGAGTGAGATCTTTGTTATTTTGGAGTACTTGTGACTGGCCTTTTTCGCAACCGTGCGGATTTTGCAGAAACTAAGTAACTTGAGCAGTGCTGGAGTTTTGTCACTGAGCTGTGCTGTGCTGTGCAGCATGTGCAAGCAATGAGTCATTGGACCGTACCTGCAGGTTTTCCAGTGCTACATGGAAACTAGCAAGTCCCTAGCCCTGGCAAGTGTAATTTAACACCTGTCCTGTGTGGAAGGGAACAAGTTCTTACTTTAGTGTTACTTACTTTCTTTCCTCAGTCTTAGACATACTCCAAGAACCTGAAGATTAAGAAAGTGAACTGGAAAGACATTGTATGATCACAGAACCAAATATAGAAAACCCTTTAATGTTCATAGATTGCTATTTAAGCTTTTCCCTGCTGCTAGATATTACTGCTTACTGGAGATCACAGTGCCAAGTTCTGCCGGCCAAGCTGGCCACATAGCAGTGGCATGGAAGGGTCAGTTGCCATAGCTTTTACATGCAATTATTGACATACTCCATGATGGCATGCACCCAGCTGTTTTGCCAATTACTAGGCCTAGTACAAAGGACACAGCCAGCAGAAAAACAATCCAGTAAGTAGATTCTATTGCACGTAGAGGAGTCAGTATATAGGGGATCGCTGGGGGTACAAACAAGTCAGATCACAAATAATAGACATCAACCCCAGCGACCCCAAGAATGACATAGCATGACCCATAATAGATGGAATAAACAAAGATACAAGGTATCCCATAGAAAAAATGGGAGACAACCAAGACAACAGGATGATCACATACAATAGAGGTAAACCCATGTTGCCTCCCCACAAAGCCCGCATTTGTAAGTGCCAAACCTGACCCAGGCCCAGTTGCATGAGGAGTCAGGAGGTCCTTCCCCAACAGGAAACTCTGTGAAGTGCATCCACCTCACAGACAGACACTCCCCCCTTCCTGCAAGTGGTCCCAGCTTTTATGCCCAAAACAGGACACCTGGCACTCATTTACCCAATGCGGGGCACCTGGGGCTTGTTTACCCAAGGGCTTTCCTTACAAGGCCGGCTGCACCTTGGAGGAAAGCCAAAAGGCAAACTCATCCCCTCCTTTTAAAGGACCATGGGGACCACCCATATGTCAACCTTAATTTAGGGCTTGGGGTTCAGACCCCAGCACTTCACCAGCTTAGACCTTCTCTGTTCATGAGCTTCCCATGATGAGGGCTGCTGCCACCAAAGCTGTTAACACCATTTGGTCCTGGGGGAAGCAGAGGAGAGAACTTGTGTCCCAGTAAGCTGTTCTGATGCTGCCAGCTAGCTCCTGGGGGTCTTCTTCCCTCCTCATGTGTATCTCTTGTGAGAGAGGAAAAAGGTACGGAAGCTTCATGTGGCATAGTGGTTGATGTTGCAACCACAAAACCAGCTTATCTGGCTTTTTAGTATCACTTTCCTGGATATGGGTCAGGAGATGGTCTGGGATAGGGTGAAATCCTCTGGTGGGCCAGACAGTTTGTGTGACACCACTTCTTAGGTTGTCTTCAGGCTGTCTTCTTGCCAATTAATCTAGTGACTTGAAACGGTAATTTTAAACCAGCTGTTGTAAAGTATATTGCCCCACAGAGAGTTCCCTGGGTGTAGTTTCTGTGGAACCTTGCATGTATCTGAGGGTAAGGGAGTTGTCTTCCCTTTCCCATGTCTGAAAAATTCCCTTGTTGTCAAGAATAAATGTCAGAATTTTCCATCCAGGGATACACTAGTTCTTTTTTCCTTGACTATTCTGGGTTTGCTTACACCCATGTGTTGACATCCTTTCTGATCATTTTGGTAGTGGATGCCAGTAACTTCATTTGTATGTGAGAACTCTTTGAACTTTTTGCTGGCATTTTTCAGTTTGGTATTTGTCCTTTTTCAGTTTTGTTTTACTCAGATATATATCTTCTAGTTCGCAAAGTAATGCAGTATACCAAAATAGGCGGTAACCTTTGAAAGGGGGAAATACCATCCTAGCAGTGCTAGTCAGCTTTTTTTCAATCTTCCCTGCCTTTAAGTGTTATAATTCTAAAGATAAAAGCTCCTGTCAGAGCCCTTAGGAAAATCTGTTAAATATCTATTAAGCAATTGCTTTAAATGATTTCTTTCCCTTCTACAACTGTCCTACATAAGCAGAAGTTTCACTTGGTTTCATACCACCATAAATTGTGTTCAGTGGTATTTCTGTTTTAGTCTAGTGAACTAATGAGTATCATCTTCTGGGAGCATTCAGGGTGTCACTGCTGATAATATGTGAGATTCTTCTCTACCAGATGCAGTCCTTTTGTTTGAAGCCCTGGTGCATTCATAATGCTGAGCAGCAGTTGCTGCTCTTATAGCACGGCATTTTATGGGTTTACTGATTCATGGGTGACACTGTCTCCTTTCCCTGCATAATTAAAATCTACCATTTTGTTCAGTGATACATGGTGACACAATGTACATGAGTTCATTAATGCACTTCATTTCTCTTGCCCTTGTTTTCCTTCAAGGCCAAAGAGTGCGACATGGGCAGGTTAATAGTTATTCTGCCAAACAGGAGGACACCTTCTGTCCAAACTATTTTGCAGAAATCCTGGATGACTGCTTTAAATGTCGAATTACTGAATGAGATAAAGGGTTGTCCTGCCTTGTCTTCTGGTGGGCTTATTCCTTCTGGGGGGAGGATTTGAGAATCATCCAAGCATACACTGTACCAAAGTTTACAAGCCTGCAAGTAAAGTAAATCAGGAAATGCTTCACTGATGAAACCCACAAAGGGATTAGAGGTGACTACAAAATTCAGCACTCTAAGGACTAGGAGAAACATGAATGTTCAGAGGATTTTGCCAGTGGGACTTGGAGTGCTGGAACAGAAATGGATAGCAGTAGCGTATGGATGTTGGACTTGGCACTTCAGTGCAGTGAGGTGCTGAAGCATCTTCAGGTGATGACAGATTACAATTGTTAAGGTTTTATACCTTTTCTCTATTTTTCCATCTTGGGAGATACTACTTGCTTTCTTACACACCTTGTTTATTTGACGTGACTCTACCATAAGCTCTTCAATGTGAGAATTGCCTTTTACTACAAACACATAGGGGAACTTGGCTAGCGACACTTAACAGTCTTACAGTCTAAAAACATACCCTCTTATTCCCTCTTAGAGAGATCTCTCTTAAAATATGGAATAGGCATTGTAATGTCAGTTTAATTACATTGCATTTCAAATCCTGGGCATTTTTTGTTAATTGACCTTCATTATTTCATCAGAAGCACCTTTTTTTTTGTTTCTACATTGTGAAAACTATTCATGCATGTACTCTTATACTACAGTTCATACCCTGGGACTCCAGGGAGTAGGAAGCATATTTCTTGTTCCATGACAGTCAGACCTTCAACAGTAATTAAAATGAATACTTTCATTATGGATAAGCCATTTATGGAAATGTGATCTCATACAGGCATTTGTAAGATAATGCAAGCCAATTAAAGCATCCTGCAGGTTGTGCGACTTTGAAACTATGTCTACAGTCATGTATGTTCCTTCTTTTTAAAAAAAGTGTGTATTAGTGTCCATACCAATTAAGGTCTGATCACAGTAACACACAGTAAAAGCTGATTTTCAATTTTATTTTGGACTGAAGATGTTACTAGGAATTGCTTTGTAGTTTTGTTTCTGCTTCCACTACTAGTGGTTTCAAAAACAAAATGTCGTTGCCCAAGAAAATCTTTGTTTTCTTTAATTTTTTTAAATACAGGCTGCTTGAGTAGTTAAGCAGGCTATGGGGTATACTGTCTGGAGAGTGTTTTCAGTGGATCTAAATGAATGTTTGATTTTGTTTGTTTTTAATCCCATTTTTCATCCCAGTAATCTAAAAGAGGAGCCTGCTGTCTTCCTGTTTGTTCCACTTAAATGGGAAGACACGCAAGTTGAGTGTCTGGAGCATTGCCAAGACTGTGAATGAGCCCTGCAGTGATGCTGATGGAAATCATAGCTGAGAGCAGTCTTGTGTGTTGGTCAGAGACCATATTTCAGATCTCACAAATGATTTGTGAGGGAAGAGGATAGCAAGTGGAGTAAGCCAAGAATATGCTGGCTGATAACTTGTTATGCTTCTGTAATTTGATCACATCAGATCATATGCCCTTTCTTGAGTTAGTACGTTCGCAGATCTCATTTTATACAAAGAGTAGCAGTAAAAATTTAGCAGTCTTTTTGCTGAAATTCCCTATTGCTTCATAGCAAGGTTTTGATCATCACTTCTTTACTGTGCTTGATACCTGACTTGTCTATCATTCACCTGTTACAAGCAGGCTATTGGCACTTGTGACAGGAAGGATGAAACATAAATGTGCTAACTTTTCACAGTTCAGCTGGTGGGAAATTTAAAAAAAAAAAAAAAAAAAAAAAAGGAAGAGGGATGAGGAGAAGAGATTTTGAAGAGCAAAGGGCTATAAAAATGCCTAAACTGGTGTGTACTTCCATGTATTGTAGTATATGGCTTCTAGGTTTTGATCTGTGGAAAGCATCAGGTAGTAACAAACTGTAAAAAGCCAAGATGGTACAAGAGAGCAGAAAATCCCATTAAGCAAATGAGGTTTTACAAGTAGGGAAAATTAGGACACACAAACCGCTGAATAAGATTAGTCGTGGGCCTGACTGTCCGTCTTGGCTCTTAGCACGATAAGAAGAGATCTGTCAGTGGGAGCTGATGGTTGTCTGTCTTGGGGTTTATGAACTGTGTGCTACACCTGTGTTTTACATAGCAGTGTATGGAGAGTACAAATCACAACTTTCCTTAAATACTGAATATATATATTTTATTTTTTTTAGCCAGCTGCTGAGCTCTCACAACTATTAGAAATGTCAATAAAATTTCAGGGTAGTTAATTGACAAGGTCAGGCTGAACAGCTGGAAGTGAGGCTGACCAGTAGTTTAGAATTTGCTTAGTGCCAAACAAAATTGTTCGATTTTGAAGTTTCAAATTCTGCAGGTGTAGCCTGAGCAGCAGATGGAAATAACAACCCTTATAACTTACGTACTTATTAACCAAATGAGATACCTGAAAAGGAGACTATTGTTCAGGACTTCAGAAGAACAGCATGCCCTTTTCTGTTCTCTCTACTATTTATCCAAATTACTCAGCTTCCATTTTTGAAGGACTGAGTGAGAGTCAGGGTAAAATAATATAAAGACAAATGTAAAATTGCCATCACATAATGGTTTTCTTGTTTCTACTATAAAACACATCTCATTTTCTGTAAGAACAAGATCAAGCTCCTGACTGGTATTTTATTTTAAAAAAAAAAAAGAAAAAGAAGCAAACAAAAAAACTTGGAGTAAGGTGTGACAACCTGTAGTAAATACAGTTTTTCTGCTTGGAAAAATGTTTGTAAAGATTTAGTGCATTTCAATCCATAGAAACTTTGCATTCTAAGTGTCAAAATGTGGAGGCAGTTATTTATGTCCTTCTCCAGAAAACCAGCATGCTCATCCATGCACAGGCTCTTCTGTTTGTATCTGTAAGAGCAAGTAACTAATACTCAACACTTCTCTTGTACAGAGAGTTCAAATTCCCCTACAGTTATTAAATGCCTGCTTTCCAGTAGTGGATTTTTTCCTTCCTTTCCTGGTGCAAAATAACTGCAGAGAGAGGTATTCTCCCAAGCAGAGATTCAGTAGTAATGGTGGGTGTTCAGTTGCTGCAGCATGCTAGGTGGTACCGTATTAGAGTTGTCTGCTTCTCTTAACCCACGGGTCAGCATTTTTTTTGTTCTTTATTAAGGCTCTGAGATGGTTCTGGAGATCATCACTACCTAGAGAGCTGATACAGCTTGCACCTGAGAGGTGATCTAGTTTGCTGCTTCAGGTTAACATCACAATTTTCTGCTGTTCCACTGTAATGTGAAAACTGCACAACACAATAAAAGGTCAGAAAAATGATGCTTTTATAGGGACCTAAGGGCAATAATCTTCGCAAATATGCATCGCTTTGCCTCCCTTTTTTGTTTTGTTTATTTGCAAGCTCTGATCAGACACATTGTGGCAAAGTTTATTTTGCTTTCTAGGCTAAGGAGATTACCTCAGGGTGTTGTGCATTAGTAGCTGTCACAGAATCTACCCATAAAATAAAAACGTAGTACCACTGAGAACAATGTAATAAATAAAAGAAATGGTTAACAGTCAGTAATGCCAGTTTACCTGATGCTCCAAATTTCCTTGTGAAGCAGAGAACAGTATTTCTCAGATGCTGAGGAAGTTGTAGAGACCAATATGTTAGTGTTAGTGTGACTGATATTTTCCTGGTATGCTTATCCCAAAAAACTCAGACTATTTCAGATCAAGCAAAACATAAATTCCAGCACTGAAGGGATTTTATGCTTTGAAGGAGAGAGGACAGTAAGTAGCTGAGACTGTCTGAGAGAGTAGGGCTGGAGGGATTGGAAAGGGAGATGGGGAGGGAAGGGAGGGAGGACATCTCCAGATACTAAAGGCATTACACCACAGCACCTCTCACCAAGTTTCCCCACTCACGCACCATGCTGCTTCCTGGTAGATCACATCATATGCCCACTACCCTTCTCTTCAAAGCAAGGTGTTGGACAGGGCTTTAAGTTCTCCTGCTGAGTTCAAGACAGGACAAGCCTTCTTTCATGAATTGGGGCTTATGAATTGTTTTTTAGCTGCTCATTATCGAGTTACTATAATACACTTACTGGAAATACCCTAGGCTGGGAAATCCTCATGTCAAACAGTAATTAATGGCTTGTTTCACATAATACATGTTTATCTGTGTCACCTAAGTAATAACTTGTATTGTATGCATTTTTTCCGTACTACTTTGTTATACTGATAGAAATGAATGGAAGGACTGATTATAAATCATGCAAAACTTGTGGATAAAATATGAATGGATTATGGCTATTGAGTACAAGGCCAGAGTTGATCTCTAGGTTGTTTTTCCTTCCATGGTTAGATGTAGGAGACAGTGATAAATAGTCCATTGAGCTGTACCTGCTGTACCTCTGGGGCCAACAGTTGCAACTAACTTCTCAGGAGGAAGTAACTTGATTGTGCTGTCTCCTTTATCTCAGTAACACGTGGTGTGAAGAAGCTTCTGATATCTGCTCTAAAAATGGAAGCACCTGTGGATGAAAGCACATGGGTGGAGAAGGGAGACAATAACAAATGAATCTTAATTTTTTTTCCTCCCTCTCTCTCTTTTGATTCAAGGTCTTGCTATGTATAACATATACCTCCACATTTGAGCTGAATGGGAGTTCAGTGCTGAAGATTGCTGAGGTAAGTGCCTCTGTCATACCATTGCTTGTGTCACTTGTGTTCCACTTCTACCTAGAGTGTGTCTTCCATACATACCCTGAAATTGAACTAGTTCAAATCACAATTACCGTCTTGAGGACTGATACTACCTTATGTCTAGTGTGAAGACATAGCTGCAAGTTTGGCAGGGCTGATGGGCTTGCATGGGAAGGTACTTCTGGAAACTGACCGGCAATTGTATACTGCAGTATCGCTCCTCATATTTAATTTGCTTTGCCTTTTGCAATAGAAATAAATCCATGAATTCTTCATAACACAGCATTGCACTGATTCCTTACCTGGTGCAAGTTTAAAACTAATAAAGTTTCCTCAAGAGAGATGTGTAGGCCATAATGTGCCATGTTAGCACAAGTGCCGTGATGTGCCTTGTTAGCCTTGCATATATCTTTTTCCTAATACATCCGAGTAAAATATTTATTATACCTCTAGATATATGATGTTGTCCTCATGTTCTTAAGTCACTCATCTCCCTTTACTCCATTAGATTTTAGTCTTAATTAAATTGCAAAGGAGTTTTGACTGTAGAAAATCATACCTGCAGGTCTAGTAAATGAGCTTTTGTAGATGGGTGATATTTTTAGTACGGTGTATAGCAAGCCATGAGGCTGTTTGCTCAGATTAGAGAAGATGCACAGGAACACTTAATCCTCCTGCATAGCACACACTGTTGTGTGCATGATATATTATAAAATTATATTGTTAACCTGGTATGGGGAGAGCTAATGTCAATGGTTCAATGTAAAGCTTTTGTACCTGTCCTATACTCCAAGTGTATTTAGACATTTAGAAATGTGTTCCTTCTTAGGTTTTGGTGTTTTGTAAAAAGAAAAAACACATGTGAGAATAACTTTACCTGGAAGTTACAGTATTTTCTAAGTTTGGGTATAAAATTGACCTTGCATTGCCGCATTGGAAGCTGAGAATGGGGTTGTAGGGATAACCGGGAACCAAAGAAAACCACTGCCAGTCAGTAGCACATGGGGTTTAAGAGGTAGGGATACAACATAAACAGTTTGTGTATATAACATATATAGGATAAAAAAAGTACTGTACATACCAGATGTCCTGCACAGCTTAGACTTTGTTTTCTCTTGTGCTATGTGAGACTTCAGAATCCATATGGTATGGCTATTTTTGGAGGTCTTTGTAAGCCTCACCTGTGGATGCTGCGCCAAGGATGAACTGAATTGGTATTTAGAGCAAGCCACAACTTTTTAAGTTTTACTAAACTCTCTTTAGGTTAGTGTCCCAAACTGAAGAAAATACAGATATTTCCTCTGCTGCAGTTGTTATCAGCAGACTTTCTAACATGCAAGGCAAAAGCTGGTGAATTCAGCTTAGTGCATCTCTTTGCTGTAGTTAAAGAGCTCTAGCTTAGACAAATACTTGCTGGGAAAAGCATTTAATGGCTCTAAACCCTTCCGATTTCGGTCTTTAAGAGCACTGCCTAAGGCTGGGGGAAAATGGTCCATCAGTCATGGTCTGTGTGCTATAAGCTGTATCAGGAATTTTCTGTTCTCTCTTAAATTTGAATAACAATAGGCCTGTTACTCATTTAAAGCATACTGAAAAATGGCAGTTTTCTTTCATAGAGAGGAGTTAAACCCTGCTGTTCTTGGTAGTTGGACTTCAGTTTCATTCCTAAATGGCTAGTGTGACTCTTAAAACCTTTGCTAGTACAGTGGTACAAGTTAGCACAATGATAGTTTATCTTTTTTCTTTCAAAATGAACAGGAGCCCTGACGCAGGTTGATGAAATGTGCCAGAAAACAAACAAAATTTTCATTTTCCTTCAGGGAACTTGAACAAACTGTAATACAGAGCATGCATATTTCTATTTGGAGTGTTTGGAGATACAGCTATTTTCTCCATGCACACTGAGAAAATATTGCCTAGGTCTTTCTAATTAGCAAGTCCTGCCAGACACATACATACTTCCTCAGGTTCTTCCTGGCCAGGTTTTAGGTATGGCAAAGGTTATAATAGGTGGATTCAATACGCTCTTATATCTGAACTCTATAATGTATAAGCAGTGGGAAGCAGAACTCAGAGATTCTGAGTTCAGCATTTGCTTAGCCTCAGCATTTGTTGTTCTGACTTGCTCTAAAGGAAAGGTAGCAGAGAGTAGCTTTCTGCCCCAGTGTCCCTGCTGTTTGACATTTCTTTCCAAGTCAGTCCCTTAGTTTTTCTGGCCTGCCCTCTGTAGCAAAGTGTAGCAACTGCAGAATTGGAAAGATGTTGCCTGCGTTACTGTTGGAACCCTCTAAGGACTCTCTGGCAAACAAGGCTACAGTCTGGCTGTTTTGCACTGCCTGATCGTTCTCAGTTCATGTGTACAAAATAATGACACCCCAAATCTTTCTGAATATTATCAGCTTCAAGTTACAGAAGCATCCAACATGAAGACTATTATGTTTTGTGGCTTAAATATTGAAAACAGACTAAATCTTGCTGTGTGCACCTTCCCATGCTTGCCTAGACCCCTGCAAGAAAGTTTAGTTCATGCTCTGACTGTTGCTTGTTTTTTTGTGTGTATTTGTTACTCCCATCTACTTTTTGGAGGTTTGTTTTGCTTGACTCTGTTGTGTTTCATTTGCTAACCCCTCTGTGTTTTGCTCTTAGTTGTGTTTTGCATGCCATAGAGCTGGAAGTCCCCAAATGCATGAAATGATCAAAATGTCCATTGCACACCTCCTCGGGTCCCTGAGCTCTCGCATTTTTACTGGTGCTTCTTCATCAATGACTTTTGAAAAGGTACCTTGCCCAGCTCTTTAAGGACACAGGTGTTCTGTAAGATCAAAGCTCAAGTGGATAGTACTGTTGCTCATTAACCAGCATGGGGAGGGGAGAGAAAAAGGAGAGATCAACCATGCTCTTTCCAGAAAGTCAGCCTACCTCTAAGAATGGTATTTCACCGATTAATTCAGGTACTCTAGAAAAAGCTCAACAAAATTCTCTCAGCAGCACTGGAATGGTTTGGCCTCTGTGAAGGACTGTACATGGTTAACAGGCTTTAGGGTTTTTTGTCCACTGGAGTTCAGGTGATAGCTGAATGATCGGCAGAGTTGTTCCAGGTCTTCTTTTAACTTAAAGACGATCTTCATTATTGTCTGATTGATCTCAAGCTAAATAAAATCTCTTGGGTTTGGGAGGTGTTATTTGAGGGGATCTTAGAATCTTGAAAAAGGGCAACAAGAATGAGATACACTGTTGATTCCATCCCCTATATCCTGCAAATGCATTCAACTGTAACCTGTTCTAGTGTGTTGTCAAAGGAGATAATCAGTCTCAGTTTATGTCATTTGCATAGTGTTTCTAGCATGAGATAACAAGAGATACGCATACACTTGAAAAGCTCTGGAATGCTGTCTCTCAGTGTAGTTGGGAAACAAGGGAAAATAAGGCAAGAGCCATAATTAAGTAGCTTCCATGTGTAATGTCTTAAATCACTCACTTAAGATACAGTTTGTATCCAAGAAACTCAGTCATTCTTTCTTGTGCTCATGGCTTTATTGAAACGCTAAGATGTGAGTTCGCCTGAAGTGAGGAGGTCAGAAGGGTCTTAGGAACATACCTATGTTGTTTTCCAGTCTAACAAATTCAGAAATATGCCAGCAACATGTTAATATTAAACTTTATAGCCTTGAGCTCATGGCCTTCCTTTCTTAGTCAATGGAATAGCTTAGTTTCACTTCAGTAGGAGCTAGAAGCAATCAAGAGTCTTGACCGTGTCAATACTTAGTAGCCTATATAAGCAGGTCACTTCTCTTTTTCCCTCTTAAGAACTCATCCTTGTTAGGGAACTATAAAAATGGGTTTACATTGTATAATATCCTTCTAATTCAAAAACATAAACCAGGCACATTTATGTGTACTCTTCATATATATATGATACTTACACTATATTTTTTTACTTTTTTTTTTTCCCCACAGCTAGTTTAATCTATATTCATGATTCCTTTCACTAGCTATATAAGTGAATGATGGCAGAATAAAACCACAAAGACTGAAAAGTATGTGAACAGTCATTTTCATTTTTTTTACAGTGAATGATGAATTTTACAGTTAATGATAAAACTCAGTGTAAGCCAAAGGACCAAAACTGCTTCTTCAGGTCACAGTCTGAGAATATTTATATTGCAGTTTGTCACAAAACCACTCAGCTGCATCAAGACTGTTAGCCACCTCGTAGTTACTGTGCGGTAGATAGTTACTGTGCAGTAGTTACTATGGTTACTACAGTTATAGCAGTTCTTCCAGAGACCAGCACTTCCCACAGAAAATCTGATCAAGGATAGAAACTGCATTTTGCAGTGTGCTGTCCCTGGGATCCTAGCTGTGTTTTGCTTTGGTGCTATTTGTATAACATCATCTGGGGGCAAAAGTCAAGTACATCTCTGGTCGCAACACAGTGTCAAAAAGCTGTGAGCAGCCAGTCACGGAGCTGTGAACTCGATGATCCATCAGTGTTCTTTCATTGCTACCTTGGCTCCCATGGGATCTCTGAGCTGAGGAGCCCTCAGGTTGTTTGCCAGTTATTAAAAGGCAATCATTTGTGTTAGTTATGGTAAAACACTATTGTGTTTTCTGTATTAGGCTTTCGGATGTGCTGCGGTATGTAATAATTAATTATAGAAAAAGTGGAAAATACCTATATAACAGAAGCAACAACCTTAAACAATTGGAGGGTATTTACATTTCAGATACAGACTGGCAGAGTGATAGTTACAAATAAGTATCTAGAAATGAACAATCAAAGAAGCATTTAGGGAATTATCTGCAGAGGAAGGCAGGGGCCAAAATCACTCGGGTTTGACAGAAGGGGAAGACTTTGCCAATTTTGCCTTACCATTCCTGCAGCTGTGAGACTGAGTTGCACACTGCTTCTTCGTGCTACTTACTCAGTTTTCCATGTTGCTGAAAACTTTCCATGTGCTAATAAAGCAATATGAAATAGTAAGGAAGGCTGACTGTCTGCATGCAAGAGACCTTGGTGCCCTCCTAAAATATGTTACTGGTAAGTTACAGTTCATATCTATGTACTGCTATCTTGTTTCCTCATCAGGTTTGCATTGAGACATATGTATCTAGCTGTCACCAGCGGAGCATTAACACCGCTGTGCGGGCAACCCTCAGCCAAATGTTGAGTGACTTGACTTTACAGTTACGACAAAAGCAAGAAAATATGGTGAGCCTTCTGGCATCAGCAAATGGTTACGTGTCCATGGCTGCAGTGTGTTGTACTGGCTTGTTGTGCCTTACAGCTTTTATTTGACACTTCCACAGTCAATCCTGTTTAAAAGCTTTTTTGGACTCTGACTCTGTGCCTGCCTCAGAGCAGTCTATCGGAAACACAGCTCTCATGTTGTCAGCTCTACCTGGCTGGTTTGGTTTGGTGGGGTTTTTTTTCCCTCTTTCCATTTAAAAAAAAGAGACTTTGTTCTGATGTCAGACTGCCTTGGCCTTTTCCTTTTCCATCTTTGTTTGTCTGCTTGTTTTCCTAAGGTTCACTGAAATCCTTTCGCCAAGAGTTTTTGCATGACAAATATTTACATAAACAAAACAAATTCTCAACTAAGGAAAGTGTAATTGAAGTTCTTCTGCTTTTTTGTAGAATATAATTTAAGGTTACAAGATTATTTGCTTGGTTGTTAGCAAAAAAAAAAAATATATTTATTGCATTATGAAAATTGATGAGAGCTGTTTGGATGAAATCCCAGCACATTGTCAGCAAAACTGTAAATGTTCTTGGCACGTGTGATATTACATTGGCTTTTTGCATTCGTTCGTGCTGCTTTGTATATTATCATGTTATCAAAAAAGTACTATTTGTAAAAGTCAGTTTGTATTTATTAGGAAATTTTAAGGACTGTAGTTGCACAGGTGATTTTCCTTACATGTATTTTGGGTTAAGATGATCAATTCTCTTTTGGATTATGAGAGTGAATTACTTTTATCCTAATGAACAACTGCAGAACAGAATTAATTGGTTTACTTAAACTGGTTGTCTGTGCTGAGTAGGTTCATTTTCCTAGCCAAAGCATTTAAAAACAAAGAAACAAAACCAGTAGTTCTGACACTTCATTTTGGGTCTGAAAGTTGAATTTTGCTAGTTCTGTTCTTACCTGAGGAGTAAGTGAAAGTATACGAGAGCTGCATTTAGTTCCCGACAGTTTGTTGCTGGAGCTTGAGAGGAGAATTTGGCTTGACCCCTTTGTACACTGATAGGAAGAATCCTATACCACAGCTGAACTAAACGATGTAAGAGGTCGTTTCCACTTCCCGACTGCCATTAATTGTGTTGGCACCGTAACAGTAACGATGACAATGTGATAAACTCTCTAATACTCAATTGATTTTTGGCTTCTAGGTACTTTGTGAAGTCTAGACTATGCTTTCCTCTCAGTTATTTTTAATGCAACTTATATGCCTAGTTATTACTGAGGTTTTTTAGGTGTAGGAAATCCCTTAAGGATTTACAAATCCTAGTTCAGCACAATGAAATGTGAGTTCCTTAAATCTGAATGACTGTTAAAACAGATCTTCAGGAATTTTTTAAAATGTTATGCAAAAAACTTCACGTAAAAAAACCTAAAAAACAAAAAAACCAAACCAGATAGAGGATGTGCATTTGTTAAGAAAGGTCTGCTGTTAAAGTCTTGTTTTTACAGCGTTTTCCTACGGCTTCCACTGATTATACCACCTTTGTCTTTCCTCAACAGACAGCTGAAAACCATGACACCTTACAGAAATTCAAGACTCAAGGTATTTGTACCACTTCTTTTAATGACTCCTTCCAATCCAGCTTTTTTATTCTTCACTGTCCTTTCATCAGCACAGTATTACTACCTGTGGGAAAGAACTGAGACAACCTTGTTAGTTCCTGGTATTTTTCAGTCATGTCTTCATTTGGACCATGGTAACAGCATTGCATTCAACATAGTAATAAATTATTGTTTCAAGGTGTTAACTTCTGTAGTTAAGGAGTTTCAATGCTCTGAAGAAAGTTTTAGTAAGTGGCTACTTACTAAATTTACTGCTTACTATTTACTTTCTAAATTGAAACAAATTCATAGAGTAGGACATGGAATCTGGAAATGGTTGTGTTATTATATTTCGGGCCAGAGATGCGGTTTGTATAATAGCAGCTTTTGAAAACGTGTCACTAGCAAAAGTGTGTTCACGCTTGCCAAATGATCATTTTACAGGAGAATTCTTTGTATTCCTGTTCCAGGTTAACTTCCATCATCTTCCCCAATAGGTAAAAATAATCCCTTCTTTTGATCTTTTCATTGGATTTCTGCAGGAGAACTTGTGTGGATGAAGGCTAAAATCTTTCAGATGCACAAGCATCCCCTTTTAGGATCAGGACCTGATCAGACATCAGAAGCTGTGTAGCAGAGACAAACTACAGGGAGAGATACAGAAACTTTAGCTGCCATCTAGAAGTACTGGAGCCAGTCCTTTTAAAATTATTTATTTATATACTGATTTTATTATCTGAATTGGATTTCAGCTAATCTTCTATAAACGCATGTAAGCAATCAATGCTCTTTCTGGATTTAATACTACTTTTTCATTGTGTGAAGATCACTTTCCAGTCTAGGACTTTTCCCTACTGCATCTTCTCTATGAATTTTGGCAGCCCTGCTCATTGTTTAGAAGCTCCGACCAACTCTGAAAGTCCATTCAGTGAATTGAATTGATCCAGATGTGCATATGTAATGCTTCTGATCTTTTTCCTTTTTGGAGGTACTTCGGCTGAGTCTCTCTGTGATGATGTTGTATCTGTCCTCACTGTGCTCTGTGAGAAGCTCCAGGCTGTCATAAAGTGAGTTATTTCAGTTTATAATTTGAATTTATTAGCTGGAGATTGAGAGTGTCACTGATACATGTGATTGTACTGTTGTAGTTCTGGGATTATGGAGCAAAACTGTGCTTAAATGAAGTGTTTATTAGAGGAAGTGTTGCTCATGATGCATTAATTTAATCACCACTTGAGATAAGAAGCTAATTTGCCTTCTCGGTGCACTGTTCAGCTTTAAAGAACTTCCAGTAAATTTAATCCATAAGTAATTCCCATACAGCAGTCAAAGGAAATTTTCTTTTCTGGCTTGAAAGCAACTATTGTAGAGAGAACAACAATTACAAGAGATATGGAAAAAACCAAAAAGATTTAATATGCATAACAAATTAATATGTCCTTCTTAGAAAGGCAGCATTTGTCCAACTGAAATAATTTCTATTACCAAAGCATTCCTTAAATTTAGGAATGCCATACACTCTACCTACTTGGAATTGCATGAGACTGACTTTTAAAATGCAGTTATTATGGACAGTAATATGGTGTTATTCTGCATTAAAATACTGCAGTCTCTTGTTGGCCAGTACTGTAACAGTAAATACTCATTCATGAGTTAAAAATTACTTCTTGTGGCATTCCAGCATGGCTTGACTAATGGTCTATTAAGAAATGAGCCCAAAAAGTGCCTTAATGTTAGAGAGGTGACAAGCCAGCCAAAAGCAATACAAACATTATACAGCAATTATTTAAAAACTAGAAATATAGCAAGCTGGAAATACTTTGTAAGTTTTAAGGGATTACATTGTTTCGGTATCAGGAAAATGAGGTTTAACTTGCTACTACTGCCAGATGCAAACCACCTGAGTGGTATCAAAAAAGCCAGTCTGAAACTATTTTAAATGTAGTGTAACATTGTCTCTTTGGTTGGACTATATGTCTCTTAAAGTAGCCTGCGATGAAGTCTGGGAAATGGGAGAAAAGCAAAACAAGCATGCATCAGTACTTCCTTTAATAGGCTCTACCATTTTCAGGAAGGCTATGGTTTAAGGAACTACCAGAGCCAAAGACAGCATAGACATCCTCATGTGCAGTTCTTCTGCAGACTTTCCTGTCATGAGTGTGTCTGATTACAGCAAGATTTGAATGGGAAGTGTGCCTTACTTGACATTATTTAATCAGTGTCAGCATTTGGGGAAGCAAAAGCATGTTTCTGAATCTTCTAAAGGAACTTTTTTTCTTTTTTTTTTTAGTTGTATTCAGTTACAGCACAATAGGAAGAGATCTTCAAAAGTGTGTATCTAATGATAGCAAGTGGCAAAACCAGCTGAAAGATTCTTTGTATAAAATTTTGTCCACATGTGAAGCTATGAACAGTTATTATCTGATAAGTACTGTCCATTGAATAATAATCACTTTGAATTACTGGTTATGAAATATCAAAACTAAACTACCTGATGAGATCTCTCAAAATCACTGAAAGTCTTTCAAAAAAATTATCTGCAATGTCAGCTCCCCCTAAAACTGTACTGAATTAGAACAGATTAAGGCATGCTGTAGATAAAGTACAGTAAGAAATTCAGAGGACTTAAAAATAACCCCTGAGCTATGATCTACTTCACGCTTGTTATTATGTACCTAGACTGTTACGATCTCTAATTATGTGCAAAGCATAGTAAAGGATTCTGTTTCGATCTGAGGAAAGTAAATTTAATTAGGATGGCTTGTTAAAGAACTAACTCCATGAATGAAAAGCCTTTATTTCTTTCAAGGCCAATTTTGCCATCTCCTTCAAAACACTTTCTTGGCGGCAACTTAACTTTCTAGCCTCCAGGTCAGTGAAGTGAGGTTTTAGTATGCTACACTGCCTGCTCTAATTTTGTAGTCTAAAGATTACTTTAATTCCTCCTAAATTTCAAGCTTATTAGAATTTGGTTTTGAGGGAGGCACAGCTATGAGCGATGAGGAAGAGTTGAGGGAGGTGAATTTTTTTCTCAGCACCACTGGTGACTGTGGTGACTCTGGAATTTGTGGTAGCAGTGATATGAACACAGCAGCTGTGCTGAGTTCTGCAGGAATGCAATGTTCATTTCTTACCTCCAGGAAAGCAATTTGGTAGTAAGAGGCATCAGAGCAATCAAGTGTGTGGGAATGCCCTGTGCATCTACTTGGATGAAAATTCATCTCTGTGAACAAAAGGAATTCAGGCAGTGACAGAAGAACAGACATTTCTTATTCCTTAATTTCAGTTAAGATAAATTCATTCTTTACAGCTTCCTTGACCTACCATCATACATCAGAAAATACATTCCTCCAGCTCTTAACTTGGACTGAAAAACAATGATTAGTTCCTAGTCTTCATAGGAATAAAAACCAGAATGCGGATGCAGTTGGCATGGGCAGCTCCTTTCATAAGGCAGACCTCAGCCTTGCTTGTCTCCTGAATCCCGCAGCTAATTCTGGGAGTAGGTACAAGCACATTGTATGTTACAAGTGCGTCAATTCCAGATGTCCACGAGATCTTTCGTGTTCTTTCTCATGAAGCTCACTTTGTGTTTATAGTTTTGACAGTGTAACTGGCAAGGCCCTGAAAGGTAACCCATGTCAACGTGCGACTTTCTGCCTGTAGACATTGATTTTTTTGACTATTGTGGCTGTCACCAAGAAAAGAAAAAATAACCAGAAGAGAGCAGCCTACATACCCTTCACATTGCCTGAAGAAACTATCCAGTAGTCAAAAATCTTCCCGTTGTCTACTTTTCCTCTGTTTAAGGGTTCCTTACTCAAATTTAATCTAAAAACTTGAGGAGAAGTTATTTCCGTTTTCTTCTTTCTCTTTTTTTTCACATAGATTTTTTTTTTAATTGCCCACTCTGAAATTTGATTAATTAAATGTTTCCTTTCTATTATTTACAAAAAGTAAAAGATCACTGCATGTGATCAGTAGAAAATAAATGGGATGATAAAAGTGATCACACCGTTGTAAATCCATAGGAAGAAGCAAAGTAAATCACTGCTGTAAATTGCAGTATAATTTTCAAGTAAACTAATGTTTTAGAAAATCAAAAAATCTTTGGTTTAGTGTGATGTGAATGGCATCTTTCCTCTTTGCTAGTGACAATCGGCAGCTTCAGCTTCTTTACTTGGAATGCATCCTCTCCATGCTAAACAGCTCCTCTCCCAGCATGCACCAGCACAAAGGATTCACTGATCTAATATGGTGAGTACATTTAAGACTAATGCAAACATTCAATTTGTAAGTATAAAAGGACCTTCTCCCACCAGCCATACAAACAAACCTGTAATAAATCTCCAGATGTGAGCAGAACTCACTGTTAACCTACTATCAGTTCATTCTGTGCTTCGTGTAGGATTGGTTAGGGCCTCATACTCAGCTAGCACATTAAATCCCTATAGTGAAATATTGCTGTAATGAATATTTAGCCAGAACAGAGAATCTATTGCACTTTCTGCAATGGTTTGCATTTGTGTGTGGCATTAAGCACGCGGGTGTTCTATTCAGGAGGATGCTGTAGAGATTCTTACTGCTCTGATGTAGTAATACAGGAAGATAAGCAGAATTAATGTCATCTGGTGTGCTGGTGACCAGAAATGCTTATGTCCTGCATTGTATAAGGCGCTGAGGCTAAGCAGTTTTCATGGTGCTTCCACTTCATCAAGAAATCCTCTTTTTAATACACTTCACCAAAAGGGCTTGATGTCTTTAGTGTTCATATCTACCTCTAAATTGTTTGATACCACCACCTTGGAGTACCTGAAGTAATCCTTTTCCCTCTTTTTGTTTGCAATAGTGCTTTTTTTTATAGCATATAGATAATTGAGCCATAGGAATAAAGCAAGAATGTAACTAATATGCAGTTTCTTGCAGTCCATGCCTATCCTGTGACCTTGGCAGGTGATTTTGTTAAGAAAAGATATACATGGCTGTTAGTGGCAAATGTGTTTCTTGTGCTTTTACCTTGTAATTTTTGAAATCGGAGTGTTTGACTTGGGCCCAATTTTAAGGATGCAACATGTAGAGGTACCCAGAACTTCCCTTGCTGTCCCAGGGAAATCAGCGGCTGCTGGACTGGGAAGTCTTCAAGTTGGTAACACTTGGCAGTGTTGCACAGGGACCCTGTGCTGAGGCCTCTGGGAGCTCTAATATAAGAGCAGAATTCTCTCTTTCATGGCAAACTCATTTCAAAAGTTTTGGCCCTTGAATTTCACCTAACCCTTTGTTTATACTTATGTGACTGACCATGGGGCCATCCTATAAGCAAGGTCACTGATATCTTGGTTAAAAGAAAAGACTTCCTGATTATTTTAAATCTACATCATTTTGATGATCCAATTTACACTGCAAATCTACAGGTATTTGCATTTGTAACTGTGTATCGTGAGGGCAAGCCATCAGGGCAGGACGACTTAACCTTGGCATTGCTGCCAAGGAATATGGATCCTCCAGCTACATGCTTAAGATGAAGTGGGGGGGAAAAAAAACCCACAACTCTAGGAAGACATGAAACAGTTTAACTGCAAACACTATTTTGAACATGCAGCAGTATAAGTACACGCTAATCCATTTAGAACCAAACTGATAGCTTTCTTTGTTCTTTAAGGTACTTTTGTCTGCTTGCACACAACTGTCTCTCTAGCTGGCACTTTACAGTCAGTTCTTAACAGCAGATAAAGAAGGGGCAGACAGAGAAGATTTAACTCTGCGTTCTTCTGACAGTGTTCTACATAGTTTGATACACAAGCACTTTGATGGGACTAGAGGTGTGAGGAATATCTTGTTATTGCAACCTGTGATTACACCTGCTTCGAGGCAGGCATGTTTCTTAAGCAGTGAATTGATATGTTTTGAAGTGTACCTGACTGGAGAAAGAAATAGAATAACCAGACTCAAAGTCATTATCCGATGTCTGATTATTAGCTGTTTTCCTTTCTGTGACTTCAGGAAGCCAAACTGTTTTAGCAAGCACATTAAGAGAAACAATGAAAGTTCTGGGCTGCATAAAAATCCTGAGAAAATAAGCTGTACTTACGTATGAGGCTGTGTTACTTTTTATGCCAAGTCATTGCTTGTCATTGGGTGCTTGCTTTAGGTGCCAGCTTGAACCTCTTGAGGCATTTGGGTGAAGATCAGGTTTGGAACTACGTTCTCATGCAACACTTGGCTTTTTAAAATAGGGTCTCTCAGACTGAAGTAAAATGTCAAGTGCGTGAGTGCAAAGCTGTGAAATAACAACTAATAGAGCAAAATGCTGAGTTGGTTTTGGCTCTGGTTCCACAGAAGAGTGTTCTGCTGGTGTGGAATCACTTAACTTGAGTGTTTAGGCAGAAAGACAGTTGAAGGAAGGATAGTGTTTTTAGTGTATCGTGGCATATGAGGAGTTACAGTGCACACTTTGAGTTACTGTAGAGGACTTTAATTATGTTCTCAAAGCCAGCAAAACAGAGGCTCACAACTAAGGATGCTTACTAAAATGCATACATGTGCTCTTCATTGATGGAAAATAAGGTCTTCTAGTTAACACAGATTGTTTTTTGTTTGGTCAGATTTTTTTAAAACTCCCAAGTTGAACTGAAGAAGAAACACTTGGCAGTAGAAACCTAGAATTTCTACCTTGCTATAGGTTGCACCCAATGAAAGAGGCAGGCATGCTATCTTGTAAAGGGCAGCACTCTGCAGCAACATGAACTTGCAAAATTAGTACCATGTTTATAAAGCACCCACAAGCATTTCCATATGTACTAGCATGCTGATGCTTGGGAGATGAAAAAAGCCTGGCATAATTTGTTATTCTATCTAGCCACTGCTGTTGACTGATCATTAAAACAAGAGTGTGTATTTCATTTAACTGTGGGCTATTTTCAATCTGTTCCTGTGAGATTATTTTTGTTCAATTACCATCTGCTGCTTTCCTCTTTTTCTCAGGAAGCAACTGTGTCCAGCCCTAGTAGTAATCCTGGGAAATCCAATCCATGACAAAACTATCACCTCTGCCCACAGCAGCATCTGCCTTGAGGCTGATTCACCTTCCTCGGGGATCTCTGATCATGGCCGGGGTTCAGGTTGTTCCTCCACAGCACCTGCCCTTAGTGGGCCAGTTGCGCGGACCATATATTACATTGCAGCAGAACTGGTTCGACTGGTGGGGTCAGTGGAATCCATGAAACCTGTGCTGCAGTCTCTCTATCACCGAATATTGCTTTACCCACCACCTCAACACCGAGTAGAAGCCATCAAAATTATGAAAGAGGTAGGATAATCACATGTGCAAATTAAGGCACGTAAAGCAAAATGTTTATTCAGCAGTAAGTTTTGGTGATATGTGCATACCAGTCCTTTCCACACTTCAGCACTAGAAATGTTGAAATCACGCTTTCTGAGTACAGCTGTTACATCAGAGCCACTTTGACAAATATTTTTAGTTTTACGAAGTCATAATAGCTATATTTGTCTCCATGATGCAAGCTGCTATGGCAACTCCATCAGCGTTCATGCTGCGGCACTGCGTGGAGCAGATCTTATCACTGAGTCATGACTGCTCTTTTGGGCGAGATATACAGTATAGTGATCCAGTTCTCAACTTCTCTGGCATCTTTCCCCACTCTCTGCTCTTGCTGGAAGGAGACATTTATCTTCGCAGTGTAGTATTCCAGGCATTACAGTGAATATATGCTTTGATTACGTGCCAAGTTTTTGAAATACAGTTTCCTTGAGCTTTATTAGAATAGCCAATAGGAAGCTGCCAGTGTCTTAAGTGGCCATGTCAAGACCAGTCCATTCTGGCCTCTTGCCCAGTGCCGCTCCAGCACTATATCTGGAGCATTATGAGACTTCTTTGAGCCAGGAGCTGAAATCATGGGCTCTTCCATTTCACATGAGCAGCTTTTTTCTCATGTTGTGGAATACAAGGCAACTTATGTAATTTGTAGAAACAGTGGTTTCTCTTAGAAGATTTTTGTTCTTGCATGTGCATACCTAGGCTCTTTGTCTGAAGATCTCTCCAAACACCACACAGCCACCCATTGGGTTGTCATCTGAACTGGCAGTCACCCTGATATTTGCCTTCTAATTTTAAACAATTGCAAGATCACAACTGAAGTTTTGGAAAAGCTCAGTCTCATGTAGTTTCCTGCAGGACATACCTGTTGCCTCTTTCTGCTTATTAATATGGGCTTGTTTGTGAAGCCTTCTCCTTTTATTTCTTAGTGGGTATTAATGGGATGCCACCCCACAGGCTGAGTCACTTTGCCTGTCTTACTATGACTCTATCATTTTGTAACTGGGTGACTGAAGAGAAGGGCCCCATTTGTTATATAATATAATGCAAGATACTTGCTCTATATTTAGACATAGAGATTGTCTTGTGTGCAGTATCAGTTGAAGCATATTCAGTCAAAAATGTAAAGGATGGGAGAACATTATGTTATTCTTGCTGAATATTCTGCTCTTCTCTGTCTGCTTTTCTGACTTTAAAAGAGGAAAGTTAGCTTTAATAAGTAGAACGTGAGTGTGCTGTTTTCCTTTGCTGTGAGAAATTATAGTACTGCTACCTTGGGTTCCAGGCCTTGATAGAAATATGACTCATTTATTGTATTTAAATAATGCTTAGATAATCTAGTAAATTCTGTTTCCTTTCAGATACTTGGCAGTCCTCAGCGGCTTTGTGATTTGGCAGGGCCCTGCTCTTCTGAGTCAGAATCCAGGAAGAGGTCTATTTCTAAAAGGAAGTCCCATCTGGATCTTCTCAAGCTGTACGTTTTGTTTCCTCCTTTAGCCTCTTCTCTCTTAAACCTGTGCACAAAGGACCCTCAAACAGTTGCACCACCAGAAGCGTATCCAAATATGAGCCAGGGTATCTCCCTGGGTTAAACAAGCTGTGAAAATGAAAGAGGGGTAGAAGCTCTCATGGCTTGTCATCAGTCTGGGCCTGTTTGTAAAGGCATGGATAACTACCTTGTAGAGTTTGCCAAAATACCCAAATGTGTTGGTTTACAGCTGGAAATTATTGAATTTGGGTCCTTAACCTTTCAGTGAAGTAACTGTGTGCTTATTTAGAGGTATGTTTCCAAGATGAAGTCAAAGGAGGTAATGGAAAATTTTAACATTGTCAGATTAGGCAAGAAGCATTCTTATAAAGATCATATCCTGTAGATAAGATAATTTTCAGGACACAGCTTTAAATTTAACTTCAGTTGGGTGTTGAGGTATTTTTTCAGTGTAAGTGCTTGTCTGTAAGGGTATTGTGGTTTAACCTCAACCAACAACTAAACACCACGCAGTCACTTGCTCACCCCGCCCTGCCCCCAGTAGGATGGGGACAAGAATTGGGAAATAAAAAGTAAAACTCTGACTTAGGAGAAGCATTACTTAGCAACAACTAAAATATCAGTGTGTTATCAACATTATTCTCATACTGAATCTGAAACACAGCACTATACCAGCTGCTATGAAGAAAATTAACTCAGTCCCACTCAAAACCAGGACAAAAGGAAAACATGCTGTGCATGGTGGTACAAATGCATGGTAACTGTTTCCCTCATTGGCACTCCCTTTTACAGAATGGTCATGTCCACATGGAAGACATAATAATTTTTTCTAATACTAGTTATCTTTCTCAGGAGTAATCTTACAGGATAATTTCATTTCTTTTTTTCCTGGTTATGGAGGGATGGTGTTGGATGATAGTGACATATGCTCAAAGTATGTGCTGTATCACTTAAATAAACTCTGTTTTAATTGTAGTATCATGGATGGGATGACGGAAGCATGCATCAAAGGTGGTATTGAAGCATGTTATGCTTCTGTGTCCTGCGTCTTTGCCCTGCTTGGAGCATTAGATGAGCTGAGCCAAGGGAGAGGTCTTAGTGAAGAGCAGATCCAGCTGCTACTCCGGCGCTTAGAAGAATTGAAGGATGGGACCGAGACAAGTAGGGACTCCATGGAGATCAATGATGCTGACTTTAGGTGGCAGAGGCGCGTCCTATCCTCAGAAAATCCTGTCTGGGAATCGGGAAATGAGAAGAGTCCAGATATTAGCATCAGTGTTACCACAGACACTGGTCAGACCACTTTGGAAGGGGATATGGGACAGACAACTCCCGAGGATAATCCAGAAAGTCAAAAAATCTCACTGCCATCTCCAGCTGGACATGAAAGCAAAGAGATTCGTTATAGAGAACCAGAGTCAGAAACCATTGACCAGCCAGATGTTGTTCAGAGAAGTCACACCATAGTCTATCCAGATATAACTAACTTCTTATCAGTTGATTGCAAGACCCGGTCCTATGGATCCAGATACAGTGAAAGTAACTTCAGTGTAGATGACCAGGACCTTTCTAGGACTGAGTTTGATTCGTGTGATCAGTATTCCATGGCAGCAGAGAAGGACTCGGGCAGGTCAGATGTCTCGGACATAGGCTCTGACAATTGCTCCCTGGCTGATGAGGAGCAGACACCACGAGATTGTCCAGGTCACAGGTCCTTACGTACTGCTGCACTCTCTCTGAAATTGCTGAAAAACCAAGAAGCAGACCAGCACAGCGCACGGCTGTTTATCCAGTCACTTGAAGCTCTTCTTCCTCGGCTTATATCTCTTCCCAGCATAGAGGAGGTGGATGGAGCACTGCAGAGCTTCTCTTCAACCTTCTGCTCAGGTTTGCAAACAAATATTTACTGTCTAACCTGCATGCATGCTGTGACAGATTCTCTTGTAGGATTTCATCTTCAGAGAGCATATCCAGAATAAGGAGGTTTGTGCTTTACAAAGCACATTCCTCCACAGCAGCACACTTCATTTAGGGCTAAGCAAATTGAACATGCAGGCACTAATTCAAAGGGAAGCCGATCCATTAACTCTTAACAGGCTCTGGATTACATCCTCAGTCAATAGAGAAATCGAATTTCCTATAGTAAGGTACCTCTCCACAGGTTTGTGAAGATCTGTTGAGAAGATTTGCACGTGCTGTCATTAAAGAGAGGTTAGGGTTGCCCCTTAGCATGAAAAGGGTATGGGAAGGACCACCACATGTTTTGAAGGAGATTTAAGCATCTTAGTACATCACTGTATTACTGTTAGTAATGCCAGCCTTGCAAAGAAGGTGATAAAACTTCCACAGCAGAGAGCTCTTGAAAGCATAAGAGGAGCAACTCTCTTCTTCACTCTTTTGTTTTTCTTAATGCTGCTGTCTGTCATTAGAGGAAATGCAAAGCTGAAAGCCCAGACAAGGTGAAAAATAGTTAAAGATCTTACCTTTTAAGAGATTAAATACATGTAGTTCGTTCAGGGTTAGAACCTTTGGGATCTTGACTTGGTCAATCAAACAAAAAAATGCCATGCAAATGCTAGTTTTTCCTGTTTCCTGTTTTAGTGTATTTAAAATGTGTATAAATATATATATATATATATTTAGAAGGGTTTCTTTTTCCAGACGGTGGCCAAAGTGGAAATGTTTGTTAAAATAAATTTCTCTGTTTCTTTAACTTAATTTACCACAATTGCCTTTCCTATTGCTCCTCTCCTAATCATTGCTTCATTCATTTGTGCTCTCTCACATACATTAAACTCATGGTCAGAAGGGATGCCTACCATCATCATGCAGCATAATTTAGATATTAGGCTGGGTGAATAAGCTGATATTCCTGATATCCTATTTACATGCTGCCCAAATAAGCCTTAACTCAGGAAGATGGTAGATGACGTTCTTAAGAAACATCGGCCACGTTGTATCATAGAACAGAGTATCTTAAAGTGGACAATAATATTAATTTCATTCCTAATTGAGGTGCTCAAAAGCATCCTTTCTGTCACAAGGGATTTCTTCTTCCTGAAAAAGAGTGAGGTTTTGCAAAAAGACCAGGACAAAAACTCTAGCTCAAATTTTTGTGTACCTGTTCCCTCGTGCATGTAAGTATACCACTTCTCTTTTGTCTGTTAAATCCCTTTAGAATGTTTTAAAGCACTAGAAGAGGTAGACCTAGCAAAAATCTAGATTTTAAGGCTAAAGGCAGCTCTTGTTGTCATTCAGTATGACTAATACAGTGAGAAAGATGGAAGAATATCACTTGATTTCTGCATTAAGTCCATAATTTCTCATTTTTACATGTCTCTTAAAAGATTCCTAGTCTTGGACTTAGACTGTTGAGTTGAGGAAGAGTTTTCACTTTCTGAAGAAAGCCACCCCCATGTGGCTAAATCTGTACTTAAAAAGGTATACTGTGTTTCCAGTCTGGTTTGATGAAGTATTCTTAGAAGATGCCACTCAGTAAGGTATCACAGAAAAATATAGCAGCAAGTTAGAGCAAGTTATTAATATAGCTTGGAAGAGGTATCCTGGTGTTTTCATAGAGCTGTGACTGTCACAGAGGTGTAATTTTACACTATCACAAGATCCGTGCAGATCATGTTTCAGTTGGATACCTGGAATGAGACTCAATCCAGCTGAAAAAGTCCCTTAACTTGTTTCTCAGATCTTAAGCAAAAGTCTGTCAGACCTCCTGGGCTGAGGACTCGTGTTCCTGTGTGAGAGAGGTGTGAGTTTGAAGACCTGTAGAGAGAGAGCGTTACTAAAGTTAAAACACGTGTCTGGGTTAGGGACTCCCTTGGAGAGCTTCCATGACACCAGTCTGATCTGCCTCTAGAGGCAATGTTTGAGTCCTTACTTCATGATTCCTTCATTAGCACCAACAATTCAAGGCTCAAAATAGGTGGTGAAGTTAGAGGAACTGGTCTTATTCATTGTATGTACAACATCTATTCATCTCCAATTCCTGAAGAATACATTAGGAAATTTGAGTATTGGTTAAGATTTGAGTTGAGACAAGAGACAGGTGCAGTTCTGAGACAAGCCAGTACAGATGCAGTATTTTTGTGTTTGTGAGAGACCTTAATGAACCTCTTTGTTTCATTTTTCGTTTTCAGTTTTTCTTACACTTTGGTGGAAAAACTCATTAGCTACAGTTTAGTAGTCTTTCCTACAGGCTGGGTCCTTAAATAGTATTGTAAGTAGTACTGTGTTCTCATAGGAGTGAAAAGCAATGAAAGCAGGCAGGAATTTGAGGCACCAGCAAGGGAGTATAAATATGCAAAAAGTGAAGTCAGCTAAGCAGAGTTATGATGAAATTAAGACTTGGAAGTCAGTTGACTAAAAGCCTTCCTAATCTACAGTTTTCATCTTTCATCAGAAAGTTCCTCCTTATTGCTAGATAAAACCAATGCCAAAAAATTCCTTAGCTACACTGAAGTGTGATGTCTATCTTAAAAAATACTAAATTACCTAAAAGTTCTCAACATTATCTTGACTTGCACAAAACATTGTTTACATTTTTTCAGGACCTCCTTTTACCTGACCAATTTAAATGAACTGTTGTCTCTGTTAAGACAGTGTGCTAACCTCATTGTTTATTATAGCTGGCAGATTTTTATAATTAAATTTTATGATCAGTATTCTTTTAATTTGGACATAACTGTAGTGTCAAGGCATTAATTCTAAAATAGTGTGCCATTATGTGAATAATCACAGCAAACATTTTAAGCACTTCTTTTCAGCTTTGACTCCTTAGCTTTTAGCGGCAAGGTTTTTATGTTGTTAAGCATTATTGCAAGTTTACGCGTCAGTTAATCTGCTTTTGAGATCTCAGCATCTCTCAGATGCAGTTGTTTGTTTTCTCATATTTTAGAGGAAATAAGGGACCACATGTTTTCCTGAACACTTGTGGTTGCTCAAATACATACCTGCTATGTATTAGCCACTTTTGTGTGCAGTTATACACCTTCCATTTTAATTGTAGTCTTGTATAGGAAGTTGCACAATTTTAAATATGTTTTAATGCAAAATAAAGTGGGATTTTTTTTTTTTCTTTTACATACCTCTCTGCCTTGAGGGTTTCATTACTCTAGCAGATTCTAGCGCTCAAGGTAGATATTTAAGAGAGATAAGGCATCAAATCAATATATTCTAGCTACATCAATATCATGATCCTCCATCCAACAAAGTGATAAGATGCATCTTTGCCTTCAATGATGAAGCAGTCACTGGAGCTACTCACAGGCTCCTTTCAAGCACGAGGTTGCAGTTTTGATACTAGGTAAAGATTCTCTGTTAGCATTCACCACGAGAACTGTACCCCAAGCACACGCCAGCCCATGTGGGTGTGGTTTATAGCCAGCCCTGTCACCCTTCTTCCACAAAGGTTGCTCCCTTGAACAGCTATTCATTTTTTAGACCCACCCTGGAACAGTTACTCTCTTTCTAAATCCACCCTCAAACAGTTACTCACCTTATCCACGCCCCCAAAGTGACGACAGTGGAAAGTCCAAGAAGGCAGCAGCACAGAGCTTTCAAACCCTCACGAGGCAAGAAAAACATTTGCTTCTTTTCTGTGTGTGGATTTATTTATTTATTTTTAATGTTAATGGTTTGTTGTATTTTGTCTAAGAAGAGGCATGAGCTTTATGGTGGGAGGAATATATTCACAGTAAACCACTGCAGCAGTTAACAAATGACACAGCTTTGCTTCATCATGTAACTAACCTTGGAAGCTGTTTTTTCTGTTCTGTTTCAAATGTTCCTCTAGGATAAAGCGTGCTCCTTAATCTTCTCTAATTGACATTATATGAATGGATTTCACAATTGATGTGAAAACCATGAAATATTGTGGGTCATTTGTGGGGGGTCTAGTTCTGATTTTTTCATGGCTCAAACTACAGATCATGGATATTCAATTAGGTATTGCTCATACTTGATTTATGTTTTTCTACCAGTAGGTCACCTAGCGCTGAGGAAAATGTATGTGCCATCCGTCCTACCTGGGAAGAAGGGATTGTGCTACTTGGCATTGTTATAAGCTGTTGTTTCATACAAATAGTGTTTTCAGGAGTACTGAGCACTTACAGGTGTCTTACGGGTCTGACAGAGCTGCAAGTGCTCAGCTCAGCATACAAGACCAGAAAGCAGGTCTTGTATGAACTAAAAAGGCTTGGAGTTATAACAAGTTCCAGCCAGCTTGGTCCCAAATATTTGTCCACATGCCTCTAGGCCATGGAGAGAATGATGATCACAGCCTGATTCTGCAAGGTGCTGAGCACTCTAGTCCCCATCCAACAACTCATTTAGCCAGGACAGATTTACTGGGGAGTTAAAAGGGCTGTCACTCTCATTAGCACCATCTGGTGCAATGTATGCTCAGTTAAATAAGAAGGCTTTGCCTCTGTCCCTTCCCACCTCACCTTTCCAGTTAGCATTGCAGATGTATCCTGCCCTTTGCTTTGTACCTGGCAGTCATCCCAGTGAATACTGGTGCTCCTTGTGTATTTCAAATTTAGCATGTTGCTTTGCTGGACTGTGACTGGAGTGTTCAGTTTGCCTTGCAGCACTGCACTGTAGGTGGACTATTTAATTTTCTATTCCCTGTTCTAGTACATTTAGTAGAGTAATTTATACTGATGATTCATTAACTATCCTAGCAATCTGTTGCTGCTGAAATGGTAGGGTTAGTTTCTGATTTATTTTTTTTCGAGGCAAAATCTGTGTAAAATGTGAGAGCTCACATGGTGTTTTTGTTAGGTATGATGCACTCACCAGGATTTGAGGGAAACCTAAATTTCAGCTTCCAGACTCTGATGAATGCAGACAGTCTCTACATGGTCTCACATTACACTCTACTGCTCAACCTAAAATTGGTCAACTCGGATTACTACAGGAAGAAGCCTGCCCAAGCCCCTGTGTTGCTGGTGAGTTGGGGAATATAGGAAAACTGTTAAAAAAAAGAAAATTTGTTTTATTTCTTTTCACATAAACCAGCCCATGCATAAAGCCTTTAGGCTGCTTGCTGAGTGGAGAAATAGTAATTGCAAATGAAGCATTTACCAAGCTGCTTATGAATCTTGCATGATAAATGCCATGCATCTGAATTACACAGCTTCTCTGTAATTTGGAGGGGAATGAATGCTGCTTACTGATTATCATTAAAGTAGCAGTCATTTTGATGGATACTTTATCTTCAGAACAGATCTTCAGTAGCATCATGTGATACAGCAAGTATTGTTCAAACACATTATCAAGGGACATACCTTCATCTTACAACTACTTTTGAGCATAATGACAAATTTCTTGCTTAATACTTGACTTGTGTTTACGCAGATGAAGACATGAGAAGTTAGAGTGAAAAATAATTGGATTTTAGTAATATGAACTGATGATTCTTGTGGCACCTGGGATTCCTTAGCTTTTTGGGCTTTTTAAAAATTGTTTTGAGTGCTACAGGAGTTATAAAACATTAATCTATGTTTTTCAATTAAGTTGCCCAAGAGAAGTAATTTCAGAGCTTTCCTAAAATAAAAAAATTGCTGATATGTGGAACAAAAAAAATTAAAAACAACAAAAAATCTGCCAAAATGCAGTTTGCTGAGGTTTCCATGTAAGAGAATTTATATTCTAGAAGACCTCAAAAACAAGTGGGTTTTAACATCATCATCAGTTCTTGTGTGTCCTTCAGCAGCTGCGAGAGCAAATATGTGACTGAGAACCTTCTCTTGGGGCAGCACTGTGCACAACAGGCCTGAGTGTGACCTAAGTATTGTTGAAAATAGTTCAGATAGCTAGCTGGACCCCAGTTCATCTGTGATGACTGTTCGGTGTGGAAGGGCTTGATTGCTGGACAGGCAGCATTAGATGCCACAACTTCTTTTAATTGGAATTGAGATTCTACCTCTGTCTTGTGGAAATAGTGAGAGATCAGCATGTCCTATTGTCACTGTGCATGAACTGTCATTACGATTTGCATCTTGCATGAACTGCAATGAGAGAAGGGAAAGCTCCTTGTTCATGTCATTCTCCACCATAAAGACACATTGTGATCCTCAGTTAATTCTTATTTTTGCATAATTTCATTTCTACTCCTGCATTCCCTTATGCTCAGGAGTAGATCTTGGGGCTGAGGCTTATGCTGTAGGGCTTACTGTTGTCTTACATCTGGTTTTTATGGTTCTCTGCAGAAGGAGTTCATGAAGCAGGTCCAGTCCAGTGGAGTGTTGATGGTATTTTCCCAGGCCTGGGTTGAAGAACTGTACCACCAGGTACTAGAAAGGAACATGCTAGGGGAAGCTGGATACTGGGGAAGCCCTGAGGAGCACAGCCTTCCACTTATCACCATGCTGACTGGTCAGTACTATGTTATGTACTGTGGTAGCAAGGCTACCTTTCAAACATGTGTCTAAAACAAGCTACAATAATATGCTGCTTCATTGCATTACATACAGAACAGCATGGCATCTTAAAACACATGGCGTTTCGTAAAATTACTGGTAGAGAAGAAATCAGACTTTATGGTGGCAGGTACTTAAGTGTTTGTTTTGGATCAGACAGAAAGCTTTTGATGCATGGGTTTAAGAACAAACAGTCCCTGGGAGACAGGGAGAGTAGTTTTGTTCACTGAACCAAAACATCTCTTAATTATGTCAGCTTCAGTTCTGGTAGACTTCATACTTGGTAATGGTAAGCGGTAAGGCTGCTGTTTTCTTGATGTCATAGCAAAGCCATTTCAGTGTGCCTGTGGTGCAGTACAAATATAAATAGTGGTGTCTGATCCTGGAAGCCTTCCACAGATTGGGCTCCCCTTGGTTCAAATTTGTGCTCTGCCAGGTATATGCCAAATGGTGCTAGAGAGAAGCTGAAAACCTCTAACAAATTCTTAAAAACAATCCTTAGCTTCATTTGAGGGGAAAAAATCAAATGTTATCCACTGAAAGGCAGCAGGATGTCTATGATATTGAATTGATATAAAATGTACTGTCTGCTTGAATGTATATACTGGATGATTACAAAGAGGTAATTAAAACAGTGTATGCAGGGAGAGCACTGGCTTCAGATGAGCCATTAACTGGTAATCAAAGGGCACTGCTCTGAAAGCTTTTTGCTGATTTTATTGAGCTCAGTGTTGCTTTTAGCTATTGAGCTGGGAAGCTGAAAGAAACACTTTAGAAAAACAGTAGCCATGAAGTATGTGGAGAACAGACAGAGAGATAAGGGCTGCTAGAAAGGAAATCAACCTGACCCTCCTTCACATTAAACTGTCTTTGAGAAGCTGGTCTTTTGTTGTGTTGGAGAAAGGATTGCATTTCTTTTGTTGAGATTGAACCTACATAAGTCTACTAAAAATTGCATTTAGGACATAGGATCCCAGTGCATCTTGAGGACTCGGTCTGAGGATTTAGTAACATTTGAAAGGTTATACTAAGAAATGTGGAGATTTAAGGGTGTGGGAAGTTCTGAACTGTAAGAAATGCCATGAAATCTTTACTGAGAGTTTGGTTGACTGTGTAACTTCAGGGGGTGGGGGCCGCTTTTGAGAGTGGAGTATTTCCCCTCTTCAAGAAAACGTTGATTATACTGGGCAAAGCATAAGATGCCACAGCTCCTGTTTATGCCAAGGCTTCAGAAGACTGCCAAAAAAGAGCAACTAAAAAGCATAGGTGAGAAGTTAGGAGTGCTAGTACTTACTTGAACAAAGAGCCAGCTGGAGATGCTTTCCTTATGCTGTCTCTGTGTTAAGTCATAATCTGTTGCTTTTTAATGTTCTGGCAGACATTGATGGCTTGGGAAGCAGTGCAATTGGTGGCCAGTTGATGGCATCTGCTTCAGCTCAATCTCCTCTTTCCCAAAACCGGAAGACAGATGATTCCATTGTTGCAGGTATTAAGACTGTATTATAAACACAACTGTATTTACCAGCAGTGGGTTGTTATTATACTGTAAGCATATTCAGATAAATTGTGTTTTAGAACAACAATTTGAGGGTTGGGGGAAGTATGTCAGTACATGCTACACATGAATTCGTAGTCCAGCATGCAGAGGACAAATATGACTTGGTTTTGTACCACTGATGATAAAGCTGCTGTTGTGTCATTTTTCCAGTAGTAGTAGTAATGCATTTCTCACTCCAGGAGTTGCTTTTTCCCGATACCTTTTAATTGGCTGTTGGAAGAACTTGATTGACACTTTGTCTACACCACTGACTGGCCGCATGGCAGGCAGCTCCAAGGGGCTGGCCTTCATCTTGGGAGCAGAAGGAGCCAAGGAGCAGAACCAAAAGGAGAAGGACTCCATCTGCGTGAGCCTGGATGGACTGAGGAGGGCAGCCCGGCTGAGCTGTGCTCTAGGTACTGCTGCATGTGGGATGTCATGGCAGACTCATTAAAATAGGATGGTAACTTGCCTTGAAGGAATTTGAGAGAGAGAAAAGCAGCTGTTCCAGTCCTGGATAGGAACCTGGGCTGTAGGACTCTCCATAGAGCCCACCTGCCCTACAGCATAGACATATCCAGTGAACTTTCCTTGACAGAACCTGTTGAGATTGCATGGGATTGGGGAGGAAATGCTGGTTAAACAGTTACTGTATCGTTGCTTTACAGGAGTTGCTGCTAACTGTGCATCTGCTCTTGCCCAAATGGCTGCTGCCTCCTGTGTCCAAGAAGAGAAAGAGGAAAAAGAAATCCAGGAGCCCAGTGATACTATAGCTCAAGGTAAGCATGTGATTAAATTACCTACCTGATCTCATATGGCCTGAAAAGGTGCAACTGGAAAGTACTTTGCTGCACATAAAAGAAGGATGGAAGGGACTGTCACTACTGTGCACCACTCACTTGTAGGCATATGGGATGTATGTGTAGAGGCTTCAGTACATGTCCCGCTGTCCTAGATTCTTAACATGTCACACTAATTATATGGAACTGAAATCGGTGGAACAACAGATAAGATAACATCATTTTTGAAATGTACACTCTTTAAGCCTTGTGATACTAGTAAAACCAGAGGGCATCAGAGAAACAATATATTTTTTTAATGTGTTGGGTGATAATATAATCTGAGTTTGTGTCCCTCTTCCTGTCTTGTATATACATCTTTGGTTGTCTTTTGTCATCATCAGATTTAAAACTATTTCTGAATCATGTTAAATGAAGCTGGAATTTAAAAAATAATATATATATATATATATATATATATAAAACAGGTAAAAAGTTCTGCATCTCTATACCACTATTTCAAAGCCAATGGAAGTCAGTAAAGTCAATGGTTGTCTCCAATGGCTGTTCAGAGAAGCACACAAAATGTGTCTGATTACATCTGATTTCTAATGGCAAGAAGCCCATAATAAAACACAGTGTTGCACAAATGACCCTGCTTGGTGCTTAGATTTGGTGTTTCAGTAGAAAAAACAAAATGAATAGGCCTGAGCACAAACTAGCTTTTGACCACTCTGCTAGACACGACTGAAACAAGTTGGCCAGGCCATGCTGAAGCAAAGAGGAGGCAGTAGTGGTGGAGAGAGGCCAATAAATCTGTTCTATGAAAGCTTGCAAAGCTTCAAAATTTGTTTCCATTCCAATGGAGCATGAAAACTAAGCCTTTCAGAGATTCTCAGGAAAAAGAATGAGGTCCAAATGCTTGTAGTTCAGCTCAGGATTAGTTTTGCTTTGACAAGTGTATCCATTAGCAAAAGCTCTTTGGTGAATTTTCTGTATGGAAGTAGATGTGAAATCTGCAAACTCTTTTTTTCTATAGCAAAGGAGGGTTTGGTAAAAATAAACAAACATCCAGCTAGGTTCAAAGAGAAACATATATCATCTCTGGCAATCTGCATCTGTTCTGTGGACAACAAGATGTGAATTTGGGAGTGGAGGGTGTCAATGTGGCATAGATTTATTTTTTTTAATGCATATAAAATCAGTCGAATGAGACTTTAATTTTAAAACTGCCTTATATTTATTAGGAAGGAATGGGTTTCTCTGATTTACTTTTTGTCTAAAATCCACGTTCTTCTATAGGTTTCAGACTATAAATCTTTGCCATCACCCTGTATATCCTATATATGTTTGTTTAAAAGCTGGAGAAGCTAATGTGTTGGGTTTTTTTATTTTTCATGCTGCAGTGAAACAGAAAGTGGAGCAGAAACTGGAGCAGATGGGGAAAGTGCAGGGAGTCTGCCTGCACACTGCTCATGTTTTGTGTATGGATGCAGTCCTTAATGTGGGCCTGGAGATGGGAAGCCATAATCAGGACTGTTGGCCTCATGTGTTCAGGTACTCACCAGCTTCCCCAAAAGAAACAGAATTTATAATTTGTTGCCTGAAAGTAATGGACTCAGAAAAAGGTCTTTACACGCTCTGGGAGTGTTCTGCATAAACAGTGTCAGAGTGAATTAATTGTCAGTATCTGTAAGAGAAAAGACAGTGCTGTTTTCCACCACTATTCAGAGACAAAATCAATGCTTAGAAACTTCAGTTACTAGAAGACTGTGGTAGACCAAGGAACCTAAATGGGCTTTTCAGGCATCTCCACTAAACTATTTGCTACCTAGGCACATGGGAGGCTAAAGGGTGTAAAAATGCAGGTTGTCTATATGTAGTCTGAGAGTTAGAGGTAGTCTATTTACAGTTGGAGGAAAATGTCCTGTGCATCCTATCTGGTTCAGATGTAGAAGTTGGTGCCTGTGGATTGGCAGCAGGTTTCCATGTAAGCTGGCTTCTCACAGTGATGGGGCTGTGAGGCAGCCAAGCGCTGTACTTGCACTATCCTTCTGACTCACCTCTGGTGTACAGACCCAGTGAGCCTGGAAGTTAGTGGGGGGAGGAGCTGTTGTTTTGGGGGTTTTATTCATCTTTTGTTTCTCCTATTTGTTCTCAGGGTGTGTGAATACATCAGCACACTGGAGCACACCCACTTCAGTGATGGTACTTCCCAGCCCTCCCTTACCATCACCCAGTCACAGCAGGAACCTGGAGTGCTGCACCCAGACTCTGAGCCTGGGGATTCTCCCCAGGCACTGACTCCGGAGCAGGAGACCACCCTCAGCAGCAATCCTGTCATTCAGCCTGTTTCTATCCAGGAACTCGTCAAGGAGAGCAGTAAGGGCAGAGCTTTTGACTTCCGTGGAGGCAGCCTGCTGTGTGGGACCAGTGCTGCCAAGGCTGTTCTCACACTCTCCACGCAAGCTGACAGGTAAAAGCAGCGCTGTCGGGAACCAGAATCTCTGTTCCTGAAACAGGACCAAAATGGACCTTTATGTGGTGCAGTGGGGCCTGATCTTTGTCTAGTGCAGCCACTTGCTTCAGTTGAATTTCACAAGACTGCTGCGTGTTTGTCACAACCAGCAGTTCCTAAAACACCTGGTTTTCTGCATCTCTGCAGTACCTGTCCTGCAGGTACTGGGCTGAGTATGTCTGTGCACAACAGCAAATATGCCAAGTAAATCAAATGCATCCTGAGAGTAGTGGATTTATTGCTTGCATGTAAATTAATCTTGTTGTGTTGTGTTCATTAAAGCAGACAAAATAAGTGGGTGTCTTGTTCTGACAGGAAGGGACTGAATGACAAGACCAGTGTCAGTTAGAAAGCACCAAGCAGCAGCTGTCAGGACTGTGTGGACAGCTTGTCAGCCTGCCTCAGTGTGTCCAGAGGAGGAAGGACCACCAATCATGGTCACAGAATGGCTAGGTTACATGTCCCTACAACATGGTCTTCAGACTGATATGTCACAGACCTTTTCACTACTTTTCACCAAAGGCAACACATAGCAACCACGTATGGATAAGGATTTTCCTCTTACATACACATTTAAGTCTGCATCTCACGAATTTTTCACTTAGATTCTGTTCTTTTACTCACAGGCTCTTTGAAGATGCTGCTGACAAGTTAAACTTGACGGCATTGGCAGGCTTCCTTTACCAGCTCAAGAAGGCTTCTCAAGCCCAGCTTTTCCATTCAGTTACAGATACAGTTGATTACTCCCTAGCAATGCCAGGTAAATAGCCTGAAGATCCTTTACAGAGTTCTGTGTTTCAAATACAACTGTACTGCTTACAGGACTTGCTTTGTATTCTTAAAGTTTTAATTTTTTGAATTGAAATTTCAAGGTATAAATAAAAGACAGTATGTAGTCTAATAAGATCTTTCTGTAGGAGCAATTCAAAGTCTTTAGAAAAGGTTGAGCCCCGTTGTTTTTTTTTCTTTCAGACAGGGGCCATATCCACACCTGCTATGAAACACTTCACACGACATTCATTTGGTTCTTGGACTTTGGGGGTGTTAATTATGCACAGATACTTAATCACAGCTCCATTTTGGAGCCTGGTCCAGTAAGGAAACTCAGGTGAACTTAGACGTAAGACAGTGGGTTTAGGTTAGACATTTGACAGTGGAATGACCTCAGAAGTGGTCAGAAAATGGGTGGTAGCAAAAAAAGCATGCAACTGAAGAACATTAAGTAAAGCAGTGGTATTTGTTCTGCTTGCTCTGCCCCAGCAAAGTGGAGCATATACCCTCCCAGTATAAAACCTGTAAACTGTCATTTCCATCACTGTCTCAAATAGAGCAGAAGGATTGGACCCAAAGGAAGATATTTCACTTAAATTTGTGCTGTGCCTTTAGAAGTTACATTAGTCATGTGGGCTTTGTTCTGTCCTGTGGCAGACGTGGATTTTATCTGGTATATCACAGAATGTTAGGGATTGGATATGTCTCCAATTTAATCATTTTCCCTCCTTCCTGAAGTGTTACTTGTCATTTTCTCAATGTAGCACTTCAAGTTGTTCAGTTTTTGCTCTTGCTTTTCTCCAGGCCTCAACATTCATCACTTTATTTTTAATAGTGATCCTCTTGTCATGTATGTAGTAGTCAATCAGCAGTAGTTAGTAATAATGAAATTAAAATTAGGATAGGGCAATTAGTTGCCTTTTTTTTTAATATTAAAAATGGTATGCCCTATGATTACATCTTTCATTAGCGATAAAGGCACCAGCATATTTTAAATGAGAGAATAAAGTGTCTTTCCGAATGTTGTAAAAGCAATAGAAGATGAGTCCCTTTCAATAGGAAATGAGTATTACTTACTGGGGAACAGAAAAGTATTTTCTCATGTTCTCTGCTTTGTATTCTTTGCTTGATAAGAAATACAGAAGGACAAACCAAATGAAATAATTTGCAGTTTATATTCTTTCCTGTAGATGTCACCAAAGGTTTTTGCAACTACTATTTTGGGTCTTAAACCAGTTAAGTTAAATAATTGATATTAACTTTTCTACACTTCTTCTCCAAGCTTTTGTATTTAAAATGTTTGCAGAAAAAACAATCACTTACTAAACACACTTTATTTTGATTTAAGTTGTTCTTAAAACTTGGATCCATTTCCTGTTGTTTTACCGACACAGGCATAGGCTGTGTTTTACATTGAGATCTTTTTTTTTCCTTTTTTGATTTTTTTTTTTTTTCTCCTCCACCACATCCCTCACCCCCCACTGACTTAATACTAATCATTTCTAACCTGATTTAAATTCCAATTTAGACATCTAGAGGTGGAGGAGCTGCTGTTGCTTAGCTTCCATTTCTTTCTGTATACTTTCTCGTAGGTGAAATAAAATCTACCCAGGACAGGAGAAGTGCACTTCACTTATTCCGACTTGGTGATGCCATGCTCAGAATTGTAAGGAGTAAATCTCGCCCGCTGCTCCACCTCATGCGCTGCTGGAGCCTGGTGGCACCTCACCTTGTAGAGGTAGGAGTCGGGGAGAAAATGGGAATGTGTGCAAGTGATGGCAAAGCTGAAAAAGCTGGAGAAGGCTTGGTAGCTCTAAAATGTATGTCAGCCCTCAACATTGTCAAATCTGGTTACATTCCTGCTGGGATATTGTATATACTATGTCATATATTGTGATACTGCCACATATTTTATTTATTTATTTATAGCAAACTTTCATGCATCTGTGGGACTCCAAACAGCTCAGAGTCTGTCATCTGTTTCCATGGCAGTACTCTCCCATTTTCATTACGGTGGGGTCCCTAATCATGTTAGTGGTGAAGCCATTTTTAGGGTTTAGCAGTATGAAGTGCTTACTTCCCTTAAAAGTGTCTTGCTAAAAGCAAATTTTTTGCTTGGACAAACTAATACTCCTTCTTTCCCTGCAGGCTGCATGTCATAAGGAGAGACACGTGTCTCGGAAAGCTGTCTCCTTCATCCATGACATCCTCACTGAAGTGCTGACAGACTGGAATGAGCCTTCTCATTTTCACTTTAATGAGGCACTTTTCCGCCCCTTTGAGCATATCATGCAGCTAGAGCTGTGTGATGAGGATGTTCAAGACCAGGCAAGTCAGCCCTGATCACGGTGTCTGTTTCTGGCCAACCATGCCCATAAGAAGGATGGTCTCCAGAGTGCACTTGGTCCATTTGAGAGTGTTCCCCAAATTCCCTTCCAATGGTGCCTCGTAAACATCTTCAACGAATCAGGAGTGCTCTGCCTACCTAAACTAGCATTGTGGTAGAGCACAGAGAGACATTACACCTGGCTTTAAAGCAATTAAATAAAACATTTCTATTATCTAAAAAAAATAAGCAATAAATTAGTCTAGACTGACACAGTGAAATCTAGGAATGTGTTTAAAGCTGTCCTCATTCCTTCTGAATGTCCATCTATGTATTAGTTCTGGGTTTTGGTTTTATTCTTTGAACCTCTCCTACACTGTCTGCAGGTGGTCACCTCTATAGGAGAGTTGGTGGAAATGTGTTCTGCTCAGATCCAGTCAGGATGGAGACCCCTGTTCAGTGCCCTGGAAACAGTGCACAGCAGCAGCAAGTCAGAGGTTAAAGAGTACCTCGTAGGAGAATACTCCATGGGTAAGGACTTACTGCATTGGCTGTTTCATATGTGCTTTTGTTTCCCTGTCTTGTTCCTTGTGGACAGAATAAATAACTAATTCAATATATTTAAACGGTCTACCTGAACAGTGGCACTTAGCAGTGGCACTGTAATACTCGAGGACTGTACTGCAGTATCTGATTTATTAGTTGGGGTGGGAGGGAAAGCAGAGGTATTGTTCTGACTTTTTATCTTCTAGATTCTGGCAGATGAGTAGAATAAGAAAGAAATGTTTCAAACCTATTTGGATATTTTTGAGCAAAACAGTAGTGCAGGAGTACTGAGTTTGGTGGGGCCTTTGCCATTGTCCTGCTGGAGAAAGGAAAGCATACTGTATACAACTACCACGTCTCATGTGGACTGTCCTTCTTACTTTGTGAAACCTATTGTTATTATACATCAGGGTAAATTAGTGTGATAATCTAGGCAAGTGCTTGTCCAGGCACTTAATCACAAGGCTTCAAATTGCTAGCACTATTACAAACCATGTTTGCTGTAAGAATGATTCTGCATCCCTCCCAGAGATGTTTGCTTGTATGGAAACTGGGTAATATGGAAAAATCACTTTAATCAATTCTTTTGCCCCATTAGAAGCTATTTTTAAATGTTACAAGTCATGTATAAGGGATATGGTTTCCTTCCTAAATTTTGTCTTTCAGATCTGTTATGATCAATGGCAAAATGCAGGTGTACACAGGTTTTGACGACTGATAATCTACTTAAGAAAAGCAAGACTATTTTGTTACTCTATAATCTGAATAGTTTTCCACATGACTGCTGTCATCTTGGCAGTTGTCAAGAACTAAACCAGAAACCTACACCAAACAGAAGTGTTATCTACTTAGTTGAGTTCAAGAGCTCAAACCTGCTCTTACCATTTAGGGAGGCATAAGCTGATATTTTTCATAGATAAGGCTACACAAGTTGCCTCAGGAGCAAGAGAAGGTTTTACTTCTAACATAATTCCTGTCTCTGCCCAGAATAGAAGAGATTCTACAGATTCAGTTAAATTGTTGAAAAACTGTTGGAAAATCATCTTTATGGGGATAGGGAAGAATTCTCATCTTGTTATTTCCACAGGGAAACGCCAGGCTCCAGTGTTTGATGTCTTCGAAGCGTTTCTAAACACAGACAGCATCCAGGTCTTTGCCAATGCCGCCACCAGTTATATTATGTGCCTTATGAAGTTTGTCAAAGGACTGGGTAAATATTTTTATTTTTCTTTTAGCCTATTAGGTCACGATATGTCAAATTTGATCCTGCAGAAGAGGAGAATTCAGTTATGTGACACACAGTATGTTAGGGAAGCAAGGCAGTGAAGAAATTGAGTCCAGAATGTTTTAAAAAACAAAATAAAATCAACACCAAGGGATTATTTCAGAAACATTTTTAGTGCTATGAATTCTTTAAGTTGTTATAGCAGCATAGATGCATCTCATTTGATTCTTCATTTGCATCAGGACTTGCTTATATTCGTTTAATAAAAAACAACAACAAAAAATAAAAATTTAAAAGCCCCCAACAAAACAAAACAAATCCAAACAAAAGCAAAAAAACCCAGAACATTGCAGAAATGGCCTAGCATTATGCAGTGACAGCATGGATTGTCAGCAACAGATCAAGGCACATTTTACATTCAGTGATCAAAGCCACATGGCTACTTTCTACCCTCGCCCACCTCAGCAACAGCAGTTTGGCATATCCAGTGCTGAAAACCTGCTGAACCCTCAGTGAGACCATGAGCATTGCAACTAAAAACACTCTTTCCCTGTGATTAGTTTTTTCTGTTGTGTTACTGAGGGCAGCGGAGACCAGGCATGTCAAGTCAAGGTGACCATGCAGAGTAATCATCGTGCATCACCAAACTTCAGAACAGAGGCAAATGATGTTGGGTCATTCTGCCCCCCTGTTTGTGTTCCGTGGCTTGCCTTCATCATTAGAATTTCACACTTTTCATTGAACTGTGGCAATGATTTATTTTTTCCTTATATAAATTGCAAAACTTCTAATGACTGGTAAAATGGGGCATGGGTTTTTTTGTAAGTATAAACTCACAGTTATCTAGCTCTGTAAGCAACTCCTTTTGATTTAAATGAAGCACCTAACTGCAGCAGATCTAGTCTTTAATGTTACTCCCATCTTATTAAGCTGTTTCACCATCGATTTCAACAGGCAGAATTCAGCTTGTGATGACAGACCAGAATTGTAATTATTACTACAAAAGAGAAATAAACTTGCATGTGCCGTACCAGTAGAGGGAACTCATGTTCCTTCTCAAGAATCTAAAAGCCTCTCTTTTATTTCTTTAAGTTTCTTACTTTCATTAGATAAGTTTGTCCCCTTTATGGTTACATGTCAAAAAGCACCATCTTTTTTTGTATTAAAAGACTAGGATACTTCAGTACTGAGCAATAGCAAATATACTACTACTATGTATGTGCATTTTAATGTAAAACTAAAGAATTCAAACTTGGCTGATATCAATAGTAGGCAAGACTTTAAAATACATTATGGAAGGAGTAGTTAAGGGCATAGGAAAAGCAAATAAATGTAGTGAAAGGAGAATAAAGTAGGATTTAATAAAAGCATTTAATATTTATCTTGTGGTTTTTATGAGAGGAATAGTTTTTAAGGCAATAAAATGTTAATGTATATAGGCATTTAGTCAAGCTTCAGATTTGGCACTGAATGGGACATATTTGGCTAAACTGGAAAAATGGGTATGAGCCAAGTATTCTAGGATGGACAGAACATTGGCTGAGAGGGGAGGAAAGCAGGCTATGCAGACGGGGAAAAAGCTGGAGTGAATGGAGTTATCCAAGCAGGAGCTCTGCAACAGGATGCCTTGGAACTGATCTATTTATTTAATACACTTAGTGAAGCTGACCTGAAAGGAGGAGTCTGCTGATGCCACAGAGTTAGTAATACCTGTGATATTGAGACACTAGAGCCTGAGGATATCATACAGTTGAAACTGTGAGGCCTTGACGTCTGAATTAGGCAGCAGAAGGAAATATTGTAGCACAGAATATAAAATGGTGTATTTAAGGAGTAGATAAACTAAAAGGAAGAACTTGTGGTAGAAGAATTTTCTAGGGCACTGGGATGCAAACAAATAGAAAAAAAAAAAAGTATATTGATTGAGCAAAGGGTGAATATGAGCAAGTCATTCATACACCCATGGAAAAAAGTATAGTGGAGTCAATATGACAGATGACTTATAAGGTGTGATTATAAGAACTCCCAATGGCTCTAATAAAGAGTGATTCAATAGGCATGTATTTATTAAAGCATTTATTCATATAAAAGTCCATGTATAAACTGCGACCAATATACTCTATTGTTTGTATGAGAATCATCTAGTTGTCATCTAATAAGATCAAACAAAGGATGTTTTCTGGATTCTATTCAGACATTAGGGCACAACTAAATGAAAAAGGAAAACTAGTGCTACATTTGTTTCTCTTCTTCTGTCCTTCCCAATGCTGCCTTTCCTGTCCCCAGGGGAAGTAGATTGTAAGGAGATGGGTGACTGTGTGCCAGGATCAGGATCTGCATCTACAGACTTGTGCCTTCCCGCGCTTGATTACCTCAGGAGATGTTCTCAGGTATGATGAACGATCTTATACAGGTACTAACCTGGCTTAGGAAACAGTTCTAACCTCCAGGCTTTGCATGAATGGTTAGATGGTTTACATGAACACGACAGAATCTGTAGTAAATCTGATGGTAAGAACCTGCACTGCCAGGTGGGGAGTAGTGTTCTGAAGGAATTTTGTACCTTCTAGGCCAGCTAACGGTGGGAAAGCTGAGGACATGAAAACACTCAGGCCCAAGGAGCATGTGGGAAAACGTGAATGTTCAGAACCTAGAAGTAACATATTCAAAGCTACATTTATCCTTATTTAAACAGTTACTGTAAACAGTGCTGGGAATGAAGGAGGAAAAAAAAACAACACTGTCCTACGAATTCTCAGATCTTAAGAAGAGCAACAGGTTACACCCTCTAAAATGCAGCAGCAGTTTATCTGTACCATGAAAACATATCTGAAGCTCAGGGCAAATCTCTAACAATTAGAATGCTGGCATGTTTCCTGTAATCTCCTTGCACATAGCACAGATTATTACCTAGGGTTATTAAGATGGTTTTTATCTGATTTTTATAACGTTGTTTGTATTTCTGTAGTACCTGCAGGTCTGTGTGTTGGACCCAGGCCATGTTTTTTCTGAGTACAATACAAATATATAACAAAACATATTACCATAGCTGAAAGGACTTAATATCTAAATTCAGAGGTAATGGGTCAATTCAATACACAGACTGAGAGGAAAAGGAAGGAGTAAGGGAGCTCAGAACAATAAACAGCAGTCATAGCGAACTGTACTTGCTGTCTTGTTCACCTAATAAAATATGGTGAATATCTATGTGTATATCTAATGTATGTTCTATCTATGCACTATGCGCATCACATCACTCTTCATCATCCTTACAAACCCCAGTCCACAGTGGGGCAGAAATGTTTTCTCCTCTTTAAAAGAAGCAGACTTTTTTTTATCTCATTATACCTTTCAGCTTACCACTAGAAGAACCACAGGAATCAGAAATCCTGTCTGTATATTGCAAATATGTGGTTTACTTTATAAAGGCCTGGTAAAATATTGGTAGCATCCCAGCTATAGCAAAATTCTGCAAAGTTTCTATTTGTTGTGTAATGGACAACTCAGGGAATGAAGCTCTGAAGTAAACCTGTACAGGTCCTTTTATCAGTATTTACTTAGTCCTTCAGAGCTGCAGAATATTCTGTGTACAGCTAATGGAGCTTCTTAGGTCAGTGCAATCAGTAACATTTGTCTTTCACAAATGAGGAGGGAGCACACTCCCTGCCCAAAAATGTGTTATTTAAATTGCTTTTCTCCCTCTTTCTCCCGCCAACCTCTTACTTGTCAATGAACAGAAGACTTCTGGCCTCTAGTTGTGTTTTTCATTTACTCTGTTGCTAGATGAACAGAACAGATGCTGACACGATGCTGCTTTCGTAGTTTTTATTTTACATACCTGTGTTGTATGTGATAGCTTTAACAAACTTCCCCATATATATCTATTCTCTCTTTTTTCCTCTCTCTCCTTCCCCCCACACTCCTCCCCAGTTGTTAGCCAAAATCTATAAAATGCCCTTGAAACCCATCTTCCTCAGTGGCAGGCTGGTTAACTTGCCCCGAAGAGTGCAGGAACAGTCAGCCAGCAGCGAGGATGGTATCGAGTGCATCCTTTCTGACTTTGATGACGACACTGGTAAGTGCACTTAAAGCAGTAAATGCAAAATTAATCAATTGCTTCTTCCACACATCACTGTAAATTTTGCCATCTGCTGAAAGCAAAAAGGAGGGAAAAAAAATCAGTTTATTGTCTCCATGTTGTCTGCGCATACAGAGCTTGGAAGTTCAAGTCACGTCACCTTCTTTATGTTAAAAGATACAGCTTCTATATGAGAAAAATACAACCTTTCTCTAGGGACAAGGTAATAGTATTTTAATTATCACAGAATCACAGAATCACAGTATATATTTCTGAAAGCTAACACAGAAATACTTTCTAGACCACAGCTGAAGTAAAGGACTGAAAACCTTTTAAGGTTGGTATTGACAGGCCTGTTGAGTTAGATTTTAGAAAGATGAAGAATACTTGTTTAAATATGTTTCCAAACTTATGTCCTGTGATCTGTTGAACTAAATGGTATATTTCTGAAGTCCATAAAAAGCACTACGACTTCCAGAAAAACAAGCAGCATTTGTGTCCTAATTATTTGCCTGGCTTATATGGGTTGTGGATTAATCAGGTGTTTGATGAATTAGATATGTGTGAAGCCAAGCAGTAGAGGAATGTAGCCTTACTGCTTTTGGACTCATGGTGGCCCTTTGAAGCAGTGCAGTCACTTTTGAATATCTGAACTACACAGCTGTTCTGACCTGACTGCCTCTGTGAAGAGCGAGCTCCAACCAGGCAGAAGCAGGCTGACTCCATTGCATTTCATTCACATGCCTCACCAGAATGATTCTTGGTACCTACTTTTATCTAGGCTCTTTCACCTGTCTTGTTTCGCTGCTCCCCTGGATAAAGGAGAGAAAAGCTGCTCTTTGAAAAAAAGCAAAGCACAAGTCCTAGTTGTTTTTTAAAACAAGCAAACAAACAAATTTTTACTTTCTTCTTTCTCTGTTTGTTTCATTTTCTCTCTGGAAATTTTGGAATGTTCACCTGGGACGTGGGAGACTCAAGTCACTGAAGTCTCTGCTTTGAGTCAGGCTTTGGACTTGACCTAGGTTCCCCCCACCTTAGGTGACCACCACTTGCGTATTGTTCTGAAGTGGCTCTGCCTATCAATGTCTTGCCTGCTGAGAATAGAAATGCCACCCTGCACCAAAGAAACCTTCTGATCTGGTGCTTGTCAGAGCTAAGTGCTGAAACTTTCACCCAATTTTTATTTAGCTTGTAATGGTATTAGAACATAGCTAGACAAACTGACTTTACAGACAGGAGACAGCGCTTCATCTGGCACTCTCTTGCTGAAAGTCAGTACCAAGATGGGGCAAAATGTTTTAGCCTACTTTGCCATATGGTGGTGCAGTGTATTTTCATAGTATATTTGATTTCACGCCAATGTCATCATACATACTGCCCTGTGGAAGTGGTGTCAAAAAATAAATGATCAATCCAGTTACTAAGTAATGATTTCACTGTGTTTTCCTCGATTCTCAGGAAGATTCTTGCAGTCAGCAAACTCAATGCTTAAACAAAATGCCCTTGCAGCCTTTTTTATTACTTTTTGGAACATAATTAGCCAGCATGTATCATGCAGACACAGACTGTATCAGCATTGCTACCCGTGGCAGGGAAGAAGGGCTTATTAGTGAACCAAAGCCCATTTTAGCCTAATAAACCCATAGCCTTTTAAGGAGGCTTAAGAATAACCCTATACATTGCAGGAGCATTCTGAGTATAATATGCAAGATCCTTCTAGTCATTCTTAATATTATGGGGAACTAGCAAGTTACTAGCAAGTGATCTGTGAAAAATTAAAGGGCAGCAATTCCCAACCATCTTCAAAATTGTATTGAAAATTAGTTGTATCCCATAATCTTTTAGGGATATATGTTTGCTAGTGTAGGTATGAACTCGCAGTACTACCTGTATCCTGACTGCTGTTCTGGTTGTTGTCCTGCTCTGCCATATCCACATTTAATACTCTTCTATCTGTGACCTCTTAACATCTGAAGATGATATGCGAGGCAGCCTGATGATACTTCATGAGGCATTATTACTGTTCAGTTCTGGGTGCCAAAGAGAGATGGTTAAATTATGGCTAGTCACCTTAGGATCCTTACCTAAAAGCATAACCTCAAATGGGTGCAAACCATTCTGGGCAGCATTTGCAATGGTAGCAAGAAGTGTAAAATGTCCCATTAAAAAAAAATTTTAAAACCCCAATGTTAAGGAGACTGGACTAGTGGGAGTAGTAAACTAAGAAAGAAGACGAGAACAAGATGTACATGGAGGAAGAAGCATGGGACAAAACACGAACTTAATAAAAGGAGAAGAAAAAGGAGACAATAATTTCAAAAATTGATATTGCCCACAGCCATCAGACAGGAACAATGAACATGCAAGAACCCGTGATCTTTTAAGTTAATTAATTTCTTAGCCTCCATCACTTTCTGAGGCAAGTTCTACCTGTGGTCAAGCCAGTATCTCACTCATGGCTTTTAATCTTTGTTTCCTTACTTGTAGGCCTTATCAGTGTCTGGATTATTCTGCTGGAAGAATTAACAACTGCCATATCTAACTGTCCCCGCCAGCACCAGCCTCCTACTTTGGACCTGCTCTTTGAATTGCTGAGGGATGTTGCCAAGATACCTGGTAATGAAAAGGCTTGATAAAATGTGAGCTAGTAGAGCCCTGACCCAAACCTCTTAGAATCCTAAACCACTTGTGTAAAGTGTGTTATTCATGCTAGAGCTACACAGAGACATTCTCAAGTAGAAAGAGATTTTCTCAGAGCATGATCTGTTGTTCCAGTTAGTGCATTGGTCTGTGTTGACAAGAGGCATCTTGTATGTTCAACATACTCTTACATTTGTTGCACAAATAAAGAGGTGCAGTACTCCACTGATGTCCTAGCCCCAGAAATAATTTGTCTGGTGTCTAGGAAAATGAAAAATAAAACTATATAGTCCTACAGTCCATAGTCATGTAGACCTGCTGGGAAAGACAGCACGTAAACAGTTGGCTAAATGTTCATATATTACCTCACAACTAGGTCCAAAACTGCTTAACCCTCTCATCCCACCAAAACAGTTTCAGAATCTGCTTTCTTTAGCTCCATCCCTGGCCTCAAGCTCAGGACAACTTAGCAATTTTACTGTGCATGTAGGCTTTGTAAGCAAAAATATACAACCATCACTGTGTTTATTTTAAGGCCCAGGATTTGGCATTTATGCAGTTGTACATCTTCTTCTTCCCACGATGTCTCTTTGGCTCCATCGCAGCCATGGTGACCATTCTTACTGGGATGTGGCATCTGCTAATTTCAAGCATGCCATCGGCCTTTCCTGTGAACTTGTAGTGGAGCACATACAAAACTTCATACACTCAGGTATGTCCTTGCACTGTCGCATCTACTGCCAGTCACCAGGAGCATGTTACTGAATAGCTACCTGGGAAGATGCTTTCATTGCTTTTTGGTTACTCAAGCATAAAATAAGAGGAAGAGAGTTGAAAATTTCTGTTTGTTTGGGTTTCTTTTTCTTTCTTTATAGGGTTTAGAATTATGGAAAAAAATAATTTGTAAGGGACTTAGGGAAGTTATTTAGTCCACCCTTCACTCAGAGCAGGGCTATCTTCAAAATTAAATCATCACAATCTATTATACTTTCCAAAATAAGATACTAAGATTTTGATCATAAAGAACTAAATATTCAGAAACAGGATCTAACAGAATTTCTCCACTACCACTTAAGCCCAGACATTTGGTATTGTTGACATCAAAAGGACTGTTCTTATTTCAGTTTGATGTGATGCATGTTTCGAAATTGAACTCTAGTAATAGCTGCATAAAAAGATTTGGTTTTGCAAAGTCTGTGAACAGCATTAAGTGTAGCAAGACTGTTTATCTCTAATTATAATGAAAAGGCAATGATGTTAAAAGCAGTCTGTGTCTTTTCCTTATAGATATTGGTTATGAAAATATGATCAATACTATGCTGAAAGATCTTTTCAAGTTGCTGGTAGCCTGTGTAGCAGAACCAACAGAAATTATTTCCAGAGTTGGCTGTTCGTGTATCAGGTAACACAATCTATTCACTCTGTTAGAATATTTTTTAAAAAAAAAAAGAAGAAAAACTTGTGGACTCATCAAGTTGGCTAACATCTCAAAAGAAGTCTACAATATGTCTATCTATTGTTATTTGAATAATGAATTTTAGACTTACTAACCTTTTCTTGCTGTTTTCTGTCTCCTTCGGAACCTGTGATTTTAGGCATTGCTATGTGTATCATTCCTATAAAAGCACTTGTACGTTACTTACGTGTGGTTATTCAATAATTAATCCTCAGGAAAAATAATCAAGGGCCCTTCTGTTGGAATTCATAGGTCTTTAGAGGTAACTAATACTTTTGACAGTCTTCAGGTTATTACAGTCATAATCAAAAGAAGCACTGCATTATATACTTACATAATGTGCAGTTCTTGTCCTGGCAAGATGGCTACTTAAAGACGAAAAGCAAGCGGGGTGGCAGGGTAGGCAGGGGGAGTCAAAACTACAGTGTAATTACAAAAATAGGTCAGGGTAACAACTGAGGAGATTGGATATCATTAGCTAGCTGCTGATTAGGTCTTTTGTTCTGTTTTCAACCTTCTCCCATTGCAAGTAAGAATTCTCTAGTTCCTTCTTGAATGTGGTACTGTTTTCCTGTGTCCTTGCAGGTATGTGTTAGTGACAGCAGGGCCTGTTTTTACTGAAGAGATGTGGAGGCTTGCATGTTGTGCCTTGCAGGATGCATTCTCTGCCACTCTGGAGCCAGTAAAGGTAAACTGCCTTTTTGCTGACAGGCAAAATGTAATCACACTAGTTATAGACTCACTAACTTTTGACAGGCTGCTTTTTCTTTTTCAGAAAAGTTTTTGGGTACAGAGCCAAGAAAAGAAGCATAAGGATTATGTGGTAGCTTTTGTTATTTTGTCAATTCACTCACAAAGAAAGATGTTGGATCAACAATGGAAAAAACGGTTTCTTGGATCAACCAAGAAATCGGTTTTTTCTAAGCATGTGCAGACAATACTAGTCACTAATAGTCCAGACATTTTAAATTGCCCTGCCAGTATGAAATCTGAAGAGTTTAGTAGGTGAAAACTTACCTTTTGATCTATTTCTTCCTCTGGGTTGGCTAAAACTAGACAGAAGACAAAGTTGCTTACTTGATCCTGTAGCTACATGTTCTGTATAGATCAATTCACTATTTTTCTTGTAACAAAAAAATCCTCATCACAGGCCAGACTACATAGGAAGTTGTCATTCCTTTGCATCGAAAACATCAAAGAGCAGGTGACCAGCTGTTGGTAATGGGACAGATCTTGTATTACACATAAACAGGCTGGACAACACTACAGTCACTGACTTCATTTAATGCACAGTGAAAGTCTGATGTTCTGTCTTTCTGTAGAACCTGTTAGGCTATTTCCACAGCGGTTCAGAAAGCTTTAGTGGAGATGCCTGTGAAGTGAAGGTGGCAGCCCCCTCCCTCTCGCCAAGTGCTGAAGCTGAATACTGGAGAATCAGAGCCATGGCACAACAGGTACTGACATTTCAGGGGAAGTCAAAGAATCTTTTAAACTTGGGGGTTTTCTTTATGAAAGTACATCTTTACCACTACCTTCCTCACAAACCCTGTGGGTAAAGACTTCCTCATCACCAGACTAACATTTATTTGTCTAACAGTAGTATTAGGAAAAAGTAATAAAAAGTAGAAAAAAACCCTTAAAACTGTCCCCCTGTAAGGAGGAAATAGGAATGCCTAGGGTGGGGAAGATGCATAGGTACCTGAGGAGGACTGATGATGAGCCTACTGTGTAATGTATCTTTAAAAAAGGCAACCCTAGTATACATCGGTGGAAATGTTTCTGATAGAGAAAAGGAAATAGTAGTGGCATTATGAATTCTCATCTAGAATGTCATATACATTTTTAATTACTCTGTTAAAGAATAGTAATTTCAAAGGGAAAAAAATGCAGAACAGAGACTGTGATACGAAACTAGAAAAACAAGATTTGTTCAACCTATCAAAGTAGAGTTTGAAGGGGAATGCAGACTTTTTCCTCTATAAATACCTGGATATAGATTCCAGAGAAGAAAAAGAGTTACTGAGAACTAGAGGATAATGCTGACATTTAACAAATGATTTAAAACTCACCACTAACTCCTAATCAGCAGAACAAACTTGGAGGTAACCTTCTCAGGTCCTTTTGACTCCAGTGGAGGTTGTTCATTTTATGAAAGTGGTTGAATGAAACAAGTTCCTTGAAATACAGCAGACTGAACTTAGTGACCTGTAGGGTACCATAAAACTGTAAATACTGTACAACAGTTTCAGCATGGGAAAGCAGCTGGATTAAAAGAGCCAACAGATGTTTGGTGTCAATTTCTGAGTTGATTAATCATTCCCTGCTGATGCTTGAAAGTCTAAGACACAGACCAGGATTTGTGATCACAAATAACATGGCAGTGGCAGACTTTGAATAGAAAAACTGTTTTAAATTAAGTTTTAAATACAAAAAACTCGGGAAATGTGGCATTTATATTTTTCTTGTAGACACTATCAGTGGCACTCCCTGAGTCCTTCTCAGTAGGGATTTGACACAACTACTAAGCTACAAAATAAACCCACAGCAACTAAGAGTTGTTTCCCTATTTCCTTCCCAAAGAATCACAAGTTAAGTGTCTGTTGTGTCTTCATGGCTGAAAATAATCCTTCTGACAACCAGCCTTCTGAGGTACAACAGGTGAACTGCAAACAGGTCCTTGTCTCCATCCATGATATTTTCTGATAGTAGCATACAGACAGCAGAAAGCTTGTTTTGGTGTTTGGTATTATGCCTTATACAAGTTCAAAGAAAAAGATGTCTGTCCTTTGCTCTGTGCTCTGCTGGGTGTCTGAAGGTAGTCCATGGCTCTGAGGGTGTTTTCCCAAAGCCGCATGCTCCAGAGAAGGTCTGCCTGGGGGGTGTGTGTGTGTGTGTGGGGGGGGGTGTGGTACCTTGCATTCTCTGCATTGCTGTAAAATAAGTGATGTAACAGATCTTTCACAATGCAGGAAATCCTATTCTCAGGCCCCCCAAGGATCCAGTGCAAGTGATAAAATGATTGGTTTATGTAACTCTTTGTTTTCTAGGTCTTCATGCTGGAGACTCAGTGCTCCCCAAAGACCCCTAGCAACAAGGAAGGGTTTGAACACGCCCAGTCCTGTGTGCTCATCATTGACTTGCCACCAGATAAGAAACCAAATGGGCATACCCAGAGAAGGTAAATATCTTCTCAGGAAAATATTGTGTCATTAAAAGCAAGATAAAAATACTGTCAGGCTGGCAGATATTTGAACAGAGCCTGGCAAATCATGCCTCTCCATAGGTCTCATCAAAAAAATGAAATACACCAATCAAATAAAAATTAGGTTTTGTGACAGAGGAGACAATAATTGTTTACAACTGTCTGCTCTCCAAATGTTCCCATGATCATACACTGGCGAGCAGGCACATGCAAGAGCTGTTACGGTTGTAGACAAGTCTGTGTCTCTGTCTGCAGTGTGGCCCTTGGAGAGCTAAATAACGAAAACACTTCTAATAGATAATAAAAATTGGTAGGTCACAAATACCAAAAGGATATATAAGGTCAATCAAAGCCTTCAAGTAGAGGAAATGCTGATTAAATTAAGAAAAGCAGCCTCATAGGAAATATTAGGAAAATCTTTCTAATATTGAGATCCTTTTCTTTAAGAAGTAGAGTTTCAAATACCAGTTTGAAGAAAGCTATGGAAGTAGTTATGTTTTTAATGATACCTAGTAAATGAAATAATGTCTGCTTCACTAATGGTCTTTTAAATTCAGTATTACTGGATTAAGAAGGTAGAAAAAGTTCAGGGATAAACTGGAGCAGTATAAATTGAAGAGACCACAGCCGAAGCTGTGAAACTGTCAACATATTGATCTAGGGAACAGTGTTTTTGCGTGGCACTTTATTTTTGTGGAAGTCCTTCTGTATGTCACCACCTCAGAAACCCATGCTTTGCATGACAATCTGGTCCAGTCAAAGAATATTTCTTTTTGCTTGCACTTGGTTGTTTAAACAACTGCTGTAACATCAGTAGGGCCAAGAATTAGAATTCTGCATTCAGAGTTTGTGTTTGTTTTGCAAGGTATGCAATGTATGGCATGAAGTTGTCTTTTACTAGATACCAAACGTGCTTCTGTATCACTTCAGGCATTCTTGTTCAAAACTAAACTATTGTTTGCAACAAAGAGCCTGAACGTGATGGTCCTTCTTTGGGTGAACAGGAAGAGAGACCACGCAAGATGTCTCTATTTTTACACAGCTATACAGAAGTTTCCCCCAAGAGCAGGTGCTCTGTTGCCTTAACTTCAGAGAACAGGGCCCTGCACAGAGATGAAGAAAGGTGGAAATCACAGTCTAAACACTTCCTTCTTGGTTGGAAATTATCTGCTTTATCCAAAGGTTTGCAGATCATTCTTCTTGTTATAATGAATGCAAAGCAAAAGACTGGAGTACTGGAGTAAGGCCATGCAATCATAAACGTAGCATGGGTCTTGCTTGTCTTTAAACAAATAAAACTTGCAATTAATACAAACTCTGAATGCTCTCACACTGCGCTTTGTCTAAACAACTGCAAAAAGTGTTTATGCCAATAGGCAAATATTACCCCAGCAATGCTCATTTTTCACCAAAACCGGGCTGAAAAGTCAACTGTGCCACTCTTTTTCATATTATTTGCTACAGCAGTGCAGTAATATGCCAGTCTTGCATGCTAGTAACTGTGGCCTTTCAAAAGTTTTACTTTAACCTTAGTGGGGTTTCTCTTCTCCCTTTTTGCTTTTGTTTCCGTAATGCTGCATCGTTTCACAGGAAGCTGGGGTAAGGGAGCTTTTCTTCTTCCTAAAAAGTAGTAATATATTTCAGTTTGAAACTCTGGGCAGAAAAAGAAAATACTGTCCTTATTTAGCTTTGGCATTGTGTGTTTTCACCTATAGCTCTGTACTAGTTTGTTTTGGAATTGAGCAGTACTGCCAATTGTAACTGTCTTTGGAAATTGACTTTTTGGCTATTACAAGGAAAAGCAAATCTCTACTCCTGTTCCAAAAGCAGGATCAGAATAGTCTCTTGAAATCAATGCAAATGTTCATTTAGCTTTATACATGCTCTTAAGAGCTTTTCTGAGTCAAAGCCTCTAATGATTTTTACAGCAGAAAACTACTTACCCATAAGGAGCTCCAATGTATGTATTAATCACTGAGATTTTGGCACTGTCAGATAATAGGACTGTTTAAATTTTACACTCACTGTATCATCACTGACAGCTGTGTCATGGTAAACGAACTGACAAAGGTAAATTAACCCTAGCAGCACAGTTGTGTCTATGTGGGCAAGCATTTAAAAAAAAAAAAAAAAAAAAAAAAATCAGGACTATGTGTGCTTTTGTAAGTCAATTAACATAAGGCAAAATTCTGAGAGTTAAAAATACGTGTGTTTCTGGATTTTTTCATTAAGTGTTGCATTCTCAAAACTGAGTTTTGGTGTGATTTCTCAAAAAAAAACAAAACCTTTTTGTTTTGGTAGTTTGAAAACACTTTTGAAAGTTTTTTAATGAAAGTAGAATAACTTTTGCAACAAAAAAATTAAAGGTCTACAACTGAACATCTCATGTAGGTCTCAGTCAAAGTAAATCTTCATGTAACAACTTCAGTGTTGCAAGCAAACTGAAAAATCTCTTCCTTACTAGACAGCAGTGCTAATTAAAACGTGACCCGTCATAGTTCCCTAAATCAAAGCAAGTATTACTATGTGTACCAGAGCATCAGCTCCATTAAAACATCACCACTGTAATCTTATGCAAAGATGTTTATAAAAATGCCTTAAGATAGGTTTCACAGTTTATAATTTTAAATCCATGAGATGATACCAAACAACAATCCTGTCCACCCAATCTTCCTAGCGTCTCCTGCCTGTAAGCCTCTCAATGTTATTTATTTGCTGATGAATGACCTGAAAACTTTGGAGGAATTTGCCGTTCCTGGGTTCCCTGTATAAATCAAAAATCAGTGAGATCTAGAACAATTTACAGCATCTCTAACAGGAGCACAGCTAAGAATCACTCAGTATTTCATGTGAGAAACAGGGTTAGGAATAGATATTTCCATGTTAGGCTCTCGGTGTTCAAGTGGAAGTCTTAAGAGCAAACAAACAGTAAAACGTGTCTCCAGCAAGACAAGCTTCTTTGCATGCTCCATTGCACTGCTGATGTTTCTGTAGATTTTTATTTTTTTTTTAATTGGTTGGTTGGCTATTTGTGCTTTATTTTTAAGAAGTACTCCTGGCATTAGTGGAAAGGGAAACCAAATGGTAAACTATTTTTGGCCTCAATTTGTCATGGCAAAGTTAAAGTTGGCTGAAATGACAGTGGAGGAGTTTTAAGGATATCTCAACTTAGCCAAAGTTCAGCAATAAAAATAGAAAATATAGTCAAGGAATGCTGACTAATGGCAGAGGTACTGCATAACTTGTGTGTTAACAAATTCCTCAGAGCAGGCAGAAATATTGAGACTACTTGCAACTGCCATGAAATTGAAACACAGAATATTTAATCCCTCAGTGTTAGACATCACAGGAGAAAAGGACAAAAATTTTAATAGAGATTTGTTTTAATACCACCTCTGCACAAGTGCAATTAGTGTGCTTGCAGTGGACAGTTGTTTTTCTTAACCAATGTCTTCCCTTCTGGGAAAGTATTTGAAAGAGTAGCTGGAAGACCATTCTAGACAACTTTATCTTTCTCCATTTTTTTGTAACAAGGCTCTGAGAATTTGGCCTTTCATTTGCATCTTTCATGTTGGATTCTAAAATATTAAGTATTCCTGTACTTCTAGTAAAACCACAATGCACCATTTTAATTTTATTTTATTTTTTTCCTTCCCATGCTTGGTTTACCAAGTATTCCTTTCAGGACAATAGTGGTGAGCTTGCTGTCCCACCAAGTACTCCTCCAGAATTTATATGACATCTTACTGGAAGAATTTGTGAAAGGCCCTTCTAACTTGGAGGAAAAAATGGCAATACAAGTACCAGAAAACAAGTTGGCTGGTTTTCTCAGGTACATCTCCATGCAAAACCTGGCTGTCATCTTTGACTTACTGCTGGACTCCTATAGAACAGCCAGAGAGTTTGACACCAGACCTGGGCTGAAGTGTTTGCTGAAAAAAGTGTCTGGCATTAGTGGAGCTGCCAACTTGTATCGCCAGTCAGCAATGAGTTTCAACATCTACTTCCATGCCTTGGTTTGTGCAATCCTGACAAACCAGGAGAACATCACTGCAGAGCAAGTGAAAAAGATCCTCTTTGAAGATGATGAGAGAAGTACAGACTCATCACAGCAGTGTTCTTCAGAAGATGAAGATATTTTTGAAGAAACTGCTCAGGTCAGTCCCCCACGAGGGAAGGAGAAGAGACAGTGGAGGGCTCGAATACCATCTCTGAGTGTACAGCCTGTCAGCAATGCAGACTGGGGATGGCTAATCAAGAGGCTTCATAAGCTCTGTATGGAACTGTGCAATAACTATATCCAGATGCATTTGGACCTGGAGAATAATGTGGAGGACCCTCCAGTGTTCAAAGGTGACCCTTTCTTCATTTTACCATCCTTTCATTCAGAAACCTCCACCCCATCTACTGGTGGGCAATCTGGGAAGGACACACCATCGGAAGATGACCGGAGTCAAATCAGGGACCAACTGGGAGACAGCCTGACACCCCGAGGAGGAAGTGGAGAAATGTTGCTTCTACCCCCACCCCTAAGTCCTAAACTAGAGAAGAAAGAGCAAGCCAGGAAAAAAGAATGGTGGGAGAGTGCTGGCAACAAGATCTACACCATAGCCACTGACAAAACCATCTCCAAGCTTATGACAGAATACAAGAAAAGAAAGCAGCAACAGGCCATGACATCCTTCACCAAAGAGGTCAAAGTGGAAAAGAAAGGGGAGCTTCTGGGTTCAGGAGGGCCAGACTCACCCATACTTCAGCGGCCACAACATCTTATAGATCAAGGTCAAATGAGACATTCCTTCAGTGCTGGTCCAGAGATCCTGAGACAAGAGAAGAGACCACGCTCAGGATCCACAGTCAGCTCCTTGAATATATCTATTAGGGATGCTGAGGCCCAGATACAGGTAGGACATAACTGTAGAATGCTAGTAATAATAGCAATAATCAAAAAGATACCCATAATAATTTTTTCTATTGCTTTTTTTTATAATGGTTATAATCTCTTCATTAAATGTCTTCATTACATAAGGAAGTAATCATGATGAGAACTAAATATTTCAGCAACTCACACTAACAAAAACCTGATTCTGTCCCATCAAAAGAAAATCAGTGGATGTGTTATCAGGCATGTACTAAGTACAGCTTTCAAGAGTGCTTCTGCAATTGGGACCAAAGCTGCACTTAGTCCTAAGAACTAACAACCTACAATGAACTCATTGCTTGCTGTGTAGGGCTCTAACCCACTTAAGGGCTTTTGAAAATGTGATGCTGCTTGTCACAATGCCTTCGTACTTAAGAAGGGATTTTTGTTAATTCTGCAGCAGAAATAGTGGGCTCTTGCTAAACAGAAACTTGCTGCTTGCATGTCCAAGTGAACAGATTGGTGAAAGCATCAAACTTGAAAGTCTGTGTTCATTGTGGGATGAAATAAAAGGTGGTGAAGGGTGAGCACGATACGCACAATACAAAGTCAAGCAGTGACTTACAGTACTGAATGTGAATTAGGAAGACACAGTGAACATTAAATGAATATTCTGGCATTACTCAGTCCTCTTCATAAGGCTGTGACAACCAGCTACCTTATTTTTGGCCTTGACTGATGGGCTCATCTGTTTTTTGTATCCAATTTGTTTGTAGGCATGGACGAACATGGTGCTGACAGTTCTCAACCAGATTCAGGCCCTGCCAGACCAAACTTTCACAGCCCTGCAGCCAGCGGTGTTCCCGTGTATCAGCCAGCTGACTTGCCATGTGACAGATATCCGTGTCCGCCAGGCAGTACGGGAATGGCTGGGAAGAGTAGGCCGAGTTTATGATATCATCATTTAAACCTAGCTGTGCTCTGTTGCAAAGGGGAGAAGACATCCAAGGTGTACAGCAAAGAACTATTCGGGGTTCATTAATTGCCTGTTTGCTGGTGATAAATTAAGAAACAATGAGCTTGTTGATGTATATCCTCTGTTCCCTTAAGACTGTGTGTCCCTCACTCACACTAGCAAAGGAGGCAAAGCATGAATGTGTCCTGGGGGGTCTGGAACGGCCCCAGAACCCAGAAACTGCCACTAAATCAGGCTAGTACCTAAAGGCGTGATACACTTCAGAAGCCTTCATTTTAATTCAAATTTGCAACAGTGGGAGCCACATGAAACTGCAGCTGAATTTCCACACTTGCTAGTAGCTGTGAACACATCTGTCATCTGGATGACAGACCAGGCCAGTCAGCCTATGTAACTTTAAAAAAAAAAAAGGAAAAAGGAAAAAGGCAGGGTTATAAGACAGGTAAAAAGGTGATGCTTATTTAGGATAACATTTTTCCCTTCTGAAATTAGCATGAGAGGGGAAAGACAAATAAACATTATTGTACTAACTATATGCCTCACTCACTAGAGAAAGAGAGCAAAATAAATTTCCAGAGAAGAACCTTTGAAGTCTGGTCACATTTGAGGTGGCTAGTAAGTGACTACTAAAGTATCCCAGGTCTAAAACTGGCAAACGAAGCACAGACTATTCATCCTTTTATTGCTCTTGTGGAGTATTGCTTTAACAGAAGTGGCACGGTCAAGCTGCCCTCTCTACAACACTACGCTGGCTGCTTCTTCAGCTATAGCTGATCATTTTTCCACGTGTCTAATTCCCAAGGGCAACAGGGAAGTTTGTTTTGCTGTTTCCAGTGAAGCTGTGGGGGATACACACCACAGAGCAAATACCAGCACGTGCCAATATCTAGCATTCAACTAAACAGAGTAGAAATAAAGAGTTCCAGTTCAAGCAATGCTGCAGCTAAATTAGCTTATGCTTCTACTGGAAACTTACATGTTTGCTTAAATAGAGCTGCTGTAGCCAGGAACACTCTTAGCACCTATGCTAAACTTGGCCTATCACTCCACCTTGAGCTGAATCAAGATGGAAAACAGTCTGAAAGGAAGGTAGCTTTCTTGTTTTCTCTCCCATTTCTTGGCTGCTGGTGTAAATAGAAGGCGACAGATCCTCATGGAGGTACATCCTCCTCTGCAGCACTCCTATAGCAACTACTTCAATTTGCTGATAGTATTAAGGAGTAGGAGAAGTGGAAGGACTGACTATTTTAGTGTCAAATACATACATGATGCTGTTCACACCAGACACAGCTAAGGGTTACCTTGCTGCACAAGTTGTGTCACAGCCCCTGGGACATTCCATCTTGTACTCCCATACATAATTTGTTGATTAGAAGTTGAATCAATTTGTTAAGAATAAGTTGATTTTAATCTTGGGTGACCCCTTAATGATGTTCTCCCAAGACTTTTAAAATGTGCACACCAACTAAATATACAGCTTCAGTCCCTGCTCCAAAGCATCCTCAAAATGGCATCTTTTTATATCAAGCCTAGATTTTGCACAACTTTTAGCATCTTAAACCTAGGAAAACAGAGGGAGCCAGGAGACTCCACTGAACAGCCATCACCCAAGCTGATGTGTTTACAAAGAGTCTGCCAGTATCCTCCTGCCTTTCACCCTCCATTGCTCACTTCCCATTTATCACCTGCTATACTTGTGCAGGGAATATTTGTCCCCTAATTTTCTCTAGTGTCAGTCACATTGTTTTATAAATGAGTAAATTTAACTATTTTATCAATTGTCAATTTTCCCACAACAATTTTAATACTTCACTGGGGACAGGTGATATATGAGAGAGTAGTGGCATGGTTTGGTTTTTTGTTGCCATGTCTCTCTCACACGTATTTAGGTAGAGTAAAAGGGTGGTTATATTTTTTCTTTGTTTAAGTTTTTATTGGGCATCTCTACAGAACTACTTTTAAAGCAATACATTAATTAGTCAACAACAGAAATCAAAGTAAACTGTATACGAAACACCCAACTCTGTTTTTTCATTATATATGCATTGAATAGATGCAGATCCCTGCTGTACTAACTTAAAACTAAAGCAAATCCTTAAATTATGCTGGAGAAGTACAATTGATTGCAGTACCAACTGAATCGCTTAGGACTCCAGAAGAGGGCCTAGTATCTCAGAAACACTGCGTTGTGACTGCAATACAAAAATCCTTCTGTAGAACAGAAAGAAAAGCTCTAGGGGTCACAATAGCACCAGCACCACCACCACCCCCCAAGCCCATGAACACAGCATAGCCTAGTGTTACTTGATTAGCCACCATCTTGACCCAAAACCCCATTCATTTCAGCTTTTTACAGTACAAATACCATACTGGAAATGAATAGAAGTAAACTTGCTGTACTGCTGTTGCCCTGTTTTAAACTTTGCCTTCCAAATTATGCACTAAGTGCCCACTGTCACCCTCAGTGCTGCCTCTGTGCATTAAACACCCCTCCATAAGAGGTCATGAGTAACTTTGAGTCATTCTACAAATGTAATTTAAAAGGATGGGGGTGAGGGAATGGTTGAAGCAGTAGGCTTTACAGAAGCAAAGCTCAGCATGTGCTGCTCTTCTTTTTCCTTATATGTAAAACGGTAAGCAGGTGTGGAGAACAGGCCATGGCCACTTCAGGAACCATTAATCTGAGATGCAGCTTTCTGATGCACCTCCAAATTATAAATAAAAAAAAATTGAGTTGGTTCATCAGATGCTCAGCTTTACTTTTTTTTTTTTTTGTAGTTTAGCCATAGAGATCAGCAAGCCCCAAAGAAAACATTTCATAGACCTCAGTAGTCTGTTTCATGCATACTTTGGGCTTAAGGCTGTCAGCATGCTACCTTTGGGCATCACAAAGGAAGCTTTTAGCCCAAAGGAGGAGTTTGCCAGAACAATCTCAGGAGAAGGGTGCTGGCACCAGCCTGTCCTAAGCTTCAGAAGACGACTCCCCAACTCTCAGCACCCTAATCATGTCCAGCTGTACCACACGACCGCAGCTTTTCTGCTTTCCACTTGTGAGCAGGGAAGCACCTCAAGACAGTAGCACCAAGTATCCCTTGTATCCACATGTCTTTCACACATAATCCATTCAAATCCTTACTTGTAGCCCCAAAACGTAATGCCTGAGCTAACAGCAGCATATTACCAGCTTTACTGTTGAATGAGAACACAGTTTGTATTTTATAGCCTGAGCTTGCTCTTTCTCTTTGTTCTGGTTTTAATGAACACATTTGTCTCTTTTCTTGCCCTTACCTTTTTTGGTCACAAATTTCTATAGGAGTTGGGTTTGATTTTTATTGAACTGGCCAGTTATTTTAAGAAATGACTGGCCAGTAACTTTTATTTAACTGAACTGCTTTAAAAACAAAAAAAAAAAAAGGGATGGCAGTTTGGCATCCTTCTCAGGCACCAGAGCTGCACCTCTGCTGCCTTTGCCTAATTCATATCGCTGCCCTCCTCAGAGCCACCACAGCAATCAGAAGCAATGACTTCTTTTAAAATCTTGCAGGCAGCCGCTAACAGAGAAAGCTGCTGGTGGCCAGCATCAACTACCTATACTCACATGGACTAGCTCATCACCACACAAATATTTAAAGCTGAAAACAAAGCAGCATACTCATCAGGGAAGTGCTATTTTTCTTGTCTAACAGGAGGAAGTTTGGACCCCAATTGATAGGGTTTCAGGCCATTGCATAGGTTTGCACTTTATTCTGTAGTGTGAATACATGCAAACATATGAGACAATTGACATGTTTATGTATAGATTCCTGTAGCTCCAGTCACTGTCATACTCTGAGCATTCTGCACGCTTCCAGAGTGATATCCACATCAGTAGTATGTTTATCATTGCTCTCAGAATATTTGTGTCACATCAGCGATGGTTAATGCAGTTGTTCTCTAACATCCCCACAGTAGTCTTTTCTGAGCATTCAGCAGCCGTAGAATTACCAGCACTATCTCTTGGTTAACATGCTTTCAAGTCTTTAAGATGTTAAGGCACAGATTGAATACTCTCCTAGGGATAAACACTCACCTGAGAATAACTGACTTATTTAATTTAGCATCTAGAAAGAATTATTAGGGAAAGGTTTACATAGACCTGGGCAAAACTTTCCTTGTAAAACTCCAAGCACAGGCAACACAGCTTTTGCCTCATCACAGATAAAAAAAATCATGTCCTCTGGAGTATAGCTGGCTCCTGTCAAGGCCAAGCAGAGTTTGCACCCGTGACTTGTAAGGTACTTTGCCTTTCAATTTGAGCTTCAAATTTTGATTAAAACCTAAACCTTAATGTAAAATTCACTGACAAATTCTCACTTGCCAAAGATATAACCCCCACCTCTAAATACCTTGTGTTACCATATGTCATCTCTATCTGCACTTGATAAAGTAGCATCTCAGTGTTGGTATCTCCTCTGCAGAGAGAGATTGGCACAGCACCCATATGAAACCAAGTGGCAAACAAGTTACCAAGTAGAGAGGTCTAGCTTTATGTGTTGCCTGCACTTCATACCTCTCTCCACAGCTTAGGCCCACACTCAAAGTGCCCAGGCTGGTGAAATCTATGAGTTACGTACCTGGATATCTTTAATACTCAGGACTCAGTCCTTGAATCCTTCAGTCCCTACATACATGTGCACAGGTTCTCAGGAAAGGGAAACTCTTGTACAGTTCCTGGTGTCACCATCACCCTCTCCACTGCTGTCCTCTATACACCTCCTGCTTGAAAAAAATCTACAGGAACCAGCACATATTCCCACGCATCCCAGTGCCCAAAAACTAGAACCTTCACTTTTGCACAGATCCAGTTCTAACATGTAGGAAGCTGACCATAGCAAGCCGAAGTTATTTATTTATTTATTATCTAGCTCTTCTGTGTAGAAGCTTATTCAGAAATTGAGCATGTTGCTTGGCTATTTTCACCTTTAGCAATCCATTCTAGAAATGCCATTACTCAGTGATAAAGACTTTTTAATTCACAGAGAAAAAAAAAAAAAAAGTTAAGTCCTTTCTTCCCTTGCCCTTGGTTTTGCGGGGACGTGATAGGTTTATGTCTAAGCAAGCTATTTAGTGATTACTCTGGTTATAGACATTTCTGGGAAGATCTACGTATAGTGCTAATTATGCCGTATGACACGAAATATAGTTAGGGTTTTTTTTCCATTTCTGATCATTCCACAATTGTTTGAAGAAATGACGTAATACCATCAATTGGGAAAAAAAAAAAAAAAAGTTTCTCTTCTTTTTTGAGTATAAAAGGACCAAGTTACCATAGCACAGAAGCACAAATGTTGGATTTTATACAATGTTGATCACATCCAGTAGCTAGAGATCCCTCCTCACTGAAACTGTCTTTGAGTAGAGCTTCTATAGGGGTACATCGTAAGGGTCTCTCAGCAGCCCTCACCAGCAACGCATCTGGGACCCCAGGAAGTTGTACAACTGCAAGGAACAAATCTTAGCTCCTCTTTCTGTTGTTTCCACTAATCCCCCTCAGAATATATACTTTATGTGTGACCCCAACTGTATCATGTCATACAAAACAAACAGATTTGGCCAAACATGGGGGCCTGGCTATTTAAAAAAGAAAAAAAAAATACATATATAAAAGCATGTAATATAAGTATGCATCAGTCTTTTCACTTAGTGCTCAGAGGTCTCCAAGGTAAGAACTAAAAGCAGAGGGAAGAAGAAATGCCCCAATTCTGTGCATATTGGTGGAGCTGCACTGTATGATCCTAGATTAATGCAATAATCAGGTCATCTGTGGGACCAGATCCCTCAAATCCTCTTTATTTTTGGCAAAGTCACAAGTTGAGGCTTGTGTAGTCTTCACTACCCCATTGAATCAGGGAACCAAGTTTATGGAGGACATTTTTCATTAAGAAACAAGGCAACAGGATCTATTTCAATCCTTTTACCCCAACGTCCCAAAAGCTAGTTATGTACTTCTATAAATTTAATCTAAATACTATGGAGCACCAGGGCCCTCTTTCCTGTCCATGCATTTGGTTCATCTGGCCTGCAGTGAAGTGCCATGCTACAAGAAGCAAGCTGAAATGAGAGCGCTGAGGAGAGGCACAGGTACACAGGTTCAAGCAAGGGACAGCTATCACCTCCACAAGGAGGCAGTGGCTCTGGAGCCCCCAGCTCGGCAGGGGAAAGCAGGATTCGATACCAAAGGGAGAAGAGCCAGGAAGGGCAGAGCACTGTGGTGCCAGAGACCTGCACTGCACACTGCTTGCTGGAGCAAGAGTTTGAAAAGTGTGCAGTGACAGCAGTGAGCATCTTCATTCAGTTCCTCTCACTTTCCCTCCTCCAATCCATTTTTGTCATTATTATTTGTGAGACTGCAAACATACTTTCATGGGCCCTTTAACCAGAACTGAAAACTGAAAGCAAGCCAAAGGGAGCGGACACTGTTTTGCCAAAGACCTAACCCTTTCCTGTACAAAAGTGAAAAAAGCAAATTTTATTTCCATGATGATGGCTGCCATAGGAAGCATTTTACCAAAAACATGATTCCCAGGACTTCATCTCTCTAGCTGTATATTCAGGAGGAGCCACAAATACTTTTTAAGAGAGACTGTAAATTGCCTTCTCAACCGAGCACTTACATTGGATTTACCTTCTACTGAGTTTATACCTAGCTGCAATTCCCTGGTCTCATCCATCTTTCCTCCCCCTACCCTTCTGGTCTTCTTTAGAAAAACACCTCCCCATGTCCGCTGCATCCTGTTGTGCTGCTAGCTTTGTTTGGTCCTTGGGTGTCCAGTGGTCAGGCAGTCACTGTAAGCTGGCTTGCAAATTGTATTTTGTGTATATTTTATTCTGATTGAATTCTGAAATGGAAATATTTTAAAACAAAAATTATAAACTATTTATGTTGCTTGTGTTGTAGAATAAAGAAGCAAATGCAAAATAAATCGTGCTTTGATTTTGTCTAAAGATAGTTATTTTACACTTACTGATGAAACAAAGGAGCAGAACTGAGAAGGGGCCTGAACTACTTGGTACGTACCAGCAAGGACTGCAGTTTTCACAGGTGACCTGGGGAATTTTGCCACTTTTAACTGCTGGGGTTTTTTTTCAGTGGGACCTGAGATGTAAATGCTTTAACAAATGAGCCCTACATCATGCCTAAGCAGAGTCTGGGCTTGCAGGAGAGGGAGAAGAAGGATGAAGCTACTGAGACAACTAAAGGTGCAAGTAGACAGTATGCAGAATTTTGAAGCATCTAAACAGGTGAAGCATCTCTCCCCCCCATTAAAACATTAAAATGAGGAAAATACTTTTGGGGTTAATTTCACTGAAGATAGAATTAAAAAAAAAAAAATAAAACAAACAACAAAACCCAAAACCAAAGAAAAAAAAATACCCCACACAAACACAGCAGAAAAGGCACCTCCTTTCAATCACACAGATGATAGCTGAAAACTGTCATAAAATGTAACCTTAGGGATTGAACTCTACAAATTCCATTCACACGCTAAGTACACCAATCTCCTGCCTCTGAAATCCAGACATAGCCTCTACCCCCAGGCCCTCACCGTGATGGCCGCTGCCTGTAAACAGCACCAGGGACAAGCAGCCATCACAGGGTTCCTCAAAGTGCCAGGTCACAGCCAAACTTTTATTGGGTTTTCAAGTGAAGCATTCCCCAGCCATGTTTCCCTGTGACTCTCAGTTTAGCTAGCACCCAAAAAGTGATCCAAATCTACAGCTGCATGCAAGCAGCAATGCAATGTTTCATCCCTCTAAAATCTAGGCAAGGGCTCCCCTGTCGCCTAAATCCCTCTTTTGATTAAAGTTGGATCAATGATAGCTCCTGTTGGAGGAAAAAAACCCTTTAACTTAATTGAAAGATTTAATGAAAGCAGCAAACTCTTTCCTCACAGCAGCCACACACACTTTCATATGCAAGCAAAATTTCAGACGAGGAAAGGGTTGACCAGTATGCCTGTCAAGAGGATTGTCATGGGGGTCCCTGAGGGCAGGAGTGTTTCAGTGACGAGGCATCAGAGCATACAGTAACCTTTATGGTACATCACTGTGCACTCAGGGATGCTGTCTGCAGCCCACGGGCAAGCTTTCCACATAATCTCAAGGGTGAAAATGCTGCAGCCAGCATTCCCACCTGAGCTCACCAGAATCTTTGGGCATAGGCTCCCATGCATTGAAGCAGCACAAGGTCTAGCCTTCAATGTCTGTTACACAACCACCTCATCATCATGAAGGTTAAGAGAAATATATTATATTACAAAGCAACTAAATGAAATTGTGATACTTTAATAATCTTACGGCACTTCTGGCAAAACAGAGTGTGTTAAATCCCAACAGTCAGATCTAATTCTGTTCCAGGAAACTGCCTTCTGCTGCTCGTCTCACTTAGATACCATTAGAAAGATTTTCATTTCCTCCTAACCAGCACTCATTAACATGAAACAGCAACTAGGTAAACAGAGAAAGTACTATTCCACTATTTCACTAACTCCTTACATGTACAAATTCCCAGCTGCCTTCTCACTTAACGGTGGGGTCAGACTAGCACAGCTTCTGCCGCCACCAGTGTGAGAGGAAGAGGTCCACAAACAATGGACGTGGTGAACTTTCTTTGCAGTTATATAGAAAACACTTGGGCTTCTTCCTTTCACAGAATCACCTAGGTTGGAAAAGACCTTTAAGATCTTCAAGTCCAACCATCAACCTAACACTGACAGTCATCGACTATGCCATATTCCTGAGCACTATGTTGAGGAACAAAGTGTTAAGCACACTTGCCAAAGAAAACAGTTATCAACAAATATTTTTTTAAAAAGAAAAAGAAGGAATAAAAAGCCACGCCATTAAATTGCAAGCATTGACTCCCCTTCAATGGAGTCACTGAATTCATACACCAGATTCCAGAACAGGGTGCAGAAAGGCAGCAGTCATTGAACACATTGCTTTGTAGACAAAATTTCCTTCCACTGCCATTGCAAGAAGCGCCGAAGATTGATGCATGGACATCAAGTTACTCTCATCTCCCTCCATGATATACATGTACTTATAACAAACAGCATTTCAAAACTGATGTTTTTTCACAACATGGCTACACTGTATTCATCTGTGGTCAACTAAAACTTAAAAAGCTCCCCTCATACCAAGCTGGACATCTTTCCTAATTATTTTTTTTTTGAAGGGTGCCAAGAGAGTGTCCAGTGTTCACCAATACCATTTTGCAGACAGCATGAAAACAAACTGAACAAGTCAAAAATTTGTCCTTGACTTCAAAAGGGCCCAAAGTATCTACAGCACACGCCCTGGCCTATTGTTTATCCCAGGGCTGTAGACCTGTGGGATACAGGCAGGTCTGGCAAAAGGGAAAGAAAAAAGCAACAGTAAAGACAGTTTATGGGAGGGATAATAGAAGTGCCAACTAGAGATACTAGCAGATACTTACAGTCCAAGACTAAAGAGAGGGGGAAACACACTTGGTGATTGCAACAGCTAATGAACAATAGGGTTGCATAGGAGACCACTGGCACATCTGTACACCCAAACACTCAGAATGGTAATAATGGGACAATAATTTCAGCAATCCTGCTGGAAGCATGCTCTCTCCAAGACAGATGTTTCTTGATCCACATTTTAGAGAAACTTATTTTAATCCACTGAGTGAGCCTGTGACAGAAGTAACAGGTAGAACCAGGCTTGGGTTCTGTCCAATGAGCCAGAAGAAACACAGGGTGATCTCCAATTTCTGAGCTTTTGGCAAAGTAGCTAACATCAGGATAAACTCCTGACAGAAATCTAAGGTAGTAAATCTGGTTTGTTTGTTTTGTTGTGTTTATACAAGAGAACTACACCTTTATCTACACCGCATCCATAGATACAATACTTCCGGTTTGCCAGCTGAGGAAATATGCCCAAGATGGGTAATTTTTGTTTGTTGTGATTAGCATGACCACTTCTAAGGAGGTCTCTCATCATCCTCATTCCCCACCATAGTCAAACAAAATTACTTAAGATTAAAATAATTGAAAATGCTTCTGCATGGAATTTCTCAATTATTTACTATGTTTCTGAATACTACATTACATTCGTGGCAGGCTGCTTTGTACTTCAAATGAAGTTCTCCTTTGTGCCAGAGACTATGGGGAGAGGAACAGATTAAAATTAAACTGGGTAAGATACTATATTTAAATCTATCCCTATAAGTAAGCATGCCCAGGAGGTCAGAAACAGGCAAATCTTCAAGCTTGGGAAAACAAGGATGTCAAACATAATAAGTAAAAAATGGTTTTTCAGTAACTCATGTAAGGAGAGGAAGGTGGCAAGGCTCTTGGTTAGTTTGAAATGCTTTCCTGCAAAAGCAATTAATCTTCAACTTCAGAAAACATGGGAATTGTCTCCTGGGTAGAATTGCAATGGCTACACCACAAGAGCAAGCACCCTGATAAAAATGTTCTTTTAAAGTCCCAGCTGCAGGGATGGTCATCAGAGCAGATCTTACATCTTACATCTCTCTTGCATACATTACCTTTTCTTTTAAAAGGATGCTAAATAATTTAATATCTCAGTGCATGCTCTTGTGACCAGCCCCAAGCCCAAGAGAATAAAGATTATTAGTTTTCAAAGCCAACCATGGGGGGGGGCGTGGGGGGAGGGCAGGAAGTGAAGGTTTAAATCTAGTTAGATAATTTTTTTCTTACAACTTTTCCATCAAATCTCCTTTAGCATTTCAGGGGAACAAGAGTAGTAAGAGGGATGGAATGGAGATGCAGTGTAACAGCCTGTCACAGAATTTTTTAAGCAGAGCTGTACTGAGAGTAGGACAAGAAGGATGACCTCTGGAGTAGTGGGAGGTATAGGGTAAACTGTGCCATCCTAGACAACAGCATAGGTCTGCAGTGATTGCTGGGAAAAAAACAAAACAAAACAAAAAAAACACCAACAAACAGGATGAGAAAGAGGAGGCCAGGGTAGGGCTCAAGTGCCAAAGGTCATTTTTAGTTCTCTTTTAAAGGCTGAGCCAACAAACCAAGCATCCCTTTCAAGGAGGCATCATCCTGCACATGACAAAAAGCAATGTTTGGAGCCAAATAAAGTTAGAAAAAAACCCTGAAAAGCAACATCAAAACAAAAATGCCTCTAACCGGTCAGGTCTACAACCTGGGCCCATTATAACTGCTCACCTGTGCAGCCCCCATTGGCCTACAGCCCACCTGGTTCCTTCTGTCATAATACACCAAGTCACTTGATCTTGAGAGTGTGAGGCCACACCAGGAAATGCTATGAGAGGATACCCACCTTGCAGCAGAAAACAAACCGAATAACTGCCTCAGCTGTTCTCTTCACAGCTGATTGTGCTTGTACGTCACTGCCCCAAGCAAAACCTAGTTGCTCTTTAGAAAGAAAAATCCATGTATAATCAGCCTGGACCCAAGCCTTCCCCACTGTACAACTAACTGTTCCCGTAGAGCAGTGCTGGAGCTTCACACAGGAACAACATCTCACACAGCAGTGTCAATGCAGCCCGTGCAGGCTGGACCAGAATGCACCACAGGGCACCCTCTTCCCATTTGCTATCCAGGAGCAGGTCCCTGCAGTGGGCATTTTCTCAATACTCTCTCAAAGGACAATAAAGTCTCCTGGATTTAGGACATGACAGATTGCACACACTAAAGAACCATTCAGATCATCTGCTCAACCTCCCTGAGCCCCAGAGCAGAATTTTAAGTTTTACTGCTGTTTTGGCCCTTCTGCTTGCACAAGCCCCCACCTCAGTGTCAGCTTCCCACAGGTGACACTATTGCGTAACTCCATACATCAGACCATCATTCTTGTGTTGCAGCTTAAATTTCCTAGCTGAAAACCTAGCCTGTTCATCATAAAGCTGACCACACTGAACAGTGGTTCTCAGCAGCTCCACTGTCCAGGTATTTCTAACATGCAATTATTCCCCTCCAATCATTCACACACCCCTTGGACAACACTTTTTTTCACGATCTCCTGTTTTCAATGCCATACCCAGCTGCCTGGATAAGCCTCTTGTTTTAAGGAGCCACACATAAAGCCTTTGCATCTGTGGTTTTCTCGAGGGCATTGCATGGCACCTTACCTGTTTTAATGCCAAGGGCCTTTCATTTCCCAATCCCATAGCATACTTTCCACTCACACCTCTGTAGGATCTCATCTCCCCAGCCCGAGGACACTGTGGCAGTGCCTTTACCCCACTGTACTGAGTGCTCTTATCCTTACGGTCTTTCACTGGTAGATTCAGAGACATTTTTATATCCCTTATGTCAGAAAATGTCACCTTTCCTGTTTCACTCATCTATTTTTTCCCTTCTGCCTCTTAACATTTTAGTTTCCAGCCTACAGCTCCATAGCAAGAGACAATTTTCTCACTTGAGAAAATCAAACTTTTGCCACATCTGCAGATTTGGGGCCTTTTTTATACAAGATTTTCTTCATGTATTTCCTTTCTATAACAAACTGTATTTTACAGGTCTAGAAGACTGTCCATCTTCCCCGTAAGTTGGAAGTAGAAACCTTTAGATCTACAACAGGAGATTCAGCTTCAGGACATGAACTCTGAATTGCATCAGTACCCAAATTGTGTGTTATTTCAAGCATAGGGATGTTCCTGTTCACCTAAATTAAAAAACAGCACAGAATTGCCCAAAGCCTCTCAGCTGATGCTCTGTTAAATAATGCACATTTCAATTCAGAGAGTTTCATATGGATTCAGAAGTCCACGGACAGGAATAATTTTCCATAACAACTGACCCCAACACTGAACAGGTGTCTCTTGATTTACAGCCCCAGTTCTCATGCTGCACTTAGTTGGACTGGGTTGTTTTAGTAGGATCACACAATGGCCAGAATTAGATACTCTTTTGTCAAACATTCAGCAATCTTGCCAAAGTATAAAGCACTAACTAAACCCCTGCACAATATCGAAGGAACGTGCAACCACCTGAAAACAAACGGGGGGAAAAAGAATTTCAAAATGCACTAAAAGATTATTGTAACAGCAGTGATTTTTTGAAAGTGAGATTCAACCTGGGTGAATTATGCATCTTAAAAAAAAAAAAAACAAAAACATACCACCAAAAAGAACCCCCAAATCAACCACACAAGAAACACAAGGGGCAGCTGATGAGCAAAAACCAAGAACTTAGTACTCATGAAAGACATTTGGAGCTCCTGGACTATGGAAAAACAAACAAATAATTAAAAAAAAAAATAAATTAAAAAATAAAACAAAAACCCCACAACAAACCCAATGCAAAACATAACAATTAACATTTAATCCACACCCCAAACAAAAATGTTTGGGAGAGAAGAGACTCCATCAGGAAAATCTCCCTTCTCTAATCTTTTTTCTGCAATGATGATACTAACAGAGAATATACATTGCTGTGGAGAGGGGGGGGTTTTGTTTGCTTGTTTTTAACCTCTCAAAACATGCTGCAGGGGAGGTTGCAATTTGGGCAAACTACGTTTTCTAGGTTTTTCCACTATAATACGTGATTGTACCAATTCCCAGTTTACTGAAGAAACACAGCACAAGACTCTGCAGATTGCTTGCAAGGTCTGTATCTAAGGCCTGCCCAGCATTACACAAGATCAGTAGTCAGGGTAAGTAACGTCAAATACAGTGAACAATACCATACTGTAAAAATAAACAGTGTTTTGTCAGATGCAGATAAATCTTAAAAGTTCACTTTTAAAAGCTCAGCTGAAGTTTAACCAGACATTTATATTTTCTCCTTAAAAGTTTATTTCCACATATTGGCCCACATTACTGGAAGAAACCAGAAAACAAAATGAAGTGTGGATAAAGGATACGAAAAAACCTATGTGCCATTCTTTAATGTCAGTGGTAACACACACATCTGCTCTACTTCCTCAAGCCTCGTAAAAGGAGAGATACAATCATTGCAGATGCCACAAATTTTACAATTTATAATGGCACCCATGGTTGGTAGTTAAACACAGGCAAGTTTTACAGCCTCAATGAGCATTTTTCAGGTATATTTAAGGAATGACTATTTTTTACTTAAGGGGACTTCATTTATTTTGATATACCACAAGAAGTAAGCTTTTGCACAGTATGGAATGGGCTCTCCTCCTTCTACCAATATCTGTCTCTTCTTTTTCACAGTTATACACACACAGGCACCTCTTCACAGCTGTCTTCTTCCCTCTCTCCTCATCTCCAGGCTACCTGCAGCCGTGGAGCTTTTGCCCCCTTTTTGGATATGCCAGCGGCATCAGATAGTTATCCCTAGTTAGTGCCTTTCCATTTCCTGAAGCATTTCTAATCCATTTTTTTCTTTTTGGAATATCCTCCTTATAAAGTAGCAAACCACCTAATCTCTCACTAAGTTTATGACAACGCTTCTAAAAACATATGCAGCTAAAAGCTTATATGGTCATCTGGGCTCTTCAGAAATGCTTTGCTTCACTCGGAGGTGCTTAAATGCATGTACAATTCCAGCCTTTAGTTACATTATGCCAGAAAAGGTGCCTGCAAACTGCTCCTAATCATATTTTGGGAAAGAGGAGTGAGAGGGCCACTTATGCTCCTATGACACTCAGGTTAAATGAAAAAGATGCAGAAACCGAGAGATTACAACTCTGGGAAAGATCAAAAGAGAGGCATCCACCCTCCTGATGTCAAGCTAACCTTTGCTTCCTCTGGCTTATTACTGGCACAGGACAACCTATAGGTCATGCTATTTCCAGTTCAAGTTCAGGATTGCCAGGCAGAACAGTGGTAATCCTGAACCACTCAAAAGTAAATTGAACTCAACAACACATTTAGGAAACTTATGGTAAAATGGTGGAAGTAGTATTATATAAATTGAAAGGCTCTTCTCTATTCCTACACTTTGTGCATATATAACTATTCTTTTAAATTCAGATATATTTTTTTGGCTGGGTGATGCACTGTGAAGTTCAGTTTCAATTTTTGGTGAAAATAACAACCTGGAGCCAGCATAAGTTGCAAAGAATCTTTTATGTAGATTGGAAGAGCAGAGGATGGTTATTTGCAGGTGATAGACTGAAAGGAACAATTCCTCACAGAGAAGCAGAATCAGTCAAGAATAATTTTTCTCCAAGACTGAAGGCAAAGCACCTGATAAGCCATGCCATGGGCTCCAGGGCAGGAGGACACAGTCACATGGAGGCTACGCCACTGGCATGAATTAGCTGGCACGTAAATGTTCAAGCAACCAGAGTTCAGATACCAGGGCAACTGAAGTGCCTTGGACATCTGTACAGTGCATTGCTTATGCCAGGTAAATGCTTTCTGAGTTAGGCTCCCTTTCCCCAAAACTCAAACTAGCACTGAAATCAATTCCCAAACATTTTCATCACACACACGCACACACAGACTTTAGGACAGTGTGGAGAAATGTGTCATAGGTTTTTTTGAAGGTAAGCCCCCCCAAAAAATGTGTATGTTTTCCCACCTTTGCCCTCCCTGTGGTGTCCTGAAGAAAGAAATGTTCTGTGGAGGCAGTGACTGCAGGATGGACTGGGCTCCCCAGTGCCACGGGTGTCAGCTGCACTAGGGGACCTCAGGACGTGCACCGGGCGCCTCAGCCCCTGCAGCATGGCTCAGGGAAAGCTGCTGATCCCACTGAGCACTCCCTCTCTACCAGGCGCTGGCTACTGTTCATGTCACAACGTAACAGCTCGCTTTTGGACAGCGCTCTGATACAGCAGGTTGTTTGGTGTCCCAGTGCTCTGAAAGGTTTGCAAAGTACTGACAAGATGGCTAAGTGGTTACACAAGGCAACCTCAGCTGGAAAAAAAACAACAAACAAAAACAAACAAAAAAACCCCCCACAAAAACACAAACAAAAAACCCCCAAAAAACAAACACCCCCACAAAAAAACAATCCACAAACAAAGAACTTTTGTAATTTGGCTATATAGGAACAAAATACCATACAGTGCATACATTCTTAAATAAGATGGGTAAGGATGATCAACTGTAAATGAAGGGGATTAAACCTAGATTGACAGCTAATCAAAATAAATAAATAAATAAATAAATAAACCCCCCAAAGCTCTAGACAGTATTGTCAGATGGATGCTGGTCAGTCACCAGCACACTGCTGTGACCACAGAGCTTTTCAAGCCTTGTAGCACTCACAAAACTAAGGGACAATCTGCAGGATGCAATCCTGCCCCAGCAGTGACCTGAGGTCTGTCCCTGGCACTGTTTCTCAAGGTTTTGCTTACAGCTATCGATCCCATGCTGCAGATGGGTATCTCAGCAGTCCTTCCTCCTGCTCCCACAGCCACTGCTGCTCCTGCGCTGGGGTATGCAGCATCATCATACACACATTTTGTAATGGGGTCTCCCTGTTTCCATTTCTACATGCCGTAAGTATGCGCAGCTTGCCCACAAATGCTGCTCTCCGGAACACTGGTTTTCAGTAGGGCTATGATAATTTGTATCTACCCTTTGAAGTGATACTGGCTTTAGTGTGATGTGGGGGAGGAGGAGAGTGCTCTTCATAGGGTTGTTCTTGAAAAAATAAAAGTATTGATGCTTAACAAAAAAGCGAAGCCGAACTCTCAATACCATGAAAAATTTACCAAAAAAAGAAAAGCAAATCAATATGAATTGCTCTGCTATCCACGCCAGTGGAAGGGAATGGACAGGAGCCAACACCACTCCTGCCTGAAAGACACAGAAGCACGTACCAGCTGGTTATAGGCAAAAGTCAGCACCTCCCTCCATTTCATACAATAAATATACATCTGACAACACAGTACCATTTACAATGGTAACATCGTGTCCCCTATAATTCGTAGTTTTGCTTTATTCAGGTTAGCCCTCACACCCCTCACAGCAACACAGTCATTCCAGCAGGAAAGGTTCACCACCACCTGTGGAAAGCAGCAAAAATGTAGCAAGAAATTTGAAAGGCATGTAGGACACCGTGGATATTCTGGTCCCTACCAATATTAGTGGCAATACAGCCTAGACTTACACTGCTAGCCTCAAACACCTCAGCAAATCAGACAGATGAATTATTTATGACAGACAGTTTGAGCTTCATACTGAGGCCAGTGGATGTGCCTATTTTCTGCAGTGGCTTCCTCAGAAATTCTCTCCCTGCTCCCCTGCTAGAACACTGGAAATTTTATTAGCAACACTGCCTCCATTAAGAACATCACAATACCATTGTTTTACAAACCTTTACCAAACTTTAACCAATTTGATGGTACCATTTCACGCCAGCTCTTTGACAGTGCAACTGTTAAACTATTTCAATGAACAAAGCCAGTGGAGGGAGAGGGGGCGGGAAGTTTTATCTATGTGAAGGTCTGAAGACCTCTGAAGGTCAACCTCGCCTACGCTTGAAAGCAGCAAGCCTGACATCTGGCCATTGGGCTTGGAATCAATGATGTTTCTCCTCCCCCCAGCTTCTACACCACAGCATGCCCAAGCTATGATGGTATTTATGAACTTTTTGTGAGAAGGAGAAACAAGTGTCATGTGTGCCCCACAGGGTTGGTAGAAATCTGCAAGACATTTGCCATCACAAACCCAGTCTCAGGTGGTACTGTTTCAGTTCTGCACAAGAGCAGGTCTTCTCTACAATGGGAATATGTCAAATGGGCATCCCACCACTGTCAGTAGAAAGATCGTATTCCCATTACTCTCACTAATCTTCCTGCTGGGTCCACTGATGATATATTAAGCCAGAGAGACAATCATTATTTTATATTCTAATTACCTGCATGACAAAGGCCACCAAATTCTCATTTGGCCTCAGCTCTACAAAATTAAATTGTTCTTAAACATTTTCCAGAGGTCAAGAATTCAAAGCAGCATTTGGTAAATCAGGTCAGTGAGTTTTAGAAGTGCACACCTTATTTTTTGGCTAAAATTCATCTAACTAGAATCTAAGGATGCCAAACAGAGTGTTTATACTATAAGTAGACATAATTTTTTACTTTTCCTCATTATTCATGACACAGTCCCAAAGCAAATTTACAGCAAGCTTTTAAAAATAGCATTAATAAGCTTAGGGGCTGTATGAAGACCCTAATTAAGATAGCATATGAATGTTTCCTGCTTGCATGTGAGATGACAGATTTAAGTTATACAGTCAAAGCTCCTTAAGGAATTTATTTTCTTAACACCAGTTTGGGAAAGGTGGTTGTCATTCTTGCTTCCATACAAGGTGTTGAGGCATCAAGTCAAAAGTATTTTGCCGTCTTGGTGCAACCTGTTGAGCCACATTTAGGACCCAGCTTCTCAGGAGATGTTGTAGTTCACAGCATACCTCCCCTGCACTCTGTTTGTGGCTGCAAACACTCACCGCCTCTGGAAGTGCTTTCCAAGATGACAAGCGAGGCACCAAGGAAAGGAGAAGTCTTCTTACAGCAAAGTCCTTGCTCAGGTGGGTGACCTTTCTAGCTTCACCCAGGATCTCCTCAGCAGAAGCAAGAGCAGGGTCTGGTTTCTGGTGAACAAGGCAGCTGCTTCAGCACCAAGACCAACCCTTCATTTGACATTACTGCTTCTTGTCCACTGCGCACCAGGCAACTACAGGAACAAAACAGGATGGATTTATCAGTCTATCTCCTCTCTATCCCACAGCACAGGTTCACCTGCAGGGTCAATCCCTCCTGCATCAGTCACAAGGATCACAGCCAGCCTTGGAACAGGCTCTTCCAGAGTTCCCTCGTTAGAAACATCAAGTCCTGGCACTTCCGACTGCCGTTGTTGAAGCTGCAGGAGTTCGGCCTGCTGCCAATCAGGCTTGCAATTTTCTGGGAGCCATGAGCTCAAAAGAAGAGTTGATGAAAGGAAGTCCAAGCAAGAAATAGGAGGTTACAATTCTGACCCAAATTTTGTATCATCAGTCCCAACCACAACTTTTGCTTGAACAAGTTAGCCTTGAGAAACCATGCGAAATACACTCCAGTTGAATGGGATCTTACCAACAGCCTCTCCCTCTGCTCACAGCGAGGCAGAAAAATACATGTCCAACTTTTCAGTAAGAGTTAAGCCTTGATTCAACTTTCAACCTAAATATTCCTCCCTTCAAAGGTTAACATACATCACTGACTTTTTTTTCCCCTTGGATAAACAGCACAAAAGTTTCTTGCTGGAAACAATGGCCACTTAACAACATGTATCCTAGAAAACTGTAAATGAGTCCTGATTTAACTGAACTGACAACTCGTCATTACTGAAAGCAATCATATACTCTCTGTGACCAAAGCTTTCCTGGCAAAGCTCTCTCTCTGGATTTATCATTAACATCTACATCCTAACACTGCTAAATAATTCAGCACAGCTTTTAGCCTTGTGTCCTTGCCTCTCTACCCAGAAACCACCCTCACTATTTACTGTATGTTCCAGCAACAGGGAGGAAAAACCTGCCTGGATCGTGGCTCCTCCTCACGCTGTGTAACTGAGGGGGAACTTCAGCTCTCGAAATAGAGGTGCAGGTTTTATTTATTTTATTTTGTTGGGGAAAGTGTTTATTAGATACCTAAATATAGAGTGTTATTTATCCACATGGAGTCATGACCATGTGGGCTCAGATTCACATGCAAATTCCTCTTTTAATAATCCTAATGCAGGGAGTGCTCCAATCAGAGCACTATCAGCCCCAGCTCCCGGATACCTGATGCCAGCTTTGCTAGTAATGTAGGCCACCGAAGCAAATCCAGAGAGATTGAGTTGGAAGTGGGGAGAGGCTCTGAGATCTATTTGCTTGGCTTCCTGACGAGGGGGGAGGCTGTCTAACTTCTTTTTCTCTTTTCCACTATAACCGGGATATCACTGAAGAGGGATCAGTAGCTGAGAGCAGCCCAGCTGGGGCAAGGCTGGGAGGCAGGGACACAGTTGTGAGCAGTGAAGCGACGTGGAGGCACCAAGACAGAAGACCAGGTTAATGAAAGCATGAGGTGGCTCTTAGGCAGCAGCTGGAGAAAATTTGGACATGCTGACAGGGGAAACTACGACTGGCTAAACAGTGAACCGGGCGGACCGCTTTTAGAAACAGAGCTTCAGGTCTGTACCCCCCTGCTCATCTCTGTGGCATGTCCTTTGACTTTGCATGCATGTGTACGTCTCTGTAATGCCTTGGTGTATAGCACAGAGTAAATACCTGGGTATTGAGACATATCAAAGCAATAATGCTTCATTATATAGAGTCAGAGCATTTATTTATTGCTGTTGTTTTAAACACATTTGTGGGGAAAGAAAAACATTAGATGAAAAAATCTTGCTGGAGTAGCAAGTAAAGAAGTTTCGTTATTTCTTGTAAGCAAAATGCATTCTGCTGTTCCTTGATTTCCTTTCTTTTAAATACATGTTTGCTCTTGGGATCTGGTCCCATGAAGCCTTTCTGCAGATGTTAAAGAGTCCGTAGCAGTCAGCAATGAACTCTTGTTCCCTAAGCTTTACACTGATTACTTCTGTGAGAGAGGATCACACACAGGCAAGTGGGGGGAGGGAAGTAGCCCTCGGAGATGAAAACACAGTCTGCCTTTCCAGCTTTGTCCGGGATACAGCGAAAGGGTTTCTCTGATCAGAAATAATAATTTAAGATGCACATAAAATCCTAGCAAATGTCCAAGTTAAGTAGCATCAGCAAATCAACTGGCCATGATACTTTGCTATCAAGTGTACTGTTGTGAAATAAAAAGGGGTAAGAGTAGGAGGTCAAAACAGAAGAAAAAGTAGTTTTTAAATGCCTCTGCAGTTTTAACAAAGTCTACTTCACCAGTAACATTGCCAGAGTTAGAATGGCAATGTCTTCACACCTTGAGAATGATTTTGTCTGACAGTGAGAAACAAACAGCATCACCAGAGTCACATTCTAACAAGTATTTGAAAATTAAGTGTAAATCTAGGCTCACATTAAAATTATGTGTCATTATTAATATATACAAAAACACATCAAAATGTTTTTCTGTTTGCCAGAGTTATATGTTTTTGATTTTTACAAGCAACAATGAATCAGCTTTAAGATGGAACTTGGAAAAGCACCTATGCGTGGACAACAGCCTAATGACTTCAAAGCAGACTTTGTTCCAAATCCACTTAAAACACCTCAGAAGTATCGGTTTCCTGATTCAACTTTAAAATATATTAGTATAAATAAGGGCTAGATTAATAAAAATAATTTTAATAAAGCAAATCATTAACAACATAATAAATCCTAGCACCAATCAAACAATCACTTCAGTGGGAATTTAAGTAAGCAAAATAAACTTATTTTTCTATCCTTACAGAAAAGCTTTCTTCAAACTTATGTTTGGCCTTATTAGGTCATTCCCTTCAAAGCCAGCTACTAGGCTTCTTTTGGCTATACGAGTTCCATACTAAACCCATTCCATTACTCATCATGGAAATGCCACACAACTGGGCTGCACTCTGCATTTCATTCCTTTACCAACATGCAGGAGTCAAAGCTCATCTAAACTGATATGGGTCACGTAATCTGCAAACTGGCAACTGTACATGCTCAGCATGTTAAAAAAAACATGCAGGCAGACAGATTACTAATGAAAGGCTTTACTACTTCTAGTCTGTGCTCAGTGTTTTGGAAAACTGACCCTCTGCTTCAGTCCCTACAAAGACAGAAATGAAAGGAAGAGAATAAACATGAGCCTACAACAGCCAAACTATCCTACTAAAAATGGGTTCTGGGAAAACAGAGGACTTTTTCAAAACATAATCCCTCTTACCCTCATGCCCTTTTCTGCCCTTCTCTTTATAAAGAATATTTTCCCTGCATTTATGTATCTTTAACTTATTCCATGCTGGAAGTGGGAGCCTTATTTTCATCAATTACAAACCCGACAAAAGCTGCTTGTGTTGACACCAGGAGATCATGCTGACCTCCAGTGAAGCAGTAGCATCAAAACCAAACCAGTCAAGAAAACACCATCAAATAATTCCCTCAGTGACTTCATATGCTTGGTTTGTAAAATTCCAAATGTTAAACAATAGAGGATCTCACTCTGTATGTTCTGCAGTTGGTTTATTTGCTTACACTTTAATTTCAGTTACTGAAGATTCAATTTCATTTCTAGATTTTTTTTTTCTAGCTCTGAAAGTTATTTCTGATGCCTATACACACTGCTTCCTTTTCTCAGTTTAGAACTTCAGTTTTAGTGTAGAACTTCAGAGTATTTTTTTTTTCTAAATGACCTTTATTTAATTTTATTAAAAATATTTATATTTTTTGTATAATCTGGGGGTTTTTTTATGACTATAAGATTTTCCTAAGTCTTAATGTCAAGATCTCTGCAATATTCTTCAGTAGCTCCTTAGCCACTTGTCCCGGAAATGGGAAAAAAACCACAAAAGAAAAGCAGTGACTAATACTGCTCAATTGTCTCCCAATAGTTTTGATATATATTTATATATATCTACAAGAACTTAACCATCAATGTAAAATGAGTCCATGTAAAATGTTTGGCAGGAAGCAGTACCAAAATGGGCATGTAGCTCACTGTGGTTTATGCTTCAGGTTCTGGGCATCTGTGGGGCAGTGTTAACAGAACATGTTATAAACAATTTCATCTCAAATAAATACACTAAGTAGCCTACAGATTATTTCACCCAGATAGGAAAACTAAGGCTTAACGTCAGCTGTGTTTAAAAAGCTATGGACACTTTGAAACACAAACTGAGGAAAACTGGTGCTTAATGTCACCTGTTAGCATACAGAAGCCATGTTACAAGTTACTCTTGAAGGGCTTTAAAAAAAAACGGGACATTTTCAGCCCAGTAGCCATGCTGACACCCAAATGAATCTAGGCTGTACTTTTATACCTTCTTCACAGACTGGCCATCTAAGCTATCTCATACTACAGTTTACCATTTTCTTACCATTAGATGCAAATTGGCCCCTCCAACAATAACACATTTCACATATTTCTGTTGACAGAAGACCCAAGACTACTGGGTTCCAGTTGAGGCTTTGGAGCAAAGTATTTCCCCAAGACCCAAGACCATTTGTTAATTCCTTCCATCAAGCTTAACTTTTTCTTCCCCTACCTCCCAGTTTGTCACTAGCCCTTTCCTTTTTCTTCTTCTGCAAAGAGAATGGGACTGGTGCAGTGAGAGGAGCCCCACCATTTGGTCCTCAGACTTCTCTGTCCTATGCAATCCCACTGTCCTCATCCTCATTTCCCTTTTGGCTTTCCTCCCCACAGCTTTGCACCTTGTGCATCCTCCTCGCTAGCCGAGGCTCTCCATCCATGCTGGCACACAATTCTGATCCACACCCTTCTCCACTCTGCTCTCCCCTGATGAGTCCACAGCTCTTCACTTTGGGAACATTGGTTCTTATCCCATGCTTCAAATCTGCATCCCACCCACTAGTCTCTCCTCTGTCTCTTTGCCATCCTGCGGATTCTCAAAAATCCAGCCTTTGTATGAGGCTATGTCAGGCAACCATAACACTAGTCCCTGCTTCCACGAGCAAAGGATATGCTGTCCTTGGTCGTTATTTAAAACACAAACTTCCTTTCAGTGAAATTCAAAGGTGAGTTGTACTGAGGTTAAAGGTAAGAGGATCAGGCTTTATATACCTTTTACAAGTTCCATGTAGGAAACCCTGGCAATCCCACCCTCTGTACTCACAAACCACGACAGGGCACAACTCACAGATGCAAAGAACAACGCTTAACCTGACTGAAAGCCTGTCCCTACAAACTAAACCCAAAACTTACACTTAGATCTCAAAAATGATCCATGATCTTCACTGATCAGGAACCATATTGTCTAGCATAAGCTCAGCTCTTCTAAGTATCTATTATAAAAGTATCAGTAACATAACAGTATCAGTGAGTCAATATATGTAGTGTACAAACATAATACAGAATGCTCATTTTCCTGTGAAGCGTGTCATGCACATCATAAGACACAAGAATGAAGTGTCAAACATTTTTAAGAAAAATTTCCTTATTTTTTAAAGATGATTTAACACCTGCATTAGAATAATAGCTGAACAGTTTCTTCCAACTCTGCTGTTCCCTGTAGCTCATTTAATGGTCAGGTAAGACAACAGCTTGTACTGCCAAAACTCTTTAATAAGAAATGATCAGTAAATATGAGATAGTTCTTTAGTATGCATTTTTGTGATAAAAGACAACTGTGGAAAAAAAGGCTTAATAGCTAATCCATAATAGTTTCCACGTATTGTGAAATTACTTTAATGGCTTTGGCCTCAGACCCACATTACCTCAAGGGAAAAAAGCAGAAATCTCCTCTACGCTATTTGTTAGAAGTCAGAACCTATTTACTTTTTTTGTCTTAGGCATGACCACATACTAAGAGTTTTGCAATATGACAAAGAATTGGAGAGGTAACAAATACTTGGTAGATGACAGTAGATTACCGTATGATTTTGTAGCTAAAAGAATGACTGTGATTTTTGGAAGAATAAGCAAAGAAAAAGTTTTCATAGACCAAAAAGGGGGCACTGGAGTTACTGGCCCTTTTCACAAAGTCATTACTGCAAACAGCCTGTTTGCATCCCTGCTTCCAAATGCTTTGAAGAAAGAACAACTGCAGTTCTCCTAGCTCGAAAAGCTGCCCTCGCTCAAAATAAAGGAAATGTGATCCATTGATCTGTTTAGACTCACCATAAAAACGTGAAAAGGCCATCTGATTACAGTCTTTGAGTACTTACAAAGGGAATGAGTTGATAATAAACAGCATTTTAGGGTTTGGGTTTTCCACCTCTCTAGACTAGACTCTGAATGAGACCCAGTTATTTGAAGCTAGAGCTAGATAGGGTCAGATATATAGTAAGATATAAGAAGTGACATGTATTAACTTCACTTTTAAAATATAATATAACAGCAGCACACAAATATTATTTAAAAGAAAGCCAAAAAAAAAAAAAAAAAAAAAAGCCACTTATAACTCCTCTTAACACTACAGCACAATTCAAAAGCTGTGGGACAGAGGCTTTTTGTGCTATATTTTGCAGTAGATTAAGGTGACTGAGTAGTCACAGCCGCTATTACTATTACACCACAAGTTCTTTTTCCAGAATATTAAACAGAGAAAATGATTCTTGGATAGCTGCCAGAACAAGCTCAAGAAAGAGTCCCAGTCCAGGCTGTCCTGACACAGTGTTTTATTTGAGGCTGGCCTGTAAGGTTAGAACAGCCCAAAGAACAGGTATTGTAGGCAGTGCGTACTGTTGAAAAGGGTAGCTGTCATAATATTTGTTCTTTAAAGTAAACAGTAGAGTTTTCTAAATAGAAAGAAACAACACTAGATGGTGGGTCACCAGCCCTATTTCTCTGCAATTCCATTTTCTCCCAAGTTTTAAAAGTTTGACCAATCTCCTGCCAAGTGGACTGGTCTCATCATAATCCAAGAGTAATAAAATTTCATACCAAATATATACAGTTTCAATTGTTGGTTTTTGTCCTCACTGGAGACAGGGTTTCCTAGAAATCCACCACTCCCTGCAACTTCTCCATTTCTTTTGTCTCGAGTTGTCATTTGTTTTAATGGACCAGCAAACAGAATTTGGCAATTCATGAGCCTGCAAAACTTATTGCTTAAATGCCACTAATGCAGACAGAAAGTAATTTGGAAAAGCAACTGCTACGTCATGGGGGCGTAGATGGAGAATGTATTTTTTCTCTCCAAATAAGAGGTCTCCAGCAATCTAACACACTACCTATTTCCTTTAATTACAGAGCAGACAACAGACAAGTTCAACCAAAGACGACATAGAACCATTCCTGTGCATCATATTGCCTGCCACCATGATGCTCTTCCTGGCATTCCTGCTGCTCTTCCTGTACCGCCGTTGCCAGCGCCCCACTCCCCAGGGGCAGATCTTCAGCATCGACCTCCCCGAGGCCCTGCCTGAGCATGATGTGTCCAATTTCCTTTCCGTGCTGCCCTGGAACAGCGAACAGAGTTTCCACTATTCCACTCTGCTCCCTGATGCCTCATTTCTCACTCTGTGTTTGCCTCCATCCTACGAGGAGGCTACCATGAAGACTTCCATGGATGAGGCTCACATTGAGCTTTCTTCAGACCCAGTGCCTCCTTACGAAGAGAGCACGCTGCAGTCCAGCAGCACCAAATAAACTTCCTACAGAAGCACCTTAGCTGAAACATGCAGCCCCTCAAGGCACAAACGTGGAACTGCTATTGCCTTTAAAATTAGCAAAAAATATTCCAAATGAGGCGCCAAACCAATGAATTAATGAAGGAAGAAATCTGGAGTAACAGGGAATGAGTCTCTTCATCTCATCCTAGGATTCTCCATCTTCCATTTGTGGCAATCATACATGCACAGCCTAGCACCAAACTGGTCCCAGACTGGTAACATGGGTATTCCAGTCAACAAAGCGTGTCATGCAAGGATTAAACTTCAGGACAGGTGGGAATCTGTCCCTCTGCAATCCCTCAGCTACAAGGAAACGTGAATTATGCTACGGATTCACCAGTCACAAAAAGGGCTTTTAGCACACATCCAGTTTGGCTTTTTCTTTTTTATGTGTTTATTTTTAATTAGGTTTGTGACAAGCTGATTTACTCAGCGTGTGTGTGTTAACATCACATCATTCTGCAGTGCTCTGGAATGATTGCAGCAGCTCTCAGGAAAGCAAATACATAGGTAACCTCTACAAAGTTTCCAGTGACTGTCCCAAAGGCTGAAATTCAAATATGCACTGTCTTTTATCACCATTGAACAATGAGGACAACCAGAGAAGACCTGATCATTCTGGGTAAGGAAGACTCCAGCAGCACCACACAAGAGCACACTCACACCCTTGCTGCAGGCTACTTGACAAAGTCTGCAAGGTCCTGACATTCCAGACTACTGCTCTGACTTGTTTTCCAATTTACAAGTCTACAACAATAAACCCGGTGACCTATTTGGTGCAGAGTATAAAAGAACTGGGGAAAAAGTCATAAAATCAAATGCACAAAAAAAATATAATAATCTGGTTTGTATTTCAAAACGGCATGATACTCCCCCTTCATCACTAGAGCAAAGTAAATCTCATTCAAGTGCATTGGTGGCAGTGGTTCAGCCTCTCAGGAGGGCTTTCACACACATACTTTCAGACAATGATGTTATCTTTAATTCTTTCTTACAGCACAGCATTTTCACTATGTTGACAGATGTTCTTGTTATGGAAGGTGGCTATTATGAATCCTGACAACCTCAAAAATTATGACAGCTTTTTCCTTGCAGGTTTGAGCTATTCCATGATATCGCATCTGTCTGTGGCTTGCCCATGTAATAACTACTACATATTATTGCGTGTAGTCTCGGTGTATACTCCTAAACCCAAAGGCTGTCCTGATTTACACCTTGTGATTCCAGCAACTGCCATGGGGTGTCAGTATCAGCCAATCCTGTTTTGTGGATGTACTACATTCTTTAAACATATGCTACCTAATTAGCAAGGTACAATGGTTTGAGGTTCAAAGATCAAATCACTTCTGCCTCGTATGTCTGTATATTCCACTAACTTCAGCAGAATTGTAAAGGTATGCTTGAAAATTCATCTGTCGCTGTATCAAATTGAGTATACTTTGCCTTAAGAGATCTGCTGCGTTTTGAAATGAGTTGCACTGTTCTTCAGCACAATTGCTTGTTCAGCCTTACCAGGATAGCATCTGAAACCCAACCCCTCCGCTCATCCTTCTAAACTGCTCTTGAGGGATATTTCTTGTGACCAAGACTGATATACTTCTAGAACTAGTCAAGAATTGCTGTTCTGTCCGGGAATATAAAGAGTAATTGTTTCTGGCATAGTATTTATCAGATAAATCTCAAATCCTGCCTTAAACAAATTGTTTGTTTGTTTGCATTACTACAGAAAATTAGAACCAGATACTTGCTCAAATCCAAAAGAACAGGTACACCCTCATGACTTAAATTCTTCTTTCTAAAAGACTGCTTTTTATTCCATCTAGAATTAGTATCCCTTACTTCATTCCAACACAGATTTGTCTGGTCTTGCATGTTCATTGTCCCTCATGGATTTTAACCTAACCAGCATCTCACTCTTAAATCTCAACCCCAAAGAGAAGGTCCAGTAAAATAAACAAGAGAATGTTGCTTATGAAAACATCCTGAAATTAATCTCTGTTACCTAGAAGCCACCTGTGATCATACCAGCCTGTGGTGACATACATGCCAGTGACCACAGTGTTATTGGTATTAGTGCTTGCGGACCAGCTGTCAGGTCCTTGGGGCAAACACTTTCTGCATCCAAGTGGAGAGCTCACTATCAAAAAAGGAACTCATGTCTGGCAATACAGCAACCCTAAGTGCAGGGGAAAAACCTTTCATTTTCTTAGCTCCACTAATCTGAAAGGTAAAGGTTTAGAGCACACCATCTAAAAGAAAGATGTTGGAGGTGAGGCTGTAAACAAGAAGACCAAGGAGGAACATTAAGTTTTCAAATACAAAAAAAAACTGCAAGCAAATAAATATCCTTCATGCCTACAGCAATCTGAACTGGCACTAGTGAGCTTAAAGTGCAGGAAGATTAAGTCAGAAATTCATTTCTACAGGTGAAGTGCAGTCTGAAAGTACAGTGAAGCACTGGGAGCACCACCTCTGGACACATTAAGAAGTAAGACAAATATCTGACAGGAGTAATAAAGGATCCTAGTTGGAGCAAGGAATGAATTAGATGTCTTCTCTGGGTCCTTTCCTGTTCCTATACCCTAAAGCTATATCAAAGTAAATTTTATTCATCATTTCCAAGTTTTGTATGAAATCAGATGTCTGTTTCTTTGAAAAATCTGATACTGTAAAATTTCACATGCATCCAGAGATCACTGTAACCCTGGCATTGTACTTTATAACCACAAGGTCCTTATTTTATACATTTTTCTTTTTGTTTAAATCTGATTAAGATTAGGACTTATTAACGTCTGCTAATACATACGTAAGGTCTTACAAACTGTGAGCTCCCCATGATATGAAGGGTAATTGTATTTCAGTTTTCCATTAAGAAAATATTAAGAATCCTGATGAGATTAATTATGTATAGAACAATATAGGTACCCTCTTATTAAAGAGGCTTTCAAAAACTTAGAGGGCAATCACTGTGGTTGTCCTCTCTGTAAGAGCTGCTAGAGTCCCTTACGGACACCGGTCCACTACTCTGTGGATTTACAATGCATATACATCTTGCATACATGCAAATTTCTTGCTCAAAAGACATTTAAAGGAAAACAACACAGGCAGCTTATTCAAAATGGTTCTACAAAATACCCAGTGAAAGTGTGCGGCACATATCTCCCATAATAATACAAGGGTTTAATATTTTAATATTAATAGAATATCCTGTCTCTCTTCTTTTACCTGACCCACAGCCATAGAAATCAAAACTAAGTATCATGTGTTATGTTCCACCCATAATTATAATATATCATATTATACCCATGTTTTTCATCATAAAGTGCTTTGCATGAAACCAGTTTCCACTACAAGTTAGACAAATTCAAGCATATTTCTACAAATTCATTTCACAGCCTGTGTAGCCAACAAGGTACCAAATTATTGAAGCAGAGACATTAAAACCTCAGTATGTGTTTCAGCCCTGTGGCATTTACCTTTTCTCCTTTTCTTCCAGTTTGGAAAATACGCAATTGATCAGATGTTAGTACGACATCAAGTGTCTTCAGAAAGACTGTACGTCTATGTTGTAGACACAAAAAAAATCAACTTGAAGGGAATTAGCCTGCTTATAAACCCCATATTCAATTGGTACGCACACCCTTTACTGGCCAGTACAATTTTCCTGTTATTAGATTTTCATTTTTACCTGGGGCTGTTAAAAAGTATTTACACCAAGTGTATTCATTTCCAATAAATATAATTTTCAAGCTTTGTTAGAAGATAAAGACTATTTCCAGAATGGCTTGTATTTAGAGTGCTTATACCTATTTATGAAAAGTTGAAAACTCTTCTTCATTCTAATGACAATCTGCTTCTCTGGCACAAGTTGTGCTGTGAGCAGCTCCCAGCTCCCAGAAGAAGAGAGGACGGAAAGGCCTCTTCTCCATTATGTAGGTTGCCATCATGTTCAATAGTGCAGACACTGAGATTAAATTCCCACTGTTTGTTTGGGGAAATCAGACATAACCAGTTCTGGGCTCCCCAGTTCAAGAGAGACAAGGAACTACTGGAGAGAGTCCAGCTGAGGGATGCAAAGATGATTCAGGGACTGGAGCATCTGTCTTATGAGGAAAGGCTGAGAGACCTGGGTCTGTTTAGCCTGGATGAGAGAAGACTGAGGGGATCTCATCAATGCCTATAAATATCTAAAGGGTGGGTGCTGAGAATGGGGCCAGACTCTTCTCAGTGGTGCCCAGTGACAGGAAAAGGGGCAATGGGCACAAACTGGAACACAGGAGGTTCCATCTGAACATGAGGAAAAACTTCTTCACAGTGAGGGTGACAGAGCACTGGCACAGGCTGCCCAGAGAGGTGGTGGAATCTCCTTCTCTGGAGACATTCAAAACCCGCCTGGACATGTTCCTGTGTGACCTGACCTAGGTGTTCCTGCTCTGGCAGGGGGGCTGGACTTGGTGATCCCCAGAGGCCCCTTCCAAGCCTCGCCATCCTGTGTGATTCTGTGGCAGTTACCCTGAAGGAGAGGATGGGTTCCATCACTGTTGAGCCTTCGGGAATTCGCGGTTAACACCGTTTTGAACCATAAATTTTGGCAAGGCATGGGCGCTGCCTGTACCCTTACAGCACCCCCGAGCGGCTGCTGGCGGGCACACCCCGCGCCCGAGCGGCACCGCCTGCGCCCGGCGTGTGAAGGCGCGCCAGCCGACGAGCGGGAGGTGCATTTGAGAGCAGCCGGACACCGGGGGCGAGCGAGAGGCGCGGCGCGATGCCGCTGAGGCCGGTACGGCGCGGCGGAGGGCGCGGGGCACCACCGGCCCCGCCCCATCCCACCGAGCAGCCGATGGCGAGCCAGCCCAGCACTGCCGGCCGTAGAAGCCGGGAGGGATGGCAGAGGGGCGGGGGGCAGGCGTGCATCCGGCGGCTGCTGCTTGTACATCTCCAGACACACACACGCCCTCCTCAATTAAGCCTCTTCATCCACTTTCTCAGCCCGCAACAGTCGCACTCCCGATTTGTGACAGGTCCCTTTCCTCTCATGCGTGCCCCGAGCAGCAAAACATCTGCCGGGGGGTGAGCAAGGACTGGCGTGTGGTCAGCCGCGCTCAGGAGTACAAAGGCTTCCAATTCTACTCCACAGCCTCCACATCTGACAGTCGGGGCACCCCTAATCTAGCTGCTGGTTGAACCAAGGGCACAGAAACAAACAGGTAGCAGTAGCACTTTCAGCAGTCAGGTTCAGAACAAGAACTAGAAGAGAAGACTTTAAACCACAGCCTGTTCACCAGAAGCATTCAACACGTAGTTTCCTCTAAATCTACTTTCCCGTTTCTTCCTCTTGGAAGCCTTTAAGTATTGTATTCTCTGGTTCCACCGCTTGTACTGCTCAGAAAGTTACAACTTCAAACTAAACACACATTGTACTGAAAAACAAACGTTGATATGACAATTCTTATAGCACACAAAGCAACCTGAAAGATTGGACCTGAACCTACTTGATTACAACCATTTTGAGAGGATTTCCATGGCTATTTTCTATACTATACAAAGGTCTTCCTTCAGCTTTGATACAGCTCCCTGAACAACCAGTTTTCACCGATACAGTATTATGAAGGCAAGGATCCTTCAAACAGGAGGAATTACTTCTGTTCTAGGTCACAGTCAGTAAAAGGGCAACAAATACTGTAATGTAACCAAACAGTCTGCACTTACCAAAATACTTGTGACAAATGGTGCCTGACAAGCCACAGGAAAGCAAGGCTCAGCTCTGGCCCAGCATTACAGATGTCTTCAGATACAATTGCTGTCTTCATTGAGCTCTTCAATGCTCATATCAAAACTAACTTCAACTCTTAAGATTTCACCTGTGGCCTGCTTTTTTACAGAGCAATCAAGGAGTCCCCAGGATTTAAAGCAACCCTTAAGCAATCATTATGCAGCCAAAATTTAATTTTCTTGGCTAGCCTGGCTAGTTTCAAGTAGATGCTAGTGCTGCTCTCGACTTCCTTGAGAATTACCCAACTGCTGCCACCTGGCCTAGCCCTTCCAATCCCACAGGCAGCTGTGGACTTTCCTTGTGCCCATCTGTGAGTAAATTTAACTCTTTCTAGTCCTCAGAGAGGAGAAAACAACTGAGACAAATGAACACATTCTAGGGACAAGGAACACTCTTTTTGTCAGGTCTCTAAAGTGCTTGGCCCACAGAAAGCTGCCCCCATTCCTAAGAGGCTTGCTGCAAAACAATCAACATTCAGGGCTGGTAGTGATCCTTCAGACATACTCCCTTCGGCCACAGTGCTAGGAGCATACATACAGCCAACAAGCAAGGCTGTGCTGGGTAGCAAGGTTTCCTCAGGAAACTAATGTAATATGATTATGTTGCATGTCATCTCAGAGTCCTTCCTTCCCCTCCTACTGGCTTTTCCACCCTGTTATGGCCTCTCTGTGAAATCTGTATGAAATTAGATAATTTTGAAAACAGGAAGTTTCTTTTAGTTTCATGGAAACTCAAGTTTCAAGGAAAGTGACCATGATAGTGGCCTCACTAAAAGAAAGACTGTAGTATTCATCTCTTGTAAGACACTGACAGAATCCATGTAGAAGAAAGACTCTGTAAATATGGTGAGCATGTTATTTTAGCATGCACTGTGCAATGCAGCAGAGAATCCAACAAGACATGAAGGTACACAAAAACAGGCATTCGTACTTTGTTGCCCACAGACCTCTGGCAGAACAATTAAGTTATATTATATTTATTTGTGGTATTACTTCCCTCTGTAGAGAATTAAAGGAGCAAATGCAGCTTTTGAACAAGCCACCAAGATAGATGCTTTCTTGAACTCCATGCTCTTTAGCTGATCTGCTGGAGTTTCTATGTGCCATTGAGCTGTTTTTACTTACCTGTTTTTCTGCAGGGGGGAAAATATAGATGGCGCCCCCGTGAGCCCAGTGCACATCCACTCTGTGTTCACCTTTACGGTCTCTTGTTAACACCACTCAAACACCAGGGTGATGGAATGAACCTGTTGGAATTTGGTACCTCTGCTGAAGAAGGAGCAGAAACGAGCATGTCTGCCAGGTGTGGATTAATTCATGCAGTGCTGCCAAGTGGTTTGTTTCCCTGTAATCCAAAGTGGATATCTAGAATAATAAAGTTAGTAGACCAGTACCTAATTTGCTGCATTAGGGAACTTGAGTTTTTGTTTTCACCAACTAAACCATGCACTGCCTAGAACCAAAACTTGGTCTGAATTAGCCTGTAATACAGCAGAAGTCATTACCCTCTTACCATAGGCATTCGCTGGGGTGATTCTTATGCAAAAACCCCACATTTTTCTTTTTTTTTTCTTACAAAGGCCACAAATTATATCACATAAGATGACATGTTATTTTCTGTAATCACACATTTTCCCTACTTGGTTCAGTGAGTCAGCACAGGAAGGACACAGGAACAACCACAAAACCACGGATTAAATGCAAAGAATAAATTCATTTTTGTTACCTCACCAACCGGGGGATCCCCGAAGAAGCACCCAAGGAGAGGTACACAAGCGGGGACACAGGCACCATGGAGCTTGGTCCAGGCTAGAGGATCACAGAACCTGCTGTCTTTGCCATATGATTAGTGCAATATATGCATTTTTCTACATCCCAGCTGTAGGTCACTTGAGCTTGTTTATAGTCCTCCTCACCAGTCTTCCGTTATTTCCCCACATTCCACTCCCTCGCTCAAGGGACCACTTGTGCTGGGCCTGGCAAAGCTGAAGTGTCCATTTGGGCTTGTGAGGCGTAGGGCAGTGTAATTTACAGAGGTACATAATAAACACAAATAGAAAAGAGAATAAACACGTCCCTACAATCAGGTGTCCCATCCATCCTGTTGGGGAATTAAACTACTCAGCCAGCCAGGTACCACCAGGAGATTGTTTCATTTTTCATGCATTAAGTCCTGGGGATGTTGAACGTCATCCTCTATTCTGGCTGATTCATCAGTTATGTTGAAACAGCATATGCCTTCAAAATCAGAGCAGCATTTATGGTACCTAAGAAGGAGACAGTCTACCACTAATTGATTTTGTAGTGTTCCTTGGTGCACAGCCAATACCTGCTCAGAGAAAAAAACAATGAGGAACATTAATATCAAAAGCATTTAGCATAGTATAATCCCGTACTACAGCTACTGGGGCTGGCACGTCAGCAAAACACGTTGTCAGAAGATCTGCAGTTGTTAATCCTCCCTCAGTATAGAAGGCAGATGTGTTAGTTACAGTTGAGGCCAACCAAATCCAAGTATTTACATGCTGATCTTGCAGAGATGTATCCAGGGCATGTGCTCGTAGAACAAGACTACAAAGCATGACAAGCCAACCTGTGACAAAGCAGGAAAACAGGAATGTCATCTCCTTCCAATAATACATATGCCATTGCTCCAGCTCCTTCAGCTAATATTACTCCAGGTTTGATAACCCGATGCAGGGTACTTGCCCACACAGATGGAAGAGCTATGGCTTGTGCTTTTTCAGATTGAACTTCAATTCGATATTGCGTTCGTAACACCAATAACACTATTCCAATGTTATCTCCTCTAGATAAGGCACAGGTATTTATCGAAGATACCTGAAATACAAGAACTCGAGAATCTGGTATCAGTAAAGGATGTAAAATAAGAGGAGAAGTTGGGGTAGAGAAACATACAGCATTCTCAGGGGTTATTACATGAATCTTCACATGTAGACTAATAGGTCATGGTCCCACCACGCAATTTACTGGTGTAAACAGTTCAATTTCCCCTGTAGTTAGTATTTTGGGAGAGAGAACATCTGGAAGAATTTCAATCCTCACCATGTTTTGTACTGGAGGTGTGGTAATACAATCATAGGATGTTTGATTATGGATATTCCAGCTGTTTAACAAAAAAAACCCCTGCTTTAGTAAGGTGTGAACTCTAATATTGGAAAGTTTTAGTACTGGTTAGCTTTTTAATTGTTCCTTCAACATCCCATTCATTCTTTCAATCAAGCCATTAGCTTGGTGATGGCAGGCAATGTGGTATATCCAGTCTATCCCTAGCCCTTGAGCCTAACCCTGGACATTATGTCCACTAAAGTGTGTTCCTTGGTCACTTCGTATTTGGTGAGGAGGTCTGTATTGATGAATGAATTTAGCATGTTTGGTGAGTTTAGCAAAAAGTCCTGAAACTACATTCACAGCAGTGAATACATATCACCACCCCCTCGATGAGGGCAAAGGCCCATGTAATCAACTTGTGAGGTACTCAAGGCCCACTGACCCCATTTTACCTTTCCCCATGGCCTATACAATGCCCTTAAATGTAGTGTGTAGAACTAGTATAATTATGTGCCCACACTTTATAAATATGTAATGGCAGAGGGGTTTGATTGTGAGCAATGTCTCGTGCACATGCAGTATGAGCTGATCGATGTCCACAAGCTATATGGGCATTTATAGCTTGAGAATGTACTTCGGCAGAGGCCATATCATCTACTTCCCTCTTATTTTGTTACTCCAGTGAGTCATCTTTTTGATGACCTGAGACATGCATCAAAGGCTTCTCGTTGCTTGGTCCACTGCTAAACGACCTCCTACCTCGTTAACGTCTGCAGAGGGCGCGTTAACACCGCCTGATGTGGGGTCAGCCTTCTCCGACACCCTGAAAGTCCCATGAAGGTCCTCAGCTGGTTTACAGTGAGGGTACCCGGCCATAGTGCTGCATCAGCTGCTGTCATTCTGTGCCAAATTCTGTGGCAGGGTCTGTGTGTATCCCTGAAGCAATGCTTGGAAAGTATATTGCTTTTGCTGCCAGGTAGACAAACTGGTTTTGGCTTTCTGAAGCAATGGATATTGAAAACAAAGCATTAGCAATATTTATCACCACCTTCCAGGCTTGTAAATGTTTGTTTTTTCTGTAAGAGTAACCATGCCTGGTACCGTAACTGCAAGTGTGGGGGGGTGACTTTATTCAGTTCTCTGTAATCTACAATCTTTCTCCAAGTTCCATCTGGTTTTTGAACAAGCCGAACTGGATTATTAAAAACCATCATAGTTTCCTTAACGATTCCCACTTGTTGAAGTGCCTGAATGGTTTCAGTAATTTCCTTCTCTCCTGTCATGCCTTCCCCCTCCCCCCAAATATGATATTGTTTTACAGTTACCACTTTGGCAGGTACAGGCAGCACAACAGGATCCCACTTCGGGAATCCATGCAGGATGGTTACAGATCAAATAGCGAATCCTGCTTGCCAAGTCCCAAAACAGAAGTGACCATTTAAAGTTTCAACTGTTTGTCCTGCCAACACACCAATACCCAAAATATATTCTTTAACTGGGGCAATTAACACCATTGTGGTAAATGGAGTGGCGTTTCCTGTTGTTAAGGTAACCTTAGCTTAGAGGGCAGGGGTTGTATTTCCCCCGAATTCACAGACCTCTGATTTGTTTTCTTTATTATTAATATTGCTATGTAACACAGTAACCTCAGCTCCAGTACCCACTAGAGCTAACACATGTAAAATCTCCCCAGATAGCCACTTCATAGTTAAAGGAAAAATAGGGGCGTGGGTGGCTCCCCCTCACAGTAAGAGGCTACAGCAGTGACTATTTTGGAGGACCTGCCAGACCTTCATTTCTGCTGTTCTGGCTTTTGCCAGGTAGTGACTTGCCCTGTGGTGGCAGGTGGGGGGGAGGATGGGTGCAGAGTTGGCAGCAGGGCCAGGGGCAGAGGGCTGTTTTGTGTAGGAGCTAACTTTTGCCATTGGTGAAACATTTTTGATGTTGTAATCCCATTTATTTCTGATCGTGGGACACCAGCTCTTAAAAGATTATTCCACATTTGTTTCCTTGACACCCGTGATGTAACTCCTTTTGGTTTTGCTGACTTTCCTTTATCCACCACCCGCAGAGATAGTCCTGAAGTTACAGCCCTAAGTTCCCTCAAGGTATTTGCTAAGGCACCTACATTGCCAGTAGCATTTGTGACTGCTGGTATAATCAAGGGTTTTAGTGAGGCAGGTGCTCCTCTCAGAAGCTGCATTTTGATACTTCTCTTTACTGCTACCCTGTCTGGATTGAATCCCGTAATCAATGCATAAGCCGTCCCCATCTGCCGCACTAAATTAATATCCTCCTCCATTGTACACCAATTTACAAGGGACAACACTAATTCTACAGGTTCAGCATACGCTGACAAAACTGCTGCACGCAACCACTGATAGAGTGTAGGTGTAATAACATCTTGTCCACCCGGATCACTGATATTTTGCAACTGAGCATATCCTCGTTGTATCTGACCATCACTGGCTATAGGTCTTAATAAATCTTTTTCACCTGTTAATAAATGGATAGATGCCGCTCCACTATCCCAAGCTCACAAAATCCATGTCAGTATGCCTTCCCCACTCCTTTGCTGATAGATCTCTAAAAATTCCCTTAACTCTTTTGGGGTGTAAGTACGTGTGACCTGCCCTCCCCCATCCACTTGTTCCTGCTGCTCCTTCATTTTTATGGGGGGTCGTGCTTCTACCACCTCCCTGCCTTCTAAATCCAACTCAAAATCAACCTCAGAGTCTGAGGATTCACTGCAGGTATTTCCATCCCACTCCTCAGGATCCCACGAAGGTTTTGTGGTGAAAGCATGAATTTGGGAAATAGAAACCTTACTTTTCCCGTGTCTGTCCTTTTGTTTATTAGCAATACGTGCTACCAACCGCTGTACAGTACCTTGCAGCCTATGGCACCTCTCTGCTTGAGTAGTAATCACTTCTTGCACGATCGCCTTTGCATCTTGTAAAGTCCTGACTTCCTCTTCCAGTTCTCTCACTTTATTCCATAATGCAACAACTTCACGGTCAAGAGCTCTAAGACCGGTAACTAATAAACATCCCAATCTCCCTGCTAAATTGCGAGAAGACTCCGGTGCTGCTTTCCATGGCAACCCGCGCATAGCCGTTTCAGTTATCTGGGGGGTAACCACCACCCCGTCATCTATTTCAGGTCATGTTTCTGGTGGAGCCCCTGTAGCCAGGAAAGTGGCCACGGGGGTCCAGGGCTCAGTACTGGGCCATCTGGGAATACAGGGAGTCTCCATCATGGCCTTCCCAGTCCCTGATTTCTTTGCCAGCCAGGGCATGGTTCCTGGATCCTGCTGATCACCAAACGTGTGAGCCAGCAGAGGCAGGAAGCAGGAATGACCACAAAACCATAGACGAAATGCAGAGTAAATTTATTTTCATTACCTCACCAGCCGGGGGATCCCTGGAGCAGTACCCGGGCAGAGGCACACAAGCAGGGATGCAGGCACTGCGGAGCTCAGCCCTTGCTAGAGGATCAGCAACCCTGCTGTTTTCACCTGTTTTCCAGGGATTTGCGCAGGCGTAGTTTACCACTCTGCTTTGATCTTCTTTGTAGCAGGGCAGGAATTTCAAGCATGCCTGATAAGGTGCCTCTAAGTTTATCACAGGCCTATGTTATCTAAACACAGATGTTCTACTTGTCAAGCATGCAAGGATAAACAACAATCAGGATGATCTATGCTTTTTTCTACACCCCAGCTGGGGGTCACTTGAACATGTTTATAATCCTCCTTGCCAACCTTCCCTTATTATCCCACACTGGTTGTTTATATATCACAATAAAAACATTGTGCCAAGAGGAGCTAGTGAGAAGAGAAAAAAAAACAACAGTACTTTACAAACATGAAGGAAAGAAACTGAATTCCAGATTCCAGTATCTTCTCAGAGTTACAGACTGCTGAAAAGTGCAAGTGAAGACTACCAGGAAAAATGTAGATATTTTCTGTTTTCAGTGTTCCCGATTAGGCCCTATTTGATGGAATTCTAATTTTCCAGGTAGCATCTCTCAGGACATCAAATTCTTGAGAAATGCAAATCAAGGTGTGCAGCCATTTATTTTACTAGTTCGTTAATTGAAAAGATGTTTAATACATGCCGTCTTTTGTCCCAGGGCCACCTCTCTTCACAGATATTTAGGACACTCAAACATTTGCAGGTGAAAAGAGCACGGTAAAATAGACTGCAGGCAACAGTCTTGCAAGGTGTAGGCTAACAGGCTATAGCAGAGGCACCCAGACTGGGCAGAAATCACAACTTGATGTTGGTGGGTGCTGGCAGCAGCGACACCTCCCATCGTGCTTGGAAGTGCACACTGTAAGTGCCTGTCCATACTGTTATGGCTAAGGTGGTGGCACTGCTGTCTGTAGCTCTTTGCAGTCCTTCCATGGGTGCAAGGACATGGTGGGGTGGCTCAGTACAGAGTCAAACTTCTAGTTTGTGGGACCTCTGTGTGAAATGGGATGGTGAGCAAGAACGTGAAGGTCAGGGTCAGTCTCTGGAGTTCTGGAGAAGTACAACGAGGAGGCATGTGGGCTTGGGACTAAGGAAAAAGAGAAATGTAACTGCAGGAAACTCTCCTCTGAATCCACTGTCTAGCAAATAAAAAAGTTTCAGCTCTTGAAGAGCCATCAAGGCTGGAGGCCCCCATGCTGTCAGGTACACATGTGGACTGGCACAGAAGCAGGAGCTGCTGCCACTGATGGCATTTTCCCAGGCAGATAAACTTTGGAAGTCTATGGTCTGCAGACTAGGGCATAAAGGACAATCAAGCTTAGACTTCCTTCATATTTAATATTCCTGGCAGGCCTTCAGAAGATATTCCAGTATCACAAAGAAGTCCTGATGCTAGCAAGATGTTAGAAGCAGGGTGAGAAAATACCTGTCGAAAGAATACTGCTGACTAAGGCAGTCTACATAAATTAATATGTGGGATGTGGCTCGTACAAAGAAGGAAAAGTCTGACAAACAAGAGTAACAACCAGAATGACTTTCGAGAAAGACAATTTCAGTTTATTGTCAAGCTACTTCCCTCTTTTCTCAGCAAGCATTTTAGATGACTTCTAACATGGACCAACAGTTTGTCTTCTAGGATGGTGCTGCGTTTTCCCAGACACTGGTGATCACTTGAAACAGACCATGTTTGTTGCACAGAAAGTAGTTTTTTAGTTTCTTTGTTCCCAAAATCCAGACTGGCTCTACAGAGGTTGTCACACATCACGCAAGAAAGTCATCCCATGAATTAGATGACCAATTTGTTGCATAGGAAGTCCTGAACTTCAGAGCTGCACTTCAGAAAAAGCTTGTGTTTTACACAAGCTTGCAAGCCAAGGGTTGTGTGTAACAGCCTAGAAACAAAGTAGTGCTGGTGATTTATTAATCTCAGAGAAATAATCTATCAACTGCTTTTCATGTCCCTGCATGCCACAGTCTTCACCTCTGACAAGTTTTGGAAAAAGCTGCATCAGTAAATAGAAAAAAAACAGTCTTATCTGTGTTCCATGTTGGAATAAATAAAGGGCCACCCTCTTGAATATCAGTGAGGTACACTTTTTTTTCCTGTGTATCACATCACAGAGACCTTTCTGTAGAATTTAAGTTTGGTTGATCCTGGCTTACAGACTTTTGCCCTAAAAGATCAAGAGTGTGCTGCGTATGGGAATACGCCAGCCTCATCTGGGATCACCAGTGGTTTGGTACTGCATGTCATGTCCATGACTTATATAAGCTACCCGAGAGCCATACTTTGACATCTGTGCAACCACAGGACCTCTGCTCCCAGCTACAAGCTCCCTGGTGCACACATTTCTGTTTTCTTAAGATCTCTTTTCTAAAATGTACTTCTGCTTTGTATTAGAACTCTATAAAAAGGTAAATACCTTAAAATCATTATCACTCCCTAGTTTGTGACTGCTGCATGGACTATATAAATCTCAGCTTTCCTCTTTTTTAATCCTTTTAACTACACTGCAGCTCAGTAATTTACACAGTAATTGGCACAGTAATTTACAACAATCACTTTTTCAGGCAGCACATTACAGCATCCTGAGGAAGGAGAGAAGAATGGGACCATCCTTCAGACTCCACTAAGGCAGCTTCTCAGCTGGTGCTGCTGCGCTGGACACGCTCTTGTCACTGTAATGCTCTTTCACTGGTTTTAAACTGGCCTAAAAATGGGTTTACTTTTTCCAAATGAAATTACTAGCTATGTTTCTGGCACTTTTCACACTGGGCTGCAGAAAAATGGACACAGAAATTTCTGCTTTCAGGAGCTAACAATGTATATTTGACTGACTTTTAAAAACTACATTAGTTTACTACCAAGATGTACAAGAAGAACACAGGAGCTAAGCAATTCTTAAATACTGGCATTGTGGAAGCAGTCTTCTTCGAATGGCAGATAGGACATTTTGTTTCCCCTGTTTCCTGTTTGTTGCCAGATTGTATCTAATTGGGTTTGTAATTTATATCTCCCTCCCCACCCCCCCAATTATTTTTTACTGAGAGCTCAGTACTAACTATAAACGTCGAGCGTCATCACTTCTAGGAGCAGACAGTGTCTGAAAAACATGTTCACTTCAGAAAGTGCAGTCTTAGAAGAGACTTAACTGAAAAGTAAAATCACTGAGAGGAAAATTGGTTCTGTTTTAGCCAAACCAGGACACCATCTAAACACAGAACTTAAGTTTTTACTATTTTTTTTCAAGAGGTAGTGAATATGCAGAAACTCCTGCAACCTCCATGTTCTGACAGATTTTTACTTTTTTTTTTCCCTTTAGTTGCTAGAATTTGTGTTTGTATAATGAAGGCTGGTGCACAAATTAGAGCAGTTTACTACAGACAGAAGGAACTCATGTACATTCTGTATATACCCCCCCACCATGTATAAACACACACACTAGATTCACTATTAACAGTCAATTCCCTACTAAAAATCAATGACATCTTGCATTAGCATTGTTGGGAGAAGAACTGATTGGCCCTTAAATGGTTGGTTGCACATGATGTGAAAGAACCTAACTGGAAAGAGCTAAACTTGCAACATAAAATGTCCTCATTCTGCTGGGGAAGCACTATCAAAGCTTTTACCCAGTCTTTCAGAACAATACATGAAATAGCACTTCATTATCAAACATCTCTATATTTTACTCTCTTGAGTGTTTATTAATTCACACCAGTATAGCCACAGTCATGAGCCAGTACTGAATACCTGCAAGATTTTAATGCTGCACTCTGATTTAAAGATGATAACGCCTCCTTAGAACCAAGAAAATTGTCTGGTTTATGTCAGAAGACTATTAAAGTCTTAACCATGAAAGTAATAACTTCAGAAAGTTATTCAGAAAATAAAGGGGGACCTCAGGAAGCTAATATGATGTACTTTACATATATATATATATATATATATATAATGAACTTTGTACATTGTATAGCTGATGTAATTTATAGCTTTGTGTTCTTTTTGTGTGAGTACTGAGGTTATTTTAAATAAAACAATGCTGCATTGCCAGTGTAATTTTAACACTTTATTGTTGAAGCCCATCCTTTTAATCTTCTCTTAGAGAAGCAAATAATGCATCAGTTTGAAGCACTTAAATGTACTATAGCAACAGCTTTGTTGAGCAGTGACTGCTGCTATAAATGGCTTTTCCAGAACCCTGTGGGATCCAAACAACACCTGACAAGATATATTTGCTTGCACTATTATGGAGACATCTATCTCTGTGCTGCATGCACGAGTGGCCTCTTTGCTCCAGGAACTGACTGAAGGTTTAGCAAGTTACCAGAACACAGGTGTCTGGAAAACTGTTGCCAGTCCATAGGAACCACCGGACACAGGGTTGTTGGCAGAAATTAGGCAGGATGAACCTGAGCTTTAATGTTCCTGATCACATATTCTTTCCAGACTTCAGGCACTGCTCTTCTGTACAGAACCCTTTTGAGAGTTGTGCTCGAGCCTGTAGCTGCCTGTCCAGCATTGCCTGAGGTCTCCTAGAGCATTCCTCACTGAAACCTATTACTGCTTCTCTAAGATCACAGAATTTTGCTCTTTTTCCTCTTCTAAAACGTTTGACTGACTTTGGCCTTCTATACCCTTTGAATTGTGAAGAAACACGTAGGCTAAAATTTTTCTTTCCCTGTACTGTGACTGTCCCGTTGTTCCGTTGCCTTTTTCTCTCTTCTATACTTGCTGAAGCTTCTTCAAGATCTGCACTAGCCTGCCTGCCTCACACCTCACTGTACTTCTCAGCACTCTCCCTGCTTCACCTTTTCTGCCATTACTGTTCCTTCTCTCAGGCCGAGCCTTATGCACGAATCATCATCCAGTCCTGGTTCCTCAAAATTCTGTCTTCATCAAATCCACGTCCTTCCAAATTCTTTTAACTGATTTCCAGTGACCTCCCAAACCTCCTCTCACCAAGCTATTGCTCCTTACATAACCTTCCTTTGTTCAAATTAAGATATTAAATTCTCCTCTCTCCAGTATATAAACAGTGAAGGCTTGTAAATGCCACAGAGCCTTATGAATTTATTAATGTAATAACTGAAGGGCTCTAATCCTGAGGGGGAATCAGGGCTTCCTACATCTGACAGCAGTAAGAACAAACTTTGAATATAAACAAAGGAAGCATAGAATGAGTTAATACAAAGCAAAATTTAGGAAAAGTCTGAAGTTACAGTCTCCTTTTTCTCTTTAGCATGGCCAAAGTCTGTGTATTTTTCCTCCTCTCCCACTGTTCTGCATGTCTTTAGCAGAGGTTTGCTAAACTTAATCTATACTTGTTGACCAATAAAGCCTCAACTGCAAAACCTCCCTATGGAGGAAGTTTACAATGGAAGAAAGTAACACTGAAGTTGGATGCGTGACAAAAAATTAAGCATGTTTTCCTTAGCATAATTACACACACATCAAAGTTGTTGCCAGTACAGAAAACACAGCCTAAAGCTGTCATGCTCTTAAGGTTTTGTAGCAGAAACTTTGGCCAAGGACTGTATTCCTGAGAAAACTGAGCTACTAACCAATTCTGCCTGCCGATACAGAGGATGATGGCAGCAGGGAGACAGCATGGTGGTATCTCCATAAGAAAGTTACATCAGTTGCCTAAGTATCATTATAAGCACTATTAAATCTATTCCAGCACATTTAATGTATTTTACTATATCTTATCCTGTGTAAAATCTAGTTGTGCAGCAACGTAATTAGGGCTACATAAACACATCCTTTTGCACACTAGCCAAAACCTGAGCCTCAATCCAAATTCGCCTTACACCAGATGTGGGTTTTAGAAGAGCATCAAGGCTACCTGTGGCTAGAGAAGAAATTCAGCCCATGGTACCTGCACTGACGACATGGTGTACATATAAACTGGGACCTTCCAAAGAGTTCCTCATATAGCCTGTAAAAATGACTGGCAGCATCAGGGAGAGAAGCTGGCCAGGCTCCTTCCTAGGGGCACTTTATGCAAAATCCAGCAAAGTACTGCAGAAGTTGCAGAACCAGAACTGTAATTTTCTCCAATGCTGCAATTTTTCACTTAGACGACTTCCCCATTTGTAAATGATAAAATAAAGCCTGAGTATTTTCCTGTCAGGATGGTGGCATGAGGACTAGTTAGTGCGTACACAAAGCTTTGAAAGGGACAGTACCTGCTATGAAAAGGACACAGTGCTCCATGTTTCATATGATCAGCTCTAGGAGAAACACCAAAGCGATACTCACGAGACATTTAGCAGCTACAGAATGTTTTGCACTATCTCTTTGCAACAGTACGTAGTTCAGATCAATATTAACAATATCTGAAATGATCTACTTTATCAAATTGGGATTTCATTTAATCAAAAAAATACAATGGTTCTTTAAATATATTTAGCATGCAAAAATGGTAGAAAGTTTGCTTTGCACCAGTTAATCCCACCCTTGTTCCAGTGAATGCAGCTGGATGCACCTTCTCCATTTCACTTCTTGCTCACACTGCTTATAATGTGGTTCTCGAAGAATTTCAGTTTTCCAGGACAGGTTGCAAATAAGAGAAAAGTAGTAGAAACACTCACAAACGATACTGGAAAAAGCTTAGGATTATTTAAATTTTTTTAGTCTCAGCACTGAGATGCCAAAATAGGATGGATATGTAAGTACGCTTTAGTTGTCTCTAAAGTGAATTAGTAACTTTTGCAATGAAAACTGGAGATTAGTACCTGGATGCATGGTTTCTGGCATTCAGTGGGTTGCCATATGCTGCAGAACACATCTTTTGAAGATTTTAATCAACTCAAAAGACAATATGGCAACTGGCAGCCTTTTTCTTTATTGAAGCAAAGTCACAGCATTTTCATCACTATTCCCCTCTTCTGAAGGGAAGAGTTAAACGAAGGCCCCTGAAATTTACATTACTAACAAGTAAAGGATTGAAAAAAGAGATTACAAGCATATTTCTCTAAAATAAATAATCTACAAAGAGTGCTTTTTCTTCTTAAAAGCAATCTAAAAATGTATAAATTCTACGGTAGGGAGATCAAAAGATATTTTAACAACTTTCAATATTTACAAACAATACAAAAACTGCGCACGCCATCAAATAATGCAAAATTCTTCTTAAAAATTAAAAGCTTCATTCCTACCAAGAACCAAAAACTCCAGCCAATATTTCAGTTTTAATTAATGGTCTTCTTTACAATTGGAAAACCGTTAAATGTTTTTATTATCTGTAAAATATACAATAAAACCGAACCTCACTAAATTATTAAGGTTAAAAAAGAAGAGAAATACTGCAGGCAAATCAGAAAGGAAAGTAACTGTAACTTATTCTTTGGTAACCAAAAGTTAGCAAGTATCTGTATTTCAAGTGATGAAAAGTAATCATCTTCCCATTTTGACAAATGGAAGAAAGACTTCTGGCAAAACACAACTCCCAAGTTTCAATTTTGAAAGACAGGCTCCACCTACAGCTCTGTAGTGCAAGTTCTCAAAGTCAAATTTTGCTTTCTAATTCAGAAACGTAACCCTTCCCAACTCTGGTAGTACACTGCTTAATCCCTCTCCCACTTTTCTGTTGTCTGCTCGCATCCTCCGCACACCTCCAGTTGTTCCATTTCTCTAAGGGAATACTCTAGTCAAGGAAGCACTTCACTTGGCAATGAGTATTTCACCAAGCGTACGTGTGTGGCTGCACAGCAGCTAGTAGTGTGTTATAAAATTTGGCTCCCTTTTTCACAGTAACTATGCATTTCATTTTCCCTCAGGAAAAAAAAAAGTACCCTGAACCAATTCATAACCCGGTGACCTAGTTGCTTTAGCAGGACACGCTTCATCTTAGACTGGGACATACCCCAGTAATAAACTATGCAAGCCCAGCACCAACCCTACCACCTTCTCATAGGTGAATGTGCCTCATCCTGCCTCTCTCTGCTTACCAAATGCACTACGCTGCACCAATCCAATGCTTTTGAAGCAAACGTCCAGTTGGTACCATAGGAGCCTTCCCATTCCTCTTTTTCAGGCTTATTCCTAAATTTTGCTTGTACAATTGCAGTCTTAAGAAAAAGAAAAACTTCACACCCCTACAGACTCTGAGAAACTCCCCCCGCCCCAAGATGACTTCTAAGGCTTTACACAAAAAATTCAACTGTTAACTCTCTTTAAGCCACAGACCGCTCATTCAAAGCAAGTCCTCCCCACCCCACCCCAACCATGCAGAACTATCATTGCTTTAGCATTTAAACACACACATGCAGTTCGTGGAATAAATGCTCAGCAAAATAAACTTGTCCTGGTCTGGGCTTTCTTCTGGAATCTAGTCCTCTGTCATTTTCTAGACTAATATCCAATGCCTTTTGTCACTGCTTTTTAACTTTCTTCAGCTGAAGGGCTTAGATACTTCCTTGAAGTACCTGGTTGAGTCATTAAGTCTAGATGGGTTGGATCCAAGGTCTCCTTGCAGCCTGCCTCCTCAGCATATGCAAAGTCATTCATGTCCATTTCATCACTGTTAAACATATCAAGCTGCCTCTCTTGCTGCTCTTCTAAAGTCCTTCGGACCCTGCCCTCTGACTGTTCCACCACTTCCCCATCTCCTTCACTAATGACTGTCATGGGGCTGCTCTGGATGCGGTTGCGGACATTGTACTTGCTGCTGGCAGCGGAGGGGGGCGTTCGTGACCGGCCATACCTAGTACCAGAGAAGGACATGCTCCTTGGCATCAGGCCCTCACTCTTGGCCCACTCTTCCTGAGCCCGTTTGCTCTTGCTGGGTGAGGAGCTGGCAGGGCTGTCGGAAAGGTCAAGGGAGGCATCCGTCTTTGTCCGGTGGAACCGTGGGTCCGTGTTCTTCAACATCTCTGCTGCGGACATGCGGGAACTGGTGTCACAGCGGCTCCCTTTCTTCAGCAGCAGGGCTTTGAAGTTGTCGTTGCTAGTGCTGCTCTTACGAACACTTCTCTGAATCGATCCTGCTTGTTTGAGGGTAGCTAAGGTTGGGGAAGCACCAGTGGGAGTTACGGGGGGTGATGGAGAATGGTTGCGGGTACGGTCGTCTTCAGAATCTTTACGGCCAAGGACTTTCCTTTTGGATCTGAGTTTATAAAACAACAAAAAAAGAGGACCAAACAAAAAATGAAAATTTTACCTCCCCTAATTGAACTCATCTTAGAGGGATGACAATGAAATAAGCTAAAGCAGAGAGCGGGATAAGCGAGATGTAATCTAAATCTAAAACATGAGTAAGAACACCACCAAAACTGTATAGGCATTAATGCAGGTATTGAAGGTATAAGCTAAGTTTCTTGTTCTTTTTCTGCAAATCCAAAACAATGAAAATACTAAAACTAGCATTACTGATGTCTGAAATGCTTTAGCAAATTTAGTGAATCAGGTTTTCTCGAGTCAGTATTCAACTGCATTATAAAGATTACA